>JAUDYJ010000012.1:22580567-25415567 GCA_030761175.1 Masticophis lateralis | reverse complement strand
ACTTCTCAGATTTGCAAAAGAAACATATATTCCCCACAGTCTGAAAAGGACAAAAACACATTCCATTTTCAAGTACGAACTTTCCCTGAGGAGACAAACCAATCTGTATCTCTCAATTGGCATTCAATTTTCAAACGCGAACTTTCCCTAAAAAGTTAGACAGAAGATGCTTTTCATAACTGGACTCTATTCAGAGAAGATGTAACTTTTGGCACACTTCTCAGATTTCCCAAAGAAACACCTATTCATCTCACTCACAGTGTGAAAAGCGCAAAAACACATTCCATTTTCAAGTACGAACTTTCCCCTGAGGAGATAAAGCAGTCTGTATCTCTCAATTGGCTAGGACTCAAGCCAGAAAATGCAGCTTTAGACACAGATTTCCGATTTGCAAAAGAAACACATATTCTTGTTTCCCACAGTCTGAAAATGCCAAAACACCTTCAATTTTCAACTGCGAACTTTCCACAAGGAGATAAAGCCAGTATATTTAACTTTTTAAAGAGTGATCCGATTTGCAAAAGAAACACATATTCTTGTTTCCTACAGTCTAAAAATGCCAAAACACGTTCAATTTTCAAATATGAACTTTCCATTAGGAGATAAAGCCAGTACATGTAACTTTTTGAAGAGTGATCCGATTTGCAAAAGAAACACATATTCTTATTTCCCACAGTCTGAAAATGCCAAAACACCTTCAATTTTCAAATATGAACTTTCCATGAGGAGATAAAGCCAGTACATGTAACTTTTTGAACAGTGATCCGATTGGCAAAAGAAACATATATTCCTGTTTCCCAGAGTCTGAAAATGCCAAAACAGCTTCAATTATCAAATATGAACTTTCCATGAGGAGATTAAACCAGTATATGTAACTTTTTGAACAGTGATCCGATTTGCAAAAGAAACACATATTCTTGTTTCCCACAGTCTAAAAATGCCAAAACACATTCAATTTGCAAATATGAACTTTCCTTTAGGAGATAAAGCCAGTACATGTAACTTTTTGAACAGTGATCCGATTGGCAAAAGAAAGACATATTCTTGTTTCCCACAGTCTGAAAATGCCAAAACATTTTCCATTTTCAAATATGAACTTTCCACGAGGAGATAAAGCCAGTATATGTAACTTTTTGAAGAGTGATCCGATTTGCAAAAGAAACACATATTCTTGTTTCCCACAGTCTAAAAATGCCAAAACACGTTCAGTTTTCAAATATGAATGTTACATGAGGAGATAAAGCCAGTATATGTAACTTTTTGAACAGTGATCCGATTTGCAAAAGAAACACATATTCTTGTTTCCCACAGTCTAAAAATGCCAAAACACATTCAATTTGCAAATATGAACTTTCCTTTAGGAGATAAAGCCAGTACATGTAACTTTTTGAACAGTGATCCGATTGGCAAAAGAAAGACATATTCTTGTTTCCCACAGTCTGAAAATGCCAAAACATTTTCCATTTTCAAATATGAACTTTCCACGAGGAGATAAAGCCAGTATATGTAACTTTTTGAAGAGTGATCCGATTTGCAAAAGAAACACATATTCTTGTTTCCCACAGTCTAAAAATGCCAAAACACGTTCAGTTTTCAAATATGAACGTTACATGAGGAGATAAAGCCAGTATATGTAACTTTTTGAACAGTGATCCGATTTGCAAAAGAAACACATATTCTTGTTTCCCACAGTCTAAAAATGCCAAAACACCTTCAATTTTCAACTGCGAATTTTCCATGAGGAGATTAAGCCAGTATATGTAACTTTTTGAAGAGTGATCCGATTTGCAAAAGAATCACATATTCTTGTTTCCCACAGTCTGAAAATGCAAAACACGTTCAATTTTCAAATATGAACTTTCCATGAGGAGATAAAGCCAGTATATGTAACTTTTTGAAGAGTGATCCGATTGGCAAAAGAAAGACATATTCTTGTTTCCCACAGTCTGAAAATGCCAAAACATTTTCCATTTTCAAATATGAACTTTCCACGAGGAGATAAAGCCAGTATATGTAACTTTTTGAAGAGTGATCCGATTTGCAAAAGAAACACATATTCTTGTTTCCCAGAGTCTGAAAATGCCAAAACAGCTTCAATTATCAAATATGAACTTTCCATCAGGAGATTAAACCAGTATATGTAACTTTTTGAAGAGTGATCCGATTTGCAAAAGAAACACATATTCTTGTTTCCCACAGTCTGAAAATGCCAAAACACCTTCAATTTTCAACTGCGAACTTTCCACGAGGAGATAAAGCCAGTATATTTAACTTTTTAAAGAGTGATCCGATTTGCAAAAGAAACACATATTCTTGTTTCCTACAGTCTAAAAATGCCAAAACACCTTCAATGTTCAAATATGAACTTTCCATTAGGAGATAAAGCCAGTACATGTAACTTTTTGAACAGTGATCCGATTTGCAAAAGAAACACATATTCTTGTTTC
Source organism: Masticophis lateralis (assembly GCA_030761175.1). Classification (NCBI taxonomy): domain Eukaryota; kingdom Metazoa; phylum Chordata; class Lepidosauria; order Squamata; family Colubridae; genus Masticophis; species Masticophis lateralis. The sequence goes on along the minus strand of JAUDYJ010000012.1, from coordinate 25,413,120 downwards.
CTACAGTCTAAAAATGCCAAAACACTTTCCATTTTCAAATATGAACTTTCCATTAGGAGATAAAGCCAGTACATGTAACTTTTTGAAGAGTGATCCGATTTGCAAAAGAAACACATATTCTTATTTCCCACAGTCTGAAAATGCCAAAACACCTTCAATTTTCAAATATGAACTTTCCATTAGGAGATAAAGCCAGTACATGTAACTTTTTGAACAGTGATCCGATTGGCAAAAGAAACACATATTCTTGTTTCCCACAGTCTGAAAATGCCAAAACAGCTTCAATTATCAAATATGAACTTTCCATGAGGAGATTAAACCAGTATATGTAACTTTTTGAACAGTGATCCGATTTGCAAAAGAAACACATATTCTTGTTTCCCACAGTCTAAAAATGCCAAAACACATTCAATTTGCAAATATGAACTTTCCTTTAGGAGATAAAGCCAGTACATGTAACTTTTTGAAGAGTGATTCGATTTGCAAAAGAAACACATATTCTTGTTTCCCACAGTCTGAAAATGCCAAAACACCTTCAATTTTCAACTGCGAACTTTCCACGAGGAGATAAAGCCAGTATATGTAACTTTTTAAAGAGTGATCCGATTTGCAAAAGAAACACATATTCTTGTTTCCCACAGTCTGAAAATGCCAAAACAGCTTCAATTATCAAATATGAACTTTCCATGAGGAGATTAAACCAGCATATGTAACTTTTTGAACAGTGATCCGATTTGCAAAACAAACACATATTCTTGTTTCCCACAGTCTGAAAATGCCAAAACACTTTCCATTTTCAAATATGAACTTTCCACGAGGAGATAAAGCCAGTATATGTAACTTTTTGAAGAGTGATCCGATTTGCAAAAGAAACACATATTCATGTTTCCCACAGTCTGAAAATGCCAAAACACTTTCCATTTTCAAATATGAACTTTCCACGAGGAGATAAAGCCAGTATATGTAACTTTTTGAAGAGTGATCCGATTTGCAAAAGAAACACATATTCATGTTCCCCAAGGTCTGAAAAGGTCAAAACACATTCAATTTTCTAATGAGAATTTTCCCTAAAAAGTTAGAGCAAGGTGTTTTTCATAACTGGACCATTCTGACAGAAAATGGAACTTTCGACACACTGCTCAGATTTCCAAAAGAAAACACATAATCATGTTCCTCACAGTCTGAAAAGCACAAGAACACATTCCATTTTCAAGTACGAACTTTCTCTGAGGTGATAAACAAATCAGTTTCTAACAATTGGCAGTATGACTCCAATAAGCCAGAAAGGGTAACTTTAGACACAGTCATCCGGTTTGCAAAAGAAAGACATATTCAGGTTCCCCACGATCTGAAAAGGTTAAACACGTTCAATTTTCAAGTAAGAACTTTCTCTGAGCTGATAAACCAATCTGTATCTCAAAATTGGCAATAGGACTCAAGCGAGAGAAGGATACCTTAGACAAAGTGATCCGATTTGCAAAAGAAACACATATTCATGTTCCCCAAGGTCTGAAAAGGTGAAACACGTTCAATTTTCAAGTACGAACTTTCTCTGAGGTGATAAACCAATCTGTATCTCAAAATTGGCAATAGGACTCAAGCGAGAGAAGGATACCTTAGACAAAGTGATCCGATTTGCAAAAGAAACACATATTCATGTTCCCCAAGGTCTGAAAAGGTCAAAACACATTCAATTTTCTAACGAGAATTTTCCCTAAAAGGTTAGAGCAAGGTGCTTTTCATAACTGGACTATTCAGAAAGAAAATGGAACTTTCGACACACTTCTCAGATTTGCAAAAGAAACATATATTCCCCACAGTCTGAAAAGGACAAAAACACATTCCATTTTCAAGTACGAACTTTCCCTGAGGAGACAAACCAATCTGTATCTCTCAATTGGCATTCAATTTTCAAACGCGAACTTTCCCTAAAAAGTTAGACAGAAGATGCTTTTCATAACTGGACTCTATTCAGAGAAGATGTAACTTTTGGCACACTTCTCAGATTTCCCAAAGAAACACCTATTCATCTCACTCACAGTGTGAAAAGCGCAAAAACACATTCCATTTTCAAGTACGAACTTTCCCCTGAGGAGATAAAGCAGTCTGTATCTCTCAATTGGCTAGGACTCAAGCCAGAAAATGCAGCTTTAGACACAGATTTCCGATTTGCAAAAGAAACACATATTCTTGTTTCCCACAGTCTGAAAATGCCAAAACACCTTCAATTTTCAACTGCGAACTTTCCACAAGGAGATAAAGCCAGTATATTTAACTTTTTAAAGAGTGATCCGATTTGCAAAAGAAACACATATTCTTGTTTCCTACAGTCTAAAAATGCCAAAACACGTTCAATTTTCAAATATGAACTTTCCATTAGGAGATAAAGCCAGTACATGTAACTTTTTGAAGAGTGATCCGATTTGCAAAAGAAACACATATTCTTATTTCCCACAGTCTGAAAATGCCAAAACACCTTCAATTTTCAAATATGAACTTTCCATGAGGAGATAAAGCCAGTACATGTAACTTTTTGAACAGTGATCCGATTGGCAAAAGAAACATATATTCCTGTTTCCCAGAGTCTGAAAATGCCAAAACAGCTTCAATTATCAAATATGAACTTTCCATGAGGAGATTAAACCAGTATATGTAACTTTTTGAACAGTGATCCGATTTGCAAAAGAAACACATATTCTTGTTTCCCACAGTCTAAAAATGCCAAAACACATTCAATTTGCAAATATGAACTTTCCTTTAGGAGATAAAGCCAGTACATGTAACTTTTTGAACAGTGATCCGATTGGCAAAAGAAAGACATATTCTTGTTTCCCACAGTCTGAAAATGCCAAAACATTTTCCATTTTCAAATATGAACTTTCCACGAGGAGATAAAGCCAGTATATGTAACTTTTTGAAGAGTGATCCGATTTGCAAAAGAAACACATATTCTTGTTTCCCACAGTCTAAAAATGCCAAAACACGTTCAGTTTTCAAATATGAATGTTACATGAGGAGATAAAGCCAGTATATGTAACTTTTTGAACAGTGATCCGATTTGCAAAAGAAACACATATTCTTGTTTCCCACAGTCTAAAAATGCCAAAACACATTCAATTTGCAAATATGAACTTTCCTTTAGGAGATAAAGCCAGTACATGTAACTTTTTGAACAGTGATCCGATTGGCAAAAGAAAGACATATTCTTGTTTCCCACAGTCTGAAAATGCCAAAACATTTTCCATTTTCAAATATGAACTTTCCACGAGGAGATAAAGCCAGTATATGTAACTTTTTGAAGAGTGATCCGATTTGCAAAAGAAACACATATTCTTGTTTCCCACAGTCTAAAAATGCCAAAACACGTTCAGTTTTCAAATATGAACGTTACATGAGGAGATAAAGCCAGTATATGTAACTTTTTGAACAGTGATCCGATTTGCAAAAGAAACACATATTCTTGTTTCCCACAGTCTAAAAATGCCAAAACACCTTCAATTTTCAACTGCGAATTTTCCATGAGGAGATTAAGCCAGTATATGTAACTTTTTGAAGAGTGATCCGATTTGCAAAAGAATCACATATTCTTGTTTCCCACAGTCTGAAAATGCAAAACACGTTCAATTTTCAAATATGAACTTTCCATGAGGAGATAAAGCCAGTATATGTAACTTTTTGAAGAGTGATCCGATTGGCAAAAGAAAGACATATTCTTGTTTCCCACAGTCTGAAAATGCCAAAACATTTTCCATTTTCAAATATGAACTTTCCACGAGGAGATAAAGCCAGTATATGTAACTTTTTGAAGAGTGATCCGATTTGCAAAAGAAACACATATTCTTGTTTCCCAGAGTCTGAAAATGCCAAAACAGCTTCAATTATCAAATATGAACTTTCCATGAGGAGATTAAACCAGTATATGTAACTTTTTGAAGAGTGATACGATTTGCAAAAGAAACACATATTCTTGTTTCCCACAGTCTGAAAATGCCAAAACACCTTCAATTTTCAACTGCGAACTTTCCACAAGGAGATAAAGCCAGTATATTTAAGTTTTTAAAGAGTGATCCGATTTGCAAAAGAAACACATATTCTTGTTTCCTACAGTCTAAAAATGCCAAAACACGTTCAATTTTCAAATATGAACTTTCCATTAGGAGATAAAGCCAGTACATGTAACTTTTTGAAGAGTGATCCGATTTGCAAAAGAAACACATATTCTTGTTTCCTACAGTCTAAAAATGCCAAAACACGTTCAATTTTCAAATATGAACTTTCCATTAGGAGATAAAGGCAGTACATGTAACTTTTTGAAGAGTGATCCGATTTGCAAAAGAAACACATATTCTTATTTCCCACAGTCTGAAAATGCCAAACCACCTTCAATTTTCAAATATGAACTTTCCATGAGGAGATAAAGCCAGTACATGTAACTTTTTGAAGAGAGATCCGATTTGCAAAAGAAACACATATTCTTGTTTCCCACAGTCTGAGAATGCCAAAACACCTTCAATTTTCAACTATGAACTTTCTATGAGGAGATAAAGCCAGTATATGTAACTTTTTGAAGAGTGATCCGATTTGCAAAAGAAACACATATTCTTGTTTCCCACAGTCTGAGAATGCCAAAACACCTTCAATTTTCAACTACGAACTTTCCATGAGGAGATAAAGCCAGTATATGTAACTTTATGAAGAGTGATCCGATTTGCAAAAGGAAGACATATTCTTCTTTGCCACAGTCTGAGAATGCCAAAACACCTTCAGTTTTCAACTACGAACTTTCCATGAGGAGATAAAGCCAGTATATGTAACTTTTTGAAGAGTGATCCGATTTGCAAAAGGAACACATTTTCTTCTTTCCCACAGTCTGAGAATGCCAAAACACCTTCAATTTTCAACTAGGAACTTTCCATGAGGAGATAAAGCCAGTACATGTAACTTTTTGAAGAGTGATCCGATTTGGAAAAGGAACACATATTCTTGTTTCCCACAGTCTGAGAATGCCAAAACACCTTCAATTTTCAACTAGGAACTTTCCATGAGGAGATAAAGCCAGTATATGTAACTTTTTGCACAGTGATCGGATTTGCAAAAGGAACACATATTCTTGTTCCCCACAGTCTGAGAATGCCAAAACACATTCAATTTTCAAATATGAACTTTCCATGAGGAGATAAAGCCAGTATATGTAACTTTTTGAAGAGAGATCCGATTTGCAAAAGAAACACATATTCTTGTTTCCCACAGTCTGAGAATGCCAAAACACCTTCAATTTTCAACTACGAACTTTCCATGAGGAGATAAAGCCAGTATATGTAACTTTTTGCACAGTGATCCGATTTGCAAAAGGAACACATATTCTTGTTTCCCACAGTCTGAGAATGCCAAAACACCTTCAATTTTCAACTACGAACTTTCCATGAGGAGATAAAGCCAGTATATGTAACTTTTTGCACAGTGATCGGATTTGCAAAAGGAACACATATTCTTGTTTCCCACAGTCTGAGAATGCCAAAACACCTTCAATTTTCAACTAGGAACTTTCCATGAGGAGATAAAGCCAGTACATGTAACTTTTTGAAGAGTGATCGGATTTGCAAAAGGAACACATATTCTTGTTTCCCACAGTCTAACAATCCCAAAACACCTTCAATTTTCAACTACGAACTTTCCATGAGGAGATAAAGCCAGTATATGTAACTTTTTGCACAGTGATCGGATTTGCAAAAGAAACACATATTCTTGTTTCCCACAGTCTGAGAATGCCAAAACACCTTCAATTTTCAACTACGAACTTTCCATGAGGAGATAAAGCCAGTATATGTAACTTTTTGAAGAGAGATCCGATTTGCAAAAGAAACACATATTCTTGTTTCCCACAGTCTGAGAATGCCAAAACACCTTCAATTTTCAACTACGAACTTTCCATGAGGAGATAAAGCCAGTATATGTAACTTTTTGAAGAGTGATCCGATTTGGAAAAGGAACACATATTCTTCTTTCCCACAGTCTGAGAATGCCAAAACACCTTCAATTTTCAACTACGAACTTTCCATGAGGAGATAAAGCCAGTATATGTAACTTTATGAAGAGTGATCCGATTTGCAAAAGGAAGACATATTCTTCTTTGCCACAGTCTGAGAATGCCAAAACACCTTCAGTTTTCAACTACGAACTTTCCATGAGGAGATAAAGCCAGTATATGTAACTTTTTGCACAGTGATCGGATTTGCAAAAGGAACACATATTCTTGTTTCCCACAGTCTGAGAATGCTAAAACACATTCAATTTGCAAATATGAACTTTCCTTTAGGAGATAAAGCCAGTACATGTAACTTTTTGAAGAGTGATCCGATTGGCAAAAGAAAGACATATTCTTGTTTCCCACAGTCTGAAAATGCCAAAACATTTTCCATTTTCAAATATGAACTTTCCACGAGGAGATAAAGCCAGTATATGTAACTTTTTGAAGAGTGATCCGATTTGCAAAAGAAACACATATTCTTGTTTCCCACAGTCTAAAAATGCCAAAACACGTTCAGTTTTCAAATATGAACGTTACATGAGGAGATAAAGCCAGTATATGTAACTTTTTGAACAGTGATCCGATTTGCAAAAGAAACACATATTCTTGTTTCCCACAGTCTAAAAATGCCAAAACAAATTCAATTTGCAAATATGAACTTTCCTTTAGGAGATAAAGCCAGTACATGTAACTTTTTGAACAGTGATCCGATTGGCAAAAGAAAGACATATTCTTGTTTCCCACAGTCTGAAAATGCCAAAACATTTTCCATTTTCAAATATGAACTTTCCACGAGGAGATAAAGCCAGTATATGTAACTTTTTGAAGAGTGATCCGATTTGCAAAAGAAACACATATTCTTGTTTCCCACAGTCTAAAAATGCCAAAACACGTTCAGTTTTCAAATATGAACGTTACATGAGGAGATAAAGCCAGTATATGTAACTTTTTGAACAGTGATCCGATTTGCAAAAGAAACACATATTCTTGTTTCCCACAGTCTAAAAATGCCAAAACACATTCAATTTGCAAATATGAACTTTCCTTTAGGAGATAAAGCCAGTACATGTAACTTTTTGAACAGTGATCCGATTGGCAAAAGAAACACATATTCTTGTTTCCCACAGTCTGAAAATGCCAAAACATTTTCCATTTTCAAATATGAACTTTCCACGAGGAGATAAAGCCAGTATATGTAACTTTTTGAAGAGTGATCCGATTTGCAAAAGAAACACATATTCTTGTTTCCCACAGTCTAAAAATGCCAAAACACGTTCAGTTTTCAAATATGAACTTTCCATTAGGAGACAAAGCCAGTACATGTAACTTTTTGAAGAGTGATCCGATTTGCAAAAGAAACACATATTCTTGTTTCCCACAGTCTGAGAATGCCAAAACACCTTCAATTTTCAACTACGAACTTTCCATGAGGAGATAAAGCCAGTATATGTAACTTTATGAAGAGTGATCCGATTTGCAAAAGGAAGACATATTCTTCTTTGCCACAGTCTGAGAATGCCAAAACACCTTCAGTTTTCAACTACGAACTTTCCATGAGGAGATAAAGCCAGTATATGTAACTTTTTGAAGAGTGATCCGATTTGCAAAAGGAACACATATTCTTGTTTACCACAGTCTGAGAATGCCAAAACACCTTCAATTTTCAACTACGAACTTTCCAAGAGGAGATAAAGCCAGTATATGTAACTTTTTGAAGAGTGATCCGATTTGCAAAAGGAACACATTTTCTTCTTTCCCACAGTCTGAGAATGCCAAAACACCTTCAATTTTCAACTAGGAACTTTCCATGAGGAGATAAAGCCAGTACATGTAACTTTTTGAAGAGTGATCCGATTTGGAAAAGGAACACATATTCTTGTTTCCCACAGTCTGAGAATGCCAAAACACCTTCAATTTTCAACTAGGAACTTTCCATGAGGAGATAAAGCCAGTATATGTAACTTTTTGAAGAGTGATCGGATTTGCAAAAGGAACACATATTCTTGTTCCCCACAGTCTGAGAATGCCAAAACAGCTTCAATTTTCAACTACGAACTTTCCATGAGGAGATAAAGCCAGTATATATAACTTTTTGAAGAGTGATCCGATTTTCAAAAGAAACACATATTCTTGTTTCCCACAGTCTGAGAATGCCAAAACACCTTCAATTTTCAACTACGAACTTTCCATGAGGAGATAAAGCCAGTATATGTAACTTTTTGCACAGTGATCGGATTTGCAAAAGGAACACATATTCTTGTTTCCCACAGTCTGAGAATGCCAAAACACCTTCAATTTTCAACTACGAACTTTCCATGAGGAGATAAAGCCAGTATATGTAACTTTATGAAGAGTGATCCGATTTGCAAAAGGAAGACATATTCTTCTTTGCCACAGTCTGAGAATGCCAAAACACCTTCAGTTTTCAACTACGAACTTTCCATGAGGAGATAAAGCCAGTATATGTAACTTTTTGAAGAGTGATCCGATTTGCAAAAGGAACACATATTCTTGTTTACCACAGTCTGAGAATGCCAAAACACCTTCAATTTTCAACTACGAACTTTCCAAGAGGAGATAAAGCCAGTATATGTAACTTTTTGAAGAGTGATCCGATTTGCAAAAGGAACACATTTTCTTCTTTCCCACAGTCTGAGAATGCCAAAACACCTTCAATTTTCAACTAGGAACTTTCCATGAGGAGATAAAGCCAGTACATGTAACTTTTTGAAGAGTGATCCGATTTGGAAAAGGAACACATATTCTTGTTTCCCACAGTCTGAGAATGCCAAAACACCTTCAATTTTCAACTAGGAACTTTCCATGAGGAGATAAAGCCAGTATATGTAACTTTTTGAAGAGTGATCGGATTTGCAAAAGGAACACATATTCTTGTTCCCCACAGTCTGAGAATGCCAAAACAGCTTCAATTTTCAACTACGAACTTTCCATGAGGAGATAAAGCCAGTATATATAACTTTTTGAAGAGTGATCCGATTTTCAAAAGAAACACATATTCTTGTTTCCCACAGTCTGAGAATGCCAAAACACCTTCAATTTTCAACTACGAACTTTCCATGAGGAGATAAAGCCAGTATATGTAACTTTTTGCACAGTGATCGGATTTGCAAAAGGAACACATATTCTTGTTTCCCACAGTCTGAGAATGCCAAAACACCTTCAATTTTCAACTAGGAACTTTCCATGAGGAGATAAAGCCAGTACATGTAACTTTTTGAAGAGTGATCGGATTTGCAAAAGGAACACATATTCTTGTTTCCCACAGTCTAACAATCCCAAAACACCTTCAATTTTCAACTACGAACTTTCCATGAGGAGATAAAGCCAGTATATGTAACTTTTTGCACAGTGATCGGATTTGCAAAAGAAACACATATTCTTGTTTCCCACAGTCTGAGAATGCCAAAACACCTTCAATTTTCAACTACGAACTTTCCATGAGGAGATAAAGCCAGTATATATAACTTTTTGAAGAGAGATCCGATTTGCAAAAGAAACACATATTCTTGTTTCCCACAGTCTGAGAATGCCAAAACACCTTCAATTTTCAACTACGAACTTTCCATGAGGAGATAAAGCCAGTATATGTAACTTTTTGAAGAGTGATCCGATTTGGAAAAGGAACACATATTCTTCTTTCCCACAGTCTGAGAATGCCAAAACACCTTCAATTTTCAACTAGGAACTTTCCATGAGGAGATAAAGCCAGTATATGTAACTTTATGAAGAGTGATCCGATTTGCAAAAGGAAGACATATTCTTCTTTGCCACAGTCTGAGAATGCCAAAACACCTTCAGTTTTCAACTACGAACTTTCCATGAGGAGATAAAGCCAGTATATGTAACTTTTTGAAGAGTGATCCGATTTGCAAAAGGAACACATATTCTTGTTTCCCACAGTCTGAGAATGCCAAAACACCTTCAATTTTCAACTACGAACTTTCCAAGATGAGATAAAGCCAGTATATGTAACTTTTTGAAGAGTGATTCGATTTGCAAAAGGAACACATATTCTTGTTTCTCACAGTCTGAGAATGCCAAAACACCTTCAATTTTCAACTACGAGCTTTCCATGAGGAGATAAAGCCAGTATATGTAACTTTTTGAAGAGTGATCCGATTTGCAAAAGAAACACATATTCTTGTTTCCCACAGTCTGAGAATGCCAAAACACCTTCAATTTTCAACTACGAACTTTCCATGAGGAGATAAAGCCAGTATATGTAACTTTATGAAGAGTGATCCGATTTGCAAAAGGAACACATATTCTTCTTTCCCACAGTCTGAGAATGCCAAAACACTTTCAGTTTTCAACTACGAACTTTCCATGAGGATAAAGCCAGTATATGTAACTTTTTGAAGAGTGATCCGATTTGCAAAAGGAACACATATTCTTGTTTCCCACAGTCTGAGAATGCCAAAACACCTTCAATTTTCAACTACGAACTTTCCAAGAGGAGATAAAGCCAGTATATGTAACTTTTTGAAGAGTGATTCGATTTGCAAAAGGAACACATATTCTTGTTTCTCACAGTCTGAGAATGCCAAAACACCTTCAATTTTCAACTACGAACTTTCCATGAGATAAAGCCAGTATATGTAACTTTTTGAAGAGTGATCCGATTTGCAAAAGGAACACATATTCTTGTTTCCCACAGTCTGAGAATGCAAAAACACCTTCAATTTTCAACTACGAACTTTCCAAGAGGAGATAAAGCCGGTATATGTAACTTTTTGAAGAGTGATCCGATTTGCAAAAGGAACACATATTCTTGTTTCCCACTGTCTGAGAATGCCAAAACACCTTCAATTTTCAACTACGAACTTTCCAAGAGGAGATAAAGCCAGTATATGTAACTTTTTGAAGAGTGATTCGATTTGCAAAAGGAACATATATTCTTGTTTCTCACAGTCTGAGAATGCCAAAACACCTTCAATTTTCAACTACGAACTTTCCATGAGATAAAGCCAGTATATGTAACTTTTTGAAGAGTGATCCGATTTGCAAAAGGAACACATATTCTTGTTTCCCACAGTCTGAGAATGCAAAAACACCTTCAATTTTCAACTACGAACTTTCCAAGAGGAGATAAAGCCAGTATATGTAACTTTTTGCACAGTGATCCGATTTGCAAAAGAAACACATATTCTTGTTTCCCACAGTCTGAGAATGCCAAAACAAATTCATTTTTCAAATATGAACTTTGCATGAGGAGATAAAGCCAGTATATGTAACTTTTTGAAGAGTGATCCGATTTGCAAAAGGAACACATATTCTTGTTCCCCACAGTCTGAGAATGCCAAAACACATTCAATTTTCAAATATGAACTTTCCATGAGGAGATAAAGCCAGTATATGTAACTTTTTGAAGAGAGATCCGATTTGCAAAAGAAACACATATTCTTGTTTCCCACAGTCTGAGAATGCCAAAACACCTTCAATTTTCAACTACGAACTTTCCATGAGGAGATAAAGCCAGTATATGTAACTTTTTGCACAGTGATCCGATTTGCAAAAGGAACACATATTCTTGTTTCCCACAGTCTGAGAATGCCAAAACACCTTCAATTTTCAACTAGGAACTTTCCATGAGGAGATAAAGCCAGTATATGTAACTTTTTGCACAGTGATCCGATTTGCAAAAGGAACACATATTCTTGTTTCCCACAGTCTGAGAATGCCAAAACACCTTCAATTTTCAACTACGAACTTTCCATGAGGAGATAAAGCCAGTATATGTAACTTTTTGAAGAGTGATCCGATTTGCAAAAGAAACACATATTCTTGTTTCCCACAGTCTGAGAATGCCAAAACACCTTCAATTTTCAACTACGAACTTTCCATGAGGAGATAAAGCCAGTATATGTAACTTTATGAAGAGTGATCCGATTTGCAAAATGAACACATATTCTTCTTTCCCACAGTCTGAGAATGCCAAAACACTTTCAGTTTTCAACTACGAACTTTCCATGAGGAGATAAAGCCAGTATATGTAACTTTTTGAAGAGTGATCCGATTTGCAAAAGAAACACATATTCTTGTTTCCCACAGTCTGAGAATGCCAAAACACCTTCAATTTTCAACTACGAACTTTCCATGAGGAGATAAAGCCGGTATATGTAACTTTTTGCACAGTGATCCGATTTGCAAAAGGAACACATATTCTTGTTTCCCACAGTCTGAGAATGCCAAAACACCTTCAATTTTCAACTACGAACTTTCCATGAGGAGATAAAGCCAGTATATGTAACTTTTTGAAGAGTGATCCGATTTGGAAAAGGAACACATATTCTTCTTTCCCACAGTCTGAGAATGCCAAAACACCTTCAGTTTTCAACTACGAACTTTCCATGAGGAGATAAAGCCAGTATATGTAACTTTTTGAAGAGTGATCCGATTTGCAAAAGGAACACATATTCTTGTTTCCCACAGTCTGAGAATGCCAAAACACCTTCAATTTTCAACTACGAACTTTCCAAGAGGAGATAAAGCCAGTATATGTAACTTTTTGAAGAGTGATTCGATTTGCAAAAGGAAGACATATTCTTGTTTCTCACAGTCTGAGAATGCCAAAACACCTTCAATTTTCAACTACGAGCTTTCCATGAGGAGATAAAGCCAGTATATGTAACTTTTTGAAGAGTGATCGGATTTGCAAAAGGAACACATATTCTTGTTTCCCACAGTCTGAGAATGCCAAAACAGCTTCAATTTTCAACTACGAACTTTCCATGAGGAGATAAAGCCAGTATATATAACTTTTTGAAGAGTGATCCGATTTTCAAAAGAAACACATATTCTTGTTTCCCACAGTCTGAGAATGCCAAAACACCTTCAATTTTCAACTAGGAACTTTCCATGAGGAGATAAAGCCAGTATATGTAACTTTTTGAAGAGAGATCCGATTTGCAAAAGAAACACATATTCTTGTTTCCCACAGTCTGAGAATGCCAAAACAAATTCATTTTTCAAATATGAACTTTGCCTGAGGAGATAAAGCCAGTATATGTAACTTTTTGAAGAGTGATCCGATTTGCAAAAGGAACACATATTCTTGTTCCCCACAGTCTGAGAATGCCAAAACACATTCAATTTTCAAATATGAACTTTCCATGAGGAGATAAAGCCAGTATATGTAACTTTTTGAAGAGAGATCCGATTTGCAAAAGAAACACATATTCTTGTTTCCCACAGTCTGAGAATGCCAAAACACCTTCAATTTTCAACTACGAACTTTCCATGAGGAGATAAAGCCAGTATATGTAACTTTTTGAAGAGTGATCCGATTTTCAAAAGAAACACATACTCTTGTTTCCCACAGTCTGAGAATGCCAAAACACCTTCAATTTTCAACTACGAACTTTCCATGAGGAGATAAAGCCAGTATATGTAACTTTTTGAAGAGAGATCCGATTTGCAAAAGAAACACATATTCTTGTTTCCCACAGTCTGAGAATGCCAAAACACCTTCAATTTTCAACTACGAACTTTCCATGAGGAGATAAAGCCAGTATATGTAACTTTTTGAAGAGTGATCCGATTTGGAAAAGGAACACATATTCTTCTTTCCCACAGTCTGAGAATGCCAAAACACCTTCAATTTTCAACTACGAACTTTCTATGAGGAGATAAAGCCAGTATATGTAACTTTTTGAAGAGTGATCCGATTTGCAAAAGAAACACATATTCTTGTTTCCCACAGTCTGAGAATGCCAAAACACCTTCAATTTTCAACTACGAACTTTCCATGAGGAGATAAAGCCAGTATATGTAACTTTATGAAGAGTGATCCGATTTTCAAAAGGAACACATATTCTTCTTTCCCACAGTCTGAGAATGCCAAAACACCTTCAATTTTCAACTACGAACTTTCCATGAGGATATAAAGCCAGTATATGTAACTTTTTGCACAGTGATCCGATTTGCAAAAGGAACACATATTCTGGTTTCCCACAGTCTGAGAATGCCAAAACACCTTCAATTTTCAACTACGAACTTTCCATGAGGAGATAAAGCCAGTATATGTAACTTTATGAAGAGTGATCCGATTTTCAAAAGGAACACATATTCTTCTTTCCCACACTCTGAGAATGCCAAAACACCTTCAATTTTCAACTACGAACTTTCCATGAGGAGATAAAGCCAGTATATGTAACTTTTTGCACAGTGATCCGATTTGCAAAAGGAACACATATTCTTCTTTCCCACAGTCTGAGAATGCCAAAACACCTTCAGTTTTCAACTACGAACTTTCCATGAGGAGATAAAGCCAGTATATGTAACTTTTTGAAGAGTGATCCGATTTGCAAAAGGAACACATATTCTTGTTTCCCACAGTCTGAGAATGCCAAAACACCTTCAATTTTCAACTACGAACTTTCCAAGAGGAGATAAAGCCAGTATATGTAACTTTTTGAAGAGTGATTCGATTTGCAAAAGGAACACATATTCTTGTTTCTCACAGTCTGAGAATGCCAAAACACCTTCAATTTTCAACTACGAACTTTCCATGAGGAGATAAAGCCAGTATATGTAACTTTTTGCACAGTGATCCGATTTGCAAAAGGAACACATATTCTTGTTTCCCACAGTCTGAGAATGCTAAAACACCTTCAATTTTCAACTACGAACTTTGCATGAGGAGATAAAGCCAGTATATGTAACTTTTTGAAGAGAGATCCGATTTGCAAAAGAAACACATATTCTTGTTTCCCACAGTCTGAGAATGCCAAAACACCTTCAATTTTCAACTACGAACTTTCCATGAGGAGATAAAGCCAGTATATGTAACTTTTTGAAGAGTGATCCGATTTGGAAAAGGAACACATATTCTTCTTTCCCACAGTCTGAGAATGCCAAAACACCTTCAATTTTCAACTATGAACTTTCTATGAGGAGATAAAGCCAGTATATGTAACTTTTTGAAGAGTGATCCGATTTGCAAAAGAAACACATATTCTTGTTTCCCACAGTCTGAGAATGCCAAAACACCTTCAATTTTCAACTACGAACTTTCCATGAGGAGATAAAGCCAGTATATGTAACTTTATGAAGAGTGATCCGATTTGCAAAAGGAACACATATTCTTCTTTCCCACAGTCTGAGAATGCCAAAACACCTTCAGTTTTCAACTACGAACTTTCCATGAGGAGATAAAGCCAGTATATGTAACTTTTTGAAGAGTGATCCGATTTGCAAAAGGAACACATATTCTTGTTTCCCACAGTCTGAGAATGCCAAAACACCTTCAATTTTCAACTACGAACTTTCCAAGAGGAGATAAAGCCAGTATATGTAACTTTTTGAAGAGTGATTCGATTTGCAAAAGGAACACATATTCTTGTTTCTCACAGTCTGAGAATGCCAAAACACCTTCAATTTTCAACTACGAACTTTCCATGAGGAGATAAAGCCAGTATATGTAACTTTTTGCACAGTGATCCGATTTGCAAAAGGAACACATATTCTTGTTTCCCACAGTCTGAGAATGCCAAAACACCTTCAATTTTCAACTACGAACTTTCCATGAGGAGATAAAGCCAGTATATGTAACTTTTTGCACAGTGATCGGATTTGCAAAAGGAACACATATTCTTGTTTCCCACAGTCTGAGAATGCTAAAACACCTTCAATTTTCAACTACGAACTTTGCATGAGGAGATAAAGCCAGTATATGTAACTTTTTGAAGAGAGATCCGATTTGCAAAAGAAACACATATTCTTGTTTCCCACAGTCTGAGAATGCCAAAACACCTTCAATTTTCAACTACGAACTTTCCATGAGGAGATAAAGCCAGTATATGTAACTTTTTGAAGAGTGATCCGATTTGGAAAAGGAACACATATTCTTCTTTCCCACAGTCTGAGAATGCCAAAACACCTTCAATTTTCAACTATGAACTTTCTATGAGGAGATAAAGCCAGTATATGTAACTTTTTGAAGAGTGATCCGATTTGCAAAAGAAACACATATTCTTGTTTCCCACAGTCTGAGAATGCCAAAACACCTTCAATTTTCAACTACGAACTTTCCATGAGGAGATAAAGCCAGTATATGTAACTTTATGAAGAGTGATCCGATTTGCAAAAGGAAGACATATTCTTCTTTGCCACAGTCTGAGAATGCCAAAACACCTTCAGTTTTCAACTACGAACTTTCCATGAGGAGATAAAGCCAGTATATGTAACTTTTTGAAGAGTGATCCGATTTGCAAAAGGAACACATATTCTTGTTTCCCACAGTCTGAGAATGCCAAAACACCTTCAATTTTCAACTACGAACTTTCCAAGAGGAGATAAAGCCAGTATATGTAACTTTTTGAAGAGTGATTCGATTTGCAAAAGGAACACATATTCTTGTTTCTCACAGTCTGAGAATGCCAAAACACCTTCAATTTTCAACTACGAGCTTTCCATGAGGAGATAAAGCCAGTATATGTAACTTTTTGCACAGTGATCCGATTTGCAAAAGAAACACATATTCTTGTTTCCCACAGTCTGAGAATGCCAAAACACCTTCAATTTTCAACTACGAACTTTCCATGAGGAGATAAAGCCAGTATATGTAACTTTATGAAGAGTGATCCGATTTGCAAAAGGAAGACATATTCTTCTTTGCCACAGTCTGAGAATGCCAAAACACCTTCAGTTTTCAACTACGAACTTTCCATGAGGAGATAAAGCCAGTATATGTAACTTTTTGAAGAGTGATCCGATTTGCAAAAGGAACACATATTCTTGTTTCCCACAGTCTGAGAATGCCAAAACACCTTCAATTTTCAACTACGAACTTTCCAAGAGGAGATAAAGCCAGTATATGTAACTTTTTGAAGAGTGATTCGATTTGCAAAAGGAACACATATTCTTGTTTCTCACAGTCTGAGAATGCCAAAACACCTTCAATTTTCAACTACGACCTTTCCATGAGGAGATAAAGCCAGTATATGTAACTTTTTGCACAGTGATCCGATTTGCAAAAGAAACACATATTCTTGTTTCCCACAGTCTGAGAATGCCAAAACAAATTCATTTTTCAAATATGAACTTTGCATGAGGATAAAGCCAGTATATGTAACTTTTTGAAGAGTGATCCGATTTGCAAAAGGAACACATATTCTTGTTCCCCACAGTCTGAGAATGCCAAAACACATTCAATTTTCAAATATGAACTTTCCATGAGGAGATAAAGCCAGTATATGTAACTTTTTAAAGAGAGATCCGATTTGCAAAAGAAACACATATTCTTGTTTCCCACAGTCTGAGAATGCCAAAACACCTTCAATTTTCAACTACGAACTTTCCATGAGGAGATAAAGCCAGTATATATAACTTTTTGAAGAGTGATCCGATTTTCAAAAGAAACACATATTCTTGTTTCCCACAGTCTGAGAATGCCAAAACACCTTCAATTTTCAACTACGAACTTTCCATGAGGAGATAAAGCCAGTATATGTAACTTTTTGAAGAGAGATCCGATTTGCAAAAGAAACACATATTCTTGTTTCCCACAGTCTGAGAATGCCAAAACACCTTCAATTTTCAACTACGAACTTTCCATGAGGAGATAAAGCCAGTATATGTAACTTTTTGAAGAGTGATCGGATTTGCAAAAGGAACACATATTCTTGTTTCCCACAGTCTGAGAATGCCAAAACACCTTCAATTTTCAACTAGGAACTTTCCATGAGGAGATAAAGCCAGTATATGTAACTTTTTGAAGAGTGATCGGATTTGCAAAAGGAACACATATTCTTGTTTCCCACAGTCTGAGAATGCCAAAACACCTTCAATTTTCAACTACGAACTTTCTATGAGGAGATAAAGCCAGTATATGTAACTTTTTGAAGAGTGATCCGATTTGCAAAAGAAACACATATTCTTGTTTCCCACAGTCTGAGAATGCCAAAACACCTTCAATTTTCAACTACGAACTTTCCATGAGGAGATAAAGCCAGTATATGTAACTTTATGAAGAGTGATCCGATTTTCAAAAGGAACACATATTCTTCTTTCCCACAGTCTGAGAATGCCAAAACACCTTCAATTTTCAACTACGAACTTTCCATGAGGAGATAAAGCCAGTATATGTAACTTTTTGCACAGTGATCCGATTTGCAAAAGAAACACATATTCTTGTTTCCCACAGTCTGAGAATGCCAAAACACCTTCAATTTTCAACTACGAACTTTCCATGAGGAGATAAAGCCAGTATATATAACTTTTTGAAGAGAGATCCGATTTGCAAAAGAAACACATATTCTTGTTTCCCACAGTCTGAGAATGCCAAAACACCTTCAATTTTCAACTACGAACTTTCCATGAGGAGATAAAGCCAGTATATGTAACTTTTTGAAGAGTGATCCGATTTGGAAAAGGAACACATATTCTTCTTTCCCACAGTCTGAGAATGCCAAAACACCTTCAATTTTCAACTAGGAACTTTCCATGAGGAGATAAAGCCAGTATATGTAACTTTTTGAAGAGTGACCGGATTTGCAAAAGGAACACATATTCTTGTTTCCCACAGTCTGAGAATGCCAAAACACCTTCAATTTTCAACTACGAACTTTCTATGAGGAGATAAAGCCAGTATATGTAACTTTTTGAAGAGTGATCCGATTTGCAAAAGAAACACATATTCTTGTTTCCCACAGTCTGAGAATGCCAAAACACCTTCAATTTTCAACTACGAACTTTCCATGAGGAGATAAAGCCAGTATATGTAACTTTATGAAGAGTGATCCGATTTTCAAAAGGAACACATATTCTTCTTTCCCACAGTCTGAGAATGCCAAAACACCTTCAATTTTCAACTACGAACTTTCCATGAGGAGATAAAGCCAGTATATGTAACTTTTTGCACAGTGATCCGATTTGCAAAAGGAACACATATTCTTGTTTCCCACAGTCTGAGAATACCAAAACACCTTCAATTTTCAACTAGGAACTTTCCATGAGGAGATAAAGCCAGTATATGTAACTTTTTGCACAGTGATCCGATTTGCAAAAGGAACACATATTCTTGTTTCCCACAGTCTGAGAATGCCAAAACACCTTCAATTTTCAACTACGAACTTTCCAAGAGGAGATAAAGCCAGTATATGTAACTTTTTGAAGAGTGATCCGATTTGCAAAAGAAACACATATTCTTGTTTCCCACAGTCTGAGAATGCCAAAACACCTTCAATTTTCAACTACGAACTTTCCATGAGGAGATAAAGCCAGTATATGTAACTTTTTGCACAGTGATCCGATTTGCAAAAGGAACACATATTCTTGTTTCCCACAGTCTGAGAATGCCAAAACACCTTCAATTTTCAACTACGAACTTTCCATGAGGAGATAAAGCCAGTATATGTAACTTTTTGAAGAGTGATCCGATTTGCAAAAGAAAAACATATTCTTGTTTCCCACAGTCTGAGAATGCCAAAACACCTTCAATTTTCAACTACGAACTTTCCATGAGGAGATAAAGCCAGTATATGTAACTTTATGAAGAGTGATCCGATTTGCAAACGGAACACATATTCTTCTTTCCCACAGTCTGAGAATGCCAAAACACCTTCAGTTTTCAACTACGAACTTTCCATGAGGAGATAAAGCCAGTATATGTAACTTTTTGAAGAGTGATCCGATTTGCAAAAGGAACACATATTCTTGTTTCCCACAGTCTGAGAATGCCAAAACACCTTCAATTTTCAACTACGAACTTTCCAAGAGGAGATAAAGCCAGTATATGTAACTTTTTGAAGAGTGATTCGATTTGCAAAAGGAACACATATTCTTGTTTCTCACAGTCTGAGAATGCCAAAACACCTTCAATTTTCAACTACGAACTTTCCATGAGGAGATAAAGCCAGTATATGTAACTTTTTGCACAGTGATCCGATTTGCAAAAGGAACACATATTCTTGTTTCCCACAGTCTGAGAATGCCAAAACACCTTCAATTTTCAACTACGAACTTTCCATGAGGAGATAAAGCCAGTATATGTAACTTTTTGCACAGTGATCGAATTTGCAAAAGGAACACATATTCTTGTTTCCCACAGTCTGGGAATGCTAAAACACCTTCAATTTTCAACTACGAACTTTCCATGAGGAGATAAAGCCAGTATATGTAACTTTTTGAAGAGTGGTCCGATTTGCAAAAGGAACACATATTCTTGTTTCCAACAGTCTAACAATCCCAAAACACCTTCAATTTTCAACTACGAACTTTCCATGAGGAGATAAAGCCAGTATATGTAACTTTTTGCCCAGTGATCGGATTTGCAAAAGGAACACATATTCTTGTTTCCCACAGTCTGAGAATGCCAAAACACCTTCAATTTTCAACTACGAACTTTGCATGAGGAGATAAAGCCAGTATATGTAACTTTTTGAAGAGAGATCCGATTTGCAAAAGAAACACATATTCTTGTTTCCCACAGTCTGAGAATGCCAAAACACCTTCAATTTTCAACTACGAACTTTCCATGAGGAGATAAAGCCAGTATATGTAACTTTTTGAAGAGTGATCCGATTTGGAAAAGGAACACATATTCTTCTTTCCCACAGTCTGAGAATGCCAAAACACCTTCAATTTTCAACTACGAACTTTCCATGAGGAGATAAAGCCAGTATATGTAACTTTTTGAAGAGTGATCGGATTTGCAAAAGGAACACATATTCTTGTTTCCCACAGTCTGAGAATGCCAAAACAGCTTCAATTTTCAACTACGAACTTTCCATGAGGAGATAAAGCCAGTATATATAACTTTTTGAAGAGTGATCCGATTTGCAAAAGGAACACATATTCTTGTTTCCCACAGTCTGAGAATGCCAAAACACCTTCAATTTTCAACTACGAACTTTCCAAGAGGAGATAAAGCCAGTATATGTAACTTTTTGAAGAGTGATTCGATTTGCAAAAGGAACACATATTCTTGTTTCTCACAGTCTGAGAATGCCAAAACACCTTCAATTTTCAACTACGAACTTTCCATGAGGAGATAAAGCCAGTATATGTAACTTTTTGCACAGTGATCCGATTTGCAAAAGGAACACATATTCTTGTTTCCCACAGTCTGAGAATGCCAAAACACCTTCAATTTTCAACTACGAACTTTCCATGAGGAGATAAAGCCAGTATATGTAACTTTTTGCACAGTGATCGGATTTGCAAAAGGAACACATATTCTTGTTTCCCACAGTCTGGGAATGCTAAAACACCTTCAATTTTCAACTACGAACTTTCCATGAGGAGATAAAGCCAGTATATGTAACTTTTTGAAGAGTGGTCCGATTTGCAAAAGGAACACATATTCTTGTTTCCCACAGTCTAACAATCCCAAAACACCTTCAATTTTCAACTACGAACTTTCCATGAGGAGATAAAGCCAGTATATGTAACTTTTTTCACAGTGATCGGATTTGCAAAAGGAACACATATTCTTGTTTCCCACAGTCTGAGAATGCCAAAACACCTTCAATTTTCAACTACGAACTTTCCATGAGGAGATAAAGCCAGTATATGTAACTTTATGAAGAGTGATCCGATTTGCAAAAGGAAGACATATTCTTCTTTGCCACAGTCTGAGAATGCCAAAACACCTTCAGTTTTCAACTACGAACTTTCCATGAGGAGATAAAGCCAGTATATGTAACTTTTTGAAGAGTGATCCGATTTGCAAAAGGAACACATATTCTTCTTTCCCACAGTCTGAGAATGCCAAAACACCTTCAATTTTCAACTAGGAACTTTCCATGAGGAGATAAAGCCAGTATATGTAACTTTTTGAAGAGTGATTCGATTTGCAAAAGGAACACATATTCTTGTTTCTCACAGTCTGAGAATGCCAAAACACCTTCAATTTTCAACTACGAGCTTTCCCTGAGGAGATAAAGCCAGTATATGTAACTTTTTGCACAGTGATCCGATTTGCAAAAGAAACACATATTCTTGTTTCCCACAGTCTGAGAATGCCAAAACAAATTCATTTTTCAAATATGAACTTTGCATGAGGAGATAAAGCCAGTATATGTAACTTTTTGAAGAGTGATCCGATTTGGAAAAGGAACACATATTCTTCTTTCCCACAGTCTGAGAATGCCAAAACACCTTCAATTTTCAACTACGAACTTTCCATGAGGAGATAAAGCCAGTATATGTAACTTTATGAAGAGTGATCCGATTTGCAAAAGGAAGACATATTCTTCTTTGCCACAGTCTGAGAATGCCAAAACACCTTCAGTTTTCAACTACGAACTTTCCATGAGGAGATAAAGCCAGTATATGTAACTTTTTGCACAGTGATCGGATTTGCAAAAGGAACACATATTCTTGTTTCCCACAGTCTGAGAATGCTAAAACACATTCAATTTGCAAATATGAACTTTCCTTTAGGAGATAAAGCCAGTACATGTAACTTTTTGAAGAGTGATCCGATTGGCAAAAGAAGGACATATTCTTGTTTCCCACAGTCTGAAAATGCCAAAACATTTTCCATTTTCAAATATGAACTTTCCACGAGGAGATAAAGCCAGTATATGTAACTTTTTGAAGAGTGATCCGATTTGCAAAAGAAACACATATTCTTGTTTCCCACAGTCTAAAAATGCCAAAACACGTTCAGTTTTCAAATATGAACGTTACATGAGGAGATAAAGCCAGTATATGTAACTTTTTGAACAGTGATCCGATTTGCAAAAGAAACACATATTCTTGTTTCCCACAGTCTAAAAATGCCAAAACAAATTCAATTTGCAAATATGAACTTTCCTTTAGGAGATAAAGCCAGTACATGTAACTTTTTGAACAGTGATCCGATTGGCAAAAGAAAGACATATTCTTGTTTCCCACAGTCTGAAAATGCCAAAACATTTTCCATTTTCAAATATGAACTTTCCACGAGGAGATAAAGCCAGTATATGTAACTTTTTGAAGAGTGATCCGATTTGCAAAAGAAACACATATTCTTGTTTCCCACAGTCTAAAAATGCCAAAACACGTTCAGTTTTCAAATATGAACGTTACATGAGGAGATAAAGCCAGTATATGTAACTTTTTGAACAGTGATCCGATTTGCAAAAGAAACACATATTCTTGTTTCCCACAGTCTAAAAATGCCAAAACACATTCAATTTGCAAATATGAACTTTCCTTTAGGAGATAAAGCCAGTACATGTAACTTTTTGAACAGTGATCCGATTGGCAAAAGAAACACATATTCTTGTTTCCCACAGTCTGAAAATGCCAAAACATTTTCCATTTTCAAATATGAACTTTCCACGAGGAGATAAAGCCAGTATATGTAACTTTTTGAAGAGTGATCCGATTTGCAAAAGAAACACATATTCTTGTTTCCCACAGTCTAAAAATGCCAAAACACGTTCAGTTTTCAAATATGAACTTTCCATTAGGAGACAAAGCCAGTACATGTAACTTTTTGAAGAGTGATCCGATTTGCAAAAGAAACACATATTCTTATTTCCCACAGTCTGAAAATGCCAAAACACCTTCAATTTTCAACTGCGAACTTTCCATGAGGAGATTAAGCCAGTATATGTAACTTTTTGAAGAGTGATCCGATTTGCAAAAGAATCACATATTCTTGTTTCCCACAGTCTGAAAATGCAAAACACGTTCAATTTTCAAATATGAACTTTCCATGAGGAGATAAAGCCAGTATATGTAACTTTTTGAAGAGTGATCCGATTGGCAAAAGAAAGACATATTCTTGTTTCCCACAGTCTGAAAATGCCAAAACATTTTCCATTTTCAAATATGAACTTTCCACGAGGAGATAAAGCCAGTATATGTAACTTTTTGAAGAGTGATCCGATTTGCAAAAGAAACACATATTCTTGTTTCCCAGAGTCTGAAAATGCCAAAACAGCTTCAATTATCAAATATGAACTTTCCATGAGGAGATTAAACCAGTATATGTAACTTTTTGAAGAGTGATCCGATTTGCAAAAGAAACACATATTCTTGTTTCCCACAGTCTGAAAATGCCAAAACACCTTCAATTTTCAACTGCGAACTTTCCACAAGGAGATAAAGCCAGTATATTTAACTTTTTAAAGAGTGATCCGATTTGCAAAAGAAACACATATTCTTGTTTCCTACAGTCTAAAAATGCCAAAACACCTTCAATTTTCAAATATGAACTTTCCATTAGGAGATATGGCCAGTACATGTAACTTTTTGAAGAGTGATCCGATTTGCAAAAGAAACACATATTCCTGTTTCCCACAGTCTAACAATCCCAAAACACCTTCAATTTTCAACTAGGAACTTTCCATGAGGAGATAAAGCCAGTACATGTAACTTTTTGAAGAGTGATCCGATTTGCAAAAGAAACACATATTCTTGTTTCCCACAGTCTGAGAATGCCAAAACACCTTCAATTTTCAACTACGAACTTTCCATGAGGAGATAAAGCCAGTATATGTAACTTTATGAAGAGTGATCCGATTTGCAAAAGGAAGACATATTCTTCTTTGCCACAGTCTGAGAATGCCAAAACACCTTCAGTTTTCAACTACGAACTTTCCATGAGGAGATAAAGCCAGTATATGTAACTTTTTGAAGAGTGATCCGATTTGCAAAAGGAACACATATTCTTGTTTACCACAGTCTGAGAATGCCAAAACACCTTCAATTTTCAACTACGAACTTTCCAAGAGGAGATAAAGCCAGTATATGTAACTTTTTGAAGAGTGATCCGATTTGCAAAAGGAACACATTTTCTTCTTTCCCACAGTCTGAGAATGCCAAAACACCTTCAATTTTCAACTAGGAACTTTCCATGAGGAGATAAAGCCAGTACATGTAACTTTTTGAAGAGTGATCCGATTTGGAAAAGGAACACATATTCTTGTTTCCCACAGTCTGAGAATGCCAAAACACCTTCAATTTTCAACTAGGAACTTTCCATGAGGAGATAAAGCCAGTATATGTAACTTTTTGAAGAGTGATCGGATTTGCAAAAGGAACACATATTCTTGTTCCCCACAGTCTGAGAATGCCAAAACAGCTTCAATTTTCAACTACGAACTTTCCATGAGGAGATAAAGCCAGTATATATAACTTTTTGAAGAGTGATCCGATTTTCAAAAGAAACACATATTCTTGTTTCCCACAGTCTGAGAATGCCAAAACACCTTCAATTTTCAACTACGAACTTTCCATGAGGAGATAAAGCCAGTATATGTAACTTTTTGCACAGTGATCGGATTTGCAAAAGGAACACATATTCTTGTTTCCCACAGTCTGAGAATGCCAAAACACCTTCAATTTTCAACTACGAACTTTCCATGAGGAGATAAAGCCAGTATATGTAACTTTATGAAGAGTGATCCGATTTGCAAAAGGAAGACATATTCTTCTTTGCCACAGTCTGAGAATGCCAAAACACCTTCAGTTTTCAACTACGAACTTTCCATGAGGAGATAAAGCCAGTATATGTAACTTTTTGAAGAGTGATCCGATTTGCAAAAGGAACACATATTCTTGTTTACCACAGTCTGAGAATGCCAAAACACCTTCAATTTTCAACTACGAACTTTCCATGAGGAGATAAAGCCAGTATATGTAACTTTTTGAAGAGTGATCCGATTTGCAAAAGGAACACATTTTCTTCTTTCCCACAGTCTGAGAATGCCAAAACACCTTCAATTTTCAACTAGGAACTTTCCATGAGGAGATAAAGCCAGTACATGTAACTTTTTGAAGAGTGATCCGATTTGGAAAAGGAACACATATTCTTGTTTCCCACAGTCTGAGAATGCCAAAACACCTTCAATTTTCAACTAGGAACTTTCCATGAGGAGATAAAGCCAGTATATGTAACTTTTTGAAGAGTGATCGGATTTGCAAAAGGAACACATATTCTTGTTCCCCACAGTCTGAGAATGCCAAAACAGCTTCAATTTTCAACTACGAACTTTCCATGAGGAGATAAAGCCAGTATATATAACTTTTTGAAGAGTGATCCGATTTTCAAAAGAAACACATATTCTTGTTTCCCACAGTCTGAGAATGCCAAAACACCTTCAATTTTCAACTACGAACTTTCCATGAGGAGATAAAGCCAGTATATGTAACTTTTTGCACAGTGATCGGATTTGCAAAAGGAACACATATTCTTGTTTCCCACAGTCTGAGAATGCCAAAACACCTTCAATTTTCAACTAGGAACTTTCCATGAGGAGATAAAGCCAGTACATGTAACTTTTTGAAGAGTGATCGGATTTGCAAAAGGAACACATATTCTTGTTTCCCACAGTCTAACAATCCCAAAACACCTTCAATTTTCAACTACGAACTTTCCATGAGGAGATAAAGCCAGTATATGTAACTTTTTGCACAGTGATCGGATTTGCAAAAGAAACACATATTCTTGTTTCCCACAGTCTGAGAATGCCAAAACACCTTCAATTTTCAACTACGAACTTTCCATGAGGAGATAAAGCCAGTATATGTAACTTTTTGAAGAGTGATCCGATTTGGAAAAGGAACACATATTCTTCTTTCCCACAGTCTGAGAATGCCAAAACACCTTCAATTTTCAACTAGGAACTTTCCATGAGGAGATAAAGCCAGTATATGTAACTTTTTGAAGAGTGATCAGATTTGCAAAAGGAACACATATTCTTGTTTCCCACAGTCTGAGAATGCCAAAACACCTTCAATTTTCAACTATGAACTTTCTATGAGGAGATAAAGCCAGTATATGTAACTTTTTGAAGAGTGATCCGATTTGCAAAAGAAACACATATTCTTGTTTCCCACAGTCTGAGAATGCCAAAACACCTTCAATTTTCAACTACGAACTTTCCATGAGGAGATAAAGCCAGTATATGTAACTTTATGAAGAGTGATCCGATTTGCAAAAGGAAGACATATTCTTCTTTGCCACAGTCTGAGAATGCCAAAACACCTTCAGTTTTCAACTACGAACTTTCCATGAGGAGATAAAGCCAGTATATGTAACTTTTTGAAGAGTGATCCGATTTGCAAAAGGAACACATATTCTTGTTTCCCACAGTCTGAGAATGCCAAAACACCTTCAATTTTCAACTACGAACTTTCCAAGATGAGATAAAGCCAGTATATGTAACTTTTTGAAGAGTGATTCGATTTGCAAAAGGAACACATATTCTTGTTTCTCACAGTCTGAGAATGCCAAAACACCTTCAATTTTCAACTACGAGCTTTCCATGAGGAGATAAAGCCAGTATATGTAACTTTTTGAAGAGTGATCCGATTTGCAAGAGAAACACATATTCTTGTTTCCCACAGTCTGAGAATGCCAAAACACCTTCAATTTTCAACTACGAACTTTCCATGAGGAGATAAAGCCAGTATATGTAACTTTATGAAGAGTGATCCGATTTGCAAAAGGAACACATATTCTTCTTTCCCACAGTCTGAGAATGCCAAAACACTTTCAGTTTTCAACTACGAACTTTCCATGAGGATAAAGCCAGTATATGTAACTTTTTGAAGAGTGATCCGATTTGCAAAAGGAACACATATTCTTGTTTCCCACAGTCTGAGAATGCCAAAACACCTTCAATTTTCAACTACGAACTTTCCAAGAGGAGATAAAGCCAGTATATGTAACTTTTTGAAGAGTGATTCGATTTGCAAAAGGAACACATATTCTTGTTTCTCACAGTCTGAGAATGCCAAAACACCTTCAATTTTCAACTACGAACTTTCCATGAGATAAAGCCAGTATATGTAACTTTTTGAAGAGTGATCCGATTTGCAAAAGGAACACATATTCTTGTTTCCCACAGTCTGAGAATGCAAAAACACCTTCAATTTTCAACTACGAACTTTCCAAGAGGAGATAAAGCCGGTATATGTAACTTTTTGAAGAGTGATTCGATTTGCAAAAGGAACACATATTCTTGTTTCTCACAGTCTGAGAATGCCAAAACACCTTCAATTTTCAACTACGAGCTTTCCATGAGGAGATAAAGCCAGTATATGTAACTTTTTGCACAGTGATCCGATTTGCAAAAGAAACACATATTCTTGTTTCCCACAGTCTGAGAATGCCAAAACAAATTCATTTTTCAAATATGAACTTTCCATGAGGAGATAAAGCCAGTATATGTAACTTTTTGAAGAGAGATCCGATTTGCAAAAGAAACACATATTCTTGTTTCCCACAGTCTGAGAATGCCAAAACACCTTCAATTTTCAACTACGAACTTTCCATGAGGAGATAAAGCCAGTATATGTAACTTTTTGCACAGTGATCCGATTTGCAAAAGGAACACATATTCTTGTTTCCCACAGTCTGAGAATGCCAAAACACCTTCAATTTTCAACTACGAACTTTCCATGAGGAGATAAAACCAGTATATGTAACTTTTTGCACAGTGTGATCGGATTTGCAAAAGGAACACATATTCTTGTTTCCCACAGTCTGGGAATGCTAAAACACCTTCAATTTTCAACTACGAACTTTCCATGAGGAGATAAAGCCAGTATATGTAACTTTTTGAAGAGTGGTCCGATTTGCAAAAGGAACACATATTCTTGTTTCCCACAGTCTAACAATCCCAAAACACCTTCAATTTTCAACTACGAACTTTCCATGAGGAGATAAAGCCAGTATATGTAACTTTTTGCACAGTGATCGGATTTGCAAAAGGAACACATATTCTTGTTTCCACAGTCTGAGAATGCTAAAACACCTTCAATTTTCAACTACGAACTTTGCATGAGGAGATAAAGCCAGTATATGTAACTTTTTGAAGAGAGATCCGATTTGCAAAAGAAACACATATTCTTGTTTCCCACAGTCTGAGAATGCCAAAACACCTTCAATTTTCAACTAGGAACTTTCCATGAGGAGATAAAGCCAGTATATGTAACTTTTTGAAGAGTGATCGGATTTGCAAAAGGAACACATATTCTTGTTTCCCACAGTCTGAGAATGCCAAAACAGCTTCAATTTTCAACTACGAACTTTCCATGAGGAGATAAAGCCAGTATATATAACCTTTTGAAGAGTGATCCGATTTTCAAAAGAAACACATATTCTTGTTTCCCACAGTCTGAGAATGCCAAAACACATTCAATTTTCAAATATGAACTTTCCATGAGGAGATAAAGCCAGTATATGTAACTTTTTGAAGAGAGATCCGATTTGCAAAAGAAACACATATTCTTGTTTCCCACAGTCTGAGAATGCCAAAACACCTTCAATTTTCAACTACGAACTTTCCATGAGGAGATAAAGCCAGTATATGTAACTTTTTGCACAGTGATCCGATTTGCAAAAGGAACACATATTCTTGTTTCCCACAGTCTGAGAATGCCAAAACACCTTCAATTTTCAACTAGGAACTTTCCATGAGGAGATAAAGCCAGTATATGTAACTTTTTGCACAGTGATCCGATTTGCAAAAGGAACACATATTCTTGTTTCCCACAGTCTGAGAATGCCAAAACACCTTCAATTTTCAACTACGAACTTTCCATGAGGAGATAAAGCCAGTATATGTAACTTTTTGAAGAGTGATCCGATTTGCAAAAGAAACACATATTCTTGTTTCCCACAGTCTGAGAATGCCAAAACACCTTCAATTTTCAACTACGAACTTTCCATGAGGAGATAAAGCCAGTATATGTAACTTTATGAAGAGTGATCCGATTTGCAAAAGGAACACATATTCTTCTTTCCCACAGTCTGAGAATGCCAAAACACTTTCAGTTTTCAACTACGAACTTTCCATGAGGAGATAAAGCCAGTATATGTAACTTTTTGAAGAGTGATCCGATTTGCAAAAGAAACACATATTCTTGTTTCCCACAGTCTGAGAATGCCAAAACACCTTCAATTTTCAACTACGAACTTTCCATGAGGAGATAAAGCCAGTATATGTAACTTTTTGCACAGTGATCCGATTTGCAAAAGGAACACATATTCTTGTTTCCCACAGTCTGAGAATGCGAAAACACCTTCAATTTTCAACTACGAACTTTGCATGAGGAGATAAAGCCAGTATATGTAACTTTTTGAAGAGAGATCCGATTTGCAAAAGAAACACATATTCTTGTTTCCCACAGTCTGAGAATGCCAAAACACCTTCAATTTTCAACTACGAACTTTCCATGAGGAGATAAAGCCAGTATATGTAACTTTTTGAAGAGTGATCCGATTTGGAAAAGGAACACATATTCTTCTTTCCCACAGTCTGAGAATGCCAAAACACCTTCAATTTTCAACTATGAACTTTCTATGAGGAGATAAAGCCAGTATATGTAACTTTTTGAAGAGAGATCCGATTTGCAAAAGAAACACATATTCTTGTTTCCCACAGTCTGAGAATGCCAAAACACCTTCAATTTTCAACTACGAACTTTCCATGAGGAGATAAAGCCAGTATATGTAACTTTTTGAAGAGTGATCCGATTTGGAAAAGGAACACATATTCTTCTTTCCCACAGTCTGAGAATGCCAAAACACCTTCAATTTTCAACTAGGAACTTTCCATGAGGAGATAAAGCCAGTATATGTAACTTTTTGAAGAGTGATCGGATTTGCAAAAGGAACACATATTCTTGTTTCCCACAGTCTGAGAATGCCAAAACACCTTCAATTTTCAACTACGAACTTTCTATGAGGAGATAAAGCCAGTATATGTAACTTTTTGAAGAGTGATCCGATTTGCAAAAGAAACACATATTCTTGTTTCCCACAGTCTGAGAATGCCAAAACACCTTCAATTTTCAACTACGAACTTTCCATGAGGAGATAAAGCCAGTATATGTAACTTTATGAAGAGTGATCCGATTTTCAAAAGGAACACATATTCTTCTTTCCCACAGTCTGAGAATGCCAAAACACCTTCAGTTTTCAACTACGAACTTTCCATGAGGAGATAAAGCCAGTATATGTAACTTTTTGAAGAGTGATCCGATTTGCAAAAGGAACACATATTCTTGTTTCCCACAGTCTGAGAATGCCAAAACACCTTCAATTTTCAACTACGAACTTTCCAAGAGGAGATAAAGCCAGTATATGTAACTTTTTGAAGAGTGATTCGATTTGCAAAAGGAACACATATTCTTGTTTCTCACAGTTTGAGAATGCCAAAACACCTTCAATTTTCAACTACGAACTTTCCATGAGGAGATAAAGCCAGTATATGTAACTTTTTGCACAGTGATCCGATTTGCAAAAGGAACACATATTCTTGTTTCCCACAGTCTGAGAATGCCAAAACACCTTCAATTTTCAACTACGAACTTTCCATGAGGAGATAAAGCCAGTATATGTAACTTTTTGCACAGTGATCGGATTTGCAAAAGGAACACATATTCTTGTTTCCCACAGTCTGAGAATGCCAAAACACCTTCAATTTTCAACTACGAACTTTCCATGAGGAGATAAAGCCAGTATATATAACTTTTTGAAGAGAGATCCGATTTGCAAAAGAAACACATATTCTTGTTTCCCACAGTCTGAGAATGCCAAAACACCTTCAATTTTCAACTACGAACTTTCCATGAGGAGATAAAGCCAGTATATGTAACTTTTTGAAGAGTGATCCGATTTGGAAAAGGAACACATATTCTTCTTTCCCACAGTCTGAGAATGCCAAAACACCTTCAATTTTCAACTAGGAACTTTCCATGAGGAGATAAAGCCAGTATATGTAACTTTTTGAAGAGTGATCGGATTTGCAAAAGGAACACATATTCTTGTTTCCCACAGTCTGAGAATGCCAAAACACCTTCAATTTTCAACTACGAACTTTCTATGAGGAGATAAAGCCAGTATATGTAACTTTTTGAAGAGTGATCCGATTTGCAAAAGAAACACATATTCTTGTTTCCCACAGTCTGAGAATGCCAAAACACCTTCAATTTTCAACTACGAACTTTCCATGAGGAGATAAAGCCAGTATATGTAACTTTATGAAGAGTGATCCGATTTTCAAAAGGAACACATATTCTTCTTTCCCACAGTCTGAGAATGCCAAAACACCTTCAATTTTCAACTACGAACTTTCCATGAGGAGATAAAGCCAGTATATGTAACTTTTTGCACAGTGATCCGATTTGCAAAAGGAACACATATTCTTGTTTCCCACAGTCTGAGAATGCCAAAACACCTTCAATTTTCAACTACGAACTTTCCATGAGGAGATAAAGCCAGTATATGTAACTTTTTGAAGAGTGATCGGATTTGCAAAAGGAACACATATTCTTGTTTCCCACAGTCTGAGAATGCCAAAACAGCTTCAATTTTCAACTACGAACTTTCCATGAGGAGATAAAGCCAGTATATATAACTTTTTGAAGAGTGATCCGATTTGCAAAAGGAACACATATTCTTGTTTCCCACAGTCTGAGAATGCCAAAACACCTTCAATTTTCAACTACGAACTTTCCAAGAGGAGATAAAGCCAGTATATGTAACTTTTTGAAGAGTGATTCGATTTGCAAAAGGAACACATATTCTTGTTTCTCACAGTCTGAGAATGCCAAAACACCTTCAATTTTCAACTACGAACTTTCCATGAGGAGATAAAGCCAGTATATGTAACTTTTTGCACAGTGATCCGATTTGCAAAAGGAACACATATTCTTGTTTCCCACAGTCTGAGAATGCCAAAACACCTTCAATTTTCAACTACGAACTTTCCATGAGGAGATAAAGCCAGTATATGTAACTTTTTGCACAGTGATCGGATTTGCAAAAGGAACACATATTCTTGTTTCCCACAGTCTGGGAATGCTAAAACACCTTCAATTTTCAACTACGAACTTTCCATGAGGAGATAAAGCCAGTATATGTAACTTTTTGAAGAGTGGTCCGATTTGCAAAAGGAACACATATTCTTGTTTCCCACAGTCTAACAATCCCAAAACACCTTCAATTTTCAACTACGAACTTTCCATGAGGAGATAAAGCCAGTATATGTAACTTTTTGCACAGTGATCGGATTTGCAAAAGGAACACATATTCTTGTTTCCCACAGTCTGAGAATGCCAAAACACCTTCAATTTTCAACTACGAACTTTCCATGAGGAGATAAAGCCAGTATATATAACTTTTTGAAGAGAGATCCGATTTGCAAAAGAAACACATATTCTTGTTTCCCACAGTCTGAGAATGCCAAAACACCTTCAATTTTCAACTACGAACTTTCCATGAGGAGATAAAGCCAGTATATGTAACTTTTTGAAGAGTGATCCGATTTGGAAAAGGAACACATATTCTTCTTTCCCACAGTCTGAGAATGCCAAAACACCTTCAATTTTCAACTAGGAACTTTCCATGAGGAGATAAAGCCAGTATATGTAACTTTTTGAAGAGTGATCGGATTTGCAAAAGGAACACATATTCTTGTTTCCCACAGTCTGAGAATGCCAAAACACCTTCAATTTTCAACTACGAACTTTCTATGAGGAGATAAAGCCAGTATATGTAACTTTTTGAAGAGTGATCCGATTTGCAAAAGAAACACATATTCTTGTTTCCCACAGTCTGAGAATGCCAAAACACCTTCAATTTTCAACTACGAACTTTCCATGAGGAGATAAAGCCAGTATATGTAACTTTATGAAGAGTGATCCGATTTTCAAAAGGAACACATATTCTTCTTTCCCACAGTCTGAGAATGACAAAACACCTTCAATTTTCAACTACGAACTTTCCATGAGGAGATAAAGCCAGTATATGTAACTTTTTGCACAGTGATCCGATTTGCAAAAGGAACACATATTCTTGTTTCCCACAGTCTGAGAATGCCAAAACACCTTCAATTTTCAACTACGAACTTTCCATGAGGAGATAAAGCCAGTATATGTAACTTTTTGCACAGTGATCCGATTTGCAAAAGGAACACATATTCTTGTTTCCCACAGTCTGAGAATACCAAAACACCTTCAATTTTCAACTAGGAACTTTCCATGAGGAGATAAAGCCAGTATATGTAACTTTTTGCACAGTGATCCGATTTGCAAAAGGAACACATATTCTTGTTTCCCACAGTCTGAGAATGCCAAAACACCTTCAATTTTCAACTACGAACTTTCCAAGAGGAGATAAAGCCAGTATATGTAACTTTTTGAAGAGTGATTCGATTTGCAAAAGGAACACATATTCTTGTTTCCCACAGTCTGAGAATGCCAAAACACCTTCAATTTTCAACTACGAACTTTGCATGAGGAGATAAAGCCAGTATATGTAACTTTTTGAAGAGAGATCCGATTTGCAAAAGAAACACATATTCTTGTTTCCCACAGTCTGAGAATGCCAAAACACCTTCAATTTTCAACTACGAACTTTCCATGAGGAGATAAAGCCAGTATATGTAACTTTTTGAAGAGTGATCCGATTTGGAAAAGGAACACATATTCTTCTTTCCCACAGTCTGAGAATGCCAAAACACCTTCAATTTTCAACTACGAACTTTCCATGAGGAGATAAAGCCAGTATATGTAACTTTTTGAAGAGTGATCCGATTTGCAAAAGGAACACATATTCTTGTTTCCCACAGTCTGAGAATGCCAAAACACCTTCAATTTTCAACTACGAACTTTCCAAGAGGAGATAAAGCCAGTATATGTAACTTTTTGAAGAGTGATTCGATTTGCAAAAGGAACACATATTCTTGTTTCTCACAGTCTGAGAATGCCAAAACACCTTCAATTTTCAACTACGAACTTTCCATGAGGAGATAAAGCCAGTATATGTAACTTTTTGAAGAGTGATCCGATTTGGAAAAGGAACACATATTCTTCTTTCCCACAGTCTGAGAATGCTAAAACACCTTCAATTTTCAACTACGAACTTTGCATGAGGAGATAAAGCCAGTATATGTAACTTTTTGAAGAGAGATCCGATTTGCAAAAGAAACACATATTCTTGTTTCCCACAGTCTGAGAATGCCAAAACACCTTCAATTTTCAACTACGAACTTTCCATGAGGAGATAAAGCCAGTATATGTAACTTTTTGAAGAGTGATCCGATTTGGAAAAGGAACACATATTCTTCTTTCCCACAGTCTGAGAATGCCAAAACACCTTCAGTTTTCAACTACGAACTTTCCATGAGGAGATAAAGCCAGTATATGTAACTTTTTGAAGAGTGATCCGATTTGCAAAAGGAACACATATTCTTGTTTCCCACAGTCTGAGAATGCCAAAACACCTTCAATTTTCAACTACGAACTTTCCAAGAGGAGATAAAGCCAGTATATGTAACTTTTTGAAGAGTGATTCGATTTGCAAAAGGAACACATATTCTTGTTTCTCACAGTTTGAGAATGCCAAAACACCTTCAATTTTCAACTACGAACTTTCCATGAGGAGATAAAGCCAGTATATGTAACTTTTTGCACAGTGATCCGATTTGCAAAAGGAACACATATTCTTGTTTCCCACAGTCTGAGAATGCCAAAACACCTTCAATTTTCAACTACGAACTTTCCATGAGGAGATAAAGCCAGTATATGTAACTTTTTGCACAGTGATCGGATTTGCAA
The DNA here is from genome assembly GCA_030761175.1 of Masticophis lateralis. Lineage (NCBI taxonomy): Eukaryota > Metazoa > Chordata > Lepidosauria > Squamata > Colubridae > Masticophis > Masticophis lateralis. The sequence continues at coordinate 25,377,560 of JAUDYJ010000012.1, read as the reverse complement.
AAGGAACACATATTCTTGTTTCCCACAGTCTGAGAATGCCAAAACACCTTCAATTTTCAACTACGAACTTTCCATGAGGAGATAAAGCCAGTATATATAACTTTTTGAAGAGAGATCCGATTTGCAAAAGAAACACATATTCTTGTTTCCCACAGTCTGAGAATGCCAAAACACCTTCAATTTTCAACTACGAACTTTCCATGAGGAGATAAAGCCAGTATATGTAACTTTTTGAAGAGTGATCCGATTTGGAAAAGGAACACATATTCTTCTTTCCCACAGTCTGAGAATGCCAAAACACCTTCAATTTTCAACTAGGAACTTTCCATGAGGAGATAAAGCCAGTATATGTAACTTTTTGAAGAGTGATCGGATTTGCAAAAGGAACACATATTCTTGTTTCCCACAGTCTGAGAATGCCAAAACACCTTCAATTTTCAACTACGAACTTTCTATGAGGAGATAAAGCCAGTATATGTAACTTTTTGAAGAGTGATCCGATTTGCAAAAGAAACACATATTCTTGTTTCCCACAGTCTGAGAATGCCAAAACACCTTCAATTTTCAACTACGAACTTTCCATGAGGAGATAAAGCCAGTATATGTAACTTTATGAAGAGTGATCCGATTTTCAAAAGGAACACATATTCTTCTTTCCCACAGTCTGAGAATGCCAAAACACCTTCAATTTTCAACTACGAACTTTCCATGAGGAGATAAAGCCAGTATATGTAACTTTTTGCACAGTGATCCGATTTGCAAAAGGAACACATATTCTTGTTTCCCACAGTCTGAGAATGCCAAAACACCTTCAATTTTCAACTACGAACTTTCCATGAGGAGATAAAGCCAGTATATGTAACTTTTTGAAGAGTGATCGGATTTGCAAAAGGAACACATATTCTTGTTTCCCACAGTCTGAGAATGCCAAAACAGCTTCAATTTTCAACTACGAACTTTCCATGAGGAGATAAAGCCAGTATATATAACTTTTTGAAGAGTGATCCGATTTGCAAAAGGAACACATATTCTTGTTTCCCACAGTCTGAGAATGCCAAAACACCTTCAATTTTCAACTACGAACTTTCCAAGAGGAGATAAAGCCAGTATATGTAACTTTTTGAAGAGTGATTCGATTTGCAAAAGGAACACATATTCTTGTTTCTCACAGTCTGAGAATGCCAAAACACCTTCAATTTTCAACTACGAACTTTCCATGAGGAGATAAAGCCAGTATATGTAACTTTTTGCACAGTGATCCGATTTGCAAAAGGAACACATATTCTTGTTTCCCACAGTCTGAGAATGCCAAAACACCTTCAATTTTCAACTACGAACTTTCCATGAGGAGATAAAGCCAGTATATGTAACTTTTTGCACAGTGATCGGATTTGCAAAAGGAACACATATTCTTGTTTCCCACAGTCTGGGAATGCTAAAACACCTTCAATTTTCAACTACGAACTTTCCATGAGGAGATAAAGCCAGTATATGTAACTTTTTGAAGAGTGGTCCGATTTGCAAAAGGAACACATATTCTTGTTTCCCACAGTCTAACAATCCCAAAACACCTTCAATTTTCAACTACGAACTTTCCATGAGGAGATAAAGCCAGTATATGTAACTTTTTGCACAGTGATCGGATTTGCAAAAGGAACACATATTCTTGTTTCCCACAGTCTGAGAATGCCAAAACACCTTCAATTTTCAACTACGAACTTTCCATGAGGAGATAAAGCCAGTATATATAACTTTTTGAAGAGAGATCCGATTTGCAAAAGAAACACATATTCTTGTTTCCCACAGTCTGAGAATGCCAAAACACCTTCAATTTTCAACTACGAACTTTCCATGAGGAGATAAAGCCAGTATATGTAACTTTTTGAAGAGTGATCCGATTTGGAAAAGGAACACATATTCTTCTTTCCCACAGTCTGAGAATGCCAAAACACCTTCAATTTTCAACTAGGAACTTTCCATGAGGAGATAAAGCCAGTATATGTAACTTTTTGAAGAGTGATCGGATTTGCAAAAGGAACACATATTCTTGTTTCCCACAGTCTGAGAATGCCAAAACACCTTCAATTTTCAACTACGAACTTTCTATGAGGAGATAAAGCCAGTATATGTAACTTTTTGAAGAGTGATCCGATTTGCAAAAGAAACACATATTCTTGTTTCCCACAGTCTGAGAATGCCAAAACACCTTCAATTTTCAACTACGAACTTTCCATGAGGAGATAAAGCCAGTATATGTAACTTTATGAAGAGTGATCCGATTTTCAAAAGGAACACATATTCTTCTTTCCCACAGTCTGAGAATGACAAAACACCTTCAATTTTCAACTACGAACTTTCCATGAGGAGATAAAGCCAGTATATGTAACTTTTTGCACAGTGATCCGATTTGCAAAAGGAACACATATTCTTGTTTCCCACAGTCTGAGAATGCCAAAACACCTTCAATTTTCAACTACGAACTTTCCATGAGGAGATAAAGCCAGTATATGTAACTTTTTGCACAGTGATCCGATTTGCAAAAGGAACACATATTCTTGTTTCCCACAGTCTGAGAATACCAAAACACCTTCAATTTTCAACTAGGAACTTTCCATGAGGAGATAAAGCCAGTATATGTAACTTTTTGCACAGTGATCCGATTTGCAAAAGGAACACATATTCTTGTTTCCCACAGTCTGAGAATGCCAAAACACCTTCAATTTTCAACTACGAACTTTCCAAGAGGAGATAAAGCCAGTATATGTAACTTTTTGAAGAGTGATTCGATTTGCAAAAGGAACACATATTCTTGTTTCCCACAGTCTGAGAATGCCAAAACACCTTCAATTTTCAACTACGAACTTTGCATGAGGAGATAAAGCCAGTATATGTAACTTTTTGAAGAGAGATCCGATTTGCAAAAGAAACACATATTCTTGTTTCCCACAGTCTGAGAATGCCAAAACACCTTCAATTTTCAACTACGAACTTTCCATGAGGAGATAAAGCCAGTATATGTAACTTTTTGAAGAGTGATCCGATTTGGAAAAGGAACACATATTCTTCTTTCCCACAGTCTGAGAATGCCAAAACACCTTCAATTTTCAACTACGAACTTTCCATGAGGAGATAAAGCCAGTATATGTAACTTTTTGAAGAGTGATCCGATTTGCAAAAGGAACACATATTCTTGTTTCCCACAGTCTGAGAATGCCAAAACACCTTCAATTTTCAACTACGAACTTTCCAAGAGGAGATAAAGCCAGTATATGTAACTTTTTGAAGAGTGATTCGATTTGCAAAAGGAACACATATTCTTGTTTCTCACAGTCTGAGAATGCCAAAACACCTTCAATTTTCAACTACGAACTTTCCATGAGGAGATAAAGCCAGTATATGTAACTTTTTGAAGAGTGATCCGATTTGGAAAAGGAACACATATTCTTCTTTCCCACAGTCTGAGAATGCTAAAACACCTTCAATTTTCAACTACGAACTTTGCATGAGGAGATAAAGCCAGTATATGTAACTTTTTGAAGAGAGATCCGATTTGCAAAAGAAACACATATTCTTGTTTCCCACAGTCTGAGAATGCCAAAACACCTTCAATTTTCAACTACGAACTTTCCATGAGGAGATAAAGCCAGTATATGTAACTTTTTGAAGAGTGATCCGATTTGGAAAAGGAACACATATTCTTCTTTCCCACAGTCTGAGAATGCCAAAACACCTTCAATTTTCAACTATGAACTTTCTATGAGGAGATAAAGCCAGTATATGTAACTTTTTGAAGAGTGATCCGATTTGCAAAAGAAACACATATTCTTGTTTCCCACAGTCTGAGAATGCCAAAACACCTTCAATTTTCAACTACGAACTTTCCATGAGGAGATAAAGCCAGTATATGTAACTTTATGAAGAGTGATCCGATTTGCAAAAGGAACACATATTCTTCTTTCCCACAGTCTGAGAATGCCAAAACACCTTCAGTTTTCAACTACGAACTTTCCATGAGGAGATAAAGCCAGTATATGTAACTTTTTGAAGAGTGATCCGATTTGCAAAAGGAACACATATTCTTGTTTCCCACAGTCTGAGAATGCCAAAACACCTTCAATTTTCAACTACGAACTTTCCAAGAGGAGATAAAGCCAGTATATGTAACTTTTTGAAGAGTGATTCGATTTGCAAAAGGAACACATATTCTTGTTTCTCACAGTTTGAGAATGCCAAAACACCTTCAATTTTCAACTACGAACTTTCCATGAGGAGATAAAGCCAGTATATGTAACTTTTTGAAGAGTGATCCGATTTGCAAAAGGAACACATATTCTTGTTTCCCACAGTCTGAGAATGCCAAAACACCTTCAATTTTCAGCTACGAACTTTCCAAGAGGAGATAAAGCCAGTATATGTAACTTTTTGAAGAGTGATTCGATTTGCAAAAGGAACACATATTCTTCTTTCTCACAGTCTGAGAATGCCAAAACACCTTCAATTTTCAACTACGAGCTTTCCATGAGGAGATAAAGCCAGTATATGTAACTTTTTGAAGAGTGATCGGATTTGCAAAAGGAACACATATTCTTGTTTCCCACAGTCTGAGAATGCCAAAACACCTTCAATTTTCAACTACGAACTTTCTATGAGGAGATAAAGCCAGTATATGTAACTTTTTGAAGAGTGATCCGATTTGCAAAAGAAACACATATTCTTGTTTCCCACAGTCTGAGAATGCCAAAACACCTTCAATTTTCAACTACGAACTTTCCATGAGGAGATAAAGCCAGTATATGTAACTTTTTGAAGAGTGATCCGATTTGGAAAAGGAACACATATTCTTCTTTCCCACAGTCTGAGAATGCCAAAACACCTTCAATTTTCAACTAGGAACTTTCCATGAGGAGATAAAGCCAGTATATGTAACTTTTTGAAGAGTGATCGGATTTGCAAAAGGAACACATATTCTTGTTTCCCACAGTCTGAGAATGCCAAAACACCTTCAATTTTCAACTACGAACTTTCTATGAGGAGATAAAGCCAGTATATGTAACTTTTTGAAGAGTGATCCGATTTGCAAAAGAAACACATATTCTTGTTTCCCACAGTCTGAGAATGCCAAAACACCTTCAATTTTCAACTACGAACTTTCCATGAGGAGATAAAGCCAGTATATGTAACTTTATGAAGAGTGATCCGATTTTCAAAAGGAACACATATTCTTCTTTCCCACAGTCTGAGAATGCCAAAACACCTTCAATTTTCAACTACGAACTTTCCATGAGGAGATAAAGCCAGTATATGTAACTTTTTGCACAGTGATCCGATTTGCAAAAGGAACACATATTCTTGTTTCCCACAGTCTGAGAATGCCAAAACACCTTCAATTTTCAACTACGAACTTTCCATGAGGAGATAAAGCCAGTATATGTAACTTTTTGAAGAGTGATCGGATTTGCAAAAGGAACACATATTCTTGTTTCCCACAGTCTGAGAATGCCAAAACAGCTTCAATTTTCAACTACGAACTTTCCATGAGGAGATAAAGCCAGTATATATAACTTTTTGAAGAGTGATCCGATTTGCAAAAGGAACACATATTCTTGTTTCCCACAGTCTGAGAATGCCAAAACACCTTCAATTTTCAACTACGAACTTTCCAAGAGGAGATAAAGCCAGTATATGTAACTTTTTGAAGAGTGATTCGATTTGCAAAAGGAACACATATTCTTGTTTCTCACAGTCTGAGAATGCCAAAACACCTTCAATTTTCAACTACGAACTTTCCATGAGGAGATAAAGCCAGTATATGTAACTTTTTGCACAGTGATCCGATTTGCAAAAGGAACACATATTCTTGTTTCCCACAGTCTGAGAATGCCAAAACACCTTCAATTTTCAACTACGAACTTTCCATGAGGAGATAAAGCCAGTATATGTAACTTTTTGCACAGTGATCGGATTTGCAAAAGGAACACATATTCTTGTTTCCCACAGTCTGGGAATGCTAAAACACCTTCAATTTTCAACTACGAACTTTCCATGAGGAGATAAAGCCAGTATATGTAACTTTTTGAAGAGTGGTCCGATTTGCAAAAGGAACACATATTCTTGTTTCCCACAGTCTAACAATCCCAAAACACCTTCAATTTTCAACTACGAACTTTCCATGAGGAGATAAAGCCAGTATATGTAACTTTTTGCACAGTGATCGGATTTGCAAAAGGAACACATATTCTTGTTTCCCACAGTCTGAGAATGCCAAAACACCTTCAATTTTCAACTACGAACTTTCCATGAGGAGATAAAGCCAGTATATATAACTTTTTGAAGAGAGATCCGATTTGCAAAAGAAACACATATTCTTGTTTCCCACAGTCTGAGAATGCCAAAACACCTTCAATTTTCAACTACGAACTTTCCATGAGGAGATAAAGCCAGTATATGTAACTTTTTGAAGAGTGATCCGATTTGGAAAAGGAACACATATTCTTCTTTCCCACAGTCTGAGAATGCCAAAACACCTTCAATTTTCAACTAGGAACTTTCCATGAGGAGATAAAGCCAGTATATGTAACTTTTTGAAGAGTGATCGGATTTGCAAAAGGAACACATATTCTTGTTTCCCACAGTCTGAGAATGCCAAAACACCTTCAATTTTCAACTACGAACTTTCTATGAGGAGATAAAGCCAGTATATGTAACTTTTTGAAGAGTGATCCGATTTGCAAAAGAAACACATATTCTTGTTTCCCACAGTCTGAGAATGCCAAAACACCTTCAATTTTCAACTACGAACTTTCCATGAGGAGATAAAGCCAGTATATGTAACTTTATGAAGAGTGATCCGATTTTCAAAAGGAACACATATTCTTCTTTCCCACAGTCTGAGAATGACAAAACACCTTCAATTTTCAACTACGAACTTTCCATGAGGAGATAAAGCCAGTATATGTAACTTTTTGCACAGTGATCCGATTTGCAAAAGGAACACATATTCTTGTTTCCCACAGTCTGAGAATGCCAAAACACCTTCAATTTTCAACTACGAACTTTCCATGAGGAGATAAAGCCAGTATATGTAACTTTTTGCACAGTGATCCGATTTGCAAAAGGAACACATATTCTTGTTTCCCACAGTCTGAGAATACCAAAACACCTTCAATTTTCAACTAGGAACTTTCCATGAGGAGATAAAGCCAGTATATGTAACTTTTTGCACAGTGATCCGATTTGCAAAAGGAACACATATTCTTGTTTCCCACAGTCTGAGAATGCCAAAACACCTTCAATTTTCAACTACGAACTTTCCAAGAGGAGATAAAGCCAGTATATGTAACTTTTTGAAGAGTGATTCGATTTGCAAAAGGAACACATATTCTTGTTTCCCACAGTCTGAGAATGCCAAAACACCTTCAATTTTCAACTACGAACTTTGCATGAGGAGATAAAGCCAGTATATGTAACTTTTTGAAGAGAGATCCGATTTGCAAAAGAAACACATATTCTTGTTTCCCACAGTCTGAGAATGCCAAAACACCTTCAATTTTCAACTACGAACTTTCCATGAGGAGATAAAGCCAGTATATGTAACTTTTTGAAGAGTGATCCGATTTGGAAAAGGAACACATATTCTTCTTTCCCACAGTCTGAGAATGCCAAAACACCTTCAATTTTCAACTACGAACTTTCCATGAGGAGATAAAGCCAGTATATGTAACTTTTTGAAGAGTGATCCGATTTGCAAAAGGAACACATATTCTTGTTTCCCACAGTCTGAGAATGCCAAAACACCTTCAATTTTCAACTACGAACTTTCCAAGAGGAGATAAAGCCAGTATATGTAACTTTTTGAAGAGTGATTCGATTTGCAAAAGGAACACATATTCTTGTTTCTCACAGTCTGAGAATGCCAAAACACCTTCAATTTTCAACTACGAACTTTCCATGAGGAGATAAAGCCAGTATATGTAACTTTTTGAAGAGTGATCCGATTTGGAAAAGGAACACATATTCTTCTTTCCCACAGTCTGAGAATGCTAAAACACCTTCAATTTTCAACTACGAACTTTGCATGAGGAGATAAAGCCAGTATATGTAACTTTTTGAAGAGAGATCCGATTTGCAAAAGAAACACATATTCTTGTTTCCCACAGTCTGAGAATGCCAAAACACCTTCAATTTTCAACTACGAACTTTCCATGAGGAGATAAAGCCAGTATATGTAACTTTTTGAAGAGTGATCCGATTTGGAAAAGGAACACATATTCTTCTTTCCCACAGTCTGAGAATGCCAAAACACCTTCAATTTTCAACTATGAACTTTCTATGAGGAGATAAAGCCAGTATATGTAACTTTTTGAAGAGTGATCCGATTTGCAAAAGAAACACATATTCTTGTTTCCCACAGTCTGAGAATGCCAAAACACCTTCAATTTTCAACTACGAACTTTCCATGAGGAGATAAAGCCAGTATATGTAACTTTATGAAGAGTGATCCGATTTGCAAAAGGAACACATATTCTTCTTTCCCACAGTCTGAGAATGCCAAAACACCTTCAGTTTTCAACTACGAACTTTCCATGAGGAGATAAAGCCAGTATATGTAACTTTTTGAAGAGTGATCCGATTTGCAAAAGGAACACATATTCTTGTTTCCCACAGTCTGAGAATGCCAAAACACCTTCAATTTTCAACTACGAACTTTCCAAGAGGAGATAAAGCCAGTATATGTAACTTTTTGAAGAGTGATTCGATTTGCAAAAGGAACACATATTCTTGTTTCTCACAGTTTGAGAATGCCAAAACACCTTCAATTTTCAACTACGAACTTTCCATGAGGAGATAAAGCCAGTATATGTAACTTTTTGAAGAGTGATCCGATTTGCAAAAGGAACACATATTCTTGTTTCCCACAGTCTGAGAATGCCAAAACACCTTCAATTTTCAGCTACGAACTTTCCAAGAGGAGATAAAGCCAGTATATGTAACTTTTTGAAGAGTGATTCGATTTGCAAAAGGAACACATATTCTTCTTTCTCACAGTCTGAGAATGCCAAAACACCTTCAATTTTCAACTACGAGCTTTCCATGAGGAGATAAAGCCAGTATATGTAACTTTTTGAAGAGTGATCGGATTTGCAAAAGGAACACATATTCTTGTTTCCCACAGTCTGAGAATGCCAAAACAGCTTCAATTTTCAACTACGAACTTTCCATGAGGAGATAAAGCCAGTATATATAACTTTTTGAAGAGTGATCCGATTTTCAAAAGAAACACATATTCTTGTTTCCCACAGTCTGAGAATGCCAAAACACCTTCAATTTTCAAATATGAACTTTCCATGAGGAGATAAAGCCAGTATATGTAACTTTTTGAAGAGAGATCCGATTTGCAAAAGAAACACATATTCTTGTTTCCCACAGTCTGAGAATGCCAAAACACCTTCAATTTTCAAATATGAACTTTCCATGAGGAGATAAAGCCAGTATATGTAACTTTTTGCACAGTGATCCGATTTGCAAAAGGAACACATATTCTTGTTTCCCACAGTCTGAGAATGCCAAAACACCTTCAATTTTCAACTAGGAACTTTCCATGAGGAGATAAAGCCAGTATATGTAACTTTTTGAAGAGAGATCCGATTTGCAAAAGAAACACATATTCTTGTTTCCCACAGTCTGAGAATGCCAAAACAAATTCATTTTTCAAATATGAACTTTGCCTGAGGAGATAAAGCCAGTATATGTAACTTTTTGAAGAGTGATCCGATTTGCAAAAGGAACACATATTCTTGTTCCCCACAGTCTGAGAATGCCAAAACACATTCAATTTTCAAATATGAACTTTCCATGAGGAGATAAAGCCAGTATATGTAACTTTTTGAAGAGAGATCCGATTTGGAAAAGGAACACATATTCTTGTTTCCCACAGTCTGAGAATGCCAAAACACCTTCAATTTTCAACTACGAACTTTCCAAGAGGAGATAAAGCCAGTATATGTAACTTTTTGAAGAGTGATTCGATTTGCAAAAGGAACACATATTCTTGTTTCTCACAGTCTGAGAATGCCAAAACACCTTCAATTTTCAACTACGAACTTTCCATGAGGAGATAAAGCCAGTATATGTAACTTTTTGCACAGTGATCCGATTTGCAAAAGGAACACATATTCTTGTTTCCCACAGTCTGAGAATGCTAAAACACCTTCAATTTTCAACTACGAACTTTGCATGAGGAGATAAAGCCAGTATATGTAACTTTTTGAAGAGAGATCCGATTTGCAAAAGAAACACATATTCTTGTTTCCCACAGTCTGAGAATGCCAAAACACCTTCAATTTTCAACTACGAACTTTCCATGAGGAGATAAAGCCAGTATATGTAACTTTTTGAAGAGTGATCCGATTTGGAAAAGGAACACATATTCTTCTTTCCCACAGTCTGAGAATGCCAAAACACCTTCAATTTTCAACTATGAACTTTCTATGAGGAGATAAAGCCAGTATATGTAACTTTTTGAAGAGTGATTCGATTTGCAAAAGGAACACATATTCTTGTTTCTCACAGTCTGAGAATGCCAAAACACCTTCAATTTTCAACTACGAACTTTCCATGAGGAGATAAAGCCAGTATATGTAACTTTTTGCACAGTGATCCGATTTGCAAAAGGAACACATATTCTTGTTTCCCACAGTCTGAGAATGCCAAAACACCTTCAATTTTCAACTACGAACTTTCCATGAGGAGATAAAGCCAGTATATGTAACTTTTTGCACAGTGATCGGATTTGCAAAAGGAACACATATTCTTGTTTCCCACAGTCTGGGAATGCTAAAACACCTTCAATTTTCAACTACGAACTTTCCATGAGGAGATAAAGCCAGTATATGTAACTTTTTGAAGAGTGGTCCGATTTGCAAAAGGAACACATATTCTTGTTTCCCACAGTCTAACAATCCCAAAACACCTTCAATTTTCAACTACGAACTTTCCATGAGGAGATAAAGCCAGTATATGTAACTTTTTGAAGAGTGATCGGATTTGCAAAAGGAACACATATTCTTGTTTCCCACAGTCTGAGAATGCCAAAACACCTTCAATTTTCAACTACGAACTTTCTATGAGGAGATAAAGCCAGTATATGTAACTTTTTGAAGAGTGATCCGATTTGCAAAAGAAACACATATTCTTGTTTCCCACAGTCTGAGAATGCCAAAACACCTTCAATTTTCAACTACGAACTTTCCATGAGGAGATAAAGCCAGTATATGTAACTTTATGAAGAGTGATCCGATTTTCAAAAGGAACACATATTCTTCTTTCCCACAGTCTGAGAATGCCAAAACACCTTCAGTTTTCAACTACGAACTTTCCATGAGGAGATAAAGCCAGTATATGTAACTTTTTGAAGAGTGATCCGATTTGCAAAAGGAACACATATTCTTGTTTCCCACAGTCTGAGAATGCCAAAACACCTTCAATTTTCAACTACGAACTTTCCAAGAGGAGATAAAGCCAGTATATGTAACTTTTTGAAGAGTGATTCGATTTGCAAAAGGAACACATATTCTTGTTTCTCACAGTTTGAGAATGCCAAAACACCTTCAATTTTCAACTACGAACTTTCCATGAGGAGATAAAGCCAGTATATGTAACTTTTTGCACAGTGATCCGATTTGCAAAAGGAACACATATTCTTGTTTCCCACAGTCTGAGAATGCCAAAACACCTTCAATTTTCAACTACGAACTTTCCATGAGGAGATAAAGCCAGTATATGTAACTTTTTGCACAGTGATCGGATTTGCAAAAGGAACACATATTCTTGTTTCCCACAGTCTGAGAATGCCAAAACACCTTCAATTTTCAACTACGAACTTTCCATGAGGAGATAAAGCCAGTATATATAACTTTTTGAAGAGTGATCCGATTTTCAAAAGAAACACATATTCTTGTTTCCCACAGTCTGAGAATGCCAAAACACCTTCAATTTTCAAATATGAACTTTCCATGAGGAGATAAAGCCAGTATATGTAACTTTTTGAAGAGAGATCCGATTTGCAAAAGAAACACATATTCTTGTTTCCCACAGTCTGAGAATGCCAAAACACCTTCAATTTTCAAATATGAACTTTCCATGAGGAGATAAAGCCAGTATATGTAACTTTTTGCACAGTGATCCGATTTGCAAAAGGAACACATATTCTTGTTTCCCACAGTCTGAGAATGCCAAAACACCTTCAATTTTCAACTAGGAACTTTCCATGAGGAGATAAAGCCAGTATATGTAACTTTTTGAAGAGAGATCCGATTTGCAAAAGAAACACATATTCTTGTTTCCCACAGTCTGAGAATGCCAAAACAAATTCATTTTTCAAATATGAACTTTGCCTGAGGAGATAAAGCCAGTATATGTAACTTTTTGAAGAGTGATCCGATTTGCAAAAGGAACACATATTCTTGTTCCCCACAGTCTGAGAATGCCAAAACACATTCAATTTTCAAATATGAACTTTCCATGAGGAGATAAAGCCAGTATATGTAACTTTTTGAAGAGAGATCCGATTTGGAAAAGGAACACATATTCTTGTTTCCCACAGTCTGAGAATGCCAAAACACCTTCAATTTTCAACTACGAACTTTCCAAGAGGAGATAAAGCCAGTATATGTAACTTTTTGAAGAGTGATTCGATTTGCAAAAGGAACACATATTCTTGTTTCTCACAGTCTGAGAATGCCAAAACACCTTCAATTTTCAACTACGAACTTTCCATGAGGAGATAAAGCCAGTATATGTAACTTTTTGCACAGTGATCCGATTTGCAAAAGGAACACATATTCTTGTTTCCCACAGTCTGAGAATGCTAAAACACCTTCAATTTTCAACTACGAACTTTGCATGAGGAGATAAAGCCAGTATATGTAACTTTTTGAAGAGAGATCCGATTTGCAAAAGAAACACATATTCTTGTTTCCCACAGTCTGAGAATGCCAAAACACCTTCAATTTTCAACTACGAACTTTCCATGAGGAGATAAAGCCAGTATATGTAACTTTTTGAAGAGTGATCCGATTTGGAAAAGGAACACATATTCTTCTTTCCCACAGTCTGAGAATGCCAAAACACCTTCAATTTTCAACTATGAACTTTCTATGAGGAGATAAAGCCAGTATATGTAACTTTTTGAAGAGTGATTCGATTTGCAAAAGGAACACATATTCTTGTTTCTCACAGTCTGAGAATGCCAAAACACCTTCAATTTTCAACTACGAACTTTCCATGAGGAGATAAAGCCAGTATATGTAACTTTTTGCACAGTGATCCGATTTGCAAAAGGAACACATATTCTTGTTTCCCACAGTCTGAGAATGCCAAAACACCTTCAATTTTCAACTACGAACTTTCCATGAGGAGATAAAGCCAGTATATGTAACTTTTTGCACAGTGATCGGATTTGCAAAAGGAACACATATTCTTGTTTCCCACAGTCTGGGAATGCTAAAACACCTTCAATTTTCAACTACGAACTTTCCATGAGGAGATAAAGCCAGTATATGTAACTTTTTGAAGAGTGGTCCGATTTGCAAAAGGAACACATATTCTTGTTTCCCACAGTCTAACAATCCCAAAACACCTTCAATTTTCAACTACGAACTTTCCATGAGGAGATAAAGCCAGTATATGTAACTTTTTGAAGAGTGATCGGATTTGCAAAAGGAACACATATTCTTGTTTCCCACAGTCTGAGAATGCCAAAACACCTTCAATTTTCAACTACGAACTTTCTATGAGGAGATAAAGCCAGTATATGTAACTTTTTGAAGAGTGATCCGATTTGCAAAAGAAACACATATTCTTGTTTCCCACAGTCTGAGAATGCCAAAACACCTTCAATTTTCAACTACGAACTTTCCATGAGGAGATAAAGCCAGTATATGTAACTTTATGAAGAGTGATCCGATTTTCAAAAGGAACACATATTCTTCTTTCCCACAGTCTGAGAATGCCAAAACACCTTCAGTTTTCAACTACGAACTTTCCATGAGGAGATAAAGCCAGTATATGTAACTTTTTGAAGAGTGATCCGATTTGCAAAAGGAACACATATTCTTGTTTCCCACAGTCTGAGAATGCCAAAACACCTTCAATTTTCAACTACGAACTTTCCAAGAGGAGATAAAGCCAGTATATGTAACTTTTTGAAGAGTGATTCGATTTGCAAAAGGAACACATATTCTTGTTTCTCACAGTTTGAGAATGCCAAAACACCTTCAATTTTCAACTACGAACTTTCCATGAGGAGATAAAGCCAGTATATGTAACTTTTTGCACAGTGATCCGATTTGCAAAAGGAACACATATTCTTGTTTCCCACAGTCTGAGAATGCCAAAACACCTTCAATTTTCAACTACGAACTTTCCATGAGGAGATAAAGCCAGTATATGTAACTTTTTGCACAGTGATCGGATTTGCAAAAGGAACACATATTCTTGTTTCCCACAGTCTGAGAATGCCAAAACACCTTCAATTTTCAACTACGAACTTTCCATGAGGAGATAAAGCCAGTATATATAACTTTTTGAAGAGAGATCCGATTTGCAAAAGAAACACATATTCTTGTTTCCCACAGTCTGAGAATGCCAAAACACCTTCAATTTTCAACTACGAACTTTCCATGAGGAGATAAAGCCAGTATATGTAACTTTTTGAAGAGTGATCCGATTTGGAAAAGGAACACATATTCTTCTTTCCCACAGTCTGAGAATGCCAAAACACCTTCAATTTTCAACTAGGAACTTTCCATGAGGAGATAAAGCCAGTATATGTAACTTTTTGAAGAGTGATCGGATTTGCAAAAGGAACACATATTCTTGTTTCCCACAGTCTGAGAATGCCAAAACACCTTCAATTTTCAACTACGAACTTTCTATGAGGAGATAAAGCCAGTATATGTAACTTTTTGAAGAGTGATCCGATTTGCAAAAGAAACACATATTCTTGTTTCCCACAGTCTGAGAATGCCAAAACACCTTCAATTTTCAACTACGAACTTTCCATGAGGAGATAAAGCCAGTATATGTAACTTTATGAAGAGTGATCCGATTTTCAAAAGGAACACATATTCTTCTTTCCCACAGTCTGAGAATGCCAAAACACCTTCAATTTTCAACTACGAACTTTCCATGAGGAGATAAAGCCAGTATATGTAACTTTTTGCACAGTGATCCGATTTGCAAAAGGAACACATATTCTTGTTTCCCACAGTCTGAGAATGCCAAAACACCTTCAATTTTCAACTACGAACTTTCCATGAGGAGATAAAGCCAGTATATGTAACTTTTTGAAGAGTGATCGGATTTGCAAAAGGAACACATATTCTTGTTTCCCACAGTCTGAGAATGCCAAAACAGCTTCAATTTTCAACTACGAACTTTCCATGAGGAGATAAAGCCAGTATATATAACTTTTTGAAGAGTGATCCGATTTGCAAAAGGAACACATATTCTTGTTTCCCACAGTCTGAGAATGCCAAAACACCTTCAATTTTCAACTACGAACTTTCCAAGAGGAGATAAAGCCAGTATATGTAACTTTTTGAAGAGTGATTCGATTTGCAAAAGGAACACATATTCTTGTTTCTCACAGTCTGAGAATGCCAAAACACCTTCAATTTTCAACTACGAACTTTCCATGAGGAGATAAAGCCAGTATATGTAACTTTTTGCACAGTGATCCGATTTGCAAAAGGAACACATATTCTTGTTTCCCACAGTCTGAGAATGCCAAAACACCTTCAATTTTCAACTACGAACTTTCCATGAGGAGATAAAGCCAGTATATGTAACTTTTTGCACAGTGATCGGATTTGCAAAAGGAACACATATTCTTGTTTCCCACAGTCTGGGAATGCTAAAACACCTTCAATTTTCAACTACGAACTTTCCATGAGGAGATAAAGCCAGTATATGTAACTTTTTGAAGAGTGGTCCGATTTGCAAAAGGAACACATATTCTTGTTTCCCACAGTCTAACAATCCCAAAACACCTTCAATTTTCAACTACGAACTTTCCATGAGGAGATAAAGCCAGTATATGTAACTTTTTGCACAGTGATCGGATTTGCAAAAGGAACACATATTCTTGTTTCCCACAGTCTGAGAATGCCAAAACACCTTCAATTTTCAACTACGAACTTTCCATGAGGAGATAAAGCCAGTATATATAACTTTTTGAAGAGAGATCCGATTTGCAAAAGAAACACATATTCTTGTTTCCCACAGTCTGAGAATGCCAAAACACCTTCAATTTTCAACTACGAACTTTCCATGAGGAGATAAAGCCAGTATATGTAACTTTTTGAAGAGTGATCCGATTTGGAAAAGGAACACATATTCTTCTTTCCCACAGTCTGAGAATGCCAAAACACCTTCAATTTTCAACTAGGAACTTTCCATGAGGAGATAAAGCCAGTATATGTAACTTTTTGAAGAGTGATCGGATTTGCAAAAGGAACACATATTCTTGTTTCCCACAGTCTGAGAATGCCAAAACACCTTCAATTTTCAACTACGAACTTTCTATGAGGAGATAAAGCCAGTATATGTAACTTTTTGAAGAGTGATCCGATTTGCAAAAGGAACACATATTCTTGTTTCTCACAGTTTGAGAATGCCAAAACACCTTCAATTTTCAACTACGAACTTTCCATGAGGAGATAAAGCCAGTATATGTAACTTTTTGAAGAGTGATCCGATTTGCAAAAGGAACACATATTCTTGTTTCCCACAGTCTGAGAATGCCAAAACACCTTCAATTTTCAGCTACGAACTTTCCAAGAGGAGATAAAGCCAGTATATGTAACTTTTTGAAGAGTGATTCGATTTGCAAAAGGAACACATATTCTTCTTTCTCACAGTCTGAGAATGCCAAAACACCTTCAATTTTCAACTACGAGCTTTCCATGAGGAGATAAAGCCAGTATATGTAACTTTTTGAAGAGTGATCGGATTTGCAAAAGGAACACATATTCTTGTTTCCCACAGTCTGAGAATGCCAAAACAGCTTCAATTTTCAACTACGAACTTTCCATGAGGAGATAAAGCCAGTATATATAACTTTTTGAAGAGTGATCCGATTTTCAAAAGAAACACATATTCTTGTTTCCCACAGTCTGAGAATGCCAAAACACCTTCAATTTTCAAATATGAACTTTCCATGAGGAGATAAAGCCAGTATATGTAACTTTTTGAAGAGAGATCCGATTTGCAAAAGAAACACATATTCTTGTTTCCCACAGTCTGAGAATGCCAAAACACCTTCAATTTTCAAATATGAACTTTCCATGAGGAGATAAAGCCAGTATATGTAACTTTTTGCACAGTGATCCGATTTGCAAAAGGAACACATATTCTTGTTTCCCACAGTCTGAGAATGCCAAAACACCTTCAATTTTCAACTAGGAACTTTCCATGAGGAGATAAAGCCAGTATATGTAACTTTTTGAAGAGAGATCCGATTTGCAAAAGAAACACATATTCTTGTTTCCCACAGTCTGAGAATGCCAAAACAAATTCATTTTTCAAATATGAACTTTCCATGAGGAGATAAAGCCAGTATATGTAACTTTTTGAAGAGAGATCCGATTTGGAAAAGGAACACATATTCTTGTTTCCCACAGTCTGAGAATGCCAAAACACCTTCAATTTTCAACTACGAACTTTCCAAGAGGAGATAAAGCCAGTATATGTAACTTTTTGAAGAGTGATTCGATTTGCAAAAGGAACACATATTCTTGTTTCTCACAGTCTGAGAATGCCAAAACACCTTCAATTTTCAACTACGAACTTTCCATGAGGAGATAAAGCCAGTATATGTAACTTTTTGCACAGTGATCCGATTTGCAAAAGGAACACATATTCTTGTTTCCCACAGTCTGAGAATGCTAAAACACCTTCAATTTTCAACTACGAACTTTGCATGAGGAGATAAAGCCAGTATATGTAACTTTTTGAAGAGAGATCCGATTTGCAAAAGAAACACATATTCTTGTTTCCCACAGTCTGAGAATGCCAAAACACCTTCAATTTTCAACTACGAACTTTCCATGAGGAGATAAAGCCAGTATATGTAACTTTTTGAAGAGTGATCCGATTTGGAAAAGGAACACATATTCTTCTTTCCCACAGTCTGAGAATGCCAAAACACCTTCAATTTTCAACTATGAACTTTCTATGAGGAGATAAAGCCAGTATATGTAACTTTTTGAAGAGTGATTCGATTTGCAAAAGGAACACATATTCTTGTTTCTCACAGTCTGAGAATGCCAAAACACCTTCAATTTTCAACTACGAACTTTCCATGAGGAGATAAAGCCAGTATATGAAACTTTTTGCACAGTGATCCGATTTGCAAAAGGAACACATATTCTTGTTTCCCACAGTCTGAGAATGCCAAAACACCTTCAATTTTCAACTACGAACTTTCCATGAGGAGATAAAGCCAGTATATGTAACTTTTTGCACAGTGATCGGATTTGCAAAAGGAACACATATTCTTGTTTCCCACAGTCTGGGAATGCTAAAACACCTTCAATTTTCAACTACGAACTTTCCATGAGGAGATAAAGCCAGTATATGTAACTTTTTGAAGAGTGGTCCGATTTGCAAAAGGAACACATATTCTTGTTTCCCACAGTCTAACAATCCCAAAACACCTTCAATTTTCAACTACGAACTTTCCATGAGGAGATAAAGCCAGTATATGTAACTTTTTGAAGAGTGATCGGATTTGCAAAAGGAACACATATTCTTGTTTCCCACAGTCTGAGAATGCCAAAACACCTTCAATTTTCAACTACGAACTTTCTATGAGGAGATAAAGCCAGTATATGTAACTTTTTGAAGAGTGATCCGATTTGCAAAAGAAACACATATTCTTGTTTCCCACAGTCTGAGAATGCCAAAACACCTTCAATTTTCAACTACGAACTTTCCATGAGGAGATAAAGCCAGTATATGTAACTTTATGAAGAGTGATCCGATTTTCAAAAGGAACACATATTCTTCTTTCCCACAGTCTGAGAATGCCAAAACACCTTCAGTTTTCAACTACGAACTTTCCATGAGGAGATAAAGCCAGTATATGTAACTTTTTGAAGAGTGATCCGATTTGCAAAAGGAACACATATTCTTGTTTCCCACAGTCTGAGAATGCCAAAACACCTTCAATTTTCAACTACGAACTTTCCAAGAGGAGATAAAGCCAGTATATGTAACTTTTTGAAGAGTGATTCGATTTGCAAAAGGAACACATATTCTTGTTTCTCACAGTTTGAGAATGCCAAAACACCTTCAATTTTCAACTACGAACTTTCCATGAGGAGATAAAGCCAGTATATGTAACTTTTTGCACAGTGATCCGATTTGCAAAAGGAACACATATTCTTGTTTCCCACAGTCTGAGAATGCCAAAACACCTTCAATTTTCAACTACGAACTTTCCATGAGGAGATAAAGCCAGTATATGTAACTTTTTGCACAGTGATCGGATTTGCAAAAGGAACACATATTCTTGTTTCCCACAGTCTGAGAATGCCAAAACACCTTCAATTTTCAACTACGAACTTTCCATGAGGAGATAAAGCCAGTATATATAACTTTTTGAAGAGAGATCCGATTTGCAAAAGAAACACATATTCTTGTTTCCCACAGTCTGAGAATGCCAAAACACCTTCAATTTTCAACTACGAACTTTCCATGAGGAGATAAAGCCAGTATATGTAACTTTTTGAAGAGTGATCCGATTTGGAAAAGGAACACATATTCTTCTTTCCCACAGTCTGAGAATGCCAAAACACCTTCAATTTTCAACTAGGAACTTTCCATGAGGAGATAAAGCCAGTATATGTAACTTTTTGAAGAGTGATCGGATTTGCAAAAGGAACACATATTCTTGTTTCCCACAGTCTGAGAATGCCAAAACACCTTCAATTTTCAACTACGAACTTTCTATGAGGAGATAAAGCCAGTATATGTAACTTTTTGAAGAGTGATCCGATTTGCAAAAGAAACACATATTCTTGTTTCCCACAGTCTGAGAATGCCAAAACACCTTCAATTTTCAACTACGAACTTTCCATGAGGAGATAAAGCCAGTATATGTAACTTTATGAAGAGTGATCCGATTTTCAAAAGGAACACATATTCTTCTTTCCCACAGTCTGAGAATGCCAAAACACCTTCAATTTTCAACTACGAACTTTCCATGAGGAGATAAAGCCAGTATATGTAACTTTTTGCACAGTGATCCGATTTGCAAAAGGAACACATATTCTTGTTTCCCACAGTCTGAGAATGCCAAAACACCTTCAATTTTCAACTACGAACTTTCCATGAGGAGATAAAGCCAGTATATGTAACTTTTTGAAGAGTGATCGGATTTGCAAAAGGAACACATATTCTTGTTTCCCACAGTCTGAGAATGCCAAAACAGCTTCAATTTTCAACTACGAACTTTCCATGAGGAGATAAAGCCAGTATATATAACTTTTTGAAGAGTGATCCGATTTGCAAAAGGAACACATATTCTTGTTTCCCACAGTCTGAGAATGCCAAAACACCTTCAATTTTCAACTACGAACTTTCCAAGAGGAGATAAAGCCAGTATATGTAACTTTTTGAAGAGTGATTCGATTTGCAAAAGGAACACATATTCTTGTTTCTCACAGTCTGAGAATGCCAAAACACCTTCAATTTTCAACTACGAACTTTCCATGAGGAGATAAAGCCAGTATATGTAACTTTTTGCACAGTGATCCGATTTGCAAAAGGAACACATATTCTTGTTTCCCACAGTCTGAGAATGCCAAAACACCTTCAATTTTCAACTACGAACTTTCCATGAGGAGATAAAGCCAGTATATGTAACTTTTTGCACAGTGATCGGATTTGCAAAAGGAACACATATTCTTGTTTCCCACAGTCTGAGAATGCCAAAACACCTTCAATTTTCAACTACGAACTTTCCATGAGGAGATAAAGCCAGTATATATAACTTTTTGAAGAGAGATCCGATTTGCAAAAGAAACACATATTCTTGTTTCCCACAGTCTGAGAATGCCAAAACACCTTCAATTTTCAACTACGAACTTTCCATGAGGAGATAAAGCCAGTATATGTAACTTTTTGAAGAGTGATCCGATTTGGAAAAGGAACACATATTCTTCTTTCCCACAGTCTGAGAATGCCAAAACACCTTCAATTTTCAACTAGGAACTTTCCATGAGGAGATAAAGCCAGTATATGTAACTTTTTGAAGAGTGATCGGATTTGCAAAAGGAACACATATTCTTGTTTCCCACAGTCTGAGAATGCCAAAACACCTTCAATTTTCAACTACGAACTTTCTATGAGGAGATAAAGCCAGTATATGTAACTTTTTGAAGAGTGATCCGATTTGCAAAAGAAACACATATTCTTGTTTCCCACAGTCTGAGAATGCCAAAACACCTTCAATTTTCAACTACGAACTTTCCATGAGGAGATAAAGCCAGTATATGTAACTTTATGAAGAGTGATCCGATTTTCAAAAGGAACACATATTCTTCTTTCCCACAGTCTGAGAATGCCAAAACACCTTCAATTTTCAACTACGAACTTTCCATGAGGAGATAAAGCCAGTATATGTAACTTTTTGCACAGTGATCCGATTTGCAAAAGGAACACATATTCTTGTTTCCCACAGTCTGAGAATGCCAAAACACCTTCAATTTTCAACTACGAACTTTCCATGAGGAGATAAAGCCAGTATATGTAACTTTTTGCACAGTGATCCGATTTGCAAAAGGAACACATATTCTTGTTTCCCACAGTCTGAGAATACCAAAACACCTTCAATTTTCAACTAGGAACTTTCCATGAGGAGATAAAGCCAGTATATGTAACTTTTTGCACAGTGATCCGATTTGCAAAAGGAACACATATTCTTGTTTCCCACAGTCTGAGAATGCCAAAACACCTTCAATTTTCAACTACGAACTTTCCAAGAGGAGATAAAGCCAGTATATGTAACTTTTTGAAGAGTGATTCGATTTGCAAAAGGAACACATATTCTTGTTTCCCACAGTCTGAGAATGCCAAAACACCTTCAATTTTCAACTACGAACTTTGCATGAGGAGATAAAGCCAGTATATGTAACTTTTTGAAGAGAGATCCGATTTGCAAAAGAAACACATATTCTTGTTTCCCACAGTCTGAGAATGCCAAAACACCTTCAATTTTCAACTACGAACTTTCCATGAGGAGATAAAGCCAGTATATGTAACTTTTTGAAGAGTGATCCGATTTGGAAAAGGAACACATATTCTTCTTTCCCACAGTCTGAGAATGCCAAAACACCTTCAATTTTCAACTACGAACTTTCCATGAGGAGATAAAGCCAGTATATGTAACTTTTTGAAGAGTGATCCGATTTGCAAAAGGAACACATATTCTTGTTTCCCACAGTCTGAGAATGCCAAAACACCTTCAATTTTCAACTACGAACTTTCCAAGAGGAGATAAAGCCAGTATATGTAACTTTTTGCACAGTGATCCGATTTGCAAAAGGAACACATATTCTTGTTTCCCACAGTCTGAGAATGCCAAAACACCTTCAATTTTCAACTAGGAACTTTCCATGAGGAGATAAAGCCAGTATATGTAACTTTTTGCACAGTGATCCGATTTGCAAAAGGAACACATATTCTTGTTTCCCACAGTCTGAGAATGCCAAAACACCTTCAATTTTCAACTACGAACTTTCCATGAGGAGATAAAGCCAGTATATGTAACTTTTTGAAGAGTGATCCGATTTGCAAAAGAAACACATATTCTTGTTTCCCACAGTCTGAGAATGCCAAAACACCTTCAATTTTCAACTACGAACTTTCCATGAGGAAATAAAGCCAGTATATGTAACTTTATGAAGAGTGATCCGATTTGCAAAAGGAACACATATTCTTCTTTCCCACAGTCTGAGAATGCCAAAACACTTTCAGTTTTCAACTACGAACTTTCCATGAGGAGATAAAGCCAGTATATGTAACTTTTTGAAGAGTGATCCGATTTGCAAAAGAAACACATATTCTTGTTTCCCACAGTCTGAGAATGCCAAAACACCTTCAATTTTCAACTACGAACTTTCCATGAGGAGATAAAGCCAGTATATGTAACTTTTTGCACAGTGATCCGATTTGCAAAAGGAACACATATTCTTGTTTCCCACAGTCTGAGAATGCGAAAACACCTTCAATTTTCAACTACGAACTTTCCATGAGGAGATAAAGCCAGTATATGTAACTTTTTGAAGAGTGATCCGATTTGGAAAAGGAACACATATTCTTCTTTCCCACAGTCTGAGAATGCCAAAACACCTTCAGTTTTCAACTACGAACTTTCCATGAGGAGATAAAGCCAGTATATGTAACTTTTTGAAGAGTGATCCGATTTGCAAAAGGAACACATATTCTTGTTTCCCACAGTCTGAGAATGCCAAAACACCTTCAATTTTCAGCTACGAACTTTCCAAGAGGAGATAAAGCCAGTATATGTAACTTTTTGAAGAGTGATTCGATTTGCAAAAGGAACACATATTCTTCTTTCTCACAGTCTGAGAATGCCAAAACACCTTCAATTTTCAACTACGAGCTTTCCATGAGGAGATAAAGCCAGTATATGTAACTTTTTGAAGAGTGATCGGATTTGCAAAAGGAACACATATTCTTGTTTCCCACAGTCTGAGAATGCCAAAACAGCTTCAATTTTCAACTACGAACTTTCCATGAGGAGATAAAGCCAGTATATATAACTTTTTGAAGAGTGATCCGATTTTCAAAAGAAACACATATTCTTGTTTCCCACAGTCTGAGAATGCCAAAACACCTTCAATTTTCAAATATGAACTTTCCATGAGGAGATAAAGCCAGTATATGTAACTTTTTGAAGAGAGATCCGATTTGCAAAAGAAACACATATTCTTGTTTCCCACAGTCTGAGAATGCCAAAACACCTTCAATTTTCAAATATGAACTTTCCATGAGGAGATAAAGCCAGTATATGTAACTTTTTGCACAGTGATCCGATTTGCAAAAGGAACACATATTCTTGTTTCCCACAGTCTGAGAATGCCAAAACACCTTCAATTTTCAACTAGGAACTTTCCATGAGGAGATAAAGCCAGTATATGTAACTTTTTGAAGAGAGATCCGATTTGCAAAAGAAACACATATTCTTGTTTCCCACAGTCTGAGAATGCCAAAACACTTTCAGTTTTCAACTACGAACTTTCCATGAGGAGATAAAGCCAGTATATGTAACTTTTTGAAGAGTGATCCGATTTGCAAAAGAAACACATATTCTTGTTTCCCACAGTCTGAGAATGCCAAAACACCTTCAATTTTCAACTACGAACTTTCCATGAGGAGATAAAGCCAGTATATGTAACTTTTTGCACAGTGATCCGATTTGCAAAAGGAACACATATTCTTGTTTCCCACAGTCTGAGAATGCGAAAACACCTTCAATTTTCAACTACGAACTTTCCATGAGGAGATAAAGCCAGTATATGTAACTTTTTGAAGAGTGATCCGATTTGGAAAAGGAACACATATTCTTCTTTCCCACAGTCTGAGAATGCCAAAACACCTTCAGTTTTCAACTACGAACTTTCCATGAGGAGATAAAGCCAGTATATGTAACTTTTTGAAGAGTGATCCGATTTGCAAAAGGAACACATATTCTTGTTTCCCACAGTCTGAGAATGCCAAAACACCTTCAATTTTCAGCTACGAACTTTCCAAGAGGAGATAAAGCCAGTATATGTAACTTTTTGAAGAGTGATTCGATTTGCAAAAGGAACACATATTCTTCTTTCTCACAGTCTGAGAATGCCAAAACACCTTCAATTTTCAACTACGAGCTTTCCATGAGGAGATAAAGCCAGTATATGTAACTTTTTGAAGAGTGATCGGATTTGCAAAAGGAACACATATTCTTGTTTCCCACAGTCTGAGAATGCCAAAACAGCTTCAATTTTCAACTACGAACTTTCCATGAGGAGATAAAGCCAGTATATATAACTTTTTGAAGAGTGATCCGATTTTCAAAAGAAACACATATTCTTGTTTCCCACAGTCTGAGAATGCCAAAACACCTTCAATTTTCAAATATGAACTTTCCATGAGGAGATAAAGCCAGTATATGTAACTTTTTGAAGAGAGATCCGATTTGCAAAAGAAACACATATTCTTGTTTCCCACAGTCTGAGAATGCCAAAACACCTTCAATTTTCAAATATGAACTTTCCATGAGGAGATAAAGCCAGTATATGTAACTTTTTGCACAGTGATCCGATTTGCAAAAGGAACACATATTCTTGTTTCCCACAGTCTGAGAATGCCAAAACACCTTCAATTTTCAACTAGGAACTTTCCATGAGGAGATAAAGCCAGTATATGTAACTTTTTGAAGAGAGATCCGATTTGCAAAAGAAACACATATTCTTGTTTCCCACAGTCTGAGAATGCCAAAACAAATTCATTTTTCAAATATGAACTTTGCCTGAGGAGATAAAGCCAGTATATGTAACTTTTTGAAGAGTGATCCGATTTGCAAAAGGAACACATATTCTTGTTCCCCACAGTCTGAGAATGCCAAAACACATTCAATTTTCAAATATGAACTTTCCATGAGGAGATAAAGCCAGTATATGTAACTTTTTGAAGAGAGATCCGATTTGGAAAAGGAACACATATTCTTGTTTCCCACAGTCTGAGAATGCCAAAACACCTTCAATTTTCAACTACGAACTTTCCAAGAGGAGATAAAGCCAGTATATGTAACTTTTTGAAGAGTGATTCGATTTGCAAAAGGAACACATATTCTTGTTTCTCACAGTCTGAGAATGCCAAAACACCTTCAATTTTCAACTACGAACTTTCCATGAGGAGATAAAGCCAGTATATGTAACTTTTTGCACAGTGATCCGATTTGCAAAAGGAACACATATTCTTGTTTCCCACAGTCTGAGAATGCCAAAACACCTTCAATTTTCAACTACGAACTTTCCATGAGGAGATAAAGCCAGTATATGTAACTTTTTGCACAGTGATCCGATTTGCAAAAGGAACACATATTCTTGTTTCCCACAGTCTGAGAATACCAAAACACCTTCAATTTTCAACTAGGAACTTTCCATGAGGAGATAAAGCCAGTATATGTAACTTTTTGCACAGTGATCCGATTTGCAAAAGGAACACATATTCTTGTTTCCCACAGTCTGAGAATGCCAAAACACCTTCAATTTTCAACTACGAACTTTCCAAGAGGAGATAAAGCCAGTATATGTAACTTTTTGAAGAGTGATTCGATTTGCAAAAGGAACACATATTCTTGTTTCCCACAGTCTGAGAATGCCAAAACACCTTCAATTTTCAACTACGAACTTTGCATGAGGAGATAAAGCCAGTATATGTAACTTTTTGAAGAGAGATCCGATTTGCAAAAGAAACACATATTCTTGTTTCCCACAGTCTGAGAATGCCAAAACACCTTCAATTTTCAACTACGAACTTTCCATGAGGAGATAAAGCCAGTATATGTAACTTTTTGAAGAGTGATCCGATTTGGAAAAGGAACACATATTCTTCTTTCCCACAGTCTGAGAATGCCAAAACACCTTCAATTTTCAACTACGAACTTTCCATGATAAAGCCAGTATATGTAACTTTTTGAAGAGTGATCCGATTTGCAAAAGGAACACATATTCTTGTTTCCCACAGTCTGAGAATGCCAAAACACCTTCAATTTTCAACTACGAACTTTCCATGAGGAGATAAAGCCAGTATATGTAACTTTATGAAGAGTGATCCGATTTGCAAAAGGAACACATATTCTTCTTTCCCACAGTCTGAGAATGCCAAAACACCTTCAATTTTCAACTACGAACTTTCCATGAGGAGATAAAGCCAGTATATGTAACTTTTTGAAGAGTGATCCGATTTGGAAAAGGAACACATATTCTTCTTTCCCACAGTCTGAGAATGCCAAAACACCTTCAATTTTCAACTATGAACTTTCTATGAGGAGATAAAGCCAGTATATGTAACTTTTTGAAGAGTGATCCGATTTGCAAAAGAAACACATATTCTTGTTTCCCACAGTCTGAGAATGCCAAAACACCTTCAATTTTCAACTACGAACTTTCCATGAGGAGATAAAGCCAGTATATGTAACTTTATGAAGAGTGATCCGATTTGCAAAAGGAACACATATTCTTCTTTCCCACAGTCTGAGAATGCCAAAACACCTTCAGTTTTCAACTACGAACTTTCCATGAGGAGATAAAGCCAGTATATGTAACTTTTTGAAGAGTGATCCGATTTGCAAAAGGAACACATATTCTTGTTTCCCACAGTCTGAGAATGCCAAAACACCTTCAATTTTCAACTACGAACTTTCCAAGAGGAGATAAAGCCAGTATATGTAACTTTTTGAAGAGTGATTCGATTTGCAAAAGGAACACATATTCTTGTTTCTCACAGTTTGAGAATGCCAAAACACCTTCAATTTTCAACTACGAACTTTCCATGAGGAGATAAAGCCAGTATATGTAACTTTTTGCACAGTGATCCGATTTGCAAAAGGAACACATATTCTTGTTTCCCACAGTCTGAGAATGCCAAAACACCTTCAATTTTCAACTACGAACTTTCCATGAGGAGATAAAGCCAGTATATGTAACTTTTTGCACAGTGATCGGATTTGCAAAAGGAACACATATTCTTGTTTCCCACAGTCTGAGAATGCTAAAACACCTTCAATTTTCAACTACGAACTTTGCATGAGGAGATAAAGCCAGTATATGTAACTTTTTGAAGAGAGATCCGATTTGCAAAAGAAACACATATTCTTGTTTCCCACAGTCTGAGAATGCCAAAACACCTTCAATTTTCAACTACGAACTTTCCATGAGGAGATAAAGCCAGTATATGTAACTTTTTGAAGAGTGATCCGATTTGGAAAAGGAACACATATTCTTCTTTCCCACAGTCTGAGAATGCCAAAACACCTTCAATTTTCAACTATGAACTTTCTATGAGGAGATAAAGCCAGTATATGTAACTTTTTGAAGAGTGATCCGATTTGCAAAAGAAACACATATTCTTGTTTCCCACAGTCTGAGAATGCCAAAACACCTTCAATTTTCAACTACGAACTTTCCATGAGGAGATAAAGCCAGTATATGTAACTTTATGAAGAGTGATCCGATTTGCAAAAGGAAGACATATTCTTCTTTGCCACAGTCTGAGAATGCCAAAACACCTTCAGTTTTCAACTACGAACTTTCCATGAGGAGATAAAGCCAGTATATGTAACTTTTTGAAGAGTGATCCGATTTGCAAAAGGAACACATATTCTTGTTTCCCACAGTCTGAGAATGCCAAAACACCTTCAATTTTCAACTACGAACTTTCCAAGAGGAGATAAAGCCAGTTTATGTAACTTTTAGAAGAGTGATTCGATTTGCAAAAGGAACACATATTCTTGTTTCTCACAGTCTGAGAATGCCAAAACACCTTCAATTTTCAACTACGAGCTTTCCATGAGGAGATAAAGCCAGTATATGTAACTTTTTGCACAGTGATCCGATTTGCAAAAGAAACACATATTCTTGTTTCCCACAGTCTGAGAATGCCAAAACACCTTCAATTTTCAACTACGAACTTTCCATGAGGAGATAAAGCCAGTATATGTAACTTTATGAAGAGTGATCCGATTTGCAAAAGGAAGACATATTCTTCTTTGCCACAGTCTGAGAATGCCAAAACACCTTCAGTTTTCAACTACGAACTTTCCATGAGGAGATAAAGCCAGTATATGTAACTTTTTGAAGAGTGATCCGATTTGCAAAAGGAACACATATTCTTGTTTCCCACAGTCTGAGAATGCCAAAACACCTTCAATTTTCAACTACGAACTTTCCAAGAGGAGATAAAGCCAGTATATGTAACTTTTTGAAGAGTGATTCGATTTGCAAAAGGAACACATATTCTTGTTTCTCACAGTCCGAGAATGCCAAAACACCTTCAATTTTCAACTACGAGCTTTCCATGAGGAGATAAAGCCAGTATATGTAACTTTTTGCACAGTGATCCGATTTGCAAAAGAAACACATATTCTTGTTTCCCACAGTCTGAGAATGCCAAAACAAATTCATTTTTCAAATATGAACTTTGCATGAGGAGATAAAGCCAGTATATGTAACTTTTTGAAGAGTGATCCGATTTGCAAAAGGAACACATATTCTTGTTCCCCACAGTCTGAGAATGCCAAAACACATTCAATTTTCAAATATGAACTTTCCATGAGGAGATAAAGCCAGTATATGTAACTTTTTGAAGAGAGATCCGATTTGCAAAAGAAACACATATTCTTGTTTCCCACAGTCTGAGAATGCCAAAACACCTTCAATTTTCAACTACGAACTTTCCATGAGGAGATAAAGCCAGTATATATAACTTTTTGAAGAGTGATCCGATTTGCAAAAGAAACACATATTCTTGTTTCCCACAGTCTGAGAATGCCAAAACACCTTCAATTTTCAACTACGAACTTTCCATGAGGAGATAAAGCCAGTATATGTAACTTTTTGAAGAGAGATCCGATTTGCAAAAGAAACACATATTCTTGTTTCCCACAGTCTGAGAATGCCAAAACACCTTCAATTTTCAACTACGAACTTTCCATGAGGAGATAAAGCCAGTATATGTAACTTTTTGAAGAGTGATCCGATTTGAAAAAGGAACACATATTCTTGTTTCCCACAGTCTGAGAATGCCAAAACACCTTCAATTTTCAACTAGGAACTTTCCATGAGGAGATAAAGCCAGTATATGTAACTTTTTGAAGAGTGATCGGATTTGCAAAAGGAACACATATTCTTGTTTCCCACAGTCTGAGAATGCCAAAACACCTCAATTTTCAACTACGAACTTTCTATGAGGAGATAAAGCCAGTATATGTAACTTTTTGAAGAGTGATCCGATTTGCAAAAGAAACACATATTCTTGTTTCCCACAGTCTGAGAATGCCAAAACACCTTCAATTTTCAACTACGAACTTTCCATGAGGAGATAAAGCCAGTATATGTAACTTTATGAAGAGTGATCCGATTTTCAAAAGGAACACATATTCTTCTTTCCCACAGTCTGAGAATGCCAAAACACCTTCAATTTTCAACTACGAACTTTCCATGAGGAGATAAAGCCAGTATATGTAACTTTTTGCACAGTGATCCGATTTGCAAAAGAAACACATATTCTTGTTTCCCACAGTCTGAGAATGCCAAAACACCTTCAATTTTCAACTACGAACTTTCCATGAGGAGATAAAGCCAGTATATATAACTTTTTGAAGAGAGATCCGATTTGCAAAAGAAACACATATTCTTGTTTCCCACAGTCTGAGAATGCCAAAACACCTTCAATTTTCAACTACGAACTTTCCATGAGGAGATAAAGCCAGTATATGTAACTTTTTGAAGAGTGATCCGATTTGGAAAAGGAACACATATTCTTCTTTCCCACAGTCTGAGAATGCCAAAACACCTTCAATTTTCAACTAGGAACTTTCCATGAGGAGATAAAGCCAGTATATGTAACTTTTTGAAGAGTGATCGGATTTGCAAAAGGAACACATATTCTTGTTTCCCACAGTCTGAGAATGCCAAAACACCTTCAATTTTCAACTACGAACTTTCTATGAGGAGATAAAGCCAGTATATGTAACTTTTTGAAGAGTGATCCGATTTGCAAAAGAAACACATATTCTTGTTTCCCACAGTCTGAGAATGCCAAAACACCTTCAATTTTCAACTACGAACTTTCCATGAGGAGATAAAGCCAGTATATGTAACTTTATGAAGAGTGATCCGATTTTCAAAAGGAACACATATTCTTCTTTCCCACAGTCTGAGAATGCCAAAACACCTTCAATTTTCAACTACGAACTTTCCATGAGGAGATAAAGCCAGTATATGTAACTTTTTGCACAGTGATCCGATTTGCAAAAGGAACACATATTCTTGTTTCCCACAGTCTGAGAATGCCAAAACACCTTCAATTTTCAACTACGAACTTTCCATGAGGAGATAAAGCCAGTATATGTAACTTTTTGCACAGTGATCCGATTTGCAAAAGGAACACATATTCTTGTTTCCCACAGTCTGAGAATACCAAAACACCTTCAATTTTCAACTAGGAACTTTCCATGAGGAGATAAAGCCAGTATATGTAACTTTTTGCACAGTGATCCGATTTGCAAAAGGAACACATATTCTTGTTTCCCACAGTCTGAGAATGCCAAAACACCTTCAATTTTCAACTACGAACTTTCCATGAGGAGATAAAGCCAGTATATGTAACTTTTTGAAGAGTGATCCGATTTGCAAAAGAAAAACATATTCTTGTTTCCCACAGTCTGAGAATGCCAAAACACCTTCAATTTTCAACTACGAACTTTCCATGAGGAGATAAAGCCAGTATATGTAACTTTTTGCACAGTGATCCGATTTGCAAAAGGAACACATATTCTTGTTTCCCACAGTCTGAGAATGCCAAAACACCTTCAATTTTCAACTACGAACTTTCCATGAGGAGATAAAGCCAGTATATGTAACTTTTTGAAGAGTGATCCGATTTGCAAAAGAAAAACATATTCTTGTTTCCCACAGTCTGAGAATGCCAAAACACCTTCAATTTTCAACTACGAACTTTCCATGAGGAGATAAAGCCAGTATATGTAACTTTATGAAGAGTGATCCGATTTGCAAAAGGAACACATATTCTTCTTTCCCACAGTCTGAGAATGCCAAAACACCTTCAGTTTTCAACTACGAACTTTCCATGAGGAGATAAAGCCAGTATATGTAACTTTTTGAAGAGTGATCCGATTTGCAAAAGGAACACATATTCTTGTTTCCCACAGTCTGAGAATGCCAAAACACCTTCAATTTTCAACTACGAACTTTCCAAGAGGAGATAAAGCCAGTATATGTAACTTTTTGAAGAGTGATCCGATTTGCAAAAGGAACACATATTCTTGTTTCCCACAGTCTGAGAATGCCAAAACACCTTCAATTTTCAACTACGAACTTTCCATGAGGAGATAAAGCCAGTATATGTAACTTTTTGCACAGTGATCCGATTTGCAAAAGGAACACATATTCTTGTTTCCCACAGTCTGAGAATACCAAAACACCTTCAATTTTCAACTAGGAACTTTCCATGAGGAGATAAAGCCAGTATATGTAACTTTTTGCACAGTGATCCGATTTGCAAAAGGAACACATATTCTTGTTTCCCACAGTCTGAGAATGCCAAAACACCTTCAATTTTCAACTACGAACTTTCCATGAGGAGATAAAGCCAGTATATGTAACTTTTTGAAGAGTGATCCGATTTGCAAAAGAAAAACATATTCTTGTTTCCCACAGTCTGAGAATGCCAAAACACCTTCAATTTTCAACTACGAACTTTCCATGAGGAGATAAAGCCAGTATATGTAACTTTTTGCACAGTGATCCGATTTGCAAAAGGAACACATATTCTTGTTTCCCACAGTCTGAGAATGCCAAAACACCTTCAATTTTCAACTACGAACTTTCCATGAGGAGATAAAGCCAGTATATGTAACTTTTTGAAGAGTGATCCGATTTGCAAAAGAAAAACATATTCTTGTTTCCCACAGTCTGAGAATGCCAAAACACCTTCAATTTTCAACTACGAACTTTCCATGAGGAGATAAAGCCAGTATATGTAACTTTATGAAGAGTGATCCGATTTGCAAAAGGAACACATATTCTTCTTTCCCACAGTCTGAGAATGCCAAAACACCTTCAGTTTTCAACTACGAACTTTCCATGAGGAGATAAAGCCAGTATATGTAACTTTTTGAAGAGTGATCCGATTTGCAAAAGGAACACATATTCTTGTTTCCCACAGTCTGAGAATGCCAAAACACCTTCAATTTTCAACTACGAACTTTCCAAGAGGAGATAAAGCCAGTATATGTAACTTTTTGAAGAGTGATTCGATTTGCAAAAGGAACACATATTCTTGTTTCTCACAGTCTGAGAATGCCAAAACACCTTCAATTTTCAACTACGAACTTTCCATGAGGAGATAAAGCCAGTATATGTAACTTTTTGCACAGTGATCCGATTTGCAAAAGGAACACATATTCTTGTTTCCCACAGTCTGAGAATGCCAAAACACCTTCAATTTTCAACTACGAACTTTCCATGAGGAGATAAAGCCAGTATATGTAACTTTTTGCACAGTGATCGGATTTGCAAAAGGAACACATATTCTTGTTTCCCACAGTCTGGGAATGCTAAAACACCTTCAATTTTCAACTACGAACTTTCCATGAGGAGATAAAGCCAGTATATGTAACTTTTTGCACAGTGATCGGATTTGCAAAAGGAACACATATTCTTGTTTCCCACAGTCTGAGAATGCCAAAACACCTTCAATTTTCAACTACGAACTTTGCATGAGGAGATAAAGCCAGTATATGTAACTTTTTGAAGAGAGATCCGATTTGCAAAAGAAACACATATTCTTGTTTCCCACAGTCTGAGAATGCCAAAACACCTTCAATTTTCAACTACGAACTTTCCATGAGGAGATAAAGCCAGTATATGTAACTTTTTGAAGAGTGATCCGATTTGGAAAAGGAACACATATTCTTCTTTCCCACAGTCTGAGAATGCCAAAACACCTTCAATTTTCAACTACGAACTTTCCATGAGGAGATAAAGCCAGTATATGTAACTTTTTGAAGAGTGATCGGATTTGCAAAAGGAACACATATTCTTGTTTCCCACAGTCTGAGAATGCCAAAACAGCTTCAATTTTCAACTACGAACTTTCCATGAGGAGATAAAGCCAGTATATGTAACTTTTTGAAGAGTGATCCGATTTGCAAAAGGAACACATATTCTTGTTTCCCACAGTCTGAGAATGCCAAAACACCTTCAATTTTCAACTACGAACTTTCCAAGAGGAGATAAAGCCAGTATATGTAACTTTTTGAAGAGTGATTCGATTTGCAAAAGGAACACATATTCTTGTTTCTCACAGTCTGAGAATGCCAAAACACCTTCAATTTTCAACTACGAACTTTCCATGAGGAGATAAAGCCAGTATATGTAACTTTTTGCACAGTGATCCGATTTGCAAAAGGAACACATATTCTTGTTTCCCACAGTCTGAGAATGCCAAAACACCTTCAATTTTCAACTACGAACTTTCCATGAGGAGATAAAGCCAGTATATGTAACTTTTTGAAGAGTGGTCCGATTTGCAAAAGGAACACATATTCTTGTTTCCCACAGTCTAACAATCCCAAAACACCTTCAATTTTCAACTACGAACTTTCCATGAGGAGATAAAGCCAGTATATGTAACTTTTTGCACAGTGATCGGATTTGCAAAAGGAACACATATTCTTGTTTCCCACAGTCTGAGAATGCCAAAACACCTTCAATTTTCAACTACGAACTTTCCATGAGGAGATAAAGCCAGTATATATAACTTTTTGAAGAGAGATCCGATTTGCAAAAGAAACACATATTCTTGTTTCCCACAGTCTGAGAATGCCAAAACACCTTCAATTTTCAACTACGAACTTTCCATGAGGAGATAAAGCCAGTATATGTAACTTTTTGAAGAGTGATCGGATTTGCAAAAGGAACACATATTCTTGTTTCCCACAGTCTGAGAATGCCAAAACACCTTCAATTTTCAACTACGAACTTTCCATGAGGAGATAAAGCCAGTATATGTAACTTTATGAAGAGTGATCCGATTTTCAAAAGGAACACATATTCTTCTTTCCCACAGTCTGAGAATGCCAAAACACCTTCAATTTTCAACTACGAACTTTCCATGAGGAGATAAAGCCAGTATATGTAACTTTTTGCACAGTGATCCGATTTGCAAAAGGAACACATATTCTTGTTTCCCACAGTCTGAGAATGCCAAAACACCTTCAATTTTCAACTACGAACTTTCCATGAGGAGATAAAGCCAGTATATGTAACTTTTTGCACAGTGATCCGATTTGCAAAAGGAACACATATTCTTGTTTCCCACAGTCTGAGAATACCAAAACACCTTCAATTTTCAACTAGGAACTTTCCATGAGGAGATAAAGCCAGTATATGTAACTTTTTGCACAGTGATCCGATTTGCAAAAGGAACACATATTCTTGTTTCCCACAGTCTGAGAATGCCAAAACACCTTCAATTTTCAACTACGAACTTTCCATGAGGAGATAAAGCCAGTATATGTAACTTTTTGAAGAGTGATCCGATTTGGAAAAGGAACACATATTCTTCTTTCCCACAGTCTGAGAATGCCAAAACACCTTCAATTTTCAACTACGAACTTTCCATGAGGAGATAAAGCCAGTATATGTAACTTTTTGAAGAGTGATCGGATTTGCAAAAGGAACACATATTCTTGTTTCCCACAGTCTGAGAATGCCAAAACAGCTTCAATTTTCAACTACGAACTTTCCATGAGGAGATAAAGCCAGTATATATAACTTTTTGAAGAGTGATCCGATTTGCAAAAGGAACACATATTCTTGTTTCCCACAGTCTGAGAATGCCAAAACACCTTCAATTTTCAACTACGAACTTTCCAAGAGGAGATAAAGCCAGTATATGTAACTTTTTGAAGAGTGATTCGATTTGCAAAAGGAACACATATTCTTGTTTCTCACAGTCTGAGAATGCCAAAACACCTTCAATTTTCAACTACGAACTTTCCATGAGGAGATAAAGCCAGTATATGTAACTTTTTGCACAGTGATCCGATTTGCAAAAGGAACACATATTCTTGTTTCCCACAGTCTGAGAATGCCAAAACAGCTTCAATTTTCAACTACGAACTTTCCATGAGGAGATAAAGCCAGTATATATAACTTTTTGAAGAGTGATCCGATTTGCAAAAGGAACACATATTCTTGTTTCCCACAGTCTGAGAATGCCAAAACACCTTCAATTTTCAACTACGAACTTTCCATGAGGAGATAAAGCCAGTATATGTAACTTTTTGAAGAGAGATCCGATTTGCAAAAGAAACACATATTCTTGTTTCCCACAGTCTGAGAATGCCAAAACACCTTCAATTTTCAACTACGAACTTTCCATGAGGAGATAAAGCCAGTATATGTAACTTTTTGCACAGTGATCGGATTTGCAAAAGGAACACATATTCTTGTTTCCCACAGTCTGGGAATGCTAAAACACCTTCAATTTTCAACTACGAACTTTCCATGAGGAGATAAAGCCAGTATATGTAACTTTTTGAAGAGTGATCCGATTTGCAAAAGAAACACATATTCTTGTTTCCCACAGTCTGAGAATGCCAAAACACCTTCAATTTTCAACTACGAACTTTCCATGAGGAGATAAAGCCAGTATATGTAACTTTATGAAGAGTGATCCGATTTGCAAAAGGAACACATATTCTTCTTTCCCACAGCTGAGAATGCCAAAACACCTTCAGTTTTCAACTACGAACTTTCCATGAGGAGATAAAGCCAGTATATGTAACTTTTTGAAGAGTGATCCGATTTGCAAAAGGAACACATATTCTTGTTTCCCACAGTCTGAGAATGCCAAAACACCTTCAATTTTCAACTACGAACTTTCCAAGAGGAGATAAAGCCAGTATATGTAACTTTTTGAAGAGTGATTCGATTTGCAAAAGGAACACATATTCTTGTTTCTCACAGTCTGAGAATGCCAAAACACCTTCAATTTTCAAATACGAACTTTCCATGAGGAGATAAAGCCAGTATATGTAACTTTTTGCACAGTGATCCGATTTGCAAAAGGAACACATATTCTTGTTTCCCACAGTCTGAGAATGCCAAAACACCTTCAATTTTCAACTACGAACTTTCCATGAGGAGATAAAGCCAGTATATGTAACTTTTTGCACAGTGATCGGATTTGCAAAAGGAACACATATTCTTGTTTCCCACAGTCTGAGAATGCTAAAACACCTTCAATTTTCAACTACGAACTTTGCATGAGGAGATAAAGCCAGTATATGTAACTTTTTGAAGAGAGATCCGATTTGCAAAAGAAACACATATTCTTGTTTCCCACAGTCTGAGAATGCCAAAACACCTTCAATTTTCAACTACGAACTTTCCATGAGGAGATAAAGCCAGTATATGTAACTTTTTGAAGAGTGATCCGATTTGGAAAAGGAACACATATTCTTGTTTCCCACAGTCTGAGAATGCCAAAACACCTTCAATTTTCAACTACGAACTTTCCATGAGGAGATAAAGCCAGTATATGTAACTTTATGAAGAGTGATCCGATTTGCAAAAGGAAGACATATTCTTCTTTGCCACAGTCTGAGAATGCCAAAACACCTTCAGTTTTCAACTACGAACTTTCCATGAGGAGATAAAGCCAGTATATGTAACTTTTTGAAGAGTGATCCGATTTGCAAAAGGAACACATATTCTTGTTTCCCACAGTCTGAGAATGCCAAAACACCTTCAATTTTCAACTACGAACTTTCCAAGAGGAGATAAAGCCAGTATATGTAACTTTTTGAAGAGTGATTCGATTTGCAAAAGGAACACATATTCTTGTTTCTCACAGTCTGAGAATGCCAAAACACCTTCAATTTTCAACTACGAGCTTTCCATGAGGAGATAAAGCCAGTATATGTAACTTTTTGCACAGTGATCCGATTTGCAAAAGAAACACATATTCTTGTTTCCCACAGTCTGAGAATGCCAAAACAAATTCATTTTTCAAATATGAACTTTGCATGAGGAGATAAAGCCAGTATATGTAACTTTTTGAAGAGTGATCCGATTTGCAAAAGGAACACATATTCTTGTTCCCCACAGTCTGAGAATGCCAAAACACATTCAATTTTCAAATATGAACTTTCCATGAGGAGATAAAGCCAGTATATGTAACTTTTTGAAGAGTGATCCGATTTGCAAAAGAAACACATATTCTTGTTTCCCACAGTCTAACAATCCCAAAACACCTTCAATTTTCAACTACGAACTTTCCATGAGGAGATAAAGCCAGTATATGTAACTTTTTGCACAGTGATCGGATTTGCAAAAGGAACACATATTCTTGTTTCCCACAGTCTGAGAATGCTAAAACACCTTCAATTTTCAACTACGAACTTTCCATGAGGAGATAAAGCCAGTATATGTAACTTTTTGCACAGTGATCCGATTTGCAAAAGAAACACATATTCTTGTTTCCCACAGTCTGAGAATGCCAAAACACCTTCAATTTTCAACTACGAACTTTGCATGAGGCGATAAAGCCAGTATATGTAACTTTTTGAAGAGTGATCCGATTTGGAAAAGGAACACATATTCTTCTTTCCCACAGTCTGAGAATGCCAAAACACCTTAAATTTTCAACTAGGAACTTTCCATGAGGAGATAAAGCCAGTATATGTAACTTTTTGAAGAGTGATCGGATTTGCAAAAGGAACACATATTCTTTTTTCCCACAGTCTGAGAATGCCAAAACACCTTCAATTTTCAACTATGTACTTTCCATCAGGAGATAAAGCCAGTATATGTAACTTTTTGAAGAGTGATCCGATTTGCAAAAGGAGCACATATTCTTGTTTCCCACAGTCTGAGAATGCCAAAACACCTTTAATTTTCAACTAGGAACTTTCCATGAGGAGATAAAGCCAGTATATGTAACTTTTTGAAGAGTGATCCGATTTGCAAAAGAAACACATATTCTTGTTTCCCACAGTCTAACAATCCCAAAACACCTTCAATTTTCAACTACGAACTTTCCATGAGGAGATAAAGCCAGTATATGTAACTTTTTGCACAGTGATCCGATTTGCAAAAGAAACACATATTCTTGTTTCCCACAGTCTGAGAATGCCAAAACAAATTCATTTTTCAAATATGAACTTTGCATGAGGAGATAAAGCCAGTATATGTAACTTTTTGAAGAGTGATCGGATTTGCAAAAGGAACACATATTCTTGTTCCCCACAGTCTGAGAATGCCAAAACACCTTCAATTTTCAACTACGAACTTTCCATGAGGAGATAAAGCCAGTATATGTAACTTTTTGCACAGTGATCCGATTTGCAAAAGGAACACATATTCTTGTTTCCCACAGTTTGAGAATGCCAAAACACCTTCAATTTTCAACTACGAACTTTCCATGAGGAGATAAAGCCAGTATATGTAACTTTTTGAAGAGAGATCCGATTTGCAAAAGAAACACATATTCTTGTTTCCCACAGTCTGAGAATGCCAAAACACCTTCAATTTTCAACTACGAACTTTCCATGAGGAGATAAAGCCAGTATATGTAACTTTTTGAAGAGTGATCCGATTTGGAAAAGGAACACATATTCTTCTTTCCCACAGTCTGAGAATGCCAAAACACCTTCAATTTTCAACTAGGAACTTTCCATGAGGAGATAAAGCCAGTATATGTAACTTTTTGAAGAGTGATCGGATTTGCAAAAGGAACACATATTCTTGTTTCCCACAGTCTGAGAATGCCAAAACACCTTCAATTTTCAACTACGAACTTTCTATGAGGAGATAAAGCCAGTATATGTAACTTTTTGAAGAGTGATCCGATTTGCAAAAGAAACACATATTCTTGTTTCCCACAGTCTGAGAATGCCAAAACACCTTCAATTTTCAACTAGGAACTTTCCATGAGGAGATAAAGCCAGTATATGTAACTTTTTGAAGAGTGATCGGATTTGCAAAAGGAACACATATTCTTGTTTCCCACAGTCTGAGAATGCCAAAACACCTTCAATTTTCAACTACGAACTTTCTATGAGGAGATAAAGCCAGTATATGTAACTTTTTGAAGAGTGATCCGATTTGCAAAAGAAACACATATTCTTGTTTCCCACAGTCTGAGAATGCCAAAACACCTTCAATTTTCAACTACGAACTTTCCATGAGGAGATAAAGCCAGTATATGTAACTTTATGAAGAGTGATCCGATTTTCAAAAGGAACACATATTCTTCTTTCCCACAGTCTGAGAATGCCAAAACACCTTCAATTTTCAACTACGAACTTTCCATGAGGAGATAAAGCCAGTATATGTAACTTTTTGCACAGTGATCCGATTTGCAAAAGGAACACATATTCTTCTTTCCCACAGTCTGAGAATGCCAAAACACCTTCAATTTTCAACTACGAACTTTCCATGAGGAGATAAAGCCAGTATATGTAACTTTTTGCACAGTGATCCGATTTGCAAAAGGAACACATATTCTTGTTTCCCACAGTCTGAGAATACCAAAACACCTTCAATTTTCAACTAGGAACTTAACATGAGGAGATAAAGCCAGTATATGTAACTTTTTGCACAGTGATCCGATTTGCAAAAGGAACACATATTCTTGTTTCCCACAGTCTGAGAATGCCAAAACACCTTCAATTTTCAACTACGAACTTTCCATGAGGAGATAAAGCCAGTATATGTAACTTTTTGAAGAGTGATCCGATTTGCAAAAGAAAAACATATTCTTGTTTCCCACAGTCTGAGAATGCCAAAACACCTTCAATTTTCAACTACGAACTTTCCATGAGGAGATAAAGCCAGTATATGTAACTTTTTGCACAGTGATCCGATTTGCAAAAGGAACACATATTCTTGTTTCCCACAGTCTGAGAATGCCAAAACACCTTCAATTTTCAACTACGAACTTTCCATGAGGAGATAAAGCCAGTATATGTAACTTTTTGAAGAGTGATCCGATTTGCAAAAGAAAAACATATTCTTGTTTCCCACAGTCTGAGAATGCCAAAACACCTTCAATTTTCAACTACGAACTTTCGATGAGGAGATAAAGCCAGTATATATAACTTTTTGAAGAGTGATCCGATTTTCAAAAGAAACACATATTCTTGTTTCCCACAGTCTGAGAATGCCAAAACACCTTCAATTTTCAACTACGAACTTTCCATGAGGAGATAAAGCCAGTATATGTAACTTTTTGAAGAGAGATCCGATTTGCAAAAGAAACACATATTCTTGTTTCCCACAGTCTGAGAATGCCAAAACACCTTCAATTTTCAACTACGAACTTTCCATGAGGAGATAAAGCCAGTATATGTAACTTTTTGAAGAGTGATCCGATTTGGAAAAGGAACACATATTCTTCTTTCCCACAGTCTGAGAATGCCAAAACACCTTCAATTTTCAACTAGGAACTTTCCATGAGGAGATAAAGCCAGTATATGTAACTTTTTGAAGAGTGATCGGATTTGCAAAAGGAACACATATTCTTGTTTCCCACAGTCTGAGAATGCCAAAACACCTTCAATTTTCAACTACGAACTTTCTATGAGGAGATAAAGCCAGTATATGTAACTTTTTGAAGAGTGATCCGATTTGCAAAAGAAACACATATTCTTGTTTCCCACAGTCTGAGAATGCCAAAACACCTTCAATTTTCAACTAGGAACTTTCCATGAGGAGATAAAGCCAGTATATGTAACTTTTTGAAGAGTGATCGGATTTGCAAAAGGAACACATATTCTTGTTTCCCACAGTCTGAGAATGCCAAAACACCTTCAATTTTCAACTACGAACTTTCCATGAGGAGATAAAGCCAGTATATGTAACTTTTTGAAGAGTGATCCGATTTGCAAAAGAAACACATATTCTTGTTTCCCACAGTCTGAGAATGCCAAAACACCTTCAATTTTCAACTACGAACTTTCCATGAGGAGATAAAGCCAGTATATGTAACTTTATGAAGAGTGATCCGATTTTCAAAAGGAACACATATTCTTCTTTCCCACAGTCTGAGAATGCCAAAACACCTTCAATTTTCAACTACGAACTTTCCATGAGGAGATAAAGCCAGTATATGTAACTTTTTGCACAGTGATCCGATTTGCAAAAGGAACACATATTCTTGTTTCCCACAGTCTGAGAATGCCAAAACACATTCAATTTTCAACTACGAACTTTCCATGAGGAGATAAAGCCAGTATATGTAACTTTTTGCACAGTGATCCGATTTGCAAAAGGAACACATATTCTTGTTTCCCACAGTCTGAGAATACCAAAACACCTTCAATTTTCAACTAGGAACTTTCCATGAGGAGATAAAGCCAGTATATGTAACTTTTTGCACAGTGATCCGATTTGCAAAAGGAACACATATTCTTGTTTCCCACAGTCTGAGAATGCCAAAACACCTTCAATTTTCAACTACGAACTTTCCATGAGGAGATAAAGCCAGTATATGTAACTTTTTGAAGAGTGATCCGATTTGCAAAAGAAAAACATATTCTTGTTTCCCACAGTCTGAGAATGCCAAAACACCTTCAATTTTCAACTACGAACTTTCCATGAGGAGATAAAGCCAGTATATGTAACTTTTTGCACAGTGATCCGATTTGCAAAAGGAACACATATTCTTGTTTCCCACAGTCTGAGAATGCCAAAACACCTTCAATTTTCAACTACGAACTTTCCATGAGGAGATAAAGCCAGTATATGTAACTTTTTGAAGAGTGATCCGATTTGCAAAAGAAAAACATATTCTTGTTTCCCACAGTCTGAGAATGCCAAAACACCTTCAATTTTCAACTACGAACTTTCCATGAGGAGATAAAGCCAGTATATGTAACTTTATGAAGAGTGATCCGATTTGCAAAAGGAACACATATTCTTCTTTCCCACAGTCTGAGAATGCCAAAACACCTTCAGTTTTCAACTACGAACTTTCCATGAGGAGATAAAGCCAGTATATGTAACTTTTTGAAGAGTGATCCGATTTGCAAAAGGAACACATATTCTTGTTTCCCACAGTCTGAGAATGCCAAAACACCTTCAATTTTCAA
Organism: Masticophis lateralis; assembly: GCA_030761175.1. Classification (NCBI taxonomy): domain Eukaryota; kingdom Metazoa; phylum Chordata; class Lepidosauria; order Squamata; family Colubridae; genus Masticophis; species Masticophis lateralis. The sequence continues at coordinate 25,334,581 of JAUDYJ010000012.1, read as the reverse complement.
CTACGAACTTTCCAAGAGGAGATAAAGCCAGTATATGTAACTTTTTGAAGAGTGATTCGATTTGCAAAAGGAACACATATTCTTGTTTCTCACAGTCTGAGAATGCCAAAACACCTTCAATTTTCAACTACGAACTTTCCATGAGGAGATAAAGCCAGTATATGTAACTTTTTGCACAGTGATCCGATTTGCAAAAGGAACACATATTCTTGTTTCCCACAGTCTGAGAATGCCAAAACACCTTCAATTTTCAACTACGAACTTTCCATGAGGAGATAAAGCCAGTATATGTAACTTTTTGCACAGTGATCGGATTTGCAAAAGGAACACATATTCTTGTTTCCCACAGTCTGGGAATGCTAAAACACCTTCAATTTTCAACTACGAACTTTCCATGAGGAGATAAAGCCAGTATATGTAACTTTTTGAAGAGTGGTCCGATTTGCAAAAGGAACACATATTCTTGTTTCCCACAGTCTAACAATCCCAAAACACCTTCAATTTTCAACTACGAACTTTCCATGAGGAGATAAAGCCAGTATATGTAACTTTTTGCACAGTGATCGGATTTGCAAAAGGAACACATATTCTTGTTTCCCACAGTCTGAGAATGCCAAAACACCTTCAATTTTCAACTACGAACTTTGCATGAGGAGATAAAGCCAGTATATGTAACTTTTTGAAGAGAGATCCGATTTGCAAAAGAAACACATATTCTTGTTTCCCACAGTCTGAGAATGCCAAAACACTTTCAATTTTCAACTACGAACTTTCCATGAGGAGATAAAGCCAGTATATGTAACTTTTTGAAGAGTGATCCGATTTGGAAAAGGAACACATATTCTTCTTTCCCACAGTCTGAGAATGCCAAAACACCTTCAATTTTCAACTAGGAACTTTCCATGAGGAGATAAAGCCAGTATATGTAACTTTTTGAAGAGTGATCGGATTTGCAAAAGGAACACATATTCTTGTTTCCCACAGTCTGAGAATGCCAAAACAGCTTCAATTTTCAACTACGTACTTTCCATGAGGAGATAAAGCCAGTATATATAACTTTTTGAAGAGTGATCCGATTTTCAAAAGAAACACATATTCTTGTTTCCCACAATCTGAGAATGCCAAAACACATTCAATTTTCAAATACGAACTTTCCATGAGGAGATAAAGCCAGTATATGTAACTTTTTGAAGAGTGATCCGATTTGCAAAAGGAACACATATTCTTGTTTCCCACAGTCTGAGAATGCCAAAACACCTTCAATTTTCAACTACGAACTTTCCATGAGGAGATAAAGCCAGTATATGTAACTTTTTGAAGAGAGATCCGATTTGCAAAAGAAACACATATTCTTGTTTCCCACAGTCTGAGAATGCCAAAACACCTTCAATTTTCAACTACGAACTTTCCATGAGGAGATAAAGCCAGTATATGTAACTTTTTGAAGAGTGATCCGATTTGGAAAAGGAACACATATTCTTCTTTCCCACAGTCTGAGAATGCCAAAACACCTTCAATTTTCAACTAGGAACTTTCCATGAGGAGATAAAGCCAGTATATGTAACTTTTTGAAGAGTGATCGGATTTGCAAAAGGAACACATATTCTTGTTTCCCACAGTCTGAGAATGCCAAAACACCTTCAATTTTCAACTACGAACTTTCTATGAGGAGATAAAGCCAGTATATGTAACTTTTTGAAGAGTGATCCGATTTGCAAAAGAAACACATATTCTTGTTTCCCACAGTCTGAGAATGCCAAAACACCTTCAATTTTCAACTACGAACTTTCCATGAGGAGATAAAGCCAGTATATGTAACTTTATGAAGAGTGATCCGATTTTCAAAAGGAACACATATTCTTCTTTCCCACAGTCTGAGAATGCCAAAACACCTTCAATTTTCAACTACGAACTTTCCATGAGGAGATAAAGCCAGTATATGTAACTTTTTGCACAGTGATCCGATTTGCAAAAGGAACACATATTCTTGTTTCCCACAGTCTGAGAATGCCAAAACACCTTCAATTTTCAACTACGAACTTTCCATGAGGAGATAAAGCCAGTATATGTAACTTTTTGCACAGTGATCCGATTTGCAAAAGGAACACATATTCTTGTTTCCCACAGTCTGAGAATACCAAAACACCTTCAATTTTCAACTAGGAACTTTCCATGAGGAGATAAAGCCAGTATATGTAACTTTTTGCACAGTGATCCGATTTGCAAAAGGAACACATATTCTTGTTTCCCACAGTCTGAGAATGCCAAAACACCTTCAATTTTCAACTACGAACTTTCCATGAGGAGATAAAGCCAGTATATGTAACTTTTTGAAGAGTGATCCGATTTGCAAAAGAAAAACATATTCTTGTTTCCCACAGTCTGAGAATGCCAAAACACCTTCAATTTTCAACTACGAACTTTCCATGAGGAGATAAAGCCAGTATATGTAACTTTTTGCACAGTGATCCGATTTGCAAAAGGAACACATATTCTTGTTTCCCACAGTCTGAGAATGCCAAAACACCTTCAATTTTCAACTACGAACTTTCCATGAGGAGATAAAGCCAGTATATGTAACTTTTTGAAGAGTGATCCGATTTGCAAAAGAAAAACATATTCTTGTTTCCCACAGTCTGAGAATGCCAAAACACCTTCAATTTTCAACTACGAACTTTCCATGAGGAGATAAAGCCAGTATATGTAACTTTTTGAAGAGTGATCCGATTTGCAAAAGGAACACATATTCTTCTTTCCCACAGTCTGAGAATGCCAAAACACCTTCAGTTTTCAACTACGAACTTTCCATGAGGAGATAAAGCCAGTATATGTAACTTTTTGAAGAGTGATCCGATTTGCAAAAGGAACACATATTCTTGTTTCCCACAGTCTGAGAATGCCAAAACACCTTCAATTTTCAACTACGAACTTTCCAAGAGGAGATAAAGCCAGTATATGTAACTTTTTGAAGAGTGATTCGATTTGCAAAAGGAACACATATTCTTGTTTCTCACAGTCTGAGAATGCCAAAACACCTTCAATTTTCAACTACGAACTTTCCATGAGGAGATAAAGCCAGTATATGTAACTTTTTGCACAGTGATCCGATTTGCAAAAGGAACACATATTCTTGTTTCCCACAGTCTGAGAATGCCAAAACACCTTCAATTTTCAACTACGAACTTTCCATGAGGAGATAAAGCCAGTATATGTAACTTTTTGCACAGTGATCGGATTTGCAAAAGGAACACATATTCTTGTTTCCCACAGTCTGGGAATGCTAAAACACCTTCAATTTTCAACTACGAACTTTCCATGAGGAGATAAAGCCAGTATATGTAACTTTTTGAAGAGTGGTCCGATTTGCAAAAGGAACACATATTCTTGTTTCCCACAGTCTAACAATCCCAAAACACCTTCAATTTTCAACTACGAACTTTCCATGAGGAGATAAAGCCAGTATATGTAACTTTTTGCACAGTGATCCGATTTGCAAAAGGAACACATATTCTTGTTTCCCACAGTCTGAGAATACCAAAACACCTTCAATTTTCAACTAGGAACTTTCCATGAGGAGATAAAGCCAGTATATGTAACTTTTTGCACAGTGATCCGATTTGCAAAAGGAACACATATTCTTGTTTCCCACAGTCTGAGAATGCCAAAACACCTTCAATTTTCAACTACGAACTTTCCATGAGGAGATAAAGCCAGTATATGTAACTTTTTGAAGAGTGATCCGATTTGCAAAAGAAAAACATATTCTTGTTTCCCACAGTCTGAGAATGCCAAAACACCTTCAATTTTCAACTACGAACTTTCCATGAGGAGATAAAGCCAGTATATGTAACTTTTTGCACAGTGATCCGATTTGCAAAAGGAACACATATTCTTGTTTCCCACAGTCTGAGAATGCCAAAACACCTTCAATTTTCAACTACGAACTTTCCATGAGGAGATAAAGCCAGTATATGTAACTTTTTGAAGAGTGATCCGATTTGCAAAAGAAAAACATATTCTTGTTTCCCACAGTCTGAGAATGCCAAAACACCTTCAATTTTCAACTACGAACTTTCCATGAGGAGATAAAGCCAGTATATGTAACTTTTTGAAGAGTGATCCGATTTGCAAAAGGAACACATATTCTTCTTTCCCACAGTCTGAGAATGCCAAAACACCTTCAGTTTTCAACTACGAACTTTCCATGAGGAGATAAAGCCAGTATATGTAACTTTTTGAAGAGTGATCCGATTTGCAAAAGGAACACATATTCTTGTTTCCCACAGTCTGAGAATGCCAAAACACCTTCAATTTTCAACTACGAACTTTCCAAGAGGAGATAAAGCCAGTATATGTAACTTTTTGAAGAGTGATTCGATTTGCAAAAGGAACACATATTCTTGTTTCTCACAGTCTGAGAATGCCAAAACACCTTCAATTTTCAACTACGAACTTTCCATGAGGAGATAAAGCCAGTATATGTAACTTTTTGCACAGTGATCCGATTTGCAAAAGGAACACATATTCTTGTTTCCCACAGTCTGAGAATGCCAAAACACCTTCAATTTTCAACTACGAACTTTCCATGAGGAGATAAAGCCAGTATATGTAACTTTTTGCACAGTGATCGGATTTGCAAAAGGAACACATATTCTTGTTTCCCACAGTCTGGGAATGCTAAAACACCTTCAATTTTCAACTACGAACTTTCCATGAGGAGATAAAGCCAGTATATGTAACTTTTTGAAGAGTGGTCCGATTTGCAAAAGGAACACATATTCTTGTTTCCCACAGTCTAACAATCCCAAAACACCTTCAATTTTCAACTACGAACTTTCCATGAGGAGATAAAGCCAGTATATGTAACTTTTTGCACAGTGATCGGATTTGCAAAAGGAACACATATTCTTGTTTCCCACAGTCTGAGAATGCCAAAACACCTTCAATTTTCAACTACGAACTTTGCATGAGGAGATAAAGCCAGTATATGTAACTTTTTGAAGAGAGATCCGATTTGCAAAAGAAACACATATTCTTGTTTCCCACAGTCTGAGAATGCCAAAACACCTTCAATTTTCAACTACGAACTTTCCATGAGGAGATAAAGCCAGTATATGTAACTTTTTGAAGAGTGATCCGATTTGGAAAAGGAACACATATTCTTCTTTCCCACAGTCTGAGAATGCCAAAACACCTTCAATTTTCAACTAGGAACTTTCCATGAGGAGATAAAGCCAGTATATGTAACTTTTTGAAGAGTGATCGGATTTGCAAAAGGAACACATATTCTTGTTTCCCACAGTCTGAGAATGCCAAAACAGCTTCAATTTTCAACTACGTACTTTCCATGAGGAGATAAAGCCAGTATATATAACTTTTTGAAGAGTGATCCGATTTTCAAAAGAAACACATATTCTTGTTTCCCACAATCTGAGAATGCCAAAACACATTCAATTTTCAAATACGAACTTTCCATGAGGAGATAAAGCCAGTATATGTAACTTTTTGAAGAGAGATCCGATTTGCAAAAGAAACACATATTCTTGTTTCCCACAGTCTGAGAATGCCAAAACACCTTCAATTTTCAACTACGAACTTTCCATGAGGAGATAAGGCCAGTATATGTAACTTTTTGCACAGTGATCCGATTTGCAAAAGGAACACATATTCTTGTTTCCCACAGTCTGAGAATGCCAAAACACCTTCAATTTTCAACTACGAACTTTCCATGAGGAGATAAAGCCAGTATATGTAACTTTTTGCACAGTGATCGGATTTGCAAAAGGAACACATATTCTTGTTTCCCACAGTCTGGGAATGCTAAAACACCTTCAATTTTCAACTACGAACTTTCCATGAGGAGATAAAGCCAGTATATGTAACTTTTTGAAGAGTGATCCGATTTGGAAAAGGAACACATATTCTTCTTTCCCACAGTCTGAGAATGCCAAAACACCTTCAATTTTCAACTAGGAACTTTCCATGAGGAGATAAAGCCAGTATATGTAACTTTTTGAAGAGTGATCGGATTTGCAAAAGGAACACATATTCTTGTTTCCCACAGTCTGAGAATGCCAAAACAGCTTCAATTTTCAACTACGTACTTTCCATGAGGAGATAAAGCCAGTATATATAACTTTTTGAAGAGTGATCCGATTTTCAAAAGAAACACATATTCTTGTTTCCCACAATCTGAGAATGCCAAAACACATTCAATTTTCAAATACGAACTTTCCATGAGGAGATAAAGCCAGTATATGTAACTTTTTGAAGAGAGATCCGATTTGCAAAAGAAACACATATTCTTGTTTCCCACAGTCTGAGAATGCCAAAACACCTTCAATTTTCAACTACGAACTTTCCATGAGGAGATAAAGCCAGTATATGTAACTTTTTGCACAGTGATCCGATTTGCAAAAGGAACACATATTCTTGTTTCCCACAGTCTGAGAATGCCAAAACACCTTCAATTTTCAACTACGAACTTTCCATGAGGAGATAAAGCCAGTATATGTAACTTTTTGCACAGTGATCGGATTTGCAAAAGGAACACATATTCTTGTTTCCCACAGTCTGGGAATGCTAAAACACCTTCAATTTTCAACTACGAACTTTCCATGAGGAGATAAAGCCAGTATATGTAACTTTTTGAAGAGTGATCCGATTTGCAAAAGAAACACATATTCTTGTTTCCCACAGTCTAAAAATGCCAAAACATTTTCCATTTTCAAATATGAACTTTCCAAGAGGAGATAAAGCCAGTATATGTAACTTTTTGAAGAGTGATTCGATTTGCAAAAGGAACACATATTCTTGTTTCTCACAGTCTGAGAATGCCAAAACACCTTCAATTTTCAACTACGAGCTTTCCATGAGGAGATAAAGCCAGTATATGTAACTTTTTGCACAGTGATCCGATTTGCAAAAGAAACACATATTCTTGTTTCCCACAGTCTGAGAATGCCAAAACAAATTCATTTTTCAAATATGAACTTTGCATGAGGAGATAAAGCCAGTATATGTAACTTTTTGAAGAGTGATCCGATTTGCAAAAGGAACACATATTCTTGTTCCCCACAGTCTGAGAATGCCAAAACACATTCAATTTTCAAATATGAACTTTCCATGAGGAGATAAAGCCAGTATATGTAACTTTTTGAAGAGAGATCCGATTTGCAAAAGAAACACATATTCTTGTTTCCCACAGTCTGAGAATGCCAAAACACCTTCAATTTTCAACTACGAACTTTCCATGAGGAGATAAAGCCAGTATATATAACTTTTTGAAGAGTGATCCGATTTTCAAAAGAAACACATATTCTTGTTTCCCACAGTCTGAGAATGCCAAAACACCTTCAATTTTCAACTACGAACTTTCCATGAGGAGATAAAGCCAGTATATGTAACTTTTTGAAGAGAGATCCGATTTGCAAAAGAAACACATATTCTTGTTTCCCACAATCTGAGAATGCCAAAACACCTTCAATTTTCAACTACGAACTTTCCATGAGGAGATAAAGCCAGTATATGTAACTTTTTGAAGAGTGATCGGATTTGCAAAAGGAACACATATTCTTGTTTCCCACAGTCTGAGAATGCCAAAACACCTTCAATTTTCAACTAGGAACTTTCCATGAGGAGATAAAGCCAGTATATGTAACTTTTTGAAGAGTGATCGGATTTGCAAAAGGAACACATATTCTTGTTTCCCACAGTCTGAGAATGCCAAAACACCTTCAATTTTCAACTACGAACTTTCTATGAGGAGATAAAGCCAGTATATGTAACTTTTTGAAGAGTGATCCGATTTGCAAAAGAAACACATATTCTTGTTTCCCACAGTCTGAGAATGCCAAAACACCTTCAATTTTCAACTACGAACTTTCCATGAGGAGATAAAGCCAGTATATGTAACTTTATGAAGAGTGATCCGATTTTCAAAAGGAACACATATTCTTCTTTCCCACAGTCTGAGAATGCCAAAACACCTTCAATTTTCAACTACGAACTTTCCATGAGGAGATAAAGCCAGTATATGTAACTTTTTGCACAGTGATCCGATTTGCAAAAGAAACACATATTCTTGTTTCCCACAGTCTGAGAATGCCAAAACACCTTCAATTTTCAACTACGAACTTTCCATGAGGAGATAAAGCCAGTATATATAACTTTTTGAAGAGAGATCCGATTTGCAAAAGAAACACATATTCTTGTTTCCCACAGTCTGAGAATGCCAAAACACCTTCAATTTTCAACTACGAACTTTCCATGAGGAGATAAAGCCAGTATATGTAACTTTTTGAAGAGTGATCCGATTTGGAAAAGGAACACATATTCTTCTTTCCCACAGTCTGAGAATGCCAAAACACCTTCAATTTTCAACTAGGAACTTTCCATGAGGAGATAAAGCCAGTATATGTAACTTTTTGAAGAGTGATCGGATTTGCAAAAGGAACACATATTCTTGTTTCCCACAGTCTGAGAATGCCAAAACACCTTCAATTTTCAACTACGAACTTTCTATGAGGAGATAAAGCCAGTATATGTAACTTTTTGAAGAGTGATCCGATTTGCAAAAGAAACACATATTCTTGTTTCCCACAGTCTGAGAATGCCAAAACACCTTCAATTTTCAACTACGAACTTTCCATGAGGAGATAAAGCCAGTATATGTAACTTTATGAAGAGTGATCCGATTTTCAAAAGGAACACATATTCTTCTTTCCCACAGTCTGAGAATGCCAAAACACCTTCAATTTTCAACTACGAACTTTCCATGAGGAGATAAAGCCAGTATATGTAACTTTTTGCACAGTGATCCGATTTGCAAAAGGAACACATATTCTTGTTTCCCACAGTCTGAGAATGCCAAAACACCTTCAATTTTCAACTACGAACTTTCCATGAGGAGATAAAGCCAGTATATGTAACTTTTTGCACAGTGATCCGATTTGCAAAAGGAACACATATTCTTGTTTCCCACAGTCTGAGAATACCAAAACACCTTCAATTTTCAACTAGGAACTTTCCATGAGGAGATAAAGCCAGTATATGTAACTTTTTGCACAGTGATCCGATTTGCAAAAGGAACACATATTCTTGTTTCCCACAGTCTGAGAATGCCAAAACACCTTCAATTTTCAACTACGAACTTTCCATGAGGAGATAAAGCCAGTATATGTAACTTTTTGAAGAGTGATCCGATTTGCAAAAGAAAAACATATTCTTGTTTCCCACAGTCTGAGAATGCCAAAACACCTTCAATTTTCAACTACGAACTTTCCATGAGGAGATAAAGCCAGTATATGTAACTTTTTGCACAGTGATCCGATTTGCAAAAGGAACACATATTCTTGTTTCCCACAGTCTGAGAATGCCAAAACACCTTCAATTTTCAACTACGAACTTTCCATGAGGAGATAAAGCCAGTATATGTAACTTTTTGAAGAGTGATCCGATTTGCAAAAGAAAAACATATTCTTGTTTCCCACAGTCTGAGAATGCCAAAACACCTTCAATTTTCAACTACGAACTTTCCATGAGGAGATAAAGCCAGTATATGTAACTTTATGAAGAGTGATCCGATTTGCAAAAGGAACACATATTCTTCTTTCCCACAGTCTGAGAATGCCAAAACACCTTCAGTTTTCAACTACGAACTTTCCATGAGGAGATAAAGCCAGTATATGTAACTTTTTGAAGAGTGATCCGATTTGCAAAAGGAACACATATTCTTGTTTCCCACAGTCTGAGAATGCCAAAACACCTTCAATTTTCAACTACGAACTTTCCAAGAGGAGATAAAGCCAGTATATGTAACTTTTTGAAGAGTGATTCGATTTGCAAAAGGAACACATATTCTTGTTTCTCACAGTCTGAGAATGCCAAAACACCTTCAATTTTCAACTACGAACTTTCCATGAGGAGATAAAGCCAGTATATGTAACTTTTTGCACAGTGATCCGATTTGCAAAAGGAACACATATTCTTGTTTCCCACAGTCTGAGAATGCCAAAACACCTTCAATTTTCAACTACGAACTTTCCATGAGGAGATAAAGCCAGTATATGTAACTTTTTGCACAGTGATCGGATTTGCAAAAGGAACACATATTCTTGTTTCCCACAGTCTGGGAATGCTAAAACACCTTCAATTTTCAACTACGAACTTTCCATGAGGAGATAAAGCCAGTATATGTAACTTTTTGAAGAGTGGTCCGATTTGCAAAAGGAACACATATTCTTGTTTCCAACAGTCTAACAATCCCAAAACACCTTCAATTTTCAACTACGAACTTTCCATGAGGAGATAAAGCCAGTATATGTAACTTTTTGCACAGTGATCGGATTTGCAAAAGGAACACATATTCTTGTTTCCCACAGTCTGAGAATGCCAAAACACCTTCAATTTTCAACTACGAACTTTGCATGAGGAGATAAAGCCAGTATATGTAACTTTTTGAAGAGAGATCCGATTTGCAAAAGGAACACATATTCTTGTTTCCCACAGTCTGAGAATGCCAAAACACCTTCAATTTTCAACTACGAACTTTCCATGAGGAGATAAAGCCAGTATATGTAACTTTATGAAGAGTGATCCGATTTTCAAAAGGAACACATATTCTTCTTTCCCACACTCTGAGAATGCCAAAACACCTTCAATTTTCAACTACGAACTTTCCATGAGGAGATAAAGCCAGTATATGTAACTTTTTGAAGAGTGATCGGATTTGCAAAAGGAACACATATTCTTGTTTCCCACAGTCTGAGAATGCCAAAACAGCTTCAATTTTCAACTACGAACTTTCCATGAGGAGATAAAGCCAGTATATATAACTTTTTGAAGAGTGATCCGATTTGCAAAAGGAACACATATTCTTGTTTCCCACAGTCTGAGAATGCCAAAACACCTTCAATTTTCAACTACGAACTTTCCAAGAGGAGATAAAGCCAGTATATGTAACTTTTTGAAGAGTGATTCGATTTGCAAAAGGAACACATATTCTTGTTTCTCACAGTCTGATAATGCCAAAACACCTTCAATTTTCAACTACGAACTTTCCATGAGGAGATAAAGCCAGTATATGTAACTTTTTGCACAGTGATCCGATTTGCAAAAGGAACACATATTCTTGTTTCCCACAGTCTGAGAATGCCAAAACACCTTCAATTTTCAACTACGAACTTTCCATGAGGAGATAAAGCCAGTATATGTAACTTTTTGCACAGTGATCGGATTTGCAAAAGGAACACATATTCTTGTTTCCCACAGTCTGGGAATGCTAAAACACCTTCAATTTTCAACTACGAACTTTCCATGAGGAGATAAAGCCAGTATATGTAACTTTATGAAGAGTGATCCGATTTGCAAAAGGAACACATATTCTTCTTTCCCACAGTCTGAGAATGCCAAAACACCTTCAGTTTTCAACTACGAACTTTCCATGAGGAGATAAAGCCAGTATATGTAACTTTTTGAAGAGTGATCCGATTTGCAAAAGGAACACATATTCTTGTTTCCCACAGTCTGAGAATGCCAAAACACCTTCAATTTTCAACTACGAACTTTCCAAGAGGAGATAAAGCCAGTATATGTAACTTTTTGAAGAGTGATTCGATTTGCAAAAGGAACACATATTCTTGTTTCTCACAGTCTGAGAATGCCAAAACACCTTCAATTTTCAACTACGAACTTTCCATGAGGAGATAAAGCCAGTATATGTAACTTTTTGCACAGTGATCCGATTTGCAAAAGGAACACATATTCTTGTTTCCCACAGTCTGAGAATGCCAAAACACCTTCAATTTTCAACTACGAACTTTCCATGAGGAGATAAAGCCAGTATATGTAACTTTTTGCACAGTGATCGGATTTGCAAAAGGAACACATATTCTTGTTTCCCACAGTCTGGGAATGCTAAAACACCTTCAATTTTCAACTACGAACTTTCCATGAGGAGATAAAGCCAGTATATGTAACTTTTTGAAGAGTGGTCCGATTTGCAAAAGGAACACATATTCTTGTTTCCAACAGTCTAACAATCCCAAAACACCTTCAATTTTCAACTACGAACTTTCCATGAGGAGATAAAGCCAGTATATGTAACTTTTTGCACAGTGATCGGATTTGCAAAAGGAACACATATTCTTGTTTCCCACAGTCTGAGAATGCCAAAACACCTTCAATTTTCAACTACGAACTTTGCATGAGGAGATAAAGCCAGTATATGTAACTTTTTGAAGAGAGATCCGATTTGCAAAAGGAACACATATTCTTGTTTCCCACAGTCTGAGAATGCCAAAACACCTTCAATTTTCAACTACGAACTTTCCATGAGGAGATAAAGCCAGTATATGTAACTTTATGAAGAGTGATCCGATTTTCAAAAGGAACACATATTCTTCTTTCCCACACTCTGAGAATGCCAAAACACCTTCAATTTTCAACTACGAACTTTCCATGAGGAGATAAAGCCAGTATATGTAACTTTTTGAAGAGTGATCGGATTTGCAAAAGGAACACATATTCTTGTTTCCCACAGTCTGAGAATGCCAAAACAGCTTCAATTTTCAACTACGAACTTTCCATGAGGAGATAAAGCCAGTATATATAACTTTTTGAAGAGTGATCCGATTTGCAAAAGGAACACATATTCTTGTTTCCCACAGTCTGAGAATGCCAAAACACCTTCAATTTTCAACTACGAACTTTCCAAGAGGAGATAAAGCCAGTATATGTAACTTTTTGAAGAGTGATTCGATTTGCAAAAGGAACACATATTCTTGTTTCTCACAGTCTGATAATGCCAAAACACCTTCAATTTTCAACTACGAACTTTCCATGAGGAGATAAAGCCAGTATATGTAACTTTTTGCACAGTGATCCGATTTGCAAAAGGAACACATATTCTTGTTTCCCACAGTCTGAGAATGCCAAAACACCTTCAATTTTCAACTACGAACTTTCCATGAGGAGATAAAGCCAGTATATGTAACTTTTTGCACAGTGATCGGATTTGCAAAAGGAACACATATTCTTGTTTCCCACAGTCTGGGAATGCTAAAACACCTTCAATTTTCAACTACGAACTTTCCATGAGGAGATAAAGCCAGTATATGTAACTTTTTGAAGAGTGGTCCGATTTGCAAAAGGAACACATATTCTTGTTTCCCACAGTCTAACAATCCCAAAACACCTTCAATTTTCAACTACGAACTTTCCATGAGGAGATAAAGCCAGTATATGTAACTTTTTGCACAGTGATCGGATTTGCAAAAGGAACACATATTCTTGTTTCCCACAGTCTGAGAATGCCAAAACACCTTCAATTTTCAACTACGAACTTTGCATGAGGAGATAAAGCCAGTATATGTAACTTTTTGAAGAGAGATCCGATTTGCAAAAGAAACACATATTCTTGTTTCCCACAGTCTGAGAATGCCAAAACACCTTCAATTTTCAACTACGAACTTTCCATGAGGAGATAAAGCCAGTATATGTAACTTTTTGAAGAGTGATCCGATTTGGAAAAGGAACACATATTCTTCTTTCCCACAGTCTGAGAATGCCAAAACACCTTCAATTTTCAACTAGGAACTTTCCATGAGGAGATAAAGCCAGTATATGTAACTTTTTGAAGAGTGATCGGATTTGCAAAAGGAACACATATTCTTGTTTCCCACAGTCTGAGAATGCCAAAACAGCTTCAATTTTCAACTACGAACTTTCCATGAGGAGATAAAGCCAGTATATGTAACTTTTTGAAGAGTGATCCGATTTGCAAAAGAAAAACATATTCTTGTTTCCCACAGTCTGAGAATGCCAAAACACCTTCAATTTTCAACTACGAACTTTCCATGAGGAGATAAAGCCAGTATATGTAACTTTATGAAGAGTGATCCGATTTGCAAAAGGAACACATATTCTTCTTTCCCACAGTCTGAGAATGCCAAAACACCTTCAGTTTTCAACTACGAACTTTCCATGAGGAGATAAAGCCAGTATATGTAACTTTTTGCACAGTGATCCGATTTGCAAAAGGAACACATATTCTTGTTTCCCACAGTCTGAGAATGCCAAAACACCTTCAATTTTCAACTACGAACTTTCCATGAGGAGATAAAGCCAGTATATGTAACTTTTTGCACAGTGATCCGATTTGCAAAAGGAACACATATTCTTGTTTCCCACAGTCTGAGAATACCAAAACACCTTCAATTTTCAACTAGGAACTTTCCATGAGGAGATAAAGCCAGTATATGTAACTTTTTGCACAGTGATCCGATTTGCAAAAGGAACACATATTCTTGTTTCCCACAGTCTGAGAATGCCAAAACACCTTCAATTTTCAACTACGAACTTTCCATGAGGAGATAAAGCCAGTATATGTAACTTTTTGAAGAGTGATCCGATTTGCAAAAGAAAAACATATTCTTGTTTCCCACAGTCTGAGAATGCCAAAACACCTTCAATTTTCAACTACGAACTTTCCATGAGGAGATAAAGCCAGTATATGTAACTTTTTGCACAGTGATCCGATTTGCAAAAGGAACACATATTCTTGTTTCCCACAGTCTGAGAATGCCAAAACACCTTCAATTTTCAACTACGAACTTTCCATGAGGAGATAAAGCCAGTATATGTAACTTTTTGAAGAGTGATCCGATTTGCAAAAGAAAAACATATTCTTGTTTCCCACAGTCTGAGAATGCCAAAACACCTTCAATTTTCAACTACGAACTTTCCATGAGGAGATAAAGCCAGTATATGTAACTTTATGAAGAGTGATCCGATTTGCAAAAGGAACACATATTCTTCTTTCCCACAGTCTGAGAATGCCAAAACACCTTCAGTTTTCAACTACGAACTTTCCATGAGGAGATAAAGCCAGTATATGTAACTTTTTGAAGAGTGATCCGATTTGCAAAAGGAACACATATTCTTGTTTCCCACAGTCTGAGAATGCCAAAACACCTTCAATTTTCAACTACGAACTTTCCAAGAGGAGATAAAGCCAGTATATGTAACTTTTTGAAGAGTGATTCGATTTGCAAAAGGAACACATATTCTTGTTTCTCACAGTCTGAGAATGCCAAAACACCTTCAATTTTCAACTACGAACTTTCCATGAGGAGATAAAGCCAGTATATGTAACTTTTTGCACAGTGATCCGATTTGCAAAAGGAACACATATTCTTGTTTCCCACAGTCTGAGAATGCCAAAACACCTTCAATTTTCAACTACGAACTTTCCATGAGGAGATAAAGCCAGTATATGTAACTTTTTGCACAGTGATCGGATTTGCAAAAGGAACACATATTCTTGTTTCCCACAGTCTGGGAATGCTAAAACACCTTCAATTTTCAACTACGAACTTTCCATGAGGAGATAAAGCCAGTATATGTAACTTTTTGAAGAGTGGTCCGATTTGCAAAAGGAACACATATTCTTGTTTCCAACAGTCTAACAATCCCAAAACACCTTCAATTTTCAACTACGAACTTTCCATGAGGAGATAAAGCCAGTATATGTAACTTTTTGCACAGTGATCGGATTTGCAAAAGGAACACATATTCTTGTTTCCCACAGTCTGAGAATGCCAAAACACCTTCAATTTTCAACTACGAACTTTGCATGAGGAGATAAAGCCAGTATATGTAACTTTTTGAAGAGAGATCCGATTTGCAAAAGGAACACATATTCTTGTTTCCCACAGTCTGAGAATGCCAAAACACCTTCAATTTTCAACTACGAACTTTCCATGAGGAGATAAAGCCAGTATATGTAACTTTATGAAGAGTGATCCGATTTTCAAAAGGAACACATATTCTTCTTTCCCACACTCTGAGAATGCCAAAACACCTTCAATTTTCAACTACGAACTTTCCATGAGGAGATAAAGCCAGTATATGTAACTTTTTGAAGAGTGATCGGATTTGCAAAAGGAACACATATTCTTGTTTCCCACAGTCTGAGAATGCCAAAACACCTTCAATTTTCAACTACGAACTTTCCATGAGGAGATAAAGCCAGTATATATAACTTTTTGAAGAGTGATCCGATTTGCAAAAGGAACACATATTCTTGTTTCCCACAGTCTGAGAATGCCAAAACACCTTCAATTTTCAACTACGAACTTTCCAAGAGGAGATAAAGCCAGTATATGTAACTTTTTGAAGAGTGATTCGATTTGCAAAAGGAACACATATTCTTGTTTCTCACAGTCTGATAATGCCAAAACACCTTCAATTTTCAACTACGAACTTTCCATGAGGAGATAAAGCCAGTATATGTAACTTTTTGCACAGTGATCCGATTTGCAAAAGGAACACATATTCTTGTTTCCCACAGTCTGAGAATGCCAAAACACCTTCAATTTTCAACTACGAACTTTCCATGAGGAGATAAAGCCAGTATATGTAACTTTTTGCACAGTGATCGGATTTGCAAAAGGAACACATATTCTTGTTTCTCACAGTCTGAGAATGCCAAAACACCTTCAATTTTCAACTACGAACTTTCCATGAGGAGATAAAGCCAGTATATGTAACTTTTTGCACAGTGATCCGATTTGCAAAAGGAACACATATTCTTGTTTCCCACAGTCTGAGAATGCCAAAACACCTTCAATTTTCAACTACGAACTTTCCATGAGGAGATAAAGCCAGTATATGTAACTTTTTGCACAGTGATCGGATTTGCAAAAGGAACACATATTCTTGTTTCCCACAGTCTGAGAATGCCAAAACACCTTCAATTTTCAACTACGAACTTTGCATGAGGAGATAAAGCCAGTATATGTAACTTTTTGAAGAGAGATCCGATTTGCAAAAGAAACACATATTCTTGTTTCCCACAGTCTGAGAATGCCAAAACACCTTCAATTTTCAACTACGAACTTTCCATGAGGAGATAAAGCCAGTATATGTAACTTTTTGCACAGTGATCCGATTTGGAAAAGGAACACATATTCTTCTTTCCCACAGTCTGAGAATGCCAAAACACCTTCAATTTTCAACTAGGAACTTTCCATGAGGAGATAAAGCCAGTATATGTAACTTTTTGAAGAGTGATCGGATTTGCAAAAGGAACACATATTCTTGTTTCCCACAGTCTGAGAATGCCAAAACAGCTTCAATTTTCAACTACGAACTTTCCATGAGGAGATAAAGCCAGTATATGTAACTTTTTGAAGAGTGATCCGATTTGCAAAAGAAAAACATATTCTTGTTTCCCACAGTCTGAGAATGCCAAAACACCTTCAATTTTCAACTACGAACTTTCCATGAGGAGATAAAGCCAGTATATGTAACTTTATGAAGAGTGATCCGATTTGCAAAAGGAACACATATTCTTCTTTCCCACAGTCTGAGAATGCCAAAACACCTTCAATTTTCAACTACGAACTTTCCATGAGGAGATAAAGCCAGTATATGTAACTTTTTGAAGAGTGATCCGATTTGCAAAAGAAAAACATATTCTTGTTTCCCACAGTCTGAGAATGCCAAAACACCTTCAATTTTCAACTACGAACTTTCCATGAGGAGATAAAGCCAGTATATGTAACTTTATGAAGAGTGATCCGATTTGCAAAAGGAACACATATTCTTCTTTCCCACAGTCTGAGAATGCCAAAACACCTTCAGTTTTCAACTACGAACTTTCCATGAGGAGATAAAGCCAGTATATGTAACTTTTTGAAGAGTGATCCGATTTGCAAAAGGAACACATATTCTTGTTTCCCACAGTCTGAGAATGCCAAAACACCTTCAATTTTCAACTACGAACTTTCCAAGAGGAGATAAAGCCAGTATATGTAACTTTTTGAAGAGTGGTCCGATTTGCAAAAGGAACACATATTCTTGTTTCCAACAGTCTAACAATCCCAAAACACCTTCAATTTTCAACTACGAACTTTCCATGAGGAGATAAAGCCAGTATATGTAACTTTTTGCACAGTGATCGGATTTGCAAAAGGAACACATATTCTTGTTTCCCACAGTCTGAGAATGCCAAAACACCTTCAATTTTCAACTACGAACTTTGCATGAGGAGATAAAGCCAGTATATGTAACTTTTTGAAGAGAGATCCGATTTGCAAAAGGAACACATATTCTTGTTTCCCACAGTCTGAGAATGCCAAAACACCTTCAATTTTCAACTACGAACTTTCCATGAGGAGATAAAGCCAGTATATGTAACTTTATGAAGAGTGATCCGATTTTCAAAAGGAACACATATTCTTCTTTCCCACACTCTGAGAATGCCAAAACACCTTCAATTTTCAACTACGAACTTTCCATGAGGAGATAAAGCCAGTATATGTAACTTTTTGAAGAGTGATCGGATTTGCAAAAGGAACACATATTCTTGTTTCCCACAGTCTGAGAATGCCAAAACAGCTTCAATTTTCAACTACGAACTTTCCATGAGGAGATAAAGCCAGTATATATAACTTTTTGAAGAGTGATCCGATTTGCAAAAGGAACACATATTCTTGTTTCCCACAGTCTGAGAATGCCAAAACACCTTCAATTTTCAACTACGAACTTTCCAAGAGGAGATAAAGCCAGTATATGTAACTTTTTGAAGAGTGATTCGATTTGCAAAAGGAACACATATTCTTGTTTCTCACAGTCTGATAATGCCAAAACACCTTCAATTTTCAACTACGAACTTTCCATGAGGAGATAAAGCCAGTATATGTAACTTTTTGCACAGTGATCCGATTTGCAAAAGGAACACATATTCTTGTTTCCCACAGTCTGAGAATGCCAAAACACCTTCAATTTTCAACTACGAACTTTCCATGAGGAGATAAAGCCAGTATATGTAACTTTTTGCACAGTGATCGGATTTGCAAAAGGAACACATATTCTTGTTTCCCACAGTCTGGGAATGCTAAAACACCTTCAATTTTCAACTACGAACTTTCCATGAGGAGATAAAGCCAGTATATGTAACTTTTTGAAGAGTGGTCCGATTTGCAAAAGGAACACATATTCTTGTTTCCCACAGTCTAACAATCCCAAAACACCTTCAATTTTCAACTACGAACTTTCCATGAGGAGATAAAGCCAGTATATGTAACTTTTTGCACAGTGATCGGATTTGCAAAAGGAACACATATTCTTGTTTCCCACAGTCTGAGAATGCCAAAACACCTTCAATTTTCAACTACGAACTTTGCATGAGGAGATAAAGCCAGTATATGTAACTTTTTGAAGAGAGATCCGATTTGCAAAAGAAACACATATTCTTGTTTCCCACAGTCTGAGAATGCCAAAACACCTTCAATTTTCAACTACGAACTTTCCATGAGGAGATAAAGCCAGTATATGTAACTTTTTGAAGAGTGATCCGATTTGGAAAAGGAACACATATTCTTCTTTCCCACAGTCTGAGAATGCCAAAACACCTTCAATTTTCAACTAGGAACTTTCCATGAGGAGATAAAGCCAGTATATGTAACTTTTTGAAGAGTGATCGGATTTGCAAAAGGAACACATATTCTTGTTTCCCACAGTCTGAGAATGCCAAAACAGCTTCAATTTTCAACTACGAACTTTCCATGAGGAGATAAAGCCAGTATATGTAACTTTTTGAAGAGTGATCCGATTTGCAAAAGAAAAACATATTCTTGTTTCCCACAGTCTGAGAATGCCAAAACACCTTCAATTTTCAACTACGAACTTTCCATGAGGAGATAAAGCCAGTATATGTAACTTTATGAAGAGTGATCCGATTTGCAAAAGGAACACATATTCTTCTTTCCCACAGTCTGAGAATGCCAAAACACCTTCAGTTTTCAACTACGAACTTTCCATGAGGAGATAAAGCCAGTATATGTAACTTTTTGCACAGTGATCCGATTTGCAAAAGGAACACATATTCTTGTTTCCCACAGTCTGAGAATGCCAAAACACCTTCAATTTTCAACTACGAACTTTCCATGAGGAGATAAAGCCAGTATATGTAACTTTTTGCACAGTGATCCGATTTGCAAAAGGAACACATATTCTTGTTTCCCACAGTCTGAGAATACCAAAACACCTTCAATTTTCAACTAGGAACTTTCCATGAGGAGATAAAGCCAGTATATGTAACTTTTTGCACAGTGATCCGATTTGCAAAAGGAACACATATTCTTGTTTCCCACAGTCTGAGAATGCCAAAACACCTTCAATTTTCAACTACGAACTTTCCATGAGGAGATAAAGCCAGTATATGTAACTTTTTGAAGAGTGATCCGATTTGCAAAAGAAAAACATATTCTTGTTTCCCACAGTCTGAGAATGCCAAAACACCTTCAATTTTCAACTACGAACTTTCCATGAGGAGATAAAGCCAGTATATGTAACTTTTTGCACAGTGATCCGATTTGCAAAAGGAACACATATTCTTGTTTCCCACAGTCTGAGAATGCCAAAACACCTTCAATTTTCAACTACGAACTTTCCATGAGGAGATAAAGCCAGTATATGTAACTTTTTGAAGAGTGATCCGATTTGCAAAAGAAAAACATATTCTTGTTTCCCACAGTCTGAGAATGCCAAAACACCTTCAATTTTCAACTACGAACTTTCCATGAGGAGATAAAGCCAGTATATGTAACTTTATGAAGAGTGATCCGATTTGCAAAAGGAACACATATTCTTCTTTCCCACAGTCTGAGAATGCCAAAACACCTTCAGTTTTCAACTACGAACTTTCCATGAGGAGATAAAGCCAGTATATGTAACTTTTTGAAGAGTGATCCGATTTGCAAAAGGAACACATATTCTTGTTTCCCACAGTCTGAGAATGCCAAAACACCTTCAATTTTCAACTACGAACTTTCCAAGAGGAGATAAAGCCAGTATATGTAACTTTTTGAAGAGTGATTCGATTTGCAAAAGGAACACATATTCTTGTTTCTCACAGTCTGAGAATGCCAAAACACCTTCAATTTTCAACTACGAACTTTCCATGAGGAGATAAAGCCAGTATATGTAACTTTTTGCACAGTGATCCGATTTGCAAAAGGAACACATATTCTTGTTTCCCACAGTCTGAGAATGCCAAAACACCTTCAATTTTCAACTACGAACTTTCCATGAGGAGATAAAGCCAGTATATGTAACTTTTTGCACAGTGATCGGATTTGCAAAAGGAACACATATTCTTGTTTCCCACAGTCTGGGAATGCTAAAACACCTTCAATTTTCAACTACGAACTTTCCATGAGGAGATAAAGCCAGTATATGTAACTTTTTGAAGAGTGGTCCGATTTGCAAAAGGAACACATATTCTTGTTTCCAACAGTCTAACAATCCCAAAACACCTTCAATTTTCAACTACGAACTTTCCATGAGGAGATAAAGCCAGTATATGTAACTTTTTGCACAGTGATCGGATTTGCAAAAGGAACACATATTCTTGTTTCCCACAGTCTGAGAATGCCAAAACACCTTCAATTTTCAACTACGAACTTTGCATGAGGAGATAAAGCCAGTATATGTAACTTTTTGAAGAGAGATCCGATTTGCAAAAGGAACACATATTCTTGTTTCCCACAGTCTGAGAATGCCAAAACACCTTCAATTTTCAACTACGAACTTTCCATGAGGAGATAAAGCCAGTATATGTAACTTTATGAAGAGTGATCCGATTTTCAAAAGGAACACATATTCTTCTTTCCCACACTCTGAGAATGCCAAAACACCTTCAATTTTCAACTACGAACTTTCCATGAGGAGATAAAGCCAGTATATGTAACTTTTTGAAGAGTGATCGGATTTGCAAAAGGAACACATATTCTTGTTTCCCACAGTCTGAGAATGCCAAAACAGCTTCAATTTTCAACTACGAACTTTCCATGAGGAGATAAAGCCAGTATATATAACTTTTTGAAGAGTGATCCGATTTGCAAAAGGAACACATATTCTTGTTTCCCACAGTCTGAGAATGCCAAAACACCTTCAATGTTCAACTACGAACTTTCCAAGAGGAGATAAAGCCAGTATATGTAACTTTTTGAAGAGTGATTCGATTTGCAAAAGGAACACATATTCTTGTTTCTCACAGTCTGATAATGCCAAAACACCTTCAATTTTCAACTACGAACTTTCCATGAGGAGATAAAGCCAGTATATGTAACTTTTTGCACAGTGATCCGATTTGCAAAAGGAACACATATTCTTGTTTCCCACAGTCTGAGAATGCCAAAACACCTTCAATTTTCAACTACGAACTTTCCATGAGGAGATAAAGCCAGTATATGTAACTTTTTGCACAGTGATCGGATTTGCAAAAGGAACACATATTCTTGTTTCCCACAGTCTGGGAATGCTAAAACACCTTCAATTTTCAACTACGAACTTTCCATGAGGAGATAAAGCCAGTATATGTAACTTTTTGAAGAGTGGTCCGATTTGCAAAAGGAACACATATTCTTGTTTCCCACAGTCTAACAATCCCAAAACACCTTCAATTTTCAACTACGAACTTTCCATGAGGAGATAAAGCCAGTATATGTAACTTTTTGCACAGTGATCGGATTTGCAAAAGGAACACATATTCTTGTTTCCCACAGTCTGAGAATGCCAAAACACCTTCAATTTTCAACTACGAACTTTGCATGAGGAGATAAAGCCAGTATATGTAACTTTTTGAAGAGAGATCCGATTTGCAAAAGAAACACATATTCTTGTTTCCCACAGTCTGAGAATGCCAAAACACCTTCAATTTTCAACTACGAACTTTCCATGAGGAGATAAAGCCAGTATATGTAACTTTTTGAAGAGTGATCCGATTTGGAAAAGGAACACATATTCTTCTTTCCCACAGTCTGAGAATGCCAAAACACCTTCAATTTTCAACTAGGAACTTTCCATGAGGAGATAAAGCCAGTATATGTAACTTTTTGAAGAGTGATCGGATTTGCAAAAGGAACACATATTCTTGTTTCCCACAGTCTGAGAATGCCAAAACAGCTTCAATTTTCAACTACGAACTTTCCATGAGGAGATAAAGCCAGTATATGTAACTTTTTGAAGAGTGATCCGATTTGCAAAAGAAAAACATATTCTTGTTTCCCACAGTCTGAGAATGCCAAAACACCTTCAATTTTCAACTACGAACTTTCCATGAGGAGATAAAGCCAGTATATGTAACTTTATGAAGAGTGATCCGATTTGCAAAAGGAACACATATTCTTCTTTCCCACAGTCTGAGAATGCCAAAACACCTTCAGTTTTCAACTACGAACTTTCCATGAGGAGATAAAGCCAGTATATGTAACTTTTTGAAGAGTGATCCGATTTGCAAAAGGAACACATATTCTTGTTTCCCACAGTCTGAGAATGCCAAAACACCTTCAATTTTCAACTACGAACTTTCCATGAGGAGATAAAGCCAGTATATGTAACTTTTTGAAGAGTGATCCGATTTGCAAAAGAAAAACATATTCTTGTTTCCCACAGTCTGAGAATGCCAAAACACCTTCAATTTTCAACTACGAACTTTCCATGAGGAGATAAAGCCAGTATATGTAACTTTTTGCACAGTGATCCGATTTGCAAAAGGAACACATATTCTTGTTTCCCACAGTCTGAGAATGCCAAAACACCTTCAATTTTCAACTACGAACTTTCCATGAGGAGATAAAGCCAGTATATGTAACTTTTTGAAGAGTGATCCGATTTGCAAAAGAAAAACATATTCTTGTTTCCCACAGTCTGAGAATGCCAAAACACCTTCAATTTTCAACTACGAACTTTCCATGAGGAGATAAAGCCAGTATATGTAACTTTATGAAGAGTGATCCGATTTGCAAAAGGAACACATATTCTTCTTTCCCACAGTCTGAGAATGCCAAAACACCTTCAGTTTTCAACTACGAACTTTCCATGAGGAGATAAAGCCAGTATATGTAACTTTTTGAAGAGTGATCCGATTTGCAAAAGGAACACATATTCTTGTTTCCCACAGTCTGAGAATGCCAAAACACCTTCAATTTTCAACTACGAACTTTCCAAGAGGAGATAAAGCCAGTATATGTAACTTTTTGAAGAGTGATTCGATTTGCAAAAGGAACACATATTCTTGTTTCTCACAGTCTGAGAATGCCAAAACACCTTCAATTTTCAACTACGAACTTTCCATGAGGAGATAAAGCCAGTATATGTAACTTTTTGCACAGTGATCCGATTTGCAAAAGGAACACATATTCTTGTTTCCCACAGTCTGAGAATGCCAAAACACCTTCAATTTTCAACTACGATCTTTCCATGAGGAGATAAAGCCAGTATATGTAACTTTTTGCACAGTGATCGGATTTGCAAAAGGAACACATATTCTTGTTTCCCACAGTCTGGGAATGCTAAAACACCTTCAATTTTCAACTACGAACTTTCCATGAGGAGATAAAGCCAGTATATGTAACTTTTTGAAGAGTGGTCCGATTTGCAAAAGGAACACATATTCTTGTTTCCAACAGTCTAACAATCCCAAAACACCTTCAATTTTCAACTACGAACTTTCCATGAGGAGATAAAGCCAGTATATGTAACTTTTTGCACAGTGATCGGATTTGCAAAAGGAACACATATTCTTGTTTCCCACAGTCTGAGAATGCCAAAACACCTTCAATTTTCAACTACGAACTTTGCATGAGGAGATAAAGCCAGTATATGTAACTTTTTGAAGAGAGATCCGATTTGCAAAAGGAACACATATTCTTGTTTCTCACAGTCTGAGAATGCCAAAACACCTTCAATTTTCAACTACGAACTTTCCATGAGGAGATAAAGCCAGTATATGTAACTTTTTGAAGAGTGATCGGATTTGCAAAAGGAACACATATTCTTGTTTCCCACAGTCTGAGAATGCCAAAACACCTTCAATTTTCAACTACGAACTTTCCAAGAGGAGATAAAGCCAGTATATGTAACTTTTTGAAGAGTGATTCGATTTGCAAAAGGAACACATATTCTTGTTTCTCACAGTCTGAGAATGCCAAAACACCTTCAATTTTCAACTACGAACTTTCCATGAGGAGATAAAGCCAGTATATGTAACTTTTTGCACAGTGATCCGATTTGCAAAAGGAACACATATTCTTGTTTCCCATAGTCTGAGAATGCCAAAACACCTTCAATTTTCAACTACGAACTTTCCATGAGGAGATAAAGCCAGTATATGTAACTTTTTGCACAGTGATCGGATTTGCAAAAGGAACACATATTCTTGTTTCCCACAGTCTGGGAATGCTAAAACACCTTCAATTTTCAACTACGAACTTTCCATGAGGAGATAAAGCCAGTATATGTAACTTTTTGAAGAGTGGTCCGATTTGCAAAAGGAACACATATTCTTGTTTCCCACAGTCTAACAATCCCAAAACACCTTCAATTTTCAACTACGAACTTTCCATGAGGAGATAAAGCCAGTATATGTAACTTTTTGCACAGTGATCGGATTTGCAAAAGGAACACATATTCTTGTTTCCCACAGTCTGAGAATGCCAAAACACCTTCAATTTTCAACTACGAACTTTGCATGAGGAGATAAAGCCAGTATATGTAACTTTTTGAAGAGAGATCCGATTTGCAAAAGAAACACATATTCTTGTTTCCCACAGTCTGAGAATGCCAAAACACCTTCAATTTTCAACTACGAACTTTCCATGAGGAGATAAAGCCAGTATATGTAACTTTTTGAAGAGTGATCCGATTTGGAAAAGGAACACATATTCTTCTTTCCCACAGTCTGAGAATGCCAAAACACCTTCAATTTTCAACTAGGAACTTTCCATGAGGAGATAAAGCCAGTATATGTAACTTTTTGAAGAGTGATCGGATTTGCAAAAGGAACACATATTCTTGTTTCCCACAGTCTGAGAATGCCAAAACAGCTTCAATTTTCAACTACGTACTTTCCATGAGGAGATAAAGCCAGTATATATAACTTTTTGAAGAGTGATCCGATTTGCAAAAGAAACACATATTCTTGTTTCCCACAATCTGAGAATGCCAAAACACATTCAATTTTCAAATACGAACTTTCCATGAGGAGATAAAGCCAGTATATGTAACTTTTTGAAGAGAGATCCGATTTGCAAAAGAAACACATATTCTTGTTTCCCACAGTCTGAGAATGCCAAAACACCTTCAATTGTCAACTACGAACTTTCCATGAGGAGATAAAGCCAGTATATGTAACTTTTTGCACAGTGATCCGATTTGCAAAAGGAACACATATTCTTGTTTCCCACAGTCTGAGAATGCCAAAACACCTTCAATTTTCAACTACGAACTTTCCATGAGGAGATAAAGCCAGTATATGTAACTTTTTGAAGAGTGATCCGATTTGCAAAAGAAAAACATATTCTTGTTTCCCACAGTCTGAGAATGCCAAAACACCTTCAATTTTCAACTACGAACTTTCCATGAGGAGATAAAGCCAGTATATGTAACTTTTTGCACAGTGATCCGATTTGCAAAAGGAACACATATTCTTGTTTCCCACAGTCTGAGAATGCCAAAACACCTTCAATTTTCAACTACGAACTTTCCATGAGGAGATAAAGCCAGTATATGTAACTTTTTGAAGAGTGATCCGATTTGCAAAAGAAAAACATATTCTTGTTTCCCACAGTCTGAGAATGCCAAAACACCTTCAATTTTCAACTACGAACTTTCCATGAGGAGATAAAGCCAGTATATGTAACTTTATGAAGAGTGATCCGATTTGCAAAAGGAACACATATTCTTCTTTCCCACAGTCTGAGAATGCCAAAACACCTTCAGTTTTCAACTACGAACTTTCCATGAGGAGATAAAGCCAGTATATGTAACTTTTTGAAGAGTGATCCGATTTGCAAAAGGAACACATATTCTTGTTTCCCACAGTCTGAGAATGCCAAAACACCTTCAATTTTCAACTACGAACTTTCCAAGAGGAGATAAAGCCAGTATATGTAACTTTTTGAAGAGTGATTCGATTTGCAAAAGGAACACATATTCTTGTTTCTCACAGTCTGAGAATGCCAAAACACCTTCAATTTTCAACTACGAACTTTCCATGAGGAGATAAAGCCAGTATATGTAACTTTTTGCACAGTGATCCGATTTGCAAAAGGAACACATATTCTTGTTTCCCACAGTCTGAGAATGCCAAAACACCTTCAATTTTCAACTACGAACTTTCCATGAGGAGATAAAGCCAGTATATGTAACTTTTTGCACAGTGATCGGATTTGCAAAAGGAACACATATTCTTGTTTCCCACAGTCTGGGAATGCTAAAACACCTTCAATTTTCAACTACGAACTTTCCATGAGGAGATAAAGCCAGTATATGTAACTTTTTGAAGAGTGGTCCGATTTGCAAAAGGAACACATATTCTTGTTTCCAACAGTCTAACAATCCCAAAACACCTTCAATTTTCAACTACGAACTTTCCATGAGGAGATAAAGCCAGTATATGTAACTTTTTGCACAGTGATCGGATTTGCAAAAGGAACACATATTCTTGTTTCCCACAGTCTGAGAATGCCAAAACACCTTCAATTTTCAACTACGAACTTTGCATGAGGAGATAAAGCCAGTATATGTAACTTTTTGAAGAGAGATCCGATTTGCAAAAGGAACACATATTCTTGTTTCCCACAGTCTGAGAATGCCAAAACACCTTCAATTTTCAACTACGAACTTTCCATGAGGAGATAAAGCCAGTATATGTAACTTTATGAAGAGTGATCCGATTTTCAAAAGGAACACATATTCTTCTTTCCCACACTCTGAGAATGCCAAAACACCTTCAATTTTCAACTACGAACTTTCCATGAGGAGATAAAGCCAGTATATGTAACTTTTTGAAGAGTGATCGGATTTGCAAAAGGAACACATATTCTTGTTTCCCACAGTCTGAGAATGCCAAAACAGCTTCAATTTTCAACTACGAACTTTCCATGAGGAGATAAAGCCAGTATATATAACTTTTTGAAGAGTGATCCGATTTGCAAAAGGAACACATATTCTTGTTTCCCACAGTCTGAGAATGCCAAAACACCTTCAATGTTCAACTACGAACTTTCCAAGAGGAGATAAAGCCAGTATATGTAACTTTTTGAAGAGTGATTCGATTTGCAAAAGGAACACATATTCTTGTTTCTCACAGTCTGATAATGCCAAAACACCTTCAATTTTCAACTACGAACTTTCCATGAGGAGATAAAGCCAGTATATGTAACTTTTTGCACAGTGATCCGATTTGCAAAAGGAACACATATTCTTGTTTCCCACAGTCTGAGAATGCCAAAACACCTTCAATTTTCAACTACGAACTTTCCATGAGGAGATAAAGCCAGTATATGTAACTTTTTGCACAGTGATCGGATTTGCAAAAGGAACACATATTCTTGTTTCCCACAGTCTGGGAATGCTAAAACACCTTCAATTTTCAACTACGAACTTTCCATGAGGAGATAAAGCCAGTATATGTAACTTTTTGAAGAGTGGTCCGATTTGCAAAAGGAACACATATTCTTGTTTCCCACAGTCTAACAATCCCAAAACACCTTCAATTTTCAACTACGAACTTTCCATGAGGAGATAAAGCCAGTATATGTAACTTTTTGCACAGTGATCGGATTTGCAAAAGGAACACATATTCTTGTTTCCCACAGTCTGAGAATGCCAAAACACCTTCAATTTTCAACTACGAACTTTGCATGAGGAGATAAAGCCAGTATATGTAACTTTTTGAAGAGAGATCCGATTTGCAAAAGAAACACATATTCTTGTTTCCCACAGTCTGAGAATGCCAAAACACCTTCAATTTTCAACTACGAACTTTCCATGAGGAGATAAAGCCAGTATATGTAACTTTTTGAAGAGTGATCCGATTTGGAAAAGGAACACATATTCTTCTTTCCCACAGTCTGAGAATGCCAAAACACCTTCAATTTTCAACTAGGAACTTTCCATGAGGAGATAAAGCCAGTATATGTAACTTTTTGAAGAGTGATCGGATTTGCAAAAGGAACACATATTCTTGTTTCCCACAGTCTGAGAATGCCAAAACAGCTTCAATTTTCAACTACGAACTTTCCATGAGGAGATAAAGCCAGTATATGTAACTTTTTGAAGAGTGATCCGATTTGCAAAAGAAAAACATATTCTTGTTTCCCACAGTCTGAGAATGCCAAAACACCTTCAATTTTCAACTACGAACTTTCCATGAGGAGATAAAGCCAGTATATGTAACTTTATGAAGAGTGATCCGATTTGCAAAAGGAACACATATTCTTCTTTCCCACAGTCTGAGAATGCCAAAACACCTTCAGTTTTCAACTACGAACTTTCCATGAGGAGATAAAGCCAGTATATGTAACTTTTTGAAGAGTGATCCGATTTGCAAAAGGAACACATATTCTTGTTTCCCACAGTCTGAGAATGCCAAAACACCTTCAATTTTCAACTACGAACTTTCCATGAGGAGATAAAGCCAGTATATGTAACTTTTTGAAGAGTGATCCGATTTGCAAAAGAAAAACATATTCTTGTTTCCCACAGTCTGAGAATGCCAAAACACCTTCAATTTTCAACTACGAACTTTCCATGAGGAGATAAAGCCAGTATATGTAACTTTTTGCACAGTGATCCGATTTGCAAAAGGAACACATATTCTTGTTTCCCACAGTCTGAGAATGCCAAAACACCTTCAATTTTCAACTACGAACTTTCCATGAGGAGATAAAGCCAGTATATGTAACTTTTTGAAGAGTGATCCGATTTGCAAAAGAAAAACATATTCTTGTTTCCCACAGTCTGAGAATGCCAAAACACCTTCAATTTTCAACTACGAACTTTCCATGAGGAGATAAAGCCAGTATATGTAACTTTATGAAGAGTGATCCGATTTGCAAAAGGAACACATATTCTTCTTTCCCACAGTCTGAGAATGCCAAAACACCTTCAGTTTTCAACTACGAACTTTCCATGAGGAGATAAAGCCAGTATATGTAACTTTTTGAAGAGTGATCCGATTTGCAAAAGGAACACATATTCTTGTTTCCCACAGTCTGAGAATGCCAAAACACCTTCAATTTTCAACTACGAACTTTCCAAGAGGAGATAAAGCCAGTATATGTAACTTTTTGAAGAGTGATTCGATTTGCAAAAGGAACACATATTCTTGTTTCTCACAGTCTGAGAATGCCAAAACACCTTCAATTTTCAACTACGAACTTTCCATGAGGAGATAAAGCCAGTATATGTAACTTTTTGCACAGTGATCCGATTTGCAAAAGGAACACATATTCTTGTTTCCCACAGTCTGAGAATGCCAAAACACCTTCAATTTTCAACTACGATCTTTCCATGAGGAGATAAAGCCAGTATATGTAACTTTTTGCACAGTGATCGGATTTGCAAAAGGAACACATATTCTTGTTTCCCACAGTCTGGGAATGCTAAAACACCTTCAATTTTCAACTACGAACTTTCCATGAGGAGATAAAGCCAGTATATGTAACTTTTTGAAGAGTGGTCCGATTTGCAAAAGGAACACATATTCTTGTTTCCAACAGTCTAACAATCCCAAAACACCTTCAATTTTCAACTACGAACTTTCCATGAGGAGATAAAGCCAGTATATGTAACTTTTTGCACAGTGATCGGATTTGCAAAAGGAACACATATTCTTGTTTCCCACAGTCTGAGAATGCCAAAACACCTTCAATTTTCAACTACGAACTTTGCATGAGGAGATAAAGCCAGTATATGTAACTTTTTGAAGAGAGATCCGATTTGCAAAAGGAACACATATTCTTGTTTCTCACAGTCTGAGAATGCCAAAACACCTTCAATTTTCAACTACGAACTTTCCATGAGGAGATAAAGCCAGTATATGTAACTTTTTGAAGAGTGATCGGATTTGCAAAAGGAACACATATTCTTGTTTCCCACAGTCTGAGAATGCCAAAACACCTTCAATTTTCAACTACGAACTTTCCAAGAGGAGATAAAGCCAGTATATGTAACTTTTTGAAGAGTGATTCGATTTGCAAAAGGAACACATATTCTTGTTTCTCACAGTCTGAGAATGCCAAAACACCTTCAATTTTCAACTACGAACTTTCCATGAGGAGATAAAGCCAGTATATGTAACTTTTTGCACAGTGATCCGATTTGCAAAAGGAACACATATTCTTGTTTCCCATAGTCTGAGAATGCCAAAACACCTTCAATTTTCAACTACGAACTTTCCATGAGGAGATAAAGCCAGTATATGTAACTTTTTGCACAGTGATCGGATTTGCAAAAGGAACACATATTCTTGTTTCCCACAGTCTGGGAATGCTAAAACACCTTCAATTTTCAACTACGAACTTTCCATGAGGAGATAAAGCCAGTATATGTAACTTTTTGAAGAGTGGTCCGATTTGCAAAAGGAACACATATTCTTGTTTCCCACAGTCTAACAATCCCAAAACACCTTCAATTTTCAACTACGAACTTTCCATGAGGAGATAAAGCCAGTATATGTAACTTTTTGCACAGTGATCGGATTTGCAAAAGGAACACATATTCTTGTTTCCCACAGTCTGAGAATGCCAAAACACCTTCAATTTTCAACTACGAACTTTGCATGAGGAGATAAAGCCAGTATATGTAACTTTTTGAAGAGAGATCCGATTTGCAAAAGAAACACATATTCTTGTTTCCCACAGTCTGAGAATGCCAAAACACCTTCAATTTTCAACTACGAACTTTCCATGAGGAGATAAAGCCAGTATATGTAACTTTTTGAAGAGTGATCCGATTTGGAAAAGGAACACATATTCTTCTTTCCCACAGTCTGAGAATGCCAAAACACCTTCAATTTTCAACTAGGAACTTTCCATGAGGAGATAAAGCCAGTATATGTAACTTTTTGAAGAGTGATCGGATTTGCAAAAGGAACACATATTCTTGTTTCCCACAGTCTGAGAATGCCAAAACAGCTTCAATTTTCAACTACGTACTTTCCATGAGGAGATAAAGCCAGTATATATAACTTTTTGAAGAGTGATCCGATTTGCAAAAGAAACACATATTCTTGTTTCCCACAATCTGAGAATGCCAAAACACATTCAATTTTCAAATACGAACTTTCCATGAGGAGATAAAGCCAGTATATGTAACTTTTTGAAGAGAGATCCGATTTGCAAAAGAAACACATATTCTTGTTTCCCACAGTCTGAGAATGCCAAAACACCTTCAATTGTCAACTACGAACTTTCCATGAGGAGATAAAGCCAGTATATGTAACTTTTTGCACAGTGATCCGATTTGCAAAAGGAACACATATTCTTGTTTCCCACAGTCTGAGAATGCCAAAACACCTTCAATTTTCAACTACGAACTTTCCATGAGGAGATAAAGCCAGTATATGTAACTTTTTGCACAGTGATCGGATTTGCAAAAGGAACACATATTCTTGTTTCCCACAGTCTGGGAATGCTAAAACACCTTCAATTTTCAACTACGAACTTTCCATGAGGAGATAAAGCCAGTATATGTAACTTTTTGCACAGTGATCGGATTTGCAAAAGGAACACATATTCTTGTTTCCCACAGTCTGGGAATGCTAAAACACCTTCAATTTTCAACTACGAACTTTCCATGAGGAGATAAAGCCAGTATATGTAACTTTTTGAAGAGTGGTCCGATTTGCAAAAGGAACACATATTCTTGTTTCCCACAGTCTAACAATCCCAAAACACCTTCAATTTTCAACTACGAACTTTCCATGAGGAGATAAAGCCAGTATATGTAACTTTTTGCACAGTGATCGGATTTGCAAAAGGAACACATATTCTTGTTTCCCACAGTCTGAGAATGCCAAAACACCTTCAATTTTCAACTACGAACTTTGCATGAGGAGATAAAGCCAGTATATGTAACTTTTTGAAGAGAGATCCGATTTGCAAAAGAAACACATATTCTTGTTTCCCACAGTCTGAGAATGCCAAAACACCTTCAATTTTCAACTACGAACTTTCCATGAGGAGATAAAGCCAGTATATGTAACTTTTTGAAGAGTGATCCGATTTGGAAAAGGAACACATATTCTTCTTTCCCACAGTCTGAGAATGCCAAAACACCTTCAATTTTCAACTAGGAACTTTCCATGAGGAGATAAAGCCAGTATATGTAACTTTTTGAAGAGTGATCGGATTTGCAAAAGGAACACATATTCTTGTTTCCCACAGTCTGAGAATGCGAAAACAGCTTCAATTTTCAACTACGTACTTTCCATGAGGAGATAAAGCCAGTATATATAACTTTTTGAAGAGTGATCCGATTTTCAAAAGAAACACATATTCTTGTTTCCCACAATCTGAGAATGCCAAAACACATTCAATTTTCAAATACGAACTTTCCATGAGGAGATAAAGCCAGTATATGTAACTTTTTGAAGAGAGATCCGATTTGCAAAAGAAACACATATTCTTGTTTCCCACAGTCTGAGAATGCCAAAACACCTTCAATTTTCAACTACGAACTTTCCATGAGGAGATAAAGCCAGTATATGTAACTTTTTGCACAGTGATCCGATTTGCAAAAGGAACACATATTCTTGTTTCCCACAGTCTGAGAATGCCAAAACACCTTCAATTTTCAACTACGAACTTTCCATGAGGAGATAAAGCCAGTATATGTAACTTTTTGCACAGTGATCGGATTTGCAAAAGGAACACATATTCTTGTTTCCCACAGTCTGGGAATGCTAAAACACCTTCAATTTTCAACTACGAACTTTCCATGAGGAGATAAAGCCAGTATATGTAACTTTTTGAAGAGTGATCCGATTTGCAAAAGAAACACATATTCTTGTTTCCCACAGTCTAAAAATGCCAAAACATTTTCCATTTTCAAATATGAACTTTCCAAGAGGAGATAAAGCCAGTATATGTAACTTTTTAAAGAGTGATTCGATTTGCAAAAGGAACACATATTCTTGTTTCTCACAGTCTGAGAATGCCAAAACACCTTCAATTTTCAACTACGAGCTTTCCATGAGGAGATAAAGCCAGTATATGTAACTTTTTGCACAGTGATCCGATTTGCAAAAGAAACACATATTCTTGTTTCCCACAGTCTGAGAATGCCAAAACAAATTCATTTTTCAAATATGAACTTTGCATGAGGAGATAAAGCCAGTATATGTAACTTTTTGAAGAGTGATCCGATTTGCAAAAGGAACACATATTCTTGTTCCCCACAGTCTGAGAATGCCAAAACACATTCAATTTTCAAATATGAACTTTCCATGAGGAGATAAAGCCAGTATATGTAACTTTTTGAAGAGAGATCCGATTTGCAAAAGAAACACATATTCTTGTTTCCCACAGTCTGAGAATGCCAAAACACCTTCAATTTTCAACTACGAACTTTCCATGAGGAGATAAAGCCAGTATATATAACTTTTTGAAGAGTGATCCGATTTTCAAAAGAAACACATATTCTTGTTTCCCACAGTCTGAGAATGCCAAAACACCTTCAATTTTCAACTACGAACTTTCCATGAGGAGATAAAGCCAGTATATGTAACTTTTTGAAGAGAGATCCGATTTGCAAAAGAAACACATATTCTTGTTTCCCACAGTCTGAGAATGCCAAAACACCTTCAATTTTCAACTACGAACTTTCCATGAGGAGATAAAGCCAGTATATGTAACTTTTTGAAGAGTGATCGGATTTGCAAAAGGAACACATATTCTTGTTTCCCACAGTCTGAGAATGCCAAAACACCTTCAATTTTCAACTAGGAACTTTCCATGAGGAGATAAAGCCAGTATATGTAACTTTTTGAAGAGTGATCGGATTTGCAAAAGGAACACATATTCTTGTTTCCCACAGTCTGAGAATGCCAAAACACCTTCAATTTTCAACTACGAACTTTCTATGAGGAGATAAAGCCAGTATATGTAACTTTTTGAAGAGTGATCCGATTTGCAAAAGAAACACATATTCTTGTTTCCCACAGTCTGAGAATGCCAAAACACCTTCAATTTTCAACTACGAACTTTCCATGAGGAGATAAAGCCAGTATATGTAACTTTATGAAGAGTGATCCGATTTTCAAAAGGAACACATATTCTTCTTTCCCACAGTCTGAGAATGCCAAAACACCTTCAATTTTCAACTACGAACTTTCCATGAGGAGATAAAGCCAGTATATGTAACTTTTTGCACAGTGATCCGATTTGCAAAAGAAACACATATTCTTGTTTCCCACAGTCTGAGAATGCCAAAACACCTTCAATTTTCAACTACGAACTTTCCATGAGGAGATAAAGCCAGTATATATAACTTTTTGAAGAGAGATCCGATTTGCAAAAGAAACACATATTCTTGTTTCCCACAGTCTGAGAATGCCAAAACACCTTCAATTTTCAACTACGAACTTTCCATGAGGAGATAAAGCCAGTATATGTAACTTTTTGAAGAGTGATCCGATTTGGAAAAGGAACACATATTCTTCTTTCCCACAGTCTGAGAATGCCAAAACACCTTCAATTTTCAACTAGGAACTTTCCATGAGGAGATAAAGCCAGTATATGTAACTTTTTGAAGAGTGATCGGATTTGCAAAAGGAACACATATTCTTGTTTCCCACAGTCTGAGAATGCCAAAACACCTTCAATTTTCAACTACGAACTTTCTATGAGGAGATAAAGCCAGTATATGTAACTTTTTGAAGAGTGATCCGATTTGCAAAAGAAACACATATTCTTGTTTCCCACAGTCTGAGAATGCCAAAACACCTTCAATTTTCAACTACGAACTTTCCATGAGGAGATAAAGCCAGTATATGTAACTTTATGAAGAGTGATCCGATTTTCAAAAGGAACACATATTCTTCTTTCCCACAGTCTGAGAATGCCAAAACACCTTCAATTTTCAACTACGAACTTTCCATGAGGAGATAAAGCCAGTATATGTAACTTTTTGCACAGTGATCCGATTTGCAAAAGGAACACATATTCTTGTTTCCCACAGTCTGAGAATGCCAAAACACCTTCAATTTTCAACTACGAACTTTCCATGAGGAGATAAAGCCAGTATATGTAACTTTTTGCACAGTGATCCGATTTGCAAAAGGAACACATATTCTTGTTTCCCACAGTCTGAGAATACCAAAACACCTTCAATTTTCAACTAGGAACTTTCCATGAGGAGATAAAGCCAGTATATGTAACTTTTTGATGAGAGATCCGATTTGCAAAAGAAACACATATTCTTGTTTCCCAAAGTCTGAGAATGCGAAAACACCTTCAATTTTCAACTACGAACTTTCCATGAGGAGATAAAGCCAGTATATGTAACTTTTTGCACAGTGATCCGATTTGCAAAAGGAACACATATTCTTGTTTCCCACAGTCTGAGAATGCCAAAACACCTTCAATTTTCAACTACGAACTTTCCATGAGGAGATAAAGCCAGTATATGTAACTTTTTGAAGAGTGATCCGATTTGCAAAAGAAAAACATATTCTTGTTTCCCACAGTCTGAGAATGCCAAAACACCTTCAATTTTCAACTACGAACTTTCCATGAGGAGATAAAGCCAGTATATGTAACTTTTTGCACAGTGATCCGATTTGCAAAAGGAACACATATTCTTGTTTCCCACAGTCTGAGAATGCCAAAACACCTTCAATTTTCAACTACGAACTTTCCATGAGGAGATAAAGCCAGTATATGTAACTTTTTGAAGAGTGATCCGATTTGCAAAAGAAAAACATATTCTTGTTTCCCACAGTCTGAGAATGCCAAAACACCTTCAATTTTCAACTACGAACTTTCCATGAGGAGATAAAGCCAGTATATGTAACTTTATGAAGAGTGATCCGATTTGCAAAAGGAACACATATTCTTCTTTCCCACAGTCTGAGAATGCCAAAACACCTTCAGTTTTCAACTACGAACTTTCCATGAGGAGATAAAGCCAGTATATGTAACTTTTTGAAGAGTGATCCGATTTGCAAAAGGAACACATATTCTTGTTTCCCACAGTCTGAGAATGCCAAAACACCTTCAATTTTCAACTACGAACTTTCCAAGAGGAGATAAAGCCAGTATATGTAACTTTTTGAAGAGTGATTCGATTTGCAAAAGGAACACATATTCTTGTTTCTCACAGTCTGAGAATGCCAAAACACCTTCAATTTTCAACTACGAACTTTCCATGAGGAGATAAAGCCAGTATATGTAACTTTTTGCACAGTGATCCGATTTGCAAAAGGAACACATATTCTTGTTTCCCACAGTCTGAGAATGCCAAAACACCTTCAATTTTCAACTACGAACTTTCCATGAGGAGATAAAGCCAGTATATGTAACTTTTTGCACAGTGATCGGATTTGCAAAAGGAACACATATTCTTGTTTCCCACAGTCTGGGAATGCTAAAACACCTTCAATTTTCAACTACGAACTTTCCATGAGGAGATAAAGCCAGTATATGTAACTTTTTGAAGAGTGGTCCGATTTGCAAAAGGAACACATATTCTTGTTTCCAACAGTCTAACAATCCCAAAACACCTTCAATTTTCAACTACGAACTTTCCATGAGGAGATAAAGCCAGTATATG
Source organism: Masticophis lateralis (assembly GCA_030761175.1). Classification (NCBI taxonomy): domain Eukaryota; kingdom Metazoa; phylum Chordata; class Lepidosauria; order Squamata; family Colubridae; genus Masticophis; species Masticophis lateralis. The sequence continues at coordinate 25,296,952 of JAUDYJ010000012.1, read as the reverse complement.
TAACTTTTTGCACAGTGATCGGATTTGCAAAAGGAACACATATTCTTGTTTCCCACAGTCTGAGAATGCCAAAACACCTTCAATTTTCAACTACGAACTTTGCATGAGGAGATAAAGCCAGTATATGTAACTTTTTGAAGAGAGATCCGATTTGCAAAAGGAACACATATTCTTGTTTCCCACAGTCTGAGAATGCCAAAACACCTTCAATTTTCAACTACGAACTTTCCATGAGGAGATAAAGCCAGTATATGTAACTTTATGAAGAGTGATCCGATTTTCAAAAGGAACACATATTCTTCTTTCCCACACTCTGAGAATGCCAAAACACCTTCAATTTTCAACTACGAACTTTCCATGAGGAGATAAAGCCAGTATATGTAACTTTTTGAAGAGTGATCGGATTTGCAAAAGGAACACATATTCTTGTTTCCCACAGTCTGAGAATGCCAAAACAGCTTCAATTTTCAACTACGAACTTTCCATGAGGAGATAAAGCCAGTATATATAACTTTTTGAAGAGTGATCCGATTTGCAAAAGGAACACATATTCTTGTTTCCCACAGTCTGAGAATGCCAAAACACCTTCAATTTTCAACTACGAACTTTCCAAGAGGAGATAAAGCCAGTATATGTAACTTTTTGAAGAGTGATTCGATTTGCAAAAGGAACACATATTCTTGTTTCTCACAGTCTGAGAATGCCAAAACACCTTCAATTTTCAACTACGAACTTTCCATGAGGAGATAAAGCCAGTATATGTAACTTTTTGCACAGTGATCCGATTTGCAAAAGGAACACATATTCTTGTTTCCCACAGTCTGAGAATGCCAAAACACCTTCAATTTTCAACTACGAACTTTCCATGAGGAGATAAAGCCAGTATATGTAACTTTTTGCACAGTGATCGGATTTGCAAAAGGAACACATATTCTTGTTTCCCACAGTCTGGGAATGCTAAAACACCTTCAATTTTCAACTACGAACTTTCCATGAGGAGATAAAGCCAGTATATGTAACTTTTTGAAGAGTGGTCCGATTTGAAAAAGGAACACATATTCTTGTTTCCCACAGTCTAACAATCCCAAAACACCTTCAATTTTCAACTACGAACTTTCCATGAGGAGATAAAGCCAGTATATGTAACTTTTTGCACAGTGATCGGATTTGCAAAAGGAACACATATTCTTGTTTCCCACAGTCTGAGAATGCCAAAACACCTTCAATTTTCAACTACGAACTTTGCATGAGGAGATAAAGCCAGTATATGTAACTTTTTGAAGAGAGATCCGATTTGCAAAAGAAACACATATTCTTGTTTCCCACAGTCTGAGAATGCCAAAACAGCTTCAATTTTCAACTACGTACTTTCCATGAGGAGATAAAGCCAGTATATATAACTTTTTGAAGAGTGATCCGATTTTCAAAAGAAACACATATTCTTGTTTCCCACAAACTGAGAATGCCAAAACACATTCAATTTTCAAATACGAACTTTCCATGAGGAGATAAAGCCAGTATATGTAACTTTTTGAAGAGAGATCCGATTTGCAAAAGAAACACATATTCTTGTTTCCCACAGTCTGAGAATGCCAAAACACCTTCAATTTTCAACTACGAACTTTCCATGAGGAGATAAAGCCAGTATATGTAACTTTTTGCACAGTGATCCGATTTGCAAAAGGAACACATATTCTTGTTTCCCACAGTCTGAGAATGCCAAAACACCTTCAATTTTCAACTACGAACTTTCCATGAGGAGATAAAGCCAGTATATGTAACTTTTTGCACAGTGATCGGATTTGCAAAAGGAACACATATTCTTGTTTCCCACAGTCTGGGAATGCTAAAACACCTTCAATTTTCAACTACGAACTTTCCATGAGGAGATAAAGCCAGTATATGTAACTTTTTGAAGAGTGATCCGATTTGCAAAAGAAACACATATTCTTGTTTCCCACAGTCTGAGAATGCCAAAACACCTTCAATTTTCAACTACGAACTTTCCATGAGGAGATAAAGCCAGTATATGTAACTTTATGAAGAGTGATCCGATTTGCAAAAGGAACACATATTCTTCTTTCCCACAGTCTGAGAATGCCAAAACACCTTCAGTTTTCAACTACGAACTTTCCATGAGGAGATAAAGCCAGTATATGTAACTTTTTGAAGAGTGATCCGATTTGCAAAAGGAACACATATTCTTGTTTCCCACAGTCTGAGAATGCCAAAACACCTTCAATTTTCAACTACGAACTTTCCAAGAGGAGATAAAGCCAGTATATGTAACTTTTTGAAGAGTGATCCGATTTGCAAAAGAAAAACATATTCTTGTTTCCCACAGTCTGAGAATGCCAAAACACCTTCAATTTTCAACTACGAACTTTCCATGAGGAGATAAAGCCAGTATATGTAACTTTTTGCACAGTGATCCGATTTGCAAAAGGAACACATATTCTTGTTTCCCACAGTCTGAGAATGCCAAAACACCTTCAATTTTCAACTACGAACTTTCCATGAGGAGATAAAGCCAGTATATGTAACTTTTTGAAGAGTGATCCGATTTGCAAAAGAAAAACATATTCTTGTTTCCCACAGTCTGAGAATGCCAAAACACCTTCAATTTTCAACTACGAACTTTCCATGAGGAGATAAAGCCAGTATATGTAACTTTATGAAGAGTGATCCGATTTGCAAAAGGAACACATATTCTTCTTTCCCACAGTCTGAGAATGCCAAAACACCTTCAGTTTTCAACTACGAACTTTCCATGAGGAGATAAAGCCAGTATATGTAACTTTTTGAAGAGTGATCCGATTTGCAAAAGGAACACATATTCTTGTTTCCCACAGTCTGAGAATGCCAAAACACCTTCAATTTTCAACTACGAACTTTCCAAGAGGAGATAAAGCCAGTATATGTAACTTTTTGAAGAGTGATTCGATTTGCAAAAGGAACACATATTCTTGTTTCTCACAGTCTGAGAATGCCAAAACACCTTCAATTTTCAACTACGAACTTTCCATGAGGAGATAAAGCCAGTATATGTAACTTTTTGCACAGTGATCCGATTTGCAAAAGGAAGACATATTCTTGTTTCCCACAGTCTGAGAATGCCAAAACACCTTCAATTTTCAACTACGAACTTTCCATGAGGAGATAAAGCCAGTATATGTAACTTTTTGCACAGTGATCGGATTTGCAAAAGGAACACATATTCTTGTTTCCCACAGTCTGAGAATGCCAAAACACCTTCAATTTTCAACTACGAACTTTGCATGAGGAGATAAAGCCAGTATATGTAACTTTTTGAAGAGAGATCCGATTTGCAAAAGGAACACATATTCTTGTTTCCCACAGTCTGAGAATGCCAAAACACCTTCAATTTTCAACTACGAACTTTCCATGAGGAGATAAAGCCAGTATATGTAACTTTATGAAGAGTGATCCGATTTTCAAAAGGAACACATATTCTTCTTTCCCACACTCTGAGAATGCCAAAACACCTTCAATTTTCAACTACGAACTTTCCATGAGGAGATAAAGCCAGTATATGTAACTTTTTGAAGAGTGATCGGATTTGCAAAAGGAACACATATTCTTGTTTCCCACAGTCTGAGAATGCCAAAACAGCTTCAATTTTCAACTACGAACTTTCCATGAGGAGATAAAGCCAGTATATATAACTTTTTGAAGAGTGATCCGATTTGCAAAAGGAACACATATTCTTGTTTCCCACAGTCTGAGAATGCCAAAACACCTTCAATTTTCAACTACGAACTTTCCAAGAGGAGATAAAGCCAGTATATGTAACTTTTTGAAGAGTGATTCGATTTGCAAAAGGAACACATATTCTTGTTTCTCACAGTCTGAGAATGCCAAAACACCTTCAATTTTCAACTACGAACTTTCCATGAGGAGATAAAGCCAGTATATGTAACTTTTTGCACAGTGATCCGATTTGCAAAAGGAACACATATTCTTGTTTCCCACAGTCTGAGAATGCCAAAACACCTTCAATTTTCAACTACGAACTTTCCATGAGGAGATAAAGCCAGTATATGTAACTTTTTGCACAGTGATCGGATTTGCAAAAGGAACACATATTCTTGTTTCCCACAGTCTGAGAATGCCAAAACACCTTCAATTTTCAACTACGAACTTTGCATGAGGAGATAAAGCCAGTATATGTAACTTTTTGAAGAGAGATCCGATTTGCAAAAGAAACACATATTCTTGTTTCCCACAGTCTGAGAATGCCAAAACACCTTCAATTTTCAACTACGAACTTTCCATGAGGAGATAAAGCCAGTATATGTAACTTTTTGAAGAGTGATCCGATTTGGAAAAGGAACACATATTCTTCTTTCCCACAGTCTGAGAATGCCAAAACACCTTCAATTTTCAACTAGGAACTTTCCATGAGGAGATAAAGCCAGTATATGTAACTTTTTGAAGAGTGATCGGATTTGCAAAAGGAACACATATTCTTGTTTCCCACAGTCTGAGAATGCCAAAACAGCTTCAATTTTCAACTACGTACTTTCCATGAGGAGATAAAGCCAGTATATATAACTTTTTGAAGAGTGATCCGATTTTCAAAAGAAACACATATTCTTGTTTCCCACAATCTGAGAATGCCAAAACACATTCAATTTTCAAATACGAACTTTCCATGAGGAGATAAAGCCAGTATATGTAACTTTTTGAAGAGAGATCCGATTTGCAAAAGAAACACATATTCTTGTTTCCCACAGTCTGAGAATGCCAAAACACCTTCAATTTTCAACTACGAACTTTCCATGAGGAGATAAAGCCAGTATATGTAACTTTTTGCACAGTGATCCGATTTGCAAAAGGAACACATATTCTTGTTTCCCACAGTCTGAGAATGCCAAAACACCTTCAATTTTCAACTACGAACTTTCCATGAGGAGATAAAGCCAGTATATGTAACTTTTTGCACAGTGATCGGATTTGCAAAAGGAACACATATTCTTGTTTCCCACAGTCTGGGAATGCTAAAACACCTTCAATTTTCAACTACGAACTTTCCATGAGGAGATAAAGCCAGTATATGTAACTTTTTGAAGAGTGATCCGATTTGCAAAAGAAACACATATTCTTGTTTCCCACAGTCTGAGAATGCCAAAACACCTTCAATTTTCAACTACGAACTTTCCATGAGGAGATAAAGCCAGTATATGTAACTTTATGAAGAGTGATCCGATTTGCAAAAGGAACACATATTCTTCTTTCCCACAGTCTGAGAATGCCAAAACACCTTCAGTTTTCAACTACGAACTTTCCATGAGGAGATAAAGCCAGTATATGTAACTTTTTGAAGAGTGATCCGATTTGCAAAAGGAACACATATTCTTGTTTCCCACAGTCTGAGAATGCCAAAACACCTTCAATTTTCAACTACGAACTTTCCAAGAGGAGATAAAGCCAGTATATGTAACTTTTTGAAGAGTGATTCGATTTGCAAAAGGAACACATATTCTTGTTTCTCACAGTCTGAGAATGCCAAAACACCTTCAATTTTCAACTACGAACTTTCCATGAGGAGATAAAGCCAGTATATGTAACTTTTTGCACAGTGATCCGATTTGCAAAAGGAACACATATTCTTGTTTCCCACAGTCTGAGAATGCCAAAACACCTTCAATTTTCAACTACGAACTTTCCATGAGGAGATAAAGCCAGTATATGTAACTTTTTGAAGAGAGATCCGATTTGCAAAAGAAACACATATTCTTGTTTCCCACAGTCTGAGAATGCCAAAACACCTTCAATTTTCAACTACGAACTTTCCATGAGGAGATAAAGCCAGTATATGTAACTTTTTGAAGAGTGATCCGATTTGGAAAAGGAACACATATTCTTGTTTCCCACAGTCTGAGAATGCCAAAACACCTTCAATTTTCAACTACGAACTTTCCATGAGGAGATAAAGCCAGTATATGTAACTTTATGAAGAGTGATCCGATTTGCAAAAGGAAGACATATTCTTCTTTGCCACAGTCTGAGAATGCCAAAACACCTTCAGTTTTCAACTACGAACTTTCCATGAGGAGATAAAGCCAGTATATGTAACTTTTTGAAGAGTGATCCGATTTGCAAAAGGAACACATATTCTTGTTTCCCACAGTCTGAGAATGCCAAAACACCTTCAATTTTCAACTACGAACTTTCCAAGAGGAGATAAAGCCAGTATATGTAACTTTTTGAAGAGTGATTCGATTTGCAAAAGGAACACATATTCTTGTTTCTCACAGTCTGAGAATGCCAAAACACCTTCAATTTTCAACTACGAGCTTTCCATGAGGAGATAAAGCCAGTATATGTAACTTTTTGCACAGTGATCCGATTTGCAAAAGAAACACATATTCTTGTTTCCCACAGTCTGAGAATGCCAAAACAAATTCATTTTTCAAATATGAACTTTGCATGAGGAGATAAAGCCAGTATATGTAACTTTTTGAAGAGTGATCCGATTTGCAAAAGGAACACATATTCTTGTTCCCCACAGTCTGAGAATGCCAAAACACATTCAATTTTCAAATATGAACTTTCCATGAGGAGATAAAGCCAGTATATGTAACTTTTTGAAGAGAGATCCGATTTGCAAAAGAAACACATATTCTTGTTTCCCACAGTCTGAGAATGCCAAAACACCTTCAATTTTCAACTACGAACTTTCCATGAGGAGATAAAGCCAGTATATATAACTTTTTGAAGAGTGATCCGATTTTCAAAAGAAACACATATTCTTGTTTCCCACAGTCTGAGAATGCCAAAACACCTTCAATTTTCAACTACGAACTTTCCATGAGGAGATAAAGCCAGTATATGTAACTTTTTGAAGAGAGATCCGATTTGCAAAAGAAACACATATTCTTGTTTCCCACAGTCTGAGAATGCCAAAACACCTTCAATTTTCAACTACGAACTTTCCATGAGGAGATAAAGCCAGTATATGTAACTTTTTGAAGAGTGATCCGATTTGGAAAAGGAACACATATTCTTCTTTCCCACAGTCTGAGAATGCCAAAACACCTTCAATTTTCAACTAGGAACTTTCCATGAGGAGATAAAGCCAGTATATGTAACTTTTTGAAGAGTGATCGGATTTGCAAAAGGAACACATATTCTTGTTTCCCACAGTCTGAGAATGCCAAAACACCTTCAATTTTCAACTACGAACTTTCTATGAGGAGATAAAGCCAGTATATGTAACTTTTTGAAGAGTGATCCGATTTGCAAAAGAAACACATATTCTTGTTTCCCACAGTCTGAGAATGCCAAAACACCTTCAATTTTCAACTACGAACTTTCCATGAGGAGATAAAGCCAGTATATGTAACTTTATGAAGAGTGATCCGATTTTCAAAAGGAACACATATTCTTCTTTCCCACAGTCTGAGAATGCCAAAACACCTTCAATTTTCAACTACGAACTTTCCATGAGGAGATAAAGCCAGTATATGTAACTTTTTGCACAGTGATCCGATTTGCAAAAGGAACACATATTCTTGTTTCCCACAGTCTGAGAATGCCAAAACACCTTCAATTTTCAACTACGAACTTTCCATGAGGAGATAAAGCCAGTATATGTAACTTTTTGCACAGTGATCGGATTTGCAAAAGGAACACATATTCTTGTTTCCCACAGTCTGGGAATGCTAAAAAACCTTCAATTTTCAACTACGAACTTTCCATGAGGAGATAAAGCCAGTATATGTAACTTTTTGAAGAGTGGTCCGATTTGCAAAAGGAACACATATTCTTGTTTCCCACAGTCTAACAATCCCAAAACACCTTCAATTTTCAACTACGAACTTTCCATGAGGAGATAAAGCCAATATATGTAACTTTTTGCACAGTGATCGGATTTGCAAAAGGAACACATATTCTTGTTTCCCACAGTCTGAGAATGCTAAAACACCTTCAATTTTCAACTACGAGCTTTCCATGAGGAGATAAAGCCAGTATATGTAACTTTTTGCACAGTGATCCGATTTGCAAAAGAAACACATATTCTTGTTTCCCACAGTCTGAGAATGCCAAAACACCTTCAATTTTCAACTACGAACTTTCCATGAGGAGATAAAGCCAGTATATGTAACTTTATGAAGAGTGATCCGATTTGCAAAAGGAAGACATATTCTTCTTTGCCACAGTCTGAGAATGCCAAAACACCTTCAGTTTTCAACTACGAACTTTCCATGAGGAGATAAAGCCAGTATATGTAACTTTTTGAAGAGTGATCCGATTTGCAAAAGGAACACATATTCTTGTTTCCCACAGTCTGAGAATGCCAAAACACCTTCAATTTTCAACTACGAACTTTCCAAGAGGAGATAAAGCCAGTATATGTAACTTTTTGAAGAGTGATTCGATTTGCAAAAGGAACACATATTCTTGTTTCTCACAGTCTGAGAATGCCAAAACACCTTCAATTTTCAACTACGAGCTTTCCATGAGGAGATAAAGCCAGTATATGTAACTTTTTGCACAGTGATCCGATTTGCAAAAGAAACACATATTCTTGTTTCCCACAGTCTGAGAATGCCAAAACAAATTCATTTTTCAAATATGAACTTTGCATGAGGAGATAAAGCCAGTATATGTAACTTTTTGAAGAGTGATCCGATTTGCAAAAGGAACACATATTCTTGTTCCCCACAGTCTGAGAATGCCAAAACACATTCAATTTTCAAATATGAACTTTCCATGAGGAGATAAAGCCAGTATATGTAACTTTTTGAAGAGAGATCCGATTTGCAAAAGAAACACATATTCTTGTTTCCCACAGTCTGAGAATGCCAAAACACCTTCAATTTTCAACTACGAACTTTCCATGAGGAGATAAAGCCAGTATATATAACTTTTTGAAGAGTGATCCGATTTTCAAAAGAAACACATATTCTTGTTTCCCACAGTCTGAGAATGCCAAAACACCTTCAATTTTCAACTACGAACTTTCCATGAGGAGATAAAGCCAGTATATGTAACTTTTTGAAGAGAGATCCGATTTGCAAAAGAAACACATATTCTTGTTTCCCACAGTCTGAGAATGCCAAAACACCTTCAATTTTCAACTACGAACTTTCCATGAGGAGATAAAGCCAGTATATGTAACTTTTTGAAGAGTGATCGGATTTGCAAAAGGAACACATATTCTTGTTTCCCACAGTCTGAGAATGCCAAAACACCTTCAATTTTCAACTAGGAACTTTCCATGAGGAGATAAAGCCAGTATATGTAACTTTTTGAAGAGTGATCGGATTTGCAAAAGGAACACATATTCTTGTTTCCCACAGTCTGAGAATGCCAAAACACCTTCAATTTTCAACTACGAACTTTCTATGAGGAGATAAAGCCAGTATATGTAACTTTTTGAAGAGTGATCCGATTTGCAAAAGAAACACATATTCTTGTTTCCCACAGTCTGAGAATGCCAAAACACCTTCAATTTTCAACTACGAACTTTCCATGAGGAGATAAAGCCAGTATATGTAACTTTATGAAGAGTGATCCGATTTTCAAAAGGAACACATATTCTTCTTTCCCACAGTCTGAGAATGCCAAAACACCTTCAATTTTCAACTACGAACTTTCCATGAGGAGATAAAGCCAGTATATGTAACTTTTTGCACAGTGATCCGATTTGCAAAAGAAACACATATTCTTGTTTCCCACAGTCTGAGAATGCCAAAACACCTTCAATTTTCAACTACGAACTTTCCATGAGGAGATAAAGCCAGTATATATAACTTTTTGAAGAGAGATCCGATTTGCAAAAGAAACACATATTCTTGTTTCCCACAGTCTGAGAATGCCAAAACACCTTCAATTTTCAACTACGAACTTTCCATGAGGAGATAAAGCCAGTATATGTAACTTTTTGAAGAGTGATCCGATTTGGAAAAGGAACACATATTCTTCTTTCCCACAGTCTGAGAATGCCAAAACACCTTCAATTTTCAACTAGGAACTTTCCATGAGGAGATAAAGCCAGTATATGTAACTTTTTGAAGAGTGATCGGATTTGCAAAAGGAACACATATTCTTGTTTCCCACAGTCTGAGAATGCCAAAACACCTTCAATTTTCAACTACGAACTTTCTATGAGGAGATAAAGCCAGTATATGTAACTTTTTGAAGAGTGATCCGATTTGCAAAAGAAACACATATTCTTGTTTCCCACAGTCTGAGAATGCCAAAACACCTTCAATTTTCAACTACGAACTTTCCATGAGGAGATAAAGCCAGTATATGTAACTTTATGAAGAGTGATCCGATTTTCAAAAGGAACACATATTCTTCTTTCCCACAGTCTGAGAATGCCAAAACACCTTCAATTTTCAACTACGAACTTTCCATGAGGAGATAAAGCCAGTATATGTAACTTTTTGCACAGTGATCCGATTTGCAAAAGGAACACATATTCTTGTTTCCCACAGTCTGAGAATGCCAAAACACCTTCAATTTTCAACTACGAACTTTCCATGAGGAGATAAAGCCAGTATATGTAACTTTTTGCACAGTGATCCGATTTGCAAAAGGAACACATATTCTTGTTTCCCACAGTCTGAGAATACCAAAACACCTTCAATTTTCAACTAGGAACTTTCCATGAGGAGATAAAGCCAGTATATGTAACTTTTTGCACAGTGATCCGATTTGCAAAAGGAACACATATTCTTGTTTCCCACAGTCTGAGAATGCCAAAACACCTTCAATTTTCAACTACGAACTTTCCATGAGGAGATAAAGCCAGTATATGTAACTTTTTGAAGAGTGATCCGATTTGCAAAAGAAAAACATATTCTTGTTTCCCACAGTCTGAGAATGCCAAAACACCTTCAATTTTCAACTACGAACTTTCCATGAGGAGATAAAGCCAGTATATGTAACTTTATGAAGAGTGATCCGATTTGCAAAAGGAAGACATATTCTTCTTTGCCACAGTCTGAGAATGCCAAAACACCTTCAGTTTTCAACTACGAACTTTCCATGAGGAGATAAAGCCAGTATATGTAACTTTTTGAAGAGTGATCCGATTTGCAAAAGGAACACATATTCTTGTTTCCCACAGTCTGAGAATGCCAAAACACCTTCAATTTTCAACTACGAACTTTCCAAGAGGAGATAAAGCCAGTATATGTAACTTTTTGAAGAGTGATTCGATTTGCAAAAGGAACACATATTCTTGTTTCTCACAGTCTGAGAATGCCAAAACACCTTCAATTTTCAACTACGAGCTTTCCATGAGGAGATAAAGCCAGTATATGTAACTTTTTGCACAGTGATCCGATTTGCAAAAGAAACACATATTCTTGTTTCCCACAGTCTGAGAATGCCAAAACAAATTCATTTTTCAAATATGAACTTTGCATGAGGAGATAAAGCCAGTATATGTAACTTTTTGAAGAGTGATCCGATTTGCAAAAGGAACACATATTCTTGTTCCCCACAGTCTGAGAATGCCAAAACACATTCAATTTTCAAATATGAACTTTCCATGAGGAGATAAAGCCAGTATATGTAACTTTTTGAAGAGAGATCCGATTTGCAAAAGAAACACATATTCTTGTTTCCCACAGTCTGAGAATGCCAAAACACCTTCAATTTTCAACTACGAACTTTCCATGAGGAGATAAAGCCAGTATATATAACTTTTTGAAGAGTGATCCGATTTTCAAAAGAAACACATATTCTTGTTTCCCACAGTCTGAGAATGCCAAAACACCTTCAATTTTCAACTACGAACTTTCCATGAGGAGATAAAGCCAGTATATGTAACTTTTTGAAGAGAGATCCGATTTGCAAAAGAAACACATATTCTTGTTTCCCACAGTCTGAGAATGCCAAAACACCTTCAATTTTCAACTACGAACTTTCCATGAGGAGATAAAGCCAGTATATGTAACTTTTTGAAGAGTGATCGGATTTGCTAAAGGAACACATATTCTTGTTTCCCACAGTCTGAGAATGCCAAAACACCTTCAATTTTCAACTAGGAACTTTCCATGAGGAGATAAAGCCAGTATATGTAACTTTTTGAAGAGTGATCGGATTTGCAAAAGGAACACATATTCTTGTTTCCCACAGTCTGAGAATGCCAAAACACCTTCAATTTTCAACTACGAACTTTCTATGAGGAGATAAAGCCAGTATATGTAACTTTTTGAAGAGTGATCCGATTTGCAAAAGAAACACATATTCTTGTTTCCCACAGTCTGAGAATGCCAAAACACCTTCAATTTTCAACTACGAACTTTCCATGAGGAGATAAAGCCAGTATATGTAACTTTATGAAGAGTGATCCGATTTTCAAAAGGAACACATATTCTTCTTTCCCACAGTCTGAGAATGCCAAAACACCTTCAATTTTCAACTACGAACTTTCCATGAGGAGATAAAGCCAGTATATGTAACTTTTTGCACAGTGATCCGATTTGCAAAAGAAACACATATTCTTGTTTCCCACAGTCTGAGAATGCCAAAACACCTTCAATTTTCAACTACGAACTTTCCATGAGGAGATAAAGCCAGTATATATAACTTTTTGAAGAGAGATCCGATTTGCAAAAGAAACACATATTCTTGTTTCCCACAGTCTGAGAATGCCAAAACACCTTCAATTTTCAACTACGAACTTTCCATGAGGAGATAAAGCCAGTATATGTAACTTTTTGAAGAGTGATCCGATTTGGAAAAGGAACACATATTCTTCTTTCCCACAGTCTGAGAATGCCAAAACACCTTCAATTTTCAACTAGGAACTTTCCATGAGGAGATAAAGCCAGTATATGTAACTTTTTGAAGAGTGATCGGATTTGCAAAAGGAACACATATTCTTGTTTCCCACAGTCTGAGAATGCCAAAACACCTTCAATTTTCAACTACGAACTTTCTATGAGGAGATAAAGCCAGTATATGTAACTTTTTGAAGAGTGATCCGATTTGCAAAAGAAACACATATTCTTGTTTCCCACAGTCTGAGAATGCCAAAACACCTTCAATTTTCAACTACGAACTTTCCATGAGGAGATAAAGCCAGTATATGTAACTTTTTGAAGAGTGATCCGATTTGCAAAAGAAACACATATTCTTGTTTCCCACAGTCTGAGAATGCCAAAACACCTTCAATTTTCAACTACGAACTTTCTATGAGGAGATAAAGCCAGTATATGTAACTTTTTGAAGAGTGATCCGATTTGCAAAAGAAACACATATTCTTGTTTCCCACAGTCTGAGAATGCCAAAACACCTTCAATTTTCAACTACGAACTTTCCATGAGGAGATAAAGCCAGTATATGTAACTTTATGAAGAGTGATCCGATTTTCAAAAGGAACACATATTCTTCTTTCCCACAGTCTGAGAATGCCAAAACACCTTCAATTTTCAACTACGAACTTTCCATGAGGAGATAAAGCCAGTATATGTAACTTTTTGCACAGTGATCCGATTTGCAAAAGAAACACATATTCTTGTTTCCCACAGTCTGAGAATGCCAAAACACCTTCAATTTTCAACTACGAACTTTCCATGAGGAGATAAAGCCAGTATATATAACTTTTTGAAGAGAGATCCGATTTGCAAAAGAAACACATATTCTTGTTTCCCACAGTCTGAGAATGCCAAAACACCTTCAATTTTCAACTACGAACTTTCCATGAGGAGATAAAGCCAGTATATGTAACTTTTTGAAGAGTGATCCGATTTGGAAAAGGAACACATATTCTTGTTTCCCACAGTCTGAGAATGCCAAAACACCTTCAATTTTCAACTACGAACTTTCCATGAGGAGATAAAGCCAGTATATGTAACTTTTTGCACAGTGATCCGATTTGCAAAAGGAACACATATTCTTGTTTCCCACAGTCTGAGAATGCCAAAACACCTTCAATTTTCAACTACGAACTTTCCATGAGGAGATAAAGCCAGTATATGTAACTTTTTGAAGAGTGATCCGATTTGCAAAAGAAAAACATATTCTTGTTTCCCACAGTCTGAGAATGCCAAAACACCTTCAATTTTCAACTACGAACTTTCCATGAGGAGATAAAGCCAGTATATGTAACTTGATGAAGAGTGATCCGATTTGCAAAAGGAACACATATTCTTCTTTCCCACAGTCTGAGAATGCCAAAACACCTTCAGTTTTCAACTACGAACTTTCCATGAGGAGATAAAGCCAGTATATGTAACTTTTTGAAGAGTGATCCGATTTGCAAAAGGAACACATATTCTTGTTTCCCACAGTCTGAGAATGCCAAAACACCTTCAATTTTCAACTACGAACTTTCCAAGAGGAGATAAAGCCAGTATATGTAACTTTTTGAAGAGTGATTCGATTTGCAAAAGGAACACATATTCTTGTTTCTCACAGTCTGAGAATGCCAAAACACCTTCAATTTTCAACTACGAACTTTCCATGAGGAGATAAAGCCAGTATATGTAACTTTTTGCACAGTGATCCGATTTGCAAAAGGAACACATATTCTTGTTTCCCACAGTCTGAGAATGCCAAAACACCTTCAATTTTCAACTACGAACTTTCCATGAGGAGATAAAGCCAGTATATGTAACTTTTTGCACAGTGATCGGATTTGCAAAAGGAACACATATTCCTGTTTCCCACAGTCTGGGAATGCTAAAACACCTTCAATTTTCAACTACGAACTTTCCATGAGGAGATAAAGCCAGTATATGTAACTTTTTGAAGAGTGGTCCGATTTGCAAAAGGAACACATATTCTTGTTTCCAACAGTCTAACAATCCCAAAACACCTTCAATTTTCAACTACGAACTTTCCATGAGGAGATAAAGCCAGTATATGTAACTTTTTGCACAGTGATCGGATTTGCAAAAGGAACACATATTCTTGTTTCCCACAGTCTGAGAATGCCAAAACACCTTCAATTTTCAACTACGAACTTTGCATGAGGAGATAAAGCCAGTATATGTAACTTTTTGAAGAGAGATCCGATTTGCAAAAGAAACACATATTCTTGTTTCCCACAGTCTGAGAATGCCAAAACACCTTCAATTTTCAACTACGAACTTTCCATGAGGAGATAAAGCCAGTATATGTAACTTTTTGAAGAGTGATCCGATTTGGAAAAGGAACACATATTCTTCTTTCCCACAGTCTGAGAATGCCAAAACACCTTCAATTTTCAACTACGAACTTTCCATGAGGAGATAAAGCCAGTATATGTAACTTTTTGAAGAGTGATCGGATTTGCAAAAGGAACACATATTCTTGTTTCCCACAGTCTGAGAATGCCAAAACAGCTTCAATTTTCAACTACGAACTTTCCATGAGGAGATAAAGCCAGTATATATAACTTTTTGAAGAGTGATCCGATTTGCAAAAGGAACACATATTCTTGTTTCCCACAGTCTGAGAATGCCAAAACACCTTCAATTTTCAACTACGAACTTTCCAAGAGGAGATAAAGCCAGTATATGTAACTTTTTGAAGAGTGATCCGATTTGCAAAAGGAACACATATTCTTGTTTCCCACAGTCTGAGAATGCCAAAACACCTTCAATTTTCAACTACGAACTTTCCAAGAGGAGATAAAGCCAGTATATGTAACTTTTTGAAGAGTGATTCGATTTGCAAAAGGAACACATATTCTTGTTTCTCACAGTCTGAGAATGCCAAAACACCTTCAATTTTCAACTACGAACTTTCCATGAGGAGATAAAGCCAGTATATGTAACTTTTTGCACAGTGATCCGATTTGCAAAAGGAACACATATTCTTGTTTCCCACAGTCTGAGAATGCCAAAACACCTTCAATTTTCAACTACGAACTTTCCATGAGGAGATAAAGCCAGTATATGTAACTTTTTGCACAGTGATCGGATTTGCAAAAGGAACACATATTCTTGTTTCCCACAGTCTGGGAATGCTAAAACACCTTCAATTTTCAACTACGAACTTTCCATGAGGAGATAAAGCCAGTATATGTAACTTTTTGAAGAGTGGTCCGATTTGCAAAAGGAACACATATTCTTGTTTCCAACAGTCTAACAATCCCAAAACACCTTCAATTTTCAACTACGAACTTTCCATGAGGAGATAAAGCCAGTATATGTAACTTTTTGCACAGTGATCGGATTTGCAAAAGGAACACATATTCTTGTTTCCCACAGTCTGAGAATGCCAAAACACCTTCAATTTTCAACTACGAACTTTGCATGAGGAGATAAAGCCAGTATATGTAACTTTTTGAAGAGAGATCCGATTTGCAAAAGAAACACATATTCTTGTTTCCCACAGTCTGAGAATGCCAAAACACCTTCAATTTTCAACTACGAACTTTCCATGAGGAGATAAAGCCAGTATATGTAACTTTTTGAAGAGTGATCGGATTTGCAAAAGGAACACATATTCTTGTTTCCCACAGTCTGAGAATGCCAAAACACCTTCAATTTTCAACTACGAACTTTCTATGAGGAGATAAAGCCAGTATATGTAACTTTTTGAAGAGTGATCCGATTTGCAAAAGAAACACATATTCTTGTTTCCCACAGTCTGAGAATGCCAAAACACCTTCAATTTTCAACTACGAACTTTCCATGAGGAGATAAAGCCAGTATATGTAACTTTATGAAGAGTGATCCGATTTTCAAAAGGAACACATATTCTTCTTTCCCACAGTCTGAGAATGCCAAAACACCTTCAATTTTCAACTACGAACTTTCCATGAGGAGATAAAGCCAGTATATGTAACTTTTTGCACAGTGATCCGATTTGCAAAAGAAACACATATTCTTGTTTCCCACAGTCTGAGAATGCCAAAACACCTTCAATTTTCAACTACGAACTTTCCATGAGGAGATAAAGCCAGTATATATAACTTTTTGAAGAGAGATCCGATTTGCAAAAGAAACACATATTCTTGTTTCCCACAGTCTGAGAATGCCAAAACACCTTCAATTTTCAACTACGAACTTTCCATGAGGAGATAAAGCCAGTATATGTAACTTTTTGAAGAGTGATCCGATTTGGAAAAGGAACACATATTCTTCTTTCCCACAGTCTGAGAATGCCAAAACACCTTCAATTTTCAACTAGGAACTTTCCATGAGGAGATAAAGCCAGTATATGTAACTTTTTGAAGAGTGATCGGATTTGCAAAAGGAACACATATTCTTGTTTCCCACAGTCTGAGAATGCCAAAACACCTTCAATTTTCAACTACGAACTTTCTATGAGGAGATAAAGCCAGTATATGTAACTTTTTGAAGAGTGATCCGATTTGCAAAAGAAACACATATTCTTGTTTCCCACAGTCTGAGAATGCCAAAACACCTTCAATTTTCAACTACGAACTTTCCATGAGGAGATAAAGCCAGTATATGTAACTTTATGAAGAGTGATCCGATTTTCAAAAGGAACACATATTCTTCTTTCCCACAGTCTGAGAATGCCAAAACACCTTCAATTTTCAACTACGAACTTTCCATGAGGAGATAAAGCCAGTATATGTAACTTTTTGCACAGTGATCCGATTTGCAAAAGGAACACATATTCTTGTTTCCCACAGTCTGAGAATGCCAAAACACCTTCAATTTTCAACTACGAACTTTCCATGAGGAGATAAAGCCAGTATATGTAACTTTTTGCACAGTGATCCGATTTGCAAAAGGAACACATATTCTTGTTTCCCACAGTCTGAGAATACCAAAACACCTTCAATTTTCAACTAGGAACTTTCCATGAGGAGATAAAGCCAGTATATGTAACTTTTTGCACAGTGATCCGATTTGCAAAAGGAACACATATTCTTGTTTCCCACAGTCTGAGAATGCCAAAACACCTTCAATTTTCAACTACGAACTTTCCATGAGGAGATAAAGCCAGTATATGTAACTTTTTGAAGAGTGATCCGATTTGCAAAAGAAAAACATATTCTTGTTTCCCACAGTCTGAGAATGCCAAAACACCTTCAATTTTCAACTACGAACTTTCCATGAGGAGATAAAGCCAGTATATGTAACTTTTTGCACAGTGATCCGATTTGCAAAAGGAACACATATTCTTGTTTCCCACAGTCTGAGAATGCCAAAACACCTTCAATTTTCAACTACGAACTTTCCATGAGGAGATAAAGCCAGTATATGTAACTTTTTGAAGAGTGATCCGATTTGCAAAAGAAAAACATATTCTTGTTTCCCACAGTCTGAGAATGCCAAAACACCTTCAATTTTCAACTACGAACTTTCCATGAGGAGATAAAGCCAGTATATGTAACTTGATGAAGAGTGATCCGATTTGCAAAAGGAACACATATTCTTCTTTCCCACAGTCTGAGAATGCCAAAACACCTTCAGTTTTCAACTACGAACTTTCCATGAGGAGATAAAGCCAGTATATGTAACTTTTTGAAGAGTGATCCGATTTGCAAAAGGAACACATATTCTTGTTTCCCACAGTCTGAGAATGCCAAAACACCTTCAATTTTCAACTACGAACTTTCCAAGAGGAGATAAAGCCAGTATATGTAACTTTTTGAAGAGTGATTCGATTTGCAAAAGGAACACATATTCTTGTTTCTCACAGTTTGAGAATGCCAAAACACCTTCAATTTTCAACTACGAACTTTCCATGAGGAGATAAAGCCAGTATATGTAACTTTTTGCACAGTGATCCGATTTGCAAAAGGAACACATATTCTTGTTTCCCACAGTCTGAGAATGCCAAAACACCTTCAATTTTCAACTACGAACTTTCCATGAGGAGATAAAGCCAGTATATGTAACTTTTTGCACAGTGATCGGATTTGCAAAAGGAACACATATTCCTGTTTCCCACAGTCTGGGAATGCTAAAACACCTTCAATTTTCAACTACGAACTTTCCATGAGGAGATAAAGCCAGTATATGTAACTTTTTGAAGAGTGGTCCGATTTGCAAAAGGAACACATATTCTTGTTTCCAACAGTCTAACAATCCCAAAACACCTTCAATTTTCAACTACGAACTTTCCATGAGGAGATAAAGCCAGTATATGTAACTTTTTGCACAGTGATCGGATTTGCAAAAGGAACACATATTCTTGTTTCCCACAGTCTGAGAATGCCAAAACACCTTCAATTTTCAACTACGAACTTTGCATGAGGAGATAAAGCCAGTATATGTAACTTTTTGAAGAGAGATCCGATTTGCAAAAGAAACACATATTCTTGTTTCCCACAGTCTGAGAATGCCAAAACACCTTCAATTTTCAACTACGAACTTTCCATGAGGAGATAAAGCCAGTATATGTAACTTTTTGAAGAGTGATCCGATTTGGAAAAGGAACACATATTCTTCTTTCCCACAGTCTGAGAATGCCAAAACACCTTCAATTTTCAACTACGAACTTTCCATGAGGAGATAAAGCCAGTATATGTAACTTTTTGAAGAGTGATCGGATTTGCAAAAGGAACACATATTCTTGTTTCCCACAGTCTGAGAATGCCAAAACAGCTTCAATTTTCAACTACGAACTTTCCATGAGGAGATAAAGCCAGTATATATAACTTTTTGAAGAGTGATCCGATTTGCAAAAGGAACACATATTCTTGTTTCCCACAGTCTGAGAATGCCAAAACACCTTCAATTTTCAACTACGAACTTTCCAAGAGGAGATAAAGCCAGTATATGTAACTTTTTGAAGAGTGATCCGATTTGCAAAAGGAACACATATTCTTGTTTCCCACAGTCTGAGAATGCCAAAACACCTTCAATTTTCAACTACGAACTTTCCAAGAGGAGATAAAGCCAGTATATGTAACTTTTTGAAGAGTGATTCGATTTGCAAAAGGAACACATATTCTTGTTTCTCACAGTCTGAGAATGCCAAAACACCTTCAATTTTCAACTACGAACTTTCCATGAGGAGATAAAGCCAGTATATGTAACTTTTTGCACAGTGATCCGATTTGCAAAAGGAACACATATTCTTGTTTCCCACAGTCTGAGAATGCCAAAACACCTTCAATTTTCAACTACGAACTTTCCATGAGGAGATAAAGCCAGTATATGTAACTTTTTGCACAGTGATCGGATTTGCAAAAGGAACACATATTCTTGTTTCCCACAGTCTGGGAATGCTAAAACACCTTCAATTTTCAACTACGAACTTTCCATGAGGAGATAAAGCCAGTATATGTAACTTTTTGAAGAGTGGTCCGATTTGCAAAAGGAACACATATTCTTGTTTCCAACAGTCTAACAATCCCAAAACACCTTCAATTTTCAACTACGAACTTTCCATGAGGAGATAAAGCCAGTATATGTAACTTTTTGCACAGTGATCGGATTTGCAAAAGGAACACATATTCTTGTTTCCCACAGTCTGAGAATGCCAAAACACCTTCAATTTTCAACTACGAACTTTGCATGAGGAGATAAAGCCAGTATATGTAACTTTTTGAAGAGAGATCCGATTTGCAAAAGAAACACATATTCTTGTTTCCCACAGTCTGAGAATGCCAAAACACCTTCAATTTTCAACTACGAACTTTCCATGAGGAGATAAAGCCAGTATATGTAACTTTTTGAAGAGTGATCCGATTTGGAAAAGGAACACATATTCTTCTTTCCCACAGTCTGAGAATGCCAAAACACCTTCAATTTTCAACTACGAACTTTCCATGAGGAGATAAAGCCAGTATATGTAACTTTTTGAAGAGTGATCGGATTTGCAAAAGGAACACATATTCTTGTTTCCCACAGTCTGAGAATGCCAAAACAGCTTCAATTTTCAACTACGAACTTTCCATGAGGAGATAAAGCCAGTATATATAACTTTTTGAAGAGTGATCCGATTTGCAAAAGGAACACATATTCTTGTTTCCCACAGTCTGAGAATGCCAAAACAGCTTCAATTTTCAACTACGAACTTTCCATGAGGAGATAAAGCCAGTATATATAACTTTTTGAAGAGTGATCCGATTTGCAAAAGGAACACATATTCTTGTTTCCCACAGTCTGAGAATGCCAAAACACCTTCAATTTTCAACTACGAACTTTCCAAGAGGAGATAAAGCCAGTATATGTAACTTTTTGAAGAGTGATCCGATTTGCAAAAGGAACACATATTCTTGTTTCCCACAGTCTGAGAATGCCAAAACACCTTCAATTTTCAACTACGAACTTTCCAAGAGGAGATAAAGCCAGTATATGTAACTTTTTGAAGAGTGATTCGATTTGCAAAAGGAACACATATTCTTGTTTCTCACAGTCTGAGAATGCCAAAACACCTTCAATTTTCAACTACGAACTTTCCATGAGGAGATAAAGCCAGTATATGTAACTTTTTGCACAGTGATCCGATTTGCAAAAGGAACACATATTCTTGTTTCCCACAGTCTGAGAATGCCAAAACACCTTCAATTTTCAACTACGAACTTTCCATGAGGAGATAAAGCCAGTATATGTAACTTTTTGCACAGTGATCGGATTTGCAAAAGGAACACATATTCTTGTTTCCCACAGTCTGGGAATGCTAAAACACCTTCAATTTTCAACTACGAACTTTCCATGAGGAGATAAAGCCAGTATATGTAACTTTTTGAAGAGTGGTCCGATTTGCAAAAGGAACACATATTCTTGTTTCCAACAGTCTAACAATCCCAAAACACCTTCAATTTTCAACTACGAACTTTCCATGAGGAGATAAAGCCAGTATATGTAACTTTTTGCACAGTGATCGGATTTGCAAAAGGAACACATATTCTTGTTTCCCACAGTCTGAGAATGCCAAAACACCTTCAATTTTCAACTACGAACTTTGCATGAGGAGATAAAGCCAGTATATGTAACTTTTTGAAGAGAGATCCGATTTGCAAAAGAAACACATATTCTTGTTTCCCACAGTCTGAGAATGCCAAAACACCTTCAATTTTCAACTACGAACTTTCCATGAGGAGATAAAGCCAGTATATGTAACTTTTTGAAGAGTGATCCGATTTGGAAAAGGAACACATATTCTTCTTTCCCACAGTCTGAGAATGCCAAAACACCTTCAATTTTCAACTACGAACTTTCCATGAGGAGATAAAGCCAGTATATGTAACTTTTTGAAGAGTGATCGGATTTGCAAAAGGAACACACATTCTTGTTTCCCACAGTCTGAGAATGCCAAAACAGCTTCAATTTTCAACTACGAACTTTCCATGAGGAGATAAAGCCAGTATATGTAACTTTTTGAAGAGTGATCCGATTTGCAAAAGGAACACATATTCTTGTTTCCCACAGTCTGAGAATGCCAAAACACCTTCAATTTTCAACTACGAACTTTCCAAGAGGAGATAAAGCCAGTATATGTAACTTTTTGAAGAGTGATTCGATTTGCAAAAGGAACACATATTCTTGTTTCTCACAGTCTGAGAATGCCAAAACACCTTCAATTTTCAACTACGAACTTTCCATGAGGAGATAAAGCCAGTATATGTAACTTTTTGCACAGTGATCCGATTTGCAAAAGGAACACATATTCTTGTTTCCCACAGTCTGAGAATGCCAAAACACCTTCAATTTTCAACTACGAACTTTCCATGAGGAGATAAAGCCAGTATATGTAACTTTTTGCACAGTGATCGGATTTGCAAAAGGAACACATATTCTTGTTTCCCACAGTCTGGGAATGCTAAAACACCTTCAATTTTCAACTACGAACTTTCCATGAGGAGATAAAGCCAGTATATGTAACTTTTTGAAGAGTGGTCCGATTTGCAAAAGGAACACATATTCTTGTTTCCAACAGTCTAACAATCCCAAAACACCTTCAATTTTCAACTACGAACTTTCCATGAGGAGATAAAGCCAGTATATGTAACTTTTTGCACAGTGATCGGATTTGCAAAAGGAACACATATTCTTGTTTCCCACAGTCTGAGAATGCCAAAACACCTTCAATTTTCAACTACGAACTTTGCATGAGGAGATAAAGCCAGTATATGTAACTTTTTGAAGAGAGATCCGATTTGCAAAAGAAACACATATTCTTGTTTCCCACAGTCTGAGAATGCCAAAACACCTTCAATTTTCAACTACGAACTTTCCATGAGGAGATAAAGCCAGTATATGTAACTTTTTGAAGAGTGATCCGATTTGGAAAAGGAACACATATTCTTCTTTCCCACAGTCTGAGAATGCCAAAACACCTTCAATTTTCAACTACGAACTTTCCATGAGGAGATAAAGCCAGTATATGTAACTTTTTGAAGAGTGATCGGATTTGCAAAAGGAACACATATTCTTGTTTCCCACAGTCTGAGAATGCCAAAACAGCTTCAATTTTCAACTACGAACTTTCCATGAGGAGATAAAGCCAGTATATATAACTTTTTGAAGAGTGATCCGATTTGCAAAAGGAACACATATTCTTGTTTCCCACAGTCTGAGAATGCCAAAACACCTTCAATTTTCAACTACGAACTTTCCAAGAGGAGATAAAGCCAGTATATGTAACTTTTTGAAGAGTGATTCGATTTGCAAAAGGAACACATATTCTTGTTTCTCACAGTCTGAGAATGCCAAAACACCTTCAATTTTCAACTACGAACTTTCCATGAGGAGATAAAGCCAGTATATGTAACTTTTTGCACAGTGATCCGATTTGCAAAAGGAACACATATTCTTGTTTCCCACAGTCTGAGAATGCCAAAACACCTTCAATTTTCAACTACGAACTTTCCATGAGGAGATAAAGCCAGTATATGTAACTTTTTGCACAGTGATCGGATTTGCAAAAGGAACACATATTCTTGTTTCCCACAGTCTGGGAATGCTAAAACACCTTCAATTTTCAACTACGAACTTTCCATGAGGAGATAAAGCCAGTATATGTAACTTTTTGAAGAGTGGTCCGATTTGCAAAAGGAACACATATTCTTGTTTCCCACAGTCTAACAATCCCAAAACACCTTCAATTTTCAACTACGAACTTTCCATGAGGAGATAAAGCCAGTATATGTAACTTTTTGCACAGTGATCGGATTTGCAAAAGGAACACATATTCTTGTTTCCCACAGTCTGAGAATGCCAAAACACCTTCAATTTTCAACTACGAACTTTGCATGAGGAGATAAAGCCAGTATATGTAACTTTTTGAAGAGAGATCCGATTTGCAAAAGAAACACATATTCTTGTTTCCCACAGTCTGAGAATGCCAAAACACCTTCAATTTTCAACTACGAACTTTCCATGAGGAGATAAAGCCAGTATATGTAACTTTTTGAAGAGTGATCCGATTTGGAAAAGGAACACATATTCTTCTTTCCCACAGTCTGAGAATGCCAAAACACCTTCAATTTTCAACTAGGAACTTTCCATGAGGAGATAAAGCCAGTATATGTAACTTTTTGCACAGTGATCCGATTTGCAAAAGGAACACATATTCTTGTTTCCCACAGTCTGAGAATGCCAAAACACCTTCAATTTTCAACTACGAACTTTCCATGAGGAGATAAAGCCAGTATATGTATCTTTTTGCACAGTGATCGGATTTGCAAAAGGAACACATATTCTTGTTTCCCACAGTCTGGGAATGCTAAAACACCTTCAATTTTCAACTACGAACTTTCCATGAGGAGATAAAGCCAGTATATGTAACTTTTTGAAGAGTGATCCGATTTGCAAAAGAAACACATATTCTTGTTTCCCACAGTCTGAGAATGCCAAAACACCTTCAATTTTCAACTACGAACTTTCCATGAGGAGATAAAGCCAGTATATGTAACTTTATGAAGAGTGATCCGATTTGCAAAAGGAACACATATTCTTCTTTCCCACAGTCTGAGAATGCCAAAACACCTTCAGTTTTCAACTACGAACTTTCCATGAGGAGATAAAGCTAGTATATGTAACTTTTTGAAGAGTGATCCGATTTGCAAAAGGAACACATATTCTTGTTTCCCACAGTCTGAGAATGCCAAAACACCTTCAATTTTCAACTACGAACTTTCCAAGAGGAGATAAAGCCAGTATATGTAACTTTTTGAAGAGTGATTCGATTTGCAAAAGGAACACATATTCTTGTTTCTCACAGTCTGAGAATGCCAAAACACCTTCAATTTTCAACTACGAACTTTCCATGAGGAGATAAAGCCAGTATATGTAACTTTTTGCACAGTGATCCGATTTGCAAAAGGAACACATATTCTTGTTTCCCACAGTCTGAGAATGCCAAAACACCTTCAATTTTCAACTACGAACTTCCCATGAGGAGATAAAGCCAGTATATGTAACTTTTTGCACAGTGATCGGATTTGCAAAAGGAACACATATTCTTGTTTCCCACAGTCTGAGAATGCTAAAACACCTTCAATTTTCAACTACGAACTTTGCATGAGGAGATAAAGCCAGTATATGTAACTTTTTGAAGAGAGATCCGATTTGCAAAAGAAACACATATTCTTGTTTCCCACAGTCTGAGAATGCCAAAACACCTTCAATTTTCAACTACGAACTTTCCATGAGGAGATAAAGCCAGTATATGTAACTTTTTGAAGAGTGATCCGATTTGGAAAAGGAACACATATTCTTGTTTCCCACAGTCTGAGAATGCCAAAACACCTTCAATTTTCAACTACGAACTTTCCATGAGGAGATAAAGCCAGTATATGTAACTTTATGAAGAGTGATCCGATTTGCAAAAGGAAGACATATTCTTCTTTGCCACAGTCTGAGAATGCCAAAACACCTTCAGTTTTCAACTACGAACTTTCCATGAGGAGATAAAGCCAGTATATGTAACTTTTTGAAGAGTGATCCGATTTGCAAAAGGAACACATATTCTTGTTTCCCACAGTCTGAGAATGCCAAAACACCTTCAATTTTCAACTACGAACTTTCCAAGAGGAGATAAAGCCAGTATATGTAACTTTTTGAAGAGTGATTCGATTTGCAAAAGGAACACATATTCTTGTTTCTCACAGTCTGAGAATGCCAAAACACCTTCAATTTTCAACTACGAGCTTTCCATGAGGAGATAAAGCCAGTATATGTAACTTTTTGCACAGTGATCCGATTTGCAAAAGAAACACATATTCTTGTTTCCCACAGTCTGAGAATGCCAAAACAAATTCATTTTTCAAATATGAACTTTGCATGAGGAGATAAAGCCAGTATATGTAACTTTTTGAAGAGTGATCCGATTTGCAAAAGGAACACATATTCTTGTTCCCCACAGTCTGAGAATACCAAAACACATTCAATTTTCAAATATGAACTTTCCATGAGGAGATAAAGCCAGTATATGTAACTTTTTGAAGAGAGATCCGATTTGCAAAAGAAACACATATTCTTGTTTCCCACAGTCTGAGAATGCCAAAACACCTTCAATTTTCAACTACGAACTTTCCATGAGGAGATAAAGCCAGTATATATAACTTTTTGAAGAGTGATCCGATTTTCAAAAGAAACACATATTCTTGTTTCCCACAGTCTGAGAATGCCAAAACACCTTCAATTTTCAACTACGAACTTTCCATGAGGAGATAAAGCCAGTATATGTAACTTTTTGAAGAGAGATCCGATTTGCAAAAGAAACACATATTCTTGTTTCCCACAGTCTGAGAATGCCAAAACACCTTCAATTTTCAACTACGAACTTTCCATGAGGAGATAAAGCCAGTATATGTAACTTTTTGAAGAGTGATCCGATTTGGAAAAGGAACACATATTCTTCTTTCCCACAGTCTGAGAATGCCAAAACACCTTCAATTTTCAACTAGGAACTTTCCATGAGGAGATAAAGCCAGTATATGTAACTTTTTGAAGAGTGATCGGATTTGCAAAAGGAACACATATTCTTGTTTCCCACAGTCTGAGAATGCCAAAACACCTTCAATTTTCAACTACGAACTTTCTATGAGGAGATAAAGCCAGTATATGTAACTTTTTGAAGAGTGATCCGATTTGCAAAAGAAACACATATTCTTGTTTCCCACAGTCTGAGAATGCCAAAACACCTTCAATTTTCAACTACGAACTTTCCATGAGGAGATAAAGCCAGTATATGTAACTTTATGAAGAGTGATCCGATTTTCAAAAGGAACACATATTCTTCTTTCCCACAGTCTGAGAATGCCAAAACACCTTCAATTTTCAACTACGAACTTTCCATGAGGAGATAAAGCCAGTATATGTAACTTTTTGCACAGTGATCCGATTTGCAAAAGGAACACATATTCTTGTTTCCCACAGTCTGAGAATGCCAAAACACCTTCAATTTTCAACTACGAACTTTCCATGAGGAGATAAAGCCAGTATATGTAACTTTTTGCACAGTGATCGGATTTGCAAAAGGAACACATATTCTTGTTTCCCACAGTCTGGGAATGCTAAAACACCTTCAATTTTCAACTACGAACTTTCCATGAGGAGATAAAGCCAGTATATGTAACTTTTTGAAGAGTGGTCCGATTTGCAAAAGGAACACATATTCTTGTTTCCCACAGTCTAACAATCCCAAAACACCTTCAATTTTCAACTACGAACTTTCCATGAGGAGATAAAGCCAGTATATGTAACTTTTTGCACAGTGATCGGATTTGCAAAAGGAACACATATTCTTGTTTCCCACAGTCTGAGAATGCTAAAACACCTTCAATTTTCAATTACGAACTTTGCATGAGGAGATAAAGCCAGTATATGTAACTTTTTGAAGAGAGATCCGATTTGCAAAAGAAACACATATTCTTGTTTCCCACAGTCTGAGAATGCCAAAACACCTTCAATTTTCAACTACGAACTTTCCATGAGGAGATAAAGCCAGTATATGTAACTTTTTGCACAGTGATCCGATTTGCAAAAGGAACACATATTCTTGTTTCCCACAGTCTGAGAATGCCAAAACACCTTCAATTTTCAACTACGAACTTTCCATGAGGAGATAAAGCCAGTATATGTAACTTTTTGCACAGTGATCGGATTTGCAAAAGGAACACATATTCTTGTTTCCCACAGTCTGGGAATGCTAAAACACCTTCAATTTTCAACTACGAACTTTCCATGAGGAGATAAAGCCAGTATATGTAACTTTTTGAAGAGTGGTCCGATTTGCAAAAGGAACACATATTCTTGTTTCCCACAGTCTAACAATCCCAAAACACCTTCAATTTTCAACTACGAACTTTCCATGAGGAGATAAAGCCAGTATATGTAACTTTTTCCACAGTGATCGGATTTGCAAAAGGAACACATATTCTTGTTTCCCACAGTCTGAGAATGCTAAAACACCTTCAATTTTCAACTACGAACTTTGCATGAGGAGATAAAGCCAGTATATGTAACTTTTTGAAGAGAGATCCGATTTGCAAAAGAAACACATATTCTTGTTTCCCACAGTCTGAGAATGCCAAAACACCTTCAATTTTCAACTACGAACTTTCCGTGAGGAGATAAAGCCAGTATATGTAACTTTTTGAAGAGTGATCCGATTTGGAAAAGGAACACATATTCTTCTTTCCCACAGTCTGAGAATGCCAAAACACCTTCAATTTTCAACTAGGAACTTTCCATGAGGAGATAAAGCCAGTATATGTAACTTTTTGAAGAGTGATCGGATTTGCAAAAGGAACACATATTCTTGTTTCCCACAGTCTGAGAATGCCAAAACAGCTTCAATTTTCAACTACGAACTTTCCATGAGGAGATAAAGCCAGTATATATAACTTTTTGAAGAGTGATCCGATTTTCAAAAGAAACACATATTCTTGTTTCCCACAGTCTGAGAATGCCAAAACACATTCAATTTTCAAATATGAACTTTCCAGGAGGAGATAAAGCCAGTATATGTAACTTTTTGAAGAGAGATCCGATTTGCAAAAGAAACAGATATTCTTGTTTCCCACAGTCTGAGAATGCCAAAACACCTTCAATTTTCAACTACGAACTTTCCATGAGGAGATAAAGCCAGTATATGTAACTTTTTGCACAGTGATCCGATTTGCAAAAGGAACACATATTCTTGTTTCCCACAGTCTGAGAATGCCAAAACACCTTCAATTTTCAACTAGGAACTTTCCATGAGGAGATAAAGCCAGTATATGTAACTTTTTGCACAGTGATCCGATTTGCAAAAGGAACACATATTCTTGTTTCCCACAGTCTGAGAATGCCAAAACACCTTCAATTTTCAACTACGAACTTTCCATGAGGAGATAAAGCCAGTATATGTAACTTTTTGAAGAGTGATCCGATTTGCAAAAGAAACACATATTCTTGTTTCCCACAGTCTGAGAATGCCAAAACACCTTCAATTTTCAACTACGAACTTTCCATGAGGAGATAAAGCCAGTATATGTAACTTTATGAAGAGTGATCCGATTTGCAAAACGAACACATATTCTTCTTTCCCACAGTCTGAGAATGCCAAAACACCTTCAGTTTTCAACTACGAACTTTCCATGAGGAGATAAAGCCAGTATATGTAACTTTTTGAAGAGTGATCCGATTTGCAAAAGGAACACATATTCTTGTTTCCCACAGTCTGAGAATGCCAAAACACCTTCAATTTTCAACTACGAACTTTCCAAGAGGAGATAAAGCCAGTATATGTAACTTTTTGAAGAGTGATTCGATTTGCAAAAGGAACACATATTCTTGTTTCTCACAGTCTGACAATGCCAAAACACCTTCAATTTTCAACTACGAACTTTCCATGAGGAGATAAAGCCAGTATATGTAACTTTTTGCACAGTGATCCGATTTGCAAAAGGAACACATATTCTTGTTTCCCACAGTCTGAGAATGCCAAAACACCTTCAATTTTCAACTACGAACTTTCCATGAGGAGATAAAGCCAGTATATGTAACTTTTTGCACAGTGATCCGATTTGGAAAAGGAACACATATTCTTCTTTCCCACAGTCTGAGAATGCCAAAACACCTTCAATTTTCAACTAGGAACTTTCCATGAGGAGATAAAGCCAGTATATGTAACTTTTTGAAGAGTGATCGGATTTGCAAAAGGAACACATATTCTTGTTTCCCACAGTCTGAGAATGCCAAAACAGCTTCAATTTTCAACTACGAACTTTCCATGAGGAGATAAAGCCAGTATATGTAACTTTATGAAGAGTGATCCGATTTTCAAAAGGAACACATATTCTTCTTTCCCACAGTCTGAGAATGCCAAAACACCTTCAGTTTTCAACTACGAACTTTCCATGAGGAGATAAAGCCAGTATATGTAACTTTTTGAAGAGTGATCCGATTTTCAAAAGGAAC
The DNA here is from genome assembly GCA_030761175.1 of Masticophis lateralis. Lineage (NCBI taxonomy): Eukaryota > Metazoa > Chordata > Lepidosauria > Squamata > Colubridae > Masticophis > Masticophis lateralis. The sequence continues at coordinate 25,266,689 of JAUDYJ010000012.1, read as the reverse complement.
ACATATTCTTGTTTCCCACAGTCTGAGAATGCCAAAACACCTTCAATTTTCAACTACGAACTTTCCAAGAGGAGATAAAGCCAGTATATGTAACTTTTTGAAGAGTGATTCGATTTGCAAAAGGAACACATATTCTTGTTTCTCACAGTCTGAGAATGCCAAAACACCTTCAATTTTCAACTACGAGCTTTCCATGAGGAGATAAAGCCAGTATATGTAACTTTTTGAAGAGTGATCGGATTTGCAAAAGGAACACATATTCTTGTTTCCCACAGTCTGAGAATGCCAAAACACCTTCAATTTTCAACTACGAACTTTCCAAGAGGAGATAAAGCCAGTATATGTAACTTTTTGAAGAGTGATTCGATTTGCAAAAGGAACACATATTCTTGTTTCTCACAGTCTGAGAATGCCAAAACACCTTCAATTTTCAACTACGAGCTTTCCATGAGGAGATAAAGCCAGTATATGTAACTTTTTGCACAGTGATCCGATTTGGAAAAGAAACACATATTCTTGTTTCCCACAGTCTGAGAATGCCAAAACAAATTCATTTTTCAAATATGAACTTTGCATGAGGAGATAAAGCCAGTATATGTAACTTTTTGAAGAGTGATCCGATTTGCAAAAGGAACACATATTCTTGTTCCCCACAGTCTGAGAATGCCAAAACACATTCAATTTTCAACTACGAACTTTGCATGAGGAGATAAAGCCAGTATATGTAACTTTTTGAAGAGAGATCCGATTTGCAAAAGAAACACATATTCTTGTTTCCCACAGTCTGAGAATGCCAAAACACCTTCAATTTTCAACTACGAACTTTCCGTGAGGAGATAAAGCCAGTATATGTAACTTTTTGAAGAGTGATCCGATTTGGAAAAGGAACACATATTCTTCTTTCCCACAGTCTGAGAATGCCAAAACACCTTCAATTTTCAACTAGGAACTTTCCATGAGGAGATAAAGCCAGTATATGTAACTTTTTGAAGAGTGATCCGATTTGGAAAAGGAACACATATTCTTGTTTCCCACAGTCTGAGAATGCCAAAACACATTCAATTTTCAAATATGAACTTTCCAGGAGGAGATAAAGCCAGTATATGTAACTTTTTGAAGAGAGATCCGATTTGCATAAAGAAACACATATTCTTGTTTCCCACAGTCTGAGAATGCTAAAACACCTTCAATTTTCAATTACGAACTTTGCATGAGGAGATAAAGCCTGTATATGTAACTTTTTGAAGAGAGATCCGATTTGCAAAAGAAACACATATTCTTGTTTCCCACAGTCTGAGAATGCCAAAACACCTTCAATTTTCAACTACGAACTTTCCATGAGGAGATAAAGCCAGTATATGTAACTTTTTGCACAGTGATCCGATTTGCAAAAGGAACACATATTCTTGTTTCCCACAGTCTGAGAATGCCAAAACACCTTCAATTTTCAACTACGAACTTTCCATGAGGAGATAAAGCCAGTATATGTAACTTTTTGCACAGTGATCGGATTTGCAAAAGGAACACATATTCTTGTTTCCCACAGTCTGGGAATGCTAAAACACCTTCAATTTTCAACTACGAACTTTCCATGAGGAGATAAAGCCAGTATATGTAACTTTTTGAAGAGTGGTCCGATTTGCAAAAGGAACACATATTCTTGTTTCCCACAGTCTAACAATCCCAAAACACCTTCAATTTTCAACTACGAACTTTCCATGAGGAGATAAAGCCAGTATATGTAACTTTTTGCACAGTGATCGGATTTGCAAAAGGAACACATATTCTTGTTTCCCACAGTCTGAGAATGCTAAAACACCTTCAATTTTCAACTACGAACTTTGCATGAGGAGATAAAGCCAGTATATGTAACTTTTTGAAGAGAGATCCGATTTGCAAAAGAAACACATATTCTTGTTTCCCACAGTCTGAGAATGCCAAAACACCTTCAATTTTCAACTACGAACTTTCCGTGAGGAGATAAAACCAGTATATGTAACTTTTTGAAGAGTGATCCGATTTGGAAAAGGAACACATATTCTTCTTTCCCACAGTCTGAGAATGCCAAAACACCTTCAATTTTCAACTAGGAACTTTCCATGAGGAGATAAAGCCAGTATATGTAACTTTTTGAAGAGTGATCGGATTTGCAAAAGGAACACATATTCTTGTTTCCCACAGTCTGAGAATGCCAAAACAGCTTCAATTTTCAACTACGAACTTTCCATGAGGAGATAAAGCCAGTATATATAACTTTTTGAAGAGTGATCCGATTTTCAAAAGAAACACATATTCTTGTTTCCCACAGTCTGAGAATGCCAAAACACATTCAATTTTCAAATATGAACTTTCCAGGAGGAGATAAAGCCAGTATATGTAACTTTTTGAAGAGAGATCCGATTTGCAAAAGAAACAGATATTCTTGTTTCCCACAGTCTGAGAATGCCAAAACACCTTCAATTTTCAACTACGAACTTTCCATGAGGAGATAAAGCCAGTATATGTAACTTTTTGCACAGTGATCCGATTTGCAAAAGGAACACATATTCTTGTTTCCCACAGTCTGAGAATGCCAAAACACCTTCAATTTTCAACTAGGAACTTTCCATGAGGAGATAAAGCCAGTATATGTAACTTTTTGCACAGTGATCCGATTTGCAAAAGGAACACATATTCTTGTTTCCCACAGTCTGAGAATGCCAAAACACCTTCAATTTTCAACTACGAACTTTCCATGAGGAGATAAAGCCAGTATATGTAACTTTTTGAAGAGTGATCCGATTTGCAAAAGAAACACATATTCTTGTTTCCCACAGTCTGAGAATGCCAAAACACCTTCAATTTTCAACTACGAACTTTCCATGAGGAGATAAAGCCAGTATATGTAACTTTATGAAGAGTGATCCGATTTGCAAAACGAACACATATTCTTCTTTCCCACAGTCTGAGAATGCCAAAACACCTTCAGTTTTCAACTACGAACTTTCCATGAGGAGATAAAGCCAGTATATGTAACTTTTTGAAGAGTGATCCGATTTGCAAAAGGAACACATATTCTTGTTTCCCACAGTCTGAGAATGCCAAAACACCTTCAATTTTCAACTACGAACTTTCCAAGAGGAGATAAAGCCAGTATATGTAACTTTTTGAAGAGTGATTCGATTTGCAAAAGGAACACATATTCTTGTTTCTCACAGTCTGACAATGCCAAAACACCTTCAATTTTCAACTACGAACTTTCCATGAGGAGATAAAGCCAGTATATGTAACTTTTTGCACAGTGATCCGATTTGCAAAAGGAACACATATTCTTGTTTCCCACAGTCTGAGAATGCCAAAACACCTTCAATTTTCAACTACGAACTTTCCATGAGGAGATAAAGCCAGTATATGTAACTTTTTGCACAGTGATCCGATTTGGAAAAGGAACACATATTCTTCTTTCCCACAGTCTGAGAATGCCAAAACACCTTCAATTTTCAACTAGGAACTTTCCATGAGGAGATAAAGCCAGTATATGTAACTTTTTGAAGAGTGATCGGATTTGCAAAAGGAACACATATTCTTGTTTCCCACAGTCTGAGAATGCCAAAACAGCTTCAATTTTCAACTACGAACTTTCCATGAGGAGATAAAGCCAGTATATGTAACTTTATGAAGAGTGATCCGATTTTCAAAAGGAACACATATTCTTCTTTCCCACAGTCTGAGAATGCCAAAACACCTTCAGTTTTCAACTACGAACTTTCCATGAGGAGATAAAGCCAGTATATGTAACTTTTTGAAGAGTGATCCGATTTTCAAAAGGAACACATATTCTTGTTTCCCACAGTCTGAGAATGCCAAAACACCTTCAATTTTCAACTACGAACTTTCCAAGAGGAGATAAAGCCAGTATATGTAACTTTTTGAAGAGTGATTCGATTTGCAAAAGGAACACATATTCTTGTTTCTCACAGTCTGAGAATGCCAAAACACCTTCAATTTTCAACTACGAGCTTTCCATGAGGAGATAAAGCCAGTATATGTAACTTTTTGAAGAGTGATCGGATTTGCAAAAGGAACACATATTCTTGTTTCCCACAGTCTGAGAATGCCAAAACACCTTCAATTTTCAACTACGAACTTTCCAAGAGGAGATAAAGCCAGTATATGTAACTTTTTGAAGAGTGATTCGATTTGCAAAAGGAACACATATTCTTGTTTCTCACAGTCTGAGAATGCCAAAACACCTTCAATTTTCAACTACGAGCTTTCCATGAGGAGATAAAGCCAGTATATGTAACTTTTTGCACAGTGATCCGATTTGGAAAAGAAACACATATTCTTGTTTCCCACAGTCTGAGAATGCCAAAACAAATTCATTTTTCAAATATGAACTTTGCATGAGGAGATAAAGCCAGTATATGTAACTTTTTGAAGAGTGATCCGATTTGCAAAAGGAACACATATTCTTGTTCCCCACAGTCTGAGAATGCCAAAACACATTCAATTTTCAACTACGAACTTTGCATGAGGAGATAAAGCCAGTATATGTAACTTTTTGAAGAGAGATCCGATTTGCAAAAGAAACACATATTCTTGTTTCCCACAGTCTGAGAATGCCAAAACACCTTCAATTTTCAACTACGAACTTTCCGTGAGGAGATAAAGCCAGTATATGTAACTTTTTGAAGAGTGATCCGATTTGGAAAAGGAACACATATTCTTCTTTCCCACAGTCTGAGAATGCCAAAACACCTTCAATTTTCAACTAGGAACTTTCCATGAGGAGATAAAGCCAGTATATGTAACTTTTTGAAGAGAGATCCGATTTGCAAAAGAAACACATATTCTTGTTTCCCACAGTCTGAGAATGCCAAAACACCTTCAATTTTCAACTACGAACTTTCCATGAGGAGATAAAGCCAGTATATGTAACTTTTTGCACAGTGATCCGATTTGCAAAAGGAACACATATTCTTGTTTCCCACAGTCTGAGAATGCCAAAACACCTTCAATTTTCAACTACGAACTTTCCATGAGGAGATAAAGCCAGTATATGTAACTTTTTGCACAGTGATCGGATTTGCAAAAGGAACACATATTCTTGTTTCCCACAGTCTGGGAATGCTAAAACACCTTCAATTTTCAACTACGAACTTTCCATGAGGAGATAAAGCCAGTATATGTAACTTTTTGAAGAGTGGTCCGATTTGCAAAAGGAACACATATTCTTGTTTCCCACAGTCTAACAATCCCAAAACACCTTCAATTTTCAACTACGAACTTTCCATGAGGAGATAAAGCCAGTATATGTAACTTTTTCCACAGTGATCGGATTTGCAAAAGGAACACATATTCTTGTTTCCCACAGTCTGAGAATGCTAAAACACCTTCAATTTTCAACTACGAACTTTGCATGAGGAGATAAAGCCAGTATATGTAACTTTTTGAAGAGAGATCCGATTTGCAAAAGAAACACATATTCTTGTTTCCCACAGTCTGAGAATGCCAAAACACCTTCAATTTTCAACTACGAACTTTCCGTGAGGAGATAAAGCCAGTATATGTAACTTTTTGAAGAGTGATCCGATTTGGAAAAGGAACACATATTCTTCTTTCCCACAGTCTGAGAATGCCAAAACACCTTCAATTTTCAACTAGGAACTTTCCATGAGGAGATAAAGCCAGTATATGTAACTTTTTGAAGAGTGATCGGATTTGCAAAAGGAACACATATTCTTGTTTCCCACAGTCTGAGAATGCCAAAACAGCTTCAATTTTCAACTACGAACTTTCCATGAGGAGATAAAGCCAGTATATATAACTTTTTGAAGAGTGATCCGATTTTCAAAAGAAACACATATTCTTGTTTCCCACAGTCTGAGAATGCCAAAACACATTCAATTTTCAAATATGAACTTTCCAGGAGGAGATAAAGCCAGTATATGTAACTTTTTGAAGAGAGATCCGATTTGCAAAAGAAACAGATATTCTTGTTTCCCACAGTCTGAGAATGCCAAAACACCTTCAATTTTCAACTACGAACTTTCCATGAGGAGATAAAGCCAGTATATGTAACTTTTTGCACAGTGATCCGATTTGCAAAAGGAACACATATTCTTGTTTCCCACAGTCTGAGAATGCCAAAACACCTTCAATTTTCAACTAGGAACTTTCCATGAGGAGATAAAGCCAGTATATGTAACTTTTTGCACAGTGATCCGATTTGCAAAAGGAACACATATTCTTGTTTCCCACAGTCTGAGAATGCCAAAACACCTTCAATTTTCAACTACGAACTTTCCATGAGGAGATAAAGCCAGTATATGTAACTTTTTGAAGAGTGATCCGATTTGCAAAAGAAACACATATTCTTGTTTCCCACAGTCTGAGAATGCCAAAACACCTTCAATTTTCAACTACGAACTTTCCATGAGGAGATAAAGCCAGTATATGTAACTTTATGAAGAGTGATCCGATTTGCAAAACGAACACATATTCTTCTTTCCCACAGTCTGAGAATGCCAAAACACCTTCAGTTTTCAACTACGAACTTTCCATGAGGAGATAAAGCCAGTATATGTAACTTTTTGAAGAGTGATCCGATTTGCAAAAGGAACACATATTCTTGTTTCCCACAGTCTGAGAATGCCAAAACACCTTCAATTTTCAACTACGAACTTTCCAAGAGGAGATAAAGCCAGTATATGTAACTTTTTGAAGAGTGATTCGATTTGCAAAAGGAACACATATTCTTGTTTCTCACAGTCTGACAATGCCAAAACACCTTCAATTTTCAACTACGAACTTTCCATGAGGAGATAAAGCCAGTATATGTAACTTTTTGCACAGTGATCCGATTTGCAAAAGGAACACATATTCTTGTTTCCCACAGTCTGAGAATGCCAAAACACCTTCAATTTTCAACTACGAACTTTCCATGAGGAGATAAAGCCAGTATATGTAACTTTTTGCACAGTGATCCGATTTGGAAAAGGAACACATATTCTTCTTTCCCACAGTCTGAGAATGCCAAAACACCTTCAATTTTCAACTAGGAACTTTCCATGAGGAGATAAAGCCAGTATATGTAACTTTTTGAAGAGTGATCGGATTTGCAAAAGGAACACATATTCTTGTTTCCCACAGTCTGAGAATGCCAAAACAGCTTCAATTTTCAACTACGAACTTTCCATGAGGAGATAAAGCCAGTATATGTAACTTTATGAAGAGTGATCCGATTTTCAAAAGGAACACATATTCTTCTTTCCCACAGTCTGAGAATGCCAAAACACCTTCAGTTTTCAACTACGAACTTTCCATGAGGAGATAAAGCCAGTATATGTAACTTTTTGAAGAGTGATCCGATTTTCAAAAGGAACACATATTCTTGTTTCCCACAGTCTGAGAATGCCAAAACACCTTCAATTTTCAACTACGAACTTTCCAAGAGGAGATAAAGCCAGTATATGTAACTTTTTGAAGAGTGATTCGATTTGCAAAAGGAACACATATTCTTGTTTCTCACAGTCTGAGAATGCCAAAACACCTTCAATTTTCAACTACGAGCTTTCCATGAGGAGATAAAGCCAGTATATGTAACTTTTTGAAGAGTGATCGGATTTGCAAAAGGAACACATATTCTTGTTTCCCACAGTCTGAGAATGCCAAAACACCTTCAATTTTCAACTACGAACTTTCCAAGAGGAGATAAAGCCAGTATATGTAACTTTTTGAAGAGTGATTCGATTTGCAAAAGGAACACATATTCTTGTTTCTCACAGTCTGAGAATGCCAAAACACCTTCAATTTTCAACTACGAGCTTTCCATGAGGAGATAAAGCCAGTATATGTAACTTTTTGCACAGTGATCCGATTTGGAAAAGAAACACATATTCTTGTTTCCCACAGTCTGAGAATGCCAAAACAAATTCATTTTTCAAATATGAACTTTGCATGAGGAGATAAAGCCAGTATATGTAACTTTTTGAAGAGTGATCCGATTTGCAAAAGGAACACATATTCTTGTTCCCCACAGTCTGAGAATGCCAAAACACATTCAATTTTCAACTACGAACTTTGCATGAGGAGATAAAGCCAGTATATGTAACTTTTTGAAGAGAGATCCGATTTGCAAAAGAAACACATATTCTTGTTTCCCACAGTCTGAGAATGCCAAAACACCTTCAATTTTCAACTACGAACTTTCCGTGAGGAGATAAAGCCAGTATATGTAACTTTTTGAAGAGTGATCCGATTTGGAAAAGGAACACATATTCTTCTTTCCCACAGTCTGAGAATGCCAAAACACCTTCAATTTTCAACTAGGAACTTTCCATGAGGAGATAAAGCCAGTATATGTAACTTTTTGAAGAGTGATCGGATTTGCAAAAGGAACACATATTCTTGTTTCCCACAGTCTGAGAATGCCAAAACACATTCAATTTTCAAATATGAACTTTCCAGGAGGAGATAAAGCCAGTATATGTAACTTTTTGAAGAGAGATCCGATTTGCATAAAGAAACACATATTCTTGTTTCCCACAGTCTGAGAATGCCAAAACACCTTCAATTTTCAACTACGAACTTTCCAAGAGGAGATAAAGCCAGTATATGTAACTTTTTGAAGAGTGATTCGATTTGCAAAAGGAACACATATTCTTGTTTCTCACAGTCTGAGAATGCCAAAACACCTTCAATTTTCAACTACGAGCTTTCCATGAGGAGATAAAGCCAGTATATGTAACTTTTTGAAGAGTGATCGGATTTGCAAAAGGAACACATATTCTTGTTTCCCACAGTCTGAGAATGCCAAAACACCTTCAATTTTCAACTACGAACTTTCCAAGAGGAGATAAAGCCAGTATATGTAACTTTTTGAAGAGTGATTCGATTTGCAAAAGGAACACATATTCTTGTTTCTCACAGTCTGAGAATGCCAAAACACCTTCAATTTTCAACTACGAGCTTTCCATGAGGAGATAAAGCCAGTACATGTAACTTTTTGCACAGTGATCCGATTTGGAAAAGAAACACATATTCTTGTTTCCCACAGTCTGAGAATGCCAAAACAAATTCATTTTTCAAATATGAACTTTGCATGAGGAGATAAAGCCAGTATATGTAACTTTTTGAAGAGTGATCCGATTTGCAAAAGGAACACATATTCTTGTTCCCCACAGTCTGAGAATGCCAAAACACATTCAATTTTCAAATATGAACTTTCCATGAGGAGATAAAGCCAGTATATGTAACTTTTTGAAGAGAGATCCGATTTGCAAAAGAAACACATATTCTTGTTTCCCACAGTCTGAGAATGCCAAAAGACCTTCAATTTTGAACTACGAACTTTCCATGAGGAGATAAAGCCAGTATATGTAACTTTTTGCACAGTGATCCGATTTGCAAAAGGAACACATATTCTTGTTTCCCACAGTCTGAGAATGCCAAAACAGCTTCAATTTTCAACTACGAACTTTCCATGAGGAGATAAAGCCAGTATATATAACTTTTTGAAGAGTGATCCGATTTTCAAAAGAAACACATATTCTTGTTTCCCACAGTCTGAGAATGCCAAAACACATTCAATTTTCAAATATGAACTTTCCATGAGGAGATAAAGCCAGTATATGTAACTTTTTGAAGAGAGATCCGATTTGCAAAAGAAACACATATTCTTGTTTCCCACAGTCTGAGAATGCCAAAAGACCTTCAATTTTGAACTACGAACTTTCCATGAGGAGATAAAGCCAGTATATGTAACTTTTTGCACAGTGATCCGATTTGCAAAAGGAACACATATTCTTGTTTCCCACAGTCTGAGAATGCCAAAACACCTTCAATTTTCAACTAGGAACTTTCCATGAGGAGATAAAGCCAGTATATGTAACTTTTTGCACAGTGATCCGATTTGCAAAAGGAACACATATTCTTGTTTCCCACAGTCTGAGAATGCCAAAGCACCTTCAATTTTCAACTACGAACTTTCCATGAGGAGATAAAGCCAGTATATGTAACTTTTTGAAGAGTGATCCGATTTGCAAAAGAAAAACATATTCTTGTTTCCCACAGTCTGAGAATGCCAAAACACCTTCAATTTTCAACTACGAACTTTCCATGAGGAGATAAAGCCAGTATATGTAACTTTATGAAGAGTGATCCGATTTGCAAAAGGAACACATATTCTTCTTTCCCACAGTCTGAGAATGCCAAAACACCTTCAGTTTTCAACTACGAACTTTCCATGAGGAGATAAAGCCAGTATATGTAACTTTTTGAAGAGTGATCCGATTTGCAAAAGGAACACATATTCTTGTTTCCCACAGTCTGAGAATGCCAAAACACCTTCAATTTTCAACTACGAACTTTCCAAGAGGAGATAAAGCCAGTATATGTAACTTTTTGAAGAGTGATTCGATTTGCAAAAGGAACACATATTCTTGTTTCTCACAGTCTGAGAATGCCAAAACACCTTCAATTTTCAACTACGAACTTTCCATGAGGAGATAAAGCCAGTATATGTAACTTTTTGCACAGTGATCCGATTTGCAAAAGGAACACATATTCTTGTTTCCCACAGTCTGAGAATGCCAAAACACCTTCAATTTTCAACTACGAACTTTCCATGAGGAGATAAAGCCAGTATATGTAACTTTTTGCACAGTGATCGGATTTGCAAAAGGAACACATATTCTTGTTTCCCACAGTCTGGGAATGCTAAAACACCTTCAATTTTCAACTACGAACTTTCCATGAGGAGATAAAGCCAGTATATGTAACTTTTTGAAGAGTGGTCCGATTTGCAAAAGGAACACATATTCTTGTTTCCCACAGTCTAACAATCCCAAAACACCTTCAATTTTCAACTACGAACTTTCCATGAGGAGATAAAGCCAGTATATGTAACTTTTTGCACAGTGATCGGATTTGCAAAAGGAACACATATTCTTGTTTCCCACAGTCTGAGAATGCTAAAACACCTTCAATTTTCAACTACGAACTTTGCATGAGGAGATAAAGCCAGTATATGTAACTTTTTGAAGAGAGATCCGATTTGCAAAAGAAACACATATTCTTGTTTCCCACAGTCTGAGAATGCCAAAACACCTTCAATTTTCAACTACGAACTTTCCATGAGGAGATAAAGCCAGTATATGTAACTTTTTGAAGAGTGATCCGATTTGGAAAAGGAACACATATTCTTCTTTCCCACAGTCTGAGAATGCCAAAACACCTTCAATTTTCAACTAGGAACTTTCCATGAGGAGATAAAGCCAGTATATGTAACTTTTTGAAGAGTGATCGGATTTGCAAAAGGAACACATATTCTTGTTTCCCACAGTCTGAGAATGCCAAAACAGCTTCAATTTTCAACTACGAACTTTCCATGAGGAGATAAAGCCAGTATATATAACTTTTTGAAGAGTGATCCGATTTTCAAAAGAAACACATATTCTTGTTTCCCACAGTCTGAGAATGCCAAAACACATTCAATTTTCAAATATGAACTTTCCATGAGGAGATAAAGCCAGTATATGTAACTTTTTGAAGAGAGATCCGATTTGCAAAAGAAACACATATTCTTGTTTCCCACAGTCTGAGAATGCCAAAAGACCTTCAATTTTGAACTACGAACTTTCCATGAGGAGATAAAGCCAGTATATGTAACTTTTTGCACAGTGATCCGATTTGCAAAAGGAACACATATTCTTGTTTCCCACAGTCTGAGAATGCCAAAACACCTTCAATTTTCAACTACGAACTTTCCATGAGGAGATAAAGCCAGTATATGTAACTTTTTGAAGAGTGATCTGATTTGCAAAAGAAAAACATATTCTTGTTTCCCACAGTCTGAGAATGCCAAAACACCTTCAATTTTCAACTACGAACTTTCCATGAGGAGATAAAGCCAGTATATGTAACTTTATGAAGAGTGATCCGATTTGCAAAAGGAACACATATTCTTCTTTCCCACAGTCTGAGAATGCCAAAACACCTTCAGTTTTCAACTACGAACTTTCCATGAGGAGATAAAGCCAGTATATGTAACTTTTTGAAGAGTGATCCGATTTGCAAAAGGAACACATATTCTTGTTTCCCACAGTCTGAGAATGCCAAAACACCTTCAATTTTCAACTACGAACTTTCCAAGAGGAGATAAAGCCAGTATATGTAACTTTTTGAAGAGTGATTCGATTTGCAAAAGGAACACATATTCTTGTTTCTCACAGTCTGAGAATGCCAAAACACCTTCAATTTTCAACTACGAACTTTCCATGAGGAGATAAAGCCAGTATATGTAACTTTTTGCACAGTGATCCGATTTGCAAAAGGAACACATATTCTTGTTTCCCACAGTCTGAGAATGCCAAAACACCTTCAATTTTCAACTACGAACTTTCCATGAGGAGATAAAGCCAGTATATGTAACTTTTTGCACAGTGATCGGATTTGCAAAAGGAACACATATTCTTGTTTCCCACAGTCTGGGAATGCTAAAACACCTTCAATTTTCAACTACGAACTTTCCATGAGGAGATAAAGCCAGTATATGTAACTTTTTGAAGAGTGGTCCGATTTGCAAAAGGAACACATATTCTTGTTTCCCACAGTCTAACAATCCCAAAACACCTTCAATTTTCAACTACGAACTTTCCATGAGGAGATAAAGCCAGTATATGTAACTTTTTGCACAGTGATCGGATTTGCAAAAGGAACACATATTCTTGTTTCCCACAGTCTGAGAATGCTAAAACACCTTCAATTTTCAACTACGAACTTTGCATGAGGAGATAAAGCCAGTATATGTAACTTTTTGAAGAGAGATCCGATTTGCAAAAGAAACACATATTCTTGTTTCCCACAGTCTGAGAATGCCAAAACACCTTGAATTTTCAACTACGAACTTTCCATGAGGAGATAAAGCCAGTATATGTAACTTTTTGAAGAGTGATCCGATTTGGAAAAGGAACACATATTCTTCTTTCCCACAGTCTGAGAATGCCAAAACACCTTCAATTTTCAACTAGGAACTTTCCATGAGGAGATAAAGCCAGTATATGTAACTTTTTGAAGAGTGATCGGATTTGCAAAAGGAACACATATTCTTGTTTCCCACAGTCTGAGAATGCCAAAACAGCTTCAATTTTCAACTACGAACTTTCCATGAGGAGATAAAGCCAGTATATATAACTTTTTGAAGAGTGATCCGATTTTCAAAAGAAACACATATTCTTGTTTCCCACAGTCTGAGAATGCCAAAACACATTCAATTTTCAAATATGAACTTTCCATGAGGAGATAAAGCCAGTATATGTAACTTTTTGAAGAGAGATCCGATTTTCAAAAGAAACACATATTCTTGTTTCCCACAGTCTGAGAATGCCAAAACACCTTCAATTTTCAACTACGAACTTTCCATGAGGAGATAAAGCCAGTATATGTAACTTTTTGCACAGTGATCCGATTTGCAAAAGGAACACATATTCTTGTTTCCCACAGTCTGAGAATGCCAAAACACCTTCAATTTTCAACTAGGAACTTTCCATGAGGAGATAAAGCCAGTATATGTAACTTTTTGAAGAGTGATCGGATTTGCAAAAGGAACACATATTCTTGTTTCCCACAGTCTGAGAATGCCAAAACACCTTCAATTTTCAACTACGAACTTTCCATGAGGAGATAAAGCCAGTATATGTAACATTTTGAAGAGTGATCCGATTTGCAAAAGAAACACATATTCTTGTTTCCCACAGTCTGAGAATGCCAAAACACCTTCAATTTTCAACTACGAACTTTCCATGAGGAGATAAAGCCAGTATATGTAACTTTATGAAGAGTGATCCGATTTGCAAAAGGAACACATATTCTTCTTTCCCACAGTCTGAGAATGCCAAAACACCTTCAGTTTTCAACTACGAACTTTCCATGAGGAGATAAAGCCAGTATATGTAACTTTTTGAAGAGTGATCCGATTTGCAAAAGGAACACATATTCTTGTTTCCCACAGTCTGAGAATGCCAAAACACCTTCAATTTTCAACTACGAACTTTCCAAGAGGAGATAAAGCCAGTATATGTAACTTTTTGAAGAGTGATTCGATTTGCAAAAGGAACACATATTCTTGTTTCTCACAGTCTGAGAATGCCAAAACACCTTCAATTTTCAACTACGAACTTTCCATGAGGAGATAAAGCCAGTATATGTAACTTTTTGCACAGTGATCCGATTTGAAAAGGAACACATATTCTTGTTTCCCACAGTCTGAGAATGCCAAAACACCTTCAATTTTCAACTACGAACTTTCCATGAGGAGATAAAGCCAGTATATGTAACTTTTTGCACAGTGATCGGATTTGCAAAAGGAACACATATTCTTGTTTCCCACAGTCTGGGAATGCTAAAACACCTTCAATTTTCAACTACGAACTTTCCATGAGGAGATAAAGCCAGTATATGTAACTTTTTGAAGAGTGGTCCGATTTGCAAAAGGAACACATATTCTTGTTTCCCAAAGTCTAACAATCCCAAAACACCTTCAATTTTCAACTAGGAACTTTCCATGAGGAGATAAAGCCAGTATATGTAACTTTTTGCACAGTGATCGGATTTGCAAAAGGAACACATATTCTTGTTTCCCACAGTCTGAGAATGCTAAAACACCTTCAATTTTCAACTACAAACTTTGCATGAGGAGATAAAGCCAGTATATGTAACTTTTTGAAGAGAGATCCGATTTGCAAAAGAAACACATATTCTTGTTTCCCACAGTCTGAGAATGCCAAAACACCTTCAATTTTCAACTACGAACTTTCCATGAGGAGATAAAGCCAGTATATGTAACTTTTTGAAGAGTGATCCGATTTGGAAAAGGAACACATATTCTTCTTTCCCACAGTCTGAGAATGCCAAAACACCTTCAATTTTCAACCAGGAACTTTCCATGAGGAGATAAAGCCAGTATATGTAACTTTTTGAAGAGTGATCGGATTTGCAAAAGGAACACATATTCTTGTTTCCCACAGTCTGAGAATGCCAAAACACCTTCAATTTTCAACTACGAACTTTCCATGAGGAGATAAAGCCAGTATATGTAACTTTTTGCACAGTGATCGGATTTGCAAAAGGAACACATATTCTTGTTTCCCACAGTCTGGGAATGCTAAAACACCTTCAATTTTCAACTACGAACTTTCCATGAGGAGATAAAGCCAGTATATGTAACTTTTTGAAGAGTGGTCCGATTTGCAAAAGGAACACATATTCTTGTTTCCCACAGTCTAACAATCCCAAAACACCTTCAATTTTCAACTACGAACTTTCCATGAGGAGATAAAGCCAGTATATGTAACTTTTTGCACAGTGATCGGATTTGCAAAAGGAACACATATTCTTGTTTCCCACAGTCTGAGAATGCTAAAACACCTTCAATTTTCAACTACGAACTTTGCATGAGGAGATAAAGCCAGTATATGTAACTTTTTGAAGAGAGATCCGATTTGCAAAAGAAACACATATTCTTGTTTCCCACAGTCTGAGAATGCCAAAACACCTTGAATTTTCAACTACGAACTTTACATGAGGAGATAAAGCCAGTATATGTAACTTTTTGAAGAGTGATCCGATTTGGAAAAGGAACACATATTCTTCTTTCCCACAGTCTGAGAATGCCAAAACACCTTCAATTTTCAACTAGGAACTTTCCATGAGGAGATAAAGCCAGTATATGTAACTTTTTGAAGAGTGATCGGATTTGCAAAAGGAACACATATTCTTGTTTCCCACAGTCTGAGAATGCCAAAACAGCTTCAATTTTCAACTACGAACTTTCCATGAGGAGATAAAGCCAGTATATATAACTTTTTGAAGAGTGATCCGATTTTCAAAAGAAACACATATTCTTGTTTCCCACAGTCTGAGAATGCCAAAACACCTTCAATTTTCAACTAGGAACTTTCCATGAGGAGATAAAGCCAGTATATGTAACTTTTTGAAGAGTGATCGGATTTGCAAAAGGAACACATATTCTTGTTTCCCACAGTCTGAGAATGCCAAAACACCTTCAATTTTCAACTACGAACTTTCCATGAGGAGATAAAGCCAGTATATGTAACATTTTGAAGAGTGATCCGATTTGCAAAAGAAACACATATTCTTGTTTCCCACAGTCTGAGAATGCCAAAACACCTTCAATTTTCAACTACGAACTTTCCATGAGGAGATAAAGCCAGTATATGTAACTTTATGAAGAGTGATCCGATTTGCAAAAGGAACACATATTCTTCTTTCCCACAGTCTGAGAATGCCAAAACACCTTCAGTTGTCAACTACGAACTTTCCATGAGGAGATAAAGCCAGTATATGTAACTTTTTGAAGAGTGATCCGATTTGCAAAAGGAACACATATTCTTGTTTCCCACAGTCTGAGAATGCCAAAACACCTTCAATTTTCAACTACGAACTTTCCAAGAGGAGATAAAGCCAGTATATGTAACTTTTTGAAGAGTGATTCGATTTGCAAAAGGAACACATATTCTTGTTTCTCACAGTCTGAGAATGCCAAAACACCTTCAATTTTCAACTACGAACTTTCCATGAGGAGATAAAGCCAGTATATGTAACTTTTTGCACAGTGATCCGATTTGAAAAGGAACACATATTCTTGTTTCCCACAGTCTGAGAATGCCAAAACACCTTCAATTTTCAACTACGAACTTTCCATGAGGAGATAAAGCCAGTATATGTAACTTTTTGCACAGTGATCGGATTTGCAAAAGGAACACATATTCTTGTTTCCCACAGTCTGGGAATGCTAAAACACCTTCAATTTTCAACTACGAACTTTCCATGAGGAGATAAAGCCAGTATATGTAACTTTTTGAAGAGTGGTCCGATTTGCAAAAGGAACACATATTCTTGTTTCCCAAAGTCTAACAATCCCAAAACACCTTCAATTTTCAACTAGGAACTTTCCATGAGGAGATAAAGCCAGTATATGTAACTTTTTGCACAGTGATCGGATTTGCAAAAGGAACACATATTCTTGTTTCCCACAGTCTGAGAATGCTAAAACACCTTCAATTTTCAACTACAAACTTTGCATGAGGAGATAAAGCCAGTATATGTAACTTTTTGAAGAGAGATCCGATTTGCAAAAGAAACACATATTCTTGTTTCCCACAGTCTGAGAATGCCAAAACACCTTCAATTTTCAACTACGAACTTTCCATGAGGAGATAAAGCCAGTATATGTAACTTTTTGAAGAGAGATCCGATTTGCAAAAGAAACACATATTCTTGTTTCCCACAGTCTGAGAATGCCAAAACACCTTCAATTTTCAACTACGAACTTTCCATGAGGAGATAAAGCCAGTATATGTAACTTTTTGAAGAGTGATCCGATTTGGAAAAGGAACACATATTCTTCTTTCCCACAGTCTGAGAATGCCAAAACACCTTCAATTTTCAACTAGGAACTTTCCATGAGGAGATAAAGCCAGTATATGTAACTTTTTGAAGAGTGATCCGATTTTCAAAAGAAACACATATTCTTGTTTCCCACAGTCTGAGAATGCCAAAACACATTCAATTTTCAAATATGAACTTTCCAAGAGGAGATAAAGCCAGTATATGTAACTTTTTGAAGAGAGATCCGATTTTCAAAAGAAACACATATTCTTGTTTCCCACAGTCTGAGAATGCCAAAACACCTTCAATTTTCAACTACGAACTTTCCATGAGGAGATAAAGCCAGTATATGTAACTTTTTGCACAGTGATCCGATTTGCAAAAGGAACACATATTCTTGTTTCCCACAGTCTGAGAATGCCAAAACACCTTCAATTTTCAACTAGGAACTTTCCATGAGGAGATAAAGCCAGTATATGTAACTTTTTGAAGAGTGATCGGATTTGCAAAAGGAACACATATTCTTGTTTCCCACAGTCTGAGAATGCCAAAACACCTTCAATTTTCAACTACGAACTTTCCATGAGGAGATAAAGCCAGTATATGTAACATTTTGAAGAGTGATCCGATTTGCAAAAGAAACACATATTCTTGTTTCCCACAGTCTGAGAATGCCAAAACACCTTCAATTTTCAACTAGGAACTTTCCATGAGGAGATAAAGCCAGTATATGTAACTTTATGAAGAGTGATCCGATTTGCAAAAGGAACACATATTCTTCTTTCCCACAGTCTGAGAATGCCAAAACACCTTCAGTTTTCAACTACGAACTTTCCATGAGGAGATAAAGCCAGTATATGTAACTTTTTGAAGAGTGATCCGATTTGCAAAAGGAACACATATTCTTGTTTCCCACAGTCTGAGAATGCCAAAACACCTTCAATTTTCAACTACGAACTTTCCAAGAGGAGATAAAGCCAGTATATGTAACTTTTTGAAGAGTGATTCGATTTGCAAAAGGAACACATATTCTTGTTTCTCACAGTCTGAGAATGCCAAAACACCTTCAATTTTCAACTACGAACTTTCCATGAGGAGATAAAGCCAGTATATGTAACTTTTTGCACAGTGATCCGATTTGAAAAGGAACACATATTCTTGTTTCCCACAGTCTGAGAATGCCAAAACACCTTCAATTTTCAACTACGAACTTTCCATGAGGAGATAAAGCCAGTATATGTAACTTTTTGCACAGTGATCGGATTTGCAAAAGGAACACATATTCTTGTTTCCCACAGTCTGGGAATGCTAAAACACCTTCAATTTTCAACTACGAACTTTCCATGAGGAGATAAAGCCAGTATATGTAACTTTTTGAAGAGTGGTCCGATTTGCAAAAGGAACACATATTCTTGTTTCCCAAAGTCTAACAATCCCAAAACACCTTCAATTTTCAACTAGGAACTTTCCATGAGGAGATAAAGCCAGTATATGTAACTTTTTGCACAGTGATCGGATTTGCAAAAGGAACACATATTCTTGTTTCCCACAGTCTGAGAATGCCAAAACACCTTCAATTTTCAACTACAAACTTTGCATGAGGAGATAAAGCCAGTATATGTAACTTTTTGAAGAGAGATCCGATTTGCAAAAGAAACACATATTCTTGTTTCCCACAGTCTGAGAATGCCAAAACACCTTCAATTTTCAACTACGAACTTTCCATGAGGAGATAAAGCCAGTATATGTAACTTTTTGAAGAGTGATCCGATTTGGAAAAGGAACACATATTCTTCTTTCCCACAGTCTGAGAATGCCAAAACACCTTCAATTTTCAACTAGGAACTTTCCATGAGGAGATAAAGCCAGTATATGTAACTTTTTGAAGAGTGATCGGATTTGCAAAAGGAACACATATTCTTGTTTCCCACAGTCTGAGAATGCCAAAACACCTTCAATTTTCAACTACGAACTTTCCATGAGGAGATAAAGCCAGTATATGTAACTTTTTGCACAGTGATCGGATTTGCAAAAGGAACACATATTCTTGTTTCCCACAGTCTGAGAATGCCAAAACACCTTCAATTTTCAACTACGAACTTTCCATGAGGAGATAAAGCCAGTATATGTAACTTTTTGAAGAGTGATCCGATTTGCAAAAGAAACACATATTCTTGTTTCCCACAGTCTGAGAATGCCAAAACACCTTCAATTTTCAACTACGAACTTTCCATGAGGAGATAAAGCCAGTATATGTAACTTTTTGAAGAGTGATCCGATTTGGAAAAGGAACACATATTCTTCTTTCCCACAGTCTGAGAATGCCAAAACACCTTCAATTTTCAACTAGGAACTTTCCATTAGGAGATAAAGCCAGTATATGTAACTTTTTGAAGAGTGATCGGATTTGCAAAAGGAACACATATTCTTGTTTCCCACAGTCTGAGAATGCCAAAACACCTTCAATTTTCAACTACGAACTTTCCATGAGGAGATAAAGCCAGTATATGTAACTTTTTGAAGAGTGATCCGATTTGCAAAAGGAACACATATTCTTCTTTCCCACAGTCTGAGAATGCCAAAACACCTTCAGTTTTCAACTACGAACTTTCCATGAGGAGATAAAGCCAGTATATGTAACTTTTTGAAGAGTGATCCGATTTGCAAAAGGAACACATATTCTTGTTTCCCACAGTCTGAGAATGCCAAAACACCTTCAATTTTCAACTACGAACTTTCCAAGAGGAGATAAAGCCAGTATATGTAACTTTTTGAAGAGTGATCCGATTTGCAAAAGGAACACATATTCTTGTTTCCCACAGTCTGAGAATGCCAAAACACCTTCAATTTTCAACTACGAGCTTTCCATGAGGAGATAAAGCCAGTATATGTAACTTTTTGCACAGTGATCCGATTTGCAAAAGAAACACATATTCTTGTTTCCCACAGTCTGAGAATGCCAAAACGAATTCATTTTTCAAATATGAACTTTGCATGAGGAGATAAAGCCAGTATATGTAACTTTTTGAAGAGTGATCCGATTTGCAAAAGGAACACATATTCTTGTTCCCCACAGTCTGAGAATGCCAAAACACCTTCAATTTTCAACTAGGAACTTTCCATGAGGAGATAAAGCCAGTATATGTAACTTTTTGAAGAGTGATCCGATTTTCAAAAGAAACACATATTCTTGTTTCCCACAGTCTGAGAATGCCAAAACACATTCAATTTTCAAATATGAACTTTCCATGAGGAGATAAAGCCAGTATATGTAACTTTTTGAAGAGAGATCCGATTTTCAAAAGAAACACATATTCTTGTTTCCCACAGTCTGAGAATGCCAAAACACCTTCAATTTTCAACTACGAACTTTCCATGAGGAGATAAAGCCAGTATATGTAACTTTTTGCACAGTGATCCGATTTGCAAAAGGAACACATATTCTTGTTTCCCACAGTCTGAGAATGCCAAAACACCTTCAATTTTCAACTAGGAACTTTCCATGAGGAGATAAAGCCAGTATATGTAACTTTTTGAAGAGTGATCGGATTTGCAAAAGGAACACATATTCTTGTTTCCCACAGTCTGAGAATGCCAAAACACCTTCAATTTTCAACTACGAACTTTCCATGAGGAGATAAAGCCAGTATATGTAACATTTTGAAGAGTGATCCGATTTGCAAAAGAAACACATATTCTTGTTTCCCACAGTCTGAGAATGCCAAAACACCTTCAATTTTCAACTACGAACTTTCCATGAGGAGATAAAGCCAGTATATGTAACTTTATGAAGAGTGATCCGATTTGCAAAAGGAACACATATTCTTCTTTCCCACAGTCTGAGAATGCCAAAACACCTTCAGTTTTCAACTACGAACTTTCCATGAGGAGATAAAGCCAGTATATGTAACTTTTTGAAGAGTGATCCGATTTGCAAAAGGAACACATATTCTTGTTTCCCACAGTCTGAGAATGCCAAAACACCTTCAATTTTCAACTACGAACTTTCCAAGAGGAGATAAAGCCAGTATATGTAACTTTTTGAAGAGTGATTCGATTTGCAAAAGGAACACATATTCTTGTTTCTCACAGTCTGAGAATGCCAAAACACCTTCAATTTTCAACTACGAACTTTCCATGAGGAGATAAAGCCAGTATATGTAACTTTTTGCACAGTGATCCGATTTGAAAAGGAACACATATTCTTGTTTCCCACAGTCTGAGAATGCCAAAACACCTTCAATTTTCAACTACGAACTTTCCATGAGGAGATAAAGCCAGTATATGTAACTTTTTGCACAGTGATCGGATTTGCAAAAGGAACACATATTCTTGTTTCCCACAGTCTGGGAATGCTAAAACACCTTCAATTTTCAACTACGAACTTTCCATGAGGAGATAAAGCCAGTATATGTAACTTTTTGAAGAGTGGTCCGATTTGCAAAAGGAACACATATTCTTGTTTCCCAAAGTCTAACAATCCCAAAACACCTTCAATTTTCAACTAGGAACTTTCCATGAGGAGATAAAGCCAGTATATGTAACTTTTTGCACAGTGATCGGATTTGCAAAAGGAACACATATTCTTGTTTCCCACAGTCTGAGAATGCTAAAACACCTTCAATTTTCAACTACAAACTTTGCATGAGGAGATAAAGCCAGTATATGTAACTTTTTGAAGAGAGATCCGATTTGCAAAAGAAACACATATTCTTGTTTCCCACAGTCTGAGAATGCCAAAACACCTTCAATTTTCAACTACGAACTTTCCATGAGGAGATAAAGCCAGTATATGTAACTTTTTGAAGAGTGATCCGATTTGGAAAAGGAACACATATTCTTCTTTCCCACAGTCTGAGAATGCCAAAACACCTTCAATTTTCAACTAGGAACTTTCCATGAGGAGATAAAGCCAGTATATGTAACTTTTTGAAGAGTGATCGGATTTGCAAAAGGAACACATATTCTTGTTTCCCACAGTCTGAGAATGCCAAAACACCTTCAATTTTCAACTACGAACTTTCCATGAGGAGATAAAGCCAGTATATGTAACTTTTTGCACAGTGATCGGATTTGCAAAAGGAACACATATTCTTGTTTCCCACAGTCTGAGAATGCCAAAACACCTTCAATTTTCAACTACGAACTTTCCATGAGGAGATAAAGCCAGTATATGTAACTTTTTGAAGAGTGATCCGATTTGCAAAAGAAACACATATTCTTGTTTCCCACAGTCTGAGAATGCCAAAACACCTTCAATTTTCAACTACGAACTTTCCATGAGGAGATAAAGCCAGTATATGTAACTTTTTGAAGAGTGATCCGATTTGGAAAAGGAACACATATTCTTCTTTCCCACAGTCTGAGAATGCCAAAACACCTTCAATTTTCAACTAGGAACTTTCCATTAGGAGATAAAGCCAGTATATGTAACTTTTTGAAGAGTGATCGGATTTGCAAAAGGAACACATATTCTTGTTTCCCACAGTCTGAGAATGCCAAAACACCTTCAATTTTCAACTACGAACTTTCCATGAGGAGATAAAGCCAGTATATGTAACTTTTTGAAGAGTGATCCGATTTGCAAAAGAAACACATATTCTTGTTTCCCACAGTCTGAGAATGCCAAAACACCTTCAATTTTCAACTACGAACTTTCCATGAGGAGATAAAGCCAGTATATGTAACTTTATGAAGAGTGATCCGATTTGCAAAAGGAACACATATTCTTCTTTCCCACAGTCTGAGAATGCCAAAACACCTTCAGTTTTCAACTACGAACTTTCCATGAGGAGATAAAGCCAGTATATGTAACTTTTTGAAGAGTGATCCGATTTGCAAAAGGAACACATATTCTTGTTTCCCACAGTCTGAGAATGCCAAAACACCTTCAATTTTCAACTACGAACTTTCCAAGAGGAGATAAAGCCAGTATATGTAACTTTTTGAAGAGTGATTCGATTTGCAAAAGGAACACATATTCTTGTTTCCCACAGTCTGAGAATGCCAAAACACCTTCAATTTTCAACTACGAGCTTTCCATGAGGAGATAAAGCCAGTATATGTAACTTTTTGCACAGTGATCCGATTTGCAAAAGAAACACATATTCTTGTTTCCCACAGTCTGAGAATGCCAAAACGAATTCATTTTTCAAATATGAACTTTGCATGAGGAGATAAAGCCAGTATATGTAACTTTTTGAAGAGTGATCCGATTTGCAAAAGGAACACATATTCTTGTTCCCCACAGTCTGAGAATGCCAAAACACATTCAATTTTCAAATATGAACTTTCCATGAGGAGATAAAGCCAGTATATGTAACTTTTTGAAGAGAGATCCGATTTGCAAAAGAAACACATATTCTTGTTTCCCACAGTCTGAGAATGCCAAAACACCTTCAATTTTCAACTACGAACTTTCCATGAGGAGATAAAGCCAGTATATGTAACTTTTTGCACAGTGATCCGATTTGCAAAAGGAACACATATTCTTGTTTCCCACAGTCTGAGAATGCCAAAACACCTTCAATTTTCAACTACGAACTTTCCATGAGGAGATAAAGCCAGTATATGTAACTTTTTGCACAGTGATCGGATTTGCAAAAGGAACACATATTCTTGTTTCCCACAGTCTGGGAATGCTAAAACACCTTCAATTTTCAACTACGAACTTTCCATGAGGAGATAAAGCCAGTATATGTAACTTTTTGAAGAGTGGTCCGATTTGCAAAAGGAACACATATTCTTGTTTCCCACAGTCTAACAATCCCAAAACACCTTCAATTTTCAACTACGAACTTTCCATGAGGAGATAAAGCCAGTATATGTAACTTTTTGCACAGTGATCGGATTTGCAAAAGGAACACATATTCTTGTTTCCCACAGTCTGAGAATGCTAAAACACCTTCAATTTTCAACTACGAACTTTGCATGAGGAGATAAAGCCAGTATATGTAACTTTTTGAAGAGAGATCCGATTTGCAAAAGAAACACATATTCTTGTTTCCCACAGTCTGAGAATGCCAAAACACCTTCAATTTTCAACTACGAACTTTCCATGAGGAGATAAAGCCAGTATATGTAACTTTTTGAAGAGTGATCCGATTTGGAAAAGGAACACATATTCTTGTTTCCCACAGTCTGAGAATGCCAAAACACCTTCAATTTTCAACTAGGAACTTTCCATGAGGAGATAAAGCCAGTATATGTAACTTTTTGAAGAGTGATCGGATTTGCAAAAGGAACACATATTCTTGTTTCCCACAGTCTGAGAATGCCAAAACAGCTTCAATTTTCAACTACGAACTTTCCATGAGGAGATAAAGCCAGTATATATAACTTTTTGAAGAGTGATCCGATTTTCAAAAGAAACACATATTCTTGTTTCCCACAGTCTGAGAATGCCAAAACACATTCAATTTTCAAATACGAACTTTCCATGAGGAGATAAAGCCAGTATATGTAACTTTTTGAAGAGAGATCCGATTTGCAAAAGAAACAC
This sequence comes from Masticophis lateralis, assembly GCA_030761175.1. Taxonomy (NCBI): domain Eukaryota; kingdom Metazoa; phylum Chordata; class Lepidosauria; order Squamata; family Colubridae; genus Masticophis; species Masticophis lateralis. Next base: position 25,241,797 of record JAUDYJ010000012.1, on the reverse strand, counting down.
ATATTCTTGTTTCCCACAGTCTGAGAATGCCAAAACACCTTCAATTTTCAACTACGAACTTTCCATGAGGAGATAAAGCCAGTATATGTAACTTTTTGCACAGTGATCCGATTTGCAAAAGGAACACATATTCTTGTTTCCCACAGTCTGAGAATGCCAAAACACCTTCAATTTTCAACTAGGAACTTTCCATGAGGAGATAAAGCCAGTATATGTAACTTTTTGAAGAGTGATCGGATTTGCAAAAGAAACACATATTCTTGTTTCCCACAGTCTGAGAATGCCAAAACACCTTCAATTTTCAACTACGAACTTTCCATGAGGAGATAAAGCCAGTATATGTAACTTTATGAAGAGTGATCCGATTTGCAAAAGGAACACATATTCTTCTTTCCCACAGTCTGAGAATGCCAAAACACCTTCAGTTTTCAACTACGAACTTTCCATGAGGAGATAAAGCCAGTATATGTAACTTTTTGAAGAGTGATCCGATTTGCAAAAGGAACACTTATTCTTGTTTCCCACAGTCTGAGAATGCCGAAACACCTTCAATTTTCAACTACGAACTTTCCAAGAGGAGATAAAGCCAGTATATGTAACTTTTTGAAGAGTGATTCGATTTGCAAAAGGAACACATATTCTTGTTTCTCACAGTCTGAGAATGCCAAAACACCTTCAATTTTCAACTACGAACTTTCCATGAGGAGATAAAGCCAGTATATGTAACTTTTTGCACAGTGATCCGATTTGCAAAAGGAACACATATTCTTGTTTCCCACAGTCTGAGAATGCCAAAACACCTTCAATTTTCAACTACGAACTTTCCATGAGGAGATAAAGCCAGTATATGTAACTTTTTGCACAGTGATCGGATTTGCAAAAGGAACACATATTCTTGTTTCCCACAGTCTGGGAATGCTAAAACACCTTCAATTTTCAACTACGAACTTTCCATGAGGAGATAAAGCCAGTATATGTAACTTTTTGAAGAGTGGTCCGATTTGCAAAAGGAACACATATTCTTGTTTCCCACAGTCTAACAATCCCAAAACACCTTCAATTTTCAACTACGAACTTTCCATGAGGAGATAAAGCCAGTATATGTAACTTTTTGCACAGTGATCGGATTTGCAAAAGGAACACATATTCTTGTTTCCCACAGTCTGAGAATGCCAAAACACCTTCAATTTTCAACTACGAACTTTCCATGAGGAGATAAAGCCAGTATATGTAACTTTTTGCACAGTGATCCGATTTGCAAAAGGAACACATATTCTTGTTTCCCACAGTGTGAGAATGCCAAAACACCTTCAATTTTCAACTAGGAACTTTCCATGAGGAGATAAAGCCAGTATATGTAACTTTTTGAAGAGTGATCGGATTTGGAAAAGGAACACATATTCTTGTTTCCCACAGTCTGAGAATGCCAAAACACCTTCAATTTTCAACTACGAACTTTCCATGAGGAGATAAAGCCAGTATATGTAACTTTTTGAAGAGTGATCCGATTTGCAAAAGAAACACATATTCTTGTTTCCCACAGTCTGAGAATGCCAAAACACCTTCAATTTTCAACTACGAACTTTCCATGAGGAGATAAAGCCAGTATATGTAACTTTATGAAGAGTGATCCGATTTGCAAAAGGAACACATATTCTTCTTTCCCACAGTCTGAGAATGCCAAAACACCTTCAATTTTCAACTACGAACTTTCCAAGAGGAGATAAAGCCAGTATATGTAACTTTTTGAAGAGTGATTCGATTTGCAAAAGGAACACATATTCTTGTTTCCCACAGTCTGAGAATGCCAAAACACCTTCAATTTTCAACTACGAGCTTTCCATGAGGAGATAAAGCCAGTATATGTAACTTTTTGCACAGTGATCCGATTTGCAAAAGAAACACATATTCTTGTTTCCCACAGTCTGAGAATGCCAAAACAAATTCATTTTTCAAATATGAACTTTGCATGAGGAGATAAAGCCAGTATATGTAACTTTTTGAAGAGTGATCCGATTTGCAAAAGGAACACATATTCTTGTTCCCCACAGTCTGAGAATGCCAAAACACATTCAATTTTCAAATATGAACTTTCCATGAGGAGATAAAGCCAGTATATGTAACTTTTTGAAGAGAGATCCGATTTGCAAAAGAAACACATATTCTTGTTTCCCACAGTCTGAGAATGCCAAAACACCTTCAATTTTCAACTACGAACTTTCCATGAGGAGATAAAGCCAGTATATGTAACTTTTTGCACAGTGATCCGATTTGCAAAAGGAACACATATTCTTGTTTCCCACAGTCTGAGAATGCCAAAACACCTTCAATTTTCAACTACGAACTTTCCATGAGGAGATAAAGCCAGTATATGTAACTTTTTGCACAGTGATCGGATTTGCAAAAGGAACACATATTCTTGTTTCCCACAGTCTGGGAATGCTAAAACACCTTCAATTTTCAACTACGAACTTTCCATGAGGAGATAAAGCCAGTATATGTAACTTTTTGAAGAGTGGTCCGATTTGCAAAAGGAACACATATTCTTGTTTCCCACAGTCTAACAATCCCAAAACACCTTCAATTTTCAACTACGAACTTTCCATGAGGAGATAAAGCCAGTATATGTAACTTTTTGCACAGTGATCGGATTTGCAAAAGGAACACATATTCTTGTTTCCCACAGTCTGAGAATGCTAAAACACCTTCAATTTTCAACTACGAACTTTGCATGAGGAGATAAAGCCAGTATATGTAACTTTTTGAAGAGAGATCCGATTTGCAAAAGAAACACATATTCTTGTTTCCCACAGTCTGAGAATGCCAAAACACCTTCAATTTTCAACTACGAACTTTCCATGAGGAGATAAAGCCAGTATATGTAACTTTTTGAAGAGTGATCCGATTTGGAAAAGGAACACATATTCTTGTTTCCCACAGTCTGAGAATGCCAAAACACCTTCAATTTTCAACTAGGAACTTTCCATGAGGAGATAAAGCCAGTATATGTAACTTTTTGAAGAGTGATCGGATTTGCAAAAGGAACACATATTCTTGTTTCCCACAGTCTGAGAATGCCAAAACAGCTTCAATTTTCAACTACGAACTTTCCATGAGGAGATAAAGCCAGTATATATAACTTTTTGAAGAGTGATCCGATTTTCAAAAGAAACACATATTCTTGTTTCCCACAGTCTGAGAATGCCAAAACACATTCAATTTTCAAATATGAACTTTCCATGAGGAGATAAAGCCAGTATATGTAACTTTTTGAAGAGAGATCCGATTTGCAAAAGAAACACATATTCTTGTTTCCCACAGTCTGAGAATGCCAAAACACCTTCAATTTTCAACTAGGAACTTTCCATGAGGAGATAAAGCCAGTATATGTAACTTTTTGAAGAGTGATCGGATTTGCAAAAGAAACACATATTCTTGTTTCCCACAGTCTGAGAATGCCAAAACACCTTCAATTTTCAACTACGAACTTTCCATGAGGAGATAAAGCCAGTATATGTAACTTTATGAAGAGTGATCCGATTTGCAAAAGGAACACATATTCTTCTTTCCCACAGTCTGAGAATGCCAAAACACCTTCAGTTTTCAACTACGAACTTTCCATGAGGAGATAAAGCCAGTATATGTAACTTTTTGAAGAGTGATCCGATTTGCAAAAGGAACACTTATTCTTGTTTCCCACAGTCTGAGAATGCCGAAACACCTTCAATTTTCAACTACGAACTTTCCAAGAGGAGATAAAGCCAGTATATGTAACTTTTTGAAGAGTGATTCGATTTGCAAAAGGAACACATATTCTTGTTTCTCACAGTCTGAGAATGCCAAAACACCTTCAATTTTCAACTACGAACTTTCCATGAGGAGATAAAGCCAGTATATGTAACTTTTTGCACAGTGATCCGATTTGCAAAAGGAACACATATTCTTGTTTCCCACAGTCTGAGAATGCCAAAACACCTTCAATTTTCAACTACGAACTTTCCATGAGGAGATAAAGCCAGTATATGTAACTTTTTGCACAGTGATCGGATTTGCAAAAGGAACACATATTCTTGTTTCCCACAGTCTGGGAATGCTAAAACACCTTCAATTTTCAACTACGAACTTTCCATGAGGAGATAAAGCCAGTATATGTAACTTTTTGAAGAGTGGTCCGATTTGCAAAAGGAACACATATTCTTGTTTCCCACAGTCTAACAATCCCAAAACACCTTCAATTTTCAACTACGAACTTTCCATGAGGAGATAAAGCCAGTATATGTAACTTTTTGCACAGTGATCGGATTTGCAAAAGGAACACATATTCTTGTTTCCCACAGTCTGAGAATGCCAAAACACCTTCAATTTTCAACTACGAACTTTCCATGAGGAGATAAAGCCAGTATATGTAACTTTTTGCACAGTGATCGGATTTGCAAAAGGAACACATATTCTTGTTTCCCACAGTCTGAGAATGCCAAAACACCTTCAATTTTCAACTAGGAACTTTCCATGAGGAGATAAAGCCAGTATATGTAACTTTTTGAAGAGTGATCGGATTTGGAAAAGGAACACATATTCTTGTTTCCCACAGTCTGAGAATGCCAAAACACCTTCAATTTTCAACTACGAACTTTCCATGAGGAGATAAAGCCAGTATATGTAACTTTTTGAAGAGTGATCCGATTTGCAAAAGAAACACATATTCTTGTTTCCCACAGTCTGAGAATGCCAAAACACCTTCAATTTTCAACTACGAACTTTCCATGAGGAGATAAAGCCAGTATATGTAACTTTATGAAGAGTGATCCGATTTGCAATAGGAACACATATTCTTCTTTCCCACAGTCTGAGAATGCCAAAACACCTTCAGTTTTCAACTACGAACTTTCCATGAGGAGATAAAGCCAGTATATGTAACTTTTTGAAGAGTGATCCGATTTGCAAAAGGAACACTTATTCTTGTTTCCCACAGTCTGAGAATGCCGAAACACCTTCAATTTTCAACTACGAACTTTCCAAGAGGAGATAAAGCCAGTATATGTAACTTTTTGAAGAGTGATTCGATTTGCAAAAGGAACACATATTCTTGTTTCTCACAGTCTGAGAATGCCAAAACACCTTCAATTTTCAACTACGAACTTTCCATGAGGAGATAAAGCCAGTATATGTAACTTTTTGCACAGTGATCCGATTTGCAAAAGGAACACATATTCTTGTTTCCCACAGTCTGAGAATGCCAAAACACCTTCAATTTTCAACTACGAACTTTCCATGAGGAGATAAAGCCAGTATATGTAACTTTTTGCACAGTGATCGGATTTGCAAAAGGAACACATATTCTTGTTTCCCACAGTCTGGGAATGCTAAAACACCTTCAATTTTCAACTACGAACTTTCCATGAGGAGATAAAGCCAGTATATGTAACTTTTTGAAGAGTGGTCCGATTTGCAAAAGGAACACATATTCTTGTTTCCCACAGTCTAACAATCCCAAAACACCTTCAATTTTCAACTACGAACTTTCCATGAGGAGATAAAGCCAGTATTTGTAACTTTTTGCACAGTGATCGGATTTGCAAAAGGAACACATATTCTTGTTTCCCACAGTCTGAGAATGCTAAAACACATTCAATTTTCAACTACGAACTTTGCATGAGGAGATAAAGCCAGTATATGTAACTTTTTGAAGAGAGATCCGATTTGCAAAAGAAACACATATTCTTGTTTCCCACAGTCTGAGAATGCCAAAACACCTTCAATTTTCAACTACGAACTTTCCATGAGGAGATAAAGCCAGTATATGTAACTTTTTGAAGAGTGATCCGATTTGGAAAAGGAACACATATTCTTGTTTCCCACAGTCTGAGAATGCCAAAACACCTTCAATTTTCAACTACGAACTTTCCATGAGGAGATAAAGCCAGTATATGTAACTTTTTGCACAGTGATCGGATTTGCAAAAGAAACACATATTCTTGTTTCCCACAGTCTGAGAATGCTAAAACACATTCAATTTTCAACTACGAACTTTCCATGAGGAGATAAAGCCAGTATATGTAACTTTTTGCACAGTGATCGGATTTGCAAAAGAAACACATATTCTTGTTTCCCACAGCCTGAGAATGCCAAAACACCTTCAATTTTCAACTACGAACTTTCCATGAGGAGATAAAGCCAGTATATGTAACTTTTTGAAGAGAGATCCGATTTGCAAAAGAAACACATATTCTTGTTTCCCACAGTCTGAGAATGCCAAAATACCTTCAATTTTCAACTACGAACTTTCCATGAGGAGATAAAGCCAGTATATGTAACTTTTTGAAGAGTGATCCGATTTGCAAAAGAAACACATATTCTTGTTTCCCACAGTCTGAGAATGCCAAAACACCTTCAATTTTCAACTACGAACTTTCCATGAGGAGATAAAGCCAGTATATGTAACTTTATGAAGAGTGATCCGATTTGCAAAAGGAACACATATTCTTCTTTCCCACAGTCTGAGAATGCCAAAACACCTTCAGTTTTCAACTACGAACTTTCCATGAGGAGATAAAGCCAGTATATGTAACTTTTTGAAGAGTGATCCGATTTGCAAAAGGAACACATATTCTTGTTTCCCACAGTCTGAGAATGCCAAAACACCTTCAATTTTCAACTACGAACTTTCCAAGAGGAGATAAAGCCAGTATATGTAACTTTTTGAAGAGTGATTCGATTTGCAAAAGGAACACATATTCTTGTTTCTCACAGTCTGAGAATGCCAAAACACCTTCAATTTTCAACTACGAACTTTCCATGAGGAGATAAAGCCAGTATATGTAACTTTTTGAAGAGTGGTCCGATTTGCAAAAGGAACACATATTCTTGTTTCCCACAGTCTAACAATCCCAAAACACCTTCAATTTTCAACTACGAACTTTCCATGAGGAGATAAAGTCAGTATATGTAACTTTTTGCACAGTGATCGGATTTGCAAAAGGAACACATATTCTTGTTTCCCACAGTCTGAGAATGCTAAAACACCTTCAATTTTCAACTACGAACTTTGCATGAGGAGATAAAGCCAGTATATGTAACTTTTTGAAGAGAGATCCGATTTGCAAAAGAAACACATTTTCTTGTTTCCCACAGTCTGAGAATGCCAAAACACCTTCAATTTTCAACTACGAACTTTCCATGAGAAGATAAAGCCAGTATATGTAACTTTTTGAAGAGTGATCCGATTTGGAAAAGGAACACATATTCTTCTTTCCCACAGTCTGAGAATGCCAAAACACCTTCAATTTTCAACTAGGAACTTTCCATGAGGAGATAAAGCCAGTATATGTAACTTTTTGAAGAGTGATCGGATTTGCAAAAGGAAGACATATTCTTGTTTCCCACAGTCTGAGAATGCCAAAACACCTTCAATTTTCAACTACGAACTTTCCATGAGGAGATAAAGCCAGTATATGTAACTTTTTGCACAGTGATCGGATTTGCAAAAGAAAGACATATTCTTGTTTCCCACAGTCTGAGAATGCCAAAACACCTTCAATTTTCAACTACGAACTTTCCATGAGGAGATAAAGCCAGTATATGTAACTTTTTGAAGAGAGATCCGATTAGCAAAAGAAACACATATTCTTGTTTCCCACAGTCTGAGAATGCCAAAACACCTTCAATTTTCAACTACGAACTTTCCATGAGGAGATAAAGCCAGTATATGTAACTTTTTGAAGAGTGATCCGATTTGGAAAAGGAACACATATTCTTCTTTCCCACAGTCTGAGAATGCCAAAACACCTTCAATTTTCAACTAGGAACTTTCCATGAGGAGATAAAGCCAGTATATGTAACTTTTTGAAGAGTGATCGGATTTGCAAAAGAAACACATATTCTTGTTTCCCACAGTCTGAGAATGCCAAAACACCTTCAATTTTCAACTACGAACTTTCCATGAGGAGATAAAGCCAGTATATGTAACTTTATGAAGAGTGATCCGATTTGCAAAAGGAACACATATTCTTCTTTCCCACAGTCTGAGAATGCCAAAACACCTTCAGTTTTCAACTACGAACTTTCCATGAGGAGATAAAGCCAGTATATGTAACTTTTTGAAGAGTGATCCGATTTGCAAAAGGAACACTTATTCTTGTTTCCCACAGTCTGAGAATGCCGAAACACCTTCAATTTTCAACTACGAACTTTCCAAGAGGAGATAAAGCCAGTATATGTAACTTTTTGAAGAGTGATTCGATTTGCAAAAGGAACACATATTCTTGTTTCTCACAGTCTGAGAATGCCAAAACACCTTCAATTTTCAACTACGAACTTTCCATGAGGAGATAAAGCCAGTATATGTAACTTTTTGCACAGTGATCCGATTTGCAAAAGGAACACATATTCTTGTTTCCCACAGTCTGAGAATGCCAAAACACCTTCAATTTTCAACTACGAACTTTCCATGAGGAGATAAAGCCAGTATATGTAACTTTTTGCACAGTGATCGGATTTGCAAAAGGAACACATATTCTTGTTTCCCACAGTCTGGGAATGCTAAAACACCTTCAATTTTCAACTACGAACTTTCCATGAGGAGATAAAGCCAGTATATGTAACTTTTTGAAGAGTGGTCCGATTTGCAAAAGGAACACATATTCTTGTTTCCCACAGTCTAACAATCCCAAAACACCTTCAATTTTCAACTACGAACTTTCCATGAGGAGATAAAGCCAGTATATGTAACTTTTTGCACAGTGATCGGATTTGCAAAAGGAACACATATTCTTGTTTCCCACAGTCTGAGAATGCCAAAACACCTTCAATTTTCAACTACGAACTTTCCATGAGGAGATAAAGCCAGTATATGTAACTTTTTGAAGAGTGATCCGATTTGCAAAAGAAACACATATTCTTGTTTCCCACAGTCTGAGAATGCCAAAACACCTTCAATTTTCAACTACGAACTTTCCATGAGGAGATAAAGCCAGTATATGTAACTTTATGAAGAGTGATCCGATTTGCAAAAGGAACACATATTCTTCTTTCCCACAGTCTGAGAATGCCAAAACACCTTCAATTTTCAACTACGAACTTTCCAAGAGGAGATAAAGCCAGTATATGTAACTTTTTGAAGAGTGATTCGATTTGCAAAAGGAACACATATTCTTGTTTCCCACAGTCTGAGAATGCCAAAACACCTTCAATTTTCAACTACGAGCTTTCCATGAGGAGATAAAGCCAGTATATGTAACTTTTTGCACAGTGATCCGATTTGCAAAAGAAACACATATTCTTGTTTCCCACAGTCTGAGAATGCCAAAACAAATTCATTTTTCAAATATGAACTTTGCATGAGGAGATAAAGCCAGTATATGTAACTTTTTGAAGAGTGATCCGATTTGCAAAAGGAACACATATTCTTGTTCCCCACAGTCTGAGAATGCCAAAACACATTCAATTTTCAAATATGAACTTTCCATGAGGAGATAAAGCCAGTATATGTAACTTTTTGAAGAGAGATCCGATTTGCAAAAGAAACACATATTCTTGTTTCCCACAGTCTGAGAATGCCAAAACACCTTCAATTTTCAACTACGAACTTTCCATGAGGAGATAAAGCCAGTATATGTAACTTTTTGCACAGTGATCCGATTTGCAAAAGGAACACATATTCTTGTTTCCCACAGTCTGAGAATGCCAAAACACCTTCAATTTTCAACTACGAACTTTCCATGAGGAGATAAAGCCAGTATATGTAACTTTTTGCACAGTGATCGGATTTGCAAAAGGAACACATATTCTTGTTTCCCACAGTCTGGGAATGCTAAAACACCTTCAATTTTCAACTACGAACTTTCCATGAGGAGATAAAGCCAGTATATGTAACTTTTTGAAGAGTGGTCCGATTTGCAAAAGGAACACATATTCTTGTTTCCCACAGTCTAACAATCCCAAAACACCTTCAATTTTCAACTACGAACTTTCCATGAGGAGATAAAGCCAGTATATGTAACTTTTTGCACAGTGATCGGATTTGCAAAAGGAACACATATTCTTGTTTCCCACAGTCTGAGAATGCTAAAACACCTTCAATTTTCAACTACGAACTTTGCATGAGGAGATAAAGCCAGTATATGTAACTTTTTGAAGAGAGATCCGATTTGCAAAAGAAACACATATTCTTGTTTCCCACAGTCTGAGAATGCCAAAACACCTTCAATTTTCAACTACGAACTTTCCATGAGGAGATAAAGCCAGTATATGTAACTTTTTGAAGAGTGATCCGATTTGGAAAAGGAACACATATTCTTGTTTCCCACAGTCTGAGAATGCCAAAACACCTTCAATTTTCAACTAGGAACTTTCCATGAGGAGATAAAGCCAGTATATGTAACTTTTTGAAGAGTGATCGGATTTGCAAAAGGAACACATATTCTTGTTTCCCACAGTCTGAGAATGCCAAAACAGCTTCAATTTTCAACTACGAACTTTCCATGAGGAGATAAAGCCAGTATATATAACTTTTTGAAGAGTGATCCGATTTTCAAAAGAAACACATATTCTTGTTTCCCACAGTCTGAGAATGCCAAAACACATTCAATTTTCAAATATGAACTTTCCATGAGGAGATAAAGCCAGTATATGTAACTTTTTGAAGAGAGATCCGATTTGCAAAAGAAACACATATTCTTGTTTCCCACAGTCTGAGAATGCCAAAACACCTTCAATTTTCAACTAGGAACTTTCCATGAGGAGATAAAGCCAGTATATGTAACTTTTTGAAGAGTGATCGGATTTGCAAAAGAAACACATATTCTTGTTTCCCACAGTCTGAGAATGCCAAAACACCTTCAATTTTCAACTACGAACTTTCCATGAGGAGATAAAGCCAGTATATGTAACTTTATGAAGAGTGATCCGATTTGCAAAAGGAACACATATTCTTCTTTCCCACAGTCTGAGAATGCCAAAACACCTTCAGTTTTCAACTACGAACTTTCCATGAGGAGATAAAGCCAGTATATGTAACTTTTTGAAGAGTGATCCGATTTGCAAAAGGAACACTTATTCTTGTTTCCCACAGTCTGAGAATGCCGAAACACCTTCAATTTTCAACTACGAACTTTCCAAGAGGAGATAAAGCCAGTATATGTAACTTTTTGAAGAGTGATTCGATTTGCAAAAGGAACACATATTCTTGTTTCTCACAGTCTGAGAATGCCAAAACACCTTCAATTTTCAACTACGAACTTTCCATGAGGAGATAAAGCCAGTATATGTAACTTTTTGCACAGTGATCCGATTTGCAAAAGGAACACATATTCTTGTTTCCCACAGTCTGAGAATGCCAAAACACCTTCAATTTTCAACTACGAACTTTCCATGAGGAGATAAAGCCAGTATATGTAACTTTTTGCACAGTGATCGGATTTGCAAAAGGAACACATATTCTTGTTTCCCACAGTCTGGGAATGCTAAAACACCTTCAATTTTCAACTACGAACTTTCCATGAGGAGATAAAGCCAGTATATGTAACTTTTTGAAGAGTGGTCCGATTTGCAAAAGGAACACATATTCTTGTTTCCCACAGTCTAACAATCCCAAAACACCTTCAATTTTCAACTACGAACTTTCCATGAGGAGATAAAGCCAGTATATGTAACTTTTTGCACAGTGATCGGATTTGCAAAAGGAACACATATTCTTGTTTCCCACAGTCTGAGAATGCCAAAACACCTTCAATTTTCAACTACGAACTTTCCATGAGGAGATAAAGCCAGTATATGTAACTTTTTGCACAGTGATCGGATTTGCAAAAGGAACACATATTCTTGTTTCCCACAGTCTGAGAATGCCAAAACACCTTCAATTTTCAACTAGGAACTTTCCATGAGGAGATAAAGCCAGTATATGTAACTTTTTGAAGAGTGATCGGATTTGGAAAAGGAACACATATTCTTGTTTCCCACAGTCTGAGAATGCCAAAACACCTTCAATTTTCAACTACGAACTTTCCATGAGGAGATAAAGCCAGTATATGTAACTTTTTGAAGAGTGATCCGATTTGCAAAAGAAACACATATTCTTGTTTCCCACAGTCTGAGAATGCCAAAACACCTTCAATTTTCAACTACGAACTTTCCATGAGGAGATAAAGCCAGTATATGTAACTTTATGAAGAGTGATCCGATTTGCAATAGGAACACATATTCTTCTTTCCCACAGTCTGAGAATGCCAAAACACCTTCAGTTTTCAACTACGAACTTTCCATGAGGAGATAAAGCCAGTATATGTAACTTTTTGAAGAGTGATCCGATTTGCAAAAGGAACACTTATTCTTGTTTCCCACAGTCTGAGAATGCCGAAACACCTTCAATTTTCAACTACGAACTTTCCAAGAGGAGATAAAGCCAGTATATGTAACTTTTTGAAGAGTGATTCGATTTGCAAAAGGAACACATATTCTTGTTTCTCACAGTCTGAGAATGCCAAAACACCTTCAATTTTCAACTACGAACTTTCCATGAGGAGATAAAGCCAGTATATGTAACTTTTTGCACAGTGATCCGATTTGCAAAAGGAACACATATTCTTGTTTCCCACAGTCTGAGAATGCCAAAACACCTTCAATTTTCAACTACGAACTTTCCATGAGGAGATAAAGCCAGTATATGTAACTTTTTGCACAGTGATCGGATTTGCAAAAGGAACACATATTCTTGTTTCCCACAGTCTGGGAATGCTAAAACACCTTCAATTTTCAACTACGAACTTTCCATGAGGAGATAAAGCCAGTATATGTAACTTTTTGAAGAGTGGTCCGATTTGCAAAAGGAACACATATTCTTGTTTCCCACAGTCTAACAATCCCAAAACACCTTCAATTTTCAACTACGAACTTTCCATGAGGAGATAAAGCCAGTATTTGTAACTTTTTGCACAGTGATCGGATTTGCAAAAGGAACACATATTCTTGTTTCCCACAGTCTGAGAATGCTAAAACACATTCAATTTTCAACTACGAACTTTGCATGAGGAGATAAAGCCAGTATATGTAACTTTTTGAAGAGAGATCCGATTTGCAAAAGAAACACATATTCTTGTTTCCCACAGTCTGAGAATGCCAAAACACCTTCAATTTTCAACTACGAACTTTCCATGAGGAGATAAAGCCAGTATATGTAACTTTTTGAAGAGTGATCCGATTTGGAAAAGGAACACATATTCTTGTTTCCCACAGTCTGAGAATGCCAAAACACCTTCAATTTTCAACTACGAACTTTCCATGAGGAGATAAAGCCAGTATATGTAACTTTTTGCACAGTGATCGGATTTGCAAAAGAAACACATATTCTTGTTTCCCACAGTCTGAGAATGCTAAAACACATTCAATTTTCAACTACGAACTTTCCATGAGGAGATAAAGCCAGTATATGTAACTTTTTGCACAGTGATCGGATTTGCAAAAGAAACACATATTCTTGTTTCCCACAGCCTGAGAATGCCAAAACACCTTCAATTTTCAACTACGAACTTTCCATGAGGAGATAAAGCCAGTATATGTAACTTTTTGAAGAGAGATCCGATTTGCAAAAGAAACACATATTCTTGTTTCCCACAGTCTGAGAATGCCAAAATACCTTCAATTTTCAACTACGAACTTTCCATGAGGAGATAAAGCCAGTATATGTAACTTTTTGAAGAGTGATCCGATTTGCAAAAGAAACACATATTCTTGTTTCCCACAGTCTGAGAATGCCAAAACACCTTCAATTTTCAACTACGAACTTTCCATGAGGAGATAAAGCCAGTATATGTAACTTTATGAAGAGTGATCCGATTTGCAAAAGGAACACATATTCTTCTTTCCCACAGTCTGAGAATGCCAAAACACCTTCAGTTTTCAACTACGAACTTTCCATGAGGAGATAAAGCCAGTATATGTAACTTTTTGAAGAGTGATCCGATTTGCAAAAGGAACACATATTCTTGTTTCCCACAGTCTGAGAATGCCAAAACACCTTCAATTTTCAACTACGAACTTTCCAAGAGGAGATAAAGCCAGTATATGTAACTTTTTGAAGAGTGATTCGATTTGCAAAAGGAACACATATTCTTGTTTCTCACAGTCTGAGAATGCCAAAACACCTTCAATTTTCAACTACGAACTTTCCATGAGGAGATAAAGCCAGTATATGTAACTTTTTGAAGAGTGGTCCGATTTGCAAAAGGAACACATATTCTTGTTTCCCACAGTCTAACAATCCCAAAACACCTTCAATTTTCAACTACGAACTTTCCATGAGGAGATAAAGTCAGTATATGTAACTTTTTGCACAGTGATCGGATTTGCAAAAGGAACACATATTCTTGTTTCCCACAGTCTGAGAATGCTAAAACACCTTCAATTTTCAACTACGAACTTTGCATGAGGAGATAAAGCCAGTATATGTAACTTTTTGAAGAGAGATCCGATTTGCAAAAGAAACACATTTTCTTGTTTCCCACAGTCTGAGAATGCCAAAACACCTTCAATTTTCAACTACGAACTTTCCATGAGAAGATAAAGCCAGTATATGTAACTTTTTGAAGAGTGATCCGATTTGGAAAAGGAACACATATTCTTCTTTCCCACAGTCTGAGAATGCCAAAACACCTTCAATTTTCAACTAGGAACTTTCCATGAGGAGATAAAGCCAGTATATGTAACTTTTTGAAGAGTGATCGGATTTGCAAAAGGAAGACATATTCTTGTTTCCCACAGTCTGAGAATGCCAAAACACCTTCAATTTTCAACTACGAACTTTCCATGAGGAGATAAAGCCAGTATATGTAACTTTTTGCACAGTGATCGGATTTGCAAAAGAAACACATATTCTTGTTTCCCACAGTCTGAGAATGCCAAAACACCTTCAATTTTCAACTACGAACTTTCCATGAGGAGATAAAGCCAGTATATGTAACTTTTTGAAGAGAGATCCGATTAGCAAAAGAAACACATATTCTTGTTTCCCACAGTCTGAGAATGCCAAAACACCTTCAATTTTCAACTACGAACTTTCCATGAGGAGATAAAGCCAGTATATGTAACTTTTTGAAGAGTGATCCGATTTGGAAAAGGAACACATATTCTTCTTTCCCACAGTCTGAGAATGCCAAAACACCTTCAATTTTCAACTAGGAACTTTCCATGAGGAGATAAAGCCAGTACATGTAACTTTTTGAAGAGTGATCGGATTTGCAAAAGGAACACATATTCTTGTTTCCCACAGTCTGAGAATGCCAAAACACCTTCAATTTTCAACTACGAACTTTCCATGAGGAGATAAAGCCAGTATATGTAACTTTTTGAAGAGTGATCCGATTTGCAAAAGAAACACATATTCTTGTTTCCCACAGTCTGAGAATGCCAAAACACCTTCAATTTTCAACTACGAACTTTCCATGAGGAGATAAAGCCAGTATATGTAACTTTTTGAAGAGTGATTCGATTTGCAAAAGGAACACATATTCTTGTTTCTCACAGTCTGAGAATGCCAAAAAACCTTCAATTTTCAACTACGAACTTTCCATGAGGAGATAAAGCCAGTATATGTAACTTTTTGCACAGTGATCCGATTTGCAAAAGGAACACATATTCTTGTTTCCCACAGTCTGAGAATGCCAAAACACCTTCAATTTTCAACTACGAACTTTCCATGAGGAGATAAAGCCAGTATATGTAACTTTTTGAAGAGAGATCCGATTAGCAAAAGAAACACATATTCTTGTTTCCCACAGTCTGAGAATGCCAAAACACCTTCAATTTTCAACTACGAACTTTCCATGAGGAGATAAAGCCAGTATATGTAACTTTTTGAAGAGTGATCCGATTTGGAAAAGGAACACATATTCTTCTTTCCCACAGTCTGAGAATGCCAAAACACCTTCAATTTTCAACTAGGAACTTTCCATGAGGAGATAAAGCCAGTATATGTAACTTTTTGAAGAGTGATCGGATTTGCAAAAGGAACACATATTCTTGTTTCCCACAGTCTGAGAATGCCAAAACACCTTCAATTTTCAACTACGAACTTTCCATGAGGAGATAAAGCCAGTATATGTAACTTTTTGAAGAGTGATCCGATTTGCAAAAGAAACACATATTCTTGTTTCCCACAGTCTGAGAATGCCAAAACACCTTCAATTTTCAACTACGAACTTTCCATGAGGAGATAAAGCCAGTATATGTAACTTTTTGAAGAGTGATTCGATTTGCAAAAGGAACACATATTCTTGTTTCTCACAGTCTGAGAATGCCAAAAAACCTTCAATTTTCAACTACGAACTTTCCATGAGGAGATAAAGCCAGTATATGTAACTTTTTGCACAGTGATCGGATTTGCAAAAGGAACACATATTCTTGTTTCCCACAGTCTGGGAATGCTAAAACACCTTCAATTTTCAACTACGAACTTTCCATGAGGAGATAAAGCCAGTATATGTAACTTTTTGAAGAGTGGTCCGATTTGCAAAAGGAACACATATTCTTGTTTCCCACAGTCTAACAATCCCAAAACACCTTCAATTTTCAACTACGAACTTTCCATGAGGAGATAAAGCCAGTATATGTAACTTTTTGCACAGTGATCGGATTTGCAAAAGGAACACATATTCTTGTTTCCCGCAGTCTGAGAATGCTAAAACACCTTCAATTTTCAACGACGAACTTTGCATGAGGAGATAAAGCCAGTATATGTAACTTTTTGAAGAGAGATCCGATTTGCAAAAGAAACACATATTCTTGTTTCCCACAGTCTGAGAATGCCAAAACACCTTCAATTTTCAACTACGAACTTTCCATGAGGAGATAAAGCCAGTATATGTAACTTTTTGAAGAGTGATCCGATTTGCAAAAGGAACACATATTCTTGTTCCCCACAGTCTGAGAATGCCAAAACACAATCAATTTTCAACTACGAACTTTCCATGAGGAGATAAAGCCAGTATATGTAACTTTTTGCACAGTGATCCGATTTGCAAAAGGAACACATATTCTTGTTTCCCACAGTCTGAGAATGCCAAAACACCTTCAATTTTCAACTACGAACTTTCCATGAGGAGATAAAGCCAGTATATGTAACTTTTTGCACAGTGATCGGATTTGCAAAAGGAACACATATTCTTGTTTCCCACAGTCTGGGAATGCTAAAACACCTTCAATTTTCAACTACGAACTTTCCATGAGGAGATAAAGCCAGTATATGTAACTTTTTGAAGAGTGGTCCGATTTGCAAAAGGAACACATATTCTTGTTTCCCACAGTCTAACAATCCCAAAACACCTTCAATTTTCAACTACGAACTTTCCATGAGGAGATAAAGCCAGTATATGTAACTTTTTGCACAGTGATCGGATTTGCAAAAGGAACACATATTCCTGTTTCCCACAGTCTGAGAATGCTAAAACACCTTCAATTTTCAACTACGAACTTTGCATGAGGAGATAAAGCCAGTATATGTAACTTTTTGAAGAGAGATCCGATTTGCAAAAGAAACACATATTCTTGTTTCCCACAGTCTGAGAATGCCAAAACACCTTCAATTTTCAACTACGAACTTTCCATGAGGAGATAAAGCCAGTATATGTAACTTTTTGAAGAGTGATCCGATTTGCAAAAGGAACACATATTCTTGTTTCCCACAGTCTGAGAATGCCAAAACACCTTCAATTTTCAACTAGGAACTTTCCATGAGGAGATAAAGCCAGTATATGTAACTTTTTGAAGAGTGATCGGATTTGCAAAAGGAACACATATTCTTGTTTCCCACAGTCTGAGAATGCCAAAACAGCTTCAATTTTCAACTACGAACTTTCCATGAGGAGATAAAGCCAGTATATGTAACTTTTTGAAGAGTGATCCGATTTTCAAAAGAAACACATATTCTTGTTTCCCACAGTCTGAGAATGCCAAAACACATTCAATTTTCAAATATGAACTTTCCATGAGGAGATAAAGCCAGTATATGTAACTTTTTGAAGAGAGATCCGATTTGCAAAAGAAACACATATTCTTGTTTCCCACAGTCTGAGAATGCCAAAACACCTTCAATTTTCAACTACGAACTTTCCATGAGGAGATAAAGCCAGTATATGTAACTTTTTGCACAGTGATCCGATTTGCAAAAGGAACACATATTCTTGTTTCCCACAGTCTGAGAATGCCAAAACACCTTCAATTTTCAACTACGAACTTTCCATGAGGAGATAAAGCCAGTATATGTAACTTTTTGAAGAGTGATCGGATTTGCAAAAGGAACACATATTGTTGTTTCCCACAGTCTGAGAATGCCAAAACACCTTCAATTTTCAACTACGAACTTTCCATGAGGAGATAAAGCCAGTATATGTAACTTTTTGAAGAGTGATCCGATTTGCAAAAGAAACACATATTCTTGTTTCCCACAGTCTGAGAATGCCAAATCACCTTCAATTTTCAACTACGAACTTTCCATGAGGAGATAAAGCCAGTATATGTAACTATGAAGAGTGATCCGATTTGCAAAAGGAACACATATTCTTCTTTCCCACAGTCTGAGAATGCCAAAACACCTTCAGTTTTCAACTACGAACTTTCCATGAGGAGATAAAGCCAGTATATGTAACTTTTTGAAGAGTGATCCGATTTGCAAAAGTAACACTTATTCTTGTTTCCCACAGTCTGAGAATGCCAAAACACCTTCAATTTTCAACTACGAACTTTCCAAGAGGAGATAAAGCCAGTATATGTAACTTTTTGAAGAGTGATTCGATTTGCAAAAGGAACACATATTCTTGTTTCTCACAGTCTGAGAATGCCAAAACACCTTCAATTTTCAACTACGAACTTTCCATGAGGAGATAAAGCCAGTATATGTAACTTTTTGCACAGTGATCCGATTTGCAAAAGGAACACATATTCTTGTTTCCCACAGTCTGAGAATGCCAAAACACCTTCAATTTTCAACTACGAACTTTCCATGAGGAGATAAAGCCAGTATATGTAACTTTTTGCACAGTGATCGGATTTGCAAAAGGAACACATATTCTTGTTTCCCACAGTCTGAGAATGCCAAAACACCTTCAATTTTCAACTACGAACTTTCCATGAGGAGATAAAGCCAGTATATGTAACTTTTTGCACAGTGATCGGATTTGCAAAAGGAACACATATTCTTGTTTCCCACAGTCTGAGAATGCCAAAACACCTTCAATTTTCAACTAGGAACTTTCCATGAGGAGATAAAGCCAGTATATGTAACTTTTTGAAGAGTGATCGGATTTGGAAAAGGAACACATATTCTTGTTTCCCACAGTCTGAGAATGCCAAAACACCTTCAATTTTCAACTACGAACTTTCCATGAGGAGATAAAGCCAGTATATGTAACTTTTTGAAGAGTGATCCGATTTGCAAAAGAAACACATATTCTTGTTTCCCACAGTCTGAGAATGCCAAAACACCTTCAATTTTCAACTACGAACTTTCCATGAGGAGATAAAGCCAGTATATGTAACTTTATGAAGAGTGATCCGATTTGCAAAAGGAACACATATTCTTCTTTCCCACAGTCTGAGAATGCCAAAACACCTTCAGTTTTCAACTACGAACTTTCCATGAGGAGATAAAGCCAGTATATGTAACTTTTTGAAGAGTGATCCGATTTGCAAAAGGAACACTTATTCTTGTTTCCCACAGTCTGAGAATGCCGAAACACCTTCAATTTTCAACTACGAACTTTCCAAGAGGAGATAAAGCCAGTATATGTAACTTTTTGAAGAGTGATTCGATTTGCAAAAGGAACACATATTCTTGTTTCTCACAGTCTGAGAATGCCAAAACACCTTCAATTTTCAACTACGAACTTTCCATGAGGAGATAAAGCCAGTATATGTAACTTTTTGCACAGTGATCCGATTTGCAAAAGGAACACATATTCTTGTTTCCCACAGTCTGAGAATGCCAAAACACCTTCAATTTTCAACTACGAACTTTCCATGAGGAGATAAAGCCAGTATATGTAACTTTTTGCACAGTGATCGGATTTGCAAAAGGAACACATATTCTTGTTTCCCACAGTCTGGGAATGCTAAAACACCTTCAATTTTCAACTACGAACTTTCCATGAGGAGATAAAGCCAGTATATGTAACTTTTTGAAGAGTGGTCCGATTTGCAAAAGGAACACATATTCTTGTTTCCCACAGTCTAACAATCCCAAAACACCTTCAATTTTCAACTACGAACTTTCCATGAGGAGATAAAGCCAGTATTTGTAACTTTTTGCACAGTGATCGGATTTGCAAAAGGAACACATATTCTTGTTTCCCACAGTCTGAGAATGCTAAAACACATTCAATTTTCAACTACGAACTTTGCATGAGGAGATAAAGCCAGTATATGTAACTTTTTGAAGAGAGATCCGATTTGCAAAAGAAACACATATTCTTGTTTCCCACAGTCTGAGAATGCCAAAACACCTTCAATTTTCAACTACGAACTTTCCATGAGGAGATAAAGCCAGTATATGTAACTTTTTGAAGAGTGATCCGATTTGGAAAAGGAACACATATTCTTGTTTCCCACAGTCTGAGAATGCCAAAACACCTTCAATTTTCAACTACGAACTTTCCATGAGGAGATAAAGCCAGTATATGTAACTTTTTGCACAGTGATCGGATTTGCAAAAGAAACACATATTCTTGTTTCCCACAGTCTGAGAATGCTAAAACACCTTCAATTTTCAACTACGAACTTTCCATGAGGAGATAAAGCCAGTATATGTAACTTTATGAAGAGTGATCCGATTTGCAAAAGGAACACATATTCTTGTTTCCCACAGTCTGAGAATGCCAAAACACCTTCAATTTTCAACTAGGAACTTTCCATGAGGAGATAAAGCCAGTATATGTAACTTTTTGAAGAGTGATCGGATTTGGAAAAGGAACACATATTCTTGTTTCCCACAGTCTGAGAATGCCAAAACACCTTCAATTTTCAACTACGAACTTTCCATGAGGAGATAAAGCCAGTATATGTAACTTTTTGAAGAGTGATCCGATTTGCAAAAGAAACACATATTCTTGTTTCCCACAGTCTGAGAATGCCAAAACACCTTCAATTTTCAACTACGAACTTTCCATGAGGAGATAAAGCCAGTATATGTAACTTTATGAAGAGTGATCCGATTTGCAAAAGGAACACATATTCTTCTTTCCCACAGTCTGAGAATGCCAAAACACCTTCAGTTTTCAACTACGAACTTTCCATGAGGAGATAAAGCCAGTATATGTAACTTTTTGAAGAGTGATCCGATTTGCAAAAGGAACACTTATTCTTGTTTCCCACAGTCTGAGAATGCCGAAACACCTTCAATTTTCAACTACGAACTTTCCAAGAGGAGATAAAGCCAGTATATGTAACTTTTTGAAGAGTGATTCGATTTGCAAAAGGAACACATATTCTTGTTTCTCACAGTCTGAGAATGCCAAAACACCTTCAATTTTCAACTACGAACTTTCCATGAGGAGATAAAGCCAGTATATGTAACTTTTTGCACAGTGATCCGATTTGCAAAAGGAACACATATTCTTGTTTCCCACAGTCTGAGAATGCCAAAACACCTTCAATTTTCAACTACGAACTTTCCATGAGGAGATAAAGCCAGTATATGTAACTTTTTGCACAGTGATCGGATTTGCAAAAGGAACACATATTCTTGTTTCCCACAGTCTGGGAATGCTAAAACACCTTCAATTTTCAACTACGAACTTTCCATGAGGAGATAAAGCCAGTATATGTAACTTTTTGAAGAGTGGTCCGATTTGCAAAAGGAACACATATTCTTGTTTCCCACAGTCTAACAATCCCAAAACACCTTCAATTTTCAACTACGAACTTTCCATGAGGAGATAAAGCCAGTATTTGTAACTTTTTGCACAGTGATCGGATTTGCAAAAGGAACACATATTCTTGTTTCCCACAGTCTGAGAATGCTAAAACACATTCAATTTTCAACTACGAACTTTGCATGAGGAGATAAAGCCAGTATATGTAACTTTTTGAAGAGAGATCCGATTTGCAAAAGAAACACATATTCTTGTTTCCCACAGTCTGAGAATGCCAAAACACCTTCAATTTTCAACTACGAACTTTCCATGAGGAGATAAAGCCAGTATATGTAACTTTTTGAAGAGTGATCCGATTTGGAAAAGGAACACATATTCTTGTTTCCCACAGTCTGAGAATGCCAAAACACCTTCAATTTTCAACTACGAACTTTCCATGAGGAGATAAAGCCAGTATATGTAACTTTTTGCACAGTGATCGGATTTGCAAAAGAAACACATATTCTTGTTTCCCACAGTCTGAGAATGCTAAAACACATTCAATTTTCAACTACGAACTTTCCATGAGGAGATAAAGCCAGTATATGTAACTTTTTGCACAGTGATCGGATTTGCAAAAGAAACACATATTCTTGTTTCCCACAGTCTGAGAATGCCAAAACACCTTCAATTTTCAACTACGAACTTTCCATGAGGAGATAAAGCCAGTATATGTAACTTTTTGAAGAGAGATCCGATTTGCAAAAGAAACACATATTCTTGTTTCCCACAGTCTGAGAATGCCAAAATACCTTCAATTTTCAACTACGAACTTTCCATGAGGAGATAAAGCCAGTATATGTAACTTTTTGAAGAGTGATCCGATTTGCAAAAGAAACACATATTCTTGTTTCCCACAGTCTGAGAATGCCAAAACACCTTCAATTTTCAACTACGAACTTTCCATGAGGAGATAAAGCCAGTATATGTAACTTTATGAAGAGTGATCCGATTTGCAAAAGGAACACATATTCTTCTTTCCCACAGTCTGAGAATGCCAAAACACCTTCAGTTTTCAACTACGAACTTTCCATGAGGAGATAAAGCCAGTATATGTAACTTTTTGAAGAGTGATCCGATTTGCAAAAGGAACACATATTCTTGTTTCCCACAGTCTGAGAATGCCAAAACACCTTCAATTTTCAACTACGAACTTTCCATGAGGAGATAAAGCCAGTATATGTAACTTTTTGAAGAGTGATCCGATTTGCAAAAGAAACACATATTCTTGTTTCCCACAGTCTGAGAATGCCAAAACACCTTCAATTTTCAACTACGAACTTTCCATGAGGAGATAAAGCCAGTATATGTAACTTTATGAAGAGTGATCCGATTTGCAAAAGGAACACATATTCTTCTTTCCCACAGTCTGAGAATGCCAAAACACCTTCAGTTTTCAACTACGAACTTTCCATGAGGAGATAAAGCCAGTATATGTAACTTTTTGAAGAGTGATCCGATTTGCAAAAGGAACACATATTCTTGTTTCCCACAGTCTGAGAATGCCAAAACACCTTCAATTTTCAACTACGAACTTTCCAAGAGGAGATAAAGCCAGTATATGTAACTTTTTGAAGAGTGATTCGATTTGCAAAAGGAACACATATTCTTGTTTCTCACAGTCTGAGAATGCCAAAACACCTTCAATTTTCAACTACGAACTTTCCATGAGGAGATAAAGCCAGTATATGTAACTTTTTGAAGAGTGGTCCGATTTGCAAAAGGAACACATATTCTTGTTTCCCACAGTCTAACAATCCCAAAACACCTTCAATTTTCAACTACGAACTTTCCATGAGGAGATAAAGTCAGTATATGTAACTTTTTGCACAGTGATCGGATTTGCAAAAGGAACACATATTCTTGTTTCCCACAGTCTGAGAATGCTAAAACACCTTCAATTTTCAACTACGAACTTTGCATGAGGAGATAAAGCCAGTATATGTAACTTTTTGAAGAGAGATCCGATTTGCAAAAGAAACACATATTCTTGTTTCCCACAGTCTGAGAATGCCAAAACACCTTCAATTTTCAACTACGAACTTTCCATGAGAAGATAAAGCCAGTATATGTAACTTTTTGAAGAGTGATCCGATTTGGAAAAGGAACACATATTCTTCTTTCCCACAGTCTGAGAATGCCAAAACACCTTCAATTTTCAACTAGGAACTTTCCATGAGGAGATAAAGCCAGTATATGTAACTTTTTGAAGAGTGATCGGATTTGCAAAAGGAAGACATATTCTTGTTTCCCACAGTCTGAGAATGCCAAAACACCTTCAATTTTCAACTACGAACTTTCCATGAGGAGATAAAGCCAGTATATGTAACTTTTTGCACAGTGATCGGATTTGCAAAAGAAACACATATTCTTGTTTCCCACAGTCTGAGAATGCCAAAACACCTTCAATTTTCAACTACGAACTTTCCATGAGGAGATAAAGCCAGTATATGTAACTTTTTGAAGAGAGATCCGATTAGCAAAAGAAACACATATTCTTGTTTCCCACAGTCTGAGAATGCCAAAACACCTTCAATTTTCAACTACGAACTTTCCATGAGGAGATAAAGCCAGTATATGTAACTTTTTGAAGAGTGATCCGATTTGGAAAAGGAACACATATTCTTCTTTCCCACAGTCTGAGAATGCCAAAACACCTTCAATTTTCAACTAGGAACTTTCCATGAGGAGATAAAGCCAGTACATGTAACTTTTTGAAGAGTGATCGGATTTGCAAAAGGAACACATATTCTTGTTTCCCACAGTCTGAGAATGCCAAAACACCTTCAATTTTCAACTACGAACTTTCCATGAGGAGATAAAGCCAGTATATGTAACTTTTTGAAGAGTGATCCGATTTGCAAAAGAAACACATATTCTTGTTTCCCACAGTCTGAGAATGCCAAAACACCTTCAATTTTCAACTACGAACTTTCCATGAGGAGATAAAGCCAGTATATGTAACTTTTTGAAGAGTGATTCGATTTGCAAAAGGAACACATATTCTTGTTTCTCACAGTCTGAGAATGCCAAAAAACCTTCAATTTTCAACTACGAACTTTCCATGAGGAGATAAAGCCAGTATATGTAACTTTTTGCACAGTGATCCGATTTGCAAAAGGAACACATATTCTTGTTTCCCACAGTCTGAGAATGCCAAAACACCTTCAATTTTCAACTACGAACTTTCCATGAGGAGATAAAGCCAGTATATGTAACTTTTTGCACAGTGATCGGATTTGCAAAAGGAACACATATTCTTGTTTCCCACAGTCTGAGAATGCCAAAACACCTTCAATTTTCAACTACGAACTTTCCATGAGGAGATAAAGCCAGTATATGTAACTTTTTGAAGAGAGATCCGATTAGCAAAAGAAACACATATTCTTGTTTCCCACAGTCTGAGAATGCCAAAACACCTTCAATTTTCAACTACGAACTTTCCATGAGGAGATAAAGCCAGTATATGTAACTTTTTGAAGAGTGATCCGATTTGGAAAAGGAACACATATTCTTCTTTCCCACAGTCTGAGAATGCCAAAACACCTTCAATTTTCAACTACGAACTTTCCATGAGGAGATAAAGCCAGTATATGTAACTTTTTGAAGAGTGATCGGATTTGCAAAAGGAACACATATTCTTGTTTCCCACAGTCTGAGAATGCCAAAACACCTTCAATTTTCAACTACGAACTTTCCATGAGGAGATAAAGCCAGTATATGTAACTTTTTGAAGAGTGATCCGATTTGCAAAAGAAACACATATTCTTGTTTCCCACAGTCTGAGAATGCCAAAACACCTTCAATTTTCAACTACGAACTTTCCATGAGGAGATAAAGCCAGTATATGTAACTTTTTGAAGAGTGATTCGATTTGCAAAAGGAACACATATTCTTGTTTCTCACAGTCTGAGAATGCCAAAAAACCTTCAATTTTCAACTACGAACTTTCCATGAGGAGATAAAGCCAGTATATGTAACTTTTTGCACAGTGATCGGATTTGCAAAAGGAACACATATTCTTGTTTCCCACAGTCTGGGAATCCTAAAACACCTTCAATTTTCAACTACGAACTTTCCATGAGGAGATAAAGCCAGTATATGTAACTTTTTGAAGAGTGGTCCGATTTGCAAAAGGAACACATATTCTTGTTTCCCACAGTCTAACAATCCCAAAACACCTTCAATTTTCAACTACGAACTTTCCATGAGGAGATAAAGCCAGTATATGTAACTTTTTGCACAGTGATCGGATTTGCAAAAGGAACACATATTCTTGTTGCCCGCAGTCTGAGAATGCTAAAACACCTTCAATTTTCAACGACGAACTTTGCATGAGGAGATAAAGCCAGTATATGTAACTTTTTGAAGAGAGATCCGATTTGCAAAAGAAACACATATTCTTGTTTCAAACAGTCTGAGAATGCCAAAACACCTTCAATTTTCAACTACGAACTTTCCATGAGGAGATAAAGCCAGTATATGTAACTTTTTGAAGAGTGATCCGATTTGCAAAAGGAACACATATTCTTGTTCCCCACAGTCTGAGAATGCCAAAACACAATCAATTTTCAACTACGAACTTTCCATGAGGAGATAAAGCCAGTATATGTAACTTTTTGCACAGTGATCCGATTTGCAAAAGGAACACATATTCTTGTTTCCCACAGTCTGAGAATGCCAAAACACCTTCAATTTTCAACTACGAACTTTCCATGAGGAGATAAAGCCAGTATATGTAACTTTTTGCACAGTGATCGGATTTGCAAAAGGAACACATATTCTTGTTTCCCACAGTCTGGGAATGCTAAAACACCTTCAATTTTCAACTACGAACTTTCCATGAGGAGATAAAGCCAGTATATGTAACTTTTTGAAGAGTGGTCCGATTTGCAAAAGGAACACATATTCTTGTTTCCCACAGTCTAACAATCCCAAAACACCTTCAATTTTCAACTACGAACTTTCCATGAGGAGATAAAGCCAGTATATGTAACTTTTTGCACAGTGATCGGATTTGCAAAAGGAACACATATTCCTGTTTCCCACAGTCTGAGAATGCTAAAACACCTTCAATTTTCAACTACGAACTTTGCATGAGGAGATAAAGCCAGTATATGTAACTTTTTGAAGAGAGATCCGATTTGCAAAAGAAACACATATTCTTGTTTCCCACAGTCTGAGAATGCCAAAACACCTTCAATTTTCAACTACGAACTTTCCATGAGGAGATAAAGCCAGTATATGTAACTTTTTGAAGAGTGATCCGATTTGGAAAAGGAACACATATTCTTGTTTCCCACAGTCTGAGAATGCCAAAACACCTTCAATTTTCAACTAGGAACTTTCCATGAGGAGATAAAGCCAGTATATGTAACTTTTTGAAGAGTGATCGGATTTGCAAAAGGAACACATATTCTTGTTTCCCACAGTCTGAGAATGCCAAAACAGCTTCAATTTTCAACTACGAACTTTCCATGAGGAGATAAAGCCAGTATATGTAACTTTTTGAAGAGTGATCCGATTTTCAAAAGAAACACATATTCTTGTTTCCCACAGTCTGAGAATGCCAAAACACATTCAATTTTCAAATATGAACTTTCCATGAGGAGATAAAGCCAGTATATGTAACTTTTTGAAGAGAGATCCGATTTGCAAAAGAAACACATATTCTTGTTTCCCACAGTCTGAGAATGCCAAAACACCTTCAATTTTCAACTACGAACTTTCCAAGAGGAGATAAAGCCAGTATATGTAACTTTTTGAAGAGTGATTCGATTTGCAAAAGGAACACATATTCTTGTTTCTCACAGTCTGAGAATGCCAAAACACCTTCAATTTTCAACTACGAACTTTCCATGAGGAGATAAAGCCAGTATATGTAACTTTTTGCACAGTGATCCGATTTGCAAAAGGAACACATATTCTTGTTTCCCACAGTCTGAGAATGCCAAAACACCTTCAATTTTCAACTACGAACTTTCCATGAGGAGATAAAGCCAGTATATGTAACTTTTTGCACAGTGATCGGATTTGCAAAAGGAACACATATTCTTGTTTCCCACAGTCTGGGAATGCTAAAACACCTTCAATTTTCAACTACGAACTTTCCATGAGGAGATAAAGCCAGTATATGTAACTTTTTGAAGAGTGGTCCGATTTGCAAAAGGAACACATATTCTTGTTTCCCACAGTCTAACAATCCCAAAACACCTTCAATTTTCAACTACGAACTTTCCATGAGGAGATAAAGCCAGTATATGTAACTTTTTGCACAGTGATCGGATTTGCAAAAGGAACACATATTCTTGTTTCCCACAGTCTGAGAATGCTAAAACACATTCTATTTTCAACTACGAACTTTGCATGAGGAGATAAAGCCAGTATATGTAACTTTTTGAAGAGAGATCCGATTTGCAAAAGGAACACATATTCTTGTTTCCCACAGTCTAACAATCCCAAAACACCTTCAATTTTCAACTACGAACTTTCCATGAGGAGATAAAGCCAGTATATGTAACTTTTTGCACAGTGATCCGATTTGCAAAAGGAACACATATTCTTGTTTCCCACAGTCTGAGGATGCCAAAACACCTTCAATTTTCAACTAGGAACTTTCCATGAGGAGATAAAGCCAGTATATGTAACTTTTTGAAGAGTGATCGGATTTGGAAAAGGAACACATATTCTTGTTTCCCACAGTCTGAGAATGCCAAAACACCTTCAATTTTCAACTACGAACTTTCCATGAGGAGATAAAGCCAGTATATGTAACTTTTTGAAGAGTGATCCGATTTGCAAAAGAAACACATATTCTTGTTTCCCACAGTCTGAGAATGCCAAAACACCTTCAATTTTCAACTACGAACTTTCCATGAGGAGATAAAGCCAGTATATGTAACTTTATGAAGAGTGATCCGATTTGCAAAAGGAACACATATTCTTCTTTCCCACAGTCTGAGAATGCCAAAACACCTTCAGTTTTCAACTACGAACTTTCCAAGAGGAGATAAAGCCAGTATATGTAACTTTTTGAAGAGTGATTCGATTTGCAAAAGGAACACATATTCTTGTTTCTCACAGTCTGAGAATGCCAAAACACCTTCAATTTTCAACTACGAACTTTCCATGAGGAGATAAAGCCAGTATATGTAACTTTTTGCACAGTGATCGGATTTGCAAAAGGAACACATATTCCTGTTTCCCACAGTCTGAGAATGCTAAAACACCTTCAATTTTCAACTACGAACTTTGCATGAGGAGATAAAGCCAGTATATGTAACTTTTTGAAGAGAGATCCGATTTGCAAAAGAAACACATATTCTTGTTTCCCACAGTCTGAGAATGCCAAAACACCTTCAATTTTCAACTACGAACTTTCCATGAGGAGATAAAGCCAGTATATGTAACTTTTTGAAGAGTGATCCGATTTGGAAAAGGAACACATATTCTTGTTTCCCACAGTCTGAGAATGCCAAAACACCTTCAATTTTCAACTAGGAACTTTCCATGAGGAGATAAAGCCAGTATATGTAACTTTTTGAAGAGTGATCGGATTTGCAAAAGGAACACATATTCTTGTTTCCCACAGTCTGAGAATGCCAAAACAGCTTCAATTTTCAACTACGAACTTTCCATGAGGAGATAAAGCCAGTATATGTAACTTTTTGCACAGTGATCCGATTTGCAAAAGGAACACATATTCTTGTTTCCCACAGTCTGAGAATGCCAAAACACCTTCAATTTTCAACTACGAACTTTCCATGAGGAGATAAAGCCAGTATATGTAACTTTTTGAAGAGTGATCGGATTTGCAAAAGGAACACATATTGTTGTTTCCCACAGTCTGAGAATGCCAAAACACCTTCAATTTTCAACTACGAACTTTCCATGAGGAGATAAAGCCAGTATATGTAACTTTTTGAAGAGTGATCCGATTTGCAAAAGAAACACATATTCTTGTTTCCCACAGTCTGAGAATGCCAAATCACCTTCAATTTTCAACTACGAACTTTCCATGAGGAGATAAAGCCAGTATATGTAACTATGAAGAGTGATCCGATTTGCAAAAGGAACACATATTCTTCTTTCCCACAGTCTGAGAATGCCAAAACACCTTCAGTTTTCAACTACGAACTTTCCATGAGGAGATAAAGCCAGTATATGTAACTTTTTGAAGAGTGATCCGATTTGCAAAAGTAACACTTATTCTTGTTTCCCACAGTCTGAGAATGCCAAAACACCTTCAATTTTCAACTACGAACTTTCCATGAGGAGATAAAGCCAGTATATGTAACTTTTTGAAGAGTGATTCGATTTGCAAAAGGAACACATATTCTTGTTTCTCACAGTCTGAGAATGCCAAAACACCTTCAATTTTCAACTACGAACTTTCCATGAGGAGATAAAGCCAGTATATGTAACTTTTTGCACAGTGATCCGATTTGCAAAAGGAACACATATTCTTGTTTCCCACAGTCTGAGAATGCCAAAACACCTTCAATTTTCAACTACGAACTTTCCATGAGGAGATAAAGCCAGTATATGTAACTTTTTGCACAGTGATCGGATTTGCAAAAGGAACACATATTCTTGTTTCCCACAGTCTGGGAATGCTAAAACACCTTCAATTTTCAACTACGAACTTTCCATGAGGAGATAAAGCCAGTATATGTAACTTTTTGAAGAGTGGTCCGATTTGCAAAAGGAACACATATTTATTTATTTTATTTATTTATTAATCGAATTTCTATACCGCCCTTCTCCTACCGGACTCAGGGCGGTGAACAGCCAATTTAAAACCAATAACAATATAGTAAGTTAAAATGTTCTAAAAGTCCATATAAATTTAGGCTGTAAATATATCAATAAAACTAAAACTCTAGAAATTTACATAATTTAAAATAATTTAAAATTTAAAATATTTAAATATTTTAACAATTCTTGTTTCCCACAGTCTAACAATCCCAAAACACCTTCAATTTTCAACTACGAACTTTCCATGAGGAGATAAAGCCAGTATATGTAACTTTTTGCACAGTGATCGGATTTGCAAAAGGAACACATATTCTTGTTTCCCACAGTCTGAGAATGCTAAAACACATTCTATTTTCAACTACGAACTTTCCATGAGGAGATAAAGCCAGTATATGTAACTTTTTGCACAGTGATCGGATTTGCAAAAGGAACACATATTCTTGTTTCCCGCAGTCTGAGAATGCTAAAACACCTTCAATTTTCAACGACGAACTTTGCATGAGGAGATAAAGCCAGTATATGTAACTTTTTGAAGAGAGATCCGATTTGCAAAAGAAACACATATTCTTGTTTCCCACAGTCTGAGAATGCCAAAACACCTTCAATTTTCAACTACGAACTTTCCATGAGGAGATAAAGCCAGTATATGTAACTTTTTGAAGAGTGATCCGATTTGCAAAAGGAACACATATTCTTGTTCCCCACAGTCTGAGAATGCCAAAACACATTCAATTTTCAACTACGAACTTTCCATGAGGAGATAAAGCCAGTATATGTAACTTTTTGCACAGTGATCCGATTTGCAAAAGGAACACATATTCTTGTTTCCCACAGTCTGAGAATGCCAAAACACCTTCAATTTTCAACTACGAACTTTCCATGAGGAGATAAAGCCAGTATATGTAACTTTTTGCACAGTGATCGGATTTGCAAAAGGAACACATATTCTTGTTTCCCACAGTCTGGGAATGCTAAAACACCTTCAATTTTCAACTACGAACTTTCCATGAGGAGATAAAGCCAGTATATGTAACTTTTTGAAGAGTGGTCCGATTTGCAAAAGGAACACATATTCTTGTTTCCCACAGTCTAACAATCCCAAAACACCTTCAATTTTCAACTACGAACTTTCCATGAGGAGATAAAGCCAGTATATGTAACTTTTTGCACAGTGATCGGATTTGCAAAAGGAACACATATTCCTGTTTCCCACAGTCTGAGAATGCTAAAACACCTTCAATTTTCAACTACGAACTTTGCATGAGGAGATAAAGCCAGTATATGTAACTTTTTGAAGAGAGATCCGATTTGCAAAAGAAACACATATTCTTGTTTCCCACAGTCTGAGAATGCCAAAACACCTTCAATTTTCAACTACGAACTTTCCATGAGGAGATAAAGCCAGTATATGTAACTTTTTGAAGAGTGATCCGATTTGGAAAAGGAACACATATTCTTGTTTCCCACAGTCTGAGAATGCCAAAACACCTTCAATTTTCAACTAGGAACTTTCCATGAGGAGATAAAGCCAGTATATGTAACTTTTTGAAGAGTGATCGGATTTGCAAAAGGAACACATATTCTTGTTTCCCACAGTCTGAGAATGCCAAAACAGCTTCAATTTTCAACTACGAACTTTCCATGAGGAGATAAAGCCAGTATATGTAACTTTTTGAAGAGTGATCCGATTTTCAAAAGAAACACATATTCTTGTTTCCCACAGTCTGAGAATGCCAAAACACATTCAATTTTCAAATATGAACTTTCCATGAGGAGATAAAGCCAGTATATGTAACTTTTTGAAGAGAGATCCGATTTGCAAAAGAAACACATATTCTTGTTTCCCACAGTCTGAGAATGCCAAAACACCTTCAATTTTCAACTACGAACTTTCCATGAGGAGATAAAGCCAGTATATGTAACTTTTTGCACAGTGATCCGATTTGCAAAAGGAACACATATTCTTGTTTCCCACAGTCTGAGAATGCCAAAACACCTTCAATTTTCAACTACGAACTTTCCATGAGGAGATAAAGCCAGTATATGTAACTTTTTGAAGAGTGATCGGATTTGCAAAAGGAACACATATTGTTGTTTCCCACAGTCTGAGAATGCCAAAACACCTTCAATTTTCAACTACGAACTTTCCATGAGGAGATAAAGCCAGTATATGTAAGTTTTTGAAGAGTGATCCGATTTGCAAAAGAAACACATATTCTTGTTTCCCACAGTCTGAGAATGCCAAATCACCTTCAATTTTCAACTACGAACTTTCCATGAGGAGATAAAGCCAGTATATGTAACTATGAAGAGTGATCCGATTTGCAAAAGGAACACATATTCTTCTTTCCCACAGTCTGAGAATGCCAAAACACCTTCAGTTTTCAACTACGAACTTTCCATGAGGAGATAAAGCCAGTATATGTAACTTTTTGAAGAGTGATCCGATTTGCAAAAGTAACACTTATTCTTGTTTCCCACAGTCTGAGAATGCCAAAACACCTTCAATTTTCAACTACGAACTTTCCAAGAGGAGATAAAGCCAGTATATGTAACTTTTTGAAGAGTGATTCGATTTGCAAAAGGAACACATATTCTTGTTTCTCACAGTCTGAGAATGCCAAAACACCTTCAATTTTCAACTACGAACTTTCCATGAGGAGATAAAGCCAGTATATGTAACTTTTTGCACAGTGATCCGATTTGCAAAAGGAACACATATTCTTGTTTCCCACAGTCTGAGAATGCCAAAACACCTTCAATTTTCAACTACGAACTTTCCATGAGGAGATAAAGCCAGTATATGTAACTTTTTGCACAGTGATCGGATTTGCAAAAGGAACACATATTCTTGTTTCCCACAGTCTGGGAATGCTAAAACACCTTCAATTTTCAACTACGAACTTTCCATGAGGAGATAAAGCCAGTATATGTAACTTTTTGAAGAGTGGTCCGATTTGCAAAAGGAACACATATTCTTGTTTCCCACAGTCTAACAATCCCAAAACACCTTCAATTTTCAACTACGAACTTTCCATGAGGAGATAAAGCCAGTATATGTAACTTTTTGCACAGTGATCGGATTTGCAAAAGGAACACATATTCTTGTTTCCCACAGTCTGAGAATGCTAAAACACATTCTATTTTCAACTACGAACTTTGCATGAGGAGATAAAGCCAGTATATGTAACTTTTTGAAGAGAGATCCGATTTGCAAAAGGAACACATATTCTTGTTTC
Source organism: Masticophis lateralis (assembly GCA_030761175.1). Classification (NCBI taxonomy): domain Eukaryota; kingdom Metazoa; phylum Chordata; class Lepidosauria; order Squamata; family Colubridae; genus Masticophis; species Masticophis lateralis. The sequence continues at coordinate 25,207,911 of JAUDYJ010000012.1, read as the reverse complement.
CCACAGTCTAACAATCCCAAAACACCTTCAATTTTCAACTACGAACTTTCCATGAGGAGATAAAGCCAGTATATGTAACTTTTTGCACAGTGATCCGATTTGCAAAAGGAACACATATTCTTGTTTCCCACAGTCTGAGGATGCCAAAACACCTTCAATTTTCAACTAGGAACTTTCCATGAGGAGATAAAGCCAGTATATGTAACTTTTTGAAGAGTGATCGGATTTGGAAAAGAAACACATATTCTTGTTTCCCACAGTCTGAGAATGCCAAAACACCTTCAATTTTCAACTACGAACTTTCCATGAGGAGATAAAGCCAGTATATGTAACTTTTTGAAGAGTGATCCGATTTGCAAAAGAAACACATATTCTTGTTTCCCACAGTCTGAGAATGCCAAAACACCTTCAATTTTCAACTACGAACTTTCCATGAGGAGATAAAGCCAGTATATGTAACTTTATGAAGAGTGATCCGATTTGCAAAAGGAACACATATTCTTCTTTCCCACAGTCTGAGAATGCCAAAACACCTTCAGTTTTCAACTACGAACTTTCCAAGAGGAGATAAAGCCAGTATATGTAACTTTTTGAAGAGTGATTCGATTTGCAAAAGGAACACATATTCTTGTTTCTCACAGTCTGAGAATGCCAAAACACCTTCAATTTTCAACTACGAACTTTCCATGAGGAGATAAAGCCAGTATATGTAACTTTTTGCACAGTGATCGGATTTGCAAAAGGAACACATATTCCTGTTTCCCACAGTCTGAGAATGCTAAAACACCTTCAATTTTCAACTACGAACTTTGCATGAGGAGATAAAGCCAGTATATGTAACTTTTTGAAGAGAGATCCGATTTGCAAAAGAAACACATATTCTTGTTTCCCACAGTCTGAGAATGCCAAAACACCTTCAATTTTCAACTACGAACTTTCCATGAGGAGATAAAGCCAGTATATGTAACTTTTTGAAGAGTGATCCGATTTGGAAAAGGAACACATATTCTTGTTTCCCACAGTCTGAGAATGCCAAAACACCTTCAATTTTCAACTAGGAACTTTCCATGAGGAGATAAAGCCAGTATATGTAACTTTTTGAAGAGTGATCGGATTTGCAAAAGGAACACATATTCTTGTTTCCCACAGTCTGAGAATGCCAAAACAGCTTCAATTTTCAACTACGAACTTTCCATGAGGAGATAAAGCCAGTATATGTAACTTTTTGAAGAGTGATCCGATTTTCAAAAGAAACACATATTCTTGTTTCCCACAGTCTGAGAATGCCAAAACACATTCAATTTTCAAATATGAACTTTCCATGAGGAGATAAAGCCAGTATATGTAACTTTTTGAAGAGAGATCCGATTTGCAAAAGAAACACATATTCTTGTTTCCCACAGTCTGAGAATGCCAAAACACCTTCAATTTTCAACTACGAACTTTCCATGAGGAGATAAAGCCAGTATATGTAACTTTTTGCACAGTGATCCGATTTGCAAAAGGAACACATATTCTTGTTTCCCACAGTCTGAGAATGCCAAAACACCTTCAATTTTCAACTACGAACTTTCCATGAGGAGATAAAGCCAGTATATGTAACTTTTTGAAGAGTGATCGGATTTGCAAAAGGAACACATATTGTTGTTTCCCACAGTCTGAGAATGCCAAAACACCTTCAATTTTCAACTACGAACTTTCCATGAGGAGATAAAGCCAGTATATGTAACTTTTTGAAGAGTGATCCGATTTGCAAAAGAAACACATATTCTTGTTTCCCACAGTCTGAGAATGCCAAATCACCTTCAATTTTCAACTACGAACTTTCCATGAGGAGATAAAGCCAGTATATGTAACTATGAAGAGTGATCCGATTTGCAAAAGGAACACATATTCTTCTTTCCCACAGTCTGAGAATGCCAAAACACCTTCAGTTTTCAACTACGAACTTTCCATGAGGAGATAAAGCCAGTATATGTAACTTTTTGAAGAGTGATCCGATTTGCAAAAGTAACACTTATTCTTGTTTCCCACAGTCTGAGAATGCCAAAACACCTTCAATTTTCAACTACGAACTTTCCAAGAGGAGATAAAGCCAGTATATGTAACTTTTTGAAGAGTGATTCGATTTGCAAAAGGAACACATATTCTTGTTTCTCACAGTCTGAGAATGCCAAAACACCTTCAATTTTCAACTACGAACTTTCCATGAGGAGATAAAGCCAGTATATGTAACTTTTTGCACAGTGATCCGATTTGCAAAAGGAACACATATTCTTGTTTCCCACAGTCTGAGAATGCCAAAACACCTTCAATTTTCAACTACGAACTTTCCATGAGGAGATAAAGCCAGTATATGTAACTTTTTGCACAGTGATCGGATTTGCAAAAGGAACACATATTCTTGTTTCCCACAGTCTGGGAATGCTAAAACACCTTCAATTTTCAACTACGAACTTTCCATGAGGAGATAAAGCCAGTATATGTAACTTTTTGAAGAGTGGTCCGATTTGCAAAAGGAACACATATTCTTGTTTCCCACAGTCTAACAATCCCAAAACACCTTCAATTTTCAACTACGAACTTTCCATGAGGAGATAAAGCCAGTATATGTAACTTTTTGCACAGTGATCCGATTTGCAAAAGGAACACATATTCTTGTTTCCCACAGTCTGAGGATGCCAAAACACCTTCAATTTTCAACTAGGAACTTTCCATGAGGAGATAAAGCCAGTATATGTAACTTTTTGAAGAGTGATCGGATTTGGAAAAGGAACACATATTCTTGTTTCCCACAGTCTGAGAATGCCAAAACACCTTCAATTTTCAACTACGAACTTTCCATGAGGAGATAAAGCCAGTATATGTAACTTTTTGAAGAGTGATCCGATTTGCAAAAGAAACACATATTCTTGTTTCCCACAGTCTGAGAATGCCAAAACACCTTCAATTTTCAACTACGAACTTTCCATGAGGAGATAAAGCCAGTATATGTAACTTTATGAAGAGTGATCCGATTTGCAAAAGGAACACATATTCTTCTTTCCCACAGTCTGAGAATGCCAAAACACCTTCAGTTTTCAACTACGAACTTTCCATGAGGAGATAAAGCCAGTATATGTAACTTTTTGAAGAGTGGTCCGATTTGCAAAAGGAACACATATTCTTGTTTCCCACAGTCTAACAATCCCAAAACACCTTCAATTTTCAACTACGAACTTTCCATGAGGAGATAAAGTCAGTATATGTAACTTTTTGCACAGTGATCGGATTTGCAAAAGGAACACATATTCTTCTTTCCCACAGTCTGAGAATGCCAAAACACCTTCAATTTTCAACTACGAACTTTCCATGAGGAGATAAAGCCAGTATATGTAACTTTTTGAAGAGTGGTCCGATTTGCAAAAGGAACACATATTCTTGTTTCCCACAGTCTAACAATCCCAAAACACCTTCAATTTTCAACTACGAACTTTCCATGAGGAGATAAAGTCAGTATATGTAACTTTTTGCACAGTGATCGGATTTGCAAAAGGAACACATATTCTTGTTTCCCACAGTCTGAGAATGCTAAAACACCTTCAATTTTCAACTACGAACTTTGCATGAGGAGATAAAGCCAGTATATGTAACTTTTTGAAGAGAGATCCGATTTGCAAAAGAAACACATATTCTTGTTTCCCACAGTCTGAGAATGCCAAAACACCTTCAATTTTCAACTACGAACTTTCCATGAGAAGATAAAGCCAGTATATGTAACTTTTTGAAGAGTGATCCGATTTGGAAAAGGAACACATATTCTTCTTTCCCACAGTCTGAGAATGCCAAAACACCTTCAATTTTCAACTAGGAACTTTCCATGAGGAGATAAAGCCAGTATATGTAACTTTTTGAAGAGTGATCGGATTTGCAAAAGGAAGACATATTCTTGTTTCCCACAGTCTGAGAATGCCAAAACACCTTCAATTTTCAACTACGAACTTTCCATGAGGAGATAAAGCCAGTATATGTAACTTTTTGCACAGTGATCGGATTTGCAAAAGAAACACATATTCTTGTTTCCCACAGTCTGAGAATGCCAAAACACCTTCAATTTTCAACTACGAACTTTCCATGAGGAGATAAAGCCAGTATATGTAACTTTTTGAAGAGAGATCCGATTAGCAAAAGAAACACATATTCTTGTTTCCCACAGTCTGAGAATGCCAAAACACCTTCAATTTTCAACTACGAACTTTCCATGAGGAGATAAAGCCAGTATATGTAACTTTTTGAAGAGTGATCCGATTTGGAAAAGGAACACATATTCTTCTTTCCCACAGTCTGAGAATGCCAAAACACCTTCAATTTTCAACTAGGAACTTTCCATGAGGAGATAAAGCCAGTACATGTAACTTTTTGAAGAGTGATCGGATTTGCAAAAGGAACACATATTCTTGTTTCCCACAGTCTGAGAATGCCAAAACACCTTCAATTTTCAACTACGAACTTTCCATGAGGAGATAAAGCCAGTATATGTAACTTTTTGAAGAGTGATCCGATTTGCAAAAGAAACACATATTCTTGTTTCCCACAGTCTGAGAATGCCAAAACACCTTCAATTTTCAACTACGAACTTTCCATGAGGAGATAAAGCCAGTATATGTAACTTTTTGAAGAGTGATTCGATTTGCAAAAGGAACACATATTCTTGTTTCTCACAGTCTGAGAATGCCAAAAAACCTTCAATTTTCAACTACGAACTTTCCATGAGGAGATAAAGCCAGTATATGTAACTTTTTGCACAGTGATCCGATTTGCAAAAGGAACACATATTCTTGTTTCCCACAGTCTGAGAATGCCAAAACACCTTCAATTTTCAACTACGAACTTTCCATGAGGAGATAAAGCCAGTATATGTAACTTTTTGCACAGTGATCGGATTTGCAAAAGGAACACATATTCTTGTTTCCCACAGTCTGAGAATGCCAAAACACCTTCAATTTTCAACTACGAACTTTCCATGAGGAGATAAAGCCAGTATATGTAACTTTTTGAAGAGAGATCCGATTAGCAAAAGAAACACATATTCTTGTTTCCCACAGTCTGAGAATGCCAAAACACCTTCAATTTTCAACTACGAACTTTCCATGAGGAGATAAAGCCAGTATATGTAACTTTTTGAAGAGTGATCCGATTTGGAAAAGGAACACATATTCTTCTTTCCCACAGTCTGAGAATGCCAAAACACCTTCAATTTTCAACTAGGAACTTTCCATGAGGAGATAAAGCCAGTATATGTAACTTTTTGAAGAGTGATCGGATTTGCAAAAGGAACACATATTCTTGTTTCCCACAGTCTGAGAATGCCAAAACACCTTCAATTTTCAACTACGAACTTTCCATGAGGAGATAAAGCCAGTATATGTAACTTTTTGAAGAGTGATCCGATTTGCAAAAGAAACACATATTCTTGTTTCCCACAGTCTGAGAATGCCAAAACACCTTCAATTTTCAACTACGAACTTTCCATGAGGAGATAAAGCCAGTATATGTAACTTTTTGAAGAGTGATTCGATTTGCAAAAGGAACACATATTCTTGTTTCTCACAGTCTGAGAATGCAAAAAAACCTTCAATTTTCAACTACGAACTTTCCATGAGGAGATAAAGCCAGTATATGTAACTTTTTGCACAGTGATCCGATTTGCAAAAGGAACACATATTCTTGTTTCCCACAGTCTGAGAATGCCAAAACACCTTCAATTTTCAACTACGAACTTTCCATGAGGAGATAAAGCCAGTATATGTAACTTTTTGCACAGTGATCGGATTTGCAAAAGGAACACATATTCTTGTTTCCCACAGTCTGGGAATGCTAAAACACCTTCAATTTTCAACTACGAACTTTCCATGAGGAGATAAAGCCAGTATATGTAACTTTTTGAAGAGTGGTCCGATTTGCAAAAGGAACACATATTCTTGTTTCCCACAGTCTAACAATCCCAAAACACCTTCAATTTTCAACTACGAACTTTCCATGAGGAGATAAAGCCAGTATATGTAACTTTTTGCACAGTGATCGGATTTGCAAAAGGAACACATATTCTTGTTTCCCGCAGTCTGAGAATGCTAAAACACCTTCAATTTTCAACGACGAACTTTGCATGAGGAGATAAAGCCAGTATATGTAACTTTTTGAAGAGAGATCCGATTTGCAAAAGAAACACATATTCTTGTTTCCCACAGTCTGAGAATGCCAAAACACCTTCAATTTTCAACTACGAACTTTCCATGAGGAGATAAAGCCAGTATATGTAACTTTTTGAAGAGTGATCCGATTTGCAAAAGGAACACATATTCTTGTTGCCCACAGTCTGAGAATGCCAAAACACATTCAATTTTCAACTACGAACTTTCCATGAGGAGATAAAGCCAGTATATGTAACTTTTTGCACAGTGATCCGATTTGCAAAAGGAACACATATTCTTGTTTCCCACAGTCTGAGAATGCCAAAACACCTTCAATTTTCAACTACGAACTTTCCATGAGGAGATAAAGCCAGTATATGTAACTTTTTGCACAGTGATCGGATTTGCAAAAGGAACACATATTCTTGTTTCCCACAGTCTGGGAATGCTAAAACACCTTCAATTTTCAACTACGAACTTTCCATGAGGAGATAAAGCCAGTATATGTAACTTTTTGAAGAGTGGTCCGATTTGCAAAAGGAACACATATTCTTGTTTCCCACAGTCTAACAATCCCAAAACACCTTCAATTTTCAACTACGAACTTTCCATGAGGAGATAAAGCCAGTATATGTAACTTTTTGCACAGTGATCGGATTTGCAAAAGGAACACATATTCCTGTTTCCCACAGTCTGAGAATGCTAAAACACCTTCAATTTTCAACTACGAACTTTGCATGAGGAGATAAAGCCAGTATATGTAACTTTTTGAAGAGAGATCCGATTTGCAAAAGAAACACATATTCTTGTTTCCCACAGTCTGAGAATGCCAAAACACCTTCAATTTTCAACTACGAACTTTCCATGAGGAGATAAAGCCAGTATATGTAACTTTTTGAAGAGTGATCCGATTTGGAAAAGGAACACATATTCTTGTTTCCCACAGTCTGAGAATGCCAAAACACCTTCAATTTTCAACTAGGAACTTTCCATGAGGAGATAAAGCCAGTATATGTAACTTTTTGAAGAGTGATCGGATTTGCAAAAGGAACACATATTCTTGTTTCCCACAGTCTGAGAATGCCAAAACAGCTTCAATTTTCAACTACGAACTTTCCATGAGGAGATAAAGCCAGTATATGTAACTTTTTGAAGAGTGATCCGATTTTCAAAAGAAACACATATTCTTGTTTCCCACAGTCTGAGAATGCCAAAACACATTCAATTTTCAAATATGAACTTTCCATGAGGAGATAAAGCCAGTATATGTAACTTTTTGAAGAGAGATCCGATTTGCAAAAGAAACACATATTCTTGTTTCCCACAGTCTGAGAATGCCAAAACACCTTCAATTTTCAACTATGAACTTTCCATGAGGAGATAAAGCCAGTATATGTAACTTTTTGCACAGTGATCCGATTTGCAAAAGGAACACATATTCTTGTTTCCCACAGTCTGAGAATGCCAAAACACCTTCAATTTTCAACTACGAACTTTCCATGAGGAGATAAAGCCAGTATATGTAACTTTTTGAAGAGTGATCGGATTTGCAAAAGGAACACATATTGTTGTTTCCCACAGTCTGAGAATGCCAAAACACCTTCAATTTTCAACTACGAACTTTCCATGAGGAGATAAAGCCAGTATATGTAACTTTTTGAAGAGTGATCCGATTTGCAAAAGAAACACATATTCTTGTTTCCCACAGTCTGAGAATGCCAAATCACCTTCAATTTTCAACTACGAACTTTCCATGAGGAGATAAAGCCAGTATATGTAACTATGAAGAGTGATCCGATTTGCAAAAGGAACACATATTCTTCTTTCCCACAGTCTGAGAATGCCAAAACACCTTCAGTTTTCAACTACGAACTTTCCATGAGGAGATAAAGCCAGTATATGTAACTTTTTGAAGAGTGATCCGATTTGCAAAAGTAACACTTATTCTTGTTTCCCACAGTCTGAGAATGCCAAAACACCTTCAATTTTCAACTACGAACATTCCAAGAGGAGATAAAGCCAGTATATGTAACTTTTTGAAGAGTGATTCGATTTGCAAAAGGAACACATATTCTTGTTTCTCACAGTCTGAGAATGCCGAAACACCTTCAATTTTCAACTACGAACTTTCCATGAGGAGATAAAGCCAGTATATGTAACTTTTTGCACAGTGATCCGATTTGCAAAAGGAACACATATTCTTGTTTCCCACAGTCTGAGAATGCCAAAACACCTTCAATTTTGAACTACGAACTTTCCATGAGGAGATAAAGCCAGTATATGTAACTTTTTGCACAGTGATCGGATTTGCAAAAGGAACACATATTCTTGTTTCCCACAGTCTGGGAATGCTAAAACACCTTCAATTTTCAACTACGAACTTTCCATGAGGAGATAAAGCCAGTATATGTAACTTTTTGAAGAGTGGTCCGATTTGCAAAAGGAACACATATTCTTGTTTCCCACAGTCTAACAATCCCAAAACACCTTCAATTTTCAACTACGAACTTTCCATGAGGAGATAAAGCCAGTATATGTAACTTTTTGCACAGTGATCGGATTTGCAAAAGGAACACATATTCTTGTTTCCCACAGTCTGAGAATGCTAAAACACATTCTATTTTCAACTACGAACTTTGCATGAGGAGATAAAGCCAGTATATGTAACTTTTTGAAGAGAGATCCGATTTGCAAAAGGAACACATATTCTTGTTTCCCACAGTCTAACAATCCCAAAACACCTTCAATTTTCAACTACGAACTTTCCATGAGGAGATAAAGCCAGTATATGTAACTTTTTGCACAGTGATCCGATTTGCAAAAGGAACACATATTCTTGTTTCCCACAGTCTGAGGATGCCAAAACACCTTCAATTTTCAACTAGGAACTTTCCATGAGGAGATAAAGCCAGTATATGTAACTTTTTGAAGAGTGATCGGATTTGGAAAAGGAACACATATTCTTGTTTCCCACAGTCTGAGAATGCCAAAACACCTTCAATTTTCAACTACGAACTTTCCATGAGGAGATAAAGCCAGTATATGTAACTTTTTGAAGAGTGATCCGATTTGCAAAAGAAACACATATTCTTGTTTCCCACAGTCTGAGAATGCCAAAACACCTTCAATTTTCAACTACGAACTTTCCATGAGGAGATAAAGCCAGTATATGTAACTTTATGAAGAGTGATCCGATTTGCAAAAGGAACACATATTCTTCTTTCCCACAGTCTGAGAATGCCAAAACACCTTCAGTTTTCAACTACGAACTTTCCATGAGGAGATAAAGCCAGTATATGTAACTTTTTGAAGAGTGATCCGATTTGCAAAAGGAACACTTATTCTTGTTTCCCACAGTCTGAGAATGCCGAAACACCTTCAATTTTCAACTACGAACTTTCCAAGAGGAGATAAAGCCAGTATATGTAACTTTTTGAAGAGTGATTCGATTTGCAAAAGGAACACATATTCTTGTTTCTCACAGTCTGAGAATGCCAAAACACCTTCAATTTTCAACTACGAACTTTCCATGAGGAGATAAAGCCAGTATATGTAACTTTTTGCACAGTGATCCGATTTGCAAAAGGAACACATATTCTTGTTTCCCACAGTCTGAGAATGCCAAAACACCTTCAATTTTCAACTACGAACTTTGCATGAGGAGATAAAGCCAGTATATGTAACTTTTTGCACAGTGATCGGATTTGCAAAAGGAACACATATTCTTGTTTCCCACAGTCTGGGAATGCTAAAACACCTTCAATTTTCAACTACGAACTTTCCATGAGGAGATAAAGCCAGTATATGTAACTTTTTGAAGAGTGGTCCGATTTGCAAAAGGAACACATATTCTTGTTTCCCACAGTCTAACAATCCCAAAACACCTTCAATTTTCAACTACGAACTTTCCATGAGGAGATAAAGCCAGTATTTGTAACTTTTTGCACAGTGATCGGATTTGCAAAAGGAACACATATTCTTGTTTCCCACAGTCTGAGAATGCTAAAACACATTCAATTTTCAACTACGAACTTTGCATGAGGAGATAAAGCCAGTATATGTAACTTTTTGAAGAGAGATCCGATTTGCAAAAGAAACACATATTCTTGTTTCCCACAGTCTGAGAATGCCAAAACACCTTCAATTTTCAACTACGAACTTTCCATGAGGAGATAAAGCCAGTATATGTAACTTTTTGAAGAGTGATCCGATTTGGAAAAGGAACACATATTCTTCTTTCCCACAGTCTGAGAATGCCAAAACACCTTCAATTTTCAACTAGGAACTTTCCATGAGGAGATAAAGCCAGTATATGTAACTTTTTGAAGAGTGGTCCGATTTGCAAAAGGAACACATATTCTTGTTTCCCACAGTCTAACAATCCCAAAACACCTTCAATTTTCAACTACGAACTTTCCATGAGGAGATAAAGCCAGTATATGTAACTTTTTGAAGAGTGGTCCGATTTGCAAAAGGAACACATATTCTTGTTTCCCACAGTCTAACAATCCCAAAACACCTTCAATTTTCAACTACGAACTTTCCATGAGGAGATAAAGCCAGTATTTGTAACTTTTTGCACAGTGATCGGATTTGCAAAAGGAACACATATTCTTGTTTCCCACAGTCTGAGAATGCTAAAACACATTCAATTTTCAACTACGAACTTTGCATGAGGAGATAAAGCCAGTATATGTAACTTTTTGAAGCGAGATCCGATTTGCAAAAGAAACACATATTCTTCTTTCCCACAGTCTGAGAATGCCAAAACACCTTCAATTTTCAACTACGAACTTTCCATGAGGAGATAAAGCCAGTATATGTAACTTTTTGAAGAGTGATCCGATTTGCAAAAGAAACACATATTCTTGTTTCCCACAGTCTGAGAATGCCAAAACACCTTCAATTTTCAACTACGAACTTTCCATGAGGAGATAAAGCCAGTATATGTAACTTTTTGAAGAGTGATTCGATTTGCAAAAGGAACACATATTCTTGTTTCTCACAGTCTGAGAATGCCAAAAAACCTTCAATTTTCAACTACGAACTTTCCATGAGGAGATAAAGCCAGTATATGTAACTTTTTGCACAGTGATCCGATTTGCAAAAGGAACACATATTCTTGTTTCCCACAGTCTGAGAATGCCAAAACACCTTCAATTTTCAACTACGAACTTTCCATGAGGAGATAAAGCCAGTATATGTAACTTTTTGCACAGTGATCGGATTTGCAAAAGGAACACATATTCTTGTTTCCCACAGTCTGGGAATGCTAAAACACCTTCAATTTTCAACTACGAACTTTCCATGAGGAGATAAAGCCAGTATATGTAACTTTTTGAAGAGTGGTCCGATTTGCAAAAGGAACACATATTCTTGTTTCCCACAGTCTAACAATCCCAAAACACCTTCAATTTTCAACTACGAACTTTCCATGAGGAGATAAAGCCAGTATATGTAACTTTTTGCACAGTGATCGGATTTGCAAAAGGAACACATATTCTTGTTTCCCACAGTCTGAGAATGCTAAAACACCTTCAATTTTCAACGACGAACTTTGCATGAGGAGATAAAGCCAGTATATGTAACTTTTTGCACAGTGATCGGATTTGCAAAAGGAACACATATTCTTGTTTCCCACAGTCTGGGAATGCTAAAACACCTTCAATTTTCAACTACGAACTTTCCATGAGGAGATAAAGCCAGTATATGTAACTTTTTGCACAGTGATCCGATTTGCAAAAGAAACACATATTCTTGTTTCCCACAGTCTGAGAATGCCAAAACAAATTCATTTTTCAAATATGAACTTTGCATGAGGAGATAAAGCCAGTATATGTAACTTTTTGAAGAGTGATCCGATTTGCAAAAGGAACACATATTCTTGTTCCCCACAGTCTGAGAATGCCAAAACACATTCAATTTTCAAATATGAACTTTCCATGAGGAGATAAAGCCAGTATATGTAACTTTTTGAAGAGTGATCCGATTTACAAAAGGAACACATATTCTTGTTTCAAACAGTCTGAGAATGCCAAAACACCTTCAATTTTCAACTACGAACTTTCCATGAGGAGATAAAGCCAGTATATGTAACTTTTTGCACAGTGATCCGATTTGCAAAAGGAACACATATTCTTGTTTCCCACAGTCTGAGAATGCCAAAACACCTTCAATTTTCAACTACGAACTTTCCATGAGGAGATAAAGCCAGTATATGTAACTTTTTGCACAGTGATCGGATTTGAAAAAGGAACACATATTCTTGTTTCCCACAGTCTGGGAATGCTAAAACACCTTCAATTTTCAACTACGAACTTTCCATGAGGAGATAAAGCCAGTATATGTAACTTTTTGAAGAGTGGTCCGATTTGCAAAAGGAACACATAATCTTGTTTCCCACAGTCTAACAATCCCAAAACACGTTCAATTTTCAACTACGAACTTTCCATGAGGAGATAAAGCCAGTATATGTATCTTTTTGCACAGTGATCGGATTTGCAAAAGGAACACATATTCTTCTTTCCCACAGTCTGAGAATGCTAAAACACCCTCAATTTTCAACTACGAACTTTGCATGAGGCGATAAAGCCAGTATATGTAACTTTTTGAAGAGTGATCCGATTTGGAAAAGGAACACATATTCTTCTTTCCCACAGTCTGAGAATGCCAAAACACCTTAAATTTTCAACTAGGAACTTTCCATGAGGAGATAAAGCCAGTATATGTAACTTTTTGAAGAGTGATCGGATTTGCAAAAGGAACACATATTCTTGTTTCCCACAGTCTGAGAATGCCAAAACACCTTCAATTTTCAACTACGAACTTTCCATGAGGAGATAAAGCCAGTATATGTAACTTTTTGAAGAGTGATCCGATTTGGAAAAGGAACACATATTCTTCTTTCCCACAGTCTGAGAATGCCAAAACACCTTCAATTTTCAACTAGGAACTTTCCATGAGGAGATAAAGCCAGTATATGTAACTTTTTGAAGAGTGGTCCGATTTGCAAAAGGAACACATATTCTTGTTTCCCACAGTCTAACAATCCCAAAACACCTTCAATTTTCAACTACGAACTTTCCATGAGGAGATAAAGCCAGTATATGTAACTTTTTGAAGAGTGGTCCGATTTGCAAAAGGAACACATATTCTTGTTTCCCACAGTCTAACAATCCCAAAACACCTTCAATTTTCAACTACGAACTTTCCATGAGGAGATAAAGCCAGTATTTGTAACTTTTTGCACAGTGATCGGATTTGCAAAAGGAACACATATTCTTGTTTCCCACAGTCTGAGAATGCTAAAACACATTCAATTTTCAACTACGAACTTTGCATGAGGAGATAAAGCCAGTATATGTAACTTTTTGAAGAGAGATCCGATTTGCAAAAGAAACACATATTCTTCTTTCCCACAGTCTGAGAATGCCAAAACACCTTCAATTTTCAACTACGAACTTTCCATGAGGAGATAAAGCCAGTATATGTAACTTTTTGAAGAGTGATCCGATTTGCAAAAGAAACACATATTCTTGTTTCCCACAGTCTGAGAATGCCAAAACACCTTCAATTTTCAACTACGAACTTTCCATGAGGAGATAAAGCCAGTATATGTAACTTTTTGAAGAGTGATTCGATTTGCAAAAGGAACACATATTCTTGTTTCTCACAGTCTGAGAATGCCAAAAAACCTTCAATTTTCAACTACGAACTTTCCATGAGGAGATAAAGCCAGTATATGTAACTTTTTGCACAGTGATCCGATTTGCAAAAGGAACACATATTCTTGTTTCCCACAGTCTGAGAATGCCAAAACACCTTCAATTTTCAACTACGAACTTTCCATGAGGAGATAAAGCCAGTATATGTAACTTTTTGCACAGTGATCGGATTTGCAAAAGGAACACATATTCTTGTTTCCCACAGTCTGGGAATGCTAAAACACCTTCAATTTTCAACTACGAACTTTCCATGAGGAGATAAAGCCAGTATATGTAACTTTTTGAAGAGTGGTCCGATTTGCAAAAGGAACACATATTCTTGTTTCCCACAGTCTAACAATCCCAAAACACCTTCAATTTTCAACTACGAACTTTCCATGAGGAGATAAAGCCAGTATATGTAACTTTTTGCACAGTGATCGGATTTGCAAAAGGAACACATATTCTTGTTTCCCACAGTCTGAGAATGCTAAAACACCTTCAATTTTCAACGACGAACTTTGCATGAGGAGATAAAGCCAGTATATGTAACTTTTTGCACAGTGATCGGATTTGCAAAAGGAACACATATTCTTGTTTCCCACAGTCTGGGAATGCTAAAACACCTTCAATTTTCAACTACGAACTTTCCATGAGGAGATAAAGCCAGTATATGTAACTTTTTGCACAGTGATCCGATTTGCAAAAGAAACACATATTCTTGTTTCCCACAGTCTGAGAATGCCAAAACAAATTCATTTTTCAAATATGAACTTTGCATGAGGAGATAAAGCCAGTATATGTAACTTTTTGAAGAGTGATCCGATTTGCAAAAGGAACACATATTCTTGTTCCCCACAGTCTGAGAATGCCAAAACACATTCAATTTTCAAATATGAACTTTCCATGAGGCGATAAAGCCAGTATATGTAACTTTTTGAAGAGTGATCCGATTTGGAAAAGGAACACATATTCTTCTTTCCCACAGTCTGAGAATGCCAAAACACCTTAAATTTTCAACTAGGAACTTTCCATGAGGAGATAAAGCCAGTATATGTAACTTTTTGAAGAGTGATCGGATTTGCAAAAGGAACACATATTCTTGTTTCCCACAGTCTGAGAATGCCAAAACACCTTCAATTTTCAACTACGAACTTTCCATGAGGAGATAAAGCCAGTATATGTAACTTTTTGAAGAGTGATCCGATTTGGAAAAGGAACACATATTCTTCTTTCCCACAGTCTGAGAATGCCAAAACACCTTCAATTTTCAACTAGGAACTTTCCATGAGGAGATAAAGCCAGTATATGTAACTTTTTGAAGAGTGGTCCGATTTGCAAAAGGAACACATATTCTTGTTTCCCACAGTCTAACAATCCCAAAACACCTTCAATTTTCAACTACGAACTTTCCATGAGGAGATAAAGCCAGTATATGTAACTTTTTGAAGAGTGGTCCGATTTGCAAAAGGAACACATATTCTTGTTTCCCACAGTCTAACAATCCCAAAACACCTTCAATTTTCAACTACGAACTTTCCATGAGGAGATAAAGCCAGTATTTGTAACTTTTTGCACAGTGATCGGATTTGCAAAAGGAACACATATTCTTGTTTCCCACAGTCTGAGAATGCTAAAACACATTCAATTTTCAACTACGAACTTTGCATGAGGAGATAAAGCCAGTATATGTAACTTTTTGAAGAGAGATCCGATTTGCAAAAGAAACACATATTCTTCTTTCCCACAGTCTGAGAATGCCAAAACACCTTCAATTTTCAACTACGAACTTTCCATGAGGAGATAAAGCCAGTATATGTAACTTTTTGAAGAGTGATCCGATTTGCAAAAGAAACACATATTCTTGTTTCCCACAGTCTGAGAATGCCAAAACACCTTCAATTTTCAACTACGAACTTTCCATGAGGAGATAAAGCCAGTATATGTAACTTTTTGAAGAGTGATTCGATTTGCAAAAGGAACACATATTCTTGTTTCTCACAGTCTGAGAATGCCAAAAAACCTTCAATTTTCAACTACGAACTTTCCATGAGGAGATAAAGCCAGTATATGTAACTTTTTGCACAGTGATCCGATTTGCAAAAGGAACACATATTCTTGTTTCCCACAGTCTGAGAATGCCAAAACACCTTCAATTTTCAACTACGAACTTTCCATGAGGAGATAAAGCCAGTATATGTAACTTTTTGCACAGTGATCGGATTTGCAAAAGGAACACATATTCTTGTTTCCCACAGTCTGGGAATGCTAAAACACCTTCAATTTTCAACTACGAACTTTCCATGAGGAGATAAAGCCAGTATATGTAACTTTTTGAAGAGTGGTCCGATTTGCAAAAGGAACACATATTCTTGTTTCCCACAGTCTAACAATCCCAAAACACCTTCAATTTTCAACTACGAACTTTCCATGAGGAGATAAAGCCAGTATATGTAACTTTTTGCACAGTGATCGGATTTGCAAAAGGAACACATATTCTTGTTTCCCACAGTCTGAGAATGCTAAAACACCTTCAATTTTCAACGACGAACTTTGCATGAGGAGATAAAGCCAGTATATGTAACTTTTTGAAGAGAGATCCGATTTGCAAAAGAAACACATATTCTTGTTTCCCACAGTCTGAGAATGCCAAAACACCTTCAATTTTCAACTACGAACTTTCCATGAGGAGATAAAGCCAGTATATGTAACTTTTTGAAGAGTGATCCGATTTGCAAAAGGAACACATATTCTTGTTCCCCACAGTCTGAGAATGCCAAAACACATTCAATTTTCAACTACGAACTTTCCATGAGGAGATAAAGCCAGTATATGTAACTTTTTGCACAGTGATCCGATTTGCAAAAGGAACACATATTCTTGTTTCCCACAGTCTGAGAATGCCAAAACACCTTCAATTTTCAACTACGAACTTTCCATGAGGAGATAAAGCCAGTATATGTAACTTTTTGCACAGTGATCGGATTTGCAAAAGGAACACATATTCTTGTTTCCCACAGTCTGGGAATGCTAAAACACCTTCAATTTTCAACTACGAACTTTCCATGAGGAGATAAAGCCAGTATATGTAACTTTTTGCACAGTGATCCGATTTGCAAAAGAAACACATATTCTTGTTTCCCACAGTCTGAGAATGCCAAAACAAATTCATTTTTCAAATATGAACTTTGCATGAGGAGATAAAGCCAGTATATGTAACTTTTTGAAGAGTGATCCGATTTGCAAAAGGAACACATATTCTTGTTCCCCACAGTCTGAGAATGCCAAAACACATTCAATTTTCAAATATGAACTTTCCATGAGGAGATAAAGCCAGTATATGTAACTTTTTGAAGAGTGATCCGATTTACAAAAGGAACACATATTCTTGTTTCAAACAGTCTGAGAATGCCAAAACACCTTCAATTTTCAACTACGAACTTTCCATGAGGAGATAAAGCCAGTATATGTAACTTTTTGCACAGTGATCCGATTTGCAAAAGGAACACATATTCTTGTTTCCCACAGTCTGAGAATGCCAAAACACCTTCAATTTTCAACTACGAACTTTCCATGAGGAGATAAAGCCAGTATATGTAACTTTTTGCACAGTGATCGGATTTGAAAAAGGAACACATATTCTTGTTTCCCACAGTCTGGGAATGCTAAAACACCTTCAATTTTCAACTACGAACTTTCCATGAGGAGATAAAGCCAGTATATGTAACTTTTTGAAGAGTGGTCCGATTTGCAAAAGGAACACATAATCTTGTTTCCCACAGTCTAACAATCCCAAAACACGTTCAATTTTCAACTACGAACTTTCCATGAGGAGATAAAGCCAGTATATGTATCTTTTTGCACAGTGATCGGATTTGCAAAAGGAACACATATTCTTCTTTCCCACAGTCTGAGAATGCTAAAACACCTTCAATTTTCAACTACGAACTTTGCATGAGGCGATAAAGCCAGTATATGTAACTTTTTGAAGAGTGATCCGATTTGCAAAAGGAACACATATTCTTGTTTCCCACAGTCTGGGAATGCTAAAACACCTTCAATTTTCAACTACGAACTTTCCATGAGGAGATAAAGCCAGTATATGTATCTTTTTGCACAGTGATCGGATTTGCAAAAGGAACACATATTCTTCTTTCCCACAGTCTGAGAATGCTAAAACACCTTCAATTTTCAACTACGAACTTTGCATGAGGCGATAAAGCCAGTATATGTAACTTTTTGAAGAGTGATCCGATTTGGAAAAGGAACACATATTCTTCTTTCCCACAGTCTGAGAATGCCAAAACACTTTAAATTTTCAGCTAGGAACTTTCCATGAGGAGATAAAGCCAGTATATGTAACTTTTTGAAGAGTGATCCGATTTGCAAAAGGAACACATATTCTTGTTTCCCACAGTCTGAGAATGCCAAAACACCTTCAATTTTCAACTATGTACTTTCCATCAGGAGATAAAGCCAGTATATGTAACTTTTTGAAGAGTGATCCGATTTGCAAACGGAGCACATATTCTTGTTTCCCACAGTCTGAGAATGCCAAAACACCTTCAATTTTCAACTACGAACTTTCCATGAGGAGATAAAGCCAGTATATGTAACTTTTTGCACAGTGATCGGATTTGCAAAAGGAACACATATTCTTGTTTCCCACAGTCTGAGAATGCTAAAACACCTTCAATTTTCAACTACGAACTTTCCATGAGGAGATAAAGCCAGTATATGTAACTTTTTGCACAGTGATCCGATTTGCAAAAGAAACACATATTCTTGTTTCCCACAGTCTGAGAATGCCAAAACAAATTCATTTTTCAAATATGAACTTTGCATGAGGAGATAAAGCCAGTATATGTAACTTTTTGAAGAGTGATCCGATTTGCAAAAGGAACACATATTCTTGTTCCCCACAGTCTGAGAATGCCAAAACACATTCAATTTTCAAATATGAACTTTCCATGAGGAGATAAAGCCAGTATATGTAACTTTTTGAAGAGTGATCCGATTTACAAAAGGAACACATATTCTTGTTTCCCACAGTCTGAGAATGCCAAAACACCTTCAATTTTCAACTACGAACTTTCCATGAGGAGATAAAGCCAGTATATGTAACTTTTTGCACAGTGATCCGATTTGCAAAAGGAACACATATTCTTGTTTCCCACAGTCTGAGAATGCCAAAACACCTTCAATTTTCAACTACGAACTTTCCATGAGGAGATAAAGCCAGTATATGTAACTTTTTGCACAGTGATCGGATTTGCAAAAGGAACACATATTCTTGTTTCCCACAGTCTGGGAATGCTAAAACACCTTCAATTTTCAACTACGAACTTTCCATGAGGAGATAAAGCCAGTATATGTAACTTTTTGAAGAGTGGTCCGATTTGCAAAAGGAACACATAATCTTGTTTCCCACAGTCTAACAATCCCAAAACACATTCAATTTTCAACTACGAACTTTCCATGAGGAGATAAAGCCAGTATATGTATCTTTTTGCACAGTGATCGGATTTGCAAAAGGAACACATATTCTTCTTTCCCACAGTCTGAGAATGCTAAAACACCTTCAATTTTCAACTACGAACTTTGCATGAGGAGATAAAGCCAGTATATGTAACTTTTTGAAGAGTGATCCGATTTGCAAAAGAAACACATATTCTTGTTTCCCACAGTCTGAGAATGCCAAAACACCTTCAATTTTCAACTACGAACTTTGCATGAGGCGATAAAGCCAGTATATGTAACTTTTTGAAGAGTGATCCGATTTGGAAAAGGAACACATATTCTTGTTTCCCACAGTCTGAGAATGCCAAAACACCTTCAATTTTCAACTGTGTACTTTCCATCAGGAGATAAAGCCAGTATATGTAACTTTTTGAAGAGTGATCCGATCTGCAAAAGAAACACATATTCTTGTTTCCCACAGTCTGAGAATGCCAAAACACATTCAATTTTCAAATATGAACTTTCCATGAGGAGATAAAGCCAGTATATGTAACTTTTTGAAGAGAGATCCGATTTGCAAAATAAAAATATATTCTTGTTTCCCACAGTCTGAGAATGCCAAAACACCTTCAATTTTCAACTACGAACTTTCCATGAGGAGATAAAGCCAGTATATGTAACTTTTTGCACAGTGATCCGATTTGCAAAAGGAACACATATTCTTGTTTCCCCCAGTCTGACAATGCCAAAACACATTCAATTTTCAAATATGAACTTTCCATGAGGAGATAAAGCCAGTATATGTAACTTTTTGAAGAGAGATCCGATTTGCAAAAGAAACACATATTCTTGTTTCCCACAGTCTGAGAATACCAAAACACCTTCAATTTTCAACTACGAACTTTCCAAGAGGAGATAAAGCCAGTATATGTAACTTTTTGAAGAGTGATCCGATTTGCAAAAGGAACACATATTCTTCTTTCCCACAGTCTGAGAATGCCAAAACACCTTCAATTTTCAACTACGAACTTTCCATGAGGAGAGAAAGCCAGTATATGTAACTTTTTGAAGAGTGATCCGATTTGCAAAAGGAACACATATTCTTCTTTCCCACAGTCTGAGAATGCCAAAACACCTTCAATTTTCAACTAGGAACTTTCCATGAGGAGATAAAGCCAGTACATGTAACTTTTTGAAGAGTGATCCGATTTGGAAAAGGAACACATATTCTTGTTTCCCACAGCCTGAGAATGCCAAAACACCTTCAATTTTCAACTAGGAACTTTCCATGAGGAGATAAAGCCAGTATATGTAACTTTTTGAAGAGTGATCGGATTTGCAAAAGGAACACATATTCTTGTTTCCCACAGTCTGAGAATGCCAAAACACCTTCAATTTTCAACTACGTACTTTCCATCAGGAGATAAAGCCAGTATATGTAACTTTTTGAAGAGTGATCCGATTTGCAAAAGAAACACATATTCTTGTTTCCCACAGTCTGAGAATGCCAAAACACATTCAATTTTCAAATATGAACTTTCCATGAGGAGATAAAGCCAGTATATGTAACTTTTTGAAGAGAGATCCGATTTGCAAAATAAAAACATATTCTTGTTTCCCACAGTCTGAGAATGCTAAAACAACTTCAATTTTCAACTACGAACTTTCCATGAGGAGATAAAGCCAGTATATGTAACTTTTTGCACAGTGATCCGATTTGCAAAAGAAACATATATTCTTGTTTCCCACAGTCTGAGAATGCCAAAACAAATTCATTTTTCAAATATGAACTTTGCATGAGGAGATAAATGAGGAGTGATCCCATTTGCAAAAGAAATACATATTCTTGTTTCCCACAGTCTGAAAATGCCAAAACACATTCAATTTTCAAATATGAACTTTCCATGAGGAGATAAAGCCAGTATATGTAACTTTTTGAAGAGTGATCCGATTTGCAAAAGAAACACATATTCTTGTTTCCCACAGTCTGAGAATGCCAAAACACCTTCAATTTTCAACTAGGAACTTTCCATGAAGAGATAAAGCCAGTACATGTAACTTTTTGAAGAGTGATCGGATTTGCAAAAGGAACACATATTCTTGTTTCCCACATTCTGAGAATGCCAAAACACTTTCAATTTTCAACTACAAACTTTCCATGAGGAGATAAAGCCAGTATATGTAACTTTTTGAAGAGTGATCCGATTTGCAAAAGGAACACATATTCTTGTTTCCCACAGTCTGAGAATGCCAAAACACCTTCAATTTTCAACTACGAACTTTGCATGAGGAGATAAAGCCAGTATATGTAACTTTTTGAAGAGTGATCCGATTTGCAAAAGGAACACATATTCTTGTTTCCCACAGTCTGAGAATGCCAAAACACCTTCAATTTTCAACTACGAACTTTCCATGAGGAGATAAAGCCAGTATATGTAACTTTTTGCACAGTGATCCGATTTGCAAAAGGAACACATATTCTTGTTTCCCACAGTCTGGGAATGCTAAAACACCTTCAATTTTCAACTACGAACTTTCCATGAGGAGATAAAGCCAGTATATGTAACTTTTTGCACAGTGATCGGATTTGCAAAAGGAACACATATACTTGTTTCCCACAGTCTGGGAATGCTAAAACACCTTCAATTTTCAACTACGAACTTTCCATGAGGAGATAAAGCCAGTATATGTAACTTTTTGAAGAGTGGTCCGATTTGCAAAAGGAACACATAATCTTGTTTCCCACAGTCTAACAATCCCAAAACACCTTCAATTTTCAACTACGAACTTTCCATGAGGAGATAAAGCCAGTATATGTATCTTTTTGCACAGTGACCGGATTTGCAAAAGGAACACATATTCTTGTTTCCCACAGTCTGAGAATGCCAAAACAAATTCATTTTTCAAATATGAACTTTGCATGAGGAGATAAATGAGTAGTGATCCGATTTGCAAAAGAAATACATATTCTTGTTTCCCACAGTCTGAAAATGCCAAAACACATTCAATTTTCAAATATGAACTTTCCATGAGGAGATAAAGCCAGTATATGTAACTTTTTGAAGAGTGATCCGATTTGCAAAAGGAACACATATTCTTGTTTCCCACAGTCTGAGAATGCCAAAACACCTTCAATTTTCAACTACGAACTTTGCATGAGGAGATAAAGCCAGTATATGTAACTTTTTGAAGAGTGATCCGATTTGCAAAAGGAACACATATTCTTCTTTCCCACAGTCTGAGAATGCCAAAACACCTTCAATTTTGAACTACGAACTTTCCATGAGGAGATAAAGCCAGTATATGTAACTTTTTGCACAGTGATCGGATTTGCAAAAGGAACACATATTCTTGTTTCCCACAGTCTGGGAATGCTAAAACACCTTCAATTTTCAAGTACGAACTTTCCATGAGGAGATAAAGCCAGTATATGTAACTTTTTGCACAGTGATCGGATTTGCAAAAGGAACACATATACTTGTTTCCCACAGTCTGGGAATGCTAAAACACCTTCAATTTTCAACTACGAACTTTCCATGAGGAGATAAAGCCAGTATATGTAACTTTTTGAAGAGTGGTCCGATTTGCAAAAGGAACACATAATCTTGTTTCCCACAGTCTGAGAATGCCAAAACACCTTCAATTTTCAACTACGAACTTTCCATGAGGAGATAAAGCCAGTATATGTAACTTTTTGCACAGTGATCGGATTTGCAAAAGGAACACATATTCTTGTTTCCCACAGTCTGAGAATGCTAAAACACCTTCAATTTTCAACTACGAACTTTGCATGAGGAGATAAAGCCAGTATATGTAACTTTTTGAAGAGTGATCCGATTTGCAAAAGAAACACATATTCTTGTTTCCCACAGTCTGAGAATGCCAAAACACCTTCAATTTTCAACTACGAACTTTGCATGAGGAGATAAAGCCAGTATATGTAACTTTTTGAAGAGTGATCCGATTTGGAAAAGGAACACATATTCTTCTTTCCCACAGTCTGAGAATGCCAAAACACCTTAAATTTTCAACTAGGAACTTTCCATGAGGAGATAAAGCCAGTATATTTAACTTTTTGAAGAGTGATCGGATTTGCAAAAGGAACACATATTCTTGTTTCCCACAGTCTGAGAATGCCAAAATACCTTCAATTTTCAACTATGTACTTTCCATGAGGAGATAAAGCCAGTATATGTAACTTTTTGAAGAGTGATCCGATTTGCAAAAGAAACACATATTCTTGTTTCCCACAGTCTGAGAATGCCAAAACACATTCAATTTTCAAATATGAACTTTCCATGAGGAGATAAAGCCAGTATATGTAACTTTTTGAAGAGAGATCCGATTTGCAAAATAAAAACATATTCTTGTTTCCCACAGTCTGAGAATGCCAAAACACCTTCAATTTTCAACCACGAACTTTCCATGAGGAGATAAAGCCAGTATATGTAACTTTTTGCACAGTGATCCGATTTGCAAAAGGAACGCATATTCTTGTTTCCCCCAGTCTGAGAATGCTAAAACACCTTCAATTTTCAACTACGAACTTTGCATGAGGAGATAAAGCCAGTATATGTAACTTTTTGAAGAGTGATCCGATTTGCAAAAGAAACACATATTCTTGTTTCCCACAGTCTGAGAATGCCAAAACACCTTCAATTTTCAACTACGAACTTTGCATGAGGAGATAAAGCCAGTATATGTAACTTTTTGAAGAGTGATCCGATTTGGAAAAGGAACACATATTCTTCTTTCCCACAGTCTGAGAATGCCAAAACACCTTCAATTTTCAACTAGGAACTTTCCATGAGGAGATAAAGCCAGTATATGTAACTTTTTGAAGAGTGATCGGATTTGCAAAAGGAACACATATTCTTGTTTCCCACAGTCTGAGAATGCCAAAACACCTTCAATTTTCAACTATGTACTTTCCATCAGGAGATAAAGCCAGTATATGTAACTTTTTGAAGAGTGATCCGATTTGCAAAAGAAACACATATTCTTGTTTCCCACAGTCTGAGAATGCCAAAACACATTCAATTTTCAAATATGAACTTTCCATGAGGAGATAAAGCCAGTATATGTAACTTTTTGAAGAGAGATCCGATTTGCAAAATAAACACATATTCTTGTTTCTCACAGTCTGAGAATGCCAAAACAAATTCATTTTTCAAATATGAACTTTGCATGAGGAGATAAAGCCAGTATATGTAACTTTTTGCACAGTGATCCGATTTGCAAAAGGAACACATATTCTTGTTTCCCCCAGTCTGACAATGCCAAAACACATTCAATTTTCAAATATGAACTTTCCATGAGGAGATAAAGCCAGTATATGTAACTTTTTGAAGAGTGATCCGATTTGCAAAAGAAACACATATTCTTGTTTCCCACAGTCTGAGAATGCCAAAACACATTCAATTTTCAAATATGAACTTTCCATGAGGAGATAAAGCCAGTATATGTAACTTTTTGAAGAGAGATCCGATTTGCAAAATAAAAACATATTCTTGTTTCCCACAGTCTGAGAATGCCAAAACACCTTCAATTTTCAACCACGAACTTTCCATGAGGAGATAAAGCCAGTATATGTAACTTTTTGCACAGTGATCCGATTTGCAAAAGGAACGCATATTCTTGTTTCCCCCAGTCTGAGAATGCTAAAACACCTTCAATTTTCAACTACGAACTTTGCATGAGGAGATAAAGCCAGTATATGTAACTTTTTGAAGAGTGATCCGATTTGCAAAAGAAACACATATTCTTGTTTCCCACAGTCTGAGAATGCCAAAACACCTTCAATTTTCAACTACGAACTTTGCATGAGGAGATAAAGCCAGTATATGTAACTTTTTGAAGAGTGATCCGATTTGGAAAAGGAACACATATTCTTCTTTCCCACAGTCTGAGAATGCCAAAACACCTTCAATTTTCAACTAGGAACTTTCCATGAGGAGATAAAGCCAGTATATGTAACTTTTTGAAGAGTGATCGGATTTGCAAAAGGAACACATATTCTTGTTTCCCACAGTCTGAGAATGCCAAAACACCTTCAATTTTCAACTATGTACTTTCCATCAGGAGATAAAGCCAGTATATGTAACTTTTTGAAGAGTGATCCGATTTGCAAAAGAAACACATATTCTTGTTTCCCACAGTCTGAGAATGCCAAAACACATTCAATTTTCAAATATGAACTTTCCATGAGGAGATAAAGCCAGTATATGTAACTTTTTGAAGAGAGATCCGATTTGCAAAATAAACACATATTCTTGTTTCTCACAGTCTGAGAATGCCAAAACAAATTCATTTTTCAAATATGAACTTTGCATGAGGAGATAAAGCCAGTATATGTAACTTTTTGCACAGTGATCCGATTTGCAAAAGGAACACATATTCTTGTTTCCCCCAGTCTGACAATGCCAAAACACATTCAATTTTCAAATATGAACTTTCCATGAGGAGATAAAGCCAGTATATGTAACTTTTTGAAGAGAGATCCGATTTGCAAAAGAAACACATATTCTTGTTTCCCACAGTCTGAGAATGCCAAAACACCTTCAATTTTCAACTACGTACTTTCCATCAGGAGATAAAGCCAGTATATGTAACTTTTTGAAGAGTGATCCGATTTGCAAAAGAAATACATATTCTTGTTTCCCACAGTCTGAGAATGCCAAAACACATTCAATTTTCAAATATGAACTTTCCATGAGGAGATAAAGCCAGTATATGTAACTTTTTGCACAGTGATCGGATTTGCAAAAGGAACACATATTCTTGTTTCCCACAGTCTGAGAATGCTAAAACACCTTCAATTTTCAACTACGAACTTTCCATGAGGAGATAAAGCCAGTATATGTAACTTTTTGCACAGTGATCCGATTTGCAAAAGAAACACATATTCTTGTTTCCCACAGTCTGAGAATGCCAAAACAAATTCATTTTTCAAATATGAACTTTGCATGAGGAGATAAAGCCAGTATATGTAACTTTTTGCACAGTGATCCGATTTGCAAAAGGAACACATATTCTTGTTTCCCCCAGTCTGACAATGCCAAAACACATTCAATTTTCAAATATGAACTTTCCATGAGGAGATAAAGCCAGTATATGTAACTTTTTGAAGAGAGATCCGATTTGCAAAAGAAACACATATTCTTGTTTCCCACAGTCTGAGAATGCCAAAACACCTTCAATTTTCAACTACGTACTTTCCATCAGGAGATAAAGCCAGTATATGTAACTTTTTGAAGAGTGATCCGATTTGCAAAAGAAACACATATTCTTGTTTCCCACAGTCTGAGAATGCCAAAACACATTCAATTTCCAAATATGAACTTTCCATGAGGAGATAAAGCCAGTATATGTAACTTTTTGAAGAGAGATCCGATTTGCAAAATAAACACATATTCTTGTTTCTCACAGTCTGAGAATGCCAAAACACCTTCAATTTTCAACTACGAGCTTTCCATGAGGATATAAAGCCAGTATATGTAACTTTTTGAAGAGTGATCCGATTTGCAAAAGGAACACATATTCTTGTTTCCCACAGTCTGAGAATGCCAAAACACCTTCAATTTTCAACTAGGAACTTTCCATGAGGAGATAAAGCCAGTATATGTAACTTTTTGAAGAGTGATCCGATTTGCAAAAGAAACACATATTCTTGTTTCCCACAGTCTAACAATCCCAAAACACCTTCAATTTTCAACTACGAACTTTCCATGAGGAGATAAAGCCAGTATATGTAACTTTTTGCACAGTGATCGGATTTGCAAAAGGAACACATATTCTTGTTTTCCACAGTCTGAGAATGCTAAAACACCTTCAATTTTCAACTACGAACTTTCCATGAGGAGATAAAGCCAGTATATGTAACTTTTTGCACAGTGATCCGATTTGCAAAAGAAACACATATTCTTGTTTCCCACAGTCTGAGAATGCCAAAACAAATTCATTTTTCAAATATGAACTTTGCATGAGGAGATAAAGCCAGTATATGTAACTTTTTGAAGAGTGATCCGATTTGCAAAAGGAACACATATTCTTGTTCCCCACAGTCTGAGAATGCCAAAACACATTCAATTTTCAAATATGAACTTTCCATGAGGAGATAAAGCCAGTATATGTAACTTTTTGAAGAGTGATCCAATTTACAAAAGGAACACATATTCTTGTTTCCCACAGTCTGAGAATGCCAAAACACCTTCAATTTTCAACTACGAACTTTCCATGAGGAGATAAAGCCAGTATATGTAACTTTTTGCACAGTGATCCGATTTCCAAAAGGAACACATATTCTTGTTTCCCACAGTCTGAGAATGCCAAAACACCTTCAATTTTCAACTACGAACTTTCCATGAGGAGATAAAGCCAGTATATGTAACTTTTTGAAGAGTGGTCCGATTTGCAAAAGGAACAAATAATCTTGTTTCCCACAGTCTAACAATCCCAAAACACCTTCAATTTTCAACTACGAACTTTCCATGAGGAGATAAAGCCAGTATATGTATCTTTTTGCACAGTGATCGGATTTGCAAAAGGAACACATATTCTTGTTTCCCACAGTCTGAGAATGCTAAAACACCTTCAATTTTCAACTACGAACTTTGCATGAGGAGATAAAGCCAGTATATGTAACTTTTTGCACAGTGATCGGATTTGCAAAAGGAACACATATTCTTGTTTCCCACAGTCTGAGAACGCTAAAACACCTCCAATTTTCAACTACGAACTTTCCATGAGGAGATAAAGCCAGTATATGTAACTTTTTGCACAGTGATCCGATTTGCAAAAGGAACACATATTCTTGTTTCCCACAGTCTAACAATCCGAAAACACCTTCAATTTTCAACTACGAACTTTCCATGAGGACATAAAGCCAGTATATGTAACTTTTTGCACAGTGATCCGATTTGCAAAAGAAACACATATTCTTGTTTCCCACAGTCTGAGAATGCCAAAACAAATTCATTTTTCAAATATGAACTTTGCATGAGGAGATAAATGAGGAGTGATCCGATTTGCAAAAGAAATACATATTCTTGTTTCCCACAGTCTGAAAATGCCAAAACACATTCAATTTTCAAATATGAACTTTCCATGAGGAGATAAAGCCAGTATATGTAACTTTTTGAAGAGTGATCCGATTTGCAAAAGAAACACATATTCTTGTTTCCCACAGTCTGAGAATGCCAAAACACCTTCAATTTTCAACTAGGAACTTTCCATGAAGAGATAAAGCCAGTACATGTAACTTTTTGAAGAGTGATCGGATTTGCAAAAGGAACACATATTCTTGTTTCCCACATTCTGAGAATGCCAAAACACTTTCAATTTTCAACTACAAACTTTCCATGAGGAGATAAAGCCAGTATATGTAACTTTTTGAAGAGTGATCCGATTTGCAAAAGGAACACATATTCTTGTTTCCCACAGTCTGAGAATGCCAAAACACCTTCAATTTTCAACTACGAACTTTGCATGAGGAGATAAAGCCAGTATATGTAACTTTTTGAAGAGTGATCCGATTTGCAAAAGGAACACATATTCTTGTTTCCCACAGTCTGAGAATGCCAAAACACCTTCAATTTTCAACTACGAACTTTCCATGAGGAGATAAAGCCAGTATATGTAACTTTTTGCACAGTGATCGGATTTGCAAAAGGAACACATATTCTTGTTTCCCACAGTCTGGGAATGCTAAAACACCTTCAATTTTCAACTACGAACTTTCCATGAGGAGATAAAGCCAGTATATGTAACTTTTTGCACAGTGATCGGATTTGCAAAAGGAACACATATACTTGTTTCCCACAGTCTGGGAATGCTAAAACACCTTCAATTTTCAACTACGAACTTTCCATGAGGAGATAAAGCCAGTATATGTAACTTTTTGAAGAGTGGTCCGATTTGCAAAAGGAACACATAATCTTGTTTCCCACAGTCTGAGAATGCCAAAACACCTTCAATTTTCAACTACGAACTTTCCATGAGGAGATAAAGCCAGTATATGTAACTTTTTGCACAGTGATCGGATTTGCAAAAGGAACACATATTCTTGTTTCCCACAGTCTGAGAATGCTAAAACACCTTCAATTTTCAACTACGAACTTTGCATGAGGAGATAAAGCCAGTATATGTAACTTTTTGAAGAGTGATCCGATTTGCAAAAGAAACACATATTCTTGTTTCCCACAGTCTGAGAATGCCAAAACACCTTCAATTTTCAACTACGAACTTTGCATGAGGAGATAAAGCCAGTATATGTAACTTTTTGAAGAGTGATCCGATTTGGAAAAGGAACACATATTCTTCTTTCCCACAGTCTGAGAATGCCAAAACACCTTAAATTTTCAACTAGGAACTTTCCATGAGGAGATAAAGCCAGTATATTTAACTTTTTGAAGAGTGATCGGATTTGCAAAAGGAACACATATTCTTGTTTCCCACAGTCTGAGAATGCCAAAATACCTTCAATTTTCAACTATGTACTTTCCATGAGGAGATAAAGCCAGTATATGTAACTTTTTGAAGAGTGATCCGATTTGCAAAAGAAACACATATTCTTGTTTCCCACAGTCTGAGAATGCCAAAACACATTCAATTTTCAAATATGAACTTTCCATGAGGAGATAAAGCCAGTATATGTAACTTTTTGAAGAGAGATCCGATTTGCAAAATAAAAACATATTCTTGTTTCCCACAGTCTGAGAATGCCAAAACACCTTCAATTTTCAACCACGAACTTTCCATGAGGAGATAAAGCCAGTATATGTAACTTTTTGCACAGTGATCCGATTTGCAAAAGGAACGCATATTCTTGTTTCCCCCAGTCTGAGAATGCTAAAACACCTTCAATTTTCAACTACGAACTTTGCATGAGGAGATAAAGCCAGTATATGTAACTTTTTGAAGAGTGATCCGATTTGCAAAAGAAACACATATTCTTGTTTCCCACAGTCTGAGAATGCCAAAACACCTTCAATTTTCAACTACGAACTTTGCATGAGGAGATAAAGCCAGTATATGTAACTTTTTGAAGAGTGATCCGATTTGGAAAAGGAACACATATTCTTCTTTCCCACAGTCTGAGAATGCCAAAACACCTTCAATTTTCAACTAGGAACTTTCCATGAGGAGATAAAGCCAGTATATGTAACTTTTTGAAGAGTGATCGGATTTGCAAAAGGAACACATATTCTTGTTTCCCACAGTCTGAGAATGCCAAAACACCTTCAATTTTCAACTATGTACTTTCCATCAGGAGATAAAGCCAGTATATGTAACTTTTTGAAGAGTGATCCGATTTGCAAAAGAAACACATATTCTTGTTTCCCACAGTCTGAGAATGCCAAAACACATTCAATTTTCAAATATGAACTTTCCATGAGGAGATAAAGCCAGTATATGTAACTTTTTGAAGAGAGATCCGATTTGCAAAATAAACACATATTCTTGTTTCTCACAGTCTGAGAATGCCAAAACAAATTCATTTTTCAAATATGAACTTTGCATGAGGAGATAAAGCCAGTATATGTAACTTTTTGCACAGTGATCCGATTTGCAAAAGGAACACATATTCTTGTTTCCCCCAGTCTGACAATGCCAAAACACATTCAATTTTCAAATATGAACTTTCCATGAGGAGATAAAGCCAGTATATGTAACTTTTTGAAGAGTGATCCGATTTGCAAAAGAAACACATATTCTTGTTTCCCACAGTCTGAGAATGCCAAAACACATTCAATTTTCAAATATGAACTTTCCATGAGGAGATAAAGCCAGTATATGTAACTTTTTGAAGAGAGATCCGATTTGCAAAATAAAAACATATTCTTGTTTCCCACAGTCTGAGAATGCCAAAACACCTTCAATTTTCAACCACGAACTTTCCATGAGGAGATAAAGCCAGTATATGTAACTTTTTGCACAGTGATCCGATTTGCAAAAGGAACGCATATTCTTGTTTCCCCCAGTCTGAGAATGCTAAAACACCTTCAATTTTCAACTACGAACTTTGCATGAGGAGATAAAGCCAGTATATGTAACTTTTTGAAGAGTGATCCGATTTGCAAAAGAAACACATATTCTTGTTTCCCACAGTCTGAGAATGCCAAAACACCTTCAATTTTCAACTACGAACTTTGCATGAGGAGATAAAGCCAGTATATGTAACTTTTTGAAGAGTGATCCGATTTGGAAAAGGAACACATATTCTTCTTTCCCACAGTCTGAGAATGCCAAAACACCTTCAATTTTCAACTAGGAATTTTCCATGAGGAGATAAAGCCAGTATATGTAACTTTTTGAAGAGTGATCGGATTTGCAAAAGGAACACATATTCTTGTTTCCCACAGTCTGAGAATGCCAAAACACCTTCAATTTTCAACTATGTACTTTCCATCAGGAGATAAAGCCAGTATATGTAACTTTTTGAAGAGTGATCCGATTTGCAAAAGAAACACATATTCTTGTTTCCCACAGTCTGAGAATGCCAAAACACATTCAATTTTCAAATATGAACTTTCCATGAGGAGATAAAGCCAGTATATGTAACTTTTTGAAGAGAGATCCGATTTGCAAAATAAACACATATTCTTGTTTCTCACAGTCTGAGAATGCCAAAACAAATTCATTTTTCAAATATGAACTTTGCATGAGGAGATAAAGCCAGTATATGTAACTTTTTGCACAGTGATCCGATTTGCAAAAGGAACACATATTCTTGTTTCCCCCAGTCTGACAATGCCAAAACACATTCAATTTTCAAATATGAACTTTCCATGAGGAGATAAAGCCAGTATATGTAACTTTTTGAAGAGTGATCCGATTTGCAAAAGAAACACATATTCTTGTTTCCCACAGTCTGAGAATGCCAAAACACATTCAATTTTCAAATATGAACTTTCCATGAGGAGATAAAGCCAGTATATGTAACTTTTTGAAGAGAGATCCGATTTGCAAAATAAAAACATATTCTTGTTTCCCACAGTCTGAGAATGCCAAAACACCTTCAATTTTCAACCACGAACTTTCCATGAGGAGATAAAGCCAGTATATGTAACTTTTTGCACAGTGATCCGATTTGCAAAAGGAACGCATATTCTTGTTTCCCCCAGTCTGAGAATGCTAAAACACCTTCAATTTTCAACTACGAACTTTGCATGAGGAGATAAAGCCAGTATATGTAACTTTTTGAAGAGTGATCCGATTTGCAAAAGAAACACATATTCTTGTTTCCCACAGTCTGAGAATGCCAAAACACCTTCAATTTTCAACTACGAACTTTGCATGAGGAGATAAAGCCAGTATATGTAACTTTTTGAAGAGTGATCCGATTTGGAAAAGGAACACATATTCTTCTTTCCCACAGTCTGAGAATGCCAAAACACCTTCAATTTTCAACTAGGAATTTTCCATGAGGAGATAAAGCCAGTATATGTAACTTTTTGAAGAGTGATCGGATTTGCAAAAGGAACACATATTCTTGTTTCCCACAGTCTGAGAATGCCAAAACACCTTCAATTTTCAACTATGTACTTTCCATCAGGAGATAAAGCCAGTATATGTAACTTTTTGAAGAGTGATCCGATTTGCAAAAGAAACACATATTCTTGTTTCCCACAGTCTGAGAATGCCAAAACACATTCAATTTTCAAATATGAACTTTCCATGAGGAGATAAAGCCAGTATATGTAACTTTTTGAAGAGAGATCCGATTTGCAAAATAAACACATATTCTTGTTTCTCACAGTCTGAGAATGCCAAAACAAATTCATTTTTCAAATATGAACTTTGCATGAGGAGATAAAGCCAGTATATGTAACTTTTTGCACAGTGATCCGATTTGCAAAAGGAACACATATTCTTGTTTCCCCCAGTCTGACAATGCCAAAACACATTCAATTTTCAAATATGAACTTTCCATGAGGAGATAAAGCCAGTATATGTAACTTTTTGAAGAGAGATCCGATTTGCAAAAGAAACACATATTCTTGTTTCCAACAGTCTGAGAATGCCAAAACACCTTCAATTTTCAACTACGTACTTTCCATCAGGAGATAAAGCCAGTATATGTAACTTTTTGAAGAGTGATCCGATTTGCAAAAGAAATACATATTCTTGTTTCCCACAGTCTGAGAATGCCAAAACACATTCAATTTTCAAATATGAACTTTCCATGAGGAGATAAAGCCAGTATATGTAACTTTTTGCACAGTGATCGGATTTGCAAAAGGAACACATATTCTTGTTTCCCACAGTCTGAGAATGCTAAAACACCTTCAATTTTCAACTACGAACTTTCCATGAGGAGATAAAGCCAGTATATGTAACTTTTTGCACAGTGATCCGATTTGCAAAAGAAACACATATTCTTGTTTCCCACAGTCTGAGAATGCCAAAACAAATTCATTTTTCAAATATGAACTTTGCATGAGGAGATAAAGCCAGTATATGTAACTTTTTGCACAGTGATCCGATTTGCAAAAGGAACACATATTCTTGTTTCCCCCAGTCTGACAATGCCAAAACACATTCAATTTTCAAATATGAACTTTCCATGAGGAGATAAAGCCAGTATATGTAACTTTTTGAAGAGAGATCCGATTTGCAAAAGAAACACATATTCTTGTTTCCCACAGTCTGAGAATGCCAAAACACCTTCAATTTTCAACTACGTACTTTCCATCAGGAGATAAAGCCAGTATATGTAACTTTTTGAAGAGTGATCCGATTTGCAAAAGAAACACATATTCTTGTTTCCCACAGTCTGAGAATGCCAAAACACATTCAATTTTCAAATATGAACTTTCCATGAGGAGATAAAGCCAGTATATGTAACTTTTTGAAGAGAGATCCGATTTGCAAAATAAACACATATTCTTGTTTCTCACAGTCTGAGAATGCCAAAACACCTTCAATTTTCAACTACGAGCTTTCCATGAGGATATAAAGCCAGTATATGTAACTTTTTGAAGAGTGATCCGATTTGCAAAAGGAACACATATTCTTGTTTCCCACAGTCTGAGAATGCCAAAACACCTTCAATTTTCAACTAGGAACTTTCCATGAGGAGATAAAGCCAGTATATGTAACTTTTTGAAGAGTGATCCGATTTGCAAAAGAAACACATATTCTTGTTTCCCACAGTCTAACAATCCCAAAACACCTTCAATTTTCAACTACGAACTTTCCATGAGGAGATAAAGCCAGTATATGTAACTTTTTGCACAGTGATCGGATTTGCAAAAGGAACACATATTCTTGTTTTCCACAGTCTGAGAATGCTAAAACACCTTCAATTTTCAACTACGAACTTTCCATGAGGAGATAAAGCCAGTATATGTAACTTTTTGCACAGTGATCCGATTTGCAAAAGAAACACATATTCTTGTTTCCCACAGTCTGAGAATGCCAAAACAAATTCATTTTTCAAATATGAACTTTGCATGAGGAGATAAAGCCAGTATATGTAACTTTTTGAAGAGTGATCCGATTTGCAAAAGGAACACATATTCTTGTTCCCCACAGTCTGAGAATGCCAAAACACATTCAATTTTCAAATATGAACTTTCCATGAGGAGATAAAGCCAGTATATGTAACTTTTTGAAGAGTGATCCAATTTACAAAAGGAACACATATTCTTGTTTCCCACAGTCTGAGAATGCCAAAACACCTTCAATTTTCAACTACGAACTTTCCATGAGGAGATAAAGCCAGTATATGTAACTTTTTGCACAGTGATCCGATTTCCAAAAGGAACACATATTCTTGTTTCCCACAGTCTGAGAATGCCAAAACACCTTCAATTTTCAACTACGAACTTTCCATGAGGAGATAAAGCCAGTATATGTAACTTTTTGAAGAGTGGTCCGATTTGCAAAAGGAACAAATAATCTTGTTTCCCACAGTCTAACAATCCCAAAACACCTTCAATTTTCAACTCCGAACTTTCCATGAGGAGATAAAGCCAGTATATGTATCTTTTTGCACAGTGATCGGATTTGCAAAAGGAACACATATTCTTGTTTCCCACAGTCTGAGAATGCTAAAACACCTTCAATTTTCAACTACGAACTTTGCATGAGGAGATAAAGCCAGTATATGTAACTTTTTGCACAGTGATCGGATTTGCAAAAGGAACACATATTCTTGTTTCCCACAGTCTGAGAACGCTAAAACACCTTCAATTTTCAACTACGAACTTTCCATGAGGAGATAAAGCCAGTATATGTAACTTTTTGCACAGTGATCCGATTTGCAAAAGGAACACATATTCTTGTTTCCCACAGTCTAACAATCCGAAAACACCTTCAATTTTCAACTACGAACTTTCCATGAGGACATAAAGCCAGTATATGTAACTTTTTGCACAGTGATCCGATTTGCAAAAGAAACACATATTCTTGTTTCCCACAGTCTGAGAATGCCAAAACAAATTCATTTTTCAAATATGAACTTTCCAAGAGGAGATAAAGCCAGTATATGTAACTTTTTGAAGAGTGATCCGATTTGCAAAAGAAACACATATTCTTGTTTCCCACAGTCTGAGAATGCCAAAACACCTTCAATTTTCAACTAGGAACTTTCCATGAGGAGATAAAGCCAGTATATGTAACTTTTTGAAGAGAGATCCGATTTGCAAAATAAAAACATATTCTTGTTTCCCACAGTCTGAGAATGCCAAAACACCTTCAATTTTCAACCACGAACTTTCCATGAGGAGATAAAGCCAGTATATGTAAATTTTTGCACAGTGATCCGATTTGCAAAAGGAACGCATATTCTTGTTTCCCCCAGTCTGAGAATGCTAAAACACCTTCAATTTTCAACTACGAACTTTCCATGAGGAGATAAAGCCAGTATATGTAACTTTTTGCACAGTGATCCGATTTGCAAAAGAAACACATATTCTTGTTTCCCACAGTCTGAGAATGCCAAAACAAATTCATTTTTCAAATATGAACTTTGCATGAGGAGATAAATGAGGAGTGATCCGATTTGCAAAAGAAATACATATTCTTGTTTCCCACAGTCTGAAAATGCCAAAACACATTCAATTTTCAAATATGAACTTTCCATGAGGTGATAAAGCCAGTATATGTAACTTTTTGCACAGTGATCGGATTTGCAAAAGGAACACATATTCTTGTTTCCCACAGTCTGAGAATGCTAAAACACCTTCAATTTTCAGCTACGAACTTTCCATGAGGAGATAAAGCCAGTATATGTAACTTTTTGAAGAGTGATCCGATTTGCAAAAGAAACACATATTCTTGTTTCCCACAGTCTGAGAATGCCAAAACACATTCAATTTTCAAATATGAACTTTCCATGAGGTGATAAAGCCAGTATATGTAACTTTTTGAAGAGAGAAACGATTTGCAAAAGAAACACATATTCTTGTTTCTCACAGTCTGAGAATGCCAAAACACCTTCAATTTTCAACTACGAACTTTCCATGAGGAGATAAAGCCAGTATATGTAACTTTTTGCACAGTGATCAGATTTGCAAAAGGAACACATATTCTTGTTTCCCACAGTCTGAGAATACCAAAACACCTTCAATTTTCAACTAGGAACTTTCCATGAGGAGATAAAGCCAGTATATGTAACTTTTTGAAGAGTGATCCGATTTGCAAAAGAAACACATATTCTTGTTTCCCACAGTCTAACAATCCCAAAACACCTTCAATTTTCAACTACGAACTTTCCATGAGGAGATAAAGCCAGTATATGTAACTTTTTGCACAGTGATCGGATTTGCAAAAGGAACACATATTCTTGTTTCCCACAGTCTGAGAATGCTAAAACACCTTCAATTTTCAGCTACGAACTTTCCATGAGGAGATAAAGCCAGTATATGTAACTTTTTGAAGAGTGATCGGATTTGCAAAAGGAACACATATTCTTCTTTCCCACAGTCTGAGAATGCCAAAACACCTTCAATTTTCAACTACGAACTTTCCATGAGGAGAGAAAGCCAGTATATGTAACTTTTTGAAGAGTGATCCGATTTGCAAAAGGAACACATATTCTTCTTTCCCACAGTCTGAGAATGCCAAAACACCTTCAATTTTCAACTAGGAACTTTCCATGAGGAGATAAAGCCAGTACATGTAACTTTTTGAAGAGTGATCCGATTTGGAAAAGGAACACATATTCTTGTTTCCCACAGTCTGAGAATGCCAAAACACCTTCAATTTTCAACTAGGAACTTTCCATGAGGAGATAAAGCCAGTATGTGTAACTTTTTGAAGAGTGATCGGATTTGCAAAAGGAACACATATTCTTGTTTCCCACAGTCTGAGAATGCCAAAACACCTTCAATTTTCAACTACGAACTTTCCATGAGGAGATAAAGCCAGTATATGTAACTTTTTGCACAGTGATCAGATTTGCAAAAGGAACACATATTCTTGTTTCCCACAGTCTGAGAATACCAAAACACCTTCAATTTTCAACTACAAACTTTCCAAGAGGAGATAAAGCCAATATATGTAACTTTTTGAAGAGTGATCCGATTTGCAAAAGGAACACATATTCTTCTTTCCCACAGTCTGAGAATGCCAAAACACCTTCAATTTTCAACTACGAACTTTCCATGAGGAGAGAAAGCCAGTATATGTAACTTTTTGAAGAGTGATCCGATTTGCAAAAGGAACACATATTCTTCTTTCCCACAGTCTGAGAATGCCAAAACACCTTCAATTTTCAACTAGGAACTTTCCATGAGGAGATAAAGCCAGTACATGTAACTTTTTGAAGAGTGATCCGATTTGGAAAAGGAACACATATTCTTGTTTCCCACAGTCTGAGAATGCCAAAACACCTTCAATTTTCAACTAGGAACTTTCCATGAGGAGATAAAGCCAGTATATGTAACTTTTTGAAGAGTGATCGGATTTGCAAAAGGAACACATATTCTTGTTTCCCACAGTCTGAGAATGCCAAAACACCTTCAATTTTCAACTATGTACTTTCCATCAGGAGATAAAGCCAGTATATGTAACTTTTTGAAGAGTGATCCGATTTGCAAAAGAAACACATATTCTTGTTTCCCACAGTCTGAGAATGCCAAAACACATTCAATTTTCAAATATGAACTTTCCATGAGGAGATAAAGCCAGTATATGTAACTTTTTGAAGAGAGATCCAATTTGCAAAAGAAACACATATTCTTGTTTCCCACAGTCTGAGAATGCCAAAACACCTTCAATTTTCAACTACGAACTTTCCATGAGGAGATAAAGCCAGTATATGTAACTTTTTGCACAGTGATCAGATTTGCAAAAGGAACACATATTCTTGTTTCCCCCAGTCTGACAATGCCAAAACACCTTCAATTTTCAACTAGGAACTTTCCATGAGGAGATAAAGCCAGTGTATGTAACTTTTTGCACAGTGATCAGATTTGCAAAAGGAACACATATTCTTGTTTCCCACAGTCTGAGAATACCAAAACACCTTCAATTTTCAACTACGAACTTTCCAAGAGGAGATAAAGCCAGTATATGTAACTTTTTGAAGAGTGATCCGATTTGCAAAAGAAACACATATTCTTGTTTCCCACAGTCTCAGAATGCCAAAACACCTTCAATTTTCAACTACGAACTTTCCATGAGGAGGTAAAGCCAGTATATGTAACTTTTTGAAGAGTGATCCGATTTGCAAAAGGAACACATATTCTTCTTTCCCACAGTCTGAGAATGCCAAAACACCTTCAGTTTTCAACTACGAACTTTCCATGAGGAGATAAAGCCAGTATATGTAACTTTTTGAAGAGTGATCCGATTTGCAAAAGGAACACATATTCTTCTTTCCCACAGTCTGAGAATGCCAAAACACCTTCAATTTTCAACTACAAACTTTTCATGAGGAGATAAAGCCAGTATATGTAACTTTTTGAAGAGTGATCCGATTTGCAAAAGGAACACATATTCTTCTTTCCCACAGTCTGAGAATGCCAAAACACCTTCAATTTTCAACTACGAACTTTCCATGAGGAGAGAAAGCCAGTATATGTAACTTTTTGAAGAGTGATCCGATTTGCAAAAGGAACACATATTCTTGTTTCCCACAGTCTGAGAATGCCAAAACATCTTCAATTTTCAACTAGGAACTTTCCATGAGGAGATAAAGCCAGTATATGTAACTTTTTGAAGAGTGATCGGATTTGCAAAAAGAACACATATTCTTGTTTCCCACAGTCTAACAATCCCAAAACACCTTCAATTTTCAACTACGAGCTTTCCATGAGGAGATAAAGCCAGTATATGTAACTTTTTGAAGAGTGATCCGATTTGCAAAATAAACACATATTCTTGTTTCCCACAGTCTGAGAATGCCAAAACACCTTCAATTTTCAACTACGAACTTTCCATGAGGAGATAAAGCCAGTATATGTAACTTTTTGCACAGTGTTCCGATTTGCAAAAAGAACACATATTCTTGTTTCTCACAGTCTGAGAATGCCAAAACACCTTCAATTTTCAACTACGAGCTTTCCATGAGGAGATAAAGCCAGTATATGTAACTTTTTGAAGAGTGATCCGATTTGCAAAAGGAGCACATATTCTTGTTTCCCACAGTCTGAGAATGCCAAAACACCTTCAATTTTCAACTAGGAACTTTCCATGAGGAGATAAAGCCAGTATATGTAACTTTTTGAAGAGTGATCCGATTTGCAAAAGAAACACATATTCTTGTTTCCCACAGTCTAACAATCCCAAAACACCTTCAATTTTCAACTACGAACTTTCCATGAGGAGATAAAGCCAGTATATGTAACTTTTTGCACAGTGATCGGATTTGCAAAAGGAACACATATTCTTGTTTCCCACAGTCTGAGAATGCTAAAACACCTTCAATTTTCAACTACGAACTTTCCATGAGGAGATAAAGCCAGTATATGTAACTTTTTGCACAGTGATCCGATTTGCAAAAGAAACACATATTCTTGTTTCCCACAGTCTGAGAATGCCAAAACAAATTCATTTTTCAAATATGAACTTTGCATGAGGAGATAAAGCCAGTATATGTAACTTTTTGAAGAGTGATCCGATTTGCAAAAGGAACACATATTCTTGTTCCCCACAGTCTGAGAATGCCAAAACACATTCAATTTTCAAATATGAACTTTCCATGAGGAGATAAAGCCAGTATATGTAACTTTTTGAAGAGTGATCCGATTTACAAAAGGAACACATATTCTTGTTTCCCACAGTCTGAGAATGCCAAAACACCTTCAATTTTCAACTACGAACTTTCCATGAGGAGATAAAGCCAGTATATGTAACTTTTTGCACAGTGATCCGATTTGCAAAAGGAACACATATTCTTGTTTCCCACAGTCTGAGAATGCCAAAACACCTTCAATTTTCAACTACGAACTTTCCATGAGGAGATAAAGCCAGTATATGTAACTTTTTGAAGAGTGGTCCGATTTGCAAAAGGAACACATAATCTTGTTTCCCACAGTCTAACAATCCCAAAACACCTTCAATTTTCAACTACGAACTTTCCATGAGGAGATAAAGCCAGTATATGTATCTTTTTGCACAGTGATCGGATTTGCAAAAGGAACACATATTCTTCTTTCCCACAGTCTGAGAATGCTAAAACACCTTCAATTTTCAACTACGAACTTTGCATGAGGAGATAAAGCCAGTATATGTAACTTTTTGAAGAGTGATCCGATTTGCAAAAGAAACACATATTCTTGTTTCCCACAGTCTGAGAATGCCAAAACACCTTCAATTTTCAACTACGAACTTTGCATGAGGCGATAAAGCCAGTATATGTAACTTTTTGAAGAGTGATCCGATTTGGAAAAGGAACACATATTCTTCTTTCCCACAGTCTGAGAATGCCAAAACACCTTAAATTTTCAACTAGGAACTTTCCATGAGGAGATAAAGCCAGTATATGTAACTTTTTGAAGAGTGATCGGATTTGCAAAAGGAACACATATTCTTGTTTCCCACAGTCTGAGAATGCCAAAACACCTTCAATTTTCAACTATGTACTTTCCATCAGGAGATAAAGCCAGTATATGTAACTTTTTGAAGAGTGATCCGATTTGCAAAAGGAGCACATATTCTTGTTTCCATCAGTCTGAGAATGCCAAAACTCCTTTAATTTTCAACTAGGAACTTTCCATGAGGAGATAAAGCCAGTATATGTAACTTTTTGAAGAGTGATCCGATTTGCAAAAGAAACACATATTCTTGTTTCCCACAGTCTAACAATCCCAAAACACCTTCAATTTTCAACTACGAACTTTCCATGAGGAGATAAAGCCAGTATATGTAACTTTTTGCACAGTGATCGGATTTGCAAAAGGAACACATATTCTTGTTTCCCACAGTCTGAGAATGCTAAAACACCTTCAATTTTCAACTACGAACTTTCCATGAGGAGATAAAGCCAGTATATGTAACTTTTTGCACAGTGATCCGATTTGCAAAAGAAACACATATTCTTGTTTCCCACAGTCTGAGAATGCCAAAACAAATTCATTTTTCAAATATGAACTTTGCATGAGGAGATAAAGCCAGTATATGTAACTTTTTGAAGAGTGATCCGATTTGCAAAAGGAACACATATTCTTGTTCCCCACAGTCTGAGAATGCCAAAACACATTCAATTTTCAAATATGAACTTTCCATGAGGAGATAAAGCCAGTATATGTAACTTTTTGAAGAGTGATCCGATTTACAAAAGGAACACATATTCTTGTTTCCCACAGTCTGAGAATGCCAAAACACCTTCAATTTTCAACTACGAACTTTCCATGAGGAGATAAAGCCAGTATATGTAACTTTTTGCACAGTGATCCGATTTGCAAAAGGAACACATATTCTTGTTTCCCACAGTCTGAGAATGCCAAAACACCTTCAATTTTCAACTACGAACTTTCCATGAGGAGATAAAGCCAGTATATGTAACTTTTTGCACAGTGATCGGATTTGCAAAAGGAACACATATTCTTGTTTCCCACAGTCTGAGAATGCTAAAACACCTTCAATTTTCAACTACGAACTTTCCATGAGGAGATAAAGCCAGTATATGTAACTTTTTGCACAGTGATCCGATTTGCAAAAGAAACACATATTCTTGTTTCCCACAGTCTGAGAATGCCAAAACAAATTCATTTTTCAAATATGAACTTTGCATGAGGAGATAAAGCCAGTATATGTAACTTTTTGAAGAGTGATCCGATTTGCAAAAGGAACACATATTCTTGTTCCCCACAGTCTGAGAATGCCAAAACACATTCAATTTTCAAATATGAACTTTCCATGAGGAGATAAAGCCAGTATATGTAACTTTTTGAAGAGTGATCCGATTTACAAAAGGAACACATATTCTTGTTTCCCACAGTCTGAGAATGCCAAAACACCTTCAATTTTCAACTACGAACTTTCCATGAGGAGATAAAGCCAGTATATGTAACTTTTTGCACAGTGATCCGATTTGCAAAAGGAACACATATTCTTGTTTCCCACAGTCTGAGAATGCCAAAACACCTTCAATTTTCAACTACGAACTTTCCATGAGGAGATAAAGCCAGTATATGTAACTTTTTGCACAGTGATCGGATTTGCAAAAGAAACACATATTCTTGTTTCCCACAGTCTGGGAATGCTAAAACACCTTCAATTTTCAACTACGAACTTTCCATGAGGAGATAAAGCCAGTATATGTAACTTTTTGAAGAGTGGTCCGATTTGCAAAAGGAACACATAATCTTGTTTCCCACAGTCTAACAATCCCAAAACACCTTCAATTTTCAACTACGAACTTTCCATGAGGAGATAAAGCCAGTATATGTATCTTTTTGCACAGTGATCGGATTTGCAAAAGGAACACATATTCTTCTTTCCCACAGTCTGAGAATGCTAAAACACCTTCAATTTTCAACTACGAACTTTGCATGAGGCGATAAAGCCAGTATATGTAACTTTTTGAAGAGTGATCCGATTTGGAAAAGGAACACATATTCTTCTTTCCCACAGTCTGAGAATGCCAAAACACCTTAAATTTTCAACTAGGAACTTTCCATGAGGAGATAAAGCCAGTATATGTAACTTTTTGAAGAGTGATCGGATTTGCAAAAGGAACACATATTCTTGTTTCCCACAGTCTGAGAATGCCAAAACACCTTCAATTTTCAACTATGTACTTTCCATCAGGAGATAAAGCCAGTATATGTAACTTTTTGAAGAGTGATCCGATTTGCAAAAGGAGCACATATTCTTGTTTCCCACAGTCTGAGAATACCAAAACACCTTCAATTTTCAACTAGGAA
The DNA here is from genome assembly GCA_030761175.1 of Masticophis lateralis. Lineage (NCBI taxonomy): Eukaryota > Metazoa > Chordata > Lepidosauria > Squamata > Colubridae > Masticophis > Masticophis lateralis. The sequence goes on along the minus strand of JAUDYJ010000012.1, from coordinate 25,164,258 downwards.
CTTTCCATGAGGAGATAAAGCCAGTATATGTAACTTTTTGCACAGTGATCAGATTTGCAAAAGGAACACATATTCTTGTTTCCCACAGTCTGAGAATACCAAAACACCTTCAATTTTCAACTAGGAACTTTCCATGAGTAGATAAAGCCAGTATATGTAACTTTTTGAAGAGTGATCCGATTTGCAAAAGAAACACATATTCTTGTTTCCCACAGTCTAACAATCCCAAAACACCTTCAATTTTCAACTACGAACTTTCCATGAGGAGATAAAGCCAGTATATGTAACTTTTTGCACAGTGATCGGATTTGCAAAAGGAACACATATTCTTGTTTCCCACAGTCTGAGAATGCTAAAACACCTTCAATTTTCAGCTACGAACTTTCCATGAGGAGATAAAGCCAGTATATGTAACTTTTTGAAGAGTGATCCGATTTGCAAAAGGAACACATATTCTTCTTTCCCACAGTCTGAGAATGCCAAAACACCTTCAATTTTCAACTACGAACTTTCCATGAGGAGAGAAAGCCAGTATATGTAACTTTTTGAAGAGTGATCCGATTTGCAAAAGGAACACATATTCTTCTTTCCCACAGTCTGAGAATGCCAAAACACCTTCAATTTTCAACTAGGAACTTTCCATGAGGAGATAAAGCCAGTACATGTAACTTTTTGAAGAGTGATCCGATTTGGAAAAGGAACACATATTCTTGTTTCCCACAGTCTGAGAATGCCAAAACACCTTCAATTTTCAACTAGGAACTTTCCATGAGGAGATAAAGCCAGTATGTGTAACTTTTTGAAGAGTGATCGGATTTGCAAAAGGAACACATATTCTTGTTTCCCACAGTCTGAGAATGCCAAAACACCTTCAATTTTCAACTACGAACTTTCCATGAGGAGATAAAGCCAGTATATGTAACTTTTTGCACAGTGATCAGATTTGCAAAAGGAACACATATTCTTGTTTCCCACAGTCTGAGAATACCAAAACACCTTCAATTTTCAACTACAAACTTTCCAAGAGGAGATAAAGCCAATATATGTAACTTTTTGAAGAGTGATCCGATTTGCAAAAGGAACACATATTCTTCTTTCCCACAGTCTGAGAATGCCAAAACACCTTCAATTTTCAACTACGAACTTTCCATGAGGAGAGAAAGCCAGTATATGTAACTTTTTGAAGAGTGATCCGATTTGCAAAAGGAACACATATTCTTCTTTCCCACAGTGTGAGAATGCCAAAACACCTTCAATTTTCAACTAGGAACTTTCCATGAGGAGATAAAGCCAGTACATGTAACTTTTTGAAGAGTGATCCGATTTGGAAAAGGAACACATATTCTTGTTTCCCACAGTCTGAGAATGCCAAAACACCTTCAATTTTCAACTAGGAACTTTCCATGAGGAGATAAAGCCAGTATATGTAACTTTTTGAAGAGTGATCGGATTTGCAAAAGGAACACATATTCTTGTTTCCCACAGTCTGAGAATGCCAAAACACCTTCAATTTTCAACTATGTACTTTCCATCAGGAGATAAAGCCAGTATATGTAACTTTTTGAAGAGTGATCCGATTTGCAAAAGAAACACATATTCTTGTTTCCCACAGTCTGAGAATGCCAAAACACATTCAATTTTCAAATATGAACTTTCCATGAGGAGATAAAGCCAGTATATGTAACTTTTTGAAGAGAGATCCAATTTGCAAAAGAAACACATATTCTTGTTTCCCACAGTCTGAGAATGCCAAAACACCTTCAATTTTCAACTACGAACTTTCCATGAGGAGATAAAGCCAGTATATGTAACTTTTTGCACAGTGATCAGATTTGCAAAAGGAACACATATTCTTGTTTCCCCCAGTCTGACAATGCCAAAACACCTTCAATTTTCAACTAGGAACTTTCCATGAGGAGATAAAGCCAGTGTATGTAACTTTTTGCACAGTGATCAGATTTGCAAAAGGAACACATATTCTTGTTTCCCACAGTCTGAGAATACCAAAACACCTTCAATTTTCAACTACGAACTTTCCAAGAGGAGATAAAGCCAGTATATGTAACTTTTTGAAGAGTGATCCGATTTGCAAAAGAAACACATATTCTTGTTTCCCACAGTCTGAGAATGCCAAAACACCTTCAATTTTCAACTACGAACTTTCCATGAGGAGGTAAAGCCAGTATATGTAACTTTTTGAAGAGTGATCCGATTTGCAAAAGGAACACATATTCTTCTTTCCCACAGTCTGAGAATGCCAAAACACCTTCAGTTTTCAACTACGAACTTTCCATGAGGAGATAAAGCCAGTATATGTAACTTTTTGAAGAGTGATCCGATTTGCAAAAGGAACACATATTCTTCTTTCCCACAGTCTGAGAATGCCAAAACACCTTCAATTTTCAACTACAAACTTTTCATGAGGAGATAAAGCCAGTATATGTAACTTTTTGAAGAGTGATCCGATTTGCAAAAGGAAGACATATTCTTCTTTCCCACAGTCTGAGAATGCCAAAACACCTTCAATTTTCAACTACGAACTTTCCATGAGGAGAGAAAGCCAGTATATGTAACTTTTTGAAGAGTGATCCGATTTGCAAAAGGAACACATATTCTTGTTTCCCACAGTCTGAGAATGCCAAAACATCTTCAATTTTCAACTAGGAACTTTCCATGAGGAGATAAAGCCAGTATATGTAACTTTTTGAAGAGTGATCGGATTTGCAAAAAGAACACATATTCTTGTTTCCCACAGTCTAACAATCCCAAAACACCTTCAATTTTCAACTACGAGCTTTCCATGAGGAGATAAAGCCAGTATATGTAACTTTTTGAAGAGTGATCCGATTTGCAAAATAAACACATATTCTTGTTTCCCACAGTCTGAGAATGCCAAAACACCTTCAATTTTCAACTACGAACTTTCCATGAGGAGATAAAGCCAGTATATGTAACTTTTTGCACAGTGTTCCGATTTGCAAAAAGAACACATATTCTTGTTTCTCACAGTCTGAGAATGCCAAAACACCTTCAATTTTCAACTACGAGCTTTCCATGAGGAGATAAAGCCAGTATATGTAACTTTTTGAAGAGTGATCCGATTTGCAAAAGGAGCACATATTCTTGTTTCCCACAGTCTGAGAATGCCAAAACACCTTCAATTTTCAACTAGGAACTTTCCATGAGGAGATAAAGCCAGTATATGTAACTTTTTGAAGAGTGATCCGATTTGCAAAAGAAACACATATTCTTGTTTCCCACAGTCTAACAATCCCAAAACACCTTCAATTTTCAACTACGAACTTTCCATGAGGAGATAAAGCCAGTATATGTAACTTTTTGCACAGTGATCGGATTTGCAAAAGGAACACATATTCTTGTTTCCCACAGTCTGAGAATGCTAAAACACCTTCAATTTTCAACTACGAACTTTCCATGAGGAGATAAAGCCAGTATATGTAACTTTTTGCACAGTGATCCGATTTGCAAAAGAAACACATATTCTTGTTTCCCACAGTCTGAGAATGCCAAAACAAATTCATTTTTCAAATATGAACTTTGCATGAGGAGATAAAGCCAGTATATGTAACTTTTTGAAGAGTGATCCGATTTGCAAAAGGAACACATATTCTTGTTCCCCACAGTCTGAGAATGCCAAAACACATTCAATTTTCAAATATGAACTTTCCATGAGGAGATAAAGCCAGTATATGTAACTTTTTGAAGAGTGATCCGATTTACAAAAGGAACACATATTCTTGTTTCCCACAGTCTGAGAATGCCAAAACACCTTCAATTTTCAACTACGAACTTTCCATGAGGAGATAAAGCCAGTATATGTAACTTTTTGCACAGTGATCCGATTTGCAAAAGGAACACATATTCTTGTTTCCCACAGTCTGAGAATGCCAAAACACCTTCAATTTTCAACTACGAACTTTCCATGAGGAGATAAAGCCAGTATATGTAACTTTTTGCACAGTGATCGGATTTGCAAAAGGAACACATATTCTTGTTTCCCACAGTCTGGGAATGCTAAAACACCTTCAATTTTCAACTACGAACTTTCCATGAGGAGATAAAGCCAGTATATGTAACTTTTTGAAGAGTGGTCCGATTTGCAAAAGGAACACATAATCTTGTTTCCCACAGTCTAACAATCCCAAAACACCTTCAATTTTCAACTACGAACTTTCCATGAGGAGATAAAGCCAGTATATGTATCTTTTTGCACAGTGATCGGATTTGCAAAAGGAACACATATTCTTCTTTCCCACAGTCTGAGAATGCTAAAACACCTTCAATTTTCAACTACGAACTTTGCATGAGGAGATAAAGCCAGTATATGTAACTTTTTGAAGAGTGATCCGATTTGCAAAAGAAACACATATTCTTGTTTCCCACAGTCTGAGAATGCCAAAACACCTTCAATTTTCAACTACGAACTTTGCATGAGGCGATAAAGCCAGTATATGTAACTTTTTGAAGAGTGATCCGATTTGGAAAAGGAACACATATTCTTCTTTCCCACAGTCTGAGAATGCCAAAACACCTTAAATTTTCAACTAGGAACTTTCCATGAGGAGATAAAGCCAGTATATGTAACTTTTTGAAGAGTGATCGGATTTGCAAAAGGAACACATATTCTTGTTTCCCACAGTCTGAGAATGCCAAAACACCTTCAATTTTCAACTATGTACTTTCCATCAGGAGATAAAGCCAGTATATGTAACTTTTTGAAGAGTGATCCGATTTGCAAAAGGAGCACATATTCTTGTTTCCATCAGTCTGAGAATGCCAAAACACCTTTAATTTTCAACTAGGAACTTTCCATGAGGAGATAAAGCCAGTATATGTAACTTTTTGAAGAGTGATCCGATTTGCAAAAGAAACACATATTCTTGTTTCCCACAGTCTAACAATCCCAAAACACCTTCAATTTTCAACTACGAACTTTCCATGAGGAGATAAAGCCAGTATATGTAACTTTTTGCACAGTGATCGGATTTGCAAAAGGAACACATATTCTTGTTTCCCACAGTCTGAGAATGCTAAAACACCTTCAATTTTCAACTACGAACTTTCCATGAGGAGATAAAGCCAGTATATGTAACTTTTTGCACAGTGATCCGATTTGCAAAAGAAACACATATTCTTGTTTCCCACAGTCTGAGAATGCCAAAACAAATTCATTTTTCAAATATGAACTTTGCATGAGGAGATAAAGCCAGTATATGTAACTTTTTGAAGAGTGATCCGATTTGCAAAAGGAACACATATTCTTGTTCCCCACAGTCTGAGAATGCCAAAACACATTCAATTTTCAAATATGAACTTTCCATGAGGAGATAAAGCCAGTATATGTAACTTTTTGAAGAGTGATCCGATTTACAAAAGGAACACATATTCTTGTTTCCCACAGTCTGAGAATGCCAAAACACCTTCAGTTTTCAACTACGAACTTTCCATGAGGAGATAAAGCCAGTATATGTAACTTTTTGCACAGTGATCCGATTTGCAAAAGGAACACATATTCTTGTTTCCCACAGTCTGAGAATGCCAAAACACCTTCAATTTTCAACTACGAACTTTCCATGAGGAGATAAAGCCAGTATATGTAACTTTTTGCACAGTGATCGGATTTGCAAAAGGAACACATATTCTTGTTTCCCACAGTCTGAGAATGCTAAAACACCTTCAATTTTCAACTACGAACTTTCCATGAGGAGATAAAGCCAGTATATGTAACTTTTTGCACAGTGATCCGATTTGCAAAAGAAACACATATTCTTGTTTCCCACAGTCTGAGAATGCCAAAACAAATTCATTTTTCAAATATGAACTTTGCATGAGGAGATAAAGCCAGTATATGTAACTTTTTGAAGAGTGATCCGATTTGCAAAAGGAACACATATTCTTGTTCCCCACAGTCTGAGAATGCCAAAACACATTCAATTTTCAAATATGAACTTTCCATGAGGAGATAAAGCCAGTATATGTAACTTTTTGAAGAGTGATCCGATTTACAAAAGGAACACATATTCTTGTTTCCCACAGTCTGAGAATGCCAAAACACCTTCAATTTTCAACTACGAACTTTCCATGAGGAGATAAAGCCAGTATATGTAACTTTTTGCACAGTGATCCGATTTGCAAAAGGAACACATATTCTTGTTTCCCACAGTCTGAGAATGCCAAAACACCTTCAATTTTCAACTACGAACTTTCCATGAGGAGATAAAGCCAGTATATGTAACTTTTTGCACAGTGATCGGATTTGCAAAAGGAACACATATTCTTGTTTCCCACAGTCTGGGAATGCTAAAACACCTTCAATTTTCAACTACGAACTTTCCATGAGGAGATAAAGCCAGTATATGTAACTTTTTGAAGAGTGGTCCGATTTGCAAAAGGAACACATAATCTTTTTTCCCACAGTCTAACAATCCCAAAACACCTTCAATTTTCAACTACGAACTTTCCATGAGGAGATAAAGCCAGTATATGTATCTTTTTGCACAGTGATCGGATTTGCAAAAGGAACACATATTCTTCTTTCCCACAGTCTGAGAATGCTAAAACACCTTCAATTTTCAACTACGAACTTTGCATGAGGCGATAAAGCCAGTATATGTAACTTTTTGAAGAGTGATCCGATTTGCAAAAGAAACACATATTCTTGTTTCCCACAGTCTGAGAATGCCAAAACACCTTCAATTTTCAACTACGAACTTTGCATGAGGCGATAAAGCCAGTATATGTAACTTTTTGAAGAGTGATCCGATTTGGAAAAGGAACACATATTCTTCTTTCCCACAGTCTGAGAATGCCAAAACACCTTAAATTTTCAACTAGGAACTTTCCATGAGGAGATAAAGCCAGTATATGTAACTTTTTGAAGAGTGATCGGATTTGCAAAAGGAACACATATTCTTGTTTCCCACAGTCTGAGAATGCCAAAACACCTTCAATTTTCAACTATGTACTTTCCATCAGGAGATAAAGCCAGTATATGTAACTTTTTGAAGAGTGATCCGATTTGCAAAAGGAGCACATATTCTTGTTTCCATCAGTCTGAGAATGCCAAAACACCTTTAATTTTCAACTAGGAACTTTCCATGAGGAGATAAAGCCAGTATATGTAACTTTTTGAAGAGTGATCCGATTTGCAAAAGAAACACATATTCTTGTTTCCCACAGTCTAACAATCCCAAAACACCTTCAATTTTCAACTACGAACTTTCCATGAGGAGATAAAGCCAGTATATGTAACTTTTTGCACAGTGATCGGATTTGCAAAAGGAACACATATTCTTGTTTCCCACAGTCTGAGAATGCTAAAACACCTTCAATTTTCAACTACGAACTTTCCATGAGGAGATAAAGCCAGTATATGTAACTTTTTGCACAGTGATCCGATTTGCAAAAGAAACACATATTCTTGTTTCCCACAGTCTGAGAATGCCAAAACAAATTCATTTTTCAAATATGAACTTTGCATGAGGAGATAAAGCCAGTATATGTAACTTTTTGAAGAGTGATCCGATTTGCAAAAGGAACACATATTCTTGTTCCCCACAGTCTGAGAATGCCAAAACACATTCAATTTTCAAATATGAACTTTCCATGAGGAGATAAAGCCAGTATATGTAACTTTTTGAAGAGTGATCCGATTTACAAAAGGAACACATATTCTTGTTTCCCACAGTCTGAGAATGCCAAAACACCTTCAGTTTTCAACTACGAACTTTCCATGAGGAGATAAAGCCAGTATATGTAACTTTTTGCACAGTGATCCGATTTGCAAAAGGAACACATATTCTTGTTTCCCACAGTCTGAGAATGCCAAAACACCTTCAATTTTCAACTACGAACTTTCCATGAGGAGATAAAGCCAGTATATGTAACTTTTTGCACAGTGATCGGATTTGCAAAAGGAACACATATTCTTGTTTCCCACAGTCTGAGAATGCTAAAACACCTTCAATTTTCAACTACGAACTTTCCATGAGGAGATAAAGCCAGTATATGTAACTTTTTGCACAGTGATCCGATTTGCAAAAGAAACACATATTCTTGTTTCCCACAGTCTGAGAATGCCAAAACAAATTCATTTTTCAAATATGAACTTTGCATGAGGAGATAAAGCCAGTATATGTAACTTTTTGAAGAGTGATCCGATTTGCAAAAGGAACACATATTCTTGTTCCCCACAGTCTGAGAATGCCAAAACACATTCAATTTTCAAATATGAACTTTCCATGAGGAGATAAAGCCAGTATATGTAACTTTTTGAAGAGTGATCCGATTTACAAAAGGAACACATATTCTTGTTTCCCACAGTCTGAGAATGCCAAAACACCTTCAATTTTCAACTACGAACTTTCCATGAGGAGATAAAGCCAGTATATGTAACTTTTTGAAGAGTGATCCGATTTGCAAAAGGAACACATATTCTTGTTTCCCACAGTCTGAGAATGCCAAAACACCTTCAATTTTCAACTACGAACTTTCCATGAGGAGATAAAGCCAGTATATGTAACTTTTTGCACAGTGATCGGATTTGCAAAAGGAACACATATTCTTGTTTCCCACAGTCTGGGAATGCTAAAACACCTTCAATTTTCAACTACGAACTTTCCATGAGGAGATAAAGCCAGTATATGTAACTTTTTGAAGAGTGGTCCGATTTGCAAAAGGAACACATATTCTTCTTTCCCACAGTCTGAGAATGCTAAAACACCTTCAATTTTCAACTACGAACTTTGCATGAGGAGATAAAGCCAGTATATGTAACTTTTTGAAGAGTGATCCGATTTGCAAAAGAAACACATATTCTTGTTTCCCACAGTCTGAGAATGCCAAAACACCTTCAATTTTCAACTACGAACTTTGCATGAGGCGATAAAGCCAGTATATGTAACTTTTTGAAGAGTGATCCGATTTGGAAAAGGAACACATATTCTTCTTTCCCACAGTCTGAGAATGCCAAAACACCTTAAATTTTCAACTAGGAACTTTCCATGAGGAGATAAAGCCAGTATATGTAACTTTTTGAAGAGTGATCGGATTTGCAAAAGGAACACATATTCTTGTTTCCCACAGTCTGAGAATGCCAAAACACCTTCAATTTTCAACTATGTACTTTCCATCAGGAGATAAAGCCAGTATATGTAACTTTTTGAAGAGTGATCCGATTTGCAAAAGGAGCACATATTCTTGTTTCCATCAGTCTGAGAATGCCAAAACACCTTTAATTTTCAACTAGGAACTTTCCATGAGGAGATAAAGCCAGTATATGTAACTTTTTGAAGAGTGATCCGATTTGCAAAAGAAACACATATTCTTGTTTCCCACAGTCTAACAATCCCAAAACACCTTCAATTTTCAACTACGAACTTTCCATGAGGAGATAAAGCCAGTATATGTAACTTTTTGCACAGTGATCGGATTTGCAAAAGGAACACATATTCTTGTTTCCCACAGTCTGAGAATGCTAAAACACCTTCAATTTTCAACTACGAACTTTCCATGAGGAGATAAAGCCAGTATATGTAACTTTTTGCACAGTGATCCGATTTGCAAAAGAAACACATATTCTTGTTTCCCACAGTCTGAGAATGCCAAAACAAATTCATTTTTCAAATATGAACTTTGCATGAGGAGATAAAGCCAGTATATGTAACTTTTTGAAGAGTGATCCGATTTGCAAAAGGAACACATATTCTTGTTCCCCACAGTCTGAGAATGCCAAAACACATTCAATTTTCAAATATGAACTTTCCATGAGGAGATAAAGCCAGTATATGTAACTTTTTGAAGAGTGATCCGATTTACAAAAGGAACACATATTCTTGTTTCCCACAGTCTGAGAATGCCAAAACACCTTCAGTTTTCAACTACGAACTTTCCATGAGGAGATAAAGCCAGTATATGTAACTTTTTGCACAGTGATCCGATTTGCAAAAGGAACACATATTCTTGTTTCCCACAGTCTGAGAATGCCAAAACACCTTCAATTTTCAACTACGAACTTTCCATGAGGAGATAAAGCCAGTATATGTAACTTTTTGCACAGTGATCGGATTTGCAAAAGGAACACATATTCTTGTTTCCCACAGTCTGAGAATGCTAAAACACCTTCAATTTTCAACTACGAACTTTCCATGAGGAGATAAAGCCAGTATATGTAACTTTTTGCACAGTGATCCGATTTGCAAAAGAAACACATATTCTTGTTTCCCACAGTCTGAGAATGCCAAAACAAATTCATTTTTCAAATATGAACTTTGCATGAGGAGATAAAGCCAGTATATGTAACTTTTTGAAGAGTGATCCGATTTGCAAAAGGAACACATATTCTTGTTCCCCACAGTCTGAGAATGCCAAAACACATTCAATTTTCAAATATGAACTTTCCATGAGGAGATAAAGCCAGTATATGTAACTTTTTGAAGAGTGATCCGATTTACAAAAGGAACACATATTCTTGTTTCCCACAGTCTGAGAATGCCAAAACACCTTCAATTTTCAACTACGAACTTTCCATGAGGAGATAAAGCCAGTATATGTAACTTTTTGCACAGTGATCCGATTTGCAAAAGGAACACATATTCTTGTTTCCCACAGTCTGAGAATGCCAAAACACCTTCAATTTTCAACTACGAACTTTCCATGAGGAGATAAAGCCAGTATATGTAACTTTTTGCACAGTGATCGGATTTGCAAAAGGAACACATATTCTTGTTTCCCACAGTCTGGGAATGCTAAAACACCTTCAATTTTCAACTACGAACTTTCCATGAGGAGATAAAGCCAGTATATGTAACTTTTTGAAGAGTGGTCCGATTTGCAAAAGGAACACATAATCTTTTTTCCCACAGTCTAACAATCCCAAAACACCTTCAATTTTCAACTACGAACTTTCCATGAGGAGATAAAGCCAGTATATGTATCTTTTTGCACAGTGATCGGATTTGCAAAAGGAACACATATTCTTCTTTCCCACAGTCTGAGAATGCTAAAACACCTTCAATTTTCAACTACGAACTTTGCATGAGGCGATAAAGCCAGTATATGTAACTTTTTGAAGAGTGATCCGATTTGCAAAAGAAACACATATTCTTGTTTCCCACAGTCTGAGAATGCCAAAACACCTTCAATTTTCAACTACGAACTTTGCATGAGGCGATAAAGCCAGTATATGTAACTTTTTGAAGAGTGATCCGATTTGGAAAAGGAACACATATTCTTCTTTCCCACAGTCTGAGAATGCCAAAACACCTTAAATTTTCAACTAGGAACTTTCCATGAGGAGATAAAGCCAGTATATGTAACTTTTTGAAGAGTGATCGGATTTGCAAAAGGAACACATATTCTTGTTTCCCACAGTCTGAGAATGCCAAAACACCTTCAATTTTCAACTATGTACTTTCCATCAGGAGATAAAGCCAGTATATGTAACTTTTTGAAGAGTGATCCGATTTGCAAAAGGAGCACATATTCTTGTTTCCATCAGTCTGAGAATGCCAAAACACCTTTAATTTTCAACTAGGAACTTTCCATGAGGAGATAAAGCCAGTATATGTAACTTTTTGAAGAGTGATCCGATTTGCAAAAGAAACACATATTCTTGTTTCCCACAGTCTAACAATCCCAAAACACCTTCAATTTTCAACTACGAACTTTCCATGAGGAGATAAAGCCAGTATATGTAACTTTTTGCACAGTGATCGGATTTGCAAAAGGAACACATATTCTTGTTTCCCACAGTCTGAGAATGCTAAAACACCTTCAATTTTCAACTACGAACTTTCCATGAGGAGATAAAGCCAGTATATGTAACTTTTTGCACAGTGATCCGATTTGCAAAAGAAACACATATTCTTGTTTCCCACAGTCTGAGAATGCCAAAACAAATTCATTTTTCAAATATGAACTTTGCATGAGGAGATAAAGCCAGTATATGTAACTTTTTGAAGAGTGATCCGATTTGCAAAAGGAACACATATTCTTGTTCCCCACAGTCTGAGAATGCCAAAACACATTCAATTTTCAAATATGAACTTTCCATGAGGAGATAAAGCCAGTATATGTAACTTTTTGAAGAGTGATCCGATTTACAAAAGGAACACATATTCTTGTTTCCCACAGTCTGAGAATGCCAAAACACCTTCAGTTTTCAACTACGAACTTTCCATGAGGAGATAAAGCCAGTATATGTAACTTTTTGCACAGTGATCCGATTTGCAAAAGGAACACATATTCTTGTTTCCCACAGTCTGAGAATGCCAAAACACCTTCAATTTTCAACTACGAACTTTCCATGAGGAGATAAAGCCAGTATATGTAACTTTTTGCACAGTGATCGGATTTGCAAAAGGAACACATATTCTTGTTTCCCACAGTCTGAGAATGCTAAAACACCTTCAATTTTCAACTACGAACTTTCCATGAGGAGATAAAGCCAGTATATGTAACTTTTTGCACAGTGATCCGATTTGCAAAAGAAACACATATTCTTGTTTCCCACAGTCTGAGAATGCCAAAACAAATTCATTTTTCAAATATGAACTTTGCATGAGGAGATAAAGCCAGTATATGTAACTTTTTGAAGAGTGATCCGATTTGCAAAAGGAACACATATTCTTGTTCCCCACAGTCTGAGAATGCCAAAACACATTCAATTTTCAAATATGAACTTTCCATGAGGAGATAAAGCCAGTATATGTAACTTTTTGAAGAGTGATCCGATTTACAAAAGGAACACATATTCTTGTTTCCCACAGTCTGAGAATGCCAAAACACCTTCAATTTTCAACTACGAACTTTCCATGAGGAGATAAAGCCAGTATATGTAACTTTTTGAAGAGTGATCCGATTTGCAAAAGGAACACATATTCTTGTTTCCCACAGTCTGAGAATGCCAAAACACCTTCAATTTTCAACTATGTACTTTCCATCAGGAGATAAAGCCAGTATATGTAACTTTTTGAAGAGTGATCCGATTTGCAAAAGGAGCACATATTCTTGTTTCCATCAGTCTGAGAATGCCAAAACACCTTTAATTTTCAACTAGGAACTTTCCATGAGGAGATAAAGCCAGTATATGTAACTTTTTGAAGAGTGATCCGATTTGCAAAAGAAACACATATTCTTGTTTCCCACAGTCTAACAATCCCAAAACACCTTCAATTTTCAACTACGAACTTTCCATGAGGAGATAAAGCCAGTATATGTAACTTTTTGCACAGTGATCGGATTTGCAAAAGGAACACATATTCTTGTTTCCCACAGTCTGAGAATGCTAAAACACCTTCAATTTTCAACTACGAACTTTCCATGAGGAGATAAAGCCAGTATATGTAACTTTTTGCACAGTGATCCGATTTGCAAAAGAAACACATATTCTTGTTTCCCACAGTCTGAGAATGCCAAAACAAATTCATTTTTCAAATATGAACTTTGCATGAGGAGATAAAGCCAGTATATGTAACTTTTTGAAGAGTGATCCGATTTGCAAAAGGAACACATATTCTTGTTCCCCACAGTCTGAGAATGCCAAAACACATTCAATTTTCAAATATGAACTTTCCATGAGGAGATAAAGCCAGTATATGTAACTTTTTGAAGAGTGATCCGATTTACAAAAGGAACACATATTCTTGTTTCCCACAGTCTGAGAATGCCAAAACACCTTCAGTTTTCAACTACGAACTTTCCATGAGGAGATAAAGCCAGTATATGTAACTTTTTGCACAGTGATCCGATTTGCAAAAGGAACACATATTCTTGTTTCCCACAGTCTGAGAATGCCAAAACACCTTCAATTTTCAACTACGAACTTTCCATGAGGAGATAAAGCCAGTATATGTAACTTTTTGCACAGTGATCGGATTTGCAAAAGGAACACATATTCTTGTTTCCCACAGTCTGAGAATGCTAAAACACCTTCAATTTTCAACTACGAACTTTCCATGAGGAGATAAAGCCAGTATATGTAACTTTTTGCACAGTGATCCGATTTGCAAAAGAAACACATATTCTTGTTTCCCACAGTCTGAGAATGCCAAAACAAATTCATTTTTCAAATATGAACTTTGCATGAGGAGATAAAGCCAGTATATGTAACTTTTTGAAGAGTGATCCGATTTGCAAAAGGAACACATATTCTTGTTCCCCACAGTCTGAGAATGCCAAAACACATTCAATTTTCAAATATGAACTTTCCATGAGGAGATAAAGCCAGTATATGTAACTTTTTGAAGAGTGATCCGATTTACAAAAGGAACACATATTCTTGTTTCCCACAGTCTGAGAATGCCAAAACACCTTCAATTTTCAACTACGAACTTTCCATGAGGAGATAAAGCCAGTATATGTAACTTTTTGCACAGTGATCCGATTTGCAAAAGGAACACATATTCTTGTTTCCCACAGTCTGAGAATGCCAAAACACCTTCAATTTTCAACTACGAACTTTCCATGAGGAGATAAAGCCAGTATATGTAACTTTTTGCACAGTGATCGGATTTGCAAAAGGAACACATATTCTTGTTTCCCACAGTCTGGGAATGCTAAAACACCTTCAATTTTCAACTACGAACTTTCCATGAGGAGATAAAGCCAGTATATGTAACTTTTTGAAGAGTGGTCCGATTTGCAAAAGGAACACATAATCTTTTTTCCCACAGTCTAACAATCCCAAAACACCTTCAATTTTCAACTACGAACTTTCCATGAGGAGATAAAGCCAGTATATGTATCTTTTTGCACAGTGATCGGATTTGCAAAAGGAACACATATTCTTCTTTCCCACAGTCTGAGAATGCTAAAACACCTTCAATTTTCAACTACGAACTTTGCATGAGGCGATAAAGCCAGTATATGTAACTTTTTGAAGAGTGATCCGATTTGCAAAAGAAACACATATTCTTGTTTCCCACAGTCTGAGAATGCCAAAACACCTTCAATTTTCAACTACGAACTTTGCATGAGGCGATAAAGCCAGTATATGTAACTTTTTGAAGAGTGATCCGATTTGGAAAAGGAACACATATTCTTCTTTCCCACAGTCTGAGAATGCCAAAACACCTTAAATTTTCAACTAGGAACTTTCCATGAGGAGATAAAGCCAGTATATGTAACTTTTTGAAGAGTGATCGGATTTGCAAAAGGAACACATATTCTTGTTTCCCACAGTCTGAGAATGCCAAAACACCTTCAATTTTCAACTATGTACTTTCCATCAGGAGATAAAGCCAGTATATGTAACTTTTTGAAGAGTGATCCGATTTGCAAAAGGAGCACATATTCTTGTTTCCATCAGTCTGAGAATGCCAAAACACCTTTAATTTTCAACTAGGAACTTTCCATGAGGAGATAAAGCCAGTATATGTAACTTTTTGAAGAGTGATCCGATTTGCAAAAGAAACACATATTCTTGTTTCCCACAGTCTAACAATCCCAAAACACCTTCAATTTTCAACTACGAACTTTCCATGAGGAGATAAAGCCAGTATATGTAACTTTTTGCACAGTGATCGGATTTGCAAAAGGAACACATATTCTTGTTTCCCACAGTCTGAGAATGCTAAAACACCTTCAATTTTCAACTACGAACTTTCCATGAGGAGATAAAGCCAGTATATGTAACTTTTTGCACAGTGATCCGATTTGCAAAAGAAACACATATTCTTGTTTCCCACAGTCTGAGAATGCCAAAACAAATTCATTTTTCAAATATGAACTTTGCATGAGGAGATAAAGCCAGTATATGTAACTTTTTGAAGAGTGATCCGATTTGCAAAAGGAACACATATTCTTGTTCCCCACAGTCTGAGAATGCCAAAACACATTCAATTTTCAAATATGAACTTTCCATGAGGAGATAAAGCCAGTATATGTAACTTTTTGAAGAGTGATCCGATTTACAAAAGGAACACATATTCTTGTTTCCCACAGTCTGAGAATGCCAAAACACCTTCAGTTTTCAACTACGAACTTTCCATGAGGAGATAAAGCCAGTATATGTAACTTTTTGCACAGTGATCCGATTTGCAAAAGGAACACATATTCTTGTTTCCCACAGTCTGAGAATGCCAAAACACCTTCAATTTTCAACTACGAACTTTCCATGAGGAGATAAAGCCAGTATATGTAACTTTTTGCACAGTGATCGGATTTGCAAAAGGAACACATATTCTTGTTTCCCACAGTCTGAGAATGCTAAAACACCTTCAATTTTCAACTACGAACTTTCCATGAGGAGATAAAGCCAGTATATGTAACTTTTTGCACAGTGATCCGATTTGCAAAAGAAACACATATTCTTGTTTCCCACAGTCTGAGAATGCCAAAACAAATTCATTTTTCAAATATGAACTTTGCATGAGGAGATAAAGCCAGTATATGTAACTTTTTGAAGAGTGATCCGATTTGCAAAAGGAACACATATTCTTGTTCCCCACAGTCTGAGAATGCCAAAACACATTCAATTTTCAAATATGAACTTTCCATGAGGAGATAAAGCCAGTATATGTAACTTTTTGAAGAGTGATCCGATTTACAAAAGGAACACATATTCTTGTTTCCCACAGTCTGAGAATGCCAAAACACCTTCAATTTTCAACTACGAACTTTCCATGAGGAGATAAAGCCAGTATATGTAACTTTTTGAAGAGTGATCCGATTTGCAAAAGGAACACATATTCTTGTTTCCCACAGTCTGAGAATGCCAAAACACCTTCAATTTTCAACTACGAACTTTCCATGAGGAGATAAAGCCAGTATATGTAACTTTTTGCACAGTGATCGGATTTGCAAAAGGAACACATATTCTTGTTTCCCACAGTCTGGGAATGCTAAAACACCTTCAATTTTCAACTACGAACTTTCCATGAGGAGATAAAGCCAGTATATGTAACTTTTTGAAGAGTGGTCCGATTTGCAAAAGGAACACATAATCTTTTTTCCCACAGTCTAACAATCCCAAAACACCTTCAATTTTCAACTACGAACTTTCCATGAGGAGATAAAGCCAGTATATGTATCTTTTTGCACAGTGATCGGATTTGCAAAAGGAACACATATTCTTCTTTCCCACAGTCTGAGAATGCTAAAACACCTTCAATTTTCAACTACGAACTTTGCATGAGGCGATAAAGCCAGTATATGTAACTTTTTGAAGAGTGATCCGATTTGGAAAAGGAACACATATTCTTCTTTCCCACAGTCTGAGAATGCCAAAACACCTTAAATTTTCAACTAGGAACTTTCCATGAGGAGATAAAGCCAGTATATGTAACTTTTTGAAGAGTGATCGGATTTGCAAAAGGAACACATATTCTTGTTTCCCACAGTCTGAGAATGCCAAAACACCTTCAATTTTCAACTATGTACTTTCCATCAGGAGATAAAGCCAGTATATGTAACTTTTTGAAGAGTGATCCGATTTGCAAAAGGAGCACATATTCTTGTTTCCCACAGTCTGAGAATGCCAAAACACCTTTAATTTTCAACTAGGAACTTTCCATGAGGAGATAAAGCCAGTATATGTAACTTTTTGAAGAGTGATCCGATTTGCAAAAGAAACACATATTCTTGTTTCCCACAGTCTAACAATCCCAAAACACCTTCAATTTTCAACTACGAACTTTCCATGAGGAGATAAAGCCAGTATATGTAACTTTTTGCACAGTGATCGGATTTGCAAAAGGAACACATATTCTTGTTTCCCACAGTCTGAGAATGCTAAAACACCTTCAATTTTCAACTACGAACTTTCCATGAGGAGATAAAGCCAGTATATGTAACTTTTTGCACAGTGATCCGATTTGCAAAAGAAACACATATTCTTGTTTCCCACAGTCTGAGAATGCCAAAACACATTCAATTTTCAAATATGAACTTTCCATGAGGAGATAAAGCCAGTATATGTAACTTTTTGAAGAGTGATCCGATTTACAAAAGGAACACATATTCTTGTTTCCCACAGTCTGAGAATGCCAAAACACCTTCAATTTTCAACTACGAACTTTCCATGAGGAGATAAAGCCAGTATATGTAACTTTTTGCACAGTGATCCGATTTGCAAAAGGAACACATATTCTTGTTTCCCACAGTCTGAGAATGCCAAAACACCTTCAATTTTCAACTACGAACTTTCCATGAGGAGATAAAGCCAGTATATGTAACTTTTTGCACAGTGATCGGATTTGCAAAAGGAACACATATTCTTGTTTCCCACAGTCTGAGAATGCTAAAACACCTTCAATTTTCAACTACGAACTTTCCATGAGGAGATAAAGCCAGTATATGTAACTTTTTGCACAGTGATCCGATTTGCAAAAGAAACACATATTCTTGTTTCCCACAGTCTGAGAATGCCAAAACAAATTCATTTTTCAAATATGAACTTTGCATGAGGAGATAAAGCCAGTATATGTAACTTTTTGAAGAGTGATCCGATTTGCAAAAGGAACACATATTCTTGTTCCCCACAGTCTGAGAATGCCAAAACACATTCAATTTTCAAATATGAACTTTCCATGAGGAGATAAAGCCAGTATATGTAACTTTTTGAAGAGTGATCCGATTTACAAAAGGAACACATATTCTTGTTTCCCACAGTCTGAGAATGCCAAAACACCTTCAATTTTCAACTACGAACTTTCCATGAGGAGATAAAGCCAGTATATGTAACTTTTTGCACAGTGATCCGATTTGCAAAAGGAACACATATTCTTGTTTCCCACAGTCTGAGAATGCCAAAACACCTTCAATTTTCAACTACGAACTTTCCATGAGGAGATAAAGCCAGTATATGTAACTTTTTGCACAGTGATCGGATTTGAAAAAGGAACACATATTCTTGTTTCCCACAGTCTGGGAATGCTAAAACACCTTCAATTTTCAACTACGAACTTTCCATGAGGAGATAAAGCCAGTATATGTAACTTTTTGAAGAGTGGTCCGATTTGCAAAAGGAACACATAATCTTGTTTCCCACAGTCTAACAATCCCAAAACACCTTCAATTTTCAACTACGAACTTTCCATGAGGAGATAAAGCCAGTATATGTATCTTTTTGCACAGTGATCGGATTTGCAAAAGGAACACATATTCTTCTTTCCCACAGTCTGAGAATGCTAAAACACCTTCAATTTTCAACTACGAACTTTGCATGAGGAGATAAAGCCAGTATATGTAACTTTTTGAAGAGTGATCCGATTTGCAAAAGAAACACATATTCTTGTTTCCCACAGTCTGAGAATGCCAAAACACCTTCAATTTTCAACTACGAACTTTGCATGAGGCGATAAAGCCAGTATATGTAACTTTTTGAAGAGTGATCCGATTTGGAAAAGGAACACATATTCTTCTTTCCCACAGTCTGAGAATGCCAAAACACCTTAAATTTTCAACTAGGAACTTTCCATGAGGAGATAAAGCCAGTATATGTAACTTTTTGAAGAGTGATCGGATTTGCAAAAGGAACACATATTCTTTTTTCCCACAGTCTGAGAATGCCAAAACACCTTCAATTTTCAACTATGTACTTTCCATCAGGAGATAAAGCCAGTATATGTAACTTTTTGAAGAGTGATCCGATTTGCAAAAGGAGCACATATTCTTGTTTCCCACAGTCTGAGAATGCCAAAACACCTTTAATTTTCAACTAGGAACTTTCCATGAGGAGATAAAGCCAGTATATGTAACTTTTTGAAGAGTGATCCGATTTGCAAAAGAAACACATATTCTTGTTTCCCACAGTCTAACAATCCCAAAACACCTTCAATTTTCAACTACGAACTTTCCATGAGGAGATAAAGCCAGTATATGTAACTTTTTGCACAGTGATCGGATTTGCAAAAGGAACACATATTCTTGTTTCCCACAGTCTGAGAATGCTAAAACACCTTCAATTTTCAACTACGAACTTTCCATGAGGAGATAAAGCCAGTATATGTAACTTTTTGCACAGTGATCCGATTTGCAAAAGAAACACATATTCTTGTTTCCCACAGTCTGAGAATGCCAAAACAAATTCATTTTTCAAATATGAACTTTGCATGAGGAGATAAAGCCAGTATATGTAACTTTTTGAAGAGTGATCGGATTTGCAAAAGGAACACATATTCTTGTTCCCCACAGTCTGAGAATGCCAAAACACCTTCAATTTTCAACTACGAACTTTCCATGAGGAGATAAAGCCAGTATATGTAACTTTTTGCACAGTGATCCGATTTGCAAAAGGAACACATATTCTTGTTTCCCACAGTCTGGGAATGCTAAAACACCTTCAATTTTCAACTACGAACTTTCCATGAGGAGATAAAGCCAGTATATGTAACTTTTTGCACAGTGATCGGATTTGCAAAAGGAACACATATACTTGTTTCCCACAGTCTGGGAATGCTAAAACACCTTCAATTTTCAACTACGAACTTTCCATGAGGAGATAAAGCCAGTATATGTAACTTTTTGAAGAGTGGTCCGATTTGCAAAAGGAACACATAATCTTGTTTCCCACAGTCTAACAATCCCAAAACACCTTCAATTTTCAACTACGAACTTTCCATGAGGAGATAAAGCCAGTATATGTATCTTTTTGCACAGTGATCGGATTTGCAAAAGGAACACATATTCTTGTTTCCCACAGTCTGAGAATGCCAAAACAAATTCATTTTTCAAATATGAACTTTGCATGAGGAGATAAATGAGGAGTGATCCGATTTGCAAAAGAAATACATATTCTTGTTTCCCACAGTCTGAAAATGCCAAAACACATTCAATTTTCAAATATGAACTTTCCATGAGGAGATAAAGCCAGTATATGTAACTTTTTGAAGAGTGATCCGATTTGCAAAAGAAACACATATTCTTGTTTCCCACAGTCTGAGAATGCCAAAACACCTTCAATTTTCAACTAGGAACTTTCCATGAAGAGATAAAGCCAGTACATGTAACTTTTTGAAGAGTGATCGGATTTGCAAAAGGAACACATATTCTTGTTTCCCACATTCTGAGAATGCCAAAACACTTTCAATTTTCAAATATGAACTTTGCATGAGGAGATAAAGCCAGTATATGTAACTTTTTGAAGAGTGATCCGATTTGCAAAAGGAACACATATTCTTGTTTCCCACAGTCTGAGAATGCCAAAACACCTTCAATTTTCAACTACGAACTTTGCATGAGGAGATAAAGCCAGTATATGTAACTTTTTGAAGAGTGATCCGATTTGCAAAAGGAACACATATTCTTGTTTCCCACAGTCTGAGAATGCCAAAACACCTTCAATTTTCAACTACGAACTTTCCATGAGGAGATAAAGCCAGTATATGTAACTTTTTGCACAGTGATCGGATTTGCAAAAGGAACACATATTCTTGTTTCCCACAGTCTGGGAATGCTAAAACACCTTCAATTTTCAACTACGAACTTTCCATGAGGAGATAAAGCCAGTATATGTAACTTTTTGCACAGTGATCGGATTTGCAAAAGGAACACATATACTTGTTTCCCACAGTCTTCGAATGCTAAAACACCTTCAATTTTCAACTACGAACTTTCCATGAGGAGATAAAGCCAGTATATGTAACTTTTTGAAGAGTGATCCGATTTTCAAAAGAAACACATATTCTTGTTTCCCACAGTCTGAGAATGCCAAAACACCTTCAATTTTCAACTAGGAACTTTCCATGAAGAGATAAAGCCAGTACATGTAACTTTTTGAAGAGTGATCGGATTTGCAAAAGGAACACATATTCTTGTTTCCCACATTCTGAGAATGCCAAAACACTTTCAATTTTCAAATATGAACTTTGCATGAGGAGATAAAGCCAGTATATGTAACTTTTTGAAGAGTGATCCGATTTGCAAAAGGAACACATATTCTTGTTTCCCACAGTCTGAGAATGCCAAAACACCTTCAATTTTCAACTACGAACTTTGCATGAGGAGATAAAGCCAGTATATGTAACTTTTTGAAGAGTGATCCGATTTGCAAAAGGAACACATATTCTTGTTTCCCACAGTCTGAGAATGCCAAAACACCTTCAATTTTCAACTACGAACTTTCCATGAGGAGATAAAGCCAGTATATGTAACTTTTTGCACAGTGATCGGATTTGCAAAAGGAACACATATTCTTGTTTCCCACAGTCTGGGAATGCTAAAACACCTTCAATTTTCAACTACGAACTTTCCATGAGGAGATAAAGCCAGTATATGTAACTTTTTGCACAGTGATCGGATTTGCAAAAGGAACACATATACTTGTTTCCCACAGTCTTCGAATGCTAAAACACCTTCAATTTTCAACTACGAACTTTCCATGAGGAGATAAAGCCAGTATATGTAACTTTTTGAAGAGTGGTCCGATTTGCAAAAGGAACACATAATCTTGTTTCCCACAGTCTAACAATCCCAAAACACCTTCAATTTTCAACTACGAACTTTCCATGAGGAGATAAAGCCAGTATATGTATCTTTTTGCACAGTGATCGGATTTGCAAAATAAAAACATATTCTTGTTTCCCACAGTCTGAGAATGCCAAAACACCTTCAATTTTCAACCACGAACTTTCCATGAGGAGATAAAGCCAGTATATGTAACTTTTTGCACAGTGATCCGATTTGCAAAAGGAACGCATATTCTTGTTTCCCCCAGTCTGAGAATGCTAAAACACCTTCAATTTTCAACTACGAACTTTGCATGAGGAGATAAAGCCAGTATATGTAACTTTTTGAAGAGTGATCCGATTTGCAAAAGAAACACATATTCTTGTTTCCCACAGTCTGAGAATGCCAAAACACCTTCAATTTTCAACTACGAACTTTGCATGAGGAGATAAAGCCAGTATATGTAACTTTTTGAAGAGTGATCCGATTTGGAAAAGGAACACATATTCTTCTTTCCCACAGTCTGAGAATGCCAAAACACCTTCAATTTTCAACTAGGAACTTTCCATGAGGAGATAAAGCCAGTATATGTAACTTTTTGAAGAGTGATCGGATTTGCAAAAGGAACACATATTCTTGTTTCCCACAGTCTGAGAATGCCAAAACACCTTCAATTTTCAACTATGTACTTTCCATCAGGAGATAAAGCCAGTATATGTAACTTTTTGAAGAGTGATCCGATTTGCAAAAGAAAAACATATTCTTGTTTCCCACAGTCTGAGAATGCCAAAACACATTCAATTTTCAAATATGAACTTTCCATGAGGAGATAAAGCCAGTATATGTAACTTTTTGAAGAGAGATCCGATTTGCAAAATAAAAACATATTCTTGTTTCCCACAGTCTGAGAATGCCAAAACACCTTCAATTTTCAACTACGAACTTTCCATGAGGAGATAAAGCCAGTATATGTAACTTTTTGCACAGTGATCGGATTTGCAAAAGGAACACATATTCTTGTTTCCCACAGTCTGAGAATGCTAAAACACCTTCAATTTTCAACTACGAACTTTCCATGAGGAGATAAAGCCAGTATATGTAACTTTTTGCACAGTGATCCGATTTGCAAAAGAAACACATATTCTTGTTTCCCACAGTCTGAGAATGCCAAAACAAATTCATTTTTCAAATATGAACTTTGCATGAGGAGATAAAGCCAGTATATGTAACTTTTTGCACAGTGATCCGATTTGCAAAAGGAACACATATTCTTGTTTCCCCCAGTCTGACAATGCCAAAACACATTCAATTTTCAAATATGAACTTTCCATGAGGAGATAAAGCCAGTATATGTAACTTTTTGAAGAGAGATCCGATTTGCAAAAGAAACACATATTCTTGTTTCCCACAGTCTGAGAATGCCAAAACACCTTCAATTTTCAACTACGTACTTTCCATCAGGAGATAAAGCCAGTATATGTAACTTTTTGAAGAGTGATCCGATTTGCAAAAGAAACACATATTCTTGTTTCCCACAGTCTGAGAATGCCAAAACACATTCAATTTTCAAATATGAACTTTCCATGAGGAGATAAAGCCAGTATATGTAACTTTTTGAAGAGAGATCCGATTTGCAAAATAAACACATATTCTTGTTTCCCACAGTCTGAGAATGCCAAAACACCTTCAATTTTCAACTACGAACTTTCCATGAGGAGATAAAGCCAGTATATGTAACTTTTTGCACAGTGATCCGATTTGCAAAAAGAACACATATTCTTGTTTCTCACAGTCTGAGAATGCCAAAACACCTTCAATTTTCAACTACGAGCTTTCCATGAGGAGATAAAGCCAGTATATGTAACTTTTTGAAGAGTGATCCGATTTGCAAAAGGAACACATATTCTTCTTTCCCACAGTCTGAGAATGCCAAAACACCTTCAATTTTCAACTAGGAACTTTCCATGAGGAGATAAAGCCAGTATATGTAACTTTTTGAAGAGTGATCCGATTTGCAAAAGAAACACATATTCTTGTTTCCCACAGTCTAACAATCCCAAAACACCTTCAATTTTCAACTACGAACTTTCCATGAGGAGATAAAGCCAGTATATGTAACTTTTTGCACAGTGATCGGATTTGCAAAAGGAACACATATTCTTGTTTCCCACAGTCTGAGAATGCTAAAACACCTTCAATTTTCAACTACGAACTTTCCATGAGGAGATAAAGCCAGTATATTTAACTTTTTGCACAGTGATCCGATTTGCAAAAGAAACACATATTCTTGTTTCCCACAGTCTGAGAATGCCAAAACAAATTCATTTTTCAAATATGAACTTTGCATGAGGAGATAAAGCCAGTATATGTAACTTTTTGAAGAGTGATCCGATTTGCAAAAGGAACACATATTCTTGTTCCCCACAGTCTGAGAATGCCAAAACACCTTCAATTTTCAACTACGAACTTTCCATGAGGAGATAAAGCCAGTATATGTAACTTTTTGAAGAGTGGTCCGATTTGCAAAAGGAACAAATAATCTTGTTTCCCACAGTCTAACAATCCCAAAACACCTTCAATTTTCAACTACGAACTTTCCATGAGGAGATAAAGCCAGTATATGTATCTTTTTGCACAGTGATCGGATTTGCAAAAGGAACACATATTCTTGTTTCCCACAGTCTGAGAATGCTAAAACACCTTCAATTTTCAACTACGAACTTTGCATGAGGAGATAAAGCCAGTATATGTAACTTTTTGAAGAGTGATCCGATTTGCAAAAGAAACACATATTCTTGTTTCCCACAGTCTGAGAATGCCAAAACACCTTCAATTTTCAACTACGAACTTTGCATGAGGAGATAAAGCCAGTATATGTAACTTTTTGAAGAGTGATCCGATTTGGAAAAGGAACACATATTCTTCTTTCCCACAGTCTGAGAATGCCAAAACACCTTAAATTTTCAACTAGGAACTTTCCATGAGGAGATAAAGCCAGTATATGTAACTTTTTGAAGAGTGATCGGATTTGCAAAAGGAACACATATTCTTGTTTCCCACAGTCTGAGAATGCCAAAACACCTTCAATTTTCAACTATGTACTTTCCATCAGGAGATAAAGCCAGTATATGTAACTTTTTGAAGAGTGATCCGATTTGCAAAAGAAACACATATTCTTGTTTCCCACAGTCTGAGAATGCCAAAACACATTCAATTTTCAAATATGAACTTTCCATGAGGAGATAAAGCCAGTATATGTAACTTTTTGAAGAGAGATCCGATTTGCAAAATAAAAACATATTCTTGTTTCCCACAGTCTGAGAATGCCAAAACACCTTCAATTTTGAACTACTAACTTTCCATGAGGAGATAAAGCCAGTATATGTAACTTTTTGCACAGTGATCCGATTTGCAAAAGGAACACATATTCTTGTTTCCCCCAGTCTGACAATGCCAAAACACATTCAATTTTCAAATATGAACTTTCCATGAGGAGATAAAGCCAGTATATGTAACTTTTTGAAGAGAGATCCGATTTGCAAAAGAAACACATATTCTTGTTTTCCACAGTCTGAGAATACCAAAACACCTTCAATTTTCAACTACGAACTTTCCAAGAGGAGATAAAGACAGTATATGTAACTTTTTGAAGAGTGATCCGATTTGCAAAAGGAACACATATTCTTCTTTCCCACAGTCTGAGAATGCCAAAACACCTTCAATTTTCAACTACGAACTTTCCATGAGGAGAGAAAGCCAGTATATGTAACTTTTTGAAGAGTGATCCGATTTGCAAAAGGAACACATATTCTTCTTTCCCACAGTCTGAGAATGCCAAAACACCTTCAATTTTCAACTAGGAACTTTCCATGAGGAGATAAAGCCAGTATATGTAACTTTTTGCACAGTGATCGGATTTGCAAAAGGAACACATATTCTTGTTTCCCACAGTCTGGGAATGCTAAAACACCTTCAATTTTCAACTACGAACTTTCCATGAGGAGATAAAGCCAGTATATGTAACTTTTTGCACAGTGATCAGATTTGCAAAAGGAACACATATACTTGTTTCCCACAGTCTGGGAATGCTAAAACACCTTCAGTTTTCAACTACGAACTTTCCATGAGGAGATAAAGCCAGTATATGTAACTTTTTGAAGAGTGGTCCGATTTGCAAAAGGAACACATAATCTTGTTTCCCACAGTCTAACAATCCCAAAACACCTTCAATTTTCAACTACGAACTTTCCATGAGGAGATAAAGCCAGTATA
This sequence comes from Masticophis lateralis, assembly GCA_030761175.1. Taxonomy (NCBI): domain Eukaryota; kingdom Metazoa; phylum Chordata; class Lepidosauria; order Squamata; family Colubridae; genus Masticophis; species Masticophis lateralis. The sequence continues at coordinate 25,137,579 of JAUDYJ010000012.1, read as the reverse complement.
TGTATCTTTTTGCACAGTGATCGGATTTGCAAAAGGAACACATATTCTTGTTTCCCACAGTCTGAGAATGCTAAAACACCTTCAATTTTCAACTACGAACTTTGCATGAGGAGATAAAGCCAGTATATGTAACTTTTTGAAGAGTGATCCGATTTGCAAAAGAAACACATATTCTTGTTTCCCACAGTCTGAGAATGCCAAAACACCTTCAATTTTCAACTACGAACTTTGCATGAGGAGATAAAGCCAGTATATGTAACTTTTTGAAGAGTGATCCGATTTGCAAAAGGAACACATATTCTTGTTTCCCACAGTCTGAGAATGCCAAAACACCTTCAATTTTCAACTACGAACTTTCCATGAGGAGATAAAGCCAGTATATGTAACTTTTTGCACAGTGATCCGATTTGCAAAAGGAACACATATTCTTGTTTCCCACAGTCTGAGAATGCCAAAACACCTTCAATTTTCAACTATGAACTTTCCATGAGGAGATAAAGCCAGTATATGTAACTTTTTGCACAGTGATCGGATTTGCAAAAGGAACACATATTCTTGTTTCCCACAGTCTGGGAATGCTAAAACACCTTCAATTTTCAACTACGAACTTTCCATGAGGAGATAAAGCCAGTATATGTAACTTTTTGCACAGTGATCGGATTTGCAAAAGGAACACATATACTTGTTTCCCACAGTCTGGGAATGCTAAAACACCTTCAATTTTCAACTACGAACTTTCCATGAGGAGATAAAGCCAGTATATGTAACTTTTTGAAGAGTGGTCCGATTTGCAAAAGGAACACATAATCTTGTTTCCCACAGTCTAACAATCCCAAAACACCTTCAATTTTCAACTACGAACTTTCCATGAGGAGATAAAGCCAGTATATGTGTCTTTTTGCACAGTGATCGGATTTTCAAAAGGAACACATATTCTTGTTTCCCACAGTCTGGGAATGCTAAAACACCTTCAATTTTCAACTACGAACTTTGCATGAGGAGATAAAGCCAGTATATGTAACTTTTTGAAGAGTGATCCGATTTGCAAAAGAAACACATATTCTTGTTTCCCACAGTCTGAGAATGCCAAAACACCTTCAATTTTCAACTACGAACTTTGCATGAGGAGATAAAGCCAGTATATGTAACTTTTTGAAGAGTGATCCGATTTGGAAAAGGAACACATATTCTTCTTTCCCACAGTCTGAGAATGCCAAAACACCTTAAATTTTCAACTAGGAACTTTCCATGAGGAGATAAAGCCAGTATATGTAACTTTTTGAAGAGTGATCGGATTTGCAAAAGGAACACATATTCTTGTTCCCCACAGTCTGAGAATGCCAAAACACCTTCAATTTTCAACTACGTACTTTCCATCAGGAGATAAAGCCAGTATATGTAACTTTTTGAAGAGTGATCCGATTTGCAAAAGAAACACATATTCTTGTTTCCCACAGTCTGAGAATGCCAAAACACATTCTATTTTCAAATATGAACTTTCCATGAGGAGATAAAGCCAGTATATGTAACTTTTTGAAGAGAGATCCGATTTGCAAAATAAAAACATATTCTTGTTTCCCACAGTCTGAGAATGCCAAAACACCTTCAATTTTCAACTACGAACTTTCCATGAGGAGATAAAGCCAGTATATGTAACTTTTTGCACAGTGATCCGATTTGCAAAAGGAACACATATTCTTCTTTCCCACAGTCTGAGAATGCCAAAACACCTTCAATTTTCAACTAGGAACTTTCCATGAGGAGATAAAGCCAGTACATGTAACTTTTTGAAGAGTGATCCGATTTGGAAAAGGAACACATATTCTTGTTTCCCACAGTCTGAGAATGCCAAAACACCTTCAATTTTCAACTAGGAACTTTCCATGAGGAGATAAAGCCAGTATATGTAACTTTTTGAAGAGTGATCGGATTTGCAAAAGGAACACATATTCTTGTTTCCCACAGTCTGAGAATGCCAAAACACCTTCAATTTTCAACTACGTACTTTCCATCAGGAGATAAAGCCAGTATATGTAACTTTTTGAAGAGTGATCCGATTTGCAAAAGAAACACATATTCTTGTTTCCCACAGTCTGAGAATGCCAAAACACATTCAATTTTCAAATATGAACTTTCCATGAGGAGATAAAGCCAGTATATGTAACTTTTTGAAGAGAGATCCGATTTGCAAAATAAAAACATATTCTTGTTTCCCACAGTCTGAGAATGCCAAAACACCTTCAATTTTCAACTACGAATTTTCCATGAGGAGATAAAGCCAGTATATGTAACTTTTTGCACAGTGATCCGATTTGCAAAAGGAACACATATTCTTGTTTCCTCCAGTCTGACAATGCCAAAACACATTCAATTTTCAAATACGAACTTTCCATGAGGAGATAAAGCCAGTATATGTAACTTTTTGAAGAGAGATCCGATTTGCAAAAGAAACACATATTCTTGTTTCCCACAGTCTGAGAATGCCAAAACACCTTCAATTTTCAACTACGTACTTTCCATCAGGAGATAAAGCCAGTATATGTAACTTTTTGCACAGTGATCCGATTTGCAAAAAGAACACATATTCTTGTTTCTCACAGTCTGAGAATGCCAAAACACCTTCAATTTTCAACTACGAGCTTTCCATGAGGAGATAAAGCCAGTATATGTAACTTTTTGAAGAGTGATCCGATTTGCAAAAGGAACACATATTCTTGTTTCCCACAGTCTGAGAATGCCAAAACACCTTCAATTTTCAACTAGGAACTTTCCATGAGGAGATAAAGCCAGTATATGTAACTTTTTGAAGAGTGATCCGATTTGCAAAAGAAACACATATTCTTGTTTCCCACAGTCTAACAATCCCAAAACACCTTCAATTTTCAACTACAAACTTTCCATGAGGAGATAAAGCCAGTATATGTAACTTTTTGCACAGTGATCGGATTTGCAAAAGGAACACATATTCTTGTTTCCCACAGTCTGAGAATGCTAAAACACCTTCAATTTTCAACTACGAACTTTCCATGAGGAGATAAAGCCAGTATATGTAACTTTTTGCACAGTGATCCGATTTGCAAAAGAAACACATATTCTTGTTTCCCACAGTCTGAGAATGCCAAAACAAATTCATTTTTCAAATATGAACTTTGGATGAGGAGATAAAGCCAGTATATGTAACTTTTTGAAGAGTGATCCGATTTGCAAAAGGAACACATATACTTGTTTCCCACAGTCTGGGAATGCTAAAACACCTTCAATTTTCAACTATGAACTTTCCATGAGGAGATAAAGCCAGTATATGTAACTTTTTGAAGAGTGGTCCGATTTGCAAAAGGAACACATAATCTTGTTTCCCACAGTCTAACAATCCCAAAACACCTTCAATTTTCAACTACGAACTTTCCATGAGGAGATAAAGCCAGTATATGTATCTTTTTGCACAGTGATCGGATTTGCAAAAGGAACACATATTCTTGTTTCCCACAGTTTGAGAATGCTAAAACACCTTCAATTTTCAACTACGAACTTTGCATGAGGACATAAAGCCAGTATATGTAACTTTTAGAAGAGTGATCCGATTTGCAAAAGAAACACATATTCTTGTTTCCCACAGTCTGAGAATGCCAAAACACCTTCAATTTTCAACTACGAACTTTGCATGAGGAGATAAAGCCAGTATATGTAACTTTTTGAAGAGTGATCCGATTTGGAAAAGGAACACATATTCTTCTTTCCCACAGTCTGAGAATGCCAAAACACCTTAAATTTTCAACTAGGAACTTTCCATGAGGAGATAAAGCCAGTATATGTAACTTTTTGAAGAGTGATCGGATTTGCAAAAGGAACACATATTCTTGTTTCCCACAGTCTGAGAATGCCAAAACACCTTCAATTTTCAACTACGAACTTTCCATGAGGAGATAAAGCCAGTATATATAACTTTTTGAAGAGTGATCCGATTTGCAAAAGAAACACATATTCTTGTTTCCCACAGTCTGAGAATGCCAAAACACATTCAATTTTCAAATATGAACTTTCCATGAGGAGATAAAGCCAGTATATGTAACTTTTTGAAGAGAGATCCGATTTGCAAAAGAAACACATATTCTTGTTTCCCACAGTCTGAGAATGCCAAAACACCTTCAATTTTCAACTACGAACTTTCCATGAGGAGATAAAGCCAGTATATGTAACTTTTTGCACAGTGATCCGATTTGCAAAAGGAACACATATTCTTGTTTCCCACAGTCTGAGAATGCCAAAACACCTTCAATTTTCAACTACGAACTTTCCATGAGGAGATAAAGCCAGTATATGTAACTTTTTGCACAGTGATCGGATTTGCAAAAGGAACACATATTCTTGTTTCCCACAGTCTGGGAATGCTAAAACACCTTCAATTTTCAACTACGAACTTTCCATGAGGAGATAAAGCCAGTATATGTAACTTTTTGAAGAGTGGTCCGATTTGCAAAAGGAACACATATTCTTGTTTCCCACAGTCTAACAATCCCAAAACACCTTCAATTTTCAACTACGAACTTTCCATGAGGAGATAAAGCCAGTATATGTAACTTTTTGCACAGTGATCGGATTTGCAAAAGGAACACATATTCTTGTTTCCCACAGTCTGAGAATGCTAAAACACCTTCAATTTTCAACTACGAACTTTGCATGAGGAGATAAAGCCAGTATATGTAACTTTTTGAAGAGAGATCCGATTTGCAAAAGAAACACATATTCCTGTTTCCCACAGTCTGAGAATGCCAAAACACATTCAATTTTCAAATATGAACTTTCCATGAGGAGATAAAGCCAGTATATGTAACTTTTTGAAGAGAGATCCGATTTGCAAAAGAAACACATATTCTTGTTTCCCACAGTCTGAGAATGCCAAAACACCTTCAATTTTCAACTACGAACTTTCCATGAGGAGATAAAGCCAGTATATGTAACTTTTTGCACAGTGATCCGATTTGCAAAAGGAACACATATTCTTGTTTCCCACAGTCTGAGAATGCCAAAACACCTTCAATTTTCAACTACGAACTTTCCATGCGGAGATAAAGCCAGTATATGTAACTTTTTGCACAGTGATCGGATTTGCAAAAGGAACACATATTCTTGTTTCCCACAGTCTGGGAATGCTAAAACACCTTCAATTTTCAACTACGAATTTCCATGAGGAGATAAAGCCAGTATATGTAACTTTTTGAAGAGTGGTCCGATTTGCAAAAGGAACACATATTCTTGTTTCCCACAGTCTAACAATCCCAAAACACCTTCAATTTTCAACTACGAACTTTCCATGAGGAGATAAAGCCAGTATATGTAACTTTTTGCACAGTGATCGGATTTGCAAAAGGAACACAGATTCTTGTTTCCCACAGTCTGTTTATGCTAAAACACCTTCAATTTTCAACTACGAACTTTCCATGAGGAGATAAAGCCAGTATATGTAACTTTTTGCACAGTGATCGGATTTGCAAAAGGAACACATATTCTTGTTTCCCACAGTCTGGGAATGCTAAAACACCTTCAATTTTCAACTACGAACTTTCCATGAGGAGATAAAGCCAGTATATGTAACTTTTTGCACAGTGATCGGATTTGCAAAAGGAACACATATTCTTGTTTCCCACAGTCTGGGAATGCTAAAACACCTTCAATTTTCAACTACGAATTTCCATGAGGAGATAAAGCCAGTATATGTAACTTTTTGAAGAGTGCTCCGATTTGCAAAAGGAACACATATTCTTGTTTCCCACAGTCTAACAATCCCAAAACACCTTCAATTTTCAACTACGAACTTTCCATGAGGAGATAAAGCCAGTATATGTAACTTTTTGCACAGTGATCGGATTTGCAAAAGGAACACATATTCTTGTTTCCCACAGTCTGTTTATGCTAAAACACCTTCAATTTTCAACTACGAACTTTGCATGAGGAGATAAAGCCAGTATATGTAACTTTTTGAAGAGAGATCCGATTTGCAAAAGAAACACATATTCTTGTTTCCCACAGTCTGAGAATGCCAAAACACCTTCAATTTTCAAATATGAACTTTCCATGAGGAGATAAAGCCAGTATATGTAACTTTTTGAAGAGAGATCCGATTTGCAAAAGAAACACATATTCTTGTTTCCCACAGTCTGAGAATGCCAAAACACCTTCAATTTTCAACTACGAACTTTCCATGAGGAGATAAAGCCAGTATATGTAACTTTTTGCACAGTGATCCGATTTGCAAAAGGAACACATATTCTTGTTTCCCACAGTCTGAGAATGCCAAAACACCTTCAATTTTCAACTACGAACTTTCCATGAGGAGATAAAGCCAGTATATGTAACTTTTTGCACAGTGATCGGATTTGCAAAAGGAACACATATTCTTGTTTCCCACAGTCTGGGAATGCTAAAACACCTTCAATTTTCAACTACGAACTTTCCATGAGGAGATAAAGCCAGTATATGTAACTTTTTGAAGAGTGATCCGATTTGCAAAAGGAACACATATTCTTGTTTCCCACAGTCTAACAATCCCAAAACACCTTCAATTTTCAACTACGAATTTTCCATGAGGAGATAAAGCCAGTATATGTAACTTTTTGAAGAGTGATTCGATTTGCAAAAGGAACACATATTCTTGTTTCCCACAGTCTGAGAATGCTAAAACACCTTCAATTTTCAACTACGAACTTTGCATGAGGAGATAAAGCCAGTATATGTAACTTTTTGAAGAGAGATCCGATTTGCAAAATAAAAACATATTCTTGTTTCCCATAGTCTGAGAATGCCAAAACACATTCAATTTTCAAATATGAACTTTCCATGAGGAGATAAAGCCAGTATATGTAACTTTTTGAAGAGAGATCCGATTTGCAAAAGAAACACATATTCTTGTTTCCCACAGTCTGAGAATGCCAAAACACCTTCAATTTTCAAATATGAACTTTCCATGAGGAGATAAAGCCAGTATATGTAACTTTTTGAAGAGAGATCCGATTTGCAAAAGAAACACATATTCTTGTTTCCCACAGTCTGAGAATGCCAAAACACCTTCAATTTTCAACTACGAACTTTCCATGAGGAGATAAAGCCAGTATATGTAACTTTTTGCACAGTGATCCGATTTGCAAAAGGAACACATATTCTTGTTTCCCACAGTCTGAGAATGCCAAAACACCTTCAATTTTCAACTACGAACTTTCCATGAGGAGATAAAGCCAGTATATGTAACTTTTTGCACAGTGATCGGATTTGCAAAAGGAACACATATTCTTGTTTCCCACAGTCTGGGAATGCTAAAACACCTTCAATTTTCAACTACGAACTTTCCATGAGGAGATAAAGCCAGTATATGTAACTTTTTGCACAGTGATCGGATTTGCAAAAGGAACACATATTCTTGTTTCCCACAGTCTGAGAATGCTAAAACACCTTCAATTTTCAACTACGAACTTTGCATGAGGAGATAAAGCCAGTATATGTAACTTTTTGAAGAGAGATCCGATTTGCAAAATAAAAACATATTCTTGTTTCCCACAGTCTGAGAATGCCAAAACACATTCAATTTTCAAATATGAACTTTCCATGAGGAGATAAAGCCAGTATATGTAACTTTTTGAAGAGAGATCCGATTTGCAAAAGAAACACATATTCTTGTTTCCCACAGTCTGAGAATGCCAAAACACCTTCAATTTTCAACTACGAACTTTCCATGAGGAGATAAAGCCACTATATGTAACTTTTTGCACAGTGATCCGATTTGCAAAAGGAACACATATTCTTGTTTCCCACAGTCTGAGAATGCCAAAACACCTTCAATTTTCAACTACGAACTTTCCATGAGGAGATAAAGCCAGTATATGTAACTTTTTGCACAGTGATCGGATTTGCAAAAAGAACACATATTCTTGTTTCCCACAGTCTGGGAATGCTAAAACACCTTCAATTTTCAAGTACGAACTTTCCATGAGGAGATAAAGCCAGTATATGTAACTTTTTGCACAGTGATCGGATTTGCAAAAGGAACACATATTCTTGTTTCCCACAGTCTGGGAATGCTAAAACACCTTCAATTTTCAAGTACGAACTTTCCATGAGGAGATAAAGCCAGTATATGTAACTTTTTGAAGAGTGGTCCGATTTGCAAAAGGAACACATATTCCTGTTTCCCACAGTCTAACAATCCCAAAACACCTTCAATTTTCAACTACGAACTTTCCATGAGGAGATAAAGCCAGTATATGTAACTTTTTGCACAGTGATTGGATTTGCAAAAGGAACACATATTCTTGTTTCCCACAGTCTGAGAATGCTAAAACACCTTCAATTTTCAACTACGAACTTTGCATGAGGAGATAAAGCCAGTATATGTAACTTTTTGAAGAGTGATCCGATTTGGAAAAGGAACACATATTCTTCTTTCCCACAGTCTGAGAATGCCAAAACACCTTCAATTTTCAACTAGGAACTTTCCATGAGGAGATAAAGCCAGTATATGTAACTTTTTGAAGAGTGATCGGATTTGCAAAAGGAACACATATTCTTGTTTCCCACAGTCTGAGAATGCCAAAACACCTTCAATTTTCAACTACGAACTTTCCATGAGGAGATAAAGCCAGTATATATAACTTTTTGAAGAGTGATCCGATTTGCAAAAGAAACACATATTCTTGTTTCCCACAGTCTGAGAATGCCAAAACACATTCAATTTTCAAATATGAACTTTCCATGAGGAGATAAAGCCAGTATATGTAACTTTTTGAAGAGAGATCCGATTTGCAAAAGAAACACATATTCTTGTTTCCCACAGTCTGAGAATGCCAAAACACCTTCAATTTTCAACTACGAACTTTCCATGAGGAGATAAAGCCAGTATATGTAACTTTTTGCACAGTGATCCGATTTGCAAAAGGAACACATATTCTTGTTTCCCACAGTCTGAGAATGCCAAAACACCTTCAATTTTCAACTACGAACTTTCCAAGAGGAGATAAAGCCAGTATATGTAACTTTTTGAAGAGAGATCCGATTTGCAAAAGAAACACATATTCTTGTTTCCCACAGTCTGAGAATGCCAAAACACCTTCAATTTTCAACTACGAACTTTCCATGAGGAGATAAAGCCAGTATATGTAACTTTTTGCACAGTGATCCGATTTGCAAAAGGAACACATATTCTTGTTTCCCACAGTCTGAGAATGCCAAAACACCTTCAATTTTCAACTACGAACTTTCCAAGAGGAGATAAAGCCAGTATATGTAACTTTTTGCACAGTGATCCGATTTGCAAAAGAAACACATATTCTTGTTTCCCACAGTCTGAGAATGCCAAAACAAATTCATTTTTCAAATATGAACTTTGCATGAGGAGATAAAGCCAGTATATGTAACTTTTTGAAGAGTGATCCGATTTGCAAAAGGAACACATATTCTTGTTCCCCACAGTCTGAGAATGCCAAAACACATTCAATTTTCAAATATGAACTTTCCATGAGGAGATAAAGCCAGTATATGTAACTTTTTGAAGAGAGATCCGATTTGCAAAAGAAACACATATTCTTGTTTCCCACAGTCTGAGAATGCCAAAACACCTTCAATTTTCAACTACGAACTTTCCATGAGGAGATAAAGCCAGTATATGTAACTTTTTGAAGAGTGATCCGATTTGGAAAAGGAACACATATTCTTCTTTCCCACAGTCTGAGAATGCCAAAACACCTTCAATTTTCAACTAGGAACTTTCCATGAGGAGATAAAGCCAGTATATGTAACTTTTTGCACAGTGATCGGATTTGCAAAAGGAACACATATTCTTGTTTCCCACAGTCTGAGAATGCCAAAACACCTTCAATTTTCAACTACGAACTTTCCATGAGGAGATAAAGCCAGTATATATAACTTTTTGAAGAGTGATCCGATTTGCAAAAGAAACACATATTCTTCTTTCCCACAGTCTGAGAATGCTAAAACACATTCAATTTTCAAATATGAACTTTCCATGAGGAGATAAAGCCAGTATATGTAACTTTTTGAAGAGAGATCCAATTTGCAAAAGAAACACATATTCTTGTTTCCCACAGTCTGAGAATGCCAAAACACCTTCAATTTTCAACTACGAACTTTCCATGAGGAGATAAAGCCAGTATATGTAACTTTTTGCACAGTGATCCGATTTGCAAAAGGAACACATATTCTTGTTTCCCACAGTCTGAGAATGCCAAAACACCTTCAATTTTCAACTACGAACTTTCCAAGAGGAGATAAAGCCAGTATATGTAACTTTTTGAAGAGTGATTCGATTTGCAAAAGGAACACATATTCTTGTTTCTCACAGTCTGAGAATGCCAAAACACCTTCAATTTTCAACTACGAGCTTTCCATGAGGAGATAAAGCCAGTATATGTAACTTTTTGAAGAGTGATCCGATTTGCAAAAGGAACACATATTCTTGTTTCCCACAGTCTGAGAATGCCAAAACACCTTCAATTTTCAACTAGGAACTTTCCATGAGGAGATAAAGCCAGTATATATAACTTTTTGAAGAGTGATCCGATTTGCAAAAGAAACACATATTCTTGTTTCCCACAGTCTGAGAATGCTAAAACACATTCAATTTTCAAATATGAACTTTCCATGAGGAGATAAAGCCAGTATATGTAACTTTTTGAAGAGAGATCCAATTTGCAAAAGAAACACATATTCTTGTTTCCCACAGTCTGAGAATGCCAAAACACCTTCAATTTTCAACTACAAACTTTCCATGAGGAGATAAAGCCAGTATATGTAACTTTTTGCACAGTGATCCGATTTGCAAAAGGAACACATATTCTTGTTTCCCACAGTCTGAGAATGCCAAAACACCTTCAATTTTCAACTACGAACTTTCCATGAGGAGATAAAGCCAGTATATGTAACTTTTTGAAGAGTGATCCGATTTGGAAAAGGAACACATATTCTTCTTTCTCACAGTCTGAGAATGCCAAAACACCTTCAATTTTCAACTAGGAACTTTCCATGAGGAGATAAAGCCAGTATATGTAACTTTTTGCACAGTGATCGGATTTGCAAAAGGAACACATATTCTTGTTTCCCACAGTCTGAGAATGCCAAAACACCTTCAATTTTCAACTACGAACTTTCCATGAGGAGATAAAGCCAGTATATATAACTTTTTGAAGAGTGATCCGATTTGCAAAAGAAACACATATTCTTGTTTCCCACAGTCTGAGAATGCTAAAACACATTCAATTTTCAAATATGAACTTTCCATGAGGAGATAAAGCCAGTATATGTAACTTTTTGAAGAGAGATCCAATTTGCAAAAGAAACACATATTCTTGTTTCCCACAGTCTGAGAATGCCAAAACACCTTCAATTTTCAACTACGAACTTTCCATGAGGAGATAAAGCCAGTATATGTAACTTTTTGCACAGTGATCCGATTTGCAAAAGGAACACATATTCTTGTTTCCCACAGTCTGAGAATGCCAAAACACCTTCAATTTTCAACTACGAACTTTCCAAGAGGAGATAAAGCCAGTATATGTAACTTTTTGAAGAGTGATTCGATTTGCAAAAGGAACACATATTCTTGTTTCTCACAGTCTGAGAATGCCAAAACACCTTCAATTTTCAACTACGAGCTTTCCATGAGGAGATAAAGCCAGTATATGTAACTTTTTGAAGAGTGATCCGATTTGCAAAAGGAACACATATTCTTGTTTCCCACAGTCTGAGAATGCCAAAACACCTTCAATTTTCAACTAGGAACTTTCCATGAGGAGATAAAGCCAGTATATATAACTTTTTGAAGAGTGATCCGATTTGCAAAAGAAACACATATTCTTGTTTCCCACAGTCTGAGAATGCTAAAACACATTCAATTTTCAAATATGAACTTTCCATGAGGAGATAAAGCCAGTATATGTAACTTTTTGAAGAGAGATCCAATTTGCAAAAGAAACACATATTCTTGTTTCCCACAGTCTGAGAATGCCAAAACACCTTCAATTTTCAACTACAAACTTTCCATGAGGAGATAAAGCCAGTATATGTAACTTTTTGCACAGTGATCCGATTTGCAAAAGGAACACATATTCTTGTTTCCCACAGTCTGAGAATGCCAAAACACCTTCAATTTTCAACTACGAACTTTCCATGAGGAGATAAAGCCAGTATATGTAACTTTTTGAAGAGTGATCCGATTTGCAAAAGGAACACATATTCTTGTTTCCCACAGTCTCAGAATGCCAAAACACCTTCAATTTTCAACTAGGAACTTTCCATGAGGAGATAAAGCCAGTATATGTAACTTTTTGAAGAGAGATCTGATTTGCAAAAGAAACACATATTCTTGTTTCCCACAGTCTGGGAATGCCAAAACACCTTCAATTTTCAACTACAAACTTTCCATGAGGAGATAAAGCCAGTATATGTAACTTTTTGCACAGTAATCCGATTTGCAAAAGGAACACATATTCTTGTTTCCCACAGTCTGAGAATGCCAAAACACCTCCAATTTTCAACTACGAACTTTCCAAGAGGAGATAAAGCCAGTATATGTAACTTTTTGAAGAGTGGTCCGATTTGCAAAAGGAACACATAATCTTGTTTCCCACAGTCTAACAATCCCAAAACACCTTCAATTTTCAACTACGAACTTTCCATGAGGAGATAAAGCCAGTATATGTATCTTTTTGCACAGTGATCGGATTTGCAAAAGGAACACATATTCTTGTTTCCCACAGTTTGAGAATGCTAAAACACCTTCAATTTTCAACTACGAACTTTGCATGAGGAGATAAAGCCAGTATATGTAACTTTTAGAAGAGTGATCCGATTTTCAAAAGAAACACATATTCTTGTTTCCCACAGTCTGAGAATGCCAAAACACCTTCAATTTTCAACTACGAACTTTGCATGAGGAGATAAAGCCAGTATATGTAACTTTTTGAAGAGTGATCCGATTTGGAAAAGGAACACATATTCTTCTTTCCCACAGTCTGAGAATGCCAAAACACCTTAAATTTTCAACTATTAACTTTCCATGAGGAGATAAAGCCAGTATATGTAACTTTTTGAAGAGTGATCGGATTTGCAAAAGGAACACATATTCTTGTTTCCCACAGTCTGAGAATGCCAAAACACCTTCAATTTTCAACTACGAACTTTCCATGAGGAGATAAAGCCAGTATATATAACTTTTTGAAGAGTGATCCGATTTGCAAAAGAAACACATATTCTTGTTTCCCACAGTCTGAGAATGCCAAAACACATTCAATTTTCAAATATGAACTTTCCATGAGGAGATAAAGCCAGTATATGTAACTTTTTGAAGAGAGATCCGATTTGCAAAAGAAACACATATTCTTGTTTCCCACAGTCTGAGAATGCCAAAACACCTTCAATTTTCAACTACGAACTTTCCATGAGGAGATAAAGCCAGTATATGTAACTTTTTGCACAGTGATCCGATTTGCAAAAGGAACACATATTCTTGTTTCCCACAGTCTGAGAATGCCAAAACACCTTCAATTTTCAACTACGAACTTTCCATGAGGAGATAAAGCCAGTATATGTAACTTTTTGCACAGTGATCGGATTTGCAAAAGGAACACATATTCTTGTTTCCCACAGTCTGGGAATGCTAAAACACCTTCAATTTTCAACTACGAACTTTCCATGAGGAGATAAAGCCAGTATATGTAACTTTTTGAAGAGTGGTCCGATTTGCAAAAGGAACACATATTCTTGTTTCCCACAGTCTAACAATCCCAAAACACCTTCAATTTTCAACTACGAACTTTCCATGAGGAGATAAAGCCAGTATATGTAACTTTTTGCACAGTGATCGGATTTGCAAAAGGAACACATATTCTTGTTTCCCACAGCCTGAGAATGCTAAAACACCTTCAATTTTCAACTACGAACTTTCCATGCGGAGATAAAGCCAGTATATGTAACTTTTTGCACAGTGATCGGATTTGCAAAAGGAACACATATTCTTGTTTCCCACAGTCTGGGAATGCTAAAACACCTTCAATTTTCAACTACGAATTTCCATGAGGAGATAAAGCCAGTATATGTAACTTTTTGAAGAGTGGTCCGATTTGCAAAAGGAACACATATTATTGTTTCCCACAGTCTAACAATCCCAAAACACCTTCAATTTTCAACTACGAACTTTCCATGAGGAGATAAAGCCAGTATATGTAACTTTTTGCACAGTGATCGGATTTGCAAAAGGAACACATATTCTTGTTTCCCACAGTCTGTTTATGCTAAAACACCTTCAATTTTCAACTACGAACTTTCCATGAGGAGATAAAGCCAGTATATGTAACTTTTTGCACAGTGATCGGATTTGCAAAAGGAACACATATTCTTGTTTCCCACAGTCTGGGAATGCTAAAACACCTTCAATTTTCAACTACGAACTTTCCATGAGGAGATAAAGCCAGTATATGTAACTTTTTGCACAGTGATCGGATTTGCAAAAGGAACACATATTCTTGTTTCCCACAGTCTGGGAATGCTAAAACACCTTCAATTTTCAACTACGAATTTCCATGAGGAGATAAAGCCAGTATATGTAACTTTTTGAAGAGTGGTCCGATTTGCAAAAGGAACACATATTCTTGTTTCCCACAGTCTAACAATCCCAAAACACCTTCAATTTTCAACTACGAACTTTCCATGAGGAGATAAAGCCAGTATATGTAACTTTTTGCACAGTGATCGGATTTGCAAAAGGAACACATATTCTTGTTTCCCACAGTCTGTTTATGCTAAAACACCTTCAATTTTCAACTACGAACTTTGCATGAGGAGATAAAGCCAGTATATGTAACTTTTTGAAGAGAGATCCGATTTGCAAAAGAAACACATATTCTTGTTTCCCACAGTCTGAGAATGCCAAAACACCTTCAATTTTCAAATATGAACTTTCCATGAGGAGATAAAGCCAGTATATGTAACTTTTTGAAGAGAGATCCGATTTGCAAAAGGAACACATATTCTTGTTTCCCACAGTCTGAGAATGCCAAAACACCTTCAATTTTCAACTACGAACTTTCCATGAGGAGATAAAGCCAGTATATGTAACTTTTTGCACAGTGATCCGATTTGCAAAAGGAACACATATTCTTGTTTCCCACAGTCTGAGAATGCCAAAACACCTTCAATTTTCAACTACGAACTTTCCATGCGGGGATAAAGCCAGTATATGTAACTTTTTGCACAGTGATCGGATTTGCAAAAGGAACACATATTCTTGTTTCCCACAGTCTGGGAATGCTAAAACACCTTCAATTTTCAACTACGAACTTTCCATGAGGAGATAAAGCCAGTATATGTAACTTTTTGCACAGTGATCGGATTTGCAAAAGGAACACATATTCTTCTTTCCCACAGTCTGGGAATGCTAAAACACCTTCAATTTTCAACTACGAATTTCCATGAGGAGATAAAGCCAGTATATGTAACTTTTTGAAGAGTGGTCCGATTTGCAAAAGGAACACATATTCTTGTTTCCCACAGTCTAACAATCCCAAAACACCTTCAATTTTCAACTACGAACTTTGCATGAGGAGATAAAGCCAGTATATGTAACTTTTTGAAGAGAGATCCGATTTGCAAAAGAAACACATATTCTTGTTTCCCACAGTCTGAGAATGCCAAAACACCTTCAATTTTCAAATATGAACTTTCCATGAGGAGATAAAGCCAGTATATGTAACTTTTTGAAGAGAGATCCGATTTGCAAAAGAAACACATATTCTTGTTTCCCACAGTCTGAGAATGCCAAAACACCTTCAATTTTCAACTACGAACTTTCCATGAGGAGATAAAGCCAGTATATGTAACTTTTTGCACAGTGATCCGATTTGCAAAAGGAACACATATTCTTGTTTCCCACAGTCTGAGAATGCCAAAACACCTTCAATTTTCAACTACAAACTTTCCATGAGGAGATAAAGCCAGTATATGTAACTTTTTGCACAGTGATCGGATTTGCAAAAGGAACACATATTCTTGTTTCCCACAGTCTGGGAATGCTAAAACACCTTCAATTTTCAACTACGAACTTTCCATGAGGAGATAAAGCCAGTATATGTAACTTTTTGAAGAGTGGTCCGATTTGCAAAAGGAACACATATTCTTGTTTCCCACAGTCTAACAATCCCAAAACACCTTCAATTTTCAACTACGAACTTTCCATGAGGAGATAAAGCCAGTATATGTAACTTTTTGAAGAGTGATTCGATTTGCAAAAGGAACACATATTCTTGTTTCCCACAGTCAGAGAATGCCAAAACAAATTCATTTTTCAAATATGAACTTTGCATGAGGAGATAAAGCCAGTATATGTAACTTTTTGAAGAGAGATCCGATTTGCAAAATAAAAACATATTCTTGTTTCCCACAGTCTGAGAATGCCAAAACACATTCAATTTTCAAATATGAACTTTCCATGAGGAGATAAAGCCAGTATATGTAACTTTTTGAAGAGAGATCCGATTTGCAAAAGAAACACATATTCTTGTTTCCCACAGTCTGAGAATGCCAAAACACCTTCAATTTTCAAATATGAACTTTCCATGAGGAGATAAAGCCAGTATATGTAACTTTTTGAAGAGAGATCCGATTTGCAAAAGAAACACATATTCTTGTTTCCCACAGTCTGAGAATGCCAAAACACCTTCAATTTTCAACTACGAACTTTCCATGAGGAGATAAAGCCAGTATATGTAACTTTTTGCACAGTGATCCGATTTGCAAAAGGAACACATATTCTTGTTTCCCACAGTCTGAGAATGCCAAAACACCTTCAATTTTCAACTACGAACTTTCCATGAGGAGATAAAGCCAGTATATGTAACTTTTTGCACAGTGATCGGATTTGCAAAAGGAACACATATTCTTGTTTCCCACAGTCTGGGAATGCTAAAACACCTTCAATTTTCAACTACGAACTTTCCATGAGGAGATAAAGCCAGTATATGTAACTTTTTGAAGAGTGGTCCGATTTGCAAAAGGAACACATATTCTTGTTTCCCACAGTCTAACAATCCCAAAACACCTTCAATTTTCAACTACGAACTTTCCATGAGGAGATAAAGCCAGTATATGTAACTTTTTGCACAGTGATCGGATTTGCAAAAGGAACACATATTCTTGTTTCCCACAGTCTGAGAATGCTAAAACACCTTCAATTTTCAACTACGAACTTTGCATGAGGAGATAAAGCCACTATATGTAACTTTTTGAAGAGAGATCCGATTTGCAAAATAAAAACATATTCTTGTTTCCCACAGTCTGAGAATGCCAAAACACATTCAATTTTCAAATATGAACTTTCCATGAGGAGATAAAGCCAGTATATGTAACTTTTTGAAGAGAGATCCGATTTGCAAAAGAAACACATATTCTTGTTTCCCACAGTCTGAGAATGCCAAAACACCTTCAATTTTCAACTACGAACTTTCCATGAGGAGATAAAGCCACTATATGTAACTTTTTGCACAGTGATCCGATTTGCAAAAGGAACACATATTCTTGTTTCCCACAGTCTGAGAATGCCAAAACACCTTCAATTTTCAACTACGAACTTTCCATGAGGAGATAAAGCCAGTATATGTAACTTTTTGAAGAGTGATCCGATTTGCAAAAGGAACACATATTCTTGTTTCCCACAGTCTGAGAATGCCAAAACACCTTCAATTTTCAACTAGGAACTTTCCATGAGGAGATAAAGCCAGTATATGTAACTTTTTGAAGAGAGATCCGATTTGCAAAAGAAACACATATTCTTGTTTCCCACAGTCTGAGAATGCCAAAACACCTTCAATTTTCAACTACGAACTTTCCATGAGGAGATAAAGCCACTATATGTAACTTTTTGCACAGTGATCCGATTTGCAAAAGGAACACATATTCTTGTTTCCCACAGTCTGAGAATGCCAAAACACCTTCAATTTTCAACTACGAACTTTCCATGAGGAGATAAAGCCAGTATATGTAACTTTTTGCACAGTGATCGGATTTGCAAAAAGAACACATATTCTTGTTTCCCACAGTCTGGGAATGCTAAAACACCTTCAATTTTCAACTACGAACTTTCCATGAGGAGATAAAGCCAGTATATGTAACTTTTTGCACAGTGATCGGATTTGCAAAAGGAACACATATTCTTGTTTCCCACAGCCTGGGAATGCTAAAACACCTTCAATTTTCAACTACGAACTTTCCATGAGGAGATAAAGCCAGTATATGTAACTTTTTGAAGAGAGATCCGATTTGCAAAAGAAACACATATTCTTGTTTCCCACAGTCTGAGAATGCCAAAACACCTTCAATTTTCAACTACGAACTTTCCATGAGGAGATAAAGCCAGTATATGTAACTTTTTGCACAGTGATCCGATTTGCAAAAGGAACACATATTCTTGTTTCCCACAGTCTGAGAATGCCAAAACACCTTCAATTTTCAACTACGAACTTTCCATGAGGAGATAAAGCCAGTATATGTAACTTTTTGCACAGTGATCGGATTTGCAAAAGGAACACATATTCTTGTTTCCCACAGTCTGGGAATGCTAAAACACCTTCAATTTTCAACTACGAACTTTCCATGAGGAGATAAAGCCAGTATATGTAACTTTTTGAAGAGTGGTCCGATTTGCAAAAGGAACACATATTCTTGTTTCCCACAGTCTAACAATCCCAAAACACCTTCAATTTTCAACTACGAACTTTCCATGAGGAGATAAAGCCAGTATATGTAACTTTTTGCACAGTGATCGGATTTGCAAAAGGAACACATATTCTTGTTTCCCACAGTCTGAGAATGCTAAAACACCTTCAATTTTCAACTACGAACTTTGCATGAGGAGATAAAGCCACTATATGTAACTTTTTGAAGAGAGATCCGATTTGCAAAATAAAAACATATTCTTGTTTCCCACAGTCTGAGAATGCCAAAACACATTCAATTTTCAAATATGAACTTTCCATGAGGAGATAAAGCCAGTATATGTAACTTTTTGAAGAGAGATCCGATTTGCAAAAGAAACACATATTCTTGTTTCCCACAGTCTGAGAATGCCAAAACACCTTCAATTTTCAACTACGAACTTTCCATGAGGAGATAAAGCCACTATATGTAACTTTTTGCACAGTGATCCGATTTGCAAAAGGAACACATATTCTTGTTTCCCACAGTCTGAGAATGCCAAAACACCTTCAATTTTCAACTACGAACTTTCCATGAGGAGATAAAGCCAGTATATGTAACTTTTTGAAGAGTGATCCGATTTGCAAAAGGAACACATATTCTTGTTTCCCACAGTCTGAGAATGCCAAAACACCTTCAATTTTCAACTAGGAACTTTCCATGAGGAGATAAAGCCAGTATATGTAACTTTTTGAAGAGAGATCTGATTTGCAAAAGAAACACATATTCTTGTTTCCCACAGTCTGGGAATGCCAAAACACCTTCAATTTTCAACTACGAACTTTCCATGAGGAGATAAAGCCAGTATATGTAACTTTTTGCACAGTGATCCGATTTGCAAAAGGAACACATATTCTTGTTTCCCACAGTCTGAGAATGCCAAAACACCTTCAATTTTCAACTACGAACTTTCCATGAGGAGATAAAGCCAGTATATGTAACTTTTTGCACAGTGATCGGATTTGCAAAAGGAACACATATTCTTGTTTCCCACAGTCTGGGAATGCTAAAACACCTTCAATTTTCAACTACGAACTTTCCATGAGGAGATAAAGCCAGTATATGTAACTTTTTGAAGAGTGGTCCGATTTGCAAAAGGAACACATATTCTTGTTTCCCACAGTCTAACAATCCCAAAACACCTTCAATTTTCAACTACGAACTTTCCATGAGGAGATAAAGCCAGTATATGTAACTTTTTGCACAGTGATCGGATTTGCAAAAGGAACACATATTCTTGTTTCCCACAGTCTGAGAATTCTAAAACACCTTCAATTTTCAACTACGAACTTTGCATGAGGAGATAAAGCCACTATATGTAACTTTTTGAAGAGAGATCCGATTTGCAAAATAAAAACATATTCTTGTTTCCCACAGTCTGAGAATGCCAAAACACATTCAATTTTCAAATATGAACTTTCCATGAGGAGATAAAGCCAGTATATGTAACTTTTTGAAGAGAGATCCGATTTGCAAAAGAAACACATATTCTTGTTTCCCACAGTCTGAGAATGCCAAAACACCTTCAATTTTCAACTACGAACTTTCCATGAGGAGATAAAGCCACTATATGTAACTTTTTGCACAGTGATCCGATTTGCAAAAGGAACACATATTCTTGTTTCCCACAGTCTGAGAATGCCAAAACACCTTCAATTTTCAACTACGAACTTTCCATGAGGAGATAAAGCCAGTATATGTAACTTTTTGCACAGTGATCGGATTTGCAAAAAGAACACATATTCTTGTTTCCCACAGTCTGGGAATGCTAAAACACCTTCAATTTTCAACTACGAACTTTCCATGAGGAGATAAAGCCAGTATATGTAACTTTTTGCACAGTGATCGGATTTGCAAAAGGAACACATATTCTTGTTTCCCACAGCCTGGGAATGCTAAAACACCTTCAATTTTCAACTACGAACTTTCCATGAGGAGATAAAGCCAGTATATGTAACTTTTTGAAGAGTGGTCCGATTTGCAAAAGGAACACATATTCTTGTTTCCCACAGTCTAACAATCCCAAAACACCTTCAATTTTCAACTACGAACTTTCCATGAGGAGATAAAGCCAGTATATGTAACTTTTTGCACAGTGATTGGATTTGCAAAAGGAACACATATTCTTGTTTCCCACAGTCTGAGAATGCTAAAACACCTTCAATTTTCAACTACGAACTTTGCATGAGGAGATAAAGCCAGTATATGTAACTTTTTGAAGAGTGATCCGATTTGGAAAAGGAACACATATTCTTCTTTCCCACAGTCTGAGAATGCCAAAACACCTTCAATTTTCAACTAGGAACTTTCCATGAGGAGATAAAGCCAGTATATGTAACTTTTTGAAGAGTGATCGGATTTGCAAAAGGAACACATATTCTTGTTTCCCACAGTCTGAGAATGCCAAAACACCTTCAATTTTCAACTACGAACTTTCCATGAGGAGATAAAGCCAGTATATGTAACTTTTTGCACAGTGATCGGATTTGCAAAAGGAACACATATTCTTCTTTCCCACAGTCTGGGAATGCTAAAACACCTTCAATTTTCAACTACGAATTTCCATGAGGAGATAAAGCCAGTATATGTAACTTTTTGAAGAGTGGTCCGATTTGCAAAAGGAACACATATTCTTGTTTCCCACAGTCTAACAATCCCAAAACACCTTCAATTTTCAACTACGAACTTTGCATGAGGAGATAAAGCCAGTATATGTAACTTTTTGAAGAGAGATCCGATTTGCAAAAGAAACACATATTCTTGTTTCCCACAGTCTGAGAATGCCAAAACACCTTCAATTTTCAAATATGAACTTTCCATGAGGAGATAAAGCCAGTATATGTAACTTTTTGAAGAGAGATCCGATTTGCAAAAGAAACACATATTCTTGTTTCCCACAGTCTGAGAATGCCAAAACACCGTCAATTTTCAACTACGAACTTTCCATGAGGAGATAAAGCCAGTATATGTAACTTTTTGCACAGTGATCCGATTTGCAAAAGGAACACATATTCTTGTTTCCCACAGTCTGAGAATGCCAAAACACCTTCAATTTTCAACTACGAACTTTCCATGAGGAGATAAAGCCAGTATATGTAACTTTTTGCACAGTGATCGGATTTGCAAAAGGAACACATATTCTTGTTTCCCACAGTCTGGGAATGCTAAAACACCTTCAATTTTCAACTACGAACTTTCCATGAGGAGATAAAGCCAGTATATGTAACTTTTTGAAGAGTGGTCCGATTTGCAAAAGGAACACATATTCTTGTTTCCCACAGTCTAACAATCCCAAAACACCTTCAATTTTCAACTACGAACTTTCCATGAGGAGATAAAGCCAGTATATGTAACTTTTTGAAGAGTGATTCGATTTGCAAAAGGAACACATATTCTTGTTTCCCACAGTCAGAGAATGCCAAAACAAATTCATTTTTCAAATATGAACTTTGCATGAGGAGATAAAGCCAGTATATGTAACTTTTTGAAGAGAGATCCGATTTGCAAAATAAAAACATATTCTTGTTTCCCACAGTCTGAGAATGCCAAAACACATTCAATTTTCAAATATGAACTTTCCATGAGGAGATAAAGCCAGTATATGTAACTTTTTGAAGAGAGATCCGATTTGCAAAAGAAACACATATTCTTGTTTCCCACAGTCTGAGAATGCCAAAACACCTTCAATTTTCAAATATGAACTTTCCATGAGGAGATAAAGCCAGTATATGTAACTTTTTGAAGAGAGATCCGATTTGCAAAAGAAACACGTATTCTTGTTTCCCACAGTCTGAGAATGCCAAAACACCTTCAATTTTCAACTACGAACTTTCCATGAGGAGATAAAGCCAGTATATGTAACTTTTTGCACAGTGATCCGATTTGCAAAAGGAACACATATTCTTGTTTCCCACAGTCTGAGAATGCCAAAACACCTTCAATTTTCAACTACGAACTTTCCATGAGGAGATAAAGCCAGTATATGTAACTTTTTGCACAGTGATCGGATTTGCAAAAGGAACACATATTCTTGTTTCCCACAGTCTGGGAATGCTAAAACACCTTCAATTTTCAACTACGAACTTTCCATGAGGAGATAAAGCCAGTATATGTAACTTTTTGAAGAGTGGTCCGATTTGCAAAAGGAACACATATTCTTGTTTCCCACAGTCTAACAATCCCAAAACACCTTCAATTTTCAACTACGAACTTTCCATGAGGAGATAAAGCCAGTATATGTAACTTTTTGCACAGTGATCGGATTTGCAAAAGGAACACATATTCTTGTTTCCCACAGTCTGAGAATGCTAAAACACCTTCAATTTTCAACTACGAACTTTGCATGAGGAGATAAAGCCAGTATATGTAACTTTTTGCACAGTGATCCGATTTGCAAAAGGAACACATATTCTTGTTTCCCACAGTCTGAGAATGCCAAAACACCTTCAATTTTCAACTACGAACTTTCCATGAGGAGATAAAGCCAGTATATGTAACTTTTTGAAGAGTGATCCGATTTGCAAAAGGAACACATATTCTTGTTTCCCACAGTCTGAGAATGCCAAAACACCTTCAATTTTCAACTAGGAACTTTCCATGAGGAGATAAAGCCAGTATATGTAACTTTTTGAAGAGAGATCTGATTTGCAAAAGAAACACATATTCTTGTTTCCCACAGTCTGGGAATGCCAAAACACCTTCAATTTTCAACTACGAACTTTCCATGAGGAGATAAAGCCAGTATATGTAACTTTTTGCACAGTGATCCGATTTGCAAAAGGAACACATATTCTTGTTTCCCACAGTCTGAGAATGCCAAAACACCTTCAATTTTCAACTACGAACTTTCCATGAGGAGATAAAGCCAGTATATGTAACTTTTTGCACAGTGATCGGATTTGCAAAAGGAACACATATTCTTGTTTCCCACAGTCTGGGAATGCTAAAACACCTTCAATTTTCAACTACGAACTTTCCATGAGGAGATAAAGCCAGTATATGTAACTTTTTGAAGAGTGGTCCGATTTGCAAAAGGAA
The DNA here is from genome assembly GCA_030761175.1 of Masticophis lateralis. Taxonomy (NCBI): domain Eukaryota; kingdom Metazoa; phylum Chordata; class Lepidosauria; order Squamata; family Colubridae; genus Masticophis; species Masticophis lateralis. Next base: position 25,113,798 of record JAUDYJ010000012.1, on the reverse strand, counting down.
CACATATTCTTGTTTCCCACAGTCTAACAATCCCAAAACACCTTCAATTTTCAACTACGAACTTTCCATGAGGAGATAAAGCCAGTATATGTAACTTTTTGCACAGTGATCGGATTTGCAAAAGGAACACATATTCTTGTTTCCCACAGTCTGAGAATGCTAAAACACCTTCAATTTTCAACTACGAACTTTGCATGAGGAGATAGAGCCACTATATGTAACTTTTTGAAGAGAGATCCGATTTGCAAAATAAAAACATATTCTTGTTTCCCACAGTCTGAGAATGCCAAAACACATTCAATTTTCAAATATGAACTTTCCATGAGGAGATAAAGCCAGTATATGTAACTTTTTGAAGAGAGATCCGATTTGCAAAAGAAACACATATTCTTGTTTCCCACAGTCTGAGAATGCCAAAACACCTTCAATTTTCAACTACGAACTTTCCATGAGGAGATAAAGCCACTATATGTAACTTTTTGCACAGTGATCCGATTTGCAAAAGGAACACATATTCTTGTTTCCCACAGTCTGAGAATGCCAAAACACCTTCAATTTTCAACTACGAACTTTCCATGAGGAGATAAAGCCAGTATATGTAACTTTTTGCACAGTGATCGGATTTGCAAAAAGAACACATATTCTTGTTTCCCACAGTCTGGGAATGCTAAAACACCTTCAATTTTCAACTACGAACTTTCCATGAGGAGATAAAGCCAGTATATGTAACTTTTTGCACAGTGATCGGATTTGCAAAAGGAACACATATTCTTGTTTCCCACAGCCTGGGAATGCTAAAACACCTTCAATTTTCAACTACGAACTTTCCATGAGGAGATAAAGCCAGTATATGTAACTTTTTGAAGAGTGGTCCGATTTGCAAAAGGAACACATATTCTTGTTTCCCACAGTCTAACAATCCCAAAACACCTTCAATTTTCAACTACGAACTTTCCATGAGGAGATAAAGCCAGTATATGTAACTTTTTGCACAGTGATCGGATTTGCAAAAGGAACACATATTCTTGTTTCCCACAGTCTGAGAATGCTAAAACACCTTCAATTTTCAACTACGAACTTTGCATGAGGAGATAAAGCCACTATATGTAACTTTTTGAAGAGAGATCCGATTTGCAAAATAAAAACATATTCTTGTTTCCCACAGTCTGAGAATGCCAAAACACATTCAATTTTCAAATATGAACTTTCCATGAGGAGATAAAGCCAGTATATGTAACTTTTTGAAGAGAGATCCGATTTGCAAAAGAAACACATATTCTTGTTTCCCACAGTCTGAGAATGCCAAAACACCTTCAATTTTCAACTACGAACTTTCCATGAGGAGATAAAGCCACTATATGTAACTTTTTGCACAGTGATCCGATTTGCAAAAGGAACACATATTCTTGTTTCCCACAGTCTGAGAATGCCAAAACACCTTCAATTTTCAACTACGAACTTTCCATGAGGAGATAAAGCCAGTATATGTAACTTTTTGCACAGTGATCGGATTTGCAAAAAGAACACATATTCTTGTTTCCCACAGTCTGGGAATGCTAAAACACCTTCAATTTTCAACTACGAACTTTCCATGAGGAGATAAAGCCAGTATATGTAACTTTTTGCACAGTGATCGGATTTGCAAAAGGAACACATATTCTTGTTTCCCACAGCCTGGGAATGCTAAAACACCTTCAATTTTCAACTACGAACTTTCCATGAGGAGATAAAGCCAGTATATGTAACTTTTTGAAGAGTGGTCCGATTTGCAAAAGGAACACATATTCTTGTTTCCCACAGTCTAACAATCCCAAAACACCTTCAATTTTCAACTACGAACTTTCCATGAGGAGATAAAGCCAGTATATGTAACTTTTTGCACAGTGATTGGATTTGCAAAAGGAACACATATTCTTGTTTCCCACAGTCTGAGAATGCTAAAACACCTTCAATTTTCAACTACGAACTTTGCATGAGGAGATAAAGCCACTATATGTAACTTTTTGAAGAGAGATCCGATTTGCAAAATAAAAACATATTCTTGTTTCCCACAGTCTGAGAATGCCAAAACACATTCAATTTTCAAATATGAACTTTCCATGAGGAGATAAAGCCAGTATATGTAACTTTTTGAAGAGAGATCCGATTTGCAAAAGAAACACATATTCTTGTTTCCCACAGTCTGAGAATGCCAAAACACCTTCAATTTTCAACTACGAACTTTCCATGAGGAGATAAAGCCACTATATGTAACTTTTTGCACAGTGATCCGATTTGCAAAAGGAACACATATTCTTGTTTCCCACAGTCTGAGAATGCCAAAACACCTTCAATTTTCAACTACGAACTTTCCATGAGGAGATAAAGCCAGTATATGTAACTTTTTGCACAGTGATCGGATTTGCAAAAAGAACACATATTCTTGTTTCCCACAGTCTGGGAATGCTAAAACACCTTCAATTTTCAACTACGAACTTTCCATGAGGAGATAAAGCCAGTATATGTAACTTTTTGCACAGTGATCGGATTTGCAAAAGGAACACATATTCTTGTTTCCCACAGCCTGGGAATGCTAAAACACCTTCAATTTTCAACTACGAACTTTCCATGAGGAGATAAAGCCAGTATATGTAACTTTTTGAAGAGTGGTCCGATTTGCAAAAGGAACACATATTCTTGTTTCCCACAGTCTAACAATCCCAAAACACCTTCAATTTTCAACTACGAACTTTCCATGAGGAGATAAAGCCAGTATATGTAACTTTTTGCACAGTGATTGGATTTGCAAAAGGAACACATATTCTTGTTTCCCACAGTCTGAGAATGCTAAAACACCTTCAATTTTCAACTACGAACTTTGCATGAGGAGATAAAGCCACTATATGTAACTTTTTGAAGAGAGATCCGATTTGCAAAATAAAAACATATTCTTGTTTCCCACAGTCTGAGAATGCCAAAACACATTCAATTTTCAAATATGAACTTTCCATGAGGAGATAAAGCCAGTATATGTAACTTTTTGAAGAGAGATCCGATTTGCAAAAGAAACACATATTCTTGTTTCCCACAGTCTGAGAATGCCAAAACACCTTCAATTTTCAACTACGAACTTTCCATGAGGAGATAAAGCCACTATATGTAACTTTTTGCACAGTGATCCGATTTGCAAAAGGAACACATATTCTTGTTTCCCACAGTCTGAGAATGCCAAAACACCTTCAATTTTCAACTACGAACTTTCCATGAGGAGATAAAGCCAGTATATGTAACTTTTTGCACAGTGATCGGATTTGCAAAAAGAACACATATTCTTGTTTCCCACAGTCTGGGAATGCTAAAACACCTTCAATTTTCAACTACGAACTTTCCATGAGGAGATAAAGCCAGTATATGTAACTTTTTGCACAGTGATCGGATTTGCAAAAGGAACACATATTCTTGTTTCCCACAGCCTGGGAATGCTAAAACACCTTCAATTTTCAACTACGAACTTTCCATGAGGAGATAAAGCCAGTATATGTAACTTTTTGAAGAGTGGTCCGATTTGCAAAAGGAACACATATTCTTGTTTCCCACAGTCTAACAATCCCAAAACACCTTCAATTTTCAACTACGAACTTTCCATGAGGAGATAAAGCCAGTATATGTAACTTTTTGCACAGTGATTGGATTTGCAAAAGGAACACATATTCTTGTTTCCCACAGTCTGAGAATGCTAAAACACCTTCAATTTTCAACTACGAACTTTGCATGAGGAGATAAAGCCAGTATATGTAACTTTTTGAAGAGTGATCCGATTTGGAAAAGGAACACATATTCTTCTTTCCCACAGTCTGAGAATGCCAAAACACCTTAAATTTTCAACTAGGAACTTTCCATGAGGAGATAAAGCCAGTATATGTAACTATTTGAAGAGTGATCGGATTTGCAAAAGGAACACATATTCTTGTTTCCCACAGTCTGAGAATGCCAAAACACCTTCAATTTTCAACTACGAACTTTCCATGAGGAGATAAAGCCAGTATATGTAACTTTTTGCACAGTGATCGGATTTGCAAAAGGAACACATATTCTTCTTTCCCACAGTCTGGGAATGCTAAAACACCTTCAATTTTCAACTACGAATTTCCATGAGGAGATAAAGCCAGTATATGTAACTTTTTGAAGAGTGGTCCGATTTGCAAAAGGAACACATATTCTTGTTTCCCACAGTCTAACAATCCCAAAACACCTTCAATTTTCAACTACGAACTTTGCATGAGGAGATAAAGCCAGTATATGTAACTTTTTGAAGAGAGATCCGATTTGCAAAAGAAACACATATTCTTGTTTCCCACAGTCTGAGAATGCCAAAACACCTTCAATTTTCAAATATGAACTTTCCATGAGGAGATAAAGCCAGTATATGTAACTTTTTGAAGAGAGATCCGATTTGCAAAAGAAACACATATTCTTGTTTCCCACAGTCTGAGAATGCCAAAACACCGTCAATTTTCAACTACGAACTTTCCATGAGGAGATAAAGCCAGTATATGTAACTTTTTGCACAGTGATCCGATTTGCAAAAGGAACACATATTCTTGTTTCCCACAGTCTGAGAATGCCAAAACACCTTCAATTTTCAACTACGAACTTTCCATGAGGAGATAAAGCCAGTATATGTAACTTTTTGCACAGTGATCGGATTTGCAAAAGGAACACATATTCTTGTTTCCCACAGTCTGGGAATGCTAAAACACCTTCAATTTTCAACTACGAACTTTCCATGAGGAGATAAAGCCAGTATATGTAACTTTTTGAAGAGTGGTCCGATTTGCAAAAGGAACACATATTCTTGTTTCCCACAGTCTGAGAATGCCAAAACACCTTCAATTTTCAACTACGAACTTTCCATGAGGAGATAAAGCCAGTATATGTAACTTTTTGAAGAGTGATTCGATTTGCAAAAGGAACACATATTCTTGTTTCCCACAGTCAGAGAATGCCAAAACAAATTCATTTTTCAAATATGAACTTTGCATGAGGAGATAAAGCCAGTATATGTAACTTTTTGAAGAGAGATCCGATTTGCAAAATAAAAACATATTCTTGTTTCCCACAGTCTGAGAATGCCAAAACACATTCAATTTTCAAATATGAACTTTCCATGAGGAGATAAAGCCAGTATATGTAACTTTTTGAAGAGAGATCCGATTTGCAAAAGAAACACATATTCTTGTTTCCCACAGTCTGAGAATGCCAAAACACCTTCAATTTTCAAATATGAACTTTCCATGAGGAGATAAAGCCAGTATATGTAACTTTTTGAAGAGAGATCCGATTTGCAAAAGAAACACATATTCTTGTTTCCCACAGTCTGAGAATGCCAAAACACCTTCAATTTTCAACTACGAACTTTCCATGAGGAGATAAAGCCAGTATATGTAACTTTTTGCACAGTGATCCGATTTGCAAAAGGAACACATATTCTTGTTTCCCACAGTCTGAGAATGCCAAAACACCTTCAATTTTCAACTACGAACTTTCCATGAGGAGATAAAGCCAGTATATGTAACTTTTTGCACAGTGATCGGATTTGCAAAAGGAACACATATTCTTGTTTCCCACAGTCTGGGAATGCTAAAACACCTTCAATTTTCAACTACGAACTTTCCATGAGGAGATAAAGCCAGTATATGTAACTTTTTGAAGAGTGGTCCGATTTGCAAAAGGAACACATATTCTTGTTTCCCACAGTCTAACAATCCCAAAACACCTTCAATTTTCAACTACGAACTTTCCATGAGGAGATAAAGCCAGTATATGTAACTTTTTGCACAGTGATCGGATTTGCAAAAGGAACACATATTCTTGTTTCCCACAGTCTGAGAATGCTAAAACACCTTCAATTTTCAACTACGAACTTTGCATGAGGAGATAAAGCCAGTATATGTAACTTTTTGCACAGTGATCCGATTTGCAAAAGGAACACATATTCTTGTTTCCCACAGTCTGAGAATGCCAAAACACCTTCAATTTTCAACTACGAACTTTCCATGAGGAGATAAAGCCAGTATATGTAACTTTTTGAAGAGTGATCCGATTTGCAAAAGGAACACATATTCTTGTTTCCCACAGTCTGAGAATGCCAAAACACCTTCAATTTTCAACTAGGAACTTTCCATGAGGAGATAAAGCCAGTATATGTAACTTTTTGAAGAGAGATCTGATTTGCAAAAGAAACACATATTCTTGTTTCCCACAGTCTGGGAATGCCAAAACACCTTCAATTTTCAACTACGAACTTTCCATGAGGAGATAAAGCCAGTATATGTAACTTTTTGCACAGTGATCCGATTTGCAAAAGGAACACATATTCTTGTTTCCCACAGTCTGAGAATGCCAAAACACCTTCAATTTTCAACTACGAACTTTCCATGAGGAGATAAAGCCAGTATATGTAACTTTTTGCACAGTGATCGGATTTGCAAAAGGAACACATATTCTTGTTTCCCACAGTCTGGGAATGCTAAAACACCTTCAATTTTCAACTACGAACTTTCCATGAGGAGATAAAGCCAGTATATGTAACTTTTTGAAGAGTGGTCCGATTTGCAAAAGGAACACATATTCTTGTTTCCCACAGTCTAACAATCCCAAAACACCTTCAATTTTCAACTACGAACTTTCCATGAGGAGATAAAGCCAGTATATGTAACTTTTTGCACAGTGATCGGATTTGCAAAAGGAACACATATTCTTGTTTCCCACAGTCTGAGAATGCTAAAACACCTTCAATTTTCAACTACGAACTTTGCATGAGGAGATAAAGCCACTATATGTAACTTTTTGAAGAGAGATCCGATTTGCAAAATAAAAACATATTCTTGTTTCCCACAGTCTGAGAATGCCAAAACACATTCAATTTTCAAATATGAACTTTCCATGAGGAGATAAAGCCAGTATATGTAACTTTTTGAAGAGAGATCCGATTTGCAAAAGAAACACATATTCTTGTTTCCCACAGTCTGAGAATGCCAAAACACCTTCAATTTTCAACTACGAACTTTCCATGAGGAGATAAAGCCACTATATGTAACTTTTTGCACAGTGATCCGATTTGCAAAAGGAACACATATTCTTGTTTCCCACAGTCTGAGAATGCCAAAACACCTTCAATTTTCAACTACGAACTTTCCATGAGGAGATAAAGCCAGTATATGTAACTTTTTGCACAGTGATCGGATTTGCAAAAAGAACACATATTCTTGTTTCCCACAGTCTGGGAATGCTAAAACACCTTCAATTTTCAACTACGAACTTTCCATGAGGAGATAAAGCCAGTATATGTAACTTTTTGCACAGTGATCGGATTTGCAAAAGGAACACATATTCTTCTTTCCCACAGCCTGGGAATGCTAAAACACCTTCAATTTTCAACTACGAACTTTCCATGAGGAGATAAAGCCAGTATATGTAACTTTTTGAAGAGTGGTCCGATTTGCAAAAGGAACACATATTCTTGTTTCCCACAGTCTAACAATCCCAAAACACCTTCAATTTTCAACTACGAACTTTCCATGAGGAGATAAAGCCAGTATATGTAACTTTTTGCACAGTGATTGGATTTGCAAAAGGAACACATATTCTTGTTTCCCACAGTCTGAGAATGCTAAAACACCTTCAATTTTCAACTACGAACTTTGCATGAGGAGATAAAGCCAGTATATGTAACTTTTTGAAGAGTGATCCGATTTGGAAAAGGAACACATATTCTTCTTTCCCACAGTCTGAGAATGCCAAAACACCTTCAATTTTCAACTAGGAACTTTCCATGAGGAGATAAAGCCAGTATATGTAACTTTTTGAAGAGTGATCGGATTTGCAAAAGGAACACATATTCTTGTTTCCCACAGTCTGAGAATGCCAAAACACCTTCAATTTTCAACTACGAACTTTCCATGAGGAGATAAAGCCAGTATATATAACTTTTTGAAGAGTGATCCGATTTGCAAAAGAAACACATATTCTTGTTTCCCACAGTCTGAGAATGCCAAAACACATTCAATTTTCAAATATGAACTTTCCATGAGGAGATAAAGCCAGTATATGTAACTTTTTGAAGAGAGATCCGATTTGCAAAAGAAACACATATTCTTGTTTCCCACAGTCTGAGAATGCCAAAACACCTTCAATTTTCAACTACGAACTTTCCATGAGGAGATAAAGCCAGTATATGTAACTTTTTGCACAGTGATCCGATTTGCAAAAGGAACACATATTCTTGTTTCCCACAGTCTGAGAATGCCAAAACACCTTCAATTTTCAACTACGAACTTTCCAAGAGGAGATAAAGCCAGTATATGTAACTTTTTGAAGAGAGATCCGATTTGCAAAAGAAACACATATTCTTGTTTCCCACAGTCTGAGAATGCCAAAACACCTTCAATTTTCAACTACGAACTTTCCATGAGGAGATAAAGCCAGTATATGTAACTTTTTGCACAGTGATCCGATTTGCAAAAGGAACACATATTCTTGTTTCCCACAGTCTGAGAATGCCAAAACACCTTCAATTTTCAACTACGAACTTTCCAAGAGGAGATAAAGCCAGTATATGTAACTTTTTGCACAGTGATCCGATTTGCAAAAGAAACACATATTCTTGTTTCCCACAGTCTGAGAATGCCAAAACACATTCAATTTTCAAATATGAACTTTCCATGAGGAGATAAAGCCAGTATATGTAACTTTTTGAAGAGAGATCCGATTTGCAAAAGAAACACATATTCTTGTTTCCCACAGTCTGAGAATGCCAAAACACCTTCAATTTTCAACTACGAACTTTCCATGAGGAGATAAAGCCAGTATATGTAACTTTTTGAAGAGAGATCCAATTTGCAAAAGAAACACATATTCTTGTTTCCCACAGTCTGAGAATGCCAAAACACCTTCAATTTTCAACTACGAACTTTCCATGAGGAGATAAAGCCAGTATATGTAACTTTTTGCACAGTGATCCGATTTGCAAAAGGAACACATATTCTTGTTTCCCACAGTCTGAGAATGCCAAAACACCTTCAATTTTCAACTACGAACTTTCCAAGAGGAGATAAAGCCAGTATATGTAACTTTTTGAAGAGTGATTCGATTTGCAAAAGGAACACATATTCTTGTTTCTCACAGTCTGAGAATGCCAAAACACCTTCAATTTTCAACTACGAACTTTCCAAGAGGAGATAAAGCCAGTATATGTAACTTTTTGCACAGTGATCCGATTTGCAAAAGAAACACATATTCTTGTTTCCCACAGTCTGAGAATGCCAAAACAAATTCATTTTTCAAATATGAACTTTGCATGAGGAGATAAAGCCAGTATATGTAACTTTTTGAAGAGTGATCCGATTTGCAAAAGGAACACATATTCTTGTTCCCCACAGTCTGAGAATGCCAAAACACATTCAATTTTCAAATATGAACTTTCCATGAGGAGATAAAGCCAGTATATGTAACTTTTTGAAGAGAGATCCGATTTGCAAAAGAAACACATATTCTTGTTTCCCACAGTCTGAGAATGCCAAAACACCTTCAATTTTCAACTACGAACTTTCCATGAGGAGATAAAGCCAGTATATGTAACTTTTTGAAGAGAGATCCAATTTGCAAAAGAAACACATATTCTTGTTTCCCACAGTCTGAGAATGCCAAAACACCTTCAATTTTCAACTACGAACTTTCCATGAGGAGATAAAGCCAGTATATGTAACTTTTTGCACAGTGATCCGATTTGCAAAAGGAACACATATTCTTGTTTCCCACAGTCTGGGAATGCTAAAACACCTTCAATTTTCAACTACGAACTTTCCATGAGGAGATAAAGCCAGTATATGTAACTTTTTGAAGAGTGGTCCGATTTGCAAAAGGAACACATATTCTTGTTTCCCACAGTCTAACAATCCCAAAACACCTTCAATTTTCAACTACGAACTTTCCATGAGGAGATAAAGCCAGTATATGTAACTTTTTGCACAGTGATCGGATTTGCAAAAGGAACACATATTCTTGTTTCCCACAGTCTGAGAATGCTAAAACACCTTCAATTTTCAACTACGAACTTTGCATGAGGCGATAAAGCCAGTATATGTAACTTTTTGAAGAGAGATCCGATTTGCAAAATAAAAACATATTCTTGTTTCCCACAGTCTGAGAATGCCAAAACACATTCAATTTTCAAATATGAACTTTCCATGAGGAGATAAAGCCAGTATATGTAACTTTTTGAAGAGAGATCCGATTTGCAAAAGAAACACATATTCTTGTTTCCCACAGTCTGAGAATGCCAAAACACCTTCAATTTTCAACTACGAACTTTCCATGAGGAGATAAAGCCACTATATGTAACTTTTTGCACAGTGATCCGATTTGCAAAAGGAACACATATTCTTGTTTCCCACAGTCTGAGAATGCCAAAACACCTTCAATTTTCAACTACGAACTTTCCATGAGGACATAAAGCCAGCATATGTAACTTTTTGCACAGTGATCGGATTTGCAAAAAGAACACATATTCTTGTTTCCCACAGTCTGGGAATGCTAAAACACCTTCAATTTTCAACTACGAACTTTCCATGAGGAGATAAAGCCAGTATATGTAACTTTTTGCACAGTGATCGGATTTGCAAAAGGAACACATATTCTTGTTTCCCACAGTCTGGGAATGCTAAAACACCTTCAATTTTCAACTACGAACTTTCCATGAGGAGATAAAGCCAGTATATGCAACTTTTTGAAGAGTGGTCCGATTTGCAAAAGGAACACATATTCTTGTTTCCCACAGTCTAACAATCCCAAAACACCTTCAATTTTAAACTACGAACTTTCCATGAGGAGATAAAGCCAGTATATGTAACTTTTTGCACAGTGATTGGATTTGCAAAAGGAACACATATTCTTGTTTCCCACAGTCTGAGACTGCCAAAACACCTTCAATTTTCAACTAGGAACTTTCCATGAGGAGATAAAGCCAGTATATGTAACTTTTTGAAGAGTGATCCGATTTAGAAAAGGAACACATATTCTTCTTTCCCACAGTCTGAGAATGCCAAAACACCTTCAATTTTCAACTAGGAACTTTCCATGAGGAGATAAAGCCAGTATATGTAACTTTTTGAAGAGTGATCGGATTTGCAAAAGGAACACATATTCTTGTTTCCCACAGTCTGAGAATGCCAAAACACCTTCAATTTTCAACTACGAACTTTCCATGAGGAGATAAAGCCAGTATATATAACTTTTTGAAGAGTGATCCGATTTGCAAAAGAAACACATATTCTTGTTTCCCACAGTCTGAGAATGCCAAAACACATTCAATTTTCAAATATGAACTTTCCATGAGGAGATAAAGCCAGTATATGTAACTTTTTGAAGAGAGATCCGATTTGCAAAAGAAACACATATTCTTGTTTCCCACAGTCTGAGAATGCCAAAACACCTTCAATTTTCAACTACGAACTTTCCATGAGGAGATAAAGCCAGTATATGTAACTTTTTGCACAGTGATCCGATTTGCAAAAGGAACACATATTCTTGTTTCCCACAGTCTGAGAATGCCAAAACACCTTCAATTTTCAACTACGAACTTTCCAAGAGGAGATAAAGCCAGTATATGTAACTTTTTGAAGAGAGATCCGATTTGCAAAAGAAACACATATTCTTGTTTCCCACAGTCTGAGAATGCCAAAACACCTTCAATTTTCAACTACGAACTTTCCATGAGGAGATAAAGCCACTATATGTAACTTTTTGCACAGTGATCCGATTTGCAAAAGGAACACATATTCTTGTTTCCCACAGTCTGAGAATGCCAAAACACCTTCAATTTTCAACTACGAACTTTCCATGAGGAGATAAAGCCAGTATATGTAACTTTTTGCACAGTGATCGGATTTGCAAAAAGAACACATATTCTTGTTTCCCACAGTCTGGGAATGCTAAAACACCTTCAATTTTCAACTACGAACTTTCCATGAGGAGATAAAGCCAGTATATGTAACTTTTTGCACAGTGATCCGATTTGCAAAAGAAACACATATTCTTGTTTCCCACAGTCTGAGAATGCCAAAACAAATTCATTTTTCAAATATGAACTTTGCATGAGGAGATAAAGCCAGTATATGTAACTTTTTGAAGAGTGATCCGATTTGCAAAAGGAACACATATTCTTGTTCCCCACAGTCTGAGAATGCCAAAACACATTCAATTTTCAAATATGAACTTTCCATGAGGAGATAAAGCCAGTATATGTAACTTTTTGAAGAGAGATCCGATTTGCAAAAGAAACACATATTCTTGTTTCCCACAGTCTGAGAATGCCAAAACACCTTCAATTTTCAACTACGAACTTTCCATGAGGAGATAAAGCCAGTATATGTAACTTTTTGAAGAGAGATCCAATTTGCAAAAGAAACACATATTCTTGTTTCCCACAGTCTGAGAATGCCAAAACACCTTCAATTTTCAACTACGAACTTTCCATGAGGAGATAAAGCCAGTATATGTAACTTTTTGCACAGTGATCCGATTTGCAAAAGGAACACATATTCTTGTTTCCCACAGTCTGAGAATGCCAAAACACCTTCAATTTTCAACTACGAACTTTCCAAGAGGAGATAAAGCCAGTATATGTAACTTTTTGAAGAGTGATTCGATTTGCAAAAGGAACACATATTCTTGTTTCTCACAGTCTGAGAATGCCAAAACACCTTCAATTTTCAACTACGAGCTTTCCATGAGGAGATAAAGCCAGTATATGTAACTTTTTGAAGAGTGATCCGATTTGCAAAAGGAACACATATTCTTCTTTCCCACAGTCTGAGAATGCCAAAACACCTTCAATTTTCAACTAGGAACTTTCCATGAGGAGATAAAGCCAGTATATATAACTTTTTGAAGAGTGATCCGATTTGCAAAAGAAACACATATTCTTGTTTCCCACAGTCTGAGAATGCTAAAACACATTCAATTTTCAACTACGAACTTTCCATGAGGAGATAAAGCCAGTATATGTAACTTTTTGCACAGTGATCGGATTTGCAAAAGGAACACATATTCTTGTTTCCCACAGTCTGTTTATGCTAAAACACCTTCAATTTTCAACTACGAACTTTGCATGAGGAGATAAAGCCAGTATATGTAACTTTTTGAAGAGAGATCCGATTTGCAAAAGAAACACATATTCTTGTTTCCCACAGTCTGAGAATGCCAAAACACCTTCAATTTTCAAATATGAACTTTCCATGAGGAGATAAAGCCAGTATATGTAACTTTTTGAAGAGAGATCCGATTTGCAAAAGGAACACATATTCTTGTTTCCCACAGTCTGAGAATGCCAAAACACCTTCAATTTTCAACTACGAACTTTCCATGAGGAGATAAAGCCAGTATATGTAACTTTTTGCACAGTGATCCGATTTGCAAAAGGAACACATATTCTTGTTTCCCACAGTCTGAGAATGCCAAAACACCTTCAATTTTCAACTACGAACTTTCCATGCGGGGATAAAGCCAGTATATGTAACTTTTTGCACAGTGATCGGATTTGCAAAAGGAACACATATTCTTGTTTCCCACAGTCTGGGAATGCTAAAACACCTTCAATTTTCAACTACGAACTTTCCATGAGGAGATAAAGCCAGTATATGTAACTTTTTGCACAGTGATCGGATTTGCAAAAGGAACACATATTCTTCTTTCCCACAGTCTGGGAATGCTAAAACACCTTCAATTTTCAACTACGAATTTCCATGAGGAGATAAAGCCAGTATATGTAACTTTTTGAAGAGTGGTCCGATTTGCAAAAGGAACACATATTCTTGTTTCCCACAGTCTAACAATCCCAAAACACCTTCAATTTTCAACTACGAACTTTGCATGAGGAGATAAAGCCAGTATATGTAACTTTTTGAAGAGAGATCCGATTTGCAAAAGAAAGACATATTCTTGTTTCCCACAGTCTGAGAATGCCAAAACACCTTCAATTTTCAAATATGAACTTTCCATGAGGAGATAAAGCCAGTATATGTAACTTTTTGAAGAGAGATCCGATTTGCAAAAGAAACACATATTCTTGTTTCCCACAGTCTGAGAATGCCAAAACACCTTCAATTTTCAACTACGAACTTTCCATGAGGAGATAAAGCCACTATATGTAACTTTTTGCACAGTGATCCGATTTGCAAAAGGAACACATATTCTTGTTTCCCACAGTCTGAGAATGCCAAAACACCTTCAATTTTCAACTACGAACTTTCCATGAGGAGATAAAGCCAGTATATGTAACTTTTTGCACAGTGATCGGATTTGCAAAAGGAACACATATTCTTGTTTCCCACAGTCTGGGAATGCTAAAACACCTTCAATTTTCAACTACGAACTTTCCATGAGGAGATAAAGCCAGTATATGTAACTTTTTGAAGAGTGGTCCGATTTGCAAAAGGAACACATATTCTTGTTTCCCACAGTCTAACAATCCCAAAACACCTTCAATTTTCAACTACGAACTTTCCATGAGGAGATAAAGCCAGTATATGTAACTTTTTGAAGAGTGATTCGATTTGCAAAAGGAACACATATTCTTGTTTCCCACAGTCAGAGAATGCCAAAACAAATTCATTTTTCAAATATGAACTTTGCATGAGGAGATAAAGCCAGTATATGTAACTTTTTGAAGAGAGATCCGATTTGCAAAATAAAAACATATTCTTGTTTCCCACAGTCTGAGAATGCCAAAACACATTCAATTTTCAAATATGAACTTTCCATGAGGAGATAAAGCCAGTATATGTAACTTTTTGAAGAGAGATCCGATTTGCAAAAGAAACACATATTCTTGTTTCCCACAGTCTGAGAATGCCAAAACACCTTCAATTTTCAAATATGAACTTTCCATGAGGAGATAAAGCCAGTATATGTAACTTTTTGAAGAGAGATCCGATTTGCAAAAGAAACACATATTCTTGTTTCCCACAGTCTGAGAATGCCAAAACACCTTCAATTTTCAACTACGAACTTTCCATGAGGAGATAAAGCCAGTATATGTAACTTTTTGCACAGTGATCCGATTTGCAAAAGGAACACATATTCTTGTTTCCCACAGTCTGGGAATGCTAAAACACCTTCAATTTTCAACTACGAACTTTCCATGAGGAGATAAAGCCAGTATATGTAACTTTTTGAAGAGTGGTCCGATTTGCAAAAGGAACACATATTCTTGTTTCCCACAGTCTAACAATCCCAAAACACCTTCAATTTTCAACTACGAACTTTCCATGAGGAGATAAAGCCAGTATATGTAACTTTTTGCACAGTGATCGGATTTGCAAAAGGAACACATATTCTTGTTTCCCACAGTCTGAGAATGCTAAAACACCTTCAATTTTCAACTACGAACTTTGCATGAGGAGATAAAGCCAGTATATGTAACTTTTTGAAGAGAGATCCGATTTGCAAAATAAAAACATATTCTTGTTTCCCACAGTCTGAGAATGCCAAAACACATTCAATTTTCAAATATGAACTTTCCATGAGGAGATAAAGCCAGTATATGTAACTTTTTGAAGAGAGATCCGATTTGCAAAAGAAACACATATTCTTGTTTCCCACAGTCTGAGAATGCCAAAACACCTTCAATTTTCAACTACGAACTTTCCATGAGGAGATAAAGCCACTATATGTAACTTTTTGCACAGTGATCCGATTTGCAAAAGGAACACATATTCTTGTTTCCCACAGTCTGAGAATGCCAAAACACCTTCAATTTTCAACTACGAACTTTCCATGAGGAGATAAAGCCAGTATATGTAACTTTTTGAAGAGTGGTCCGATTTGCAAAAGGAACACATATTCTTGTTTCCCACAGTCTAACAATCCCAAAACACCTTCAATTTTCAACTACGAACTTTCCATGAGGAGATAAAGCCAGTATATGTAACTTTTTGCACAGTGATCGGATTTGCAAAAGGAACACATATTCTTGTTTCCCACAGTCTGAGAATGCTAAAACACCTTCAATTTTCAACTACGAACTTTGCATGAGGAGATAAAGCCACTATATGTAACTTTTTGAAGAGAGATCCGATTTGCAAAATAAAAACATATTCTTGTTTCCCACAGTCTGAGAATGCCAAAACACATTCAATTTTCAAATATGAACTTTCCATGAGGAGATAAAGCCAGTATATGTAACTTTTTGAAGAGAGATCCGATTTGCAAAAGAAACACATATTCTTGTTTCCCACAGTCTGAGAATGCCAAAACACCTTCAATTTTCAACTACGAACTTTCCATGAGGAGATAAAGCCACTATATGTAACTTTTTGCACAGTGATCCGATTTGCAAAAGGAACACATATTCTTGTTTTCCACAGTCTGAGAATGCCAAAACACCTTCAATTTTCAACTACGAACTTTCCATGAGGAGATAAAGCCAGTATATGTAACTTTTTGCACAGTGATCGGATTTGCAAAAAGAACACATATTCTTGTTTCCCACAGTCTGGGAATGCTAAAACACCTTCAATTTTCAACTACGAACTTTCCATGAGGAGATAAAGCCAGTATATGTAACTTTTTGCACAGTGATCGGATTTGCAAAAGGAACACATATTCTTGTTTCCCACAGCCTGGGAATGCTAAAACACCTTCAATTTTCAACTACGAACTTTCCATGAGGAGATAAAGCCAGTATATGTAACTTTTTGAAGAGTGGTCCGATTTGCAAAAGGAACACATATTCTTGTTTCCCACAGTCTAACAATCCCAAAACACCTTCAATTTTCAACTACGAACTTTCCATGAGGAGATAAAGCCAGTATATGTAACTTTTTGCACAGTGATTGGATTTGCAAAAGGAACACATATTCTTGTTTCCCACAGTCTGAGAATGCTAAAACACCTTCAATTTTCAACTACGAACTTTGCATGAGGAGATAAAGCCAGTATATGTAACTTTTTGAAGAGTGATCCGATTTGGAAAAGGAACACATATTCTTCTTTCCCACAGTCTGAGAATGCCAAAACACCTTCAATTTTCAACTAGGAACTTTCCATGAGGAGATAAAGCCAGTATATGTAACTTTTTGAAGAGTGATCGGATTTGCAAAAGGAACACATATTCTTGTTTCCCACAGTCTGAGAATGCCAAAACACCTTCAATTTTCAACTACGAACTTTCCATGAGGAGATAAAGCCAGTATATATAACTTTTTGAAGAGTGATCCGATTTGCAAAAGAAACACATATTCTTGTTTCCCACAGTCTGAGAATGCCAAAACACATTCAATTTTCAAATATGAACTTTCCATGAGGAGATAAAGCCAGTATATGTAACTTTTTGAAGAGAGATCCGATTTGCAAAAGAAACACATATTCTTGTTTCCCACAGTCTGAGAATGCCAAAACACCTTCAATTTTCAACTACGAACTTTCCATGAGGAGATAAAGCCAGTATATGTAACTTTTTGCACAGTGATCCGATTTGCAAAAGGAACACATATTCTTGTTTCCCACAGTCTGAGAATGCCAAAACACCTTCAATTTTCAACTACGAACTTTCCAAGAGGAGATAAAGCCAGTATATGTAACTTTTTGAAGAGAGATCCGATTTGCAAAAGAAACACATATTCTTGTTTCCCACAGTCTGAGAATGCCAAAACACCTTCAATTTTCAACTACGAACTTTCCATGAGGAGATAAAGCCAGTATATGTAACTTTTTGCACAGTGATCCGATTTGCAAAAGGAACACATATTCTTGTTTCCCACAGTCTGAGAATGCCAAAACACCTTCAATTTTCAACTACGAACTTTCCAAGAGGAGATAAAGCCAGTATATGTAACTTTTTGCACAGTGATCCGATTTGCAAAAGAAACACATATTCTTGTTTCCCACAGTCTGAGAATGCCAAAACAAATTCATTTTTCAAATATGAACTTTGCATGAGGAGATAAAGCCAGTATATGTAACTTTTTGAAGAGTGATCCGATTTGCAAAAGGAACACATATTCTTGTTCCCCACAGTCTGAGAATGCCAAAACACATTCAATTTTCAAATATGAACTTTCCATGAGGAGATAAAGCCAGTATATGTAACTTTTTGAAGAGAGATCCGATTTGCAAAAGAAACACATATTCTTGTTTCCCACAGTCTGAGAATGCCAAAACACCTTCAATTTTCAACTACGAACTTTCCATGAGGAGATAAAGCCAGTATATGTAACTTTTTGAAGAGAGATCCAATTTGCAAAAGAAACACATATTCTTGTTTCCCACAGTCTGAGAATGCCAAAACACCTTCAATTTTCAACTACGAACTTTCCATGAGGAGATAAAGCCAGTATATGTAACTTTTTGCACAGTGATCCGATTTGCAAAAGGAACACATATTCTTGTTTCCCACAGTCTGAGAATGCCAAAACACCTTCAATTTTCAACTACGAACTTTCCAAGAGGAGATAAAGCCAGTATATGTAACTTTTTGAAGAGTGATTCGATTTGCAAAAGGAACACATATTCTTGTTTCTCACAGTCTGAGAATGCCAAAACACCTTCAATTTTCAACTACGAGCTTTCCATGAGGAGATAAAGCCAGTATATGTAACTTTTTGAAGAGTGATCCGATTTGCAAAAGGAACACATATTCTTCTTTCCCACAGTCTGAGAATGCCAAAACACCTTCAATTTTCAACTAGGAACTTTCCATGAGGAGATAAAGCCAGTATATATAACTTTTTGAAGAGTGATCCGATTTGCAAAAGAAACACATATTCTTGTTTCCCACAGTCTGAGAATGCTAAAACACATTCAATTTTCAACTACGAACTTTCCATGAGGAGATAAAGCCAGTATATGTAACTTTTTGCACAGTGATCGGATTTGCAAAAGGAACACATATTCTTGTTTCCCACAGTCTGTTTATGCTAAAACACCTTCAATTTTCAACTACGAACTTTGCATGAGGAGATAAAGCCAGTATATGTAACTTTTTGAAGAGAGATCCGATTTGCAAAAGAAACACATATTCTTGTTTCCCACAGTCTGAGAATGCCAAAACACCTTCAATTTTCAAATATGAACTTTCCATGAGGAGATAAAGCCAGTATATGTAACTTTTTGAAGAGAGATCCGATTTGCAAAAGGAACACATATTCTTGTTTCCCACAGTCTGAGAATGCCAAAACACCTTCAATTTTCAACTACGAACTTTCCATGAGGAGATAAAGCCAGTATATGTAACTTTTTGCACAGTGATCCGATTTGCAAAAGGAACACATATTCTTGTTTCCCACAGTCTGAGAATGCCAAAACACCTTCAATTTTCAACTACGAACTTTCCATGCGGGGATAAAGCCAGTATATGTAACTTTTTGCACAGTGATCGGATTTGCAAAAGGAACACATATTCTTGTTTCCCACAGTCTGGGAATGCTAAAACACCTTCAATTTTCAACTACGAACTTTCCATGAGGAGATAAAGCCAGTATATGTAACTTTTTGCACAGTGATCGGATTTGCAAAAGGAACACATATTCTTCTTTCCCACAGTCTGGGAATGCTAAAACACCTTCAATTTTCAACTACGAATTTCCATGAGGAGATAAAGCCAGTATATGTAACTTTTTGAAGAGTGGTCCGATTTGCAAAAGGAACACATATTCTTGTTTCCCACAGTCTAACAATCCCAAAACACCTTCAATTTTCAACTACGAACTTTGCATGAGGAGATAAAGCCAGTATATGTAACTTTTTGAAGAGAGATCCGATTTGCAAAAGAAACACATATTCTTGTTTCCCACAGTCTGAGAATGCCAAAACACCTTCAATTTTCAAATATGAACTTTCCATGAGGAGATAAAGCCAGTATATGTAACTTTTTGAAGAGAGATCCGATTTGCAAAAGAAACACATATTCTTGTTTCCCACAGTCTGAGAATGCCAAAACACCTTCAATTTTCAACTACGAACTTTCCATGAGGAGATAAAGCCAGTATATGTAACTTTTTGCACAGTGATCCGATTTGCAAAAGGAACACATATTCTTGTTTCCCACAGTCTGAGAATGCCAAAACACGTTCAATTTTCAACTACGAACTTTCCATGAGGAGATAAAGCCAGTATATGTAACTTTTTGCACAGTGATCGGATTTGCAAAAGGAACACATATTCTTGTTTCCCACAGTCTGGGAATGCTAAAACACCTTCAATTTTCAACTACGAACTTTCCATGAGGAGATAAAGCCAGTATATGTAACTTTTTGAAGAGTGGTCCGATTTGCAAAAGGAACACATATTCTTGTTTCCCACAGTCTAACAATCCCAAAACACCTTCAATTTTCAACTACGAACTTTCCATGAGGAGATAAAGCCAGTATATGTAACTTTTTGAAGAGTGATTCGATTTGCAAAAGGAACACATATTCTTGTTTCCCACAGTCAGAGAATGCCAAAACAAATTCATTTTTCAAATATGAACTTTGCATGAGGAGATAAAGCCAGTATATGTAACTTTTTGAAGAGAGATCCGATTTGCAAAATAAAAACATATTCTTGTTTCCCACAGTCTGAGAATGCCAAAACACATTCAATTTTCAAATATGAACTTTCCATGAGGAGATAAAGCCAGTAAATGTAACTTTTTGAAGAGAGATCCGATTTGCAAAAGAAACACATATTCTTGTTTCCCACAGTCTGAGAATGCCAAAACACCTTCAATTTTCAAATATGAACTTTCCATGAGGAGATAAAGCCAGTATATGTAACTTTTTGAAGAGAGATCCGATTTGCAAAAGAAACACATATTCTTGTTTCCCACAGTCTGAGAATGCCAAAACACCTTCAATTTTCAACTACGAACTTTCCATGAGGAGATAAAGCCAGTATATGTAACTTTTTGCACAGTGATCCGATTTGCAAAAGGAACACATATTCTTGTTTCCCACAGTCTGAGAATGCCAAAACACCTTCAATTTTCAACTACGAACTTTCCATGAGGAGATAAAGCCAGTATATGTAACTTTTTGCACAGTGATCGGATTTGCAAAAGGAACACATATTCTTGTTTCCCACAGTCTGGGAATGCTAAAACACCTTCAATTTTCAACTACGAACTTTCCATGAGGAGATAAAGCCAGTATATGTAACTTTTTGAAGAGTGGTCCGATCTGCAAAAGGAACACATATTCTTGTTTCCCACAGTCTAACAATCCCAAAACACCTTCAATTTTCAACTACGAACTTTCCATGAGGAGATAAAGCCAGTATATGTAACTTTTTGCACAGTGATCGGATTTGCAAAAGGAACACATATTCTTGTTTCCCACAGTCTGAGAATGCTAAAACACCTTCAATTTTCAACTACGAACTTTGCATGAGGAGATAAAGCCAGTATATGTAACTTTTTGAAGAGAGATCCGATTTGCAAAATAAAAACATATTCTTGTTTCCCACAGTCTGAGAATGCCAAAACACATTCAATTTTCAAATATGAACTTTCCATGAGGAGATAAAGCCAGTATATGTAACTTTTTGAAGAGAGATCCGATTTGCAAAAGAAACACATATTCTTGTTTCCCACAGTCTGAGAATGCCAAAACACCTTCAATTTTCAACTACGAACTTTCCATGAGGAGATAAAGCCACTATATGTAACTTTTTGCACAGTGATCCGATTTGCAAAAGGAACACATATTCTTGTTTCCCACAGTCTGAGAATGCCAAAACACCTTCAATTTTCAACTACGAACTTTCCATGAGGAGATAAAGCCAGTATATGTAACTTTTTGAAGAGTGATCCGATTTGCAAAAGGAACACATATTCTTGTTTCCCACAGTCTGAGAATGCCAAAACACCTTCAATTTTCAACTAGGAACTTTCCATGAGGAGATAAAGCCAGTATATGTAACTTTTTGAAGAGAGATCTGATTTGCAAAAGAAACACATATTCTTGTTTCCCACAGTCTGGGTTGCCAAAACACCTTCAATTTTCAACTACGAACTTTCCATGAGGAGATAAAGCCAGTATATGTAACTTTTTGCACAGTGATCCGATTTGCAAAAGGAACACATATTCTTGTTTCCCACAGTCTGAGAATGCCAAAACACCTTCAATTTTCAACTACGAACTTTCCATGAGGAGATAAAGCCAGTATATGTAACTTTTTGCACAGTGATCGGATTTGCAAAAGGAACACATATTCTTGTTTCCCACAGTCTGGGAATGCTAAAACACCTTCAATTTTCAACTACGAACTTTCCATGAGGAGATAAAGCCAGTATATGTAACTTTTTGAAGAGTGGTCCGATTTGCAAAAGGAACACATATTCTTGTTTCCCACAGTCTAACAATCCCAAAACACCTTCAATTTTCAACTACGAACTTTCCATGAGGAGATAAAGCCAGTATATGTAACTTTTTGCACAGTGATCGGATTTGCAAAAGGAACACATATTCTTGTTTCCCACAGTCTGAGAATGCTAAAACACCTTCAATTTTCAACTACGAACTTTGCATGAGGAGATAAAGCCACTATATGTAACTTTTTGAAGAGAGATCCGATTTGCAAAATAAAAACATATTCTTGTTTCCCACAGTCTGAGAATGCCAAAACACATTCAATTTTCAAATATGAACTTTCCATGAGGAGATAAAGCCAGTATATGTAACTTTTTGAAGAGAGATCCGATTTGCAAAAGAAACACATATTCTTGTTTCCCACAGTCTGAGAATGCCAAAACACCTTCAATTTTCAACTACGAACTTTCCATGAGGAGATAAAGCCACTATATGTAACTTTTTGCACAGTGATCCGATTTGCAAAAGGAACACATATTCTTGTTTCCCACAGTCTGAGAATGCTAAAACACCTTCAATTTTCAACTACGAACTTTCCATGAGGAGATAAAGCCAGTATATGTAACTTTTTGAAGAGTGGTCCGATTTGCAAAAGGAACACATATTCTTGTTTCCCACAGTCTAACAATCCCAAAACACCTTCAATTTTCAACTACGAACTTTCCATGAGGAGATAAAGCCAGTATATGTAACTTTTTGCACAGTGATTGGATTTGCAAAAGGAACACATATTCTTGTTTCCCACAGTCTGAGAATGCCAAAACACCTTCAATTTTCAACTACGAACTTTCCATGAGGAGATAAAGCCAGTATATGTAACTTTTTGCACAGTGATCGGATTTGCAAAAGGAACACATATTCTTGTTTCCCACAGTCTGGGAATGCTAAAACACCTTCAATTTTCAACTACGAACTTTCCATGAGGAGATAAAGCCAGTATATGTAACTTTTTGAAGAGTGGTCCGATTTGCAAAAGGAACACATATTCTTGTTTCCCACAGTCTAACAATCCCAAAACACCTTCAATTTTCAACTACGAACTTTCCATGAGGAGATAAAGCCAGTATATGTAACTTTTTGCACAGTGATCGGATTTGCAAAAGGAACACATATTCTTGTTTCCCACAGTCTGAGAATGCTAAAACACCTTCAATTTTCAACTACGAACTTTGCATGAGGCGATAAAGCCAGTATATGTAACTTTTTGAAGAGAGATCCGATTTGCAAAATAAAAACATATTCTTGTTTCCCACAGTCTGAGAATGCCAAAACACATTCAATTTTCAAATATGAACTTTCCATGAGGAGATAAAGCCAGTATATGTAACTTTTTGAAGAGAGATCCGATTTGCAAAAGAAACACATATTCTTGTTTCCCACAGTCTGAGAATGCCAAAACACCTTCAATTTTCAACTACGAACTTTCCATGAGGAGATAAAGCCACTATATGTAACTTTTTGCACAGTGATCCGATTTGCAAAAGGAACACATATTCTTGTTTCCCACAGTCTGAGAATGCCAAAACACCTTCAATTTTCAACTACGAACTTTCCATGAGGACATAAAGCCAGCATATGTAACTTTTTGCACAGTGATCGGATTTGCAAAAAGAACACATATTCTTGTTTCCCACAGTCTGGGAATGCTAAAACACCTTCAATTTTCAACTACGAACTTTCCATGAGGAGATAAAGCCAGTATATGTAACTTTTTGCACAGTGATCGGATTTGCAAAAGGAACACATATTCTTGTTTCCCACAGTCTGGGAATGCTAAAACACCTTCAATTTTCAACTACGAACTTTCCATGAGGAGATAAAGCCAGTATATGCAACTTTTTGAAGAGTGGTCCGATTTGCAAAAGGAACACATATTCTTGTTTCCCACAGTCTAACAATCCCAAAACACCTTCAATTTTAAACTACGAACTTTCCATGAGGAGATAAAGCCAGTATATGTAACTTTTTGCACAGTGATTGGATTTGCAAAAGGAACACATATTCTTGTTTCCCACAGTCTGAGACTGCCAAAACACCTTCAATTTTCAACTAGGAACTTTCCATGAGGAGATAAAGCCAGTATATGTAACTTTTTGAAGAGTGATCCGATTTGGAAAAGGAACACATATTCTTCTTTCCCACAGTCTGAGAATGCCAAAACACCTTCAATTTTCAACTAGGAACTTTCCATGAGGAGATAAAGCCAGTATATGTAACTTTTTGAAGAGTGATCGGATTTGCAAAAGGAACACATATTCTTGTTTCCCACAGTCTGAGAATGCCAAAACACCTTCAATTTTCAACTACGAACTTTCCATGAGGAGATAAAGCCAGTATATATAACTTTTTGAAGAGTGATCCGATTTGCAAAAGAAACACATATTCTTGTTTCCCACAGTCTGAGAATGCCAAAACACATTCAATTTTCAAATATGAACTTTCCATGAGGAGATAAAGCCAGTATATGTAACTTTTTGAAGAGAGATCCGATTTGCAAAAGAAACACATATTCTTGTTTCCCACAGTCTGAGAATGCCAAAACACCTTCAATTTTCAACTACGAACTTTCCATGAGGAGATAAAGCCAGTATATGTTACTTTTTGAAGAGTGATCCGATTTGGAAAAGGAACACATATTCTTCTTTCCCCCAGTCTGAGAATGCCAAAACACCTTCAATTTTCAACTAGGAACTTTCCATGAGGAGATAAAGACAGTATATGTAACTTTTTGCACAGTGATCGGATTTGCAAAAGGAACACATATTCTTGTTTCCCACAGTCTGAGAATGCTAAAACACCTTCAATTTTCAACTACGAACTTTGCATGAGGAGATAAAGCCAGTATATGTAACTTTTTGAAGAGAGATCCGATTTGCAAAAGAAACACATATTCTTGTTTCCCACAGTCTGAGAATGCCAAAACACCTTCAATTTTCAACTACGAACTTTCCATGAGGAGATAAAGCCAGTATATGTAACTTTTTGAAGAGTGATCCGATTTGGAAAAGGAACACATATTCTTCTTTCCCACAGTCTGAGAATGCCAAAACACCTTCAATTTTCAACTAGGAACTTTCCATGAGGAGATAAAGCCAGTATATGTAACTTTTTGAAGAGTGATCGGATTTGCAAAAGGAACACATATTCTTGTTTCCCACAGTCTGAGAATGCCAAAACACCTTCAATTTTCAACTACGAACTTTCCATGAGGAGATAAAGCCAGTATATATAACTTTTTGAAGAGTGATCCGATTTGCAAAAGAAACACATATTCTTGTTTCCCACAGTCTGAGAATGCTAAAACACATTCAATTTTCAAATATGAACTTTCCATGAGGAGATAAAGCCAGTATATGTAACTTTTTGAAGAGAGATCCAATTTGCAAAAGAAAGACATATTCTTGTTTCCCACAGTCTGAGAATGCCAAAACACCTTCAACTTTCAACTACGAACTTTCCATGAGGAGATAAAGCCAGTATATGTAACTTTTTGAAGAGTGATCCGATTTGGAAAAGGAACACATATTCTTCTTTCCCACAGTCTGAGAATGCCAAAACACCTTCAATTTTCAACTAGGAACTTTCCATGAGGAGATAAAGCCAGTATATGTAACTTTTTGAAGAGTGATCGGATTTGCAAAAGGAACACATATTCTTGTTTCCCACAGTCTGAGAATGCCAAAACACCTTCAATTTTCAACTACGAACTTTCCATGAGGAGATAAAGCCAGTATATATAACTTTTTGAAGAGTGATCCGATTTGCAAAAGAAACACATATTCTTGTTTCCCACAGTCTGAGAATGCTAAAACACATTCAATTTTCAAATATGAACTTTCCATGAGGAGATAAAACCAGTATATGTAACTTTTTGAAGAGAGATCCAATTTGCAAAAGAAACACATATTCTTGTTTCCCACAGTCTGAGAATGCCAAAACACCTTCAACTTTCAACTACGAACTTTCCATGAGGAGATAAAGCCAGTATATGTAACTTTTTGCACAGTGATCCGATTTGCAAAAGGAACACATATTCTTGTTTCCCACAGTCTGAGAATGCCAAAACACCTTCAATTTTCAACTACGAACTTTCCAAGAGGAGATAAAGCCAGTATATGTAACTTTTTGAAGAGTGATTCGATTTGCAAAAGGAACACATATTCTTGTTTCTCACAGTCTGAGAATACCAAAACACCTTCAATTTTCAACTACGAGCTTTCCATGAGGAGATAAAGCCAGTATATGTAACTTTTTGCACAGTGATCCGATTTGCAAAAGGAACACATATTCTTGTTTCCCACAGTCTGAGAATGCCAAAACACCTTCAATTTTCAACTACGAACTTTCCAAGAGGAGATAAAGCCAGTATATGTAAGTTTTTGAAGAGTGATTCGATTTGCAAAAGGAACACATATTCTTGTTTCTCACAGTCTGACAATGCCAAAACACCTTCAATTTTCAACTACGAGCTTTCCATGAGGAGATAAAGCCAGTATATGTAACTTTTTGAAGAGTGATCCGATTTGCAAAAGGAACACATATTCTTGTTTCCCACAGTCTGAGAATGCCGAAACACCTTCAATTTTCAACTAGGAACTTTCCATGGGGAGATAAAGCCAGAATATGTAACTTTTTGAAGAGAGATCTGATTTGCAAAAGAAACACATATTCTTGTTTCCCACAGTCTGAGAATGCCAAAACACCTTCAATTTTCAACTACAAACTTTCCATGAGGAGATAAAGCCAGTATATGTAACTTTTTGCACAGTGATCCGATTTGCAAAAGGAACACATATTCTTGTTTCCCACAGTCTGAGAATGCCAAAACACCTTCAATTTTCAACTACGAACTTTCCAAGAGGAGATAAAGCCAGTATATGTAACTTTTTGAAGAGTGATTCGATTTGCAAAAGGAACACATATTCTTGTTCCTCACAGTCTGAGAATGCCAAAACACCTTCAATTTTCAACTACGAGCTTTCCATGAGGAGATAAAGCCAGTATATGTAACTTTTTGAAGAGTGATCCGATTTGCAAAAGGAACACATATTCTTGTTTCCCACAGTCTGAGAATGCCAAAACACCTTCAATTTTCAACTAGGAACTTTCCATGAGGAGATAAAGCCAGTATATGTAACTTTTTGAAGAGTGATCCGATTTGCAAAAGAAACACATATTCTTGTTTCCCACAGTCTAACAATCCCAAAACACCTTCAATTTTCAAATATGAACTTTGCATGAGGAGATAAAGCGAGTATATGTAACTTTTTGAAGAGTGATCCGATTTGCAAAAGGAACACATATTCTTGTTTCCCACAGTCTGGGAATGCCAAAACACCTTCAATTTTCAACTACGAACTTTCCATGAGGAGATAAAGCCAGTATATGTAACTTTTTGAAGAGTGATCCGATTTGCAAAAGAAACACATATTCTTGTTTCTCACAGTCTGAGAATGCCAAAACACCTTCAATTTTCAACTACGAACTTTCCATGAGGAGATAAAGCCAGTATATGTAACTTTTTGCACAGTGATCCGATTTGCAAAAGGAACACATATTCTTGTTTCCCACAGTCTGAGAATACCAAAACACGTTCAATTTTCAACTACGAACTTTCCAAGAGGAGATAAAGCCAGTATATGTAACTTTTTGAAGAGTGATCCGATTTGCAAAAGAAACACATATTCTTGTTTCTCACAGTCTGAGAATGCCAAAACACCTTCAATTTTCAACTAGGAACTTTCCATGAGGAGATAAAGCCAGTATATGTAACTTTTTGAAGAGTGATCCGATTTGCAAAAGAAACACATATTCTTGTTTCCCACAGTCTAACAATCCCAAAACACCTTCAATTTTCAACTAGGGACTTTCCATGAGGAGATAAAGCCAGTATATGTAACTTTTTGAAGAGTGATCGGATTTGCAAAAGGAACACATATTCTTGTTTCCCACAGTCTGAGAATGCCAAAACATCTTCAATTTTCAACTACGAGCTTTCCATGAGGAGATAAAGCCAGTACATGTAACTTTTTGCACAGTGATCCGATTTGCAAAAGGAACACATATTCTTGTTTCTCACAGTCTGAGAATGCCAAAACACCTTCAATTTTCAACTACGAACTTTCCATGAGGAGATAAAGCCAGTATATGTAACTTTTTGCACAGTGATCCGATTTGCAAAAGGAACACATATTCTTGTTTCCCACAGTCTGAGAATACCAAAACACGTTCAATTTTCAACTACGAACTTTCCAAGAGGAGATAAAGCCAGTATATGTAACTTTTTGAAGAGTGATCCGATTTGCAAAAGAAACACATATTCTTGTTTCCCACAGTCTGAGAATGCCAAAACACCTTCAATTTTCAACTACGAACTTTCCATGAGGAGATAAAGCCAGTATATGTAACTTTTTGAAGAGTGATCCGATTTGCAAAAGGAACACATATTCTTCTTTCCCAAAGTCTGAGAATGCCAAAACACCTTCAATTTTCAACTAGGAACTTTCCATGAGGAGATAAAGCCAGTATATGTAACTTTTTGAAGAGTGATCCGATTTGCAAAAGGAACACATATTCTTGTTTCCCACAGTCTGAGAATGCCAAAACACCTTCAATTTTCAGCTACGTACTTTCCATCAGGAGATAAAGCCAGTATATGTAACTTTTTGCACAGTGATCCGATTTGCAAAAGGAACACATATTCTTGTTTCCCACAGTCTGAGAATACCAAAACACGTTCAATTTTCAACTACGAACTTTCCAAGAGGAGATAAAGCCAGTATATGTAACTTTTTGAAGAGTGATCCGATTTGCAAAAGAAACACATATTCTTGTTTCCCACAGTCTGAGAATGCCAAAACACCTTCAATTTTCAACTACGAACTTTCCAAGAGGAGATAAAGCCAGTATATGTAACTTTTTGAAGAGTGATCCGATTTGCAAAAGAAACACATATTCTTGTTTCCCACAGTCTGAGAATGCCAAAACACCTTCAATTTTCAACTACGAACTTTCCATGAGGAGATAAAGCCAGTATATGTAACTTTTTGAAGAGTGATCCGATTTGCAAAAGGAACACATATTCTTCTTTCCCACAGTCTGAGAATGCCAAAACACCTTCAATTTTCAACTAGGAACTTTCCATGAGGAGATAAAGCCAGTATATGTAACTTTTTGAAGAGTGATCCGATTTGCAAAAGGAACACATATTCTTGTTTCCCACAGTCTGAGAATGCCAAAACACCTTCAATTTTCAGCTACGTACTTTCCATCAGGAGATAAAGCCAGTATATGTAACTTTTTGAAGAGTGATCCGATTTGCAAAAGAAACACATATTCTTGTTTCCCACAGTCTGAGAATGCCAAAACACATTCAATTTTCAAATATGAACTTTCCATGAGGAGATAAAGCCAGTATATGTAACTTTTTGAAGAGAGATCCGATTTGCAAAATAAACACATATTCTTGTTTCCCACAGTCTGAGAATGCCAAAACACCGTCAATTTTCAACTACGAACTTTCCATGAGGAGATAAAGCCAGTATATATAACTTTTTGCACAGTGATCCGATTTGCAAAAGGAACACATATTCTTGTTTCCCACAGTCTGACAATGCCAAAACACATTCAATTTTCAAATATGAACTTTCCATGAGGAGATAAAGCCAGTATATGTAACTTTTTGAAGAGAGATCCGATTTGCAAAAGAAACACATATTCTTGTTTCCCACAGTCTGAGAATGCCAAAACACATTCAATTTTCAAATATGAACTTTCCATGAAGAGATAAAGCCAGTATATGTAACTTTTTGAAGAGAGATCCGATTTGCAAAAGAAACACATATTCTTGTTTCCCACAGTCTGAGAATGCCAAAAGACCTTCAATTTTCAACTACGAACTTTCCATGAGGAGATAAAGCCAGTATATGTAACTTTTTGCACAGTGATCCGATTTGCAAAAGGAACACATATTCTTGTTTCCCACAGTCTGAGAATGCCAAAACACCTTCAATTTTCAACTAGGAACTTTCCAAGAGGAGATAAAGCCAGTATATGTAACTTTTTGAAGAGTGATTCGATTTGCAAAAGGAACACATATTCTTGTTTCTCACAGTCTGAGAATGCCAAAACACCTTCAATTTTCAACTACGAGCTTTCCATGAGGAGATAAAGCCAGTATATGTAACTTTTTGAAGAGTGATCCGATTTGGAAAAGGAATACATATTCTTGTTTCCCACAGTCTGAGAATGCCAAAACACCTTCAATTTTCAACTAGGAACTTTCCATGAGGAGATAAAGCCAGTATATGTACCTTTTTGAAGAGTGATCCGATTTGCAAAAGAAACACATATTCTTGTTTCCCACAGTCTGAGAATGCCAAAACACCTTCAATTTTCAACTAGGGACTTTGCATGAGGAGATAAAGCGAGTATATGTAACTTTTTGAAGAGTGATCCGATTTGCAAAAGGAACACATATTCTTGTTTCCCACAGTCTGAGAATGCCAAAACACCTTCAATTTTCAACTACGAACTTTCCATGAGGAGATAAAGCCAGTATATGTAACTTTTTGAAGAGTGATCCGATTTGCAAAAGAAACACATATTCTTGTTTCCCACAGTCTGAGAATGCCAAAACACATTCAATTTTCAAATATGAACTTTCCATGAGGAGATACAGCCAGTATATGTAACTTTTTGAAGAGAGAACCGATTTGCAAAAGAAACACATATTCTTGTTTCTCACAGTCTGAGAATGCCAAAACACCTTCAATTTTCAACTACGAACTTTCCATGAGGAGATAAAGCCAGTATATGTAACTTTTTGCACAGTGATCCGATTTGCAAAAGGAACACATATTCTTGTTTCCCACAGTCTGAGAATACCAGAACACGTTCAATTTTCAACTACGAACTTTCCAAGAGGAGATAAAGCCAGTATATGTAACTTTTTGAAGAGTGATCCGATTTGCAAAAGAAACACATATTCTTGTTTCCCACAGTCTGAGAATGCCAAAACACCTTCAATTTTCAACTACGAACTTTCCATGAGGAGATAAAGCCAGTATATGTAACTTTTTGAAGAGTGATCCGATTTGCAAAAGGAACACATATTCTTCTTTCCCACAGTCTGAGAATGCCAAAACACCTTCAATTTTCAACTAGGAACTTTCCATGAGGAGATAAAGCCAGTATATGTAACTTTTTGAAGAGTGATCCGATTTGCAAAAGGAACACATATTCTTGTTTCCCACAGTCTGAGAATGCCAAAACACCTTCAATTTTCAGCTACGTACTTTCCATCAGGAGATAAAGCCAGTATATGTAACTTTTTGAAGAGTGATCCGATTTGCAAAAGAAACACATATTCGTGTTTCCCACAGTCTGAGAATGCCAAAACACATTCAATTTTCAAATATGAACTTTTCATGAGGAGATAAAGCCAGTATATGTAACTTTTTGAAGAGAGATCCGATTTGCAAAATAAACACATATTCTTGTTTCCCACAGTCTGAGAATGCCAAAACACCGTCAATTTTCAACTACGAACTTTCCATGAGGAGATAAAGCCAGTATATGTAACTTTTTGCACAGTGATCCGATTTGCAAAAGGAACACATATTCTTGTTTCCCACAGTCTGAGAATGCCAAAAGACCTTCAATTTTCAACTACGAACTTTCCATGAGGAGATAAAGCCAGTATATGTAACTTTTTGCACAGTGATCCGATTTGCAAAAGGAACACATATTCTTGTTTCCCACAGTCTGAGAATGCCAAAACACCTTCAATTTTCAACTAGGAACTTTCCAAGAGGAGATAAAGCCAGTATATGTAACTTTTTGAAGAGTGATTCGATTTGCAAAAGGAACACATATTCTTCTTTCCCACAGTCTGAGAATGCCAAAACACCTTCAATTTTCAACTAGGAACTTTCCATGAGGAGATAAAGCCAGTATATGTAACTTTTTGAAGAGTGATCTGATTTGCAAAATTAACACATATTCTTGTTTCCCACAGTCTGAGAATGCCAAAACACCGTCAATTTTCAACTACGAACTTTCCATGAGGAGATAAAGCCAGTATATGTAACTTTTTGCACAGTGATCCGATTTGCAAAAGGAACACATATTGTTGTTTCCCACAGTCTGACAATGCCAAAACACATTCAATTTTCAAATATGAACTTTCCATGAGGAGATAAAGCCAGTATATGTAACTTTTTGAAGAGAGATCCGATTTGCAAAAGAAACACATATTCTTGTTTCCCACAGTCTGAGAATGCCAAAACACATTCAATTTTCAAATATGAACTTTCCATGAAGAGATAAAGCCAGTATATGTAACTTTTTGAAGAGTGATCCGATTTGCAAAAGGAACACATATTCTTGTTTCCCACAGTCTGAGAATGCCAAAACACCTTCAATTTTCAGCTACGTACTTTCCATCAGGAGATAAAGCCAGTATATGTAACTTTTTGAAGAGTGATCCGATTTGGAAAAGGAATACATATTCTTGTTTCCCACAGTCTGAGAATGCCAAAACACCTTCAATTTTCAACTAGGAACTTTCCATGAGGAGATAAAGCCAGTATATGTACCTTTTTGAAGAGTGATCCGATTTGCAAAAGAAACACATATTCTTGTTTCCCACAGTCTAACAATCCCAAAACACCTTCAATTTTCAACTAGGGACTTTGCATGAGGAGATAAAGCGAGTATATGTAACTTTTTGAAGAGTGATCCGATTTGCAAAAGGAACACATATTCTTGTTTCCCACAGTCTGAGAATGCCAAAACACCTTCAATTTTCAACTACGAACTTTCCATGAGGAGATAAAGCCAGTATATGTAACTTTTTGAAGAGTGATCCGATTTGCAAAAGAAACACATATTCTTGTTTCCCACAGTCTGAGAATGCCAAAACACATTCAATTTTCAAATATGAACTTTCCATGAGGAGATACAGCCAGTATATGTAACTTTTTGAAGAGAGAACCGATTTGCAAAAGAAACACATATTCTTGTTTCTCACAGTCTGAGAATGCCAAAACACCTTCAATTTTCAACTACGAACTTTCCATGAGGAGATAAAGCCAGTATATGTAACTTTTTGCACAGTGATCCGATTTGCAAAAGGAACACATATTCTTGTTTCCCACAGTCTGAGAATACCAGAACACGTTCAATTTTCAACTACGAACTTTCCAAGAGGAGATAAAGCCAGTATATGTAACTTTTTGAAGAGTGATCCGATTTGCAAAAGAAACACATATTCTTGTTTCCCACAGTCTGAGAATGCCAAAACACCTTCAATTTTCAACTACGAACTTTCCATGAGGAGATAAAGCCAGTATATGTAACTTTTTGAAGAGTGATCCGATTTGCAAAAGGAACACATATTCTTCTTTCCCACAGTCTGAGAATGCCAAAACACCTTCAATTTTCAACTAGGAACTTTCCATGAGGAGATAAAGCCAGTATATGTAACTTTTTGAAGAGTGATCCGATTTGCAAAAGGAACACATATTCTTGTTTCCCACAGTCTGAGAATGCCAAAACACCTTCAATTTTCAGCTACGTACTTTCCATCAGGAGATAAAGCCAGTATATGTAACTTTTTGAAGAGTGATCCGATTTGCAAAAGAAACACATATTCGTGTTTCCCACAGTCTGAGAATGCCAAAACACATTCAATTTTCAAATATGAACTTTCCATGAGGAGATAAAGCCAGTATATGTAACTTTTTGAAGAGAGATCCGATTTGCAAAATAAACACATATTCTTGTTTCCCACAGTCTGAGAATGCCAAAACACCGTCAATTTTCAACTACGAACTTTCCATGAGGAGATAAAGCCAGTATATGTAACTTTTTGCACAGTGATCCGATTTGCAAAAGGAACACATATTCTTGTTTCCCACAGTCTGAGAATGCCAAAAGACCTTCAATTTTCAACTACGAACTTTCCATGAGGAGATAAAGCCAGTATATGTAACTTTTTGCACAGTGATCCGATTTGCAAAAGGAACACATATTCTTGTTTCCCACAGTCTGAGAATGCCAAAACACCTTCAATTTTCAACTAGGAACTTTCCAAGAGGAGATAAAGCCAGTATATGTAACTTTTTGAAGAGTGATTCGATTTGCAAAAGGAACACATATTCTTCTTTCCCACAGTCTGAGAATGCCAAAACACCTTCAATTTTCAACTAGGAACTTTCCATGAGGAGATAAAGCCAGTATATGTAACTTTTTGAAGAGTGATCTGATTTGCAAAATTAACACATATTCTTGTTTCCCACAGTCTGAGAATGCCAAAACACCGTCAATTTTCAACTACGAACTTTCCATGAGGAGATAAAGCCAGTATATGTAACTTTTTGCACAGTGATCCGATTTGCAAAAGGAACACATATTCTTGTTTCCCACAGTCTGACAATGCCAAAACACATTCAATTTTCAAATATGAACTTTCCATGAGGAGATAAAGCCAGTATATGTAACTTTTTGAAGAGAGATCCGATTTGCAAAAGAAACACATATTCTTGTTTCCCACAGTCTGAGAATGCCAAAACACATTCAATTTTCAAATATGAACTTTCCATGAAGAGATAAAGCCAGTATATGTAACTTTTTGAAGAGTGATCCGATTTGCAAAAGGAACACATATTCTTGTTTCCCACAGTCTGAGAATGCCAAAACACCTTCAATTTTCAGCTACGTACTTTCCATCAGGAGATAAAGCCAGTATATGTAACTTTTTGAAGAGTGATCCGATTTGCAAAAGAAACACATATTCTTGTTTCCCACAGTCTGAGAATGCCAAAACACATTCAATTTTCAAATATGAACTTTCCATGAGGAGATAAAGCCAGTATATGTAACTTTTTGAAGAGAGATCCGATTTGCAAAATAAACACATATTCTTGTTTCCCACAGTCTGAGAATGCCAAAACACCGTCAATTTTCAACTACGAACTTTCCATGAGGAGATAAAGCCAGTATATGTAACTTTTTGCACAGTGATCCGATTTGCAAAAGGAACACATATTCTTGTTTCCCACAGTCTGAGAATGCCAAAAGACCTTCAATTTTCAACTACGAACTTTCCATGAGGAGATAAAGCCAGTATATGTAACTTTTTGCACAGTGATCCGATTTGCAAAAGGAACACATATTCTTGTTTCCCACAGTCTGAGAATGCCAAAACACCTTCAATTTTCAACTAGGAACTTTCCAAGAGGAGATAAAGCCAGTATATGTAACTTTTTGAAGAGTGATTCGATTTGCAAAAGGAACACATATTCTTGTTTCTCACAGTCTGAGAATGCCAAAACACCTTCAATTTTCAACTACGAGCTTTCCATGAGGAGATAAAGCCAGTATATGTAACTTTTTGAAGAGTGATCCGATTTGCAAAAGGAACACATATTCTTGTTTCCCACAGTCTGAGAATGCCAAAACACCTTCAATTTTCAACTAGGAACTTTCCATGAGGAGATAAAGCCAGTATATGTAACTTTTTGAAGAGTGATCCGATTTGCAAAAGGAACACATATTCTTGTTTCCCACAGTCTGAGAATGCCAAAACACCTTCAATTTTCAGCTACGTACTTTCCATCAGGAGATAAAGCCAGTATATGTAACTTTTTGAAGAGTGATCCGATTTGCAAAAGAAACACATATTCTTGTTTCCCACAGTCTGAGAATGCCAAAACACATTCAATTTTCAAATATGAACTTTCCATGAGGAGATAAAGCCAGTATATGTAACTTTTTGAAGAGAGATCCGATTTGCAAAATAAACACATATTCTTGTTTCCCACAGTCTGAGAATGCCAAAACACCGTCAATTTTCAACTACGAACTTTCCATGAGGAGATAAAGCCAGTATATGTAACTTTTTGCACAGTGATCCGATTTGCAAAAGGAACACATATTCTTGTTTCCCACAGTCTGACAATGCCAAAACACATTCAATTTTCAAATATGAACTTTCCATGAGGAGATAAAGCCAGTATATGTAACTTTTTGAAGAGAGATCCGATTTGCAAAAGGAACACATATTCTTGTTTCCCACAGTCTGAGAATGCCAAAACACATTCAATTTTCAAATATGAACTTTCCATGAAGAGATAAAGCCAGTATATGTAACTTTTTGAAGAGAGATCCGATTTGCAAAAGAAACACATATTCTTGTTTCCCACAGTCTGAGAATGCCAAAAGACCTTCAATTTTCAACTACGAACTTTCCATGAGGAGATAAAGCCAGTATATGTAACTTTTTGCACAGTGATCCGATTTGCAAAAGGAACACATATTCTTGTTTCCCACAGTCTGAGAATGCCAAAACACCTTCAATTTTCAACTAGGAACTTTCCAAGAGGAGATAAAGCCAGTATATGTAACTTTTTGAAGAGTGATTCGATTTGCAAAAGGAACACATATTCTTGTTTCTCACAGTCTGAGAATGCCAAAACACCTTCAATTTTCAACTACGAGCTTTCCATGAGGAGATAAAGCCAGTATATGTAACTTTTTGAAGAGTGATCCGATTTGCAAAAGGAACACATATTCTTGTTTCCCACAGTCTGAGAATGCCAAAACACCTTCAATTTTCAACTAGGAACTTTCCATGAGGAGATAAAGCCAGTATATGTAACTTTTTGAAGAGTGATCCGATTTGCAAAAGAAACACATATTCTTGTTTCCCACAGTCTAACAATCCCAAAACACCTTCAATTTTCAACTAGGGACTTTCCATGAGGAGATAAAGCCAGTATATGTAACTTTTTGAAGAGTGATCGGATTTGCAAAAGGAACACATATTCTTGTTTCCCACAGTCTGAGAATGCCAAAACATCTTCAATTTTCAACTACGAGCTTTCCATGAGGAGATAAAGCCAGTACATGTAACTTTTTGCACAGTGATCCGATTTGCAAAAGGAACACATATTCTTGTTTCCCACAGTCTGAGAATACCAAAACACGTTCAATTTTCAACTACGAACTTTCCAAGAGGAGATAAAGCCAGTATATGTAACTTTTTGCACAGTGATCCGATTTGCAAAAGGAACACATAATCTTGTTTCCCACAGTCTGAGAATACCAAAACACGTTCAATTTTCAACTACGAACTTTCCAAGAGGAGATAAAGCCAGTATATGTAACTTTTTGAAGAGTGATCCGATTTGCAAAAGAAACACATATTCTTGTTTCCCACAGTCTGAGAATGCCAAAACACCTTCAATTTTCAACTACGAACTTTCCATGAGGAGATAAAGCCAGTATATGTAACTTTTTGAAGAGTGATCCGATTTGCAAAAGGAACACATATTCTTCTTTCCCACAGTCTGAGAATGCCAAAACACCTTCAATTTTCAACTAGGAACTTTCCATGAGGAGATAAAGCCAGTATATGTAACTTTTTGAAGAGTGATCCGATTTGCAAAAGGAACACATATTCTTGTTTCCCACAGTCTGAGAATGCCAAAACACCTTCAATTTTCAGCTACGTACTTTCCATCAGGAGATAAAGCCAGTATATGTAACTTTTTGAAGAGTGATCCGATTTGCAAAAGAAACACATATTCTTGTTTCCCACAGTCTGAGAATGCCAAAACACATTCAATTTTCAAATATGAACTTTCCATGAGGAGATAAAGCCAGTATATGTAACTTTTTGAAGAGAGATCCGATTTGCAAAATTAACACATATTCTTGTTTCCCACAGTCTGAGAATGCCAAAACACCGTCAATTTTCAACTACGAACTTTCCATGAGGAGATAAAGCCAGTATATGTAACTTTTTGCACAGTGATCCGATTTGCAAAAGGAACACATATTCTTGTTTCCCACAGTCTGACAATGCCAAAACACATTCAATTTTCAAATATGAACTTTCCATGAGGAGATAAAGCCAGTATATGTAACTTTTTGAAGAGAGATCCGATTTGCAAAAGAAACACATATTCTTGTTTCCCACAGTCTGAGAATGCCAAAACACATTCAATTTTCAAATATGAACTTTCCATGAAGAGATAAAGCCAGTATATGTAACTTTTTGAAGAGTGATCCGATTTGCAAAAGGAACACATATTCTTGTTTCCCACAGTCTGAGAATGCCAAAACACCTTCAATTTTCAGCTACGTACTTTCCATCAGGAGATAAAGCCAGTATATGTAACTTTTTGAAGAGTGATCCGATTTGCAAAAGAAACACATATTCTTGTTTCCCACAGTCTGAGAATGCCAAAACACATTCAATTTTCAAATATGAACTTTCCATGAGGAGATAAAGCCAGTATATGTAACTTTTTGAAGAGAGATCCGATTTGCAAAATAAACACATATTCTTGTTTCCCACAGTCTGAGAATGCCAAAACACCGTCAATTTTCAACTACGAACTTTCCATGAGGAGATAAAGCCAGTATATGTAACTTTTTGCACAGTGATCCGATTTGCAAAAGGAACACATATTCTTGTTTCCCACAGTCTGACAATGCCAAAACACATTCAATTTTCAAATATGAACTTTCCATGAGGAGATAAAGCCAGTATATGTAACTTTTTGAAGAGAGATCCGATTTGCAAAAGGAACACATATTCTTGTTTCCCACAGTCTGAGAATGCCAAAACACATTCAATTTTCAAATATGAACTTTCCATGAAGAGATAAAGCCAGTATATGTAACTTTTTGAAGAGAGATCCGATTTGCAAAAGAAACACATATTCTTGTTTCCCACAGTCTGAGAATGCCAAAAGACCTTCAATTTTCAACTACGAGCTTTCCATGAGGAGATAAAGCCAGTATATGTAACTTTTTGAAGAGTGATCCGATTTGCAAAAGGAACACATATTCTTGTTTCCCACAGTCTGAGAATGCCAAAACACCTTCAATTTTCAACTAGGAACTTTCCATGAGGAGATAAAGCCAGTATATGTAACTTTTTGAAGAGTGATCCGATTTGCAAAAGAAACACATATTCTTGTTTCCCACAGTCTAACAATCC
This sequence comes from Masticophis lateralis, assembly GCA_030761175.1. NCBI lineage: Eukaryota > Metazoa > Chordata > Lepidosauria > Squamata > Colubridae > Masticophis > Masticophis lateralis. The sequence goes on along the minus strand of JAUDYJ010000012.1, from coordinate 25,074,399 downwards.
CAAAACACCTTCAATTTTCAACTAGGGACTTTCCATGAGGAGATAAAGCCAGTATATGTAACTTTTTGAAGAGTGATCGGATTTGCAAAAGGAACACATATTCTTGTTTCCCACAGTCTGAGAATGCCAAAACATCTTCAATTTTCAACTACGTACTTTCCATGTGGAGATAAAGCCAGTACATGTAACTTTTTGAAGAGTGATCGGATTTGCAAAAGGAACACATATTCTTGTTTCCCACAGTCTGAGAATGCCAAAACACCTTCAATTTTCAACTACGAACTTTCCATGAGGAGATAAAGCCAGTATATATAACTTTTTGAAGAGTGATCCGATTTGCAAAAGAAACACATATTCTTGTTTCCCACAGTCTGAGAATGCCAAAACACATTCAATTTTCAAATATGAACTTTCCATGATTAGATAAAGCCAGTATATGTAACTTTTTGAAGAAAGATCCGATTTGCAAAAGAAACACATATTCTTGTTTCCCACAGTCTGAGAATGCGAAAACACCTTCAATTTTCAACTACGAACTTTCCATGAGGAGATAAAGCCAGTATATGTAACTTTTTGCACAGTGATCCGATTTGCAAAAGGAACACATATTCTTGTTTCCCACAGTCTGAGAATGCCAAAACACCTTCAATTTTCAACTACGAACTTTCCATGAGGAGATAAAGCCAGTATATGTAACTTTTTGAAGAGTGATCCGATTTGCAAAAGAAACACATATTCTTGTTTCCCACAGTCTGAGAATGCCAAAACACATTCAATTTTCAAATATGAACTTTCCATGAGGAGATAAAGCCAGTATATGTAACTTTTTGAAGAGAGTTCCGATTTGCAAAAGAAACACATATTCTTGTTTCCCACAGTCTGAGAATGCCAAAACACCTTCAATTTTCAACTAGGAACTTTCCATGAGGAGATAAAGCCAGTATATGTAACTTTTTGCACAGTGATCCGATTTGCAAAAGGAACACATATTCTTGTTTGCCACAGTCTGAGAATGCCAAAACAGCTTCAATTTTCAACTACGAACTTTCCAAGAGGAGATAAAGCCAGTATATGTAACTTTTTGAAGAGTGATTCGATTTGCAAAAGGAACACATATTCTTGTTTCTCACAGTCTGAGAATGCCAAAACACATTCAATTTTCAAATATGAACTTTCCATGAGGAGATAAAGCCAGTATATGTAACTTTTTGAAGAGAGATCCGATTTGCAAAAGAAACACATATTCTTGTTTCTCACAGTCTGAGAATGCCAAAACACCTTCAATTTTCAACTACGAACTTTCCATGAGGAGATAAAGCCAGTATATGTAACTTTTTGCACAGTGATCCGATTTGCAAAAGGAACACATATTCTTCTTTCCCACAGTCTGAGAATGCCAAAACACCTTCAATTTTCAACTACGAACTTTCCATGAGGAGATAAAGCCAGTATATGTAACTTTTTGCACAGTGATCAGATTTGCAAAAGAAACACATATTCTTGTTTCCCACAGTCTGAGAATGCCAAAACAAATTCATTTTTGAAATATGAACTTTGCATGAGGAGATAAATGAGGAGTGATCCGATTTGCAAAAGAAATACATATTCTTGTTTCCCACAGTCTGAAAATGCCAAAACACATTCAATTTTCAAATATGAACTTTCCATGAGGAGATAAAGCCAGTATATGTAACTTTTTGAAGAGTGATCCGATTTGCAAAAGAAACACAGATTCTTGTTTCCCACAGTCTGAGAATGCCAAAACACCTTCAATTTTCAACTAGGAACTTTCCATGAAGAGATAAAGCCAGTACATGTAACTTTTTGAAGAGTGATCGGATTTGCAAAAGGAACACATATTCTTGTTGCCCACAGTCTGAGAATGCCAAAACACTTTCAATTTTCAACTACGAACTTTCCATGAGGAGATAAAGCCAGTATATGTAACTTTTTGAAGAGTGATCCGATTTGCAAAAGGAACACATATTCTTGTTTCTCACAGTCTGAGAATGCCAAAACACCTTCAATTTTCAACTAGGAACTTTCCATGAGGAGATAAAGCCAGTATATGTAACTTTTTGAAGAGGGATCCAATTTGCAAAAGGAACACATATTCTTGTTTCCCACAGTCTGAGAATGCCAAAACACATTCAATTTTCAAATATGAACTTTCCATGAGGAGATAGAGCCAGTATATGTAACTTTTTGAAGAGAGAACCGATTTGCAAAAGAAACACATATTCTTGTTTCTCACAGTCTGAGAATGCCAAAACACCTTCAATTTTCAACTAGGAACTTTCCATGAGGAGATAAAGCCAGTATATGTAACTTTTTGAAGAGGGATCCAATTTGCAAAAGAAACACATATTCTTGTTTCCCACAGTCTAACAATCCCAAAACACCTTCAATTTTCAACTACGAACTTTCCATGAGGAGATAAAGCCAGTATTTGTAACTTTTTGCACAGTGATCCGATTTGCAAAAGAAACACATATTCTTCTTTCCCACAGTCTGAGAATGCCAAAACAAATTCATTTTTCAAATATGAACTTTGCATGAGGAGATAAAGCCAGTATATGTAACTTTTTGAAGAGTGATCCGATTTGCAAAAGAAACACATATTCTTGTTTCCCACAGTCTGAGAATGCCAAAACACCGTCAATTTTCAACTACGAACTTTCCATGAGGAGATAAAGCCAGTATATGTAACTTTTTGCACAGTGATCCGATTTGCAAAAGGAACACATATTCTTGTTTCCCACAGTCTGACAATGCCAAAACACATTCAATTTTCAAATATGAACTTTCCATGAGGAGATAAAGCCAGTATATGTAACTTTTTGAAGAAAGATCCGATTTGCAAAAGAAACACATATTCTTGTTTCCCACAGTCTGAGAATGCCAAAACACATTCAATTTTCAAATATGAACTTTCCATGAAGAGATAAAGCCAGTATATGTAACTTTTTGCACAGTGATCCGATTTGCAAAAGGAACACATATTCTTGTTTCCCACAGTCTGAGAATGCCAAAAGACCTTCAATTTTCAACTACGAACTTTCCATGAGGAGATAAAGCCAGTATATGTAACTTTTTGCACAGTGATCCGATTTGCAAAAGGAACACATATTCTTGTTTCCCACAGTCTGAGAATGCCAAAACACCTTCAATTTTCAACTAGGAACTTTCCAAGAGGAGATAAAGCCAGTATATGTAACTTTTTGAAGAGTGATTCGATTTGCAAAAGGAACACATATTCTTGTTTCTCACAGTCTGAGAATGCCAAAACAACTTCAATTTTCAACTACGAGCTTTCCATGAGGAGATAAAGCCAGTATATGTAACTTTTTGAAGAGTGATCCGATTTGCAAAAGGAACACATATTGTTGTTTCCCACAGTCTGAGAATGCCAAAACACCTTCAATTTTCAACTAGGAACTTTCCATGAGGAGATAAAGCCAGTATATGTAACTTTTTGAAGAGTGATCCGATTTGCAAAAGAAACACATATTCTTGTTTCCCACAGTCTGAGAATGCCAAAACACATTCAATTTTCAAATATGAACTTTCCATCAGGAGATAAAGCCAGTATATGTAACTTTTTGAAGAGTGATCCGATTTGCAAAAGAAACACATATTCTTGTTTCCCACAGTCTGAGAATGCCAAAACACATTCAATTTTCAACTACGAACTTTCCATGAGGAGATAAAGCCAGTATATGTAACTTTTTGCACAGTGATCCGATTTGCAAAAGGAACACATATTCTTGTTTCCCACAGTCTGAGAATGCCAAAACACCTTCAATTTTCAACTAGGAACTTTCCAAGAGGAGATAAAGCCAGTATATGTAACTTTTTGAAGAGTGATTCGATTTGCAAAAGGAACACATATTCTTGTTTCTCACAGTCTGAGAATGCCAAAACACCTTCAATTTTCAACTACGAGCTTTCCATGAGGAGATAAAGCCAGTATATGTAACTTTTTGAAGAGTGATCCGATTTGCAAAAGGAACACATATTCTTGTTTCCCACAGTCTGAGAATGCCAAAACACCTTCAATTTTCAACTAGGAACTTTCCATGAGGAGATAAAGCCAGTATATGTAACTTTTTGAAGAGTGATCCGATTTGCAAAAGGAACACATATTCTTGTTTCCCACAGTCTGAGAATGCCAAAACACCTTCAATTTTCAGCTACGTACTTTCCATCAGGAGATAAAGCCAGTATATGTAACTTTTTGAAGAGTGATCCGATTTGCAAAAGAAACACATATTCTTGTTTCCCACAGTCTGAGAATGCCAAAACACATTCAATTTTCAAATATGAACTTTCCATGAGGAGATAAAGCCAGTATATGTAACTTTTTGAAGAGAGATAAGATTTGCAAAATAAACACATATTCTTGTTTCCCACAGTCTGAGAATGCCAAAACACCGTCAATTTTCAACTACGAACTTTCCATGAGGAGATAAAGCCAGTATATGTAACTTTTTGCACAGTGATCCGATTTGCAAAAGGAACACATATTCTTGTTTCCCACAGTCTGACAATGCCAAAACACATTCAATTTTCAAATATGAACTTTCCATGAGGAGATAAAGCCAGTATATGTAACTTTTTGAAGAGAGATCCGATTTGCAAAAGGAACACATATTCTTGTTTCCCACAGTCTGAGAATGCCAAAACACATTCAATTTTCAAATATGAACTTTCCATGAAGAGATAAAGCCAGTATATGTAACTTTTTGAAGAGAGATCCGATTTGCAAAAGAAACACATATTCTTGTTTCCCACAGTCTGAGAATGCCAAAAGACCTTCAATTTTCAACTACGAACTTTCCATGAGGAGATAAAGCCAGTATATGTAACTTTTTGCACAGTGATCCGATTTGCAAAAGGAACACATATTCTTGTTTCCCACAGTCTGAGAATGCCAAAACACCTTCAATTTTCAACTAGGAACTTTCCAAGAGGAGATAAAGCCAGTATATGTAACTTTTTGAAGAGTGATTCGATTTGCAAAAGGAACACATATTCTTGTTTCTCACAGTCTGAGAATGCCAAAACACCTTCAATTTTCAACTACGAGCTTTCCATGAGGAGATAAAGCCAGTATATGTAACTTTTTGAAGAGTGATCCGATTTGCAAAAGGAACACATATTCTTGTTTCCCACAGTCTGAGAATGCCAAAACACCTTCAATTTTCAACTAGGAACTTTCCATGAGGAGATAAAGCCAGTATATGTAACTTTTTGAAGAGTGATCCGATTTGCAAAAGAAACACATATTCTTGTTTCCCACAGTCTAACAATCCCAAAACACCTTCAATTTCCAACTAGGGACTTTCCATGAGGAGATAAAGCCAGTATATGTAACTTTTTGAAGAGTGATCGGATTTGCAAAAGGAACACATATACTTGTTTCCCACAGTCTGAGAATGCCAAAACATCTTCAATTTTCAACTACGTACTTTCCATGTGGAGATAAAGCCAGTACATGTAACTTTTTGCACAGTGATCCGATTTGCAAAAGGAACACATATTCTTGTTTCCCACAGTCTGAGAATACCAAAACACGTTCAATTTTCAACTATGAACTTTCCAAGAGGAGATAAAGCCAGTATATGTAACTTTTTGCACAGTGATCCGATTTGCAAAAGGAACACATATTCTTGTTTCCCACAGTCTGAGAATACCAAAACACGTTCAATTTTCAACTACGAACTTTCCAAGAGGAGATAAAGCCAGTATATGTAACTTTTTGAAGAGTGATCCGATTTGCAAAAGAAACACATATTCTTGTTTCCCACAGTCTGAGAATGCCAAAACACCTTCAATTTTCAACTACGAACTTTCCATGAGGAGATAAAGCCAGTATATGTAACTTTTTGAAGAGTGATCCGATTTGCAAAAGGAACACATATTCTTCTTTCCCACAGTCTGAGAATGCCAAAACACCTTCAATTTTCAACTAGGAACTTTCCATGAGGAGATAAAGCCAGTATATGTAACTTTTTGAAGAGTGATCCGATTTGCAAAAGGAACACATATTCTTGTTTCCCACAGTCTGAGAATGCCAAAACACATTCAATTTTCAAATATGAACTTTCCATCAGGAGATAAAGCCAGTATATGTAACTTTTTGAAGAGTGATCCGATTTGCAAAAGGAACACATATTCTTGTTTCCCACAGTCTGAGAATGCCAAAACACCTTCAATTTTCAACTAGGAACTTTCCATGAGGAGATAAAGCCAGTATATGTAACTTTTTGAAGAGTGATCCGATTTGCAAAAGGAACACATATTCTTGTTTCCCACAGTCTGAGAATGCCAAAACACCTTCAATTTTCAACTAGGAACTTTCCAAGAGGAGATAAAGCCAGTATATGTAACTTTTTGAAGAGTGATTCGATTTGCAAAAGGAACACATATTCTTGTTTCTCACAGTCTGAGAATGCCAAAACACCTTCAATTTTCAACTACGAGCTTTCCATGAGGAGATAAAGCCAGTATATGTAACTTTTTGAAGAGTGATCCGATTTGCAAAAGGAACACATATTCTTGTTTCCCACAGTCTGAGAATGCCAAAACACCTTCAATTTTCAACTAGGAACTTTCCATGAGGAGATAAAGCCAGTATATGTAACTTTTTGAAGAGTGATCCGATTTGCAAAAGGAACACATATTCTTGTTTCCCACAGTCTGAGAATGCCAAAACACCTTCAATTTTCAGCTACGTACTTTCCATCAGGAGATAAAGCCAGTATATGTAACTTTTTGAAGAGTGATCCGATTTGCAAAAGAAACACATATTCTTGTTTCCCACAGTCTGAGAATGCCAAAACACATTCAATTTTCAAATATGAACTTTCCATGAGGAGATAAAGCCAGTATATGTAACTTTTTGAAGAGAGATAAGATTTGCAAAATAAACACATATTCTTGTTTCCCACAGTCTGAGAATGCCAAAACACCGTCAATTTTCAACTACGAACTTTCCATGAGGAGATAAAGCCAGTATATGTAACTTTTTGCACAGTGATCCGATTTGCAAAAGGAACACATATTCTTGTTTCCCACAGTCTGACAATGCCAAAACACATTCAATTTTCAAATATGAACTTTCCATGAGGAGATAAAGCCAGTATATGTAACTTTTTGAAGAGAGATCCGATTTGCAAAAGGAACACATATTCTTGTTTCCCACAGTCTGAGAATGCCAAAACACATTCAATTTTCAAATATGAACTTTCCATGAAGAGATAAAGCCAGTATATGTAACTTTTTGAAGAGAGATCCGATTTGCAAAAGAAACACATATTCTTGTTTCCCACAGTCTGAGAATGCCAAAAGACCTTCAATTTTCAACTACGAACTTTCCATGAGGAGATAAAGCCAGTATATGTAACTTTTTGCACAGTGATCCGATTTGCAAAAGGAACACATATTCTTGTTTCCCACAGTCTGAGAATGCCAAAACACCTTCAATTTTCAACTAGGAACTTTCCAAGAGGAGATAAAGCCAGTATATGTAACTTTTTGAAGAGTGATTCGATTTGCAAAAGGAACACATATTCTTGTTTCTCACAGTCTGAGAATGCCAAAACACCTTCAATTTTCAACTACGAGCTTTCCATGAGGAGATAAAGCCAGTATATGTAACTTTTTGAAGAGTGATCCGATTTGCAAAAGGAACACATATTCTTGTTTCCCACAGTCTGAGAATGCCAAAACACCTTCAATTTTCAACTAGGAACTTTCCATGAGGAGATAAAGCCAGTATATGTAACTTTTTGAAGAGTGATCCGATTTGCAAAAGAAACACATATTCTTGTTTCCCACAGTCTAACAATCCCAAAACACCTTCAATTTTCAACTAGGGACTTTCCATGAGGAGATAAAGCCAGTATATGTAACTTTTTGAAGAGTGATCGGATTTGCAAAAGGAACACATATACTTGTTTCCCACAGTCTGAGAATGCCAAAACATCTTCAATTTTCAACTAAACTTTCCATGTGGAGATAAAGCCAGTACATGTAACTTTTTGCACAGTGATCCGATTTGCAAAAGGAACACATATTCTTGTTTCCCACAGTCTGAGAATACCAAAACACGTTCAATTTTCAACTATGAACTTTCCAAGAGGAGATAAAGCCAGTATATGTAACTTTTTGCACAGTGATCCGATTTGCAAAAGGAACACATATTCTTGTTTCCCACAGTCTGAGAATACCAAAACACGTTCAATTTTCAACTACGAACTTTCCAAGAGGAGATAAAGCCAGTATATGTAACTTTTTGAAGAGTGATCCGATTTGCAAAAGAAACACATATTCTTGTTTCCCACAGTCTGAGAATGCCAAAACACCTTCAATTTTCAACTACGAACTTTCCATGAGGAGATAAAGCCAGTATATGTAACTTTTTGAAGAGTGATCCGATTTGCAAAAGGAACACATATTCTTCTTTCCCACAGTCTGAGAATGCCAAAACACCTTCAATTTTCAACTAGGAACTTTCCATGAGGAGATAAAGCCAGTATATGTAACTTTTTGAAGAGTGATCCGATTTGCAAAAGGAACACATATTCTTGTTTCCCACAGTCTGACAATGCCAAAACACCTTCAATTTTCAGCTACGTACTTTCCATCAGGAGATAAAGCCAGTATATGTAACTTTTTGAAGAGTGATCCGATTTGCAAAAGAAACACATATTCTTGTTTCCCACAGTCTGAGAATGCCAAAACACATTCAATTTTCAAATATGAACTTTCCATGAGGAGATAAAGCCAGTATATGTAACTTTTTGAAGAGAGATCCGATTTGCAAAATAAACACATATTCTTGTTTCCCACAGTCTGAGAATGCCAAAACACCGTCAATTTTCAACTACGAACTTTCCATGAGGAGATAAAGCCAGTATATGTAACTTTTTGCACAGTGATCCGATTTGCAAAAGGAACACATATTCTTGTTTCCCACAGTCTGACAATGCCAAAACACATTCAATTTTCAAATATGAACTTTCCATGAGGAGATAAAGCCAGTATATGTAACTTTTTGAAGAGAGATCCGATTTGCAAAAGAAACACATATTCTTGTTTCCCACAGTCTGAGAATGCCAAAACACATTCAATTTTCAAATATGAACTTTCCATGAAGAGATAAAGCCAGTATATGTAACTTTTTGAAGAGTGATCCGATTTGCAAAAGGAACACATATTCTTGTTTCCCACAGTCTGAGAATGCCAAAACACCTTCAATTTTCAGCTACGTACTTTCCATCAGGAGATAAAGCCAGTATATGTAACTTTTTGAAGAGTGATCCAATTTGCAAAAGAAACACATATTCTTGTTTCCCACAGTCTGAGAATGCCAAAACACATTCAATTTTCAAATATGAACTTTCCATGAGGAGATAAAGCTAGTATATGTAACTTTTTGAAGAGAGATCCGGTTTGCAAAATAAACACATATTCTTGTTTCCCACAGTCTGAGAATGCCAAAACACCGTCAATTTTCAACTACGAACTTTCCATGAGGAGATAAAGCCAGTATATGTAACTTTTTGCACAGTGATCCGATTTGCAAAAGGAACACATATTCTTGTTTCCCACAGTCTGACAATGCCAAAACACATTCAATTTTCAAATATGAACTTTCCATGAGGAGATAAAGCCAGTATATGTAACTTTTTGAAGAGAGATCCGATTTGCAAAAGGAACACATATTCTTGTTTCCCACAGTCTGAGAATGCCAAAACACATTCAATTTTCAAATATGAACTTTCCATGAAGAGATAAAGCCAGTATATGTAACTTTTTGAAGAGAGATCCGATTTGCAAAAGAAATACATATTCATGTTCCCCAAGGTCTGAAAAGGTCAAAACACATTCAATTTTCTAACAAGAATTTTCCCTAAAAAGTTAGGGCAAGGTGTTTTTCATAACTGGACCATTCTGACAGAAAATGTAACTTTCGACACACTGCTCAGATTTCCAAAAGAAACACATAATCATGTTCCTCACAGTCTGAAAAGCACAAGAACTCATTCCATTTTCAAAAACGAACTTTCCCTGAGGTGATAAGCCAATCTGAATCTCAAAATTGGCAATAGGACTCAAATAAGCTAGAAAAGGTAACTTTAGACACAGTCAACCAATCTGCAAAAGAAACACATATTCATGTTCCACACGGTCTGAAAAGGTCAAACGTTCAATTTTCATGAACGATCATTTCCTGAGGTAATAAATTTTCAATTTTCAAACGCGAACTTTCCCTAAAAATTTAGACCCAAGGACTTTTTCATAACTAGACATTAAGAAAAAAAATGTAGCTTTCGACACACTTCTCAGATTTCCCAAAGAAACACATTAATTTCACTCAGTGTAAAAAGCACAAAAAAAACCCATTACATTTTCAAAAAGGAACTTGCCCTGAGGTGATAAACCAATCTCAATCTCAAAATTGGCGATAGGACTCAAGCGAGAAAAGGTTACTTTAGACACAGTCACCCGATTTGGAAAAGAAATATATTCAGGTTCCCCACGGTCTGAAAAGGTCAAACACGTTCAATTTTCAAGTACGAACTTTCTCTGAGGAGATAAACCAATCTGTATCTCAAAATTGGCAATAGGACTCAAGCGAGAGTAGGATACCTTAGACAAAGTGATCCGATTTGCAAAAGAAACACATATTCATGTTCCCGAAGGTCTGAAAAGGTCAAACACGTTCAATTTTCAAGTACGAACTTTCTCTGAGGTGATAAACCAATCTGTATCTCAAAATTGGCAATAGGACTCAAGCGAGAAAAGGATACCTTAGACAAAGTGATCCGATTTGCAAAAGAAATACATATTCATGTTCCCCAAGGTCTGAAAAGGTCAAAACACATTCAATTTTCTAACAAGAATTTTCCCTAAAAAGTTAGGGCAAGGTGTTTTTCATAACTGGACCATTCTGACAGAAAATGTAATTTTCGACACACTGCTGAGATTTCAAAAAAACACACATAATCATGTTCCTCACAGTCTGAAAAGCACAAAAACTCATTCCATTTTCAAAAACGAACTTTCCCTGAGCTGATAAGCCAATCTGAATCTCAAAATTGGCGATAGGACTCAAGCGAGAAAAGGTTACTTTAGACACAGTCACCCGATTTGGAAAAGAAACATATTCATGTTACACACGGTCTGAAAAGGTCAAACACGTTCAATTTTCAAGTACGAACTTTCTCTGAGGTGATAAACCAATCTGTATCTCAAAATTGGCAATAGGACTCAAATAAGCTAGAAAAGGTAACTTTAGACACAGTCAACCAATCTGCAAAAGAAACACATATTCATGTTCCCCACGGTCTGAAAAGGTCAAACGTTCAATTTTCATGAACGATCATTTCCTGAGGTAATAAATTTTCAATTTTCAAACGCGAACTTTCCCTAAAAATTTAGACCCAAGGACTTTTTCATAACTAGACATTAAGAAAAAAAATGTAGCTTTCGACACACTTCTCAGATTTCCCAAAGAAACACATTAATTTCACACAGTCTAAAAAGCACAAAAAAAACCCATTACATTTTCAAAAAGGAACTTGCCCTGAGGTGATAAACCAATCTCAATCTCAAAATTGGCGATAGGACTCAAGCGAGAAAAGGTTACTTTAGACACAGTCACCCGATTTGGAAAAGAAACATATTCAGGTTCCCCACGGTCTGAAAAGGTCAAACACGTTCAATTTTCAAGTACGAACTTTCTCTGAGCAGATAAACCAATCTGTATCTCAAAATTGGCAATAGGACTCAAGCGAGAGTAGGATACCTTAGACAAAGTGATCCGATTTGCAAAAGAAACACATATTCATGTTCCCCAAGGTCTGAAAAGGTCAAACACGTTCAATTTTCAAGTACGAACTTTCTCTGAGGTGATAAACCAATCTGTATCTCAAAATTGGCAATAGGACTCAAGCGAGAAAAGGATACCTTAGACAAAGTGATCCGATTTGCAAAAGAAATACATATTCATGTTCCCCAAGGTCTGAAAAGGTCAAAACACATTCAATTTTCTAACAAGAATTTTCCCTAAAAAGTTAGGGCAAGGTGTTTTTCATAACTGGACCATTCTGACAGAAAATGTAACTTTCGACACACTGCTCAGATTTCCAAAAGAAACACATAATCATGTTCCTCACAGTCTGAAAAGCACAAGAACTCATTCCATTTTCAAAAACGAACTTTCCCTGAGGTGATAAGCCAATCTGAATCTCAAAATTGGCAATAGGACTCAAATAAGCTAGAAAAGGTAACTTTAGACACAGTCAACCAATCTGCAAAAGAAACACATATTCATGTTCCACACGGTCTGAAAAGGTCAAACGTTCAATTTTCATGAACGATCATTTTCTGAGGTAATAAATTTTCAATTTTCAAACGCGAACTTTCCCTAAAAATTTAGACCCAAGGAGTTTTTCATAACTAGACGTTATTAAGAAAAAAAATGTAGCTTTCGACACACTTCTCAGATTTCCCAAAGAAACACATTAATTTCACTCAGTGTGAAAAGCACAAAAAAAACCCATTACATTTTCAAGAAGGAACTTGCCCTGAGGTGATAAACCAATCTCAATCTCAAAATTGGCGATAGGACTCAAGCCAGAAAAGGTTACTTTAGACACAGTCACCCGATTTACAAAAGAAACACATATTCAGGTTCCCCACGGTCTGAAGAGAAAGAAAACATATTCCATTTTCAAGTACGAACTTTGCCTAAGGAGATGAACCTATCAGTATCTCGCAATTGGCAATAGGACTCAAATAAGCTAGAAAAGGTAACTTTAGACAGATGAGCCGATTTGCAAAAGAAACACATATTCCTGTTCCCGAAGGTCTGAAAAGGTCAAAACACATTCAATTCTCTAACGAGAATTTTCCCTAAAAAGTTAGACCAACGTGTTTTTCATTCCTGGACTATTCTGACAGAAAATGGAACTTTCGACACACTGCTCAGATTTCCAAAAGAAACACATAATCATGTTCTTCACAGTCTGAAAAGCAGAAGAACTCATTCCATTTTCAAGAACGATCATTCCCTGAGGTAATAAACCAATCTGAATCTCAAAATTGGAATAGGACTCAAATAAGCTAGAAAAGGTAACTTTAGACACAGTCATCGAATTTCCAAAAAAAAACACATATTCATGTTCCCCACAGTCTGAATATCACAAAAACACATTCCATTTTCAAGTACGAACTTTCTCTGAGGTTATAAACCAATCTGTATCTCAAAATTGGCAATAGGACTCAAGCGAGAGTAGGATACCTTAGACAAAGTGATCCGATTTGCAAAAGAAACACATATTCATGTTCCCCAAGGTCTGAAAAGGTCAAACACGTTCAATTTTCAAGGACGAACTTTCTCTGAGGTGATAAACCAATCTGTATCTCAAAATTGGCAATAGGACTCAAGCGAGAAAAGGATACCTTAGACAAAGTGATCCGATTTGCAAAAGAAATACATATTCATGTTCCCCAAGGTCTGAAAAGGTCAAAACACATTCAATTTTCTAACAAGAATTTTCCCTAAAAAGTTAGGGCAAGGTGTTTTTCATAACTGGACCATTCTGACAGAAAATGTAACTTTCGACACACTGCTCAGATTTCCAAAAGAAACACATAATCATGTTCCTCACAGTCTGAAAAGCACAAGAACTCATTCCATTTTCAAAAACGAACTTTCCCTGAGGTGATAAGCCAATCTGAATCTCAAAATTGGCAATAGGACTCAAATAAGCTAGAAAAGGTAACTTTAGACACAGTCAACCAATCTGCAAAAGAAACACATTTTCATGTTCCACACGGTCTGAAAAGGTCAAACGTTCAATTTTCATGAACGATCATTTCCTGAGGTAATAAATTTTCAATTTTCAAACGCGAACTTTCCCTAAAAATTTAGACCCAAGGACTTTTTCATAACTAGACGTTATTAAGAAAAAAAATGTAGCTTTCGACACACTTCTCAGATTTCCCAAAGAAACACATTAATTTCACTCAGTGTAAAAAGCACAAAAAAAACCCATTACATTTTCAAAAAGGAACTTGCCCTGAGGTGATAAACCAATCTCAATCTCAAAATTGGCGATAGGACTCAAGCCAGAAAAGGTTACTTTAGACACAGTCACCCGATTTACAAAAGAAACACATATTCAGGTTCCCCACGGTCTGAAGAGAAAGAAAACATATTCCATTTTCAAGTACGAACTTTGCCTAAGGAGATGAACCTATCAGTATCTCGCAATTGGCAATAGGACTCAAATAAGCTAGAAAAGGTAACTTTAGACAGATGAGCCGATTTGCAAAAGAAACACATATTCATGTTCCCGAAGGTCTGAAAAGGTCAAAACACATTCAATTCTCTAACGAGAATTTTCCCTAAAAAGTTAGACCAACGTGTTTTTCATTCCTGGACTATTCTGACAGAAAATGGAACTTTCGACACACTGCTCAGATTTCCAAAAGAAACACATAATCATGTTCTTCACAGTCTGAAAAGCAGAAGAACTCATTCCATTTTCAAGAACGATCATTCCCTGAGGTAATAAACCAATCTGAATCTCAAAATTGGAATAGGACTCAAATAAGCTAGAAAAGGTAACTTTAGACACAGTCATCGAATTTCCAAAAAAAAACACATATTCATGTTCCCCACAGTCTGAATATCACAAAAACACATTCCATTTTCAAGTACGAACTTTCTCTGAGGTTATAAACCAATCTGTATCTCAAAATTGGCAATAGGACTCAAGCGAGAGTAGGATACCTTAGATAAAGTGATCCGAATTGCAAAAGAAACACATATTCATGTTCCCCAAGGTCTGAAAAGGTCAAACACGTTCAATTTTCAAGGACGAACTTTCTCTGAGGTGATAATCCAATCTGTATCTCAAAATTGGCAATAGGACTCAAGCGAGAAAAGGATACCTTAGACAAAGTGATCCCATTTGCAAAAGAAATACATATTCATGTTCCCCAAGGTCTGAAAAGGTCAAAACACATTCAATTTTCTAACAAGAATTTTTCCTAAAAAGTTAGAGCAAGGTGTTTTTCATAACTGGACCATTCTGACAGAAAATGTAATTTTCGACACACTGCTCAGATTTCAAAAAAAAACACATAATCATGTTCCTCACAGTCTGAAAAGCACAAAAACTCATTCCATTTTCAAAAACGAACTTTCCCTGAGGTGATAAGCCAATCTGAATCTCAAAATTGGCAATAGGACTCAAATAAGCTAGAAAAGGTAACTTTAGACACAGTCAACCAATCTGCAAAAGAAACACATATTCATGTTCCACACGGTCTGAAAAGGTCAAACGTTCAATTTTCATGAACGATCATTTCCTGAGGTAATAAATTTTCAATTTTCAAACGCGAACTTTCCCTAAAAATTTAGACCCAAGGACTTTTTCCTAACTAGACATTAAGAAAAAAAATGTAGCTTTCGACACACTTCTCAGATTTCCCAAAGAAACACATTAATTTCACTCAGTGTAAAAAGCACAAAAAAAACCCATTACATTTTCAAAAAGGAACTTGCCCTGAGGTGATAAACCAATCTCAATCTCAAAATTGGCGATAGGACTCAAGCGAGAAAAGGTTACTTTAGACACAGTCACCCGATTTGGAAAAGAAATATATTCAGGTTCCCCACGGTCTGAAAAGGTCAAACACGTTCAATTTTCAAGTACGAACTTTCTCTGAGGAGATAAACCAATCTGTATCTCAAAATTGGCAATAGGACTCAAGCGAGAGTAGGATACCTTAGACAAAGTGATCCGATTTGCAAAAGAAACACATATTCATGTTCCCCAAGGTCTGAAAAGGTCAAACACGTTCAATTTTCAAGTACGAACTTTCTCTGAGGTGATAAACCAATCTGTATCTCAAAATTGGCAATAGGACTCAAGCGAGAAAAGGATACCTTAGACAAAGTGATCCGATTTGCAAAAGAAATACATATTCATGTTCCCCAAGGTCTGAAAAGGTCAAAACACATTCAATTTTCTAACAAGAATTTTCCCTAAAAAGTTAGGGCAAGGTGTTTTTCATAACTGGACCATTCTGACAGAAAATGTAATTTTCGACACACTGCTGAGATTTCAAAAAAACACACACAATCATGTTCCTCACAGTCTGAAAAGCACAAAAACTCATTCCATTTTCAAAAACGAACTTTCCCTGAGCTGATAAGCCAATCTGAATCTCAAAATTGGCGATAGGACTCAAGCGAGAAAAGGTTACTTTAGACACAGTCACCCGATTTGGAAAAGAAACATATTCATGTTCCACACGGTCTGAAAAGGTCAAACACGTTCAATTTTCAAGTACGAACTTTCTCTGAGGTGATAAACCAATCTGTATCTCAAAATTGGCAATAGGACTCAAATAAGCTAGAAAAGGTAACTTTAGACACAGTCAACCAATCTGCAAAAGAAACACATATTCATGTTCCCCACGGTCTGAAAAGGTCAAACGTTCAATTTTCATGAACGATCATTTCCTGAGGTAATAAATTTTCAATTTTCAAACGCGAACTTTCCCTAAAAATTTAGACCCAAGGACTTTTTCATAACTAGACATTAAGAAAAAAAATGTAGCTTTCGACACACTTCTCAGATTTCCCAAAGAAACACATTAATTTCACACAGTCTAAAAAGCACAAAAAAAACCCATTACATTTTCAAAAAGGAACTTGCCCTGAGGTGATAAACCAATCTCAATCTCAAAATTGGCGATAGGACTCAAGCGAGAAAAGGTTACTTTAGACACAGTCACCCGATTTGGAAAAGAAACATATTCAGGTTCCCCACGGTCTGAAAAGGTCAAACACGTTCAATTTTCAAGTACGAACTTTCTCTGAGCAGATAAACCAACCTGTATCTCAAAATTGGCAATAGGACTCAAGCGAGAGTAGGATACCTTAGACAAAGTGATCCGATTTGCAAAAGAAACACATATTCATGTTCCCCAAGGTCTGAAAAGGTCAAACACGTTCAATTTTCAAGTACGAACTTTCTCTGAGGTGATAAACCAATCTGTATCTCAAAATTGGCAATAGGACTCAAGCGAGAAAAGGATACCTTAGACAAAGTGATCCGATTTGCAAAAGAAATACATATTCATGTTCCCCAAGGTCTGAAAAGGTCAAAACACATTCAATTTTCTAACAAGAATTTTCCCTAAAAAGTTAAGGCAAGGTGTTTTTCATAACTGGACCATTCTGACAGAAAATGTAACTTTCGACACACTGCTCAGATTTCCAAAAGAAACACATAAGCATGTTCCTCACAGTCTGAAAAGCACAAGAACTCATTCCATTTTCAAAAACGAACTTTCCCTGAGGTGATAAGCCAATCTGAATCTCAAAATTGGCAATAGGACTCAAATAAGCTAGAAAAGGTAACTTTAGACACAGTCAACCAATCTGCAAAAGAAACACATATTCATGTTCCACACGGTCTGAAAAGGTCAAACGTTCAATTTTCATGAACGATCATTTTCTGAGGTAATAAATTTTCAATTTTCAAACGCGAACTTTCCCTAAAAATTTAGACCCAAGGAGTTTTTCATAACTAGACGTTATTAAGAAAAAAAATGTAGCTTTCGACACACTTCTCAGATTTCCCAAAGAAACACATTAATTTCACTCAGTGTGAAAAGCACAAAAAAAACCCATTACATTTTCAAGAAGGAACTTGCCCTGAGGTGATAAACCAATCTCAATCTCAAAATTGGCGATAGGACTCAAGCGAGAAAAGGTTACTTTAGACACAGTCACCCGATTTACAAAAGAAACACATATTCAGGTTCCCCACGGTCTGAAGAGAAAGAAAACATATTCCATTTTCAAGTACGAACTTTGCCTAAGGAGATGAACCTATCAGTATCTCGCAATTGGCAATAGGACTCAAATAAGCTAGAAAAGGTAACTTTAGACAGATGAGCCGATTTGCAAAAGAAACACATATTCATGTTCCCGAAGGTCTGAAAAGGTCAAAACACATTCAATTCTCTAACGAGAATTTTCCCTAAAAAGTTAGACCAACGTGTTTTTCATTCCTGGACTATTCTGACAGAAAATGGAACTTTCGACACACTGCTCAGATTTCCAAAAGAAACACATAATCATGTTCTTCACAGTCTGAAAAGCAGAAGAACTCATTCCATTTTCAAGAACGATCATTCCCTGAGGTAATAAACCAATCTGAATCTCAAAATTGGAATAGGACTCAAATAAGCTAGAAAAGGTAACTTTAGACACAGTCATCGAATTTCCAAAAAAAAACACATATTCATGTTCCCCACAGTCTAAATATCACAAAAACACATTCCATTTTCAAGTACGAACTTTCTCTGAGGTTATAAACCAATCTGTATCTCAAAATTGGCAATAGGACTCAAGCGAGAGTAGGATACCTTAGATAAAGTGATCCGAATTGCAAAAGAAACACATATTCATGTTCCCCAAGGTCTGAAAAGGTCAAACACGTTCAATTTTCAAGGACGAACTTTCTCTGAGGTGATAATCCAATCTGTATCTCAAAATTGGCAATAGGACTCAAGCGAGAAAAGGATACCTTAGACAAAGTGATCCCATTTGCAAAAGAAATACATATTCATGTTCCCCAAGGTCTGAAAAGGTCAAAACACATTCAATTTTCTAACAAGAATTTTCCCTAAAAAGTTAGGGCAAGGTGTTTTTCATAACTGGACCATTCTGACAGAAAATGTAACTTTCGACACACTGCTCAGATTTCCAAAAGAAACACATAATCATGTTCCTCACAGTCTGAAAAGCACAAGAACTCATTCCATTTTCAAAAACGAACTTTCCCTGAGGTGATAAGCCAATCTGAATCTCAAAATTGGCAATAGGACTCAAATAAGCTAGAAAAGGTAACTTTAGACACAGTCAACCAATCTGCAAAAGAAACACATATTCATGTTCCACACGGTCTGAAAAGGTCAAACGTTCAATTTTCATGAACGATCATTTTCTGAGGTAATAAATTTTCAATTTTCAAACGCGAACTTTCCCTAAAAATTTAGACCCAAGGAGTTTTTCATAACTAGACGTTATTAAGAAAAAAAATGTAGCTTTCGACACACTTCTCAGATTTCCCAAAGAAACACATTAATTTCATTCAGTGTGAAAAGCACAAAAAAAACCCATTACATTTTCAAGAAGGAACTTGCCCTGAGGTGATAAACCAATCTCAATCTCAAAATTGGCGATAGGACTCAAGCGAGAAAAGGTTACTTTAGACACAGTCACCCGATTTACAAAAGAAACACATATTCAGGTTCCCCACGGTCTGAAGAGAAAGAAAACATATTCCATTTTCAAGTACGAACTTTGCCTAAGGAGATGAACCTATCAGTATCTCGCAATTGGCAATAGGACTCAAATAAGCTAGAAAAGGTAACTTTAGACAGATGAGCCGATTTGCAAAAGAAACACATATTCATGTTCCCGAAGGTCTGAAAAGGTCAAAACACATTCAATTCTCTAACGAGAATTTTCCCTAAAAAGTTAGACCAACGTGTTTTTCATTCCTGGACTATTCTGACAGAAAATGGAACTTTCGACACACTGCTCAGATTTCCAAAAGAAAC
Organism: Masticophis lateralis; assembly: GCA_030761175.1. Taxonomy (NCBI): domain Eukaryota; kingdom Metazoa; phylum Chordata; class Lepidosauria; order Squamata; family Colubridae; genus Masticophis; species Masticophis lateralis. Next base: position 25,054,731 of record JAUDYJ010000012.1, on the reverse strand, counting down.
ACATAATCATGTTCTTCACAGTCTGAAAAGCAGAAGAACTCATTCCATTTTCAAGAACGATCATTCCCTGAGGTAATAAACCAATCTGAATCTCAAAATTGGAATAGGACTCAAATAAGCTAGAAAAGGTAACTTTAGACACAGTCATCGAATTTCCAAAAAAAAACACATATTCATGTTCCCCACAGTCTGAATATCACAAAAACACATTCCATTTTCAAGTACGAACTTTCTCTGAGGTTATAAACCAATCTGTATCTCAAAATTGGCAATAGGACTCAAGCGAGAGTAGGATACCTTAGATAAAGTGATCCGAATTGCAAAAGAAACACATATTCATGTTCCCCAAGGTCTGAAAAGGTCAAACACGTTCAATTTTCAAGGACGAACTTTCTCTGAGGTGATAATCCAATCTGTATCTCAAAATTGGCAATAGGACTCAAGCGAGAAAAGGATACCTTAGACAAAGTGATCCCATTTGCAAAAGAAATACATATTCATGTTCCCCAAGGTCTGAAAAGGTCAAAACACATTCAATTTTCTAACAAGAATTTTCCCTAAAAAGTTAGAGCAAGGTGTTTTTCATAACTGGACCATTCTGACAGAAAATGTAATTTTCGACACACTGCTGAGATTTCAAAAAAAAACACATAATCATGTTCCTCACAGTCTGAAAAGCACAAAAACTCATTCCATTTTCAAAAACGAACTTTCCCTGAGGTGATAAGCCAATCTGAATCTCAAAATTGGCAATAGGACTCAAATAAGCTAGAAAAGGTAACTTTAGACACAGTCAACCAATCTGCAAAAGAAACACATATTCATGTTCCACACGGTCTGAAAAGGTCAAACGTTCAATTTTCATGAACGATCATTTCCTGAGGTAATAAATTTTCAATTTTCAAACGCGAACTTTCCCTAAAAATTTAGACCCAAGGACTTTTTCATAACTAGACATTAAGAAAAAAAATGTAGCTTTCGACACACTTCTCAGATTTCCCAAAGAAACACATTAATTTCACTCAGTGTAAAAAGCACAAAAAAAACCCATTACATTTTCAAAAAGGAACTTGCCCTGAGGTGATAAACCAATCTCAATCTCAAAATTGGCGATAGGACTCAAGCGAGAAAAGGTTACTTTAGACACAGTCACCCGATTTGGAAAAGAAATATATTCAGGTTCCCCACGGTCTGAAAAGGTCAAACACGTTCAATTTTCAAGTAAGAACTTTCTCTGAGGAGATAAACCAATCTGTATCTCAAAATTGGCAATAGGACTCAAGCGAGAGAAGGATACCTTAGACAAAGTGATCCGATTTGCAAAAGAAACACATATTCATGTTCCCCAAGGTCTGAAAAGGTCAAACACGTTCAATTTTCAAGTACGAACTTTCTCTGAGGTGATAAACCAATCTGTATCTCAAAATTGGCAATAGGACTCAAGCGAGAAAAGGATACCTTAGACAAAGTGATCCGATTTGCAAAAGAAATACATATTCATGTTCCCCAAGGTCTGAAAAGGTCAAAACACATTCAATTTTCTAACAAGAATTTTCCCTAAAAAGTTAGGGCAAGGTGTTTTTCATAACTGGACCATTCTGACAGAAAATGTAATTTTCGACACACTGCTGAGATTTCAAAAAAACACACATAATCATGTTCCTCACAGTCTGAAAAGCACAAAAACTCATTCCATTTTCAAAAACGAACTTTCCCTGAGCTGATAAGCCAATCTGAATCTCAAAATTGGCGATAGGACTCAAGCGAGAAAAGGTTACTTTAGACACAGTCACCCGATTTGGAAAAGAAACATATTCATGTTCCACACGGTCTGAAAAGGTCAAACACGTTCAATTTTCAAGTACGAACTTTCTCTGAGGTGATAAACCAATCTGTATCTCAAAATTGGCAATAGGACTCAAATAAGCTAGAAAAGGTAACTTTAGACACAGTCAACCAATCTGCAAAAGAAACACATATTCATGTTCCACACGGTCTGAAAAGGTCAAACGTTCAATTTTCATGAACGATCATTTCCTGAGGTAATAAATTTTCAATTTTCAAACGCGAACTTTCCCTAAAAATTTAGACCCAAGGACTTTTTCATAACTAGACATTAAGAAAAAAAATGTAGCTTTCGACACACTTCTCAGATTTCCCAAAGAAACACATTAATTTCACACAGTCTAAAAAGCACAAAAAAAACCCATTACATTTTCAAAAAGGAACTTGCCCTGAGGTGATAAACCAATCTCAATCTCAAAATTGGCGATAGGACTCAAGCGAGAAAAGGTTACTTTAGACACAGTCACCCGATTTGGAAAAGAAACATATTCAGGTTCCCCACGGTCTGAAAAGGTCAAACACTTTCAATTTTCAAGTACGAACTTTCTCTGAGCAGATAAACCAATCTGTATCTCAAAATTGGCAATAGGACTCAAGCGAGAAAAGGATACCTTAGACAAAGTGATCCGATTTGCAAAAGAAATACATATTCATGTTCCCCAAGGTCTGAAAAGGTCAAAACACATTCAATTTTCTAACAAGAATTTTCCCTAAAAAGTTAGGGCAAGGTGTTTTTCATAACTGGACCATTCTGACAGAAAATGTAACTTTCGACACACTGCTCAGATTTCCAAAAGAAACACATAATCATGTTCCTCACAGTCTGAAAAGCACAAGAACTCATTCCATTTTCAAAAACGAACTTTCCCTGAGGTGATAAGCCAATCTGAATCTCAAAATTGGCAATAGGACTCAAATAAGCTAGAAAAGGTAACTTTAGACACAGTCAACCAATCTGCAAAAGAAACACATATTCATGTTCCACACGGTCTGAAAAGGTCAAACGTTCAATTTTCATGAACGATCATTTTCTGAGGTAATAAATTTTCAATTTTCAAACGCGAACTTTCCCTAAAAATTTAGACCCAAGGAGTTTTTCATAACTAGACGTTATTAAGAAAAAAAATGTAGCTTTCGACACACTTCTCAGATTTCCCAAAGAAACACATTAATTTCACTCAGTGTGAAAAGCACAAAAAAAACCCATTACATTTTCAAGAAGGAACTTGCCCTGAGGTGATAAACCAATCTCAATCTCAAAATTGGCGATAGGACTCAAGCGAGAAAAGGTTACTTTAGACACAGTCACCCGATTTACAAAAGAAACACATATTCAGGTTCCCCACGGTCTGAAGAGAAAGAAAACATATTCCATTTTCAAGTACGAACTTTGCCTAAGGAGATGAACCTATCAGTATCTCGCAATTGGCAATAGGACTCAAATAAGCTAGAAAAGGTAACTTTAGACAGATGAGCCGATTTGCAAAAGAAACACATATTCATGTTCCCGAAGGTCTGAAAAGGTCAAAACACATTCAATTCTCTAACGAGAATTTTCCCTAAAAAGTTAGACCAACGTGTTTTTCATTCCTGGACTATTCTGACAGAAAATGGAACTTTCGACACACTGCTCAGATTTCCAAAAGAAACACATAATCATGTTCTTCACAGTCTGAAAAGCAGAAGAACTCATTCCATTTTCAAGAACGATCATTCCCTGAGGTAATAAACCAATCTGAATCTCAAAATTGGAATAGGACTCAAATAAGCTAGAAAAGGTAACTTTAGACACAGTCATCGAATTTCCAAAAAAAAACACATATTCATGTTCCCCACAGTCTAAATATCACAAAAACACATTCCATTTTCAAGTACGAACTTTCTCTGAGGTTATAAACCAATCTGTATCTCAAAATTGGCAATAGGACTCAAGCGAGAGTAGGATACCTTAGATAAAGTGATCCGAATTGCAAAAGAAACACATATTCATGTTCCCCAAGGTCTGAAAAGGTCAAACACGTTCAATTTTCAAGGACGAACTTTCTCTGAGGTGATAATCCAATCTGTATCTCAAAATTGGCAATAGGACTCAAGCGAGAAAAGGATACCTTAGACAAAGTGATCCCATTTGCAAAAGAAATACATATTCATGTTCCCCAAGGTCTGAAAAGGTCAAAACACATTCAATTTTCTAACAAGAATTTTCCCTAAAAAGTTAGGGCAAGGTGTTTTTCATAACTGGACCATTCTGACAGAAAATGTAACTTTCGACACACTGCTCAGATTTCCAAAAGAAACACATAATCATGTTCCTCACAGTCTGAAAAGCACAAGAACTCATTCCATTTTCAAAAACGAACTTTCCCTGAGGTGATAAGCCAATCTGAATCTCAAAATTGGCAATAGGACTCAAATAAGCTAGAAAAGGTAACTTTAGACACAGTCAACCAATCTGCAAAAGAAACACATATTCATGTTCCACACGGTCTGAAAAGGTCAAACGTTCAATTTTCATGAACGATCATTTTCTGAGGTAATAAATTTTCAATTTTCAAACGCGAACTTTCCCTAAAAATTTAGACCCAAGGAGTTTTTCATAACTAGACGTTATTAAGAAAAAAAATGTAGCTTTCGACACACTTCTCAGATTTCCCAAAGAAACACATTAATTTCATTCAGTGTGAAAAGCACAAAAAAAACCCATTACATTTTCAAGAAGGAACTTGCCCTGAGGTGATAAACCAATCTCAATCTCAAAATTGGCGATAGGACTCAAGCGAGAAAAGGTTACTTTAGACACAGTCACCCGATTTACAAAAGAAACACATATTCAGGTTCCCCACGGTCTGAAGAGAAAGAAAACATATTCCATTTTCAAGTACGAACTTTGCCTAAGGAGATGAACCTATCAGTATCTCGCAATTGGCAATAGGACTCAAATAAGCTAGAAAAGGTAACTTTAGACAGATGAGCCGATTTGCAAAAGAAACACATATTCATGTTCCCGAAGGTCTGAAAAGGTCAAAACACATTCAATTCTCTAACGAGAATTTTCCCTAAAAAGTTAGACCAACGTGTTTTTCATTCCTGGACTATTCTGACAGAAAATGGAACTTTCGACACACTGCTCAGATTTCCAAAAGAAACACATAATCATGTTCTTCACAGTCTGAAAAGCAGAAGAACTCATTCCATTTTCAAGAACGATCATTCCCTGAGGTAATAAACCAATCTGAATCTCAAAATTGGAATAGGACTCAAATAAGCTAGAAAAGGTAACTTTAGACACAGTCATCGAATTTCCAAAAAAAAACACATATTCATGTTCCCCACAGTCTGAATATCACAAAAACACATTCCATTTTCAAGTACGAACTTTCTCTGAGGTTATAAACCAATCTGTATCTCAAATTTGGCAATAGGACTCAAGCGAGAGTAGGATACCTTAGATAAAGTGATCCGAATTGCAAAAGAAACACATATTCATGTTCCCCAAGGTCTGAAAAGGTCAAACACGTTCAATTTTCAAGGACGAACTTTCTCTGAGGTGATAATCCAATCTGTATCTCAAAATTGGCAATAGGACTCAAGCGAGAAAAGGATACCTTAGACAAAGTGATCCCATTTGCAAAAGAAATACATATTCATGTTCCCCAAGGTCTGAAAAGGTCAAAACACATTCAATTTTCTAACAAGAATTTTCCCTAAAAAGTTAGAGCAAGGTGTTTTTCATAACTGGACCATTCTGACAGAAAATGTAATTTTCGACACACTGCTGAGATTTCAAAAAAACACACATAATCATGTTCCTCACAGTCTGAAAAGCACAAAAACTCATTCCATTTTCAAAAACGAACTTTCCCTGAGCTGATAAGCCAATCTGAATCTCAAAATTGGCGATAGGACTCAAGCGAGAAAAGGTTACTTTAGACACAGTCACCCGATTTGGAAAAGAAACATATTCATGTTCCACACGGTCTGAAAAGGTCAAACACGTTCAATTTTCAAGTACGAACTTTCTCTGAGGTGATAAACCAATCTGTATCTCAAAATTGGCAATAGGACTCAAATAAGCTAGAAAAGGTAACTTTAGACACAGTCAACCAATCTGCAAAAGAAACACATATTCATGTTCCCCACGGTCTGAAAAGGTCAAACGTTCAATTTTCATGAACGATCATTTCCTGAGGTAATAAATTTTCAATTTTCAAACGCGAACTTTCCCTAAAAATTTAGACCCAAGGACTTTTTCATAACTAGACATTAAGAAAAAAAATGTAGCTTTCGACACACTTCTCAGATTTCCCAAAGAAACACATTAATTTCACACAGTCTAAAAAGCACAAAAAAAACCCATTACATTTTCAAAAAGGAACTTGCCCTGAGGTGATAAACCAATCTCAATCTTAAAATTGGCGATAGGACTCAAGCGAGAAAAGGTTACTTTAGACACAGTCACCCGATTTGGAAAAGAAACATATTCAGGTTCCCCACGGTCTGAAAAGGTCAAACACGTTCAATTTTCAAGTACGAACTTTCTCTGAGCAGATAAACCAATCTGTATCTCAAAATTGGCAATAGGACTCAAGCGAGAGTAGGATACCTTAGACAAAGTGATCCGATTTGCAAAAGAAACACATATTCATGTTCCCCAAGGTCTGAAAAGGTCAAACACGTTCAATTTTCAAGTACGAACTTTCTCTGAGGTGATAAACCAATCTGTATCTCAAAATTGGCAATAGGACTCAAGCGAGAAAAGGATACCTTAGACAAAGTGATCCGATTTGCAAAAGAAATACATATTCATGTTCCCCAAGGTCTGAAAAGGTCAAAACACATTCAATTTTCTAACAAGAATTTTCCCTAAAAAGTTAGGGCAAGGTGTTTTTCATAACTGGACCATTCTGACAGAAAATGTAACTTTCGACACACTGCTCAGATTTCCAAAAGAAACACATAATCATGTTCCTCACAGTATGAAAAGCACAAGAACTCATTCCATTTTCAAAAACGAACTTTCCCTGAGGTGATAAGCCAATCTGAATCTCAAAATTGGCAATAGGACTCAAATAAGCTAGAAAAGGTAACTTTAGACACAGTCAACCAATCTGCAAAAGAAACACATATACATGTTCCACACGGTCTGAAAAGGTCAAACGTTCAATTTTCATGAACGATCATTTTCTGAGGTAATAAATTTTCAATTTTCAAACGCGAACTTTCCCTAAAAATTAGGCCCAAGGAGTTTTTCATAACTAGACGTTATTAAGAAAAAAAATGTAGCTTTCGACACACTTCTCAGATTTCCCAAAGAGACACATTAATTTCACTCAGTGTAAAAAGCACAAAAAAAATCCCATTACATTTTCAAGAAGGAACTTGCCCTGAGGTGATAAACCAATCTCAATCTCAAAATTGGCGATAGGACTCAAGCGAGAAAAGGTTACTTTAGACACAGTCACCCGATTTGCAAAAGAAAAACATATTCAGGTTTCCCACGGTCTGAAGAGAAAGAAAACATATTCCATTTTCAAGTACGAACTTTGCCTATGGAGATGAACCTATCAATATCTCGCAATTGGCATAGGACTCAAATAAGCTAGAAAAGGTAACTTTAGACAGATGAGCCTATTTGCAAAAGAAACACATATTCATGTTCCCGAAGGTCTGAAAAGGTCAAAACACATTCAATTCTCTAACGAGAATTTTCCCTAAAAAGTTAGACCAACGTGTTTTTGATTCCTGGACCATTCTGACAGAAAATGGAACTTTCGACACACTGCTCAGATTTCCAAAAGAAACACATAATCATGTTCCCCACAGTCTGAATATCACAAAAACACATTCCATTTTCAAGTACGAACTTTCTCTGAGGTTATAAACCAATCTGTATCTCAAAATTGGCAATAGGACTCAAGCGAGAGTAGGATACCTTAGATAAAGTGATCCGAATTGCAAAAGAAACACATATTCATGTTCCCCAAGGTCTGAAAAGGTCAAACACGTTCAATTTTCAAGTACGAACTTTCTCTGAGGTGATAATCCAATCTGTATCTCATAATTGGCAATAGGACTCAAGCGAGAAAAGGATACCTTAGACAAAGTGATCCGATTTGCAAAAGAAATACATATTCATGTTCCCCAAGGTCTGAAAAGGTCAAAACACATTCAATTTTCTAACAAGAATTTTCCCTAAAAAGTTAGAGCAAGGTGTTTTTCATAACTGGACCATTCTGACAGAAAATGTAACTTTCGACACACTGCTGAGATTTCAAAAAAACACACATAATCATGTTCCTCACAGTCTGAAAAGCAGAAGAACTCATTCCATTTTCAAGAACGATCATTCCCTGAGGTAATAAACCAATCTGAATCTCAAAATTGGAATAGGACTCAAATAAGCTAGAAAAGGTAACTTTAGACACAGTCATCGAATTTCCAGAAAAAAACACATATTCATGTTCCCAACAGTCTGAATATCACAAAAACACATTCCATTTTCAAGTACGAACTTTCTCTGAGGTTATAAACCAATCTGTATCTCAAAATTGGCAATAGGACTCAAGCGAGAGTAGGATACCTTAGATAAAGTGATCCGAATTGCAAAAGAAGCACATATTCATGTTCCCCAAGGTCTGAAAAGGTCAAACACGTTCAATTTTCAAGGACGAACTTTCTCTGAGGTGATAATCCAATCTGTATCTCAAAATTGGCAATAGGACTCAAGCGAGAAAAGGATACCTTAGACAAAGTGATCCGATTTGCAAAAGAAATACATATTCATGTTCCCCAAGGTCTGAAAAGGTCAAAACACATTCAATTTTCTAACAAGAATTTTCCCTAAAAAGTTAGAGCAAGGTGTTTTTCATAACTGGACCATTCTGACAGAAAATGTAATTTTCGACACACTGCTGAGATTTCAAAAAAACACACATAATCATGTTCCTCACAGTCTGAAAAGTACAAAAACTCATTCCATTTTCAAAAACGAACTTTCCCTGAGCTGATAAGCCAATCTGAATCTCAAAATTGGCGATAGGACTCAAGCGAGAAAAGGTTACTTTAGACACAGTCACCCGATTTGGAAAAGAAACATATTCATGTTCCACACGGTCTGAAAATGTCAAACACGTTCAATTTTCAAGTACGAACTTTCTCTGAGGTGATAAACCAATCTGTATCTCAAAATTGGCAATAGGACTCAAATAAGCTAGAAAAGGTAACTTTAGACACAGTCGACCAATCTGCAAAAGAAACACATATTCATGTTCCCCACGGTCTAAAAAGGTCAAACGTTCAATTTTCATGAACGATCATTTCCTGAGGTAATAAATTTTCAATTTTCAAACGCGAACTTTCCCTAAAAATTTAGACCCAAGGACTTTTTCATAACTAGACATTAAGAAAAAAAATGTAGCTTTCGACACACTTCTCAGATTTCCCAAAGAAACACATTAATTTCACTCAGTGTAAAAAGCACAAAAAAAACCCATTACATTTTCAAAAAGGAACTTGCCCTGAGGTGATAAACCAATCTCAATCTCAAAATTGGCGATAGGACTGAAGCGAGAAAAGGTTACTTTAGACACAGTCACCCGATTTGGAAAAGAAACATATTCAGGTTCCCCACGGTCTGAAAAGGTCAAACACGTTCAATTTTCAAGTACGAACTTTCTCTGAGGAGATAAACCAATCTGTATCTCAAAATTGGCAATAGGACTCAAGCGAGAGTAGGATACCTTAGACAGTGATCCGATTTGAAAAAGAAACACATATTCATGTTCCCCAAGGTCTGAAAAGGTCAAACACGTTCAATTTTCAAGTACGAACTTTCTCTGAGGTGATAAACCAATCTGTATCTCAAAATTGGCGATAGGACTCAAATAAGCTAGAAAAGGTAACTTTAGACACAGTCAACCAATCTGCAAAAGAAACACATATTCATGTTCCCCACGGTCTGAAAAGGTCAAACGTTCAATTTTCATGAACGATCATTTCCTGAGGTAATAAATTTTCAATTTTCAAACGCGAACTTTCCCTAAAAATTTAGACCCAAGGACTTTTTCATAACTAGACATTAAGAAAAAAAATGTAGCTTTCGACACACTTCTCAGATTTCCCAAAGAAACACATTAATTTCACTCAGTGTAAAAAGCACAAAAAAAACCCATTACATTTTCAAAAAGGAACTTGCCCTGAGGTGATAAACCAATCTCAATCTCAAAATTGGCGATAGGACTCAAGCGAGAAAAGGTTACTTTAGACACAGTCACCCGATTTGGAAAAGAAACATATTCAGGTTTCCCACGGTCTGAAAAGGTCAAACACGTTCAATTTTCAAGTACGAACTTTCTCTGAGGAGATAAACCAATCTGTATCTCAAAATTGGCAATAGGACTCAAGCGAGAGTAGGATACCTTAGACAAAGTGATCCGATTTGCAAAAGAAACACATATTCATGTTCCACAAGGTCTGAAAAGGTCAAACACGTTCAATTTTCAAGTACGAACTTTCTCTGAGGTGATAAACCAATCTGTATCTCAAAATTGGCAATAGGACTCAAATAAGCTAGAAAGGGTAACTTTAGACAGATGAGCCGATTTGCAAAAGAAACACATATTCATGTTCCCGAAGGTCTGAAAAGGTCAAAACACATTCAATTCTCTAACGAGAATTTTCCCTTAAAAGTTAGACCAACGTGTTTTTCATTCCTGGACTATTCTGACAGAAAATGGAACTTTCGACACACTGCTCAGATTTCCAAAAGAAACACATAATCATGTTCTTCACAGTCTGAAAAGCAGAAGAACTCATTCCATTTTCAAGAACGATCATTCCCTGAGGTAATAAACCAATCTGAATCTCAAAATTGGAATAGGACTCAAATAAGCTAGAAAAGGTAACTTTAGACACAGTCATCGAATTTCCAAAAAAAAACACATATTCATGTTCCCCACAGTCTGAATATCACAAAAACACATTCCATTTTCAAGTACGAACTTTCTCTGAGGTTATAAACCAATCTGTATCTCAAAATTGGCAATAGGACTCAAGCGAGAGTAGGATACCTTAGATAAAGTGATCCGAATTGCAAAAGAAACACATATTCATGTTTCCCAAGGTCTGAAAAGGTCAAACACGTTCAATTTTCAAGGACGAACTTTCTCTGAGGTGATAATCCAATCTGTATCTGAAAATTGGCAATAGGACTCAAGCGAGAAAAGGATACCTTAGACAAAGTGATCCGATTTGCAAAAGAAATACATATTCATGTTCCCCAAGGTCTGAAAAGGTCAAAACACATTCAATTTTCTAACAAGAATTTTCCCTAAAAAGTTAGAGCAAGGTGTTTTTCATAACTGGACCATTCTGACAGAAAATGTAATTTTCGACACACTGCTGAGATTTCAAAAAAACACACATAATCATGTTCCTCACAGTCTGAAAAGCACAAAAACTCAATCCATTTTCAAAAACGAACTTTCCCTGAGCTGATAAGCCAATCTGAATCTCAAAATTGGCGATAGGACTCAAGCGAGAAAAGGTTACTTTAGACACAGTCACCCGATTTGGAAAAGAAACATATTCATGTTCCACACGGTCTGAAAAGGTCAAACACGTTCAATTTTCAAGTACGAACTTTCTCTGAGGTGATAAACCAATCTGTATCTCAAAATTGGCAATAGGACTCAAATAAGCTAGAAAAGGTAACTTTAGACACAGTCGACCAATCTGCAAAAGAAACACATATTCATGTTCCCCACGGTCTGAAAAGGTCAAACGTTCAATTTTCATGAACGATCATTTCCTGAGGTAATAAATTTTCAATTTTCAAACGCGAACTTTCCCTAAAAATTTAGACCCAAGGACTTTTTCATAACTAGACATTAAGAAAAAAAATGTAGCTTTCGACACACTTCTCAGATTTCCCAAAGAAACACATTAATTTCACTCAGTGTAAAAAGCACAAAAAAAACCCATTACATTTTCAAAAAGGAACTTGCCCTGAGGTGATAAACCAATCTCAATCTCAAAATTGGCGATAGGACTCAAGCGAGAAAAGGTTACTTTAGACACAGTCACCCGATTTGGAAAAGAAACATATTCAGGTTCCCCACGGTCTGAAAAGGTCAAACACGTTCAATTTTCAAGTACGAACTTTCTCTGAGGAGATAAACCAATCTGTATCTCAAAATTGGCAATAGGACGCAAGCGAGAGTAGGATACCTTAGACAAAGTGATCCGATTTGCAAAAGAAACACATATTCATGTTCCCCAAGGTCTGAAAAGGTCAAACACGTTCAATTTTCAAGTACGAACTTTCTCTGAGGTGATAAACCAATCTGTATCTCAAAATTGGCGATAGGACTCAAATAAGCTAGAAAAGGTAACTTTAGACACAGTCAACCAATCTGCAAAAGAAACACATATTCATGTTCCCCACGGTCTGAAAAGGTCAAACGTTCAATTTTCATGAACGATCATTTCCTGAGGTAATAAATTTTCAATTTTCAAACGCGAACTTTCCCTAAAAATTTAGACCCAAGGACTTTTTCATAACTAGACATTAAGAAAAAAAATGTAGCTTTCGACACACTTCTCAGATTTCCCAAAGAAACACATTAATTTCACTCAGTGTAAAAAGCACAAAAAAAACCCATTACATTTTCAAAAAGGAACTTGCCCTGAGGTGATAAACCAATCTCAATCTCAAAATTGGCGATAGGACTCAAGCGAGAAAAGGTTACTTTAGACACAGTCACCCGATTTGGAAAAGAAACATATTCAGGTTCCCCACGGTCTGAAAAGGTCAAACACGTTCAATTTTCAAGTACGAACTTTCTCTGAGGAGATAAACCAATCTGTATCTCAAAATTGGCAATAGGACTCAAGCGAGAGTAGGATACCTTAGACAAAGTGATCCGATTTGCAAAAGAAACACATATTCATGTTCCACAAGGTCTGAAAAGGTCAAACACGTTCAATTTTCAAGTACGAACTTTCTCTGAGGTGATAAACCAATCTGTATCTCAAAATTGGCAATAGGACTCAAATAAGCTAGAAAGGGTAACTTTAGACAGATGAGCCGATTTGCAAAAGAAACACATATTCATGTTCCCGAAGGTCTGAAAAGGTCAAAACACATTCAATTCTCTAACGAGAATTTTCCCTAAAAAGTTAGACCAACGTGTTTTTCATTCCTGGACTATTCTGACAGAAAATGGAACTTTCGACACACTGCTCAGATTTCCAAAAGAAACACATAATCATGTTCTTCACAGTCTGAAAAGCAGAAGAACTCATTCCATTTTCAAGAACGATCATTCCCTGAGGTAATAAACCAATCTGAATCTCAAAATTGGAATAGGACTCAAATAAGCTAGAAAAGGTAACTTTAGACACAGTCATCGAATTTCCAAAAAAAAACACATATTCATGTTCCCCACAGTCTGAATATCACAAAAACACATTCCATTATCAAGTACGAACTTTCTCTGAGGTTATAAACCAATCTGTATCTCAAAATTGGCAATAGGACTCAAGCGAGAGTAGGATACCTTAGATAAAGTGATCCGAATTGCAAAAGAAACACATATTCATGTTCCCCAAGGTCTGAAAAGGTCAAACACGTTCAATTTTCAAGGACGAACTTTCTCTGAGGTGATAATCCAATCTGTATCTGAAAATTGGCAATAGGACTCAAGCGAGAAAAGGATACCTTAGACAAAGTGATCCGATTTGCAAAAGAAATACATATTCATGTTCCCCAAGGTCTGAAAAGGTCAAAACACATTCAATTTTCTAACAAGAATTTTCCCTAAAAAGTTAGAGCAAGGTGTTTTTCATAACTGGACCATTCTGACAGAAAATGTAATTTTCGACACACTGCTGAGATTTCAAAAAAACACACATAATCATGTTCCTCACAGTCTGAAAAGCACAAAAACTCAATCCATTTTCAAAAACGAACTTTCCCTGAGCTGATAAGCCAATCTGAATCTCAAAATTGGCGATAGGACTCAAGCGAGAAAAGGTTACTTTAGACACAGTCACCCGATTTGGAAAAGAAACATATTCATGTTCCACACGGTCTGAAAAGGTCAAACACGTTCAATTTTCAAGTACGAACTTTCTCTGAGGAGATAAACCAATCTGTATCTCAAAATTGGCAATAGGACTCAAGCGAGAGTAGGATACCTTAGACAAAGTGATCCGATTTGCAAAAGAAACACATATTCATGTTCCCCAAGGTCTGAAAAGGTCAAACACGTTCAATTTTCAAGTACGAACTTTCTCTGAGGTGATAAACCAATCTGTATCTCAAAATTGGCGATAGGACTCAAATAAGCTAGAAAAGGTAACTTTAGACACAGTCAACCAATCTGCAAAAGAAACACATATTCATGTTCCCCACGGTCTGAAAAGGTCAAACGTTCAATTTTCATGAACGATCATTTCCTGAGGTAATAAATTTTCAATTTTCAAACGCGAACTTTCCCTAAAAATTTAGACCCAAGGACTTTTTCATAACTAGACATTAAGAAAAAAAATGTAGCTTTCGACACACTTCTCAGATTTCCCAAAGAAACATATTAATTTCACTCAGTGTAAAAAGCACAAAAAAAACCCATTACATTTTCAAAAAGGAACTTGCCCTGAGGTGATAAACCAATCTCAATCTCAAAATTGGCGATAGGACTCAAGCGAGAAAAGGTTACTTTAGACACAGTCACCCGATTTGGAAAAGAAACATATTCAGGTTTCCCACGGTCTGAAAAGGTCAAACACGTTCAATTTTCAAGTACGAACTTTCTCTGAGGAGATAAACCAATCTGTATCTCAAAATTGGCAATAGGACTCAAGCGAGAGTAGGATACCTTAGACAAAGTGATCCGATTTGCAAAAGAAACACATATTCATGTTCCACAAGGTCTGAAAAGGTCAAACACGTTCAATTTTCAAGTACGAACTTTCTCTGAGGTGATAAACCAATCTGTATCTCAAAATTGGCAATAGGACTCAAATAAGCTAGAAAGGGTAACTTTAGACAGATGAGCCGATTTGCAAAAGAAACACATATTCATGTTCCCGAAGGTCTGAAAAGGTCAAAACACATTCAATTCTCTAACGAGAATTTTCCCTAAAAAGTTAGACCAACGTGTTTTTCATTCCTGGACTATTCTGACAGAAAATGGAACTTTCGACACACTGCTCAGATTTCCAAAAGAAACACATAATCATGTTCTTCACAGTCTGAAAAGCAGAAGAACTCATTCCATTTTCAAGAACGATCATTCCCTGAGGTAATAAACCAATCTGAATCTCAAA
This sequence comes from Masticophis lateralis, assembly GCA_030761175.1. NCBI lineage: Eukaryota > Metazoa > Chordata > Lepidosauria > Squamata > Colubridae > Masticophis > Masticophis lateralis. The sequence continues at coordinate 25,039,557 of JAUDYJ010000012.1, read as the reverse complement.
ATTGGAATAGGACTCAAATAAGCTAGAAAAGGTAACTTTAGACACAGTCATCGAATTTCCAAAAAAAAACACATATTCATGTTCCCCACAGTCTGAATATCACAAAAACACATTCCATTTTCAAGTACGAACTTTCTCTGAGGTTATCAACCAATCTGTATCTCAAAATTGGCAATAGGACTCAAGCGAGAGTAGGATACCTTAGATAAAGTGATCCGAATTGCAAAAGAAACACATATTCATGTTCCCCAAGGTCTGAAAAGGTCAAACACGTTCAATTTTCAAGGACGAACTTTCTCTGAGGTGATAATCCAATCTGTATCTGAAAATTGGCAATAGGACTCAAGCGAGAAAAGGATACCTTAGACAAAGTGATCCGATTTGCAAAAGAAATACATATTCATGTTCCCCAAGGTCTGAAAAGGTCAAAACACATTCAATTTTCTAACAAGAATTTTCCCTAAAAAGTTAGAGCAAGGTGTTTTTCATAACTGGACCATTCTGACAGAAAATGTAATTTTCGACACACTGCTGAGATTTCAAAAAAACACACATAATCATGTTCCTCACAGTCTGAAAAGCACAAAAACTCATTCCATTTTCAAAAACGAACTTTCCCTGAGCTGATAAGCCAATCTGAATCTCAAAATTGGCGATAGGACTCAAGCGAGAAAAGGTTACTTTAGACACAGTCACCCGATTTGGAAAAGAAACATATTCATGTTCCACACGGTCTGAAAAGGTCAAACACGTTCAATTTTCAAGTACGAACTTTCTCTGAGGTGATAAACCAATCTGTATCTCAAAATTGGCAATAGGACTCAAATAAGCTAGAAAAGGTAACTTTAGACACAGTCGACCAATCTGCAAAAGAAACACATATTCATGTTCCCCACGGTCTGAAAAGGTCAAACGTTCAATTTTCATGAACGATCATTTCCTGAGGTAATAAATTTTCAATTTTCAAACGCGAACTTTCCCTAAAAATTTAGACCCAAGGACTTTTTCATAACTAGACATTAAGAAAAAAAATGTAGCTTTCGACACACTTCTCAGATTTCCCAAAGAAACACATTAATTTCACTCAGTGTAAAAAGCACAAAAAAAACCCATTACATTTTCAAAAAGGAACTTGCCCTGAGGTGATAAACCAATCTCAATCTCAAAATTGGCGATAGGACTCAAGCGAGAAAAGGTTACTTTAGACACAGTCACCTGATTTGGAAAAGAAACATATTCAGGTTCCCCACGGTCTGAAAAGGTCAAACACGTTCAATTTTCAAGTACGAACTTTCTCTGAGGAGATAAACCAATCTGTATCTCAAAATTGGCAATAGGACTCAAGCGAGAGTAGGATACCTTAGACAAAGTGATCCGATTTGCAAAAGAAACACATATTCATGTTCCCCAAGGTCTGAAAAGGTCAAACACGTTCAATTTTCAAGTACGAACTTTCTCTGAGGTGATAAACCAATCTGTATCTCAAAATTGGCGATAGGACTCAAATAAGCTAGAAAAGGTAACTTTAGACACAGTCAACCAATCTGCAAAAGAAACACATATTCATGTTCCCCACGGTCTGAAAAGGTCAAACGTTCAATTTTCATGAACGATCATTTCCTGAGGTAATAAATTTTCAATTTTCAAACGCGAACTTTCCCTAAAAATTTAGACCCAAGGACTTTTTCATAACTAGACATTAAGAAAAAAAATGTAGCTTTCGACACACTTCTCAGATTTCCCAAAGAAACACATTAATTTCACTCAGTGTAAAAAGCACAAAAAAAACCCATTACATTTTCAAAAAGGAACTTGCCCTGAGGTGATAAACCAATCTCAATCTCAAAATTGGCGATAGGACTCAAGCGAGAAAAGGTTACTTTAGACACAGTCACCCGATTTGGAAAAGAAACATATTCAGGTTCCCCACGGTCTGAAAAGGTCAAACACGTTCAATTTTCAAGTACGAACTTTCTCTGAGGAGATAAACCAATCTGTATCTCAAAATTGGCAATAGGACTCAAGCGAGAGTAGGATACCTTAGACAAAGTGATCCGATTTGCAAAAGAAACACATATTCATGTTCCACAAGGTCTGAAAAGGTCAAACACGTTCAATTTTCAAGTACGAACTTTCTCTGAGGTGATAAACCAATCTGTATCTCAAAATTGGCAATAGGACTCAAATAAGCTAGAAAGGGTAACTTTAGACAGATGAGCCGATTTGCAAAAGAAACACATATTCATGTTCCCGAAGGTCTGAAAAGGTCAAAACACATTCAATTCTCTAACGAGAATTTTCCCTAAAAAGTTAGACCAACGTGTTTTTCATTCCTGGACTATTCTGACAGAAAATGGAACTTTCGACACACTGCTCAGATTTCCAAAAGAAACACATAATCATGTTCTTCACAGTCTGAAAAGCAGAAGAACTCATTCCATTTTCAAGAACGATCATTCCCTGAGGTAATAAACCAATCTGAATCTCAAAATTGGAATAGGACTCAAATAAGCTAGAAAAGGTAACTTTAGACACAGTCATCGAATTTCCAAAAAAAAACACATATTCATGTTCCCCACAGTCTGAATATCACAAAAACACATTCCATTTTCAAGTACGAACTTTCTCTGAGGTTATAAACCAATCTGTATCTCAAAATTGGCAATAGGACTCAAGCGAGAGTAGGATACCTTAGATAAAGTGATCCGAATTGCAAAAGAAACACATATTCATGTTCCCCAAGGTCTGAAAAGGTCAAACACGTTCAATTTTCAAGGACGAACTTTCTCTGAGGTGATAATCCAATCTGTATCTCAAAATTGGCAATAGGACTCAAGCGAGAAAAGGATACCATAGACAAAGTGATCCGATTTGCAAAAGAAATACATATTCATGTTCCCCAAGGTCTGAAAAGGTCAAAACACATTCAATTTTCTAACAAGAATTTTCCCTAAAAAGTTAGAGCAAGGTGTTTTTCATAACTGGACCATTCTGACAGAAAATGTAATTTTCGACACACTGCTGAGATTTCAAAAAAACACACATAATCATGTTCCTCACAGTCTGAAAAGCACAAAAACTCAATCCATTTTCAAAAACGAACTTTCCCTGAGCTGATAAGCCAATCTGAATCTCAAAATTGGCGATAGGACTCAAGCGAGAAAAGGTTACTTTAGACACAGTCAACCAATCTGCAAAAGAAACACATATTCATGTTCCCCACGGTCTGAAAAGGTCAAACGTTCAATTTTCATGAACGATCATTTCCTGAGGTAATAAATTTTCAATTTTCAAACGCGAACTTTCCCTAAAAATTTAGACCCAAGGACTTTTTCATAACTAGACATTAAGAAAAAAAATGTAGCTTTCGACACACTTCTCAGATTTCCCAAAGAAACACATTAATTTCACTCAGTGTAAAAAGCACAAAAAAAACCCATTACATTTTCAAAAAGGAACTTGCCCTGAGGTGATAAACCAATCTCAATCTCAAAATTGGCGATAGGACTCAAGCGAGAAAAGGTTACTTTAGACACAGTCACCCGATTTGGAAAAGAAACATATTCAGGTTCCCCACGGTCTGAAAAGGTCAAACACGTTCAATTTTCAAGTACGAACTTTCTCTGAGGAGATAAACCAATCTGTATCTCAAAATTGGCAATAGGACTCAAGCGAGAGTAGGATACCTTAGACAAAGTGATCCGATTTGCAAAAGAAACACATATTCATGTTCCACAAGGTCTGAAAAGGTCAAACACGTTCAATTTTCAAGTACGAACTTTCTCTGAGGTGATAAACCAATCTGTATCTCAAAATTGGCAATAGGACTCAAATAAGCTAGAAAGGGTAACTTTAGACAGATGAGCCGATTTGCAAAAGAAACACATATTCATGTTCCCGAAGGTCTGAAAAGGTCAAAACACATTCAATTCTCTAACGAGAATTTTCCCTAAAAAGTTAGAGCAAGGTGTTTTTCATAACTGGACCATTCTGACAGAAAATGTAATTTTCGACACACTGCTGAGATTTCAAAAAAACACACATAATCATGTTCCTCACAGTCTGAAAAGCACAAAAACTCAATCCATTTTCAAAAACGAACTTTCCCTGAGCTGATAAGCCAATCTGAATCTCAAAATTGGCGATAGGACTCAAGCGAGAAAAGGTTACTTTAGACACAGTCACCCGATTTGGAAAAGAAACATATTCATGTTCCACACGGTCTGAAAAGGTCAAACACGTTCAATTTTCAAGTACGAACTTTCTCTGAGGTGATAAACCAATCTGTATCTCAAAATTGGCAATAGGACTCAAATAAGCTAGAAAAGGTAACTTTAGACACAGTCAACCAATCTGCAAAAGAAACACATATTCATGTTCCCCACGGTCTGAAAAGGTCAAACGTTCAATTTTCATGAACGATCATTTCCTGAGGTAATAAATTTTCAATTTTCAAACGCGAACTTTCCCTAAAAATTTAGACCCAAGGACTTTTTCATAACTAGACATTAAGAAAAAAAATGTAGCTTTCGACACACTTCTCAGATTTCCCAAAGAAACACATTAATTTCACTCAGTGTAAAAAGCACAAAAAAAACCCATTACATTTTCAAGAAGGAACTTGCCCTGAGGTGATAAACCAATCTCAATCTCAAAATTGGCGATAGGACTCTAGCGAGAAAAGGTTACTTTAGACACAGTCACCCGATTTGGAAAAGAAACATATTCAGGTTCCCCACGGTCTGAAAAGGTCAAACACGTTCAATTTTCAAGTACGAACTTTCTCTGAGGAGATAAACCAATCTGTATCTCAAAATTGGCAATAGGACTCACGCGAGAGTAGGATACCTTAGACAAAGTGATCCGATTTGCAAAAGAAACACATATTCATGTTCCACAAGGTCTGAAAAGGTCAAACACGTTCAATTTTCAAGTACGAACTTTCTCTGAGGTGATAAACCAATCTATCTCAAAATTGGCAATAGGACTCAAATAAGCTAGAAAGGGTAACTTTAGACAGATGAGCCGATTTGCAAAAGAAACACATATTCATGTTCCCGAAGGTCTGAAAAGGTCAAAACACATTCAATTCTCTAACGAGAATTTTCCCTAAAAAGTTAGACCAACGTGTTTTTCATTCCTGGACTATTCTGACAGAAAATGGAACTTTCGACACACTGCTCAGATTTCCAAAAGAAACACATAATCATGTTCTTCACAGTCTGAAAAGCAGAAGAACTCATTCCATTTTCAAGAACGATCATTCCCTGAGGTAATAAACCAATCTGAATCTCAAAATTGGAATAGGACTCAAATAAGCTAGAAAAGGTAACTTTAGACACAGTCATCGAATTTCCAAAAAAAAACACATATTCATGTTCCCCACAGTCTGAATATCACAAAAACACATTCCATTTTCAAGTACGAACTTTCTCTGAGGTTATAAACCAATCTGTATCTCAAAATTGGCAATAGGACTCAAGCGAGAGTAGGATACCTTAGATAAAGTGATCCGAATTGCAAAAGAAACACATATTCATGTTCCCCAAGGTCTGAAAAGGTCAAACACGTTCAATTTTCAAGGACGAACTTTCTCTGAGGTGATAATCCAATCTGTATCTCAAAATTGGCAATAGGACTCAAGCGAGAAAAGGATACCTTAGACAAAGTGATCCGATTTGCAAAAGAAATACATATTCATGTTCCCCAAGGTCTGAAAAGGTCAAAACACATTCAATTTTCTAACAAGAATTTTCCCTAAAAAGTTAGAGCAAGGTGTTTTTCATAACTGGACCATTCTGACAGAAAATGTAATTTTCGACACACTGCTGAGATTTCAAAAAAACACACATAATCATGTTCCTCACAGTCTGAAAAGCACAAAAACTCAATCCATTTTCAAAAACGAACTTTCCCTGAGCTGATAAGCCAATCTGAATCTCAAAATTGGCGATAGGACTCAAGCGAGAAAAGGTTACTTTAGACACAGTCACCCGATTTGGAAAAGAAACATATTCATGTTCCACACGGTCTGAAAAGGTCAAACACGTTCAATTTTCAAGTACGAACTTTCTCTGAGGTGATAAACCAATCTGTATCTCAAAATTGGCAATAGGACTCAAATAAGCTAGAAAAGGTAACTTTAGACACAGTCAACCAATCTGCAAAAGAAACACATATTCATGTTCCCCACGGTCTGAAAAGGTCAAACGTTCAATTTTCATGAACGATCATTTCCTGAGGTAATAAATTTTCAATTTTCAAACGCGAACTTTCCCTAAAAATTTAGACCCAAGGACTTTTTCATAACTAGACATTAAGAAAAAAAATGTAGCTTTTGACACACTTCTCAGATTTCCCAAAGAAACACATTAATTTCACTCAGTGTAAAAAGCACAAAAAAAAACCCATTACATTTTCAAGAAGGAACTTGCCCTGAGGTGATAAACCAATCTCAATCTCAAAATTGGCGATAGGACTCAAGCGAGAAAAGGTTACTTTAGACACAGTCACCCGATTTGGAAAAGAAACATATTCAGGTTCCCCACGGTCTGAAAAGGTCAAACACGTTCAATTTTCAAGTACGAACTTTCTCTGAGGAGATAAACCAATCTGTATCTCAAAATTGGCAATAGGACTCAAGCGAGAGTAGGATACCTTAGACAAAGTGATCCGATTTGCAAAAGAAACACATATTCATGTTCCACAAGGTCTGAAAAGGTCAAACACGTTCAATTTTCAAGTACGAACTTTCTCTGAGGTGATAAACCAATCTGTATCTCAAAATTGGCAATAGGACTCAAATAAGCTAGAAAGGGTAACTTTAGACAGATGAGCCGATTTGCAAAAGAAACACATATTCATGTTCCCGAAGGTCTGAAAAGGTCAAAACACATTCAATTCTCTAACGAGAATTTTCCCTAAAAAGTTAGACCAACGTGTTTTTCATTCCTGGACTATTCTGACAGAAAATGGAACTTTCGACACACTGCTCAGATTTCCAAAAGAAACACATAATCATGTTCTTCACAGTCTGAAAAGCAGAAGAACTCATTCCATTTTCAAGAACGATCATTCCCTGAGGTAATAAACCAATCTGAATCTCAAAATTGGAATAGGACTCAAATAAGCTAGAAAAGGTAACTTTAGACACAGTTATCGAATTTCCAAAAAAAAACACATATTCATGTTCCCCACAGTCTGAATATCACAAAAACACATTCCATTTTCAAGTACGAACTTTCTCTGAGGTTATAAACCAATCTGTATCTCAAAATTGGCAATAGGACTCAAGCGAGAGTAGGATACCTTAGATAAAGTGATCCGAATTGCAAAAGAAACACATATTCATGTTCCCCAAGGTCTGAAAAGGTCAAACACGTTCAATTTTCAAGGACGAACTTTCTCTGAGGTGATAATCCAATCTGTATCTCAAAATTGGCAATAGGACTCAAGCGAGAAAAGGATACCTTAGACAAAGTGATCCGATTTGCAAAAGAAATACATATTCATGTTCCCCAAGGTCTGAAAAGGTCAAAACACATTCAATTTTCTAACAAGAATTTTCCCTAAAAAGTTAGAGCAAGGTGTTTTTCATAACTGGACCATTCTGACAGAAAATGTAATTTTCGACACACTGCTGAGATTTCAAAAAAACACACATAATCATGTTCCTCACAGTCTGAAAAGCACAAAAACTCAATCCATTTTCAAAAACGAACTTTCCCTGAGCTGATAAGCCAATCTGAATCTCAAAATTGGCGATAGGACTCAAGCGAGAAAAGGTTACTTTAGACACAGTCACCCGATTTGGAAAAGAAACATATTCATGTTCCACACGGTCTGAAAAGGTCAAACACGTTCAATTTTCAAGTACGAACTTTCTCTGAGGTGATAAACCAATCTGTATCTCAAAATTGGCAATAGGACTCAAATAAGCTAGAAAAGGTAACTTTAGACACAGTCAACCAATCTGCAAAAGAAACACATATTCATGTTCCCCACGGTCTGAAAAGGTCAAACGTTCAATTTTCATGAACGATCATTTCCTGAGGTAATAAATTTTCAATTTTCAAACGCGAACTTTCCCTAAAAATTTAGACCCAAGGACTTTTTCATAACTAGACATTAAGAAAAAAAATGTAGCTTTTGACACACTTCTCAGATTTCCCAAAGAAACACATTAATTTCACTCAGTGTAAAAAGCACAAAAAAAACCCATTACATTTTCAAGAAGGAACTTGCCCTGAGGTGATAAACCAATCTCAATCTCAAAATTGGCGATAGGACTCAAGCGAGAAAAGGTTACTTTAGACACAGTCACCCGATTTGGAAAAGAAACATATTCAGGTTCCCCACGGTCTGAAAAGGTCAAACACGTTCAATTTTCAAGTACGAACTTTCTCTGAGGAGATAAACCAATCTGTATCTCAAAATTGGCAATAGGACTCAAGCGAGAGTAGGATACCTTAGACAAAGTGATCCGATTTGCAAAAGAAACACATATTCATGTTCCACAAGGTCTGAAAAGGTCAAACACGTTCAATTTTCAAGTACGAACTTTCTTTGAGGTGATAAACCAATCTGTATCTCAAAATTGGCAATAGGACTCAAATAAGCTAGAAAGGGTAACTTTAGACAGATGAGCCGATTTGCAAAAGAAACACATATTCATGTTCCCGAAGGTCTGAAAAGGTCAAAACACATTCAATTCTCTAACGAGAATTTTCCCTAAAAAGTTAGACCAACGTGTTTTTCATTCCTGGACTATTCTGACAGAAAATGGAACTTTCGACACACTGCTCAGATTTCCAAAAGAAACACATAATCATGTTCTTCACAGTCTGAAAAGCAGAAGAACTCATTCCATTTTCAAGAACGATCATTCCCTGAGGTAATAAACCAATCTGAATCTCAAAATTGGAATAGGACTCAAATAAGCTAGAAAAGGTAACTTTAGACACAGTCATCGAATTTCCAAAAAAAAACACATATTCATGTTCCCCACAGTCTGAATATCACAAAAACACATTCCATTTTCAAGTACGAACTTTCTCTGAGGTTATAAACCAATCTGTATCTCAAAATTGGCAATAGGACTCAAGCGAGAGTAGGATACCTTAGATAAAGTGATCCGAATTGCAAAAGAAACACATATTCATGTTCCCCAAGGTCTGAAAAGGTCAAACACGTTCAATTTTCAAGGACGAACTTTCTCTGAGGTGATAATCCAATCTGTATCTCAAAATTGGCAATAGGACTCAAGCGAGAAAAGGATACCTTAGACAAAGTGATCCGATTTGCAAAAGAAATACATATTCATGTTCCCCAAGGTCTGAAAAGGTCAAAACACATTCAATTTTCTAACAAGAATTTTCCCTAAAAAGTTAGAGCAAGGTGTTTTTCATAACTGGACCATTCTGACAGAAAATGTAATTTTCGACACACTGCTGAGATTTCAAAAAAACACACATAATCATGTTCCTCACAGTCTGAAAAGCACAAAAACTCAATCCATTTTCAAAAACGAACTTTCCCTGAGCTGATAAGCCAATCTGAATCTCAAAATTGGCGATAGGACTCAAGCGAGAAAAGGTTACTTTAGACACAGTCACCCGATTTGGAAAAGAAACATATTCATGTTCCACACGGTCTGAAAAGGTCAAACACGTTCAATTTTCAAGTACGAACTTTCTCTGAGGTGATAAACCAATCTGTATCTCAAAATTGGCAATAGGACTCAAATAAGCTAGAAAAGGTAACTTTAGACACAGTCAACCAATCTGCAAAAGAAACACATATTCATGTTCCCCACGGTCTGAAAAGGTCAAACGTTCAATTTTCATGAACGATCATTTCCTGAGGTAATAAATTTTCAATTTTCAAACGCGAACTTTCCCTAAAAATTTAGACCCAAGGACTTTTTCATAACTAGACATTAAGAAAAAAAATGTAGCTTTTGACACACTTCTCAGATTTCCCAAAGAAACACATTAATTTCACTCAGTGTAAAAAGCACAAAAAAAACCCATTACATTTTCAAGAAGGAACTTGCCCTGAGGTGATAAACCAATCTCAATCTCAAAATTGGCGATAGGACTCAAGCGAGAAAAGGTTACTTTAGACACAGTCACCCGATTTGGAAAAGAAACATATTCAGGTTCCCCACGGTCTGAAAAGGTCAAACACGTTCAATTTTCAAGTACGAACTTTCTCTGAGGAGATAAACCAATCTGTATCTCAAAATTGGCAATAGGACTCAAGCGAGAGTAGGATACCTTAGACAAAGTGATCCGATTTGCAAAAGAAACACATATTCATGTTCCACAAGGTCTGAAAAGGTCAAACACGTTCAATTTTCAAGTACGAACTTTCTCTGAGGTGATAAACCAATCTGTATCTCAAAATTGGCAATAGGACTCAAATAAGCTAGAAAGGGTAACTTTAGACAGATGAGCCGATTTGCAAAAGAAACACATATTCATGTTCCCGAAGGTCTGAAAAGGTCAAAACACATTCAATTCTCTAACGAGAATTTTCCCTAAAAAGTTAGACCAACGTGTTTTTCATTCCTGGACTATTCTGACAGAAAATGGAACTTTCGACACACTGCTCAGATTTCCAAAAGAAACACATAATCATGTTCTTCACAGTCTGAAAAGCAGAAGAACTCATTCCATTTTCAAGAACGATCATTCCCTGAGGTAATAAACCAATCTGAATCTCAAAATTGGAATAGGACTCAAATAAGCTAGAAAAGGTAACTTTAGACACAGTCATCGAATTTCCAAAAAAAAACACATATTCATGTTCCCCACAGTCTGAATATCACAAAAACACATTCCATTTTCAAGTACGAACTTTCTCTGAGGTTATAAACCAATCTGTATCTCAAAATTGGCAATAGGACTCAAGCGAGAGTAGGATACCTTAGATAAAGTGATCCGAATTGCAAAAGAAACACATATTCATGTTCCCCAAGGTCTGAAAAGGTCAAACACGTTCAATTTTCAAGGACGAACTTTCTCTGAGGTGATAATCCAATCTGTATCTCAAAATTGGCAATAGGACTCAAGCGAGAAAAGGATACCTTAGACAAAGTGATCCGATTTGCAAAAGAAATACATATTCATGTTCCCCAAGGTCTGAAAAGGTCAAAACACATTCAATTTTCTAACAAGAATTTTCCCTAAAAAGTTAGAGCAAGGTGTTTTTCATAACTGGACCATTCTGACAGAAAATGTAATTTTCGACACACTGCTGAGATTTCAAAAAAACACACATAATCATGTTCCTCACAGTCTGAAAAGCACAAAAACTCAATCCATTTTCAAAAACGAACTTTCCCTGAGCTGATAAGCCAATCTGAATCTCAAAATTGGCGATAGGACTCAAGCGAGAAAAGGTTACTTTAGACACAGTCACCCGATTTGGAAAAGAAACATATTCATGTTCCACACGGTCTGAAAAGGTCAAACACGTTCAATTTTCAAGTACGAACTTTCTCTGAGGTGATAAACCAATCTGTATCTCAAAATTGGCAATAGGACTCAAATAAGCTAGAAAAGGTAACTTTAGACACAGTCAACCAATCTGCAAAAGAAACACATATTCATGTTCCCCACGGTCTGAAAAGGTCAAACGTTCAATTTTCATGAACGATCATTTCCTGAGGTAATAAATTTTCAATTTTCAAACGCGAACTTTCCCTAAAAATTTAGACCCAAGGACTTTTTCATAACTAGACATTAAGAAAAAAAATGTAGCTTTCGACACACTTCTCAGATTTCCCAAAGAAACACATTAATTTCACTCAGTGTAAAAAGCACAAAAAAAACCCATTACATTTTCAAGAAGGAACTTGCCCTGAGGTGATAAACCAATCTCAATCTCAAAATTGGCGATAGGACTCAAGCGAGAAAAGGTTACTTTAGACACAGTCACCCGATTTGGAAAAGAAACATATTCAGGTTCCCCACGGTCTGAAAAGGTCAAACACGTTCAATTTTCAAGTACGAACTTTCTCTGAGGAGATAAACCAATCTGTATCTCAAAATTGGCAATAGGACTCACGCGAGAGTAGGATACCTTAGACAAAGTGATCCGATTTGCAAAAGAAACACATATTCATGTTCCACAAGGTCTGGAAAGGTCAAACACGTTCAATTTTCAAGTACGAACTTTCTCTGAGGTGATAAACCAATCTGTATCTCAAAATTGGCAATAGGACTCAAATAAGCTAGAAAGGGTAACTTTAGACAGATGAGCCGATTTGCAAAAGAAACACATATTCATGTTCCCGAAGGTCTGAAAAGGTCAAAACACATTCAATTCTCTAACGAGAATTTTCCCTAAAAAGTTAGACCAACGTGTTTTTCATTCCTGGACTATTCTGACAGAAAATGGAACTTTCGACACACTGCTCAGATTTCCAAAAGAAACACATAATCATGTTCTTCACAGTCTGAAAAGCAGAAGAACTCATTCCATTTTCAAGAACGATCATTCCCTGAGGTAATAAACCAATCTGAATCTCAAAATTGGAATAGGACTCAAATAAGCTAGAAAAGGTAACTTTAGACACAGTCATCGAATTTCCAAAAAAAAACACATATTCATGTTCCCCACAGTCTGAATATCACAAAAACACATTCCATTTTCAAGTACGAACTTTCTCTGAGGTTATAAACCAATCTGTATCTCAAAATTGGCAATAGGACTCAAGCGAGAGTAGGATACCTTAGATAAAGTGATCCGAATTGCAAAAGAAACACATATTCATGTTCCCCAAGGTCTGAAAAGGTCAAACACGTTCAATTTTCAAGGACGAACTTTCTCTGAGGTGATAATCCAATCTGTATCTCAAAATTGGCAATAGGACTCAAGCGAGAAAAGGATACCTTAGACAAAGTGATCCGATTTGCAAAAGAAATACATATTCATGTTCCCCAAGGTCTGAAAAGGTCAAAACACATTCAATTTTCTAACAAGAATTTTCCCTAAAAAGTTAGAGCAAGGTGTTTTTCATAACTGGACCATTCTGACAGAAAATGTAATTTTCGACACACTGCTGAGATTTCAAAAAAACACACATAATCATGTTCCTCACAGTCTGAAAAGCACAAAAACTCAATCCATTTTCAAAAACGAACTTTCCCTGAGCTGATAAGCCAATCTGAATCTCAAAATTGGCGATAGGACTCAAGCGAGAAAAGGTTACTTTAGACACAGTCACCCGATTTGGAAAAGAAACATATTCATGTTCCACACGGTCTGAAAAGGTCAAACACGTTCAATTTTCAAGTACGAACTTTCTCTGAGGTGATAAACCAATCTGTATCTCAAAATTGGCAATAGGACTCAAATAAGCTAGAAAAGGTAACTTTAGACACAGTCAACCAATCTGCAAAAGAAACACATATTCATGTTCCCCACGGTCTGAAAAGGTCAAACGTTCAATTTTCATGAACGATCATTTCCTGAGGTAATAAATTTTCAATTTTCAAACGCGAACTTTCCCTAAAAATTTAGACCCAAGGACTTTTTCATAACTAGACATTAAGAAAAAAAATGTAGCTTTTGACACACTTCTCAGATTTCCCAAAGAAACACATTAATTTCACTCAGTGTAAAAAGCACAAAAAAAACCCATTACATTTTCAAGAAGGAACTTGCCCTGAGGTGATAAACCAATCTCAATCTCAAAATTGGCGATAGGACTCAAGCGAGAAAAGGTTACTTTAGACACAGTCACCCGATTTGGAAAAGAAACATATTCAGGTTCCCCACGGTCTGAAAAGGTCAAACACGTTCAATTTTCAAGTACGAACTTTCTCTGAGGAGATAAACCAATCTGTATCTCAAAATTGGCAATAGGACTCAAGCGAGAGTAGGATACCTTAGACAAAGTGATCCGATTTGCAAAAGATTTGCATATTCATGTTCCACAAGGTCTGAAAAGGTCAAACACGTTCAATTTTCAAGTACGAACTTTCTCTGAGGTGATAAACCAATCTGTATCTCAAAATTGGCAATAGGACTCAAATAAGCTAGAAAGGGTAACTTTAGACAGATGAGCCGATTTGCAAAAGAAACACATATTCATGTTCCCGAAGGTCTGAAAAGGTCAAAACACATTCAATTCTCTAACGAGAATTTTCCCTAAAAAGTTAGACCAACGTGTTTTTCATTCCTGGACTATTCTGACAGAAAATGGAACTTTCGACACACTGCTCAGATTTCCAAAAGAAACACATAATCATGTTCTTCACAGTCTGAAAAGCAGAAGAACTCATTCCATTTTCAAGAACGATCATTCCCTGAGGTAATAAACCAATCTGAATCTCAAAATTGGAATAGGACTCAAATAAGCTAGAAAAGGTAACTTTAGACACAGTCATCGAATTTCCAAAAAAAAACACATATTCATGTTCCCCACAGTCTGAATATCACAAAAACACATTCCATTTTCAAGTACGAACTTTCTCTGAGGTTATCAACCAATCTGTATCTCAAAATTGGCAATAGGACTCAAGCGAGAGTAGGATACCTTAGATAAAGTGATCCGAATTGCAAAAGAAACACATATTCATGTTCCCCAAGGTCTGAAAAGGTCAAACACGTTCAATTTTCAAGGACGAACTTTCTCTGAGGTGATAATCCAATCTGTATCTCAAAATTGGCAATAGGACTCAAGCGAGAAAAGGATACCTTAGACAAAGTGATCCGATTTGCAAAAGAAATACATATTCATGTTCCCCAAGGTCTGAAAAGGTCAAAACACATTCAATTTTCTAACAAGAATTTTCCCTAAAAAGTTAGAGCAAGGTGTTTTTCATAACTGGACCATTCTGACAGAAAATGTAATTTTCGACACACTGCTGAGATTTCAAAAAAACACACATAATCATGTTCCTCACAGTCTGAAAAGCACAAAAACTCAATCCATTTTCAAAAACGAACTTTCCCTGAGCTGATAAGCCAATCTGAATCTCAAAATTGGCGATAGGACTCAAGCGAGAACACAGTCACCCGATTTGGAAAAGAAACATATTCATGTTCCACACGGTCTGAAAAGGTCAAACACGTTCAATTTTCAAGTACGAACTTTCTCTGAGGTGATAAACCAATCTGTATCTCAAAATTGGCAATAGGACTCAAATAAGCTAGAAAAGGTAACTTTAGACACAGTCAACCAATCTGCAAAAGAAACACATATTCATGTTCCCCACGGTCTGAAAAGGTCAAACGTTCAATTTTCATGAACGATCATTTCCTGAGGTAATAAATTTTCAATTTTCAAACGCGAACTTTCCCTAAAAATTTAGACCCAAGGACTTTTTCATAACTAGACATTAAGAAAAAAAATGTAGCTTTCGACACACTTCTCAGATTTCCCAAAGAAACACATTAATTTCACTCAGTGTAAAAAGCACAAAAAAAACCCATTACATTTTCAAGAAGGAACTTGCCCTGAGGTGATAAACCAATCTCAATCTCAAAATTGGCGATAGGACTCAAGCGAGAAAAGGTTACTTTAGACACAGTCACCCGATTTGGAAAAGAAACATATTCAGGTTCCCCACGGTCTGAAAAGGTCAAACACGTTCAATTTTCAAGTACGAACTTTCTCTGAGGAGATAAACCAATCTGTATCTCAAAATTGGCAATAGGACTCACGCGAGAGTAGGATACCTTAGACAAAGTGATCCGATTTGCAAAAGAAACACATATTCATGTTCCACAAGGTCTGAAAAGGTCAAACACGTTCAATTTTCAAGTACGAACTTTCTCTGAGGTGATAAACCAATCTGTATCTCAAAATTGGCAATAGGACTCAAATAAGCTAGAAAGGGTAACTTTAGACAGATGAGCCGATTTGCAAAAGAAACACATATTCATGTTCCCGAAGGTCTGAAAAGGTCAAAACACATTCAATTCTCTAACGAGAATTTTCCCTAAAAAGTTAGACCAACGTGTTTTTCATTCCTGGACTATTCTGACAGAAAATGGAACTTTCGACACACTGCTCAGATTTCCAAAAGAAACACATAATCATGTTCTTCACAGTCTGAAAAGCAGAAGAACTCATTCCATTTTCAAGAAC
Organism: Masticophis lateralis; assembly: GCA_030761175.1. Taxonomy (NCBI): domain Eukaryota; kingdom Metazoa; phylum Chordata; class Lepidosauria; order Squamata; family Colubridae; genus Masticophis; species Masticophis lateralis. The sequence goes on along the minus strand of JAUDYJ010000012.1, from coordinate 25,023,452 downwards.
GATCATTCCCTGAGGTAATAAACCAATCTGAATCTCAAAATTGGAATAGGACTCAAATAAGCTAGAAAAGGTAACTTTAGACACAGTCATCGAATTTCCAAAAAAAAAACACATATTCATGTTCCCCACAGTCTGAATATCACAAAAACACATTCCATTTTCAAGTACGAACTTTCTCTGAGGTTATAAACCAATCTGTATCTCAAAATTGGCAATAGGACTCAAGCGAGAGTAGGATACCTTAGATAAAGTGATCCGAATTGCAAAAGAAACACATATTCATGTTCCCCAAGGTCTGAAAAGGTCAAACACGTTCAATTTTCAAGGACGAACTTTCTCTGAGGTGATAATCCAATCTGTATCTCAAAATTGGCAATAGGACTCAAGCGAGAAAAGGATACCTTAGACAAAGTGATCCGATTTGCAAAAGAAATACATATTCATGTTCCCCAAGGTCTGAAAAGGTCAAAACACATTCAATTTTCTAACAAGAATTTTCCCTAAAAAGTTAGAGCAAGGTGTTTTTCATAACTGGACCATTCTGACAGAAAATGTAATTTTCGACACACTGCTGAGATTTCAAAAAAACACACATAATCATGTTCCTCACAGTCTGAAAAGCACAAAAACTCAATCCATTTTCAAAAACGAACTTTCCCTGAGCTGATAAGCCAATCTGAATCTCAAAATTGGCGATAGGACTCAAGCGAGAAAAGGTTACTTTAGACACAGTCACCCGATTTGGAAAAGAAACATATTCATGTTCCACACGGTCTGAAAAGGTCAAACACGTTCAATTTTCAAGTACGAACTTTCTCTGAGGTGATAAACCAATCTGTATCTCAAAATTGGCAATAGGACTCAAATAAGCTAGAAAAGGTAACTTTAGACACAGTCAACCAATCTGCAAAAGAAACACATATTCATGTTCCCCACGGTCTGAAAAGGTCAAACGTTCAATTTTCATGAACGATCATTTCCTGAGGTAATAAATTTTCAATTTTCAAACGCGAACTTTCCCTAAAAATTTAGACCCAAGGACTTTTTCATAACTAGACATTAAGAAAAAAAATGTAGCTTTCGACACACTTCTCAGATTTCCCAAAGAAACACATTAATTTCACTCAGTGTAAAAAGCACAAAAAAAACCCATTACATTTTCAAGAAGGAACTTGCCCTGAGGTGATAAACCAATCTCAATCTCAAAATTGGCGATAGGACTCAAGCGAGAAAAGGTTACTTTAGACACAGTCACCCGATTTGGAAAAGAAACATATTCAGGTTCCCCACGGTCTGAAAAGGTCAAACACATTCAATTTTCAAGTACGAACTTTCTCTGAGGAGATAAACCAATCTATATCTCAAAATTGGCAATAGGACTCAAGCGAGAGTAGGATACCTTAGACAAAGTGATCCGATTTGCAAAAGAAACACATATTCATGTTCCACAAGGTCTGAAAAGGTCAAACACGTTCAATTTTCAAGTACGAACTTTCTCTGAGGTGATAAACCAATCTGTATCTCAAAATTGGCAATAGGACTCAAATAAGCTAGAAAGGGTAACTTTAGACAGATGAGCCGATTTGCAAAAGAAACACATATTCATGTTCCCGAAGGTCTGAAAAGGTCAAAACACATTCAATTCTCTAACGAGAATTTTCCCTAAAAAGTTAGACCAACGTGTTTTTCATTCCTGGACTATTCTGACAGAAAATGGAACTTTCGACACACTGCTCAGATTTCCAAAAGAAACACATAATCATGTTCTTCACAGTCTGAAAAGCAGAAGAACTCATTCCATTTTCAAGAACGATCATTCCCTGAGGTAATAAACCAATCTGAATCTCAAAATTGGAATAGGACTCAAATAAGCTAGAAAAGGTAACTTTAGACACAGTCATCGAATTTCCAAAAAAAAACACATATTCATGTTCCCCACAGTCTGAATATCACAAAAACACATTCCATTTTCAAGTACGAACTTTCTCTGAGGTTATAAACCAATCTGTATCTCAAAATTGGCAATAGGACTCAAGCGAGAGTAGGATACCTTAGATAAAGTGATCCGATTTGCAAAAGAAACACATATTCATGTTCCACAAGGTCTGAAAAGGTCAAACACATTCAATTTTCAAGTACGAACTTTCTCTGAGGTGATAAACCAATCTGTATCTCAAAATTGGCAATAGGACTCAAGCGAGAAAAGGATACCTTAGACAAAGTGATCCGATTTGCAAAAGAAATACATATTCATGTTCCCCAAGGTCTGAAAAGGTCAAAACACATTCAATTTTCTACCAAGAATTTTCCCTAAAAAGTTAGGGCAAGGTGTTTTTCATAACTGGACCATTCTGACAGAAAATGTAACTTTCGACACACTGCTCAGATTTCCAAAAGAAACACATAACCATGTTCCTCACAGTCTGAAAAGCACAAGAACTCATTCCATTTTCAAAAACGAACTTTCCCTGAGGTGATAAGCCAATCTGAATCTCAAAATTGGCAATAGGACTCAAATAAGCTAGAAAAGGTAACTTTAGACACAGTCAACCAATCTGCAAAAGAAACACATATTCATGTTCCACACGGTCTGAAAAGGTCAAACGTTCAATTTTCATGAACGATCATTTTCTGAGGTAATAAATTTTCAATTTTCAAACGCGAACTTTCCCTAAAAATTAGGCCCAAGGAGTTTTTCATAACTAGACGTTATTAAGAAAAAAAATGTAGCTTTCGACACACTTCTCAGTTTTCCCACAGAGACACATTAATTTCACTCAGTGTAAAAAGCACAAAAAAAATCCCATTATATTTTCAAGAAGGAACTTGCCCTGAGGTGATAAACCAATCTCAATCTCAAAATTGGCGATAGGACTCAAGCGAGAAAAGGTTACTTTAGACACAGTCACCCGATTTGCAAAAGAAACACATATTCAGGTTTCCCACGGTCTGAAGAGAAAGAAAACATATTCCATTTTCAAGTACGAACTTTGCCTAAGGAGATGAACCTATCAGTATCTCGCAATTGGCAATAGGACTCAAATAAGCTAGAAAAGGTAACTTTAGACAGATGAGCCTATTTGCAAAAGAAACACATATTCATGTTCCCGAAGGTCTGAAAAGGTCAAAACACATTCAATTCTCTAACGAGAATTTTCCCTAAAAAGTTAGACCAACGTGTTTTTGATTCCTGGACTATTCTGACAGAAAATGGAACTTTCGACACACTGCTCAGATTTCCAAAAGAAACACATAATCATGTTCTTCACAGTCTGAAAAGCAGAAGAACTCATTCCATTTTCAAGAACGATCATTCCCTGAGGTAATAAACCAATCTGAATATCAAAATTGGAATAGGACTCAAATAAGCTAGAAAAGGTAACTTTAGACACAGTCATCGAATTTCCAAAAAAAAACACATATTCATGTTCCCCACAGTCTGAATATCACAAAAACACATTCCATTTTCAAGTACGAACTTTCTCTGAGGTTATAAACCAATCTGTATCTCAAAATTGGCAATAGGACTCAAGCGAGAGTAGGATACCTTAGATAAAGTGATCCGAATTGCAAAAGAAACACATATTCATGTTCCCCAAGGTCTGAAAAGGTCAAACACGTTCAATTTTCAAGTACGAACTTTCTCTGAGGTGATAATCCAATCTGTATCTCATAATTGGCAATAGGACTCAAGCGAGAAAAGGATACCTTAGACAAAGTGATCCGATTTGCAAAAGAAATACATATTCATGTTCCCCAAGGTCTGAAAAGGTCAAAACACATTCAATTTTTTAACAAGAATTTTCCCTAAAAAGTTAGAGCAAGGTGTTTTTCATAACTGGACCATTCTGACAGAAAATGTAACTTTCGACACACTGCTCAGATTTCCAAAAGAAACACATAATCATGTTCTTCACAGTCTGAAAAGCAGAAGAACTCATTCCATTTTCAAGAACGATCATTCCCTGAGGTAATAAACCAATCTGAATCTCAAAATTGGAATAGGACTCAAATAAGCTAGAAAAGGTAACTTTAGACACAGTCATCGAATTTCCAAAAAAAAACACATATTCATGTTCCCCACAGTCTGAATATCACAAAAACACATTCCATTTTCAAGTACGAACTTTCTCTGAGGTTATAAACCAATCTGTATCTCAAAATTGGCAATAGGACTCAAGCGAGAGTAGGATACCTTAGATAAAGTGATCCGAATTGCAAAAGAAACACATATTCATGTTCCCCAAGGTCTGAAAAGGTCAAACACGTTCAATTTTCAAGGACGAACTTTCTCTGAGGTGATAATCCAATCTGTATCTGAAAATTGGCAATAGGACTCAAGCGAGAAAAGGATACCTTAGACAAAGTGATCCGATTTGCAAAAGAAATACATATTCATGTTCCCCAAGGTCTGAAAAGGTCAAAACACATTCAATTTTCTAACAAGAATTTTCCCTAAAAAGTTAGAGCAAGGTGTTTTTCATAACTGGACCATTCTGACAGAAAATGTAATTTTCGACACACTGCTGAGATTTCAAAAAAACACACATAATCATGTTCCTCACAGTCTGAAAAGCACAAAAACTCATTCCATTTTCAAAAACGAACTTTCCCTGAGCTGATAAGCCAATCTGAATCTCAAAATTGGCGATAGGACTCAAGCGAGAAAAGGTTACTTTAGACACAGTCACCCGATTTGGAAAAGAAACATATTCATGTTCCACACGGTCTGAAAAGGTCAAACACGTTCAATTTTCAAGTACGAACTTTCTCTGAGGTGATAAACCAATCTGTATCTCAAAATTGGCAATAGGACTCAAATAAGCTAGAAAAGGTAACTTTAGACACAGTCAACCAATCTGCAAAAGAAACACATATTCATGTTCCCCACGGTCTGAAAAGGTCAAACGTTCAATTTTCATGAACGATCATTTCCTGAGGTAATAAATTTTCAATTTTCAAACGCGAACTTTCCCTAAAAATTTAGACCCAAGGACTTTTTCATAACTAGACATTAAGAAAAAAAATGTAGCTTTCGACACACTTCTCAGATTTCCCAAAGAAACACATTAATTTCACTCAGTGTAAAAAGCACAAAAAAAACCCATTACATTTTCAAAAAGGAACTTGCCCTGAGGTGATAAACCAATCTCAATCTCAAAATTGGCGATAGGACTCAAGCGAGAAAAGGTTACTTTAGACACAGTCACCCGATTTGGAAAAGAAACATATTCATGTTCCCCACGGTCTGAAAAGGTCAAACGTTCAATTTTCATGAACGATCATTTCCTGAGGTAATAAATTTTCAATTTTCAAACGCGAACTTTCCCTAAAAATTTAGACCCAAGGACTTTTTCATAACTAGACATTAAGAAAAAAAATGTAGCTTTCGACACACTTCTCAGATTTCCCAAAGAAACACATTAATTTCACTCAGTGTAAAAAGCACAAAAAAAACCCATTACATTTTCAAGAAGGAACTTGCCCTGAGGTGATAAACCAATCTCAATCTCAAAATTGGCGATAGGACTCAAGCGAGAAAAGGTTACTTTAGACACAGTCACCCGATTTGCAAAAGAAACACATATTCAGGTTTCCCACGGTCTGAAGAGAAAGAAAACATATTCCATTTTCAAGTACGAACTTTGCCTAAGGAGATGAACCTATCAGTATCTCGCAATTGGCAATAGGACTCAAATAAGCTAGAAAAGGTAACTTTAGACAGATGAGCCTATTTGCAAAAGAAACACATATTCATGTTCCCGAAGGTCTGAAAAGGTCAAAACACATTCAATTCTCTAACGAGAATTTTCCCTAAAAAGTTAGACCAACGTGTTTTTGATTCCTGGACTATTCTGACAGAAAATGGAACTTTCGACACACTGCTCAGATTTCCAAAAGAAACACATAATCATGTTCTTCACAGTCTGAAAAGCAGAAGAACTCATTCCATTTTCAAGAACGATCATTCCCTGAGGTAATAAACCAATCTGAATATCAAAATTGGAATAGGACTCAAATAAGCTAGAAAAGGTAACTTTAGACACAGTCATCGAATTTCCAAAAAAAAACACATATTCATGTTCCCCACAGTCTGAATATCACAAAAACACATTCCATTTTCAAGTACGAACTTTCTCTGAGGTTATAAACCAATCTGTATCTCAAAATTGGCAATAGGACTCAAGCGAGAGTAGGATACCTTAGATAAAGTGATCCGAATTGCAAAAGAAACACATATTCATGTTCCCCAAGGTCTGAAAAGGTCAAACACGTTCAATTTTCAAGTACGAACTTTCTCTGAGGTGATAATCCAATCTGTATCTCATAATTGGCAATAGGACTCAAGCGAGAAAAGGATACCTTAGACAAAGTGATCCGATTTGCAAAAGAAATACATATTCATGTTCCCCAAGGTCTGAAAAGGTCAAAACACATTCAATTTTTTAACAAGAATTTTCCCTAAAAAGTTAGAGCAAGGTGTTTTTCATAACTGGACCATTCTGACAGAAAATGTAACTTTCGACACACTGCTCAGATTTCCAAAAGAAACACATAATCATGTTCTTCACAGTCTGAAAAGCAGAAGAACTCATTCCATTTTCAAGAACGATCATTCCCTGAGGTAATAAACCAATCTGAATCTCAAAATTGGAATAGGACTCAAATAAGCTAGAAAAGGTAACTTTAGACACAGTCATCGAATTTCCAAAAAAAAACACATATTCATGTTCCCCACAGTCTGAATATCACAAAAACACATTCCATTTTCAAGTACGAACTTTCTCTGAGGTTATAAACCAATCTGTATCTCAAAATTGGCAATAGGACTCAAGCGAGAGTAGGATACCTTAGATAAAGTGATCCGAATTGCAAAAGAAACACATATTCATGTTCCCCAAGGTCTGAAAAGGTCAAACACGTTCAATTTTCAAGTACGAACTTTCTCTGAGGTGATAATCCAATCTGTATCTGAAAATTGGCAATAGGACTCAAGCGAGAAAAGGATACCTTAGACAAAGTGATCCGATTTGCAAAAGAAATACATATTCATGTTCCCCAAGGTCTGAAAAGGTCAAAACACATTCAATTTTCTAACAAGAATTTTCCCTAAAAAGTTAGAGCAAGGTGTTTTTCATAACTGGACCATTCTGACAGAAAATGTAATTTTCGACACACTGCTGAGATTTCAAAAAAACACACATAATCATGTTCCTCACAGTCTGAAAAGCACAAAAACTCATTCCATTTTCAAAAACGAACTTTCCCTGAGCTGATAAGCCAATCTGAATCTCAAAATTGGCGATAGGACTCAAGCGAGAAAAGGTTACTTTAGACACAGTCACCCGATTTGGAAAAGAAACATATTCATGTTCCACACGGTCTGAAAAGGTCAAACACGTTCAATTTTCAAGTACGAACTTTCTCTGAGGTGATAAACCAATCTGTATCTCAAAATTGGCAATAGGACTCAAATAAGCTAGAAAAGGTAACTTTAGACACAGTCAACCAATCTGCAAAAGAAACACATATTCATGTTCCCCACGGTCTGAAAAGGTCAAACGTTCAATTTTCATGAACGATCATTTCCTGAGGTAATAAATTTTCAATTTTCAAACGCGAACTTTCCCTAAAAATTTAGACCCAAGGACTTTTTCATAACTAGACATTAAGAAAAAAAATGTAGCTTTCGACACACTTCTCAGATTTCCCAAAGAAACACATTAATTTCACTCAGTGTAAAAAGCACAAAAAAAAGCCATTACATTTTCAAAAAGGAACTTGCCCTGAGGTGATAAACCAATCTCAATCTCAAAATTGGCGATAGGACTCAAGCGAGAAAAGGTTACTTTAGACACAGTCACCCGATTTGGAAAAGAAACATATTCATGTTCCCCACGGTCTGAAAAGGTCAAACGTTCAATTTTCATGAACGATCATTTCCTGAGGTAATAAATTTTCAATTTTCAAACGCGAACTTTCCCTAAAAATTTAGACCCAAGGACTTTTTCATAACTAGACATTAAGAAAAAAAATGTAGCTTTCGACACACTTCTCAGATTTCCCAAAGAAACACATTAATTTCACTCAGTGTAAAAAGCACAAAAAAAACCCATTACATTTTCAAAAAGGAACTTGCCCTGAGGTGATAAACCAATCTCAATCTCAAAATTGGCGATAGGACTCAAGCGAGAAAAGGTTACTTTAGACACAGTCACCCGATTTGGAAAAGAAACATATTCAGGTTCCCCACGGTCTGAAAAGGTCAAACACGTTCAATTTTCAAGTACGAACTTTCTCTGAGCAGATAAACCAATCTGTATCTCAAAATTGGCAATAGGACTCAAGCGAGAGTAGGATACCTTAGACAAAGTGATCCGATTTGCAAAAGAAACACATATTCATGTTCCCCAAGGTCTGAAAAGGTCAAACACGTTCAATTTTCAAGTACGAACTTTCTCTGAGCAGATAAACCAATCTGTATCTCAAAATTGGCAATAGGACTCAAGCGAGAAAAGGATACCTTAGACAAAGTGATCCGATTTGCAAAAGAAACACATATTCATGTTCCCGAAGGTCTGAAAAGGTCAAAACACATTCAATTTTTTAACAAGAATTTTCCCTAAAAAGTTAGGGCAAGGTGTTTTTCATAACTGGACCATTCTGACAGAAAATGTAATTTTCGACACACTGCTGAGATTTCAAAAAAACACACATAATCATGTTCCTCACAGTCTGAAAAGCACAAAAACTCATTCCATTTTCAAAAACGAACTTTCCCTGAGCTGATAAGCCAATCTGAATCTCAAAATTGGCGATAGGACTCAAGCGAGAAAAGGTTACTTTAGACACAGTCACACGATTTGGAAAAGAAACATATTCATGTTCCACACGGTCTGAAAAGGTCAAACACGTTCAATTTTCAAGTACGAACTTTCTCTGAGGTGATAAACCAATCTGTATCTCAAAATTGGCAATAGGACTCAAATAAGCTAGAAAAGGTAACTTTAGACACAGTCAACCAATCTGCAAAAGAAACACATATTCATGTTCCCCACGGTCTGAAAAGGTCAAACGTTCAATTTTCATGAACGATCATTTCCTGAGGTAATAAATTTTCAATTTTCAAACGCGAACTTTCCCTAAAAATTTAGACCCAAGGACTTTTTCATAACTAGACATTAAGAAAAAAAATGTAACTTTCGACACACTTCTCAGATTTCCCAAAGAAACACATTAATTTCACTCAGTGTAAAAAGCACAAAAAAAACCCATTACATTTTCAAAAAGGAACTTGCCCTGAGGTGATAAACCAATCTCAATCTCAAAATTGGCGATAGGACTCAAGCGAGAAAAGGTTACTTTAGACACAGTCACCCGATTTGGAAAAGAAACATATTCAGGTTCCCCAAGGTCTGAAAAGGTCAAACACGTTCAATTTTCAAGTACGAACTTTCTCTCAGCAGATAAACCAATCTGTATCTCAAAATTGGCAATAGGACTCAAGCGAGAGTAGGATACCTTAGACAAAGTGATCCGATTTGCAAAAGAAATACATATTCATGTTCCCCAAGGTCTGAAAAGGTCAAAACACATTCAATTTTCTAACAAGAATTTTCCCTAAAAAGTTAGGGCAAGGTGTTTTTCATAACTGGACCATTCTGACAGAAAATGTAACTTTCGACACACTGCTCAGATTTCCAAAAGAAACACATAATCATGTTCCTCACAGTATGAAAAGCACAAGAACTCATTCCATTTTCAAAAACGAACTTTCCCTGAGGTGATAAACCAATCTGTATCTCAAAATTGGCAATAGGACTCAAATAAGCTAGAAAATGTAACTTTAGACACAGTCAACCAATCTGCAAAAGAAACACATATTCATGTTCCCCACGGTCTGAAAAGGTCAAACGTTCAATTTTCATGAACGATCATTTCCTGAGGTAATAAATTTTCAATTTTCAAACGCGAACTTTCCCTAAAAATTTAGACCCAAGGACTTTTTCATAACTAGACATTAAGAAAAAAAATGTAGCTTTCGACACACTTCTCAGATTTCCCAAAGAAACACATTAATTTCACTCAGTGTAAAAAGCACAAAAAAAACCCATTACATTTTCAAAAAGGAACTTGCCCTGAGGTGATAAACCAATCTCAATCTCAAAATTGGCGATAGGACTCAAGCGAGAAAAGGTTACTTTAGACACAGTCACCCGATTTGGAAAAGAAACATATTCAGGTTCCCCACGGTCTGAAAAGGTCAAACACGTTCAATTTTCAAGTACGAACTTTCTCTGAGCAGATAAACCAATCTGTATCTCAAAATTGGCAATAGGACTCAAGCGAGAGTAGGATACCTTAGACAAAGTGATCCGATTTGCAAAAGAAACACATATTCATGTTCCCCAAGGTCTGAAAAGGTCAAACACGTTCAATTTTCAAGTACGAACTTTCTCTGAGCAGATAAACCAATCTGTATCTCAAAATTGGCAATAGGACTCAAGCGAGAAAAGGATACCTTAGACAAAGTGATCCGATTTGCAAAAGAAACACATATTCATGTTCCCGAAGGTCTGAAAAGGTCAAAACACATTCAATTTTTTAACAAGAATTTTCCCTAAAAAGTTAGGGCAAGGTGTTTTTCATAACTGGACCATTCTGACAGAAAATGTAATTTTCGACACACTGCTGAGATTTCAAAAAAACACACATAATCATGTTCCTCACAGTCTGAAAAGCACAAAAACTCATTCCATTTTCAAAAACGAACTTTCCCTGAGCTGATAAGCCAATCTGAATCTCAAAATTGGCGATAGGACTCAAGCGAGAAAAGGTTACTTTAGACACAGTCACACGATTTGGAAAAGAAACATATTCATGTTCCACACGGTCTGAAAAGGTCAAACACGTTCAATTTTCAAGTACGAACTTTCTCTGAGGTGATAAACCAATCTGTATCTCAAAATTGGCAATAGGACTCAAATAAGCTAGAAAAGGTAACTTTAGACACAGTCAACCAATCTGCAAAAGAAACACATATTCATGTTCCCCACGGTCTGAAAAGGTCAAACGTTCAATTTTCATGAACGATCATTTCCTGAGGTAATAAATTTTCAATTTTCAAACGCGAACTTTCCCTAAAAATTTAGACCCAAGGACTTTTTCATAACTAGACATTAAGAAAAAAAATGTAACTTTCGACACACTTCTCAGATTTCCCAAAGAAACACATTAATTTCACTCAGTGTAAAAAGCACAAAAAAAACCCATTACATTTTCAAAAAGGAACTTGCCCTGAGGTGATAAACCAATCTCAATCTCAAAATTGGCGATAGGACTCAAGCGAGAAAAGGTTACTTTAGACACAGTCACCCGATTTGGAAAAGAAACATATTCAGGTTCCCCAAGGTCTGAAAAGGTCAAACACGTTCAATTTTCAAGTACGAACTTTCTCTCAGCAGATAAACCAATCTGTATCTCAAAATTGGCAATAGGACTCAAGCGAGAGTAGGATACCTTAGACAAAGTGATCCGATTTGCAAAAGAAATACATATTCATGTTCCCCAAGGTCTGAAAAGGTCAAAACACATTCAATTTTCTAACAAGAATTTTCCCTAAAAAGTTAGGGCAAGGTGTTTTTCATAACTGGACCATTCTGACAGAAAATGTAACTTTCGACACACTGCTCAGATTTCCAAAAGAAACACATAATCATGTTCCTCACAGTATGAAAAGCACAAGAACTCATTCCATTTTCAAAAACGAACTTTCCCTGAGGTGATAAACCAATCTGTATCTCAAAATTGGCAATAGGACTCAAATAAGCTAGAAAATGTAACTTTAGACACAGTCAACCAATCTGCAAAAGAAACACATATTCATGTTCCCCACGGTCTGAAAAGGTCAAACGTTCAATTTTCATGAACGATCATTTCCTGAGGTAATAAATTTTCAATTTTCAAACGCGAACTTTCCCTAAAAATTTAGACCCAAGGACTTTTTCATAACTAGACATTAAGAAAAAAAATGTAGCTTTCGACACACTTCTCAGATTTCCCAAAGAAACACATTAATTTCACTCAGTGTAAAATGCACAAAAAAAACCCATTACATTTTCAAAAAGGAACTTGCCCTGAGGTGATAAACCAATCTCAATCTCAAAATTGGCGATAGGACTCAAGCGAGAAAAGGTTACTTTAGACACAGTCACCCGATTTGGAAAAGAAACATATTCAGGTTCCCCACGGTCTGAAAAGGTCAAACACGTTCAATTTTCAAGTACGAACTTTCTCTGAGGAGATAAACCAATCTGTATCTCAAAATTGGCAATAGGACTCACGCGAGAGTAGGATACCTTAGACAAAGTGATCCGATTTGCAAAAGAAACACATATTCATGTTCCCCAAGGTCTGAAAAGGTCAAACACGTTCAATTTTCAAGTACGAACTTTCTCTGAGGTGATAAACCAATCTGTATCTCAAAATTGGCAATAGGACTCAAGCGAGAAAAGGATACCTTAGACAAAGTGATCCGATTTGCAAAAGAAATACATATTCATGTTCCCCAAGGTCTGAAAAGGTCAAAACACATTCAATTTTCTAACAAGAATTTTCCCTAAAAAGTTAGGGCAAGGTGTTTTTCATAACTGGACCATTCTGACAGAAAATGTAACTTTCGACACACTGCTCAGATTTCAAAAAAACACACACAATCATGTTCCTCACAGTCTGAAAAGCACAAAAACTCATTCCATTTTCAAAAACGAACTTTCCCTGAGCTGATAAGCCAATCTGAATCTCAAAATTGGCGATAGGACTCAAGCGAGAAAAGGTTACTTTAGACACAGTCACCCGATTTGGAAAAGAAACATATTCATGTTCCACACGGTCTGAAAAGGTCAAACACGTTCAATTTTCAAGTACGAACTTTCTCTGAGGTGATAAACCAATCTGTATCTCAAAATTGGCAATAGGACTCAAATAAGCTAGAAAAGGTAACTTTAGACACAGTCAACCAATCTGCAAAAGAAACACATATTCATGTTCCCCACGGTCTGAAAAGGTCAAACGTTCAATTTTCATGAACGATCATTTCCTGAGGTAATAAATTTTCAATTTTCAAACGCGAACTTTCCCTAAAAATTTAGACCCAAGGACTTTTTCATAACTAGACATTAAGAAAAAAAATGTAGCTTTCGACACACTTCTCAGATTTCCCAAAGAAACACATTAATTTCACTCAGTGTAAAAAGCACAAAAAAAACCCATTACATTTTCAAGAAGGAACTTGCCCTGAGGTGATAAACCAATCTCAATCTCAAAATTGGCGATAGGACTCAAGCGAGAAAAGGTTACTTTAGACACAGTCACCCGATTTGGAAAAGAAACATATTCATGTTCCCCACGGTCTGAAAAGGTCAAACGTTCAATTTTCATGAACGATCATTTCCTGAGGTAATAAATTTTCAATTTTCAAACGCGAACTTTCCCTAAAAATTTAGACCCAAGGACTTTTTCATAACTAGACATTAAGAAAAAAAATGTAGCTTTCGAAACACTTCTCAGATTTCCCAAAGAAACACATTAATTTCACTCAGTGTAAAAAGCACAAAAAAAACCCATTACATTTTCAAAAAGGAACTTTCCCTGAGGTGATAAACCAATCTCAATCTCAAAATTGGCGATAGGACTCAAGCGAGAAAAGGTTACTTTAGACACAGTCACCCGATTTGGAAAAGAAACATATTCAGGTTCCCCACGGTCTGAAAAGGTCAAACACGTTCAATTTTCAAGTACGAACTTTCTCTGAGCAGATAAACCAATCTGTATCTCAAAATTGGCAATAGGACTCAAGCGAGAGTAGGATACCTTAGACAAAGTGATCCGATTTGCAAAAGAAACACATATTCATGTTCCCCAAGGTCTGAAAAGGTCAAACACGTTCAATTTTCAAGTACGAACTTTCTCTGAGCAGATAAACCAATCTGTATCTCAAAATTGGCAATAGGACTCAAGCGAGAAAAGGATACCTTAGACAAAGTGATCCGATTTGCAAAAGAAACACATATTCATGTTCCCGAAGGTCTGAAAAGGTCAAAACACATTCAATTTTTTAACAAGAATTTTCCCTAAAAAGTTAGGGCAAGGTGTTTTTCATAACTGGACCATTCTGACAGAAAATGTAATTTTCGACACACTGCTGAGATTTCAAAAAAACACACATAATCATGTTCCTCACAGTCTGAAAAGCACAAAAACTCATTCCATTTTCAAAAACGAACTTTCCCTGAGCTGATAAGCCAATCTGAATCTCAAAATTGGCGATAGGACTCAAGCGAGAAAAGGTTACTTTAGACACAGTCACCCGATTTGGAAAAGAAACATATTCATGTTCCACACGGTCTGAAAAGGTCAAACACGTTCAATTTTCAAGTACGAACTTTCTCTGAGGTGATAAACCAATCTGTATCTCAAAATTGGCAATAGGACTCAAATAAGCTAGAAAAGGTAACTTTAGACACAGTCAACCAATCTGCAAAAGAAACACATATTCATGTTCCCCACGGTCTGAAAAGGTCAAACGTTCAATTTTCATGAACGATCATTTCCTGAGGTAATAAATTTTCAATTTTCAAACGCGAACTTTCCCTAAAAATTTAGACCCAAGGACTTTTTCATAACTAGACATTAAGAAAAAAAATGTAACTTTCGACACACTTCTCAGATTTCCCAAAGAAACACATTAATTTCACTCAGTGTAAAAAGCACAAAAAAAACCCATTACATTTTCAAAAAGGAACTTGCCCTGAGGTGATAAACCAATCTCAATCTCAAAATTGGCGATAGGACTCAAGCGAGAAAATGTTACTTTAGACACAGTCACCCGATTTGGAAAAGAAACATATTCAGGTTCCCCACGGTCTGAAAAGGTCAAACACGTTCAATTTTCAAGTACGAACTTTCTCTGAGCAGATAAACCAATCTGTATCTCAAAATTGGCAATAGGACTCAAGCGAGAGTAGGATACCTTAGACAAAGTGATCCGATTTGCAAAAGAAACACATATTCATGTTCCCCAAGGTCTGAAAAGGTCAAACACGTTCAATTTTCAAGTACGAACTTTCTCTGAGGTGATAATCCAATCTGTATCTCATAATTGGCAATAGGACTCAAGCGAGAAAAGGATACCTTAGACAAAGTGATCCGATTTGCAAAAGAAATACATATTCATGTTCCCCAAGGTCTGAAAAGGTCAAAACACATTCAATTTTTTAACAAGAATTTTCCCTAAAAAGTTAGAGCAAGGTGTTTTTCATAACTGGACCATTCTGACAGAAAATGTAACTTTCGACACACTGCTCAGATTTCCAAAAGAAACACATAATCATGTTCTTCACAGTCTGAAAAGCAGAAGAACTCATTCCATTTTCAAGAACGATCATTCCCTGAGGTAATAAACCAATCTGAATCTCAAAATTGGAATAGGACTCAAATAAGCTAGAAAAGGTAACTTTAGACACAGTCATCGAATTTCCAAAAAAAAACACATATTCATGTTCCCCACAGTCTGAATATCACAAAAACACATTCCATTTTCAAGTACGAACTTTCTCTGAGGTTATAAACCAATCTGTATCTCAAAATTGGCAATAGGACTCAAGCGAGAGTAGGATACCTTAGATAAAGTGATCCGAATTGCAAAAGAAACACATATTCATGTTCCCCAAGGTCTGAAAAGGTCAAACACGTTCAATTTTCAAGTACGAACTTTCTCTGAGGTGATAATCCAATCTGTATCTGAAAATTGGCAATAGGACTCAAGCGAGAAAAGGATACCTTAGACAAAGTGATCCGATTTGCAAAAGAAATACATATTCATGTTCCCCAAGGTCTGAAAAGGTCAAAACACATTCAATTTTCTAACAAGAATTTTCCCTAAAAAGTTAGAGCAAGGTGTTTTTCATAACTGGACCATTCTGACAGAAAATGTAATTTTCGACACACTGCTGAGATTTCAAAAAAACACACATAATCATGTTCCTCACAGTCTGAAAAGCACAAAAACTCATTCCATTTTCAAAAACGAACTTTCCCTGAGCTGATAAGCCAATCTGAATCTCAAAATTGGCGATAGGACTCAAGCGAGAAAAGGTTACTTTAGAGACAGTCACCCGATTTGGAAAAGAAACATATTCATGTTCCACACGGTCTGAAAAGGTCAAACACGTTCAATTTTCAAGTACGAACTTTCTCTGAGGTGATAAACCAATCTGTATCTCAAAATTGGCAATAGGACTCAAATAAGCTAGAAAAGGTAACTTTAGACACAGTCAACCAATCTGCAAAAGAAACACATATTCATGTTCCCCACGGTCTGAAAAGGTCAAACGTTCAATTTTCATGAACGATCATTTCCTGAGGTAATAAATTTTCAATTTTCAAACGCGAACTTTCCCTAAAAATTTAGACCCAAGGACTTTTTCATAACTAGACATTAAGAAAAAAAATGTAGCTTTCGACACACTTCTCAGATTTCCCAAAGAAACACATTAATTTCACTCAGTGTAAAATGCACAAAAAAAACCCATTACATTTTCAAAAAGGAACTTGCCCTGAGGTGATAAACCAATCTCAATCTCAAAATTGGCGATAGGACTCAAGCGAGAAAAGGTTACTTTAGACACAGTCACCCGATTTGCAAAAGAAACACATATTCAGGTTTCCCACGGTCTGAAGAGAAAGAAAACATATTCCATTTTCAAGTACGAACTTTGCCTATGGAGATGAACCTATCAGTATCTCGCAATTGGCAATAGGACTCAAATAAGCTAGAAAAGGTAACTTTAGACAGATGAGCCTATTTGCAAAAGAAACACATATTCATGTTCCCGAAGGTCTGAAAAGGTCAAAACACATTCAATTCTCTAACGAGAATTTTCCCTAAAAAGTTAGACCAACGTGTTTTTGATTCCTGGACTATTCTGACAGAAAATGGAACTTTCGACACACTGCTCAGATTTCCAAAAGAAACACATTAATTTCACTCAGTGTAAAAAGCACAAAAAAAACCCATTACATTTTCAAAAAGGAACTTGCCCTGAGGTGATAAACCAATCTCAATCTCAAAATTGGCGATAGGACTCAAGCGAGAAAAGGTTACTTTAGACACAGTCACCCGATTTGGAAAAGAAACATATTCAGGTTCCCCAAGGTCTGAAAAGGTCAAACACGTTCAATTTTCAAGTACGAACTTTCTCTCAGCAGATAAACCAATCTGTATCTCAAAATTGGCAATAGGACTCAAGCGAGAGTAGGATACCTTAGACAAAGTGATCCGATTTGCAAAAGAAATACATATTCATGTTCCCCAAGGTCTGAAAAGGTCAAAACACATTCAATTTTCTAACAAGAATTTTCCCTAAAAAGTTAGGGCAAGGTGTTTTTCATAACTGGACCATTCTGACAGAAAATGTAACTTTCGACACACTGCTCAGATTTCCAAAAGAAACACATAATCATGTTCCTCACAGTATGAAAAGCACAAGAACTCATTCCATTTTCAAAAACGAACTTTCCCTGAGGTGATAAACCAATCTGTATCTCAAAATTGGCAATAGGACTCAAATAAGCTAGAAAATGTAACTTTAGACACAGTCAACCAATCTGCAAAAGAAACACATATTCATGTTCCCCACGGTCTGAAAAGGTCAAACGTTCAATTTTCATGAACGATCATTTCCTGAGGTAATAAATTTTCAATTTTCAAACGCGAACTTTCCCTAAAAATTTAGACCCAAGGACTTTTTCATAACTAGACATTAAGAAAAAAAATGTAGCTTTCGACACACTTCTCAGATTTCCCAAAGAAACACATTAATTTCACTCAGTGTAAAATGCACAAAAAAAACCCATTACATTTTCAAAAAGGAACTTGCCCTGAGGTGATAAACCAATCTCAATCTCAAAATTGGCGATAGGACTCAAGCGAGAAAAGGTTACTTTAGACACAGTCACCCGATTTGGAAAAGAAACATATTCAGGTTCCCCACGGTCTGAAAAGGTCAAACACGTTCAATTTTCAAGTACGAACTTTCTCTGAGGAGATAAACCAATCTGTATCTCAAAATTGGCAATAGGACTCACGCGAGAGTAGGATACCTTAGACAAAGTGATCCGATTTGCAAAAGAAACACATATTCATGTTCCCCAAGGTCTGAAAAGGTCAAACACGTTCAATTTTCAAGTACGAACTTTCTCTGAGGTGATAAACCAATCTGTATCTCAAAATTGGCAATAGGACTCAAGCGAGAAAAGGATACCTTAGACAAAGTGATCCGATTTGCAAAAGAAATACATATTCATGTTCCCCAAGGTCTGAAAAGGTCAAAACACATTCAATTTTCTAACAAGAATTTTCCCTAAAAAGTTAGGGCAAGGTGTTTTTCATAACTGGACCATTCTGACAGAAAATGTAACTTTCGACACACTGCTCAGATTTCAAAAAAACACACACAATCATGTTCCTCACAGTCTGAAAAGCACAAAAACTCATTCCATTTTCAAAAACGAACTTTCCCTGAGCTGATAAGCCAATCTGAATCTCAAAATTGGCGATAGGACTCAAGCGAGAAAAGGTTACTTTAGACACAGTCACCCGATTTGGAAAAGAAACATATTCATGTTCCACACGGTCTGAAAAGGTCAAACACGTTCAATTTTCAAGTACGAACTTTCTCTGAGGTGATAAACCAATCTGTATCTCAAAATTGGCAATAGGACTCAAATAAGCTAGAAAAGGTAACTTTAGACACAGTCAACCAATCTGCAAAAGAAACACATATTCATGTTCCCCACGGTCTGAAAAGGTCAAACGTTCAATTTTCATGAACGATCATTTCCTGAGGTAATAAATTTTCAATTTTCAAACGCGAACTTTCCCTAAAAATTTAGACCCAAGGACTTTTTCATAACTAGACATTAAGAAAAAAAATGTAGCTTTCGACACACTTCTCAGATTTCCCAAAGAAACACATTAATTTCACTCAGTGTAAAAAGCACAAAAAAAACCCATTACATTTTCAAGAAGGAACTTGCCCTGAGGTGATAAACCAATCTCAATCTCAAAATTGGCGATAGGACTCAAGCGAGAAAAGGTTACTTTAGACACAGTCACCCGATTTGGAAAAGAAACATATTCATGTTCCCCACGGTCTGAAAAGGTCAAACGTTCAATTTTCATGAACGATCATTTCCTGAGGTAATAAATTTTCAATTTTCAAACGCGAACTTTCCCTAAAAATTTAGACCCAAGGACTTTTTCATAACTAGACATTAAGAAAAAAAATGTAGCTTTCGAAACACTTCTCAGATTTCCCAAAGAAACACATTAATTTCACTCAGTGTAAAAAGCACAAAAAAAACCCATTACATTTTCAAAAAGGAACTTTCCCTGAGGTGATAAACCAATCTCAATCTCAAAATTGGCGATAGGACTCAAGCGAGAAAAGGTTACTTTAGACACAGTCACCCGATTTGGAAAAGAAACATATTCAGGTTCCCCACGGTCTGAAAAGGTCAAACACGTTCAATTTTCAAGTACGAACTTTCTCTGAGCAGATAAACCAATCTGTATCTCAAAATTGGCAATAGGACTCAAGCGAGAGTAGGATACCTTAGACAAAGTGATCCGATTTGCAAAAGAAACACATATTCATGTTCCCGAAGGTCTGAAAAGGTCAAAACACATTCAATTTTTTAACAAGAATTTTCCCTAAAAAGTTAGGGCAAGGTGTTTTTCATAACTGGACCATTCTGACAGAAAATGTAATTTTCGACACACTGCTGAGATTTCAAAAAAACACACATAATCATGTTCCTCACAGTCTGAAAAGCACAAAAACTCATTCCATTTTCAAAAACGAACTTTCCCTGAGCTGATAAGCCAATCTGAATCTCAAAATTGGCGATAGGACTCAAGCGAGAAAAGGTTACTTTAGACACAGTCACCCGATTTGGAAAAGAAACATATTCATGTTCCACACGGTCTGAAAAGGTCAAACACGTTCAATTTTCAAGTACGAACTTTCTCTGAGGTGATAAACCAATCTGTATCTCAAAATTGGCAATAGGACTCAAATAAGCTAGAAAAGGTAACTTTAGACACAGTCAACCAATCTGCAAAAGAAACACATATTCATGTTCCCCACGGTCTGAAAAGGTCAAACGTTCAATTTTCATGAACGATCATTTCCTGAGGTAATAAATTTTCAATTTTCAAACGCGAACTTTCCCTAAAAATTTAGACCCAAGGACTTTTTCATAACTAGACATTAAGAAAAAAAATGTAACTTTCGACACACTTCTCAGATTTCCCAAAGAAACACATTAATTTCACTCAGTGTAAAAAGCACAAAAAAAACCCATTACATTTTCAAAAAGGAACTTGCCCTGAGGTGATAAACCAATCTCAATCTCAAAATTGGCGATAGGACTCAAGCGAGAAAATGTTACTTTAGACACAGTCACCCGATTTGGAAAAGAAACATATTCAGGTTCCCCACGGTCTGAAAAGGTCAAACACGTTCAATTTTCAAGTACGAACTTTCTCTGAGCAGATAAACCAATCTGTATCTCAAAATTGGCAATAGGACTCAAGCGAGAGTAGGATACCTTAGACAAAGTGATCCGATTTGCAAAAGAAACACATATTCATGTTCCCCAAGGTCTGAAAAGGTCAAACACGTTCAATTTTCAAGTACGAACTTTCTCTGAGGTGATAATCCAATCTGTATCTCATAATTGGCAATAGGACTCAAGCGAGAAAAGGATACCTTAGACAAAGTGATCCGATTTGCAAAAGAAATACATATTCATGTTCCCCAAGGTCTGAAAAGGTCAAAACACATTCAATTTTTTAACAAGAATTTTCCCTAAAAAGTTAGAGCAAGGTGTTTTTCATAACTGGACCATTCTGACAGAAAATGTAACTTTCGACACACTGCTCAGATTTCCAAAAGAAACACATAATCATGTTCTTCACAGTCTGAAAAGCAGAAGAACTCATTCCATTTTCAAGAACGATCATTCCCTGAGGTAATAAACCAATCTGAATCTCAAAATTGGAATAGGACTCAAATAAGCTAGAAAAGGTAACTTTAGACACAGTCATCGAATTTCCAAAAAAAAACACATATTCATGTTCCCCACAGTCTGAATATCACAAAAACACATTCCATTTTCAAGTACGAACTTTCTCTGAGGTTATAAACCAATCTGTATCTCAAAATTGGCAATAGGACTCAAGCGAGAGTAGGATACCTTAGATAAAGTGATCCGAATTGCAAAAGAAACACATATTCATGTTCCCCAAGGTCTGAAAAGGTCAAACACGTTCAATTTTCAAGTACGAACTTTCTCTGAGGTGATAATCCAATCTGTATCTGAAAATTGGCAATAGGACTCAAGCGAGAAAAGGATACCTTAGACAAAGTGATCCGATTTGCAAAAGAAATACATATTCATGTTCCCCAAGGTCTGAAAAGGTCAAAACACATTCAATTTTCTAACAAGAATTTTCCCTAAAAAGTTAGAGCAAGGTGTTTTTCATAACTGGACCATTCTGACAGAAAATGTAATTTTCGACACACTGCTGAGATTTCAAAAAAACACACATAATCATGTTCCTCACAGTCTGAAAAGCACAAAAACTCATTCCATTTTCAAAAACGAACTTTCCCTGAGCTGATAAGCCAATCTGAATCTCAAAATTGGCGATAGGACTCAAGCGAGAAAAGGTTACTTTAGACACAGTCACCCGATTTGGAAAAGAAACATATTCATGTTCCACACGGTCTGAAAAGGTCAAACACGTTCAATTTTCAAGTACGAACTTTCTCTGAGGTGATAAACCAATCTGTATCTCAAAATTGGCAATAGGACTCAAATAAGCTAGAAAAGGTAACTTTAGACACAGTCAACCAATCTGCAAAAGAAACACATATTCATGTTCCCCACGGTCTGAAAAGGTCAAACGTTCAATTTTCATGAACGATCATTTCCTGAGGTAATAAATTTTCAATTTTCAAACGCGAACTTTCCCTAAAAATTTAGACCCAAGGACTTTTTCATAACTAGACATTAAGAAAAAAAATGTAGCTTTCGACACACTTCTCAGATTTCCCAAAGAAACACATTAATTTCACTCAGTGTAAAAAGCACAAAAAAAAGCCATTACATTTTCAAAAAGGAACTTGCCCTGAGGTGATAAACCAATCTCAATCTCAAAATTGGCGATAGGACTCAAGCGAGAAAAGGTTACTTTAGACACAGTCACCCGATTTGGAAAAGAAACATATTCATGTTCCCCACGGTCTGAAAAGGTCAAACGTTCAATTTTCATGAACGATCATTTCCTGAGGTAATAAATTTTCAATTTTCAAACGCGAACTTTCCCTAAAAATTTAGACCCAAGGACTTTTTCATAACTAGACATTAAGAAAAAAAATGTAGCTTTCGACACACTTCTCAGATTTCCCAAAGAAACACATTAATTTCACTCAGTGTAAAAAGCACAAAAAAAACCCATTACATTTTCAAAAAGGAACTTGCCCTGAGGTGATAAACCAATCTCAATCTCAAAATTGGCGATAGGACTCAAGCGAGAAAAGGTTACTTTAGACACAGTCACCCGATTTGGAAAAGAAACATATTCAGGTTCCCCACGGTCTGAAAAGGTCAAACACGTTCAATTTTCAAGTACGAACTTTCTCTGAGCAGATAAACCAATCTGTATCTCAAAATTGGCAATAGGACTCAAGCGAGAGTAGGATACCTTAGACAAAGTGATCCGATTTGCAAAAGAAACACATATTCATGTTCCCCAAGGTCTGAAAAGGTCAAACACGTTCAATTTTCAAGTACGAACTTTCTCTGAGCAGATAAACCAATCTGTATCTCAAAATTGGCAATAGGACTCAAGCGAGAAAAGGATACCTTAGACAAAGTGATCCGATTTGCAAAAGAAACACATATTCATGTTCCCGAAGGTCTGAAAAGGTCAAAACACATTCAATTTTTTAACAAGAATTTTCCCTAAAAAGTTAGGGCAAGGTGTTTTTCATAACTGGACCATTCTGACAGAAAATGTAATTTTCGACACACTGCTGAGATTTCAAAAAAACACACATAATCATGTTCCTCACAGTCTGAAAAGCACAAAAACTCATTCCATTTTCAAAAACGAACTTTCCCTGAGCTGATAAGCCAATCTGAATCTCAAAATTGGCGATAGGACTCAAGCGAGAAAAGGTTACTTTAGACACAGTCACACGATTTGGAAAAGAAACATATTCATGTTCCACACGGTCTGAAAAGGTCAAACACGTTCAATTTTCAAGTACGAACTTTCTCTGAGGTGATAAACCAATCTGTATCTCAAAATTGGCAATAGGACTCAAATAAGCTAGAAAAGGTAACTTTAGACACAGTCAACCAATCTGCAAAAGAAACACATATTCATGTTCCCCACGGTCTGAAAAGGTCAAACGTTCAATTTTCATGAACGATCATTTCCTGAGGTAATAAATTTTCAATTTTCAAACGCGAACTTTCCCTAAAAATTTAGACCCAAGGACTTTTTCATAACTAGACATTAAGAAAAAAAATGTAACTTTCGACACACTTCTCAGATTTCCCAAAGAAACACATTAATTTCACTCAGTGTAAAAAGCACAAAAAAAACCCATTACATTTTCAAAAAGGAACTTGCCCTGAGGTGATAAACCAATCTCAATCTCAAAATTGGCGATAGGACTCAAGCGAGAAAAGGTTACTTTAGACACAGTCACCCGATTTGGAAAAGAAACATATTCAGGTTCCCCAAGGTCTGAAAAGGTCAAACACGTTCAATTTTCAAGTACGAACTTTCTCTCAGCAGATAAACCAATCTGTATCTCAAAATTGGCAATAGGACTCAAGCGAGAGTAGGATACCTTAGACAAAGTGATCCGATTTGCAAAAGAAATACATATTCATGTTCCCCAAGGTCTGAAAAGGTCAAAACACATTCAATTTTCTAACAAGAATTTTCCCTAAAAAGTTAGGGCAAGGTGTTTTTCATAACTGGACCATTCTGACAGAAAATGTAACTTTCGACACACTGCTCAGATTTCCAAAAGAAACACATAATCATGTTCCTCACAGTATGAAAAGCACAAGAACTCATTCCATTTTCAAAAACGAACTTTCCCTGAGGTGATAAACCAATCTGTATCTCAAAATTGGCAATAGGACTCAAATAAGCTAGAAAATGTAACTTTAGACACAGTCAACCAATCTGCAAAAGAAACACATATTCATGTTCCCCACGGTCTGAAAAGGTCAAACGTTCAATTTTCATGAACGATCATTTCCTGAGGTAATAAATTTTCAATTTTCAAACGCGAACTTTCCCTAAAAATTTAGACCCAAGGACTTTTTCATAACTAGACATTAAGAAAAAAAATGTAGCTTTCGACACACTTCTCAGATTTCCCAAAGAAACACATTAATTTCACTCAGTGTAAAATGCACAAAAAAAACCCATTACATTTTCAAAAAGGAACTTGCCCTGAGGTGATAAACCAATCTCAATCTCAAAATTGGCGATAGGACTCAAGCGAGAAAAGGTTACTTTAGACACAGTCACCCGATTTGGAAAAGAAACATATTCAGGTTCCCCACGGTCTGAAAAGGTCAAACACGTTCAATTTTCAAGTACGAACTTTCTCTGAGGAGATAAACCAATCTGTATCTCAAAATTGGCAATAGGACTCACGCGAGAGTAGGATACCTTAGACAAAGTGATCCGATTTGCAAAAGAAACACATATTCATGTTCCCCAAGGTCTGAAAAGGTCAAACACGTTCAATTTTCAAGTACGAACTTTCTCTGAGGTGATAAACCAATCTGTATCTCAAAATTGGCAATAGGACTCAAGCGAGAAAAGGATACCTTAGACAAAGTGATCCGATTTGCAAAAGAAATACATATTCATGTTCCCCAAGGTCTGAAAAGGTCAAAACACATTCAATTTTCTAACAAGAATTTTCCCTAAAAAGTTAGGGCAAGGTGTTTTTCATAACTGGACCATTCTGACAGAAAATGTAACTTTCGACACACTGCTCAGATTTCAAAAAAACACACACAATCATGTTCCTCACAGTCTGAAAAGCACAAAAACTCATTCCATTTTCAAAAACGAACTTTCCCTGAGCTGATAAGCCAATCTGAATCTCAAAATTGGCGATAGGACTCAAGCGAGAAAAGGTTACTTTAGACACAGTCACCCGATTTGGAAAAGAAACATATTCATGTTCCACACGGTCTGAAAAGGTCAAACACGTTCAATTTTCAAGTACGAACTTTCTCTGAGGTGATAAACCAATCTGTATCTCAAAATTGGCAATAGGACTCAAATAAGCTAGAAAAGGTAACTTTAGACACAGTCAACCAATCTGCAAAAGAAACACATATTCATGTTCCCCACGGTCTGAAAAGGTCAAACGTTCAATTTTCATGAACGATCATTTCCTGAGGTAATAAATTTTCAATTTTCAAACGCGAACTTTCCCTAAAAATTTAGACCCAAGGACTTTTTCATAACTAGACATTAAGAAAAAAAATGTAGCTTTCGACACACTTCTCAGATTTCCCAAAGAAACACATTAATTTCACTCAGTGTAAAAAGCACAAAAAAAACCCATTACATTTTCAAGAAGGAACTTGCCCTGAGGTGATAAACCAATCTCAATCTCAAAATTGGCGATAGGACTCAAGCGAGAAAAGGTTACTTTAGACACAGTCACCCGATTTGGAAAAGAAACATATTCATGTTCCCCACGGTCTGAAAAGGTCAAACGTTCAATTTTCATGAACGATCATTTCCTGAGGTAATAAATTTTCAATTTTCAAACGCGAACTTTCCCTAAAAATTTAGACCCAAGGACTTTTTCATAACTAGACATTAAGAAAAAAAATGTAGCTTTCGAAACACTTCTCAGATTTCCCAAAGAAACACATTAATTTCACTCAGTGTAAAAAGCACAAAAAAAACCCATTACATTTTCAAAAAGGAACTTTCCCTGAGGTGATAAACCAATCTCAATCTCAAAATTGGCGATAGGACTCAAGCGAGAAAAGGTTACTTTAGACACAGTCACCCGATTTGGAAAAGAAACATATTCAGGTTCCCCACGGTCTGAAAAGGTCAAACACGTTCAATTTTCAAGTACGAACTTTCTCTGAGCAGATAAACCAATCTGTATCTCAAAATTGGCAATAGGACTCAAGCGAGAGTAGGATACCTTAGACAAAGTGATCCGATTTGCAAAAGAAACACATATTCATGTTCCCCAAGGTCTGAAAAGGTCAAACACGTTCAATTTTCAAGTACGAACTTTCTCTGAGCAGATAAACCAATCTGTATCTCAAAATTGGCAATAGGACTCAAGCGAGAAAAGGATACCTTAGACAAAGTGATCCGATTTGCAAAAGAAACACATATTCATGTTCCCGAAGGTCTGAAAAGGTCAAAACACATTCAATTTTTTAACAAGAATTTTC
The DNA here is from genome assembly GCA_030761175.1 of Masticophis lateralis. Taxonomy (NCBI): domain Eukaryota; kingdom Metazoa; phylum Chordata; class Lepidosauria; order Squamata; family Colubridae; genus Masticophis; species Masticophis lateralis. The sequence goes on along the minus strand of JAUDYJ010000012.1, from coordinate 24,996,848 downwards.
CCTAAAAAGTTAGGGCAAGGTGTTTTTCATAACTGGACCATTCTGACAGAAAATGTAATTTTCGACACACTGCTGAGATTTCAAAAAAACACACATAATCATGTTCCTCACAGTCTGAAAAGCACAAAAACTCATTCCATTTTCAAAAACGAACTTTCCCTGAGCTGATAAGCCAATCTGAATCTCAAAATTGGCGATAGGACTCAAGCGAGAAAAGGTTACTTTAGACACAGTCACCCGATTTGGAAAAGAAACATATTCATGTTCCACACGGTCTGAAAAGGTCAAACACGTTCAATTTTCAAGTACGAACTTTCTCTGAGGTGATAAACCAATCTGTATCTCAAAATTGGCAATAGGACTCAAATAAGCTAGAAAAGGTAACTTTAGACACAGTCAACCAATCTGCAAAAGAAACACATATTCATGTTCCCCACGGTCTGAAAAGGTCAAACGTTCAATTTTCATGAACGATCATTTCCTGAGGTAATAAATTTTCAATTTTCAAACGCGAACTTTCCCTAAAAATTTAGACCCAAGGACTTTTTCATAACTAGACATTAAGAAAAAAAATGTAACTTTCGACACACTTCTCAGATTTCCCAAAGAAACACATTAATTTCACTCAGTGTAAAAAGCACAAAAAAAACCCATTACATTTTCAAAAAGGAACTTGCCCTGAGGTGATAAACCAATCTCAATCTCAAAATTGGCGATAGGACTCAAGCGAGAAAATGTTACTTTAGACACAGTCACCCGATTTGGAAAAGAAACATATTCAGGTTCCCCACGGTCTGAAAAGGTCAAACACGTTCAATTTTCAAGTACGAACTTTCTCTGAGCAGATAAACCAATCTGTATCTCAAAATTGGCAATAGGACTCAAGCGAGAGTAGGATACCTTAGACAAAGTGATCCGATTTGCAAAAGAAACACATATTCATGTTCCCCAAGGTCTGAAAAGGTCAAACACGTTCAATTTTCAAGTACGAACTTTCTCTGAGGTGATAATCCAATCTGTATCTCATAATTGGCAATAGGACTCAAGCGAGAAAAGGATACCTTAGACAAAGTGATCCGATTTGCAAAAGAAATACATATTCATGTTCCCCAAGGTCTGAAAAGGTCAAAACACATTCAATTTTTTAACAAGAATTTTCCCTAAAAAGTTAGAGCAAGGTGTTTTTCATAACTGGACCATTCTGACAGAAAATGTAACTTTCGACACACTGCTCAGATTTCCAAAAGAAACACATAATCATGTTCTTCACAGTCTGAAAAGCAGAAGAACTCATTCCATTTTCAAGAACGATCATTCCCTGAGGTAATAAACCAATCTGAATCTCAAAATTGGAATAGGACTCAAATAAGCTAGAAAAGGTAACTTTAGACACAGTCATCGAATTTCCAAAAAAAAACACATATTCATGTTCCCCACAGTCTGAATATCACAAAAACACATTCCATTTTCAAGTACGAACTTTCTCTGAGGTTATAAACCAATCTGTATCTCAAAATTGGCAATAGGACTCAAGCGAGAGTAGGATACCTTAGATAAAGTGATCCGAATTGCAAAAGAAACACATATTCATGTTCCCCAAGGTCTGAAAAGGTCAAACACGTTCAATTTTCAAGTACGAACTTTCTCTGAGGTGATAATCCAATCTGTATCTGAAAATTGGCAATAGGACTCAAGCGAGAAAAGGATACCTTAGACAAAGTGATCCGATTTGCAAAAGAAATACATATTCATGTTCCCCAAGGTCTGAAAAGGTCAAAACACATTCAATTTTCTAACAAGAATTTTCCCTAAAAAGTTAGAGCAAGGTGTTTTTCATAACTGGACCATTCTGACAGAAAATGTAATTTTCGACACACTGCTGAGATTTCAAAAAAACACACATAATCATGTTCCTCACAGTCTGAAAAGCACAAAAACTCATTCCATTTTCAAAAACGAACTTTCCCTGAGCTGATAAGCCAATCTGAATCTCAAAATTGGCGATAGGACTCAAGCGAGAAAAGGTTACTTTAGAGACAGTCACCCGATTTGGAAAAGAAACATATTCATGTTCCACACGGTCTGAAAAGGTCAAACACGTTCAATTTTCAAGTACGAACTTTCTCTGAGGTGATAAACCAATCTGTATCTCAAAATTGGCAATAGGACTCAAATAAGCTAGAAAAGGTAACTTTAGACACAGTCAACCAATCTGCAAAAGAAACACATATTCATGTTCCCCACGGTCTGAAAAGGTCAAACGTTCAATTTTCATGAACGATCATTTCCTGAGGTAATAAATTTTCAATTTTCAAACGCGAACTTTCCCTAAAAATTTAGACCCAAGGACTTTTTCATAACTAGACATTAAGAAAAAAAATGTAGCTTTCGACACACTTCTCAGATTTCCCAAAGAAACACATTAATTTCACTCAGTGTAAAATGCACAAAAAAAACCCATTACATTTTCAAAAAGGAACTTGCCCTGAGGTGATAAACCAATCTCAATCTCAAAATTGGCGATAGGACTCAAGCGAGAAAAGGTTACTTTAGACACAGTCACCCGATTTGCAAAAGAAACACATATTCAGGTTTCCCACGGTCTGAAGAGAAAGAAAACATATTCCATTTTCAAGTACGAACTTTGCCTATGGAGATGAACCTATCAGTATCTCGCAATTGGCAATAGGACTCAAATAAGCTAGAAAAGGTAACTTTAGACAGATGAGCCTATTTGCAAAAGAAACACATATTCATGTTCCCGAAGGTCTGAAAAGGTCAAAACACATTCAATTCTCTAACGAGAATTTTCCCTAAAAAGTTAGACCAACGTGTTTTTGATTCCTGGACTATTCTGACAGAAAATGGAACTTTCGACACACTGCTCAGATTTCCAAAAGAAACACATTAATTTCACTCAGTGTAAAAAGCACAAAAAAAACCCATTACATTTTCAAAAAGGAACTTGCCCTGAGGTGATAAACCAATCTCAATCTCAAAATTGGCGATAGGACTCAAGCGAGAAAAGGTTACTTTAGACACAGTCACCCGATTTGGAAAAGAAACATATTCAGGTTCCCCAAGGTCTGAAAAGGTCAAACACGTTCAATTTTCAAGTACGAACTTTCTCTCAGCAGATAAACCAATCTGTATCTCAAAATTGGCAATAGGACTCAAGCGAGAGTAGGATACCTTAGACAAAGTGATCCGATTTGCAAAAGAAATACATATTCATGTTCCCCAAGGTCTGAAAAGGTCAAAACACATTCAATTTTCTAACAAGAATTTTCCCTAAAAAGTTAGGGCAAGGTGTTTTTCATAACTGGACCATTCTGACAGAAAATGTAACTTTCGACACACTGCTCAGATTTCCAAAAGAAACACATAATCATGTTCCTCACAGTATGAAAAGCACAAGAACTCATTCCATTTTCAAAAACGAACTTTCCCTGAGGTGATAAACCAATCTGTATCTCAAAATTGGCAATAGGACTCAAATAAGCTAGAAAATGTAACTTTAGACACAGTCAACCAATCTGCAAAAGAAACACATATTCATGTTCCCCACGGTCTGAAAAGGTCAAACGTTCAATTTTCATGAACGATCATTTCCTGAGGTAATAAATTTTCAATTTTCAAACGCGAACTTTCCCTAAAAATTTAGACCCAAGGACTTTTTCATAACTAGACATTAAGAAAAAAAATGTAGCTTTCGACACACTTCTCAGATTTCCCAAAGAAACACATTAATTTCACTCAGTGTAAAATGCACAAAAAAAACCCATTACATTTTCAAAAAGGAACTTGCCCTGAGGTGATAAACCAATCTCAATCTCAAAATTGGCGATAGGACTCAAGCGAGAAAAGGTTACTTTAGACACAGTCACCCGATTTGGAAAAGAAACATATTCAGGTTCCCCACGGTCTGAAAAGGTCAAACACGTTCAATTTTCAAGTACGAACTTTCTCTGAGGAGATAAACCAATCTGTATCTCAAAATTGGCAATAGGACTCACGCGAGAGTAGGATACCTTAGACAAAGTGATCCGATTTGCAAAAGAAACACATATTCATGTTCCCCAAGGTCTGAAAAGGTCAAACACGTTCAATTTTCAAGTACGAACTTTCTCTGAGGTGATAAACCAATCTGTATCTCAAAATTGGCAATAGGACTCAAGCGAGAAAAGGATACCTTAGACAAAGTGATCCGATTTGCAAAAGAAATACATATTCATGTTCCCCAAGGTCTGAAAAGGTCAAAACACATTCAATTTTCTAACAAGAATTTTCCCTAAAAAGTTAGGGCAAGGTGTTTTTCATAACTGGACCATTCTGACAGAAAATGTAACTTTCGACACACTGCTCAGATTTCAAAAAAACACACACAATCATGTTCCTCACAGTCTGAAAAGCACAAAAACTCATTCCATTTTCAAAAACGAACTTTCCCTGAGCTGATAAGCCAATCTGAATCTCAAAATTGGCGATAGGACTCAAGCGAGAAAAGGTTACTTTAGACACAGTCACCCGATTTGGAAAAGAAACATATTCATGTTCCACACGGTCTGAAAAGGTCAAACACGTTCAATTTTCAAGTACGAACTTTCTCTGAGGTGATAAACCAATCTGTATCTCAAAATTGGCAATAGGACTCAAATAAGCTAGAAAAGGTAACTTTAGACACAGTCAACCAATCTGCAAAAGAAACACATATTCATGTTCCCCACGGTCTGAAAAGGTCAAACGTTCAATTTTCATGAACGATCATTTCCTGAGGTAATAAATTTTCAATTTTCAAACGCGAACTTTCCCTAAAAATTTAGACCCAAGGACTTTTTCATAACTAGACATTAAGAAAAAAAATGTAGCTTTCGACACACTTCTCAGATTTCCCAAAGAAACACATTAATTTCACTCAGTGTAAAAAGCACAAAAAAAACCCATTACATTTTCAAGAAGGAACTTGCCCTGAGGTGATAAACCAATCTCAATCTCAAAATTGGCGATAGGACTCAAGCGAGAAAAGGTTACTTTAGACACAGTCACCCGATTTGGAAAAGAAACATATTCATGTTCCCCACGGTCTGAAAAGGTCAAACGTTCAATTTTCATGAACGATCATTTCCTGAGGTAATAAATTTTCAATTTTCAAACGCGAACTTTCCCTAAAAATTTAGACCCAAGGACTTTTTCATAACTAGACATTAAGAAAAAAAATGTAGCTTTCGAAACACTTCTCAGATTTCCCAAAGAAACACATTAATTTCACTCAGTGTAAAAAGCACAAAAAAAACCCATTACATTTTCAAAAAGGAACTTTCCCTGAGGTGATAAACCAATCTCAATCTCAAAATTGGCGATAGGACTCAAGCGAGAAAAGGTTACTTTAGACACAGTCACCCGATTTGGAAAAGAAACATATTCAGGTTCCCCACGGTCTGAAAAGGTCAAACACGTTCAATTTTCAAGTACGAACTTTCTCTGAGCAGATAAACCAATCTGTATCTCAAAATTGGCAATAGGACTCAAGCGAGAGTAGGATACCTTAGACAAAGTGATCCGATTTGCAAAAGAAACACATATTCATGTTCCCCAAGGTCTGAAAAGGTCAAACACGTTCAATTTTCAAGTACGAACTTTCTCTGAGCAGATAAACCAATCTGTATCTCAAAATTGGCAATAGGACTCAAGCGAGAAAAGGATACCTTAGACAAAGTGATCCGATTTGCAAAAGAAACACATATTCATGTTCCCGAAGGTCTGAAAAGGTCAAAACACATTCAATTTTTTAACAAGAATTTTCCCTAAAAAGTTAGGGCAAGGTGTTTTTCATAACTGGACCATTCTGACAGAAAATGTAATTTTCGACACACTGCTGAGATTTCAAAAAAACACACATAATCATGTTCCTCACAGTCTGAAAAGCACAAAAACTCATTCCATTTTCAAAAACGAACTTTCCCTGAGCTGATAAGCCAATCTGAATCTCAAAATTGGCGATAGGACTCAAGCGAGAAAAGGTTACTTTAGACACAGTCACCCGATTTGGAAAAGAAACATATTCATGTTCCACACGGTCTGAAAAGGTCAAACACGTTCAATTTTCAAGTACGAACTTTCTCTGAGGTGATAAACCAATCTGTATCTCAAAATTGGCAATAGGACTCAAATAAGCTAGAAAAGGTAACTTTAGACACAGTCAACCAATCTGCAAAAGAAACACATATTCATGTTCCCCACGGTCTGAAAAGGTCAAACGTTCAATTTTCATGAACGATCATTTCCTGAGGTAATAAATTTTCAATTTTCAAACGCGAACTTTCCCTAAAAATTTAGACCCAAGGACTTTTTCATAACTAGACATTAAGAAAAAAAATGTAACTTTCGACACACTTCTCAGATTTCCCAAAGAAACACATTAATTTCACTCAGTGTAAAAAGCACAAAAAAAACCCATTACATTTTCAAAAAGGAACTTGCCCTGAGGTGATAAACCAATCTCAATCTCAAAATTGGCGATAGGACTCAAGCGAGAAAATGTTACTTTAGACACAGTCACCCGATTTGGAAAAGAAACATATTCAGGTTCCCCACGGTCTGAAAAGGTCAAACACGTTCAATTTTCAAGTACGAACTTTCTCTGAGCAGATAAACCAATCTGTATCTCAAAATTGGCAATAGGACTCAAGCGAGAGTAGGATACCTTAGACAAAGTGATCCGATTTGCAAAAGAAACACATATTCATGTTCCCCAAGGTCTGAAAAGGTCAAACACGTTCAATTTTCAAGTACGAACTTTCTCTGAGGTGATAATCCAATCTGTATCTCATAATTGGCAATAGGACTCAAGCGAGAAAAGGATACCTTAGACAAAGTGATCCGATTTGCAAAAGAAATACATATTCATGTTCCCCAAGGTCTGAAAAGGTCAAAACACATTCAATTTTTTAACAAGAATTTTCCCTAAAAAGTTAGAGCAAGGTGTTTTTCATAACTGGACCATTCTGACAGAAAATGTAACTTTCGACACACTGCTCAGATTTCCAAAAGAAACACATAATCATGTTCTTCACAGTCTGAAAAGCAGAAGAACTCATTCCATTTTCAAGAACGATCATTCCCTGAGGTAATAAACCAATCTGAATCTCAAAATTGGAATAGGACTCAAATAAGCTAGAAAAGGTAACTTTAGACACAGTCATCGAATTTCCAAAAAAAAACACATATTCATGTTCCCCACAGTCTGAATATCACAAAAACACATTCCATTTTCAAGTACGAACTTTCTCTGAGGTTATAAACCAATCTGTATCTCAAAATTGGCAATAGGACTCAAGCGAGAGTAGGATACCTTAGATAAAGTGATCCGAATTGCAAAAGAAACACATATTCATGTTCCCCAAGGTCTGAAAAGGTCAAACACGTTCAATTTTCAAGTACGAACTTTCTCTGAGGTGATAATCCAATCTGTATCTGAAAATTGGCAATAGGACTCAAGCGAGAAAAGGATACCTTAGACAAAGTGATCCGATTTGCAAAAGAAATACATATTCATGTTCCCCAAGGTCTGAAAAGGTCAAAACACATTCAATTTTCTAACAAGAATTTTCCCTAAAAAGTTAGAGCAAGGTGTTTTTCATAACTGGACCATTCTGACAGAAAATGTAATTTTCGACACACTGCTGAGATTTCAAAAAAACACACATAATCATGTTCCTCACAGTCTGAAAAGCACAAAAACTCATTCCATTTTCAAAAACGAACTTTCCCTGAGCTGATAAGCCAATCTGAATCTCAAAATTGGCGATAGGACTCAAGCGAGAAAAGGTTACTTTAGAGACAGTCACCCGATTTGGAAAAGAAACATATTCATGTTCCACACGGTCTGAAAAGGTCAAACACGTTCAATTTTCAAGTACGAACTTTCTCTGAGGTGATAAACCAATCTGTATCTCAAAATTGGCAATAGGACTCAAATAAGCTAGAAAAGGTAACTTTAGACACAGTCAACCAATCTGCAAAAGAAACACATATTCATGTTCCCCACGGTCTGAAAAGGTCAAACGTTCAATTTTCATGAACGATCATTTCCTGAGGTAATAAATTTTCAATTTTCAAACGCGAACTTTCCCTAAAAATTTAGACCCAAGGACTTTTTCATAACTAGACATTAAGAAAAAAAATGTAGCTTTCGACACACTTCTCAGATTTCCCAAAGAAACACATTAATTTCACTCAGTGTAAAATGCACAAAAAAAACCCATTACATTTTCAAAAAGGAACTTGCCCTGAGGTGATAAACCAATCTCAATCTCAAAATTGGCGATAGGACTCAAGCGAGAAAAGGTTACTTTAGACACAGTCACCCGATTTGCAAAAGAAACACATATTCAGGTTTCCCACGGTCTGAAGAGAAAGAAAACATATTCCATTTTCAAGTACGAACTTTGCCTATGGAGATGAACCTATCAGTATCTCGCAATTGGCAATAGGACTCAAATAAGCTAGAAAAGGTAACTTTAGACAGATGAGCCTATTTGCAAAAGAAACACATATTCATGTTCCCGAAGGTCTGAAAAGGTCAAAACACATTCAATTCTCTAACGAGAATTTTCCCTAAAAAGTTAGACCAACGTGTTTTTGATTCCTGGACTATTCTGACAGAAAATGGAACTTTCGACACACTGCTCAGATTTCCAAAAGAAACACATAATCATGTTCTTCACAGTCTGAAAAGCAGAAGAACTCATTCCATTTTCAAGAACGATCATTCCCTGAGGTAATAAACCAATCTGAATCTCAAAATTGGAATAGGACTCAAATAAGCTAGAAAAGGTAACTTTAGACACAGTCATCGAATTTCCAAAAAAAAACACATATTCATGTTCCCCACAGTCTGAATATCACAAAAACACATTCCATTTTCAAGTACGAACTTTCTCTGAGGTTATAAACCAATCTGTATCTCAAAATTGGCAATAGGACTCAAGCGAGAGTAGGATACCTTAGATAAAGTGATCCGAATTGCAAAAGAAACACATATTCATGTTCCCCAAGGTCTGAAAAGGTCAAACACGTTCAATTTTCAAGTACGAACTTTCTCTGAGGTGATAATCCAATCTGTATCTCATAATTGGCAATAGGACTCAAGCGAGAAAAGGATACCTTAGACAAAGTGATCCGATTTGCAAAAGAAATACATATTCATGTTCCCCAAGGTCTGAAAAGGTCAAAACACATTCAATTTTTTAACAAGAATTTTCCCTAAAAAGTTAGAGCAAGGTGTTTTTCATAACTGGACCATTCTTACAGAAAATGTAACTTTCGACACACTGCTCAGATTTCCAAAAGAAACACATAATCATGTTCTTCACAGTCTGAAAAGCAGAAGAACTCATTCCATTTTCAAGAACGATCATTCCCTGAGGTAATAAACCAATCTGAATCTCAAAATTGGAATAGGACTCAAATAAGCTAGAAAAGGTAACTTTAGACACAGTCATCGAATTTCCAAAAAAAAACACATATTCATGTTCCCCACAGTCTGAATATCACAAAAACACATTCCATTTTCAAGTACGAACTTTCTCTGAGGTTATAAACCAATCTGTATCTCAAAATTGGCAATAGGACTCAAGCGAGAGTAGGATACCTTAGATAAAGTGATCCGAATTGCAAAAGAAACACATATTCATGTTCCCCAAGGTCTGAAAAGGTCAAACAAGTTCAATTTTCAAGGACGAACTTTCTCTGAGGTGATAATCCAATCTGTATCTCAAAATTGGCAATAGGACTCAAGCGAGAAAAGGATACCTTAGACAAAGTGATCCGATTTGCAAAAGAAATACATATTCATGTTCCCCAAGGTCTGAAAAGGTCAAAACACATTCAATTTTCTAACAAGAATTTTCCCTAAAAAGTTAGAGCAAGGTGTTTTTCATAACTGGACCATTCTGACAGAAAATGTAATTTTCGACACACTGCTGAGATTTCAAAAAAACACACATAATCATGTTCCTCACAGTCTGAAAAGCACAAAAACTCATTCCATTTTCAAAAACGAACTTTCCCTGAGCTGATAAGCCAATCTGAATCTCAAAATTGGCGATAGGACTCAAGCGAGAAAAGGTTACTTTAGACACAGTCACCCGATTTGGAAAAGAAACATATTCATTTTCCACACGGTCTGAAAAGGTCAAACACGTTCAATTTTCAAGTACGAACTTTCTCTGAGGTGATAAACCAATCTGTATCTCAAAATTGGCAATAGGACTCAAATAAGCTAGAAAAGGTAACTTTAGACACAGTCAACCAATCTGCAAAAGAAACACATATTCATGTTCCCCACGGTCTGAAAAGGTCAAACGTTCAATTTTCATGAACGATCATTTCCTGAGGTAATAAATTTTCAATTTTCAAACGCGAACTTTCCCTAAAAATTTAGACCCAAGGACTTTTTCATAACTAGACATTAAGAAAAAAAATGTAGCTTTCGACACACTTCTCAGATTTCCCAAAGAAACACATTAATTTCACTCAGTGTAAAAAGCACAAAAAAAACCCATTACATTTTCAAAAAGGAACTTGCCCTGAGGTGATAAACCAATCTCAATCTCAAAATTGGCGATAGGACTCAAGCGAGAAAAGGTTACTTTAGACACAGTCACCCGATTTGCAAAAGAAACACATATTCAGGTTTCCCACGGTCTGAAGAGAAAGAAAACATATTCCATTTTCAAGTACGAACTTTGCCTATGGAGATGAACCTATCAGTATCTCGCAATTGGCAATAGGACTCAAATAAGCTAGAAAAGGTAACTTTAGACAGATGAGCCTATTTGCAAAAGAAACACATATTCATGTTCCCGAAGGTCTGAAAAGGTCAAAACACATTCAATTCTCTAACGAGAATTTTCCCTAAAAAGTTAGACCAACGTGTTTTTGATTCCTGGACTATTCTGACAGAAAATGGAACTTTCGACACACTGCTCAGATTTCCAAAAGAAACACATAATCATGTTCTTCACAGTCTGAAAAGCAGAAGAACTCATTCCATTTTCAAGAACGATCATTCCCTGAGGTAATAAACCAATCTGAATCTCAAAATTGGAATAGGACTCAAATAAGCTAGAAAAGGTAACTTTAGACACAGTCATCGAATTTCCAAAAAAAAACACATATTCATGTTCCCCACAGTCTGAATATCACAAAAACACATTCCATTTTCAAGTACGAACTTTCTCTGAGGTTATAAACCAATCTGTATCTCAAAATTGGCAATAGGACTCAAGCGAGAGTAGGATACCTTAGATAAAGTGATCCGAATTGCAAAAGAAACACATATTCATGTTCCCCAAGGTCTGAAAAGGTCAAACACGTTCAATTTTCAAGTACGAACTTTCTCTGAGGTGATAATCCAATCTGTATCTGAAAATTGGCAATAGGACTCAAGCGAGAAAAGGATACCTTAGACAAAGTGATCCGATTTGCAAAAGAAATACATATTCATGTTCCCCAAGGTCTGAAAAGGTCAAAACACATTCAATTTTCTAACAAGAATTTTCCCTAAAAAGTTAGGGCAAGGTGTTTTTCATAACTGGACCATTCTGACAGAAAATGTAACTTTCGACACACTGCTCAGATTTCCAAAAGAAACACATAATCATGTTCCTCACAGTATGAAAAGCACAAGAACTCATTCCATTTTCAAAAACGAACTTTCCCTGAGGTGATAAACCAATCTGTATCTCAAAATTGGCAATAGGACTCAAATAAGCTAGAAAATGTAACTTTAGACACAGTCAACCAATCTGCAAAAGAAACACATATTCATGTTCCCCACGGTCTGAAAAGGTCAAACGTTCAATTTTCATGAACGATCATTTCCTGAGGTAATAAATTTTCAATTTTCAAACGCGAACTTTCCCTAAAAATTTAGACCCAAGGACTTTTTCATAACTAGACATTAAGAAAAAAAATGTAGCTTTCGACACACTTCTCAGATTTCCCAAAGAAACACATTAATTTCACTCAGTGTAAAATGCACAAAAAAAACCCATTACATTTTCAAAAAGGAACTTGCCCTGAGGTGATAAACCAATCTCAATCTCAAAATTGGCGATAGGACTCAAGCGAGAAAAGGTTACTTTAGACACAGTCACCCGATTTGGAAAAGAAACATATTCAGGTTCCCCACGGTCTGAAAAGGTCAAACACGTTCAATTTTCAAGTACGAACTTTCTCTGAGGAGATAAACCAATCTGTATCTCAAAATTGGCAATAGGACTCACGCGAGAGTAGGATACCTTAGACAAAGTGATCCGATTTGCAAAAGAAACACATATTCATGTTCCCCAAGGTCTGAAAAGGTCAAACACGTTCAATTTTCAAGTACGAACTTTCTCTGAGGTGATAAACCAATCTGTATCTCAAAATTGGCAATAGGACTCAAGCGAGAAAAGGATACCTTAGACAAAGTGATCCGATTTGCAAAAGAAATACATATTCATGTTCCCCAAGGTCTGAAAAGGTCAAAACACATTCAATTTTCTAACAAGAATTTTCCCTAAAAAGTTAGGGCAAGGTGTTTTTCATAACTGGACCATTCTGACAGAAAATGTAACTTTCGACACACTGCTCAGATTTCAAAAAAACACACACAATCATGTTCCTCACAGTCTGAAAAGCACAAAAACTCATTCCATTTTCAAAAACGAACTTTCCCTGAGCTGATAAGCCAATCTGAATCTCAAAATTGGCGATAGGACTCAAGCGAGAAAAGGTTACTTTAGACACAGTCACCCGATTTGGAAAAGAAACATATTCATGTTCCACACGGTCTGAAAAGGTCAAACACGTTCAATTTTCAAGTACGAACTTTCTCTGAGGTGATAAACCAATCTGTATCTCAAAATTGGCAATAGGACTCAAATAAGCTAGAAAAGGTAACTTTAGACACAGTCAACCAATCTGCAAAAGAAACACATATTCATGTTCCCCACGGTCTGAAAAGGTCAAACGTTCAATTTTCATGAACGATCATTTCCTGAGGTAATAAATTTTCAATTTTCAAACGCGAACTTTCCCTAAAAATTTAGACCCAAGGACTTTTTCATAACTAGACATTAAGAAAAAAAATGTAGCTTTCGACACACTTCTCAGATTTCCCAAAGAAACACATTAATTTCACTCAGTGTAAAAAGCACAAAAAAAACCCATTACATTTTCAAGAAGGAACTTGCCCTGAGGTGATAAACCAATCTCAATCTCAAAATTGGCGATAGGACTCAAGCGAGAAAAGGTTACTTTAGACACAGTCACCCGATTTGGAAAAGAAACATATTCATGTTCCCCACGGTCTGAAAAGGTCAAACGTTCAATTTTCATGAACGATCATTTCCTGAGGTAATAAATTTTCAATTTTCAAACGCGAACTTTCCCTAAAAATTTAGACCCAAGGACTTTTTCATAACTAGACATTAAGAAAAAAAATGTAGCTTTCGAAACACTTCTCAGATTTCCCAAAGAAACACATTAATTTCACTCAGTGTAAAAAGCACAAAAAAAACCCATTACATTTTCAAAAAGGAACTTTCCCTGAGGTGATAAACCAATCTCAATCTCAAAATTGGCGATAGGACTCAAGCGAGAAAAGGTTACTTTAGACACAGTCACCCGATTTGGAAAAGAAACATATTCAGGTTCCCCACGGTCTGAAAAGGTCAAACACGTTCAATTTTCAAGTACGAACTTTCTCTGAGCAGATAAACCAATCTGTATCTCAAAATTGGCAATAGGACTCAAGCGAGAGTAGGATACCTTAGACAAAGTGATCCGATTTGCAAAAGAAACACATATTCATGTTCCCCAAGGTCTGAAAAGGTCAAACACGTTCAATTTTCAAGTACGAACTTTCTCTGAGCAGATAAACCAATCTGTATCTCAAAATTGGCAATAGGACTCAAGCGAGAAAAGGATACCTTAGACAAAGTGATCCGATTTGCAAAAGAAACACATATTCATGTTCCCGAAGGTCTGAAAAGGTCAAAACACATTCAATTTTTTAACAAGAATTTTCCCTAAAAAGTTAGGGCAAGGTGTTTTTCATAACTGGACCATTCTGACAGAAAATGTAATTTTCGACACACTGCTGAGATTTCAAAAAAACACACATAATCATGTTCCTCACAGTCTGAAAAGCACAAAAACTCATTCCATTTTCAAAAACGAACTTTCCCTGAGCTGATAAGCCAATCTGAATCTCAAAATTGGCGATAGGACTCAAGCGAGAAAAGGTTACTTTAGACACAGTCACCCGATTTGGAAAAGAAACATATTCATGTTCCACACGGTCTGAAAAGGTCAAACACGTTCAATTTTCAAGTACGAACTTTCTCTGAGGTGATAAACCAATCTGTATCTCAAAATTGGCAATAGGACTCAAATAAGCTAGAAAAGGTAACTTTAGACACAGTCAACCAATCTGCAAAAGAAACACATATTCATGTTCCCCACGGTCTGAAAAGGTCAAACGTTCAATTTTCATGAACGATCATTTCCTGAGGTAATAAATTTTCAATTTTCAAACGCGAACTTTCCCTAAAAATTTAGACCCAAGGACTTTTTCATAACTAGACATTAAGAAAAAAAATGTAACTTTCGACACACTTCTCAGATTTCCCAAAGAAACACATTAATTTCACTCAGTGTAAAAAGCACAAAAAAAACCCATTACATTTTCAAAAAGGAACTTGCCCTGAGGTGATAAACCAATCTCAATCTCAAAATTGGCGATAGGACTCAAGCGAGAAAATGTTACTTTAGACACAGTCACCCGATTTGGAAAAGAAACATATTCAGGTTCCCCACGGTCTGAAAAGGTCAAACACGTTCAATTTTCAAGTACGAACTTTCTCTGAGCAGATAAACCAATCTGTATCTCAAAATTGGCAATAGGACTCAAGCGAGAGTAGGATACCTTAGACAAAGTGATCCGATTTGCAAAAGAAACACATATTCATGTTCCCCAAGGTCTGAAAAGGTCAAACACGTTCAATTTTCAAGTACGAACTTTCTCTGAGGTGATAATCCAATCTGTATCTCATAATTGGCAATAGGACTCAAGCGAGAAAAGGATACCTTAGACAAAGTGATCCGATTTGCAAAAGAAATACATATTCATGTTCCCCAAGGTCTGAAAAGGTCAAAACACATTCAATTTTTTAACAAGAATTTTCCCTAAAAAGTTAGAGCAAGGTGTTTTTCATAACTGGACCATTCTGACAGAAAATGTAACTTTCGACACACTGCTCAGATTTCCAAAAGAAACACATAATCATGTTCTTCACAGTCTGAAAAGCAGAAGAACTCATTCCATTTTCAAGAACGATCATTCCCTGAGGTAATAAACCAATCTGAATCTCAAAATTGGAATAGGACTCAAATAAGCTAGAAAAGGTAACTTTAGACACAGTCATCGAATTTCCAAAAAAAAACACATATTCATGTTCCCCACAGTCTGAATATCACAAAAACACATTCCATTTTCAAGTACGAACTTTCTCTGAGGTTATAAACCAATCTGTATCTCAAAATTGGCAATAGGACTCAAGCGAGAGTAGGATACCTTAGATAAAGTGATCCGAATTGCAAAAGAAACACATATTCATGTTCCCCAAGGTCTGAAAAGGTCAAACACGTTCAATTTTCAAGTACGAACTTTCTCTGAGGTGATAATCCAATCTGTATCTGAAAATTGGCAATAGGACTCAAGCGAGAAAAGGATACCTTAGACAAAGTGATCCGATTTGCAAAAGAAATACATATTCATGTTCCCCAAGGTCTGAAAAGGTCAAAACACATTCAATTTTCTAACAAGAATTTTCCCTAAAAAGTTAGAGCAAGGTGTTTTTCATAACTGGACCATTCTGACAGAAAATGTAATTTTCGACACACTGCTGAGATTTCAAAAAAACACACATAATCATGTTCCTCACAGTCTGAAAAGCACAAAAACTCATTCCATTTTCAAAAACGAACTTTCCCTGAGCTGATAAGCCAATCTGAATCTCAAAATTGGCGATAGGACTCAAGCGAGAAAAGGTTACTTTAGACACAGTCACCCGATTTGGAAAAGAAACATATTCATGTTCCACACGGTCTGAAAAGGTCAAACACGTTCAATTTTCAAGTACGAACTTTCTCTGAGGTGATAAACCAATCTGTATCTCAAAATTGGCAATAGGACTCAAATAAGCTAGAAAAGGTAACTTTAGACACAGTCAACCAATCTGCAAAAGAAACACATATTCATGTTCCCCACGGTCTGAAAAGGTCAAACGTTCAATTTTCATGAACGATCATTTCCTGAGGTAATAAATTTTCAATTTTCAAACGCGAACTTTCCCTAAAAATTTAGACCCAAGGACTTTTTCATAACTAGACATTAAGAAAAAAAATGTAGCTTTCGACACACTTCTCAGATTTCCCAAAGAAACACATTAATTTCACTCAGTGTAAAATGCACAAAAAAAACCCATTACATTTTCAAAAAGGAACTTGCCCTGAGGTGATAAACCAATCTCAATCTCAAAATTGGCGATAGGACTCAAGCGAGAAAAGGTTACTTTAGACACAGTCACCCGATTTGCAAAAGAAACACATATTCAGGTTTCCCACGGTCTGAAGAGAAAGAAAACATATTCCATTTTCAAGTACGAACTTTGCCTATGGAGATGAACCTATCAGTATCTCGCAATTGGCAATAGGACTCAAATAAGCTAGAAAAGGTAACTTTAGACAGATGAGCCTATTTGCAAAAGAAACACATATTCATGTTCCCGAAGGTCTGAAAAGGTCAAAACACATTCAATTCTCTAACGAGAATTTTCCCTAAAAAGTTAGACCAACGTGTTTTTGATTCCTGGACTATTCTGACAGAAAATGGAACTTTCGACACACTGCTCAGATTTCCAAAAGAAACACATAATCATGTTCTTCACAGTCTGAAAAGCAGAAGAACTCATTCCATTTTCAAGAACGATCATTCCCTGAGGTAATAAACCAATCTGAATCTCAAAATTGGAATAGGACTCAAATAAGCTAGAAAAGGTAACTTTAGACACAGTCATCGAATTTCCAAAAAAAAACACATATTCATGTTCCCCACAGTCTGAATATCACAAAAACACATTCCATTTTCAAGTACGAACTTTCTCTGAGGTTATAAACCAATCTGTATCTCAAAATTGGCAATAGGACTCAAGCGAGAGTAGGATACCTTAGATAAAGTGATCCGAATTGCAAAAGAAACACATATTCATGTTCCCCAAGGTCTGAAAAGGTCAAACACGTTCAATTTTCAAGTACGAACTTTCTCTGAGGTGATAATCCAATCTGTATCTCATAATTGGCAATAGGACTCAAGCGAGAAAAGGATACCTTAGACAAAGTGATCCGATTTGCAAAAGAAATACATATTCATGTTCCCCAAGGTCTGAAAAGGTCAAAACACATTCAATTTTTTAACAAGAATTTTCCCTAAAAAGTTAGAGCAAGGTGTTTTTCATAACTGGACCATTCTGACAGAAAATGTAACTTTCGACACACTGCTCAGATTTCCAAAAGAAACACATAATCATGTTCTTCACAGTCTGAAAAGCAGAAGAACTCATTCCATTTTCAAGAACGATCATTCCCTGAGGTAATAAACCAATCTGAATCTCAAAATTGGAATAGGACTCAAATAAGCTAGAAAAGGTAACTTTAGACACAGTCATCGAATTTCCAAAAAAAAACACATATTCATGTTCCCCACAGTCTGAATATCACAAAAACACATTCCATTTTCAAGTACGAACTTTCTCTGAGGTTATAAACCAATCTGTATCTCAAAATTGGCAATAGGACTCAAGCGAGAGTAGGATACCTTAGATAAAGTGATCCGAATTGCAAAAGAAACACATATTCATGTTCCCCAAGGTCTGAAAAGGTCAAACAAGTTCAATTTTCAAGGACGAACTTTCTCTGAGGTGATAATCCAATCTGTATCTCAAAATTGGCAATAGGACTCAAGCGAGAAAAGGATACCTTAGACAAAGTGATCCGATTTGCAAAAGAAATACATATTCATGTTCCCCAAGGTCTGAAAAGGTCAAAACACATTCAATTTTCTAACAAGAATTTTCCCTAAAAAGTTAGAGCAAGGTGTTTTTCATAACTGGACCATTCTGACAGAAAATGTAATTTTCGACACACTGCTGAGATTTCAAAAAAACACACATAATCATGTTCCTCACAGTCTGAAAAGCACAAAAACTCATTCCATTTTCAAAAACGAACTTTCCCTGAGCTGATAAGCCAATCTGAATCTCAAAATTGGCGATAGGACTCAAGCGAGAAAAGGTTACTTTAGACACAGTCACCCGATTTGGAAAAGAAACATATTCATTTTCCACACGGTCTGAAAAGGTCAAACACGTTCAATTTTCAAGTACGAACTTTCTCTGAGGTGATAAACCAATCTGTATCTCAAAATTGGCAATAGGACTCAAATAAGCTAGAAAAGGTAACTTTAGACACAGTCAACCAATCTGCAAAAGAAACACATATTCATGTTCCCCACGGTCTGAAAAGGTCAAACGTTCAATTTTCATGAACGATCATTTCCTGAGGTAATAAATTTTCAATTTTCAAACGCGAACTTTCCCTAAAAATTTAGACCCAAGGACTTTTTCATAACTAGACATTAAGAAAAAAAATGTAGCTTTCGACACACTTCTCAGATTTCCCAAAGAAACACATTAATTTCACTCAGTGTAAAAAGCACAAAAAAAACCCATTACATTTTCAAAAAGGAACTTGCCCTGAGGTGATAAACCAATCTCAATCTCAAAATTGGCGATAGGACTCAAGCGAGAAAAGGTTACTTTAGACACAGTCACCCGATTTGCAAAAGAAACACATATTCAGGTTCCCCACGGTCTGAAAAGGTCAAACACGTTCAATTTTCAAGTACGAACTTTGCCTATGGAGATGAACCTATCAGTATCTCGCAATTGGCAATAGGACTCAAATAAGCTAGAAAAGGTAACTTTAGACAGATGAGCCTATTTGCAAAAGAAACACATATTCATGTTCCCGAAGGTCTGAAAAGGTCAAAACACATTCAATTCTCTAACGAGAATTTTCCCTAAAAAGTTAGACCAACGTGTTTTTGATTCCTGGACTATTCTGACAGAAAATGGAACTTTCGACACACTGCTCAGATTTCCAAAAGAAACACATAATCATGTTCTTCACAGTCTGAAAAGCAGAAGAACTCATTCCATTTTCAAGAACGATCATTCCCTGAGGTAATAAACCAATCTGAATCTCAAAATTGGAATAGGACTCAAATAAGCTAGAAAAGGTAACTTTAGACAGTGTCATCGAATTTCCAAAAAAAAACACATATTCATGTTCCCCACAGTCTGAATATCACAAAAACACATTCCATTTTCAAGTACGAACTTTCTCTGAGGTTATAAACCAATCTGTATCTCAAAATTGGCAATAGGACTCAAGCGAGAGTAGGATACCTTAGATAAAGTGATCCGAATTGCAAAAGAAACACATATTCATGTTCCCCAAGGTCTGAAAAGGTCAAACACGTTCAATTTTCAAGTACGAACTTTCTCTGAGGTGATAATCCAATCTGTATCTCATAATTGGCAATAGGACTCAAGCGAGAAAAGGATACCTTAGACAAAGTGATCCGATTTGCAAAAGAAATACATATTCATGTTCCCCAAGGTCTGAAAAGGTCAAAACACATTCAATTTTTTAACAAGAATTTTCCCTAAAAAGTTAGAGCAAGGTGTTTTTCATAACTGGACCATTCTGACAGAAAATGTAACTTTCGACACACTGCTCAGATTTCCAAAAGAAACACATAATCATGTTCCTCACAGTCTGAAAAGCAGAAGAACTCATTCCATTTTCAAGAACGATCATTCCCTGAGGTAATAAACCAATCTGAATCTCAAAATTGGAATAGGACTCAAATAAGCTAGAAAAGGTAACGTTAGACACAGTCATCGAATTTCCAGAAAAAAACACATATTCATGTTCCCCACAGTCTGAATATCACAAAAACACATTCCATTTTCAAGTACGAACTTTCTCTGAGGTTATAAACCAATCTGTATCTCAAAATTGGCAATAGGACTCAAGCGAGAGTAGGATACCTTAGATAAAGTGATCCGATTTGCAAAAGAAGCACATATTCATGTTCCACAAGGTCTGAAAAGGTCAAACACGTTCAATTTTCAAGGACGAACTTTCTCTGAGGTGATAATCCAATCTGTATCTCAAAATTGGCAATAGGACTCAAGCGAGAAAAGGATACCTTAGACAAAGTGATCCGATTTGCAAAAGAAATACATATTCATGTTCCCCAAGGTCTGAAAAGGTCAAAACACATTCAATTTTCTAACAAGAATTTTCCCTAAAAAGTTAGAGCAAGGTGTTTTTCATAACTGGACCATTCTGACAGAAAATGTAATTTTCGACACACTGCTGAGATTTCAAAAAAACACACATAATCATGTTCCTCACAGTCTGAAAAGCACAAAAACTCATTCCATTTTCAAAAACGAACTTTCCCTGAGCTGATAAGCCAATCTGAATCTCAAAATTGGCGATAGGACTCAAGCGAGAAAAGGTTACTTTAGACACAGTCACCCGATTTGGAAAAGAAACATATTCATGTTCCACACGGTCTGAAAAGGTCAAACACGTTCAATTTTCAAGTACGAACTTTCTCTGAGGTGATAAACCAATCTGTATCTCAAAATTGGCAATAGGACTCAAATAAGCTAGAAAAGGTAACTTTAGACACAGTCAACCAATCTGCAAAAGAAACACATATTCATGTTCCCCACGGTCTGAATAGGTCAAACGTTCAATTTTCATGAACGATCATTTCCTGAGGTAATAAATTTTCAATTTTCAAACGCGAACTTTCCCTAAAAATTTAGACCCAAGGACTTTTTCATAACTAGACATTAAGAAAAAAAATGTAGCTTTCGACACACTTCTCAGATTTCCCAAAGAAACACATTAATTTCACTCAGTGTAAAAAGCACAAAAAAAACCCATTACATTTTCAAAAAGGAACTTGCCCTGAGGTGATAAACCAATCTCAATCTCAAAATTGGCGATAGGACTCAAGCGAGAAAAGGTTACTTTAGACACAGTCACCCGATTTGGAAAAGAAACATATTCAGGTTCCCCACGGTCTGAAAAGGTCAAACACGTTCAATTTTCAAGTACGAACTTTCTCTGAGGAGATAAACCAATCTGTATCTCAAAATTGGCAATAGGACTCAAGCGAGAGTAGGATACCTTAGACAAAGTGATCCGATTTGCAAAAGAAACACATATTCATGTTCCACAAGGTCTGAAAAGGTCAAACACGTTCAATTTTCAAGGACGAACTTTCTCTGAGGTGATAAACCAATCTGTATCTCAAAATTGGCAATAGGACTCAAATAAGCTAGAAAGGGTAACTTTAGACAGATGAGCCTATTTGCAAAAGAAACACATATTCATGTTCCCGAAGGTCTGAAAAGGTCAAAACACATTCAATTCTCTAACGAGAATTTTCCCTAAAAAGTTAGACCAACGTGTTTTTGATTCCTGGACTATTCTGACAGAAAATGGAACTTTCGACACACTGCTCAGATTTCCAAAAGAAACACATAATCATGTTCTTCACAGTCTGAAAAGCAGAAGAACTCATTCCATTTTCAAGAACGATCATTCCCTGAGGTAATAAACCAATCTGAATCTCAAAATTGGAATAGGACTCAAATAAGCTAGAAAAGGTAACTTTAGACACAGTCATCGAATTTCCAAAAAAAAACACATATTCATGTTCCCCACAGTCTGAATATCACAAAAACACATTCCATTTTCAAGTACGAACTTTCTCTGAGGTTATAAACCAATCTGTATCTCAAAATTGGCAATAGGACTCAAGCGAGAGTAGGATACCTTAGATAAAGTGATCCGAATTGCAAAAGAAACACATATTCATGTTCCCCAAGGTCTGAAAAGGTCAAACACGTTCAATTTTCAAGGACGAACTTTCTCTGAGGTGATAATCCAATCTGTATCTCAAAATTGGCAATAGGACTCAAGCGAGAAAAGGATACCTTAGACAAAGTGATCCGATTTGCAAAAGAAATACATATTCATGTTCCCCAAGGTCTGAAAAGGTCAAAACACATTCAATTTTCTAACAAGAATTTTCCCTAAAAAGGTAGAGCAAGGTGTTTTTCATAACTGGACCATTCTGACAGAAAATGTAATTTTCGACACACTGCTGAGATTTCAAAAAAACACACATAATCATGTTCCTCACAGTCTGAAAAGCACAAAAACTCAATCCATTTTCAAAAACGAACTTTCCCTGAGCTGATAAGCCAATCTGAATCTCAAAATTGGCGATAGGACTCAGCCGAGAAAAGGTTACTTTAGACACAGTCACCCGATTTGGAAAAGAAACATATTCATGTTCCACACGGTCTGAAAAGGTCAAACACGTTCAATTTTCAAGTATGAACTTTCTCTGAGGTGATAAACCAATCTGTATCTCAAAATTGGCAATAGGACTCAAATAAGCTAGAAAAGGTAACTTTAGACACAGTCAACCAATCTGCAAAAGAAACACATATTCATGTTCCCCACGGTCTGAAAAGGTCAAACGTTCAATTTTCATGAACGATCATTTCCTGAGGTAATAAATTTTCAATTTTCAAACGCGAACTTTCCCTAAAAATTTAGACCCAAGAAGTTTTTCATAACTAGACGTTATTAAGAAAAAAAATGTAGCTTTCGACACACTTCTCAGATTTCCCAAAGAAACACATTAATTTCACTCAGTGTAAAAAGCACAAAAAAAACCCATTACATTTTCAAGAAGGAACTTGCCCTGAGGTGATAAACCAATCTCAATCTCAAAATTGGCGATAGGACTCAAGCGAGAAAAGGTTACTTTAGACACAGTCACCCGATTTGCAAAAGAAACACATATTCAGGTTCCCCACGGTCTGAAAAGGTCAAACACGTTCAATTTTCAAGTACGAACTTTCTCTGAGGAGATAAACCAATCTGTATCTCAAAATTGGCAATAGGACTCAAGCGAGAGTAGGATACCTTAGACAAAGTGATCCGATTTGCAAAAGAAACACATATTCATGTTCCCCAAGGTCTGAAAAGGTCAAACACGTTCAATTTTCAAGTACGAACTTTCTCTGAGGTGATAAACCAATCTGTATCTCAAAATTGGCAATAGGACTCAAGCGAGAAAAGGATACCTTAGACAAAGTGATCCGATTTGCAAAAGAAATACATATTCATGTTCCCCAAGGTCTGAAAAGGTCAAAACACATTCAATTTTCTAACAAGAATTTTCCCTAAAAAGTTAGGGCAAGGTGTTTTTCATAACTGGACCATTCTGACAGAAAATGTAACTTTCGACACACTGCTCAGATTTCCAAAAGAAACACATAATCATGTTCCTCACAGTCTGAAAAGCACAAGAACTCATTCCATTTTCAAAAACGAACTTTCCCTGAGGTGATAAGCCAATCTGAATCTCAAAATTGGCAATAGGACTCAAATAAGCTAGAAAAGGTAACTTTAGACACAGTCAACCAATCTGCAAAAGAAACACATATTCATGTTCCACACGGTCTGAAAAGGTCAAACGTTCAATTTTCATGAACGATCATTTTCTGAGGTAATAAATTTTCAATTTTCAAACGCGAACTTTCCCTAAAAATTAGGCCCAAGGAGTTTTTCATAACTAGACGTTATTAAGAAAAAAAATGTAGCTTTCGACACACTTCTCAGATTTCCCACAGAGACACATTAATTTCACTCAGTGTAAAAAGCACAAAAAAAATCCCATTACATTTTCAAGAAGGAACTTGCCCTGAGGTGATAAACCAATCTCAATCTCAAAATTGGCGATAGGACTCAAGCGAGAAAAGGTTACTTTAGACACAGTCACCCGATTTGCAAAAGAAACACATATTCAGGTTTCCCACGGTCTGAAGAGAAAGAAAACATATTCCATTTTCAAGTACGAACTTTGCCTATGGAGATGAACCTATCAGTATCTCGCAATTGGCAATAGGACTCAAATAAGCTAGAAAAGGTAACTTTAGACAGATGAGCCTATTTGCAAAAGAAACACATATTCATGTTCCCCACAGTCTGAATATCACAAAAACACATTCCATTTTCAAGTACGAACTTTCTCTGAGGTTATAAACCAATCTGTATCTCAAAATTGGCAATAGGACTCAAGCGAGAGTAGGATACCTTAGATAAAGTGATCCGAATTGCAAAAGAAACACATATTCATGTTCCCCAAGGTCTGAAAAGGTCAAACACGTTCAATTTTCAAGTACGAACTTTCTCTGAGGTGATAATCCAATCTGTATCTCATAATTGGCAATAGGACTCAAGCGAGAAAAGGATACCTTAGACAAAGTGATCCGATTTGCAAAAGAAATACATATTCATGTTCCCCAAGGTCTGAAAAGGTCAAAACACATTCAATTTTTTAACAAGAATTTTCCCTAAAAAGTTAGAGCAAGGTGTTTTTCATAACTGGACCATTCTGACAGAAAATGTAACTTTCGACACACTGCTCAGATTTCCAAAAGAAACACATAATCATGTTCTTCACAGTCTGAAAAGCAGAAGAACTCATTCCATTTTCAAGAACGATCATTCCCTGAGGTAATAAACCAATCTGAATCTCAAAATTGGAATAGGACTCAAATAAGCTAGAAAAGGTAACTTTAGACACAGTCATCGAATTTCCAAAAAAAAACACATATTCATGTTCCCCACAGTCTGAATATCACAAAAACACATTCCATTTTCAAGTACGAACTTTCTCTGAGGTTATAAACCAATCTGTATCTCAAAATTGGCAATAGGACTCAAGCGAGAGTAGGATACCTTAGATAAAGTGATCCGAATTGCAAAAGAAACACATATTCATGTTCCCCAAGGTCTGAAAAGGTCAAACAAGTTCAATTTTCAAGGACGAACTTTCTCTGAGGTGATAATCCAATCTGTATCTCAAAATTGGCAATAGGACTCAAGCGAGAAAAGGATACCTTAGACAAAGTGATCCGATTTGCAAAAGAAATACATATTCATGTTCCCCAAGGTCTGAAAAGGTCAAAACACATTCAATTTTCTAACAAGAATTTTCCCTAAAAAGTTAGAGCAAGGTGTTTTTCATAACTGGACCATTCTGACAGAAAATGTAATTTTCGACACACTGCTGAGATTTCAAAAAAACACACATAATCATGTTCCTCACAGTCTGAAAAGCACAAAAACTCATTCCATTTTCAAAAACGAACTTTCCCTGAGCTGATAAGCCAATCTGAATCTCAAAATTGGCGATAGGACTCAAGCGAGAAAAGGTTACTTTAGACACAGTCACCCGATTTGGAAAAGAAACATATTCATTTTCCACACGGTCTGAAAAGGTCAAACACGTTCAATTTTCAAGTACGAACTTTCTCTGAGGTGATAAACCAATCTGTATCTCAAAATTGGCAATAGGACTCAAATAAGCTAGAAAAGGTAACTTTAGACACAGTCAACCAATCTGCAAAAGAAACACATATTCATGTTCCCCACGGTCTGAAAAGGTCAAACGTTCAATTTTCATGAACGATCATTTCCTGAGGTAATAAATTTTCAATTTTCAAACGCGAACTTTCCCTAAAAATTTAGACCCAAGGACTTTTTCATAACTAGACATTAAGAAAAAAAATGTAGCTTTCGACACACTTCTCAGATTTCCCAAAGAAACACATTAATTTCACTCAGTGTAAAAAGCACAAAAAAAACCCATTACATTTTCAAAAAGGAACTTGCCCTGAGGTGATAAACCAATCTCAATCTCAAAATTGGCGATAGGACTCAAGCGAGAAAAGGTTACTTTAGACACAGTCACCCGATTTGCAAAAGAAACACATATTCAGGTTTCCCACGGTCTGAAGAGAAAGAAAACATATTCCATTTTCAAGTACGAACTTTGCCTATGGAGATGAACCTATCAGTATCTCGCAATTGGCAATAGGACTCAAATAAGCTAGAAAAGGTAACTTTAGACAGATGAGCCTATTTGCAAAAGAAACACATATTCATGTTCCCGAAGGTCTGAAAAGGTCAAAACACATTCAATTCTCTAACGAGAATTTTCCCTAAAAAGTTAGACCAACGTGTTTTTGATTCCTGGACTATTCTGACAGAAAATGGAACTTTCGACACACTGCTCAGATTTCCAAAAGAAACACATAATCATGTTCTTCACAGTCTGAAAAGCAGAAGAACTCATTCCATTTTCAAGAACGATCATTCCCTGAGGTAATAAACCAATCTGAATCTCAAAATTGGAATAGGACTCAAATAAGCTAGAAAAGGTAACTTTAGACAGTGTCATCGAATTTCCAAAAAAAAACACATATTCATGTTCCCCACAGTCTGAATATCACAAAAACACATTCCATTTTCAAGTACGAACTTTCTCTGAGGTTATAAACCAATCTGTATCTCAAAATTGGCAATAGGACTCAAGCGAGAGTAGGATACCTTAGATAAAGTGATCCGAATTGCAAAAGAAACACATATTCATGTTCCCCAAGGTCTGAAAAGGTCAAACACGTTCAATTTTCAAGTACGAACTTTCTCTGAGGTGATAATCCAATCTGTATCTCATAATTGGCAATAGGACTCAAGCGAGAAAAGGATACCTTAGACAAAGTGATCCGATTTGCAAAAGAAATACATATTCATGTTCCCCAAGGTCTGAAAAGGTCAAAACACATTCAATTTTTTAACAAGAATTTTCCCTAAAAAGTTAGAGCAAGGTGTTTTTCATAACTGGACCATTCTGACAGAAAATGTAACTTTCGACACACTGCTCAGATTTCCAAAAGAAACACATAATCATGTTCCTCACAGTCTGAAAAGCAGAAGAACTCATTCCATTTTCAAGAACGATCATTCCCTGAGGTAATAAACCAATCTGAATCTCAAAATTGGAATAGGACTCAAATAAGCTAGAAAAGGTAACGTTAGACACAGTCATCGAATTTCCAGAAAAAAACACATATTCATGTTCCCCACAGTCTGAATATCACAAAAACACATTCCATTTTCAAGTACGAACTTTCTCTGAGGTTATAAACCAATCTGTATCTCAAAATTGGCAATAGGACTCAAGCGAGAGTAGGATACCTTAGATAAAGTGATCCGATTTGCAAAAGAAGCACATATTCATGTTCCACAAGGTCTGAAAAGGTCAAACACGTTCAATTTTCAAGGACGAACTTTCTCTGAGGTGATAATCCAATCTGTATCTCAAAATTGGCAATAGGACTCAAGCGAGAAAAGGATACCTTAGACAAAGTGATCCGATTTGCAAAAGAAATACATATTCATGTTCCCCAAGGTCTGAAAAGGTCAAAACACATTCAATTTTCTAACAAGAATTTTCCCTAAAAAGTTAGAGCAAGGTGTTTTTCATAACTGGACCATTCTGACAGAAAATGTAATTTTCGACACACTGCTGAGATTTCAAAAAAACACACATAATCATGTTCCTCACAGTCTGAAAAGCACAAAAACTCATTCCATTTTCAAAAACGAACTTTCCCTGAGCTGATAAGCCAATCTGAATCTCAAAATTGGCGATAGGACTCAAGCGAGAAAAGGTTACTTTAGACACAGTCACCCGATTTGGAAAAGAAACATATTCATGTTCCACACGGTCTGAAAAGGTCAAACACGTTCAATTTTCAAGTACGAACTTTCTCTGAGGTGATAAACCAATCTGTATCTCAAAATTGGCAATAGGACTCAAATAAGCTAGAAAAGGTAACTTTAGACACAGTCAACCAATCTGCAAAAGAAACACATATTCATGTTCCCCACGGTCTGAATAGGTCAAACGTTCAATTTTCATGAACGATCATTTCCTGAGGTAATAAATTTTCAATTTTCAAACGCGAACTTTCCCTAAAAATTTAGACCCAAGGACTTTTTCATAACTAGACATTAAGAAAAAAAATGTAGCTTTCGACACACTTCTCAGATTTCCCAAAGAAACACATTAATTTCACTCAGTGTAAAAAGCACAAAAAAAACCCATTACATTTTCAAAAAGGAACTTGCCCTGAGGTGATAAACCAATCTCAATCTCAAAATTGGCGATAGGACTCAAGCGAGAAAAGGTTACTTTAGACACAGTCACCCGATTTGGAAAAGAAACATATTCAGGTTCCCCACGGTCTGAAAAGGTCAAACACGTTCAATTTTCAAGTACGAACTTTCTCTGAGGAGATAAACCAATCTGTATCTCAAAATTGGCAATAGGACTCAAGCGAGAGTAGGATACCTTAGACAAAGTGATCCGATTTGCAAAAGAAACACATATTCATGTTCCACAAGGTCTGAAAAGGTCAAACACGTTCAATTTTCAAGGACGAACTTTCTCTGAGGTGATAAACCAATCTGTATCTCAAAATTGGCAATAGGACTCAAATAAGCTAGAAAGGGTAACTTTAGACAGATGAGCCTATTTGCAAAAGAAACACATATTCATGTTCCCGAAGGTCTGAAAAGGTCAAAACACATTCAATTCTCTAACGAGAATTTTCCCTAAAAAGTTAGACCAACGTGTTTTTGATTCCTGGACTATTCTGACAGAAAATGGAACTTTCGACACACTGCTCAGATTTCCAAAAGAAACACATAATCATGTTCTTCACAGTCTGAAAAGCAGAAGAACTCATTCCATTTTCAAGAACGATCATTCCCTGAGGTAATAAACCAATCTGAATCTCAAAATTGGAATAGGACTCAAATAAGCTAGAAAAGGTAACTTTAGACACAGTCATCGAATTTCCAAAAAAAAACACATATTCATGTTCCCCACAGTCTGAATATCACAAAAACACATTCCATTTTCAAGTACGAACTTTCTCTGAGGTTATAAACCAATCTGTATCTCAAAATTGGCAATAGGACTCAAGCGAGAGTAGGATACCTTAGATAAAGTGATCCGAATTGCAAAAGAAACACATATTCATGTTCCCCAAGGTCTGAAAAGGTCAAACACGTTCAATTTTCAAGGACGAACTTTCTCTGAGGTGATAATCCAATCTGTATCTCAAAATTGGCAATAGGACTCAAGCGAGAAAAGGATACCTTAGACAAAGTGATCCGATTTGCAAAAGAAATACATATTCATGTTCCCCAAGGTCTGAAAAGGTCAAAACACATTCAATTTTCTAACAAGAATTTTCCCTAAAAAGGTAGAGCAAGGTGTTTTTCATAACTGGACCATTCTGACAGAAAATGTAATTTTCGACACACTGCTGAGATTTCAAAAAAACACACATAATCATGTTCCTCACAGTCTGAAAAGCACAAAAACTCAATCCATTTTCAAAAACGAACTTTCCCTGAGCTGATAAGCCAATCTGAATCTCAAAATTGGCGATAGGACTCAGCCGAGAAAAGGTTACTTTAGACACAGTCACCCGATTTGGAAAAGAAACATATTCATGTTCCACACGGTCTGAAAAGGTCAAACACGTTCAATTTTCAAGTATGAACTTTCTCTGAGGTGATAAACCAATCTGTATCTCAAAATTGGCAATAGGACTCAAATAAGCTAGAAAAGGTAACTTTAGACACAGTCAACCAATCTGCAAAAGAAACACATATTCATGTTCCCCACGGTCTGAAAAGGTCAAACGTTCAATTTTCATGAACGATCATTTCCTGAGGTAATAAATTTTCAATTTTCAAACGCGAACTTTCCCTAAAAATTTAGACCCAAGAAGTTTTTCATAACTAGACGTTATTAAGAAAAAAAATGTAGCTTTCGACACACTTCTCAGATTTCCCAAAGAAACACATTAATTTCACTCAGTGTAAAAAGCACAAAAAAAACCCATTACATTTTCAAGAAGGAACTTGCCCTGAGGTGATAAACCAATCTCAATCTCAAAATTGGCGATAGGACTCAAGCGAGAAAAGGTTACTTTAGACACAGTCACCCGATTTGCAAAAGAAACACATATTCAGGTTCCCCACGGTCTGAAAAGGTCAAACACGTTCAATTTTCAAGTACGAACTTTCTCTGAGGAGATAAACCAATCTGTATCTCAAAATTGGCAATAGGACTCAAGCGAGAGTAGGATACCTTAGACAAAGTGATCCGATTTGCAAAAGAAACACATATTCATGTTCCCCAAGGTCTGAAAAGGTCAAACACGTTCAATTTTCAAGTACGAACTTTCTCTGAGGTGATAAACCAATCTGTATCTCAAAATTGGCAATAGGACTCAAGCGAGAAAAGGATACCTTAGACAAAGTGATCCGATTTGCAAAAGAAATACATATTCATGTTCCCCAAGGTCTGAAAAGGTCAAAACACATTCAATTTTCTAACAAGAATTTTCCCTAAAAAGTTAGGGCAAGGTGTTTTTCATAACTGGACCATTCTGACAGAAAATGTAACTTTCGACACACTGCTCAGATTTCCAAAAGAAACACATAATCATGTTCCTCACAGTCTGAAAAGCACAAGAACTCATTCCATTTTCAAAAACGAACTTTCCCTGAGGTGATAAGCCAATCTGAATCTCAAAATTGGCAATAGGACTCAAATAAGCTAGAAAAGGTAACTTTAGACACAGTCAACCAATCTGCAAAAGAAACACATATTCATGTTCCACACGGTCTGAAAAGGTCAAACGTTCAATTTTCATGAACGATCATTTTCTGAGGTAATAAATTTTCAATTTTCAAACGCGAACTTTCCCTAAAAATTAGGCCCAAGGAGTTTTTCATAACTAGACGTTATTAAGAAAAAAAATGTAGCTTTCGACACACTTCTCAGATTTCCCACAGAGACACATTAATTTCACTCAGTGTAAAAAGCACAAAAAAAATCCCATTACATTTTCAAGAAGGAACTTGCCCTGAGGTGATAAACCAATCTCAATCTCAAAATTGGCGATAGGACTCAAGCGAGAAAAGGTTACTTTAGACACAGTCACCCGATTTGCAAAAGAAACACATATTCAGGTTTCCCACGGTCTGAAGAGAAAGAAAACATATTCCATTTTCAAGTACGAACTTTGCCTAAGGAGATGAACCTATCAGTATCTCGCAATTGGCAATAGGACTCAAATAAGCTAGAAAAGGTAACTTTAGACAGATGAGCCGATTTGCAAAAGAAACACATATTCATGTTCCCGAAGGTCTGAAAAGGTCAAAACACATTCAATTCTCTAACGAGAATTTTCCCTAAAAAGTTAGACCAACGTGTTTTTCATTCCTGGACTATTCTGACAGAAAATGGAACTTTCGACACACTGCTCAGATTTCCAAAAGAAACACATAATCATGTTCTTCACAGTCTGAAAAGCAGAAGAACTCATTCCATTTTCAAGAACGATCATTCCCTGAGGTAATAAACCAATCTGAATCTCAAAATTGGAATAGGACTCAAATAAGCTAGAAAAGGTAACTTTAGACACAGTCATCGAATTTCCAAAAAAAAACACATATTCATGTTCCCCACAGTCTGAATATCACAAAAACACATTCCATTTTCAAGTACGAACTTTCTCTGAGGTTATAAACCAATCTGTATCTCAAAATTGGCATTGGACTCAAGCGAGAGTAGGATACCTTAGATAAAGTGATCCGAATTGCAAAATAAACACATATTCATGTTCCCCAAGGTCTGAAAAGGTCAAACACGTTCAATTTTCAAGTACGAACTTTCTCTGAGGTGATAATCAAATCTGTATCTCATAATTGGCAATAGGACTCAAGCGAGAAAAGGATACCTTAGACAAAGTGATCCGATTTGCAAAAGAAATACATATTCATGTTTCCCAAGGTCTGAAAAGGTCAAAACACATTCAATTTTTTAACAAGAATTTTCCCTAAAAAGTTAGAGCAAGGTGTTTTTCATAACTGGACCATTCTGACAGAAAATGTAACTTTCGACACACTGCTCAGATTTCCAAAAGAAGCACATAATCATGTTCCTCACAGTCTGAAAAGCAGAAGAACTCATTCCATTTTCAAGAACGATCATTCCCTGAGGTAATAAACCAATCTGAATCTCAAAATTGGAATAGGACTCAAATAAGCTAGAAAAGGTAACTTTAGACACAGTCATCGAATTTCCAAAAAAAAACACATATTCATGTTCCCCACAGTCTGAATATCACAAAAACACATTCCATTTTCAAGTACGAACTTTCTCTGAGGTGATAATCCAATCTGTATCTCAAAATTGGCAATAGGACTCAAGCGAGAAAAGGATACCTTAGACAAAGTGATCCGATTTGCAAAAGAAATACATATTCATGTTCCCCAAGGTCTGAAAAGGTCAAAACACATTCAATTTTCTAACAAGAATTTTCCCTAAAAAGTTAGAGCAAGGTGTTTTTCATAACTGGACCATTCTGACAGAAAATGTAATTTTCGACACACTGCTGAGATTTCAAAAAAACACACATAATCATGTTCCTCACAGTCTGAAAAGCACAAAAACTCATTCCATTTTCAAAAATGAACTTTCCCTGAGCTGATAAGCCAATCTGAATCTCAAAATTGGCGATAGGACTCAAGCGAGAAAAGGTTACTTTAGACACAGTCACCCGATTTGGAAAAGAAACATATTCATGTTCCACACGGTCTGAAAAGGTCAAACACGTTCAATTTTCAAGTACGAACTTTCTCTGAGGTGATAAACCAATCTGTATCTCAAAATTGGCAATAGGACTCAAATAAGCTAGAAAAGGTAACTTTAGACACAGTCAACCAATCTGCAAAAGAAACACATATTCATCTTCCCCACGGTCTGAAAAGGTCAAACGTTCAATTTTCATGAACGATCATTTCCTGAGGTAATAAATTTTCAATTTTCAAACGCGAACTTTCCCTAAAAATTTAGACCCAAGGACTTTTTCATAACTAGACATTAAGAAAAAAAATGTAGCTTTCGACACACTTCTCAGATTTCCCAAAGAAACACATTAATTTCACTCAGTGTAAAAAGCACAAAAAAAACCCATTACATTTTCAAAAAGGAACTTGCCCTGAGGTGATAAACCAATCTCAATCTCAAAATTGGCGATAGGACTCAAGCGAGAAAAGGTTACTTTAGACACAGTCACCCGATTTGGAAAAGAAACATATTCAGGTTCCCCACGGTCTGAAAAGGTCAAACACGTTCAATTTTCAAATACGAACTTTCTCTGAGGAGATAAACCAATCTGTATCTCAAAATTGGCAATAGGACTCAAGCGAGAATAGGATACCTTAGACAAAGTGATCCGATTTGCAAAAGAAACACAGATTCATGGTCCACAAGGTCTGAAAAGGTCAAACACGTTCAATTTTCAAGTACGAACTTTCTCTGAGGTGATAAACCAATCTGTATCTCAAAATTGGCGATAGGACTCAAATAAGCTAGAAAAGGTAACTTTAGACACAGTCAACCAATCTGCAAAAGAAATACATATTCATGTTCCCCACGGTCTGAAAAGGTCAAACGTTCAATTTTCATGAACGATCATTTCCTGAGGTAATAAATTTTCAATTTTCAAACGCGAACTTTCCCTAAAAATTTAGACCCAAGGACTTTTTCATAACTAGACATTAAGAAAAAAAATGTAGCTTTCGACACACTTCTCAGATTTCCCAAAGAAACACATTAATTTCACTCAGTGTAAAAAGCACAAAAAAACCCCATTACATTTTCAAAAAGGAACTTGTCCTGAGGTGATAAACCAATTTCAATCTCAAAATTGGCGATAGGACTCAAGCGAGAAAAGGTTACTTTAGACACAGTCACCCGATTTGGAAAAGAAACATATTCAGGTTCCCCACGGTCTGAAAAGGTCAAACACGTTCAATTTTCAAGTACGAACTTTCTCTGAGGAGATAAACCAATCTGTATCTCAAAATTGGCAATAGGACTCAAGCGAGAGTAGGATACCTTAGACAAAGTGATCCGATTTGCAAAAGAAACACATATTCATGTTCCCCAAGGTCTGAAAAGGTCAAACACGTTCAATTTTCAAGTACGAACTTTCTCTGAGGTGATAAACCAATCTGTATCTCAAAATTGGCAATAGGACTCAAGCGAGAAAAGGATACCTTAGACAAAGTGATCCAATTTGCAAAAGAAATACATATTCATGTTCCCCAAGGTCTGAAAAGGTCAAAACACATTCAATTTTATAACAAGAATTTTCCCTAAAAAGTTAGAGCAAGGTGTTTTTCATAACTGGACCATTCTGACAGAAAATGTAACTTTCGACACACTGCTCAGATTTCCAAAAGAAACACATAATCATGTTCCTCACAGTCTGAAAAGCACAAGAACTCATTCCATTTTCAAAAACGAACTTTCCTTGAGGTGATAAGCCAATCTGAATCTCAAAATTGGCAATAGGACTCAAATAAGCTAGAAAAGGTAACTTTAGACACAGTCAACCAATCTGCAAAAGAAACACATATTCATCTTCCACACGGTCTGAAAAGGTCAAACGTTCAATTTTCATGAACGATCATTTCCTGAGGTAATAAATTTTCAATTTTCAAACGCGAACTTTCCCTAAAAATTTAGACCCAAGGACTTTTTCATAACTAGACATTAAGAAAAAAAATGTAGCTTTCGACACACTTCCCAGATTTCCCAAAGAAACACATTAATTTCACTCAGTGTAAAAAGCACAAAAAAACCCCATTACATTTTCAAGAAGGAACTTGCCCTGAGGTGATAAACCAATCTCAATCTCAAAATTGGCGATAGGACTCAAGCGAGAAAAGGTTACTTTAGACACAGTCACCCGATTTGAAAAGAAACACATATTCAGGTTCCCCACGGTCTGAAGAGAAAGAAAACATATTCCATTTTCAAGTACGAACTTTGCCTAAGGAGATGAACATATCAGTATCTCGCAATTGGCAATAGGACTCAAATAAGCTAGAAAAGGTAACTTTAGACAGATGAGCCGATTTGCAAAAGAAACACATATTCATGTTCCCGAAGGTCTGAAAAGGTCAAAACACATTCAATTCTCTAACGAGAATTTTCCCTAAAAAGTTAGACCAACGTGTTTTTCATTCCTGGACTATTCTGACAGAAAATGGAACTTTCGACACACTGCTCAGATTTCCAAAAGAAACACATAATCATGTTCCTCACAGTCTGAAAAGCACAAAAACTCATTCCATTTTCAAAAACGAACTTTCCCTGAGCTGATAAGCCAATCTGAATCTCAAAATTGGCGATAGGACTCAAGCGAGAAAAGGTTACTTTAGACACAGTCACCCGATTTGGAAAAGAAACATATTCATGTTCCACACGGTCTGAAAAGGTCAAACACGTTCAATTTTCAAGTACGAACTTTCTCTGAGGTGATAAACCAATCTGTATCTCAAAATTGGCAATAGGACTCAAATAAGCTAGAAAAGGTAACTTTAGACACAGTCAACCAATCTGCAAAAGAAACACATATTCATGTTCCCCACGGTCTGAAAAGGTCAAACGTTCAATTTTCATGAACGATCATTTCCTGAGGTAATAAATTTTCAATTTTCAAACGCGAACTTTCCCTAAAAATTTAGACCCAAGGACTTTTTCATAACTAGACATTAAGAAAAAAAATGTAGCTTTCGACACACTTCTCAGATTTCCCAAAGAAACACATTAATTTCACTCAGTGTAAAAAGCACAAAAAAAACCCATTACATTTTCAAGAAGGAACTTGCCCTGAGGTGATAAACCAATCTCAATCTCAAAATTGGCGATAGGACTCAAGCGAGAAAAGGTTACTTTAGACACAGTCACCCGATTTGCAAAAGAAACACATATTCAGGTTCCCCACGGTCTGAAGAGAAAGAAAACATATTCCATTTTCAAGTACGAACTTTGCCTAAGGAGATGAACCTATCAGTATCTCGCAATTGGCAATAGGACTCAAATAAGCTAGAAAAGGTAACTTTAGACAGATGAGCCGATTTGCAAAAGAAACACATATTCATGTTCCCGAAGGTCTGAAAAGGTCAAAACACATTCAATTCTCTAACGAGAATTTTCCCTAAAAAGTTAGACCAACGTGTTTTTCATTCCTGGACTATTCTGACAGAAAATGGAACTTTCGACACACTGCTCAGATTTCCAAAAGAAACACATAATCATGTTCCTCACAGTCTGAAAAGCACAAAAACTCATTCCATTTTCAAAAACGAACTTTCCCTGAGCTGATAAGCCAATCTGAATCTCAAAATTGGCGATAGGACTCAAGCGAGAAAAGGTTACTTTAGACACAGTCACCCGATTTGGAAAAGAAACATATTCATGTTCCACACGGTCTGAAAAGGTCAAACACGTTCAATTTTCAAGTACGAACTCTCTCTGAGGTGATAAACCAATCTGTATCTCAAAATTGGCAATAGGACTCAAATAAGCTAGAAAAGGTAACTTTAGACACAGTCAACCAATCTGCAAAAGAAACACATATTCATGTTCCCCACGGTCTGAAAAGGTCAAACGTTCAATTTTCATGAACGATCATTTCCTGAGGTAATAAATTTTCAATTTTCAAACGCGAACTTTCCCTAAAAATTTAGACCCAAGGACTTTTTCATAACTAGACATTAAGAAAAAAAATGTAGCTTTCGACACACTTCCCAGATTTCCCAAAGAAACACATTAATTTCACTCAGTGTAAAAAGCACAAAAAAACCCCATTACATTTTCAAGAAGGAACTTGCCCTGAGGTGATAAACCAATCTCAATCTCAAAATTGGCGATAGGACTCAAGCGAGAAAAGGTTACTTTAGACACAGTCACCCGATTTGAAAAGAAACACATATTCAGGTTCCCCACGGTCTGAAGAGAAAGAAAACATATTCCATTTTCAAGTACGAACTTTGCCTAAGGAGATGAACATATCAGTATCTCGCAATTGGCAATAGGACTCAAATAAGCTAGAAAAGGTAACTTTAGACAGATGAGCCGATTTGCAAAAGAAACACATATTCATGTTCCCGAAGGTCTGAAAAGGTCAAAACACATTCAATTCTCTAACGAGAATTTTCCCTAAAAAGTTAGACCAACGTGTTTTTCATTCCTGGACTATTCTGACAGAAAATGGAACTTTCGACACACTGCTCAGATTTCCAAAAGAAACACATAATCATGTTCCTCACAGTCTGAAAAGCACAAAAACTCATTCCATTTTCAAAAACGAACTTTCCCTGAGCTGATAAGCCAATCTGAATCTCAAAATTGGCGATAGGACTCAAGCGAGAAAAGGTTACTTTAGACACAGTCACCCGATTTGGAAAAGAAACATATTCATGTTCCACACGGTCTGAAAAGGTCAAACACGTTCAATTTTCAAGGACGAACTTTCTCTGAGGTGATAATCCAATCTGTATCTCAAAATTGGCAATAGGACTCAAGCGAGAAAAGGATACCTTAGACAAAGTGATCCGATTTGCAAAAGAAATACATATTCATGTTCCCCAAGGTCTGAAAAGGTCAAAACACATTCAATTTTCTAACAAGAATTTTCCCTAAAAAGTTAGAGCAAGGTGTTTTTCATAACTGGACCATTCTGACAGAAAATGTAATTTTCGACACACTGCTGAGATGTCAAAAAAACACACATAATCATGTTCCTCACAGTCTGAAAAGCACAAAAACTCATTCCATTTTCAAAAACGAACTTTCCCTGAGCTGATAAGCCAATCTGAATCTCAAAATTGGCGATAGGACTCAAGCGAGAAAAGGTTACTTTAGACACAGTCACCCGATTTGGAAAAGAAACATATTCATGTTCCACACGGTCTGAAAAGGTCAAACACGTTCAATTTTCAAGTACGAACTCTCTCTGAGGTGATAAACCAATCTGTATCTCAAAATTGGCAATAGGACTCAAATAAGCTAGAAAAGGTAACTTTAGACACAGTCAACCAATCTGCAAAAGAAACACATATTCATGTTCCCCACGGTCTGAAAAGGTCAAACGTTCAATTTTCATGAACGATCATTTCCTGAGGTAATAAATTTTCAATTTTCAAACGCGAACTTTCCCTAAAAATTTAGACCCAAGGACTTTTTCATAACTAGACATTAAGAAAAAAAATGTAGCTTTCGACACACTTCTCAGATTTCCCAAAGAAACACATTAATTTCACTCAGTGCAAAAAGCACAAAAAAAACCCATTACATTTTCAAAAAGGAACTTGCCCTGAGGTGATAAACCAATCTCAATCTCAAAATTGGCGATAGGACTCAAGCGAAAAAAGGTTACTTTAGACACAGTCACCCGATTTGGAAAAGAAACATATTCAGGTTCCCCACGGTCTGAAAAGGTCAAACACGTTCAATTTTCAAGTACGAACTTTCTCTGAGGAGATAAACCAATCTGTATCTCAAAATTGGCAATAGGACTCAAGCGAGAGTAGGATACCTTAGACAAAGTGATCCGATTTGCAAAAGAAACACATATTCATGTTCCCCAAGGTCTGAAAAGGTCAAACACGTTCAATTTTCAAGTACGAACTTTCTCTGAGGTGATAAACCAATCTGTATCTCAAAATCGGCAATAGGACTCAAGCGAGAAAAGGATACCTTAGACAAAGTGATCCGATTTGCAAAAGAAATACATATTCATGTTCCCCAAGGTCTGAAAA
Organism: Masticophis lateralis; assembly: GCA_030761175.1. Classification (NCBI taxonomy): domain Eukaryota; kingdom Metazoa; phylum Chordata; class Lepidosauria; order Squamata; family Colubridae; genus Masticophis; species Masticophis lateralis. The sequence goes on along the minus strand of JAUDYJ010000012.1, from coordinate 24,958,016 downwards.
GGTCAAAACACATTCAATTTTCTAACAAGAATTTTCCCTAAAAAGTTAGGGCAAGGTGTTTTTCATAACTGGACCATTCTGACAGAAAATGTAACTTTCGACACACTGCTCAGATTTCCAAAAGAAACACATAATCATGTTCCTCACAGTCTGAAAAGCACAAGAACTCATTCCATTTTCAAAAACGAACTTTCCCTGAGGTGATAAGCCAATCTGAATCTCAAAATTGGCAATAGGACTCAAATAAGCTAGAAAAGGTAACTTTAGACACAGTCAACCAATCTGCAAAAGAAACACATATTCATGTTCCACACGGTCTGAAAAGGTCAAACGTTCAATTTTCATGAACGATCATTTTCTGAGGTAATAAATTTTCAATTTTTCAAACGCGAACTTTCCCTAAAAATTAGGCCCAAGGAGTTTTTCATAACTAGACGTTATTAAGAAAAAAAATGTAGCTTTCGACACACTTCTCAGATTTCCCAAACAGACACATTAATTTCACTCAGTGTAAAAAGCACAAAAAAAATCCCATTACATTTTCAAGAAGGAACTTGCCCTGAGGTGATAAACCAATCTCAATCTCAAAATTGGCGATAGGACTCAAGCGAGAAAAGGTTACTTTAGACACAGTCACCCGATTTGCAAAAGAAACACATATTCAGGTTTCCCACGGTCTGAAGAGAAAGAAAACATATTCCATTTTCAAGTACGAACTTTGCCTAAGGAGATGAACCTATCAGTATCTCGCAATTGGCAATAGGACTCAAATAAGCTAGAAAAGGTAACTTTAGACAGATGAGCCTATTTGCAAAAGAAACACATATTCATGTTCCCGAAGGTCTGAAAAGGTCAAAACACATTCAATTCTCTAACGAGAATTTTCCCTAAAAAGTTAGACCAACGTGTTTTTGATTCCTGGACTATTCTGACAGAAAATGGAACTTTCGACACACTGCTCAGATTTCCAAAAGAAACACATAATCATGTTCTTCACAGTCTGAAAAGCAGAAGAACTCATTCCATTTTCAAGAACGATCATTCCCTGAGGTAATAAACCAATCTGAATATCAAAATTGGAATAGGACTCAAATAAGCTAGAAAAGGTAACTTTAGACACAGTCATCGAATTTCCAAAAAAAAACACATATTCATGTTCCCCACAGTCTGAATATCACAAAAACACATTCCATTTTCAAGTACGAACTTTCTCTGAGGTTATAAACCAATCTGTATCTCAAAATTGGCAATAGGACTCAAGCGAGAGTAGGATACCTTAGATAAAGTGATCCGAATTGCAAAAGAAACACATATTCATGTTCCCCAAGGTCTGAAAAGGTCAAACACGTTCAATTTTCAAGTACGAACTTTCTCTGAGGTGATAATCCAATCTGTATCTCATAATTGGCAATAGGACTCAAGCGAGAAAAGGATACCTTAGACAAAGTGATCCGATTTGCAAAAGAAATGCATATTCATGTTCCCCAAGGTCTGAAAAGGTCAAAACACATTCAATTTTTTAACAAGAATTTTCCCTAAAAAGTTAGAGCAAGGTGTTTTTCATAACTGGACCATTCTGACAGAAAATGTAACTTTCGACACACTGCTCAGATTTCCAAAAGAAACACATAATCATGTTCCTCACAGTCTGAAAAGCAGAAGAACTCATTCCATTTTCAAGAACGATCATTCCCTGAGGTAATAAACCAATCTGAATCTCAAAATTGGAATAGGACTCAAATAAGCTAGAAAAGGTAACTTTAGACACAGTCATCGAATTTCCAAAAAAAAACACATATTCATGTTCCCCACAGTCTGAATATCACAAAAACACATTCCATTTTCAAGTACGAACTTTCTCTGAGGTTATAAACCAATCTGTATCTCAAAATTGGCAATAGGACTCAAGCGAGAGTAGAATACCTTAGATAAAGTGATCCGAATTGCAAAAGAAGCACATATTCATGTTCCCCAAGGTCTGAAAAGGTCAAACACGTTCAATTTTCAAGGACGAACTTTCTCTGAGGTGATAATCCAATCTGTATCTCAAAATTGGCAATAGGACTCAAGCGAGAAAAGGATACCTTAGACAAAGTGATCCGATTTGCAAAAGAAATACATATTCATGTTCCCCAAGGTCTGAAAAGGTCAAAACACATTCAATTTTCTAACAAGAATTTTCCCTAAAAAGTTAGAGCAAGGTGTTTTTCATAACTGGACCATTCTGACAGAAAATGTAATTTTCGATACACTGCTGAGATTTCAAAAAAACACACATAATCATGTTCCTCACAGTCTGAAAAGCACAAAACTCATTCCATTTTCAAAAACGAACTTTCCCTGAGCTGATAAGCCAATCTGAATCTCAAAATTGGCGATAGGACTCAAGCGAGAAAAGGTTACTTTAGACACAGTCACCCGATTTGGAAAAGAAACATATTCATGTTCCACACGGTCTGAAAAGGTCAAACACGTTCAATTTTCAAGTACGAACTTTCTCTGTGGTGATAAACCAATCTGTATCTCAAAATTGGCGATAGGACTCAAATAAGCTAGAAAAGGTAACTTTAGACACAGTCAACCAATCTGCAAAAGAAACACATATTCATGTTCCCCACGGTCTGAAAAGGTCAAACGTTCAATTTTCATGAACGATCATTTCCTGAGGTAATAAATTTTCAATTTTCAAACGCGAACTTTCCCTAAAAATTTAGACCCAAGGACTTTTTCATAACTAGACATTAAGAAAAAAAATGTAGCTTTCGACACACTTCTCAGATTTCCCAAAGAAACACATTAATTTCACTCAGTGTAAAAAGCACAAAAAAAACCCCTTACATTTTCAAAAAGGAACTTGCCCTGAGGTGATAAACCAATCTCAATCTCAAAATTGGCGATAGGACTCAAGCGAGAAAAGGTTACTTTAGACACAGTCACCCGATTTGGAAAAGAAACATATTCAGGTTCCCCACGGTCTGAAAAGGTCAAACACGTTCAATTTTCAAGTACGAACTTTCTCTGAGGAGATAAACCAATCTGTATCTCAAAATTGGCAATAGGACTCAAGCGAGAGTAGGATACCTTAGACAAAGTGATCCGATTTGCAAAAGAAACACATATTCATGTTCCCCAAGGTCTGAAAAGGTCAAACACGTTCAATTTTCAAGTACGAACTTTCTCTGAGGTGATAAACCAATCTGTATCTCAAAATCGGCAATAGGACTCAAGCGAGAAAAGGATACCTTAGACAAAGTGATCCGATTTGCAAAAGAAATACATATTCATGTTCCCCAAGGTCTGAAAAGGTCAAAACACATTCAATTTTATAACAAGAATTTTCCCTAAAAAGTTAGAGCAAGGTGTTTTTCATAACTGGACCATTCTGACAGAAAATGTAACTTTCGACACACTGCTCAGATTTCCAAAAGAAACACATAATCATGTTCCTCACAGTCTGAAAAGCACAAGAACTCATTCCATTTTCAAAAACGAACTTTCCCTGAGGTGATAAGCCAATCTGAATCTCAAAATTGGCAATAGGACTCAAATAAGCTAGAAAAGGTAACTTTAGACACAGTCAACCAATCTGCAAAAGAAACACATATTCATGTTCCACACGGTCTGAAAAGGTCAAACGTTCAATTTTCATGAACGATCATTTTCTGAGGTAATAAATTTTCAATTTTCAAACGCGAACTTTCCCTAAAAATTTAGACCCAAGGACTTTTTCATAACTAGACGTTATTAAGAAAAAAAATGTAGCTTTCGACACACTTCTCAGATTTCCCAAAGAAACACATTAATTTCACTCAGTGTAAAAAGCACAAAAAAAACCCATTACATTTTCAAGAAGGAACTTGCCCTGAGGTGATAAACCATTTTCCAGAGCGCTGCTCCCACTATCCATGAATGAATGGGTTAATCCTCTGCCTTTGGCAAACAACTGAGAGAAAAAAGAAAAAACAAGGGACCTTCCCCTTTCCCTACTGTAGCCACACCCCTTACTCCCATGAAACCCCAGTCTTCTCTCAGTTGTTGGCAAACGCTGAGGTATTTCCCTGGAGCTCCGCTCATTCAGGTAATTTCACTTTAAAAGTTTTTCTTTCTTTCTGTTGGGACCAAATTCTTTAAGTTCTCCCCTTTCCTTTTCCCCTTTGAGGGGCTTCTAGTTTTGTTTTAATTTTGATTAGTGCTTTTATTTTCGGGCAATTCTTCTGTTTTGCCGAGCGCCACGTGGAGGAGCGCTCATCAGCTGGCCGGGGGATTCCCCAAGCCGCCCACGCAGCTGCAAGCAAGCGGAGCTTCTTTATAGCTCCGCTGCCTTCGGAAGCCGTTTTTTAAAGCCTTTAAAGGCTGCAAAGTGCTAAGAGGAGAGGGAGGCTTCCCTGGGAGCGCCGCTCACCACCCACCCTCAGGGGCAGCTCCCACAAGCCCAGGCACAGCCGCGCAGCGCTCCTACGCTACAGAAATAAAAGCGGCGGCCATTTTGGACTGGAGCCAGCCACCCACGTGGCAACGAGCAGCGCTTCCGCCCTACACTACGGAAAATTAAGGGAGGCCATTAGCGGGGCGCGGGTCTCAAACCCCCCCCACCACCCCCAGCGCTGCACAGCGGGAGCACCAACGCCTGCTCCAATTTGGAACGCCCCCCCCACCTGCAGAAGAGACCGCGGGGGGGGCTATTTAGCCCGGCATCTGGCTGGACCCTAGGGCCACCAGTACAAGCCCGAGGCTAGTGTCCCAGCGCGAAGCACGTGCTGCGGACAAGGCTCCAAGCGTGGCACCTGGTAGGACCTTCGGGCCGCCAGCTTAAGTCCGCTGCTATTGGCCACCACAGCTTGACCACACCCAGTGGTAGCTACCCCAGGTAGGCCTCCAGAACCGCTCCCACCACTGGGACTGCTTCAGAGCACTAAACGGCCAACTGCTGCCTACACCACAGTCAATTGCTCACCCCAAGCAGAGCCAAGGAGGCAGTGGCCCTCATCGGTGCAAACGTCCATTCAGACATGGCAGATTCTTCTTTATCTTCTGACCTGGAACTCGACCTAAGTCCTGTGCGCAAGTCAACCAGGTCGGGGACGAAGGGTAAGACATCCAGCAGAGCGGACAACCGCTCTTCCAAGTCAGACAGGCCATCCACAGTCATGGACAGGGACGCCCTAAGCCGCCACAAAGCACTGGAGCGGCAGTGCGACAAGACACAAAAGGCAGCCAACGTCTCGCCAGCCAGGGTGCCATCCGTGGCTCAGGGAGAGACAGAACGGGGCATTGCAAGCCTCACAGAGTTGGCCAGGACACCAACGACTCCCCCGCAGACCTTATCGGGCCAGACTTCCTCAAGGCGCGAGGCACAACCTGGACAGGTGCCACAGGGCCAAGGGATTCCGAGTCCCTTCCAGACACACAGCCGTTTCCAGGGATCCGCCGCCCCAGCTACCACAGCTACGACAGCTCAGGCGGGGCTTCAACCACCCTTTCCTATGGACTTCCAAACAATGTTTTCTTCGGCTCTTTCGACATTCCTCGCCACAAGCTGGCAACAGGCTGCACAGCAACAGCCCCTTCCACAACAACCGCAGGCGCATCACCGTAACCAACTACCACATCACCACCACCCCCAGGAGTTACCATCCTCGTCGGAGGACTCGGACCAAGCGGAGGAAGGGCCTGAAGACATGGAGTTCTCAGAGGATGAGGGGCTACCGCCTGACACCCCAACTTTCACCGGCCTATTCAGGCCAGCACTCTTCAAGTCACTGCTCCATAAGGCCCGGCTTACGACCAACCTGGGGCTACCAGGTGATGTGGGGCCCCCTGCACAATCATCAACAGCGGGGCCCCATGACGCTCTATTCAAGGCGTCTAAACCGGAAAAGGACTGTATTCCATGCCCACAGCTGTTCACGGAGGTCATCCAAAACCCCTGGAGCCAACCAGCAGCTTCAACAGCGCCTAGCAGCCTAGACAAAAAACTTTTTTGTTCAGCGCCGGAGCTGGAGGACCTACTAGCCCTTCCAGCAATCGACCAACCAGTAGCCTCACTGTCCTCACCGTCACTCATCTCTACAGATGCCCTTGACGGTCTCAAAGCAGAGGACAAAAGAATGGAGGGGGCCTTCCGCAAGACGCACCAGGCGGCTGGCTGGGCGATCAGGACGGCGACGGCATCTTCGTTCTTTAGCAGAGCAGCCCTAATTTGGCTCCGCCAAATGCAGGAGCGGCTCCCCCCTGGGGATACCAGGTTGCACCAGGACGTCCACAAAATAATTGCAGCTACAGAATACACAGCAGATGCATCCCTTAATTCCGCCAAGTTCGCTTCCAGATCTCTGGCGTCCACCATCACTGCTCGAAGACTATTCTGGCTGCGCCCCTGGAAGGCTGATCTCAAAGCGAAGTGGAGACTGGCGGCAGCACCTTACAAGGCTCCAGACCTCTTTGGGGCGGCCCTTGATCCAGTACTTGTAGAGGACAAGGACAAGAGGAAAGTGCTACCCTCGGCTTACCGTCGCAGAGAACGCAGGTACTCTCCTTACCCGCTACAGGCGCCCTTTCGTACCGGCGCGGGCCCCAGGGGGCCCTCCTCACATCGCCCTCAATACCAAGGGGGGGAGAGATACCACGACAGACAACAGTTCCGGGACCGGGGTCGAAACCAACAACCCAAACGCCCCTTCCGAGGGGCTGGATTCAAATCAAACAAGAGGGGGAGGTGACTCCAGGCTCCGGGGGCCCATAGGAGGAAGACTCCGCCTCTTCCACCACCAATGGGCCCAGTCAACCTCGGACGCCTGGGTATCGCACACGATTTCTGCTGGGCTTTATATCGAATTTTTGGGCCCTCCCCCACATCGGTTTGTGCGGTGCCCTGTCCCTCACTCCAAAGAGCTCCAAGCCCTGATGTTGCAGGAGATCCACCACCTATTGCAGGTCAATGCAATCGAACCAGTCCCATTGACCCAGCGGGGCTTGGGATTCTACTCAAGCCTCTTCCTGGTGCCCAAAAACTCGGGGGGCTGGAGAGCCATCTTGAACTTAAAACATCTGAACCGGTCGGTCCGCTACCGCAGGTTCAAGATGCACTCCCTCCGTTCAATCCTGGAGGGAGTCAGACGGGGGGACCTCCTCCAGTCAGTGGATCTATCTCCGTGTTCCAATTCACCCGCACCAACGACAGTTTCTCAGGTTCGAGTATGGGGGCCGACACTTCCAGTACCGAGCCATGCCCTTTGGCCTGTCATCAGCTCCCCGCACCTTCACCAAATTGGTAGCGGTAGTGGCAGCCAGCCTAAGGACCATTCCCGTGAGAATTCTCTGCTACCTCGACGACATCCTGATCCTCTCGTCGTCACGAGATCAGGCGGCCAGAGACAGGGAGAGCGTCCTGAGAGCCTTCCAGGCCCACGGGCTTACCATCAACCACGAGAAAAGCCACCTCCAGCCCACCACTCAAATTCTACATCTGGGGGCTGTGATAGACTCTGCGCGAGGCCAGGTGTCCCTGTCTCCGGAGAGAACCCAGAGCCTCCAGAGCCTGGCGCGCCAAGTGCTGTCAGCAAGGAAGGTACCACTAGTCCAACTGGCGTGCCTCCTTGGCAAAATGGTCTCCTGCTACGGTATTGTTCCGTGGGCACGCAGACATTCGAGAGTCTTACAATGGTTCCTCCTGCCTTACCAACGCTCAGGGGCGGCCAACTCTCGACAGAAAGTCCGACCCTCTCTGCGGCTCCGCAACTCCCTCAAGTGGTGGACATCCAACTCCCTGCTCAGGGGTTCAGAGTTCCTAGTACAGGACAGGAGAGCCCTCATGACAGATGCCAGCCTGCGAGGTTGGGGAGCCCACCTGAGCAACCTGGTAGCACAAGGTCAGTGGGCCAGCCAGGAACAACTCTGCAGCATCAACCTCCTCGAGCTGCGAGCAATAAGGCTGGCTCTGCAGCACTTCCAAGAACAAATACAAGGACGCCACGTGCTAGTGCTGACCGACAACATCTCAGCAAAAGCACACGTCAACAGACAGGGGGGCACACGGTCCCGGTCCCTGATGGCGGAATCCGAGGCACTGTTCGACTGGGCGGAGAGACATCTCCTATCGATCAGGGCAGATCACATCTCCGGGTCAACCAACGTCAGAGCAGACTGGCTGAGCCGGGAGACAATAAATCAGGCGGAATGGCAACTCCATCCAAGCCTGTTCCAAGAGATCATAGTCCGGTTCGGACAGCCGGAGGTGGACCTCTTCGCCTCCCCGGCCAACGCACAACTTCCCCGGTTCATAACCAGATACCCAGCTCCCCAAGCGGAAGCGCACAACGCCCTTCGGTGCAAATGGCCAGGGGGCCTACTCTATGCATTTTCCCCGATTCCCCTACTTCCAAGACTGGTCAAGAAGCTGCTCCTCGAGAGGGCCAACCTGCTCCTGGTGGCCCCAAATTGGCCCAGAAGGGCGTGGTATGCCGACCTCGTGTCTCTTTCAGTAGACCAACCGTGGCTGATCCCCCCCCACAAGGTAGTGCTACGCCAGGGAGAGGTACTCCATCCCAATCCGCAGTGGCTCCAATTAGCCGTGTGGCACTTGAGAGGATAGTCTTAAGGAAAGGCAACTTACCAGACAGCGTGGTCAGCACAATTCAAGCAGCCAGACGGCCTTCGACAACCCGTATTTACGAGGCATCCTGGCGGGCATTCTGTCGCTGGGCTTCTCGACAACATACTGACCCCACAACAGCCTCGGTACGGGAGGTGTTGCTGTTTTTACAGGCGGGGTTGGACAAAGGCCTAGCCCCAGCCACTTTGAAGAGACAAACAGCTGCATTGTCCACAGTTATCAAGTGCCCTCCTTTTCGAACGCTCTCTCACCATCCACTAGTCAAGGACTTCTTACATGGGGCCACGAACATGCGCCCCCCAACAGTACACCGCTATCCGTCCTGGGACTTACATCTGGTGCTGAAAACGTTGACAGGTCCGCCTTTTGAACCACTGGAGACAGTCGGCCTCAAGTTCCTATCCTTTAAGGTCACCTTCCTCCTGGCCATCACATCGGCTAGGCGGGTCTCAGAAATAGCTGCTCTCTCCATCCGCAAGGACTTATGCATCTTCCGAGATTCCACGGTCGTCTTGCGCCTCGACCCAGCCTTTCTTCCAAAGGTGAACTCCTGGTTCCATCGTGCCCAGGAGCTCGTCCTACCGGACTTCTGCCCGTCGCCGCGTGACGAGAGGGAGAGACGTTGGCACACCCTCGATGTTCGCCGTGCCCTGCACCTGTACATCAGCAGAACGGCCTCGTTCCGCCGCACAGAAGCGCTTCTTGTCTCTTTCAACCCCTCATCCCTTGGTCAAAAGATTTCGGCGTCCACAGTGAGTAGATGGATCAAGGCTTGCATAGCCCTGACATACGAATCGAACTCTAGACCGAAACCGCCCAGAATCCTTCCACACTCCACCAGAAGCGCGGCCACATCAGCAGCCTGGGCCACACAGGCGTCGGTGCTGGACATTTGCAGAGCAGCCACCTGGTCGTCTCTGTCGCCTTTCATCAGACACTATAAGATAGACGTTTATGCGTCTGCCGAGGCGGCCTTCGGTCGCACAGTCCTCCAAAGAGTCCTGGCGGACGAAGATGCGGAGGACAGTCAGCCTCCCACCCGTAGTAGTTAGCTTGGGTACATCCCATTCATGGATAGTGGGAGCAGCGCTCTGGAAAATGGACGTTGACTTACCTGAACGTCCCTTTTCAGGGCGCTGCGTACACTATCCATACCCTCCCTGGCTGAACTGGCTGACTGCTGAGGGGGGAAGGGCACTCCCCTGACTTTTACTTTGTCTTGCTGTTGTGTTGATTGTTAATAAAGTTATGAGTTGTTTCACCTAACAGCCGTTTTTATTCTCTACTCCTTCGTTCAGACTGGGATTTCATGGCAGTAAGGGGTGTGGCTACAGTAGGGAAAGGGGAAGGTCCCTTGTTTTTTCTTTTTTTCTCTCAGTTGTCTGCCAAAGGCAGAGGATTAACCCATTCATTCATGGATAGTGTACGCAGCGCCCTGAAAAGGGACGTTCAGGTAAGTCAACGTCCAATCTCAATCTCAAAATTGGCGATAGGACTCAAGCGAGAAAAGGTTACTTTAGACACAGTCACCCGATTTGCAAAAGAAACACATATTCAGGTTCCCCACGGTCTGAAGAGAAAGAAAACATATTCCATTTTCAAGTACGAACTTTGCCTAAGGAGATGAACCTATCAGTATCTCGCAATTGGCAATAGGACTCAAATAAGCTAGAAAAGGTAACTTTAGACAGATGAGCCAATTTGCAAAAGAAACACATATTCATGTTCCCGAAGGTCTGAAAAGGTCAAAACACATTCAATTCTCTAACGAGAATTTTCCCTAAAAAGTTAGACCAACGTGTTTTTCATTCCTGGACTATTCTGACAGAAAATGGAACTTTCGACACACTGCTCAGATTTCCAAAAGAAACACATAATCATGTTCTTCACAGTCTGAAAAGCAGAAGAACTCATTCCATTTTCAAGAACGATCATTCCCTGAGGTAATAAACCAATCTGAATCTCAAAATTGGAATAGGACTCAAATAAGCTAGAAAAGGTAACTTTAGACACAGTCATCGAATTTCCAAAAAAAAACACATATTCATGTTCCCCACAGTCTGAATATCACAAAAACACATTCCATTTTCAAGTACGAACTTTCTCTGAGGTTATAAACCAATCTGTATCTCAAAATTGGCAATAGGACTCAAGCGAGAGTAGGATACCTTAGATAAAGTGATCCGAATTGCAAAAGAAACACATATTCATGTTCCCCAAGGTCTGAAAAGGTCAAACACGTTCAATTTTCAAGGACGAACTTTCTCTGAGGTGATAATCCAATCTGTATCTCAAAATTGGCAATAGGACTCAAGCGAGAAAAGGATACCTTAGACAAAGTGATCCGATTTGCAAAAGAAATACATATTCATGTTCCCCAAGGTCTGAAAAGGTCAAAACACATTCAATTTTCTAACAAGAATTTTCCCTAAAAAGTTAGAGCAAGGTGTTTTTCATAACTGGACCATTCTGACAGAAAATGTAACTTTCGACACACTGCTCAGATTTCCAAAAGAAACACATAATCATGTTCCTCACAGTCTGAAAAGCACAAGAACTCATTCCATTTTCAAAAACGAACTTTCCCTGAGGTGATAAGCCAATCTGAATCTCAAAATTGGCAATAGGACTCAAATAAGCTAGAAAAGGTAACTTTAGACACAGTCAACCAATCTGCAAAAGAAACACATATTCATCTTCCACACGGTCTGAAAAGGTCAAACGTTCAATTTTCATGAACGATCATTTTCTGAGGTAATAAATTTTCAATTTTCAAACGCGAACTTTCCCTAAAAATTTAGACCCAAGGAGTTTTTCATAACTAGACGTTATTAAGAAAAAAAATGTAGCTTTCGACACACTTCTCAGATTTCCCAAAGAAACACATTAATTTCACTCAGTGTAAAAAGCACAAAAAAAACCCATTACATTTTCAAGAAGGAACTTGCCCTGAGGTGATAAACCAATCTCAATCTCAAAATTGGCGATAGGACTCAAGCGAGAAAAGGTTACTTTAGACACAGTCACCCGATTTGCAAAAGAAACACATATTCAGGTTCCCCACGGTCTGAAGAGAAAGAAAACATATTCCATTTTCAAGTACGAACTTTGCCTAAGGAGATGAACCTATCAGTATCTCGCAATTGGCAATAGGACTCAAATAAGCTAGAAAAGGTAACTTTAGACAGATGAGCCAATTTGCAAAAGAAACACATATTCATGTTCCCGAAGGTCTGAAAAGGTCAAAACACATTCAATTCTCTAACGAGAATTTTCCCTAAAAAGTTAGACCAACGTGTTTTTCATTCCTGGACTATTCTGACAGAAAATGGAACTTTCGACACACTGCTCAGATTTCCAAAAGAAACACATAATCATGTTCTTCACAGTCTGAAAAGCAGAAGAACTCATTCCATTTTCAAGAACGATCATTCCCTGAGGTAATAAACCAATCTGAATCTCAAAATTGGAATAGGACTCAAATAAGCTAGAAAAGGTAACTTTAGACACAGTCATCGAATTTCCAAAAAAAAACACATATTCATGTTCCCCACAGTCTGAATATCACAAAAACACATTCCATTTTCAAGTACGAACTTTCTCTGAGGTTATAAACCAATCTGTATCTCAAAATTGGCAATAGGACTCAAGCGAGAGTAGGATACCTTAGATAAAGTGATCCGAATTGCAAAAGAAACACATATTCATGTTCCCCAAGGTCTGAAAAGGTCAAACACGTTCAATTTTCAAGGACGAACTTTCTCTGAGGTGATAATCCAATCTGTATCTCAAAATTGGCAATAGGACTCAAGCGAGAAAAGGATACCTTAGACAAAGTGATCCGATTTGCAAAAGAAATACATATTCATGTTCCCCAAGGTCTGAAAAGGTCAAAACACATTCAATTTTCTAACAAGAATTTTCCCTAAAAAGTTAGAGCAAGGTGTTTTTCATAACTGGACCATTCTGACAGAAAATGTAACTTTCGACACACTGCTCAGATTTCCAAAAGAAACACATAATCATGTTCCTCACAGTCTGAAAAGCACAAGAACTCATTCCATTTTCAAAAACGAACTTTCCCTGAGGTGATAAGCCAATCTGAATCTCAAAATTGGCAATAGGACTCAAATAAGCTAGAAAAGGTAACTTTAGACACAGTCAACCAATCTGCAAAAGAAACACATATTCATGTTCCACACGGTCTGAAAAGGTCAAACGTTCAATTTTCATGAACGATCATTTTCTGAGGTAATGAATTTTCAATTTTAAAACGCGAACTTTCCCTAAAAATTTAGACCCAAGGAGTTTTTCATAACTAGACGTTATTAAGAAAAAAAATGTAGCTTTCGACACACTTCTCAGATTTCCCAAAGAAACACATTAATTTCACTCAGTGTAAAAAGCACAAAAAAACCCCATTACATTTTCAAGAAGGAACTTGCCCTGAGGTGATAAACCAATTTCAATCTCAAAATTGGCGATAGGACTCAAGCGAGAAAAGGTTACTTTAGACACAGTCACCCGATTTGCAAAAGAAACACATATTCAGGTTTCCCACGGTCTGAAGAGAAAGAAAACATATTCCATTTTCAAGTACGAACTTTGCTTAAGGAGATGAACCTATCAGTATCTCGCAATTGGCAATAGGACTCAAATAAGCTAGAAAAGGTAACTTTAGACAGATGATCCGATTTGCAAAAGAAACACATATTCATGTTCCCCAAGGTCTGTAAAGGTCAAAACACATTCAATTCTCTAACGAGAATTTTCCCTAAAAAGTTAGAGCAACGTGTTTTTCATTCCTGGACTATTCTGACAGAAAATGGAACTTTCGACACACTGCTCAGATTTCCAAAAGAAACACATAATCATGTTCCTCACAGTCTGAAAAGCAGAAGAACTCATTCCATTTTCAAGAACGATCATTCCCTGAGGTAATAAACCAATCTGAATCTCAAAATTGGAATAGGACTCAAATAAGCTAGAAAAGGTAACTTTAGACACAGTCATCGAATTTCCAAAAAAAACACATATTCATGTTCCCCACAGTCTGAATATCACAAAAACACATTCCATTTTCAAGTACGAACTTTCTCTGAGGTGATAAACCAATCTGTATCTCAAAATTGGCAATAGGACTCAAGCGAGAAAAGGTTACTTTAGACACAGTCACCCGATTTGGAAAAGAAACATATTCAGGTTCCCCACGGTCTGAAAAGGTCAAACACGTTCAATTTTCAAGTACGAACTTTCTCTGAGGAGATAAACCAATCTGTATCTCAAAATTGGCAATAGGACTCAAGCGAGAGTAGGATACCTTAGAAAAAGTGATCCGAATTGCAAAAGAAACACATATATATGTTCCCCAAGGTCTGAAAAGGTCCAACACGTTCAATTTTCAAGTACGAACTTTCTCTGAGGTGATAATCCAATCTGTATCTCAAAATTGGCAATAGGACTCAAGCGAGAAAAGGATACCTTAGACAAAGTGATCTGATTTGCAAAAGAAATACATATTCATGTTCCCCAAGGTCTGAAATGGTCAAAACACATTCAATTTTCTAACAAGAATTTTCCCTAAAAAGTTAGAGCAAGGTGTTTTTCATAACTGGACCATTCTGACAGAAAATGTAACTTTCGACACACTTCTCAGATTTCCCAAAGAAACACATTAATTTCACTCAGTGTAAAAAGCACAAAAAAACCCCCATTACATTTCAAGAAGGAACTTGCCCTGAGGTGATAAACCAATCTCAATCTCAAAATTGGCGATAGGACTCAAGCGAGAAAAGGTTACTTTAGACACAGTCACCCGATTTGCAAAAGAAACATATTCAGGTTCCCCACGGTCTGAAAAGGTCAAACACGTTCAATTTTCAAGTACGAACTTTCTCTGAGGTGATAAACCAATCTGTATCTCAAAATTGGCAATAGGACTCAAATAAGCTAGAAAAGGTAACTTTAGACACATTCAACCAATCTGCAAAAGAAACACATATTCATGTTCCCCACGGTCTGAAAAGGTCAAACGTTCAATTTTCATGAACGATCATTTCCTGAGGTAATAAATTTTCAATTTTCAAACGCGAAGTTTCCCTAAAAATTTAGACCCAAGGAGTTTTTCATAACTAGACATTAAGAAAAGAAATGTAGCTTTCGACACACTTCTCAGATTTCCCAAAGAAACACATTAATTTCACTCAGTGTAAAAAGCACAAAAAAAACCCATTACATTTTCAAGAAGGAACTTGCCCTGAGGTGATAAACCAATCTCAATCTCAAAATTGGCGATAGGACTCAAGCGAGAAAAGGTTACTTTAGACACAGTCACCCGATTTGCAAAAGAAACATATTCAGGTTCCCCACGGTCTGCAAAGGTCAAACACGTTCAATTTTCAAGTACGAACTTTCCCTGAGGTGATAAGCCAATCTGAATCTCAAAATTGGCGATAGGACAAGCAAGAAAAGGTTACTTTAGACACAGTCACCCGATTTGGAAAAGAAACATATTCAGGTTCCCCACGGTCTGAAAAGGTCAAACACGTTCAATTTTCAAGTACGAACTTTGCCTAAGGAGATGAACCTATCAGTATCTCGCAATTGGCAATAGGACTCAAATAAGCTAGAAAAGGTAACTTTAGACAGATGATCCGATTTGCAAAAGAAACACATATTCATGTTCCCCAAGGTCTGTAAAGGTCAAAACACATTCAATTCTCTAACGAGAATTTTCCCTAAAAAGTTAGAGCAAGGTGTTTTTCATTCCTGGACTATTCTGACAGAAAATGGAACTTTCGACACACTGCTCAGATTTCCAAAAGAAACACATAATCATGTTCCTCACAGTCTGAAAAGCACAAGAACTCATTCCATTTTCAAAAACGAACTTTCCCTGAGGTGATAAGCCAATCTGAATCTCAAAATTGGCAATAGGACTCAAATAAGCTAGAAAAGGTAACTTTAGACACAGTCAACCAATCTGCAAAAGAAACACATATTCATGTTCCACACGGTCTGAAAAGGTCAAACGTTCAATTTTCATGAACGATCATTTTCTGAGGTAATGAATTTTCAATTTTCAAACGCGAACTTTCCCTAAAAATTTAGACCCAAGGAGTTTTTCATAACTAGACGTTATTAAGAAAAAAAATGTAGCTTTCGACACACTTCTCAGATTTCCCAAAGAAACACATTAATTTCACTCAGTGTAAAAAGCACAAAAAAAACCCATTACATTTTCAAGAAGGAACTTGCCCTGAGGTGATAAACCAATCTCAATATCAAAATTGGCGATAGGACTCAAGCGAGAAAAGGTTACTTTAGACACAGTCACCCGATTTGCAAAAGAAACATATTCAGGTTCCCCACGGTCTGAAAAGGTCAAACACGTTCAATTTTCAAGTACGAACTTTCCCTGAGGTGATAAGCCAATCTGAATCTCAAAATTGGCGATAGGACAAGCGAGAAAAGGTTACTTTAGACACAGTCACCCGATTTGGAAAAGAAACATATTCAGGTTCCCCACGGTCTGAAAAGGTCAAACACGTTCAATTTTCAAGTACGAACTTTGCCTAAGGAGATGAACCTATCAGTATCTCGCAATTGGCAATAGGACTCAAATAAGCTAGAAAAGGTAACTTTAGACAGATGATCCGATTTGCAAAAGAAACACATATTCATGTTCCCCAAGGTCTGTAAAGGTCAAAACACATTCAATTCTCTAACGAGAATTTTCCCTAAAAAGTTAGAGCAAGGTGTTTTTCATTCCTGGACTATTCTGACAGAAAATGGAACTTTCGACACACTGCTCAGATTTCCAAAAGAAACACATAATCATGTTCCTCACAGTCTGAAAAGCACAAGAACTCATTCCATTTTCAAAAACGAACTTTCCCTGAGGTGATAAGCCAATCTGAATCTCAAAATTGGCAATAGGACTCAAATAAGCTAGAAAAGGTAACTTTAGACACAGTCAACCAATCTGCAAAAGAAACACATATTCATGTTCCACACGGTCTGAAAAGGTCAAACGTTCAATTTTCATGAACGATCATTTTCTGAGGTAATGAATTTTCAATTTTCAAACGCGAACTTTCCCTAAAAATTTAGACCCAAGGAGTTTTTCATAACTAGACGTTATTAAGAAAAAAAATGTAGCTTTCGACACACTTCTCAGATTTCCCAAAGAAACACATTAATTTCACTCAGTGTAAAAAGCACAAAAAAAACCCATTACATTTTCAAGAAGGAACTTGCCCTGAGGTGATAAACCAATTTCAATCTCAAAATTGGCGATAGGACTCAAGCGAGAAAAGGTTACTTTAGACACAGTCACCCGATTTGCAAAAGAAACACATATTCAGGTTTCCCACGGTCTGAAGAGAAAGAAAACATATTCCATTTTCAAGTACGAACTTTGCCTAAGGAGATGAACCTATCAGTATCTCGCAATTGGCAATAGGACTCAAATAAGCTAGAAAAGGTAACTTTAGACAGATGATCCGATTTGCAAAAGAAACACATATTCATGTTCCCCAAGGTCTGTAAAGGTCAAAACACATTCAATTCTCTAACGAGAATTTTCCCTAAAAAGTTAGACCAACGTGTTTTTCATTCCTGGACTATTCTGACAGAAAATGGAACTTTCGACACACTGCTCAGATTTCCAAAAGAAACACATAATCATGTTCCTCACAGTCTGAAAAGCAGAAGAACTCATTCCTTTTTCAAGAACGATCATTCCCTGAGGTAATAAACCAATCTGAATCTCAAAATTGGAATAGGACTCAAATAAGCTAGAAAAGGTAACTTTAGACACAGTCATCGAATTTCCAAAAAAAACACATATTCATGTTCCCCACAGTCTGAATATCACAAAAACACATTCCATTTTCAAGTGTGAACTTTCTCTGAGGTGATAAACCAATCTGTATCTCAAAATTGGCAATAGGACTCAAGCGAGAAAAGGTTACTTTAGACACAGTCACCCGATTTGGAAAAGAAACATATTCAGGTTCCCCACGGTCTGAAAAGGTCAAACACGTTCAATTTTCAAGTACGAACTTTCTCTGAGGAGATAAACCAATCTGTATCTCAAAATTGGCAATAGGACTCAAGCGAGAGTAGGATACCTTAGACAAAGTGATCCGATTTGCAAAAGAAACACATATTCATGTTCCCCAAGGTCTGAAAAGGTCAAACACGTTCAATTTTCAAGTACGAACTTTCTCTGAGGTGATAAACCAATCTGTATCTCAAAATTGGCAATAGGACTCAAGCGAGAAAAGGATACCTTAGACAATGTGATCCGATTTGCAAAAGAAATACATATTCATGTTCCCCAAGGTCTGAAAAGGTCAAAACACATTCAATTTTCTAACAAGAATTTTCCCTAAAAAGTTAGAGCAAGGTGTTTTTCATAACTGGACCATTCTGACAGAAAATGTAACTTTCGACACACTTCTCAGATTTCCCAAAGAAACACATTAATTTCACTCAGTGTAAAAAGCACAAAAAAACCCCTTTACATTTTCAAGAAGGAACTTGCCCTGAGGTGATAAACCAATCTCAATCTCAAAATTGGCGATAGGACTCAAGCGAGAAAAGGTTACTTTAGACACAGTCACCCGATTTGGAAAAGAAACATATTCAGGTTCCCCACGGTCTGAAAAGGTCAAACACGTTCAATTTTCAAGTACGAACTTTCTCTGAGGAGATAAACCAATCTGTATCTCAAAATTGGCAATAGGACTCAAGCGAGAGTAGGATACCTTAGACAAAGTGATCCGATTTGCAAAAGAAACACATATTCATGTTCCCCAAGGTCTGAAAAGGTCAAAACACATTCAATTTTCTAACAAGAATTTTCCCTAAAAAGTTAGAGCGAGGTTTTTTTCATAACTGGACCATTCTGACAGAAAATGTAACTTTCGACGCACTGCTGAGATTTCAAAAAAAACACATAATCATGTTCCTCACAGTCTGAAAAGCACAAAAACTCATTCCATTTTCAAAAACGAACTTTCCCTGAGGTGATAAGCCAATCTGAATCTCAAAATTGGCGATAGGACAAGCGAGAAAAGGTTACTTTAGACACAGTCACCCGATTTGGAAAAGAAACATATTCAGGTTCCCCACGGTCTGAAAAGGTCAAACACGTTCAATTTTCAAGTACGAACTTTGCCTAAGGAGATGAACCTATCAGTATCTCGCAATTGGCAATAGGACTCAAATAAGCTAGAAAAGGTAACTTTAGACAGATGATCCGATTTGCAAAAGAAACACATATTCATGTTCCCCAAGGTCTGTAAAGGTCAAAACACATTCAATTCTCTAACGAGAATTTTCCCTAAAAAGTTAGAGCAACGTGTTTTTCATTCCTGGACTATTCTGACAGAAAATGGAACTTTCGACACACTGCTCAGATTTCCAAAAGAAACACATAATCATGTTCCTCACAGTCTGAAAAGCAGAAGACCTCATTCCTTTTTCAAGAACGATCATTCCCTGAGGTAATAAACCAATCTGAATCTCAAAATTGGAATAGGAGTCAAATAAGCTAGAAAAGGTAACTTTAGACACAGTCATCGAATTTCCAAAAAAAACACATATTCATGTTCCCCACAGTCTGAATATCACAAAAACACATTCCATTTTCAAGTACGAACTTTCTCTGAGGTGATAAACCAATCTGTATCTCAAAATTGGCAATAGGACTCAAGCGAGAAAAGGTTACTTTAGACACAGTCACCCGATTTGGAAAAGAAACATATTCAGGTTCCCCACGGTCTGAAAAGGTCAAACACGTTCAATTTTCAAGTACGAACTTTCTCTGAGGAGATAAACCAATCTGTATCTCACAATTGGCAATAGGACTCAAGCGAGAGTAGGATACCTTAGACAAAGTGATCCGATTTGCAAAAGAAACACATATTCATGTTCCCCAAGGTCTGAAAAGGTCAAACACGTTCAATTTTCAAGTACGAACTTTCTCTGAGGTGATAAACCAATCTGTATCTCAAAATTGGCAATAGGACTCAAGCGAGAAAAGGATACCTTAGACAATGTGATCCGATTTGCAAAAGAAACACATATTCATGTTCCCCAAGGTCTGAAAAGGTCAAAACACATTCAATTCTCTAACGAGAATTTTCCCTAAAAAGTTAGAGCAACGTGTTTTTCATTCCTGGACTATTCTGACAGAAAATGGAACTTTCGACACACTGCTCAGATTTCCAAAAGAAACACATAATCATGTTCCTCACAGTCTGAAAAGCAGAAGAACTCATTCCATTTTCAAGAACGATCATTCCCTGAGATAATAAACCAATGTGAATCTCAAAATTGGAATAGGACTCAAATAAGCTAGAAAAGGTAACTTTAGACAAAGTCAACCAATCTGCAAAAGAAACACATATTCATGTTCCACACGGTCTGAAAAGGTCAAACGTTCAATTTTCATGAACCATCATTTTCTGAGGTAATAAATTTTCAATTTTCAAACGCGAACTTTCCCTAAAAATTTAGACCCAAGGAGTTTTTCATAACTAGACGTTATTAAGGAAAAAAATGTAGCTTTCGACACACTTCTCAGATTTCCCAAAGAAACACATTAATTTCACTCAGTGTAAAAAGCACAAAAAAACCCCATTACATTTTCAAGAAGGAACTTGCCCTGAGGTGATAAACCAATCTCAATCTCAAAATTGGCGATAGGACTCAAGTCAGAAAAGGTTACTTTAGACACAGTCACCCGATTTGCAAAAGAAACACATATTCAGGTTCCCCACGGTCTGAAGAGAAAGAACACATATTCCATTTTCAAGTACGAACTTTGCCTAAGGAGATGAACCTATCAGTATCTCGCAATTGGCAATAGGACTCAAATAAGCTAGAAAAGGTAACTTTAGACAGATGATCCGATTTGCAAAATAAACACATATTCATGTTCCCGAAGGTCTGAAAAGGTCAAAACACATTCAATTCTCTAACGAGAATTTTCCCTAAAAAGTTAGACCAACGTGTTTTTCATTCCTGGACTATTCTGACAGAAAATGGAACTTTCGACACACTGCTCAGATTTCCAAAAGAAACACATAATCATGTTCCTCACAGTCTGAAAAGCAGAAGAACTCAT
Source organism: Masticophis lateralis (assembly GCA_030761175.1). Taxonomy (NCBI): domain Eukaryota; kingdom Metazoa; phylum Chordata; class Lepidosauria; order Squamata; family Colubridae; genus Masticophis; species Masticophis lateralis. Next base: position 24,937,266 of record JAUDYJ010000012.1, on the reverse strand, counting down.
TCCATTTTCAAGAACGATCATTCCCTGAGGTAATAAACCAATCTGAATCTCAAAATTGGAATAGGACTCAAATAAGCTAGAAAAGGTAACTTTAGACACAGTCATCGAATTTCCAAAAAAAACATATATTCATGTTCCCCACAGTCTGAATATCACAAAAACACATTCCATTTTCAAGTACGAACTTTCTCTGAGGTTATAAACCAATCTGTATCTCAAAATTGGCAATAGGACTCAAGCGAGAGTAGGATACCTTAGATAAAGTGATCCGAATTGCAAAAGAAACACATATTCATGTTCCCCAAGGTCTGAAAAGGTCAAACACGTTCAATTTTCAAGTACGAACTTTCTCTGAGGTGATAAACCAATCTGTATCTCAAAATTGGAATAGGAGTCAAATAAGCTAGAAAAGGTAACTTTAGACACAGTCATCGAATTTCCAAAAAAAACACATATTCATGTTCCCCACAGTCTGAATATCACAAAAACACATTCCATTTTCAAGTACGAACTTTCTCTGAGGTGATAAACCAATCTGTATCTCAAAATTGGCAATAGGACTCAAGCGAGAAAAGGATACCTTAGACAATGTGATCCGATTTGCAAAAGAAACACATATTCATGTTCCCCAAGGTCTGAAAAGGTCAAAACACATTCAATTTTCTAACAAGAATTTTCCCTAAAAAGTTAGAGCAAGGTGTTTTTCATAACTGGACCATTCTGACAGAAAATGTAACTTTCGACACACTTCTCAGATTTCCCAAAGAAACACATTAATTTCACTCAGTGTAAAAAGCACAAAAAAAACCCATTACATTTTCAAGAAGGAACTTGCCCTGAGGTGATTAACCAATCTCAATCTCAAAATTGGCGATAGGACTCAAGCGAGAAAAGGTTACTTTAGACACAGTCACCCGATTTGCAAAAGAAACACATATTCAGGTTCCCCACGGTCTGAAGGGAAAGAAAACATATTCCATTTTCAAGTATGAACTTTGCCTAAGGAGATGAACCTATCAGTATCTCGCAATTGGCAATAGGACTCAAATAAGCTAGAAAAGGTAACTTTAGACAGATGATCCGATTTGCAAAAGAAACACATATTCATGTTCCCGAAGGTTTGAAAAGGTCAAAACATTCAATTCTCTAACGAGAATTTTCCCTAAAAAGTTAGAGCAAGGTGTTTTTCATAACTGGACTATTCTGACAGAAAATGGAACTTTCGACACACTGCTCAGATTTCCAAAAGAAACATATAATCATGTTCCTCACAGTCTGAAAAGCACAGGAACTCATTCCATTTTCAAAAACGAACTTTCCCTGAGGTGATAAGCCAATCTGAATCTCAAAATTGGCAATAGGACTCAAATAAGCTAGAAAAGGTAACTTTAGACACAGTCAACCAATCTGCAAAAGAAACACATATTCATGTTCCACACGGTCTGAAAAGGTCAAACGTTCAATTTTCATGAACGATCATTTTCTGAGGTAATAAATTTTCAATTTTCAAACGCGAACTTTCCCTAAAAATTTAGACCCAAGGAGTTTTTCATAACTAGACGTTATTAAGAAAAAAAATGTAGCTTTCGACACACTTCTCAGATTTCCCAAAGAAACACATTAATTTCACTCAGTGTAAAAAGCACAAAAAAAAAACCCATTATATTTTCAAGAAGGAACTTGCCCTGAGGTCATTAACCAATCTCAATCTCAAAATTGGCGATAGGACTCAAGCGAGAAAAGGTTACTTTAGACACAGTCACCCGATTTGCAAAAGAAACATATTCAGGTTCCCCACGGTCTGAAAAGGTCCAACACGTTCAATTTTCAAGTACGAACTTTCTCTGAGGTGATAATCCAATCTGTATCTCATAATTGGCAATAGGACTCAAGCGTGAAAAGGATACCTTAGACAATGTGATCCGATTTGCAAAAGAAATACATACTCATGTTCCCCAAGGTCTGAAAAGGTCAAAACACATTCAATTTTCTAACAAGAATTTTCCCTAAAAAGTTAGAGCAAGGTGTTTTTCATAACTGGACCATTCTGACAGAAAATGTAACTTTCGACACACTTCTCAGATTTCCCAAAGAAACACATTAATTTCACTCAGTGTAAAAAGCACAAAAAAAACCCATTACATTTTCAAGAAGGAACTTGCCCTGAGGTGATTAACCAATCTCAATCTCAAAATTGGCGATAGGACTCAAGCGAGAAAAGGTTACTTTAGACACAGTCACCCGATTTGGAAAAGACACATATTCAGGATCCCCACGGTCTGAAAAGGTCAAACACGTTCAATTTTCAAGTACGAACTTTCTCTGAGGAGATAAACCAATCTGTATCTCAAAATTGGCAATAGGACTCAAGCGAGAGTAGGATACCTTAGACAAAGTGATCCGATTTGCTAAAGAAACACATATTCATGTTCCCCAAGGTCTGAAAAGGTCAAACACGTTCAATTTTCAAGTACGAACTTTCTCTGAGGTGATAAACCAATCTGTATCTCAAAATTGGCGATAGGACTCAAGCGAGAAAAGGTTACTTTAGACACAGTCACCCGATTTGCAAAAGAAACACATATTCAGGTTCCCCACGGTCTGAAGAGAAAAAAAACATATTCCATTTTCAAGTACGAACTTTGCCTAAGGAGATGAACCTATCAGTATCTCGGAATTGGCAATAGGACTCAAATAAGCTAGAAAAGGTAACTTTAGACAGATGATCCGATTTGCAAAAGAAACACATATTCATGTTCCCCAAGGTCTGTAAAGGTCAAAACACATTCAATTCTCTAACGAGAATTTTCCCTAAAAAGTTAGAGCAACGTGTTTTTCATTCCTGGACTATTCTGACAGAAAATGGAACTTTCGACACACTGCTCAGATTTCCAAAACACACTGCTCAGATTTCCAAAACACATAATCATGTTCCTCACAGTCTGAAAAGCAAAAGAACTCATTCCATTTTCAACAACGATCATTCCCTGAGGTAATAAACCAATCTGAATCTCAAAATTGGAACAGGACTCAAATAAGCTAGAAAAGGTAACTTTAGACACAGTCAACCAATCTGCAAAAGAAACACATATTCATGTTCCCCACAGTCTGAATATCACAAAAACACATTCCATTTTCAACTACGAACTTTCTCTGAGGTGATAAACCAATCTGTATCTCAAAATTGGCAATAGGACTCAAGCGAGAAAAGGTTACTTTAGACACAGTCACCCGAATTGGAAAAGAAACATATTCAGGTTCCCCACGGTCTGAAAAGGTCAAACACGTTCAATTTTCAAGTACGAACTTTCTCTGAGGAGATAAACCAATCTGTATCTCACAATTGGCAATAGGACTCAAGCGAGAGTAGGATACCTTAGACAAAGTGATCCGATTTGCAAAAGAAACACATATTCATGTTCCCCAAGGTCTGTAAAGGTCAAAACACATTCAATTCTCTAACGAGAATTTTCCCTAAAAAGTTAGAGCAACGTGTTTTTCATTCCTGGACTATTCTGACAGAAAATGGAACTTTCGACACACTGCTCAGATTTCCAAAACACACTGCTCAGATTTCCAAAACACATAATCATGTTCCTCACAGTCTGAAAAGCAAAAGAACTCATTCCATTTTCAACAACGATCATTCCCTGAGGTAATAAACCAATCTGAATCTCAAAATTGGAACAGGACTCAAATAAGCTAGAAAAGGTAACTTTAGACACAGTCAACCAATCTGCAAAAGAAACACATATTCATGTTCCCCACAGTCTGAATATCACAAAAACACATTCCATTTTCAACTACGAACTTTCTCTGAGGTGATAAACCAATCTGTATCTCAAAATTGGCAATAGGACTCAAGCGAGAAAAGGTTACTTTAGACACAGTCACCCGAATTGGAAAAGAAACATATTCAGGTTCCCCACGGTCTGAAAAGGTCAAACACGTTCAATTTTCAAGTACGAACTTTCTCTGAGGAGATAAACCAATCTGTATCTCACAATTGGCAATAGGACTCAAGCGAGAGTAGGATACCTTAGACAAAGTGATCCGATTTGCAAAAGAAACACATATTCATGTTCCCCAAGGTCTGAAAAGGTCCAACACGTTCAATTTTCAAGTACGAACTTTCTCTGAGGTGATAAACCAATCTGTATCTCATAATTGGCAATAGGACTCAAGCGTGAAAAGGATACCTTAGACAATGTGATCCGATTTGCAAAAGAAATACATACTCATGTTCCCCAAGGTCTGAAAAGGTCAAAACACATTCAATTTTCTAACAAGAATTTTCCCTAAAAAGTTAGAGCAAGGTGTTTTTCATAACTGGACCATTCTGACAGAAAATGTAACTTTCGACACACTTCTCAGATTTCCCAAAGAAACACATTAATTTCACTCAGTGTAAAAAGCACAAAAAAAACCCATTACATTTTCAAGAAGGAACTTGCCCTGAGGTGATTAACCAATCTCAATCTCAAACTTGGCGATAGGACTCAAGCGAGAAAAGGTTACTTTAGACACAGTCACCCGATTTGCAAAAGAAACACATATTCAGGTTCCCCACGGTCTGAAGAGAAAGAAAACATATTCCATTTTCAAGTACGAACTTTGCCTAAGGAGATGAACCTATCAGTATCTCGCAATTGGCAATAGGACTCAAATAAGCTAGAAAAGGTAACTTTAGACAGATGATCCGATTTGCAAAAGAAACACATATTCATGTTCCCGAAGGTCTGAAAAGGTCAAAACATTCAATTCTCTAACGAGAATTTTCCCTAAAAAGTTAGAGCAAGGTGTTTTTCATAACTGGACCATTCTGACAGAAAATGTAACTTTCGACACACTGCTCAGATTTCCAAAAGAAACATATAATCATGTTCCTAACAGTCTGAAAAGCACAAGAACTCATTCCATTTTCAAAAACGAACTTTCCCTGAGGTGATAAGCCAATCTGAATCTCAAAATTGGCAATAGGACTCAAATAAGCTAGAAAAGGTAACTTTAGACACAGTCAACCAATCTGCAAAAGAAACACATATTCATGTTCCACACGGTCTGAAAAGGTCAAACGTTCAATTTTCATGAACGATCATTTTCTGAGGTAATAAATTTTCAATTTTCTAACAAGAATTTTCCCTAAAAAGTTAGAGCAAGGTGTTTTTCATAACTGGACCATTCTGACAGAAAATGTAACTTTCGACACACTTCTCAGATTTCCCAAAGAAACACATTAATTTCACTCAGTGTAGAAAGCACAAAAAAACCCCCATTACATTTTCAAGAAGGAACTTGCCCTGAGGTGATTAACCAATCTCAATCTCAAAATTGGCGCCCACAGCAGCCGGTTTCTGTGCCTGCGGGGCGGATCCGGCTTGGGATTATTGCTGCCGGTGGAGGCGGGGCCGGGCGGTTCGCCGTTGTAGCTCCCACCTCGCCTGTTGTTGTTCGGAGGCTTCCCGGCGTGTGAGGCGGCAGAGAGAGAGGCAAATTGCCTCAGGGAGCCTTCCCTATAGCCAGCAGCTTGCGCCCGGCTCGTGAGTCATTCTGGCCTCCGTCCTGACAGGGAGCTGCGGGCGGGGCCGAGAAAATCCGCCGGACAGCTGAGCGCTTGTTCGCAAATGGTGAGGAGCGCTTCTGAGAGCTGGGGAGGTGGCGGCTGTGATCGTCGCTGCCCCTCCATCATCTGTTGCCTGTGGCCTGGCTGTTTGTAGCAGGCGCGGCTGGAGTGCTCGGGGCTAGGTGCGGCCGCCATTTTGGAGGCGTGGCCACCGCCCTTTTTGCTATTTCTGATCCGGCGCTTTGCATTGCTCGCCTGAGGCCATCCTTTTGGGCCATTTAGGTGCTCCTGGCCTTGTCTGGTGGTCAGTGCACCGAGAGATCTAGGACCCAAGCCCTTGGGGAGGCGGCTGCCTCACCCCTCGGAGCTAAGTGCCAAGGATAGCTGCCTGTCTTGACCCACTGCACTGCCCTTGGGGGGGGGGGTCCTGGCAGCAAAGCTAATCGAAGCTTGCAAGCAACGTTGCAAACCAAAGCACATTAAGCTAGGTAACACTAAGCAGAGCCTAGCAATACAATAGAAAGCAAAGCAAAGCAAAGCAAAGCAAGTGTAGCTAAGCAAAGCTAAGCATAGCAAAGATCAACAAAGCAAAGCAACGAGCTAAGCACTGCAAGCAAAGCATTGTTAAGCAAAGCAAAACAAAGCAAAGCAAAGTAAAGCAGAGCAAAGCAAAGCAAAGCAAAGCAAAGCAGGGCAAAGCATAGCAAAGCATAGCAAAGCAAAGCAAAGCAAAGCAAAGCAAAGCAAAGCAAAGCAAAGCAAAGCAAAGCAAAGCAAAGCAAAGCAAAGCAAAGCTGAGCAAAGCAGAGCAAAGCAAATCAAGCAAAGCAAAGCAAGCTACGCAAAGCTGCAAAAGCCAGGCTAAGTTGAGCTAAGCAAGACACCAAAAAAAAAAAAATTAACTAAAATTATTTAATTGATTTAATAAAGCAAATTACCACACTCCACTGCCTCCGCATTCATGGCAGACTCTTCTCTATCATCCGACCTCGAGCAGGAGACCAGCCCTTTTCGGTCAACCAAATTGCCAAAGAAAAAAAGGGAGAAGAGGTCGGCTAGCTCCAGCCATCACTCACGCCATCCGAAGAAGTCTGGTGGAGGGGACAGGGACGCCCTTCGCCATAATAAGGCGTTTGAGAAACAATACGAGAAGGCCAGGCTGGCCGCGGCCTCGCTGGTGCGTCCTGAGCCTGGTAGAGCCCAGACCTTGTCTCCAGGTCTCGAAGCAGGGATGTCTGGCCAGGTGTCCCCCACTCCTTTGGCTCTGAGTAAGAGGGTGTCTCAGTCTATGCCCGATGTCTCAACTGCAGGGGTGGACCTTCTGCGGCCGCCCACCAGACAAGCTCCATCTGCTACCTTTATGCCCACAGCGGCGGGCCTGCACCCAGTGGATCCAGCTCCCACGAGCCCACAGGTCGATTTCCAGACTATGCTGTCTACAGCCCTAGCCACGATCATGGCGGCTGGAGCCCATCAATCGGCTCAAGCTCAGGCAGCGGTGGGGCAGCAGGAGTCTTCCTCCGCACCCAGGGCGCATAGATCACGGTCCCCGCTTCAGCAGGTGTCAGATTCTTCGGACGGGTCGGAGGAGGAAGAAACGTACCCTGAAGATCTCGAATTTTCCGAGGATGAGGGCCTGTTGCCTGATACCCCCGCCTTCTCGGGCTTGTTTTGCCCATCCTTGTTTAAATCTCTCCTTCATAAGGCTCGTTTAACTATGAATCTGGGATCGGTGGGGGCGCAACTCCCTCCGTCTCAGCCAGAGGCTGGTCCACACGATGCCTTGTTTAAACAAGCCAAACGAGAAAAAGACTTTGTGCCTTGTCCACAGTTGTTCACTGATATGCTCCAAGCTCCGTGGGCTCAGCCTGGGTCTCTGACCGCGCCCAACAACCTGGACAAGAAATTATACTGCTCCGCCCCTGAGTTGGAGGCGCTGTTAGATTTGCCATCTGTAGATGCCCCTGTTGCGAATCTCACTTCTCAATCGGTGGTCTCGGCTGACCCGCTGGATGCATTGAAAGAGGAGGACCGGAGAATGGAACTGGCTCCTGCGTAAGTCGCATCAGGCAGTGGCCTGGGCCATCAGGACCACTACGGCTACTTCGTTCTTCAATCGTGCTTCGCTGATTTGGCTGCGCCAGCTGCAGGAGCATCTTCCCCCGGAGGAGACTCGCTTACATCAAGATGTGAACAAGATTATTGCTGCCACCGAGTACTCTGCCGATGCTTCCTTGAACTTTGTTAAGTTTGAGTCTCGAGCCTTGGCTTCCTCCTTGACGGCTCGCAGACTCTTCTGGCTTCGCCCTTGGAAGGCTGACATTAAAACCAAGTGGAAGCTGGCGTCGGCGCCATACAAGGGGTCCTCTCTGTTTGGGGCCGCATTGGATCCACTCCTTGTGGAGGATAAGGACAAGCGGAAGGTCCTTCCATCGTCCTTTCGGAGGCAGGACAGGCGGTTTCACCCGTATTCACACCGCCAGTCCTTTCGGAACTATTCCGGCCCCGGGGGATCGGCAGCCTACCGCCCTTCATTCCATTCTGCAAACCGTTCTTCGGACAGACACCGCTTCCGGGACAGGGGCAGGTCACAGATCCCTTCTAAGCGCCCGTTCCGTGGGGCGGGCTCCAGGCCCTATCGGAGGGGCAAATGACTCGCTGCCAGAAGGCCCGGTGGGGGGTCGCCTCCGGGACTTCCACAGTCAATGGGCATTGTCGACCTTGGACGTTTGGATATGCCGTATGGTCTCCGACGGCCTTCGTATAGAGTTCATCGCCCAACCTCCAAACCGTTTTGTCAAGTGTCCCGTACCACGCTCCACAAGAGAAGTTCGTCTCATGGTGGCGGAGATCGCTCATCTGTTAGAAATAAAAGCCATAGAACAGGTCCCGTTGGACCAGCAAGGGGCCGGATTTTATTCAATTCTGTTCCTGGTGCCGAAGAGCTCCGGAGGGGTCCGGGGCATCCTCAATTTAAAGCAGCTGAACCTGGCGGTTCGATATCGTCGCTTCAAAATGCACTCGCTACGCTCCATTCTAGCTTCAGTACACCAGGGAGACTGGATGCAATCAGTGGACCTTCAGGAGGCATACCTCCATGTTCCGGTGCACCCATCCCATCGTCGATACCTGCGGTTCGAATTTGTTGGGAGTCACTACCAGTATTGTGCCATGCCCTTTGGTCTATCTTCTCCTCCCAGAGTCTTCACCAAGCTGGTGGCGGCTCTAGCGGCCACACTTCATTCTATTCCAGTGAGGCTGCTCTGTTACTTAGACGATATTTTGATCCTGTCGTCCTCCCGGGAGCGGGCAGTTCGGGACAGGGAGCAGGTGCTCCATGCATTCCGGGTGCATGGCTTCACTGTGAACATGGAAAAGAGTCACCTTGTCCCATCAACATCCATCTTACACCTAGGGTCCGTGATAGATTCGGCAAAGGGCCAGGTGTTTCTGTCACCGGAGAGGATACAGGATGTCTCAGCGTTGTTTGGACAAGGTCTTGTCCCTGAGGTCGGTGCCGTTATCAACTCTGTCTCAACTGCTGGGGAAACTAGTGTCCTGTATTCACATCGTACCGTGGGCATGCAGACACTCCCGGCAGTTACAGTGGCTGCTCCTGCCGTTCTAACGGAAGGGCTGCGCGACCTCGTCGAGGAAAGTGTTTCTGCCTCCTCAAGTCCGGCTGTCTCTTCGCTGGTGGAAGTCTCCAGCCATATTTCGGGGCAGTCATTTCTTGGACCTGGACCGAGTGGTGCTCACCACGGATGCCAGTTTACACGGTTGGGGGGGCCACGTGGCAAACAAGGTGGCCCAAGGCAGGTGGTCTCAGTCGGAGCGTCGCCACAACATCAACCTCCTCGAACTGCGGGCTATCCGACTAGCTCTACTTCACTTCAAACCGGATGTCCAGGGACGCCATGTGTTGATCCTCACGGACAACACGTCCGCGAAAGCACATGTGAACAAGGAAGGGGGGGACGAGATCTCGCGCGCTGATGTTCGAGTCAGAGGGCCTATTCAACTGGGTGGAGCGCCATCTCCTGTCGATCCGGGCGGACCATATTTCCGGGGTGGCAAACATTCAGGCAGACTGGCTAAGCAGGGAGCTGATCGACCCGGCGGAATGGCAGCTACACCCGCGGCTGTTTCGGGAGTTGACCCTCACGTTCGGGACTCCCATGATCGACCTGTTCGCCAGTCCCTCCAATGCTCAGCTTCCTCGCTTCATGTCCCGTTACCCCAGCCCGTCGGCGGAAGGAGTGGATGCGCTCAGGTGTTGTTGGCCGAAAGGCCTGCTGTATGCCTTTCCGCCAGTCGTCCTGATTCAGTAGGTGGTGCGGAAGTTAGTGCCGGAACAAGCAGAGATGGTGCTGATAGCTCCCAATTGGCCACACCGCCCCTGGTTTGCAGATCTCGTGGAGTTCTCCGTCAGCAGCCCATGGATCATCCCACCTCATCGGATTGCGCTGTGCCAAGGGGCCATTTTCCATCCAGAGCCGCAATGGCTCCAGTTGGCCGCGTGGCATTTGAACGGGTCATCTTGAGGAAGAATAGATTGTCAGATGATGTGATTGGTACGATGCAGGCGTCTCGTCGTCCATCCATTACAAGAGTTTATGAGGCGACGTGGAAGGCGTTCTGTCGCTGGGCAGCGAGCCATCATGTGGACCCTACTTCAGCGGTCATCCAGGATGTTTTGGATTTCCTACAAACTGGGTTGACTAAGGGCCTAGCTCCGGCAACCTTGAGGCGTCAGGTTGCGGCATTGTCCACGGTCATATCTTGCCCGCCGTATCGGTCCTTGTCTCATCACCCGTGGGTTCGTGACTTCCTGCATGGCGCTACTAATATTCGTCCCCCCACGGTTCACCGATACCCTTCCTGGGACTTGACTCTTGTTCTGCAAGCGCTGACGGCTCCTCCGTTTGAGCCCCTGGGTTCTGTGTCACTAAAGTTTCTCTCCTTCAAGGTGGCGTTTCTGCTGGCGATCACATCGGCTCGCCGTGTTTCGGAGTTAGCCGCCTTGTCGGTCAGGAAGGACTTATGCATCTTCCATGCCAATACGGTAGTTTTGCGGCTTGATCCAGCATTTACTCCTAAAGTTAACTCCTGGTTTCATCGTTCCCAAGAAATAGTGCTACCTGATTTCTGCCCCAACCCGAGGCATCATCGTGAGGTCCAATGGCATACGCTGGACATTCACAGGGCCTTGAGGCATTACATCCATCGGACAGCGTCATTTCGGAGGTCGGAGGCGCTTCTTGTTTCCTTCCATCCGGCGTCCATGGGCCAGAAGATCTCGTCAGCAATGGTGGGCCGGTGGATCAAGGCCTGCATCTCTTTGGCGTACCAGCAGCAGGCCTGTCCGGTTCCTGCTAGGATTTTGGCTCATTCGAAGAGAAGTGCGGCTGCTTCGGCGGCCTGGGCGACGCAGGCTTCCGTACTGGACATCTGTCGGGCGGCCACTTGGACCTCGCTGTCGCCTTTCATCAGGCATTATAGGATAGACGCTTATGCTTCTGCAGAGGCGTCCTTTGGCCGGAGGGTTTTGCAGACTGTGGTTGCTGAGGCTCCTTTAGGGGGCAGTCAGCCTCCTGCCCCTGGGGTTTAGGCTTGGGTATGTCCCAGCTATGGAGTGTAGATGCAGCACACTGAAAAACGGACGTTGTCTTACCTGAACGTCCGTTTTCTGGGTGCTGCGGATACACTCCATTCCCCCCCATGTTTGGCTACCTGCCTTGTTGGTTGTTTGGTTGTTTTTGTTAATAAAATTGTGTTGTATCCTAACCTGTGCTGCACCTTCGTTCAAGACTGAGGAATTAGGGGTAAAGGGGGTGTGGCTACAGCACAGAGTGAGGTAATTGATTTAAAAAAAAAGTTCTCTCAGTTGATGTCAGAAAAGAGGATTGGTCCCAGCTATGGAGTGTATCCGCAGCACCCAGAAAATGGACGTTCAGGTAAGACAACGTCCGTTTTCTGGCTAATTTGAGTCGTATTGCCAATTTTGTGATACAGAGTTGTTTATCTCCTCAGAGAAAGTTCGTGGTTGAAAATTGAACGTGTTTGACCTTTTCAGACCGTGGGGAACATGAATATGTGTTTCTTTTGCAAATCAGATATCTGTGTCTAAAGCTACATTTTCTGGCTTGAGTCCTAGCCAATTGAGAGATACAGATTGGTTTATCTCCTCAGAGAAAGTTCGTAGTTGAAAATGGAATCTGTTTTTGTCCTTTTCAGACTGTGGGGAACATGAATATATGTTTCTTTTGCAAATCTGAGAAGTGTGTCGAAAGTTCCATTTTCTTTCTGAATAGTCCAGTTATGAAAAGCACTTTGTGCTAAGTCCTCAGACTTACGACAGGTCCTCAGACATACGACACATCGTTCCCATTGGCTAAGATGCACCCAGAAATGGCGGGAGAATTCCAGCAGCCTGATTGGCTGAGCGGTTTGACAGCTAGTCTATAAATAGCTGTCACACGCCTGAGTTGCTGTTCTAGGTCTGAAGCTGTTTTGTTAGCTGTTAGCAATAAACCCTTGTTCCTTACACCTGTCTCGCCTCAGTTACTGCCCACCATCGCTCTACAGAGCACTGGCGACGAGGATGGGATTCTGGGCGTGAGGTGACAGGTAGCTAAAGTCACTACGAGCTGGGTGAACTAGAACCCCATTCTTGTCAGGATGGCTCCTCCAACCTTCGCTCCTTTCAACCCACTGACGGAGACCTGGAATTCGTAAGAAGGTCGCTTCGAATGCTTCCTTGAAGCAAACGACTATACCGGCCTGTCCAGCACCCGTAAGAGGGCTCATTTTTTGAACGCGTGCGGCCCAGAAATGTTTACCACTGCGATGGCTTTGATGGCCCCAGGTCCTGTCCAGACGGTTCCCTGGGAGGTCTTGAGGGAGAAGCTTAAAAATCACTATTCACCAACCCCCTCACGAATCGCTCGCAGGTTCAAATTCAGACAGATTCTCCAAGCTGAAGGAGACTCTATCAACCAGTACATAGCTTCCCTCAGAATGGGAGGGAAAATTGTGCTTATTTTCTAGCTTATTAAAAAAGGTCAAAAGACATTCAATTTTCAAACGCGAACTTTCCCTTAAAAGGTAGACACAAAGTGCTTTTCATAACTGGACTATTCAGAAAGAAAATGGAACTTTCGAAACAGTTCTCAGATTTGCAAAAGAAACATATATTCATGTTCGCCACGGTCTGAAAAGCACTGTATCACAAAATTTTGTGATACAGAGTTGTTTATCTCCTCAGAGAAAGTTCGTAGTTGAAAATTGAACGTGTTTGACCTTTTCAGACCGTGGGGAACATGAATATGTGTTTCTTTTGCAAATCGGATATCTGTGTCTAAAGCTGCATTTTCTGGCTTGAGTCCTAGCCAATTGAGAGATACAGATTGGTTTATCTCCTCAGGGAAAGTTAGTACTTGAAAATGGAATGTGTTTTTGTGCTTTTCAGACTGTGGGGAACATGAATATATGTTTCTTTTGCAAAAGTGAGCAGTGTGTCAAAACTTCCATTTTCTTTCTGAATTGAGACCAGTTAGGAAAAACAGCTTTGTCTAACTTTTTAGGGAAAATTCTCGTTTGAAAATTGAATGTCTTTTGACCTTTTCAGACCGTGGGGAACCTGAATATGTGTTTCTTTTGCAGATTTGTTGACGGTGTCTAAAGTTACCTTTTCTAGCTTATTTGAGTCCTATTCCAATTTCGAGATTCAGATTAGTTTATCACCTCAGAGAAAGTGCGTACTTGAAAATTGAACGTGTTTGACCTTTTCTGACTTTGGGGAACATGAACATGTGTTTCTTTTGCAAATCGGATGACTGTGTCTAAAATTACATTTTCTGGCTTATTTGAGTCATATTGCCAATTGTTAGATACTGATTGGTTTATCACCTCAGAGAAAGTTCGTACTTGAAAATGGAATGTGTTTTTGTGATTTTCAGACTGTGAGGAACATGAACAGGTGTTTTTTTTGCAAATCGGATATCTGTGTCTAAAGGTGCATTTTCTGGCTTGAGTCCTAGCAATTGAGAGATACAGATTGGTTTATCTCCTCAGGGAAAGTTCGTACTTGAAAATGGAATGTGTTTTTGTGCTTTTCAGACTGTGGGGAACATGAATATATGTTTCTTTTGCAAATCTGAGAAGTGTGTCGAAAGTTCCATTTTCTTTCTGAATAGTCGAGTTATGAAAAGCACTTTGTGCTAAGTCCTCAGACTTACGACAGGTCCTCAGACATACGACACATCGTTCCCATTGGCTAAGATGCACCCAGAAATGGCAGGAGAATTCCAGCAGCCTGATTGGTTTATCACCTCAGAGAAAGTTCGTACTTGAAAATGGAATGTGTTTTTGTGATTTTCAGACTGTGAGGAACATGAATAGGTGTTTCTTTTGAAAATTGGATGACTGTGTCTAAAGTTACCTTTTCTAGATTATTTGAGTCCTATTGCCAATTGTTAGATACTGATTGGTTTATCACTTCAGAGAAACTTCGTATTTGAAAATTGAACGTGTTTGACCTTTTCAGACCGTGGGGAACCTGAATATCTGTTTCTTTTGCAGATTGGTTGACTGTGTCTAAAGTTACCTTTTCCAGCTTATTTGAGTCCTATTGCCAATTTTGTGATGCAGAGTTATCTCCTCAGAGAAAGTTCGTAGTTGAAAATTGAACGTGTTTGACCTTTTCAGACCGTGGGGAACATGAATATGTGTTTCTTTTGCAAATCGCATATCTGTGTCTAAAGCTACATTTTCTGGCTTGAGTCCTAGCCAATTGAGAGATACAGATTGGTTTATCTCCTCAGAGAAAATTCGTAGTTGAAAATAGAATGTGTTTTTGTTCTTTTCAGACTGTGGGGAACATGAATATGTGTCTCTTTTGCAAATCTGAGCAGTGTGTCGAAAGTTACATTTTCTTTCTTAATAGTCCAGTTATGAAAATCACCTTGTGTCTAATTTTTTAGGTAAAGTTCGCGTTTAAAATTGAATGTGTTTTGGCCTTTTCAGACCGTGGGGAACAGGAATATGTGTTTCTTTTGCAAATCGGATCACTGTGTCTAAAGTAACCTTTTCTAGCTTGAGTCCTATTGCCAATTTTGAGATTCAGATTGGTTTATCACCTCAGAGAGAGTTCGTACTTGAAAATTGAACGTGTTTGACCTTTTCTGACTTTGGGGAACCTGAATATGTGTTTCTTTTGCAAATTGGATGACTGTGTCTCAAATTACATTTTCTGGCTTATTTGAGTCCTATTGCCAATTGTTAGATACTGATTGGTTTATCACCTCAGAGAAAGTTCGTACTTGAAAATGGAATGTGTTTTTGTGATTTTCAGACTGTGAGGAACATGAATAGGTGTTTCTTTTGCAAATCGGATATCTGTGTCTAAAGGTGCATTTTCTGGCTTGAGTCCTAGCAATTGAGAGATACAGATTGGTTTATCTCCTCAGGGAAAGTTCGTACTTGAGAATGGAATGTATTTTTGTGCTTTTCAGACTGTGGGGAACATGAATATATGTTTCTTTGCAAATCTGAGAAGTGTGTCGAAAGTTCCATTTTCTTTCTGAATAGTCCAGTTATGAAAAGCACTTTGTGCTAAGTCCTCAGACTTACGACAGGTCCTCAGACATACGACACATCGTTCCCATTGGCTAAGATGCACCCAGAAATGGCGGGAGAATTCCAGCAGCCTGATTGGCTGAGCGGTTTGACAGCTAGTCTATAAATAGCTGTCACACGCCTGAGTTGCTGTTCTAGTTCTGAAGCTGTTTTTTTAGCTGTTAGCAATAAACCCTTGTTCCTTACACCTGTCTCGCCTCAGTTACTGCCCACCGTCGCTCTCCAGAGCACTGGCGACGAGGATGGGATTCTGGGCGTGAGGTGACAGGTAGCTAAAGTCACTACGAGCTGGGTGAACTAGAACCCCATTCTTGTCAGGATGGCTCCTCCAACCTTCGCTCCTTTCAACCCACTGACGGAGTCCTGGAATTCGTATGAAGGTCGCTTCGAATGCTTACTTGATGCAAACGACTATACCGGCCTGTCCAGCAACCGTAAGAGGGCTCATTTTTTGAACCCGTGCGGCCCAGAAATGTTTACCACTGCGATGGCTTTGATGGCCCCTGTTCCTGTCCAGACAGTTCACTGGGACGTCTTGAGGGAGAAGCTTAAAAATCACTACTCGCCAACCCCCTCACGAATCGCTCGCAAGTTCAAATTCAGACAGATTCTCCAAGCTGAAGGAGACTCTATCAACCAGTACATAGCTTCCCTCAGAATGGGAGGGAAAATTGTGCTTATTTTCTAGCTTATTAAAAAAGGTCAAAAGACATTCAATTTTCAAACGCGAACTTTCCCTTAAAAGGTAGACACAAAGTGCTTTTCATAACTGGACTATTCAGAAAGAAAATGGAACTTTCGAAACAGTTCTCAGATTTGCAAAAGAAACATATATTCATGTTCGCCACGGTCTGAAAAGCACTGTATCACAAAATTTTGTGATACAGAGTTGTTTATCTCCTCAGAGAAAGTTCGTAGTTGAAAATTGAACGTGTTTGACTTTTTCAGACCGTGGGGAACATGAATATGTGTTTCTTTTGAAAATCGGATCACTTTGTCTAAGGTATCCTTTTCTCGCTTGAGTCCTATTGCCAATTTTGAGATACAGATTGGTTTATCACCAGAGAAAGTTCGTAGTTGAAAATTGAACGTGTTTAACCTTTTCAGATTGTGGGGAACCTGAATATGTGTTTCTTTTGCAAGTCGGATGACTGTTCTAAAGTTACATTTTCTGGCTTATTGGAGTCATATTGCCAATTGTTAGATGCAGATTTGTTTATCACCTGAGAGAAAGTTCTTACTTGAAAATGGAATGTGTTTTTGTGATATTCAGACTGTGAGGAACATGAATATGTGTTTTTTTTGGAAATTCGATGACTGTGTCTAAAGTTACCTTTTCTAGCTTATTTGAGTACTATTCCAATTTTGAGATTCAGATTGGATTATTACCTCAGGGAATGATCGTTCTTGAAAATGGAATGAGTTTTTGTGCTTTTCAGACTGTGAGGAACATGATTATGTCTTTCTTTTGCAAATCTGAGGTGTGTCGAAAGTTACATTTTCTTTCTGAATAGTCCAGTTATGAAAAGCACTTTGTGTCTACCTTTTTAGGGAAAGTTCGCGTTTGAAAATTGAACGTGTTTGACCTTTTCAGGCCGTGGGAAACCTGAATATGTTTTTCGTTTGCAGATTGGTTGACAGTGTCTAAAGTTACCTTTTCTAGGTTAGAGTCCTACTCCAATTTTGAGATTCAGATTGGTTTATCTCCTCAGGGAATGTTTGTTCTTGAAAATGGAATGAGTTTTTGTCCTTTTCAGACTGTGAGGAACATAATTATGTGTTTCTTTTGCAAATCGGATGCCTGTGTCTAAGGTATCCTTTTCTCGCTTGAGTCCTATTGCCAATTTTGAGATTCATATTGGTTTATCTCCTCAGGGAATGTTTGTTCTTGAAAATGGAATGAGTTTTTGTGCTCTTCAGACTGTGAGGAACATGATTATGTGTTTCTTTTGCAAATCGGATGACTGTGACTAAAGTTACATTTTCTGGCTTATTTGAGTCCTATTGCCAATTGTTAGATACTGATTGGTTTATCACCTCAGGAAATGATTGTTCTTGAAAATGGAATGAGTTTTTGTGCTTTTCAGACTGTGAGGAACATTATTATGTGTTTCTTTTGGAAATCTGAGCAGTGTGTCTAAAGTTCCATTTTCTATCAGAATAGTCCAGTAATGAAAAACACGTTGGTCTAACTTTTTAGGGAAAATTCTCGTTTGAAAATTGAATGTGTTTTGACCTTTTCAGGCCTTTGGGAACATGAATATGTGTTTCTTTTGCAAATCGGATCACTCTGTCTAAAGTTACCTTTTCTAGCTTATTTGAGTCCTATTGCCAATTGGGAGACACTGATGGGTTCATCTCCTCAGGCAAAGTTCGTACTTGAAAATGGAATGTGCTTTTGTGCTTTTCAGACTGTGAGGAACATGAATATATGTTTCTTTTGCAAATCTGAGTAGTGTGTCGAAACTTCCATTTTCTTTCTGAATAGTCCAGCTATGAAAAGCACTTTCTGCTAAGTTCTCAGACTTACGACAGGTCCTCAGACATACGACACATTGTTCCCATTGGCTAAGATGCACCCAGAAATGGCGGGAGAATTCCAGCAGGCTGGTTGGCTGAGCGGTTTGACAGCTAGTCTATAAATAAACTTTTAAGGGAGAGTTCGCGTTTGAAAATTGAATGTCTTTTGACTTTTGAAACCGTGGGGAAATGGAATATGTGTTTCTTTTGCAGATTGGTTGACTGTGTCGAAAGTTACATTTTCTGGCTTATTTGAGTCCTATTGCCAATTTTGAGATTCAGATTGGTTTATCACCTCAGGGAAAGTTCGTTTCTGAAAATAGAATGTGTTTTTGTTCTTTTCAGAGTGTGGGGAACATGAATATGTGTCTCTTTTGCAAATCTGAGCAGTGTGTCGAAAGTTACATTTTCTTTCTTAATAGTCCAGTTATGAAAATCACCTTGTGTCTAACTTTTTAGGTAAAGTTCGCGTTTAAAACTGAATGTGTTTTGGCCTTTTCAGACCGTGGGGAACATGAATATGTGTTTTTTTGAAAATTGGATGACTGTGTCGAAAGTTACATTTTCTGGGTTATGTGAGTCCTATTGCCAATTTTGAGATTCAGATTGGTTTATCACCTCAGAGAAAGTTCGTAGTTGAAAATTGAACGTGTTTGACCTTTTCTGACTTTGGGGAACCTGAATATGTGTTTCTTTTGCAAATCCCATCACTCTGTCTAAAGTTAGATTTCTAGCTTATTTGAGTCCTATTGCCAATTGGGAGATACTGATGGGTTCATCGCAGAGAAAGTTCGTACTTGAAAATTGAACGTGTTTGACCTTTTCGGACCGTGGGGAACATGTATATGTGTTTTTTTGCAAATCGGATATCTGTGTCTAAAGATACATTTTCTGGCTTGAGTCCTAGCCATTTGAGAGATACAGATTGGTTTATCTTCTCAGAGAAAGGTCGTAGTGAAAATTGAACGTGTTTGACCTTTTCTGACTTTGGGGAACCTGAATATGTGTTTCTTTTGCAAATCGGATGACTGTGTCTAAAATTACATTTTCTGGCTTATTTGAGTCCTAGCCAATTGAGAGATACAGATTTGTTTATCTCCTCAGGGAAAGTTCGTACTTGAAAATGGAATGTGCTTTTGTGCTTTTCAGACTGTGAGGAACATGAATATATGTTTCTTTTGCAAATCTCAGAAGTGTGTCGAAAGTTCCATTTTCTTTCTGAATAGTCCAGTTATGAAAAGCACTTTGTGCTAAGTCCTCAGACTTACGACAGGTCCTCAGACATACGACACATCGTTCCCATTGGCTAAGATGCACCCAGAAATGGCGGGAGAATTCCAGCAGCCTGATTGGCTGAGCGGTTTGACAGCTAGTGTATAAATAGCTGTCAAACGCCTGAGTTGCTGTTCTAGTTCTGAAGCTGTTTTGTTAGCTGTTAGCAATAAACCCTTGTTCCTTACACCTGTCTCGCCTCAGTTACTGCCCACCGTCGCTCTACAGAGCACTGGCGACGAGGGTGGGATTCTGGGCGTGAGGTGACAGGTAGCTAAAGTCACTATGAGCTGGCTGAACTAGAACCCCATTCTTGTCAGGATGGCTCCTCCAACCTTCGCTCCTTTCAATCCACTGACGGAGACCTGGAATTCGTATGATGGTTGCTTCGAATGCTTCCTTGACGCAAATGACTATACCGGCCTGTCCAGCAACCGTAAGAGGGCTCATTTTTTGAACGTGTGCGGCCCAGAAATGTTTACCACTGCGATGGCTTTGATGGCCCCAGGTCCTGTCCAGATGGTTCCCTGGGAAGTTTTGAGGGAGAAGCTTAAAAATCACTATTCGCCAACCCCCTCACGAATCGCTCGCAGGTTCAAATTCAGACAGATTCTCCAAACTGAAGGGGACTCTATCAACCAGTACACAGCTTCCCTCAGAATGGGAGGGAAAATTGTGCTTATTTTCTAGCTTATTAAAAAAGGTCAAAACACATTCTATTTTCAAACGCGAACTTTCCCTTAAAAGGTAGACACATAGTGCTTTTCATAACTGGACTATTCAGAAAGAAAATGTAAACTTTCGAAACAGTTTTCAGATTTGCAAAAGAAACATATATTCATGTTCCCCCCAGTCTGAAAAGCACTGTATCACAAAATTTTGTGATACAGAGTTGTTTATCTCCTCAGAGAAAGTTCGTAGTTGAAAATTGAACGTGTTTGACCTTTTCAGACCGTGGGGAACATGAATATGTGGTTTTTTTGCAAATCGGATATCTGTGTCTAAAGCTACATTTTCTGGCTTGAGTCCTAGCCAATTGAGAGATACAGATTGGTTTATCTCCTCAGAGAAAGTTCGTAGTTGAAAATTGAACGTGTTTGACCTTTTCTGAGTTTGGGAAACCTGAATATGTATTTCTTTTGCAAATCGGATGACTGTGTCTTAAGTTACCTTTTCTAGCTTATTTGAGTCCTATTGCCAATTGGGAGATACTGATGGGTTCATCTCATCAGGGAATGTTCGTTCTTGAAAATGGAATGTTCTTTTCGTGCTTTTTAGACTGAATGAAATGAATATGTGTTTCTTTGGGAAATCTGAAAAGTGTGTCGAAAGTTACCTTTTTTTTCTGAATAGTCCAGTTATGAAAAACACCTTGGGTCTAACCTTTTAGGGAAAGTTCTCGTTTGGAAATTGAATGTGTTTTGACCTTTTCAGACCGTGGGGGAATATGTGTTTCTTTTGCAAATCGGATCACTGTGTCTAAACTTACATTTTCTGGCTTATTGATTCCTATTTCCAATTGTTAGATACTGATTGGTTTATCACCTCAGAGAAACTTCGTATTTGAAAATCGTGAGACGTCGTGAGCAACACAAGATTGATTGAAATTTAAACAAGCAGGTGAAACATGGATTAATCAAAAAAGGAAAAATGCAAATTTAGTTTTCATTAATTCTTTAGAAGAAAAAGAGATTGGAGAAAGTGTTTTGAAAATGGCGACTGGCTTTGCTCGGAAAATGCTTGAGAAAATGGAGAGTGGAAAGTGAAAGTCAGAGCTTAGCCAGCACCGAAGTACTTTAAAAGAAAAATTCTAATAGGCAGAAGAAACAAAATTGAATTAAACAGAATTTCTCTGTTTTTCTGGGGGAAAAAAAAGCTAAAACTTTTTTTAGAAGTATGACTCCTAAACATAAATCAAGGACGGGCTCCCTTACAACTCAGACAAAGAAAAAAGCAGAAATGACTCAAATGTGTCAGGAACATGAATATGTATTTCTTTTGCAAATCTGATTTAAGCGTGTCAAAATTTACATTTTCTGTCTGAATTGGGTCCAGTTATGAAAAACTTTGGGTCCAGTTATGAAAAATTGAGGGGCACCCGGGAATTGTGAAAATGAAGGCACTGGCCAGAAGCTATGTATTGTGGCCTGGAATGGATAAGGAGATTGAGGCGTGGGTAGCAACATGCTACCCTGCCAGGAATCATGACCGGCACCCCACACTGCATCCACACATGATTGGGAGAACCCAGGAACACCCTGGTCAAGAATACATATAGATTTTGTGGTGCCATGCCAGGGCAACATGCTCATAATTGTAGTGGACGTAGAAAACTAAATGGCTGGAAGTGTCCCGGATGCCATCCACAACCTCAGAAACCGTTATACGAGTCTTAAGGAGACTGTTTGCAACACATGGATTGTCAGACTTGTTAGTATCTGACAACGGGCCCCAGTATACCGCTAATGTGTTCGAGATGTTCCTGGCCAACCAAGGAATCCGACAAACATTATCTGCGCCAGGAAAGCCATCCATGAACAGGCTTGCTGAAAGAATGGTGAGAACGACCAAAGAGACATTGACAAGGCTGGGGCCCGGGGACATGCAGGCCAAAATAGGCAAGCTGCTCATCACATCAAGCACGTCCACTCACCGAAGTCTGGCTGAGTTGTTAATGGGAAGAAAATTATAGTCCCCATTAGACAGACTGCAACCACTGTACAGCACAGAAAAGCCAACGGATTCCACAAGCAAGATCTGGCAATTCCAAGTGGGGGACAAAGTTTACGCAAAGAACTTCAGCGGAAACCCCCTATGGATACCGGGAGAAAAAACCCAAGTCACGGGGCCACATTTGTACAGACTGCAGACCGAGGATGGCTGACAGTGGAAGAGACACATCATTAATCTGTTGGCTAATACTTTTGCAAAAATTTTATAATCTGTATTCAGGAGAGATATTGGTCTAAAATTTTCCGGTTTTGTAGAACCTCCCTCTTTTGGTATCAGTGAAATAAAAGCTGTCTTCCATGAAGGGGGTATTTTACCCCCTTTTTGTATGCTACAAAATAAATCTTTAAGATGTTCAACTGCTTGCTAAGTTTTATAATACACCGCCGTCAAACCATCCGTCTCTGGAGCTTTAGCTGATTTCAGTTGTTTAATTGCAAAAACAATTTCCTCAACTGTTATTGATTGATTCAATGTTTCCTTTTGCTCTCTGGAGTTTTTTTGTAAGTCTACCTTCTTCTAAATATTTATCTATTAGTTCATTCTTTATATGGTCTTTAGCATATAATTTAGAATAATAATCTAAAAAAGCTTTTTAATTAAATTTTGTTGAAAAACTTCCTTCCCCCCATATTCAATAGTATCAATAATTCGAGAACTCTGCTGTTTCCTAGGTGTGTAAGCCAACCATCTGCCCGGTTTGTTAGCATTACAAAATGCATTATGTTTTGCAAATTGTAAGTTAGTTGCAGCTTGTTCCGCTATAAGCATTTGAAATTGGTCTTGAAAAGTTTTATAATTTCTTGTAACTTTTTATCCGTCGGATTTTTTATAAGTAGTTCTTTTTTCTTTATTTCTGCTTCCATTTCTAATCTTTTCCTTTGGTGATTTAATTTGTGTTTAGAATTCATATAAATCAGTACCCCTCGCAAATAGGCCTTACTTGCATCCCAAACAACTTCAATCGGGGTACCCTTATTTAAATTCATTTCAAAAAATTCCTTCATGTTTTTTAAGTTCAATTATATTCTTTTCATATCTAAACAAGTTTTCGTTTACTCTCCACGATCTTCTCTCCTTCTTTCCCATTTCTATTTCTATCCATACCGGGCTGTGATCAATTAGAGTCCTTGGAAATATTTTTGTTTTCTTTGTTTTTAAAAGTAGGTCAGCTGTAACTAGAATAAAATCAATCCTAGAAAAAGATCTATGTCGATCTGAAAAAAATGTAAAGTCCATTTTTTTTGGGTTCTGCACTCTCCGTACATCTTTCAGTTCCAGGTCTTCTTTCATATTAGGATTTAGGATTTAGGATTTATTGGATTTATATACCGCCCTACTCCCGAAGGACTCAGGGCGGTTTACAGCCAACAATAAAAATACATACGTACAAAATTTAAAAACCAACTAAAAACAGATTAAATGAATTTGGCCCAGACAGAATTAAAACACCCCAATATAATTTAAAAACAATTTTTTAAAAAAAATTTAACACTAAAAACGGGGAGTGGTTAGGCCAGGCCCGCCTGGCGAAATAGAAAAGTCTTAAGAGCGCGGCGGAAGGTGGGCAGATCCGGGATCCTCCGTATCTCTGGGGGGAGCTCATTCCAGATAGTAGGTGCCCCCACAAAGAAAGCTCTCCCCCTGGGGGCTGCCAGCCGACATTGTTTGGCTGACGGCACCCGGAGGAGACCCTCTCTATGAGAGCGTACTGGCCGGTGGGAGGCTATTGGTGGTAGTAGGCGGTCCTGCAAGTACCCAGGTCCTAAGCCATGGAGCGCTTTAAAGGTAGTAACCAGGACCTTGAAGCGCAGCCGGAAGACCACCGGGAGCCAGTGCAGCTCGCGCAGGAGAGGTGTCACATGGGATCCCATGTCGCTCCCATCACCACCCGCGCGGCCGCACTCTGCGCCAGTTGGAGCCTCCGGGTGCTCCTCAAGGGGAGCCCCATGTAGAGAGCATTACAGTAGTCTAGACGGGAAGTGACAAGGGCGTGAGTGACTGTGAGCAAGGAATCCCGATCCAGAAAGGGACATAACTGGCGGATCAGGCGGACCTGATAGAAAATCCTCCCAGCCATGGCCGTCAGATGCCCTTCCAAGGACAGCCGTGAATCCAGGAGGATGCCCAAGTTACGAACCCTCTCCGTGGGGGCCAGTGATTCGCCCCCAATAGTCAGTGATGGCGCCAACTGACTATATCGGGACGTCGGAAACCACAGCCACTCGGTCTTGGATGGGTTGAGCCTGAGCCTGTTCCTCCCCATCCAGATCCGTACGGCCTCCAGGCACCGGGACATCACTTCAAGGGCATCGTTGGGGTGGTCTGGGGTGGAGATGTACAGCTGAGTGTCATCAGCGTACTGATGGTACTTCACCCCAAAACCACGGATGATCTCACCCAGCGGCTTCACATAAATGTTGAACAGGAGGGGCGAGAGGACCGATCCTTGTGGCACCCCACATATAAGGGGCCTCGGGGTCAACCTCTGCCCCCCTGCCAACACAGACTGCGACCGGTCGGAGAGATAGGAGGAGAACCACCGCAACACAGTGCCTCCCACCCCCATCTCTACCAACCGGTGCAGCATGATACCATGGTCGATGGTATCAAAAGCCGCTGAGAGGTCTAACAGGACCAGGACAGAGGAGCACCCCCTGTCCCGAGCCCTCCAGAGATCATCAACCAATGCGACCAATGCCGTTTCCGTGCTGTACCCGGGCCTGAAACCCGACTGGAACGGATCTAGATACGTCGCTTCATCCAGGTGCTGGGGAAACTGTTTCGCAACCACGCTCTCAACAACCTTCGCCACAAAGCGAAGGTTGGAGACCGGATGATAATTTACCAACATTGCCGGGTCCAGGGAAGGCTTCTTGAGGAGAGTGTCACTGCGTTTTTATATTTACCAGCAGAGCTAATATTTCTGGACTATCAGACTGACCGTAGTCATACTCCTTATCAGCACCTACAGCACCTACTACGCATGTCATTGCATTCTTTTGTACTTCTTCTAGAAATTTTCCTTTGTTCTCCAGCCAGCTAAGGTCAGGCTGGAGATTCTTTGCCAACATGTAATCTGTTTTAGATAGTGAGATGTTTTTATTTTCTTACAATAAATATGAGTTTAATTAGATGTTTCTTCGGTCTTATTGATCAAAGTATGCAACAGGATAAAAGCCACGATCCAACTCAAAATGAGGGCAATTACCCCACGCAAGGTAACGGGGCTGATTGCCGCTCTGACAATGGCAGCAGGAGGATGGTTGATTTATGGCTATTCCTGGTTTGTTACTTTTGATCATGACCGTCTAGGCTAATTAGACAGATAGTTGATTTAGTGACTGCGGAACACTAAACAATTAACTTCTAAGATGCCGAGAAAGAAGAAAAAAGGAAAAATGAAAGAAAAGGGCAAAATGAAGCCCTTCTTATCTTTTTCAGATAAGGATGAAATGGAAAGATCTTCCAGATTTCATCCTCTGGCATCTGCCACTCAGTTAGAAGCAGGAGAAGAACAAACGAAACTTAGAGTTCTCTCTACAAATGATTTGATCTCTTTCGATCCACTGGCACCAGTCATTCAGCTGGAAGAAAAAGAAACCGTGGGAGAAGCAGAAGACTCAGAGAAGATACTCTTAACAAAGCTTCAGGAGGAAAATAACAGAAAAGCTGCTTTTGAAGGTGAAGTACTACGACCGAGGTCAGTAACTCAACCTTCTACTTATGCATGCTCTCAAACTTCTGATTTTGAAATGCTTGGGGCCAAGCCAAAATTTCCACAAACGGCAAAGCCTTTTTCCTCCCACGCAGAGGGAGAAACATTTTATTATTCCTCTCAAACCTTCAAAGTCTCTCCTCATGAGCAAGCTATAAGAAACTATCGTGACCAGATAGAAATTTTTGAACGTGAGCTATCCGAGGCAAAAATGGCTTTATCTAGGCTTGAGCTAGATAAGAGAGAATCCCACGTTCATGAAATCTCAAAAGCCGCCATATTGCCTTCTTCTCTCTCAGAGCCAAAGACACACCCCCTGGTGGATATTGTGTCAGGCAAATCAGAACAGAGAGTTGTGCACACGTCACATTTGCCACATTATTCTCAAATTACAAACGCCACGCAGACAGAAAGATTATCTGAGCTGCCTACAACAAAAGTTGCAGCATCATCTGCCGGCCAAAGTAATTTACAAGAGAAAGCTGAAATGCATCATGATCTGAGAGAGCGATTACAGGCATTGCAACAGACTTTGTCAGATATGTCCTTAACTCACTCAGAGATTCAAACTGCAATGCCACAAGTGTCTCCACAGGCTCAATTTTCAACACCCCCTGGTGGTGCTGGGGTCTTTTTAGATGGAACACAACGCTTAATGCAGCAAAGGCAAATGACTGCATCTCCAGCAGGTCATTTTAATATTGCAGCTCAGATGCCACAAGTACAAGCTCATGCACACGTGTCTCCAGCTGTGCAACCAGGGCCAGCCCCTGGTCCACCTCCAGCACAACAAGTGCCTTTGCCCCCACAGCCAGCACCTCAAATGCCTATTCCTCAACAGGCATACTCTGTTGCTCCACTGGCTGGTGAGTCAAAATTAAAGATGTCAGGGCAGAATTACAAGGCCTGGGTCAGTGAGGTTGGACTTTTGCTACGCAGAGAAGGCACACATCGTATGGTGTTTAACCCTCCTGTCCAACCATG
Source organism: Masticophis lateralis (assembly GCA_030761175.1). Classification (NCBI taxonomy): domain Eukaryota; kingdom Metazoa; phylum Chordata; class Lepidosauria; order Squamata; family Colubridae; genus Masticophis; species Masticophis lateralis. The sequence continues at coordinate 24,910,840 of JAUDYJ010000012.1, read as the reverse complement.
GACACCTGAAATAAGAGACTTAGAGACTAAAGCCTGCACAACATTATTGATGTCCATGGATACTGAACTGCAGGTTACTTTTCCGCCTGATGCAACAGCCCAACAAATTTGGGTCCAATTAGAAAATTGCTACAGGCCTGTCTCAATTGAGTCTTCATGTTTGCTCATGTCTGAATTCCATGGTTCGAAATTGAAACCTGGTGAACAAATTGGAGGACATTTGACCAAACTGAAAGGTATGAGGAAAGAATTGAGAGAAAGGGGCTATCTTATTGAAGATATTCAAATGATTAGTATTATCATTAACTCTTTGAACTATGAATGGAAAGATGCCATTACAAAGATTAACCAAGTGCCTATTGCTCAACGCACAGTGGACAATATATGCAGACTCTTAATTGAAGAGGAGGCACTGATGTTAGCCACACCACATTTGAGAGGACCACCCGCATCAAGAGCTCCAGCTAGGCGTCCCTTCCGAGGAAGGACCTATGCTCCAAGGATGCCAAGATGCAACATCTGCAACCGTGTGGGACATGCAACCCGGGATTGTCCCCAACGAGTTCCAGCTCCCGTCACGTACCAGCCCAGAGGAACAGACTCCAGAGGCAGAGGCAGAGGTGGTAGACAAGGTCGTCATGGTCCAAGGCGTGATTCGCAAGCTCCACTCGCCACATTGGCTTTAACCAATGATCCACAATCTCATCCAGAGTACGACAGACGGCTTTTGTGGACTTTGGACAGTGGTGCAGCTTTCCATGTTACTTACAGAAAAGAACTTTTCACAGAGATGCACGAGCCTGAACCTGAACTACGTGAACTTTATTCTTTTTCCAATCATCCTTGTCAGGTCAAAGGAAAAGGAACTGTTTATGTTGAAGAGCTCAATGCATTCATTCCTGATGTCTGCTACATACCGACAGCAACTTTTAGTTTGCTTAGTCAGGCTCACTTGTCTAGAGTTTTAAAGTTCCAGGTTCACCACCTCGAGAAAGCAAGTTACATAGTTAAAGATGGAGATATTGTTGCTGAAACCATGTTAATTGGTGGTGTTTATTACTTAAAACCAAAATCTAAACCGCAAGCACAGGCAAGTATACAAATTCCAAAAGAGGAGAGCACAGGCCCAGAGAGAGATGTCCCAGTGAGAGATCCTGTTGCTACTCCGAAGGCTCCTAAAGCCAACAAAAAGAAGATTGAGAAACAGGTTGCTCAGAGCAAGCCTGAGGTTCCTCATAAAACTGTTAATGTTGCAAATTCACTAACTGGTAAACTTTTGCATTCCAGGTGCATCCATAAGTGGCATAGAAGATTGGGACATGCCAGCTTCCGGGTTCTTAGAAAAATGCCGGATTTTGCAAAAGGTTTGGATCTAAAGGGGTGTAAGGTGTTTCTGGATTGTGCTGTCTGCAAGAAAGCCAAATCCAAAGCAGCAGCCATTCCAAAACGCGCTACACGCCTGTCAACACGCATTTTTGATTTGGTACACACTGACATAGTTGGTCCATTTCCGCCAACAATTGGTGGTAGAAAATATTTTTTAACAATTGTTGATAATTATTCTAGATATGGATATGTATATCCTATGAGAGAAAAATCTGAGACCTTTCAGATCTTTAAAGACTTTGCAGCCCTCGTCTCTACCCAACACGGAGTAAACATCGCCAGAATCCAGAGTGATCGTGGTGCCGAGTTCATGTCTCAGCGTTTCCAGGACTGGATGCGTAAGAATGGAATTCTTCATCAGACTTCGGCTCCTTATACTCCCCCTCATAACGGAGTTGTAGAGAGAAGACAGGGGGTCCTGCAAACCATGATGCGTTGTCTTTTAGAAGACGCCAACCTCAGTAACCCATCCTGGGGTGAAGCTCTTAAATATGCAAATTACATCATCAACCGTACTTGGAGTAGTGCGATAAATCAAACTCCTTTCTTCATGATGTATGGCTACAAGCCAGATCTCAAGAACCTCCGTATTTTTGGTTCATACGCCATGGTGAACATTCCCTTAGATCAAAGAAGGAAAGGAGGTCCAGCAGCAAAGAGACTGAGATTTATGGGTTTTGATGACAATTCAAAATGGAGCAAATTTATTGACTCTAATTGTAGACTAGTGACTTCCCAATCTGCTAATTTTGAGGAAGATGCTGACTGGTCCAGGATTCATTCCAATGATCCTGGAGTTTATTTTCCTAAAGATGAAGTTACTGATGCCACGCAGCCTGATGACCAAGATTCACAGGCAAATGTTCCACCCACCAGTTCTTCCCAACATGATGTTCCGTCTTCGCAAGCCGCGGATGCTGATGCTAGCGACGATGATGAAGACGAGGGCGAAACGGAAGAAGAATGGACGACTATTCCGAGGCGTTCCAAGAGAGCCACAAAGGGAATCCCTCCACAGCGATATTCGTGGCAACTGACAAAAGCACCCTTGCCTTTGATTTGTAATGTTACACTTCCTCCCGATAACTTCACACAAATCAAACATCTTCCTGATTCAGAGCAAGAGAAGTGGTATGATGCAATGCAAGCTGAAATGGACAGTCTAAAGAAACTTAAGGTGTTTACACCTGCAAAATCTCTAGCAAAGAAAAAGGTCATTGGCACTCGATGGGTCTATAGAATCAAAAAGAAGCCAAATGGTGAGTCATTGTACAAGGCCAGACTTGTAGCTCAGGGTTTCGCTCAACGTTATCCTGAGGACTACACAAATACCTACTCACCGACAGTCAGAACTGAAAGTGTAAAAATTGCTTTAGCCACTGCAACTATCCTTGGTTTAGAAGTTTTTCAGTTTGATGTTGACACCGCTTATCTACATGCTGACCTAGATGAAGAAATCTACGTGAGAGGTCCTCCAGGATTCCGACAGCAAGAAGGGGATACCTGGTTCCTGAACAAAAGTCTTTATGGTCTGAAACAGTCTGGTTTAATGTGGTACTTATGTCTTACTGACAAACTAAATTCAATGGGCTTTATTAAGTCCGAAACTGATGAGTGCGTGTTCACAAAAAGATCTAACAATGCATATGAGATAGTTCTTGTTTATGTTGATGACATCGTTTACATTGGTCCAAATAAGCAAATGAGTGAGATTTTTGCCAAAGCTTTGCAGAAATACTTCACATTGAAAACTTTAGGTCATATTAGCACTTATTTAGGTGTTCACATTGAAAAAACACAGAAGGGGTTTAGTCTTTCACAAGAAGATAAAATTGAACAAGTTTTACATCATTGCAACATGAAGGATGCTAACACAACAAAGACACCCATGCAAACAGATTTTCACAACTTGACACATGAACCAAGTCCTGAGTTCGAGGATCAAACACTTTATCGTTCAGTTATTGGATCACTGTTATACATTAGTAGTTGGACAAGACCAGACATTGCACTCAGTGTTAATCTCTTGTCTCGACACGTAGGTAAGGCAAAACAGTTTCATTGGTCATGTATTAAGAAATTATTGAAATACCTAAAGCACACTAAACACATGAAGTTATTGTTAGAACCAACACACACTGATTATGCAGAATTAAGTTGTTATGCAGATTCTGATTGGGCAAGTGATAAGAAATCACGTAAAAGTACTTCAGGTTATATAATGTTCTTAAATGGATGTCCTGTTTATTGGCAAGTGCGAAAACAGAATTTTGTTTCTTGTTCTTCTACTGAAGCTGAATATGCTTGTGTTTCAGATGCATGTAATTCTTTAACGTGGTTTGATGCTTTGGTCACAGATATCTGGACACATCCGATCCGACCAATCACAGTGATGGAAGACAATGAATCGGTGGTTTATATTTCTGAATCACATTTCACAGGTTCTAGGTCCAGACACATTGACATCCGTTATAGAAATATCAAACAATTAGTGAAACAAGGTTTTGTAAAATTGCAGTATGTATCTACACATGATCAGATTGCAGACATGCTCAACAAACCGCTTCCAGCAGCTCAACACGAGTATCTGCGTAAGAAGATGTGCCTTATCTGATGATATACCTAATGTTCGCTCAACTGGCAAAAGAAGGGGTGTCACTGCGTTTTTATATTTACCAGCAGAGCTAATATTTCTGGACTATCAGACTGACCGTAGTCATACTCCTTATCAGCACCTACAGCACCTACTACGCATGTCATTGCATTCTTTTGTACTTCTTCTAGAAATTTTCCTTTGTTCTCCAGCCAGCTAAGGTCAGGCTGGAGATTCTTTGCCAACATGTAATCTGTTTTAGATAGTGAGATGTTGAGATGAGTGAGATGTAATCTGTTTTAGATAGTGAGAAAGGGACATAACTGGCGGATCAGGCGGACCTGATAGAAAATCCTCCCAGCCATGGCCGTCAGATGCCCTTCCAAGGACAGCCGTGAATCCAGGAGGACGCCCAAGTTACGAACCCTCTCCGTGGGGGCCAGTGATTCGCCCCCAATAGTCAGTGATGGCGCCAACTGACTATATCGGGACGTCGGAAACCACAGCCACTCGGTCTTGGATGGGTTGAGCCTGAGCCTGTTCCTCCCCATCCAGATCCGTACGGCCTCCAGGCACCGGGACATCACTTCAAGGGCATCGTTGGGGTGGTCTGGGGTGGAGATGTACAGCTGAGTGTCATCAGCGTACTGATGGTACTTCACCCCAAAACCACGGATGATCTCACCCAGCGGCTTCACATAAATGTTGAACAGGAGGGGCGAGAGGACCGATCCTTGTGGCACCCCACATATAAGGGGCCTCAGGGTCAACCTCTGTCCCCCTGCCAACACAGACTGCGACCGGTCGGAGAGATAGGAGGAGAACCACCGCAACACAGTGCCTCCCACCCCCATCTCTACCAACCGGTGCAGCATGATACCATGGTCGATGGTATCAAAAGCCGCTGAGAGGTCTAACAGGACCAGGACAGAGGAGCACCCCCTGTCCCGAGCCCTCCAGAGATCATCAACCAATGCGACCAATGCCGTTTCCGTGCTGTACCCGGGCCTGAAACCCGACTGGAACGGATCTAGATACGTCGCTTCATCCAGGTGCTGGGGAAACTGTTTCGCAACCACGCTCTCAACAACCTTCGCCACAAAGCGAAGGTTGGAGACCGGACGATAATTTACCAACATTGCCGGGTCCAGGGAAGGCTTCTTGAGGAGAGGCCTCACTACCGCCTCTTTCAAGGCGGCAGGAAAGACACCCTCCCCCAATGAAGCCTTTATAATCCCCTGGAGCCAGCCTCGTGTCACTTCCCGGGAAGCCAGCACTAACCAGGAAGGACACGGGTCCAATAAACACGTGGTCGCGTTCAGTCCACCCAGTATCCTGTCCACATCCTCAGGGGTCACAGGATCAAACTCAGTCCAGATAAAATTCTCAAGACCTGCCCCGGTCCCTTCCCCTGAGACAACCCAGTCGGAGTCCAAATCTTCCCAAATCTGAGTGATTTTGTCATGCAGATATTGAACAAAATCCTCGGCTCTACCCTCCAAGGGGTCCTCCCGCGCTTCCTGGTGGAGCAGGGAGCGGGTCACCCTAAACAGGGCAGCCGGGTGATTATCTGATGACGCAATAAGAGCAGCAAAATAGCTACATTTTGCTGCTTTTATTGCCACTAAGTAAGTCCTAATATGGGATCTCACCAGTGTCCGGTCAGATTCAGCAAGACTGGCCCTCCAACTACTCTCTAGGCGTCTTTTCCGGCGCTTCAACTCCCTCAGCTCCTCAGTGAACTAAGGAGCCAAGTGAGATCGATGCCAGGTCAGAGGCCGCAAAGGCACGACCCGATCCAGAACTCCAGCGGCCGCCCTATCCCAGGCGGCCACCAGGTCTCCGGCCGAGGCGTGTGCCAGAGCCTCAGGGAATGGCCCAAGCTCCATCTGGAACCTATCAGGTTCCATCAGGCGCCTGGGGCGGAACCATCTTACCGGCTCCACCTCCCTGCGGTGGGGTATTGCGGTTCGAAAGTCAAAACGAAGGAGAGAGTGATCTGACCATGACAAGGGTTCGATGACTATGTCCCCTATATCAAGATCTCTCAACCACTGTCCAGAGACAAAAACCAGGTCCAGTGTGTTTCCTCCCGTCTGGGTAGGGCCATGAATTAACTGGGTCAGGTCCATAGCCATCATGGAAGCCATGAACTCCCGAGCCACCTCAGACATCTCCCCTACCGATGGCAGGTTGAATTCCCCCATGACCATAAGCCTGGGAGTATCAACCGCCACTGCGGCGATGACGCCGAGAAGCTCGGGCAGGGCTGCTGCCACGTGGCAGGGAGCCAGGTATGTGATCAGCAAACCCATCTGAACCCCATGACCCCATTTCACAAGGAGGGATTCACAACCGGCCGTCTGAGGAACAGTGGCCTCCCTCGGTTTCAGACCTTCTCTAATAATAACCGCAACCCCCCCCCCGCCCCTCCCCTGTGACCTCGGCTGATGAAATGCTTGGAACCCCGGCGGGCACATTTCAACGAGGGGCACCCCCCCTCGTGGCCCAACCAGGTCTCCGTAACACCTGCCAGGTCTGCACCCCCCTCCTGAACAAGCTTACAGATATTGCAGTTGAAATAAATATACAGAATGTTTTGATGCTTCTTATTGGGATATATGCCCCAAATCAGCAGCAGAAAATTTTTTATAAATTATTGAATTCTAAAATATTGCAGTGGAATTATAAGTCTTTTTTGATTATGGGTGATTGGAATGGAGTGATTGATACCAATCTTGATAAGAAGACGTTGGCCAAGAAGGGGAACAAATTACCACAGACGTTCTTTGCATTGAAAGAAGAATTGGAATTGAAGGATGTATGGAGAATTCATCATCCGAAGGAACTGGATTTTACTTTTTTTTCTGACAGACATAAATCTTTTTCGAGAATTGACTTTATGCTGGTTACTTCTGACTTATTGACCAAAGTGGTTAAGACAAAAATATTTCCCAGAACTTTAACGGATCATAGTTCGGTATGGATGGAGATGGATTTTGGCAAGAGGGAGAGAAGATCTTGGCGAATGAACGAGAATTTATTTAGATATGAAAAGAACATTATGGATCTTAAAAAACATGTTAATGAATTTTTTTCTATTAATTTGAATAAAGGTACACCTATTGAGACTGTATAGGCTGCAAGCAAGGCTTATATGAGAGGTGTACTGATTTATATGAATTCTAAATATAGATCATCACGACAGAAGTCTAGAATAGAATTGGAGTCAGAAATAAAGGAGAAAGAACAATTGCTTATTAAAAATCCGACTGATGAGAAATTACAGTTAACTATAAAACTTTTGAAAGACCAATTTCAAATATTGATGGCTGATCAGACGGCAATTAATTTGCAATATGCCAAACATAATACTTTTTGTAATGCCAACAAACCTGGTAAATGGCTGGCCTATACTTTGAGAAAGCAACAAAGTTCTCGTGTTATAAATACTATTGAGTATAAAGGGAAACAAGTTTTTCAACAGAATTCAATACATCAAGTCTTTTTAGATTATTATTCTAAATTGTACCATGCTGATAATATTAAAAAGGATCTCATTGATGACTTTTTTGAGAAGAAGAGGGTCACAAAAATTTCAAGTATACAAAGTGATAGATTGAATCGACCTATAACATGTGAAGAGATTCTATTTGCAATAAAACAACTGAAATTATCCAAAGCTCCTGGGACGGATGGTTTGACAGCAGTATATTATAAGACTTTACAATCGGAATTGGTTGAGCATCTTAAGGACTTGTTTTGTAATATTCAGCAGGGGGGCAAAATACCCCCCTCATGGAAGACGGCTTTTATTTCATTGATACCTAAGGAAGAAGGATCTACAAAACCAGAAAATTTTAGACCAATATCTCTCCTGAATACGGATTATAAAATTTATGCAAAAGTATTAGCCAACAGACTGATGCCAGTTATTCAAGATGTGATTCATGAAGATCAAGCAGGTTTTATAGAAGGTAGATACATGAAGGACAACTCATAGACTTATTGGAATATCTTGATAAAAATAAACAAACTTCTGCGGTGCTGGTGTTTTTGGATGCGGAAAAGGCCTTTGATCGAGTCAACTGGGATTTTCTAAAAAAGACTTTGCATAAAATGGATTTTGGGGATCAGTTTATACAAGCGATTTCAGCAATTTATCAAGAACAGACGGCACAAATTATTATTAATGGGAGTTTAACTACCAACTTTAATATACAGAAAGGAACTAGACAAGGTTGTCCATTATCCCCATTGTTGTTTATTTTAACTCTAGCAGTGTTGCTGAATGCTCTACGGGACTCAGACAATCTGAATGGAATAGTTGTAAGGCAAAAAGATTACAGAACAAAAGCATTCACAGATGATCTGGTTGTTACCCTAACACGACCTTTGGAATCAATCATACAGATGAAAAACATTATAGAGGAATATGGTCTGGTTTCAGGTTTTAGTCTAAACCAGAAAAAGACTAAGATGATAGTTAAAAATATGTTGGAACCACAAAGGAGTGAACTGGAAAGGTTGGCAGGTTTTGAAATAGCTACAAAGGTGAAATATCTAGGAGTTCAGGTTGCAGCATCTAATATAAAACTTTTTCAAAATAATTATGAGGAATTGTGGCATAAGATTCAAAAGGACCTTGAAATTTGGAAGAAACTGCAACTATCTTTACTTGGTAGAATAGCAGCTATTAAGATGAACGTTCTACCTAGATTTCTGTTTTTATTTCAAATGATTCCGGTGCCTAAAAGTGACAAGATCTTGATGGAATGGCAAGCAGGTTTAAATAAATTTATTTGGAATGAGAAAAAACCTAGAGTTAAACTTAAAATTATGCAAGATGCTCATGAAAGAGGTGGCCTAAAAGTTCCGAACCTACGTCTATACTATGAGGCAGCTGTGTTGACACAAGTGGGAGATTGGTTTGGAACAACAAAAACAGAAATTTTGAATATAGAAGGCCACGACTTGCAATTTGGATGGCACGCATATTTATTTTATGAAGACAAGAGAGATAGAGTATTTAATAGTCACATTTTAAGACATACTTTGATGAGAGTTTGGAAGAAGCACCAGCTTCAATTGGGTTACAAAATACCTTTGTGGTTGGATCTTGGGCAGATTATGCCAAATATAAAGTCACTCGGGGGGTTTTTATACAAAGAGATATTTTTTAATGATGGGGGCAGATGGAGTTTGAAACCTTTGAATATTCTGTTGGAAGAAGGGACGAATTTAACTTGGTTGCAGTACCTTCAACTTCAAGCGAGATGGAGAGAAGATCAGAAAATTGGACTAATGCTACACGAAGAAGAATTGGTGATTCGGATAAAATGTAAAGGGCCGATGCATATTAAGCGAGTGTATAATTTGTTGTTAGAAAGAGATTCAGAGGGTGAACTAGTTAAAGATTGTATGATTAAATGGGCACAAAATTTTGTAGAACCAGTGATGTTGGAAACATGAGAAAAGATTTGGGTTCAGAAAGTTAAATTTACACAAGCACAGAACTTGAGGGAAAATTTTTACAAGATGTTTTATAGATGGCATTTAGATCCAAAAAAATTATCATCCAAATGTTCAACCTAAATGTTGGAGGTGTGATTGTTTGGATGCAACATATTTTCATATTTGGTGGACGTGCAGAAAATTGAAAGTATTTTGGATTAAACTTTGGTGGGTAATGCAGAACATTTTGAAGAAGAAGCTTGAATTTTCTCCTCAGTTTTTTTTGTTGGGAATAGTTAAGGGTTGCTCATCAACTGAAACGAGATTAATTTTATACATGATTACTGCAGCTAGATTATTGATTGGTCAATATTGGAAGAAGGATAGTGTACCTACTATAGAGGAATGGATATTGAAGATGTCTAATTTCGCAGAAATGGCTAAGATTTCTGCATACCTAAAAGATAGGACCCATGAAGCTTTTGTTAAGGAGTGGAAGAAATGGGTAGAATATATGCAGCATAAATACCAAAGTAAGAAGTTCCAAGTAGCACTTGATTCATAATTATATCGTTATATAATTGAATTTATATTTTTATTATGATGTACTGTTTGAATTTGATATATTTTTATGCTAGAATTTATATTTGTTAGATTTTCATGAGTTTTTTATATATGATCTGTTATTATGTATTCGATTAGGGGTCTAAAAGATGTTATGAGTTTAGTTTAACTTTTTTATTATTTAAAGTTAAACTTGTTATTCCACCCAATGCTTTTTTTCTTATTCTGTTTGATGTTGTTTGTTATAAACATTATTAAGACTGAATATTGGGAATTATAGTTAATGTTGAACATTTATACGATATTTTAATCTAAAATCTATGATGCTCAATGGTATTACTTTCTTTAAAGATAATTGTTATATTTGTTAGGTTGCTATGAGTTTTTATAAATGACTTATGTTGTTATATATTTGGTTAGGGGGGTAATAGATGTTATAAATTATAAGTCTAGATTATTTTTTTATTACTTAAGGTTAAATTTGTTATATTTTCAGCTGGATCTCACCTAAAAAGTTGTTTGATGTTGATTGCTATATATGATTGTTTAATAGTGGAAGTCAGGGGGGGAAGGGGGAGGGACAGGGGGGGAGGGAGGGGGTTGTTGGGGTGTGGGATTGGGGGGGGAAGGGATATTAAAAACTGTATTGTAAAACTTTTTCAATAAAAAAAAATCTGACTTCCACTTTTATTTTCAGAATAATGTATCTCTTCAGTGTGCTCTGACTATGTAGGTTGTATTTCATATCATCTTGTTTAATGACTCGCTCCTTTCCTGTTCGCCCATTGCTTTCTCCTTCTCCACTATCGCAAGCTCTTACTGTTTCTTCTGATGGAGGATGAATGAGAAGAGCAATTACTTACAGGGATCCCCATGACGACATCTGTAAAGTACCTTACACTGCAGGACAGTCTTCACCTCAACGCTCAGAATTGTCTGCTGCTATTTTAGCTTTCCACACTTTTTCTCAACAGCCTTTTAATCTGATCTCTGATTCTCAATATGCGTGTTAACTATTTTTTAATCTTTCAGGTGCTTATATCATGCCCAGGATTGACTCCAATCTTATGGCCTTATTTATCACTTTACAGCAATTGCTACAAGACCGGAAACATTTGTATTTTGTCTTTCACATACGCAGTCATTCATCCCTTCCTGGGCCTCTTTCTGAAGGCAATAGTCATGCTGATGCTGCTGTTCATGTTTTACCTACTTTGTTTACAGATCCATTTTTTAGTCATTCTTTTTTCCATCGAAATACCAGGGGGCTGGCACAAGCTTGCCACATTCCACTAGAGCAAGCTAAGCAAATTGTTTCATCCTGTCCCCAGTGTTCTGGGGCATCCTCCTCAAGAGGGCACGGGAATTAATCCCCGTGGTTTCACCTCTAACCAATTATGGCAAATGGATGTTACCCATGTTCCTTCTTTGGCTTCTTGGAAATATATTCATTTATCTATTGATACCTATTCTGGAGCGATTTGGGCTACCCCTCAACGATGGAAAACAGCTAATCATGTTATTTCTCTTTTTTTTCAGCCTTTACAACTCTGGGTAAGCCCTCTTCTTTAAAAACAGATAATGGGCCTGCCTATTCTTCACAGGCTTTTTTGCAATTTTGTACAACCTGGAATGTTGTTACTCATGATCTTCCCTATAATTCCACAGGTCAAGCCATTGTGGAACATGCTAATAGGTCTTTTAAGGACTGCCTTCATAAACAAATAAAAAAAGAGGGCTCTCGGGTCCCAAATTTGTCATGGGTAACACAACAGGTTACAAAAGTTTTATTTACTTTGAATCAATTGAATTTTTCAATTTCTAATTCAACCGTTTATCAGAGGCATTTTCAACAAAAACAAGTTTGCCTCGTCCTCTGGTATATTATAGAGCATTACCAGATAAAACATGGTTAGGACCGGTCCCTTTAATTACTTGGGGGCATGGCTATGCTGCTGTCCTTACTTCTACAGGACCTTTGTGGGTTCCAGCACGTTGTGTTCGCCCAGCCAAGGATGTCGTGGCACCAACCCGAACCCTATCCCAGAGATGGCAGGGGTGACTCTACAGATGGCGCAGCGACCAATCTGATCCCATCGTGCCATTCATCCAGTGACATGGGGAGATGTGAAGAAGTTGACCACCAAAGCGCAGGCAGTATTGCAGCAGCAACAAGTAGAACAAACACCTGAGAATTTGTGTGCTGTCATTTTTGCTGTTTTAACTGCCAATTCTGTAGCCATAATTTGTTTGTGTTTGATTGTTAATAACTGTACTTTGGCATCAGCAGCTGTCATATCACCCAAACATTTGCTTGAACAACAGATGAAACAAAACCTATGGGTGCAGCTTGCAAACATCACAAAAACTGATACCTTTTGTTTGGTTGAAGCTTATGATATGGAAAATTTGCTTTCTACATGTTTAATCCCTGTATGAGCCCCAGCTGTAGTAATTCAAAGCTTTACTAATTTGAGTGAGATTTGTTCAAAAGGAACTTTGATTAGAAGAATGATTGGGGGGATGCTGTATATTATTCACCCCCTAACGCAAATGATTTGTATCAGTTCCTGAAAATATAACTTTGTTGCTTATTTCAGATGAGTCACGGAACATTCAGCATTAATGACATTTTACATAATTTGGCCTCTGATTTAAAAATTGATACTTTAGGATCATGGTGGGGAAAGCCTTTGGTCTTCGTTACCTACAGGCTTATTGGGAAACATCCTACGTTATTCAGTCATCATTTGTGCTATTTTGATTGGTGGGTGCTCTTTTGTTCAGTATGTTCCCTCTTTTTGTAACATATGTATTACTGCATTTCACCCCAAACCCCCTCTTATGCTGCCTCAGTGTCAGGTTTATGCCTTGTATAAGCAACTGCAAGGATATTCCTCTCCTGATTATGATTATGATGCCCTGACAAACAAAACAAAACAAAACAAAACAAAACAAAACAAAACAACAAAACAAAACAAAACAAAACAAAACAAAACAACAAAACAGTAATGTAATGTAATGTAAGTCAAAGGTCATAGTGCCAGGCTAAGAGCAGCACACTGCCTTAGCTCATGCCTATGATCTCATTTTGGCTTTGATCTGTATTATCTCACCTTGAGAGACGATGGCATCTCAAGGCGAGATGGTTGAGCCCCCTGAGTCACCCCAGGACTTCCTCTTTTGTCCTGGGGAAGGCTCAGAGCTATGGCTCCCTATCCACCCCCAGAGTATGCTCCGCGCGGAGAGGGATCTCCGCTAATTAGTTAATTAGCAGAGCTAGACGTCGTGAGCAACACCACGACTGAACTGACAACAGAAACAAGCTGGACAAGAAAGAAGGCAGGTCTAATGCAAGTATGATTTTTTTAATTGATTTTTTGGAGGAAGGAAAAGAAAAGGGAAGGAGAGGATGAAGAGTGAAAGTGCTTTTAAGATGGCGACGGGCTCTGCTGGAAGAAAAAATGAGAGCGGAAAGTGAAAGCAGTGCTTAGTGCTGAGAGATTTTAAAAGAAACATTTTCATATTGAGAAGAATTAAAGAAACAAAGGTTGATTTAAATAGATTTTTTCTGTTTTCTTTTTAATTGAAGTAAGAAGAACTTTCTTGGTCTTTTTAAAAAGTAAAGTAAAGTAAAGTAAAGTAAAGTAAAGTAAAGTAAAGTAAAGTAAAGATGACTCCCAAACCTAAAGGAAGGGGGGGCTCCCCCATGAGCCAGCTGAAGGACAAAGCTGAAATGATTCATCTGCATGGATTGGCAGAGGTGGACTTAAAAGATTTTATAACAAGTTCTTTAGTGAGCGTTGTTGACAAAATAAAAAGTTCACAGAAGAATCTTGAGGAGTTGGTTTCTGGGAAGTATGACCAATTAAGTCAAACTATTACCAAAGTAATCTCGGATCTTTCAAGTGTGGTGGTTGAAATGGGGGAGAAAGTTACTGAGATCAGCAGTAAGTTTGACTCTCAGATACAAGAAATACAAGAAAAGTTTGTGGAAGCTGAGGTTCAAAATCAGAACATACAGAATGGTATCATTATGCTTCAAATTAAAACTATGGAATCAGCAATTAGATTAAGAGATATAAGAGAAAATAAGAGAGAAAACTTAAGATCAATTTGTGCAAAGGTCTTTGCAGAATTACTAAAGCTAGAAGATGAGATAATTCTTGGCTGTATAGAGAAAGTCTACAGACTTCTGTAGACTCACGTGTAGCTAAACAAAAGAATTTGCCCAGAGACGTTGTTGTTTACTTTACTGATAGAAGATTGAGAGATGATATCTTACAAAAGTCCTACTCTGCCAGAGTGCAAGTAGAAGGTATACAAATTAATATTTTTAAAGAGTTACCACCGAAGGTTTTAAAGGACAGAAAAGAATTTGCTTTTTTGATTAAGGAATTGAAGAGAAGTAATATCCCATTTAGATGGGACTTACCAGTTGGTATAATTTTTAGATACCATGGTGTGAGATATTGTTTGAATACTATTGAAAAAGCGGAACATTTTTATAAAAATATCTTTAAGGGAGCCCCGGAATATGTTAAGAATAAAAAACAAGAAAGAGAGTCTGCAAAAGGTAAACAGAAGGAAGAGATTCAAAGAATGTTAAAAGAAAAAGGAGTACAAGGTGGTTTTCCAGAGGATCCCATTATGGACCTTTCAGATGAAAAAATTGAGCATCCCAGTGAATCCAGAGCAGGAGTACCTTGAACTGCTGGAGCAAGATTTAAAAAATATTACAATCCGAGATGAACAGCAGCATAGGTCCAACGCTCCTCAAGAAATAGGGGGTGATGCTAAACAACAGGAACTAGAAGTTAATGAGGAAACTCGATTGGAAACTGCTGATGAGTATCGTGAACTGTTTCAGAGGTTACAGATGTTAACAGAAAGTATTGAAAGATATGAAAACAGGTTATAAAATTTTTAAAGTTTATACTGAGTTGGATTCATGGACTATAAAGAGTTCATCCTGAGCTGGAGACTTATAAAAATTTTATTGCAAAGTTTATCCTGAATTGGACTTAACATCCTGAGTAAGTTTAACAGATTGCTGCAATAGTAGCAGCGATCTGCGGTTACCCTATTATAGGTTTTTTTTGGAATTTATCATCTAGGAGAAAAGAATGGAAATGAAAACATCTTACAACCGGAAGGAATGAACTGCAAAGGGCGACAGGATTTGAAAGAGCTTTAAAAGAACATCTGGGAATGCAGTTTCTAGATCTTTTCTCTTTTTTTTCTTTCAAGGCTTGGAGGAGCTGCATTGGTTTTTTCTTTTAGGTGGAATAGTATAAGCTAGTTTGAATGATTCTACCTAGAGGAGTGAATACCTTCGTGGTTGGATATTATCTATATAAAGTCACACGGGGGGGGTTATGTGGAGAGATGCTTTATTTTGCTGATGGGGGCAGATAGAAGACGAAGCTTATTGGAATTGGATTTATGTGGAGAAAGAATATTTAACTTCAATTAAGATGAAGAGAAGATTGAAATTTGAATTATAGAAATAGAAAAAGTTCTTTTTGGATGTAATTGTATGATTATAATAACATATGCATAATTATATTATATTGCATGTTTTATGTTTTTCTTTTTTTTTTTTTTAATTTGATTTATATGCCGCCCTTCTCCGGAGACTCAGGGCGGCTTACAATGTGTTAAGCAATAGCCTTCATACTTATGTATATTTATATTTATACAAAGTCAGCTTATTGCCCCCAACAAACTGGGTCTTCAATTCACCCACCTTATAAAGGATGGAAGGCTGAGTCGACCTTGAGCCTGCCTGGAATTGAACTCGCCAGTAATTGCAGCAGCTGGATCTTAAATGCTGCCTTTGTAGGAGGCATTACTCCCCTACGCTACTCAGGCTCCTTTTTGCTTTTTAGTTAAGGGGTGTAGTTGGGATCAAATTATTTGATATGAATATGCAGGTTATATTATGTTTTATTTAGAATTTGAATACATAATAGTTTTTGCTTTTCTTTTTGTTATAAATCTTTGTTTTTTTTAAAAAAATTTGTAGCGGAAGTCAGGGGAGGGATGGGGAGGGAAGGGGTGAGGGAGGTTGGGGGAGTGGGGAGGTGGGGTGGGGGTGGGGGGGAAATGAAAAATTTTTTGTATTGTAAAACTTTTTCAATTAAAAAAAAAGCGAAACTGAAAGTAAAGCAGGGTCTTTGCTGCAACGTAACAAAATGAGGCAGAGATTTCTTTTTCTTTTTCCTTACCAAAAAAGGTAGGTGAAAAACTGCAAACAATGGGAAATTTAGGGCAAAAGAGGAGAGTTCAAGATTTTAAAACACAAAAGAAAAAAAGCTCTATTTAACTAGGGAATTGTAATAATTGAGATACTATTAATTGTATATTGTGTTGAAAGCAGAAATGGTTAAGTTGTGGTTTGGAGGAATATATGGGGGAAATTATTTGGTTTATTATTATTGGTAAATATAATTAATTGATTTCTAAGAAATTGGATTGCATGGAAATAATTGGAATATTCATGTTCATATTAATATACAAAAAAGATAGTTATATTACTAATTGATTTATATTAAAATGTTGAATTTGTATTAAACAACTGTAATATTACATAATTAACCAATGTGAGGATGGATATAAAAATAGGGGAGGGGTATAATATAGAAGGGAAAAATTGAATTTGATTAAGATTAGAGATGAGAATGAAAGGTAATATTGATTTTTTTAAAAAATAGATGAGGAATAAATATGGCAAAAAGGAAATATAGAAATTGTAAATTTAATTGAAATGACTAAACACTGTTTAAATTTGTGAACCGGCCAAATACTCCATTCAAAGAAAATACATTGTATGTTTGTATGTGTGTTTCTAATTATTGCTATTTATTAATATTTGTTCTCTTTTATTCTTTAAAGTTTAACAATTCATTCTCTTTCTTTCTCCTTCTCCTCTCTTCCTCCCTCTTACCTCACTCCTACTCTTCCCTTCCTTCATCCCTCTCTATTGCTGTATCCTTTTATGCATACGGACTACTCAGAGGGCTGAAAAAGTTATTTTTGACTGTTCCTCGCACTTTTGACCAGTTCTCGAACTTACGACTGTCCTCACATTTTACGTTTTTTGCCCTATCTTATCACCATGGTGAAGAGAAGCAGAAATTAGTGACACGGTTGTTAAGAATGCTGCACGGGCATAAATGCGAGGATGGCCATAAGTGTGAGGACCAGTCTTAAGTGCGAAGACCTGTCAGAAATGACTTTTTTCAGCCCTGAGTAGTCCCTATACACACAGCAATGGCCACCCGGTCACATGACCAGCTAGCCACGCCCACCCAGTCACATGACCCCAAAGCCACACTCACAAAATAAGCCACGCCCAGAGAACCGGTAGTAAAAAACTTTAGAACCCACCCCTGGGCTGTATGGTCATACATTGAGAACTACCTGTATAAATTTGTGTCCCAAGGTAACAGTAATTGTAACGGCAACACCCGGAGAAGACCAAACCGTATCTTTTTCTCCTTGTAAGCCAAGGCTTTCACGCTCTCTTTCACCGGCTTTGGCAGTTTGGTGTAGTGGTTATGGTGCTGGCTTAGAAACCAGCAGACTTTGAATTCTAGGCACAGACCTGCTTCGGTGGGGAAAGACAATAATTATTACCCCGCGTCTTGTATATACCTCAGCGTGACTAATTTACCTAATCCTCCTATTTTCCCTACAATCACCAGGTCCCTGTGAGGTGGGTGGGCTGAGAGGCAACTGGCCAATAGCGCGATGCAGCCAAAATAAAGAGAGCGAAGGCGATCCTGCGCCGCTCCTCTCTCTTCCGAGGGCGGCCTTCATTCCTCCGCGGCCCCGATAGAAATGCACGGAGCGAGGCAGGCCTCGGGGAGACGCCGCGGGCGAGGGGTGTACCCTCCAGAAAGCCCCTCGGCAGCCCATGACGACGGAGATCGGCGTCCCCGCGGCGGGTGGAGTCGGTTGGGGGCATCGGTGGCCGGATTTCCGGTCCCCTCCCCCGAGACCGAGCCTGGCCATGAGCGGCAGCGAGGCAGCGCGGTTACTGGACGCCGTCGATTTCGCGGCCCGAAAGCACTCGGCGCAACGGCGCAAGGACCCGGAGCGAACGCCCTACATCAACCACCCCATCGGTGAGGCGGGGCGCAAGGCGGGAGCAAGGCGGGCAGCGCGGGTGGGGGTAACTCTGCCCCTCCGCTCTCCCCCACAGGCGTGGCGCAGATCCTGGCGCAGGAGGCTGGCGTGACCGACGTGGCGGTGCTGCAGGTGAGCCGGCCGGCTGGCCAGCAGCGGCGAGGGGGTGGGGGAGAGGTCCCGGCGGACGCTGAGCCTCCCTCGTCTCGCAGGCCGCGCTGCTGCACGACGCAGTGGAGGACACGGACGCCACCTTCGCGGAGATCGAACAGCGCTTCGGGTCGGAGGTGCGGCGCCTGGTGGAGGAGCTGACCGATGACAAGGCGCTGCCCCGGACCGAGCGGAAGCGGCTGCAGGTGGAGCGCGCAGCGGGGCTGAGCGCGGGCGCGCGGCTGGTGGCGCTAGCCGACAAGCTGCACAACCTGCGCGACCTGGACCGGCAAGCGCCCGAGGGCTGGTCCGAGCAGCGCGTGGGCGAGTACTTCGCCTGGGCCGCGCGCGTGGCCGACGCCCTCCGCGGGAGCTGCCCGGCGTTGGAGGAGCCCCTGTGGCGCCTGCTGGTTGCCAGGGGCGTCACGCGCTAGCCCGGAAGCGTCGCGGCGGAAGTGCCGGAGCCGCGGACCGCCCACTTCCGGGAGGGTTTGGCCACCACCGCCATGGCCTCCCGGGCCCCCCCTGACCTGCCGGACTTCGGCCTGCTGAAGCGTCTGGCGCGGGACCAGCTGGTCTACCTCCTCGAGCAGGTGGGTGCGGGCGGGGCGGGGCGCGGGCGGGACGCGAGGGGCGGCCCTGACTCGATTCTCGGTTCCGCAGCTGCCCGGCAAGAAGGACCTCTTCCTGGAGGCCGACCTCATGAGCCCGCTGGACCGCATCGCCAACGTCTCCATCTTGAAGGTGGGTCCGCGAGGGTTCTGGGAGCTTTAGGTTCCCATCTTTGGCCGCGCCGCCTGCAGCCACCCACCTCAGCCCATTTATAACCAGCTTTCCTCCTCCGCTGGCCCTCCCCCCATGGCCAACCCTGGCCTTTCGTCCCTGCCCAGACATCCTTTGACCCTGGTCTTTGGCTTCACGGGACAACTAGCCCCCAGGCAATCGGATGGCAGGCAGTTGCAATGGTATTCTGGTGGCAATGTGCAATTGGTGATGGCTGATTGCAAGGGCTAGTGGGGGGGGGGGGGCATGTGATGGAAGGTTTTTTTTTTTTAAGTGCAAAAAGCATCTGGATCTGTTACCAGGACTGGAGGGGAGTGGGAGTGGCAGTTGGAGTGGCAGCCGTGAGAGCCACTGTGGGAGGACACGGCGAAATTGTGTTAGGAAGGACCAGAAAGGGAGAGAGGGGTGCCTCAAGGGAGCTTCACAAAGACAGCTTGGCTTGCAACACAGTCAGCTCAAACTAAAGGAGGGAGGGGGAGCAAGGCTGGTGCAGCTGCTTGTGTTACAGAGGGTGGGGGTCAGTAGTGGTATTCACTTTCCTTCACTACTGGTTTGCAAATGTGAGTGCATGCATATGCAGAACATCTGTAATGATGTCCGGGTAGGTGGGTGGACCCTCCCACCGCCTCTGCTACCAGTTCACCTGAACCAGGTAGAACCAGTAGAATCCCACCACTGGTGGGAGTTGGGGGAGGTGGCAGGTGAATAGATTGTGCATTGGGGGGGCGAACTACATATTAGATGTCATGTCAAAGTGGCAATGGCGGCTTCCCCCCAAACTGCTATCTTAGTTTTTGTAATTTCAGGTTCATTGAGTGAAAGAAAGGTTCCTTCCTTTTACAAAAAAAAGCATTTCGGTAGGAACAAGTATCCCAACTAATTACCATAAATCACTCTTTTGCAAAATGTTCCTCCTTACGCTAGCCAGGCAAATTATAAAAAGCAAATCACTGTTTTGCCTGCCCCCCATGCAGCACCAGAAGCCGCACCAGTCTTGCTCCTCCTCCCTCCTTTAGTTAGAGTTGACTGAGTTATAAGCCAAACCATCTTTGTGAAGCTCCCTTGAGGGACCCCTCCCTCCCTTCCTCTCCAACACACTCTCACCTATACGCCCCACACACCCCGCAGTGGCTCTTGCTGCTGCCACTCCTCCTCCTCGTGGTCCACCAAGGGATACTTTTACACTTTAAAAAAAAATACCTTGCATCACATGCTGCCCCCCCCCCCCGCCCCTGCGATCATCTATCATATAAGTTTAAGTTTAAGTTTATTCAGATTTATATACCGCCTTACTCCCCGAAGGGACTCAGGGCGGTGAACAGCCAATTAAAAATACAATATAATATAAAAGTTAAAAATTTAAAATAAATTATACAATTAGGCTGAAATAATTAAAATCCAATTTTAAAAACATTTAAAACCTAATATAAAACCCATTTATAAAGGGAGGTTTAAGCCAGGCCAGCCTGATAAAATAGGAACGTTTTCAGGGCCCGGCGGAAGGTATGTAGGTCCTGTATCCTCCTTATCTCAGGGGGGAGCTCGTTCAGATGGCCGGTGCCCCCACAGAGAAGGCTTTCCCCCTGGGGGCCGCCAGTCGACACTGTTTGACTGACGGCACCCTGAGGAGCCCCTCTCTGTGGGAACGGACTGGTCGGTGAGAGGCTATTGGTGGCAGAAGGTGGTCCCGAAGATACCCTGGTCCCAAGCCATGGAGCGCTTTGAAGATAGTAACCAGAACCTTGAAGCGCACCCGGAAGACCACTGGGAGCCACTGCAGCTCGTGCAGGAGTAGAGTCACGTGGGAGTTCCACGTCGCTCCCATCACCACCCCGCGGCCGCATTCTCGACCAGTTGGAGCCTCCGGGTGTTCCTCAAGGGGAGCCCCATGTAGAGAGCATTACAGTAGTCCAGGCGTGAGGTGACGAGGGCATGAGTGACCATGCGTAACGAATCCCGATCCAGAAAGGGATGCAACTGGCGAATCGGGAACCTGATAAAAACTCCTCCCGGCCACGGCCGTCATATGCCCTTCTAAAGACAGCCGCGAGTCCAGGAGGATGCCCAAGTTGTGAGCCCTATCTGTGGGGGACAATGACTCGCCCCCAATAGTCAGGATGTCAGCCTCCAGCCCCCAAAGAGGGGGTTAAATTCCTGTGGGATTAGTAAGAGAGACTGCCGTAGAATGATTTAGATAATGACCAATAGGATAAGGAAGCAAGCCAGGAAAGGGAGGGATTATGGAGCAGAGGTCATTTCCTGACTGCATATGAGTCTGTGAAGACGTTGTTCTAACAAATAAAAGGTTTTTTTTCTTTATTATCAAAATGTGAGAGGCATCTTATTTTTTAAGACAACTCTAGCCGGACAGACAGTAAGAAAAAATGTTTTTTAACACAAAAAGAAATGCTCTCTTCAAAAACTTTTCTTCTAAAAATATTTATGCATTCCTAAGCTACTCCACGCCGATGTTGGCAGACCTTCAGATGTCTCCGTAGGTAAACAAACCTTATCAGTGGCCATGGAAGAAACAATCTCCACCGGAGGTTTGCCTCAGAAAAGGGAAAAATTATGATGCCTTTTGCTGGACTCCCATCAAGTGGCAGGTAAGGAGGGAAGGTTCTATGGCTCTCCAAACGGTAGCATAGCCCCCCCCCCCCCCCCCACACACACACAAGGGAAAAAAAAAGATGAGAGAAGAAAGCTCCAAAATGCACTCAGGGCTTCCCTCCCTGCTCAGCAAGCGACCCAGTCCAGCCACGGCATCACTCCCCTGCACCCAAATGGGAGATGATGAAGAAGCCCAAGGGCACCGTGGGCAGGCTCACAGACCTCCGCAATGGGAGGAGAGGCCAGTGAGTGTGGAACCACCCCGATTCAGAGGGAAATTTGATGGGGATCCGGACCTGCTAGCTCAATTTCTCAACCCTCTTTTGCAAAAATTGCCAAACCTCTAACCGACCTCTTAAAAACAGGGAGTCCAACAAAACCTCGCCCACGACAGCCTCTACAGTGGAGCCCGGCCTGCCTACAAGCCTTCGAAACACTAAAAGAAATGTTTGCAAAAGAACCAGTCTTGAAACATCCTGACCCCAACCAGTCTTTCGTCATCCAAACAGATGCCAGCGACGTGGCAGTGGGAGCGGTTCTACTCCAAAAGAACAGCCAAGGGAACCTTCAGCCCTGTGCTTACACTTCCCGCAAATTCACCGACACAGAGAGACGCTGGGCAGCATGGGAAAAGGAAGCGTTTGCAGTGAGGTGGGCGCTGTTGACCTGGCGACATCTGCTAGAAGGAAACCAGACACCGTTCGAGGTTTGGACTGACCATAAAAACCTGGAGGCCCTTAGGACCCCGTGGAGATTATCACCCAGACAAGTCCGATGGGCCCAATACTTCAATCGGTTCAACTTCGAGCTGAAACACATCCCAGGGGGGAAGAATTTTCTGGCCGATGCCCTCTCCCGAATGCCCCAGTACAACAGTGAATGGGAGCAGGTGGTGAATGCCATCATTCCCTCGCCTCAAGGAGTGGGTCAAGTAACCACCAGACGCCAGCATCGCGACCAGCAGGGCCAACCAGCGGGTGACCTGACGACACGGCTCAAAACAGAGACATTGGCGGACCCCTGGTTCCGAGACAATCAGCATCTTTTGACAAGGAGGAACGACGTAGCATGGAAAGGGACGAAACTTTACGTCCCAGAAACTCTACGCACCCTAGTCCTCAAAAGGAGCCACGACGTTAGACCAGCAGGCCATTTTGGTTTTCTAAAGACTCTGCACTTAGTACGAAGACAATTTTGGTGGCCTCACATGAGGAAAGACGTGGACAGCTATGTGAAGAGCTGCACCATCTGTGCCACGATGAAAAACCGACCAGGAAAACCTCCTGGGTTACTGCAGCCAGTAGCTGAACCGACAAGACCATGGGAGGAGATTGCAATGGACTTTATAGTAGAGCTGTCGAAGAGTGGCGGAGACACAGTGATCTGGACCGTAATAGACTTATTCTCCAAACAGGCACATTTCATACCCTGTAGTGGGCTACCCTCAGCCCGCCAATTGGCCAAGCTGTTTGTGAAACACATCTACCGCTTGCATGGTGTACCCAGAAGAATCATCTCCGACCGAGGTGTCCAGTTCACAGCAAAACTTTGGAGGGAATTCCTACGATCCATAGGATCATCCCAAGGTCTCAGCTCAGCTTTTCACCCGAGCACCAATGGCGGGGCGGAGAGACTGAATGCCATGATAGAGCAGTACTTGAGGTGCTATGTAGACTACCAACAGTCGAACTGGGCGGACCTCCTATCTTTTGCGGAGGTCGCGTACAACAATGCTGTCCACAGTAGTACAGGACTAACCCCATTCAAGGTAGTGAGCAGTATGGATTTTGTCCCCATGCCAGAATATCCCAGGGAACCCCTTTCTTCAGTCAGTTTGAACGATTGGATGGCGATGCTAAGAGAATCCTGGGAGAACGTCAAAAAGGCATTAGACAAGGTGGCACAGGCTTATAAGAAGCAAGCAGATAAGCACCAAGCTCCTCAAAGACCGTTCCGAGTAGGAGAGAAGGTCTACCTCTCCACCAAGTACTTGAGACTCAAACTCTCAACTAGGAAATTGGGCCCAAAATTTATAGGACCATTTCCTATAGTAAAAATAATCAACCCGGTCACGGTACAATTGCAGTTGCCCCGGTTACTAGGAAAGATACACCCCGTTTTTCACAGTAGTCTTCTGAAGCCTGTGGTGGGGTCAACTTTAAGGCTGGTGCCACGTGATCCCCCAGGGCCCTTGATCATTGGGGGCCAAACTCATTATGAAGTACAGCGAATTCTCGATTCGAGGTGGCACAGAGGCCGCCTCCAATACTTAATTAAGTGGAAGGGTTACCCATCGTCAGAAGCATCATGGGTGAAGAGCACGAACATTCAAGCTGACCGCCTTATAGCTAAATTCCATGCAGATCACCCGGACAGGCCGGGAGGGGATGGGACACAGTCCCAGACGGGGTAATGGTATTAGACCTGTTTTTTATCTTGTGCAAGTTTTGCTGAAGAATGAAGGGAGAGGGGCCGGATGTCAGCCTCCAGTGCTGACATAGTAAAGAGGGGGTTAAATTCCTGTGGGATTAGTAAGAGAGACTGCTGTAGAATGATTTAGATAATGACCAATAGGATAAGGAAGCAAGCCAGGAAAGGGAGGGATTATGGAGCAGAGGTCATTTCCTGACTGCATATGAGTCTGTGAAGACCTCGGTCTAACAAATAAAAGTTTTTTTTTCTTTATTATCAAAATGTGAGAGGCATCTTATTTTTTAAGACAACTCTAGCTGGACACAGAGATGGCGTCAACTGATTATATCGGGATGTCGGAAACCACAGCCACTCGGTCTTGGAAGGGTTGAGCCTGAGTCTGTTCCTCCCCATCCAGATCCGTACGGCCTCCAGGCACCGGGACATCACTTCGAGGGCATCGTTGGGGTGGTCTGGGGTGGAGATGTACAGCTGAGTATCATCAGCATACTGATGATACTTCACCCCAAAACCACGGATGATCTCACCCAGTGGCTTCACATAAATGTTGAACAGAAGGGGCGAGAGGACCGACCCTTGTGGCACCCCACATACAAGGGGCCTCGGGGTCGACCTCTGCCCCCCTGTCAACACAGACTGCGACCGGTCGGAGAGAAAGGAGGAGAACCACCGTAACATGGTGCCCCCCACTTCCAGCCCTTCCAACCGGCGCAGCATGATACCATGGTCGATGGGATCAAAAGCCGCTGAGAAGTCTAATAGGACCAGGACAGAGGAGGAACCTCTGTCCCGAGCCCTGCAGAGATCATCAACCAACGCAACCAATGCCGTCTCCGTGCTGTACCCTGACCTGAAGCCCGACTGGAACAGATCTAGATAGGTCAATTAATCCAGGTACTGAGGCAGCTGTTGCGCAACCACACTCTCAACAACCTTCGCAACAAAGCGAAGGTTGGAGACGGGACGATAATTTACCAACATTGCCGGGTCCAGGGAAGGCTTCTTGAGGAGGGGTCTCGCCACCGCTTCCTTCAAAGCGGCGGGAAAGACACCCTCACTCAAAGAAGTATTTATAATCCCCTGGAGCCAGCCTCGTGCCACCTCCCAGGAGGCCAGCACCAACCAGGAGGGACACGGATCCAATAAACATGTGGCTGCGCTCAGACTGCTCAGTATCCTGTCCACGTTTTCTGGAGTCACAGAGTCAAACTCTTCCCATATAATAGTCTCAAGACCTGCCCCAGTCACCTCCCCTGGATCTACCCATTCGGGGTTAGAGTCCAGCTGTTCGCGAATCTGGGCGGTTTTGTCATACAGATATTGAACAAAATCCTCAACTCTAGCCTCCAAGGGGTCCTCCCGCGCCCCCTGTTGTAGCAAGGAGCGGGTCACCCTAAACAGGGCGGCTGGGCGATTATCTGATGACGCAATAAGAGCAGAAAAGTAACTCCTCCGCTTTTATCGCCACTAGGTAAGTCTTAATATAAGCTCTTACCAGCGTCAGGTCAGATTCAGAACGACTGGCCATCCAACTGCTCTCTAGGCGTCTTTTCCGGCGCTTCATCTCCCTCAGCTCCTCAGTATACCAAGGAGCCAGGTGAGATCAGTGCTGGGTCAGAGGCCGCAAAGGCACGACTCGGTTCAAAGCCCCGGCGACCGCCTCATCCCAGGCAGCCACTAAGTCTTCGGCCGAGCCTTGTGCCACATCCTCAGGAAATGGCCCAAGCTCCGTCTGGAACCTATCCGGATGCATTAGGCGCCTGGGGCGGAACCATCTCAGCGGTTCCACCTCCCTGCAGTGAGGTGCGGCGGTTCGAAAGTCCAAGCGAAGGAGGGAGTGATCTGACCATGACAAGGGTTCAATCACTACATCCCCTATCTCAAGATCACTCAACCATTGTCCAGAGACAAAAACCAGGTCTAGTGTGTTTCCCCCCATGTGAGTAGGGCCATAAATTAACTGGGTCAGGTCCATAGCCGTTATGGAAGTCATGAACTCCGGAGCCATCTCAGATGTCTCATCGATTGATGGCAAGTTAAAATCCCCCATGACCATAAGCCTGGGGGTATCAACCGCCACCGCGGCAATAACGTCGAGCAGCTCAGGCAGGGCCGCTGCCACGTGGCAGAGAGCCAGGTACGTGACTAGCAGGCCTAACTGCACCCTATGACCCCACTTCACAAGGAGGGACTCACAGCCAGCCGTCTGAGGAACAGTGGCCTCCCTCAGCATAAGACTCTCGTTTATAACAACCACCACCCCCCCGCCCCTTCCTGACCTTGGCTGATGAAATGCACAAAAACCAGGTGGGCACATATCAACAAGGGGGACCCCCCCCTCCTGACCCAACCAGGTCTCCGTAATACCCACCAGGCCCACGCCTCCCTCCTGAATAAGATCACAAATGAGGGGGGCTTTATTTACCACGGACCTGGCGTTGCACAGCATCAGCCAAAGGCCCTGGGTCTGAGGATCTGTGCAACCAAGGGAACTGGAAGAGCATTGGCGGCCGGAGCACGCCACCGCTTGTAAGTAGCGGGGGTGGACTCCCACAACCTGATGTAGCCCCCTGCTCCTGCCATATCTGCCCCTCCCACCTACAGTCTCGATGTAATAGCCATCCACAGGATCGGCTCTAACCCCCTCCTTGGCCCCACCATCCGTACCTCCTATGCCGCAGTTCCTGGCTGGCCCAGGTACCCTCCCCTGTGGGCTCTCCCCCAGACCCACATAACCCACCCCCATCCCAGAATCTTTTAAAATTTTCCTTAAAAATTTTGTTAAAAAACCCCTCAACCCCCTCTTCGATGCGTGCCATCTCTCGGAGTTCCAAAACCCGTCATCAAGATAGGCCCTCGATAGAGTGGAGGGCCACGTCTGCGAGAGGGGGGAATCTCACAGTGCACATAGCTCCGCCGCTGAGTGCATCTAAAAAACAGGATGGGAAAGTGGTTTGCTAGGGACCAACAAGGTCTTAGAACAGAAAAGTCTCCATAATCGCCCAGGCTCCACTGCCATCTCACAGCAGCCAACCAGATGTCCAAAGATGGAAATTTGATGAATTAATTTCCTCTAGTGATGAAAGTTCATAACAGCCAACTTCCATAGGATCCACATAGTACTTGGACATAGTCCAAGTCCCCCTCTGCCCAGGCGTTTTGATGGAATAAATGCTATTTTTTTGCGGGGTATAGATGAAAGCAGCAAAAATAGTCCCACATAGTTTGCGGTGGGTACAGATGAAATGCAGCACAGCAGTCCCACAGGAGGATAGGTGCACATGGGGGTGGGGTGGAGGGGAAAGGCTGACCCGCAGGCTGATGACAAGGCCAGGCAAAAAGGGAGGTGGGGAGGAGAGACCACCCATAGAGGCCCAATACCAGAGCCTTCCACCAGACTCTCCAACCCCAGTCTTTCCATCCCCTATCTTCATACCACGCCGCCATCGCTACTCCGACGGCCGCTGCCCAGCAAACAAGAAGAAACAGGAGGAGAGCCAACATCGCAGCAAGCTGGCCTCTTTAATCCTCCTCCCGTAGTGTCTCGTGGCTTCCCGCTGCCTCCCACAGCGTTCTTCTTTCTCTCTCCCCAACTCAGATGTCCCGGAGGGCAAAAGCCCTCAATGAGTTGGGGAGGAATTCTCCCAAGCGGGGGTGAGGCTGCCGATGGTTCTGGCAGCCCCAGAAGATCCAAAAACAGCAAAAACGTTGCCCATCCTGACAGCAACTCAGGTCGGCATCGCCATGTTGGGGCATGCGCCAACATGCTGCTCCCATAGCACCATTGTTTCTGCCTGCCACCCGATTGGCTAGGGGCTATTTGTCCCATGCAGCCGAAGGCCAGAGTAAAAGAGTGACTGGGCAGAAATGAGGGTGGAGAGCCAGGAAGGCATTGGCCATGAAGAATGGCCAGAGGAAGAGGAAATCTGGATGTAAATGGGCTTGAGGTGGGTGGCAAAAGAGGTGTAGCCAAGGGTCTGTACCTAAATGTCCCATTCTGATCCACGGGGGTGCCTCCTTTGTTCCCTCCTGCATTCGATCATGTCTATTTCTCCGCGCAGCAGCACGATGTGCACAAGCTCTACAAGCTGGAGAAGAAAGCAGCACACAGCTCCAGTGACCAGTGAGTGGGCTGGGGG
Organism: Masticophis lateralis; assembly: GCA_030761175.1. NCBI lineage: Eukaryota > Metazoa > Chordata > Lepidosauria > Squamata > Colubridae > Masticophis > Masticophis lateralis. Next base: position 24,882,595 of record JAUDYJ010000012.1, on the reverse strand, counting down.
GAAGCTGGGAGGCACTCCACCCGTGTCCCCCTGACCGCAGCCTGCCCTTCCCTTCAGGTTATGCTTCCTGCTTCGTCCACGCCTTGAGAGTGTCCGGCTGGTGGCAGGTGAGCGGCAGGGAGTGCCTTCTAGGGGGGTGGAGGGGTCCCATGAAGGTGTGGCTGACTCAGTGCTCCTTGCAGAATTGATCAACGCTGACAAAGCAGTGGGTCGGGTGCGCAAGTACAAGATCATCTTCAGCCCGCAGAAGGTGAGGCTTACTGGTAGTGGTGAGGGCAGATAGCCAAAAGTGTCCAGGGCAGAAGGGGGCAGAAGTGATTTCTGTTTCCTGTCCTCAAAACCTCTGGTCTATCAAGTGGGTACTTCGAATTAGAGCATTAACTTTTTGTGAGAAACTTATAAGGGATGCAGAATAACAGAAGCATTGCGCTATTCCACTTGGAAAAAGTGGTTTCTTTGAGGTTGCATGCGCATGTGAGTTTCAGAGACTGTTGTGATGCCCAGGAAAGATGGGATAGCTTTCCCTTTCTATGTTTCCTTAAAACGAGTGGGGAACTATGGCCCTTTTATGACTTATGAACTTCAACTATGCTGGCTCAGGAATTCCAGGAGTTTAAGTCCACAAGTCAAAAAGGGGGCAGAGTTCCCCACCTCTGCCTTAAAACCTGCACTATTAAAGCCCCAAATTCAGAAAAATATGAGATTTCAGGAACAATCTTCAGGTTAAGGCCTTGTGTGGTACTGGTCAGAAATGCTCTGACTGTCTTGAAGCGGCACCACACACCACCCATGCAGTTATCCTTGCCTGAATTATTGAGCCTCAACTGGTAAAGGAGGTTTGTGTCATAGAGGGTCCTTGGCCAGGAAAGATTACGAAGTCCTTAAGGTTCTTGAGGCTTCCAAGTATGGCACTTTCATGGTTACCTGAAGTTGGATGTCTTCTTCTGCAGTTCTACACATGTGAGTTGGTGTTGGAAGAGGAAGGGATCTATGGTGGTAAGTCTTGAGACCTGGGCCCAATGCATCACAGCTGGATGCCGCTGTTCAGCCCAAAAGTACAGGGAGAAGGGGCTTGGAAATAGATGGGAGGTGATGATTCTGCTGGTCTCTCTTCCTCTAGACTCAAACCTCTGGCTATTCACTCAGATTGTGAAAGGCAGATAAGAGAATAGGCATCCAAACAATATCTCTGACTCTCTAGATGTGACCTGGGATGAGTGGTCCTTCTCCCTCCTCCCTCTGGATAATGACATCATCAGCATGGAGCTGCCCGAGTTCTTCCGAGATTATTTTCTGGTTAGTATTATATTTGGTAAGGTCATTTATGCTGGCTGTGATTCATGTCTTGGTGGTTGCCTGCTATCTCACCAGTATCTTTGGGGGGGGGGGAGTAGGGGGCTGGGCCAGTCACACTCTCAGTCCAGGAAGAAGGAAACAAGCGCAAATCACTTTCAAAATCCTACAAGAAAATTACAAAGACTTGTCCAAGGAGTTGCAGGAAGTCAACACTGCAAAGGCACATGTACTGCATCCACATACAAATAGCAATAGCACTTAGACTTATCTACCACTTCACAGTGCTTTTACAGCAGTGGTAGGTTGCTACCAGGTCTCCTTAGAAATTTTGAGTAGTTTGTAGAACCGGTAAATACCACCTCTGCCTGGCCCCGTCCCCAATCTATTCGCTGCCTCCCAACTCCCAGCTGATAGGCTAGAAGGAAAAAATCGGGTCACTTGACAAAAAAGGAAAAAAAAACCCCAAGACACTGTCGCTTTAAATTGAGAAGCCAAGAAGACTCGCAACTGATCGGCTAGAAAACTCGCTTCTCAGCCAGGAGATCACTTGGCGAAGAAAGTGGGGGGAAAAAACAGATGCCGTCGCTTTAAATTGACGCCAAGAAGCAGCTGCTGGAGGAAAGTTTTTATTCGCAGAAGCAAAATGACATTCAGCAGTTCATTTCTGGATCAGCTGAACAACAAACTGGATAGGAGGAGGGATTCTTATATCGTTCTATGTTTTTGAAGTTTTGGGGTTTGTACAACATGGGCTTTGTGTTTCTAAAAAGGTTTGGGCGATTTCCATTGTGAAATATCCTGTCTTGAATAAGTTTTCTGCTTGCCTGTAAATGGAACCGAACTTCCGGCTTCCACTTTCTACTATCTCTAAGCACCAGTAGCTGTTTTCTTCTAACAAAGTTTCCTTTATGCAGCTGGCAGGAATGTGGAATGAGGCTCAGGCAGGTTCCTTGTTAGCAGCTTGATTTTTCTCTGCTTTTCTTATGAGCAATATTTTATTTGGGGAAATGAAGAGGGGGAAGTTTGATTCCTTCCCAGAGCAGGTTAGTGGGGTGGGGAGGGAATGGGGATTTTGCAGTATCCTTCCCCTGTCACGCCCACCAAGACATACCCACAGAACCAGTAGTAAAATATTTTGAAATTCACCACTGCATAAGTCCATCTTAATATGCTATTCCTGGTATGTAATGTTTTGTATACAATACAGAGAAAGAAGCACTCTTGTAATCTTTGCCATTTAGACTTGCTGTCAAACATCAGCCATAATACTAATAACTGTTTTGAACAATATGCAGGTTGTATTACATGAATGGCTATTTGATATGTGAAATTATGACTGAAATATTTCTGCACCTAAATTGGTTCACACTGTCAGGAAGTTTCTCCTTGGTTTTAGTTGCTTCTCTCTTTGTTCAGTTTCCATCCATTGTTTTTTGTTTTGCCTTCTGGTGCTTTGGAAAACACATTGCCTCCCCCCCCACCCTTCTTTCTGGCAGCCCCTTAAAAGCCTGTTGTCTATCACACTCTTGGGCAAAGCATATGAGCCATTTCCTCCTTTCAGTGGTCTCTGAAAGTGCATCTATGTAGATAGTAAAGTTGAAAAAAAGTGAACAACATTTTTACAGAACTATAGATATGTTGAGGCTGGATGTGCCAAGGAATGGCTGTGAGGGGAGGGGCCAGGTGAGGCATCTCTTGACATGAGTGACATTGAGTTGGCCACACCCACTGTCACATGACCAAGCCACACCCACAAAATAAGCCACACCCACAGAACCCATAGTAAAAATATTAGAACCCACCCCTGTTTTACAACCCTCTCTAAGCGGTTTACAGAGAGAGCATATTGCCCCCAACAATCTGGGTCTTCATTTTACCCACTTCAGAAGGATGGAAGGCTGAGTCAACCTTAAGCCTGGTGAGATTCAATCTGCCAAATTGCAGGCAGTCAGCAGAAGTAGCCTGCAGTACTGCATTCTAACCAGTGTGCCACCACGGCTCTTACATACAACCTTTGTATGTACATAACAACCTGTAGGACTTGAAGGTGATCTTTTAAAAAAATCACGTTTTTACATTTATCAGAGTAGCAGCACATACTCTAAAGAAAAGTATTACATATTCACTTAAAAATTATAAGCATTACATGTTTGTATAAAATCTTTGTAATAAAAGCCATATTTAATTATTACCTGCCAATTAGTATTTGCATATATTAGTGATGCTTAACTGATAAACCGTTAATTTGATTTCTGTTTTGAATGCTAATTGTGCAAATTCCATTTGCTTTATGTTGGTGAGGAAGAGATTTCTGGGTTTTCAAGAGTCAACTATTCCCTTCTGGTTTCAAGGTTCCATTTACTCTTGCAGGAAGCAGACCAGCGTTGGATCAACACAGTGGCCCAAGCTTTACAGCTGATGAACTCTCTCTTTGGCCCATTCACTGAGACTTATGGAATTGGGCGGTGTGCCAAGGTGCGGCCAGACCATCACAGTCGGTTGGACTTGCTTAGAGAGCATGTGCCCCAGAGAATTAAATGGCTCTATGGAGGCTGTTGTTGGCTGAACCATGGCTGGAAGCAAGGAGAAGGGGTGGCTCCAGAACACATTGACTAAATGCGGCCCTGTTTATGTAAAAGGTTCTCTTCCTTCCAAGCTACCCAAAACCTTCCTAAAAGCTTTGTTCTGTGTTGGTAAGATGTTGGCTCTTTTTTGTTGGAACAAAGCAGGCACCTGTCATTAGGAAAGGATCTTGCAAGAGAGTCCTGCCTATGATGTGGTAACCTGAGGGAACCTGTAAAGTGCAATGGGTTAATTTCTCCTAGATGGTCCATGAGCTTTGGCGTGACATAACGGAAGAAAGTGAGGTTGACAACATGGATCGGAAGCCAGAGATTGGCCACGTTTTCCTTATAGACAGAGGTGGGTCTGGGGGAAAGGGAAGAGGAAGGTAGCATTCTGCCTAGAAACCTTCCTTGATTCCAGTGGGAGTTCCTGCTAAACCTTCTTTGAGTGCAGGTGCTGTGTGGCAGCTTTTTGGAGGTGTATGGGCATTTTGGAAGTGAGAGAGAGTGATTCCCACAGACTTTAGTTCTTGGTTTCACATGTCCTGAAAGCTGCCAAAGACCCAAGCAATTGCCAAAAAGAAGAGGACTCCAGTGCCACAGGAATTTCAGAGAGAAGCAGCTGTTGTGCCTTATTTTGAGCAAACAGTTTATTGATGAGCTTGAAATTGGTAGATGTGCAAAACGGTCTGCTCGACCCAAGCAGCTGTTCTCCAGCTTCAGATCACTGTTCTTCTACCCTGCCCATAGATGCTACTTTTGGCTTCTGAGCTGGGCCTTGTTACAAGAGAGGCCTCATGTTTATCTCTTTTTAGATGTGGATTACGTTACAGCCCTTTGTTCTCAGGTGGTCTATGAAGGCCTGGTGGATGATACCTTCCGCATAAAATGTGGTGAGTTCCTCCCCAGCCTTGAGCCTTTGGCATTGGCATCTAACCTTCCAGTTTCTGAAGGCTAGATTGGAGATATCCAGAGGTTGCCATCATCCAGAATAATTACTGGTCCCGGTAAGATGAGTGCCATGGGCAAGTGACTTGAGCAACCCACTGTCTGCAGGAAGTGTGGATTTTGGTCCAGATGTTACCTCCTCTGACCGAAGCATTAAAGTCCTGCTGAATTCCCAGGATAAGGTAAACTTTCTCTGCTCTGGGACAGAAGTTGTTCAGGAGTTTCTGAGAGCAGAAGCCAGATGGTTGGGAAAGTGGCAAGGGGCTTCTCTAGGTTACTATGGTCTGGCCTGCATCTCTCTACAGGTATTCAGCGAAATCCGTAATGAGCACTTCTCCAACGTGTTCGGTCTCCTGAGTCAGAAGGCACGGAACCTGCAGGCCCAGTATGATGTGTGTAGGCTAGAATGGGGCAATAATGGCCACAAGGGGTGGATTTGTGGCTGGCCCAGCCTGTAGGAAATGTCTCTCTTCCAGCGACGACGGGGAATGGATATTAAGCAGATGAAGAACTTTGTCTCCCAAGAACTGAAGGGCCTGAAACAAGAACATCGCTTACTGAGTCTCCGTAAGTCCTCTCAGCCAGGGTGTTCCAGGAAGAGGAATCTTAGCAACAAAACCTCCCTGGATTTTTTGCGTGGCCCACTGCCCTATGCAAGCCAGATGTGGGCTGCAGAGCCTTTGCAACCATTCTGTAAAACTCGTGTCTGGCCTGGATCCAGTAGGAGGACTTCAAGCTGTCTTTAGTTGTTAAGACTCAGTGCTGGAGGATTCACTGGCAGCTTTAAGTGTGTTCCAGAAAATATTTTCCCTCTCCTGGTTTCACCATCTTCCTCATATGTGCAGATATTGGGGCCTGTGAGTCCATCATGAAGAAAAAAACCAGACAGGATTTCCAGGAACTGTTGAAGACGGAACATGGTAAGAAGGGTTGTACAAGTGAACTGGCTAAATTTGATTAGAGTTGGAGTTGATTACTGAATGTGGGAAGGTATCAGATGACAGAAATTCTCTGAGAATCATTCAAACCAGTGGGGAAGGTTAGCAAGTGGGCAGGAAAGAAGAAGAGTCTTTTAACAAACAAGTTGGTCTTTTCAGATATTTATAGATAAATGTATAAGGAAGTCTCTTGGCAACAGCAGAGGTTTGCTGGTTGTGGACATGAACATTCGTATTGTTTTACATGGAATAAGTTCTGTGTTGCTGACTGAAAAATTGGTTCATCTATAGTGATGTACCAAGCATGGAAATAAAAATGTCAAGGTAGATCAAGATCAAGGTAGTTGTGTTTGACAGGGAAAATAGAATGAGTAGTTGCAAGACACACATATGGTAAAGACCAGCTCAAGGAGGTGAATCTTTGCACTTTGGAGGAATGTTTGCAGATGAGAGGGAAAGGATGCAGAAACCTTAAGACCTTCAAATGCTGCACAAGGGAAGTGGATTGGATGTGGTTCATTGTATGGAATAAGCAGCTGGAGGGGCAGAAAAGGACATTGATTCCAACTTCCTAGTTGCTGGGAGTGTGAGGAGAAACATCACAAAAATTTGGGTGGGTGGCAGAGCCAAGACTGAAGAGCCAGGCCTTGGAATACCAAGCCATTTGGGGGCCTGGTCTTGCAGAGGAGATGAATTCAGATCCAGGTGCAAAAGAAGTGCATGAAGGAAGAGGGGAGAAGACAGGCAGGTATGAAGTGGCGTAAGCATGGTTGCAAGGAGAGGAATGGATGAAGAACAGTATTGAACAGTTTTGGTATCAAGGATTTAGTTAAAAGACTTAAAAATGCCTTTACATTTCTTTGGCTCACTGTACTTCACATAATCCTATCTCAAAGCAAGGTTGGAATTAGTGCATTGAGTGCTGATCTTGGGAGTCTCCATGTGGAAGTGGGGAAGGTCCCACTCCTGCCAGCCTTGGGCACTGGTCTGATTCCAGATTCTCAGCTTGAGGGTTGGGCTGCTTCTGGCAGATAGTTTATTGGCTTTGGCTGCTGCTTTTCTGTTAGCTGGAGGGGCCTCATGAAGAGGGGAGGTGGTAGGAAGCAGAGGCCATGCGGGGGATCTTTGGCAAGCAAGAAAGGTGAGAGAGAGGCTGGGCCTGGCTTTGCTCTCATCACTTTGTTTGCTTGGCAGCCCTTCTGGAAGGATTTGATATCCGGGAGAGCATCAGCTTCATTGAAGAGCACATTGACCGGCAGGTGAGAGGAGGCTGAATCACAGGGGAATGAGGAAGTGGCCCAAGCCTGGAAATCGGTCCATTGACCGATTTCTCCTGCACTCTTCTTTAAACAGGTCACCCCTATTGAGAGTCTGAGGATATTGTGCCTGTTGTCAATCACAGAGAATGGTAGGTTCTGGCTCAGGAGGGAGGGCTGGGTCAGGCAGGCACTACTGTGCCCTTTGACCCCACGTCTTCTGCCTGGTTTCCTAGGACTTTCTCCCAAGGACTACCGCTCCCTGAAAACCCAGTACCTACAGGTGAGGCTAGACGTGTGGCCCTCCCCTGGATGGCAGAGAGGTCCCAAGTCAGTTTTCTGAAGGTGCAGCTCTGTCCCCCTCCCCAAGGCTCTCGCTTACTTTCATTGTGTTCTGCACCAATCTCTTGTTCTGCTGTGATACCTATCCCTGCCCATTGGTAGAGTTATGGACCAGAGCACCTGCTGACCTTCCATAACCTGAAGCACTTGGGGCTCTTGACGGAGCAAGTGTCTGGTGAGACTTTGACGGCTATGGAGAACAAAGTCAGCAAGCTGGTGACGGATAAAGCAGCAGGTAAGGGACCTTGGGATTCCGTTGCGCCCTGGCTCCTTCTGGGGAGGACCCAAAGAGATGGGTATCTTCAGTCCTCAGGATCCCTTTCCCCTTCCTCCCCCTCCCCAGAGAAGCTCTCAGATGCCTTCAGTTCACTGGCCAGGAAGAATAATTTCCGAGCTATAAGCAAGAAGCTGGGCCTGGTGAGTTCATGATTCAGTTAAGCCAGGGAGGGAAGACGCTTCCAGTTGTGACCACCTGTTCCCTTGCAGATCCCACGTGGGAATGGAGAATATGACCTGAAAGTGCCCCAGGACATGGCCTACGTGTTCAGTGGTGCCTACGTGCCCCTCAGTTGCAAGATAATGGAACAGGTGCTAAGAGCCTTTGGACTGCTGGGACTAATGGGAGTATTTGGGGAGGGCTCCTTTTCTCCCTTGGCAGCTTTGGCTTGACTCTACTCTATCTCAGGTGCTGGAGCGGAGGGGCTGGTTGGGCCTGGAAGAGGTGGCGAGGCTGCTTGGGGGCCATGAATTTGTCACAGGCAAGTGGCTGGCTGAGTCTGCTGCTCCTGCTTGTTAAGATGGGGGTCCTGTTCCCACAGCCAGGTCTCCATCCAGGCATGCTGCCTGTTCCCTTCAGTGGTCATGGTGCAGATTTTATTATCAGCAAAAGTACTGGCATGTGTTCTCCAAGATTTGTGGTGGTGATTCAATCTTGCTAAACTATCTAAAAGGCAATATCGGCAGGAGAATTGGGGAAGTTAGGAGAGCTGCCAGGGTCCTCCCGATTCCCATTCTGCCTCTGGGAGGTGCTGATATGAAGGAATCATTGTTCGGACTCTGCTCTGAGTGGATCCAGACTTGAGGAGGACGTGGAAGTGAGACCACGTATTGATCAATCAGATGCCTCTACAGGCATCTTCCAACTGATCTGGAGGCATGGATTTAGGTACATTCTCCTTGCAGCTGCAGAAGAGCCTAGACCTCCAGCTTCCCAGCAAGTCATCCTGGCAGTCTTCTTAGGAGGCTGCACCTTCTCTGAAGTTGCTGCTCTCCGCTTCCTTGGCAGAGAAAGAGGTATGACATACACCTAAACTGGGGTAATGGTTGGTGGACCCACGTGGTGTACCATTCTGAGCCCCTGCACATAAACTTTGTGTGATGTAGGTCAGTTTGAAGTGAGGGCCCTGCTTCTAGCTGTTTTGAAAGTAAGCTTGAGCAAATAAGGAGAAAAAGTAAGCTTTTTGTAACTGGTTTCCCCTCCGTGTCCAGTTACACAGATAAACCAGTTGGTGGTAGCTTCCCATCAGGCTTCTTTTGGGACTGTGTTTAGAGTCTTGGATTTTTGTCTTTCTCTTCTTTCAGGAAGTCAAGCAGGTGTAAATAGCCTCCCCCTTCAGTTCTTAGGATAGATAGGTTAGGTTGACAAGGGGAAGTGAGACTACGTATTGATCAATCAGATGCCCCTACAGAGCTGGGGTCTCTGCATCATTGCCATCCCTTGGCAGGGAAGCCTTTTGTTCTTTGCAGGGTCACCTTTGGTTCTTGCTTCTCTACCAGGGCTCCGGTTCATCATCCTGACAACGGCCATCACCAACAGTGCTCGCCTGCTGGAATCCACCATGGAGATGAAGATGTGACCACACCCAAGGCAAACTGGAGACAAAGGGATGCTTGAAAATACCTTGGTTGTTCTGCCCAGCCAGGGAGAGGCTGTGTTTCCACCAGCTGGAGAATCGGTGTCATTTACGCTCCCAGGGATAAGAGCATAAGAGCACCTTTTCCCTTCTGGTCTTCCATTGGGTGGGAGCTGCTGGGATATCTCTGTTGGATTTTTTTTATTAGTCTGAAGGTGCCTCTTTGGAAACGGGAGCTTTCCTTGGGAGAGGAAGGCAGAGAAGTGTGCAGCAGTGAAAGAAAATTGGAATGTGTTTAATGAAAGGAAGAAAACCCAGAATTTCAGACAGCTCTTTCTTCCTCACCTAGGAAAAATGAAGAAAAATCCTCCATAGATTGAAAAAACCCTACATGCCCCCTCCCCCCCATATTTTCAGCCTTCAGCTATCTGGAAACTTTTCTCCTGCAATAAATGGGTCTGTGTATAATGCACATAAACATCTTGCCAGAAACCACAGGAATAAGACAAAATAAAAGTTTAATTGATGTAATTGCTACTGGTCAATTGCCTATCATGCAGTTTCCTGTTTAACTGATGCCTTTGTCACGGATCTCTCTCATCCTCTCCCTTTCCCAAATCAGAAACACTCCCAATTTGTTCCGTTTTAGCGGAAGCTGAACTAAACTAAACTGGATGGAAATGGGGGGAGGGGGGAGAACTGGGACAGAAAAGGTTACAAAGTGTCCACAGCCTCCAAGGTAATTTCAGCCTCGGTGGAAATGGCGAGGGGGGAGCCACCCGGCAGAAGGGCCAGAGGTCCACTAATCTTCAGGGACAGGACGCTGCTTTTCACACGGATGCCTTAAATGGCCTCAGCTCTTCGGCAGTCCCCTACCTGGGTAAAAGCGCTCCCCACCCGCCCTTTACTGTAGCCTCCAGATGGCTTCCAGCGAACCGAAGTAGGCGTGGTGCCGTTTCGCCTCTTCAGTCGTGGGTCTCGGGACGGAGCCTGCAGCTTTCTTACAAGGGCTTTTAGGCGGGCCGTGCTCTTTACCAGCGTCGCCCTAGAAGGCGGTTTTTCTGGGTTTCTAGCCTCGCGCCACGAACAGGTTGCGGCTCGACTCGGGCGGCGTTGCCCCAACCCGGTGAAGCAGAGCTGGGGAGGCGGACAGCCTGGCCGGCCCTGAGGAGCTGCAGCAGCGCGGTGCCGCTCCCGTGGGAGGCCAGCAACGTCCCACCCTGCAGCGACGCGGACTCGGCTTTTGGGGACCGAGGCCCGCGGGCGCCGTTCGTAACGCTGGCCTTTCTGGCCCCGCCCACAGCGGTTGCGGAAGAGCGCTCGTGGGCGGGTCCTCGGACCGAGCCAATCGCGGCGCGGCGGGGGTTTGAATCGCGAAGCAGAAACGGTCGGGACTGAGTTGCAGCAGGCGCGGAGCCGCCTAGCCGGCCGAGATGAGACGCAGGTGTGAGGGGGACCGGGAAGCGGCAGCGCGGGGACGGGGGGAGGGGGGACCGGGGACGTCCGAGCTGACGGCCCCGTGCTGCTTCCCTCCCTGTACAGCGAGGTCCTGGCCGGCGAGTCGGTGGCCTGCCTGACCCAGGCGCTGAGCCACCTGCGCGGCATCTGGGAAGAGATCGGCATCCCGGAGGAGCAGCGGCTGCAGCGCACCGAAGTGGTCAAGAGGCACGTCAAGGTGAGCGGGCCGGGCCGGGCCGGGCCGGGCCGGCCGAGGGTTGATCGGTGGCTGAAGCGCGCTCTTCTCTCCGGCGCCGCGCAGGACCTGCTGGAGCAGATGGTGGCGGAAGAGGAGAGCCTCCGGGAACGGCTGCTGAAAAGCATCGCGCTGTGCCGGAGAGAGCTGGCCGCGCTGTGCCAGGAGTTGCAGTTGGCGCCCTTCCAGGTGAGTCCGCATGGCGATGCTGCGCCCCTCCCACTCCCCCACGCCCCCGCCCGAGCCCCGCCGCCCGAGCCCGCCTGTCGCCTTCCTGCCTTCTAGGAGGAGGAGGAGGCCACCATCCTGCAGCTGGAGAAAGATCTGCGCACCCGCGTGGAGGTGATGCTCAAGCAGAAGCGTGAGAGGCGGCAGGAGCTGCGCAGCCTGCAGGAGCGTGACCAGGAGCTGGCAGAGCTGCTAGGCCGGACGCCCTACAGCATCGGCAGCAGCGAGGCTGTGCCCAGCCTAGCGGACCTGGACCACTTCCGTCGCCACCTGGCAGCCTTGGCAGCTGAGAAGGTCTGGGTGTTTCCAAGAGGGGAAGGGTGGGATGGCGCCTTGGTGCTGATCCTTTCCTTTTCCCTTAGGAGCATCGGCAGGCAGAGTTTATCCACCTGAAGCAGCAGGTTGTTCTCTGCATGGAGGAACTGGAGCAGGAGCCCAGCACCACCTTTGAACGAGAGGCCATGTGCCAGGATGCAGGCGCCTTCTGCCTCTCCCTGAACAACTTGGCTGCCTTGAAGGATCTGCTGCAGCAGGTTGGGGGAATGGGCTGCCAGGGGGCACCTGCCCTCCTTGAGTTCTCCTTAGACCTAAGGCTGTTCTTTTATTGTCTCCCAGCTGGAGGACAGGAGAGCTCAGAAAGAGGCCGTATGTGAAGAACTGCGCTGCCGCATCCTGATGCTCTGGGACTGGCTGCAAGTTCCTCCCGAAGAGAGAAACGCCTTTGCTCCATACATGGAGGGCTCCAGAGCCAGCATTATGGATGCTGTAAGAGGCTGGGCTCCCCTTCCTGGGTACAAGGGCCCTGCTGGCTCCTGGGGGTCCAGGAGCAGCACTCTCCCCTATTGAAATGTCATGCCTCAAATAAGCCCTTTCTTCCTTGTGTTTCATTGCCTTGATTCCCCTCCCCACTGCCTCTTTTAGCTGCACCTGGAAGTCGACCGCTTGGAACAACTGAAGTGCCAGAATCTGCAGAAGGTGGTGGAGGCCATTCGGGCTGAGCTGGCCGCTTACTGGGACAAGTGCTTTTTTGGAGAGGAGCAGAAGTGCTCCTTTGGCCCCTACTATGAAGGTAGGTTGGGGACCAGTGTTGAAGGTGAGTGAGGGTTCAGTGGCCCTTTCTGCATCTCTGAAACTTTCCTCCTTCATAGACACCTTCACTGAAGAGTTATTGCAGCAACATGACAATGAGCTCACACGTCTGAAGCATTATTACAAGACACATCAAGAGCTGTTTGAAGCAGTCCATAAGTGGAAGAGAAGCTGGTGTCTCTTTCAGGAGCTCGAGGTAGTTGTGAGCCGGGCTGGGCTGGGCTAGGCTCAGCTGCCTCTCCAGGCAGCAGGAGACTCTCACCTTTTCCTCCCTATAGAAAAAGGCCACCGATCCAAGTCGCTTTACCAACCGAGGAGGCAACCTCCTGAAAGAAGAGAAACTGCGTGCTAAGCTGCAGAAGACCCTTTCCAAGGCAAGTGGGGCTTCCCAGCCACTCTTCCCATCCTGTGAATCTCTGGAGCCCCACCTAAACCTGCCTTCTTCTGGTGCAGTTGGAGGAGGAGCTGAAGGTCCAGATTGAGCTGTGGGAGCAAGAGCATGCTCAGAACTTCCTAGTAAGTGGGCAGCGCTTCATGGAGCATGTGGCTGAGCAGTGGCACCTCCATCATCTGGAGAAGGAGAAGGAAAGGCAAGAACGGGTGAGTTAGCAGCCTCAGCCTTCCACCCATGGCTGTTAGTTTATCATGTCCAGCAAGGATAGCAAACCTGTTGACTGGTGGAGGTGCTTAGTCCCTCTAGCCAGAGGGTAGCCAGGAGGAGCCATTTTGCCTGCAAGTCTATCCAGCAGTTGCTTCCCCCTCCTCTCATGGAGGCAGTTCTGGGCTCCCTCCAGCAATGCTGGTCTTTTTGTTTATTATTTTTTATTATTAATCATATTTCTATGCCGCCCACGCTCCGAGGACTATGGGCAACTAACAGCAAAGTCAGTATACTAAATAGCATATTGCCCCCAACAATCTGGGTCCTCATTTTACCCACTTCGGGGGGATGGAAGGCTGAGTCAATCTTGAGCCGGTGAGATTTGATCTGCTGAACTAGCAGTCAGTTGAAGTAACTGCAGTACAGTACTCTAACCACTGCGCCACCTTGGTTTGCTTTTAATAGTAATTTTATTAAAGATTACACCATTATATTTTATCTATAAATTTTATTGGCTGCCTGTCTTACCATTAGAGTTAGATGGAAAAGAATAAAAAAAATAGAAAACAAAAATAAGAATAAAGGAAATATGTAAAGAAATGACTTTCCCTTTTAGTAACTTTCGCATATACGCGAAAAATCTCTTCTCCCCTTATCCCACTGGTTACACATAAACAAATCCATCAGGCCTTGTTATTTCAGTCCTGAAGCCAACAAAGATCCATTGAAGGGAGAAGAACATGTCTACTTCAACCTTTACTTTTAACAATCATGTTAGTCCCTTCAAATAATATCCTAGAACAGGGGTTTTCAACCTGTGGCCCACTACCAGGCTGTGGCCTATACCTACAACATTCCTTTTCATTTTTCTTTGTCCCTTCTCACCGAATTATTCAAAACATTAACAATTCTGTTCTCTAAATCCAATACAGGAAAATTACCCAGATTACTGTCTTGGTTTGCCATCCTTTGAATTATTAAACATGAGCCGATTTCTTTTGTATGTCCAGTGAAGCATCATTCTTGTAATCTTTCATTTTTAAAGCCACTTTCAGATCAGTCTCAATCATGCCAAGAAATGTGTCTTCTTCTTACATGGCATCTTTGAAGCAGTCTATCTACAGAGGCAGATATTAATTTCTGGCTCCATTGTTCAAAAATATCCTTCAGTACATCTAATGTTAAAATATTTTGCTTCCTTCTGTATTAGTAAGTCAAATTTGAGTGTTCTCTTTTAATTGTAATATTTAATTCCTTCTGGTATCCAATTTTTTAAAAAGTTTTTTATTTTTTACAGAAACAAACAGACAAACAATGTATTTTTTCTGAACAGAGTATTGGCTGGTTCACCGATTTAAACAATTATTTCACCTAAATTTACAATTTATATATTCCCTTTTTGCCATAATATTTATTCTCTCTATTCTTTTTAAACCAATATTACCCTTCATCCTAACCTCTAATCTTAACCAAATTCAATTTTTCTCTTCATCTCTATATTGAACTCCTTAAATTTAAAATCTCAAATAATATAATTCCTATCATTTCCTCCATTGTCAGCTATTTCAGTATCCAACATCTTAATACAAATCAATTATGTGGTATTACAATCATTCATTTCTTATAAAAATAATAGACCCAATTGTTTTATACCATACATTTCCTTAAATCTTATTCCAAATAATAGAATCCAACATCTTAATAAAAATCAACTTATATAATATAGTCATCTTTTCTCTTTATATAATAATAATAAACCAGGTAACTTTCTACTATATATTTCCTTGAATCTTCTCTAGTTTTCAATTATTTTATCAAACATATGTATTTATACCTTTTCAAACAACATCTTAATCATTTTTACTTTCACCACAATCCAATTAATTCATAGTACCATATCACAAGGAACTTTTTTCCTTTTTTGATTAGGTTCCAAATATTCAGTTAAAAATATTCCAATTGTTACAATTTCCCTAATTAAACTTGAAGATATTCTAGCTGTTATCCCCTAATTTATTAAACTTATTCATATTTCTAAAACTTATCATTATATAGATTCCAAGAATGCAATTAAGAATATTCCAATTGTTAAAATTTCCATAATGTTGGTTAAAAATATTCCAACTATTACGTATTCAATTCATTCATACATCCATATGGTTTTCCATTTTTTTATTACTTAATATCACCGTCTCAACTTTTTCTTAATATTCATTACATCTATAAATCTTACTTCAATTCATATTTCAATTCTAAGTATATGTAACATTCCTTTCTCCCTTTCTTCGTTTTTTTTCTTTTTCTTTCCCCTTTTTTTCTTTTGTGCTTTAAAATCCTGAACTCTCCTATTTTGCCCTATATTTCCCATTATTTTCCATCTCTTTTCCCTTTTTCTTGTTTTTCCACTGTTAATCCCAGTGTAATCATTTTGTATTTCAAAATCATGGACTATTTTGCCCTGTATTTCTTGTTCTTTTCCATTCCTTTTCCCTCTTTTCTTTCCACTGTTAATCCCAGTGTAATCATTTAAGTTTTTTATATTCTTTCTATTCCACCCTTTTTTCCCTCTTTGTTCCACCCTTTCTGTTTTTTCCATTATTAATCCCAATGTAATCTTTAAAATTCTCCTTTTTATTGTTACTACCCACATAATCATTTAATTTTCCATAGTCAGTCTCGTTGTCTTTGTCTTCTTTATTTTCAGTCTCTATGTCTTGCTTCTCATTTGTTATCTCCTTGTCAGCTTGAGTATACTCTTAACACAATTTTTGGATCATCAGATTTCGGTTCTCCATGCAACATTGCAATTATTTCCCTTACTTCCGTTTTCAGTGACAAATACATCATTTCCCTAATTTCCTGTGCCATTTTATTCTTTCCAGATTAATATTGTTCCAATTAAATTTTTTGTTATATTCCTCTTTTTTTAATAATCAAAGTCAAGCCACTTGCAGACAAACAAATCCTCCTTAGAAGTTCTCACGGCTATTATCACTATCAAAGTCCAAGGTTTTTTCCAGAGCAAAAGTTCAGTGTTGTAATGGTCTTATTTTTCCTGAAGGTGTCTCTCTTCATTCCACAATTCCAATCAGCAGCCTTTCAATCCATGTTAACAGTCTTTACTAGTTTTTTTTTCTTTTCTTCTTTTTTACCTTTAAATATGCCAAATCAGTTTTAAAATCCAATCCAAATTACACAGTCCGTTTTCCCCCTTATTTTTTGGTACAAAACTTCTATTACAGGGTTTAGTTTCCAATTTCTCTTTAGTTTTTCTCTAGCATTCAAAAAAAGGATCTGCTTGCTTTCTTTCCAATCCTTTATCAAGTTATGGGGTTGTATTTCTTCTAGTTTTTAAAGTTCTCCAAATATTTTTATCCAAAAGTCAATTTTCTTTTTGGGTTTTTATCAATTTCAGTTCCAATTTAATCGTCTTCCTTCCCTTCCCCCATATCCATTAGCCATTGTTATTCCACTGGAGAGCTCTTTCAAATTTAAAGATTTTTTTTCCCACTCACTTGGCATCAAAACTCCATTCAAGTCACTGCTTCTGCTCAATACTTATCCAGTTGCCCCAGTTTTTTGGCGGCTGCAATGGCCGCCGCCCCCGCTACCAAATCGGAGTTTCCTCTGACCTTTGAGGAACTTGCCTGTTCCTCTTGGTCTTCCGAGGTGCCTCTCCTTCCCCATTCCCACAAGATAGTTCCAGTCTGAAGACCCCCTCAGCAGGGGCTTGTCAGTCTGGGCTTTCATGGAGCTCATCAGAGCCTACTATTTCCCCAACTGTCTCACCACGATGCTTCCGATCAAATCCCCTGATGTCCACTTTTTTAGAGTTTTTTTTTTTTGAAGAATTCAAAATGAAAGCATTTTCTAAATTCTAATTCTAAAATTTTATTTCAACTTTCAACTTTATTTCAACTCCTGTTGTGACTTTCTAAATCAATGTTTTATTCACCTTTTTGCTGTTTATTCCAAAAAAAGAAAGTTAAGTTCTTAAACTTGTATTTAAAACTTTCTTGCTAATGTTGAAGGAGACTTACCTGATGCTGCGAAGTCTTTCAATCCAAAGGCTCCTGGTAGCTGAAAAGCAGCTAACAAGTATTTTCCGAAAACAATTAGAAAAGGAAGAGGCGAATGGAGTGATGTGTCAAAGGCGCCAACTGCACCTAGGACAAAAAGCAGTTCTATGCTGCTGAGAGCACTTGGCACAGAGATGGCGAATTGGGAGGCTTTGCAGCCCCTCCTGCAGCGTCTTCCTCCCCCAACTTCTGACCTGCCCTCTGATTCCAAGTGTGATAGCCAAGCAACTGGTTCATCTCTGATGAATTAAATCCATTTTTTTAAAAAGTTCGCTTGAGATCAATCTCAGCTATGCCAGCTCCTGTTTAGCCTATTCTATTCCCTTGTCTTTCAGCAACTCAAAAAGTCCCGACAGACGGAGGAGGAGATGCTCTACGGCAGCACCCCCACCAAGAGACGGGCTTTGGGCATCACCACACCTGGCAAAGCACGAAAGGTAAGCGGGGTTGCCCAGAAGTTAGGGTTTGTCTTTTTACCTTGCATATATAAATGCAGGACAGCTTT
This sequence comes from Masticophis lateralis, assembly GCA_030761175.1. Classification (NCBI taxonomy): domain Eukaryota; kingdom Metazoa; phylum Chordata; class Lepidosauria; order Squamata; family Colubridae; genus Masticophis; species Masticophis lateralis. Next base: position 24,865,203 of record JAUDYJ010000012.1, on the reverse strand, counting down.
TTTCCTCTTTTGTGTCATCTTTTCCCTTTGTGGGCTTTTTTCTCTGGAGCCTGGAGACTCTTGGCCTTTTTTGAATGCCTGAAGATATCTCAGGTCCAGGGGGGGTCCAGGTCCAGGGGGTGGATTACTTTGTTACCCAGTTAGAAGCTTTTTTTTCCTAAACAAATGTAGTTTTAAAAAACTAGGGAGGTTGGAGGGCGTCTCTAGGGTACAAACACCTCCCAACAGGCGCAAGATACCAAGGACGAAACGATGGCTTGCTCAGGATAGTGTCTTATTGCTGTTAAAAAAAAATCTTGCCAGGCTAAAGCAACTTGGAAAGATTTAGGGAGGATCCCCGCTTGCGCCTCTTTCTGCACATCAATGACTCAAGGCTGATCTGCTTCCAAGTTCCTTGGGAAAGGCCCCCACCCTCTTGCAACTCAGCACCAGGTTCCATCAGAAACATACAATCCATCCCTGCACAGGGACACATTTCAAGATACAATTGAGAAGAGCAATGAAGATGATTAGGGGGTTGGAGGCTAAAACATGAAGAACAGTTGCAGGAAGTAGGTATGTTTAGTCTAGTGAAAAGAAGGGGTAAGAGGATAGCAATGTTCCAATATCCGAGGGGCAGCAGCCACAAATAGGGGATCAACCTACTCTCCACAGCACGTGAGGGCAGGGCAAGAAGCAGTGGGTGGAGGTTCATCAGAAGGAATCCAACCTAGAACTAAGGCATTTCCTGACAGGACCAGTTCGCCTCCATTGGGGTCTCCATCACTGGAGATTTTTAAGAAGAGATTGGACAGCCATTTGTCTGGAGTGGTATAGCATCTCCTGCTCCTTCTAGTAGACCTCCATGGTCCCTTTTCAGCTCCCTTATTCTGAGTCTGCCAGTTGAGACACAATAAGAACCTGAATAGCTCAGCAGACTAAGCATTGTAATTAAAATCCAGCTGTCTGCAATTACTGCTAGTTCGATCCCCAGGCTCAAGGTTGACTCAGCCTTCCATCCTTTCTAAGGTAGGTAAATTGAGGACCGAGTTTTGGGGGCAATAAGCTGACTTTGTATAAATATACAAAAGTATGAAGGCTATTGCTTAACGCATTGTAAGCTGCCCTGAGTCTTCGGAGAAGGGCGGCATATAAATCAAATTAAAAAATAAAATAAAATTATGTCCTTGATCAGGTTTCTAATCAATTTTCTGTGCAGCTGAAGGTATTGTGGAGACATGCAGATCTGAAAGTGAAAACTGATTAGCAGTACTTTTCCCTGGAAATGGCCATCAGATGTTTTTTGCTTTGCACCAAGGACCACTTTCTTTCCTAACACCTGGACTTTTCTTGCAGCTCAACACTACCACCACGACTCCCAACAGCACAATCCGCTCAGCCTTGAGAGGTTCGGTGTTAAACTCCCCTGGATGCCACCCGCCCCTGTCTGGAAACAAGGTAAAGAGTCCGGAGGGAGGCAGCTTCCCATCCCATTCCCAGCTGTCTGAAGGCCAAGAGGCAGGAGAATCTAAAGGAAGCTCAGCAGTGGGAACTGGGCAGGTGCAAAAGTGGCGAAATGTGGAAGTGGAAAAAGTGTGGAGTAGAAAAATTACAAAATTAGGGGAGAACTGTAACAGAATACCATAAACTGCTTAGAAATGAGAGAACACAGAGATTGCTTCCTGGAGAAGCTGAAGGGCCTCAAGGTCCTGCGACCATAGCTAATCACAGCTGGCTTTGGTCTGTTGTCAGCTGGCCTGACACCATTGCAGCGCCAAAGTGCTACATAGGCTCCGGGTGTACTTGGCAAGAGATCTTGGCCAAAATAAAGTAGGTTAGCCTCCTTGGGTGGGCTGCTGTCCAAATCCAGCCCTTTAGCTGTGGTACAGGCCTTCTGCAGCTCAAGGTTTTGGAATGCAGACAAAATTATGCAGAAGGAAAAAGCAACATGACAACTGGGACGTTCCTACATTGACCTCAGCTGTGCCCAGCGAGAACACCAGAACTCATAGAGTCCACATGGTGCACACCTGTGGCACTAGGGACTGGCAGGCTGGAAATACCTTCAGAGAAATTGTTTGAGGAGGATGGGGAATGGCAGTCCTAAATTCCCAGAATAGCTCCACCATGGCTTTGTCAAACATGACCCCTCCTGTGCCCCTTCCTTTAATCTTCTGGCTGTCCTTGTCCAAAGTGCCACTCCTCTCTCTGCCTGCAGCCTGTCCGGACCCCCATCCGTGTGGTTGCCAAGACCAAAGGCCAGATGGAGCGCAACAAGGAGAACGTGTCTCCAATCAACAGAACAGTTCTGAGCGGTGGGTGTACCCCAACAGCCCCTGCCCAGCGCAATGGCAGTATTTACTCAATTGCCAGCACCTATTCAGCATTTGCGGTAATTCCCTTCTTCCTCTTCTTCCCCTCTGCCCTTCTGTCCCCACTGGCTCTGGAGCCAGAAGCAGCCTGCAAGAGTCACCAGATGGCTGCATTCCCCATCAGATCCTTTGGCCAATCAGCCGTTGCCCAGGGGCTGACTTTTGGGACTGGGTGAGTCCCACTTGCTGCTGGGGCTCCTTTTGCTGCTGCTTCCCCTGCCTGTAAATGGCAGTGGGGAAGGAGGGGCCGCTGCATGCAGAAAGAGAGGGCTTCATGGCTAGAAACAAGCTTGGGCAGGGCAGCCCAGAGTTTTGCCTTCCTCTACCCAGTTTCTTCCCTGCCGCTGCTTCCACGCCCACCAAAAGCCCCTCTGAACACAGACCCTTGCTATTTTTTCCCTCCCCAGCGCGCACTTTCAGAGGCTTCCAAATCTGAGCACCCGTCCCACGTCCTCAACTCCACGGCTTCCAATCCTGACGGCTGAATGGAGAGGATCCAGGGCGTTACCAGCCCAGGACCCTCTCATCTTCCAGGGTCCAGCATGAACTGGACCTTATGGAGCCTGGTTTATGCTGCCACTTTTGACTATTTTTAATGAATTGATTTCCAAGTTTTGTTACAGGGAATAAAAGTCTAGATGCAGCAGCTGTTTTGGGCCCAGGCCTGCTGCCTTGTTCATGGGGGAGGGTGGGCAGGTGAGCAGGCGGAGGTTTGCCTCCCTCCTTTCCTTGTCCACCCAGGCCTGCTTTTCAGCAGATGATCTCCTGCTCACCTTGGGCACAGGAAGTGGAGACACTATAGGGAGTCCTATAAGGATGCATCATCTCCCTCTTCACCGACTGGCCCATCTCCTGACTGGGCTAAGAGGCTGGCATCCCTGGCACTTTGACTGTACATTTAATGATCATGTCTAAATTTGCACCTTCTTCACTACAGCAGCCTCTATTTATTTGTGCGGCTGTTCGCTTGCTCAGAGATGTAGGTGAGCAGCAAAAAACCAGTTGTACTGTTTTGAAAAAGCTGTTTTTTTTAATTTCTGACTTAGCTCTACATAAAAGATAATTTTATTCTGCATTTAATGTTGGTATTTCTGATATGTAAATATTGCTGTGCTGCCTTAAGAAACATCTGCTGCTCACCTCAGGAGAAACCTGCACTGACACCCTCACCCACACCCAAATTTCTCGGTCACGTCCCAAGATCAAGATGGAACTCTGTGAAGCTGCTCGACCTTCAGAGAAACATCTGTTGGGTGTGGCCACATCCTGGTGCCCAAACTGGTCATATTTCCCTAGGAAAAAAGTTGGCCCCACAAAATCTGGCCAAGCCTCCCAAGCACCTTACCAGCTCCAGGTTTAGGGATGGCCGGCGCCTGAAAAGGAAACAAGCAGGGTGAGGCAGCAAGGGCTGCAATGGGGACAGCGGGTAGAGCTGTGAAGTGTAGGCGGGGTGGGGGGTGGGGGTGGATGTAGCCACTGGCGGCAGCTCTGTGGGGGAAAGGGCGAGTTATCTGGAGTGGGTGAGGTTCCAGCTGCACCTCTGCCTGGCTGGCTGCCTGCCCAGGAGAGCAACCAGCCCTGTGGTGGTGGGCCAAGCTTCCAATGCAGCCTCCCGCAACAGTAACTTGGAGGGTCCAGACAGTCCTAGAGTAGTGCCTACATGACACCCTGCAGCCACACCCACCACAAAACTCCAGCTCAGCCTCATGCAGTGCATTGGTCCACAACCCTCCACAGACAGTGGCTTGGGTCTGCCCTTCATGCCGCTGGCCCAGCAGAAATTCAAAGCTGAACTCTCCCCACCTGGCACCATTGGCTTGGATGGTAGTGTACAGTGTAGTCTAGGCACTGGCTGAGCCAGGCAGCCTGGATCACCAATCCCCCTGCGAGGCAGCCCAGGGGGCAGGTAACGGTCGCTGCTGTGTAGATAAAGCTGGACAGGCCCATAAGCCCAAGGTGGGGCCTGTGCATTCAACCAAGGGGCCAGAGACCTTAGTATGTCAACTGGGCATGGCCTTTAGCACCGGCACCCAGCTGAGTATCCGAGCCACTCTGGAAAATGTGATTCCCCCTTAGGGACAATTTCAGATTTTTTCCCTCCTGCTTCTCCCTTGTCCACATAGAGCTCCTTTCACTTGCAAATGCTACAATTTCAAACATTGAATATACCAAATGCAGGTTTTTTTATTTATGCAGTGTGTCCCATTATTCTCTAAATCCTAGAGAGTTGTCTGCCAGAGTACAAAATGCTGAAAGCACAAGAGAAGAACCATTATGTGTGTGTGTGTATGTGTCTGCCCCAAGAACTCCCGCTTTGCCAAGTCCCGGCAGCAAGTAGCGCCCCACCAGGCCAGCCTGGTGCATGTGGCCAGGTGCAGCTGAGGTGCTTCTGAGGGGGGGAGTGGTGGGGGGGAGGAAACGGGACGAGGGCCGTCACTCCCCAGCAGCAGCATTGGGCTTAATCAAGCCATAGGAGACAGCATGAGCAAGGCACTCCTGGGCCAAATGAGCCACCTGGGGCTTGTCCTCTGCCCTGGTCGCCACGGACAATATCTCCAGCATCTCGCTCTCCATCAGCTTCATGGCCACCTCCCGGTCAGCTGCCATCATGTTTCTCACCACTACCATGCCGCGGTGCTGAAGCTCTGTGCAGGGGCTGAACAGCAGAGACTGCAGGATTTCCAGCCAGTCTGTTGCCTTGGAGAAGAAGCAACAAGAGGCAGGTTGCAGGCATGCTGTCCCTGTCCTTGTGACCCACTGGATGCTCCACCAGGCGACAGGCCTGCTTCCAGAGCTGTCAGTGCCCCTGGAAAAGTAGGCCTGCCACTTGCCTTCCCAGGCTCACAAAGCAAGGTGCATCCCTAGGGAAGTGTGCATGTGCACAAGGGGTGGGGGGTGGGGCAAGAGATAACTCACACAAACTTACCACTTGGGAAATCCGGACACAGATCTTTGGCAGCAGCGAGGTCAAGACTGCCAGCGTCCCAGAAGCTGCCCGACGAAGCCTCTCATCTTCCTCCCCACTGTACAAAACCAGCAGTTTGAGCCGATCGCTGCCTTCAGCCAGAAACAGCTCTGCTACCTGTATGAAAGATGAGCGGCTGTCAGGCCTGAGGGATAGTGCCCACCCTTCCCCAGTCTGCTCTCAGCTGCCCACCTGGGGGCTCAAGGCCAGGTTGCACATGCACTCCGTGGCCGCCAGACGAATCATTTCGTGCTCCTCAAACATGAAGCCTTCGATTATGGGCACGGCCTTTTCCTTCACAATCTTCTGCCTGCAGGAGACATGAGGAGTAGCCACAAGCCATGCCGAGATCTTCCCAAACCCAAAACAGACCTCACCTGAGCCTCTCACTGGTCCCAGCCAGGTTGGTGAGTGCCATTAGCCCCTCAAAATTCTGCAGGCCAGAACGAGTCAAATGCAGGAGGCTCATCAGGGGTCTGACCACCTCATAGACCTGCAGAAGAGAAAAGTGCCCGGCTTAGTCAAGAGAAGCCCTGCTCTTTTACAGGGGAGGAGGACCAAGGAAGAGCCACCTCCCATTCCCACCAGTGCTCCCCCCCAGACCCGTTCTCCAGGAAAGGCCATCTCCGGAGCCGTTGTGATGGCGATCTTGGCCAGAGCCTGGGCAGCCTTGCTCTGCCCCACTTCAGTCCCTTCCAGAGCCAGAGGGATGAGCGCCTGTTGGGTGACAGGGAAGGGGGAAAGAGACTAGTCAGCCCCAAGAGCCTTGCTGGGAAGAGCAAGAGGAGGAAGGGGCAATACTGACCTTCCCTCCTCCGGCAGCTACCACAGCCCCACGGTTCTCTGGATTATCCACTATGGCCAGGAAAACTCTGTAACACAGCAGGATATGGAGAAGGAGTGGGGGTCAGAGCCAGGTTCAAGCACATACCCTCCCACCAGCCATGTGGGAATACAGAGATGGTAAGCAAATAGGACTTCTTATCTCCACCCTGCCCTGTTAAGTCACAGTTTGAATCACAGCTAAGACATGCAGAAACCCTGCCTCATCGGAGAACTATTTCAAGCGGAGGTGACTTGGCCTCCTCTGAAATGCTTTCAGCTAGATTCCTGCAGCAGGCAGGGGACTGGATTGCAGGCCTAAATGGCATTTTCCAACTTTTGGGACTCTAGTTTTAACTGAGGACCCTGGAAGGACCGAAAAACAGAACAGCAGCTACAGAAAGCAGGGCTGGGCTGTATTTTTCATCCCTAGAGACTGTTGGGCCCTGACACCACCCACCCCACCCCCAAACAAGACCATTCAACTAATGTTTTCCTGTCTCGGGAATCATAATGCTAGTTTACTCCAGTAAGTCCCAGGGAGAAAAAGATGCTTCAGACCCTTTTCCTGGAAGGACTATGGAGATCCATGGAGCCCATAGACTGCTGGTTCTCAAGCATTTCCTTCCCTTGTCCAAGTATAAGTCTTAGAGGAACCACTGCCTAGCAAAGTCAGCAGTAAAATGTACCTCACAGGTATAATCAATGGAGCATTAACCAATATCTGAATGCCTCAAGACGCAAGTCATCTTTGGCAGGAAAGATCAGCCAGCTAGAGCTGCACCCAGAAACTCATGCCATAAACTGAGGAACCCCTCCCCGCTGCCAGCCCCACTTGACTGTTCCGAGTTTATTTGCCTCTGGACTCCAGGTCAAGTCACAGAGCCTCACCTGGAAATCAGCTCCCGGCAGGCAGGGCTTAAAGAAGAACTCTCATTCTTGATCATGCAAACAAGAGCTGAAACCACACCCGCAGCCAAGAGCTTCTGCACACGCCTGTGGACGAACTCTGGCTTATCCTAGAAGATGAGATGAGTGAAGATGACCAGCAGGGGCAGCCCTTTACAGGCACCTCCATTGCACCTCGGCCCACTCCCCTAAGATGCACAGTCCCTTCTCTCCCGCAGGGCTTTTGCCTCCACTCTTCATCCCCCTGAGCACCTGTCTGTCTCACCTTGGGGTGCTTCTCAGGGATGTGCTGCTTGGCATATTTAGCAAGTTCCACCATCTGTGGGTCAGGTTCCTCAAAGTCATAGCTGCTAGTACAGTTGACCAGTGTAGAGGCCACTGCAAATAAGCAGCTTCGATTCTCTGTCTAGGATGGAAGCAAGGAGCAGGGAAAGGGGAGGTTTATTTAGCAGTCCTTTGAGTTCACTAATCAGCACCTGTAACTTGAAGATATCCTGGAATTCTGGAGTTGGATAAACAAGCACTTAAACCAGAATATTCCAAGAATCAAAACTGAGCACCCCCAGAGACAGCTATCTTCTTCCACTGAACAAAGCCAGCCCATCCCCCTTTGGGGCTACTTGTCTTATCATCATTATCATCATCTTTCATAATTCAAGCAGAATCTTCCTTCCCCTGAGCTATCAGTCAATGGGCTGCACAACAATCCTTTTTTCAAAATGTTACTTTTATCATAGACAAACGTGCAATACAGCTATACTGGATAACGACATGGCACTTTTCAAGCACAGGGGCAGACCCAGACTTGGGCAGACTCCACCCAACCTGAAGCACATTCTGACAAGAAGCAAGAAACAACAAGACAAAGAGGCCAACATGGGAAGTAGACCCAGATGCCTCTATCTACACCGGGAGCCTCATCACAGGCCTAACAAGAACACACAGGATCAGAGGCTCCTCCAATGCAAGATATGCCATCATCTGTTAGCAATGCCCCTCTGGATTCTTCATACAACCAAGAAAACAACTTTGCACAAAAGAATTAAGGGACATGTTTGACATCAGAACTCAAGCAATGTCTAAGCATTTCAACTTCCTAGGAGCCTCCAAAGGAGACTTCAAAGTGACTCTTAGAAAAGCAGGACTTTCACAGGTGAGGAAGAGCTGCACCTACGACATTAAAAGGTTTCGGACAATCTTTCAACAAATACAATGGTTTTAAACAATTGATGAAGTACTCTGTCTCACGTCACTTCTAATTGTCAGACCAACCATCTTCCTCTTCCATTTTTCCCTACCTCACCCCAATTTAACTCCTACAGCTACTGTAGTGAAGCTACTCTGTAGTCTTTCTAAAAGTTGTTAATCAAAGAAGATGCACTCTTGAGTTTTTGCCACCGGACACTACCATGATTCCCCCTCCCCCCAAGAGATGGGAACCCCACTGACTTTGCTTGTCAGAAGCCAGCAAAGCTCACAAATAGCAACCATGTCACAACAGGATGCTACGATGTCTCAACTTCAAGGACCAATCGTAATTGCATTCATTTGATCCCAACACAAACTTGAAAAGTTGCTGAATGAGTCGTGTTTAGCAAGGACCACCCATTATTAGAATATCATGTTCAACTCCCGAAATAGCTCTACCTGTGCCAACTGGAACAGAGCCTGTAGAGCTGCCTTGTCTTCCAGAAGTTCTTCCTTGACATCTGCGTCCAAGGTAAGGAATGCCAAACCTTCTGCTGCCCAGTGTCGGGTACCAGCATCAAGGGTCTCATTGCACAACCATCTAGATATGGGACAAGGGAACATTAGATCCACTAAGGTCATGGCCATTCAGCAGGGAGCATTAGAATTTCACTGTAACCATTAGGCAAGAGAGTTCAAACATACAAGGCTAACAGCAATCACAGAATACCAGATCTAGTCCATCAGATCTGCTCAGGCTGTTAGCTTCCATTCAGCATAAAACATGTCGATCTGCAAGCAGATCACACTCACCCTTGGATGTCCACCACATCTACAAACGTGAAAGCAGCAAGCAATACTTGATGCCTTCTCCCCCAAAGGGTGCCAGACCAGGTGGAACTGACGGTGCTGGAGGCTTTAGGGCAGAGCACCTCTTGCAGCCAAGGAAAGCCCACACTCACTTGCAGCACTGCTTGGCCAGTTTCATGGTGGAGCCTTCGGCAAACTGTTTCATGCTGAAGTCTGTGCCCCCTGCCGAGCCCAATTTACACAGGCCCTGAAAACACAGACAACAATCCATCATACAACCTGCACCAGGCAGGTGTCACTTACCAAAGGCAAACAAGCAACAAAGAAAAAGGAGCGCATCTGAACAAGCTCCCTTCCTCCCTGTCATCCAACTTGATCCAAAGCAAGCTCCTTCTACTCACCACCAGGGCCCGGATGCGAATGCTGTCACGGTCACTGTGCTTGTAAATTTCCTTGAGCAGTGTCACCCCATTTGCGGTGATGAAGGAGGCACGTTTGGCTTTATCAGCTGCGTGGATCAGGGCCTCCACAGCCACAAGCTGGTGAGACACCTGGGATGAGGCACACAACGCCAGAATGTTCTCCATGATGCCATTCAGTTCCAGCACCTGGTTCCCAGCCTCTGAAGGGCCTTGCAGGAGACAGCTCACTGTCTGGATGGCCCTGAGTTTCCCAGGCATGCCATGGTCCTGAAACCAGTCCCTGGAAAGGAACAGAGAACAATCTCTATCAGCAAAGAGACTAAACATGGAACTACTATGTAAATACTGAATATATATTATAGGAAGAAACCAACATCTAAAGTACGTTTCCCTGAAATTAAGACCTAACCAGAAAATAAGCCCTAGCCCTTTTAGCCTGCTCCAAATATAAGTCCTATTCCAAAAATAAGCCCCAGTTAAGGTTGTCATCAACTGGGGTGGGGTGCGTGCGGGATGGGGGGAAGACAGGTGATCCGGATGGGCTGCGGAAAAACAGAGTTGGTGAGATGGAATGGGTAGTCGGAGACAGGAGGCTCGTCTTTGCATCTCTTGGTTTGCCTGTGGCCCGTGCGGCACATCAGCTGCCTTCCCCCCACCCCCCACCTCTGCCTGCTGCTGTATGAAGATGAGCCTCCTGCAGCCATCTGCCCACTCCAACAAGACTCTCAGCTTTCCCATGGTGCGTCCGGATCACCTGCCTCCCCCCGCATCACTCTGCCTCCGTCTGCTGCTTGGACAGGTAATCAACTCACCTGGGATGCATGGGCTGTGCCATCACAGTGCGCACCAACCAAAGGGATAGTGGGCTGCAGCTGCTGCTGGACACCGTTGGCCCCCTGCATGCTCGCCATCTCTTCTGCCCGCGCCCAGCCAGCCTGATCACCCTGATATTGTGATTTCCCGAAAATAAGCCCTAATGCTTATTTTGGAACACAAACAAATATAAGACTGGGTCTTATTTTGGGGAAGCACAGCAGCTCATACCTCTCATTATCTGCCATGAAACGCTGGCAAAGCCAAACGACTGACAATCAGCCCATTATTCATTGCTAAGAATTGACAGCTCCCTCTGTCAAACAGCAGTTCTCTCCAAAGGGCCACATTTACACACTCACAGACCTACCGGACATAATCCTCACAGAGTCGATGGAAATTCTCTCTCTCGCCATCACACTTCAAGTCCTCATAAAGCTTACTGAGCAGCACGGCCACAGTCATGGGGGTATTCTCTGTCACACGCAGGCCTCCAGGAACGTGAGGTACTGTGCCCCCAACCTCCAGGATCTCTCTGAGACCTGCAAGGAACTATTGTTTACTAAAGCAGAGAAGGGGCCAAGAAAAGTTACTGCACAGAGAGTCGTGCTCACCATGATCAATGACCCAAAGAGTCAAAGAGTTGTTGGAGGCTTGCAGCGGCTTTGGCGCTATTACGCTGATCAGCAGATTGAGGATACTTTCACGACCATAGGAAGAGATGCTTGCTCGAGTGAGAGCCTCTAACAGCCATCTAAGGAGCAACCTCAGATCTCTGGATGAGTCTACAGCAAGAGCATCAGATAGAGGGGTAAATAACATTTCCACTGATACTTGTGAGCAACCATCACTTACAGCACACAAGTGAACAAAGGCATAACTTGACTTAGTATAGTTCTCCTGCAAACATCCAAGGTGCTTTATCCAAGGTGAATGCAAATAAAAACATGAATATGAGATGTCTAAAATTATTAGACAGTAATTATTAAAACATCCTCCCCCCAAACAACATGCAGCACAATTTGAAACAAGGCAGGCCAGGCTACATTTTTGTTGCAAAGCTGGGAAATATGCAACTTACATTTCTGGTCCTTCCAGGTATAAGAATCATGATCTAGAACAGGAGTGTCAAACTCAATTTCATAGAGGACTGCATAAGGGTTGTAGTTGGGGGTGCAGCTTGTTTCTCGTGCTGGTGGGCAGGGCTGGGGGATCCATTGTCTCCAGCAAAGGAAGGCAACACCAGGGCAAGTGCCAAACTCCTGTCCACCAGAGGAGCCTCACTGTCCCTCTCAGTCCATAGGCTGCCTTGAGCCCTGGGCAGTGGAAGGCAAGTACTCAGCCTGGCCCTCAAGCTCCCAGAGCACCAGGGAGCAAGCTCCCAGAGCACCAGGACCTCACAGCCTAGCCTAGCCCAGCCCAGCTCCACTTCCCTAAGAGGGCACTCGGCTGCATGTACTTCCTCGAGGCTGTTGCTGTGCTCTCTCCTTGGCCAGTCCCAAAGGTGCTTTTTCAGGAGGCAACTGGAAAGTCCAGTTTCCTCCTAAAAAAGCACCATTGGGACAACCATGACCTGGATGACTAAGAATCTCTACAGACGTTTAGCTATACAATTTCGGATGAACCCCCTTTGAATAGTGTAGGAGTAGGAATGGATTTCCAGAGGAAAAATAGCAGACTACAAGAACCATTAGCACTACTCAGGTGACCCTGAGGACACAGATAAACCTCCAAGTCCTTTAATGACCCTCTAAAAGGATGCAAATAACCAGCTGTCTGCAAGAAATATAAATCCTTCCATTCCCCACTATCCTGTCATAGATAAGAAGCTTCTTGGATGAGAAGAGAAACGTCTTCAATAGGAAAAACAAGAAAGTCCAGTTGCCTCTTGAAAAAGCACCTAACAGAGTTTTGCTGGACTACTTGCAGCCAGAGGCTGTTGGATGTGTGTGCATGTGAGCACTTTGCTCCGGGACATGCCATAAATGTGGGAGCATTTGGGGAAAAGTTGGAGCAATAAAGCAGCATTTTGAACTATCAGCTGACTGTGTTGCGTCTGTGCCGTGCCCCGGGTCATCACAGGTATGACATCACAGAAAGGGCAGCAGGGCTGCTAGTGGCCAAGTGCTAAGGCAGGACTTCCCTCATATCCTCCCTCTCTATTATAATCTCCCTTCCTTCCTTCCTTCCTTCCTTTTTTCCCTTTTTTTTCTTTCTCTTCATTTTCCTTTCTTTTTTCTTCCTCACCTCTTCCCTTTTTTTTCCTTCCTTGCTCTCTTCCTCACTTTCCTTTTTTCTTTCCTCTTGCCCTTTCTCCTTTTCTGTCCCTTCTTCGATGCTCAAATGCAAAAGGGGAAACATTTCTCGATGTCTCCTCGCCTTTTGCTGGTAGTTTGTGGCCACTTAAAAGACTGAGAATAAACCAGGTTCAGTTTATCCCGTGCTTGCTTTTAGTGGGGGCATCCACAGAGAATACAGCAAAACTATCAAAATGGTGGCTGTGATAGTTGATCAGAGCTCCTCTGTTTTTTATGTGCAACAGCTTTAGCATTTAGGAACAGAGGTAAGTTAGTTGTGTATTAATACATAATCCTTAAAAGGGCTCTCTTGTAGGGACCCTGCCATGGTCTAATTCAGACTGGAAAAATAGCAAAGGAAAATACCCCCCCCTCCCGCTTTGTCCTGTTTTCCCCACGGGAAATGGCTGTTTGCAACACACAAGGAGGAGATACTTTCCTAAGAGCTCACAATTCAAGAATACTAATAGTAACTTGGATAGCCAACGAAGTTATGTCTGTGACAAAACAGAACAAAAAATTGCTTTTTCCTTGAACTGGGGCATCTTCAATCAATTTGCCTCTCTTTCCCTCCCCTCCCTCCTTCCCATTTCCTTCCTTCCCTGCTCTTTTTTTAAGTTGCCAGAGGCTCTGTGCAGAGCTGGCAATAGGCAGGCAGGCAGTGGTGGGCAGAGGCTTCCCATTTTGACCCCTCCCCCGTCGTTGCCTCTGCACCTGACGGGGCCTCTGCATGGCTCTCAGTTCACATGTCCCAGACCCATGCACTGTGTGTGTGTGTGTGTGTGTCTTGCAGCCCTGCTCTCTCAACAGACACCTTCTGCGATAGCAGGCTGCAAACTAATGAAAGCTATATTTTTGGAGTGCTTGTTTCTTTTTCTCATCTTGTACCCCTTTAATGCTATGTGGCCAAGATGTGGACTGCACATCTCCTCCAACCTTCCGCCAATTGCATTATGCCTTGCAATAAGCCCAAGCTCTGTAGAAGGCTGCTAGAAGCTCCCAACTCAGCTCCTCTTCTCCCATTCTTTTCCTCCCCAATGTCATAACACGGGGCTGCAAGGGGGAAGATCACCACGTGCGCACACACACACAAACAAACACGTACGCAAGTCTGGGAGAGGTGAGCTGAGAGCCACGCAGAGGCCCGTCAGGCACAGAGGCAACGACAGGTCGTCTCAATGGAAAGCCTCTGCCAGCTTAAAAAAAAAAACCCTGCTGAGAATTGCTTCCCTTTGCCTCTATGCCTGGACTGAGTCTTTGCCTGATGCCAAAAAGGCAGTTCTGCTTCTGCCTTACCCAATAACTGGCAGGCAGAAGCACAATGGTCCCAAAGGTCCCATTTTGTCTCATTCCCATCTTCTTCCTTCCTCCGTGCTCAGGAAGTGCCTTTTCCACATAGGGGCGGGTTGGTCCCAGTAAAAGGGAGCTGCGAGGCCATTGTGTCTGCTGGTGCAGACACAATGCTGATCTACAACTTGATGCAGCCATCCTGGCCAGAACATGGTCAGCCTTTGATCTGGCCCACGCAGCCACCCTGGAGCCAGCAAAAGACCGCCCCACTGCCTCACCCCTGCCCCCTTGGTATGCGCAAAAGAGATGCCAAGTGCTGGCATCCTGGATGAAAGGGAAGCGCTCAGAATGCAGTCAGTCTGCAGAGCAAGACAGGCCCCAGGGATGCCAGGCCCCGCTTGCACTCATCGCTTCCTCTGCATACGCTCGGGGTGGAGCGGCGGCGACCCATCAGCTCTAAGGTGGCCATGCAGATCTAAGGCTGACCGTGCTCTGGGCCAGATGGCCGCCATCAAGCACCTGGCTGGCCTGGGCTGAGGTGCTGGGCCTTTGCTGTCTGTAGGGCAGCCCCCTGGGCCAGATCTAACAATATCATGGGCCAGATCTGGTCAGATCAGGCCTTGAGTTTGACACACCTGAGTTAGAACACCCTGTAATCCATCCAGACAGCATCATGAAAATGTATCTCTGGCCATCCTTCTACTAAGCAGTAGAGACACTGATGTCATCCCCACAACTTCAGAAAGGCAGCTAGAGACTCACCTGATGCCAAAACATTGTCTTTGTGCAGCACATCTTTCTGCAGCCCCTGCCTGAGGGTCTCGAACATGACCTGCAACAGGTTATAGGCAGCCAGTGAAAGCTGCTCATCCTCCCTCTCTAGCACAGCAAAGAGGCGTCGAGGCCCCAGGTCACTCAGAATCACCACCGTCTGTAAGAAAGTTCCCAGCTTTGAGACAAAGGAAGTACCAGAGTAGGTCATCTTACCTATCTTCTTATCTGGGACTAGCTACTCTGAAATTCAAGTCTAACTAGAATTGCTCTTGAAGAAGCAGGCACAGCTTCTCAAAATCCTAGAGAAACAGGAAGTTTTTGGATCCAAGAGGGTAATGCTAAAGAGGTAGGGTTGATTTTTCAGTAACACAGTGAGATCTAGTTCCCCCTGAACCATACAAAAAGATCAGAGTTCAACCATGCTGGTGTTCATTCCAATATGGCAAGGAATCACAATTCCATGAGCAACACAAATCCAAAACTATTTCCAGAACTGAGCTACAGAACAATGTTTGTCTTGCTCTCTCCCAAGCCCCTTTGCTGGGTCACAAAATCAGAGGCAAAAAGGAGTCTGATCAGCACAGATGCTTTCACTAGTTCCTGGCTGTGTGCAGTAGTGTTTCAGTAGGTTCAGGAAGGACACTCCCTCCCACCCACCCACCCATCCACCCAGGATACTAGTTATTTGGTTAGATACTCCAAGAGAAAGTGAAGTGCTGTTAGCACTAAAGCACCATCCTTGAAACAGTTAGGAGGCAAACCATGTGAACCCCCCAGCTCTGAAAAAACATAATCTTGTAGCAGCCCTTACTCGAGAACAGTGGCCACGACAGAGGCCGGTGAAGGTCCGCAGGGCTGCTATCATCATATCCAAACAGCCTGTGTCCAATAATTGCAGCAGTAAGCACACTCCATCATTTTGGAAAATTTTCTCGGCACCAGGCTCCTCTCGAGCCAGAACTATCAAGTTCTGAGCTGCCTGGTCAGAAAAAGAACCAGTGTTTAGCTACCTGAAAAAACTTTCCCTGTTCAGACTGATTTATACTACATTGGGAAATCTTGACCCATCATACACCCACCTCTTGCGACACACTGGCAAAAGCAGACCTTCCAACCTAAAGCCCTCTGCCTATACTAGGCGTCACCCCACTCCCAGAAACCCAAGCCAGAGAAGCCATTACCTAACAAGATTTAAAGTCTGCTACTACTTCAAATCAGGAAATGCTGCTATAGGTCCTTTGGGGGAGAGAGTGAAGGAAGATGGGCTTGGGTGAAGCCTCAAAGTTTATGCCCCATTATTGTGACACTGCATGCTCACTCACCCACTGACCGCCCCTACCTACTATATACCCACTTTATTTCCATTTCTGACACAATATACAAGTGAAAGACCAGCTAGAGCTGTGATGGCGAACCTATGGCACGTGTCACAGGTGGCACGCAGCACCCTCTCTGTGGGCATGTGAGCCGTCACCCCAGTTCAGTTCTGCTGCACGTACATGCATGTGTGTCTCCTGCTAGCCAGCTGATTGTCAGATCTCTGCCGCACATGTGCGGAGGGCCGGGCCCCATGAGGGTGCACATGCTTTGGGCTAGGGCAGTCCAGAAAACGTTAGCCATCACTGAGCTAGAGGGATGGAATATTTGCTAAACTGAAAGCAAGAATATGCTACATCTAAAATTCTGCACTGCTTCTACGCTCTTTCCAGCCCACCTGTCATTTGCAATTTTTTGCTTTCAGAATAACAAGTTCATCAGGCTTCATAAGATGCCCAGCCCATCACTGAGGGGCATCCTAACTCCCTGACCAGTACCTTTTGCTTCTTGTCTTTATCCTTCGCCTCCTTGCTCAGCAGCAGCTTAAACATGGCTTCTACTTTGGAGTCAGTGCAGGTCATGGCTTTCATCTGAAACCAAGAGGAAGAGACACAGGGCTGCTACCGGCCAATTCAGAGCCTTATCTTAAGGAAGCCAAGAGCGCCTACTCTGCATGGCACCGGCCCATCACCGAAGCCTCTCGGTACAGCGGGAGTGGAGGGGCCCGGGGCCTACCTTCTCCTGGGCGCTGCTGCCAAGGTCGCGCAGTGCCTCCTGGAAGGCCTTGTTCTTGGGCTCCAAGCGCACGCACCGCTGCAGATCCGAGGCGGCCCGGTCGAGGCGGCCCAGGCCCCGGAGCGCTTGGCTACGGCGGAAGAGGCTCTTCACGTCATGCCCGTCCAGCTCCAGAGCTGCGCGAGAGCAAAAGGGAGGCGTTTCGGAGTCGAGGCCGAGGCCGCCAGGGAAGCGGGGGTGGGGGGATGCTCACCTCGGGAGGCGTCCACTTCGGCTTGCGCGTAGTCCTCCTGCGAAGGGAAGGCAGCAGTCGGGAAACAGAAAAAGACGCTCCCCCCGCTCCCCGCCACGCCCCTTGGCGGCCTGGCTCACCAGCTTCAGGTGGCAGGCGGCGCGGTTGCGGTACAGCAGAGCGCGCTGGGAGGCCTCGGGCCCGGCCTCGGGCAGGTCCAGCGCGCGTGCGTACGCGGCCAGTGCCTCTGCGTAGCGGCCGGCCTGGAAATATTCGTTCCCCTCCCGGCGAAGCTCCGCCATCGCTGAGGCCGCCATAGCGCGTCGGGTAGGCGTCATGCGGACGCGACGGCCACCACTTTCGGGGGCGGGCCCTGCTCAGGGCACGTGACGGTGCACTTTCCGGCGGCGCGGCGGCGGCGGAAGTGCAGGAGGTCGGCAGCGGTCAGCGCCAGGACGAGTGTGCCGTAGAGCCCCAGGGCCAGCAGCTGCAGCAGAGGGCTCCTGCGGCAGGACAGAGCGGCGTCAGCCCGGCGGGCAGGCCTTCCGCCGAGACTTCCCCCCCCCCCCGGCCCGCCTGCCCAGCCTCACCGGAGCCCATCCGTGAGCGCAGCGGAGGCGTTGGCGCTCCGGGGATGGTCGGCGTCGGGGCGCGGGCAGCAGGACTTGAGGGCGCCGCTTCCGCCAGGCTGGCAGCAGTAGGCGTCGGCCGGCCCGTCGGAAAGGCGCGGACAAAAGAAGGCGGTGTGCAGGCGCCCGTCCGCGCCCCAGTAGCTCTCGCAGAGATGCGCGTTTGCGGCCGCGAGCGGGAGAGTCCGCGAGGCGGCGCCGCTCAGCTCAGACGAGCCCCGTCGAGAAGCGGCGACCCGTGCCTGGAAGTCGCCGGCACCTGACCGGACGAAGGCCGGCAGCAGCAGGAGCCAGAGCAGCATCTTCCCCGCGGCTCCCAGGCTGAGGCAGCCCGGACTGGTCGGGAAGGCAGGGAAACGGCGCTCACCGTCCTGCTCCCACATCCATTAGCGGCCACACATACACACACACACTGCCATTAGGCCCTGCTTTTAGTCTCGGCCTCCGTGGGGACGCTGCCAGCCTAGCAGCGGGGAGGATCCATTAGGGAAAGAAAGGAGTCTGCTAATGGGGGTCCTGAACTGGCCTGGCTACACCAAAGGTTTCGAGAAGGAAAAATGAGCATGATGCCTTTTGAGGAAGGCCTGGCTGAGGTAGCAGGCCTTTGCCAAAGCCCCTCTTGGACTGGGCAAAGCCGGCCTCCTACTTGCCTCAGCATCTGTTTTAACTCTGAGGGGAGATAAAAAAGCAGGAATTATTACTTGCAGAAATCAAAGCTGAAGAAGCCACTTTTGTATCCTTCACCAGGAAGGAAACATGCAGACACTTGAAGAAACAAGTCAGTGATAAGAAATGAAGTAGTTTGGACATTCGGGGGGGTGGGGAGCATGCATTGATGACTCATTACTCAAGAAGAACAGTCATCAATTTTTAGACCAATTTCTTAAAGGAAGTGAATTGGCTCACAAGTGCAAAGACTAAAGATGTGACAGAGGCTGGATATTACACTTAAGCCCACCTATTAGTAGAGTAGAGTAGAGTGAAGAGAACAGAGAATAGAATAGAAGAAATAGAATTTTATGCAGGGACAACTGAAATCAAGAGAAGAACTTAATGATCAAGGAATAAAAATCGATTGGTGGCCCTATTTACAAATAAAGATAAGATATAGAAAAGACCAAGAGGAAGAAGGAATTGACCTAAAACAAAATCAATTGGATAAATTACTAGAATCTAAAAAAGCGAAATTAATCTCAAAAATCTACAAATATGTATTGGAATACGATTTGGCAGAAGAATTGGTTAAAGGTCAGATGATAGCGTGGGCAAGGAATATAGGGCATAATATACAATTAGAGGAATGGGAAAGCAATTATAAGGTTACAAAATCGGTAGCCTATAAAGAAAATCATTATAAAATGTATCGGTGGTATCTGGCTCCTGTAAGACTAGCCAAAATGTTCCCAAATGTAAATCCAACTTGTTGGAAATGTAAAAAAACACAGGGGACTTTCTATCATGTTTAGTGGCTCTGCCCAGTAGTTAAGAAATTTTGGAGCAAAATAAAAACATGGATAACAGAAATAACAAAATACGAAATTGAATTAGAACCTGAGGTTTTCCTATTAGGCATGATTAAAGGAAATATTAGAAAAGATATTAAGTATTTAATTTTACATATAATTACGGCGGCTAGGTTATCGTTAGCGCAATTGTGGAAAAGTGATCGCTTGCCAACAGAACAGAAAATATTTTCATGTGCAGAAATGGACAAATTAACTTTACAACTAAAAGATAAGGATGACTCAGATTATTATATTATATGGAATAAATGGTACCAGTGGACAAATCAGAGGAAGAGGAAAAATGAGTAAAGATGGAATCTAGAAGTAATTAACGCAATTAAAAACAGCACTGTCAGATGGATATAGTTGGAATAAATTATTGGGTGTATGTATATATGTATATGTATATTAAAAAAATATAGAAATTAGTCAATATGTGAAGTTGAGTATAGTATAAGTATATTTGTCTTTTGTTTTTTTCTTTCGTTTGACTAAGAAATTTGTGTATTTTAAATGTTCGTTTTTAAAGTCTTAATAAAGGTTTGTTTTTAAAATTTAAAAAAAAAGAAGCTGCATTCACAGATGTTCCTACTGTGCAAGTGGAAAGACAGTTGCTGTGTCTGCATCGCAGCCACATTCGCAATGTGCTCTTTCATGGAGGGAGTTAAAGTGGGTTAAACTACAATAAATGTGGTGTGAAAGAAAACTCATTACACTTGAATTAAATGTACATATCACCTCCAAAAAAAATATATAGAAGAAATAGAATAAAGAATAGAAGAGAATAGATTAGAATTTTTATTGGCCAAGGAATTTGTCTTGGTGCATATGCTCTCAAATGTACATAAAATAAAAGATATGTTCATCAATATTTGCCCTTTCTCGTCTTTCATGTAACTAATAGCCTGAAATCAATTTCCAAGGTCTACAAACAATTAAGCAAAGGATCTGGCTGCCCAAATTGTTTTCTTATCTATATGCCTGACAAAAAGGCAAAAACTAATGATGAATGGAGGATTTTAGAAGTAAACCATTGGCTCAAATGATGGTGATATTGTGAGAAGTTTGGCTTTCTACATTATGGATTAGGGTGTAGGAAGGGCTATACTGGAGCCTACAGGAAGGACTTCTAGCAAGAGAAAAACTGCATCTCAAGTCTGTCAATGTATTTGGGAAACAACTGGCTCAGCATGTCCGAAGGGCTTTGAATTAAAACTACAGGGTGAAGGAGACCAAATTATAGGACTAAACCCAAAGCAGGAAGCCATACACAGCCATGTAATGAGAAAGTGAGTAGAGAAGAAGAATATAATTAGTTTGGAAGATACAGAGGAAGCAAGCCCAGAGTCAACCATAAAGGGCTTAAATGCCTGCATATAAATGCTTACCATATGCAAAACAGAACTTGAAATCCTAATATATGAGGGCAAATACCATTTTGTGGCTATTACTGAAACTTGGTAGGACAAAACACATGATTGGAACACAACTGGAAGGATATAAATTGTTCAGAACAAACAGACCTAACAAAGGAGGGGGGTTGTATTGTATGTCAGGAAATATTACCCCTTTATAGATAGCCGCCTTAGAAGTATTTGGCTAAATGTTAGAGGAAAAATAAATGACATAGCCATAGGTGTCTACAGACCACAGAACCAAGCAGAGGAAGTAGATGAACCTTTTGCTAAGTGCCTAGCTGAGAACTTTGTCATACAAAAGGTAGAGGAGGAAATTAGAGGGACTTAACCCTTACTAATAGGGATGAAATGGTTGAGGAAGTAGAAGTTATAGGAACTTTGAGGGAGAGTAGCTATCTCATACTCGAATTCACCATAGTGCAACTATAATACAACTAAGTAACTGAACCAAGCCAGACTATTATTGTAGAGTTTAAGAGAGCAGACTTCAACAGGCTAAGAAAAAAACTAGGAAGAATTCCATGGATGAAAATCCTAAAAGGAAAAATAGTTCCAGATGTTTGGAATACCCTGAAAAATGAGATAATGACCCAAGCAAAAGCAACACCACAAAGAAAGAAAACAAGACACCTCACGAGACCAGCATGTTGCATAAGGAGCTACCTGACAAGTTAAGGGATAAAAAATATCAAATATTTTTAAAAAATTGAAAGAGGGGCACATAACTAAAACCACAAGCAAACAGCCCAAATCTGCAAGGATCAGGAAAGGTAAGGCCCACATTGAATTAAGACTGGCAACTACTGCCAAAATATTTTTTAAAAATTCAGTAAGTAAGGAACCAAAAGAGTCAAAGCCCTAGCTTGACTGTCAGAATGCCATACTTCAATCTTTTCCTAAAATTATACATTTTTCTTGCCTATCCCTCCAACTTTTGGGATGTCAGCCAGAACTGCACAATTCCTAAGATGAAGGAATAAAGGAGAATCACAAAATAAATACTAGATCTATGCAGTGATTCAGGTTTTCAAGGAAAATTGGGCCATGTGTTGTCTACACGTTAAGACTTTTTGCTATCTCTTTAAACCAAAATGTGTTTAAATCTTGAGAAAACCTGTAACTTTTTTATGGAGCTGCCAATGGATGTGGTGTGTTAATCTATGTGCACTAGGAATTAACACTTGGGATCTGGAGTACTGCACAACTGTAGTAAACACCAGAAGCCTATTTGGCTTTTGTTAAATCTGGCTGTGCCTCAGAATTAGCGCAAGGATCTTATTAGACTCAAGGTTGACTCAGCCTTCCATCCTTCCAAAGTCAGTAAAATGAGGACCCAAATTGTTGGGGACAATATGCTGATGTAAACAGCTTAAGAGAGGGCTGTAAAGCCCTGTGAAGCGGCATAAATTGTAAGTGCTATTGCTATATACATCCACTGCATGTTTTTACAAGTCTCGGGAACTGGATGTTTTTTACTCCAGACACCTGATTTTCCTGATTCTAACCCATTCACTGGCTCTGTTGGCTGAGGGACAGGGCAACTGGCTTTGTTGGCTCAGGAGCAGGGCAACTGAATCCACTTCAGACCCATACCAGTCGGGCTTCAGGCAGGGGTACAGCACAGAAACGGCATTGGTCGTATTGGTGGATGATCTCTGGAGGGCTCGGGACAGGGGTTGGTCCTCTGTCCTGGTCCTATTAGATCTCTCAGCAGCTTTTGATACCATTGACCATGGTATCATGCTGCAGCTGTTGGAGGGTTAGGAGTGGGAGGCACCGTGCTGCGGTGGTTCTCCTTCCTCTCCGACCGTTTGCAGTTTGTGTTGGCAGGGTGGCAGAGGTCGACCTCAAGGCGCCTCGCTTGGGGAGTGCCGCAAGGGTCGGTCCTCTCGCCCCTTCTATTCAACATTTATGTGAAGCCACTGGATGAGATCATCAGTGGTTTGGGGTGAGAGTCCATCATCCACTGATGACACTCAGCTGTACATCTCCACCCCAGACCACCCCAAGCGGTCTGCCCTTGATGTGATGTCCCGCTGCCTGGAGGCCGTGCAGGTCTGGATGGGGAGAAATAGGCTCAGGCTCAACCCTTCCAAGACCAAGTGGCTGTGGCTTCCGGCGTCCTGGTATAGTCAGCTGGTGCCATCACTGACTATTGGGGGTGAATCCTTGCCCCCCACAGAGAGGGCTCACAATCTGGGTGTCCTCCTGGATGCACGGCTGTCTTTAGAATAGCATATGACGGCCGTGGCCAGGGGGGCTTTCTGTCAGGTTTGCCTATGCCAGCTGCAGCCCTTTCTGGACCGGGACGCCTTGCACACGGTCACTCACGCCCTTGTTACCTCCCGGCTAGACTACTGTAATGCTCTCTACATGGGGCTCCCCTTGAAGAGCACTTGGAGGTGCCAACTGGTCCAGAATGCAGCCGCGCAGGTGGTTATGGGTGCGACTCTTTGCGCCCACGTGACACCTCTCCTGCGTGAGCTGCACTGGCTCCCAGTGGTCTTTCGGGTGCGATTCAAGGTGTTGGTTCACCTTTAAAGCGCTCCATGGCTTAGGACCTGGGTACTTATGAGATCGAGTGGCTATATCCCACCGGCCAGTTTGCTCACACAGAGAGGGACTCCTCAGGGTGCCATCAGTCAAGTTATGTCTGCTGGCGATGCCCAGGGGAAGGGCCTTCTCTGTGGGAGTTCCTGCCCTGTGGAACGAACTGTCCCTGGAAATTTGCAAGATCTCTGACCTCCATGTGTTTCGCTGTGCCTTTAAAACCCTACTGTTTCGCCAGGCAGGGCTATCTATGTAAATTATTTTAAATTGGGAGTTTTAAATTTGTGGGCCAAAATTGTGTAATAATTTTAATGATTTTTAATTTTTTGATATTTGTATACTCTTTGTTTTAATAGGCTGTACCGCTCCTCTCCCCGAGTCCTTCGAGAGAGGGGCAGTATAGAAATTAAATTATTATTACTATTACGATGATGATGATGATGATTGATGAATTCCTGGTCCCACCCCACCTTCCACAGCAATTATTGTAAAGACAAGACATAAAGGGTGCACTTTCACATCCTGTTCATTGAGTTAATGCAGCACAAATTGAGCAACAGAAAACAGTAGCTTGCTTTCTCCTCTTCCTCACATAATTAACATCCCTAAAAACCAAGAGATTCCAAGGTCTAATTCAGGTTTCTCAGCATTTGCCATATGCATTACATATAACTCTTGCATTACATGCTGAAAGCTGCCTATGAGTAAATAGACCTCTTAAAGGCCCTGTGGTCTACTCATCTGTTTGTAAACATACTACATCCAAAGAAGAGCCTGTCACAGAGACAATCCTGCAGAAATAAAGCCTTTGCCCGCTTCTAGGTTGCCCCCATGGCAATTGGAAACCACCTTGAGGCAAGTGCCTGATGGAGGAGCACCTTCCTAAAATCAAAACTGGTATTCTGGGTAGTAAGACAAGTCCTGCAGGGCTCCATTCCACCAGATGTGCAAGAGCCCCTCCAGAGTCAGGGCTTTCTTCACAAAGTATGCTAGCCCGGAGTTAGCTGTATCATGATTTATTCCAATGTGTTTTCTCGATTTGCATGACACACTGAACCATAAATGAATCATGTGGGCTGTGCACACAAGTGCCATGCAAAAATGCACACAAGAGCCCAGGTGGCAAATCCCAAAGGATTGCTTGGGAATCTGTTGGCCAGGAAGAAAGGGCAGTTGGGGCAGAAGTTGCTCCTCAGCTGCATATTCTGCACTTCTGTAGCTGGGCTGGCACTGCTGGCTTCACCCTTCAGAAAGGAAGAGCAGGCTTTCCTCTTGGATTCAAGGCAGGAAAGGGAGCAGAAATGTCCAGGACGTTTCCTGACTTCATCCATAATGAAAAGGCAGGCCTTCAGCAGACTCAGCCTTGTGCTAGCTAAAGGTTGTCTTGGATCAAACTGCAGCAGCAATGTGCTTTTTCCTTCCCTCTGGAAGGAAAACATCAGAATATGAATGTAGTCAGCATTTATCTTGAGAATTCACACTGTGGGGAAGCACTCCATCCTCTAGGAAAAAAATATGGGGAGATGCTTCCCAACCCTGAGCAAATTGTCACCCAACCCCTGCTTGCAAGCCTCGCCTCTGCTTTCTGGAGGAATTGAGCACCCAGAGATTCGGGCTTTCCTTCAAGCTGCAGGAGCGTCACTTGTCCCATCCTCTGTTCTAGTGTTTGCCACACACTGCACCTGTTCTGCATGCTCAGCATCAGTCAAACCAAATGCACAGATAGTTTCCAGAGCCAGGGAAGACCAGAAATGGGGTCTTCATTGCTGCTCAAACAACGTCCACCACCTCTCCTTGAGCATAGTCTGCTGCCTTCCATGCCAAGCTGGAACCAAATTCTGGAAGCAGTGCCACAAGTCCTCCAGACAAAGGCAGCATCCCAGACAATTTCTGCAGCATCAAAGGACACAGCTGCCCAAGGGTCTTGCTTTGTCTCTGCTTTGGTATGGAGCAGCACCCTTTTGGGCAGTTGTGCCGGAGGAGGAAGAAGGTCCATATGCAGAAATTCCCAATGAAGGACTCAGGTTATCCGAGGCGAAGGCGGAAGGTGGCAATCTCCATGGGGTCAAGGTGGATGGTGGTGCTGTTGGGGGAGGCCGTGGTCAGTGGATACATCAGTGTCAAAGAAGAGGGCTGCAGGGAGATCAGGTTCAGGTTCTGGAATAGGCTGCCTAGGGACAGCTGGAGAGCAAGAGGCAAAAGCTGAGGGTGCAAACGCTCAGCAATCCAAGCTCCCCTTAATTTCCTAAAGCATACAAACATTCATACAAACTCCCCCCGCTAGCAAACATCCATTCCTGGTGCCTTTCCCTCCAGGGCAACCGAGAACATCCAGACATACCACACCCTGGGTGGTGGTACAATTGAAGCCCAGATTCCTGGCCTCCAGGCCACAGTCGAAGCCCTTCCGGTGCAGTATTAGAGCTGTCTCAGCAGACGGCAAAGCCTCATCCTGGAGAGAAGAAAGCCTGTGTACCACCTGGAAGCCCAAGGGCTCCTGCTCAGTGGGCAGAGAAGGCTGGGAACCAGACAAGGGTTGTCTAGACTGAGGGCTTGGCTTCTTTCCTCACCTCTCCTTGCAACATTCGAAGGTTGAGAAGGTGGAAGTCGCAGGGCACTGTGATTGAAAATGGTGCAAAAGACCTCAGTGCTGGAGGGGGCAGTTTTTCCTGGACAAGCGGCATGGTCAGAACCTCTGCATTCAGATGCATGGAGGTGATGTGGCTAAGCAGAGATGGGAAGCTGGTGGGCTGATTCTCCTGGGCCTGCAGCAAGAATGAAAGAAGATAGACACTGCCACCCAGGCTGTGGAGACTCAGCCTCAGATGAGCCCCACAGGAGCCTCTACAGTTGCTAAACTATTGGCTACTAAGCATTAGGCTGAGCTTAAACACACACACACCAACAGGGCAGGGAAAGGCCAAACTATACCACAAGACCAGATTTTACCTCTGGGCTTTCAACCTTGCTGCTGGGGAAGACCAAATTTCTCAGCATGGAGGCCAGTTTGGAAAAGAAGCTGGAACTCTGGGGGACGGGGGAGGGGAGGAGGGGGCGATGAGAATAGGTAGGTTACCAGAGTGAATGTCACTGCCTCAGACCTACACCTCTCATGGATTGGTCATTCCTTCAGCATACCTGCTCTGTATCCATGTGCTTCCTGGGGCTGATTCACCTTCCTGCGCTTCCTGTCTTCTGTCTGGATCCCTGCCTTTTATCTTGGACTTCCTTTATTCCCCTTGCTCTTAGCCCCTCTGTTAGGTCTAATATATCTTGGACAGATCTCTGTTTATATTTATTCCCAATATTTATTCCCCCCTCTCTCTCTTTTTAATCTCCTTCTTGTTTTCTCTGTCACTCCTGTTCTCAACTGAAGGCCACCCAACTACGAAATGCCGACCATTGACTGGGAGAGAGGAATGCTTTCCACTTTCTCTTTAGAAACAGAGAGGAAATGTTTTGCATTTCTCTTGGTAGAAAAGGAGACAGACAGCAGTAACACAGAAGGAATGGTGGCAAGAGGAAAGGCCACAGGGCTCTTCTTTGGCAACAGATTAGGTGGGTGACCTTCTACGCAAGGATCATGGACAGGACTGCTCTGCCTTCCAAAGTCAAAGGAGAAAATCAGTTGGGTGCTCGATGGCAAGAAACAAGTTTTGCTCAAGGATGGATTTAAGATCATTTTCCCAAGACCTTCTGAATATCCAGCTCAATGAGACCTATCTGCAGGCATTGAAAAGGTTTCCCCAAGAAATCCCAGGCAAGGAAGGAGGCCCGATCCAGCTAGGAAGTTCCAGGACTACCTACCTTGTTTACCGAGCTGAATCGTTCCAGCAAGAGGCGGAAGCGGTTGCAGGTCCGCTTGTTGTCCTTCAGACCTTGTCCTAGTCCACGGTTATCATCCTGCATGAGACGCCGGTCCAAAATCACCTCCAATTGGCCTGCCAATTGGGTGGAGGGAAAGCAAAAAAAAATCAGTTAGGAGGTGCCCCATCCCACAACCAGTATCCCTCTTGACTTCTCCCATACCTCAGCACAGCCCTCATCCTCCTGGCCTTTTCCCCAGACTGGCCATTGGGGTGGTTCTGCATCCATTCCATCACACTCACCACTGCTAAGGCTGGACACTCCCAAGGCCTGGGCTGTGTGCAGAGTCAGGCGGTGCTGGTTATCCTGGATGTAGGCCATGACTGGCATGGGATAGAAGTTGGCCTGGAGTGGCAGTTTCTTTAAGTACTGCCGGGGCTGGATCTGCAGGACAGGCAAACATGCTGGTGGCTTCTCCAGCTGCACTGGGGGGTGGGGGTGGTAAAGGATTGTTCAAGCTTCTGCCAGCTCTTTACCTGAAAGCCATTCAGGTCAGTGAAGAACCTGCCTTTACTCTCAATGCTGCTGCTAAAGCGCAGGGCCAGCTCCCTGTTGACGTGGTCACGAATGTCGACCAGGCAGGAGATCTCCAGAGAGAGGCCATCAACCCCTGTGGCCAGAGATGCAACATGAGGTGACTACACCACTCTGCACAGCCACAACCCCTCCTGCAGCACGGCCGAAGTTCTCACCTGGCACATTGTAGAGTCGGACCACTTCCTGGATGTGCTGGTAGTAAATGGCTGCCTCTGAAAAAAAGGGCCCCTCGGTCACTCGCACCACTGGAGGGTCCTTGGGGGTATAGGGCTATAAAGAAGAAAATGGGGAGCCAATGCAAACGGGCAAGTGGCTCTGATCCAGCTTCATCTATTTCTAGCCTGCCTTTTGCTAGTTTTTAATGGTACTACATAAAGAATTTAGAAACTATTACACAAAGGTGCATATTTGAAAATGTTAACAATTAAGCTTTTTTGGAAAAATCACAGACTCAAAAAAGCAGAAGCAGCAGCAACAGCAGCTGTTCTGAAAGCCATGAACCCTTAAACCCTCTTAAGCACCTATCAAGTATTAGGCGGAGCATTTTCTCCAGAGAAGAGATGAGTAAGTCATCCATCAAAGTCAGGCAAGCACTGCTGACGTGAAAGCAGGAGCCTAATGCTATCCATGGCCGAACTCAGCAAGCAGCCAGCCGCTCTGTCAGTGAAGCCATGGTTGGAATGCCCCTCACCCACCTCCCCATCAGCAGACTGGGAGGCACAGAGGCTGCTTGCAGATTGAAGATGGATTGGCCTGAGCAATGCTTCTCCCATGCTGGAAATGGACAGAAAAGGGTCTCCCATGCGGGAATAGGCTGCCCTCCCATCCCCAGGGATAAGAAAGGCAGTGTTTCATGCCCATTTGGAAAGGCGTGAGGCAGCATCCATCCTAAGCAACCCCAGCTGCATCAGGTTCCCCCGGCCCATCTCATTCAGTGATCTCCTTTCCCAGTGGTCAACCAGGTACCCAAGCAAGTCTCCCAGGAGATGACCGGGACCTCCATGACTTGATCCCACCCTTTTGGAAGCCAGCCAAGCATCACGTTTCATGGCAGACATCTAAGATGCAGGCTCAGCAGGCTGTCCAAGTGAGGACTACTTCCGTCTTCACCCCTTTCCAGGTAAAGGTAAGCAACCCCAGCCCAGGCAGTCCACTCAGACCTTGGCTTCACCATCGGGCAGGAAAAGATAGGCACCGCTCTTGTCCTTGGTCGTCCGGGTCCCGTAGACAAGGAACTGGCTGCTCAGCTGCTGC
Organism: Masticophis lateralis; assembly: GCA_030761175.1. Classification (NCBI taxonomy): domain Eukaryota; kingdom Metazoa; phylum Chordata; class Lepidosauria; order Squamata; family Colubridae; genus Masticophis; species Masticophis lateralis. The sequence continues at coordinate 24,836,518 of JAUDYJ010000012.1, read as the reverse complement.
TCCTGTTTGTCACCAACATGATGCACACTCTGCAGTCCACAAGCCGAGCACTAGTTAGTGCATTTCCTCCCCCTGCCCTCCCCTTTTCCCTCCAGCTTGTCCTCTTTGCAGGTCACCTTGAGAGAGCCACTCAGCCCTGAGAAACAAGCTGTCATGTGCTGGTTCTCCAAGCAGAAATCGTCTGTGGCGGTGGACAGAACCTGTACAGGGACGGCTTCGTGCTTATGCCCAGCAAAGTCATGGCCATGCAGAAAGAGGCGCACTGAAGATTTCAGCGTGTTGTGGCTATCAAAAGATTTGATCAGTTGCAGGATGGTGAGGCCCAGTGCCGGCAGGCGTATCATGACAGACACCTGTCAATGAAGAATAAAATAAGCCTGGCAGAGGCCCTTGGTCCTTCCAGGCCCATCTGTCCATGCAGTGAACGCTAAGACCAGAGCAAGGTTGTTCCATAAAATCTGCGGTGGAGCCTCTTGGGGAGAAGGCCAAGCATCCACACACCTCCATGCCCCCTCCCTCAGGAACTTGGAATATAAGCTGGAAGATGATATTCGGGTCCACACAATCTGTGATCACTCTAAACCTGCCTGTATTTGTAGCAGGGGTGGTATTCACTTACCTTTGCTACTGGTTCGCAATTGTGAGTGCGTACACGTCTTGCTACACTTGTGTGTGCCTCCTCCACACCTGCGCAGAGCCTCCCGCCACTGGCGCTACCGGATCGCGTGATCCAGATAGAGCTGGCTGAATTTCACCACTGCTCTGTAGATCTTACAAGATTTGCCTCTGTCATTCCCATCTTCCCTGCCAATTCTCCCAAACTACCTGGAAGACATCAGGCACCATGTCTGTGGCAGACTGCCACTGGGCACTGAGCTGCACCGCAAGGGGCTGTCCTTCCTCATTCAGGACACAGATCCAAGGGGTGTTCACCAGCAGGGACACCACAGTCAAGCGCTCTTGCTCCAGGGGGTTGAATACCACCACAAACCTGCAAGATGGCAGAGAGGTTAGCAAGCTCTGTCCCTGGCTCCACCAGCAGCAGAATTCAGTCCAGACTGTTGCTGGACCCCACTTTCCCTGGCAGGCAGTACTTCCCCCTCCCTTCTCCCACCTGGGTGTGGCATCCAATTTGATCACCATTTTCTCTGGCAGGGAGTCCTGATTGAGACGGGTCTCATCCTGGAAGGAAGAAGGAGACGGAGCATGTCCCAAATGGATCCCCACCCCTTTGCTAACATTCTTCCAGGCATAAAGACAGAGGGAGATGAGAGAGCTCACTGTGCCAAGGAAGGGCATTGCTATGTCGTAGTGGTAGGCCTCTTTGTCTGCCAGGACCAAGTAATGGGCAGCATTGATGATGACCTTCTTGGCATTCATCAGCGAGTGAAGCAGTCTGTGATGGAACAAGAAGAAGGTCAACCAGACATGAAGCTGAGCTCTGTTGCCCCGGTCCAGGAGTAACCCAGGTTTACACCTACCTGACACCATAGTCCACCACTACTGCTTCCTTGGCAGTGCCAGTAATAGCGTCATGATGCTGGAAGAGCCCCAGATTGCGCCGGGCATCTGTGAGCATGGCATAATCGGACAATGGGTACCTACTCTCCATGCCAGCATGGCGGGCGTGACTCAGAGCCAAGCTGTATAAGGTTTCGGCAGCCCTGTGGCAACAGGGCAAAGAGGCCATTAGGTGCGCAGTGCTGGGATACGATTCCCCAGCAAAGCCCCTCCTCCTCAGCGGGCCACTCACCGGAGATGGGCCTCAAGCACTCGGCCCATGCTCTTATAGAAAGGCCGGGAAGTGTAGTAGCCTGTCCAGTAGTGGTCTTCCCGGTCTGCGTAGGAAAAAAAGTCCCCACTGAGCACCGGGAAGCCAGGTGGGCGCATGCCCGGGACAATGCCCATCTGCTTGTAGAGGGCATCAAAATAGTCGGAGAGTGTCCCGAACTGGGCCTGCAGGAGAGAGTGAGCATCATGTCAGAGGCCAGGACCTCAGCAAAGCACCATCCCACCCTGCCTTTATCCTCCTTCCCCAAGACTGGGCACCTGCACGTGCAGCTCTGGGCGAGCATTCAAGAAGTCAAAGAGACGTTGGTAATTGAGGAACTGGGCATCCCATTCCTGGGGCTTGTCGTAGCGGAAGTCATCTCCCAGGGGCACCATCAGGACGCTGCTTCGGAACAGCTTGGACTTCTTCCGGTACTGGTCAAGCAGAAGCTGTGCCCTGGGAAAGGAGGAAGCCAGGCTGGCTGATAAGGCCCCTGAGCCTGCTTGGAAAGCAGGGAGAGAGAGAGCAGGGCAAGAGCAGGACATGAAGGCTGCAAGGAAGAAAGCAGGAAGGGCTGCAAGTGCGTTTGAGAGGCAGGGCTGGTCCTGACCCTCTTTCAGTCACTCACCGCTCGGCCACATTGCTACTGGTGATGGCCTTGGGAGGGACTTTCCAGGGGCAGTTGATGCGTCCACCTGGCAGCCTCTTGAAATCAAATTGGCAGCAGATTTTGGGGTCAGGCCCACAAGTATGGGGCACATCGTAACTGTAGAAAGGCATCATGTGGCAGAGGAGGTCTGTACTGGAATCCGGATCTGGGGGAGGAGGCAAATCAGAAGAGATTTATGCTCCCGTCTGCCCAAACAGCCCCCGTAGATCCCGCATGGACCAAAGCAGCCTAGTGGAGTGACATGGGGGGGGGGCAGCACATCCTAGCTGCTAGGGAAAGACACAGACTCTGTGGTTGTGGGGGAGGGCAATAGGAAGAGAAAGAAGGTGTGTTGGATAAATTTGCTACCTTGAGCTATTTGTAAAATTAATAAAGGTGGGATACAAATAAATAATTCCAAGGGGGCTGCCATGGTCCTTGGGGAAGAAGAGTGAATGCAAAGCAGGGTCCCTAGGGCCTCACCCCAGCTCTGCCTCCAGATGAACTCCAGGTTCTGGGTAGCTGCAAAGTGCTTCTTGATGGTATAGTGGACCCGCTGGATGAGCATGCTGGTCAGGTTAGCCCGGCGCAGGAGATAAGGCATCGTGGCACTGTGACCAAAGGGATCCACTGCCCAGCCAGAGCGTGGCGTCACCCCTGCCAAAGAGAGAAGAAACAATCCCAAGGTCAGCTGCAGCCATCCTGCCCTGCCAAGGCAACGTCCTTGGCAGGGCAGGATGGAGGCAGGAGGAGAGAAAGTCTTGTTGGGGGGTTTCCCAGATTTGGGAGTGTTCCTGCAGTTCCCATACTGTTTCCCAATGATGTGTCTTGCATCTCCCCCCATCCTCGGCCTTTACAGACAAAGTCAAGGGAGCTGCTCCACTTCAAATGCAAGGAGAGGCAAATAAAGATGGGGGGGGGGGGGTGCAAATGGCCTCAATCCACTCAGATGGTGGATGGGGCAGTCAGGATCACCTGGCATATTCCTCAATTGAGATGTCTTCAGAGGCAGGTCTGTGCAGACTCAGCCTAAGACTTGTGCCTTCGCTGTTTCCTCTATTCTTTGTTGGTGGGGCAGGAACAAGACACTTCCTGAGCTTTAAGATATTTTATCTCCTCCTCCATCAAACCAAGGAAGGAACTGTGGCTTTGCATCAGGCCTGGCCTCCACCTTCCCTTCAAAGAGGTAATGGCCAGCTTTTCAACTGGAAGCGTTGCGGCAATACAGTCGGGGAATAGCGGGCTCTGATGAGCCTTGTGAAAAGCCAGGCTGACAAGCCGCTGTTGGGGGTCTGTGGACCAGATCTGTCCTGTAGGAACGGAAAAGGAGAGGCACCTCGGAAGACGAAGAGGAACAGGCAAGTTCCTCAGAGATCGGAGGAAGCTCTTCAACTTGGGGGTGGGGGCAGTGGCCATTGCAGCCGTCACAAAGCTAGGGCAACTGGACTAAACCTTTGAGCAGGAGCTGTGATTTGGACGGAGTACTGGTACCGGGTGAGTGATTGGCCAGCTCACAGGTAAAAAAGAAATATTTTGAAATTGCTAAAAGAAACCCCAGTGAAGAAACAGCAGTTAATGAGTGGTGGGGAATGCTAATGGAGAGAGAAGAACAAAGCGGAAGTTTACAGTGTTAAAGCCCGAAACGGAACTTGAGTTTTGGTTTAGAATTTCTCTGGAGAAATCTAAATTACTAGAAGAAGAAACCCAAAATAGCGGTGAAGAGGATTGGAAATAATTTTAAAACTTTTGAACATTGAAGGAAGAATAAAGAAAAGTTTAAAATTAAAGCCATGCAATAGTGTTTTGTGTTTTTTGTTTTAATTGGATTTGGATTTTAAAATTGGAACTTGGAAAACATTAAAATAAGAAGAAGATTGAAATTAGCAAATATTGGCAATGTGGATTTAACAAATAAATTGGATATTTTTTTATTTTTTTTAACATGTTGACTGGAAGTGTGGATTGGAGAGAGACATCTACAGGCGGAAAGATACATTACAATGGTTAACTTGTATTTTGGAAAAAAAATCTTAAAGTGATAAGAGCGGTGGGAACTTTCAAGGAGGATTTGTTTATGTTTAAGCCATTTGATTCGAAGAAAGGGAAACATAATAAAACTTAAAATTGGAATAAAGACAATTTAGAAGCAACAAAACGACACAGGAACTAATTGAAATGATTAAAATGATGCGCATATCATTCAAATTGGAAATAAATGAAATGCTTACAATGATGCATGGAAAACCTAAACTGGATTAACTAGAGACTGTGCTGGAACATACCCAAGTGGAAGAAACCAAGAACGAGAAGCAAGAAAGTAGTATTAAAAATAAAGATATTATGAAAAATTAAATGATTACAATGAAAAAAAGAGCAGACCTAGGAGAAAATTAATGGGAAAAAGGAAACAAAGGGAAGAAAAGAAAAGGGGAAAAGGTTAGAAATAAAGATGAATTTTAAGATTACATTGGGATTAATGATAAAAATAGAGGGGTTAGAAAGACAAGGAGAGAAAGAAGAGGGGAAGAGACAAAATATAAAAAATTCAAATGATTACACTGGGATTAACAGTGGTAAAGCAAGAAAGGGGAAAGGGAGGAGAGCAGTTGGAAATACAGGGCTTTAAAATTAGTGGGGAAAGGGAAAAAGAAGAAGAAAAAAGAAGAAAATAAGAGAATGGGATAAAAGACAATAAGATTTATAACTAAATGAATGGTAGTAAGTTTAATAGATGTGATTATATTTGAAATGTTTTTAATGGTAATAATGGAATTCAGCTAAAACATTTGAAATTATATCGTACTGATGTAGAAATGAATTATTTTAAAGTGAATTGTAATATATTTGAATGCAGTATTTGGATAAATTAGGGAGAAAAAATAAATGGAAAAGAGGGAAGGAAATGGGTTATATATGAAAAAGGGTATGAATATCAAGATTTATGATTGGAATATTGGTATTTAGGGAAAATATGTGAATATATATATAATGGAAAATTGGGTTTATATACGTAAGTAAATTGTAGTATTGTATTGTTTGGCTAATCTGACAAAAAAGAAATGGAAAAGAGGGAAGGAGATGGGTTATATTATGTATAATTGTTTGAATATTAATTATTTATAATTGGAATAAGGGAATCCAGGGAAAATATGTGGAAACTGATAAAAAGAAGAAGGAGGGATGGAAAAGAGGAATATATGTAAAACTGCTGAATACTAAATATTTATGATTGGAATGATGGAATATAGGGAAAATATTTGAAATTATATTATATTGTGAAAAGGGAGTAATGGGAGAATATTTGAATAAGATAATTTAGAGTTAGGTTTAGATTTTAGAAAAATGATTGACTTCAACTTAAAGGGTTTCAATTTAAAAAAAGTAAAGAAGAGTGGAAAAAGAAAAATTTATTAAGATTAGATTAGGGCGAATGGTAATGTTGTTTATATATTAGAAGAAATAGAAGGAAAATAAAATTAAAAACTAGAGAGAAAGAATTTTATGGTGAAAAGTGAAATATATAAAATGATGTTTGAGAAACTAAAAGTGGTACAAATTTTGACTCGGCCAATACTCTGTTCAGAAAAAATGCATTTTTTGTTTGTTTATATGTGTGTTTAAAAAAAAAAACTTTTATTAAAAAAAAAGAGGTAATGGCCAGTTGAATATAATCCAAACCAGCCTTTTGCAAAGTGTTTGAGTGATTTGGCTCAAGGCCTACTCCTTTGTGGTTATAGCCATCAGGAAGGGAATAAGAGATATTGCTCTGCAAAAGGGCTTTTTGAGCTTTTATATTTTACTCAGACTTATTTAGTGAATGGAGAATCTATCTGATGAAGAAATCAAGGCTTTTAAGCTAAAATAGAACTTCCATAGAACTTTTAAGCTAAAATAGAACTTCAACTTCAACTTCAACTTATTAGGCACTCCTTAGAATAATGGAGGAGAATATAAAGATATGGAAGGAACAATAGGTCTAGATGGGTTTTCTATGGAGTAGCATAAATACAGTGGGGCAAAAAAGTATTTAGTCAGCCACCAATTGTGCAAGTTCTCCCACTTAAAAAGATGAGAGGCCTGTAATTGTCATCCAAGGTAGACCTCAACTATGAGAGACAAAATGAGAAAACAAATCCAGACAATCACATTGTCTGATTTGGAAAGACTTTATTTGCAAATTATGGTGGAAAATAAGTATTTGGTCACCTACAAACAAGATTTCTGGCTCTCACAGACCTGTAACTTCTTCAGAGGCTCCTCTGTCCTCCACTCGTTACCTGTATTAATGGCACCTGTTTGAACTTGTTATCAGTATAAAAGATACCTGTCCACAACCTCAAACAATCACACTCCAAACTCCACTATGGTGAAGACCAAAGAGCTGTCAAAGGACACCAGAAACAAAATTGTAGACCTGCACCAGGCTGGGAAGACTGAATCTGCAATAGGCAAGCAGCTTGGTGTGAAGAAATCAACTGTGGGAACAATAATTAGAAAATGGAAGACACTGATAATCTCCCTCGATCTGGGGCTCCACGCAAGATCTCACCCCGTGGGGTCAAAATGATCACAAGAACAATGAGCAAAAATCCCAGAACCCCACGAGGAGACCTAGTGAATGACCTGCAAATGATCAACGTAACAAAGGCTACCATCAGTAACACACTACGCCGCCAGGGACTCAGATCCTGCAGTGCCAGACATGTCCCCCTGTTTAAGCCAGTACATGTCCGGGCCCGTCTGAAGTTTGCTAGAGAGCATTTGGATGATCCAGAAGAGGATTGGGAGAATGTCATATGGTCAGATGAAACCAAAGTAGAACTGTTTCGTAGAAGCACAACTCGTCATGTTTGGAGGAGAGAGAATGCTGAGTTGCATCCAAAGAACACCATACCTATTGTGAAGCATGGGGTGGCAACATCATGCTTTGGGGATGTTTTGGGACCAGGACGACTGATCTGTGTACAGGAAAGAATGAATGGGGCCATGTATCGTGAGATTTTGAGTGCAAACCTCCTTCCATCAGCAAGAGCATTGAAGATGAAACGTGGCTGGGTCTTTCAGCATGACAATGATCCCAAACACACCGCCCAGGCAACAAAGGAGTGGCTTCGTAAGAAGCATTTCAAGGTCCTGGAGTGGCCTAGCCAGTCTCCAGATCTCAACCCCATAGAAAACCTTTGGAGGGTGTTGAAAGTCCGTGTTGCCCAGTGACAGCCCCAAAACATCACTGCTCTAGAGGAGATCTGCATGGAGGAATGGGCCAACATACCAGCAACAGTGTGTGCCAACCTTGTGAAGACTTATAGAAAATGTTTGACCAACAAAGGATATATAACAAAGTATTGAGATGAACTTTTGATATTGACCAAATACTTATTTTCCACCATAATTTGCAAATAAATTCTTTCCAAATCAGATAATGTGATTGTCTGGATTTGTTTTCTCATTTTGTCTCTCATAGTTGAGTTTTACCTAGGATGACAATTACAGGCCTATCTCATCTGTTTAAATGGGAGAACTTGCACAATTGGTGGCTGACTAAATACTTTTTTCCCCAGCTGTATTTACTGTATTCTTATGCTTGGTCTTAATCTTCAACTATACATTAAGATTTTGAAAATGGCATTTTATGTACTTTTTTAAAATGAAGCGTATATCACAGTTATACCAAGACCCAGTAAAGATTATACATTATATGCAAAGTATTGTCATGTTTCATTGATTAGTGCAGACATTACATTTTAACTACTGTTCACATAGTGATTCTCATCTACTGATGAGAATGGTAAAATTTGGCTTTGATTGATTTACACAAAGAAAGCTGCAATTCTACTGCTCGAATGAGAAAAAATGTTTGATAAAATGTATAGTGTATGTAGATTCTCTTAGCTGAGTTTGAATGTCCCCAAAGACTTATAAAATTGTGATGGATGATTATACAAGTAGGCCAAGGGTGGAATGTTGGTCTGAAGGGGGTTTCTGAGTTTAGTTCTACATCAGCAGAAAGGCCTAAGTAACATCAAGACCGAATGGCTCTGGGTATTGCCCCCTAAAGACTATGTCGATTGCCCATCCTTGGTTCTGGGGGGAGAAAAAGTGCCCCCCTCAGAACGGGCTCACAATTTGGATGTCCTTCTAGACTCACAGCTGAGATTGGAACAACATCTGACAGCTGTAGCTAGAGGGACCTTTGCACAGGTTCGTCTGGTGCACCAACTGCGACCCTACTTGGATCAGTTGGCTCTCCTCACAGTCACTCATGCCCTTGTCACCTCACGGTTGGACTATTGCAACGTGCTCTACATGGGGCTACCCTTGAAAAGTGTTCGGAGACTACAATTGGTCCAGAATGCAGGCGCACGAGTTATAGTGGGTGTACCTAGATACACCCACATTACACCAATTCTCCGTGAGCTGCACTGGCTCCCTATTGGTCTCCGGGCGCAATTCAAGGTGTTGGTTATTACCTTTAAAGCCCTACATGGCTCAGGGCCAGGCTAACTTCGAGACCGCCTTCTACCACTTAGCTCCCATTAATTGGTAAGATCCCACAGAGTCGGTCTCCTCCGGGTCCCGTCAACTAACCCACTTCTGTTCTAATACTTCTTGTGATTATCTCACAAGATTGACATGTTGTAATTGTTATGTCAGTAACACAAACAAATCCTGCAGCCATTCTGCTTCATCCAGGGCCCTCTACAGCTGTGCACCAACCATGCTTTCAACAACTTTCCCTAAAAAGGGAAGATTGGAGACTGAGCAAAAGATGTTCAATACTGTGGGGTCCAAGAATGGCTTCTTGAGAAAGGGGCATACCCCCACCCCTTCAGAGCAGGCAGTACCACATCCTCCCACAGAGATTAATCACTGCTTGGACCTAACCCCATGCAACGTCCAGAAAGATCCTAGCCAGCCAGAAGGGGCTGGATCCAGAACATAGGTAGCTGAACTCACAGTCCCAAGGACTTTGTCCACTTCCCCAAGAGCAACCATCTTGTCTCCATCACCTCCAAGGGGTCTGTCCAGGCAGAGTCCAACCCCCAGTGAAGTTGAGTGACTTTATTTGGCAGATGCCAAGAATATTCCTCACAGCCACCTTGCAAGAGTTCCCCCAGGTTCTCTTTACCCAGAAAAGCCCTGGTTACCTGAAACAGGGCTGCTGGTCGGTTACTTGGAGGTGCCATAAGGGTGGAGAGATAATTATGCTTCCCTGCCTCATTGCCACAAGGTAGATCCTAATACAGACTCTTACCTATGTTTGTTTGTGGCATTCTTCCAGCAGAGCTCAGAACTCTTACACTACTTCATTTCTCTGAGCTGCTCAGTGAACAGAGTCCACACAGGCATGGCCCTGTCACCTGTTTGTTCCAAGCTGTGATGGGAGCCTCTGCTGAATGTAATAAAGTTTCTCCAAACATTCTCTGAAACCACACTGCTTCCATCAGGGGCCTGGGGCAGGCCGATCAAATGGGCTCCACCTCTCTACAGTGGGGGGCAGTTGTGGAGAACTCTAAGGCCAAAAGAAAGTGGTACGTCCATGGCAAGAGACTGATGTTATTGACCCCATATCCAGATTACAACAACACTGTCTAGAGGCAAACCTGAGATCTAACATGTGCTTCCCCGTCTGTGAGCAGAGCCATGAGTGAGATGGGCCAGGTCTATCGCTGCCACGGGGGCAGGAACTCTTGGGCCACCTGAGGCTCTTCTCCAGGGAAGGCAGACTCAAGTCTTCCAGAACCAAAGCTTCATTGCCAGCTCAGGCAGTAGTCCAGGAAGGCAGGCCAGGAGGTAACTGCTACTGATCCTTATGGTCCAACCTCACAAAAAGGGTCTCAGTTATCTCTGGGACAGGGCCCCAAATGGTCATCAGAGGCTCATGAATGACAACAGCCACGCCTCCACCCCTGCCCTGGGGTCACAATTGGTGCATACTAGAAACCGAAGCAGGCACATTTCAGATGGGGAAACCTACCCATCTCCGTCCATGGCCAACCAGGTTTCAGTGGTACAGTCTAGGTCAGCATTCTCATTAAGTCATGGATGAGGGAAGCATTCTGACCTAGCTGGAGTCCAGAACCACTGAAACTCCAAAAACACAGCTGAATACAGAGGACCCAAATCAGTCTTAAGTACTTAGGCTGCCTTTTCCGAGAACATCCTGCTTCTTGTCTCCCACCATATCTTCCCACAGCCTTCACTACCACAATGCTTTCTTTATCCCTCTCCCCTCTTTCACACATCAGCTTCCCATCCAGACCCTCCTCCTCCTCCATCAAGGCAAAGAAATCCATAGCATCCACCCACCAGCAAACTGGAGTAGAGAGCCATAAACCTGGCTGGAGGTACTTCTGCTTTGCATTCAGTGCCCCAGCACAATCAGACTCTTCCTCCCTCCCCCTCCCAAACCAAGCTTTTAAACATACAGGATGTGCCTCAAAGATGAAACTTTCATCTGAGCTCTCTTTCTTGTGCCAATGGAAGCAAACCTTGCCTCTCCTTGTGCTTACGGCTGTGGTCTGCTCCCATGGCCAAGGCAAGTCAGCCTATCTAACCAAGGAAAGACAGGCTTTCCTGTGGAAAGCTTTCCTCCTGAAGCCACCCTTCTAACCACGGTTTCTTTCTTTCTGATGCAGCATACAGAATTCCAGTAGCCTGAAAGCTACTGGAGTGCCCAGCTACAAAGATGGGATTCCTCCCAAGTGGCCCCAAACCCCTTCTAGGCAATGCCTGGCCTCGCACACCATACCGCTGACCTTAGCCATGGCACTCACCAATGTTCTTCTCCAGCCACTGGTGCCCTTCAATGAGCTGGTCAATCATGGCAAAATAGTGGGAATTAGCTTCATCTGGCATCACCCAGCCTCCTGTGGCCATCTCAAGTTGCCCATTTCCTATGAGCCTGCAAACAAAGAACTATGTCAAAAACTTTCCAAAGGAAGCGAGTGCAAAAATGTCTGAATATTAACGCACTGTAAGCCGCCCTGAGTCTCTGGAGAAGGGCGGCATATAAATCAAATTAAATATATATATATGCTTCCATTGCTCCTGGAAGCACAAAGCCGAGAACACCAGCCTGAAGATGACGAATGAGACTTTGTCGAAACATCGCCAAGATACTTCCAATTCTACGCGGGAGAAGACCCAAATAACCAAAGACCTACATACAAACACCCGTGAAAACCTCAGAAAACAAATATCGTACCTCTACAGGGAGGAAATCCACCATCTCACCAGGACCTATGAAAAACTCGAAGTCCGGCTTTCGGGTGGCGCCTCCATCGTTGTCGGCGGTCTTTTCATGACCGCTGACCTCCCGGGGCGTAAAGAGCCGCCTCAGAGCTGGCAAGTGGCTCGAAAACCCCGCTCTTCAATCGGAAGAGTGAGTAGAGCTTCTGGGGGTGCGGTTGAGCCCCCTGAGTTGCCCCCAGGACTTTTTTTCTGTCCTGGAGAGGGCTCAGGGTGATGGCTCCCTATTCACCCCCAGAGAGGCTCCGCGCCGAGCTTTTAGCAGCGGAGCCAGACGTCGTGAGCAACACCACGCTCGATGGAAAATTTAGACAAGCTGAATAAGGAGAATTCAAAAAGGAAAAATGCAAGTATTGTTTTTTATTGATTTTTTAGAAGGAAAAAAGGAAAAAAAGAAAAAAGAGAGCGACTAGAGAAAGTGCTTTGAAAATGGCGACTGGCTCTGCTCGGAGAAATAGAGAGTGGAAAGTGAAAGTAGAGCTTAGCCAGCGCTGAGCTGTTTTAAAAGAAATATTTTAGGGAAATATTTAGTAGGGAAAAGTAATAAAGAAATAAAGACTGATTTAAACAGAATTTTTTTGTTTTCTTTGAAAAAAGAAAGAAAAAAGAAGAATTTTCTTGCTTCTTTGGAAAAATAAAAGCTAAAACCCCTCTTTTTTTAGAAGTATGACTCCTAAACCAAAAGGAAGGGGGGGCTCCCTTACAAGTCAAATAAAGGAGAAAGCAGAAATGACTCATTTGCAGGGAACTGCAGATAAGGATTTAAAAGATTTTATAACTAAGTCTCTAGGGAGTGTTGTTGAGAAGATAAAAAGCTCACAGAAGAATCTTGAGGAGCTGGTACAGGGAAAATATGATCAATTGAATCAAACTATCACCAAAGTAGTTTCTGATCTTTCAAGTGCAGTGGTGGAAATGGGGAGGAAAATGACTGAAATCAGTAGTAAGTTTGACTCCCAGATGAAAGAAATACAAGAAAAATTTGTGGAAGCTGATGCTAAAAACCAGAATATAGAGAATGATGTGATTATGCTTCAAATTAAAGCTATGGAATCAGCAATTAGATTAAGAGGCATAAGAGAAAATAAGAGAGAAAATTTAAGAACAGTTTGTGCAAAGGCTTTTGCGGAGTTCTTAAAGTTGGAAGAAGAGCTAATTCTTGGTTGTACGGAGAAAGTTTATAGAGTCAACTCACGTATAGCTAAACAAAGGAATTTGCCTAGAGATGCTGTTGTTTACTTTACTGACAGAAGATTGAGAGATGATATTTTACAAAAATCCTATTCTGCTACTGTCCAGGTAGAAGGTATACAAATTAGTGTTTTTAAAGAGTTACCACCGAAGATCTTGAGGGACAGAAAAGATTTTGGTTTTTTGGTCAAGGAATTGAAGAGAAGTAACATCCCTTTCAGATGGGACTTACCAGTTGGTGTAACTTTCAGATACCATGGCGTGAAATATTGTTTGAATACTATTGAAAAAGCGGAACATTTTTACAATAATATTTTTAAGGGAGCCCCGGAAGGTGTTAAGAATAAAAAACCTGAAAGAGAGTCTGTGAAAAGTAAGCAAATGGAAGAAATCAAAAGTGTATTAGAAGAAAAAGGAACACTAGATGGTTGTTCAGAGGATTCTATTATGGATTTTCCAGATGAGAATATTAAGCATCCCAGAGATTCAAAAGGGGGAGTACTGGACCTTGAACTGTTCGAGCAAGGATCAAAAAATAAAATTATAACTCGAGATGAGAAACAGCAGAGGTCCAGTACTTTACAAGAGAAGGGGGGTGATTCCAACCAACAGGAAGTAGAAGATAAGGAGGAAACTCGACTGAACACCACTGATGTGCAACACAAGGAGATTTATGATACGTTCAAATCTTTTGCAGAAAGGATCAAAAAATCTGATTAACTGAATAGCATAAAAGATAACTTTGACTATATTTGATTTATATATGAAAATGGATTATAAATTTTTTACAAAGTTCATCCTGAGTTGGATTTATATTTGACTTATATATCAAAATGGATTATAAAAATTTTATACAAAATTTATCCTGAGTTGGACTTAACATCCTGAGAAAGGTAAACAGATTGCTGCAATATATGCAAGCGATCTGTAGTTACCCTATTATAGGTTTTTTTTTTTTTTTTTGGAATTTATTATCCAGAAGAAGAGGATAAAGATGAAAACATCTTGGAACCCGAAGGAAGGAAGTGGAAAGGGTGACAGGATTTGAAAGAGTTTTAAAGGAACATCTGGGAATGCAGCTTGTAGTTTTTTATACAAGGTTTGGTAAATTGGGATGAGCTGCATTTGTTTTTCTTTTTAATTGATACAACAGGAGCCAGTTTGAATGATCTACCTAGGGGATTACAAAATACCTTCGTGGTTGGATATTATCAATATAAAGTGACTCGGGGGGATTTTATATGGCATGATTTTTCTTGCTGATGGGGGCAGCTGGAAGATGAAGCTTATTGGATATACATTGGAAGAAAGTATATTTAACTTCAATCAAGATGAAGAGAAGATTGAAACATGGATTATTGAGATAGAAAAAAAAATTTTTTTGGATGTAATTGTATAATTATAATGATATATGTATAATCATATATTATATTCTAATAGAATAGAGATATGTTTTATGTTCTTGTTTTTTTAGTTGAGGTGTGTAGTTGGGATAAAATTATTTGATATGGAAATGGATGTGATATATTATATCTTATTATAATATTTTTTTAATTGGGTTTAAATATTATAAGATCTTATTGATTGATAAATGAATATTGATGGTTGATGGTTGATTAATGAGGTAAATTTTATTATTATTAGTTCTTTTTATTGCAATATTGCTAATTTTAGAAAAAAAATTACCTATAGGTTTATTTGTTATATTACTTTGTTATATGTATTGGGTTTTTTATCTTTTTCCTTAATTCCCTTTTTTTAAAAAAATTTTTTTAAAAAATTGTAGCAGAAGTCAAGGGGGGGATGGGGGGGAACAGGGGTGGGGTGCAGGGGTGGGGTGGAGGGAGGAAGGGGGGGTGGGGGGAGAAAATGAAAAAATTTTGTATTGTAAAACTTTTTCAATAAAAAAAAACCTCGAAGTCCAAAGAGCTTCCATTTTATGTGACCTTGCATTCCTACGCAATTGCCAAGATCAAAATTTAATCCCTACAAGCTTCCAATTGAAATTCCACTCCAACTCTGCAGCCACCAAATGCATTCTGAAAAGAACAGAACTGGCCCTAATCAGAAATGAACTCCACACAAAAAGATTCCTCCTAGACCGAATCAACAAGGATCTCCTCACACTTCACCTCAAACTCAGCAACAAGATCCACCCCGCACTTTGGGACAAATCCAAGCAACTTGCAGTCTGGAGAGCCGAAACACAGACCACCTCAAGACAGACACACACACCAACAAACTCCGAAGACTACAAGAACTCCAGAAACAAACCCCTCCACCCTCACAGCCACACATGAAACAAACAGTGCATAACATCTCAGATAGGATCCTCACCAAAGCTGAAACCAATGTCCTTTCCAAAGGATTCAACTTTGCAGTCGCTCCCAAATGCATCCCCACTGAAACCATTATATGCGGAGTTGAAACCAGCCTGACCAAAATCAACCCCGACGATGCAAACAGAATCAGACTCGAAATCACCAACATCCTCTGCACCAGCAAGCCACCCAAAAGCAATTTACCCAAAGAGGAACAGACAGCACTACTTAACCTGAAAGAAGACACCAGCATAATAATCCTACCAGCAGACAAGGGCAACGCCACGGTGGTTATGAACACATCTGACTACCAAACCAAATTAACCAACCTACTCCAAGACTCCACATACAAACCCCTAAACACAGACCCCACCACCTACCTGGAAAAAACCACCAGTTCCAAAATAAAAGCCTCCCCCATCAGCGAAGAGATCCAGCAAAGAATCATTCCCAGAGAGAAATCATCCAGATGCCGTAAGCTCTATGGTCTCCCCAAGATACACAAAGAAGGAACCCCACTTAGAGCCATAGTCAGCTCCATAGGCTCACCTCTACAAAACCTAGCTAAATTTCTTGCCAAACAACTACAGCCCTATGCAGAATCCATCACCTCGCACGTAAAAAACTCATTCCAGTTCATAGACATCATAAAGAAACAAAACTTAACAGCCCAGTGACCTACTCGTGAGCTTCGATGTCATATCCCTCTTTACCCAAGTACCAATCAAAGAAGCCTTGACAGTTATCCAAAACAAATATAACCCCCCCAAGCACATCCTCGATCTGACCAACCACTGCCTATCCAACACATACTTCTTCTATAATGGACAAAAATACAAACAAATAGAAGGAGCACCTATGGGATCACCCCTCTCACCTGTCATTGCCTACCTCTATATGGAGCACTTTGAAACCCAAGCTCTAGAAAAATCTGATCACAAACTGAAACTCTGGCTCAGATACGTAGACGACACCTTCATAATCTGGCCACATGGGAAAGAAAAACTGGACAACTTCCTCACACACCTCAACAGCCTACACCCCAAATACAGTTCACCATGGAAACGGAAGTGAACAACCAACTTCCCTTCCTGGATGTCTTAGTCTTTAATGACACTTTAATGACAGAATAATCAGAGAAGCCATCGAGATAGAAAAACGCCCACACAGCATGAACAAACGAGACGATACCTCCCGCCTGCCAGCCATTTGGAAACCAGCCCTTATTGACAAACGAGTCCCTAACACGATGAATGACACCAGACCCACACTCACAAGAGCCACACAGGATGTCACCACCACACATCCACGCAGAAACCAGACTCAAACCCACACTGATAATGAGGCACGACCAAGGACCAGAAGCCAGACCGCAGCTGCATCATTAGCCACTTTTAACCCCTCCAATCCATACATGAATCAGACCAACACCCACCATGAAAAACTCTCACGACCACAAACACAAAGCCAAACAACGCAGCTCACCAGCTCAAATCCCGCTGCAACTCAGACTAAGCCGAGCACAACCAAGCCCCCACCCAAACAGAACACATCCCCAGCCAATCAAAGCACACCAACCCCCCATCCAATCAGAGCACAGCCAAGCCCCTAACCAATCAGAACACACCTCCACCCAATCAGAACACAGCCAAGCTCCCACCCAATCAGCTCACACCCCCACTAGCAGTTAAAAGGAAGGGACAGCTGCAATCTCACATTGCTCCTGAAAGCACGAAACCGAGAACACCAGCCTGAAGATGACAAATGAGACTTCGTCGAAACGTTGTCAAGATACTTCCAATTCTACGCGGGAGAAGACCCAAATAACCAAAGACCTACATACAAACACCCGCGAAAACCTCAGAAAACAAATATATATATATATATATATATATGTATATATATGTAGGTCTTTGGTTATTCGGGTCTTCTCCCGCGTAGAATTGGAAGTATCTTGGCGACGTTTCGACGAAGTTTCATTCGTCATCTTCAGGCTGGTGTTCTTGGCTTCGTTCTTCCAGGAGCAATGTGAGATTGCAGCTGACCCTTCCTTTTAACTACTAGTGGGGGTGTGAGCTGATTGGGTGGGAGCTTGTCTGTGTTCTGATTGGGTGGAGGTGTGTTCTGATTGGTTGGGGGCTTGGCTGTGCTCTGATTGGATGGGGGGTTGGTTGTGCTCTGATTGGCTGGGGGTGTGTTCTGTTTGGGCGGGGGCTTGGTTGTGCTCGGCTTAGTCTGGGTTGCAGGGGGATTTGAGCTGGTGAGCTGCGTTGTTGTGGGAGAAGACCTGAATAACCAAAGACCTACATACAAACACCCGCGAAAACCTCAGAAAACATATATATATATATATGTCTGGCCCAACCATTTCTGAAGCATTTTATTCAAAACAGTCCCATTATAAGCTCATTCAATTCAGCTCATAAATTCAAGTTTTCTAATTTCTGGAATGATTGGAGCAATTTGCTTCGAACCTGTAAAAGAACATTTTGAACTAAAGATGCTCAGATGTAAAATATTTTCATCCTCCTGCCCATTTAAACAACACACAATGTTGACTCAGCCTTCCATCCTCTCTAAGGTAGGTAAATTGAGGACCCAGTTTGTGGGGGTAATAAGCTGACTTTGTATAAAAAATATACAAAAGTATGAAGGCTATTGCTTAACATATTGTAAGCCACCCTGAGTCTCCAGAGAAGGGCGGCATATAAATCTAATTTTTTAAAAAAAGATGCCTTAAGAACACCCTTGTGTCCCCTATGTAATATTACTAGTATTTCTTTGCCTGTATATATTTCAATGAAAGATTCTATCTTCCTTTGCATTTTCTGGCTTGTTTTCCCTATACAATCTTTTATATCATTCTCTTATATTTCTCCTCTATCTTTAAAACAAGAAATAATTGTTTCCTGCTAACTGTCTCCATTCCACCAGGTTTAACATCCAGTAGGATGTTAAGGTTAACATTTAACATCCTACTGATTTTTTTTTATAAGCTTGGTATAAAGGTGGGTGAAAAACCAATTCCCAAATTCCTCAATGAAATCTGGGAGCATTGTTTTCAGCTTTTGTAGGTGACAGAGGAAACACAAAACGATGTACGATGTTCAAGTTACTTAGGGAGATATTCTTGCTCATGGACTCTATTGCTGAAAACAAACTCTGCATCTTTTGTTGCAGACTAGTTCCTCTTGCACTTCTGCACACAGGATTACTTCTGTGGCTGAAATACTCACATTTCTGCACCAAGTTCATTCATGGCATGGATGAGGCCAGTTAAGCTACCTTACCTAACCCTTTATATGATCCTTCTAAAATTATATTTCCCAAATTTCTAAAATCAGAAAATAAATCACACACACACAGACACACCCCAATCACAATTACCTGCGGACTGCAGTCCGTTTTTGGCTGCTGATGTTGTCCCACCATTTGGAGAAGAAGGAGATTTCGGACCAGATGAAGCGCCGCCGTGGGTCTTCCTGCAGCTTCAGCACCATATTGTTCAGAATGTGCTGAGTCTGGTCGACATAGTATTTGTCAAACGTCTTGATCCAGCCTTTGAGTAAGTGACAAGGAAGCATTATAACACACACATCACAAATATGTCAAAACACTAGCTCTTGACAACAAGAAGTAGATGTCAGGAAGAGATATTGAACAAGAATATGCTACTGTGGTCTTAATTCGCTACACATCTCTCACT
Source organism: Masticophis lateralis (assembly GCA_030761175.1). NCBI lineage: Eukaryota > Metazoa > Chordata > Lepidosauria > Squamata > Colubridae > Masticophis > Masticophis lateralis. The sequence continues at coordinate 24,817,628 of JAUDYJ010000012.1, read as the reverse complement.
ATATCATTTCAAGAAATTATAATGATTGAAATAAAATGTTTTTTATGAAGGTAGACTTTGCAGTAACATGCCCATAGCTCAGGTTTGAGGAATCTGGAAAAGAGCCAGTTGAAGCTTTGGTGTATGAACAAAATCAGTAACAACTTTTATGCTAATGATTTAGGAGTAACAGTACTTATTACTGTAATATATATGCTGCTCCATATCCAGAAACTCTGAGCATATCAGATTTTACAACAAAAATAAATAAAATTTTATAACCAATCAGTCCCATGCATCACTGTTTGGAGATAGCAGGATCTCATGTCCAAATAAAGTGGGAGCGTTTGGATGGCCACTGGATAAGTTTATATTCACTATATTCTAAAAGATATTTTAAAAGCAACTATATTCTGAACACAAGAAATACACCCAGCTGGAAAGTATATAAGTGTCATACAAGCATGGAGACGTTACTCAGAGCCAAGATTGGAACCTGGCTTTTGAGTCTTTGCGCAAATAAACTCTCTCTCTGACTGACTCAGGAATGTTGCTTGGTCACTTCATTCCATAACAATTCTGGCACCCTGCAGATCGGACTAAGGAACAATAATCTACCCTGACGGCTGCCCTGGTGGGATCGGCTCCTTCCCAAGCGGAACATCCATCAAGCTGGCTACAAGGACTCTATTGAAGTCTCAGGAATCTTCTGGTGAGGAGATGCCATAAACCCACCAGCGAAACAGACCAGTCAAGGACCCACAAAGGTCAGTCAGACAGAGACCCCTACAAAAAAGTTTTCAAAAGAAAAGCAAGCCTGCAGGTAAGTATAAATCAGGGAATTTTAGTCTCTGTTAAAAGGAAGCCCACCAATTAAGTAGGTGGAGGAGGGAACTGATCACTTCCCTTAGGAGAAAAAAGCGGTGTCTTTTAATTATCCTGGTTAAGGACTGTGTAAATGGAGAACTTGATAAAAGTTAAAGTACACAGAGTAAAAAGTAAGAAGTTAAATAAATGTGTGAAGAGAAGGGAACTGCCGCAGTGTCGTAGGCATTCTGATAAATCACCATTTTTAAGGGAGCTAAGAAGCTCTGAAGGAACTAAGAAAGGAAAGGAAATTGTTTTATTGTTCTTCCCACATGGGTTTAGCAGGTAATAAAAAAAAGCCTGTCTAAATGGGAAAACAAGTTGAATTGATTGCTTTGATGTGATTTCTGTTGAAAATTATTTTGTTTTGTTGATGTGCATTTATAATGATAGTGTGTAGAATTGAATAAGAATTAAATTAATTATGACATGTCTATTAATTGAACATCTTGACTTGGAGATGTGGGAAACGGAGAGTAGTTTGGGCCCACAATCATAATTATGATTTAACTGCTCTCTGAGTTCCCCCACTCCTTTAAGAATAAGATATAGGCTGTCCAAGAAAAAAAAATTAAAACAAACAACCTCCCTCCACAGATCTGGAAATGTTTAATGGTGTGTATGTGTATGTGTAATCATTTCCAAATCTGCTAAGAGGATGATAAATATTTAGAAAATGGAGCTCCTTCAAATAATTTTAATGATTGGTTTGCATGAAATTAGATTTCTGCATGAAGAAATGATGTACACAAGCAGTTTGATTGCAGTACAAATGTGAGTGTGCGTGTGAGATGTCCCAAAGCTCATAAGGAGTGATAAAAGTGCAGTGCTCTGTGAATGTCTGTGTGTTGTTGAACGGATGCTGAAGAGGCGAAAGGAAATGAGAATTCTATGCAGTTTAACCATTTTTTTTCTTCTCCCTGTATTCCGGACCCCCCCTTCCTTTGCGAAAAGCAGGAAAAGGGTGGGCTGCAGGCTTTTGTTCTTTTCATCATTTTTTTTCTCTCTGCTGAACCAGTCTGAGAAAGGCGGGGTAAAGGGTGCTATCTGATATCTGCCTTTGTAGCTTCACTGTTTTTGATTCGGAATACAGTTTGTTTAAGGGAGTACGGCTTCTCCGCTTGCTTTAAAAATTTTTTTTCCTTTTCTCTTCATCTGTTTGAGAAGGGAGGGCAAGTGGCGGGATCGGCTGCAGTCTCTCTCTCTCTAGCTCTCTCACTGTTCCAATTGCATATAAAAGCTTTTCTTTTCTGCTCTGAAAACAATTTTGATTTTATTTTTCTGGTAATTCTTGAGGTTTCAAATATTTAATTAAACCTATATAAAAGAAATGATTTTGAAAGATTTTCTGAATCTGACTTGCATTTTATTAAAAGCAGAGATTGACCCTAAAGTTTGATACAAATATGCTTCAGAGCATTGATCTAAAATACTTCATTTAAATTGTTTTACTTTTGCAGCTATTCTCCTTACAATATAGGAAGTTGAGAAGGTTGGGAAGGAAAGCTTTTCCTTTGAGAATTTCTGGGAGGCAGAGCTTTCCCTTCTGGGGTTCAAAAGCTCCCGGCTGGGAAGATTGCTTGGAAATGGTTGTAGGTCGGCTGCTTGAGAGCAGAAATAGTTTATTGTTTATAGGAAGGTGACATGACAAATGCAAGCACAGCTTTCCAAAGCTGGCCTATTTGGACTGCAAAAGTAACCTTTTTTATATCCTAAAACGTCTTTTGATTTTCTCTGTGACTCTTTAAAGTCTTTTGAAATTCCTTTGATTTGTGTGTGATTGTTTTAAAAATTAATTACTTTGATTTGATTTCTTTTCCTTGTTGGGTATTTTTTCTTTAAGGTGAGGGCTGGATCTCTGCCTGCGTTTTTGCTTATTTCTTTTGAGGAATTTCACTGCTCTTTTGGTGTTTCTTATATTTTCCAACAAAGAAAGCAAGTTTTAGTGTAATACAGAAAGTTGTCTTTAAAGTTGGTTTGCACAGACTTGTGCTGACTTGGAAGCCAGAAATGGGAGTTAGAGTGTGGAACCGATAAACAGAAAGATTTGGGATTTGTTTTTGAAATTATGGGGGACTTTCGGAAGGCACAGAAAGAGTTAAAGGGTGCCCAATCTAAAGAAAGGAAGCGTAAGTGTACAATTTGATGGCAGAAGATGAAAGTCAGTACTAGTGGCGATGGGTGACTCCTTTTTTGTATTACATAGAGAGCTCTTGATGAATTTAATATTAGGACCTAAAGAAGAAAGTAGTATTTTTTAAAATTAACTCAGATCAAAATGAGTGAATAAAGCATTAGAATACACTTAATTAAGTGAAGGAAATAGAACATCACTCCTGATAGAATAGAAGAGGTGGCATTTCAACCTCTACCTGAAATCAAGCAAGAACTAAGGAAATACTGAGGTTTGGGTTGATGGGAATACTGATCTTACCAAACCCCTGTATGCAAAATTAATTGAATCTGGACTTTGGAATTTGAAATGGGAGGGGCACAAAAGAGGAAGCTTTGAAAATTTGAAACAAGCTTTAATCAAGGCTTCTATATTAAGTTTACCAAATTTGGAAAAGCCCTTCCATCTCTTTTAAACACAGAAAATGGAATTGCACAAAGGGTGTTGGCTCAGGACTGGACAGGACAAAAGAAACCCGTGGCATTCCTGTCAAACATAATGGACCCAGTAATAAGGGGATGGCCAGTATGTATTCAAGCAATTGCTGCTACTCGTCCAAGAAAGTGGGAAATTGACCTTTGGGGAAGCCCTTATTGTGAGCACCCATCTAAAATATGAAGCAATTTTAATGCAGCAGCCTGACTTAATTTTAATTACAGATCACAATTTGAATCCAACACAGTTCTTAGCCAACACTAGATTAATGGATCAGTTTGGATTAAAACATTATTGTGCTAAAGTAATTGATTTACAAATAATAATAAAATAATAATAATAATAATAATAATAATAATAATAATAATAATAATAAAAATAAATAAAAATAAGACCTGATTTGGAGGAACACCCCCTGGAACAAGAACAAGCAATTTTTATTATAAATGGACACACTTAAGAGATCCTGGAAGCAAGGGGTTTGCCTCAAAATTGGTCTGCTCAAACCTGTGAAGTGTATGCACTAAATCAATCTCTATGCATCTTGGGAGGAAACATAAACAGATTCCAAGCATGCATTTGGGATAATGCATACATTTAGCAACCTATGGGTGAAATCATTGGGGACTTCAAGCGATTGTAAATGAACTTTTAAAACGTTATAGTGATATTGGAATATATCCTTTAGCAAATTATAGACAAATGTTTAATTTGTGAAAAAGGCAAATAAACAAGCTTTCATAAAACATCAGATGGGTGGAGATCAACAGCTTTAAGATCATTTCAATGTACTCAAGTGGATTTTACAAAATTACCAAGAAGGGGGAAAGTACAATATTTATTGGTCATAGTGGACCGCCTCACAGGGTGGGTTAACGCCTTCCCTGCAGTAATGCTACAGCAACAGAAGTGTCAAGAGTTTACTTAGATCCAACCTAGAAAGAATATTAGACTATCATATGAATTGTTGTTTGGAGTAGCTTTCATGCCAGGAAGCATATGCATTGATTACCTGGAAACCAGAGACAAAGTATTGAAACAACATGTATATAAACTGTCCAGATATTTTGAAGTTCTTAGGAAACAAGGACTCTTAGCCCAGATGCCACTTTTGGAGTTTCCAGTCCACAACTTCCACCACGATGATTGGGTGTTGAGCTGGAAGGAAGTTAAACTCCAAGTGACAGGGCCCGTGCCAGCCCCAAAGGAGTGGAAGGTGGAATCTCACCGAGGAAATCTATTGACATTGCTGATCCAAAGGAACCAATCGACTGGCGGGCAGTAACCAGTGGCAATAGCGTTCTTCATCAACTGGACTATGTTTGTATTTTTCTTTTTAGGACTAAATAGTTGCCTATGCTGTTTCCCAACTGCAGAAGACTACAACTGATTAGATTCCATTGCAAATTCTCCCAGATGTGTTGGGTTTTGTAATAGTGCCTTTTAAGACTTTAGAAAGAAGATCTTGGTTCCACTGGATGAGACTGAAGCCTGCAGACTAGAGTGATCCAGTTACATACCAGGTAACAAACATTGACAAGCCATTGGTGCTGACATTCAAGAATACACCTTGCTGAGTCCTACCGGCAACAGACTCTCTACGCACGGTGGTGAACGTCCGCCTTGCTGAACCACTCCGGAAGCTGGTTCCCTGCGCACAGCTGAAGATCAGTAAGGATAAAGACAGCCTTCACACTGTAGATATATCTTATTCACTGTAATGTAATGCATTCTTACACATACTAATGTTAGAGATAGGTTGGTTGTGGGTGTGGATTCTGTGGGTAGTTGCTATCCTAGCCCTACTTTTACTCTTGTTTTACACATATAAGGAATGGTTTTGTGGTACACCTAGGATTTTCTTCTTCCTGCTAGTTCCCAATCATCACGTACCACTGACTCTGTTCCTGACGTAGTATATTTTGCACCATAGGTGATTAGGATTTGTTTATGACTTTGGACATTGTTTGCAATAAGACTCTCATGTAACCATATCATGAACATTAGTAGAGACACTTTAGGTCAAGTATGCTCCCGTCAAAAACGCATTGTCTATGCACGGGGTCATTACTTTAGACCTAGGACAACTCCACAATCTAAGGTTCTGATATTAACATTCCTTGCAAAGTGGGGGATAGATAAGGAAAATGGGCCTCTACAACAATTGCATAAAGCAGACTACATATCCAGAATCCTGGAATTAAGTCAATAACTTGTTAAATCAATATAACCCTACCCTAGGTCAAAGATGTTGGTTATGTTTATCTGCTGACCCTGCATCTTATCATGCTGTGCCTGTTAAACCACAACTCTGGGTTAGAACAAAGGCTACAATTATCCTTGAAGGGGATAGTAGAGATAAAGTACCTGTCACACCGATACAAGGAGATTTTTATGAGGCATTCAAAAGACTAGGTAAAAGCCGTTTTCCTATTGCAGGCCTAATAGCTACCTCATAGGAATGCCTTCTCTGTGTATAAAGAGAAGGCCAACCAGAAACTTGGTAGGCCTGTAGGGTCCCTGACAGAACAACAATGTCAGTCAAAAATATACCTTGGCCCTAAAATGTACTTGATGGATATAAAATTAACAAAGGATATGTTTCCCTCTGCCCACCACCTATTTCGACAAAAGGTTACTTTCTTAACACCATCAGAAATGAGCTTTAAGAAAGGAAAGTGGGGAGGATGGAATATGTCCTTTGAAAGCTGTCCAAACCATTTCAACCTCCACGGTTTCCAGTTTGGTTAAACTTTAAGATCAAATAAGGTTTATGTATCCTTTTTGAAGGACTAATTCTCAGATAAACAAAAGGACCCTTCACTAGAAATCCCATTGCAACCACTGGCAGGTGGCAGGGACTCTAGCGGTCTGGACTAATGAAGACCATCGTAGGAATCATGCTTTCTCTATGAACATAGGAGTATGCATAGAGGAAAAAGGAGTGTTCTTTTTGTGTGGAAAGAGTGCATATTTATGTCTTCCAACAAACTGGACAAGAACATGTACATTAGTTCACCTTTTTCTTAAAATAGGTGTTGTCAGTGGAGAACATACTATCCCTGTTCCCCTTATGGGACATGTTCAGAAGAGGGTCCCAATGTTGATCCCACTATTAGCAATCATGGGAATTGGGACTACACTTGGAACAGGTGTAGGTGGTCTGACACATTCTGTAATACAGTTTCAGCAATTGTCAGAAGAGCTTCAAGAGAGCTTGAACCAGATTGCTGGAACCTTGGTCAAAGTCCAAGATCAGGTAGATTCCTTTGCAACAGTAATTTTACAAAACTGATGTGCCTTAGACCTCCAGACAGCTGAGAAAGGAAATCAGGTGTGGTCAAGGATGGTGCTAATGAATTGCAGGATAGGGCTTCCAAAATAAGCCACAGGTTACAGACAGCAGATATGTGGTTTTCTTGGTTGCCTGGATCTGGCAGGATAAAACAAATGTTATTTTTGTTAATACGCACTGAAGCAGGTCTAGTTTTTATTTCTTGTATAAATCCTTTGCTTAAACAACTATCAAAGAGAGCGGTAAAGGAACTGCAATCTGAAAAGGAGTTAGTTTTAATGAAAACTCTCATCGATCATCAGGATAGCTCTAATGCCCTTGAAGAACATAAAGATTCTAAGGCAGACCCATATGAGAACATGGGACCTATAGAAAGGTGGAGAGAATCTCCCCAAGAATCAAGAGAGTAATAACAATCAAGAACTACCTATCCTTTACTTTTATTATTATATTTTGTTAGACTCCATATATGGTAGATTTGTTTATTGGAACCTAGTACACAAATAGTGGAAGTTTATGTATTAAAAAAAATAATAAACAAACTTCCAAAGGGGGGGATAAAGTGGGAGCGTTTGGATGGCCACTGGATAAGTTTATATTCACCATATTCTAAAAGATATTCTAAAAGCAACTATATTCTGAACGCAAGAAATACACCCAGCTGGAGAGAATACAAGGCCAGCATAATCTCCTCTAACACTCTAAGAGGCCCCCTAACTTGTCAGAAGAAAGGAACAATCCTAATAACATATAGCTAGAGGTGGTTAGGTCAAGGATACCCATCTGGTTGGGAATTCATCCATCATTAAAGAAGAAGTTGTACTTTAGCCAGTTACAGAAGAATTATGATTGTTTGGCAAGGACGATATAAAATTTTAATAATTAAGAAATGTCAATAACAAATGTATGTTAACCATATATGGAAAGTTGCTGTGTTAGCAGAATCCTTTGTTTAGGGAAGTATATAAGTGTCATACAAGCATGGAGACATTACTCAGAGCCAAGATTGGAACTTGGCTTTTGAGCCTTTGCGCAAATAAACTCTCTCTCTGACTGACCCAGGAATGTTGCTTGGTCACTTCATTCCATAACACAAATGCCTGAAAAGTCATATTTTTATGGCTCTCTGAAAAGTTACTAAAGTGGGGGAGGGGTGTTTTAGGACTGAGGATAAGCTGTCCCAAAGTAATGAGGGCCACCAAGGATCCTAGGCTTTCAGTGATTTCTGATTTTAATTTGGGTGACAAAGACCTCTTGACTCATTTTTATGTATTATCATTTAATTTGCAAGTAAAAAAAAAAATTAGCTCAAAATTTGAAAAAAGAGCCAAGAAAAAGATAGAGAAGAAACACTGTTCACCACAAAATGGAATGCCATGAAGACAATATAAATAAAATGCAGGATCAGAAAGAAATCTGCACAAATGATGAGCATATCTTCAGAAACTAAGGATTTCTGGATAAAATATAAAACTTTCTGTTAACATGCGCTAGTAACTGGAAATGAAAAGAAAAAAAATCAACATTTTAGAAATTGAAAATATCAAATTTTAATTCAACAAAATATCAACCCAAACTTTCTGATCGACAAGCTTAGTGTCTTAGCCACTGAGCCACCTAGTCAGGCAATCAAAAATGGATGCAATATTCCAGGTGTGGTCTTACTAAGGGTTTATAAAGTTGTATTAATACTTCATGTGATTTTGATTCTATGCATCTTTTTATACAAACAAGGATTATATAAGGATTTTTTGACTGCTGCCACACACTGCTGGCTCATGTTTAAGTGACTAGGACTCCAAGGTCCCTCTCACAGTTATTGTTTTTGAGCCAGGTTTTGCCTAATCTGTACTTGTACCTTTGGTTTTTCCTGCCCAGGTGTAAAACCTTGCTTTTTTCCACATTAAATTTCATGTGTTGGATAGGGCGCATTGTTCAAGTCTGTCAAGATCTTTTTGGATCCTGAGTTTGTCTTCTGGGGTGTTTCTGCCAGATTAGTGTCATCTGCAAATTTGATGAGTTCCCCTTCTATTCCCTCATCTAAGTCATTTATGAAGATATTGAAGAGTTTTGGGCCCAAGATGGAACCTTGTGTAAAGTAACCATTGCTTACTTCCCTCTATGTAGATGTAGTACAGGTAATCCCTGAGTTACAACAGCTTAGCGACTGTTCAAAGTTATGACATAGCCCCAAGTACTTACAGCCCAGTCCCAAAGTTACGAATGTTGCAGTACCACAGCTGTTGTGTGCAAGTTACAAATCCATCTGGTGATGATGCTGTCTTTCCCACATTTTTTCTACACCACTTCACCAAGAGGTAATCTGTGGTCTACTTTGTTGAATGCCTTCCTTAAGTCTAAGTATACTATGTCCATAGTATTTCACTGGTCTACTAATTTAGTCACTTTGTTAAAGAATGAAATAAGATTGATTTGGCATGACCTGTTTTTAACAATCTTGTGCTGGCTAGTAGTTAGATCTTTTCTAGATGGGTGAGGCTGTGAAAATATTTACAGACCCCTCACATCCTGGACATAAACTGTTTCAACTCCTACCCTCAAAATGACACTATAGAGCACGGCACACCAGAACAACTAGACACAAGAACAGTTTTTTCTCGCCATCACTCTGCAAAACAAATAATTCCCTCAACACTGTCAAACTAAACTAAACTAAGTCTGCACTACTATTAATCTTCTCATCATTCCCATCACCCATCTCCTCCCATTTATGATTGTACAACTGTAACTTTGTTGCTTGTATCCTTACAATTTATATTGACTGTTTGCTAATATGATTTGCTTATTTGTACCCTATGACTATCATTAAGTATTGTAATTTATGATTCTTGATGAACATATCTTTTATGTGCACTGAGAGCATATGCACCAAGACAAATTCCTTGTGTGTCCAATCACACTTGACCAATAAAAAATTCTATTCTATTCTAAATGTTCACAGATCTATTTTTTATTGTTTTTTTCTAGTGTCTTCCCAGGTATTGGTGTTAGGCTGATTGGTTTGTAGTTTCCTGGGTCTGTTTCCCCCCCCACCCTTCCTTTTTTGAAGATGGGAACCACATCAGCTCTTTTCCAAATCCTCTGGTTGTTCCCCAGTGCTCCAGAATTTTTGAAAGATATGGTGCAATGGTTCTGAGATAACATCTGCCAGCTTCTTCAGAACTCATGGGTATAATCCATCAGGTCCCTGTGATTTATATTTATCAAGGTCAGACAGGTGTTCTCTTACCATTTTCTTGCTTATTTTAATTTTTATTTCTAGTTTGTCTTTTACATTATGTTTTTGGTAGGTTGAACTATAGTTTCTTTTTGCATGGACTGATGCAAAGAATGAGTTAAGTAGCTCTATTTTGTCTCTACTCCGTTACTTCCTTGCCATCTTCTCCCTTTAGTGGACCAACTGTTTCCTTGGCTTTTTTCTTGTTATTTACAGTATATGCTGAAATATGCTTATTTTTTACTTTTGTTACAAGTCTTTCTTCATTCTGAGCCTTTGCTTTCCTGTCTTCATCTTTGCAGATTCAGGCTATATGTTGATATAGTTATGTATCCCTTTTTCCATTTTTTGTACTTTTTGTCTTTCGATTTGTCAGAGAGATCTTTGTGGAACAAGGCTGGTTTCTTCTTGGATTTCTTGTTTTTCTTTTTCAATGGTATTTTGTTGGATTGGGCTTTTATGATTATATTTTTCAGTGGATTTTCCATGCTTCTTGGACTGTCTTCCCCTTTAGGATTTTTATCCATGGCATTTTTCTTAGGCTCTCTCTGAGTTTGTTAAAATCAGCTCTTTTAAAGTTTAACACACTAGTTGAATTATATTATATTGCTTGTGTTTGCATTATATCGAATTCCAATATGATGCGGTCACTCTTGCCCAAAGTTCTGGCAACTTCAACTCCCTCTATAACTTCTTTTTTATTAGTAAGAATTAGGTCCAGTATAGCTTTACTTCTAGTTCCCTCCTCTACCTTTTGGATGACAACGTTGACAGCTAAATTGGTTAGGATTCCATTGGATCTCTCACTTGCTGCAGAGTTTGTCTCCCAGTTGATATCAAAGTAGTTAAACTCTCCCATTACTACTGTGGTATGTTTCCTACATACATTTGTTAATTGATCATAAATTATATACTAATCTACTAGCTAATCATCTTAAAGTAATTATGGGAAAAATTATATACCCTGATCAATCAACCTTTATTCCAAAAGAATGCATTTAGTCCCATCAGAAAACTCTTACATGTTACACTATTCCTTCTGATAAAATTAGTATGTTTTCTCTATCAGTAGGCTCATACCAGCTAGCCTACTGCTTGCTGCCATGGAAAAGTGGAGAGGGGTCAGTGAAGAGCTTTTCATTGCAGCTTTGCAACTACAATCTTGGCTTTGCTTTTCTCTCAAAGGCCATTTCTTCTAGCTTTGGTATGCAGCAGTCCTCTATTTGCCCAGCTACAAGGGGATTGGGCCAGGGGTGAAATGCTCCCAGTTCGGACAGGATTGGCTGATCCGGTAGCGATGATGGCCGGTAGTTCGGAGAACCAGTAGCGATGGCAGCTGGAGGCTCCACCCACCTGCCTTAGCCTCTGCAGTCCACTGGACCCTCTTGCCCTTCTCTTTCTGGGTGCAGCGCTTCTGCATGTTGGGCCACTTCTACACAGCGCTTCTGCTGGTGCCACCACGCAATGGTGAGGAAAAAGAGGGAGGAAAAAGAGGGAAAAAGCAAAGCCAGCTTCAGGAAGTGGCCCAACAGGCAGAAGCGACACGCTCAGAAAGAGACTATGGCTTATTAAATATATTTGTAAGCAATGCTACTAACTTTTGCAAATTCTGGTAATAGTTAAGTGAATTAGGATGAATGGCTTCCTAGAGGGGAATCTCGGAGTTTCAAGAACAGAGCCCTGCTCTCTAGCTCCAAACGCGCTGAGATCGCCACCGGAAGCCACAAATGTCTGCCACTGATGCCTGTGTCGCCCAGGCCGCTGTAGTAGCCGCACTACGGGTAGAGTGCAGCAGGATCCTGCCTGGTAGCGGCTTGGAATTCAGGTCATATGCCAGGGCAATACAAGCTTTGATCCACCTGTTAACCGTGGAGGCCGAGATCTTCAGGCCCATCGAGGCCGGGTTGAATGACACTAGCAGTGCTTCTGTACAGCAAAATGAGGAAGTCCTGTTTACGTAATGGCAGAGGGCATGATGCACGTCAACAGTATGCCATCACTTCTCCCGGTGATCGCGAGGAGATGGGCAGAAATCCGGTAAGATGAGTTCCTGAGCACAGTGAAACCAGGAATTCACCTTGGGGACAAAGGAGGGGTCCAGGCGTAGGATCACGGTACTGTCTCTAAAGATGCTAAGGTCTTTTCGGATAGAAAGGGCAGCCAGTTCTGAGACTCTCCTCGCTAAGGTGATAGCCAGAAGGAAGGCTACCTTGAAGGATAAGTTCTTGAGAGGAACCGACCCTAGGGATTCAAATAGTGGGGACGTCAGAGCCCGCAATACTAGGGTAAGATCCCATAAGGGATAACAATGCACTGTGGAAGGGTGAAAGTTTGTAGTGCCATGCAGAAATCCCGATGTGCAGGTGGTGTGACAGGGATTGATACAGAGCACATGTAATGATCATTGACAAGGCTGCTGTTTGACGTCTTAAGATCGAGGGGGCGAGCCCGTTGTCTAGCCCTGTCTGCAGAAATCTGAGGATGTCTTGCACAGCAGCTGCTGTAGGATCTATGTGGTGGCGGGAACACCAGCGACAGAATGCTCGCCATGAGACCTCGTAGATGCGAGTAGTTGAAGGGCGTCTGGCCACCTGGATGGTACTAATGACTCTATCTGTCAATTTGTCCTTCTTTAGAATGACCTGTTCAAATGCCAGACGGCCAATTGGAGCCATTGAGGTTCCAGATGATTGACCTCTCAGCAGTACCCTCTTCTTTGTCAAGACCTGCTGAATCAGGTCTTGAATGCTTTGGATCCTGTCCAGAGATAGGTACACCTGGCCCCTGACCGAATCTATCACCACTCCCAAGTGATGGAGGCAGGTGGTTGGCCGCAGGTCACTTTTCTCAAAATTGATCATGAAGCCATGATTTTGGAAGGCCTTCAGGACCAGGTCCATGTCTTTGACCGCCTGATTGTGCGATGACGAGAGGATCAAAATGTTGTCGAGATAACAGAAAACTCGGACTGGCAGGGTTCGGAGGGTTGCCGCTACCACCACCACCAACTTGGTAAAGGTGCAGGGTCCTGAGTAGAGGCCGAAGGGCAGCACGCAGTACTGGAAGTGTTGTCCCGCGTATTCGAACCTCAGGTACTGATGGTGATCGGGATGGATGGGTAGATGTAAGTAGGCTTTGCGTAAGTCGACTGACTGAAGCAAATCTCCTTGCCTCAGTCCCACTAGAATCGACCGGAGGGAGTGCATTTTGAATCTTCAGTATCGGACAATGAGATTCAGCTGTTTCAGGTTTAGGATACCCCTCCAACCCCCTGAATTCTTGGGCACAAGGAAAAGGATTGAGTAGAATCCAGACTTGGTCCGGTGGTATCGGTTCTATTGCTCTGATCTCCAGGAGGTGGGCAATCTCCTGTGCTCTTGAGAGGACAGAACCGGGCAGCGTAGAAAGCAACGGGGAGGAAGACTGGAAAATTCGATGGAGAGTCTTGATGAAATCATGTGCTGCACCCACAAATCCGAGGTTGACCGGGCCCATCGTTGATGGAAGAGGTGGAATCTCCCACCGATGGGACCCAAGGACCGGGTGTCACTTGTCCCTTTGGATGGTTTTGTAGCCAGCCCCATGAAATGGTTGTTTGGACTGTTGGTTCTGCCGCGGTCCCGGTACTGTTGTCTGTCTTGATACCGTTCGCTGCTCTGATACTGGGGGCGCTGTGAGGAGGGCCCCCTGGGCCCTGAGCCGGAGCGAAAGGGCTGTTGAAGAGAATACGGGATGAAACGGCGCTCCTGACAACGGTAGGAAGAAGGCAGAACTTTCCTCTTGTCCTTGTTCTCAATCACGACAGGGTCTAAGGCAGCCCCAAATAGCTCCGGTGCCTTATAAAAGGCTCAGCCAGTTTCCATTTTGCTTTGAGATCAAAATAGCCTCCTAGACGTGACAGTGGAGGCGAGGGATCTCGAAGCAAACTTCGCCAAATTTAAGGAGGCATCTGCAGCATATTCTGTGGCGGCGACAATTTTATTTATGTCCTGATGCAGTCTGGTGTCCTCAGGAGGGAGCCTCTCCTACAGCTGTCAAAGCCAGATGAGGGATGCCCTCTTGAAAAAGGATGTAGCTGTTGCTGATCTAATTGCCCAGGCCACCGCCTGATGCGACTTGCAAAAGACCAATTCCGCCCATTTGTCCTCAGCCTTCAGGCTGTCCAGGGCATCCTTGGAGATTACCGAAGTAGAGGCCAGGGTCGCTACCAGATGATCCACCGAAGGCAGGACCAATAATTCCTCCAGTTCAGGTGCCGAACAGTAAAGCTTCTTATCCAGACTGCTGGGAGTAGTTAAGGAGGCTGGTTGATCCCAGGGATTCTGGATCACATCTGTGAACAATTGGGGACAGGGAATAAAGTCTTTTTCCAGTTTAGAGGACTTGAATAGAGCGTTGTGAGGCCCCACCATAGCGTGAGCGGTTGTCCTGACCTCTGCAGGCACTCCCAAATTAGTTGTGTGCTGAGTCTTATGGAGCAGAGATTTAAACAAGGCTGGCCAAAATAGACCCATGAAGGCATCGGGCGTCAAGCCCTCGTCCTCTGAGAACTCGATGTCCTCAGGACAATCCTCTGCTTGATCTGAATCTTCGGATGAAGATGCCTGAGCTTGCGGTTGTTGTGGAGGGGCTTGTTGCTGCTGTTGCACCCCTTGGGCCATCAAAGGCTGTGATGGGGCTTGAGCAGCTTGCTGCAATCCTGCAGCCAGGATTAATGATAATGCAGATGATAACATAGACTGAAGGTCCAGGTGGGGAGCAGATAAGGGCCCTTCTGGCGCACATAGGCCCACCGTCGTTGGGGTAAAGGTCGCCTCTGCCACCCAATGCTGTGGAGCGGGTAAGCCGGCGACTGAGACATCCGGCAGTGAAATAGAAACTCCCTTTGAGTGAAGTAAGGAGTGGCCAGAGATAGGAGGAACATGGGCCGGTGGAGTTAACAACCGTTTGGTCGAGCTTGCAATTCCAGAAGCTGCCCCCGTCGCCAGAGCGGGTTCTGAAGTGCCATAATCTGGGGATGGTAGCGCCTCCCCTGCCTTCTGGGCTTTGGCGCTCTGGCGCTCCAATGACTTATGGCGGCCCATGGTCTCTTTATCCTGGCTGAACTTGTGCGAACAGGTTTTGCGGCTGGAGCTCTCAGACTGCTTCCCCAAGTGCTTTTTTGTGGGGCTTGCCTCGAGTTCTAAATCAGAGGAGAGGTGGGAGTCTGGCATGATTACCAACGGCCCAGTAGTGAAGAAGACCAACTTGTTCCTCTAGGATTATCCTGGCTAGATGGGTACCCAAAGGACCCCCAAATTGCCCAGGGGATTAAGCACTTCCCACTTTAGATGTCTTAGCAGTAGCCCCAAGATCCAGAAATAAGGTCTGTAACTGTTTGCCGCTCCAAGAATGAAAGGGGCCAGCCAGGAAGATGCGTCCAAAATGGCGGCCTGAATGTCCATCAAAATGGCGCACATGTGGCGCGCGATTCAAACAGGCTGTTTGAGAAGCTGCAGACTCACAGTGGTGGCCCAAAGGGCCTACCAAATGCCACGTAGCCCAAGTTGTAGGAGCGCGGCTTACTCAAATTGCAATTGCCTCACCTTCAGCCCCAGTTCCGATGTGTTCCTTTAATTCCACTGAGCTTCCGAAGTCACCAGGCAGCATGGGAGAGAAGCCACGAAGTCGGGGGTGGTTACTGAGGTCAGCACACCCGCCGCAATGTTTTAGATGCAAAACCGGGTCCGCCCCAAGGGGAACGGAGCCTGGCAGTTATCAAAAGCTAAAAGCCCCGAGCGCTCACACATGGGCGGCCCGGAGCCCCAGGACCACCGCACAGCTTAGAGGAGATCTAATCAGCGTCCCAAAGAAAAAAATAAAAATACACAATCAAAAATAAAGCAAAAACCTACGCGAATCCCGAAGAAAGGGAAAGAAATGGAATTCCAATTCCATGCTCTGAGAAAATCACTACAGTGTTTGCCAGCAACTGAGTGAGGACTGGGGTCTCATGGGATTGGAGGTGTGGCTGTACACAGGAAAGGGAAATTTAGCTCTCACTCAGTTGTTGCCAGACACTGGAGGATTTAAACCCATGCATGGATAGTGGGAGCAGCGCTCAGGAAAATTACCACTGCCCATTGCTGCTGCCGTCTATTGCCACTTCTGCACGCCCCATTTTTGGCCTCTGCGTATCCCATTTTTGGCCTCCAAACACCCCATTTTCAGTCTCCATGCATCCCACTTTCAGCCCGTTCCAGGTGGCAGGGATCGCCACCACGTATTGCCACTGCCTGGAACAGGCCAAAAATGGGACACATGGAGGCCGAAAATGGGATGCGCAGAGGCTGAAAATGGGCCGTCCAGAGGTGGCAATAGGTGGCAGCGGCGATGGGCAGTAACGGTGGCAATGGGCGGTGGCGATCCCTGCAACCTGGAACAGCTGATAGGTGGTATTCCAGGAGGCAGATCCAAATGCCAATCAGCTGCTCATGCTAAATCAGGCTGTGCTGAAGCTGACCAGACTGTTGCTATTTGCTGCAAGGAGACAAATTGCTGGGAGGCAGAGGCAGAATTTTTTTTCTTTTTCTTCCTCAAAAGCTAGGTGTGTTTTATAATCCAAAAATTATGGTAGTTTTATTTTATAGTTGTTTTTATAACTCCATTTTTACTATATTGGAGTCCAGAGTCACTTTGGACAGTGAAATGGGTGTCAATTTAATTAATTAATTAATTAAAGCGAGTATTTCATATGTCTAGGAATCAATACCCCTTGAATGAGTTGCAAACTCTGCCACATGCTGATCAAGCATTTTTCGTTTTAGATGAGGAGTTGATTATATGTGATTAGTAAATGATCTAGCTTTAAATAATGCTAAAGTTGATCTGCTATAATTAGCATGCCCAAGATGGTGACTTCCTTGTGATCTGCGATCTTGGGGGGGTAAGATTATGGCTGCGGGGGGGCCTTTGGAGGGCCAAATTTTATCGGCGCTGCCATGGCCTAGACGGAAGAGCGTCTGCGCTTTTTCCTGAGGGATCTCTGGCGCCATGAGACCCCTCAGAGGTCCGTGGAGATCGGTGAGATGGCAGGACAGTGAAAGCGTCCCGAGGGAAGAGAGGGCGGTGACCGGCATTCCTCGGTGGAGGTGGCTATGCCTGGACAATGGCAGTGGTGCCACATCGGTGGCGGCAGCACAGCACCCTCGTTGGGATCCTCGCTGACCCTAAACTGCCCTGGATATGTATTATAGGGGCAGAAGGTGGGCGAGGTGAGGATGAGGAGGCTGGTGGCTGCAATGGTGACACTGGCAGCATTGAAAGGGCGGCTGCCGAGATGAGGAGGAAGCCATTGGTGTTTGGTGTGTGGGAGCGTTGGAGATGCTGGACAACAGCTGCTCGCAAAGTTATTGGACCTCCTAGGCGATTGGGGGGTCTTGTTTTGGCCCTTGGCTGTCCCAGAGACCTTCATGAGGATTTATGGAGGTTGGGTGAAGGGAGCAGTATGGACATTAGGAAGTCCTGGGAAGGGTTCGGAGAGAGCTGGACCATGACTGAGGGTTTTTTCCCCCTATGGCACTTTGTTGCCTCTGCTCTTCTCCTCCCATCTCCCATTTTCCTGAAGCCTGTTTAGGGCTTTTGGGGACAGTCCAGGGGCTGTGCCATGCTGCTCCTGCTAGTTGGACAATATCTCCTTGTGATCTCTTGATCAATATCTTGATCTTCCTGGACATAGGGTGTTTACCATCTTTGTGGGTTGAACTTTGTTTCCGGACCCTGAGGACTGACTTGTTTCCACTTTCTCTCTTAATTGACAGAAGAGCTACATCTAGGGTTGCAAGTCATGATGGAGTTGGTCTACTGCTGCTATCTCAAATCCAGTTTTTGTTGGACAATCTAGGTTGGTTAGCTGCTGTGAGAGGGGGCTGGTCCACCTGCACTGGATCGAAACAGCTTTTTTACTCCAGCCCTTGCCATGAGAGGGCAATGGGGCCTCAGGAATGTCATCTAAATCTGGCATCATGCTCCTTCAGACTGTTATAACATCGAAGTTGATCCCCTGGCTATTGGCCATGGATCATTACCTCCCTCTGATGTCAGATGTACTTGGCAAATGAACTCCATGCTCTGCGACATTCCCCCCTCTCGCAGGTTTGGCCCTCCTCATTATCGAGGGCCTACCTTGATGACAGATTTTGGAATCCGGAGAGGTGGCATGCGGCGAAGAGGGGGTTGTGGGGTTTTGGGGGGAAGTTTTTGGATAAGGTTTTAAAGGGTTCTGGGAGGGGGGTGGGTTTGGAGGAGAACCCGCTGGGGAGGAGGGCAGGTCTGGCTGAAGAGCGTGGTACGGGAGGTGCAGGAATCGGGGTCAAGGAGGGGGTTAGAGCTTGTGTTGTGGATGGACATTCTATCACTACTGTGGGTGGGAGGGGCAGATATGGCAGGAGCAGGGGGCCACATCAGGTTATGGGAGTGGCGTGCTCCGGCCTCCAATGCTCCTCTCGTTCCTGGTTGCACAGACCCTCAGGCCCTGCGCCTTCGGCTGATGCTGTGCAATGCCAGGTCCGTGGTAAATAAAGCCCCCCTCATTTATGATCTTATTCAGGAGGGGGGAGCGGACGTGGCGGGCATTACGGAGACCTGGCTGGGCCGAGGGGGGGGTCCCCTCGTTGAGATGTGCCCACCCGGTTTTCGAGCATTCCATCAGCTGAGGGCACAGGGGAGGGGCGGGGGGGTGGCGGTTGTCATTAGAGGTCTTGGATCGAGGGAGGCCACTGTTCCTCAGACGGCCGGATGTGAGTCCCTCCTTGTGACGTGGGGTCATGGGGTGCAGATGGGCTTGCTGGTTACATACCTGGCTCCCTGCCACATGGTGGCAGCCCTGCCCGAACTGCTCGTTATAGCTGCGGTGGTGGTTGAGACCCCCAGGCTTATGGTAATGGGGGATTTTAACCTGCCATCCGCTGATGATGTGTCTGAGGTAGCTCGGGAGTTCATGGCTTCCATGATGGCCATAGACCTGACCCAGTTAGTTCATGGCTCTATTCACACGAGGGGAAACATGCTGGTTTTTGTCTCTGGTCAGTGGTTGAGTGATCTGGAGGTAGGGGATATAGAGATTGAGCCCTTGTCATGGTCGGATCATTCCCTCCTTTGCTTTGACTTTTGAACCGCAGCACCCCGCTGCAGGGAGGTGGAACTGATGAGGTGGTTCCGCCCCATGCGCCTGATGGATCCGGACAGGTTCCAGATGGAGCTTGGGCCATTCCCTGAGGCGCTGGCTCACGGCTCGGCTGAGGACCTGGTGGCCGCCCGGGTTAGGGCGGCCGCTGGAGCCTTGGATCGGGTCGTGCCTTTGCGGCCTCTGGCCCGGCGCTGGTCTCGCCTGGCTCCTTGGTTCACTGAGAAGCTGAGGGAGATGAAGCACCGGAAAAAACGCCTGGAGAGAGGTTGGAGGGCCAGCCGTTCTGAATCTGACCGAACACTGGTAAGGTCTCATATTAATACCTACCTGGTGGCGATAAAAGCGGCAACGCATAACTATTTTGCCGCTCTTATTGCGTCATCAGATAATCGCCCGGCCTCCCTGGGTGACCCGCTCCCTGCTCCATCAGGAAGTGTGGGAGGACCCCTTGGAGGATAGAGCCGAGGATTTTGTACAGTATCTGTATGACAAAATTGCTCAGATTCGGGAACACCTGGACTCTGACTGGGTAGATTCAGGGGGGAGGACGGAGGCAGGTCCTGTGAGCATTATTTGGGAAGAGTTTGATTCTGTGACGCCCGAAGACATGGACAGGATACTGGGTGGACTGAGCGCAGCCACATGTTTATTGGACCTGTGTCCCTCCTGGTTGGTGCTGGCCTCTCAGGAGGTTACGCGAGCCTGGCTCCAGGGGATTATAAATGCTTCGAGTGAGGGTGTCTTCCGTGCCACCTTGAAAGAGGTGGTGGTGAGGCCTCTCCTCAAGAAGCCTTCCCTGGACCCGGTAGTGTTGGCAAATTAGCATCCAGTCTCCAACCTTCGCTTTGTTGCGAAGGTTGTTGAGAGTGTGGCATGGCAGCTCCCTCAGTACCTGGATGAATCATCGTATCAAGATCCGTTCCAGTCAGGCTTCAGGCCTGGGTACAGCACAGAAACGGCATTGGTCGCATTGGTTGATGATCTCTGGAGGGCTTGGGACAGAGGTTGCTCCTCTGTCCTGGTCCTATTAGACCTCTCAGCGGCTTTTGATACTATCGACCATGGTATGATGCTGCACTGGTTGGAGGAGTTAGAGGTGGGGGGCACCGTCCTACGGTGGTTCTCCTCCTTTCTCTCTGACCGGTCACCATCTGTGTTGACAGGGGGGCAGAGGTCGACCCCGAGGCCTCTTGTATGTGGGGTGCCTCTCGCCCCTTCTGTTCAACATTTATGTGAAGCCACTGGGTGAGATCATCCATGGTTTCGGGGTGAAGTACTACCAGTACACTCATGATACTCAGCTGTACATCTCCAGCCCGGACCACCCCAATGAATGCCCTTGAAGTGATGTCCTGGTGCCTGGAGGCTGTGTGGATCTGGATGGGGAGAAACAGACTCAGGCTCAACCCATCCAAGACCGAGTGGCTGTGGTTTCCGACGTCCCGATATAGTCAGTTGGTGCCATCAGTTGGGGGTGAGTCATTGGCCCCCACGGAGAGGGCTTGCAACTTGGGCCTCCTCCTGGACTCACAGCTGTCTTTGGAAGAGCACTTGACAGCTGTGGCCAGGGGGACTTTTTATCAAGTCCACCTGATCTGCCAGTTGCATCCCTTTCTGGATCGGTACTCATTAAGCACGGTCACTCATGCTCTCGTTACTTCCCGCCTGGACTACTGCAATGCTCTCTACATGAGGCTCCCCTTTAGGAGCATCAGGAGGCTCCAGCTGGTCCAGAATGCAGCCGCACGGGTGGTTATGGAAGCGGCGTGGTGCTCCCATGTGATTCCCCCCTCCTGCGTGAGCTGCACTGGCTCCCGATGGTCTTCCGGGTGCGCTTCAAGGTCTTGGTTACCACCTTTAGAGCACTCCATGGCATCGGACCGGGATATTTACGAGACTGCCTTCTGCCACAGATAGCCTCTCACTGACCAGTAAGCTCCCATAGAGAGGGGCTTCTCAGGGTGTTGCCAGGGGGAGAGCCTTCTCTGTGGGGGCACCTACCATCTGGAACGAGCTCCCCCCGGAGATACGGAGGATCCCGGATCTGCGCACTTTTCTTTTCTTTTTTTATTCAAAAAGTTTTACAAATACAAATTTTCCTCCCCTCCCCCCTATCCCATAACTCCCCCTCCCATAACCCCTACCTCCTCCTACCCTACCCTCCCCTAACCCCCCCAATTCCTCCCCCGACTTCCCTAGGTGAAATCCAAATCATAACATATCATATATTACCCTCCAACAGCTCTAACCCCTGACTACACTATAACTTTCTACATCTTAACATTCAACTGAAAACTATCTGGTACTTCTTTGTTTGGTATTTGTTCTGCACATAATCTATCCATTTCTTCCATTCTAACATGTAAGTTTCTTGGGTTGGTCTTTTAAGTATGCTGATATCTTCGCCATTTCTGCAAAGCTGGCCACCTTCAAAGTCCATTCTTCTATAGTAGGCATAAAGTATGCCTACAATATACTACAATATTGATTGGCCAATATTTTTCCAATATTGGCCAATCAATAATCTAGCTGCTGTAATCATATATAATATCATTTTTGTCTCAGTCACTGAAGAATCCTTAACTATACCCAGTAAAAACAATTGAGGAGAAAATTGCAGTTTTTTCTCCAAAACATTTTGCATAACCCACCATATTTTAATCCAAAAAGCCTTCACTTTCTTGCAGGTCCACCATATATGATAGTATGTAGCGTCTAAGCATTCACATCTCCAACATTCTGCCTGCACATTAGGATACATACATGATAATTTCTTGGGATCTAGATGCCACCTGTAAAACATTTTATAAAAATTTTCCCTCAAGTTCTGTGACTGCATAAATTTAACGTTCTGAACCCATATATTTTCCCACGTTTCCATCATAACTGGTTCTGCAAAATTTTGCGCCCACTTTATCATGCAGTCTTTAACCAACTCATTTTCAGAATCTCTTTCTAACGATCTACGCACTTTTCGACGTGCTCTCAAAACATTTTTGTTCCAGCAGGCTGGCCTGAACTAATTCTCCCTTTTAAACTTTTTAAATTGCTTTTAATTTGTCTTATAAATTGGGTGTTTCTAATCTGTCTTTGGGCCAAAACATTTAATTATTTTAATGGGTTTTTAACGTTTGTATTGTTCGTATTTTATTTTGGCTGTTCACCGCCCTGAGTCCTTCGGGAGTAGGGCGGTATATAAATTTGAATAATAAATAAATAAATAAATAAATAAATAAATAAATTTCATTGGATATTGACAAGACCAGTGGTGGGTTCCTCCCAGTTCCGCCAAGCCAGTAGTGGTGACAATATGATGTCAACGAACCGGTTCTGCCCCCCACCCGCCCGCCGCATTATTCTTACCTTTTACTTGGCCCCACCCCCAATCTATTGCTGCCTCCTGAGTCCCAGCTGATGGGCTATTGGAAAAAAACTGTTTAAACTCTTGCTGCGGGGCTTCAGAGGGCTGCCCTACAGCTGATCAGTGGTAAAAGGCAGTTTGATGGTAGACTGGTGCCTCCAAAAATACATGAGTAGACCGGTGCCTGCAAAAATAAATAGGTAGACCAGTGCCTGCAAAAATAAATGGGTAGACCAGTGCCTGCAAAAATACATGAGTAGACTAGAGCCTGCAAAAATACATGGGTAGACCGATACAGCTCTGCAAGCAGTTAAAAGTCTGTTAGACCAGTACCTCTGCTAAATCCTAAAGAACTGTCACATGACCATCAAGCCACGCCCACAGAACCAGTAGTAAAAAAATTTAGAATCCACCCCTGGACAAGACCCTTGATAAACACATTAGCATAGAAAAATAGGGGGAAAAGATTCTGCCTACCAGGTATTCATCTGGCTAGCCTCCTTAGTTTGGTCAGCTTCAGCAACATTAGTTCACTGGATTTGAGCGTGCGCCCTCATTATGCTCACATTCACCGGGTTGGGGATAAAAAGCAGCTTCTAAAGCACAGCTGATCATCAGAGAGAGAAGCAATGAGAAAAGCAGGCAAAGCATGGAAGATCACTTCACTCGCTAATGCCTTGTTAGGTCTGAAAAACAGATTCGAAAAAGCTATATTTGGAGCATAAGACGCACCCAAATTTTCACCCTCTTTTGTGGGGGGGGGTTGTCTTATACTCTGAAAAATATGGTACATTTCCCTTAGCAAACATGTTAAGCTGCTTAAATGCTGCTAGGAAAGAAAAAGTTGCCATTTTACCAGAGTCCAATGCATATTACAAGGTTGTATAATGTATTATTGGAAATAGATTCAGAAACAGAATTGGTCAAGGATTGTATGATAAAATGGGTACAAAATTTTCAGGAATCAATAATGATGGAAACATGGGAAAAGATTTGGGTTAGAAATGTTAAATTTACGCAAGCACAAAACTTAAGAGAAAATTTTTATAAAATGTTCTATGGATGGCATTTAGATCCTAAGAAATTGTCATGTATGTACCCAAATGTGTAAGCCAAATGTTGGAGATGTGATTGTGACGATGCAACTTATTATCATATAAGGGAAGGGGGATGCAGGGATTTCAGGGGGGGAGCTTTTTTGTAAAACTTTTCAATAAAAGTAAAGAAAAAGAAAAAGTTGCCATTTCTTCAGCTGATCCAGCCTTTCATCAAAAAGCTTTTTGCTTCTCTTGCTCTTCAGCTTCCCTGCACTTTTGAATAATTAATTGCAGGCTGGCCTTGGAGCAAGCAAACACATCACCTCCCTCTTCAAAAGAGATCCCATCACTTCTCACTAGACCAGCTTTCCAGGTTTCCCACCTGTACCCCATGGGAGAGAAGCCGAGGCAACTCCAGAAGAGAACCATCCAAAAGCCCATATTGGCAGCTGCAATGGCCTCAGGAGCAGCCAGCCCAGCCTTCCAAAAGTAGGACAAGAGTCCAGGAAACCAGCTTCCGAGTTGGCGCCACTGTCGTCGTGGACAGTCTTTTATGACTGCCAGTCCCATCGTCCGTCAAAAAGCCGCCCCGAAGCTGAGAGGCGGCTTGAAAAAACTTTCGCTTTGGAGATAAGCGAGAGCCGAGCCGGCGAGCACAGGTAGAGCCCTCTGCGAAGCCCCTGGATTAATTCTGGGGAGGAAGCAGGGAGAGGCTCCCTAAACAGCTTGCTGAAGCTCCGGACCCTGGGACAACTCTGTACTCATGCAGAGTCAGACGACGCGACCAAATTTAAACAGCAAAGATCAAGCAAGTTTAAAAACAAGCAGGGTGAAATCTGGACTGCAAAATTAAAACTGCAAGTATTTGAACTAGTTATTATTGTACTTAAGAACAATATTATTGTACTTAAGAACTGAGACAGAGTGAAAGTGGCTTTAAAATGGCGTCTGGGTTATAGCGGAGAGAAGAGAGCTGAAAGTGAAAGTAACTACCGGGCTTTTGTACTCTAACACGCTACAAAGTAACTAAAGCAACTAAAGCTGCCAGAAGAAGAAAAATCCCTTAGAGACTGGACTGAAGCTGGGGAAATTTTTGAAAAGATTCTGTGGTGGTGAAGAGGAAAGGAAGATTTCTTTTTTTGAAAGAATAAGACTGCATAGCAGCATGGCTTCTAAGCAAACAAAGACAGCTCCTAAAGGTGCAGGGGGAGGGGCACCCCTACGCACCAAAAAAAAAAGCGCAGCCATCAGACTTGCAGACTCAGAGTCAAGAGCAGAAGACTGGATTTAAAGATTTGAAGGAATTTATTGCAGGGGCTCTGAATAATCAAACGAAAGCCGTGCAAGATTTGAACAAAAAATTTGAAAAATCTCAACAGGAGATTAAAGATGTGGTCCAAGAAAAGTATGACAAAATGAAAAATGATATATTGACAGCAGTGACTGGATTGCCAAAAGTGGTTGTTCAGATTGATAAAAAAGTGGGAGAAATTAGTTCAGAATTGGAATCCAAAATGATGGAAGCTGATAATAAAATTGCTAATGTGGATAATAAAACCCAAAGAATTGAAAATGAACTGACTATGATGCAATTTAGATTTATGGAGTTTGCTATAAGACTGAGAGGAATAAAAGAAAACAACAGAGAGGATCTGAGAAGAGATCCTCTTCTCAGATCCCTTTGTGAAGAGACCCTGGCAGTGATGTTAAAGACTAGCCCTGAAGAGATTCTAAGCAGGACTGATAAGGTCTACAGAGTGGCAAGGCAAAAACAGCTGCCTAGAGATGTGGTGATTTATTTTACAGACAGAATAAGAAATGATATCTTGCAAAAATCTTTTGTTTCTACTGTCCAAGTGGATGGAAAGGAAATTGGGATCTACAAAGAGCTGCCACCGAAGATGTTAAGAGTTAGAAAGGATTTTGGATTCCTGGTGAATGAGCTGAAGAAACAGCAAATTCAATTCAGATGGGATGCTCCAGTTGGCATAATACTGAGGTACCAAGGAGAAAGATATTGCCTAAACACTGTTTTAAAAGCTAAAGAATTCTACTTCAATGTTCTAAAAACTGGGTCTGCATCTCCACGTGTATCTTCATCTCCATGTGTAGAGGAGAGTGATAAAGAGAAGGAATTCGAACAAGAGTGTGAGGAGCAGCGGAAGCAAACATATGCAGAGGTGGTGGCTGGAATTCAAGGAGCAACAGGAGGGGGGTTATTGGATGAACCATTGATAGATTTCCCCCTGGAAACCACAAGTGGATCACCTAAGAATACAAGGCAAATAGCATTGGACCTGGAGCTGAAACTACAAGAACCAAGAGATCAAAGTATCACCAGAGCAGCTTATAAGCAATTACAAGAGAAACAACAGCAGCAGAGATCCCTGCCACCACAAGATAAGAATGGAGTTAATACTAAATCACAGAAATCTGAAGCAATGGGAGGAGCCAGGCCGAAGACTACTACATTGGAACAGGAACTTCAGCAAATGCTCTTAAAGCTTCAAAAGGCCACAGATGGGAATTAAATTTTTATCTTGGAATGTGAATGGATTAAACTCACCACAGAAGAGAAGAAAAATATTTCATTATTTGAAGCAATTTAACAATGATATTATTTGTTTGCAAGAAAGTCATATTAGATTGCTAGATCAAAAATACCTGATAAATTCCAAATTAGGTGCACAATTTATAGCATCAGATTTAGAGAAGAAGAATGGGATAGTGATTTATGTGAATAAAAGACTATCAGCCAAAATTGTTAGGTTCAGAGGTAGATGATTGTGGAAGATATTTAGCGATTGAATTAAATACACAAAATGGATTAATATTGGTGATTGGAATTTATGCGCCCAACCAACAACAAGAAAATTTTTATAAATTATTGTACTCTAAAATATTGCAATGGGACTACAGATCTACTTTGCTTATGGGAGATTGGAATGGTGTAATAAATACTAAAAAAGATAAGAGTCTGGCAAAGTCGTCAATACATGCCAAATTACCACAAATATTTTTTGATATGAAAGAAGATTTGGAACTGAAAGATATATGGAGAGAGCAAAACCCAAAAGAATTGGATTTTACCTCTTTTTCAGATAGACATCGATCCTTCTCTAGGATTGATTTTATTTTAATTACAGCTGATCTAATCTCTAGGACAAAGAAAACAAAGATATTTCCGAGAACTTTAACTGATCATAGTCCGGTGTGGATAGAATTAGAAATGGGGAAAAACGAGAGAAGATCATGGAGAGTAAATGAAAATCTGTTAGATATGAAAAGAATGTAAATGAGCTTAAAAAACAAATGAAAGAATTCTTTGAAATTAATTTGAATAAGGGTACCCCTATTGAAATTGCAAGGCTTATATGCGGGGGGTACTAATACATATGAACTTTACACATAAATTGAACCAGCAAAGAAAAAGACTAGAAATGGAAGGAGAAATAAAGAAAAAAGAACAATTACTTATAAAAAACCCAGCAGATAAAAAACTACAAGAAATTATAAAACTTCTGAAAGATCAATTTCAAATGCTCATAGCGGAGCAAACAGCAACTAATTTACAATTTGCAAAACATAACACATTTTGTAATGCTAATATAGCAGGCAGATCGCTGGCTTATACACTGAGGAAGCAGCAGAGTTCTCGAGTTATCGGTAAAATTGAGTATGGAGGGAAGGAAGTCTTTCAACAAAATGCAATCAAAGAAGCCTTTTTAGATTACTATACAAAACTATATGGCAAAGACGTTATACAGAATGAACTTATAGATAAATACTTAGAAGAAGGGAGAGTTATGAAAATTACTAAGGAGCAAAAGGAAAGAATGAACCAACTAATAACAGTCGAGGAGATTATTATTGCAATTAAACAATTGAAAACAGCTAAAGTTCCAGGGATGGATGGCCTAACAGCGGTGTATTACAAGACTTTACAAGCAGAAATGCTTGAACACTTGAGACTTATTTTGTAGCATACAAAAAGGGAGCAAAATATCCCCTTCATGGAAAGCAGCCTTTGTATCGTTGATACCAAAAGAGGAAACAAGTTGCACAAAACCGGAAAATTTTAGACCAATTTCCCTCCTGAATACGGATTATAAAATTTTTGCAAAAGTATTAGTCAACAGACTAATGCCAGTTATGCAACAAGTGATTCATCATGATCAAGCAGGATTTATAGAAGGCAGATATATGAAGTATAATATGAGGCAAATTATAGATTTATTGGAATATCTTGAGAAAAGTAAACAGATCCCTGCAGTGCTTGTGTTTTTGGATGCGGAGAAGGCCTTTGATCGAGTTAATTGGAACTTTCTATTAACGACACTAACAAAGATGGGTTTTGGGGATGAGTTTGTGCAAGCTGTCACAGCAATTTATCAAGATCAAACTGCACAGATCATTATCAATGGAAGTTTAACTACAAACTTTCTCTATAGAGAAAGGGACGAGACAAGGTTGTCCATTATCCCCGTTGTTTATTCTAACTTTAGAAGCTTTGTTGAATAAAATACGAGATTCGAGTATTTGGAATGGAATAGTTATAAGGCAAGAGGACTACAGAATAAGGCCATTTGCAGATTATCTGGTTGTTACCCTAACATGGCCTATGGAATCGGTAATACAGATGAAAGACATTATAGAAGAATATGGTATGGTGTCAGGATTTAAACTGAATCAGAAAAAAACCAAGATGATAGTTAAAAATGTGTCAGATGCTCAGAAAAAGGAACTTGAAAGGAAGACAGGCTTTGAAATAGTAGCAAAGGTGAAATATCTAGGAGTTCATGTTGCAGCTTCAAATACAAAACTTTTCAAAAATAATTATGAGATGTTGTGGCAAAAGGTACAAAGAGAAATGGAAGCTTGGAAAAAACTGCAACTATCTTTACTTGGTAGAATAGCAGCAGTTAAGATGAACGTTCTACCTAGATTTTTATTTTTGTTTCAAATGATTCCGGTGCTTAAAAATGATAAAAATCTGACTGAATGGCAAAAAGGGGTGAACAAGTTTGTTTGGAATGAGAAAAAACCAAGATTTAAGCTAAAAATTATGCAAGATGTTCGTGAAAGAGGTGGCCTTAAAGTTCCAAACCTACGACTGTATTATGAAGCAGCAGCTTTGACGCAAGCGAGTGATTGGTTTGAAATGACAGAGACCGGAATATTAAATATAGAAGGCCATGATTTGGTGCATGGGTGGCATGCATATTTATTTTATGAAAGTAAAGTTGATAAAGTATTCAAGAGTCATATACTTAGAAACTCCTTAATGAGAGTATGGAAGAAGCACCATCTTAAATTGGATTATAAAATACCGTTGTGGTTGAATCTTGGTCATATTACACGGAATATAAACATAAAGTCACTCGGGGGGATTTTATATAAAGAGGTAATTTTTAATGATGGGGGTAGCTTACAATTAAAAACATTAAATACACTGTTGGAAGAAGGGATAACTTTAACTTGGTTACAGTATAATCAATTTCAATTGAGATGGATCAAAAAACTGGTTTAATCCTGTGTGAAGAAGATTTGGTAAGACAGATAAAAGATAAAAGCCAAATGCTTATTAAAAGGGTGTACAATGCTTTGTTAGAAAGAGATTCTGAAAATGAGTTGGTTAAAGACTGCATGATAAAGTGGGCGCAAAATTTTGCAGAACCAGTTATGATGGAAACGTGGGAAAATATATGGGTTCAGAACGTTAAATTTATGCAGTCACAGAACTTGAGGGAAAATTTTTATAAAATGTTTTACAGGTGGCATCTAGATCCCAAGAAATTATCATGTATGTATCCTAATGTGCAGGCAGAATGTTGGAGATGTGAATGCTTAGACGCTACATACTATCATATATGGTGGACCTGCAAGAAAGTGAAGGCTTTTTGGATTAAAATATGGTGGGTTATGCAAAATGTTTTGGAGAAAAAACTGCAATTTTCTCCTCAATTGTTTTTATTGGGGATAATTAAGGATTCTTCAGTGACTGAGACAAAAATGATATTATACATGATTACAGCAGCCAGATTACTGATTGGCCAATACTGGAAAAAAGATTCTATGCCTACTATAGAAGAATGGACTTTGAAGGTGGCCAGTTTTGCAGAAATGGCGAAGATATCAGCATATTTGAGGGACCAGACACAAGAAACCTATATGTTAGAATGGAAGAAATGGATAGACTATGTGCAGAACAAATATCAAACAAAGAAGTACCAGATAGTTTTTAGTTGAATGTTAAGATGTAGAAATTTGTAGCGTAGTTAGGGGTTAGGGTTGTAGGAGGGTCATGTACGTTATAGTAAATGATGGTATGATTTGAATTTCACCCGGGGAAGCCGGGGGGTGGGAGGGACTGGGGGGGGGTTAGAGGAGGGGAGTTAGGGGAGGGGGGAAGGGGAGGGAGGGGGAAAATGGGGGAAAAATTGTATTTGTAAAACTTTTTTAATAAAAAAAAAAGTCCAGGAAACCTAGGGGAACCTCTAGAAAACTTAGCAACTCTCCTGTTCTGGGCATCCCAGGGAAAACCAAAATGAGGTGAAGTGACGCACCCCTTCCCATGCCCAATAGAAGCCACATCTTGGGGACGCAGCTTGGATGATTCACAAAATGGCTGCCCCAATCAAAGCAGCCAGGGAAGTGGCACCCATTTCTCTGAAGGATGTCTCTCCCGCCACCTTCCTTAGACCCAAAATACTCACCCTCTACCAACTATGAAGTGAAAGAGGTTGTGAACAAGGCCCTAAGTTTAGCTAACCATCCTTTTTATTTTTTAAGGAACCTCTGGGAAATCTAGAGGCATTCTTGGCAATGAAGTTGGTTCTGGTGCTTTGCTTTGTACTATACCTGCTTTTTTAAAAATGTTATTCAAAATAATCCTTCAGCAGTGGTAGAATGGGGCAGTAGGCCTCAGGGGAAGCTTCCAAGGGCCCTTTGGGGACCCTAGATGTCTGTAGTGTCATGGAGTCTCTATTTATCTCCCACGCCCAAGGGAAGTCTGTTCTGCCACCTGAGCCTTGGGGAGCTGTCAGCATTCCCAGCTAAACCAGAGAGAAAACACAACCAGATGGCCAACTTAAGTTATCAAGCCCATGCCATAAAGTAAAGTGAGCCAAGCATTCTCCTGTTCTTCTATCCTAACTGGGAAATCCAATCTAGAGGCTGCCTTACAAGCCAGCAGATGGTTGTCTACATCCCACCAACTAGAATGCATCACCTCCATGAAGGATATACAGATCCATAAAGGATGGATGGATGGATATGTGTGTGTAGTGTACATCCTTGAATAAAAAGAAAAAAGTGAATGGAACTAAAGGAAAAAACAAAACAGCTGCAGTAAGGGAAAACAGGTGCCCTGGGTGGAAAAAAAATTGGGTCTGAATGGGGGAAAATTCCACTTCAAGAAAACCAGATGCCGAAAGGGTTAAATGGAAATTAGGTAAAAGGTGGAAAATCCTGGGTGACTTTGGGTCAGGCCCTCTTTCACAGGGTTGTTGTTGTGGTGAAGGTTGCATTAACAGAGGGATAATATCAGATCACGTAAAGTAGAAGTACCGCTTTATAAAAGCCTTAGTAATACTGCATCTAGTTTTGGTCACCATATTATAAAAAAATGTAGAGACTCTGGAAACAGTGCAGAGAAGGACAACAAAGATAATTAGGGGTCTGGAGGATAAAACATATGAATGGTTGATGGAATTGGGTATGTCTAGGCTAGTGAAAAGAAGGGGCGACATGATAGCAGTGGTTAAATATTTGAGCGGCTGCCACAAACATGGGGGGGGGGTCCACCTATTCTCTAAAGCACCCGGTGGTGGGATTCAATTTTTTTTACTACTGGTTCTGTGGGCGTGGCTTGGTGGGCATGGCATGGCTTGGTGGATGTGGCTTGGTGGAAGTGGCAGGGGAAGGATACTGTAAAATCTCCATTTCCACCTGATCAGCTGGGACTTCGGAGGCAGAGAATAGATGGGGGTGGTGCCAGTCAGAGGTGGTATTTACTGGTTCTCTGAACTACTCAAAATTTCCACTACCAGTTCTCCAGAACCGATCAGAACCTGCTGAAATACCTCTGAAAGCACCAGAAGGTAGGACAGGAAGCAATGGATGGCACCTAATCAAGGGAGATCCAACCTAGAACTAAAGAGAAATTTCCTAACAGAACAATTAACCAGAGGAATGCTTCCCTCCAGAAGTTATGCATGCCCCATCACTGGAGGCTTTTAAGGAGAGACTGGACTTATTCAGGACAGTATAGGATCTCTTGCTCAAGCAGGGAGTTGGACTAGAAGACCTCCAAGGTCCATTCAAACTCGGTTATCCTGTTATTCTGTTAACATTCAGAAGCTGCTTATAGATGATTCAGAAGAAAAGGAGTCTTGGGGATGCACTACAAAGAGGGTCAGGAGTTACTGTATCCCAAATAGAATATATCACATCAGAAAGATTGCTAACAGAGGCAGAATCTCCCCTCTCCTTGGCCTTTACATAGGCTCCCCTTCAGAGCGATCTAGACCAGAAGAATAAAATGAGGGAGGGTCCACAGAACAAAATCACTCTAATTAGTTGGAATGTGATTGGATGGTTGTCCAAATGCAGAGACATGACCTTTATAAGCTTCGTAAATACATTTGATGTCTTCTTGCTGCAAGAAATCTGGCTTCCAACAGCCCTGACGTTAAATAACTATACAGCTTACACTTTAAACGCTGTAGCAGGGGGAGGTAAGACAAAAAAGGGGGAGGTTGAGAAGAAAACATGAGATCAGGAGCTTATGGAACAAATTGGAATGTTATTCGATTAATTTACTTAACGCATGCACATCAACATATATATTAATAGGGGGAGATTTAAATTCAGGAGTTGGCCGCAACAATGAAACTCTATACATACAATATAATTAACCTATTTTAGAATCTGACTTTCTTCCTTGTACAAGGAACCTTGTTTGTACCTAGCCCAAACAACTAATAGGCTAAATCTTTACATCTTGAATCAGACCATCCTGCAGAGTTTATATATTAGAATGGACCCAAGAGACCCACAGACTTTGTAATTTGTAATAGACTTTGTAATAGACTTTGTAATTGTATCTGGAAAGTTTTTAGAGTTTCTTGACTCTTTTTAAAGTCTCCCCCAAGTGATAGCGATAATTTGCCCCCACAGAGAAGGCTCTCTCCCTTGGAACTACTAGACAACATTGTTTAATGATGGTACTATGAGTAGGCCTACTCTGTGAGAGCGTATTGGTTGGTGGGAGGTTATTGGTTGCAGCAGGAGGTCTCGTAAGTACTCAGGTCCTAAGCCATGGAGCACTTTAAAGGTAAGAACCAACACCTTGAAGCGCACTCGGAAGCCACCAGAAGCCAGTGCAGCTCGCGTACAAGAGGTGTTACATGTGAACGCCATGTTGCTCCCATAATTACTCGCGCGGCCACATTCTGCACCAGTTGGAGCTTCTGGGTGCACTTCAAGGGGAGCCCCATGTAGAGAGCATTGCAGTAGTCAAGCTGGGAAATGACGAGGGCTTGAGTGACTGTGCGTAATGAGTCCCGGTCTAGAAAGGGATGCAATTGGCAAATCAGGCGAACCTGATAGAAAGCTCCTCTGGCTACGGCTGTTATATGATCTTCTAAAGACAGTCGTGTGTCGAGGAGGATGCCTAAATTGAGAGCTTTCTCTGCGGGGGTCAATGACTCATCCCCAATAGTTAGTGATGGGACTAACTGGCTGTACCAGGATGCTGGCAGCCATAGCCACTCAGTCTTGGAAGGGTTGAGTCAAAGCCTGTTTCTCCCCATCCAGACCCGTACAGCCTCAAGGCACCAGGACATCACTTCAAGGGCATCATTGGGGTGGTTTGTGGTGGAGATGTACAGCTGAGTGTCATCAGCGTACAGATGACATCACCCCCAAAACCACGGATGATCTCCCCCAATGGCTTCACATAAATGTTGAACAGGAGAGGCGAGAGGACTGACCCCTGTGGCACCCTGCAAGTAAGGGGCCTCGAGGTCGATCTCTGTCCACCTGTCAACACTGACTACGACCTGTCATAGAGGTAGGATGAGAACCACTGTAATACGGTGCCTCTCACTCCCAGCCCTTCCCACTGGTGCAGCATGATACCATGATCAATGGTATCAAAAGCCACTGAGAGATCTAATAGGACCAGGATAGAGAAACTTCCCTTATCCCGAGCCCTCCAGAGATCATCAACCAACGTGACCAATGCTGTTTCTGTGCTGTATCCAGGCCTGAAGCTGGACTGGAACGAGTCTAGATAGACAGCTTCATCTAGGTACTGTGGGAGCTGTCGTCTCACCACACTTTTGACAACCTTTGCTAAAAAGCGAAGGTTAGAGACTGGACAGTAGTTTGCTAAAACAGCCAGATCCAGAGAGGGCTTCTTAAGGAGGGGTCTCACCACCGCCTCTTTCAAGGTGGGAGGTAAGAATCCCTTGCTCAGAGAAGCGTTAATAATTCTCTGGAGCCAGCTCTGGAGCCAGCGTTAATAATTCTCTGGTAGCCAGCACTAGCCAGGAAGGGCACTGGTCCAATAAACATGTGGTTGCATTCAGCTTCCCCAGTAACCTGTCCACATCCTCAGGAGTCACAGTATCAAACTCATCCCAGATAATGTCCTCAAGATCTGCCCACATCATTTCATCCGAATTAACCCAGTTAGAGTCCAAGCCTTCCCGAATCTGAGCAATTTTATCATGCAGATATTGTGCAAAATCCTCAGCTCATCCTTGCAGAGGGTCTTCCCGGGTTCTCAGCTGGAGTAGAGAGCAGGTAACCCTAAACAAGGCAGCTGGGCGATTATCTGCCGATGCAATAAGAGCGGAAAAATAGTTACATTTTGCCGCTTTTATCGCCACTAAGTAGGTCTTAATATAAGATCTCACTAGTGTTTGGTTGGATTCAGAACGGCTGGTTCTCCAACTGCTCTCTAGGCATCTTTTCCGGCGTTTCATCCCCCTCAGTTCATCAGAGAACCAAGGAGCTGGGTAGGCTCGACGTCGGATCAGAGGCCGCAAAGGCACAATCCGGTCTAAAGCACCAGTGGCCATCCTATCCCAGGACGCCACTAGGTCTTCCACCGAGTCATGAACCAAGGTCTCAGGAAATGGCCCAAGCTCCATCTGAAACCTATCAGGATCCATTTAATTGATTCTGCCTCCCTGTG
Organism: Masticophis lateralis; assembly: GCA_030761175.1. Lineage (NCBI taxonomy): Eukaryota > Metazoa > Chordata > Lepidosauria > Squamata > Colubridae > Masticophis > Masticophis lateralis. The sequence continues at coordinate 24,782,871 of JAUDYJ010000012.1, read as the reverse complement.
GTGGGTTAAAGTGATCAGAAGGTCAAGCTTAAGGAGAGAATGGTCTGACCATGACAAGTGTTCGATGACTATATCCCCTATATCTAGACCATTCAGCCACTGGTCACAGATAAAGATCAAATCCAGAGTGTGTCTCCTGGTGTGAGTAGGGCCATGAACTAATTGGGTCAGGCCCATGGCCATCATGGAAGCCATAAACTCCCAAGCCCCTTCAGATGGATGGCAGGTTGAAATCTCCCATAACCAGTAGTTTAGGAGTCTCAACTGCCATCTCGGCTATTACGTTGAGGAGTTCAGGCAGGGCTGCTGATACGTGGCAGGGAGCCAGGTACGCAATCAACAGGCCCATCTGTAACCCATAACCCCACTTCACGAGGAGGGACTCACATCCAGTTGTCTGAGGGACAGTGACTTCCCTAGGGCCAAGACCTTCCTTTATAATGACCGCCACACCTCCACCCCTGCCCCGAGTCCTTGGCTGATGGAATGCACGGAAACCTGGTGGGCACATTTCTACGAGGGGGACCCCCCCTTCATTGCCCAACCAGGTCTCTGTAATACCTGCCAGGTCCACTTTCCCTTCCTGAATTAGCTTTGTGAAGCTTTGTTAGCCGCGGACCTGGCGTTGCATAACATCAGCCTAAAACTCAGGCTCTGAGACCTTGAGCAACCCAAGGAACGAGAAGAGCTTTGGAGGTCGGAGCACGCCACCGCTTGAAGATAGTGGGTGCGTATCCCCGACATGATTTGGCCTCCTGCTCCCACCATATCTGCCCCTCCCAACCATAACCTTGATGGAACAGCCCATTTCCATGCCAGTATTAAGGCTGCCTATTCCAAGTTCCAAGTTTCCTATGATGTAATTTTGTGTTGACGTTGGCTTCACTTTTGGAAAATTATTTGCTAACCCCTCCCTCTGTTGATTGCCCCCCAAATCCACATGATCCACCCTGTTTATACCCACCCCACTTTCAGAAGCCTTTAAAATTTTGGTTAGAAAATTAGATAAGAAAGCTCTTAATCCCCTCTTAGCACCGTGCCACCTCTCGGGATTCCAAAATCCGTCATCAAGGTAGGCCCTCGATAATGTGGAGGGCCAATTTGCGAGAGAGGGGAGTCTTGCAATGCCAAGAATTCGGTCACCAAATATATCTAGTAAGTCAGATGGGTATAGCATTATAGTAATTTGCACATTACATGAACAAACAAAGGTCAAAGTAAGATGTAGCTTGAAGGATACCTGACAGTATGAATTCCAACTTACCAAAGGCGTAAGACTAGGTTGCATACTGGCACTTCTTTTATTTAATTGTTATGTGAATGATGTGTGTAAAACAGCTGGAGAGGAAAAGATTTTTTCAAGGACCTCAATAAGATAATAATGAAATACATCTGGCAAGGAAAGAAGGTCAAAATTAAAATAAAATGTTTACAGGATACTTGGGAGAAGGGAGGCCTTGGTTTACTGGACTGGGAGTTATATTATAAAGCAGCATTGTTAAACTGGATTAGGGAATGGATAGACTTAAAAAACAAGAGAACGCTATACCTAGAGGGATTCGACTTGAGCCAAGGCTGGTACACCTTTTTGTGGGAAGGCACAGACAAGCAACATGGGTACTTTCAGAGACACATTATCAGAGACTCATTATACAAAACGTGGCAAGAAATCAGACAGCAACATTACACTAAAATCCCGCGCTGGTTGTCGACTATGGAGGCTTTAACCTATCCAAACACCATAGAAATAGGAAAAATGAGGAATTACCAAGAATTATTGAGTAGTGAAGGAAACCTACATACGCGGCATGAACTGGAAAGTCGGGGTATAGTTATCAACTGGTGGCCATACCTCCAAATAGAGTCAAGATACAAAGCATATCAGATACAATATGGATTTCAGACTGAACCAAATGAATTAGACAAAATATTAAAAAGTACAGATGAGAAAATGATAACTAAAATTTACAGATATCTAATAAAGTATAAATTGGAGGAGGAAACGGTGAAAGAAAATATGATAACATGGGCAAGAAGTATAGGACATAGCATGGAATTGGATAAATGGGACAAATTATGGACAGAAAATCTTAAACTGACAATGTCGATTCCATATAAAGAAAACCTTTACAAGATGTTCTACAGATGGCACCTTCCACCAGCACGCTTAGCTAAAATGTTTCCAAATATGTCACCAATGTGCTGGAAATGCAAGTCAAAAAAAGGGTCATATTATCATCTCTGGTGGTCTTGTAGAAGAGCGCAACATTATTGGCAAGAAATCAAGATAATGATTGAAGAAATAACGAAACAGAAGGTCGACATGAAACCGGATTTTTTTTTTTATTTGGAATGACCACACCATAATATACTAAAGAGATAAAATATCTTACTATTCATATCTTAATAGAGGCACGTATAGTATACACTCAAAATTGGAAATCAGAACTACTACCAACAGAAGAAAAAATAATTGCAAAACTAACAGAATGTGCAGAAATGGACAGACTCACAAAAGAACTACAAGAGAAAGAGGACACCGATTACTATTTAGTCTGGCAAAGATGGTACTCCTGGCTAGAGGGAAAGATAGGAATAATAAAATAATACTTGTGGAGAACCTAACCAAGAAACACAGACATTTACATATGATGAAGACTGTGTGACTATATGTATAAACAGTTAGAATGATTATTAGAAAGTTATATAAAAGTAATTGATACTTTCATATAGAGGAAAATTCAAAAAATAGAGTATAAACCTAAGACTTGGATATGTATAAATGTATAAAAAAGTAAACACGTAAAATAGATATTTAATAGAGAAAAAACAGGTGAAATAGAAAATAATCACTGATGCGATAGTTTTTCAGAAGTCAGTCGGTGGACTGAATTAATGTTAGTTTGTTTTTTTGTTTTTGTTTTTTTGTATTGTCTTAATGTATATATGTTTGTATGTATTTTTGTTTCACATTTTTGTTCAATTTACAAAACTTTACTCGTCACTTTCCCACTAGACCTGTTCACTCTTTCATCCGTGGGATCCTCCGAATCCTCATGCCCCCACAGGGATCCCCAAAACGCGATGATTGATAGCATTGAGGGGCGCAGTCACCCGCTCCACGCCATGCCGCTGTAACCGGAAGGCTTCCACTAGACTGGAAGGCTCTGTCAAACCAACGCGGTGAGTCTGACAGTTAATGTCAGACTTGAAGCCATAGCCGCCGACAATCTAAGAAGGAAGCAATTGGAGATCGGAGGCTGTGGTGTTGGGACTCTGTTGTACCACGCCTATTTTGCTGTTTCGGACACCAACGAAGGAGCCGGTGGATGCAGGTCATGAGAAACTTGAAGAGGCACTAAGCGGCGACTGCAACTCTAGAGCGATTTGCATATGGCGAGACCTGACACCCGGCACGGAGTAGGAAAGGGAGAGGAGTGATTGTGACTCTCGATTTGTGGAATCGGCGGGGAAGATCCTGAGTAAGAGAAACTGAACTGAACTGAGATTTGTGCAAGGAAACCACATTTTTATTGCTGCTGGGAGGAGAGCGGAGGGAGAGTCAAGTCAGAGGCTTAATTGGAAAAATCCATCCCGAGAAGCAGGAAGCGAGGCCATTACGGAGAACTGGAATCTGCCAGTCATTAGAAGACTAACAGAGTGACTTCCGTGCTTGAGTGACTTGGGTTAGCGTTAATTTTTGCCTGCCGGATTTGGAAGGGATCGACGGCTCAGAATTGATTGTGTGAGATATTTCTATCAAAATTGTAGTATTGAATTCTAGACTGTATCCTAGATGGTATTACACTTTAGTTTCTAGCCCATTCCCGGGATTAGCTGGGGCCTCTCTCCCCAGTGAAAGAGAGTTTTGTATATTGAGTTACTTCACGAAACTGTCCTTCCTGGACCTAATTGGAAGATCTTCATGGTTACTTACGCTAGTCTAACTTCTGTATTACTATTAATTATTACATTGCCGATGAATTTCTATTATTAATTATTAATTACTAATTATTAATTACCATTTAACTTATCATTAGATAGCACTCTTATAAGATATTCTTATTTATACATTTAGATATATCAATACTTTTCTATATTTAATGTTACGGTTAGCTTTGGTTGTATTAGCCTAGCTGAATAAGTTCTGTTGCATTCACTTTTATCATAATTAATTAATTGTTTTTTTTTCGTTTGATAATTATTACCTTAATAAGTTATTGGATTTAGTGGACCATTTATAGTATTTTTAGTATCCTGCTAAGTAATTAAGAAATTACAAGCTCTAGCGTGCCTGATTAGGACCTTTTCTATTGACATTTAATTAATTAATATAAATATAGCCTAAGTAATTTTTTAAAATATTTATTAGTGGAATCAATCTTCCTTAATCCATTTTATTTACCTAATTGACATAGACTGGAATTAATTAACTTGATAGATTGATTTATTTAAAGAAGGTTTAAGACAAGGAATTAACAGAAATCAAGAGGAAAACTCTTAAACCAATAGATTCTCCATTATATTGATATATCCCCGATATTTAATATTTAAAGTTCAGACCTTTCACAGCTAAAAAGGGGAAAACAGGTACCTTAATTTGATTCTTTAGGAGTAACGCTCAGGAGATTTTGTGACAGCCCCGTTGAATGCTCATTTGGGAAAACATAGAATTCATAATAACAGAACAAAAGGCTATTCTGAAAGAAATGGCAAATATGACTACAACAATTCAAAAAACTGGTAAAAAAGTTCCATCAAATCTCACTTTAGCGTTGTCATCTCCAGCTGTTCAGAAGCCCTCTGATGGCTTACAGAAACCAGACAAACTACCAACGACGCCATCACTGCAAACAGTCCAGCCCTCTTTGTTACTAATACAGGAAACGATGCTAGCTATGCAGGAAAAACTTACTAATAACCACACTGAATTAAAGCTAGATATGCATGTGTTGGATACAAAGATGAGTGAGATTCAGGCGTCAATTGCTAATAATGAAAAAAGAATCCAAAAAGAATCCATTCAAAGAAAGAATGGATCTGAACGAAAAGAAGTTAGAGTAGGTAAATCCCTCTCGGCCCAGGGTAAGGTAACGGAAGATACATTGGTTCATCTTGAAATGGATAAGGCCTCATTTTACCTTCAATTTCAAAATATTGCAGAAGAAAAAGATGAAGATTTAGGAGATAAAATGGCGGAGTTAATAGCAGATATACTCCAGCAAGACAAACTGGAAATTATTAGGGAGCTTGATGAGATATATAGGGTTCAAATGAACTACGTCAGAAGAAATAAGCTCCCTAGAGAGTCCATGTAAGGTTTGCTAGGAGAAAAGTGAGAGATACCCTTTATAAAATTGCGAGAGATGAACCAATATTGTATAGAGGGAAGGAAGTGATTATACTCAAACAAGTACCAAAAAGGGTGAGAGAGGGAAGAAAGAACTATAGATTCTTGACAAATCAGTTAAATAGAAGGAATATAGTGTTCAGATGGCTACTGCCAGAGGGCTTGTTAATTTCCTGGCAGGGAAGGAAGATAAGAATCAACAATCCAAGTGTAGCACAAGAGTTTCTGGAACAACTGAGAGGAGAAGAAAAGGAATATAACAGTAAAGTGGATGTTGAAACAGTAAACACAGAGGAAGAGTCATCCCAAGAACAGAGCACTAGGGAGGATATAGAAAAAGGGAAAAAAGAGAAGTAGAAGGGGAAGAAACAGGAAAGAAAACCCGACCGGTGAGAGCAGTAACACTAAAAAATAAGAACTAGGCAGTAACCACAGACACTAGGAATGAATGGCTTAAAAATCTTGTCACAGAATGTTAACGGTTTTAATGACTATAGGAAGAGAAAGTTAATACTGTCAAAACTGGTAAAATTCAATCCGGATATAATTTGTATACAGGAAACCCATATAAAAAAAGATGAGGCTAAATAATTAGAATTCCCCAAATTCGGTAAAGTATTTGTGTCTTTAGCGGAAAAAAAACGGGGGGGATCTCAGTTTATGTTAAGAAAGAAATAGAGGCGGAATTAAAATACCAAGATTCTAAAGGCAGAATCTTAATAATTGAGATAATGAGGGGCAATTCCAAATTGATATTGGTGGGGATATATGCCCCTAATAAAAAACAGGGACTTTTCTATCGGAAACTGCACGAGCAACTTGGAAAATGGGCTGATAGCGAAGTATGTATGCTAGGGGACTTTAATGGGATTACAGACCCTTCCATAGATTATAAAAGCGGGAAAAATAAAAAGAACAAAAGACTACCCCTCCAAAGAGCTTTTTTGATTTGGTAGACGAATTAAACTTAATAGATATATGGCGAACGCTCCACCCATTAGATAGTCAATACACTTTTTATTCACCGCCTCATAACTCATGGTCCAGAATTGATATGGTTTGGGTTACCAGGAAACTAGGCTTGCAAATACAGAAGGTTGAAATAAATATCAGTTCATGGTCAGATCATAGATTTCTGGAAATAAATTGGTTTCAAGCGAGAAAGAGAACACAAAAGAGGTGGAGATTAAATACGTCTGTATTGAATGAAAAAGTTTGTAATTAAATTAAATGAAGAAATTAAGCCGTTTTTTGCTGAAAATGGAAATAAAGGAACAGCTAGAGAAATAGTGTGGGACACTGTGAAAGCTTATGTGAGAGGGGTGACTATCTCTTATATGGCGTATAAGAACAAGGAAAAAAGAAAGGAGAGAGAGGCCCTCACTAAGAAATTAGAAGGGGCGGAAAATAATCTATTGCGGAGGCCGGGAGATGAAATATTTAAAGAGTGTTGGAGGCTAGCGAGACATAGGCTGAATATCTTGGATCAGGAGGAGATACTGGGCAAAATAAAGAGAGCTAAATGTTATCTTTTTGAAAATGCTAACAAGTCTGGTAGGTGGCTCGCATATAAACTCAAAAAACAGAATGAAAAAAGTCAAATTTTGGTATTGGAGGACTCCAAAGGCAACCTCTTGACAAAGGAAGAGGATAAATTAGGCCTAGCTAGAGACTTTTATGAAGCATTGTACAAACAAGAAGAGGTCGAGGCTGAAGCAGTAGAACAATATTTAATGGAGGCTAACCTACCACAAATAACTGAGGAAGAGAAGGATATATTAAACAGACTGATCACAATAGAGGAATTGGAAACCGCCCTTACTAAAATCAAAAAAAATAAATCTCCAGGCCCTGACGAACTTCCAAGGGAAATATATGCTAAATTTGAGGAACCACTAAAATTAGAACTACTAGGGATTTTTAATGAGGTATTGATAGGTGTAAGTATACCCGAGACATGGAGGGAAGCGTACCTCTCACTGATTTTGAAGGAAGGTACCGATCCTAAGCATATAGCAAATTATAGGCCAATCTCTTTATTAAATTCCGATTATAAACTCTTTATGTCCATCATTGCGGAAAGAATGAAGAAAATCTTAAATATTTGGATCCATAAAGACCAAAATGGGTTTCTCCCTGGGAGGCAAATCAGGAATAATCTGAGAACAGTATTAAATGTCATAGAATATTATGAACACCATTCTGATAAACAGCTGGCACTAGTTTTCGTAGACGCTCAAAAGGCCTTTGACAATTTGAACTGGAGTTTTATGATTAACCAAATTAATTTAATGGGCTTTGGGACCAATTTCAGGAAAATGATTGAAAACATATACCATAATCAGAAGGCAAATATTGTAATAAATGGGGATAGGACGAAAGTATTCCCAATCCAAAAAGGTGTAAGGCAAGGATGCCCCTTATCCCCCTTACTTTTTATTTTGGCGCTAGAAGTGCTCCTCAGAAAGATCAGGGCTAACAAAGATATTAAAGGTCTCAAGATAAGGAACGAAATTTTTAAGGCACAGGCCTTTGCAGACGATGTGGCCTTAATTGTGGAAGATCCACTCGTAACACGCCCAAAAGTCCTACAGGAAATAGAGAATTATGGTAAAGTGGCTGGCTTCAAACTCAATAAAACCAAAACAAAAATGTGAAAAATGTAACAGAAATACAAAAAAATAGAGCTAGAAGAGTTGCTAGGCATCCAGATAGTGAAAAAAACTAAGTATCTAGGTATTTGGCTAACCTCCCGGCACTCATCATTAAAAGAAAATAATTACATCCCGTTATTGCAAAAAATTCAGCTAGATCTGGAGAGATGGAAAAAGATAAAATTGTCCCTTATAAGAAAAATTGCAGCAATCAAAATGAACATTCTCCCCAAAATAATATTTTTATTTCAAAATATCCCGGTGAAATTAGGCAAAAAAAAAATTTCAGAATTGAATAAAGGTATTAGGCTCTTTCCATGGGAAGGGAAAAAGTCCAGGATTTCATATAGGATTCTACAAGGCAAAAGAAATTTGGGAGGCTTCGGTCTCCCGGATTGGGAGACATATCAAAAGGCAGCCAAATTGGTGTGGATTAGGGACTGGGTCACACTACATAATAGAAGAATCTTGACTTTGGAAGGGCATGACCTGCAAGAAGGTTGGCATGCCCAATTGTGGAACCTGAGAAATAAAAAAAGCCTCCTTTTTTGTAGACATAAAGTAAGGGAGACCCTTATTCAAATATAGGTAGAAATCAGGCAGAGGTTTTACACTAAAGTCCCAAATTGGCTCTCCATTCTGGAGGCCCTAATTGACCCAAACAGGCGAGACATTCAAAATTTCCCCACATATAAGGAGATATTAGATGATAAAGGGAGTTTAAAATCTTTAGATTTATTAAGAGACCAAGGCCTCAATATAGATTGGTGGACTTACTTCCAGATCAATTCTAGGTACCAAAAGGATAGGGACCGATTTGGCATAGAATCCAAATATAGAAATCTAGATAAAATTTTATTGGGACAAGAAAAAAAAATGCTGGCTAGACTGTACAATGTGTTACTAGATGAGGATAGGGCAGAGACCATAGCTAGGAACCAACTGTGTGTCTGGGAAAAAAATATAGGATACAATATTAACTTTAATGAGTGGGAAGAAGCCTGGAACAGGAATTACCATATAACGAAAGCGGTATCCTATAGGGAAAATCAGTACAAGATGCTCCACAGATGACACCTAGCACCAGCTAGAATAGCTAAAATGATTCCCAATGCCTCACCAACCTGTTGGAAATGCGGTAAGAACTTCCGGTTGGAGCAAGGGTCGAGGTGGCACGGAATAGGAGCACTCCGTATTCCGTGTCAATTTCTCAGCGTTTTCGGGCCCCGTAGGGGGTGAGATCGGTCCTGGGGTGGACCGCCAAAAAGAGGGATACTTCAGAGGAAGCGGTGTGGAGAGGTGCGGTCTCCCACCGCACCGAAAAGAGCCCTTATCCCGGACGCGGGAAGAAGACGGCAAATTTGGCCAGACCAGAGACTCGTCGCTGCAAATCTTTAAAGCAGGAAGCGAAAGAGTGAGCACGGGGTGGAGATCGAAGTGAGCAGGAGGACAAAAGTTGAAATACTGTTACTGGCGATTTCTGCGAGGAGGAGATCAACCCTAGAGTCCGGTGGACTAGCGGAGAGACAGAGAGACTCAGAAAGAAACAGGCGGCAAATAGCGAGGAGAGCGAAGTGACTCAGCGAAACCTGGCACAATAATATCATTCGCGGAAGAGACTTCTCAAAGAGAAAATACCCAGGAAGAATACATTTTGGAGTGAGAAGGACAGAAAACAGGACGCTGAATTTTCCTTTTCTGGATTAAGCTACACCAACGGAGAAAAACAATATAGACAACAACTAAACTGGGGACATAAAGTAAGTGTAAAATAACAACTGCCATCTTTTAACTTTTTCTATCTGGACCTCCTAATCATAAGAAGAAGGAAATAAACATTATTGGACCTTTGATGAACTATAAATTTATAAAGTGAAATTTGTGGAATTTGGTGGAAAGAACAGAAGATCCTATGTAATTAATTTTTAAAGGGAAACTTATATATATTAACATTTTACTATTATTATCTTATTATATATTTACAGATTCATATACTATAGATACTCTCAATATATTCAATATATCAATATATTCCAAATAGAATAACTACTAATATTTCTATTGTGTATTTAATATTATAGTAATTTATAAGCAATTATATCTTAATTAATTTATCTTTACCGTATTTTCCGGCGTATAAGACGACTGGGCGTATAAGACGACCCCCAACTTTTCCTGTAAAAATATAGGGTTTGGGCTATACTTGCTGTATAAGACGACCCCTCTTCCAACGCACACCAAATAAAAATTAAAAAACATCAACTGGCTCACCCACAATGTAAAAGCAGCTGTGCTAGACCCAAAATGGCCCCTGCAATAAGCAGGAACCTCACAGCCACAAAAAGCCCAAAAAAACAACTTTCACACTTTACACACACAAAATTCCACATACAGCTTTGTGAGATTTTGTGTGTTTGTGTAGTTAGAGTGAAACACTACAGAAACACATTAAATCTCAGAAAGTTGCACACATTTTATTTTTATTTATTTTTATTATTTTTATTTTTATTTTTATTATTTTTATTATTTTTATTTTTATTTTTATTTTTATTTTTATTTTTATTTTTATTTTTATATGAAAGCTAAATTTAAAACTTCCTAGCCTAAAACTTAGACCTAGCCTTTAAATGGCTAGGTCTAAAAAAGAACAACTAAAAAACCCCAATTAACTATTTTTTTTAAAGCTCCCAAAGGGAGAAAAAAACTTACCCAATAGAACAGGGGTCTCCAATCTTGGCAACTTTAAGACTTGTAGACTTCAACTCCCAGAATTCCTCAGCCAGCTTTGCTTTGCTGGCTGAGTAATTCTGGGAGTTGAAGTCCACAAGTTGCTTGCATCAGCAAGCAACTAAATCTCCCTGCCTGCAATCAAGCAGGCAGGGAGATTTAGTTGCTTGCTGATGCAATGGATTGCAGGCAAGGCAAGGCAAGCGTTGCGGCTAGCAGCTAAGGTAAGCAAGCTGGAGGTGGGGGGGGGGATTTTTGCTACGGAGCAATTAGCAGGCAAAAATTAGCAGCTGGGATGGCCAGCGTTGTGTAAAAGAAAAGTTTTTCCCTTTTACACGGGGCTTGGCCATCCAAGCTCTGGCGATCCCAGCTGCACCAGCATTGTGTAAAAGGGAAGTTTTTCCCTTTTACACAGGGCTTGCATGTAACTCAGCTGATTAGCGGCAACTCAGCAGGCAATTCAGCTTGGCTCCTTAGAGCCATTTAAGGCTCGTCAAAGCCTTTCGGGCTGGTCTGCCTGGTTATAGGAGACCGACACCCGGCCTATAAGACGACCCCCGACTTTTGAGAAGATTTTTGTGTGTTAGAAAGTCGTCTTAAACGCCGGAAAATACGGTAGTTATATTAATATTTTTTCTTTTAGAAGATTAGCGTACTTTGAATAGTATTAATTAATAGACATATATATTGAAACCAGTTTTGTAACTATCTCTTAATTAATTTTTCTATAGCAATATTAATACATATATATATATATATATATTTTCAGAAGATTAACTTACCTTAAATACTATTAATTAATAGATATATATATTGAAACTAGTATTGTTTAAATATTGCAATATTAAGTAAATTTGACTTTCATGTTTTTTTAAAGTTTTTTTTAAGTAAGATTAATTTTTAGTAATATCTAATAGTAATATTAAGAAATTTCCTTAGTAATAGAATATTATTATATAATTATATAGTATTGTTTAGAGATATAGTCATATAGTTATGTAAGGTATACTGCAAAATATAGACTCTTATACAAGAAATTTATAGATCATAAGTTAGAATAATATAATTAATAGTACTGAAAACTAATTACAACAACAGAGAATTAATAGAGGAATAACAGAAATACAAGAAAACTCAGCAAGGCAATATAGAATAAGATCAAATTAGTGAATATAAGAAGGCATTTAGCAGAGGAGCGACTGAAATAGAAACTATTTACCTTTATTTAAATTTGTAACAACAATAGTATAACAGCGCTTCCGGTTGGCGTCCTCTCCATTGCAGGGCGGCTTGCTTGTTCGGTCGCTGCCCCCGCCGCCTGTAAGAGCCGCTTTTACGATTGAAAAGCGGCTTGGAAAGCTCCCCTTTGGATTTAAGGGGGGGCCAGAGTGGGCAGCTTTAGGTTGAGCCCCCAGAAGCGCTGCCAGGGGTTTTTTTTTTTTTTGCTCTGGCAAGCGCTCTGTGTGTGGGCTCCCTTCTTAAGCTGCTGAACCTCCGAGCAGCGTGGGATCTCTGTAACAACAGAGCGAGACGGAGAGAGTAACTCCACTTGCTACAATATACATCTAAGTGATCTACAACGGATTTGGTGAGATCTGGAATTTGTTTAGAATTTTAATTACTTTAAATGGACTTTTTTTTTATTGTGGAAAGCGAGCTGTCTCTGTGTGAAAGTGGCTGAAAATGGCGGCTGATTAAAGTGGAGCTAGTGAAAGGAGAAAGCGAAAGTGTGCCTGCCTGTAATTGTTACTGAGCCTATTTACAAGTCTTTTTAACTGCAAAATACAACGGATTTGATTCCTTTTCTGTAAAACTGGGGAGGACAGGAAAAGGAGGAAGATTTCTTTCTTTTTTTCAAAGATTTAAATCCTGTTCTGGCATGGCTTCAAAGAAAACGGGGGGGGGGGATTCCCCCACACATCAAACAAAGGAAAAGTTAGTGCCAGCTCAAAGACAGTCACAGGACAGTGGGACAGGGGATTTGAAAGCATTTATATTAAATATACACAAATCTTTGGGAGAGCTTTCTGGAAAAATGAGTAAAATGGATGAAATGTTGGAAAAAAATCAAAAGGAAATGAAGGAGCTGGTGGAGGAAAAAACTGATAGATTACATCAGAGTGTAACTAAAGTAGCTACTGCTTTTACTGATGCCCTGTTGGTGGTTGAGAAAAAAGTGGAAGACCTAAATTCTGAAGTGGAAGCTAATAAGAAGGAAGCAAAGGAACAGATTTTTAAGGTGGTGGTGCAGAACCAGAGGCTAGAAGAGGAGATTACGATGTTACAATTTTGAAATATGGAGTATGCTATAAGACTGAGAGGTTTAAGGGAGAATAATAGAGAGAACCTGAGGGCAACTTGTGTGGAAGTATTGGCCAAGATTTTAAAAGTTGAACCAGATGTGATTGCTAATAGAATTGACAAGCTGTACAGAGTCAACTCACGTATAGCGAGACAAAGGAACTTGCCAAGAGATGTGGTGATTTATTTTACTGAGAGAAGACTGAGAAATGACATTTTGCAAGGTTCTTTTCATACCACTGTTCAACATGAAGGCAACCAAATTGGTGTTTACAAAGAGCTGCCACCTAAAATGTTAAGAGATCGGAAAGATTTTGGTTTTCTTGTAAAAGAGCTGAAAAAGCGTCATATCCCATTTAGATGGGATGCTCCTGTGGGTATCATTCTGAGACATGAGGAAGTAAGATATCGTATTAACTCTGTGGAAAAGGCAGAACAGTTTTACAACAATGTTCTTAAAAAAAATTCAATATCTCCACATTCATCTACACTGTTATCTATCGAAGATATCTCAAAGGAGAAGAATCTTGAAGAGGGGATTCAAGAAGTGATTCTGCCAAAAGAAGCACAGGCAACTCAAGAAACAGTAAGGGAGGAAACTCTAGGTGCTGTAGGAGGTCTTTCAGAGGATTTTCTAACAGAACTTCTTGAGGCTAAACCAAAGCAATCTAGAGCTACAAGAGAGGTGGAGCCCGATCTTGATTTGTTGATGCAAGAACCAAAAGATCAACGTATAACTCGTGCAGCAGAAAAGCAAAGATTAGAGAAACAACAGAGGTCAAGGATACCACAGGAAGAGAATGGTACAAATGGGAAAAAACTATATTCTGAAGCTGTGGGAGGGGCGAGACCGAAGACATCGGCTGTTGAAGAGAGTCTTCGTCAAATGCTCAAAGGGCTTCACTCATCCCCAAAATGACACTTAGATTTTTATCATGGAACGTGAACGGTTTGAACTCACCACAGAAAAGAAGAAAAATATTTCATTATCTGAAGCAATATAAAAATGATGTTGTTTGTCTGCAAGAAACCCACATTAGAACCCACGACCAAAAATTTCTAATTTCAAAACTTGGATCACATTTTATATCTTCTAGCTCTGTGAAAAGGAATGGACTTGTTTTTTATATTTCTAAAAGAATACCAGCTAAACTGATAGAAGCGGATGATGAGGGAAGATATATTGCAGTTGAAATAAACATACAGAATGTTTTGATACTTCTAATTGGGATTTATGCCCCGAATCAGCAGCAGGAAATTTTTTATAAAGTACTGAATAATAAAATATTGCAGTGGAATTATAAGTCTTTTTTGATTATGGGTGATTGGAATGGGGTGATTGATACAAAGCTTGATAAAAAGACGTTGGCCAAGAAGGGGAATAAGCTACCACAGACTTTTTTTCATTGAAAGAAGAATTGGAATTGAAGGATGTATGGAGAATTCATCATCCCAAGGAATTGGATTTTACCTTTCTTTCTGATAGACATAAATCTTTTTCGAGAATTGACTTTATGCTGGTTACTTCTGATTTACTTACCACAGTGACTAAGACAAAAATATTTCCCAGAACTTTAACGGATCATAGTCCGGTGTGGATGGAGATGGATTTGGATAAAAGAGAGAGGAGATCTTGGCGAATGAATGAAAATTTATTTAGATATGAAAAGAACATTATGGATCTTAAGAAACATGTTAAAGAATTTTTTGATATTAATTTGAATAAGGGTACACCTATTGAGACTGTATGGGATGCAAGTAAGGCTTATATGAGGGATGTACTGATTTACATGAATTCTAAATATAGATTAATATGTCAGAAGTCTAGAGTAGAATTGGAGACAGAGATAAAGGAGAAAGAGCAATTGCTTATTAAAAATCCGACTGATGAGAAACTACAGTTAACGATAAAACTTTTGAAAGATCAATTTCAAATACTGATGGCTGATCAGACAGCAACTAATCTGCAATATGCTAAACATAATACTTTCTGTAACGCTAACAAACCTGGCAGATGGTTGGCTTATACTCTGAGAAAACAACAAAGTTCTCGTATAATAAATACTATTGAGTACAAAGGGAAGGTAGATATATGAAGGACAATGTCAGGCAACTCATAGATTTATTGGAATATCTTGAGAAAAATAAACAGACTTCTGTGGTGCTGGTGTTTTTGGATGCAGAGAAGGCCTTTGATCGAGTCAACTGGGATTTTCTAAAAAAGACTTTGCACAAAATGGATTTTGGGGACCAGTTTATATAAGCGATTTCGGCAATTTAACAAGAACAAACGGCACAAATTATTATTAATGGCAGTTTAACTACCAATTTCAACATACAGAAAGGAACAAGACAAGGCTGTCCATTATCCCCATTACTGTTTATTTTGACTTTGGAAGTGCTGTTGAATGCTCTATGGGACTCGGACAATCTGAATGGAATAGTTGTAAGGCAAAAAGATTATAGAACAAAGGCATTCGCAGATGATCTGGTTGTTACCCTAACACGACCTTTGGAATCAATCATCCAGATGAAAAACATTATAGAGGAATATGGTCTGGTTTCAGGTTTTAGCCTGAACCAGAAAAAGACTAAGATGATAGTTAAAAACATGTTGGAACCACAAAGGAATGAACTTGAAAGGTTGGCAGGCTTTGAAATAGCTACAAAGGTGAAATATCTAGGGGTTCAAGTTGCAGCATCCAATATAAAACTTTTTCAAAATAATTATGAGGAACTCTGGCATAAGATTCAAAAGGATCTTGAAAGATGGAAGAAGCTGCAACTATCTTTGCTTGGTAGAATAGCAGCTGTTAAGATGAACGTTCTACCTAGATTTCTGTTTTTGTTTCAAATGATTCCGGTGCTTAAAAGTGATAAGTTTCTGATGGAATGGCAAGCAGGTTTAAATAAATTTATCTGGAATGGGAAAAAACCAAGAGTTAAACTTAAAATTATGCAAGATGCTCGTGAAAGAGGTGGCCTTAAAGTTCCAAACTTATGTCTATATTATGAGGCTTCAGTGCTGACACAAGTTGGAGATTGGATTGGAACAACAAAAACAGTAATTTTGAATATAGAAGGCCATGACTTGCAATTTGGATGGCATGCATATTTACTTTATGAAGATAAGAGAGACAGTGTATTCAACAGTCATAGCTTAAGACATGCTTTGATGAGAGTTTGGAAGAAGCACCAGCTTTAATTGGATTACAAAATACCTTTGTGGTTGGATCTTGGGCAGATTATGCCAAATATAAAGTCACTCGGGGGGTTGTTGTATAAAGAGATACTTCTTAATGATGGGGGCAGATGGAGTTTGAAATCTTTGAATACCCTGTTGGAAGAAGGAGTGAACTTAACCTGGTTGCAGTATTTTCAACTTCAAGCGAGATGGAGAGAAGATCAGAAAATTGGACTAATGTCACATGAAGAAGATTTGGTGACTCAGATAAAATGTAAAGGGCCGATGCATATTAAGCGAGTGTATAATTTACTGTTAGAAAGAGATTCAGAGGGGGAATTGGTTAAAGATTGTATGATTAAATGGGCACAAAATTTTGAAGAACCTGTAATGTTGGAAACATGGGAAAAGATTTGGGTCCAGAATGTTAAATTTACACAAGCACAGAACCTGAGGGAAAATTTTTATAAGATGTTTTATAGATGGCATTTAGATCCTAAGAAGTTATCATGTATGTATCCAAATGTTCAACCTAAATGTTGGAGGTGTGATTGTTTGGATGCAACATATTTCCATATTTGGTGGACGTGCAGAAAACTGAAAGCATTTTGGATTAAACTTTGGTGGGTAATGCAGAATATTTTGAAGAAGAAGCTTGAATTTTCTCCTCAGTTTTTTTTTGTTGGGAATAGTTAAGGGTTGTTCATCAACTGAAACTAGATTAATTTTACATATGATTACTGCAGCTAGATTACTGATTGGTCAATATTGGAAGAAGGATAGTGTACCTACTATAGAGGAATGGATATTGAAGATGTCTAACTTTGTAGAAATGGCTAAGATTTCTGCATATCTAAAAGAAAGGACCCATGAAGTCTTTGCACAGGAATGGAAGAAATGGGTAGAATACATGAAGAATAAATATCAAAGTAAAAAGTTTCAATTAGCACTTAATTGAATTTATATCTTTAATATTTAGATTTAATCTTAAAGAGAAATGTATTTGAATTTGATAATTTTTATTATATTTTATGCAATTGAATTTATATTTTTAATATTTAGACTTAATTTTAAAGAGAAATGTATTAGTTTTATAATAATTTAAAAAAAAATGTGTTACTATTTATGTTCAAATTCGTAACTTTGCCCAATGTTTTTCTTTTTATCGTGTTTGATATGGATTGTTATATATGTTTGGTTTAAAAATATTATTAAGATGGAATATTGGGAATTATAGTTAATGTTAAATATTTATAATATTTATATGATATTTCAATTTAAATTTTATGATGCTCAAAATTATTTTACTAGTTTTTTTTAAGTAGATTGTTAAGAGTTTTTTATATATGATTTATGTTGTTATACATTGGTTTAGGGGGAAATAGATGCTATAAGTTTAGATTAAAATTTAAAAAAAAATTATTACTTAAGGTTAAAATTGGTTATAAAATAAGGTTATGTTTTTTTAGCTGGATCTCACCTAAAAAATTGTTAAATACTGATTGTTATATATGTTTGTTTAATAGCGGAAGTCAAGGGGGGGAACGGGGAGGGATAGGGGGGATAGGGTGGGGGTGGTGGTTGGGGTGTGGGAAGGGGAAGGGGTTTTAAAAAATTGTAATGTAAAACTTTTTCAATTAAAAAAAAACAAAAAAAACAATAGTATAACAGCAATATAATAAGGGAAATAAGAGTCCTGATTCGACTGAGAAACGGATGTTAATTTGGGAAAAAGTAGACAGAATTCTAGAACAACAATATAAAACTCTGAAAGAAATGTCATCAACTACAATAACAACGGTAAAGACAGGGAAAAAGGCCATTTCAACATCAGCAGGATTAATGGCATCTCCAGCCACGCAGAAAACCATAGAAACAATTTTCCCAGCCGAAAAACAAACTCCGACCGTAAATATGCAGACAGTACAGACTACATTGATAACCATACAAGAGACTATGCAAAAAATGCAGGAATGCATGTTTAAAAACCACGAAGAAACCAGGAGAGATTTAGATGAAAGTAAAAATTCAGTTAAAGAAGATATTCAGAAACTAGATGGGAAAATGGACCTTATCCAGGAGATGATTTCTAAAAACGATCAAAGGATTTCAGTCATAGAGGAGAAGTCAGAACAAACAGAAAAGAAAATAGAATTGCTAGATGTAAAAATGACCGGTCTCAACAAAGAACTTGAAAATACGGTAGCGCAATTGGAATTGGAAAGAGCTTCATTCTATCTACGGTTTCAAAACGTGCGGGAGGAAAGAGACAAAGACGTGACCCAAACAATGGCCGAAATAATTGCAGAGATTCTGCAAAGAGAGAAGGATGAGATCATTAATGAAATGGATGAGGTGTTTAGAGTAAATACGAACTATGCAAGACAACATAGACTCCCAAGAGAAATCCACGTACGTTTTGTAAGGAAGAAGGTGAGAGACATTATCTTTAAAATAGCAAAAGAAGAGCCAATATATTATAAACAAAAAATAATAATAACACTAAAGCAAATACCCAAAAGGATTAGAGAGTGGAGGAAAGACTACGGATTTCTCACAGTATTATTAAACAAAAAACAAATATTATTTCGATGGCTGATGCCAGAAGGAGTGTTAGTTACATGGAAGGGGAGGAAGATAAAAGTTGATACAATAGGAAAAGCCCAGAACCTATATGATCAGATTATGGAGCAAGAAGGAACAGATGATAGAGGCGAAGAGTCGAGGAGAAGAGACCAAACAACATCGAGAAGAGAAGATCAAGGAACCGTACGTGTAGAGAACAACAAAGAGAAGGAAAAAGAAGAGGAGGGGGAAATCCAGGAAGAAGAAGAAAAAGGAGTAACAACAAGAGCACAAGAACAAGCAAAAAAAAAGGACAAGAAGTAAAGGAATAAAAAAGAAAAAGGACTAAATCCTAAAAATGGACAAAAATTTGAAAATTATATCAATAAATATAAATGGACTCAATTCCCCTGCAAAAAGAAATCAAACATTTAGAAAACTAATCAAACAAAAAGCAGATATAATATGCCTTCAAGAAATTCATATAAGAAAAAATGAAGAAAAGTATCTACAATGTAAAAAATTAGGGAAAATATATATATCATTAGCCGACGAGAAGAAAAAAGGAATAGCAGTTTATGTCAAAGAAGAAATAGAAAGTAAATTGAAATACGTAGACAACCTAGGAAGAATAGTAATGATTGAAGTTAATCTTAAAGGTAAAAATGCATTACTAGTTGGAATATATGCACCAAACGGCCAACAAAAAGAATTCTATCAAAACCTACACGAAAAAATAATAGAACAAAATATTGAGAATGTATGTTTACTGGGCGATTTTAATGCAATTATAGATACTAAAAAAGATTATAGATGTACCCAGAATAAAAAAAAATAAGAAAAATTTGATTCCGAAAACATTTTTATCCCTTATAGAAGAATTAAACCTAGTAGATATCTGGAGATTATATAACCCTAAAAAGGAACAATACACATATTACTCCAATCCCCATAAATCTTGGTCAAGGATTGATATGGCATGGGTTACGAAGACCCTAACACAAGAAATTCAATCAATAGAAATAGGGGCAAATGAATGGGCTGACCATAATCCACTAATAATAAAATGGAGAGGATGGAGGAAAGGTAAAGGTAGATAGATGATGAATACGCAAATAGTGAAAGAAGAAGAATATGTTAAAAGAATAGAGGAAGAACTGAAATGGTTCTTTAAGGAAAACAATAAAAACCAAACATCTTTACAAAACCTGTGGGACACAACCAAAGCATATATCAGAGGAATAACATTAGCCTATAATAGCCAAAAGAAAAAAGAGAGGGAAAAAGAATATAATAAAATTTATAATGAGATTAAAAATTGTGAAGAGAAGCTACAGGAAAGACCAGGAGATGAACAGATGAGAATTAACTGGGCGGCCGCCAAACACAAACTAAACATACTGGAACAAGAAAAATATATCAATATATTAAAATTCATAAAACAAAATCAATTCGAACAAGCCAATAAACCAGGAAGGTGGATGGCATACAAATTAAGAAAGGAAAGGGAAAAAAGAATAATCCATCAACTCCAAGATAACGAAGGGAAACTACACCAGAGCCCAGAAAAAAAGAAAGAGATAGCAGTTAACTTCTTTCAAAATTTATATAAACAAGAAAAGGTAGAAATAGAAGAAATAAATCAATACTTAAAAGAGGAGCAAATGCCCATATTAATGGAGGAGGAAAAAAAGATGTTAAATAGGGAGATTACAACAGAAGAATTACAGGAAATCATTAGGAAACAAAAAAACAACAAAACCCCAGGTACAGATGGATTGCCAATAGAATTATACAAAGAATTAGGAACATCATTAAATGGGATATTAATAGAGGTATACAATGAGGCATTAAAAGACGCAAAAATACCACAACACAAATTAGTAACTATAGGCCGATCTCATTATTAAATACAGATTATAAAATTTTTATGAATTTAATATCAAATAGATTAAAAATAATATTAAATAACAAAATTCATTCAGATCAAAATGGATTCTTACCGACAAGACAGATTAAAAATAATTTAAGAATGGTGATAAACATAATAGAATACTACGAAGAACATCCAGAGAAACAAGCAGCCCTTGTTTTTCTGGATGCACAATAAGCATTTGACCGAGTCAACTGGGAATTTATGAAACAACAAATAAAAAATATGGATTTTGGCGAGAAATTTGGTAAGATAATATCTACAATATATACAAACCAGAGGGCAAGATTGTTAGTCAATGGGGAATTAACAAATCATTTTGAAATAGGAAGAGGAGTAAGACAAGGATGCCCACTCTCGCCCCTGCTTTTTATATTAACTTTGGAAAATTTGCTCAGGAGAATTAGAAAAAAATTTCCCTAAATTAATAGGAGCCACCTGAAATAAATACAACAATTTTGGTAATATACTCATTTTGATAATGGAGATTCTACCCATAAGTGAAATTTGCAATCTTTTCCAATTCTCCAAATCTTTTTTTAACTGTATAATTAGTTTATCGTAATTATTTTCTTTTATGGAGGAAGTTCTTGATGATAACCATATGCCTAAGTATTTAATTTTGTTAGCCACTTGAATTTGGATAATTCTTTCCAATTCAGTCTGCTGAGTTTTCGTCAAATTTTTAACTAATAATTTAGACTTATTTCTATTTATCTTTAACTCTGCCACCTCTCCGTAGTCTTCTATCTTTTCAAAAAGTTTTGGTAATGATTCTAAGGGTTCTTCTACTATAAGTACTAAGTCATCGGCAAAGGCCTGGGTTTTATACTCTTCTTGTCTCTCTTTTAGTCCTTTTATCTCTTGGTCCTCCCTAATTTTTTTTAACAGAGTCTCCAACGATAGAATATACAATAAAGGGGATAGTGG
Organism: Masticophis lateralis; assembly: GCA_030761175.1. Classification (NCBI taxonomy): domain Eukaryota; kingdom Metazoa; phylum Chordata; class Lepidosauria; order Squamata; family Colubridae; genus Masticophis; species Masticophis lateralis. The sequence continues at coordinate 24,761,227 of JAUDYJ010000012.1, read as the reverse complement.
ACACCCTTGTCTGACGCCTTTTGTTATATTGATTTGGTCTGTCATCTCCTCGTTCACAATTACCTTCGCTGTTTGTTTGGTATACAATTTCCCTATGATATTTTCTAAATTTAGTCCCAAATGCATATTTTTAACTGTACTTTTAAGAATTTCCAATTTAAATTATCGAAGACTTTTGGGGCATCAAGGAAAACCAGCGCCGATTGTTTCTCTGGGTGGACTTCGTAGTATTCAAGCGTGTTTAATATTATTCTCATGTTATTCCTAATTTGGCGGCCCGGCAGAAATCCATTCTGGTCCGAGTTTATGTAGTCATTCAATACTTTTTTGAGTCTTTCTGCTAAATTATGGTGAACACTTTGTAGTCGGTATTTAATAGGGATATCGGTCTGTAATTCTGAATTTGTTGAGTGTCTTCAGTGTCTTCTTTGTGGATAATGGTAATTAAAGCTTCTGTCCAAGTTTGTGGAATTTTCGCTTTTTGTAAAGCCTCGTTAAATACCTCTAGCATGTTTTCTCCTATTATTCCCTGTACTGACTTATATAGTTCCCCCAGGAGTCCATCCAGTCCTGGGGTTTTATTGTTTTTAAGTTTTTTCAATGCAGTATCCAGTTCCAACATAGTTATTGGTTTGTTTAAAGCGTCTGTTTGTTCATCTGTAATAGGAGGCATTTCCGATCCATGAATGTATTGTTTTATCTTTTCTGGGTCTACATCTTCTTGTTTGTTTAATTCTGTATAAAATGTCTGGACAATTTCTTTCTTCTCTTTCGTACTGTAATGAATTTCCCCTTTTGTGTCTCTAAGTTGGTATATCATTCTTTTATCTCTGTTCTTTTTCAATTTATAGGCCAGCCATCTTCCCATTTTGTTCACAGATTCAAAATAATTCTACTTGGCCATCTTTATTTTCTGTGCTAATTCTTTTTGGTTCAACAGATTTAAATTATGTTTTATTTCTTTCCATTTTTCTTTTATGATTTTATTTTGGGGATAAAATATAGAAGTTGGGATTCTATATTTTTTAGATCTTCCTGGAGTTCATTTAATTGTTTCTTTCTCTCCTTGTTTTTTCTCCCTGTATAGGCTATAATCAAGCCTCTAATAAATGCTTTAGCAGTGTCCCAGGTATTCTGAATGGAAGTATCCTCTTTCCGATTTAGTTTAAAAAACCAGCCTAACTCTTTTTCTAGCATCTCTTTGAAATCCGATTGTTTGCAAATTCTTTGGTTTGTTGTCCATCATTTAAATCTTTTCGCTCCTCTCCAGGATACCAATATAGGATTATGATCTGCCCATTGATTCACTTCTATTTCTATTTTTTCTACCCCATTTCTAATACTTGTGGTCATCCACGCCATATCGATCCTAGACCAGGATTGGTGGGGGTGGGAATAGAAAGTGAATTGGTATTGGTCATCATGGGTCTCCCTCCATACATCTCTTAAGTTTAGTTCCTTGGCCATTTCAAAAAATTCTTTGGGAAGAGTCTCTTTTTTTTTTTTTCAGTTTTATAATCTTTTTTCACATCCACTATTGCGTTGTAGTCGCCAATTAAACAAACATCTTCATAGTCCATCTCAACTATCTTACTGTGTATACCCTTAAAAAAGTCCTGTTGATTTTCATTCGGGGCGTAAATTACTATCAACAATATTTTCCTTTTTTCCAATGTTAATTCGATCATTACTTTTCTGCCACCTTCATCAGCATATATTAATTCCGAGAGAATCCACTCTTTCACATATACCGCCACTCCTTTATTCTTTTTGGCAGTCAAAGAAGTATATAACTTCCCTAGTTTGGGATTTTCTAAAATCTTTTGATATCTTTTTTTCATGTGTACTCCCTGAAGACACATCACATCCGCTCCTACTTTCCATAATTTAGAAAAAAATTGGGTTCTTTTTTGTTGTTGTTGTGCATTCAAACCATTTATGTTAACAGAAAAAAAGTTTCAAGGCCTCTTCCATTATCTACTGTGGCTGTTTTTTCAAATTCCTTGTCTCCATCCGTGTTTTCATCCTTGCCCCTTCCTTCTCATCTCTGTCTTTGTCCTGCCTTATCCTTCCTTCTTTCTCTATGGATGGTTCTGATAGAGTTTCTTCTTGGCTCCTACTTTCTAATTCCTCTTTACTGTCTTGATCTTCCTCCTGATTGAAATGTGCCTCATGGAACTCTCTTGCTTTCTCTAGTGTCTCTAATTTATATTTTTTCCCTTCCCATGTTACCAGAACTCCTTCTGGGCTTAACCACCTAAAAGCTATTTTATGTCTGTTCAACTGGTTAGTTAAAAATTGATACTGTTGCTTTTGACTCCTAATTCTTCAGGGTATCTGTTTTAAAATAATGATTTCTTTGCGTTCTAGCGTTCCTCCTCTAGATTTCATGTACACCTCATCTCTGATTGATCTTTTAGAAAATTTCACATGGACCTCTCTCGCCAATCGATGCCTCCTTATGTAATTTGTCTGGACATGATAGGTTTCTTCTAATTGTTCCTGTATGTCCTGTTTATCTTTTTCTACTATTTCTGCTATTATTTCTGCCATCTTTCCATCAAGGTCTTCTTTTTCTTCTGATATGTTTTGAAATCTCAGAAAATAGGAGGCTTTTTCCATTTCGAGAATTGCTAGGGAATCAGACAGTTCTTTATTTATTTGGGCTGTTTTCGGTTCCATTTTCTCCACTTTCTTTTCTACTGAGTCTATTTTAACTTCCGCATTCTTAATTCTGTGTTCATTTTCGGTTATTGATTTTTGAATATCTCCAATTCTATCATTTATATTTTTTTTAATTGAAAAAGTTTTACAATACAATTTTAATATGCCTTCCCCCTCAGCCCCCCCTTCCCCCAACAACCACCCCCTCCCCTCCCCCCTCAGCCCCCCCTTCCCACCCCCTGACTTCCACTATTAAACAATCATGTATTATATATATAACCACATGAATCATTTATAAAAAATCATAGAAAATTTTCGCATACAATTTTTTTTTTTTTTAAATAATAAAATAATGTTGGGCATCTTAAGTTTTGAATTAAAATATCATATAAATCCCAAAATTTACTCTTAATAATATTTCTTAATCATGCAAATATAAAAATCATCATTAAACAGAATAAACAAAAAAACATCAAATAAGATAACCAATTTAACCTTTTAAAATAGAAAGAATTAAGCTATTTTTAAGAAAAATATATCAAATTCAAACAATACTTCATCATAAAGATATAAATCCAATTATATATTTAATAAACATTACTATGACTCAAGTGCTACTTGAAATTTCTTACTTTGATATTTATTCTGCATGTATACTACCCATTTCTTCCACTCCTTAGTAAAAGCTTCATGGGTCCTATCTTTCAGGTATGCAGAAATCTTAGCCATTTCTGCAAAATTAGACATCTTCAAAATCCATTCCTCTATAGTAGGTACACTATCCTTCTTCCAGTATTGTCCAATCAGTAATCTAGCTGCAGTAAGCATGTACAAAATTAATCTCGTTTCGGCTGATGAACAGCCCTTAACTATTCCCAACAAGAAAAACTGAGGAGAAAATTCAAGCTTCTTCCTCAAAATGTTCTGTATTACCCACCAAAGTTTAATCCAAAATGCTTTCAATTTTCTGCACGTCCACCAAATATGAAAATATGTTGCATCCAAACAATCACACCTCCAACATTTAGGTTGAACATTTGGATACATACATGATAACTTTTTAGGATCTAAATGCCACCTGTAAAACATCTTATAAAAGTTTTCCCTCAAGTTCTGTGCTTGTGTAAATTTAACATTCTGGACCCAAATCTTCTCCCATGTTTCCAACATTACTGGTTCTGCAAAATTTTATCTGCCCATTTTATCATACAGTCTTTAACTAATTCACCCTCTGAATCTCTTTCTAACAGTAAATTATGCACTCGCTTAATATGCATCAGCCCTTTACATTTTATCTGAGTCACCAAATCTTCTTCATGTAACATTAGTCCAATTTTCTGATCTTCTCTCCATCTCGCTTGTAGTTGATAATACTGCAACCAAGTTAAATTCACTCCTTCTTCCAACAGGGTATTCAAAGGTTTCAAACTCCATCTCCTCCCATCATTAAAAAGTATCTCTTTATACAACAACCCCCCGAGTGACTTTATATTTGGCATAATCTGCCCAAGAGCCAACCACAAAGGTATTTTGTAATCCAACTGAAGCTAGTGCTTCTTCCAAACTCTCATCAAAGCATGTCTTAAAATATGTCTGTTGAATACGCTGTCTCTCTTATCTTCATAAAGTAAATATGCATGCCATCCAAATTGCAAGTCGTGGCCTTCTATATTCAAAATTTCTGTTTTTGTTGTTTCAATCCAATCTCCAACTTGTGTCAGCACTGCAGCCTCATAATATAGACATAGGTTTGGAACTTTAAGGCCACCTCTTTCACGAGCATCTTGCATAATTTTAAGTTTAACTCTTGGTTTTTTCCCATTCCAGATAAATTTATTTAAACCTGCTTGCCATTCCATCAGAGACTTATCACTTTTAAGCACCGGAATCATTTGAAACAAAAACAGAAATCTAGGTAGAACGTTCATCTTAACAGCTGCTATTCTACCAAGCAAAGATAGTTGCAGCTTCTTCCATCTTTCAAGATCCTTTTGAATCTTATGCCAGAGTTCCTCATAATTATTTTGAAAAAGTTTTATATTGGATGCTGCAACTTGAACTCCTAGATATTTCACCTTTGTAACTATTTCAAAGCCTGCCAACCTTTCAAGTTCAATCCTTTGTGGTTCCAACATATTTTTAACTATCATCTTAGTCTTTTTCTGGTTCAGGCTGAAACCTGAAACCAGACCATATTCCTCTATAATGTTTTTCATCTGGATGATTGATTCCAAAGGTCGTGTTAGGGTAACAACCAGATCATCTGCGAATGCCTTTGTTCTGTAATTTTTTTGACTTACCACTATTCCATTCAGATTGTCCGAGTCCCGTAGAGTATTCAACAGCACTTCCAAAGTCAGAATAAACAGTAATGAGGACAATGGACAGCCTTGTCTTGTTCCTTTCTGTATGTTGAAATTGGTGGTTAAACTGCCGTTAATAATAATTTGTGCCATTTGTTCTTGATAAATTGCCGAAATCGCTTGTATAAACTGGTCCCCAAAATCCATTTTGTGCAAAGTCTTTTTTAGAAAATCCCAATTGACTCGATCAAAGGCCTTCTCCGCATCCAAAAACACCAGCACCGCAGAAGTCTGTTTATTTTTCTCAAGATATTCCAATAAATCTATGAGTTGCCTGACATTGTCCTTCATGTATCTACCTTCTATAAAACCTGCTTGGTCTTCGTGAATCACATCTTGAATAACTGGCATCAGTCTGTTGGCTAATACTTTAGCATAAATTTTGTAATCCGTGTTCAGGAGAGATATTGGTCTAAAATTTTCTGGTTTTACAGATTCTTCTTCTTTAGGTATCAATGAAATAAAAGCCGTCTTCCACGAGGGAGGTATTTTACCCCCCTGCTGAATATTACAAAACAAATCCTTAAGATGCTCAACCAATTCCGCTTGTAAAGTCTTATAATATACTGCTGTCAAACCATCTGTCCCAGGAGCTTTAGATAATTTCAGTTGTTTTATTGCAAATAAAATCTCTTCAGATGTTATAGGTCGATTCAGTCTATCGCTTTGTATACTTGAAATTTTTGTAACTCTCATCTTCTGCAAATAATCATCAATAAAGTCCTTTTTAATAGTATCTGCTTGATACAATTTAGAATAATAATCTAAAAAAGCTTGATGTATTGAATTCTGTTGAGACACTTGTTTCCCTTTGTACTCAATAGTATTTATTATACGAGAATTTTGTTGTTTTCTCAGAGTATAAGCCAACCATCTGCCAGGTTTGTTAGCGTTGCAAAAAGTGTTATGTGTAGCGTATTGCAGATTAGTTGCTGTCTGATCAGCCATCAGTATTTGAAATTGATCTTTCAAAAGTTTTATCGTTAACTGTAGTTTCTCATCGGTCGGGTTTTTAATAAGCAATTGCTCTTTCTCCTTTATCTCTGTCTCCAATTCTACTCTTGACTTCTGTCATATTATTCTATATTTAGAATTCATGTGAATCAGTACACCCCTCATATAAGCCTTACTTGCATCCCATACAGTCTCAATAGATGTACCCTTATTCAAGTTAATATCAAAAAATTCCTTAACATGTTTTTTAAGATGCATAATATTCTTTTCATGTCTAAATAAGTTCTCGTTCATTCGCCAAGATCTTCTCTCCCTCTTGCCAAAGTCCATCTCCAGCCATACCAAACTATGATCCGTTAGAGTTCTAGGAAATATTTTTGTTCTGGCCACTTTGGGCAATAAATCAGGAGTAACCAACATAAAGGCAATTCTTGAAAAGGATTTGTGTCTATCAGAAAAAAAGGTAAAATCCAACTCCTTCGGATGATGAATTCTCCATACATCTTTTAATTCCAATTCTTCCTTCAATGCAAAAAACGTTTGTGGTAATTTATTCCCCTTCTTGGCCAACGTCTTTTTATCAAGATTTGTATCTATCACACCATTCCAATCACCCATAATAACAAAAGACTTATAATTCCACTGCAATATTTTGGTATTCAATAATTTATAAAAAATTTCCTGCTGGTGGTTTGGGGCGTAAATCCCAATAAGAAGCATCGAAGCGTTCTGAACATTTATTTCAACTGCAATATATCTTCCTTCATCATCCGCTTCTATCAGTTTAGCTGGTATTCTTTTAGAAATATACAAGACTAATCCATTCCTTTTCACAGAGTTAGAAGATATAAAATGTAAGCCAAGTTTTGAATTTGTCAAAAATTTTTGGTCCTGGGTTCTAATATGAGTTTCCTGCAAACAGACAACATCATTTTTATATTGCTTCAAATAATGAAATATTTTCCTTCTTTTCTGTGGTGAATTTAAACCATTCACATTCCATGATAAAAATCTTAGTGTCATTTTGGGGATGACTGAAGCCCTTTGAGGGCTCGCCTAAGATTCTGTTCAACTGCAGATATCTTCGGTCTCGCCCCTCCCACTGCTTCAGAGTATAGTTTCTTTCCATTTGCACCATTCTCCTCCTGTGGAATCCTGGACCTCTGCTGACTTTGTTTCTCTAATCTTTGCTTCTCTGCTGCCCGAGTTATATGTTGATCTTTCGGTTCTTGCAACAACAAATCAAGGTCCGGCTCCACTTCTCTTAGCTCTAGACTGCTTTGATTTTCCCTCTGAAAATTCTACAAAAAGATCCTCTGAGAGACCTCCTACTGCTTCCAAAGTCTCCTCCCTTGCTATCTCTAAAATTTCCTGTAATTCTTTTTGCTGGATCAGTTCTTGAGTCCCCTCAGCAATATCCTTCTCTTTAAAAATTTCTTCAATAGATAACAATGTAGATGAACGTGGGGGTGTTGAGACTTTTTTAAGAACATTGTTTAAAAAGTGTTCTGCTTTTTCCACAGAGTTAAGGCGGTATCTCACATCTTCATATCTCAATATAATACCAACCGGGGCATCCCATCTAAATGGAATCTGACGCCTTTTTAATTCATTTGCCAAAAAACCAAAATCTTTCTGATCTCTTAACATCTTAGGTGGCAGCTCTTTATAAATCCCAATTGGATTCCCATCATGATGAACAATGGTGTGGAAAGAACTTTGCAAAATATCATTTCTCAATCTTCTATCAGTAAAGTAAATCACAACATCTCTTGGCAATTTCTTTGTCTCGCCACACATGAATTAACTCTTTACAGCTTGTCCACTTTTTTATCAATCACATCTGGATCAACTTTTAAAATCTTAGCCAATATGTCCACACAAGCTGCCCTTAGATTTTCTCTGTTATCTTCCCTTAGGCCTCTCAGTCTTATGGCAAACTCCATATTCCGAAATTGTAACATTGTAATCTCATCCTCTAGCCTTTGACTCTTAATCTCCACTTTAAAAAACTGGTCATTTACTGCCTTTTTATTAGCCACCACTTCAAGATTTAAATCATCAACTTTTTTCTCAACCGCCAGCAAAGCATCTGTAAAAGCAGTAGCCACAGTAGAAACATCCTGGCTTAATTTGTCTGTTTTTTCTTCCAACCTATCCAACATTTCTTTTTGATTTTTCCCCATCATTTATATTCTTGATATCACCTCTAACTTCTCCAATTTCATTTCTAATTTTTGTATGGAGTGATCTCATTTCTTCCTGATTCTCTGCCATTTTTTCTTCTGTTTTTAAAAGCGTTTCCTGTATTATAGAAAACATGCTTTGCATTGTGTCTAGTGTCATTTCCGTTTTCCCTTTCTCCTTCTCTTTAACCACCACACTATCTAATGTTTTTTGTTGGCTAGGTGATGCTGCCGCTAATGACACATTTACAACTGGCTTCTTAATTGTTTTTGTTATAGTGGAGGTTGTTGACATCTTTAGTACTCTAGAGAAGCTTTCCCAGGCTTACATATAATATTTATGTATTGTTCTAATACCCTCTAGTTCTTTAGTTTTCACCACAATCTTTCCTTATTATTATCAAATATCACTCCTTAACCTCAGCTTATTCCCTCTATATTCGTTAATTACACCACTAGATTATTAAATCAACAATTAAATATTTTTCAATTAATCATGCAATCAATTCATTAAATTAACCCCTTTAATTTACACTCTCAATCAAAGGTTCTTAATTAATCTTATATATAATTCATTCAGACGCCTTCCTCTTCTTATTCACATTTATATTAGCTGAGATATAATCAACAGTTAGAATTAATGACTTAGATAGATTAATAAATATATGAAAAAGTAATTAGATTAACAAATAAGTAGAATAAATAAGTTCCCAAATATAATTCAAGCATTCAAGTATAAGTTATCAAATCAGAAATCTACTAAGTTTAAATTGATGGAATTATATCCTCTATCACTCTTAAAAATCTAAAAAATTACTCTCTATACAAATATGTAAAATATACCACAAGTCAAAGTTTGCTGAATGGGAAAAGTTCTCAAGGTTCTCTCCTCTTCTTCTTCCTTGATTCTTGACATTCTAGTCCAGTGTTTAATTCACTCCCTTCTGTGACTTTAATATAGTTGCTCCTGTTGCCTTTCAAAGCAATTGTCTTTTCACGATAGTCCTCAATAACATCAGTGATTAGATTATCGTTCCACCACCTCAGATTCCCAAATTCCAATTTCTTTCTGGTACAATTTAAGCTTCTCCTTTTATATTTAATCCACCTCTGCCTGGTGACTTAGAGATTTGCTGTTTTTCCCTTAGTCATTATGTGAGGTTCTGCTTCTCTCGCTGTCACTTTAACTCTGTATATGTGCTCCTCTCGTGAATCGCCGCCACCAGCTATTCCCTCCGATCGCGCTCCTTCTCCTCTGCTTTCCTTCTCCTCTCCTCGTCGCCGGGAATCTCCTCACCACACTGTCACTCGAACCGCTTTTCTATCATTGTCTTCGCTCTAGATGGCCACCATCGCTCCTATCCACCCTGCAAGCGAACTTTCTCCTCGATAGATTCGGGGGGGTTGTCCTGTTTCCTCTGCAACGCTAGCGCGATGTCCAGAAGCTCTGACACTTCCCCTCTTTTTTCCCGATCCCTACAGGATCAGAAAAGCCCTTTGAGAGCTTCTATCGATGGATATTGGGGTTCCAGAGATGGCAGCAGCCGTTTCTCCCCCCCTCTCACAATGACGTCACCGCCAGAAGTCTCCACACTGCATCTTTAATTCCTCATTATGCATGGAGGCTGGAATGGTGAGATGGGAGACCAGAATTTGGCAATTCTACAAGGTGAAGCTCATATTTTTCCCTACAGGCCTAATGTGTTAGTATTAGAAGATAAGTTTCAAAGGGGGTGGAAAGAAGCAGTTTATTTATTTTTATTTTATTTTATTTATGTGATTTATATGCCGCCATTCTCCCCGAGGACTCAGGGCGGCTTACAAAAACAATTATAAATACAAACCACAATAATAAACACATTAAAATGCATTAAAATCCATAAAATCATTCTAAAAACTATATAACCCCACGACCGTAATATTCTTTAAACAGCCATGTCTTTAATCCCCGGTGAAAGGAGAGGAGGTCGGGGGCCGTCCTGAGGTCGGTGGGCAAACTATTCCAGAGGGTCGGGGCTCTGACAGAGAAAGCCCTCCCCCTGGGGGCCGCCAGCCGACATTGCTTGGCTGACGGCACCCGGAGGAGGCCCACTCTATGGGAGCGCACTGGATGGTGGGAGGAAGGCAGGAGGTGGTGGACCCCGGGCCTAATCCATGTAGGGCTTTATAGGTTAAAACCAGCACCTTGAAACGAACCCGGAGAACAATCGGTAGCCAGGGCAGCCCGCGCAGGAGAGGTGTAACATGGGAGTAACGAGAAACCCCCGTAACTACCCGCACGGCTGCATTCTGGTCTAACTGGAGTCTCCGGATATGTCCCAAGGGCAGCCCCGTGTAGAGGGCATTACAGTAATCCAACCGAGAAGTAACCAGGGCATGGGTGACCGTGGTGAGGGCATCTCGGTCCAAAAAAGGGCGCAACTGGTGTACAAGACGTACTTGCGCGAAGGCCCCCCTGGTTATGGCCATCAGATGGTCATTCAACGATAGCCGAGAATCCAGGAGGACACCCAGATTGCGAACCCTATCGGATGGGGTGATAGTCTCCCCGATCACTAGAGATGGTATCTCAGGATCCCAAGATGCCAGCACCCACAGCCACTCCGTCTTGGAGGGGTTCAGTCTGAGCCTGTTCTTACCCATCCAAACCTGCACCGCCTCCAAGCAGCAGGACATCAGGGAGTTGCCACCTTGCGCATGCTCAGGTCTAAAAAAAAAAAATTTATAACAAGCTCCCCCTCCTAAGACTCTCCCCTACTTATTAGTATCTCTGTGCTATGAGCAGGCAAGAGCCAACATTCAAACAAGGCCTGTATGAGATAGACCAAAAAATGGAAGTGGGAAATACTACTCAGCTTCCCATGACAGACATACGAGCACGTGCCATGTACCTCACACATCTTAACATTCCCCACCAGAGCCTTTAACTTAGGCTGATGTAATGTGCTACTTTCGGATGTCCTAGGTACAAAAGTTGCCATGCCCTTTAGGAAGATGCCCCTGGCACTCAGGACACGTAGAAACTACCAAACAGGTTCTTTTGTATTGCCAGTTTTACACAGCATCCCAAAATGCTCTCACTGTCTCACTCCTGGCTTGTAAAACAGAATATAATGACCAGCAGTACAAGCAATTCTTACTTTCTGATATTAATCTTAAAATGTAAGATTGCCAGGTTAACAAAATTAAGCAAAGAATAAATAAGAGCAACTGAACTTCTTTGAGTAAGGGAATGGCTTTGCCTACTGGTCATTTTTTTATGTCAACTACTGCGCTGCACCTTCCTTAGATTTGTCCAGAGGCTTTATACAGTATTTCTAAATTTTAGGTTAGTAAAATAATAAGAATAAAGCTTTTTAGCAAATGTTTCTATGTATCACGCGTTTATTTTTGGATGTTCTGGATCTTTGAAAACTATTTTTTTCTTCCTTTCTGCTGATTAACAACCACAATAAAGTTATTTGAATTTGCTTATGGAGTGATTTGTTTTATGAGTGTGAAGGCTGAGATTGCACCTGTCAACTGGAAGAATGTGCTGATAGTTCCCTAATGTGGACAGAAAGGAAGCAAATGCCGAAACATTTAGATTGAAAAAGAATAATGAGATGTTATGATGAGAGATGTTTCTTTCAACAGGAAATGATCTTGGAACAATTTTTAGTGTAACATCAGAGAAGGTGATAAAGTACTGAAATTATCTGGAGGGAGAAGGGAATTATTTTTTTAAAAAAAATTTACTTTCTATATTCTTCTTCGTTTAATTTTTTATCCTTGTAATTGTAAACTTTAAAAATATATGTGAAAAGGGGAGGGACAAGAAACAACATTCAGGATTTGCAATGCACCTTAATGCCAAATGGGGAAGACGTGTGAAATTTCTGCTCTTTCAATGTTTCTTCTTGGGAAAAGTGAGAAACAATCTTGACTGCATGTTACTAATTTAGAAGAAGTGTACAATAAAATGAATAAGCTTGAATTTCATTTCTAGACCGATACATCTGTGGGTTGCCTTCTGAATATGGTGAGAATACTATAAAAGTAGTCCTTGACTTATGACCCTTCATTTAAGAACCATGCAAAGTTAGCATTGAAAAATGTGACTTATGATTGGTCCTCACACTTACAACCATTGCACACACACCAGAGTCACATGATCAGAACTTGGAACTTGGCAACCAGTACATGTTCACGTCAGCTGCAGCATTCTGGGGTCTTCTGATCGCCAATTACAACCTTCCCAGGAGGCTTCCAATACATTAACTCAAGGGAGGAAGCTGGATTTGCTTAATGTGAGAGAAAACTTCTCTCACAGTTTGCTGTGCCAATTGATTGGTTTCTGGTTTGGATATTTGAATCAGAACGCAGCTCCTGACTTTGAATTTCCCGGGCTTTTGTAACTGACACTAACATGGTATATAAGGAACTGCTCTCCAGCGGGAAAACTGTTCCCAGATCAGAGACAAGAGCTGAAGTCACTAAAGCCTCCTTCTGAGGAAGGAAGATCCTGGCTCCAATTGCATGGAGTGACTTCAAAAAGAGCTGAATGGACATTGATGAAAGGAAGATGACTACTGATATACTTTTGCAGATTTTGTTTTGTTTGCTTTATTAAATTTGTTTGTTTTAAACTCCTCTGGCTTGCTTGTTTGGTGCATTTGTAAGTGGATAAAGTTGCATTCAACAAAACCTCCACAACAATTGGTAGCAGAGGATGGTTGAGACTTTATTCACATTACAATGTACTAAACAGGCATGCCCACGGTTAAGCCAATGCGGAAAGAAAGAATTGTAACTCGAGCCTCTACCAGGAGTAAGGCACCCCAACGCTGACCGATGGAACCCGAGGCCAGCACGATTTTGGTCGAAACGCTCCAGGCATAAACAGAGCAGGAGACTAGAGGGACAATGAATTCTGAAACGAGTAACCCAGCTCTCAAATTGCTCGCCACCATGAGCGAATACCCTCCGCCCACGAAAGCTGAGACCAGAGGGGAGCCCCTTCTGGCTTCGAACATGAACCCGGAAGGAAGGCAGGAAATGAGAACAGCGATATTTCGAACATTCGGCTTGCTGGCGGCAAGCAAGGATCCAGTTGTTGACCTCAGTGCTTTGTTGCGGATTACGGCCATGGCGACAGTGGCAAGGGATGGAATTGAAATCCAGGACAGCGCGGGGCCGATAAGAAATATCCAATCCTGTCCCGCAACCCCTTTTACAGACTATGAGTCGAGGGCGGGAAACGATAGACTACCTGTTTCAAGTTTCCCGCCAAACAATATGGCACCTGGCCAACTCCCAATTCAGGATGGACAAATTAACATAGCGCCACTTATCGCTTGACTGGCTACTGATGGCCCGCGAAGGCGTGCGGGCGCTTGCATCGAGGGCACCCACCTGGCAGCACCTACCACTGCAGTGACCCAGAATGACCAGCCAGCTGGAAGCTTACCCTCCCGACAACGCTGGTCTCAGCCATGCCAGGGATGCTGCCAGTACTGGCTGGACAGACCCTCACCCAGACGACCAATCCGGTCGCAGTGGTCCAAGTAATAAATCCAAGAAGTTTGCCTACCGAACTTGAGATCACAAATGCGATCAGTATATTGACAATGGCTTTTGGAACTGCTTTTCAGCTCCCTTTTACCCAACGCATGACAGCGGCCTGCCCCGACACCCTCTTGACGGCTGTGGCCTGCCCCTTATCTGTTTCTAGCATGGCGGGCTCTCCTGCGGCATCTCTAGCTCTTGGGGCCATTTCCAGAACTACTCCAATTGAAGCTGAAGTCCTGGAGGCAGGCCCGAGGTCTTCTACAGAGGAGCAGCCAAGGAGCTCCTTACATCTCGGCATCCATCTTTACAGAAAGAACTGCTATAGTCACCAACAATAAATGTGTGGTTGGGGAAGTGTTAAAGATTAATGGTCTACCTTATTACTCCCCTATTATAAGAGCTGAGGAATCTGATATTAGTAATCAGGTCACTGTTTTTGATAGTGATGATGAATCCCAATCAGAATCAGATGATGAGGTTGAAGGTACCCAAGGGAAGAGGAGTTGTAATTACAATTGTAGAAATATTTTAAAGTGTAAGAAGTATCTGAGTTTTAATCTGGACCAAAATGACCTGAGAACGCCAATGCAATTTCTATTGGCAAGCCACTACATGATGTCCTTAGGAATCGTAGGATGGGTCATATGAGTTTCCCTTTAGTGCAAAAGACACCTGAATGTTCAAAGGGAATTAGAATTAAAGATTGTAATACTTTTTTGGACTGTTCCGTTTGCAGGAGTGCAAAATACACGCCCAGGAATCTGAGAGGCACTCTGAACACATATTAAAGTTGGTACACATGGATTTGGTAGGTCCTTTGAAACCCTCCATTGGTAAGAATTGTTACTTTTTGACCATTGTTGATGACTATAGCAGGTTCGGATTTGTCTATCTTCTTAAATCCAAGGATCAGGCCTTATCTAAATTTAAGGAATTCTGCAGTCTGATTGAGAATCAGCACATGGTCAACATTCAGAAGATTTTGACCGACAGAGGAACTGAGTTTAACTCAGCTCGGTTCTCTGGCTGGCTGAAGGAGAAGGCCATAGTCTATTTACATACAGCCCCTTACTCCGCTTTTCAAAAAGGGGTGGCGGAGAGGAAAAATGGTGTACTGCAGGCAATGAGGTGCGCCTTTGAGGATGCTGATTTAGATTTCTCATACTGGGCGGAAGTTACTTTGTATGCAAATTACACTCTCAACTGCGTATGGTCTAGTGTGGTGCAAAAGACCCCATATGAGGTAGTGTATGGCCATAAACCAAGATTAACGCATCTTCATGTATTTGGAGTGATGACCGATGTCCACATCCCCAAGGAACTTGGAAAAAAGGGAGACACAGTCTTAGCTAAATTAAGGTTCGTTGGCTATGAAACAGGCTCTAAAGCTTTTAGGTTTGTGGACTCAAACAGAAAAATAGTAATGTCCAGGTCAGCCACTTTTCATGAGAGTACAAATTGGAGCAGGATTTATGCCAACGAGATCCTGACTCACAGTTCTCCCCGTAACCTGAATAAACAGGTAGAAGATGTGTCAGGAAATCCATCTAGTGATAGTGACACATCTGGATTTGAGGATGAGGGAGAACGTACAGTGGGGCAAAAAAGTATTTAGTCAGCCACCAATTGTGCAATTTCTTCCACTTAAAAAGATCTGTCCAAGTAGAGTTGTCTAAAAAGAAATAAAGTGCCTCTCACATTTTGATAATAAAGAAAAAAAACTTTTATTTGTTAGAACAACGTCCTCACGAATTCATATGTAGCCAGGAAATGACCTCTGCTCTAAATTCCCTCCCTTTCCTGGCTTGCTCCCTATTCCATTGGTCATTCTCTAAATCATTCTACTACAGTTTCTCTTACTAATCCCACAGGAATTTATTAATTCTTTCGCATCTTTTTAAGTGGGAAAACTTGCACAATTGGTGGCTGACTAAATACTTTTTTGCCCCACTGTATGTCTTCGAGACCTTTGAAGGGAATATTAAGACAAAGGAAGGGAATAGCCTGGAAAGAGGGGCACTCCACTCTAAAGGTTCAAAATGGTAGTAATGAGAAGTATAACTCATCAGACAGCTCTGATGTAGATGAGGAGCCAATTAATAGGCCAATTCAATCCACTAGGGGCAATAAGCCAAAGAAATATGGAGGTTTTGTTACCTCTGTTGATCAGGTTTCAATCACACCCCAAAGATATAAGGATGTGTTAACACTATCTGAAAAAGAACAAGAAAATTGGTGTGTTGCAATGGCTCTATGGACTGAGTTCAATCTTAAAGAGACGCCCTCCTTTGCACACACTCCCAGATTTCCAGATCCCACGAGGTTTCCAGGATACTGCACCTGCAATGACACCTCAATGACACCTCCAAGACCAGACCCCCAAATCAGGGGGTCTCGTTCCTGCCAAAAAAGGGTGTATCATGTAGGACCAACACTCATTTTTCAGCTAGGAGCTCAAGACTCCAGGCATGGGACTTATCAAAGCCAACAGTCCTCAAGGATGGGAAAAAGTCTGGTCCTCCAATCCGAGCGTTTCCAACACACGTTGCAGAACCCTCCGTCCAAATGCTGCCCCTGCTGAGGCATAAGCATCAATCCAGTAGTGTTGGATGAATGGGAAGGGAGATGACCACATCGCCGCTCTGCAGATCTCTTCCACTGATGCTCTAGTTGCCCAGGCCGCACTGCTAGCCGCACTGCGAGTTGAATGAGCGGTTATCCCCCGGGCCGAGGCAGTGACTGAGCTTCATAAGCTCTGGCGACGGTAGCCTTGATCAATCTGCCCACCACTGAGCTGGTAAGCTTCATCCCCATTGTAGCTGGCAAGAAGAATACAAATAAGATCTCCTAAATGACTTTGTCCTCTTAATGTAAATCTTTAATGCTCGTCTCACATCCAGGTTATGCCAGAACTTTTTCCTGAGGTGAGATGGATTTGGGCAAAAATCCGGAAGTACCAATTCTTGTGCCAGATGGAACCACAAATTAATTTTGGTCATGAAGGCCAGATCTAAACGTAGAACAACTCTATCCGCATGAAAGATACACAAGTCTTTCCTCAAGACTTGTGTATCTTTCCAAGCTCCAAAATGCATCTGGCCGATGTAATAGCCACAAGGAAAAGAGTCTTATATATTAAGAAATTGAGGCGGACCTGCCTAAGTGGTTCAAAAGATGTAGTAGACAAGGCCTGTAACACCTTCTGGAGATCCCAGGTGTCATAACAGTGTACCACCGCTGGTCTAAAGTTAGTCGCCTCCTTGAGGAAAATCCGTACATCAGGATGTTGAGTAACAGAAATTATCTTCCCACACGATAACACCGAAGCTAAAGCAGCCACTTGCCTACAAAGGGTTGCTGGTGATAACCCAGCAACCCTTCTCCAACCCAGCTTGCAGAAACTCCAGAAGCTGCTGCACTGTTTTTGTTTTTGTTTTTTAAATTTGATTTATATGCTGCCCTTCTCTGGAGACTCAGGGTGGCTTACAATGCGTTAAGCAACAGCCTTCATACTTTTGTATATTTATACAAAGTCAGCTTATTGCCCCCAAAGTGGGTCCTCAATTGACCTACCTTAGAAAGGATGGAAGGCTGAATCAACCTTGAGCCTGATCAGATTCGAACCTGCAGTAATTGCAGACAGCTGGTGTTTAATTACAATGCTATAGTCTGCTGAACTATCCAGGCTGTTGCCTTGGTCGCCTGAATCCTCTGCCCTGAGTGCCACAAACAGAAATTTTGCCAGGTGGAGTTATAAATGCGTGCCGTCGACGGGCGCCTAGCAGCCTGCATAGTCACTATTACGTTTGCAATGAAATTTCTCCCTTCAAGCAATCGCTGCTCAATCTCCACACGGTTAAGTGAAGGCATTGCGGATCTGGGTGACAAATGGGTCCCTGAGAGAGGCAGACCCTGTTGGACGGGATCTTTCAGGGCGGTGCGACCGATAGACCCACCAGATCTGCAAACCACGGTCACCATGACCAATGAGGAGCTACCAGGATGAGCTCTGCCCTGAAGTGAAGAATCCGACTGATGACCTTCGGAAGCAGTGCCAGTAGGGGAAAGGCATATAATAGGCCCTCGGGCCAAGGGCAATGAAGAGCGTCTACTCCTTCCGCTCCCTGACACGGGAACTGAGTGAAAAACCAGGGTAGCTGGGCATTCGTCCATGAGGCGAAGAGGTTGATGGTCGGCTGACCGAAACATTTCACAATCTCCTGGAATAATGTCGGGTTTAGCCGCCACTCCGACTGATCTAAGGCCTCCCTGCTTAGGCAATCCGCCCACATGTTGTCCTGTCCGACCAAATGTTCCACTTTGATTGACCTCAAATTTTGCTTCGCCCAATGACAGAGCCTCTCTGCCTCCTTCATGAGAGTCTGGGATTGTGTACCCCCCTGCCTGTTTACATGGACTTTTACTGTAATGTTGTCTGTCATAAGGAGTACATGGTGCTTGAAGAGGTAGGGCCTGAAGTGCCTGAGTGCCAAGCATGCTGCTCTCAGCTCTAGCCAACTGATGCACTTCCGTGCCTCCGCCTGTGATCAAACACCCTGCGCCATCTGATGCTCGCAATGAACCCCCCATCCTACTAAACTGGCGTCTGTGGTCACTGTGACTCTCTCCTGTACTAGGAAGTAACATCCCTGTGACAGCCGTCCCGACATCCACCAGCTTAGGGATGCTCTGATCAACCCCAGAATCCTGACTTTGGTCCGCGACGTTGCCCTTCCTGACTTCTGAAATGGTAACATGAACCATTGCAGAGGCCTGGCATGAAACCTTGCCCAAGGCACAATCTCTATGCATGAAATCATCTTGCCTAACAGGGTGGAGAGCTGTGCTAAAGTCACTCTGGGTGCAGCCATCACCCGTCTGGTCAAACTCTTGATGTCCTCCAACCTGGGTTTTTATGGGTTTTAAATTTTAATTGCCTATTGGTTTTTAAATTTATTGGGCCAAAATTATTTAATTCTTTTATTAATATTTTAAATTTTGTATTGGAGTGCTTTTTATTCTTGGCTGTACACCGCCCTGAGTCCACTAGAAGGACGGTATATAAATTTAATAAATAAATAAATAAATAAAAATAAACCTGTCCGGAGACAGGAACACCTGGCACTGAATGGTGTCTATAACCGCCCCTAGGTGAATGAGGTGATTTGTCGGGAGAAAATGGCTCTTCTCTATATTTATAGAGAAACCGTGAGCCTGCAGACATTGGACCGTGGTATTCAGATCCAACTCCGCCTGAGCTAGAGATGTTGACTGCACCAAAACGTCGTCCAGGTAAGCTTGGAGACAAATCGGCTTGGACTTGAGTACCTCCTCCAATGCCGCCAGGATCTTTGTGAAGACTCTGGGAGCAGAGGCTAGGCCAAATGGAAGTGCTCGGTATTGGAGTTGTCTGCTGTCATAATAAAACCTCACGTACTGTCTGTACTCCTGATGAATCGGAATGTGCAGATATGCATCTGTGTGGTCAATGGAGGTCAAGAAGTCCCCGCTCCGAACATTTGCCAAAATTGACCGGAGGAAGTGCATCTTGAACCTCTGATACCTCAAGAACTTATTTAGTCCCTTCAGGTTTAGAATTGGTCGAAGTCCCCTCGAGGGTTTTTGTATGACAAACAGCATTGAGTAATAACCCTTCCCCTATTCTGATAAGGGAACGGGCTCCACTGCTGCTATGTCTATCAGATGCTGAATGACTGTTTCCATACACCTTCTCTTTGTTACATCTCTTGACTTTGGGCAGCAGACAAAAACCCTTGGAGGAACCGCAAGAAATTCTAGAGCTAGACCTGAAGTGATAGTCTCCCTTACCCATGCATCTGTGGTGGATTTCATCCAGTGGTCTGCAAAAAAGCCTAGCTGGTCACCAATGGGAGCTTCGAGTCTCCAGTCAACAGGATCTGCAAAAGGAACGCGAATTCCCTCCACGAAAGGAACACTTGGGCTGACCTGCTCTGTTCCTATCTGATTGTCCCATCCCTGACTGATGGAACTGCCCCGCTTGACTGCCCTGGCTTTGGTAAAACCATCTCTGACCTTTATAGAAACCTGCTCCCCCATAGGGACGAAAATAAGAAATCCGATCCTGCAAAGTAGATTGGGTGTCCTCCTTTTGTGATAAAGCTGCAAGAATCTTCTTCCTGTCTTTTGGTTCAGATAAAAGGGGATCTAAAGCTTACCCAAACAGCTTGGACCCTTTAAAAGGAACAGAGGCCAAACACCATCTACGCTTGGAATCTGCCTGCCAATTCTTTAACCATAAGAGCCTCCTAGCCGTTACCGTAGAAGTGATGGCTCATGTTCCAAATTTTGCTGAATGTAGTGTGGCATCAGTTGTATACTCTGCTGCCGCCACTATCTTACTGAAATCCTGATGAGCTCTGAGATCTGAAACCAGTACCCTGTCCTGCATCTGTTTAAGCCACAACAGTGATGCCCTGGTGAAGAAGGATGCTGCCGTGGCTACTTTGATCCCCCAGGCCACTGCCTGGTGAGCCCTCTTAAGAGCCTGCTCTAACTTACAGTCATCTGATTTTAGCACCTTTTCTAGCTCGGCTAAGGTAGCTGAGGAAGAGGACAATGCTAGCACCAGTTCATCCGCATCCGGGATATTCAGAAGCTCCATGAGAATCTCCTTTCATAAGAAGAGGAGCTGGCATGAGTTCCTGGCGAAACCCACTGTTTCTTTTTTTTAAAAAAAAAAATCTTTATTAATTATTTACAAATGAAAAACCATATAATGTAATTATCAAACAGATATGAGTTATATATAGGTACACAACACAACACATAAAGACAGCCACGTATAAGGACTAGCATAATCAGGCAAGACAAGGATATTAGAGGCCTGAGGATTAGGGGAGAAGAATACAAGCTCCAAGCCTTCGCTAATGATCTTATATTCATCTTGGAAGACCCCTAACTTTAGGTCCGATATTGCTAAGGAGAATTGAAGAATATGGAGAAGTAGCAGGATTAAAAATGAACAAAGATAAAACTAAAATGATATCCAAAAACTTAACAGAGGATCAAAATAATAAGGTGCAGGAAGCCATGGGACTTAAATTTACTAAGAACATAAAATACTTAGGGATTTGGGTGACAAACAAATGCTCTAATATTAAAGAGACTAATTACTTTAAATTATTGGCTGATACAGTAGAGGACCTAGATAGATGGAAGAATATACAGCTTTCACTTCTGGGCAGGGTTGCCTCAATCAAAGCTATATACTCCCACGGTGGATTTTTCTATTCCAAACAGCTCCTGTAAATTTGGAAAAAAAATTCTTTAGGAAATTGGATCAGGCAATAAGCAAATTTATTTGGCAAGGGAAAAAGCCACGAATTAAAAGAAAAATGCTACAGGAAAACAAAACGAGAGGGGGCCTGGGGCTCCCAAACTGGAAGTTATATTTCCAAGCCTTGCCCCTTCTCTGGATAAGAGACTGGGTATTCCTTTCGAGAAAACGCATATTAACGCTTTAGGGATTTGATCTTCATCAAGGCTGGCATTCAGCTTTGTGGGCACAACAAGGAAAACTATCTAAATATTTTACTAACCACTATATCAGAAGAATTTTAATAAAAGTATGGGAAAAGGTGAAGAAACAAATATATACCCAAGTTCCTAAATGGGTCGTCCCATTGGAGATGGCAACCTACCTGACTGTTTACAATATAAAAAGAAATTGGACCTACAATATCTTGTTGGATGAAGGAGGGAATTTAATATCAAGAAAGGAACTTCAATTAAAAGGAATAGATATAGATTGGTATCTACAAAATGATTTATAGGTGGTACTCCCCACCAGCTAGGATAGCTAAAATGTTCCCTGGATCCTCGGATAAATGTTGGAAATGTAATTCGGTCAGGGGTACTTTTTTTCACCAGTGGTGGACATTCTCTCAGATTAGGAAGTTTTGGGAAAAGATTCAAAAATGGTTGAACGAGATAAAAGGTACAAGTTTCCCCCTAATTCCAGATTCTTACTTACTCAGAATCAAATTAAAAGACATGGGCAAGCAAGATTGACACTTATTCATCCATATTACAACAGCAGCGAGAATGGCACTTGCCCAGCAATGGAAAAACGCAAATACACCATCAGAACAACTTATAATAAATAAGATATTGAATTGTGCCGAATTGGACAAATTAACGTATATCCTAAGAGAGAAAAAAGAATCCATATACTACAGTAACTGAGAACGCTGGTATATATGGCTAAAGAAGAGGACAAACACAGAGTAAACAATATAGTATTACATATATACTTAGTGATAATTAGATAGCATTTGGTATTTGAAATAGTCAATGGTATCTGAATAAAAAGATTTACTGGGATGTAACTATGAATAGGTATCTCGGGGATCAATACGCCCCTGGTTAGTCCTTATACAGTACATGGCTGTCTTTATGTGTTGTGTTATATATAACGCAAATCCCACTATTTCTTAATCATGTCTAGAAACATCTGGGGAGCTGGTATAATATCAGTTTCTGCAACCGGTTCTGAAAACTGTAAATCTGCTGGATCCTATTCTGATCTAACCTATCTCTTCCGAAGTACCCTGCTTCATGGTGACCTTAGCCTTCATGAGCAAGGCCTTAAAAAGATGTGATCTAAACAACCCCTTGAATACAGGCTGTTCCGGTAATAGACCTTCTTCCTCAGATAATTCCTGATCCCACTGCTCAGAAGCACCTGCTAATGAGCCCTCTGACTCTGAAGAGGAAACTGAGACCTCAGATTCCAAATCTGGCTGTGACCTAGCTGGTCTCTGTTCAGCAGAACTCTGTGACTTAACCACCTCCACATTCTTTCGCTGTAAACTTTTGGACTTAACCTGACCAGTTGCAAAGCCCCATTGCACTGCCTCAGCAATCCATTGCTGCACAATCGCAGGCATCTCCACCTCCTGTCCAGCGGCCTGACCCTCTGGTTGAGATGCCACCGCAGGTGAAGGAGATAGACTCGGCTCCTGCTCCCCCACCTGCTCTCTTTCCAAAGGTGGAGGAGATAATTTTCTAGACACTAACGAACTGTTAGAAGGCCCTGGTTCTGCTAAATCAGAATCTTGAACAGGCTGTGGATTATCTAAATGTCTACGCTTTGCTGCTGCCTTTTGACTCTTTGCCATTTGCTGTTCTAAAGCCTCATGTAATCTCTTCTCTGCCCTTTCCTGCGCGTTTGATGGGCATGTAAAAGCCACAGCCTTGGCCCTGATCTTTGCTGCTGCAGTCTGACTGCCAGACTTAGACCCATGGCCACTATTAGTGCTGCGGACAGATCTTCTGTGAGACTCTCCACTGCTCTCCATACTGTGTCCAGAAAAAACACCTTAAATCTCTATTCCACCAGTATTACAAGGAATAATCCTCAACTGCAGAATAGATGAAACAGCCTCATTTGATCTGATGAAAAATGATCCTTTGAGGCAAAATACGTAGATCAGAAGTGGAGCTGAAGTAAGGAATCAGTCTACTTCTCCAGTCCAAAAGAGGGGAAAAAAGACCTGTGCAGACTACACACCACTGCACTATGGTCCACCCCTTCCTGGTCAGCAAACTGTGACCAGGCCTCCTCTTCACCTCAGGGGAATAGGACGCGGGTCCAGGCTCCTTTGTGCGGCCCTGAGCTCTTAAGCTGCACTAGAGGACTGAGAAAACAGAACCCTATGGCAGCTGCTGCTCCGTGCCTTTAAAATAGAGGAAACAAAATGGCCACTGCATCCGGTGGCCTGTTTTGGCACCAAAATACCCAAGGTCCTCTAAATGGTGCTTCCACCCCACTCCTTACTACTTACAGCCTCGGAGGGTAGGTGGTAAGGGCACAAGGCAGTAATGGGTGAATCCTGAAGTCCACTGCCTGATCAGAGCCCACACACAGCTCGGCGCTTCACAAAATGGCGGCCGTTTCTTCTAGCTGCCCAACAGCTGAGATCCCCTCACCTAGCGTTCTGCAAGCAAAGGCGACAAACATACAATTAAAGCTGGTCATGGATGCAGCCAGGGGTCCTCAGCTGAGAAACCCCCCTCCCACGACAATCTTTCTTCAGCACGCACACCTGATGGCCCCGCCACCAATTCGCACCGCCGCGACTCTTCAAAACCTTTTAAAACTCAAAGAACCTCCACAACGGGAAAGAAAACAAAGCAAAAAAAAAAATTAAACCAGAAACTATCCCTTAAATTTAGACTAAATTTAACAAGACAGAACTCTAAATCTGTCCAACTGAGCTCAGGACTGAGTTGAATCTGGGAGTGTGTGCAAAGGAGGGCCTCTCTTTAAGAGTGAACTCAGTCCATAGAGCCAGAAGACAGAGTGATATCCATGCCTGGAGTTCCTAGCTGGAAAACTGGGTACAAGTCAACACTCGCATTGCTTAGCGAACAAAGTTCCAGTTCCAATTGTGATCGTAAATTGAGAATTACTTGCAACAGGGTAGTAAATATAAGGGAGAATAAAGAGAATACTTAGCCAGTGCAAGATGAGAATGCTACAATCTCCTCTTGGATACGTGAGATATTTTTGAAATCCTTGCAGGGACATCACAGGTATGTTAGTTGAAGATACATGTTCATCTTAGTAGATGAAGTCACATTATTGGCCGAGTACCCAAATGTTAAATACATTGTATGACACAACAAAGAGTAAGGACTTGAAAATGAATGCCAAAGACCAAATTAGGTGTGTCTAGCAAGTTCACTCCCAACAGCTGTACATTATCATAAAAACTGAAAAACTACAGCAAATAGATTTGTTAGAACATTTCCTTAATATTTTGGCATTTTAAAATATTTAGGCTGCGGTAGAAAGTATTAGTGTATGGACTGATGATTTAAAGAATGTTTGTCAAAATAAGTGAAAAAGAAGCATGCAATTGCCCAGTCTGTTGGGGGTGAGAGGTGAAATAGAAAAAACTAGTGCCCTCGGAATGGGTAACTTAACAATCTGTACAGTAAAATAAGAAGAGAGGGAGAAAAAGAGAGAGTCAAGAACAAATCAGTGTATAGTGAGCATTTGACTGAACTCAAATGTGACTAACCAATACAGAAAATGTTCTAGTTGGTCAAAGAAAGAGAATAAAGAACTACAAATATATGAAAGAGAAAGGAAAAGAAGAGTGTGGGAAATTGGTGGTGAGATTTTCATAGACTTTAGAAGAATAAAAGGCAATATAGGAAGTGGTGCACATGTGTGATAAAAACAAGGATGGTTGGCTACAACAGAAGTTGAATAGTGGATTCCTTTATGCTCTGGAGCTTAGTTGTTTGCTTGCAGATGTTTCCACAATATCAAAGACCTGATTATAGAAGATGAGATTAAACTTTCATTCAATATCACAGCACTATTTACATCATAGATCCTGTGAAAGAATCCATGGTACCATTATCACGGAACACACCTGACCTAGCCAAATACATTATGATTGAAATACCCAGAATCGTGGACCGCATCAACCTTTGTCTCACTATTGGAAGTCCTCAACTTATGATCACAACTGAACCCAAAATTTCTATTGCTAAACAAGACAGTTGCTAAGTGAGTTTTGCCCCATTTTATGATCTTTCTTGCCCAGCTGTTAAGTGGTTAAGTTAGTCACACGGTAATTAAGTGAATCTGGCTTCCCTGTTGATTTTGCTTGTCAGATGGTCACAAAAGGTGATCACAGGACCCTGGGACAGTGCAACCATCATAAATATGAGTCAGTTGCCAAGCATCCTAATTCTGATTATGTGATCGGGGGTGCTACAATGATCATGTAGAAAATGGTCATATAAGTCACTTTTTTCAGTCCCACTGTAAGTTGAAAGGGTCACTATACAAATGGTTGTAAAATGAGGACTACCTGTACCTATTTTCAGTTTGATTGAATCTAGCAACAAACCAGAGGAATAACATGATAGGACCACCACTCTCAGGACTCATAGCAAAGACTGTAATGCTGCACCTAGAAACCACAGAACTCCCACGCATACAACCAAAGGCCTGGATCTGCTATGTAGACAACCTCTTTCTTATTATAAAAAAGGAACAACTGGAGAAGACTTGATTGAGTGCAGCTCAGAGTTTGTTAGAAAATGGGCAACTATATAAATGTTTTAAATAAACAAATAAAATAAAGACCCACAAAACTATCAACAATATCTTCAAAGGAATAAAATTCCCAAGGGAAAAAAATAGACAAGCCTGACAAATCTCTCCTTCCAATTGTAACATTACCCCCACCTCAAAATTATTAACCAAAAAGCCTCAGCACCTCACAGGGGGAAGCAAATACTCCATCAACTTCCTATTACAGGGCCTTCAAAGAATCAAAGACACAACAATAAATGAGGGTGAAATGATGGTCTCATTTGATGTCACAGACCTTTTCACATCCACAGACCCAGAATTAGCCAAAGAATCCATGACAACAATTCATCGCATCAACCTCTGCTTAACACATACTTTCAATTTGAAGGACAAAGTTACCAACAAATCAAAGGTGAAACTATCATTTTCAGGACTTATCCTCTAAAGGAGGATAATATAGGAGGTTATAATGAAATGTCTGGAATTAATAGCACTTTCACAAAATCAACCAAAAATATTAATCAGGTATGTACATGACACCTTCAACATAGTAAAAAAGGACCAATCAGAGAAACTGTTAGGATATGGTGTGACCTAACAGGCTGTCCAGGCAATATATGTGTTCTGTGACTTTAAATTTTACTGCTGCATCATTGTAATGCTAAGTCATGCTGTAATTAGTTGTAAATGTATTTAAGAAAGGTACTGTAATGTATTCAGTTGATGATATACTACCATTGTGTAAGGAGTTGCTATCATCATGGGTGGATCTGCTACCATCATGGCTTGTGTACCAGAGTGAACTTGTTATTCTAACCAACTGTATGGTAAGAAGATTTTTGTATCACTGGACTGATTTAACTGGCAAAGATTTTGATTGTTTAAAAGACTATGAGATTGTTTTTGCACTATAAAAATTGAAATTTGGGTTTACAGTAACATTTAAAAATGGTAAGTTTAAATCATTTTTAATGATAATAAGTTTAATTGAGAAAGATGGCAAGGTTGTTACTGCAATATTAGAAAATGATTTATTTATTTTAAGGGAGAACTCAGTATTGGTGGCTAAGTCAAGTCTGTTTATAAGAATGTTAAACCACGTGATGAATGTATTCATCTGTTACATCGGAGACTTGGGCATATAAACTTCAGGATGTTAAAGAAAACATTAAATTTATCTAAAGGGATAAAACTACAATCATGTAGTAAATATCTGAATTGCAATGCCTGTAGTCAGCAAAAATTAGGATAACACCAGCAAACTGTGTTAATGGTTTTAAAACCAAAAAGCCATTAGAGGTAGTGTATGTATGTATTTTATTGAATGATCTGTCCCCCCCTTCAGAGACCCACAAAAACACAGCCAGTTGAGGGTTAAGAAGCACTTGGCACACTCCACAGTTCTTATCTCAAACTTGGCAGCGATATGCACACCATCTGCCAAGGGCTTTATTAGTTGACACAAAAAGAAAATCACCTACGTAGCTTTGCCAAAATCCGTTCTTTTAGCTCCCAAGACTACTAGATTGCGTTGTTGTTCGTCACAGAAATCATGAACCACCCTCCTGTCTTATATAGGCTCTGGGTGTGGTCCAGTGATTCATTGATCCTGTGACTCTAGTCCAATGACTCAGGTCTATTCCCTCATGCGTCTCCGCAGCTGCTGTAAGCGTTTATCTCGCCTTCTTTGGCGTGCGTCCAGGAATGACGTCTCTCCCTCACTCTCATCTGAGACACCTGTTTCCCCACTACTTGGCTCTCTTTCAGCTGGCACCTGAGACGGTGCCAGAGGGGGGGGCTGGGAGATCTGGCTGGCTCCTCTTCCTCCTGCTCAGAGCTTCCTTCCTCCAATGGGATAGGCTCAGAGGATGGGGCCACAACACTATCCCCCACCGCAGGGCCCTTCCCCCGGGTCTGACGGTCGGGATGGGGTCGGGACGGGAACTGTTCGTGGAAAGCCCGCACCAGGTCAGGGGCCTGAATGGCAGACGCGTCCACCCAGGTGAAATCCTCGGCCCCGTACCCTTTCCAAGCGATGAGGTATTCGAAGAGCCCCTTCAGCCAACGGGAGTCCCGAATACTGTCCACCTCATACGTCGAGGCGTCGTCCTCGTCGGCTGCGGCTGGGGGGACAGGCGGCGGCGGGCGGCGGAGAAGGCTCGCAGGAGTCTCAGGGACCAGGAGGGACCGATGAAAAACGGGGTGGAGCCGCATGGAGCAGGGTAGAGTCAACCGATAGGCCACCAGGTTGATGACCACCTCGATGGGGAAGGGACCGATAAAGCAATGGGCCAGTTTCCGCACCAGCCGGTCCGTGGGGAGGTGTTTCGTGGACAGCCACACCCGATCTCCAACTTCCAGCGGTGGTGTTGCCCAGCGGGCGCGATCGGCGAACCGTTTATAGTCCTCTTTCGCCCGGATCAGCTGCCGCCGCACCAGTTACTGCACCGCCTGCAGCTCCGAGAGGAAGTCCCGGGTCTCAGGAACAGGGGAGTCCATGATGGTCAACGGAAAAAACCGTGGATGGTACCCGACGTTGGCATGGAACGGTGTCATCTGGGTGGAGGTATGTTGGGAGTTGTTAAAAGCGAACTCTGCCAGGGGAAGGTACTCGGCCCAGTTGTCCTGCTGCTGGTTGACAAAATAGCGGAGGTACTGCTCCAGTATGCCAATGACCTTCTCCGTGCCCCCGTCAGTCTCCGGATGGTGCGACGATGACAGGCACACCTGCACCTCCAGCGCAGCCATCAGGCTTTTCCAGAAGCGGGCCGTGAACTGGGCCCCGCGGTCCGAAACCACCTGGTCCGGCAGGCCGTGGAGGCGGAAGATGTGTTGCAGGAACAGGCGAGCCGTGGTACGAGCCGAGGGCAGGTCGCGGCACGGGATGAAATGTGCCATCTTCGTGAGCGCATCCACCACCACGAGGACGGTCGTGAACGTAGCGGACAGGGGCAGGTCAGTCAGGAAGTCCATGGAGATGGCTTCCCATGGTCTCTCCGGTGTCGGCAGCGGCTGGAGGAGTCCAGGAGGGGGGCCGGACGCGGCTTTGGCCTGTCGGCACGGCATACAGGCCGTTACGTAGGCGTGCACGTCGTGCCGTACCCGAGGCCACCAAAAAGTCCGCGTCACTAGGTACAAGGTCTTAAAGAAGCCGAAGTGCCCCGCCGCGGGGTTGTCATGGCACTGGTTCATGACAAGGGCTCGGAGCGGACTTGTGGGCACGTACAACCGACCCCGGTGCCTGAGCAAGCCCTCCTCCACGGTCCATGGGGACGCGGGGCCGACGTCCGCTCTCCGCTGCTGCGACCAGTCGTCCCGTCGCTGCACTTCCAGCACCTGAGTCCGCAGGTCCACCGGTTCCTGGACCGCGGCCAAGGAGTCCGCTGGCAGCACCGTCCGGGGGGAAAGGGAGTCCTTGGGGCAAAAGTATTCCGGCTTACGGGAGAGCGCGTCCGCCCTCTGGTTGAGGTGGCTCGGAATGTATGTGACGTGGAAGTTGAACCAGGCGAAAAACAACGACCACCGGATTTGCCGCTGGTTCAAATTCCTGGCCGTGGTGAGGTGCTCCAGGTACCGATGGTCCGTTCACACCTCCACCTGGTGTCGGGCCCCCTCGACGTGATGTCGCCAAGCCTCGAACACGGCCTTGATAGCCAGCAACTCCTTTTCCCAGATGGTGTAGTTGCGCTCGGAAGGAGTGAGTTTTCGGGAGTAATAAGCGCAGGGAAAAAGAGTGCCGCCATCCACTGGAGCCTGTAGCAGCACCGCCCCAATCGCCATGTTGGACGCGTCTGTCTCAACCACGAACGGACGGTGTGGATCGGGGTGCCTCAGGACCGGCTCCATGACAAAGGCCTGCTTGAGAACCTCGAAGGCCTGCTGCTGCGGGGGCCCCCACTGGAACAGGAACTTCTTCCGAAGGAGCTGGGTCAACGGCAAGGTCAGGGTGGCAAAGCCCGGGATGAAGGTCCGATAGTAGTTGGCGAATCCCAACAGACGCTGGACGTCCTTCACCCGACGCGGGGGTTCCCAACTGCACAAGGCCTCCACCTTGTGTGGGTCCATCGCAATGCCCTCGGGGGTGATGATGTGCCCGAGGAACTCTATGGAAGTCTGGAAGAAGTAACATTTCTCCAACTTTGCATAGAGCTGGTGCTCCCGCAGGCGCTGCAGAACCTGGCAGACATGCTGGAGGTGACTTTCCGGGGTCCGGGAATAGATCAAAATGTCATCCAGGTAGATCACCACGAACCGATCCAGCATGTCCCGGAACACGTCGTTCATCAAGTGCTGGAAGACCGCGGGGGCGTTGGTCAACCCAAACGGCATGACGGTATATTCAAAGTGTCCGTATCAGGTGCCAAATGCCGTCTTCCACTCGTCCCCCTCTCGCATCCGCACCAGGTTGTAGGCTCCCCGGAGGTCGAGCTTGGTGAAAATCGAGGCCTCCCGCAATCTCTCCATCAGCTCCGGGATGAGCGGCAGGGGATAGCGATTCCGTACCGTGATGGCATTCAAGCGCCAGTAGTCGCAACACAGGTGCAAGTCCCCCGTCTTCTTTTTCACGAAGAGGACTGGGGCCGAGAGCGGGGAGGTCGAAGGCCGGATGAACCCACGGGCCAGGGTCTTGTCCAGAAAGTCCCGTAAGGCGGCCAGCTCGGGCTCCGACATGGAGTACAGGCGTCCCGAGGGCAGGGGCGCGTTGGGCATCAAGTCCACCGTGCAGTCATAGGGTCGGTGCGGGGACAAGCAATCCGCCTCCTTCTCGCTGAACACGTCGGCGAAGGATGTCAGCTCCGGCGGCACAGGTGTGGCGAAGGTGGTCGACACACTGCAGGCTTGGGAACGAGATGGCATTTCTCGACCACGCCACCTGAGGGTCGTGCGCCTGAAGCCAGGCCATCCCCAGGACCAAGGGGAAGTGCAGGTCCGCCGTCACATAAAACTGGATCGCCTCCTCATGGTTCCCAATGGCAAGGCGCAAGGGCTGGGCCCCGCCACAAGTTCCCGCCCATCAATAGTTTCGACCCGCAACGGAGGGTCCACTGGAACCAAGGGAACCTTGTAATGGGCCACAAAGGCCTGGTCCATAAAGTTCGTGGTGGCCCCCGAGTCCACCAGCGCATGCGCCTGAAGCCCCTCCGACCGGTTAGCCAACAACACCCGGGTGTTCAAAATCAGGTGCCGAGGGGGCTCACAGTCCACAGCCGCCGACTCCGGTGGGGCATGGTCACCTGCCTGACCCAGAGTTTCCCCTAAGCCAGGCCTGACCCGTTTCCCGGCTGGTCACACCGAGGCTCCGGAACAGGCTTGAGCGATCCACTCCGCTTCCGGGGACACGAGGCAGCAAAATGTCCAGCCTCGCCGCAATAGAGGCACAACCCCCCTTGGCGTCTCCGCATCCGCTCCTGGGCCGTCAGTTGAGGTCTGGCTGCTCCGAGCTCCATGGGCTCCTCAGCCGTCGCCACAAAACGCGGTACGGTCCGGGGCGCTGTCGGTACAAAACGCGGGGGTGCCGGCGCTGTCGGTGGTTCCGGAAGAGCCCTACGGGGCCGTCGCCGTTGTACGCGGGCGTCGATGCGCAGGCAGTGGGTCACCAGCGCGTCCAGGGTCTGTGGCGCCTCCACCCGAACCAGCTCGTCCTGCATCTCATCGCAGAGGCCGTCCTGGAAGGCATCCATCAGCGCTGCCTCATTCCAGGCCGAATCCTGGCCTAGCAATCGGAACTCCGCAATATAGTCCTGCAGGGGGCGCTTGCCTTGGCGGAGGTCCTTGATGCGCCTCGCTGCCGTCTGCACCCGGAGGGGGTCCTCAAACAAGGGTGTGCAGGTGTTGCAAAAAGCCCTAATAGTCCAGAAGCAAGGGGCTGTCTTGCAGCAACAGGGGCGTGGCCCATCGGGCGGCAGTGCCAGAGAGGGAGCTGATAATAAAGGCCACCCGAACCCGGTCATCCGGAAAATCCTCCGGCCTCATCGCCATGTACAGCTGGCACTGTCCCAAGAAGGCCGGGAACATCTCCTGCTGCCCAGAAAACTTATCTGGCATGTTCACTGGGCATCTTGGACGGGGAAGGGGAGCAGGTGGAGCTGCTACAGGAACATTTCCCAAAGCAAGTTGTGCAGTTAGCTGTGCTACTTGCTGTTGCAGAAGTTGATTGGCCTCCAGCATCTGCTGTACCTGCTGCTGCAGCTGTTGGTCCATCGTGGGTTAACGATGGAGTTGGGGTGACGAACAAGATGATCTGTCCCCCCCTTCAGAGACCCACAAAAACACAGCCAGTCGAGGGTTAAGAAGCACTTGGCACACTCCACAGTTCTTATCTCAAACTTGGCAGCGATATGCACACCATCTGCCAAGGGCTTTATTAGTTGACACAAAAAGAAAATCACCTACGTAGCTTTGCCAAAATCCGTTCTTTTAGCTCCCAAGACTACTAGATTGCGTTGTTGTTCGTCACAGAAATCATGAACCACCCTCCTGTCTTATATAGGCTCTGGGTGTGGTCCAGTGACTCATTGATCCTGTGACTCCAGTCCAGTGACTCAGGTCTATTCCCTCATGCGTCTCCGCAGCTGCTGTAAGCGTTTATCTCGCCTTCTTTGGCGTGCGTCCAGGAATGACGTCTCTCCCTCACTCTCATCTGAGACACCTATTTCCCCACTACTTGGCTCTCTTTCAGCTGGCACCTGAGACGGTGCCGGGGGGGGGGGGGGCTGGGAGATCTGGCTGGCTCCTCTTCCTCCTGCTCAGAGCTTCCTTCCTCCAATGGGATAGGCTCAGAGGACGGGGCCACAACATTGAATAGCCCGAAGGCCTTTTCAAAGAAAAATAAAAAAGGAAAGATGGAACAAACAGTTACAGAAATATAGAGACGGCATCGTGAGCGGGGTGAGGAAAAGGCAGCTGCCGTCTCTGGAACCCCAACATTCTTTAATAGGAGCTCTTTACGAGCTTTTCTGATCCCATAGAGATTGGGAAATAAGAGGGGAAGTCTTAAAGCCCCTGGACACAGCGCTAGCGTCAAAGTGGAAACGAGACAAACCCCCCGAATCTATTGGAGAAGAAGTCCACCCTCGGGTGAACAGGAGCGATGGCAGCCGTCTAGAGTGAAGCTAATTGTAGAAAGCGGTTTTGAGTGGCAGAGCGGAGCGGAGAATCCCTAGTGGCGAGATGAGACGAAGAGAAACGCGGAGGAGAAGGGGTGCGATCTGACAAACCAACTTGTGGCGGCGATCTATGAGAGGAGCGCATAAGCCAGGTCAGAACAGCAGCGAGAGAAAGTATAACCTCGTGGAGTGACTGAGTTGTTTTTTGAGAATGTGGGACTCTAAGACTCTGAAAAGCAGCTGAGTGGTGGTGGAATAAGCACGAAAGAAGAAAACAATTTAAAAGTAAAAGAACTCTGAAATTCAAGGCAAGTTGATGAACGCTAAGTTGCCTATTGATGCCATTGAAGACTGCAGTGAAAAGGCGAAAAGGAGAAAAGTTGCTTTGAACGGAAAGCAGGAGTAGCCATATTTAAGTCACTGAAGAGATTGGACTAAAAACGTTAAGTACGATAAAAAAAGGGGGGGTAACTTTTCTAGAGTCTCTATTGCCAAAAACTTGATCACACTGTATGTATTGTATATATCGTATAGATAGCAAATTATCAGACATTTTAAAGGGATAATAGAAATACTCATCACAATTTAAAACTTGCAGATTTATAACTTATAATTGAAAACTTATCTATTTATTTATTAATCTATTTACTAATTTGCTTAAGTCATAAACCTTAAATATAGATTGTGTTATGATTTATAGAATCTGGAAAAAGAGGAAGGGGATTGAATGACATTTAACTAAGATTTTTTTATTGACAATGTAAAATAAGAGGTGATAATTGATTGAATATTAATTAATTATTGATTTAGTAAAGTTGGCTGTTTAGTAAATGATCATTGGGGGACTAAAGTGTGGTTAAAGTGTGATAGCTGATAAGAATAGAAGCAAACCTAGCTGTAGAAGTTAAATAAATAAATAAATAAATAAACTAACTTTATTGTCATTGTATGTGTATACACAGTATACACATACAACGAAATTTAAAGAAACAGAGGATAGAAAATCAGCATATAAAAATTATATGTTAGCCTGGGAAAATTTCTCTCGAGCATTAAAGAGGTCAACAATATCCACTATAACGAAAACAGGGAAAAAAACCAGCTGTAAATACAATGGTGGCTGCATCACCAATACAGCAAAAAACATTAGATAATATGGTAGTAAAAGAAAAGGAGAAAGAAAAAACGGAAATGACCTTAAATACTATGCAAAGCATGTTTTCAATGATACAGGAAACGTTATTAAAAACAAAAGAAAAGATGGCAGAGAACCAGGAAGAAATGAGATCATTTCACACAGAAATCAAAAATGAAATTGGAGAAGTTAGGGGAGAGATTAAAAATATGAATGATAGAATTAGAGACATACAACAATCAATAACTGAAAATGAACAGAGAATTAGGAAAGCAGAAGCTAAAATAGATTCAGTAGAGATGAAAGTAGAGAAAATTGAACAGAAAACAGCTCAAATAAATAAAGAACTGTCCGACTCCTTAGCAACTCTCGAGATGGAAAAAGCTCCATATTTTCTGCGGTTCCAAAATATATCAGAAGAGAAAGATGAAGATCTTGGTGGAAAAATGGCAGAGATAATAGCAGAAATAACAGAAAAAGACAAGCTGGATATACAGGAACAAATAGATGAAACCTACCGTGTCCATCCAAACTACATAAGAAGGCACTGGCTGGCAAGAGAAGTACATGTTAAATTCTCAAAAAGATCAATTAGGGATGAGGTATATATGAAATCCAGAGGAGAGACGTTGACATACAAAGGCAAGGAAATTATAATCCTAAAACAAATACCCTGAAGAATCAGGAATCAGAAACAACAATACCAGTTCCTAACAAACCAGTTGAATAGACACAAAATAGCCTTCAGATGGCTAATACCAGAAGGGATCCTAGCTATGTGGGAGGTTAAAAAATACAAAATAGATACTAGATACTAGAGAATACTAGAGATACTAGAGAAAGCAAGAGAGTTTTACAATTCACACTTTAATCAGGAAGATGACCAAGACAGCAAAGAGGAAATAGAAAGTAGAAGCCAAGAAGAAGTTCAACTAGAGGCAATACAAGAGAAGGAAGTAAGGACAAGACAAGAAAAAGAAAGAGAAGAGAGAGAAGGTGCAAGGACGAAAACATGGATGGAGACAAGGTATACAAAAAAACAGCTATATTAGACAATGGAAGAGGCCCTGAAACTTTTTTCTGTAAATATTAACGGCCTGAATATACCAAAAAAAAGATCCCAAACTTTTACAAAACTACGAAAAATAGGAGCAGATGTGACGTGTCTTCAAGAAGTACATATAAAAAAAAGACACCAAAAAATCTTCGAAAATTCCAAATTAGGGAAATTCTATCCATCGCTGACCTCAAAAAAGAATAGAGGAGTGGCGGTATATGTTAAAGATTGGATCCTTTCGAAATTAATATATGCAGACGAAGATGGCAGAACAGTCATGATTGATTTTTTTTCCAGCTTGCCAGCTTAGCCTGATCCCTGCTAAATTTTAAGAATTTTTAGAGTTTGATATTCATTTTAAATTAATTTGTTTTAATTATCGGCTAAATTTATATTTGCTGTTTTTAAAATTTTAACTTTTGTGTACTTTGTTTTTTATCTGGCTGTTCACCGCCCTGAGTCCGCAAGGAGAAGGGCAGTATATAAATCTAAATAAATAAATAAATAAATTATTATTGGAAAATAGGAAAATACTGCTAGTAG
The DNA here is from genome assembly GCA_030761175.1 of Masticophis lateralis. Classification (NCBI taxonomy): domain Eukaryota; kingdom Metazoa; phylum Chordata; class Lepidosauria; order Squamata; family Colubridae; genus Masticophis; species Masticophis lateralis. Next base: position 24,725,569 of record JAUDYJ010000012.1, on the reverse strand, counting down.
TAATATATGCACCGAATCAAAACCAACATGAATTTTTTAAGGGTATACACAATAAAATAGTTGAGCTGGAATACGAAGATATTTGTTTAATTGGCGATTATAACGCGATAGTAGATGTGAGAAAGGATTATAAAACGGGTAAAAAGAACAAGAAAAAAAAGAGACTCTCCCTAAAGAATTCTTCGATATGACCAGGGAACTAAATTTGAGAGATGTTTGGAGGGAAACCCATGAAGATCAGAACCAATTTACTTTCCACTCTCACCCCCACCAATCCTGGTCCAGGATTGACATGGCATGGGTGACCACAAATATCAGAAATGGGGTGGATAAAATAGAAATAGAAGCGAATCATTGGGCAGATCATAACCCGATACTGGTAAATTGGAAAGGAGTTAAAAGGTTTAGAAGATGGACAATGAATCAAAGAATTTGCAAACAAGTAGAATTTAAAGGAATGCTAGAAAAAGAATTAGATTTGTTCTTCAAAATAAACAAGAAAGAGGATACCTCTATTCAGAATACATGGGACACTGCAAAAGCGTACGTAAGGGGCTTGATTATAGCTTACACAGGGAGAAAGAACAAAGAAAGAAAACAAGAATTAAATAAACTCCAGGAAGATTTAAAAAATATAGAACATGAACTCCAACAACATCCCCAAAATAAAAAGATAAAGGAAGAATGGAAAGCAATAAAACATAATTTAAATTTGATGAACCAAAAAGAATTAGCACAGAAAATAAAAATGGCCAAGCAGAATTATTTCGAATTTGCGAACAAAACAGGAAGATGGCTGGCCTATAAACTGAAAAAGAACAGAGATAAAAGAATGATATACCAACTTAGAGATTCAAATGGGGAAATTCATTATAGCAGGAAAGGGAAAAAAGAAATCATCCAGACATTCTATACTAATTTATACAAACAAGAAGAAGTAGAAGTAGAAAAGATAAAACAATACATACAAGGATCGGATATGCCTCCAATTACAGACGAACAAAGAGAAGTATTAAATAAACAGATAACTATGTTGGAATTGGATACAGCACTGAAAAAACTAAAAAACAACAAAACCCCGGGACCTGATGGACTTCCGGGGGAATTATATAAATCAGTGCAGGAAACAATAGGAGAGATTATGTTGGAAGTATATAATGAGACTTAGAGAAGGCAAAAATCCCACAGACCTGGACGGAGCAATCATACCTAAAGAAGACACTGACCCTCAACTAATCCAGAATTATAGACTGATATCTTTACTAAACACAGACTACAAAGTGTTTGCCATAATTATAGCAGAAAGACTTAAAAAAGTATTGAACAATTACATTCATTTGGACCAAAATGGATTTCTACCAGGCCGCCAAATTAGGAATAATATGAGAGTGATAATAAACGTGCTTGAATATTATGAACCCCACCCGGAGAAACAATCTGCGCTGGTTTTCCTTGATGCCCAAAAAGCATTCAATAATTTAAATTGGAAATTCCTAAAAGAACAGTTAAAGAATATGCAATTGGGGCCTAATTTATAGGGAAAATATACACAAAATATACACAAAACAAACAGTGAAGGTAATTATGAACGATGACATGACCGACCAATTTGACATAACAAAAGGGATCAGACAAGGCTGTCTACTTTCCCCTCTATTGTATATCTTATCTTTGGAGATCTTGTTAAAAAAAATTAGGGAGGACCAAGAGATTAAAGGATTAAAAGTGAAACGAGAAGAATACAAGACCCAGGCTTTTGTTGATGATCTTGTACTCATAGCAGAGGAACCAGAAGTATTAGAAGTATTAGAAGTAATACCAAAACTCCTTAAGAAAATAGAAGATTATGGAGAGGTGGCCGGTTTAAAGATAAATAGAAATAAATCAAAACTACTAGTTAAAAATCTGACGAAAACTCAGGAGATAGATTTGGAAAAAAGTATACAAATTCAAGTGACTAATAAAATTAAATATTTAGGTATTTGGTTGTTACCAACAACATCCTTTATAAAAGAAAATAATTATGATAAACTAATAACACAGATAAAAAAAGATCTGGACAATTGGAAAAGTTTACAAATCTCATTTATGGGAAGAATTTCCACTATCAAAATGAATACCAAAATTGTTGTACTTGTTCCAGGTGGCTCCAATTAATTTAGAAAAAAACTTTTTTGCGATCTTAAACAAATTTATTTGGCAGGGAAAGCGTCCACCAATAAAACTAAAATTATTCCAAGACTCTAAGGAAAGAGGAGGAACAGCATACCCGGATTGGGAACTTTACCACCAAGCGGCAGGACTAGTATAGGTTAAAGATTGGATGGAGTTGAGTAACAATAGAATATTAACTATTAAAGGCCATGATCTACAAACAGGCCGGCACTCCTTTTTATGGGATGAAAAATATAAGTCACATACTTACTTCAAAAGACATACACTTAGAAATGCTTTATTATTAACTTGGTTAAAAACTAAAAAACAATATACAAAAATCCCATTTTGGTTTTCACCCTCAGAAGCCTTAAAACACCCAAACCTAACAGAACCCAAAAATATAATGAGATACAAAGACTTAATTGACCACCAAGGAAAACTGAAATCCAAACAACAACTGGAAACAGAGTTAAATAGGGAAATTGACTGGTGGACATTCTCACAGATACAATCCAAACACAAGGAATATATAAAAACGTATCAAATATGTAAAGAGAAACAGGAATTAGATATCACCATATTAGATTCTGGAGAGAAATTAATCAGTAAAATTTACAAATTTTTGTTAAGGTATAAGATGGAGGAGGAAACAGTCAAACATACAATGATTAAATGGATGTAAATTTTAAATACTCAATAGAATTTGATAGATGGGAAGAATTCTGGCAAATGAACATAAAAATAACTCTGGCGGTGGCATACAAGGAGAATCAGCTAAAGATGTTTTATAGGTGGCATATGTCACCTACAAGATTGGCCAAAATAAACCCAAAAAACAGTTCGGCATGTTGGAAATGCAAGAATCCACAAGGCACTTTCTACCACCTATGGTGGACATGCCCGGCGGCAAAGAAATTCTGGTCCATCATCAAGAAATGGTTAGAACAAATCACCAAATTACAAATAGATAAGAAACCTGAAACTTTTCTACTAGGAATTTTTACAAAATCTTACCCCAAAGAAATAAAAAGCTGTTAATACATATTCTAACGGCGGCAAGGATAATATATGCTAAAAATTGGTAATTGGAAAAAATCCCAACGGAAGAAGAAATAATAGATAAAATTACACAATGTGCAGAAATGGACAGGCTGACAAAAAAAATTAAAGGAAAAAGAAGACACTGAATTTTATAAAGTCTGGAATAAATGGTATCAATGGCATAGGGCTGCTACAGAAGAAATATAATTAGAAATTAGATAGAATAAAAATACATTTGTGCATATAATCACTTCCTTATTGGCGAATAAATATTCAGAGAGAAACTCAGAAAGCGGAGGTAAAAACTAAACATATAATATATAGAACATTAAAGTAGAAGTCTTAGAGAGGAGAAGAGAGGAGAGGGTAATAAGAAAACATTAAGTCAAGATTTATGGGAATAAGTGTAACTATATTAATGGAAAGACCATTAAGAAACAGACACTTCAAATGACTGATTATTTATAATTGTTTATTGTATAATGTATTATTTTTTGTTTTTGTTATTTATGTTTTATGTGTTTTTATTCTATTTAATAAAGTTTATAATTTTTTTAAAAAAACAGTTACAGAAATAACTGTGAAAATATATGGTTTATAACATTAAAATTTAACAATATCGAAATTCAATAACTAAATTTCCAAAACTAGATAATCCAAATGAGATAGCTCCTCTCTAACTCAACTCGTCTTTCTTACAATCAATGAAATTCTTTTCAGTGTAACTGGCTCGTATTGCTGTCATCCTTTTAAGATAGCGAGTGATAGCCCTTACCAGGGGAGGAGATTCTGCCTTCAATAAAAATGTTAATTTATGCCTTACATTCCAGTGGGGAAATTTATTTATAATTAGGGACAGATATTGTTTTCTTATTTCCTCATACAGCCTACATTCAAATATTATATGCGCCGTATATGACATTTGCCCCACACATACATGTTCTTTGGTCATACGGGATTTTCCAGTATCTGCCGAATTTAACGTTGGTATCTAAAAGTTCAAATCTAAACTTGACAAATAATTCTCTCTCCACTGATGGCATTTCTAGTATAAATATTTTTCCAGGGTGAAAGTTGTTTTAACTGCTGTCAAAAGCTTAAGGGAGTGATTAGTTGAAAAAGTTGCTATGTCCATTTGCCCATGTATATCTTTAATCCGTTGTTTAACTTGCTTCAGTGTGTCGCACAACGGAAACCCTACGCCATATCAATTCAATATATCTGACAGCCAAGTTAGCCAGGAATACCTTTGAGGATTTGAGATCTGCTATTCCTCTAGGCAAATTTTAGGAAGTCTACTGGCTTCCAGGAATCATTTTTAGCCAGTAGGCTACCGCCCTAGTGATTGTGTAGGTGTGCAGTGAAAAATGTCCCAATTCAGCTCTAACGGCTGCCACCAAAGTGGAATTGTTTACCCCCAGCATCCTCCTTAACAAATTATTTTGAGTTCTCTCCAATATGGGGGCCTCTATAAGACCCCAGATTTCGGCACCGTAGAGCATAATCAGAACAAGTTTAGCCTGAAACACTTTACAAATTGGTAAAATCGAGGTTGGTTGAATACGTTTACTTAATTTAGATACAAGGCTTGCCCCAGCTCTGACCTTTTGAGAAAGGTATTGATGGTGCAGAGTCCAACCAGCTGCACTGGAAAAAACAATTCCAAGATAGGTATATTGGCTAACTTGATCAATCTTTGTGTCATTAATATGCCAGTTATGCTTTTTATTCTTATTGCCAAAGACTAAAACTTTGGATTTAGCTACATTTATAGTCAAGTGGTTTGTAGTACAATAACGTGAGAGCTTGGCGAGAAGTCTCCTCATCCCTATTTGGGTTCTAGAAAGCAACACTAAATCATCAGCGTACATTAATACATTAATAAATCTTGAGCCTATTTGGGGGCTGTGCGTTAAAAGATCTTCCAGCTGCGCTGGGATATCATTTATATAAAGGTTAAAAGGAGTAGGGCCCAGCAGGCAGCCCTGCCTCACTCCCCTAGTTGTCGGTATGCTATTTGTTGAGGCCCCGTTTGCTGAATATCTGACTCTAATTGCCTCTATACTATTGTTAGTATAGAGAATCCTGATCAACAAAATAAGTCTGGGATCCATCCCCATGACTTGTAATTTCCTCCACAAATGGTTCCTATCAATGGAATCAAATGCAGCAGTAAGATCAATAAAGGCGGTATACAGCTTTTTCCCCTGGATCTTATATTTATTAATTAAATGGGAAAGGACAAAACGATTGTCAATGGTAGACCTACCCGATCTAAATCCTGCCTGCTCATTTGCCAGAATTTCCTTATTCATGCACCAATCCTCTATTTTATTTAGCAAATGCTTCGTATACATTTTTGAAATTATATTGAGAAGGCTGATGGGTCGATAGTTAGATGGGGCGGCTCTGTCACCTTTCTTGAAAATTGGAAATACTATTGCTCACTCTTCCGGGATTATCCCTACTTTATCAATATAAGTAAACCGTGCTACCAGCACCGTTACCCAGAAATCAATGTTGGACCTAAAGAGTTCAGGCAGCAACAAGTCCACTCCAGGGGCCTTCCCGGCCTTTAAGGATTGGATTATATGTTTAACTTCAGTAGAGATAACTGGTGTCCATTCTGGACATTTCCTTAATTCCTGCTGGAGAATATCCAGTTGTAGGACATTCGTTGTATTGTTACCATTAAATAAAGCAAGACAGTGCTTCTCCCATTTTACTGCTGATATATCAGTGTCCATGAATGGGGAACGTTGTTTTAATATACTGGCTAACTTATGTCAAAAGACTGTAGGGAATTGGGATTTCGCTGCCATTTCTACCTCTTTCCATATCCTGGTGTTATAGCATCTTTTCTTATTTTTCAGGAGGGATTAGTATGCTCTCCTGAATTGAACCATATTTGAATAGTTACCATCCTGTCTGGACCAATTTATTTTCCTAACTGCGGCTCTTAGATTTGTCCTCAGCCTATGACAATCATCGTCAAACCACTTTCTAGAGATCCCAGCTACTTTGCTACCATTCTGGATCATCAAGTTCTTAAGAGTAGAAGTTAGCTCTATATAAGCTGATATTGGGGTCTTGTCTCCGGGCTTAGGTTGGGAAATTTCCCTTGCTAGCTGTCTGGCTTCAACTGAGCCCAAATAAATGGTCACAGATTCAACATCAAGTCTGTGCCAATATAGCCTTTTATAGTTATAAACCCAGGCGTTTACTAAGGTGTCAGTTTCCTCTCTTAAATGAGGCCTAACTTCTGAGGAGAGTGAAACCAAAGCTGTGATGGGAAAGTGGTCACTTTCCTCTCTAAATATAGCTCTTACATCTGAACAATGATATACTAAACTACAGGAAGTGCAAATATAATCAATAGAGGTTGATGTTTTGTTGGACCAAAAAGTTTGGGATATATGTATCCATCACTCAAGCCACTAAGTACTTGCATATCATTCATAAACAGCAGAGAAATTATTTATTTATTTATTTATTTATTTATTTGTTTAGATTTGTATACCGCCCTTCTCCTTGCGGACTCAGGGCGGTGAACAGCCAAATAAAATAGTACACAAAAGTTAAACAATTTCTTTAAAAAAGCATATAACTTTGGCTAAAAATTAAAACCATTAACCATTAAATATTTAAAATACCCAACCCTATAATACAGATCTTAAAAATTCAGCGGGGTCAGGCTAGACCAGCAAGCTGAAAGAGATGAGTTTTCAGGGCCCGACGAAAAGTCCGGAGGTCAGCAATTGTTCTCAGTTTTGGAGGAAGATCGTTCCAGAGGGTAGGGGCTGCCACAGAGAAGGCCCTCCCCCTGGGGGTTGCAAGCCGGCATTGTCTGGCTGACGGCACCCTGAGGAGACCCTCTCTGTGGGAACGCACCGGCCGGTGGGAGGCTATTTGCGGCAGAAGGCGGTCCCGTAAGTACCCTGGTCCTAAGCCATGGAGCGCTTTAAAGGTGGTCACCAACACCTTGAAACGCACCCGGAAGTCCACAGGTAGCCAATGCAGCTCGCGCAGGAGAGGTGTCACATGGGAGCGTCCCGTCGCTCCCATAATCCCCCGCGCGGCCGCATTCTGCACTAGTTGGAGCCTCCGGGTGCATCCCAAGGGGAGCCCCATGTAGAGAGCATTGCAGTAGTCCAGGCGAGAGGTGACGAGTGCCTGAGTGACTGTGCGTAGGGAGTCCCGATCTAGAAAGGGCCGCAACTGGCGTATCAGGCGAACCTGATAGAAAGCTCCCCTGGCCACAGCTGTCGTGTGATCTTCCAAAGACAGCCGTGGGTCCAGGAGGACGCCCAAGTTGCGCACCCTTTCCGTGGGGGCCAATGATTCGCCCCCAATAACCAGTGATGGTGTCAGCTGGCTATATCGGGACGCCGGCAGCCACAGCCACTCGGTCTTGGAGGGGTTGAGTCGAAGCCTGTTTCTCCCCATCCAGGCCCGCATGGCTTCAAGGCACTGGGACATCACTTCCACGGCATCGTTGGGGTGGTCTGGGGTGGAAATGTACAGCTGCGTATCATCAGCGTACTGATGGAACTCCATCCCAAAACCACGGATGATCTCACCCAGCGGCTTTACATAAATGTTGAACAGGAGGGGCGAGAGGACCGATCCCTGCGGCACCCCACACACTAGGCACCTCGGGGTCGACCGCTGCCCCCGTCAACACAGATTGCGACCGGTCGGAGAGGTAGGAGGAGAACCACCGTAAAACGGTGCCTCCCACCCCCAGTCCCTCCAATCGGCGCAACATGATACCATGGTCGATGGTATCAAAAGCCGCTGAGAGGTCTAATAACACCAGGATAGAGGAATAACCCCTACCCCGGGCCCGCCAGAGATCATCCACCAACGCGACCAATGCCGTTTCAGTGCTGTATCCAGGCCTGAAGCCGGACTGGAGCGGGTCTAAATAGACAGCTTCATCCAGGTACCGAGGGAGCTGCCATGCAACCACACTCTCAACAACTTTCGCTAAAAAGGGAAGGTTGGAGACTGGACGGTAATTAGCCAAAATAGCCGGGTCCAGGGAGGGCTTCTTGAGGAGGGGCCTCACCACCGCCTCCTTCAAGGCGGCCGGTAGGGCACCCTCACGCAAAGAAGCATTTATGATCTCCTGGAGCCAGCCTCGTGTAACCTCCCGGGAGGCCAGCACCAACCAGGAGGGACACGGGTCCAATAAACATGTGGTTGCATTCAGTCTCCCCAAGGTCCTGTCCACGTCCTCGGGAGCCACAGGATCGAACTCAGCCCAGATAACACTCTCAAGACCTGCCTCAGTCACCTCGCCCGAACTAACCCAGTCGGCGGCCAAGTCATCCCGAATCTGAGTTATTTTGTCATCCAGATATTGAACAAAATCCTCAGCACGACCCTGCAAGGGATCCTCCCGTGCTCCCGAATGAAGGAGGGAGCGGGTCACCCTAAACAGGGCGGCTGGGCGATTATCTGATGATGCGATAAGGGCGGCAAAATAGTTAGATTTTGCCGCTTTTATTGCCACTAAGTAAGTCTTAATGTGAGCTCTTACTAGTGTCAAGTCAGATTCAGAGCGACTGGCCCTCCAACCGCTCTCTAGGCGTCTTCTCCGGCGTTTCATCTCCCTCAGCTCCTCGGTAAACCAAGGAGATAAGTGAGTTCGGCGCCGGGTCAGAGGCCGCAAAGGCACGACACGGTCCAAGGCCCCACCGGCTGCCCTATTCCAGGCAGCCACCAGATCCTCAGCCGAGTCGTGTGTTAGTGTCTCAGGAAATGGCCCAAGCTCCGTCTGGAACCTATCAGGATCCATCAGGCGCCTGGGGCGGAACCACCTAGTCGGTTCCGCCTCCCTGCGGTGAGGTGCAGCGGTCTGAAAGTCGAGTCGAAGGAGCGAGTGGTCAGTCCATGACAAGGGCTCCATAACTATATCCCCAATATCTAGACCACTCAACAACTGACCAGAGACAAAAACTAGATCCAGGGTGTGTCCACCAACGTGGGTCGGGCCCTGAATTACCTGGGTCAGGTCCATGGCCGTCATGGAAGCCATGAACTCCCGGGCTAACTCAGATGTTTCACCGATAGATGGCAGGTTGAAATCCCCCATGACCATAAGCCTCTGAGGGTATGTATTGGCCCTTTTGTCCATTGAGTACCAGGTGAACTCATTATAAAAATATCCAGTTGGTACCAGGCCTCGCTTAACATAGCTCTTCATTGAAGGGCCTAGTCTTGCGTTAGTATCTCTGGCTAATATAATTTTTGCTTGGGGAAAGCGTCCCTTTAGGGTAGCTAATACTGAATCTAATTCATCCCACAAGTCCCTTCCTAGAAGGTGGAGTGAAAAAGGAGCGATATATACATTAATTAAAATTAAGTCCATCCCCCTTAATGAAAATCTAATAGGCAGAATATATTGGAATTGAGGGTCTAAAGAAAACCCGTATCCCTCTTGATCATCGTGGTTAGGCCCCCTATTGCCCTCCCTCTTAAATTGACTTTGCCTGCCAGTTTATGCCATGAGGCAAAGCCCGGTAAGATGATCTGTGGATCATTAGTAGTCAGCCATGTTTCTTGAAGGAGGATGAGATGATGTGTTGAAATCAGTTTTATAAGATCCATCCGATTTGCAATGCCTTTCCAGGCAGCTATATTCCAGGACAGGAGGGAAAGGCTAGGGGTATAAAAGACCCTAGTTGTAGGCCATTTGTTGTCTAGTCATCACCCTGAGGCACTACTCCTTGTGCCTCTCCCTCCACCAGAAGGGTGGAGGGACCCAGAGTTACCACCATCGCCTTCTCTGGAGTGCCAAAGGAGTCAAAAGTGACCTCCGATTGTTGCGGAAATGTTTCACCCATTCTTACGGAAGACGAGACAGGTGAGGGCAGTTGCACACTTGGGGGAGAGTGAATTTCTGCCACTACGTTCATGGTCTTTGTTTCTTTGAAAAGTCTTTTGCCTTCCCTTCTATCCTGCTGGATGGACTTAACAGCTTTAGGCCTTGTCTGAACATGCTTTTCCCGTTCTTCCAACTTGGACAGCTTTCCCGTTGAACTGCAGGCTTCTGCTAGCAAAGATCTTAACAAGTCAAATTCAGTTAACATTGACCTTTGCTCCTTTGGAGACAAGGAAACAAATTCGCTGATTATAACATCCTCGGGCTTATCTGTACTTGCTTTCATATATGGGATCTCCCTGGTCTGGTCTGCCTCATAGTTTCTCCGGATTCTAGAGGAAAGACCCTGGAGGTAACAGAGTGATTCCGGGATACCATTTTTGATGTTTGGATGAGTCCTTGTAAAAGGGATTTAATAGGCTCACTAGAGAAGACTCTTGTAGGAATGACTTCAAATCTGAGCAGGGATCCTTTTCTTTTCATTACAGCATTCGGAATAGTATTGCTGTCAAAATACAGTATTAATCAAACACAATTGCTATGCTGGGGAAGATTTTCGTATCTGCGTAGATCTATTAATAAAGGATCAGATTTCAATAGCTGTGCAAGTGAAAGAATTATCCTTTCCTTTGAAGTCCATCGTTCTCTGTTGCAGGGGATTTTCCTTATCCTTAAAGCAATTCGTTTCTTTAACAACCTTCTTCCTTGATGAGTGTTGACATCAATACTTGCAATGCTTTGTTGTTTGGATTGAGGTCTTAAACCCTTCCACTCTCTCCGTGCATCAGGAAGGTGTGCAGTCTCACTTTCCTTAGCTGCAGGGTGAGGGTTGTTTAAAAATTGAAAAATCCTCTCGATGTCTCTTTTGATCAATGTCAGTAAGTCATATATTGAATCTACTGTATGCGCAGTTAACATGCTCTGAGTACAGACCATCTCTCTGAGGTCTGTCGGAACTTATCTTGAACAGCTAGAAGTAGGAGAGGGGATAGAGCTTGAAAAATCACCCATTCTAACAGGCGAGTTTAAATCTAAAATCCGGGAAAAAAGCTCCCTTTCTGTATCTCCCTCTCCCAATGATACTGACAATGGGGACAAAGTTTGAAGTTGGAATTGGGGTTCTGGATTACACTTCTCCATAAAGTCGTCCAATTTTAGCTGTTTAAGAGGCTTAGAGTAATTACACTCTGTCATAGATTTTGGGGAGAGAAAGTAAGATCTCTGCCTCTTACTTTTCTTTACCATTTTGGTAGGATAATTGATCCAGTATCTCTCAGCAAAGTTAAATATCGCAACAATTTATCCTCCCTCGGCAATCATAGTAGGCCTTAATGATCAAAGTAGGCCTTAATGATGGTCTCAGCCGAGGCACCACGGAGGTAAAAACCAATCTCCTTTCCAAACAGCGTCTTATCTTCCACTCCCACTTCTCTGCTATCTTCTATTTTCAGAATTGTTTAATTTGTTTTAATTATTTCACTGGGGAAATATGTGGGAGAAAGAAACTAAAAAGCTGATAGAATTTCATTAAAAGCAGGCCTACCAGGAACGTCCACAAGGCAGCAGTTTCATTGTGCTTCAGGTAATTTAATCCTAACAACGCCAAGCAAACTTTACAATGATACCTGTTTCCTACCTTTTCTATTTCTTTTCCTGGAGATTAGAATTGCATCATTGCAAAAATACAGAAGTTACCCTGCAAAACCATGCAGGTAATGTGTGGTCACAAGATAATCATAGAGGTAGTGTTTATAGACCTAATTGGACCCAAGAAACCCAGTATAGGAGGTGCCTGCTATATTCTAAGCATAGTAGACCATTACTCAAGATACAGATTCTGTTATCGTATGAAAACAAAATGTGAAACATTCCAGTATATTAACAACTGGCTGCATTTTGTGGAAAGGAAACAGAAATTTAAAGTTAAATGCTTAGTGACCGATAATGGCACAGAATTTACTAACCAAAGGTTAGAAAAGTTTTTAGAGGATGCAGGGATCCAGCATAAATGGTCTGCGCCGTACAGACCACAACATAATTCTTATATCGAGAGAAGAGGTCAAACATTACAAGCCATGATTAGAACTATGTTGGCAGATTCTGGTTTGCCTGAAAATTTATGGGGTGAGGCTGTTATGTGTGCTAACCATGTGTTAAACAATGTGGTACATTCCTCTACGAGTGAAATACCATTCACCTTATGGCATGAGAGGAAACCAAATCTTAGTTATTTACACACATCTGGAGCCCCAGCTTGGGTACATATTCCATCTAATTTGAGGAGGAAGGATCAACAGAGAGCCAGAAAAATGTTTTTTGTTGGCTATGAATCAAATCATAGGTCTTTTAGATTTTGGGCACAGGGAACTACTAGTGTTTACTGTAGTGCAAGTGCTAAATTTCTAGAGCACAAAGGATGGGATAAACTTGAGCGGGCAGATTATAGACATGATAATAATACTGTTAATATAGAGCATCATATCCCTGATGATATTCCTGAGGATATAGATAATGTAGAATCCTCTATTAAGGTTGAAGAACAGAAAGTAGGTTTAGGGCAGGATGAGACTGAAACATCTGCAGTAAGTCCTATATTGCCTAGAAGATCTACTGGAGAAAGGCATCCACCTGATCGATATAAAGCAACCGTAGTTTGCCAGGTTAACACTGAACCTTCAAGTTACGATGATATCAGGCTGTATCCTGAAAAGGAGCAGAATGCTTGGAAGGAGGCAATGAGTAAGGAAATTAATTCATTAACCAATTTAGGTGTTTATGAAAATGGGAAATTGCCACTTGGTGAGAAATTAATAGGTTGTAGATGGGTTTACAAAATTAAGAAAAATATAGACGGGACAGTAACCCATAAAGCTCGCCTTGTAGCTCAAGGTTTTTCTCAGACCAAAAAAGATTTTGATGAGGTTTTTGCTCCTAGTTTACATGCTAGTACTTTAAGAACAATGCTAATATGGGTGGCTAAGTATAAGTATAATATTAACCATATAGATGCGGAGACAGCATACTTGCATGCTCCATTAAGACACACCATTTATATGAGGAAGCCTTTAGGAGTTGAAACACTAAACCACACTGATTGTTGGAAGTTAAATAGCCTTTATGGTTTGAGACAATCAGGGTTCGAGTGGAACCAATGTTAAAGAGCTAAATAAGATCGGTTTTCATGAAGGAGTAGCAGATAAATGTCTCTTTAAAAGAGAAAATAATAGATTAGTTTCATTTTTGCTATTGTTTACAGATGATATAGCCATAATAACTAAAATTGACAAGGAAGCCATAGATATTGTTAAACAGTTACAAACTAACTTTAAGATCAGAAATTTAGGAAAGATTAGGCATTATTTGGGACTAAATATTAATCAAACAGCTAAAGGTTATAAAATATCTCAATCTAGCAAAATAAGCCAAATGTTGAAACGTTATGGTATGGAGCTATGTAAGCCAGCCAAGATGCCTATGGCACAGGATTTTCAACAGGAAGAAATCCAAAGTTTCTAAACTAAATTTAGTAATGAGATCTACCAGTCTCTTATAGTTATAAGCAATTGGTCGAGACCTGATATTTCATTTGGAGTAAACCAATTAGCAAGATATAATGCAGAGCCAACTGATAAGCATTGCCAGGCCGCAAAGCGTATATTACGGTATCTGAAAATGACGATGCATTATGCATTATATCTAGAACCTAACGATTTAGAACTGAGCGCATATGCTGATGCCAGTTTTGCTACTGATGTGACCACTAGAAAGTCAACATCAGGTATAGCTGTCATGTTAGGTAATTGGTTGATTGGCTGGAAATCAATTCGTCAAAAACATATTAGTCTATCTACTATGGGGGCAGAATTCTCATGTTTGTACTGATCTGATTTATTACAAACAACTAATGATGGATATAGGTTTAAAGATAGATTATACAATTGTAATATATGAGGACAACCAAGCTGCTATAAAAATGGCAACTAATTTAGCAGTTAAAACAAGATCTAAATATACTGACATTCGGTATCTAAATGTTTGTCAGTGTATTCAAAGCAACATGGTTAAACCGGAATATTGTATGTCGGAAGACAATATTGCTGATAATTTTACCAAAGCGCAAGGTGCTATCAAACATAAAACGTGTTGTGAAAGCTATGGATTAAGGATCTAAACTGTATATATTGGCCTGTCCAAAGGGGAGAATGTTAGGATATGGTGTGAGCCTAACAGGTTGTCCAGGCAATATATGTGTTCTGTGACTTTAAGTTTTACTGCTGCATCATTGTAATGCTGAGTCATGCTGTAATTAGTTGTAAATGTATTTAAGACAGGTACTGTAATGTATTCAGTTGATGATATACTACCATTGTGTAAGGAGTTGCTACCATCGTGGTTTATGTACCAGAGTGAACTTGTTATTCTAACCAACTATTGTTTGTATGGTAAGAAGATTTTTGTATCACTGAACTGATTTAACTGGCAAAGACTTGGATTGTTTAAAAGAGTATGAGATTGTTTTTTCACTATAAAGTAAACTTTTGATAAACTAGTTTGCACATATCTCTTATTCATTGCTCTCAGCAACGTTTCTCTGTCCACTATACTCGGCTGGTTGCTAACACAACAACAATATCCTTAACAAACACCCACAAAACCACCAATAAGTTCGAAGGAATCTAACTCACAAGGGAAAAAGAAAACAACTCACTACCCTTCCTGGTTATCCTTATCATCAGAGAACAATGAAAGCAAATTAGAAACACAAGTATACCAGAAGGTCACTACTCCAATCAAGTGCTCCCCTACCAACCATTCATAAGAGAAGCTGTGTAAGAACTTTATTTAGACAAACACAAACACTACAGCAACCCTGAATAGCATAAAAAGGAAACAAATCATCTATTTTTTATTTTATTTTATTTTTTACATTTGTTTGCTGCCTATCTCACCATGAGGTAACTTTGGGTGGTTTACAATGTTAAAATATAAAACATTTTGCAACAAAATGGATATCCAAAAAACTTCATTAAAAAGTGCCTGAACACTCAAGCCAATATAACATAAGTAGCACAAGCTGTAAAAATTATAATACTGCCATACATCAAAAACATCTCAAAACTACCAACAGTCTATTGCAACTACATAGTATCAGCATAGCACACAAACCAATTAAAGCTCTCCAATACCTTCTAAATTTTCAAAAAAAAAAAAAATCCACCAGCCCCCCAGAGTAAAAACAGGAGTTATCTCCAACCTACAGTGGAAATGAAGACTCTACTGAAGACAAGACAAAGCCAACACCAAAGAAGACAAGCTCAGGATTCAAAAAGATCTTGACAGACTTGAACAATGGGCCCTATCCAACAACATGAAATTTAATGTGGAGAAAAGCAAAATTTTACACCTAGGCAGGAAAAACCAACTCTACAAGTAGATGAAACCTGGCTCAAAAACAATAACTGTTTGAGACACCTTGGAATCCTAATGGATGATCACTTAAGTATGAGCCAGCAGTGTGCAGCAGCAAGCCAAAAAAGCTAATACAATCCTTGGTTGTATAAACAGGGACATAGAATCAAAATCACATCCAGTATTAGAATCACTTTATAAAGCCTTAGTAAGGCCACACCTGGAATGTTGCATCTAGTTTTGATCATCACATTACAAAATGATGTTGAGACTTTGGAAAAAGTGCAAAGAGCAGCAACTAAGATGATTAGGGGCCTGAGGATAAAAATATAGGAAGAATGGTTGCAGGATTTGGGTTTGGCTAGTCTAAAGAAAAGAAGGAATAAGCGGGACATGATAGCAGTGTTCCAATATCCGAGGGGCGGCCATAGATTAGGAAGGGGTCAACTTAATTTTCAAAGCATTAGAAGGCAGGACAAGAAACAAGGGATGGAAACTAATCAAGGAGAGAAACAACCTTGAATTAAGAAGAAACTTTCCTAACAGTGAGAACAATTAACCAATGGAACAGCTTGCGGTCAGAAGTTGTAGGTGCTTCATCACTGGAAGTTTTTAAAAGACTGGACAAAAACCTCAGAAGTCTTTTCCAGCTCTATTCTGATTGATATGTTTGTGTACAGTACTTTCAGGTACATTTCCTCTTCTATTATATCGCCTTTTCCAAGGTACATTTGCTTTTCTAATCATGTGTTTAATTTCTTTGGTTTACCATTTAATTCTTTTCTGCCTCTGTAACTGCTTACTCTGGAAGGTAAGAACTGAAATGGGGGTAAATCACATAGGGTAAAGGGAAGGTATGCATCTGTGCAGTCGAGCAATGGGTACATTTCATCTCATTCTGCTCGGGCCTTTCACCTTCTCCACTCAGTTCTGCATCCTTTCCCTCCACAAGCGCCCCTTCACCGCCACAGGGCCTGGCCAGGCAGCCCCCGAGTCCTACCTCCAGAAGGCCAGCTTGCCTTCTACCCCGCCGGCTCACCTGGGTCGTTGTGGGAGTGGGGCACCACAAAAACCTGCAGCGGCTGCGCATCCCACTCGTGGGGCTCGTAGGTGATCTCGAAGCCCTGCTTCCACACCCCGCCGTCCTGGTTGTCGTAGGGCAACAGCGCCGACACCGCCAGCATCTACGGGCGGAGGTTGGAGACGGCAGGTAAACCGGGCGCTCCCCCCCACCCCGCTCCTCCCAGGCTCTCTCCTCCCACCCGTCGCTCACCTGCAGATCGGGCTCGGGGCGGGCGGCGCGCGGGCCGATCCGGCAGTCTCCGGGCGCCACGGAGAAGAAGCCGGGCCGGCCGTCGGCGGGCAGCGTCCAGGAGCCATTGGGCAGCCGGAGAGGCAGCGGCGCGCTCCGACCGTCGTGCCCGACCGTCAGCTCCAGTACCGAGTCCTTGATACGCCCGATGATCTCGTGGTTCTCCTCCAGGAGCTGCTCCAGCTGCTCGATGCGGCTCTGCAGCGCCGAGACCTGGCTCTGCGGAGGGGGCGCCAGGTCAGCCTGGGGGACCCCCGCCCGCCCCCCCGCCCCCCCGCCCGGACTCACCCGCGGCAGGTGCCCCCCGGGGAGGAGCCGGGCGGGGTCGCGCTGCACGTGGTCCAGCATCAGGTAGAGCGAGAAGACGGCCACGCAGAAGACGGCCGCCCCGCACACTGTCACCTGCTTCTTCAGCTTCATCGGCCGCGGCGCCGCGGGGCCTCGCCGCCCCGACCCTGCTCCTCCGCGGCCCGCCCGGCTCTCACCGCCGCTGCTCCTGACCGCGTCGCCTCAGGAGCCGCGCCTCCGCCGCCGCGGTCACAGCGGCCCCTGCCGGCCCGGCCGGAACTGGCGGCCCACCGGTGCCCGTCCCGCGCCGCCGGTCTCGCCCCCGCCTTGGCTGGCTTGTAGTGGAGTCTCCCGGCCCGGCCGCGCCGCTGCTCCTCCGGCGAGGCCTAGCCGGGTTCCGTGCGCGGATCCGCGCCTCGGAAGCGCGGAAAGGCAAGCGGGGCGCCGCCTCGTTTCTCAAAGGCCCACCGCAAGAGGGGCCTGCGGGTCCCCGCGGGCAGGCTCCAGGGCTTGGCGCCCGTGGTCGCTCCGTTGCCGCCGGTGCGGCCTGGGGTTGGGATCCCGCAAGGGTCCGGGAGATCCAGCTGCCCGGCCAAGGACTCCGCTCCTCGCCAAAGGCCCGACTTAGCCGCGGTTGAATCGGGAGAGGCCCTGCGGGCTCTTAAGGAAGACTCCGGGCCCCTGGCGTTTAGCCCAAGGCGCCGACCGGGGGAAGGGAGGTGCCCTGGATGAGTTGTTGAAACTGTTGTTGAAGCCCTAAAATTGGTTTAATTTAAAAAAAACCAAAACATTTGCCATTTGTATCTTCTCACGGAGCTGGCATATTAAATAGCCTCAAGGATGAAAGACAAAAAGAGGAAAGCATGAATGTATGATTCACCATGGAGAACCAGCCAATATACATCCCCAGGGCCAGGGCGGTGGAGAGAAAGAAGGGCAGAGCCAGCATCTGGTTCTGCAGGATTTGATCCTGTGCCTGGATCACCCTGGGGTGGCCTGTTGTTACTGGCCATGGCAGTTTAAGGAAAGGTCATGCCAATAGATCACTGATGTGGATTCCTGATTCTTTGAGAAGCTTTGGCTTGGAGCTATAAAGACAAGCCATGCTGCTGCTTTCCTAGGAACCATTATGGTTTGGTTGATGTGTTTCATTGGGCCTGGGGCCCTGGCCTCCTTTAAATCCTTGGTTGTGTGTGGTCATGTGGATCTGAACAGATGCTGCCATTGTAAATGATGAATATTGTGGCATGTTTTGGGTGAAATATCTCTTCCTTTGTTTCTGGTATAAGGTGGTGCTTCTGTAACCATTATGAAGTTTCATGGTTTAGTTTCAAATGAAACATTTAAACCTACCTCCACCCTATCACAGTGAAGTATTTATAAAATACAAAGCCTCTTACTCTTTAAAATTTCTTCTTCTATAGCTTGTCTATCTTATTTGAGGTGAAGATTGGGATTTGCTTTTAATTAAGCATGCATTTTTGATGATATATTGGTAATCCAGGCTTTATAATTATTATTATCAACTTTAGACAAAATACAGATGACTTCAAAGACCAAAGCTTTAGGGCTCTTCTAGCCACCACTGCTGAGTGCTTGGCAGGTGACCTGATTAGTGATGTCTGTGTGACTAGAAAGATATATGCCAAGCGTGAAATTCCATGGTCTGGGATGTCAGCACAACACAGGATTTAAGAAGTGTCCATGCAGATATCCTGAGGTCAGCATTCTCACCATTGCTTCTTCTGGATCACAACCAGGTCTTGGAGTATAGTACTAAAACTGGGTCGTTTCTGTGGTTCGTATTCCCAACACTTTAACATGAGCTGGTATACTTCTTCAGGACACTGGTCTGGAGCATTCAGACGAGTACCTGGCAAAAGAGGCAACCAGGTTATAGAAGCGATGTCTAACAAGAAACAAAGCACAAGGGACAGCTCAATATCTTCCTGAGAATTAAAATAAATCAACCAACCAATGAAATCAAGCAGACCAATCAGCCAATCACAAACCTGATTATGGCTGTTAAATTTATGTGGCTGATCTCTGCGCTAACCAATTTTTAAAGTCATCCTTAAGGAAAGGCACATGCACATTGTCTTGCAAGTAGTCCAGTCTGTTCATCTAGGAATGATCTTAGCTGGCAAATCAACCAGGACTGATGAAACCATTTTTCATAGTACTGAAGTCAGCAAATGAACGTTAATTGTTAAAGTCCAAAACTGAAAGCCAATAGCAGTGATTTTATCTTCATGATTAACAGCAAACCTGTCTGAAGTTGTGATGTTTCTTTCTACTTATTTAGTTCCTTATAATTATTTGGTATAAAGCCAAAAAAAAAGCCTTGGAAAAAGCCTACTCCCTACTTGGTCTACTCCCAGCACGTGGGAGGGAGCATACTGCATCCCTTTCACCTTTCAGCTCCAATCCAGGAGCCCTCAAGCAGTTGCATTCACGACAAACCATTTTATACCAAATTTATATTTCGCTGATAAAGAAACTGAAAGGCAAAAGGGATGCAGTATGCTCCCTCCCACATGCTGGGGTAGACCAGGTGTCTTGATAGAAAAACACTTAATCTCTCCCCTGGCTCAAACTGATGAAGGGGGGAGAACTTGTGGCAGAGGTTAATACAACTGTCTAACACGCAGGCAGCCCAAGTTTGAATCCAAGTAAGGGTATGGCTAGCTGATGAGAGCTAAATAGCTTGAAATAGATCTACACTAGTCTCCCTTCATTTCTTTATCAGCGAAATATAAATTTGGTATAAAATGGTTTATCATGAATGCAACTGCTTGAGGGGTCCCGGATTGGAGCTGAAAGGTGAAAGGGATGCAGTATGCTCCCTCCCACATGCTAGGGTAGACCAGGTGTCTCGATAGAAAAACACACACACACACACACACACATAATGTTATTAAAAGTTTTAAAATTAGGTAAAAACTAATACTAATATAAACAAGAAAAAGAACAGAGAACTAAAAGAAAGAAGAGATAAAGAAAAAGAAAAGGAAGGAAGAGAAAGACAGACAGACAGACAGACAAAGATATGGCTTCCAATCATCTTTGTAGCATAATAAGTCAAAATATAAATTGACCACTTTCTCTGAAGTTACATTGTGACTCTCTTCTTGCTGTAATCTATCCTATTTAATAATCAAATCCATACATTCATTTTTTTCTGTTTTATGCAAAAAGTCCATAAGGGGTCTCCAGTCAGCAATAAATTTAGATATTGTCTTTTGTCTACTCTACTCAAATAAATCAACCTGGCCATCTCAGCAATTCCACCATCTTCACCAACCATTTGTCCACTATAAGTATTGTCAAAGAATCTGTTGGATTCTGAAAGCAGAGCAACTGAAGGGTCTGCAGGGCAATTAATTGCTGAACCCCTATGGCTTGGCCATGATACTCTACCTTCCTGTCAGGTCACAAGGTATATCTGAGCCACTCCTGCAGCAACTAAGCAGTTCCCAAACCTCTTCAAAATCATTTGCCACACAATTTCTGGGATTTTGCTCAGATTCTCAGCCATGGACTTTGCCACTCTGTGCCTTCAGCTCCACTGTAAAGCCCTTTTAGGACTCACCCTTCTCCACAGTTTCACGGGTCTGCTGGTTGCTCATATTGGCATACGGTGTGGCACCCAGGCTGAAAGCTTCCCACAGCAGGATCCCAAAGCTCCAGACGTCACTTTCTGAGGAATACCGACCTAAGGTGGGGAGAGTAGCAGGCATGAGCTGGAAGCATGGAGGATGTCCATAATCTTCAAGGAAAGATTTCTGTCAGGGATTAGACAAGGCAGTTGCAAGAAGCTCAATATCCATGGCAGCAGCTGAAAACCACCCAGCCAAGGCTCTGCAGCAGGCCTGGACTACGGCATTTGCAGGGCCAGAAACTACCGTAACTGAGTGCCTCTGGAGCTGTCCACTTCACAGGGATTTGTTTCATTCCACTCGTGGAGGAGTAAATGCCATCCACTTGTTCCCGTGACATCCCAAAATCGCTGATTTTCAGAGTATTACTTTCCGTCACCAGACAGTTCCGTGCTGCCAGATCTCTGGAAAGCAGAATCACAGGCGCCAGTCAGTTGCTCAGAGGCACCTGGGTCATGCTCAAGTCCAGTTGTGGTCATCTTGCCATTCTCTGTCTTCTTCAAACAGAAAAGAGGGCCTCCTGGCTTTTTCACCAGGGTACAAGGTGACTCACTTGTTCAAGTTCGCTCAGCATACCTCTCGCAACAACCAGCAGCCTTGGTCATGAGACAGATTGGACATCCCCAGGCAGAGGTGATGGGGAAGCTCAGATAACCTTACCACAAGGTCCTCCTGACTTGGCCACAGATTGGGCTGATCAGACTCACCGGTGAATGCAGTGCTTGCTGGCCAGGTACTCCATCCCTGCGGCAGCATTCTCCATCATCTTTAGGAGCTCCTTGGCTGTGAGCTGAGCCCTCTTGTTGCGCAGGAAGGTCAAGAAGTCACCCCCTGAGGAGGGAAAAGGCAGATGCTGTGGCCACTCTGGGACAGGAGCATCCCCATTTGTGAAAACTAGTTCAGCCTTTCATCAGTGGAGCTCCCTAGGGTCCAGGGGGATTCGGGTGAGTAGTGGAGAAAAGAGGAGGGACACCTGAGCATTCATGGAGTAGCCGCTATCAAGGTAGGTAGAGAGAACATTCTTAAGCCAACATCATTTCTTCCTGTAAATGTTGGAAGGGCAGAATACCAAGCCTCAAGAAAACAAGTGGAGCAAAAGGCCAAACTTACCCTTTATGAGCTCCATGACAATGTAGATTGGCTGCTTCTGAGTACAGACTCCAATGAGCCGCACAATATTGGGGTGGCTATACTGCTTCAGGATTCTGTAAGGGGAGTCAGAGAAGACACAGCTGGAAGGGGACAGTCCATAATGGGCTTCTGGGAAAGTGGATGGCAGTTGCAAAATATGCAGTGCAGAATATCGGCACATGCTTCATCAAAATTGCTAGCAGCCTTCCATGTATCAGTGGATGGTTAGCAAAAGAATTGGGATAAACTGATGGTACAGGAAATTTATCTAGTATCCTAATTTCCTTCTTTGATGTCTCTAGTTAAGGAAGACTTGCAAGCACAATTCTGAAGCCTTGACAGCCAGCTTCTTTGGACCCAGGGGTCCCTGCTGTGTCTGCTGCCTCCTCTCAGATTCTTAGAAAAGAGGAGGCCTCAGCCTCAAACGCAGATATGCCATGAGACGGCAAAGGCATCACACAGGAAATCACACAGAGTCCAGGCTGATGATCTGCCAGAGTAGGTGGAAATCACACAGAGTCCAGGCTGGTGATCTGCCAGAGTAGGTGGAATTTCTGAATGCCTCCCTCCATGAAACTCTCTAGAATCTGCCTATAAGCTGGGAAAGAGCGGGTCACTGGATGGCCAGTGAGGGAGCTGTGTTTTCTCTCAACTTCTATTGAAAGGGAGATCCTGAACATGTTCTTGATGTCGGTGCTATGGTGATTGGCTGAAGGCCTTAGCTAACAAAGAGTCATACATACCCAGCCTCCTGCAGAAACCGTGCCTTTAGCTCATTTGGAAGCGTTTCACGGCAGGATTTCACAGCCACTGGAGCGTTACTGCCACGCAAGAATCCACTGAAGACCTCTCCAAAATTGCCCTGTGGAACAAAGGCCAAGGCCACATAGCACCAGACCCTCCTTTGGCATGGCAAGGAGTAGGCAAAGGCGGGAAAAGTGCGCTCAAAAAAAAATTTTTTTGAAAAAGTTTTTTATTTTATGTGGGCTCAAAATCTGTTGCATTCTGGCAGAACTAGCAAGTTCCTAAACTTCTGAAAAACAACTGTTAAGTGCCTTCACAACTCACCTTTCAGAAAGACCAACCACTAACACAAGATTGCAGCAAAAATAAAACAATAATTCAAAATCAATTCAATGAAACAACATTAAACCAACACAGCCATACATTTTAATCAATACCCTGGAATAGAACAAATCATATTCATTATTATTTAAAACAGGCCTCCATACAGAACTATCAGCTAAATAAGCCTTTCCCCTGATCCACGAAAAGGTCTTTCAGCTCCTCTGTAAAGTGTGGGGGGGGGGGGGGACTTCCAGAGAAACAAAGGGTGTGATTCCAGAGTCGAGTCCATCCCTAAAGGCTTGGGATCAGGAACTCGCAGGAAAAGAATACAAAGGCCAACAAAACTGTAGGGGAAACTTGTGCAGCAATGAATGCAGAACCCAGAGCAGGGCCTGTTAACTATGTGCCCTTTCGGTGAAAGACTGGACAAGGAACACATCTAGAAGCAGACAATTTCCTTTTCAAGGAGGGTGGGGAGGGCGCAAACTGAAGTTTGTGAAATAAGCTATTGCTCTAAAAGGAAAGTTCTGGGCATGGATGAGGGCACAACCAATCAGTGCTTCCTCCATTCAGAGGGTTTGTCCAGTGAGATCTCACTCACCTGCCCAATGCGCTGCCCCAGCACAATGTCTTCGTGGTCCAACACCCACTTGTCCTGTTGGAAGAGCAATCCATCATTTCCCCCCAAGCACTCTCCAGCTCATCACCACTACCACCGTTGGGTTCCTACCTTGGGGATGGGCTTGACCAGCACAATGCCACTTTTCTTCGTGATGGGCTGCCTGGACTTCAGGAAATGGTCAACCAGCAGTGGAATGGTAGGGAAAGCCTCACCCTCCAAGCGGTACAGATTCTGGAAAAGAGCACCCCAACATTACTCTGAAGGAGTACAGTTTTTGGGGAAAGTCACTTCCCCGTCTATGCTGTTGCTTCCTCATCTAGATTTTCCTCAAAGGAATAAGATCTCATACCAACTTTCCAAGCCAGCTGGAACATTATTCCACATTAGAACTTTATTCTACTTACAAAGAATTTCTCTCCTCTTAACTTCCTTCCTGAAGAGGGCCAAGAATTGTGGGCTCTATCAATACATGTATAGAGGGTCACAGTACACAGTTGGCCCAAGATTATATCCAGCTGAAATTCAGAATGTAAGGAATAGGTGTCAGGTTCCTGCCAGAACACTGCCATTCTGAAAGGGAGGAGGGATGCTTCTTGGGGTTGAATGCTTTGAATGCTTTCGCTTTTGCTGTCACTGCATGGGAATTAGACATGGGCCGTCAGGATGAATTCCCTCTCAGCCATTTCCAGCCTGTAGGTGCAGCACCCAAAGGATAACCTGTTTTCACCATCCCGCCTTGGAGTTCTCGTAACATTTTTGCGACCTCGTATTGGCTACTGGTAGAGATGGGGCACTGGGTGGGGGTTGAACAGGGGACATTAGCTTAATACTTTGTGCGGGAATCTTCAGACTCCACCTGACTTCTCTGCAATCACTTCTCTCAGTAAAAGTTCATTTTGAAATACCATTTGTTTCAAGAGGCATGCTTTCCTAAGAGCCTATTGTAAGGGCTGAGGCAGACCCTTACAATAGAGAACACTGTCTTTTGCACAAAACAGCTTTCTTCTAGAATATACCAGAGGGTTCAAGCAAATGGCTCAAATTTCTTTGACCAGAACTCCAACCAAGGGAGCTTCCAGACAGATGATTTCATACTATCTACTACTTGCCAATCCACTCCACTTGCATCAGCCTTCAGACTCATCACCTGCCAAATTCTGTATGGGTGGTCTGATGTCAAAGGGCAGCACTGAAACCCAGATTTATTGTGTTCACTGGCAATCTCATGCACAAGATTCTGGTTTCTTTGGGGCTCTGTTGTACTCAATCAAGGCCCCTTCTCTGGCCCTTCTTAAAAAGGGCCAGAGAAGTCAGTCAGTACTAGAGTAGAAGGCTTGTTCCCAATGAACAAAGATGAATGGAACATGCTCAATGACTTGTTTGCACAAGGCGTGCTGAGCCTGGGCCTCCTGCTGCTATCCTGCTGTTCCCCCAAGCACTCACATCAGCAGCCTGCAGGATAAGGTGTCGTGGTTGTCCATCCCACAGCACTGAGAGGACGTACTCCTGCTTGCCTTGGCTCTCACGCACCAAGAAGTCACCATTGGTTTGCAGAAGCTTCTGTACCTCCATGCGGGGAATGGCACCATGGTACCAGGTCTGCTGCCCAAGGGGCTTCTGCACCTCGGGGAGCTGTGGCAGAGAGGGTGGCAGCTGTGGAAGAGACAGAAGTTCAAGGCACTTTCTTTGCTCATCTTCCTGCATGGGAAGAATCGCTTCCGGTACCAAGAGGTGGTAGGCAGATCCCTTCCCTAAAAACAAGAAAACAAGAAGAACTTGGAGAAGAAAGGAGGAGAAAAAGAGCACAACTGGCCTTTGGAGAGGAGAAGGAAATGCAAGAGAAACAAGACAAGCTGACCAATCATCCAGTACAGATAGTTCTCATTTAGCGACCACTCATTGAGTGACCAGTTACAGCAGTGTTGGGCAAGGAGACTTACCACCAATCCTCAAAGCTGCAGTGCTATTGCAGTGAGCTTGGAGCTGTGTAATCAGGATTTGGCAACCGACATGCAGTAATAATGGTTGTAGTATCCTGTAGTCACATGATCAACATTGCAACCTTCACAGCCAGCTTTTGAAAAGCAAAGTTAATGGAGAAGCCAGCAGGAAGTTGCAAGTCACAGTCGCATAATACCATGCTTAAGATACAATTTGTTTAAAGACCATTGCCAGAGCTACCATCGGAAATCAGCGCAGCCACGTGATTTTTTAGTTTATGACTTAGCAATGGAGTTGCCAGTCTCAACTAAAGACTATCTGATCAGCAGGTTGTCTGTGTGTGTATGTGTCTGTGTGTGTGTGTGAGAGAGAGAGAGAGATGACATAGTTAACAGAGAAATACCTCCTGTCATACATTCACTATTCATAAAGATCTTTGCTAACTAATGAGTTAACTACTCATAATCAACATCACTTCTAAGTAAATGTGAAAGACAACACAATGGCACTCCACACGTGGGGGCAGGAACTTCATCCCCAGGATCAGGATCCCCAGGATCAGAACTGAGAAGAGGGAAGAAGAACCCCAAGACTGCATCCAGGCAGCAGCTTTACTCTCTTTGCTCTCGGCTGGCTGGTGAAATCCGCTTCGAAATCCAACAGAGAAGCACAAGAGAGGCAGAGAGGACAAGCAGAAGGACAAGCTGGGCTGGGCATGGTTGGGGTGGAGGGGGCCCTTCCCTTTGGAGATGGGCTCTGCCTGTCCTTGAGCAACAGCAGATAGACCAGGCCACCCACACACCCTTGAAATAAATTATCTTGGCCTTCTTGGGGCTGCTGCTCCTCCCTGGTTTCCTGACCCTTCAGCAGCAACAACACAAAAGACTGGGGGTGGGGGTACAGGAAATGACAGCTTATCAGTTCCAGAGGATCCAGCTGAGAAGCTGCACAGACAAGGCTTCTGTTCAGAAGAGGCAGAAAGGGCTGGTGCTGGGGCAACAGCTATATTTTAGATTTTACTTTATTCTTTACTTAGTTTTTATAATTGTCCATCTCAATTACTCTGAGCAGTTCCAAATCAATTCCAAAACTGTAAAAACAATAAAAAATGTAAACACAAAAAAACATCCACAATTATTTTATGTATTCAATTTCTATGGACTGGGGATGAGAGCAAAGCTGAATTGAGGGAACAGACCCTTTAAGGAAGAGTGAGAGCCTAGGAGCTTTCAGAGGAAAAGTGTGCAGAGATTGTGCTCTATGATTGTGACAACAAAAGGCACTAAGACCCAACGTCAGGAGGCCAGGCCAATACTTAGAAAACCCGAAGTGCAAAAAATATAGATGGGAAGAGATTCCCTTCTTGCATTTCTATCAAAAGACAAGTTGGTGACCCTCAGAAGCTGGCCCAAATGCCCACTTTTCGAATGAATAAATGGCTCTTGAGGCTCCCCTCTTCATGGCTCTCCAATTCCTCTGAGAGGAACTGAGCCTAGTTCGGCTTTAGATTGCTCAACTTCACTGTCCCTCTGTTGAAATTCTTCTTCTGGCTTCCTCTTTTTTCTGATCATAGGAAATGCCTGTAGATCCTTCAGTTTTGCCCAACTGACATTGTTGCAATTACGCCACTTTCAGTTCCTTATGAAAAGCCAGCGGGCGCCATCACGCCTGTCTGCCGAAAAAGCAGACTTCTCCACCAATTTAAGGAGTTGATCGCTCGTCCTCCCTGGCGACAGTGCAACACCAGGGGGCTTCGCGAATTCCCCTTCCCGTTCCCGATCCCTCCAAGTTCAGGAATGCCCTTAAATAGCAACTAATGAAGAGATTTAGGTTTCAGAAACGGAGCCTCCGTTTCCTCGCCCTTACATGATGTCACCGCCGGAAGTGGATTCAGAATTCGTCTACCTACTCTCCACCTTTGCTCAGATTGAAATCCTCCTTTTCTTTTAATTACAAACCCACTGATCTCACCTGTGGATTCTCCTGCTTCTTGTTCCTTCTTCGCTCTTCTCGTTTCACTTTTTTAGCTGCTCCCCCGTCCCCCGCCTCTGTTTGCGGAGCACCCTGTCCGTGCACTTTCACACTTTACACTATTTTAAGAACATTAAGTTTGCAATTTGGGGATGGTGGTAGTAAGATGTTTTTATTTATTTTATCCCAAAATAAAACTAGAAAAAATTGTGCTACTTCTGAATAAATGCCAGTTTTACACATTCCTCATCTAGCATATTTTAAGAGCAGAAGTTTTGGACATGGGACCTTTTTGGCTTTGCCAGCTGGGCAGGGAGGCAGTGAGAAACAACAAGTGAGAATGGCTACTCACTGAGACACGTGGACGAAAAATGCCTGAGATGTGATGCTTCAAGGCTTCCAAAGCTGGCGGCGTTCGGCCCCAATCTCGCTCAGCGTCCTGCTCCTGCCAGAGAAAGAGGGCAGAGGATGAACTTGGTGTGGGCTCAGCACTACATCAGAAATCATCACAGAGCAGTCCCCCCAAGGCTTGAAATCCTGCCCACCCAAGAAGTGGGGGCAGGGCAGAGGAAAAAAAAAGTGGCTGGACTAAGCCTGTTGCTTGGGCCCCTCCTTTCTCCCAATGTGCAGCCTGGGGCCATAAGGGCATGCTTTGCTACCACCTTGTCTTGCTCTGACTTGTCAGGGCACTCCTTATACCCACCGTGGAAGAGAGTGATTGCCTGTCGCCCTGCAGATCTGGGGCAGGTGGGGGATCCAGGGGTCCCAGCTCATCCAGCTTCTGTTGCAGCAAATCCCTTTGGGCCTTGAGTTTTTCTTGAGTGCTCAGAGCAAGATGGAAAAGGTGGTAAGCTTCATGCAGGGACTTCTGCCTTCCCAGAAGGAGGATGCTACGGAAGAGAAAGAGGTGCATTGGACGGAGCACCTAAGGCAGCATGCATGAGAAAGAAGGCTTGCTAAGGGTAGCACATATGTGGCAGGTCAAGGGAACGCTCGACCCTCCGAAGAGGTAGGAGGCCTCTGGCACAAAGCATCCAGCATGTGGCTTCCAGGTGGGCCTGCATACAGCAATTAAGAGGAAAATCAAAGCTTCTCTGTGCAAAGCAGGAGCTTTTATCTTCGATCAGCCACTGCATGAAGAGAATGTGGGAATGAGTGAGTAGCCTTCAAGGCAGGGGTGAAATGCTACCAGTTTGGACCAGTTCGCCCAAATCAGTAGTAAAAAATGCTACTGGTTTGGGTGAACCGATATAAATATGCTGCACGATTTATATTTGCTAGAAAGCAGGAAATGCTGCTTTCTAGCGAATCTAAATTGCGTGGCACAGCTGTTCCTCCCTTGCTGTTCTACTTACCTTTACAGGCTCACAAAAGGCTTCTTAATTCTCCTTTTCCAGTGCTGCATGGTAGCACTTGCGGTTCACATGCGTGTGAAGTGCGCATTGGGTACACACCATGCATGAAGTGCATGTTTGGCACTCACCATGCATGCATGCATGTGTGAAGCAAACCGGTAGCGAAGCGAACCAGTAGCAGACTTCAGAGCATTTCACCCCTGCTTCAAGGACCACCTTGAACCCATGTGTCCTCCATCATAGAGGGACAAGGGAGTGATGCTGTGGGACATCAGGTAGAGAAAAGGGAGAGCAGGGAAAGGCTTTGGAGCTGGGGAATGAGTGGCAGGGAGTTGCAGTGTTGCCTCCTCTTCTGGCCTCCTGGATGGAGAGTCGCAAGATGTTTTTGTTTTTTTTTGTTTTTTTTTGTTCTTGTTTTTTGGATTTATATACCGCCCTACTCCCGAAGGACTCAGGGCGGTGTACAGACAACAATAAAAATACATACATACAAAATTTAAAAACCAACTAAAAACAGATTAAATGAATTTGGCCCGGACAGAATTAAAACACCCCAATATAATTTAAATTTTTTTTAAAATTTAACACTAAAGACAGGGAGTGGTTAGGCCAGGCCCGCCTGGCGAAAAAGAAAAGTCTTAAGAGCGCGGCGGAAGGTGGGCAGATCCGGGATCCTCCGTATCTCTGGGGGGAGCTCATTCCAGATAGTAGGTGCCCCCACAGAGAAAGCTCTCCCCCTGGGGGCTGCCAGCCGACATTGTTTGGCTGACGGCACCCGGAGGAGACTCTCTATATGAGAGCGTACTGGCCGGTGGGAGGCTATTGGTGGTAGTAGGCGGTCCTGCAAGTACCCAGGTCCTAGATGTGTTTCACACAACCTTGCAAAGGGAAAAAAAGAAACCTAATGGCACGCATGCCTTGCAGAGGTGAGCTTGCTGCTCTCCCTTGGCCTCCTCTTCTGGCCCTTCAAGATCTGCACTCTTCCATTTGGATAACGGTGAAGGAGCCAGAGTGGCAATTTGGTAAGATCTAGAGCTTCCTGCTTCAGTGGCATAGGCTCACCGTTTTCCTGGGTTTTCTGCCATTTTATCATTCTGGATTTCAGTTTCCAGCATCTGGACATGCCGGCGATGGCCATCAGTGCTCTCTGTGGCACTGATCAGTTCCTCCTCCAGGGAGGTCAGCCTGCAAAGCAGAGAAGGGGGTCTCCTGTCTCACACATAGAGGGCAGCCCCACGCTGAGCTTTGTGAGACCAGTCTCAGCTTCCAGGGTGGCCAGTCAGGACAGACCTGTCTCTTCTTTCATTCACAGTCCCCAGCCTCAGAAGTGCCCATGCAGGTGGATTGGATCACCACCCTACCCAGGGGCTACCTTCTTCCCAGAGGGCTGCACCTCCCCCTACACACGTGTGCTGCAGGCTTTCCAGTGTGAGTTCATTCAGCTGGAGCTGCCCCTCTTGCAAGACCTCTGTCTCAGCCTCCTCTAGCAAACTCCTATCAAAGGTCACCATGCCTGGCATCTCCTGCTGCTCACACCTGGAGAGAGAGAGACCCCAGATCTGAGAATGAAAAGCCACCAGCCCCTGCTCTTTCAGCCAGTCAGGAGACAAGCCCTCAGGAGACAGTACCTGCAAGTGGGGAGGAAGTCTTCATAGTCGATGGCCGGCTGGATGCGATCGATGGACCTGACCATGGCTTGGTGCACAGCCACCATCTCCTCCTGTACCAGGCTTGTGATGTTGGCATAGTCTTGCAGGGTTGCCTTCCTGTTGATACAAACACAAGAGGATGGATAGAAAGAACAGCATTCACACATGCACATGTGGTTCCCTCTTTAAAGTCAGCAGGATTGGATGCAGAGAGCAGACAAATATGAAATACTAAGACAAAGAAATTAAGATATGAGGTAAGAAAAAAGAGCTTTGCTAACTGTACCCCAACAGTGCCTACTCTACCCCTCTCCCTGCAATCTAGTTTCGTTTCATCTGAAGCAAACCAAGCAACCCAGCCTGAATCCCCCCCAGCCCAAGCCCATCTGGGTTCAGTTGCTGCTCTCACGTGATCTGGGCTGTCTCCTGCAAAAGGCCATGCAGGGACTGGAGGAGGCCAGGCAGGATCTGCTTATAGTGAAGGCTGTGCTGCACCTCTGCAGCTCGCAGGGCCAGCACGTACTGGTTGTGCAGGGAGTAGAGCTTCCAGAGGCTGCGGACATATCTGTCCTTGGCCTTCTCACGTTCCTTGCCTAAGGAGAGAGCCACAGAAGTGAAAGGTAGGATTTGACCATTCCATGACTCAAATCAGTGGGCTCTTGCAGTTCCGTCCCCCTGCAAAGGATTTTTCAATGTCTCTGGGGTAGCAAGACCCAGGGTGGGACCTTGGCAGACGGCAGACTCCTGCTAAAAATTCAGAGGAAATGGGCTCTAAAGAACAAACACAACTCGGCATAAGCAAAGGAACAAAATAACCCTAACTAAAAAGTTAACAGTTACAGATCTTAGGGATCCATCCAGCAGACGTGGATAAGTTTTTTTCTCTGTATGTATGTTTGTATGTTGCTGTTCTGGATCATGTATTTTTAAAAATGTTTATTATGTGGTCTTCATTGATTATGAATTATTATTGAAGAACTGCAGCATGCCATTCTTATTCATGTCCAACATCTAATAAATCAAGGTAAGCTCTTCACTCCTTTAACTAAAATATACTAATTTATCCAGATCTTGCTGATCAGGACAAAAACAATCCTGCAGCAGTTGGGCCCTAAGCCAGAGAGGATTTTTTGAGTGATGGATGGCTGGTTGAAAGCAGCCAGAAGCCCAGCAATAATAAGCACAACTTGCAGAGTAGCTGTAACTAGCTGAGTTACATGGGCAAAGGGGCAGAGAAGGCACTTATTTAGCCACATTCTGGATCAGCTGTAGCTTCTGAGTAGCCTTCAAGGGGAGCTCCATTTAGTGCATATTGCAGTAAT
The DNA here is from genome assembly GCA_030761175.1 of Masticophis lateralis. NCBI lineage: Eukaryota > Metazoa > Chordata > Lepidosauria > Squamata > Colubridae > Masticophis > Masticophis lateralis. Next base: position 24,693,755 of record JAUDYJ010000012.1, on the reverse strand, counting down.
CTAAACTTTGGCCAGAGTGATGTGAGAAGGGCCTCTAAAATGGGTTTGTGGAAAGGCTTGCTTGATGGGCAGGAGCCAAGAATCAAAGAAGGCACCAAAATGACACATCAGGTAGAGCTGGAGAAGTGCCACCTAATTGAAAATTAAGATGCTAAATCACTGTAGCCAGAAAGTCCTTGAAACCAGAGTTTATGAGGTCTTGCCACGGTTCAGCCTATGCCTGGTCTCCAAGCGCCAGGACAGGGTTTTGCAGCCTTCTATCTGGCTGGGAAAGAGATGTAATCTGATCCTGGACTGAGGGGGTAACATAATTCATTCCACCTCCATGTAATGAAGAGAATGTGGAATCCTGCAGAACCTACTGAGCAGGGGCCACAGGCTAAGTCTCTCCCTCTCTAGCAACACCAGAGAAGCCCTGCAAAACATGCCTAGTGTTGAGAGTTCAAGTTGCCCCATCCTGTCTGATCCTTGACAAACACTCCTACCATCTGACACAGTCTACGTCCCAAGAGACATCAACACTAGGACTCCTTTGGATGGCTCCTTTGGAGACACCTGGCTGGCTGTTCACAGAAAGCAGGATGTGGGGTGAGAAAGGCTTTGCTTCCATTCTGCCTCTGGCAAAGGACGCACCTTTGCTGGCCTCCTGGTATTTGCGCTTTGCCTGTGCACACTCACGGATGTGGCTGCGGTACTGAGCTCTCAGGCGGTCAGGCTCTTGTTGGGTGGTCTGGAGAAGATAAGAAGGAAGCTCAGAAGGGCTGGCAGCCCTGGTGGATGCCCCCCCCCCAACACTTCCTGGCCCTTTCCCTGGGATCCTGTTGGTGCCAGGAGGACTCAGCTAGATGGTTGTACCCGGATGAAATCCTGGTTCATTTGTTGCCACTGTTCACTGTAGCATCGGTGCAGCTGCTGCTTGTCTTGGATGAGCAGGGCCAGCGTGTTCAGGGGTCCAGCCAGCAGGGCTTCAGCATGGCGTTCTAGAGCTTGGCTCAGTGCCTCAGTCTGGGTCACCAGGGACCACCAGCACTGCAACAAAGAAGACCACCCCAAACCTGCAAAGTATGTCCTATTTCCAATGGAGGGATTAGAGGGGGATGCTCTCTAGAGGCTGGTTGGGCAAAGATCTTTCTGAGGAAGGGCACCTCACTTTACAACCAGTTTGCATCAAGCAGAAGGCAAGACAGCTGAAGGAGGGCCTGCCCACTCTCCCCTTAACTGAGCCCCTGATGGAGAAGGGAAACGTGCCATGATCAGAAACCAGCAGCCTCTCTCTTCTCCGGCAGTTTGATCATCTCCAACTGTGGATTTTTAAAATGCGTTTTGATCGTCAATCAAACTGACTCCACGCTGGAGCCACTGGCTCTTTTAGAAGGGGCAACGTTGCCTGGTCTCTCTGAAACGGCCCTGCAAAGGGAAGGACGGCCCTCAGAGGCCCCGGGACAAAGCCTGCCCCAACGAACAAGCGCAAAAGGTAACCCGGCTGCCGCTCTCTTGCGCCACCCGAGAGCATTTTGAATGCGCCAAGGTTCCTCTGGCCGCGTGAGCGCCGGTCCGGAGCCGACGGACCGGGAAGGCGCGGGCCGAGGCAAGCCGAAAAGCTTGCGGAGAAATGCAAAAGGTAGCCCGGGGATGCCTACCTGGCCGATCTGGCCGCCGAGGCGGGGCTGGCGGCCGCCTTCCTGCTTGCCGGCCAGGCTGTGCATCTGGTGCAGCAGAGCCGCGTACTCCCGGTCGCTCTTGGCCCGCTGCCCCATCCACTTGCGCAGCCCCTCCAGCAGGCGCACCTCCGACTCCTGCAGCTGCAGCAGGGCGTTGTGACCCTCGGGGCAGCCGAGCGCCAGCCCGAAGCCCATCGCCGCCTGGGAGGCAGCCGCCGACCTCTCCCGCTCCGCCGCGAAGCTCCTGCCTTCGAGCCGCGTCTGGTGGCGACCGAGAGACCCGCTCCTTTCCTCGACCCACGTCGCCGCGAGCCCCCAAAGCCGCCCAGGCGCCCTGCGCGAGTCCGAAGGGCAAAAGAGGAACAGGAAGCGTCCCGACGGCCACCCAGCATTGCGAGATGCCTCTTCCTGCGCCGCTTCTCCTTTCCCCGCTCCAAGGGCAGAAGAGCAGGCCGGGCGACACGAGGTCTTCAAGGAGCCCTGGTCCTGGCTGGGGAGGCCGCTTGGCGTCCCGGCCCACAGGTGCCCCAAGGGCTGGCGAGCGGATGGGGAGTGGGAAGGCCGGAGCCGGGAGCCTGGCTGCCCTTTAAACATTAGTTTACGTGCAGGTATTCAGTCGGCAGCCATTCAACAGGTGGTCCCTCCTCGTTTTCCAAACGTGCCGAAATTGTGGGCTCGGCGGGTGAGCCAAGGATCCAGAAGCAGAACTCTCTTTCAGGGTACTCTTTAACAGATTTACAGAGTTAGAACGGACCTTGTAAGTTATCTAGTCCAATCCCGCCCCCTCCAAGCAGGAGACCCTACACTATTTCTGACAGATGTTCTTGAAAGCCTCCAGTGATGCAGCTCCCACAACTTCTGAAGTCCCAGGGCCAACTGTTCAAGTCTGTCAAGATCCATCTGGATCTTGAGCCTATCATCTGGGTGTTGGCTATTCCTGCCAATTTAGTATCATCCGCATGTTTGGTGAGTTCCCCTTCTATTCTATTCTGTCTCTTTCTCCCCATCTCCTCTCTCTTTCATCTCTCTCTCTCTCCCTCTCCCATCTCTTTCTCCTTTGCTTTCTGTCCCTCCGTCTCTTTCTCATCTTTCTCCCTGTCTCTCATCTCATATCTCTTTCTCCCTCCTCTCCCCCATCTTTCTTTCATCTTTGTCTCTTTCTCTGTCTCTTTTTCTCCCTCTTTCTCCCTCTCTCTCATCTCTCCTTTATCCCTTCCTTTCTGTCTCTCTCTCTCTCCCCATCTGTCTCATATCTCTCTCTCTCTCTCTCTCTCTCTCTCGTGTGTGTGCGTGTGTGTTCCCTTTTGAATCATTTCCAAAAACAGGTGAGGATTGGTGGGGGTTTTTTTTTGCTGATGTTCTTTCTTCTTTGGGTGCCTTTTACCATATGATTTAAATCAAGAGTCATTTCAGGTTCCCAGATAAATGAAGCTCCCCTGCTGTGGCTGTCGGCTGAACCCACCACTGGCTGGCCCCGCCCCTTGCCCTCTCCTCCCAGTCACTCCTCTCCTGGCCTGAGAAGGTAAGGGCAACGACAGGGAATGGAGCCTTGCTCCATATTCCAGAGCAGGAGTGAAGCACCCCTGTACTTGCGGAATTGTAGATGGAATTGTAGTACCCCACTGCTTCCTTCCTTTCATGTAGATGTAAGGACTACTTGTTGAGTACAGTTTGTCAGCAAGCTACAAATCCATCTGATGGTGATACTATCTATCCCATTTTTTCCTAGCATACCAAGAAGTAGGTTGTGGTCTACTGTCAAATGCCTTGCTGAAGTCTAAGTATATTATGTCTACAGTATTTTGCTGGTCTACTAATTTAGTCATTATGTTGAAGAATGAAATAAGTTTATTTTGGCATAATCTCTTTTTAACAAACCCGTGCTGACTTCTAGTTATTACTTGTTTCTAGATGCTGGCAGATCTATTTTTTTATCTTTTCCAGTATCTTCTCAGGTATTAATGTTAGTGTCAGCTTTGGAAGCCATATTAACACCAGAAGCTTCCATGCTGCCACCTTCTTGTGCTTGAGAAAGTAGAAGGAATGTAGTTAGACATAATAGCATTCTTCTTTTTGGTCAAGGTCATGGTGCTCCTGCATCTGGAGGAGGAGTGGTTGAAGTGGTGGCTCAAATTGGGATGGATGGTGATTGGGCCATGTGATGGGCTGATGGGTGCAGGGGCTGAATTTGGGGTTTTGATTTACTGAGGGAAAACCCGGAACTCTCAATTCAGGTTTTCCCAGATGCTCTCTACATGGGGCTCCCCTTGGGATGCATCCAGAGGCTTCAGCTGGTACAGAATGCGGCCGCGCGGGGGATTATGGGAGCGACAGGGCGCTCCCATGTGACACCTCTCCTGCATGAGCTGCATTGGTTGCCGGTTGACTTCCGGGTGCGTTTCAAGGTGTTGGTAATCACCTTTAAAGCGCTCCATGGCTTAGGACCAGGGTACTTACGGGACCGCCTTCTGCCACCTATTGCCTCCCACCGGCCGGTTCGCTCCCACAGAGAGGGCCTCCTCAGGGTGCCGTCAGCCAGACAGTGCCGGCTGGCGACCCCCAGGGGGAGAGCATTCTCTGTGGTAGCTCCCACCCTCTGGAACGAGCTTCCTCCAGATCTGAGGACTATCGCTGACCTCCGGACTTTTTGTCGGGCTCTGAAGACTCATCTCTTCCAACTTGCCGGACTTGCCTGATCCCTCCTATTTTTAAACTTTTTAGAGTTTTAGAGTCTTATTTGGTTTTATATTTTCAGCCTAAATTTATATTGGTTTTAGTACGTTTTTAACTTTTGTATTTGTATTGGTTTTAAATTGGCTGTTCACCGCCCTGAGTCCGGAAGGAGAAGGGCGGTATAGAAATTTAATAAATAAATAAATAAATAAATAAATGTGCCAGTATACCTACTCTAATAAATGGGAACTTTGAGAAAATGACTGTCTTGGAGGTTTTAACTGGAGTGGGGTTCTTTTGGAACACTGACAGTTAGGCTGATTGGCCTGAAGTTTCCTGGGTCTGGTTTTTTTCCCTTTTTTGAAGATGGGAACCACATCAGCTCTTTTCCAGTCCTCCAGTAGTTCCCTGGTGCTCCAGGATTTTTGAAAGATGTGGTACAGTGGTTCTGAGATGACATCTGCCAGCTCCTTTAGAACTCTGGGATGTAATCCATCAGATCCCGGTGTGTATTCATCAAGATCAGAAAGGTGTTCTCTTAGCAATAGCAATAGCACTTAGACTTATATTCCGCTTTATGGCACTTTACATACCTCTCTTAGCAATTTACAGAGTCAGCATATTGCTCCCAACCATCTGGGTCCTCATTTTACCAACCTCAGAAGGATGGAAGGCTGAGTCAACCTTGAGCCTGGTGAGATTCAAACTGCCAAATTGCAGTCAGCCGGCAGTCAGCAGAAATAGCCTGCAGTACTGCACTCTAACCACTGTGCCCCCATGGCTTTTAATGGTTCTCTTACCAGTTTTGTTTTCTTATTTTAACTTTTATTTCTAGTCTGTCTTTTACAGTTATGTTTTTGATAGGTTGGAATATAGTTTCTTTTTCCATGAAGACCAATGCAAAGAATAAGTTAAGCAGCCCTGCTTTTTCTCTGCTTTTTCTCTGCTGCCAGTTACGACCTTGCCATCTTTTCTCTTTAGTGGACCGACTGTTTCCTTTATTTTTTTTCTTGTTATTTATATGTTGGAAGAAACTTTTTTTAAAAACCATCTTTGACTTTTGTTGCAAGTCTTTGATCATTCTGAGCCTTTGCTTTCCTGGCTTCGTTGCAGATTCTGGCTATCTGTTGATATTCTGCTTTAGTTATGTGTCCTTCTTTCCATCTTTTTGTCTTTTTTGTCCTTTTTGTCTTTCAGTTTGACAGACATCTTTGTGCAGCTATGCTGATTTCTTCTTGTATTTCTTATTTTTCTTTTTCAGTGGTATTGTGCTGGACTGGGCTTTTATGATCATATTTTTCAGAGTTTCCCAAGATTCTTGAGTTGTTTTCCTCTTTAGGAATTTAATCCAAGGAATCTTTCCCAACTTCTCTCGAGTTTGTTAAAATCAGCTCTTTTAAAATCTAGGACTCTGGCATCATTGTGTTCTATTCCTTGTGTTTGTGTTATGTTGAATTCTAGTATGGCATGATCAGCCCCTTCCTCCCACCCCCCCAGACAGCTCAGAAGGGAGAGGGGATTTGCTTGGCCACAGGACTGCAGAGCAGTTGCCATTACAAATTATTTTCTCTCTCCACAAAAATAGAACTGGGGCTTAAAAAGAACTAAGAACAAATAACGTGCAATGGATTTAACTGTCACAAAGTTGACAACTGCTACAACTGCTTGATATTTTATTTCCATCTATGTAAGCCACCTTGAGTCACTATGGCAAGCAGGTGGCAATATAATTTTTCTAAAATAAATAAAAATAAAAAACAATAGCTGCATAAAGACCAAGGCAATCCGGGTTGGGATTCTTCCTCTCCCTCCTTCCCACTGACAGAGCTTTCTCTTCACCAGCCTCTGCCCCACCTTTCCAAGCTGCTCCCTGGGAAGTGGCCCCTCCTGCCCAGCCCCATTGCCCTTCCATCTCTGGCGAGGCCTCCAGCCAGGAAAGACAATCAAGTACACAGAAGGTGGGTTAGGAGCTGCAGGGTTGAGCCTGGTGGCTTTCAGTCAGTCCACCGAGATTCCAGCTGCCACTTAAGTTCCAGATCCAATTCAAAGGTCTGATGTGGAAAATGCCCCAAGTCCAAATGAAGGGACTCATAACAGAGGGTCATCCGGGGGAGTCCACTATTTCTCTCAGCAATTGGTTTGTTAGGAATGGAGCCCACATGCCAGGCTGCACAATTCACATCCCCAGAAGGAGAGGGGCTCTCTGTCATATAGCCTGGAAGTAAAAAAAAAAAAAAAAAGGCTCCTTTGTGAATGAGAGGAAGGCAGAGGAGCCTGTGGAGGAACCAGTTTCCTGTGTGCCTCCACAGCTACTGGGAATCTCCAGAAAACAAGAGAAGCCAGGACACTGAACCAAAGGATCACTTGCTTAAGGAAGTCACTAATGAAAAGTTGTAGGTTGAGGACTACCTGTGTTGTCATGATCTGGGCAGCCTTGTAATTATCTCCTTGTGGATTCAATATTTGAATTAAAGTTTAACAAGAAGTGGGGCTGCATTATACATTTTTCCTCTGTATGCTAAAGGACCTTTTCTCCTGTTAAAGTTTAATCATCTCCTAGGTAGGGCTTAGAAGGCTGAGCTCTGTAGTCAACTATTTTGCAATTTCACCTTGCAATAGCCAGAAAGGCAAGTCGAGTGACAGTACAGTGTGTGTGTGTGTGTCTCACACACACACTTATTAGGCTGTCATTAGGCTGGGTCACAGATGAGGTGCCCCAAGGTACTTTCCTTAAACAAAAGTTTGGAGCCTGCTATAGATATCCAGATGCCTCCAGAAAAGGTAGTTTTTATTTATTTTTATCTCGCCTTTTCTATTTTTATAAGTAACTCAAGGTGGCAAACACATACTATACTTCTTCCTCCTCCTATTTTCCCCACAACAACCTGCCTGGGCTGAGAAGGGGAGTGGCCCAGGGTCACCCAGCCAGCTTCCATGCCTGAGGCTGAGTTTTTAGCCTATAGCCTTCACCACTGACTCCAATTGGGACCCCCACACTTCCACCTTGTGGCCATTGTCGTCTCCCCCCCCCCCGCCACTTCTCCTGTCAAACTGCTCTTTTTGTAATCTTCCTCTCTATAACGTAAGTCTGATTTTTATACTGTTCTCTGGATGGCTGAAAACACGTGCTGACCCTCTTCTGTGCCTTTCATTTCTCATGCTCAGTGACATCCAGTAATGATTCTGTGATTTATAGCCCTCCTCAGGTTAAAACAATTCCCCCAATTCTCTTTACAGCCCCCAGGAAATACTTGAACACTGGGCCTAACAAAATGAAATTCAATGTAGAGAAAAGTAAAGTCTTATACTTAGGCAAAAAACCCCAAAGTACACATATAGACTGGATGAAACCAGGCTTAATAGCAGTGACTGCGAGAGGGATCTTGGAGTCTTAGTGGACAACCAATTAAATATAAGCCAGCAGTGTGCAGAGGTAGCCAAAAAAGCCAACGCAATCCTAAATTGCATTAACAGGGGGATACAATCAAGATCAAGTGAGGAACTGATACCACTCTATAAAGCCTTGGTAAAACCACACCTAGAATACTGCATCCAGTTTTGGTCACCAGCCTATAAAAGAGATGTTGAGACTCTAGAAAAGGTGCAGAGAAGAACAACCAGGATGATTAGGGACTGGAGACTAAAACGTATGAAGAACGGTTGCAGAAACTGGGCATAGCTAGTCTAGTGAAGAGAAGGACCAGGGGAGACAGGATAGCAGTGTTCCAATATTTGAGGGGCTGCCACAGAGAGGAAGAGGTCAAGCTATTTTCCATAGCACCAGAAGGCCAGACACGGAATAATGGATGGAAACTGATCAACTGATCAATTCAACTTAGAAATAAGGAGAAATTTTCTGACAGTGAGAACAATAAACCAATGGAACAGCATGCCTTCAAAAGTTGTGGGAGCTTCATCACTGGAGGTTTTCAAGGAGAGATAGGACTGTCATTTGTCAGATATTGTGTAGGCTCTCCTGCTTGGGCAGGAGTTTGGACTAAATGACCTGCAGTCAGTTCCAACTCTGTTAATCTGTATCTTACTATTTTCTCTGAAGTTTCAGTTACTTTGAATCCTCTCCAAGTGGATGCCGCGGACTGAGCAGTGCGCTTGGGATGGGACAATCCTATTGAACACCTCCAAGTTGCAGCAATCAGCTGGATCCATGCCCTTAATATAAATTTATATTATTTTCATTCCACAATTATCTTCTACCTTTGAATTTTATCTGCTTTTATTTGGAATTTGAAGATCCAGCAAAATAAAGCCTGGTGAAAGTCTGCCTGTCCCCCCAGGAGGCCTGGTGGGCCTTCCTCAATTTTGCCAGGAGAGAAAAGAGCAGAGTGGCTGGATGGAAGAGGCTTCAGAGAGTCAGATATTCCTAGGCTTGAAGTAAGCAGGGGGTGTATCATAGTTCGTGATTAATGCTTTGTGGTTGTCTGAGGCTTCTGGCGAGAGAATACAGCAGGAGAAACCAGGTTTGCATAGTTCCAACATTTAATAAACTTTAATCTCTCTAGAGTTATATCCACATCCATTAAATTAAAAAAACTGGCCCCAGGAATTGGCTCCTTCTTCAAATTACAAGAAATCATTTGTGCACCAAAAAAGTTATAGAAAAAGTGTCCTGGGCAGCCCCAACCAAACAACCTCCACCAGGCAGCTCCAGAGGACTGCAGCCAGAGATTGTCATCCAAGGGGGGGCAACAAGGCACGTAGGAAAGGTGGAAGCTCCAGCAACACTCAGCAGATCCAGGGAGCAGCCGCCAGGGGGCGCTGGTGAGCGAGCCAGCCCGCTGGCCGCCCCTCCAAGGTCCAGAGAACCTGCTCGCGGGGGTGGGGGTGGGGTGAGGGGGCTCAGCAGCCCATCTGCACTAAGCAAGGCAGCGTCCTCATGGATCCTCTTCCTGACCGCCCTGCCCAGTCAGGGGTAGAGAGGGGGGCCCTCCTGGCCATGTGGGAAGAAAGGAGGGGAGGTGATTCCTGATGGCCAAGGCAGGAGGGAGCTGGAAGCCCTCCTGTTGCCTCAGCCCTCGCCCATCTAGGGAGATGTGCCCCATCGCCCCCCTTCCTTTCCACCATAACAGGAACAGACTGGTTTAGTTTTTAAAAAAACTTTGGTGAATAAAAACCAGAAGAGAATGACTCCAGCAGCAGCAGCAGGCCCATAAGACACAGGGGCTCAGCCCCAGAAGAGAGCAGGAGCCCCGGGGATGGGTCCGACCTGCTTCACCTGGGGCTGCAGACTCATCAAAGTCTTTGGTCTCTGATGAAGGCAGTCCTCTCGCCCTCCCCCTCCTCTTCCTCCTCCTCCTCCTCCAGCCCCTCCTGCCACAGAATGGATGGCAGCCCTTTGTAGGCAATGAGGTTTCCGCTCTCCAGTGAGTAGACCTTGTAGCCACGCAGGCACGGCCCTGACCGCAGCTGCAGCACCAGGAAGATGATGACAAACACAAGAACGATGAAGGCACAGCTCAAGCCTGCCACCAGGAGCGGCAAGTTGGAAAGGGGGCTGGCAGGAGCCACGCCCCCTCCCCCCACAGCAGGGGAGGCCCTGCTGCTCTGCGTCTGATGAGAGCAGATGTGCTCCTGGCTGTTGTAGTGGGCATGAGCCGGGCAGGACAAGCATTGGGTGGCCAAGGGGCCCAGGCAGGTGGCACAGGACGGATGGCAGGGCACACAGAGTCGGGGCTGCAGCAGGTGGGGGTCGAGGCTGTTCTCCAGAGGGGGCGGTCCCAGGGCCGGAGCAAAGCCAGGCGGACAAGTCTTGAGACAGGTCTTCTGGTGGAGGTAGAAACCTTCTTCACACACTGCAAGAGAAACCGAAGGAGAAGATGCAGGGCATGTCTGGCCAGCACTCCTCTTCTGCTCCGTAGGTGAGAAACCACTTCTCTGGGCAGCCTGAGTCAGTCTTCATATCACTACTTATTTTGTTCACATTTTGTGGCTCTCAGCAAATTGGCCCTCAGCTGCCAGGAATGCAGTCTCCTCAGAAGATCTCAGCTGCGGAGTCATTAAACCACCTGCTTAGCTAAGGTGGTAGGTAAGCAGGTAATAGAATGGACCAGAAGACTTCCAGTCACCCAGCAGAGGGACAAAAGTCACAACACTAGCAGTACTATACCTGCAGCTCCTGATGTAGGATTGCCAGATGGGAGATGATCTGACAGCCACATAAACTGCTCTGAGCTTTTCAAAGTACCCATGGAATAATTGATAACAATTGGAAAAGTTGTCACAATCATTATTACTTTTGCAATGGGATAAATCCTGAATTAACTAAGAAAATGCTAAACTTTGAAATTGACGAAATGACTTTTACTCCACAGGACCAGGTATTTCTCTGCAAAGTGTTGCATTTCTAAAAAAAAAAGATGAATGAATGTGGAAGGGAAAGGGAAGGAAAGGAAAAGGATTAGGTGAAGCAAAGAGAGAGGAAACCAACCAAGGTCGTGGAGATGAAGATAAGCAAGGAAAGGTTTAGGTTTCATTATGAATGAAGGGCTCAAATAGAGCATCAGGAAGTATGAACTGGTATCTTCTGGATTGTTTGGGGAGTCCGTAGGAAGTAGAAATTCAGAGGTTGATGATGTTATGCTCCAGGAAATGGCTACAACTCTAATGTTACCAAGTTGGGTAATGAAATGTCTGCAAGAGAGCACGAAGGATACCCACACACATTATAAGGAGGGGATCATCCCCGCCACCTTGAAGGTGGTGGTGGTGAGACTCCTTCTCAGGAAACCTGCCTTGGATCCAACTATACTGGATAATTTTCATCCGGTCTCCAACCTTCGCTTTGTCGCGAAGGTTGTTGAGAGCGTAGTGGCACGGCAGCTCCCGTTGGCCCTGAAGGATACTACCTGTACCCGTACCAATTGGGTTTCAGGCTGGGGTACAGCACGGAGACGGCATTGGTCGCGCTGGTGGATGATCTTTGGAGGGCTTGGGACGGGATTATCCTTGGTTCTGGTCCTCTTGGATCTTTCAGTGGCCTTTGATACCATTGACCATGGTATCCTGCTGTGACAGTTCAAGGGACTGGGAGTGGGAGGCACTGTTCTACACTGGTTCTCCTCCTATCTCTCAGGCCGTACGCAAGCGGTGTTGGCAGGGGGGCAGAGGTTGGCTATGAGGTCACTCACTTGTGGGGTGCCTAAGGGGTCGGTCCTCTCAACTCTCCTGTTCAACATCTATATGAAGCCGCTTAGGAAGATCATCCGTGGTTTTGGGGTGTGGTATCATCAGTACGCTGATGATACCCAGCTTTTTATATCCACCCCAAACCAGCCCAGTGATGCCCTTGATGTGATGTCCTGCTGCCTGGAAGCAGTATGGACCTGGGTGGGAAGGAACAGGCTTCGACTCAACTCTGCCAAGACCGAGTGGCTGTGGATACCGGCATCTGGGTCCGATCGAGATATTCCGTCGTTGACCATCAGGGGTGAGGTGTTACCCCGTGGACAGGGCTTGCAACTTGGGTGTCCTCCTGGATTCACGGTTGTCTCTGGAAGATCATGTGACAACCATGACCAGGGGGGCATTCGCCCAGGTTCGCCTGGTGCGCCAGTTGCGGCCTTACTTGGACCAAGATGCCCTACGCACTGTTACTCATGCACTGGTGCACCTGCCTACTGCAACGCTCTACCTAGGGCTGCCCTTGAAAACCACTTGAAGGCTTCAGCTAATGCAAAATGCGGCTGCGCGGGTTGTGATGGGAGGTCCCGACACTCCCATGTTACATCCCTCCTGTGCGACCTGCATTGGTTACCGGTTGCCCTTCGGATGAGGTTCAAGTCACTGGTTATCACCTACAAAGCCCTCATGGCCTAGGCCCGGGATATTTGTCGGACCCCCTGCAGCCAGCGACAATCCCCAATCGCCTGGTGCGTTCCCACAGACAGGGCCTCCCCAGGGTGCTGTCGGCCAGACAGTGTCGGCTGGCGATCCCCAGGGGGAGAGCTTTCTCTGTGGGCGCATCCACCCTCTGGAACCAAGCCCCAGATGGCTGCTGACCTTCGCTCGTTCCGCCATGACTTGAAGACCTGGTTGTTTCGCAGTTTGGACTGACGGGGATTTCTTAATTAATTTTAATTGTTTTAAATTTGATTTTTAAATGTTACCATTTTAATGAGGGATTATGCATTTTTATTGTTGTGAGCCACGCTGAGTCCTCAGAGATAGGGCAGCATATAAATTGCAAAAATAAATAAATAAAATAATCATCATCTTCCTCCTCTTCCTCTACTCTCACAAACCCCACTCCTCCTAGCCCTGATATTACCTAGTTGGATAATGAAACACCTGCAACAAAACCATTAAGCTCAGAGACACCAAGGACCCCATAGTTTTCCTCCTCCTCTTCCTCCTCCTCCTCTTCCTCTCCCCCTCCCTCTCCCGTCCACAAATACCATTCCCTCCTAGCCCTAATGATGTTACCTAGTTGGGTAATGAAATGCCTGCAAGAAAACAACCAAGCTCAGAGAGCATCAAGAGACCCACAGTTCAGCACTGAGCTACAAATCTATCAATGGCTATAAAGGAAGACTTTTGCTCCACAAATGGAGCAAAATGAAGGAAAGTGGTTTGGGGGGAATCGAAATGGATGACATCGATGGGAGCTGAGTAACCGCTTAGAAAAAAACCTCATTTTTTGCCACATATTTTAATGCCTGAGGGTACCATGGCATCCTACTGCAGCGACTCGGGAGGTTGGGGATAGGAGGCACTGTTCTGCAGTGGTTCTCTTCCTATCTCTCAGGCCGCGCACAGTTTGTATTGGCAAGGGGGGTCAGAGGTCCTCCCAGAGGCCCCTCACTTGTGGGGTGCCTCAGGGATCTGTTCTCTCCCTCCTGCTCTTTAATATCTACATGAAACCCCTGGGTGAGGTCATTCGTGGTTTTGGGGTGAGGTATCACCAATATGCAGATGATACCCAGCTTTATATCTTCACCCTGGATCACCCTAGGGATGCCCTTTCTGTGATGTCCCGTTGCCTGGAAGTGGTGCGGGCTTGGATGGGTAGGAACAGACTCAGACTCAACCCATCCAAGACTGAGTAGCTGTGGATGCCGGCATCTCAGGATCTAGAGGTTCCATCTTTAGCCATAGGAGGGGAGACTCTTACCCCCTCCGCTAAGGTTCGCAATCTGGGTGTCCTCCTGGATTCACGGCTGTCCATGGATGACCATCTGATGGCTGTAACCAGGGGGGCCTTCGCGCAAGTACGTCTTGTGCACCAGTTGCGTCCTTTCCTAGACTGAGATGCCCTCTCCACGGTCACCCACGCCCTTGTTACTTCTCGGCTGGATTACTGCAACGCCCTCTACATGGGGCTGCCCTTGGGATGCATCCGGAGGCTCCAGCTGGTCCAGAATGCAGCCGCGTGGGCAGTTACGGGAGTTCCTTGTTACTCCTGTGTAACCCCTCTCCTGCGCAAGCTGCACTGGCTGCCGGTTGCTCTTCAGGTCCATTTCAAGGTACTGGTGCTAGCCTATAAAGCCCTACATGACTTAGGCCCGGGGTACTTGCAGGACCATCTTCTGCCTTCCTCCCATCGTCCAGTGCGCTCCCACAGAGCAGGCCTCCTCAGGGTGCCGTCGGCCAAACAATGTCAACTGGCGGCCCCCAGGGGGAGAGCATTCTCTGTCGGAGCGCTGACCTTCTGGAATGATTTGCCCACCAAATTCAGGATAGCCCTGGACCTCCTCTCCTTTCGCTGCGGACTAAAACGTGTCTCTTTCATCAAATAACTTGATCTGTTAGGGGTTGCACAATATGGTTTTTAAGGGGTTTTTAAATTTATTTTTAACTTATTTTGTGATTTATATTATTGATTGTCGTTGTAAGCCGCCCTGAGTCCTTCGGGAGAAGGGTGGCATATAAATCACAAAAATAAATAAATAAATAAATAAATACTCGGCAAAGAATGAAAAAAGAATGCCTGCTTTGAAAGGCTGAAGTAAATAGGGAATGTTGGAAGGTTGGTAAGAATATCTCAAATGTGGGATGTGCTGTTATTTGGTAGTGTCAAAAGTAAAACTATCACGGAAGAAAAGAAGGAAGAGAGACAATAATAAATGTAGGATGACTATGGGAAGTAAAAGGGAAAATCCTGTATGAAAAAAATATTAGCAGACAGATGAATCTTAAAACTTAATTGAACAGAAAGATGATATGGAAGCCACTTGAATAAAGTAAAAGGGAGAATGTGACGTGTCCACAAGAAGATGGAGTGAAAGAGCCACCTGGAAACCTGGAAGCAGAGGTCAGACTGAGAGAGCCACCTGGTGGTCCAAAACTCCAAGGGTAGCAGGAGTGGGGAGCTCCCCTCCCCAGAGCCAAGACACAGAAACCACCAGGCAAGCAGTCCTCCTTCCTGTGGCAAGGTGGGGGACTGAGTTACCCACAGCTCTGGCAGGAGTGCCTCCACCCCTCCACTCAGATGGCTATGAGGACCTCAAGGGGACATGGAGAGAGCAGCAAAGAGAAGTGGGCCCAAACTGACGAACCGAGGTCAGAGCAGAGAAAGGAGAGCTGTCACTGTGGGACTCCTCCTCCCTCCACTTGGGAGCCGGGTGGTGGTGGTGGTGGTGGTGAAGGAGGCAACCATTAAGTCCAACCTGTCCATCAGGCAAAGAGGGGCAGGGCAGGCCCAGACCTACCCTTCTGCCAGCGAGCAGTGAGCACAAGCTCAGGTTCAGGACAAGGGCCATCCCCAAGAGTAGGACACTCTTCCAAGCAGCCCATGGGCAGCTTTCCCTTAGAACTTACCCACGCAGGCCTGGTTGGTGACCAGGGTTTTGCAGCCACTACTCTCAAACTGATTGGAGAAGTTGGGCACGTCGGGGCCTGTCCCATACAGAACCAGGACAAACTTGGTGAGGGTGCCTGTAAAGAAGGAGAAGGGAAAGGGGGATGAGCCCCCAGAGCAGCCTCCCTACGAGACTGGACCCAAGGAGAGGCCAGGCAGAGAAGCCAGCGCACCGCATGGCCTTCTTCCCACCCTGCTCCTGCTGGAGGAGGTGGATCAGGCTCCTACCCCATGCAGAACTGAAGCTATGCAAATTTTTCAAGAGGACCACTTTATTATTGCCTTTGTCACTACAATTTGTTTAATGATTGGGCTATTCTTTGGGGTCTTTGAATCATATTATAAATTTTTAAAAATTTGTTTTGCTTAATGACCATTCACTCACTGACCATTCAGTTACTATGACAGTTACTACCAGTTCTCAAAGTTATGGCCGCTGCAGCACCCCATGATTCTGTGATCAAAATCTGGGTGACTGCGAACCGGCCTGCATTTATGACAGCCCCTCCCCACTTCTCCAGCCCATCTCTGCCCTTTTGGCCACCCTGCACTCTGCTGCTGCTGCTGTCCTAGCTGACATTTCCTTCCTTCTGCTGCTGGCCCAGGATCCAGGTGCTACGGGAGAGACCAGCCAGGACACTAATGTGGACATCAGGGTGGCGGAGCCTCGTCTGCCAAAGGAGCTCGCTGGGCCCAAGCAGAGACAATACCAGCAGCGACTACCTGGGGAAGGTGGCAGATGTTGATATTGGAAAGCCACACCTGGAACCACCAGAACTGCCATTTCTAAGAGGTGCAGTCAGGGATGGTTTGCCTTCACTTAGCAGTGGAAATTCTGGGCTCCATTAGGGTAATTAAACAAGCACTACTTGCACTTACAGAATAGTCCACATCGTACAAGTTCTGCAAGGGGGGCGTTAGCTCACCCCAACTGTCATTCCCAGAGCATTAACAGATGTTCCTAGAAGTTTCTGAATTTCTTTGCCCTTTGAGGGGAATTCTGCTGTGGGAATGGGAAAAAACTGCCCAAGGCAAAAACAAAAAAGTCAGAAACCCATTTTGCAGGTTATTCCTTTGGGAATTGTCAAGTGGGAAGGAGAGCAATTTGCCTCCCACCTCCATTCTCCACACTTAGTTCTGTAAAAACAGCAACAAAATCATTGCAGTCCAGTTTTTGCAGCAAGATTTGGGAAGAAAGAGCCACATGGCAGAGCGATTCTTCCCAATACGCTGCCATGGCTGCCAAAAGCCAAGGTGGCGCAGTGGTTAGAGTGCAGCACTGCAGGCTACTTCAGCTGACTGCTAGCTGCAGTTGGCAGTTCAAATCTCACCGGCTCAAGGTTGACTCAGCCTTCCATCCTTCTGAGACAGAGAGGGCTGCAAAGCACTGTCAAGTGGTATATAAATTTAAGTGCTATTGCTATGGCGAACACAGTGGAAGTGGAGGACAATGACTTGAAGTTTGAGTGGCGGAACATCTGGGGCAGGGCTGAAGCCATCATCAGCACTCAGGAGAGACTCTTCCTGGCCCCGGGGCAATCAACACCAAAAGAAAACGTTGAGGAATAAAGCAGATTACCGTAATTGTTTGCTTCACTCGTGTTTTCAATTTCCAGCACCCATTCACCAGCTGGGTCTTCGTCCCATGAATGCGTTGTCATGAAGGCCCAGTCATTAAAGCCATCAGCCGAATAGTCCCGAGGCCTGGCCAAGCAGAAAGAGATGACAGGGAGGGCCAGGAAGAGGCTCAACGGTCTTTCGGACTGGAGGCGGCAGGAGTCAGCTTACCTGGCAGCCAGGAGGGTGGAGCGGGTGCCCATTGGGCTGACCAGGTGAATAGCCAGGTCTCCACGGCGGTTGTAGGAGAGGGTCAGCCTGGCTTGTACATGCTCCAGTTTAGCCACGGAGTTAGCCTTTCCCCAGCAGGCCTCCACCTTCTGCCGTACCTCCAGATACTTGCCAATATCCCTATGGGACACAAGGATCCTTGGGCAAGGCAGCCAGCAGCTATGGAGCCTCTCCCCCCATGGGGTGGGATGGATGTTTCCCTCCCCCTCATTAGAGGTACTGGATACACGCACTAGCTGTCTGGCTGCCTTTTGGTTAGTTCTCTTATGGTCGTTTTTAGTTATTTAATGCGCTGGAATTGTGACTTTTCTATTGTGAGCTACCCAGAGTGTCCCTGGAGTCAGCAGCCCCAAAATCTAAATCAATCAATCCATCAATCCTGCCAGGGCAGCTGGCAGGATAGGGTATCCTTTGGAAGTGGATATAGATAGACAGGCCTATCTCTAAAATGCTGGCACTGGCTGCTAGGTGCATGGTGACCTGGTGAAGGAGACGAAAGGGGGGGGTGAATTTGATCCCCAAGGTCCCTGAAGCGTCCCGTGTGATTCCTCAGAATATAGGGCATAAGGGTCATAGGGGCAATGCCAAGAGAGGGCAGATGCTACTCATCCTCCCAAGCAAATTCCATAAGGTAGTCCTCATTTTATGGCATTTGGGACCAGAATTTATGATGCTAAGCAAAATGATCATTAAATGAGTTGCACCCAATTTTATGTCTTTCTTTGCCAGGGTTGTTAAGCTCCAATTATTAAATAAACGAGATGGTCACTAAGTAAATCAGGCACTCGTTAAGCAGATCCAGCTTCCCTCACTGACTTTGCTGGTTGGAAGCCAGCTGGGAAAGTCACAAATGGCCACAGGGGACCATCATGAATGTAGTTTGATTATCAAGGCCCCGAATTCTGAACTGTGGGGGGGAGGGAAGCTTCTAAGTGTGAGGATGGGCCACCTGTCACTTTTTCAGGACTAAACGTGGTTTACATAACGGTCACTAAACATATGGTTGTAAGTCAAGGACTCCATATTCAAAAAGCTGAGCCCCCACCCGGGAGGGAGAAGACAGACGTTTCCAAGCACCACCCCCAAACACCCACTTCGGCTCTGGGAGGATGTCGATGATGCACTTCCGCTGAGGCCCCACCGAGGTCCAGTTCTTGGCCAGGGCCACCATGGCACCTGCATCCAACAGTCCGTAGCCGTAGGAATGGCTGACTGCGGAAAGAGAGGCTGAGTCAGGGCTGAGCAAGGCAGGGATGGCATCTACCACAGCCTGTCTGCCCCGTCCCCAGGGCTACCTTTGCGTCCCACTCCATTGGTGGCCCAATCATTGGTGTTGAGGTGGGCAGGTTTGGATGTCCGCACAACCAGATGCTGCATGTCTCGCCAGGTCAGGTTCTTGCTGCATAGAAGAGGCAAGTGAGTCGGCAACAGCAGCTCCAGAGGGCCCAGCCTGTATGAGCACTGCTACCTCCCTCGCCCCTTACTTGGCTTCCAGAGTGAGGGCAATGATCCCAGCAGCCAGGGGTGCTGAGGCGGACGTGCCAGTATGTGACTCGGTGCATTTCTGCCACAGGTCAGTTGTCACCTGGAGGATGGAGAGAGGAAAGCCAGCACACTCACAGCTTACCTGGCTGCCATTCGCCTGCCAGCTCAGCATCCCCCCCAGGCACCTTTGAGAGGAAATGGACCCCATTCAGTGGCCATGGGGACCACCTGCAGGACTGGTGCTCCCAAACCCTCTTTGAATTGCCCCCCCTCGAGAGGCGCATCCAACTGTGCACAGTGACCTTGGCTGGGCCTCCACTGGGAACTTTAGCCGGGTAGAAACCCCCATGAGAGCCCCATTACTTTCTGCTCTCTTTTGAGCAGAGAGAAGCCTTCTCCTAAACCCCAGGAATTGCCAGATGGCGCCACAGACAAGGAGGGAGAGGCCTTAACTCTCCAAACTTTTGAGGTGTTTCAGTATCAACTGAAAGGATAACTGGGGTTTTTTGCTTTGATGTAACCTAAGCCACAGGGAAGTGCAGTTGGTTCCCCTCCGCCATGGATGCCTGCAGGTGACCAGGTGCAACTTCCAACTCTACCAGCCCCTTCCCCCACCCCCAACATGCAAGGAACAAACTCAGAGCCTCAGACTGTCCTTGCTGCTTGCAGCATCTCTCCTCTCTCATCCCTACTCCTGTGCAGGCCCCCAACACTGCCCTGCCCTCCTTCCTCCCACCCCCAACATGTCCCTCCAAGCCATTTGCACCACCAGATCCTTTCCACACACTCTTCAGGGCATTCATCTTTCTCTTTTCCCCTCAAGATCCTGAACCAAACTTGGCCCCTGTAGCCAGCAATTGCTATCCAGCAATCACAGCACCCATAGCCAGCAATCCTAGGTTTGGTTCCACACTATCCAGGCATCTTTGGAGCATGGGGGGACTTGGGGGGAGAGTGCACCCCATGAGCAGGTGGGACTCACTATCTGCTTCTCATTCTGGCTGCCGCTGCTGTAGGTGGTGGCCAGGGTGGAGGAGCAAGCCTCGCTGTACCAGGGCACATTGCCATACTGGGTGGTGCTGCTGATGGAGAGGGTGTAGATGCTGTTGGTGTAACCGTCGCAGTTGCAACTATCACGATCACGACCGCCATTCCCCGAGGCCCAGACGAAGATCGAGCCTAGTCCGTTACGACCCTGAGAAAAGGGTTGAGTGAAGCAGCTGGGGGCCTCAAGGTCTGCCCTGACTGGCCCCCAGCTGCCCACCCAGCTCACCCTCTCACCTGACTCACACCCCGGTGGAAGGCCTCTTCGGCCAGGTGGGCGGGGCCATCCACGGTCTTGCCATCGTCCTCCGGGCCCCAGCTGGCACTGTAGATGTGAATGTGGTCGGGGTTCAGGCCCAGGGAGCGAGCTTCCACCGCATCCGTCACCTCCCCATCCAGCATGCGGACACCTGGAACAAAGATGGCCACTGCTTTGGCTGCCTCTGACCAGCTGGCCCAGCCCAAGAGTGGGCAGAGCCCAAGGGCACCCCTCACCTCCAATCTTGGCATTGTAGGCCACGCCCACACCACAGATGCCATTGTTGGCCACCGCAGCCACTTCGCCCGCACACCGAGTGCCATGCCTGCAACAGACAGAAAAGGCTGAGGCCATGCCTGCCATAAACGAACAAATGACCCCTTCTTCCGAGCAGCCTGACTCTGCAAGAGTGCAGATCTGGGACAAGTGTAATCCTCGCAAGGGGCAGGGGGCTCTTCCGTGGAAGCCCTTCACCCCAGTGCCCCATCCTAGGCCATGTGCCCAGTTGCCCGCCTCCCTCCTAACCTGTTGTCATTTGTTTGCGTGTAGCGAGGCTGAGGGTCCGGGTCTTGGTCATTCACATCAAAGCTGGCTGCGGGGTCCTAGGAAAGACAGACCCCTCTGGGGCCTTAGTTTCTGGTTCTTTACAGAAGACCGGGATACCGGTCATCCTGGAGACCAGCCTGCTGGCCGCTGAGAGATAGACCTGTTCCCCAATACCTTGGCTGGGGTCGGGGAGACATGGAAGTGTGGGCACTCCAGCAAGAGACAGCCAGGGCCCCAAGAGGCCTTTGCCCTCCTCTCCCAGGATAGCCAACGTGCCCATCCTCTCCTCCACTTACATAATTGGCCTCCAAATCTGGGTGGTTCTTCTCAATGCCATCGTCCAAGATAGAGACCACCACTCCACGTCCAGTATAGCCCTGCTGCCAGGCCTCCTGCACGTTCAAGTCTCTCTGGTTGCTGTTGGACTGCGAAAAAGGGGAGCAGCAGACACTCAGCCCAAGAGCCAAGGTGTTGGAGCACAGGGGCCTCGAGAGCCCATCTGAGGGTGAATTCCCCCAACTAATTGTCCTCAAGATAGAATCTCAAGGCAGAGGCCCTGCTAATCCTCTTGGTTCACCCCCCACCACACACACACACACCCCTTCTCTGTGCTGCTATCCTGCAAGACCCACTCTGCCACTTCCCCCGGCTGCCCTTGGACCGTGCTGGAAACCAGAGGGGACACAGCCATTGGGAAACATTTCAGAGCCTCCATCCCACTGGCTGGAGCGACTAAGCACTACCCCTCTCCCCTGGCCTGCCCCAATCTGGCCTTCAGACAGGACGAGTTCTGTCCCCCCCACCCCCCAAGGCAGTCGCCTCACCTACCAGGTACCACTGCTGGGGGAACTTCGGATCTGTTGGCTCTATGAAGGCATCCCGCTTGATCCGGCGCTTGGCCACTTGCTGCTCCAGCCAGAGCACCTGGGAAGAGATGAGTATGGGCATGCTGCCAGGCTCCCGCAGGTCCCAGACCAACCCTGGGCAAGCATTTATGTCAAAAGACGTCACTCTGGAGCTCTGCTAGCACAGAGCAATCCTCCCATCTGACCCCACAAGGACCACAAGCACAGCCCTGCCAAGAGGGCCACAGAAGGTCCCTGTTGGCCCCCCCTCTGCTCATGGCCAGGGGCCCTTTTCCAAAAAGATGAAGAAGAAAAACTCTCTTTACAGCTAAGCTGATCCAGTGGAGGCTGCATGACTCCAGCCTTTGTGTAGTGGTTGAAAGAAAGGTTTTCCTTTGATGGGCTTCCCTTTTCTCATTTCTCTCCCAGGATGACCTTGGAAGCCATCTCCCACTGCCCTGCTCCACTCAGGATACAAGGCCACCCTGCTCAGCACATGGGCCCTCAGCAGGGAGGGGGCTTTGCCTGGGTCTTCCTCCCCAGGCAAAGGAAGCCCAGCATTGCTCAGGCTTGAGTTCTGAAGCCCTCGTATCTCTCGGCTTCACCTGCTTCATCCACTGTGGAGCCGGAAGAGAAGCCAGAGGAAATGATTCAACTAAGGATCTCCAGCTCCACGGTCTTCTCCCCAGTGGGCCTCAGCCCAAACATTTGGCAGATCAAGAACTGGGAGAGCAGCCATTCCATCCCCACCTGGACAACTGACAGGCAGGCGTGCAAGCAAAGGTGCCAGTGGTTTGTGGGGCACCAGGAGCAGCTCTGGTGCAGCCCTCCAGGCCGCCCCCCTCACTCTGGGTCCAATTCTGCAGGATCAGAATTCATACCTGCGGCTCTCTGGACAAGGAGCTGTGCCAGGACCAGTGTGGCGAGAGGGACCGCTTGGCCACAGCCCGGTGGTAGAAGTGGTAATAGTCCCCGATGATCTGGGAAGAGAAACCAAGCAGATCAGGTTCATTCGAGAGCTGGTCCCAGACTGGGTGGCCAGCGCCTACAGCAGAGGAAAGCTGCAAACACTTTGTGGAGGCATCAGGAGGCAAGGGTTCCCCACGAGCAGGAAGATGCTTTCCCTCCTGCCCCTGCAGCTTCCTCTGCTCCTTCCTCACCTTCCCAAGATGCCCAGCCAAGTGGAGGTCCCAAGATGCCTTGAAACTGGCTTCCCCAAATTCTGCCTCTCAAGAGCTGAAATAATACAATGCCCCTAAAGGGCAACGGGGTGGCCTGCCATCTTCCTCCTGCTGTGGGGGAGAGGGGCTGCTTGGCAGGAAGGGATGTGGCCCCCTGGTGTGAAATGTCCTGAAGAACTGCACTGAACTACAGGAAGGACAAAGTCACCCCTTAAACCACAAGGGGCCCATTCCAACAGCTGGCTGTCTGCCCAAGGGACACATGACTGAGTGACCCAACCCAGCCAAGTAAGCAGACGATGCGAAAGGAGATGGGACAGCCAAAGCTCCTTGAATAAAGAGGGAAAATTGATTTGGGAAACTTTGGTGCCTCTGAAATTGTTTTTCCCCCTAAGCAGAGTTTTCCGTAGGAAGGTTGCTTTGTTTTTAATTAGCTCTGTACTGATTGGTTTGGATCCCTCAATAAATGTAATCAGAGGAGCTTGCTCTCTCCAAAGGAGAAATCCTAAACTGCAATTATTTTCTTCGGCCACCAGAGGGGTCTGGAAAAAAGCTATAGCATGCCATATTCCTAGAGAAGGAACTTTTTAATTCAAAAATAACTACAGTCCTTAGAAGCTAAGCTTGAGAAAATTGAAAAATTACTAGATAATAAATTGGATGATTGTGAGCTATAAACAAGCAAAAGATAAAATGGAAATTATAGGTAGGGAACAAGAATATCCTGTAAAAAACATCTTTATTTTTTAAGTGACACTAGTTTTATCAAAAGAAAAAGTACAGGAACACGTTTTTTATCATCATTCTGATATAAGATTAAAACCTGAAAACCTGAATATTAAAAGATTTAAAAGAAATCTCTGCTTGAAATTTGAAAAAAAAAGAGAAGAGCATTTTGTTTTACCAGATGTAAACCAGGCAAAAACTATCCCAAAGCTGAAGAAGCTTCTTGGATAAGAAGTGAAATGTCTTTAAAAAACCCCCAGAAAGTCCACTTGCCTCTAAAAAAAGCACCTTTGGGACAACCATGATCTGGATGACTGAGAATCTCCATACACAGGCAAATACTATTTTCCCAGGTTAAATGGGAAGGTATGGCTTTTTTATTTTTATTTTTTTATTATTTATTAATCATATTTCTATGCCGCCCACTCTCTGAGGACTCTGGGTGGCTTATAACAATCAACAGTATACTGAATAGCATATTGCCCCCAACCATCTGGGTCCTCATTTTAGGCACCTCGGAAGGATGGAAGGCTGAGCCAATCTTGAGCCGGTGATATTTGATCTGCTGAACTAGCTTCAGCTGAAGTAGCTGCAGTACAGCACTGTAACCATTGCGCCACCTTGGTTCTTAATATGGTTTTTCATTTCGAGAGGCTTGAACTATATACAGTATAAGGGTTATTGATTTTTGCACCAGAAATGTACTTACTTTGATTAAGGTTTAACAGAAAGGGAACGGAAGGGAATATATGATCGGTGACAGTCTGGAGATTCAGGATGAAGGATAGGAAGAGAAGGCTTATGTTGGAAACAGAAGATATAAGATTTAAGAGGCATACCTACTTAAGATATGCTATATAGAGATTTTTATAGTTATTTTTTGGATACGCTAATATTGAAGGCAGGATTTATAAGATGGTCTCCAAAGAAAAGCAAGAGATTGTATGGTTTCAGCTTGGGACCTCCTTGCTGGCTTCCTATGGTCTTTGTCAGAAAACAGCTTGGATGGTCACACATGATTATGTGACTGCAGGAACACTGTGGTGGTCATAGATGCAGAGACCGGTCATAAGTCACTTTTTTTAGTGCCTTTGTAATTTCTAGCAGTCACTAAATGAACGGTCATAAGTCTGTACACCAGTGGTGAGTTGCTATCGGTTCACCCTGGATTGGGCGAACTGGTAGTGTGATGGCGGGAGGTTCCACCCACCCAACCACCTGGATGTTTCTGCGCATGTGCAGAAGCATTACACATACATTACCTGTAAAGATGACCAAGGGGTTAGAAACCATGTTCCACAAAGAGAGGCTGAAAGCTGTTGAGCCTTGGGAGAAAGTTAAGACTCACAAGTAGGAATATGATAGTACCCAGTCACCCCAAAGGTCAAGATCTACCTTTGGGCAGGACAGCTTCTGAGCCAGTGGAGAGAGCCGGTTTGGCTTTCCTGGACTGAAGGGGGATAAGTGGAGAGGGTGCAAAATGAAGAAACAGACAGCAAAGATGCAGGAGTTCTGTGGAGGGCACCAAATTGTTCCCAAGTTGTTTCTCAGCTATCAAAGATGGAGGATGTCCCTTCTAGCCCAAATGCCCTTGATGAAGACATAACCAAGTTAATCCATGGTTGCTTCCCATCTCCTTGGGGGAAACCTGAGATGCTGAGTAGGCCACTTCAAATGGAAGCTGGAATGGAACTTCCGAAGCAGTTAATCC
Source organism: Masticophis lateralis (assembly GCA_030761175.1). Classification (NCBI taxonomy): domain Eukaryota; kingdom Metazoa; phylum Chordata; class Lepidosauria; order Squamata; family Colubridae; genus Masticophis; species Masticophis lateralis. The sequence continues at coordinate 24,668,963 of JAUDYJ010000012.1, read as the reverse complement.
AACCAAATCACTAAATTTCCCAGTCCCCTTTGGGGGAAGAGTTCCTCCTTCCATTTGCAGTACAGTGTTCCTGGTGGTGAGGGGAGCCAGGCAGAGAAGCATTGGCATGCAATCCAGGGAAAGTGCTCTCCTCCCTCACCCAGAGCCCCAAGGCAGCTGGAAAGGAGTCTCAGCCCTGGGGAGAGGGCAGGGCAGCTGCCCCTTGTGGCTGGAACTCCCTTGTTAGGGGCTTCAGTAACTTGACAGTCTCTGAGTTTTTTCGTCCCCCTCTTTCTCATAATCAAGTGAACCAGGGAGCTTCTTTCTCCCATTGTCTCTCTTTCCCAAGCTTTTCCAAGAAGGTTTTGCAACTGTCATCTATATCACTTTTTGCCAAGATCATCTCCTTGGCTCTCTACCAGGAGGCTGCTCCACCCAAGAGGTCCTGCTACCACAACACTAGGAGCTTGAAGAAAATTGCACTCCTGATTCCGGATCCCCAGTGTCAGCAGTAGGCAGCTGATGAAGGAGAGAAAGACTTTCCACTACAGGCATCAGACCTGACACAGCAGGTCCCCAGGTGACAATCCTCACACGACTTCCATGCCCAGCGTCTCCTACAGCAGCACCCACAAGGTTAGAAAGGACACAGGTGTCTGCAGGCAATGCATAGAGCAGCTTTTTTAGCCCACCTCCTGCTCCAGCACAAGCCTGCCATGTGGCCATAATCCTGGGACCCTTTGCAGATGCTGACTAGATGGAATGCTATCTTGTAACAGTCTATAGAGATTCTCAGTTATCCAGGTCACGGTTGTCCCAAAGGTGTTTTTTTTCAACAGACAAGTGGATTTTCTGGAATCCAGAAAGTCCAGTTGCCTCTTGAAAAAAAAAACACCTTTGGGGCTATCTTTGTAATTGGGTAATTTATAACTGGGTCAGTTTGTTCCATTGACTGCAACATGTTTCAAAAGACTTGGCCCCATTCATGAACCCATGTCATGGGCAGAAGGCCTGTTTGCACTTTGCTGATGAAACGCTTTGCTGAGCAGACAAGGGGCATATCAAGTTTCAACAGGGATCAGAAAAGGCCACCTTCCCACACCAAAAGAAGAGGTGCCTCAGTTTCCTGAGTGGAAAAGGGCCTCAGATGAAGCAAGAGGGACTTCCCAGCCTTTTGCAGCGGTGGGAGGGCTGCCAAAGTGCCAGGAAGGAGCTCTGCTTTCCAGGCAGCCTCTACAAGCTCTCCCTACAAGCCAGCCCCATGCACCCTCTCCTTGCCAGCCCCTTTCCCCATAGACCCAAGGGGATGGCTGCAGTCAGAGGGCTAGGGAATCACCCAGAGCTAAAACTACAAGGAGCCCTGAGGCATCTCTGCATTAATCTTACCCTGGTCAAATGCCAGAGAGAAAAGGTGCCACATCTATGACTGGCAAAGGAATATGAGGTGGGCAACAATGCAACCCCCTCCCTCCCTCCCTCCCTTCCATTTTTTCCATGGCAACTTCTCCCCCCTCCCCAGTCCATAAGATCATAAACATCTAACACCATCCCCAGCTTTGTATCTTCTGCAATTTGCTGAGCATGCCTTCTGCGCCATCATCCAAGTCATTCATGACAACTCTGAAGAAAGTTGCACCCAGGACAGAATCTCTAGATACCCCTGGCAGTGTTCCCTCCTTGTGGACACTCAGGGCCACCTGTTAGACACAGATGTTCAACAGGTCTATCATCTGGCATTGGGGCTGCTCATCCTACATAATTCCATTTCATCAAAAAGGAGGTTATTGCCAGCCTGGTCAGATACTTTATTGATGTCTAAGTATACAACATTGCAGCTTTTCCTTGCTCTGATGATCTAGTCACTTTGTCTAGAAAGACAGATTGACTGACACAGCCTATTTTTAAGTAACCGACATGGGCTTCTGGTAATCACCATGTTCCTTCACAAGTGCCCATAACCCTTGGCTCAATGATAATCCTCTCTATGATTTACCCAGATATGGATGTCAAGCTGATGTCTCTGTAGTTTCTTGGGCCCACTTTCCCCCCTTTTTAAAAACAAGGGAATAAGTCTACTTGAAATCTTCTTCAGTCCAGAGGTTCTCCCAGTTTATCACCTTGGGCTATAATCCATCACAGAGACTTAAATTGCCTCAAAGCAGCAAGAACTTTTCCTATTACTTGCTGCTTATTTTGACCTAGGTTTGGTCTTCATCTCCATGCAGTGCACCTTTTGACAAATGGCACCTTTTGGGCCATTTTTTCCTTTTGCAAAAAAACAGATGCAAAATAGGAATTAAACGATTCAAGTTTTTGGCTTTTACCTGTTACCATCTCACTCGCTTCTCCAACCTGCAGATCAACCGCTTTCTCAAAACCATTTTTGGTTATTTTCGGGACTCACTGAAAGCCTCAGCTAATTCTGAATCTAATCCCTCCTGACTCCATCCTTACAGATTATGGCTATTCTCTAATATTCTGCTTTTCCTAAAGGCCCTCCCTATCAATTTTTTAAACTTCTCCTTTTTGTTGTTTTTTGTCTGAGAATTCTTTATGTAACCACACTGGGCTTTGCATTTCTCCCATTTTTCTTTCTCTTTGATGTCATTTGTATTTGGGTCCTAATTATCTTTTTTTCAGAATTTCCCAATTCTGACTGGGACAAAGTGGAGTAAAACAGTTGCTTCCTGTGAGCTGGCTCATTAGGCCCTCCATGCTCCTTCAGGCAAGCCTGGCTTCTTCAGCAGTTTCATCGCCCTGATAGGTCAAGGTGGCAGGTTCCTTTGTTGTGGATGGCTGCCAAGCCAGGTCTCTTATGTCCTATATTTGCGCCTTATGTTTTCCTACTCAGATACAACACTTGATTATTTCCCTGTTAAAGTCTATCCTCTCCATTTCTACCAACTGCTTAAGCCTGCCTAGATTTTGTTTCAACATTCAGTTTTTCCTCTGTAGCAATTCTGAGCTACAGATATTCTCTTCTTTTGTTCTGTGGTTCATCTGAGGCATCGGTCCTTCTTCCACCTTTCTGTCATCTGCAAATCTAATAAGTATTTCTTCAAACTGTTGAGCAGCAAAGACTGTACCTTGTGGGCCTCCATTCAGCAATTCTCCTGAAAGTATCTTTAATGTTTAGAATGCCTTAGAAGTATGTGAGTTAATGACATTCAGTACCTTTATCCATTATTTTAAACTTCCAATCCTTAAAAATGGAACAGGAGGGTTTGAAAGGAAAAAGCTAAGGTAGCCCTAAGGCTCAAATTATGAAGAAAATGTAACTTTCATGAACAATATTTCATTCCTGCCTAATCTTCACCCAATGAAACCATTGCTAATGCAAAGTTTGAGGAGAATCGTAAAGAGAGAGAGAGAGAGAACGAAAGATTTCATCACAAGAAAAATGCTACCACTCAGTAGGTGATTTAACCCCATTTGTTCTGCATTAAAATGAGTCCAAGGCTTCTTACACATCAGCTCACTTCCCAACCACATCCAGCAATTCTCTCAGTTCTCCTTCTACTATTTTCTCCTCTCCTCCTCTGTTTGTGAATAGTGTAACTCATTATGCTTTACATAACACACCTTTCCCAAGAAACATTCCATACTTCAAACAAGGAGCACAGTGATCCTCAAAAACTTGTCATAACATATGTCGGTCTCTAACGAGACTTGTGAAGTTGCATGAAACAGCCTTTGTAAAAGCCTCTAGTAAACTCTGAGCCCGCTCCACACACAACAGTGATGTGTGAACCATTGCTGGCCTCAATGCCAGAAGACTGGGTGGGAACTGACATCACTGGCCACCTGGCTTGCTAAGGGCTTCGATCCCACATCAACTCTGGGCAGCCTGCTACAACAGCCGTAGCTGATCAGTCATCAAAACAGCTATTTCCAAACAGCCAACATCAAATGTCCTGTCCTAAGGAAGAGCACTGCCACTTCCCACTTCCCAGGCACTTGTGACTGGCAAAGGCAGACAGGCAGCCCAACAGCCAGCTCCAGAGAAGCTTAGACCTGCTTCCCAAAGGAGACGTCAGCACAGCCAGGAATTCAGCCATGAAAGCAAATGCTGCCAGGCCAAGGAAAGTGTTCCAATCTAAGAGAATCTCTGTAGCTCAAGGTTGACCTTGGGGGTCCTTGGTGCTCTCTGAGCTTGGCTGTTCCTCGCAGATGTTTTGCTACCCAACTGGCTCACATCTCAGTTCACTTCAGGGTGCTCGGTTCACAAGCATTGAAGATGTGATCTCGCCAGGTAACCAAATGTCCACAGGCAAAAAGTCAAGCTCAGAGAGCACCAAGGAAAACGGGAACCAGCAAGTGCCAGGGAGAAGACTCCTCATTGCTCCAGGTGTCAGGAACTACACACTGGGATCTCATGCTGCTCCTCTGGTATCCAAACATCCCAGGGAATTCACCCCCCATGAGGCCCCGCAGTAGGAAGGGCAGCAGCCCTGCAGCCCCTCCCGCCAGCAGCACAATGTGCAAACCTCTTTGTTTGCGTAATGGCTTAAATAGGAGCAAATGCTGTTGGGAAGTAACTCACCGGTCCCAGGTTGAGGAAGCCATGCTTCCTGGCCATCCGTTCGGCTTCCTGCAGGCCGGCAGGCACCAGGACAGCCCAGGTATTGGTGTAGATGTGCTGGCTGAGTCCCTCGCTGACCAGAAGGGCTAGGGGCACTGTCATCGCCCACCAGAAAAGCAGCAAGGGCAGCCTCCGATCCATGAAAGCCAGGAGGGAAAACCAAGCTGGGCAGCCAGAGAGGCCCTCACACTGCCCAGCAAGGGCTCAGTCGGCCTGAGGAACCATGGGAGTCGGCTCTGGGCCACACGTCGACTGCACAGCACCTGGAGACCAAAGGAAAGCATGGGGCTCAGACTGGACCTCCTCCCCCCCCCCCAGCCCCAAGATATTGAGAAGAGGAAAGCAGGATGTAGCAAGAGGCTGTGCCCCACATCTGCCAACAGGAGCCAAGTGGTCGGCGAGGGGGTGGGGGGGTGTTGCCATCTGGAAGCACCATTTCTCAAGTTCCTGTGCCCAGACGAACTTCCTCCTGCGTGAAAGAGATGCAAAATCCCCCTGTGCAAGGCCGGCTGCCAGCTGCCCTAATGTGGGATGGGAGGAGCTTTGGGGGCTTCAGTCCCCCTTCTGGAAGGCCCCAAGGAGAAGGAGGGAGGTGCTCCTACAGACCCACCTGAGCACAGCAAGGAGGAGTCCAACCCTGAGGGAAAGAGAGAAGATCCGGCCAGGTGCCCAGGATGAGCTGCACTTCCCTGCTTCTGCGCGTGGGACAGGGGATGCTCTCCGAAGCCCCTCTTAGCCCCCTTGGAAAGCTGTGGCCAGAAGCAACCCAAATGAGGCGACATCAGACTCCTTCACAGTAAGGATTCTTTGCCATGCAATATAGCTGCATTTGTGTAGAGGAGCCAATTTGCATCCTGTTACATATTTACCTATTTAGTAAGTAAATCCTAACCCTCAAACAACTTTGTGTTGTACCTACTATGTTATTGCTTTTCTTGGAGCCCTGGGACCAACATAATCTCATAAGGAGTCAACAGAAAAAAAAGGAAACCTGAAAAAATGAACAAGTTTGCCAAGTAAAGGAAACTTATTTAAAAGGGGGGGAAGATTTAATTGGCTACTGAGAGCCCCCTGAAGCCATGGTTCTCTTGCTCTCTAAACCAGACAAACATCAGTTGTGCTCTGATCTCCCACAAGCACCCTGGGGAGAGTGCTGGCTGGGGTGACCACAGAAAAATGGGACAATCACACATAGGCAAGAGGGCACGTGGCCTGGAAAACGCTCAGTGGAGCCACTGAGCACCCAGATCCCCACACTCACTTAGCTGACTTAGCTGACTTAGCAGGGCAAGGGACGGTATCGTTTCCCCTTGTTCTGTGGGCAGCTACTGTTTGCACTTGACCTCCATCTCTTGATCCAAAAACCTGGTCAGAAGTGGACTCTTTGCTGCCTGCTCGATATGTTCTGGCACAGAATATCCTGGGTTTCAGCCAAAGGAAGGCCTTGGGGTTGAAAGCAGCCACTCCATTCCCAAGGCTGAAGAGTTAGCAGAGAGATGACCAAGCAGAAGTTCATCCCAGCCAGATGAAGGTCAGGAGAGCCAGAAAACAGGGGAAATTCTACCCAGCCACATTACTTAATTTCACCACACTTGCTGTTTCTGTCTGGCCCTGCACCAAAAGTGAGCTCCAGCCTCCAAAGATTAACCTTCTAGTAGAACAAGCTTATTGACTGACCGAGCAAACAAAAACCCTTCTTGGGAGGCTGTGTTTAAGGAACAGATGGGGGCCATTTCTGTAATCCAAGGAAATGCCACTCCGACTGAGGAACTGGTTCTGCCCTGGACAACAGACGGTTATGTGTGGCAAAGGCCAACTGGGAGCTCTCCATTCTCCGGCCAGTTTGGCAGAGTAACCGATACATCTTCAGAAAGGGAGAGGCTCAGGCCACCTGTCTTGTGGCAAAGAATCCAAGCATTCTCCGTGGATCAGTGCCAGCAGAGGGGACAGGGGAGACATACCAGAAACATGTACTTTCATGGACCACAGGAAGGAAGAAATGGCTCACATGCATTGCCCAAGAATATGATAGGCAGGTCACAAAACATGCTTTTGAAGGGCTGCCACAAAGGGGGGGGGGATATTTTCCAAAGTATTTTCCAAAGCAGCAGTAGGCAAAACAAGAAGCAATGGATGGAAACTGAACGAGAGAGAGAGAAGCAACCTAAAACTAAAGAGAAACTTCCTGACAGTGAGGAAGTTTGGGTGCTCCATCACTGGAGATTTTTAAGAAAAAACTGGAAGGCCATTTCTCTGAAATGGTATAGGATCCCCTCTAAGGTCCCTTCTAAGTGTTATTCTGTTATTTCCCAGGCCCTCCACTCAGATTTTGACATCCTCAGTTTTCCTGCCTGAGCAGGGGGTTGGACTAGAAGACCTCCAAAGTCTCTTTTAACTCTGTTATTCTGTTATTCCCGAGCTAAATATGCGAAGACCCTCATTGGGACCCTATCTCTTTTGCTCCCTCTGGACTAATGAGTTAAAGAGCTGCCTCTAGACATTCATTTCAATAGATTTCTAGAAACCTGCAGTTGAAAGTTCATGTCTCCTTACTCTGAAGCCACATCTCTCTCTCACCCCCACACCCGCAATTTAAGCAAATTCCCTTGTCTTGGAGCCTTTAGAATCATAGGCTAGAACAGGGGTATCAAACTCATGGTTGTCACGGTGGTGTCATGTGACATATCAGGACTTTTTTCCACTTCGCTAAACTGGGTGTAGGCCAGGAGTTTAACAGCCCTGGGCTAGAAGGTATCTTGGAGGTCTTCTAGTTCAACCTTCTGCTCAAGGTAGAAGACCTCATACATCCCAATCAAATGTTTGTCCAATCTATTTTTGAAAATCTTTAGTGATGGTGCACCCACAACTTTGAGAGACAAGCTGTTCCCTTGATTAATTGTTCTGTCAGGAAATTTCTCTTTATTTCTAGGATGGATCTCTCTTTGATAAGTTTCCAACCATTATCTCTGGTACTTTGGAGAATAAGACAACCCCCTCTTCTCTGACAGCCCCTCAAGTACTGGGAGACAGTTATCATGTCCCTCCTAATTCTTCTCTTTTGATAGGCTAGATATACCTAGCTTCCTCAACCGTTCATCATACTATTTAGTTTGCAGAGCAGTGATGATTTCCCCCCCCCCACCCCCCCAATTCTATCTGGCTTGCCAAACCAGTAGTGCCGGTGGCGGCAAGCTCCGCCCACCCGCCGGGATGTCAATACGTCCCAGTTTTTTACCATCTGTGCATGTGCAGAAGAGGCACATGTGCGCTCCCGCACACTCCCGTTCCCGATCCGTTGGCAAAGGTAAGTGGATTTCACCACTGCTGCAGACCCCTTATTAAGTCTCCTCCTTGAACTGGGGGCTGGATTAGAAAACCTCCAAGATCCCTTCCAACCCTATTGTTTTATGTTCTATGTTAATCTTTTCTGCAGACTTTCTAATACCTGAGCATCTTTTTTCTTATATCATGGTGACCAAAACTGAATGCAATATTCCAAGTGTGGTCTTACTGGTACAGTGTAAAGTGGTAGTATCAATTCACATGATCTTGTTGATGCAGCCTAAGACTATTGGCTTTTTTGGCAGCTGCAGCACACTGCTGGCTCATATTTAAATGATTGCCCACTAGGACTCCAAGATCCCTCTCACAATTACTGCTGTTGAGCCAGGTGCCACCCATTCTATATCTGTGCATTTGTTTTTTCCTGCCTAAGTGCAGGAAACCTGACTTTTTTCATCACTAAACACTCATCTTGTTGGAGATGATCCAGTTTTCAAGTCTGTCAAGATCCTTCTGAGTCTTGAGTCTAGCTTCCAAGTGTTAGCAATCCCCCCCCCTCCCCAGCTTGGTGTCAATTTGCAAATTTCATGAGTTCCCTTTCTATGCCCTTCTCTGGGTCATTTATGAAGATATTGAAGAGTTCTGAGCATAAGACTTGTTTTCAAAGCACCCATGTTGGGCATTCCCAACTAATTGCTAACCAATAATATAAATTGCTAACCAATTTATACCTTCTAGGCAGATACAAGTAGCTACTTCCTCAATGATTAACCCTGGCTTTGTTAGCAGAACTGAGCAAACGAAGAACATGGGGACAGACAGACATGTTTCAGCACGGATGTGCCAAGTCATTTTCTTTCCAACCATTGTTACTGCTAAAGGCGAGAAAGTGCAGATTCACTCAGGTCCTCCAGCAGCTTCAGGAGACAACCACTTCCTAATCACGAAACCCATTTCAGCTCAGAGGCCCACATCCCAAGTCTTGCTTGCTCAGGCCCAAAGAAACCAGGTGCAAGGCCGCCATTAGATGCTCAGCCCTTTAATCCATACAGTTTCTCAACAGCCCACTTATTCTGACCCACGGACCAGGAAGGTGAAGGGAGCTATGAGCCTCTTCTGGGGATAGAGCCTACAGGTGAACTTGCTAAGATGCACACAGGAAAAGGTGTTGTTTCTGGAGACAACTCACACCAGCAAATAAGCCCAAATTCTCATTTATTTCCTTCTACTGTCTTTCTTCCTATGCATGATTCACATCTCTCTCCTCTCACACAACTTCTGTTGGCAAAGTCCTGCCACAGTTTAGCTTGAGCATCTAAGACCACCTGATGCTGGAAATGGTCACAAGTGCAGTGGAAGCTCTGCTGCTATGGGGAGGGGGCTCTCTCCAGACAGAAATGGCAAATAGCTTGGGCAGAAGCTGACCAAGATGACCAAGCAAACCAGGATTGGATTGGGACCAAAACACCCATTCCCTGGTCCTTACCTTCTTGTTCTTGGCTTACTAGAGCACAGATTAAGTGGGCCTCCAGCTCAGGAAAAAAATCAGTGTCTAGTCAGAGATGTTGACAAAAAACTGGCTAACTTGTCAACATAGGATCCTTCGTGGCTTTAGATTTGGGGAAGCAAGTTTTTATTTCGCAGCTCGCCCCAGACGGCCAGGTGTTAGACGTGCCACTGAGACTTACCCCCGGAAACTCTCCCCACCCCCGCAGGGCCTGTGACTCACTTGCGGGTTCGCAGACATCCCGGCTTTGGCTGCAAGAACTGCAGGCAGCCTTCCCGGCCACACACTTCCTCCTCCCGAGGCGGGAGGCCCGAGAAGAAGCGCCTGGTCCGGGCACACAGCCCTCCCCGACGGAGCCCTTCCCGCGGAGCAAAGCCTTGGACTCCGCCGGCCCGAGCGCCCTACCCTTCAGATCCCAACGGGGCCAGCGCCGGCGGCGGCACTCCTGGCCGGGTCGGCTGTCCCGGGGCTGCACGCGCCCACCTCGCCGCACCGCAGCTGCGGTCTCGGCCCCAGCGCTGCGCTCGCCCACCCGGCGGCCGGGCTGGCCCGGAAGCGGGCTGGATGCGGGCCCCGAGGCGGGGGGGAGGGCGAGCGGAAGGCAACCGCCCAGAGGCCCCGCGAAAGCCAAGAGCCGGGCCCGAAAGGCGAGCAAACCTCGCCGTCCCGTCCCCAGCCCGACGCGGCCCGCGCCCTTCGCCCGAGCGCGGCGGGCCCGGAGCGGGTGTCCCTCCCCCGCTGTCGGCCTTACCTTCCAGCCCGCGGGGCTCGCGCCGCTCTGCTCACCGCGGCTGCCCGCTCGGCCCCTGGGCGAGCGGGAGCGGCGTCATCGCGGCGGGCGGGAGGCGGACCGGGAAGCCCAGCCGAGCTGCCCCCGCCCCGCAGGCTGGCAGGCTGGCAGCGGCCTGACGCTGGTTGACGCGCGGGCGGCGGGGCGGCCCCAGCCCGGTACCTCCCCTCACGCGCAGGCAGGGCCACCCTCTCTCCCCCGGCCGCCTCGCCCGCCGCCCCCGGCCACCATCGCCGCCGGTGCTCGGCCAGCCCCTCTGCGCGACCGTTCGCAGGGAAGGCGGCGGAGGGACGGGCGGTGAGGCGAAGCCGGCCATATCCCGGGGACCATGCGGGCCGAAGGCAGCTCGGAGCTTCTGCTTGCCCCGATCAGTCTGCCAACGTGCCGACGACGCTGAGCTCGGCCGGTCGATACCCAGGAAGAGTCGGCGGAGAGCCGGGTGGCCGCTGGGCGGGAGGGCTCCGGGAATCCCCGCGGAGCGGAGCCTGGACAGGTACTGAGACAGCGACGAAAGAGCTCCGGGCGATCCGAGCCCGCCTCTCTTTCGCTCCGCTTCTGGGTCCCGCACTTGGAAGGGACAAACGCCGAAGGAGGCGCCGGGGATGGTCAAAGTCTGGAAGCCGAGGGGCTCGAAGAGCAAGGAGAATTCCCGGCAAGCGTCGCCTCCAAGAGGAGGACAAAGTAAAGGGAGCCATAACGAAGCCCAGCACCAGCATCTAAACGGCCGATTCGTGCGGAGGGAATCTGGGATCTCGGCTGCAAAAGGCCGCAAGGGAAAGAAATGTGGGCCTGGGGCTTCCAAATAGGGCTGGCGGATTTGGTCGAACGAGACGATCGGTAGTCCTTCCAGTAGGGTATTCTGTAGTTGCGGCGCTGATCTGGGCGTTTCTGAAGTAGGCAATCCTATTTGGAAAATGAATTGAGGCAGCTGTGCCAGAACTTGGAAGAGCTCTCGAGGCCATCAAGCCTACCCTCCTGCAGGAATGTAAATTAAAGCCTCCCCAATGTTTGACATTGATCCTCTGATTAAAGAGCACCTTTGGGGAAGTGGTTTCACAGTTAGGTTGTTCTGTTAGTTAGATTTTTCTCACTTTCAGCTAGAATTGGTCTTTTATTTTGTCCCTTACTTCAGTCTGCATTCCAGAAGCTACAGGTATGTTCGCCGCCCAGTGATCCCTTTTGGGGAAATAGTGTGAAGAGCACTTTCATATCTACCCTCATATCTTTTCTCCACTACTTTTCATCTCTCTTCATCGGATTTGGCCAGCGTTTCTTAACCATTGGTTTCATGGTAACACATGCAAGCCACTGAAATCTCCAGGTATTTTTAACCTCTCTGATCCCCTGGTTTCCCCATCTTGTCCCTGTAAGGAAGCCTGGAGGGACTTGTCCTGGTTGAAATCATCTTCAGTATGGAGCCTGTCATTGCCTTCCTCTTTAAGACCAGTCTTCTTAACTTCTCCACCCACCTTCATTCTTGACTCCTCACCTTTTGCCATCACCTGTCAGTATGTTCATGGGCCAGGCCAGTTAACATTATCTTTGCCTTCCAAATGAGTGATTCTAAGATTTGAGTGATTCTTTGCCTTCCAATGAGTGATTCTAAGTCTTCTTTAATTTCTGCTAACAAAGTAGGGTTGTCTCCATATGGGAAATTGCTAGTGATTTGGATTCCAATTTCAATTCCAACTGTCATTTCTTTCAGTCTAATTATCCTGCACACTTAGACATAGGACACCTCTCACCCCTTTTCTTGCTCTAAACCACTATATTTCTCCAACAGCCCTACAGCCTTGCAAACAGGCAAGGGCCAGCTTCAGTCTTCACACATCCCAAAGCCCCACTTTCCCTCTGAATCCTCCTCTTCGGAATCATTCTGAGATGGCCTTCCAAGTCTGCTGAGAAAGGAATATGCCATCAGGGAAGTGTGGCATTTAGAGAAAATAAATGTCTCAGAGACTTTGGTGCTTAAACTGGCAAATAGGGTTGTCTGAGATGGCTTTATGGGTCAGACACCAAGCTCTTTCTGATGTTTTTTGTTTTATGGCAACCTTTGCTTGACTATAATCCAACTCGCTCATAACACTGGAAGAAAAATCCCATTTTCTTTTTGATCGCACACACTAAATGGTTGCTAAAGTCTCACTAAGTATTTGGTCTTGTGGAAAGCAGATAACCTTCCTCCAAAAAATTGAAGATGATAAGATTGTGATCAGTTTTTATAATAAATATAGTTTTATATAGATACTGGGGAAGCCCCTGGGTGCCTGAAATGAGTTTCTCAAAGAATTTGACTCAATTAGCCAGTCATAAGGCTGGTAGGAGCTCAGCTGACCCAGAAGCAATGTTTGGGCAGCAACCCCATGCCTCCTTGAGCTGCTCTGGCCGCTGGTGGGATTCAAGGGGCTGCTTATCTTCCATAAAGCCAGCCAGGCTGTTGCAGGACTGTCTCTCCCATCATTTCTGCTCTGTCCCCCAGAGCTGGTGGGAGGGCATACCAGTCCCTTCCAGCAAACAACTTGTTGCCATGCTTTCTCTGTGCCTGCCCCACGTCTGTGTGGTCCTGATACTGGCATCCTCTCGTAAGGCACCAAAGGCCTGGCTGTTCCACTGGTATTCAGGCCAAGGGCTTAGGGGAACCTTGCTGGCGAAACCTTGCTTTTCCAGGCTGGGATTTTGGGGGTTGGAGTATGAAATTGTTGGTTCTTCAATCCACCCAGTCGCTGCTGTGGGACTGGCAGCCATAGAAAGATGTTTGTGCAGTGGCACATGGCTGCAGAGGCAAAACAGGCTCCTCTAATGCACAGACGTTGTCTGAACATGGCAAAATTCTTTTGGTGGTTGGTGGTCTGGAGCACACCTCATTTGCTCCCCTGGCTGCCTGTTTCACATAGTTATTTCCAGGACAGAAGGACAAGGGAGAGGATTCTGGATTCTCCTAGTCAGGTTTTCGGATTTATTCATCATACATGTATTCAACCTTTTTCTGTTTTAAGTATTATTTTTGTTTAATGAAGAGGAAAACATTAGCCAAAAAAGCGATTGGCCGCTCTGACAGATATATGAAAGATTTGTTCTGTAATCATTATCTGATATTTTTATCATATTGTTTATTCATTTGCTAATCCTATTGTTCATTTGTATTTATCACTGCATACTACAGTATATACTTATTTGTTTAATGCTTACCTGGAAATGCCAAAAACACCCATCTCCTCCCACAATGCCAGCAAAATACCTGTTTACAGTGACACAGAAAAAGGCCCAATGCAGGAAGCCACTCACCTGACAAACCCTCATAAATATCAAGCCCTGAATGAAACAGTCACACATATATAAGCTACAATTTGTTTACTTGTGGGGAATTCCATATCAGGCTTGCTGGATTGGGTTTTTTTTTCTGTGTCAGCAGTTAAACAGGTCTTTTGCTGACATTGTGGGAGGAGGTGGGTGTTTTGGCATTTCCTGGTCAGTCCTCCATCTCTGCCTTGTAGCGGAAAAAGATGCAGAGTAAGATTTGAGGACACTGCGCCTACCACATTTCTGAGGCTCTTATTCTGGCACATCTTAACTGGGCAGAGTTAATTCAGTGATTGAAGCAACATATAAATATATGTATAAAGAGTAGCTTACGATCCAAGCAGAAAGACAATCCATGTTTAAAATATTCCAGCATCCAGAAATAAGAAATGTGGCTGATTGACAAAATACAAGTAATTTAGATTCTGATATACAAACCATAATAAAGAAAACTAAATCCAGGAATAGCATTATGTGTAAAGCAGGCTACAATTTTAGAAAAGAGAATTGTGCATTTTTATCTAATTCTAGTATGCCTGATAGAATACTTATTCATATACTTTCCAGGGTTAGAGACCATTATTAACAATCTTCTATTCTTGAAAGAGTCATGTTTTTTTTAAAAAAACTGACTACCAGCATTGCAATCCTTCCTTTGTAGAAGAGTACAAATAAAACAGTTGTTTTGAAGCCAGTCAAGCAAAGGCTAGGTTTACACAACAAACTAATCTTCAACTTTACCCATGTTAGGAAATTAGAATTCCTATGTCACAAAGTACTGTGCCCAAATAACCAGACCATGTTTTTAACATGGCATGTTGCTTAATATCAAGACCTGCCAAACCAGAAACTGTTGACCCTCACCTTAAACAACCTGCCAGGGGAAGCCAGCCTGTGATCAGTGTTGGCAGCCAGCATACTGCCGTTCTGGGATGCAAGGCTTTGCATCCCAGAAGGCTGATCTTAGCTGACCAACCAGGAAGATAGTTAGAAAGGAACTGTGGAAACTAGGGGAGGTACCCAAGCTGAGTACCCAACTGTGGAAACTAGGGGAGGTACCCAAACTCAATCCCAAACTGAGTTCCCTCTGCTGTGAAGGTGCCCCCCTCCTGCATTTCTCCTCAAGAACCTCCACATGGGCAACCGCAGTCCCGGCTGTTTTCATATTAGCATCTTTTACTTTCCAAGAGTTCTTTCCAAGAGCTTGGAAATTGGGTTCTATACAAAGAACTCCAAAAAACTTTCCCTGTGAGCTTTTTGATGTTCACAAGCAACTAAGTAGTCTCTGAACTACTTAGTAGTAGCCCAGCCCAGTAGGAAACCATTCCTTGGCCTAGAAGCAGCACTGAGTTATTTGATATTGGAAATCACGGCACCTGGGAAGGTGAAAGCTTCATACCACAAACAAACATTCATAGTAGATTGGGTCCTAGGCCTTGCTATGAATACCACACATGAAGTGGCCTGCTGAGCACCCTCATCTCTCTGCACTGGAAACATCCATTAACACAGCAATGCTGGTTGTTAAAAGGATAGACACTGATCTCTGCCCTAACCCAGCAGGCTGGTGGTCATTCTCTTCCCCTCACCAATACCAGGTCAGATATCTACCTACACAGCCAGACAGACCAGTATTACAGCAGGCCGGAGTTTGGCACCTGGTAGTCTGTGCCCAAGCCACTCAGCCTGGCTTCTCATGGCTTACTTCACACATACCAAAATAATGGCTGGGTTCCCACAACATCCTGAGCCATAAACTCTATTGTGGGATGAAATGCTTTTGCATTCTGGCTATATTTATTTATTTATTTATTTGTTTAGATTTGTATACCGCCCTTCTCCTTGCGGACTCAGGGCGGTGAACAGCCAAATAAAAATAGTACACAAAAGTTAAACAATTTCTTTAAAAAAGCATATAACTTTGGCTAAAAATTAAAACCATTAACCATTAAATATTTAAAATACCCAACCCTATAATACAGATCTTAAAAATTCAGCGGGGTCAGGCTAGACCAGCAAGCTGAAAGAGGTGAGTTTTCAGGGCCCGACGAAAAGTCCGGAGGTCAGCAATTGTTCTCAGTTTTGGAGGAAGATCGTTCCAGAGGGTAGGGGCTGCCATAGAGAAGGCCCTCCCCCTGGGGGTCGCCAGCCGGCATTGTCTGGCTGACGGCACCCTGAGGAGACCCTCTCTGTGGGAATGCACCGGCCGGTGGGAGGCTATTGGCGGCAGAAGGCGGTCCCGTAAGTACCCTGGTCCTAAGCCATGGAGCGCTTTAAAGGTGGTCACCAACACCTTGAAACGCACCCGGAAGTCCACCGGTAGCCAATGCAGCTCGCGCAGGAGAGGTGTCACATGGGAGCGTCCCGTCGCTCCCATAATCCCCCGCGCGGCCGCATTCTGCACTAGTTGGAGCCTCCGGGTGCATGTAGAGAGCATTGCAGTAGTCCAGTAGTCCCCCCATGTAGAGAGCATTGCAGTAGTCCAGGCGAGAGGTGACGAGTGCCTGAGTGACTGTGCGTAGGGAGTCCCGATCTAGAAAGGGCCGCAACTGGCGTATCAGGCGAACCTGATAGAAAGCTCCCCTGGCCACAGCTGTCGTGTGATCTTCCAAAGACAGCCGTGGATCCAGGAGGACGCCCAAGTTGCGCACCCTTTCCGTGGGGGCCAATGATTCGCCCCCAATAACCAGTGATGGTGTCAGCTGGCTATATCGGGACGCCGGCAGCCACAGCCACTCGGTCTTGGAGGGGTTGAGTCGAAGCCTGTTTCTCCCCATCCAGGCCCGCACGGCTTCAAGGCACTGGGACATCACTTCCACGGCATCGTTGGGGTGGTCTGGGGTGGAAATGTACAGCTGCGTATCATCAGCGTACTGATGGAACTCCACCCCAAAACCACGGATGATCTCACCCAGCAGCTTTACATAAATGTTGAACAGGAGGGGCGAGAGGACCGATCCCTGCGGCACCCCACACACTAGGCGCCTCGGGGTCGACCGCTGCCCCCCTGTCAACACAGATTGCGACCGGTCGGAGAGGTAGGAGGAGAACCACCGTAAAACGGTGCCTCCCACCCCCAGTCCCTCCAACCGGCGCAACATGATACCATGGTCGATGGTATCAAAAGCCGCTGAGAGGTCTAACAGCACCAGGATAGAGGAGTACCCCCTACCCCGGGCCCGCCAGAGATCATCCACCAACGCGACCAATGCCGTTTCAGTGCTGTATCCAGGCCTGAAGCCGGACTGGAGCGGGTCTAAATAGACAGCTTCATCCAGGTACCGAGGGAGCTGCCATGCAACCACACTCTCAACAACCTTCGCTAAAAAGGGAAGGTTGGAGACTGGACGGTAATTAGCCAAAATAGCCGGGTCCAGGGAGGGCTTCTTGAGGAGGGGCCTCACCACCGCCTCCTTCAAGGCAGCCGGTAGGGCACCCTCGCTCAAAGAAGCATTTATGATCTCCTGGAGCCAGCCTCGTGTAACCTCCCAGGAGGCCAGCACCAACCAGGAGGGACACGGGTCCAATAAACATGTGGTTGCATTCAGTCTCCCCAAGGTCCTGTCCATGTCCTCGGGAGCCACAGGATCGAACTCAGCCCAGATAACACTCTCAAGACCTGCCTCAGTCACCTCACCACTATATCAGGGAAGGCAAACCTGCCCATATCTGCAAATAAAGGAAGAGTGTGAGCAATTTGAGAAAAGAACTTCTGGCAGGAAACTGAATTCTGAAATTTACTTGAGAATGCACAAACTGAAAATGTGTTTTGTTTCACTTTAGTAGAAAACAGCCTGATTTGAAAGGTGTCCTTGGAACTTCTCAGACATCTTTGTTCAAAAGTTTGGAGATCTTGCACCTAACTGAGCAGCATTCAGAAATAGCTGCTCTTCTGTTTTTCTCTGGGGCCACAAGAACAAGTAAAGCCTATGCTGAATACACAATTGCAGAAAATTTGGCTATTTTCCTTTACATTAAACAATAGGAACATAATTCTGCTTTGAAAATGTTTATAGAGAAGTGCATGACCAAGAAAGCCACAGCACCACAGCCAGCCAAACGACCTGAGTTTGCTCAAGTTTTTTAAAGAAACCATCTTAAGTTACTCTATTTTTCCACTGAGTGATTCAACTGTTTTCAATATTCCTTTTAGTTCACACAGCATCCTTACAAGGTTGGAATAGCATTGTGTAGTATGTAGCTGGAGAGATCTTAATTTTGCTCTATTAATAAAATATTGTAATCTAAATGGATTATTGTGTCTGCACTGAGCAAATTTTAGTCCTTCCTCATAAAGACATTCAATAAGGAATCAAGAAAGGAGACATATGGAGTTATTCCTTTCCTTTATTCATCCTAAACTTTTAATAAATTATTAAATTTTCAATACATTAAATATTTTCAAGGGGGAAAATGTACACCCACGCCTTCTGGTACGTCTTCCATTAAGATGATGGAACCTCTCCGAAATATAATTCACACTGAAATCCGCTGAGGCAGGTAGCACGGCAGTAGAATTTGAAACTTGGGCGTGGGCGTGGGGGGCACCTTGTTCTTTTGAATCCTGGAAATTCTTGAATTTAACATTTGCCCCTTTGCTGGATTATATACGACTCCTTACTAGTCCATGCCAGCCATTAAATACCTTATCGGGTTTGGAATTGGAACCACTTGAAATAAAAAATGTGATTGCTGCAATTCTTCCTTGCCAAGTATATTTTATTATTCCCTCTAAACATATGTACCGCTGTTTCCAGATTGGTGAATAACTGTTCTTGAATAATTCCACCTTTTTCGGTCAGAAAGATGTCCGTCTGCTCCTTCGCAACCGATTGACGGTCCCATCCACGCGCCGATCCTCCTGCCGGGCAGAGGCGGCAAGCCTCCCCACTCACCCCCGGGCTTTGGGCGCTTCCTTTCCCTCTTACGTCAATATGCGAGCTTGACATCCGGACTCGAAAGCCGGAGCAACACCCCAGAGCTTTCGGGGGCTGCTCCAGGAGGGAGACAAAAGGCCCCTTTAAGCCCCACCTCGTAAAAAAGTGCGCAGGTGCAGCTCCAACGGAAGGTCACCGAGGTCCGCCCCCACGGCCCCCAGAAGCGGAAGCAGGCCAGAGCAGCCGGAAGCGGAAGTCTGTCCCCCGTCAGTCCTGTGTTTACGCGCGGCGGTCGAGCTGCTGTCCTTCCTCGCAGTCCACCCACCCACCCACCAACCGTCACCATGTCGGGCTCCAGCAGCGCCCTCATGAAGCAGCCCCCGATCCAGTCCACGGCGGGGGCCGTGCCCGTCCGCAACGAGAAGGGTGAGGAGAGGGCGGAAGGGGGGCTCCTCGGCGGGGAGAGGCGGAGAGAAAGGAAGAGGGGGTGCTGGACTCAGCTGGAAAGCCTGAACTCCGTCCTCCTCTTCCAGGGGAGATTTCTATGGAGAAGGTGAAGGTGAAGCGGTATGTCTCGGGGAAGCGTCCCGACTATGCGCCCATGGAATCCTCCGAGGAGGAAGACGAGGAGTTCCAGTTCATTAAGAAGGCCAAGGAGCAGGAGCAGGAGCCAGAGGAGCAGGAGGAGGAGCTGGCCAGCGACCCCCGCCTGCGCCGCCTGCAGAACCGCATCAGTGAGGATGTGGAAGAAAGGTGAGTGGCAGCCCGGCCAAGCCTTGAGGCTTTTTTTGCGACTCAGCACAGACAGAGAGGAAAATGGCCTTTGTTTTCCAGGCTGGCAAGGCACCGCAAGATTGTGGAGCCAGAAGTAGTGGGGGAGAGCGATTCTGAAGTGGAGGGTGAAGCTTGGCATGTGGAGCGTGAGGACACCAGTGAGGAAGAAGAGGAAGAAATAGACGATGAGGTATGTGCAGGTGGAAGAGCCAAGTGTGGTGTTTGGCATTGGACCTTTGAGCAAATATTGGAGGTTTGCAGGAGCAGCAGCAATGAGCCCAGCTGAATTTAGAAATGTGGGGGAATATTTTTGCAGTGTATCCAGTAGCCCAGTGTTCTGACTGGCAGCATCTAGAATCTTGGCCATTTTTCCTCAGCTTTTGCTAGAGATTCCAGGAGTTGGATCTGGACCATTTGACATGTAAAGGACATGTAAAATTACATTTGTGTAATTTTAATATAGCCATAAATTGATACCTGACCAGTTGGAATGGGGTAGGGGGTGCATGAACATAAGGGATAACTTTTTCCCTTTATCTTTCCTTAACAGGAAATTGAACGTCGACGTAATATGATGCGCCAACGTGCTCAGGAACGCAAGAATGAGGAGATGGAAGTGATGGAACTGGAAGATGAAGGCCGTTCTGGGGAGGAGTCTGAAACTGAATCTGAATATGAGGAGTATACAGATAGTGAAGATGAAACTGAACCACGTCTTAAGCCTGTCTTCATTCGCAAGCAAGTTCCATTAGTTAAGAAAAGGAAGGGGAGGAGGTGACAGTAGGCATTGATCTCCTGAGGCTGAGTGGTATTTCACAGCTTTTCTTTTAAAATGTTGGTGGCATATAATTACAGCTCCACTTTGGGTACCTTCCAAGACATATTTCTTGCAGCAATGGGTGTGAATTCTAATAAAGTTTTCTTCTAGAAAATATTTAATTTGAATGATATTCAACTCGGCACAAATATCTGTTGCAGAAAGGACCGAATCACAGTCCAGGAGCGAGAAGCAGAGGCACTGAAGCAGAAGGAACTGGAGCAAGAGGCCAAACGTATGGCTGAAGAAAGGCGCAAGTACACGCTGAAGGTATTGGGAAAGGAAGGAGCAGGTGATTGAGACACAAGAAATGTGGTCCTTCAGGAGGCTTACTCTCCCCTAAATTGCTGCAGATTGTAGAAGAAGAAGCCAAGAAGGAATTGGAGGAGAACAGGCGTTCTTTGGCAGCCCTTGATGCTTTGGATACCGATGATGAAAATGATGAAGAAGAATATGAAGCTTGGAAAGTGCGAGAATTGAAGCGAATCAAGCGAGATCGTGAGGAACGTGAGGCGTAAGTATAATCAGATAGAGCTTTGATTGGGTAAAAAGTTAAAACATTCTCTCCTCACAAGAGGAGGATGATTATTAATGCCAAGTTATTTACTGTGCCTGATTTTTTTTTATCCAGCCCCCTTCCCAGTGTGGGATTCCAATGCTATAGCTTTCTGATGGAGGGGCTATTCAGCCTTTGTAAGCAGATCTAGCACCTCCCAAAGTAGCTTGTTCCATTGCCAAATAGCTGATCAGTGGATGGGTACGGCAGTGGCCTCATAATTGGATGTCCAATTATCCAGATATTTGTCTGATATTGCTTCATGCAGAGAAGTCACATTGTGGGCACAATATGTTTAACAGTTTGCATATTAGCACAGTAGTTGAAACGGGGAATCTTTCCATTAACCCCATTGATACAGGACAAAGGTATATCAGAAAGCATGAGATCCCATGAATGCATGACTTAGTGTCAGCATTCCCTGACAATTCTGGTTGCTGTCTTTAGGGAGGAATATGGCTGTCTTTAGGGAGGAATATGGCCTTGCTTAACTTCTGAGTTCTTGCCAGTTTCCCCATTGACTTTGCTTTTGGAAACTGGGAAGGAACATTTAAATCATTATGTGACCAGAAGAATGCTGCGATGGGTGGCATTCCATATAAATTTGAACGATCACTGAACTTCTGGTTGTAAACAGAAGACAAGCTGTATTTCTGAGAAGTTTCCAACCCATTTGTGCTCCTTTTGTTTTAAGGATTTCTGTCCAGGGATACTGTCGCCTAATACTTCTTCAAACTTGTTGAAATTGGCTTTTTTTGAAATCTAATATGCATGTATGGCTATGCTCCAATCTCTCTCTGTTGTATCTTAGACTCAAAATGTTGTGATCACTTCCTCCTAATGTACTCATTGCTTTTACTTCTTTGAGCAGCCAATCTCTTTGATTCTTCTCTAGTTTCTAAAAAATTAAAACAGCGACAGTTACAAGGAATCTTTGGGCAGTCTTGGTTGAAATGGCTTTCCAGCAGATGTCTGAGTAGCCAAAGTCTCTCATTGTTATTAAAGCACTTCTCTGAAAGTTCTGTAACGTGGTCCAGAAAAGAGTGATCCAGATTTTATGGCTGGCTTGAAAAAGGAACTACATCTCCACAATAATAATATCCTATTCTTCTGTTGCCCAGATGCTTTTGACTGGGCCCTCTATGCTCATTTCCTCAGTCTCTGCTTGTGTTCCCTTCCTTTACATATAATGCCTCTCCTTTCCCTCTCCCCCTTTTGAGTCGGTTATACCCTTCAGCCTCACTCCCAACCCCCTTCCCAGAGTGGGTATCCTCAGAGCATCCCAGATCAATGGCTCTCCTATCTTTTCTTGAAAACTGTTAGTTCCAAGGTGGGAGGCCAACTATTCCACTGTGAGGAAATTCTTCCTTATGTAAACTAGACTGGATTTCACCTTGTAAAACTTCCATTCTTGTCCTACCCTATTCTATTCTCAGTGCTGAGCCTTCCATTATGGAAGGGTGCTTGTTTTATCTCTCATTAGCCTTCTCTTCTTTAGGCTAAAAATACACAGTTCTTGCCAGCACTCTTGTCAGGATTTTGCATCCAAGCCGCTCACCATCTTTGTTGCTCAGCGTCCCTTTTGTATTGTGGCAAGCAGAGTTGGACCTGGTGTTCTACTCCAAGAGTGTCTTGTCAGCACTCATTCATTCTTGGTGCTTCTTGTTTTACCTGCTACTTAAACTGCTAGTGTCTTGGCATGAAGCTTTTTTCTTCTGATACACCCAATTTACAGGTAGTAAAGTTGAAAACATTTACTTCTTGTAACCAGACATACAATAAATATGTTATCATTTGCATATTTTAAAATTTCCCCCATCCATTTTCACCTTTTTAGTAAGTAGAGGAGGTACATAGATTAATCACTTCCTCTTGCTTTCACTTTTTTGGAACAACTGCTTTTGCCCATCTTTCTAATCCCCTTTGATATTTTATGAATTAAGTTTCAGATCCCTAGTCCTCATTGTGTCATACACAGATTCATTCCTTGGGCAGGGGGTGGACTTGAAGAATCTTACAAATCTATGGAACATGTTCATTTCATCACATACTTATTTGACTCAACAAATGAGAATGTAGTTTCTTAAGTTCATATGTTTGTCAGGAATTCACTGAAGATCAGTCATCCAGCCTTCTAAAATTTTGCTCCTCTTATAACCTTTTAGTCAGTTCTTCAGGTATGCTTAAAAAAGTAATATCTTTGTAGGTTGTACGTCACAGTAACACCATCTTTGTCACGGATGTGGCCATCCCATACTCAGTCCATATTTATGACTAAAACTCTACATCATTTCCATTTAACAAAATTCATCATTTATGATTTTCTGTATAGGTTTCTATAGATAAGCTTTGATGCAGCTGAAGAGCCTACCATCTACCATCTTTTGGGATAGATTTTCCTGGTGGTAGCGAAATCATGTTTTGCAAGGTGGTGAACAGAAAGATTCTATGGTCGATGGAATCAAAACAGGAGGATAGAAAAAGATAGTTTGTGCACGATGTACTAGATGACTGCATAAAAACATGCAACTGTATAGATTAAGTTAGCAGCATAATTAATAATTACACTCTCAAATGTTTAACACCAGAGGATGGTACAGAATGGTACACCTTTCTAGACAGTTCAGGCTTCTGATTTTTCTTTAGCTTTGAGCTATTATAGCTTATTCATAAGTCAGTTTGCCAAACTGCAAAAGAGACTGCAGGACTTATTCAGTTTCTCTAAAAGGTCAGCAGAGCTGCTCATACGCAGGAAATAATTGCTAAACCTTATTTCTGGCACCAAGGATGGCAAAATATTGAATTCAGCAAGTATGAAGGTTCTGTGGGGAGTCAACCTAGGTAATTGGCTTGGGAGAGAGATCTCCCAAACTTCTTCATTCAAGGTGACTTGAAAATAGTCTGCACCAAATGCCAAGCATGCCAGAGATCATAGGGCAGCCACTCCTAAGCATCTCGGCTTGGAAGTGAGTATTAAAAAGGAGCAGATGGTTCCAATCCCAGAGAATAGCATCATGACATAGTTATTGATTATTCCCTTTTAAAGTTGCAGTTTCTGCTCTCAGAATAACCAGATTCTTCCCATCCAATGTGATGAACTAGGAATAGCAAGGGAGAAATCACAAGGATAAGTTGAAGCACTATGAAGCGGTATGTAAGTCTAAGTGCTATTGCTATAAGTTGCATTTTATCTAGCACCTTCAGGCTGCAACGGAAAGGCCTTCATATGCACAAGACTAAATAGGTGGTGATCAAGGGCCATAATAATGATGACTCTATGGCCAATGTCAGTTCTGGGTTCTAGAGAAACTATCAAGGAGGGGAATTGTAAATCCCATAATGATATGATTTGACTCTTGGGGTTTTAAAAGAAAAATCTTCACAAGAAAACCTTTCTGTGCTGTCAGGAACACAAAACTAGGCTGTTGTAATACTGGACAAGCCCAATGGCCGCTTGGCAACTTTCCGTGCCCAAAGGGATCTGCAAGCTGCTAAAATTCAATTTCATTGTACAGATGTTGTGGTAAAAGTCATTGAACATCAGGAGGGACAGGGAGTGTGGCTAAAACAGTTTTTATTCTATATAGGATGGAGAAGGAGAAAGCAGAGATTGAACGAGTACGGAATTTGACTGAGGAAGAACGCCGGGCTGAGCTCCGAGCCAACGGCAAGGTCATCACCAATAAGGCTGTGAAGGGCAAATACAAATTCCTGCAGAAATATTATCATCGCGGTGCCTTCTTCATGGTAAGCATTTTGACCCCAAAACTGAAAGAGGATCAAATATATGTTCAACAGCCAGATCTGCCCTTTGTCATCCTCTGTATAATGGCTTTGTCCCCTTCAATTTTATCTTCCCTGCAAACTAGAGTGTTGGGGTCTTTTTCCTATCTCCAATAGGAAAAATTCCCTGTGTTTAGGTGTGCTATTGCTTCTTCAGGATGAAGATGAGGATGTGTACAAGAGGGACTTCAGTGCACCAACTCTAGAGGATCACTTCAACAAGACAATCTTACCTAAAGTCATGCAGGTAAATGGGAGAGGAGCCCAGTTTGTATTGGAGCCAGGATACGCTTTGTGAGCCAGAGCATTCTCTGGACAGCATTAGGGCCAGGTGAGCAATTCCAGAGACCTCATCTCAATCCTTCCCACACTTTCTTCTCTTTGCTATCCAGGTGAAGAACTTTGGGCGTTCTGGACGGACTAAATACACCCACCTAGTGGACCAGGACACAACTTCCTTCGACTCTGCTTGGGGGCAGGAGAGTGCCCAGAATACGAAATTCTTCAAGCAGAAGGCAGCTGGCGTGCGGGATGTCTTTGAGAGACCTTCTGCTAAGAAGCGGAAAGTGACTTGAATGGGGAAGGATCATCCAGATCCCTCTTTTAGTTCTGGCTCAACTACTTTGTTACTTACTTTCATTGGTTTGAATCGACTAAGCTGGTGCTGTTTCATCTTAACAGATTCTCCTTTAGATCTTTTGCAGTCCCATTTCTAATTTTGACTGACTGTAAAGACAACTGCTCTTTATAAGAACACTGTTTAGTGTGGGGAGACAAACTATTAAATTACCCATTCATCTGAATTTAAAAGTGAAAAGTGCCCTTATCCTGGTTGTTTGGTGATCTGATCCTGTCATACAAAAACACTTTCTGTATTGCTGCATACACGTTAAAGATAGATGTGCCATAGAAAAAGGCTGGAAAGCAGCTTTCATGAAACATGCTAAGCCATTATGTTCCTATAATTTACTAAATGAACCATATGAACATCATGCAAACATTGTTTTAGTGCTTGTGTGAAGCACTAAAACAGGGAAAAAAGCCCCCTCCTTGTTCTGCTCTAGAACAGTGGCAGCATTAGAGGATTATTTGCAAATAAAATAGCATTAGAGCTAATACAATGTAACTTATACAAATTCACTTTCCAGATAACATTAGTGTTCCATTTTTATTTTGGAATCTGTTGGTCTCACATTGCCAGGGTTGATTTTATAGCTGCAGCTGGAAAACAGAAAGCTCATGATCGAGAGATCTGGTGGTCTCGCCCCACTGAATTTGGTAAATCACCACTAAAAAGGGTACAAGTAATGAAAAAGTTGGGAATAAAGTTTATTTTTCCTATCTCCAGATGTTCCTCTTTACCTTGAAAAGATCAGTCACAAGACTCTGATAGCCTTTTTCTGATTTTCTTTAATGCATTCCTTTAATTTAAAAATTGCATATGTAGAAAATGTGGAGTTCAGTAAAATTTTTGAAGGGTCTATTTAAAATCAACTTTTCAGTTAATTAGGGGAAGATATCTGGTTAATCTGGATCAATCTATATATAACACAGTAAGTTAGAAAATCATACTTTTATTTAATAACTTGAAAATTTGTCATGCAGGGCCTAACCTGCCCTCCAAAGGCATATTTTTTACTTTCTCCACAGAAATACACCCAGCACAGAGTTCTCAATTGGTAAGAGTGATTAGTGCATCCACCACATTGCCCATGTGTTCTCGTAAGCTGCGTTCTGCTGCTGCTCTAGATATCTCCATCTCATTCATCTAAAAAAAAGAGAAGGACGTTTTTAGCCAGTACAAATTGCAGGTATCCATGCAGACCTTTCTGAGATGTCAAATATCTCTGTTAAAGTCAAGCCAACTTGTTAGCTCTATGCTAGACTTACAATCAATTCCAGATCCTCTTTCTTGATGGTGACTTTTGCCAACTCTTTTTCTCTACAATGAAGAAAAATGGTTCAGGATTATATTCATCTAGACAAGGTTACAGTCCTTCTGTCCCCTCTTTCCCATACAAGTATGCCAGATGGAACATAACAGAAATTATACTGCCTATATAACAGAACCTTTAAAAGCCCAGGTTTGGTCTTCCAAAAGCAAAAAAACAGACATCATCAGACATTAAAACAGATTTATTTCAGCTATGGCAAATAAGCTCAAACTACAAGAGCAGATCTTTAATGCCAAGTTCATTTCAAATGAATTTTAAGCAAGCACACTTCCAAAAGGGAAATTATATGATAGTTTAGTAAAGGGTACAGAAAACATCCCATCTCAGTTTAACTGAGTTGGAAGGGATCTTGTAGGTTTTCTAGTCCAACCTCTGGCCAAGCAGGAGACCTTAAAGTTCTCAAAGAACTTCAAGGCATGGCAACCTTCCTGAGTTTTCCAACTACTGCCAAGACAGGTAGAGTGATGTAGAAAGGTAGGTTTTGCATTTGGCCTGGGAAATAATAATCCATCTTTTTTGATGTGTTCACTGCAACCCTTAACCAACAGCCATAATTTCCACCTAGGAAATCAGTTGAATTCTGTAATTTTATACTTATAAACCCCATGCTGCTCTTTGGGAACAGAAGTTTGGAACTGTTCAAGCACTCACCGCTCCTGCTTTGCTTTCTGCTCTCTAGACCTTCGGTCCCCTATCACTGACATGGCCTAGGAAAATCAAAAGAAAAGGAAAGCTTAGATATCTGAAAAGTTTTCATATATAAAAACAGATTATGCAGCAGGCATTATAGAAAGTTTTCACATTCATCAAAAAGTTTTAAAATTGCTTTGAACTCTTCCTGTTTCTTTTCAGTGGTTCTTCATTGTGGAACCACTTGAAACAGCGAAATCTCCATGAACAGCAGGAGTTCCACTAAACCAGAGGGAATAAAATAATTTTATTCTGCAGAATTCTTGTGTAAGAGGTACCCTAGAAAAACAATCTGATTTTTCAGATAAATTAGGTCAGATTTGTATAGGTAGTAAAATCCCAAACACTAAATAAAGATTTGGAGCAACAGCATAATATTAAAATTTATAAGGTTTTATATTTGTAAAAGATTTATAAATCTTTATATGCTATAAAGATTTAAGCTGGCTAAAACCATGGTATATTGTGACTTGTAATTCACATATTTAGAAAAAATTACTTAGGTTTGTCTAAAACAGTAAAAAGTTTCTAAATAAATTTAAGAGAACGGCAAAGGCCATGTATTAAAAAAAAAGGGCATAGGTGTTTCTCCTTATTTTGTTAATATGTTTATTTTTTAAATTGTTTTACAATTTTAGAATTGCAAGCTACCCAGAATTAATTGTTAGGCTCTACAGAAATTAAATAAATTTGAATGCAGGGGTGACGTAGAGAATTAAGTATAGGCTTAATTATGGGATATATTGTGTATCGAGAAGTATGAATTAACCTCGTCTACATCGCTGTGGATGCACAGATAGTTACATGGTAACCTTCTAACGCATGGGATTATGGACAGAATTTGAAATTAATTTGGGGGGAAAGTAATCTTCCAGTCCACATGAATGCAGCCCAAGAAAAAGAAATGGCGCATAGGCCGGTATCTCTGGGCCATTCAAAGAGAAGGAACTGTAAGGCCGGCTGCCTAGACTTGAGCGGCCGCGTGGAGGGCCGCTTCTGGGAGGCAGCGGGAAAGGCTGACGGCGCTGGGACCCTTTCCTCCTCCCCACCGCCCCGCACCGTTTCCAGATTGGAGCTCTGGATCTCCTTCTCCTCCGCGTAGTCGGTCACGCGCTCGAGATCCGCCGCGCCGCTGTCGTGTTTTCGCGGCTTCTCGGCTGGGCGCCCTCCGGCGCCATCCCCGCCGACCGCGGAGCCGTTGGGCTCGGACTCCAGCTCCAGCTCCACGTCTCCCTCGGCCGCCATCACCATGCCGGCCCCGCAGTGACGTACTTCCGGGACGGCAAGCTCTGGCAACCGCAGAGCTCGGAAAGGGAAGCCGGGACGTGACTTCGGTAAAGGCAGCTACCGCTTCCGGCTGGCGCGGGGCGGAGGC
Organism: Masticophis lateralis; assembly: GCA_030761175.1. Lineage (NCBI taxonomy): Eukaryota > Metazoa > Chordata > Lepidosauria > Squamata > Colubridae > Masticophis > Masticophis lateralis. The sequence continues at coordinate 24,640,696 of JAUDYJ010000012.1, read as the reverse complement.
AGCAACATTGATGGGGGAGACAGCGAGGACGGTGGAAGACGAGGTCTGGAGGAAGGGGCGCCTGAACCAGCGGTGGCTAACGCGAGAAGGGGCGGCCGCGCAAAAGCCTCCCTGGCTTCAGGAAGGAGGAAGAACCGCAGATCTGGGCGGCCTTGCCAAGCGGAACCTTCGGTGCGAAAGAAGGGTCTCGTCAGCCGGGCCCCCAAGCGCTGGACAGAGCCTTAAAGCTTCATTTGAAAGATAGGCCAGTAGTGATGACTCTCCGAGCAGCAAATATCAACACATAGAGATGCTAATGGAGTGGGGAGTCAGGCTGGGGCGTCCTAAGCAGCACCTTTCCCACAACCTTTTTTATTTTGATTTGTAATGTTAAGCAGCCAGAATTGCTTTCTCTTCCTGTAAATCAATAAACACTTTTTTCCTCCCTGCTATGCATGGCAAATTGTTTGTGGGAATCCACATTCATCCACACTAGTTATGCACCTGACTGCTGGGACATATGCATAACATGTCATCTTGGCATGAGTTACAGGTAGTCCTTGAGTTATGACCATAATGAAGCCTGTCCATGACAGTCATAATAGCAATAGCACTTAAGACTTATATACCACTTCACAGTGCTCTCTAAGCAGTGTACAGAGTCAGCATATTTCGCCCAACAATTTGGGTATGCATTTCGCCCCCGTGGGAAGAATGGAAGGCTGAGTCAACTTTGAGTCTGGTGAGATTTGAACTGCCAAATTGCAGGCAGCCAGCAGTCAGCAGTAGTCTGCAGTACTGCATTCTAACCACTGCGCCACAGTAGTTCATAAGGAGGACATTAACTGAATCATGTTAAATAAATATACCCCCATCCCTGCTGTCCCCATGCAATCGTTAATCAAATGCGCAGTCATTAAGTGCACATGGGATACCTCGGGTGGGGAAGACCATTGATACCTAGACCATCTGCGTCCTGCCACCCAAAGCATAGAGATCTCATGCTCCATTTCCCACCCCTTAGGGTTCCACATCTGTTGGGTCTTTGCATCAGCTCCCTAGCACTGGTTGGTCACTTTCAAAGATCACCAGAGCTCAAGATGTCAGGGTAGGAAAGGAGAACAGGTTGGGCCATGTGGCAGAAAAGCAGCTGTCTTTCTCAGGTGTGGTGAAACTCTGCCTGTCATTCCTAGACGCTAGACTCCCCCTCCCCCAATTACCTCCTCTAGTCTCCCTGAGTTCCATTTTTGCTGGCAGAGGGCTAACAACAAACTAAAAGCAAAACAAAAGGAGAAATGTTTTCCCTTTTGCATTTGAGCATCCAAGAAGGGATAAGAGAGAAGAAAGAGAAAGAAAGAAGATAAGGAAAGATGAGAAGAGAGCAAGGAAGGAAAAAAGAAAGAGGGGAAGGAAGAAGAAAAATGAAGAGTGAAGGAAAGGGAAGGAAGGAAAATCCTGCTAAGCACTTGGCCACCAGCAGATGGCAAGGCTGACTGGAGGATAAGGGTTTGGTGCTCTCCCTGCTCTCGCCTTCCTCCACTAGAGACAATGGATCCACCCAGACCCGTCCTGGCCACCATAGGTGCCCCCAACATGAGTGATGTTCAACTGGCCAAACCAGCTGAACATCACTCCACAGTGAATGTTCACTGTGAACATTCCCACCCCACAGGTGAAACACCCTACCCTGATGTGGCCCTCAATGAAATTGAGTTTGATGCCCCTGGTATACAGTAATGGCTTTCTTCCCATCTAGCACATATTGTACACATGCTGAACAAGTTGCACAATTTCTGTATAGGCAGACCACATCCATATTTTAAATGTAATAATCCCACTTACGTTTATGGTCTTGGTATTTTCTTGAGATTCTTACAGCAATGACCACTTTTTTTTTAGGTGGTAGAATTTCTTTGAATTCAGTTCTTTCACCCAACTGTCGAAAATAATCTGTACAAGAGCAAAATTCCTTGTGTAGCCAATAAAGTATTCCATTCTATTCTAGTCTTCCACAAATTGCAGGATGGTAATGAATCACACGAAAAGGTTAAGATTCCAGTGCAAGTTTGAAAAAAGCCTTTGGAGAATAACCACTTTCTATGGCTAGATGAATGATTTCCTAGACTACTGAAGCCAGAATGGGAGGACAAATACTGTTCCTGTATTCTGAAAGAAAGGAGGGGATCAAGGAAAAGGCAGGTTTCGGTCCCCAATTATCAGAACAATTTTAAAACTATCACTCTACCACCTCCTGGAACACAACACAGGACGTACTACTTGAAATTGAGATATATTAACTTCATTTTACATTAGACTTTGGGAATTTTGCAGTGTATCTTCATTACAGCAAAGCATTGAACAAAATGCCTCACTACTGTCCATACTCAAAGTTGAAAATGCTCACAGTTGAAAATGACTTGATGGCACATAATCCTCAACTTTTTATGAACAATCTAGTTTAGGATGGGGTTCAGGCAATTGGATTCAATAACTATCTTACTATCTTAGAACAATGTGTTCTGCTCCAATTTTCAATGAAATCATGTCTGGGCTTACAAAATACACTAAATCCTGATCATGAGGCCCAGTTCGCAAAGTTAATATCATGTACAGTTCCAAAGAATGCTCATCATGGCTTATCACCAAATTGAGACATGGCAAATCAAGAACATCTGTGTTTCTTTATCAAATCAGAACAGAAATCAGAACAGAAAGTAGAATTGGAAGGCACCTTGGAGGGGTCCCCAATCTTTTGGACCTCAGGGACCACCAAGTTCATAATTTTAAATTTCATGGACCACTAATACGAATCTAGCGCGCCACTAGTTGAAGCACCTGGACTCCCAGTGACGGGATGGGGTCCTCTCCCCCACTCTCTCTCATTCTTTCTCCCTTCTCTCTCCCCCCACTCTCTCTCCCCTCCTTTCTCTCTCGCTGTCTCCCACTCTCTCTCATTCTGATTCTCTCTCTCTGATTCTCTTTCATTTTGTCTCTCTCTCTGATTCTTTCATTCTCTCATTCTCTGTCTCTTTTTCTCTTTCTCCCTCTCATGCTCTTTCATTCTATCTTTCTCTCTTTCTCTCTTTCATTCTTTGTCTCTTTCTCTTTCTCTGCCTCATTCTGATTCTCTTTCTCATCTCATGGGCCAGCCAGTGTCCTTGGGCTGAGAGGAAGTCAAGCATCTCCCTGAGAGACCGAGGTGCACGGAGCACCAACAAGGGCCGGAAGAAGTGTGGGAGCAAAGCACTACTTGTGCGGCATGAGCGGCATGAGCATTTGCCTTGGTATATTTGTGCCAGCCGGTGGCGCAAGGCAGCCCTCATCTCTGCAGTTTGGGACTCGGAGCGGTAAATGGCATCTGGTCCGGGGAGCAGCCAGGTTTTGCTCTCCATTGTAGACGCCAGATTGGTCCCATGCAAGCTCTTGTCTCTCAAGAAGCCCGACCAAAGTTTCCAGCGATGCTTCAGGGTGCACTCCTCAAGAGATGAGAGCTTGCAGGGGGACGATCTGGCGTCCGCAATGGAGAGCAAAATCCGGCTGCTCTCCGGACCAGATGCCATTTACCACTCCGAGTCCCAAGCAGCAGGAGATGAGGGCTGCCTTGCGAAATGCTGTTGCCGTGCAAATGAAAGTAGTGCTTCGCTCCTGCAGCTTCCAGCCATCGCAAACGCCGCTTCTTCCCACTTGTGCCGCCTCCTCCCCCACCACAACAGCACTATTCATTCCACATGGCGAGGGCTGTGCTCCTTTTTCCGTATTGTACCACCTGAAAAATGTAAAAATACAAAAATTTCTCCATGGACCACCAACATTTTCTCGTAGACCACCAGTTGGTGACCACTGTTCTAGTCCAACCCCCTGCTCAATCAGGAGACCTATTCCATTTCAGACAAGTGGCTGTCCAGTCTCTTAAAGGCCTCCAGCGATGGGGCACCCACAACTTTTGAAGGCAAGCTATTTCACTGGTTAATTGTTCTGTCCAAAAATTTCTTAGTTCTAGGTTGATTCACTCTTTGCTTAGCTTCCATCCATTGCTTCTCGTCCTGCCTTCTGATGCTCTGAAGAATACATTGACCCCTTCTTTGTGGCAGGCCGTCAAATATTGGAACAATGCTAAGGTAAATCCTGTGCTTGGCTGAAGGGTGGGGGCTGGCACAGCGATGTGGGCAGGGCAGCCTCGTGGTTCTGCGCTTCGGCGGGCTGTCCCTGGCCTAAAGGGACAGCAGGGAAGCAGAAAAATATCTAAGAACAGGGAGACACAAGGCTGGGCACCAATTTTAACATAGCCCTGGAATTACCCTGTTTTTATTCATATTCTTTTGACCTAGACACCGGAAAAGAGCTATCTCCCATTTTCAGAGGATTGACACGTACAGCCAGCTATAGTCAGCATAAAATACTGTTCTGTTTTCTGGTAATTTCAGCAGCTAGCCAAGCAGAGCCTGGATAGCTCAGCAGACTAAAGCCTGTTATTAACATTCAGCTGTCTGCAATTACTGTAAATTCGAATCTCACCAGGCTCAAGGCTGACTCAGCCTTCCATCCTTTCTAAGGTAGGTAAATTGAGGACCCAGTTTGTGGGGGCAATAAACTGACTTTGTATAAAATATACAAAAGTATGAAGGCTATTGCTTAACACATTGTAAGCCACCCTGAGTCTCTGGAGAAGTGCGGCATATAAATCTAATTTTTTTTTAAAAGAGAGAGAACTTTCCTAACTTCCTTGATAATTCGCTAGCCTAGAAATCAACATTGCTGTGTCCAACGGAAAAGCTGAATCTTCTTTGTAAGTTGGTCCACACAATGCAGTTCCCTTGTGGCTTTGCTCTGTATCTGGGGCTGGGGTGCCCAAGTGCGGGTCAGATTATTCTACAAACCACCAGAGGGCAGGACAAGAAACAATGGTTGGAAACTAATCAAACCTGAAGCAACCTGGAATTAAGAAACTTCTTAATAGGACAATAAACCATCTTGCCTCCAGAAATCGTGGGCGTTCCATCACTGGATGTTTTTAAGAAGAGACTAGGCCAGTGATGGCCGGTAAGCCCGTTTTTCTTTCTCACCTGGCTCCAGATCCTCTATGCATCTGGGGAGGGCGAAAACAGCCTTCCCCAACCCCTTGGAGGCCCTCCGGAAGCCTGAAATGGCCCATTTCCCAACTCCCGGTTGGACAGAAAGTGACTGTCCCCAGTCTCCAGAGCCTCTCAAGGAGATATAGAGTGGGGAGAGAGAAAGGAAAGAAGAGAGAGGGGGGTGAGGCCGAGAAGAAAAAGAGAGAGAAAGAAGACAGAGAGGAAAAGAAAGGAAGAGTGAGAGGAAAAAAAGAGAATGGGGAGAGAAAGGAGAGGGGGAGGATGAGAGGGGGAAAAGAATGGGGAGAGAGAAAGGAAAGAGAAAGGAAAAGAAAGGAAGAGGGATAGGAAAAAGAGAGAACGGGGAAAGAGAAAGGAAAGGAGAGGGGGGAGAGGATGAGGGGAAAAAGAGAGAAAGGAAAGAAGACAGAAAGGGGGGAAGGATGAGAGAGAGGAAAAAGAGAAAGGAAAAGATGGGGGGAGTGGATGAGAGGTGAAAGAGTGAGAAACAGAAATGAGGAGGGAAGGAGGGAAAGAGAGATCCATTTCCCACACGTACACGGAAACCGCAATTGCAAACCCTAAACCCACACACAGGGAAACCACAATGCCAAATCCCAACCTCCACACCCCCAAGGTTTTGGACTAATGGATTTAATTATCTAACATGACTTTTATTTTGACCCCCAGACAAGGTGAGTTCAAAAAGAAAGAGCTACTCTGTGGAATTCAAGAAAGGAATTGTGGAGGATTCTCAGGGCAAGAATCTGGCAACTTTATGCAGAGATGTTGGATCTAGGTATGGTCCAAAAATGGAGAGTATGATAACCTCAGTCAACAGGTGCAGGAGGGAAATGGCAAGAAGTGCAAGTGTGGATCAGGTCAGCAACCATTATTTCCTGAACTTTTGAAGACACTATCTGTGAATGGATCACTGACAGGAGAGCAAGGGCTTTAGTTGTAAGCAGGGTCGATATTCAAACATTTGCCTTTGAAATGGCACCACAGTTGGAAATTACCCAGGAACAATTCAATTGGCTGGATAGCTTCCTTCAACAAGCTAGACAGTGAAATTGTCAAACGGGCACTTGCATTCAAGTTGTTCGTTAATGGCGTTGACTTTACCAAGTACCAGTTATCGAACATTATCGCTATGGATGAAACAGCAGACTTTATGGGCCAAGGGGCTCAAACCACCACTGACCACATCAATTTATATTCCCCCAACGGGATATGAAAGCACGTGACATGTATATTGGCTATATAGATGGATGGAACCAAAGTCACACTGCTAATAAGCAAGGGAAAGGACAAAATCGAAAGGGTTTCAGGGATTTACATGCTTGAAACTGAAAAGACCTGGCGCACCCAAGCAGCTATCAGGAAGTGGGTGGAGCTAATGCTCCCACTTGTTCTGTGAGGTGGCCAAAGAGGCATGGTGGTGTGGGATTCAGCCAGCCACTCACTGTGCCAAGGACCTGAAAAAATTTCTGGCTCAACGTAGGATCGATCAAATAACGATTCCTGCGGGAATGACTGGCTACCTGCAGACATTGGATATTGGTATAAATAAGCCATTTAAAGATCATCTCAACTTGCAAATTAATCAATATATATAACACCGAATGATATGGAACAAGAACAGTAATTTTGTGAAGCCTGGGCTGCTGCAACTTGTCAACTGGGTGAAAAATGCCTGGGGAACAATAACTGAGGAATGTGTTGTGAATGCAATCAGAGCAGGATATATAGACAAGAGGTATTCCTTTAAGGATACCTCTATTGCCAAGCATGAAAGACTGTTGAGCCAAATGGACTTACCAGTAAGTGAAAACCAGGATGAAATTCAGGATGTGGCCAAGGTGTGGAAGATGATGATGTAATTACCATATTGAAATAAATTGTTCAGTTTGAAAAAATTGTTGAACTTTAGAATATTGTTGATTTTGAATATGTTAATTGTTGAATTTTAATGAATTTATTGTTGTACCATACGTGAGTATTGCGGTTTCCATGTACAATGGGGCAAAAAAGTATTTAGTCAGCCACCAATTGTGCAAGTTCTCCCATTTAAAAAGATGAGAGGCCTGTAATTGTCATCATAGGTAGACCTCAACTATGAGAGACAAAACGAGAAAACAAATCCAGACAATCACATTGTCTGATTTGGAATTTATTTGCAAATTATGGTGGAAAATAAGTATTTGGTCACCTACAAACAAGCAAGATTTCTGGCTCTCAGACCTGTAACTTCTTCTTTAAGAGGCTCCTCTGTCCTCCACTCGTTACCTGTATTAATGGCACCTGTTTGAACTTGTTATCAATATAAGACACCTGTCCACAACCTCAGTCACACTCCACTATGGTGAAGACCAAAGAGCTGTTGAAGGACACTAGAAACAAAATTGTAGACCTGCACCTGCAATAGGCAAGCAGCTTGGTGTGAAATAATCAACTGTGGGAGCAATAATTAGAAAATGGAAGACATACAAGACCACTGATAATCTCCCTCGATCTGGGGCTCCATGCAAGATCTCACCGTGGGATCAAAATGATCACAAGAACAATGAGCAAAAATCTCAGAACCACATGGGGCAACCTAGTGAATGACTTGCGGGGAGCTGGGACCAACGTAACAAAGGCTACCGTCAGTAACACACTACACCGCCAGGAACTCAGATCCTACAGTGCCAGACGTGTCCCCCTGCTTAAGCCAGTACATGTCCAGGCCCGTCTGAAGTTTGCTAGAGATAATTTGGATGATCCAGAAGAGGATTGGGAGAATGTCATATGGTCAGATGAAACCAAAGTAGAACTGCTTGGTAGAAACACAACTCACCGTGTTTGGAGGAGAGAGAATGCTGAGTTGCATCCAAAGAACACCATACCTACTGTGAAGCATGGGGGTGGCAACATCATGCTTTGGGGATGTTTTGGGACCAGGACGACTGATCTGTGTACAGGAAAGAATGAACGGGGCCATGTATCGTGAGATTTTGAGTGCAAACCTCCTTCCATCAGCAAGGGCATTGAAGATGAAACATGGCTGGGTCTTTCAGCATGATAATGATCCCAAACACCCGGGCAATGAAGGAGTGATTTCGTAAGCAGCATTTCAAGGTCCTGAAATGGCCTAGCCAGTCTCCAGATCTTAACCCCATAGAAAACCTTTGGAGAGAGTTGAAAGTCCATGTTGCCCAGCGACAGCCCCAAAACATCCCTGCTGTAGAGGAGTGCATGGAGGAATGGGCCAACATACCAGCAACAGTGTGTGCCAACCTTGTGAAGACTTACAGAAAACATTTGACCTCTGTCATTGCCAACAAAGGATATATAACGAAGTATTGAGATGAACTTTTGATATTGACCAAATACTTATTTTCCACCATAATTTGCAAATAAATTCTTTCCAAATCAGACACTGTGATTGTCTGGATTTGTTTTCTCATTTTGTTTCTCATAGTTGAGGTCTACCTATGATGTCAATTACAGGCCTCATCTTTTTAGGTGGGAGAACCTGCACAATTGCTGGCTAACTAAATACTTTTTTGCCCCACTGTATGTGTGGGTTTAGGGTTTGCGATTGTGGTTTCCCTGTGTGGGAAATTGATCTCTTTTTCCCTCCCTCCTTCTCATTTGTTTCTTTTTTCCCTCATACTCCCCCCCCTCCTTTCCTTTCCCTCTCCCCATTCTGTCTCATTTGTTTTGAGTCTCACAAAGACTTGTTTCTGGCAGGTGGGGCCAGAAGGTGGGGAGAATCAAGATGCGTGGAGCAAGATGTCGTGAGATGTTTTCTTTTTTGGGGGGGGAGGGAGAAGTGACTGCAAGGGGAGCTCCACATGTCTCGCTTCTCCCGTCCCACTTGCCAGAAACAAGTCTTTGTGAGACTCGTTGCACCACCACTTCCTCGAGAGCAGGACTCTGTGAGGCTTGTGCCGTTGCATGCAGGAACAGCAGCATCGCCGCAAGGTTTGACATACCGGCATAGCTGCGAGCGGCAGGACGCTAGCTGTGCTGGTATGATGAAGCTCGCTGTGGTGCTGCTGTACGTGCATGCAACAGTGCAAGCCTTGCAGAGTCCTGCTCCACAAGGAAGTGGTGGCAGCGGGATACATCAGGGCAGCAGCCAGCGCGAAGAACAGGGAAGGAGACAACAGTGACAGGACATCCAGTCCCACGCTTGCCGCCTGCACCCCAAAATAATAAGACACTCCCCCCCTTGATAATAAGGCCAAGCCCTAAGGGGGGGTGTCTAAAGAAAATGAGACCCTGTTTAATTTTGGGGGAAACATGGTATTCTTATTCTTAGTCCTATTCCTTTTCCAATCCAATATTCTATTCTATTTTGCAAAAGTGCGGTGCTTTTAGCTTTGAGATAGATTCAGGTTTTCCAGACACAACTCCACACAACAGTATCTACCCGTTTTGACTCCATGCAGTAGTTATAGGCTACGTGCCCATTCCTCAGCAAAAGGAGGAATCAGAAGTGGTTGCTTCCACTCTGACTTCGCTTACATAGCCCAGGACTGTTCTGGGCAGCTATCTCCAAAGAAGGCTCCGACAGAGGCAGCTCTCAGTAGTCCCTCTTAAAGACAAAGCCAGCAATACTGGCTCTCCAGCACAAGGCTCCCTGGTCCCACTATTACACGGGAACTGGAAGGGGCGGGGGGAGCAAAGGGTTCATTTATTCGTTCATTCCTCCAAATGTACAAAAAAAATTAGAAAACAAACCCCCCCCTCCAGTCCAGGGCATCCATGGCAAGTGCAGCTAAGACACAAGGGGCAAGTAAAGTAGTAGGACAGCAACCACCGGCTCTCCTCTGCCTGAAGGGTTTTGCTTTCCAGCAATGAAACTGCACCACGGAGCCCTGGCCTTTTTTTCAGAGCAGCAGCCAGGCTCCTCTCTGAACAAGGAGGCAGCCAAGGCTCTCACAGATCCTCTTTCGGCACCTTCTTCTTTTTCTTGGGCTTTTCATCTTCTTGTAGAATTGGTGGATACGTGGCCTCCCTCTTCAAATAGCTGACAAAGTCGCTCACCTCACGCCCCCCCTGGCAAAGAGAGAGAAGTGAGGCCAAGAGGAAGAGAAGCTAGCGAGATGCACTGTAAGCCGCCCTGAGTCTCCGGAGAAGCAGGCCACCTCATGCCCACTGTTACACCATCCACAATAATCCCATCTTTTACCTGTTGTAGTCTAGGAAGCCCAACTCAATTCCAAACTGTCTGTGTCACACTCCTCTCCTTGGTGCCAAGGTGGAGTTGCCATCAACTTTTTTGAAATGCTTTTAAAAGATTCTAATCTAGCCTCTTGCTCTGGTATATCAGGGTTTCCCTTCCAAGGCCAAATCCAACCAGACCAAATTACTGCTACTGTAATTTATATCCCATCTCTTTACCTAGGAAGTCCTTCTGATAGAAAGAAGCCAGCAAAATATCTGCTCACCTCGTATTTCTTTGGACTTTGCTTGCTACCGGCAGGAGCAAAGTAAATTGTGGGGAACCTGCAGCACAAAGGAAGATCCAGTCAGACATATTCAATCTTTTTTTGTAGCAACAGCAAACATGAATTTAACTGGTCCTCAAACCTCAATAAACCTATTATTCTATATGACTGGTAAACAGGTCAAAAGGCATTTCTAAGAAAGCTCTCCTGCTAGTAGCAGATGTAGCTCACCAGGAAAAGCCAACAGCCATTCCTGGGCTTCCTTACCCTTTGACTTCATATGGTAAAGGCACATCATTGGCTGTGGCATCCATCTTAGCTATAACAATGTGGGGGTCTTTGTTAAGCTGAAAAAAAAAATAAGCCAGTAATTAGGGAGGACAAAACTCTCAGCCCCCTGAGAAAATGGTGACTGAGATCAGATGTATGTGATCTCAGGACAGGATACATTATGTTTTAGCAGAAGGAGGAACCACCAATATTTCCTATTCTTAGGTATCCAGAAAGGAACTCCCACCAGTCACTTCACAGATAAAGTAACTTCTCCCAAGAGACTTCCAAGTTGAGGCAACCCTTCCTTTCCCCCTACCTTCTCCCCCAGCTCCTTGTACTTGGGTTCAAGATTCTTGCAGTGGCCACACCATGGGGCATAGAACTCTATAAGCACATCCTTACTCTCCACGTTTACGATTTCATCAAAATTTTCAGCCACAACTACCTGAGAGAGACAAGAAGGCTTAAATAAACAGGCCAGAATTGTATAGAAAGAACCAAAACACTTCATGGTAAAAAGAACAGCTGCTTTCTCCAAGTGCAAGCATATCTGTTTTTTCCTTGCAATGTAGAAAGTAGTGTTCAAGCTCACATTTGTACAATGGTGAAGTAACATTACCAGTTCAAGTCACCTGTTTGCTCATATCGAGGTGAACTTGGCCCAGTTTCAGACAGCCGTTTATACTAGCGTATAAGTACTGTAAAATTTCACATTCCCCTAACATTCCTTCTATGTTAGTTCAGTTTAGTTGTTTAACATATTGAAATAAGGAGAGCCATTACCATGCTGAATTAAGCATTGAGTTTTGAGAGCAAAATGTTTATTTTTTTGTTATTGTGCACTTTTTTCCTAAGGGATTCAGGAAACTGTACAAAAGGCTCTGCTTCCCATATTATTTCAGAAACATTAGAACACCATATAAAATGTCTTCCCCAATTAATATAGGGTTAAAGGAAAGCTAGCCCTGCTCTCACCTTCACCGGGCCATCATTGTTCTCTGGAATGGGCTCTGATTTCAGGTATCTTTTCAGCTTTCCATCAAAATAATCCTGAAGGAATCTCTCCAAGGCTTTACCATCGCGGCTGCAAATAGAGTAAGAATTGCTTCAGCCAGCATAGACCCATTTGTAGCCCCATTAAGGGTACTACCCTTAAGAGCCACTAAGGAAATCACACAGGTCTCTCCTCCTTCAAAGCTCTTCCCAGAACAATCCAATGGAAATTCTGCCCTGCAGGAACTGTTTCCATTTCGAAAGAAGGGAAACTTCCAAGTAGAAACTATTATACAAATCTAAACAAATAAAATAAATAAATAAATAAATTTACTCCCAACAAAGGAACAGAAACGTGAACTTACGAAAATTCCTCCTGCATGGCAAATTTCTCTCCTTTGGCTGTTCTGATAGCAACAAGAGGGACATCACTGGTAGAACCATCCAGCCCATACTCTGTGAGTTCATGGCCAAAAGTCTTTCGACTTGCAACAGCAAAATTAAGCTTGTGTCCAGCATCCAGGAAACTCCGAGCAACCTTCATCACTCTGCAGAAACAAGGAAATTGTCCTGTTATTGTCAGCTCAAGATAATCGAATGGCCACCCTAAGATCTGAAGGCAAAAAATATAACCAACTCCACAAGTAAACCCGATGCAGTTTCAACTCCACATCTGCTGAATTGTGAATGTTTTGTTAACCAAGGACTGAATTCTACAATACCAGATCACATCTGTTAGAAACAAACTAATGGATTCACCAAAGTGGAAAATAAAATTAGAACACCTGTTTTACAGCTAATAGTGTTGAAATGTGATACTGGCATTAGTGATTATAAAAGTGAAAGTTATTCCAGGGAAACACCCTGCACTACAGAGTTATGTTCTAAGGAAACTTGTTTTTGAAGTAACAATTCTTCAGACACAAAAAGGGTAAGTCAACAAAGCACAGACCATGGCTGCCCCCTCTTTCTGTTATTGCTTGTGCGTCATCTTAATCACTCCTGGTCTCTGAAACCAACTTTATATTGCTAATCAAGGGGAGGAGAAATGGTCACCTATTCATGATCCTGCCTTTAGTGCTTTTTAAAATACTAGTGCAAGAAAATCCTGGGACCAACTCCCTATGGGCAATAGGTCTTCAAAGATAGCTGCCCAGCTCTTCTTTAGCCACTCAGCAGCAAGCACATTCTCTGCCTCCTGTCCCCTCTCCCCCACAGTCTATCACTGCTTCTTTACCTCACTCCCCACAACAGAAAGTTTAAATTGGGAAGCCCCATGTTTTAACAAGACTTTTTTCAGTGGCTTTTGCAATTTAGTTGCAGGGGAACCATAACTGGCACAGATATGACCTTCATTTTGTTTCCTGTTTTATCCAATAGTCAGATTTCATCTATAATAAAAATGGTTCATCTGCCCACAGAATCCTTGACATAGAAATGGAAACTTACCTGTTGCGCCAATAATTGGAGCCTTTGGGATTCTTTTCATAATCTACATCATAATAAGCCACTAAAAGATCCTTCCCTTGGATCAATTCTTTATTGTCTTCAGTCATGTGTGGGCATAAACCAAAGCTGAAATACAGAAATTCACCTTTGTTAGTACATGAATCCTATTCAGACAAATATACTTGCTACAGGAAAGAAACTACAATGCTCACATGTTCTCTTGAAGAAATTTCTTGATCTTGCCAGTTGTGATCTTTTCTTCTGTGTATCGTACAGAATTGTCCTCAAACTTGTTTGCAAGGTGTTGGGGACGGAACAGGACAATGCCCCTGTGAAAAAGAGACTGGTGCATTTTGACAGTCAAATCCAATCAAGCATCCCTTTGGTTCACAATCAGGAGACCGAGTGCAATCCCATTCACACTGCAGGATTCACTGAACCATCCCCTACAGATGACTGAAGGTTCCTCCAGGATAGGGCCCCAGTCCCTGAGCAAGTCTCAGCTGCTTGAGCCAATTCCACAGGGAGAAGCTAACACAAAGCCAGCAAGCACATCAAGTTCTGACTTGCCTGCACCTGCAGGTAGATAAACAAGTACCAGCCCAGAAGGGACTTGGCAATTTGTGCCACTGTATAAACGTGACACCACACCTTTCATAGAAGGCTACTCAGAGCAAGGCTTAAGCATTCTAAAGAACCATGACATATATGTGATCCTTCCAGGACCAAAGATGACAGTAAAAACTCATTCACGTAAGTTAACAACACTGTAAAGTTCTGCCCTTAATATTTTGAAAATATGAACAACTTCTAAAGTTGCTTGGTTGGCAAGGCATACAAAAACAAGAACAAACCTCATAACCTCTATAAACTTTTAAACCAAATCTTGAAAATACAAGGCCAACCACTAAACACTTACTCGCCATCTGGTTCATATTTCTTAATGAGATCCTCATCACTGACATGCCCAAAGCGGTAATGGTCCCGCAAATTGCTTGCTGCTTTCATGTATTCTGAATGTGCATCGCCAAACATCTCCCTGAAGAATCCTGTAATTCATAAGAAATAAATAGCTATGTAAAACGTCCAAGATAAATAATTCAATTCTGCCTTTAAGAAACTAGATCATGGGAGGAAAAGCAAATATTTCCGTTGTTGGTTTTTTTTTGGGGGGGGGGGGGAGAGAACACAATGCACGACTGTTCTTTAAAATGACAAAACAAGAACTTCAAGCCTATCAAAATTTTAACCCTAACCCTAACCCTTATGACTTAATCCATAAAGAACGAGTCATACCCAAAAATTGCCCCAGCCTTCAAATCCCACCCAACACAACCAACCCATGTCTCTGGTGTTTTTATTGGGGAGTGTGCCTTGCCAAGACAGGTTCTCATCTGAAAGATAAAGTCATATGAAGTAAACAGAACTTCCAACAGGAAGACAGAAGGCAAAACTGGAAATCGAGTTAATGTTTTTTTAAACACAACATACTTAATTTGATTAGCAGATTATCCCATCCTAGCTTTATCTAATCCATTGGTCCATGAACCAAATCCTCCACAGAAACAAGAATCCAAAATATCACTAAGTAAGATAAGCACTGATCTGTACTGCGATCTCCTGCCCCACAAACTACTTACCCACCACAGCAGCATCCTTTTCACTGATGAACTTCTCAAAACCCTCAGGAGAAAGAGGGACTGAGGCAGGCCCGGCCTGTTTCTTTAGATGACTCACAATTCCATCTTAGAAAAAAAGATATATTACGTATATATATAATATTATATATATATAAATAATCTTCTTTAGGGACTCATATTGACATGATACAAAAGCCCCAAAAGAACAGGCTATAGGATGCTGTACATCAATCACTGTTTCAATCCCATATTTGTTATATTAATATAGGCAAATCTCTTACTCCCAACATCTACAAGTAGTCCTCAATTTACAACAGTTCATTTAATGACCAAAGTTACAACAGCACTGAAAAAACTGACTTATGACCAGTTTTTCACATTTACAATAGTTGTAGCATCCCCCTGATCAAAATTCAGATGCTTGGCAGCTTACTAATGATGGTTGCAATGTCCTTGGGTCAAGTGATCTCCTTTTGCAATCTTCTGACAAGCAAAGTCAATGGGGAAGCCAGTTTCACTTAACAACTATGCTATTAATTAAACTGCAATGTTTCAGTTAACAATTGTGGAAAGGCAAACTCACTTAACAGAAATTTTGGGCTCAATTATGGCATAAATCAAAGATTATTTGTACTGATAGGCCAGTTTCCAACACCAACCCCACTGTGGAGTCCAGATCCCGAAGCTGCAACCGGTCGGCACAATTTAAATCTGCAGCAGCCCCCATCCCTCCATTGCCTGCTCAAGAGAGTCCAGGACAGGGTTGTCTGTCAGGCGGCAGCCAAAGGAGAAGGGCCGCCGCCACCACTGGCAATGGACACACAGGAAAGCCTGCACCGGGACTTTGGGCAAGCTTCCCGCAACCCTTAGCCGGAGCCCAGACCCCACCTCCGGGTCTTGCTATGCCACGAGGGCTCGAGCAGCCTCCTCCGGGGTCGCTCACCGGCTGTCCTGGGCCCGTCGTAAGTGCCAGACTCCTCCCCGTTGCGGAAGATCTTCAGCGTCGGGTAGCCGCTCACCCCGTACTTATTGCAGGTCTCCGAATTAGCCGTGCAGTCGACCTGAGAGAGGAGGCGAGGGGAGGGCGTTGCCGTCCCAGCCAAGGCCTCCGCCCGAACGGCCACCCTGGGCTCAGCTCCCGAGCCGCGCCTACCCCCAGCCCCCCGCGCCGACCCACCTTCACCAGGGGGACGATGCCCTTCAGCCGCGTGGCCGCCGCCTCGTACTCGGGCGCCAGGCGCTTGCAGTGGCCGCACCTGCAAGGCGACGCAGCTGGTCAGCCCGCGCCTTCCCCCCTGCCGCCCGCCCGGGCCCCGCGGCAGCCAATCCGCTGGCGCCCGCGCGCCGCGGCAGCCACTCAGGAGAGGCCACGGTAACGACGCCCCGCCCCTTGGTGCCCGGGCTGCAACCGCAGCGCCAGGCCCGTCGCGAGGACCCCGCCGTGCGACCCCCCCCTCTGCCGGAGCGCCTCGGCGGACGAGGCGGCCCGGGGAACGCCGCGCGCCCGTCCCGACCCACCAAGGCGCGTAGAACTCCACGAGGGCGACGTTGCGGTCGCCCAGGCCACTGTCGAAGTCATCATCGCTCAGCTCCAGCACGTCGGAAGCGCGGCCAAGCCAGGCCGTCGCGGCGAGAAGTAGTGCGAGGAGCAGCGTAGCCATGAGGCCCAACGGAGAGGACGGACGGGAACGACGACTGCAGCGGCTTTCGCTTTCCCCGGCGATCGCCTCAGCGCGGGGCTAAAGAGGAAGCGGAAGGCCCGCCCCCTACGCAGACTGGCCGGATCCACTGTGTGGCACCCGCCTATTGGCCCGAGCGTCTCGGCCAGGGCGGGGCTTCCCTCGTCGCCGGGCGACGATTCGGCGCGCCCCCGCCCGCCTCCCGTGGCTCTCGGGTTCGCGCAGCCGCTCTGGCGTGGGGGGTAGGGGGGAGACTTCGACTGGGGTGCGAGGTCGCCTCGGCCGCAGACGGAGTCCCGGGACGGAGCCCTCGCTGTCGACTCAGCCGCCTAGCCGGAACGGGACCGAGGGCACACAGGAGGGAGCGGCGGGCTCGGGGCTGCCGCTCCGGGCGCGTGCGGAGGGGCGGGAGAGGTGGGCGCCGCCGACTGGCCTTTATGTTTAGGTACCGAATTGACGCCGACGCCCACCTGGCGGCCCTTGAGCCCGGGGAGCGCACGTCCGAAGGCAAAGCGGGGGACGGAGGGAGACCGAAGAAGTCTATAAACCATGCCATGAATTGGAGGCTTTGCGTGCCGGCCCATCGAACGGGGGAAGTGCAGGTCGGGGTCCGCTATCCATTCGCTGCAACGGCGGCTCCTGCCCCTCGGGCGCTGCCTGGCACGGAGGCGGATCCGTTATCGGGCGCTTCCCAGCCGGCAGAACGAGCCGCGTCCGTCCCCTGGCTGGCTACTTCCGCCGAAGGGCAGCTGCTTCCAAGGTGTCCGCGTTCCAAAGAGAAATGCAGAAGCGAATGAGTAAAAGAAAGAAGAAAACGACGGCGGCGGGGGGGAGGGTGTTGGTTAAAGGACCGTCTTCCACCTTTATTCACAGCAAACGAATTCGTTATTCCCCGTTCCCTTTTAACTTTACAATAAAATTTAACACTACAATCTCTAGCCTGTTATTTTTTCAACCATCAAATCCAGAAATTACCATTTCAATTTTTTTCCCATTTTCAGCAAAAAGCCCAAAAAGTTTCCAGGAACTGGAAAAAGGGCAGACAAGCACAGAAGACATCTTGGTGAGATGGGTGGCATATAAATGAAATAACTAAATAAATAAGGCACAAGAAGGAACAGTACATTTAAATTACAGGAAGAAGCTGGGTTGATGTCAGGAAGAATTACTAATGGCATGAGCGAGCTGCATTGGCTCCCTGTGGTCTTCCGGGTGCGCTTCAAGGTGTTGGTTACCACCTTTAAAGCGCTCCATGGCTTAGGGCCTGGGTACTTACGGGACCGCCTTCTGCTACCGATAGCCTCCCACCGGCCAGTACGGTGCTGTTGGCCAGACAATGCCGACTGGCGACCCCCAGGGCCTTCTATGTGGCAGCGCATGTTCTTTGGAATGACCTGCCCCAGGAGATATGTAGGATCCCAGATCTCCGTGCTTTTGGCCATACTCTTAAAACTTTTTTATTTCATCAAGCTGGGCTGGCTTGACACACACACCTCTTAGATATTTTTAATTGTTAATTGGTTTTAGTAGGGGTGTTTTAAATTTTATTGGGCCAATATTTGTTTAATTCTTTTAAAAATTTTAAATTTTGTATGTGATGTTTTTTATCTTTGGCTGTTCACCGCGCTGAGTCCAGTAGGAGAAGGGCGATATAAAAATCTAATAAAATAAATACATAAATGAGCTGTTCCATAGTGGTACAGACTCTCTTGGGAAGTGGTGGACACTTGTGCCCTGATATTTAAAACAAAGAGTGGGTGCTCATCAGTCAGGGAGGCTGTAGTGGATTCCTACAGTGAGCAGGGGGGTCTCTAAGGTTTCTTCCAATTCCTACATTGCATTTATAGCTATTTTTTTAGAAGGCCACAGATCTCATTTCATTCTTTCCTGACATCTTTATGTCACTAATTCTGTTTCCTCTGGCTTTCAACAACCCCAAACCCAGAAAAAACAATGTTTGTGTGAAAAATTCACCATGCTATCCTATAAATCTCTTAATGTCGCTCCCAGATTGGGAAATCTGCAACATTTATATAGCTGCTCATTTCACTTAATAACTTTGTACAACATAATGAATAAAAAAAAATCATGAAATAATCGTGCCTCTAAAACTTGATGATCTGAAAAATGCAATCAAAGACTCCTCCTAAGATGGAGTAGAAGTTGGAAGCAAAGTCCTGGGAGGAACTGTAAAGTCTGCTTAGGGGAGGTGATAAGCCTTTGTGCATCTAAAGAATCACGTTATGGAGGAGGACCAGAAACAGTTTTCTCTTGCCTTGGAAGAGAGCACTAGACCCAATGAGGTGAAACTGGAGGGAAATAAAGGTAAAGCCTAAGGAATTCCAGATGGTGACCTCTCCACCAGTGGCATTAAACCAGATGAAGTGGTAAGTTCTTTCTGGAGGACTTCCAACATTTGTTTGATGTTAGTATTAGTATTAATATTTATTGCATTTATATACCGCCCTTCTCCCGGAGGGGACTCAGGGCGGTTTACAGCCATATTAAAACAATCACATACAAAAATTAAAACTAATAAAATAATTAAACTATTTGGCCGTAAAATTTAAACCCCCTATTAAAATTAACACAAATTTAAGTCAGACCGGCTTGATGAAATAGTAGGGTCTTGAGGGCTCGTCGGAAGGCACGGAGGTCAGGAATCTTTCTTATATCCAGGGGTAGTTCATTCCATAGGGCTGGGGCTCCCACAGAGAATGCTCTCCCCCTGGGGGCCGCCCGTCGACATTGTCTGGCCGACAGCACCCTGAGGAGGCCCTCTCTGTGAGAGTGTATCAGGCGGTGGGAGGTATTCATTGGCAGAAGGCGGTCCTGTAAATATCCCGGTCCTAAGCCATGGAGCGCTTTGAAGATGGTAACTAACATCTTGAAACGCACCCGGAAGACCACTGGAAGCCAGTGCAGCTCGCGCAAGAGGGGAGTTACCTGGGAGCGACGAGTCGCTCCCATAACCACTCGCACGGCTGCATTCTGGACCAGCTGAAGTCTCCGGGTGCTCCTCAAGGGGAGCCTCATGTAGAGAGCATTACAGTAGTCCAAATGGGAAATGACAAGAGCGTGAGTGACTGTGCGTAG
Organism: Masticophis lateralis; assembly: GCA_030761175.1. Classification (NCBI taxonomy): domain Eukaryota; kingdom Metazoa; phylum Chordata; class Lepidosauria; order Squamata; family Colubridae; genus Masticophis; species Masticophis lateralis. Next base: position 24,621,074 of record JAUDYJ010000012.1, on the reverse strand, counting down.
CAATCAGGCGGACCTGATAAAAAGCCCCCCTGGCCACGGCCGTCGTATGATCATCTAAAGACAGCTGTGCATCCAGGAGGACGCCCAAGTTGCGAGCCCTCTCTGAGGGGGGCAAGATCTCATCCCCAGTAGCCAGTGATGGCACCAACTGGCTATATCGGGGCGCCGGCAGCCACAGCCACTCTGTCTTGGAGGGATTGAGTCTGAGCCTGTTCCTCCCCATCCAGATCCGTACAGCTTCCAGGCAGCGGGACATCACAGCAAGGGCATCATTGCAGTGATCCGGGGTAGAAATGTACAACTGCGTGTCGTCAGCATACAGTTGACACTCCACCCCGAAACCACGGATGATCTCACCCAGCAGCTTCACATAAATGTTGAACAGGAGGGGCGAGAGGACAGACCCCTGTGGCACCCCACAAGTGAGGTGTCTCGAGGTCGAACTCTGCCCCCCTGCCAACACAGACTGCGTACGGTCAGCAAGAAAGGAGGAGAACCACCACATAAAGGTGCCTCCCACTCCCAAACCCCCTAACCAATGCAGCATGATACCATGATCGATGGTATCAAAAGCCGCTGAGAGATCAAGAAGGACCAGGACCAAGAATGTTGATGCTTGACTTGTTTCAACACAAATGGATGACCTTTAAGGTGTCTTGACCAGTAATAAGCTGCTGCACAGCTTGACCAGGGCACAGCTTATGAATTCAGAACCTGCTACTTTCTGAGCATTCTATGTGCAAAAGCCTTTCAAGGCATGTGGAGGGAGGGAAAACCTGGAAAGGTCGTGTTCATCCAGAACAGCAGCTGCTTCCAAGAGCAGACAAGTTGAAGGAGAACTTTTGAGCTGTGTCACTGGAGATGTCACTCTGTGTGACAGGTAGCAATATTGGACAGAGGTGAGTTCAGCTGCTGGCATGGTTAACAGGACCAATTGAGAACTACCGGAGAAGCCACCACTACAGGAGAAATCAGCTGCATTGTGGTTTGGAGGAGGAGAGGAGGCTGTAAATCGGGGGTGTCAACTGGCGACCCGCAGGCCGGATGCATCATGCACAGGCCACTTCCACCACGATTCCACAAAGGTAAAAAGCGCAACACAGTTGAGCTGTAGATCCTTAATCTTTGGTAGGACTGCTCAGCAGCTCAGCAGCCTCTGCTGGAGATCTCGTAAACACTTCTTGGGGAGATCTAATGCCCTTGGAGTGCCTAATTATACAATTTATACAGCTTCGGGAAGGTGGCCTTGAAGAAAATTCTGAGAAACCATCATGTAAACTAAGTGGGCAGGACCTTCCTGACATCTTGAGGGCAACAAGGGCAACACTTACTGACCACAATTGAGACCTGCAACTCTGTCACTAAGCAACAAGTGAAATGTTGGATGAGTGCCTGACTTACAACATCAGTTCCATCTGTGATTGTTAAGCACAATGTCACATTATTGTGGCTGGCAACTTCCTGCCAGTTTCCCCCTTCTCTGTTGTCAGAAGCTAGCTGTGAAGATTGCAAATAGTGATAATGTGATCGTTGGACACTGCAACCATTATAAATGCACATCAATTGCCAAATAACCAAATCAAGATTGCAATGGCCACAATATCGAGAACCAGTAATAAACCTGGTTCCAGCACCATTGTAATTTGAATGGTCACCAAATGAGCGGTTGGTAAGTGAGGACTACGGTACTTATATAGAAACTGCAAGTGTGTTTTACTTAATTAGGGGCAATTGAGGCTGCATTGGGGTGGGAGGAGGTGAATCCCAGATCTGGCAGGATCTCCTGGGCTTGCCATTCCAGGAAAAGAAAGGCTATTAATTTTGTGGTCGTCATTTTGCAGCCAGGGTGTCTAATTCCTGGGCCTGGGGACCTTGGTCACAAGCTTTGCCAATAAATGCCAGGTCTGTTTGCAACAGGGCTGCATACATTTCTGAGTTCATCAGGTATTATGAAGACCTGGCTAAGTGAGGAGAGGAATGCAGCCCCTACTTTATTCTTCAGGTTTCCGGTCCATCAACAGCCTTGGCTGGGGGCATTAATAATTAATGAGATTGCTACTGAACTGGGAATCCTGCTGGGGTAGTGGCCACTGCATTGCCTGTTAGGGTCACTGTCCAGCCTACTTGACCTTGTGGAATGGTATTTGATCATTTCATTCTCCATGTTTTTTGGGCCTGGTCAAACAAGAGTTTGGAAGTTCATGGCATCTTTGGGAACCATATGCTTGTCCGAAATAGCTATGGGCCTCAAAATGTCAGCAGACACATAGAATCATAGGATTGCAAGAGATCCTGGAGATCTTCTAATCCAACCCCCTGCCCAGGGCAGGAATCCCCCTACCATTCTGGACAAATGGGTTGAAACAGTCTTTTCTTGAACTTCTCCCACATCTGCAGCTGCCCCCGATCCACTAATTTGATCACCTCTGTAATAGTAGTGAATATCTGTAGCTCGGGTGTAGGATGAGGGTGAAGGTTTGTTCTCTGAGCTTGTGTATTGGTTTCCGAATGTTTCATCACCAAGCTAGGTAACATCTTCAGCGGTGATATCAGTGTTTTTAATCATAATCTTACACTCTTAATCACCTCTTCAAAGAAAGTAGAGAGATTTATCTGGCACAATCTCAATCAACCTGGAGACCATTTCAGGCAAGTTACTGTCCAGTCTCTTCTTAAAAACCTCCTATAGAAGCACCTACAACTTTTGACTACAAGCTGTTCCACTGATTAATTGTTCTCACAGTTAGGAAAATTCTCCTTAATTTCAGGTTGCATATCCCCTTGATTATAGTTTCTGTCCATTGTTTCTTGTCCTGCCCTCTGGTACTTTGGAAAATAAGTTGACCCCCTGCTCTTTGTAGAAACCTCTCTAATACTGGAATGCTACTATCATGTCCCTTGTATTCCTTTTCTCTAGATTAGCCAAACACAAATCCTGTGTTTGGCTAATCTTCATGTTGGATCAGGCGCAGGAAAGAAGATGCGACCAGCTCAGGCTGAAATAGACTGGCGCTGCACTGCCGGAGCGCTCCTTATATTCGCTCCGGCAGTCGCACCGACTACTGACAGATATTTGAATTTCCCGCTGGTGAATTTGTCCAATCCCCAGCGGATGTCCTTATAAGGACATAACACTCCTCCCCCCTTGTTCTTAGTCTGTCCATCAAGAACGTAGTTGCGTAGGTACACAGGATGCTGAGAAACCCTGGCTGACCTGCGCAGTCCCATTTGAGCCTCAATGTCGTCTTGGACCAATGGGGCTCCTGTGTCTCCCGGTTCCCTCCCTGGAACCGGACAGGATTCGGCCGTCGAGTGTGCGGGCTTCGCCCCAGCACCTCCAGCAGGGTTCCGGACCTTCGTCGGCTGGCGCTGTTGATCTTCCTTCTGGCCTGGGAGATGGAAGTCCTGCCGCTGACCATTGCTGCTGACCGGTGGGGAACTGCTGAATCACGGTAAGTCTCTGGTTGTTCCCCTTATTTTTGACAGGTTTGGTGGTCCCGCTATCGTGGCTGATCCTGGCATTGGTGTCCGTTGGTTGTGTCCGCTGACCTCCCTTGGTGGCAGCCAGGTCGAGGTGTCTGTTGTCCGACCTTGCCAGGGTGGCAGAGGCCCTCTCTGCTGGGATGGCGTCGCCCGGAGGGTCATTGATGCTTGTTGGACAAGGGCATTGTTGGTCGCCCTCGCCAGGGTGGTGCAGGCCTCCCTTGCCAGGGTGGTGGAAGCCCTCCTCGCAAGGGTGGTTTCGGCCTCCCACTTCAGGTTGGTGTTCATTGTTGTTGTGGTGCTGCGGGTCTGCGTCGCCAGGTAGATGGAGGTCTCCCTCGCCGGAGTGGCATTGGTCAAACCCGCCAGAACGTTGCGGGTTCCCCCTTGCGGCATGTCCCCGGTCTACTGCCTCGCTGTTGTGTTGGTCTCTGCCTCTGGGAGGTCATTGGCTGACCTCACTGGGGTGCTATGGGGTGCCCTCTCTGGATTGTCCCCGGTCTACTCCTGATGCATGCTGTTGGACTGTTACCCTGGGTGGGTGTCTGCCCATCCCGACGGGGTGTGGGAGTCCTATCTCGGCGGGGGAAGGTAGTCCTACCTCGATGGGGTGCGGCAGGCCTACCTCTTTGGGGTGTTGCAGGCCTACCTCGCGGGTTGGTTTTGATCAATTCCCTTCCATCTTTTCCGGAGCTGGTCGATGTGACGTCTACAGACCTGTCCATCTTCTAGCTCCACTGTGTAGGACTTCGGGCCAGTTGTGCTTGCTATCTTTCCTTTCAGCCATTTGGGAGATCCGTGAAAATTTAAAGCGAATACCGGATCCCCTATAGCAAAAGCTCGCAGTTGACGGCTGGCTGTTGCTTGCACCTCTGGATTGTACTGGGGATGCAGTCAGTCCAGAGGTGACCGCAGTCGTCTGCCCATCAACAATTCCGCCGGGCATTTGTGGGTAGTGGTATGTGGCGTAATGTGTTGGGTGAGGAGGAAGTTATCTATCCATTCCTGCCAGTCGCCCATGCCCATCTTGGCGAGCGCCTCTTTGGTGAGACTCACCATGCATTCTGCCTGTCCATTTCCCACTGGCCTGTAGGGTGCAGAGAGGGCATGGCGGATGCCCAGTCCAGCCAGGAACTGTCCAGGAATGCTTCCATGGGCAAGGATGTAAGTTGGGGCCCGTTGTCGGAAACCAACTCATCCGGTAGTCCGTAAGTAGCAAAGAGTCGGCGGAGAGCCCGGATCATTGCTTCGGCCATGGTGGATGCCATGCAGACGACCTCTAGCCATTTTGAGAAGGCATCGACAACGATTAAGAGGTGTCGCCCTTGCATCGGACCCGCGAAGTCAATATGGATCCTTGACCAGGGACTGCTAGGTGTCTCCCACTGCGATGGCTTGGCTTGTGGGAGAGTGGAACGAACTTCTTGGCACGGGTCACATCTGGAGACCCATTCCTCAATGTCTTTATCCAGCATAGGCCACCAGACGTAATTCCGTGCCAACCCCTTCATGCGAACGATGCCTGGATGCCCATTGTGAAGCGTCTAGCATCTTTCGTTGCAGAGTGCTGGGAATCAGCACCCTGTCTCCCCATAGCAAGCAGCCTTTCATCGTGGACAGCTCCTTCTGCTTCCTGACGAAGGGGCTGAATTTCTCTGCCATTTTTTCTGTCGGCCTTTCTCGCAGGGCCCAGGACTTGACTTGTCTAAGGGTAGGGTCCTTCTGGGTGTGGACGGCTACGTCTGCGGATGTGAGTGGGCAACCATTGTCATTGTCTATGTGGAAGAGCTCAGCGGTGGGGGCTGGGTCTTCCACTGGTTCTCAGGACGGGCATCTGTTCAGCACGTCTTCGTTCCCAATAGACTTGCCGGGTTAGTGGACTAGTCTGTAGGCATACCTGGCTAAGAAAATGGCCCATCTGGTCATTCTTGGGGACATGAAGGTCGGGGTTGGTCTGTCTCCTGCGAGAAGCCCCAGCAGCAGCTTGTGGTCCGTCACAATTGTGAAGCTCCTTCCGTAGAGATATTCATGGAAGCGCTTTACTCCTGCGACGATGTCTAGAGCCTCCTTGTCCAGCTGGCTATAGTTCCGTTCAGCACTGGGCATTGTTTTGGAGAAATATGCAATGGGTGTTTCCAAGCCATTCGGTAATTCATGGCTGAGCACCGCTCCAACCCCGTATGGAGATGCATCGCAGATTAGTCTGAGAGACAGTGTCTCATGGTATTGGATGAGAACACTATTTGAAGATAGCAGTCCTTTGATGGCTCAGAAAGCTGCTTCCTCTTCTTCTCCCCATTTCCAGGAAGCCGCTTTTCCCAGCAGGTGGTGAAGTGGCTCAGCAATCATGGTTTTCTGTTTAAGGAATACACTGTAGAAGTTAAGTAATCCTAGGAAAACCTGAAGCTCCGCTTTGTTTTGGGGGCTGGGAACTTCACGGATGGCCTTAGGTGGGGTGGGTACCTCATAGACGTGTCTTAGACGGCACGTCTATGAGATAGCCCAGGAACTCGACCTGCATTTATCTCTCCTGACTCTCAAGCCCTTCGCCTTGAACCGCAGCAGGACGAGCCTGAGTCGGTCAATGAGTTGGGTTTTTGAATCCCTGGAGATTAGTACATCGTCGAAGTATGGCACCACCCCTGGAACGCCCTGGAGAAGGCATTCCCTCATTGATGGTGGTGGCTGCCTGGGATAGGGTGGCCAGTGGGGCCTTGGACCGTGTCGTACCTTTGTGGCCTCTGACCCGGCGCCAAACTCACTTAGCCCCTTGGTTTACCGAGAAGCTGAGGGAGATGAAGCGCCAGAAAAGACGCCTAGAGAGTGGTTGGAGGGCCAGCCGCTCCGAATCTGACTTGACACTAGTAAGAGCTCATATTAAGACTTACATAGTGGCGATAAAAGCGGCTAAGTCTAATTACTTTGCCGCTCTTATCGCGTCATCAGATAATCGCCCAGCCGCCCTGTTTAGGGTGACCCGCTCCCTCCTTCATTCGGGAGCGCAGGAGGATCCCTTACAGGGACGTGCTGAGGATTTTATTCAATATCTGGATGATAAAATAACTCAGATTCCGGTCGACCTGGCCGCTGACTGGGTTGGTTCAGGCGGGGTGACCGAGCCTGGTCTTGAGAGTGTTATCTGGGCTGAGTTCGATCCTGTGGCTCCCGAGGACGTGGACAGGATTCTGGGAAGACTGAACACAACCACATGTTTACTGGACCCGTGTCCCTCCTGGTTGGTGCTGGCCTCCCGGGAGGTTACACGAGGCTGGCTCCAGGAGATTATAAATGCTTCTTTGAGCGAGGGTGTCCTTCCGCCTGCCTTGAAGGAGGCGGTGGTGAGGCCCCTCCTCAAGAAGCCCTCCCTGGACCCAGCTGTTTTAGCTAATTATCGTCCTGTCTCCAACCTTCCCTTCTTGGCGAAGGTTGTTGAGAGTGTGGTTGCGTGGCAGCTCCCCCGGTACCTGGATGAAGCTGTCTATTTAGACCCGCTCCAGTCCGGCTTCAGGTCTGGGTACAGCACTGAAACGGCATTGGTCGCGTTGGTGGATGATCTCTGGAGGGCCCGGGGTAGGGGGTACTCCTCTATCCTGGTGCTGTTAGACCTCTCAGCGGCTTTTGATACCATCGACCATGGTATCATATTGCGCCGGTTGGAGGGACTGGGGGTGGGGGGCACCGTTTTACGGTGGTTCTCCTCCTACCTCTCCGACCGGTCGCAATCTGTGTTGACAGGGGGGCAGCGGTCGACCCCGAGGCGCCTGGTATGTGGGGTGCCACAAGGGTCGGTCCTCTCGCCCCTCCTGTTCAACATTTATGTGAAGCCGCTGGGTGAGATCATCCGTGGTTTTGGGGTGGAGTTCCATCAGTACGCTGATGATACTCAGCTGTACATTTCCATCCCAGACCACCCCAACGATGCCGTGGAAGTGATGTCCCAGTGCCTTGAAGCTGTGCGGGTCTGGATGGGGAGAAACAGGCTTCGACTCAACCCCTCCAAGACCGAGTGGCTGTGGCTGCCGGCATCCCGATATAGCCAGCTGACTCCATCGCTGGTTATTGGGGGCGAGTCTTTGGCCCCCACGGAAAGGGTCCGCAACTTGGGCGTCCTCCTGGATTCACGGCTGTCTTTAGAGGATCATACGACGGCCGTGGCCAGGGGGGCTTTTTATCAGGTCCGCCTGATTCGCCAGTTGCGACCCTTTCTAGATCGGGACTCCCTACGCACGGTCACTCATGCTCTTGTCACTTCCCGTCTGGACAACTGTAATGCTCTCTACATGGGGCTCCCCTTGGGATGCACCCGGAGGCTCCAACTGGTGCAGAATGCGGCCACGCGGGGGATTATGGGAGCGACGGGACGCTCCCACGTGACACCTCTCCTGCGCGAGCTGCATTGGCTGCCAGTGGACTTTCGGGTGCGTTTCAAGGTGTTGGTAACCACCTTTAAAGCGCTCCATGGCTTAGGGCCAGGGTACTTACGGGACCGCCTTCTGCCGCCAATAGCCTCCCACCGGCCGGTGCATTCCCACAGAGAGGGTCTCCTCAGGGTGCCGTCAGCCAGACAATGCCGGCTGGCGACCCCCAGGGGGAGAGCCTTCTCTGTGGCAGCACCCACCCTCTGGAATGATCTGCCTCCAGAGTTAAGAACAATCTCTGACCTCCCGACCTTCCGGCGGGCTTTAAAAACCCATCTTTTTCAGCTCGCCGGCTTAGCCTGATTCCTATAGTATTTTATCATTTTAGAGTTTTTTAATATGAAGTTAGTTTTAATTCTATGGCCATTTGTATTATTATTTTATGAAATTTTAACTTTTGTATGTTTGTTTTTTAATTGGCTGTGCACCGCCCTGAGTCCGTAAGGAGAAGGGCGGTATATAAATCCAAATAAAGATAAAGATAAAGAAAGATTGAAAAATCCTGGGGCTGCGCTGACTCCAAACTGGAGGCAGTTGCATTTGAATGCACTCTTGTGGGTGACAATCGTTTGTGCTTCTGCCGTTTTTTCGTCTACTGGCAGCTGCTGGTAAGCCTAGGCCAGGTCCAGTTTGGCAAAAATTGAGCCAGTCCCTAGTGAATGCAGCAGATGTTGCACCGCTGGGACTGGCTATGCACTCTGGGACAACGCCTTATTGATCGTGCACTTATAGTCATTGCAGATCCGCACTGATCCATCATGCTTCATTGGGGTCACAATGGGGGTCTCCCATGCAGCATGATCGATACGTTACAATACGCCCTGGGCAATCAGCTTATCCAGCTGCACGTCTACTTTGGGCCACAAGGCAAAAGGAACCTGGAGAGGCTTTAGCCTAATTGGGGTGATTTCCTTATCTAAATTGAATGATACTGGTTTCCCCACGAATTTCCCCAGCTTACTATTGAATACTTCTTTGAACTCTTCGATGAGGGTGTCGAGTTCATTCTGCTGGATTTGGTGGATCCCTCCAATCGAGAGCCCTAGTGGCTTGAACCACTCCACTCCTAGCAGGTTCGGGTGACTGTGTTCCACGATGGTGATGGGGAGGCTGCCATGGAACTGTTTGTAGGAGACCTGGAGCAAGGTTCTTCCCAGGATGCCGATGGGGTTCCCACCAAAATCCACGAGTCTCAACCGCAAGGGCTTCACCTCTTTCTTGCTGCATGTGGGCTTCACCCACTTCAGCTGCTCCCAATCCATAATGGAGTAGATCGAGCCCGAATCTACCTCCGTTGTGCACGGTGTCCCCTCTGCTTGCAGTGTCACATGGAATTTGGTGGTACTGTCATCGCTTGTATGAGCGATGGTTGTTTGATGTACCACTCCGCTGCGGAAGAATTTGTCGTCCCCGTGGAAAGAGGACCGTTTGGATGCCCTCTAGTGTTCTTTCCGGTTTTCGCGGTTTCAGAGTCTGGCTGGTTCAGGGGCTGGGGCTGGTGCTCTGCAGGCCCCTCTTCAAGCAATGTCAGCAGGAGGCATCTCTCCATCTGCAGCTTTCCCTGGCATGGTCTCCTCTGCAGCTGCCGCAGCGCTCCCCCCGATCACCATTTTGAGCGGTTTCCCACCTTGGGGGTCTGAAGACTTTGTGGACAGCCATCTCTTCATCCGATTCGGAAGCAGCGGTGGAGTCATCCGTGGAACTTCGCAGCGTCTTATGGATTTTGTGGATCCCTCTTGCCTTTAACATCGCGGCTGCCACTTTTTCTGACGTTTCCGCCGCTGTGGCCTCCTCAATGACTTCTTTTAGCAGGATTCTCTTGTGGCTCAAGAACTTCTTCTGGAGGGCTACATCTTTCATCCCGAAGACAATGCGGTCAGGGATAGCATTGTCCACGTTGTCAAACTCGCAATTTGCTGCGATTTGACGGAGGGCAGCCACTAAATCCTTTATGGGTTCACCATCCTGCTGGTTCCTCTGGTGGAAGGTGAACCGGTTGGCGATTGGTGTGCCGGTGGGTGCGTAGTGCTCCTGCAGGATCACTTGAAGGTCAGCCCAGGACATTTCCTCAATGTCCCTGGGTGCCACGAGGTCGATGGCCATCTCCAGAACCTCGGAGCCACAGTGAGACAGGAAGAGGACTCTCTTGAGGTCGTCGTCCAGGTCCTGGTAGCTGTTCCCCCAGAGGAACTGGCAAAACTGGACCATGTAGGATCTCCATTTCTCCTGTCCGGGGTTGAATGGGGCCAGCGAGACGATCGGAGCTTGCAGTGATGCCATGCTTCGGTCTGCCGTGGTTGAGTGACTTCAGCTCCAGTCAGCTCTTTTTATTCGGGTGGCATTCGTGCCACGCAGTTGTCACTCAGGTTCTCTTGGTCCCTCATCGCCAGTGTTGGATCAGGCGCAGGAAAGAAGATGCGACCAGCTCAGGTGCATTCAGTACTTTATTTAAGGCTGAAATAGACTGGCGCTGCGCTGCCAGAGCACTCCTTATATTCGCTCCGGCAGTCACACTGCCTACTGACAGATATTTGAATTTACCGCCAGTGGATTTGTCCAATCCCCGGCGGATGTTCTTACAAGGACATAACACTTCATGTTTTAGTATCTAGGCCTTTAATCTGTTGTGGCTCCGTTGCCTGAGCCTGTGTCATTGGCAGGAGAGGACTCTGAGAGTGAGGGAGAGGAGTTGGCAAGGCCTCCTTCTCCAGGACCCTCCTCTTTGGCAATGCCTCTGGAGGACACCAAAGGGCAAGAGATAGGCTCAGAGTCAAGCACGTCCCCGCAGCCACAGGTGGACAGCGACGAAGGAGATAAGTACTGGCTGGACCCTCGTCAGCGTCGCAGAGACAAATGTGCACAGCAAAAGGGAAGGCGTGCTTGTGATAGCTGACTCACTGGACCACACCCCACAGGCTAAAAAAGGGGGTGAGTTAGCCATTCAGACTCTGTGATGGACAAAACTAATTCCTTGGAGTCACTTTGCATCTCGGCTTCAGATTTATTCCTGGACAATTGTTGTGGTGTGTATTTTCTTCTATGTTGATAAAAGGTCTTGGCAAGCAGCTGCTGGGATTGCTGCCAAGGCAACCAATTAGTCCGATAAGACATTATTGGACTAATTGGTTGCCTGCCAGTTGATTTAACCCCCGGCTGTCTGTCTGAGTGTGTGTGTGTGGGACGGGGACAGAATATAATCATTTTAATTGCTCTTTGCTCTTTTTTCAAAGTCTCAACCTCTTTTTTGTAATTTGGTGACCAAAACTGGATGCAATATTCCAGGTGTGGACTTACTAAGGCTTTATAAAGCAGTACGTGATTTATTCACATGATTTTGACTCTATGCCTATTTATACAACCAGGGGTTGTATTAACTTTTTTGGTGGCTGCTGCACATTGCAGGCTCATATTTAAGTAATCGTCTACTAGGATTCCCTCTCCCAATTACTGTTTTTGAGCCAGGTTTCGCCTACTTGTACTGTTGGTTTTTCCTGCCTAGGTATAAAACCTTTTCTTCACATTAAATTTCATGTTGTTGGATAGGTCTGTCAAGATTTTTGTTGGCTTAATCCGGCCAGTTTAGTGTCCTCTGCAAATTTGATGAGTTCCCCTATTCCTCATTTTTCCATCTGGATTACCATGAAATATTACTAATTCTTAATTGATAGTGTATGGATGAGATGCATCATAGAGAATTTTGTACTAAGGTTGACTAATTTTGATTATAATTAATAAGTAATAAAATGTTATCAGAAGATTTACACTATTTTAAAGTGTTGCTTAAACACTTGATTGCATATATGTCAGCTTTTTCAGGTAGACAGGCCAGGAAACAAGCAGCACAGGAAATATTAGAACTCCTCTATACTGACATGGGATGTAATAACATCTTAGTCTTTTCTCTTTTCCTTCCTTTTATTATCCTAGAGAGACAAAGTGGGCCAGTTCCGAGAGTCTTCTTCGCTTCTTCCTACAGTATCTTTCTGGTTTTAGCTGGTGCTTATGCAATGGCTGCCACATTCTTCCTTCAAGGCCAGCTCCATCCCCTATATCACTTCCTTTTTCAGCTCAGACTCCTGTTCTGTGCACAAAGAAAACCCTGGGCCAGTGTTATTGGAACTAACTCTCTACTTGCTTCTCACTCCCTCCCTCAACCCTGCTTGGCAGTTTCCCAGGCTGCGAGATAAATCTTGCTTGCAGGTTCAATGGAGCTGCAAAGTCCTCTATTCCCATTGCATGATGGTCTGAAATAGAGAATTTATCAGGGCAGGAAGTCCAGAGGGCCCTTCATTCTGACGTTCACAGGGATGGGACTTGGGTGAGAATTTCAGAATGAATCTTCATACAAGCCAGCTTTTGGAGATCAAACATGACTGGCTTAATTTACTTCATAAAAGGGAAAAGGCCAGTAAATGTTGAGTCCAGCATTTGGGACAACCAGGCAGAAGGCAGACACATGACGGAAAGCTACATCAAATCTCTAATCTCTAATCAACAGTGCACTACCTCAGAATTACAGGGTTCTATGTGTGTCGTAACTATTTTTTGGGAAAGGAGCCTTAAACATTTGAAAAATTGTACTGGTTACCCCATTGTACGTAGAATGAAAAATTTTGGTATGTGAGCCTACCAGCAAATAGTGCATGCAAGGAAAAAAAATGAGGCCGATGGTGACTCATCTTGGGGTCATACTGGAGGCTCCGAATATCAGATAGAACCTTGTCATACTAAGTTACACCATAAAAATGAGAATTACAAAGTTTAATGAAAAAAATATTTTAAAAAAGCACTGAATTCAACTTGATATTAACTTGAATTTGTTTTTGTGACCATAAAATGCTTGTAAATTACTATTTGAAGGTTCAGCATTAAATGTAAGAATGTAAATGCATGTCTTAATATTGAGAATTACTATTTAACTCCCATTTTGCATAATGGTTTATTCAAAATGGTGCAGTAATATTCATTATCGACTTTAGGCAAGGGTTAGGGTTAGAATGCCACCACCTTTCGCTTTCTTCCTTCTCCCACCACGGCGGGGTAGCTTTGGGCAGGGGAGGGACACTCTGTAGCCAGGCGGGATGAGAGGGTGGTGAGAGTGGTGGTGACGGCCCCTTCCACATGCAGCACATGGAAGCAATGAAGGCAGGCAAGGTGGCCCCGGCACACCTGTTGCTGTGGGGGCATGGTGATTGCTCGGCCAGGGTGGCCTCAGCTGGAGCAGCATTTGTCCATGCCACCGCCCAGGCCAAAGGGAAAGCACCACGGGCTCGGTGGTGGCGCGGCTAGGCCTCGTGAAGGCAGGCAGCAGCAGTGAAGCGGGCAAGGTGGCCCTGGCACGCATGTTGCTTGGGCTCTGCTGCCATCCTGGAACTGCACCATGCCGGAGAGTTCTGTGTGGCCATGGTGCGATGGATGTGTGTGTATGTGCATGAGGAAAAGAGGTGACGGCAAAGCCCTGTCACCCGGGAAAGAACCATGGAAGGACACATCACATGGCTATTTTTGCTGTCAGCTTCTTGGTGCTCTTAAAGTCAATCTTGAAGAGCTGGAACAGGTTTCCTTAGATTGCTGATGCTCCCAACAATGAGTTTGGTGGCGATCTAAGGAAATGTGTTCCAACTCTTCAAGATTGACTTTAAGAGTACCAAGAAGCTGACAGCAAAAGTAGTGGCAGCAGGGGCGACAGGGGCATGTGTGTATGTCCCTTCGCAAGGACTTGGAGGTAGACACCGACCCTCTGAGTAAAAGAAGCGGCGAAGCCCTGTCACCAGGGAGAGGAGGACCACAGAGGGACACACACATATGGCCGTCACCCCCCACTGCCGCTACTTTTGCTGTCGGCTTCTCGACGCTCTTAAAGTCGATCTTGAAGAGCTGAAACAAGTTTCCTTAGAACCTCCCAACAATGAGTTTGGCAGCGTGGAAGACAGGCATGCATGGCAGGGCTATGGGGAAGGGAGTTGGCTGCTAGCTTCCCTGCAGCCCTGCCATGCTTGCGTGCCATCCACGTGGCCTTCCTCTTGCAAGCTGGCCATGGGAAGGCTGCGTGGAAGGCAGGGAAACATGGCAGGGCTGTGGGCTGTGGACTGGTTTGGGGGTGTGACCAGCCAGCGATTGCCACCAGTTCGGTAAACCAGTCCCAATCTCCACTACCAGTCCTCCTGAACCAGTCTGTATCGGTAGCATTTCACACCTGACTTTAGGCATCCATTTGAGCATACTTTCTATGTCATCTTGTTTTGCTTTGGATAGTGTGTCTTAGAGTTACAGGTACACACTCAATGGCTGTTGAGGACTACCTGCACTTCAAGGCTCCACCATAGAAGAAAGAGGTGGGTCTGCAGCGGACAGGAGGCTACTAGGAAGGGGGTCAAGGGTCAAGAGAGCTTTCCCCCATTCTTCATCTTCACCCATTAAAACATAACACTATAACAATTCTTCCCAATTTTGTGAAGTGCCTTGTCCTACTCATATCTCAGCTGATTATCAATTCATCTCAAAAATGTTAAATCAGAGCTTAAGTGTTAAGTGTTGAGTCAGAGCCCTCCTGGCACAGCTGCCATCTACTTTTCAAACATTTCAGCTCCACTAAATCATCCTGCCCAGGAAATAACAGGTAAAGCCATTTTGATTGAATTTCAGAGATGGCAAAACTGATGACTTTGATGAAAGACAAAAGCTTTGTTTCCACAAGGAGTCCACTTTTGGACTTCTTGAGAAAGATGAAGTTTTGATTTTAGGATTAGATGATGTGTTATGATTATAAAAATATGTTTTTATTAGATTTGTATGCTGTACATTTTTATGTTTAAGCTTAGAGTGAGAGGTTATCCTGTTACACAATTCTGTTATTTTGACTTTAATTTGTATATATGATTATTTTTGTTTTTGTATCTATACTAAAGCAAGTCAGGCATCAACATTTTTCCTTTTTTGCTCAATTTTTGCTCCATTTTTAAATCTCCTGCCTCCCCAATTTTTTCTTTTCTGTTGTTTGGTATTTTATCTTTGAAACATAGTAAGTTAAATTAAAAAACTATTTTCTATTGAAATTGGCTATAATAGCAGAATCTTGCAAGACTGACTACCCTGCTCCTTATACATCTTATGCTGAATTAGGGAGGCCTCTGCCCAAACTGCTTTTCAATTATCTGTTATCCTGGACTTTAAAAAAACAAAACATTTCAGCCTTGTTTGGATAGGCAGCAGCTTCTGCATAAGTCCATCAAGATCATCTTTGCTCTCTACAAGCAGCAGTGAGAGTCTAGGAAGACCACCAGGTTGCATCCAAGGGAGAGCTTCCCTTGGATGCTGATGTAGTGATGGATCCAGCCCAATAACTTAACAGGACAATTTGTATTTCTTAAATTGATGTTTTATTGCAGGCCTAGATAGTCCCTAAGCCCTTGGTATCAAAGGTCACTGACCTTGATCCTTTCTCCTTCAGGTATACATCTGGAACAACTGGAATACCACGGGGTGGGAGCCTATATACCCGGGAGGTGTGGCCAGAAGGTAAGGTGTAGCTATGGAGATGATGGGGTGTGTGTGTATTGGATTAACCCTTGTGATGCCATGTGCCTACGATGGTAAAACAGTTAGGCATTTACCCTGACAGAACGCCCTCTAAATGTCTAACTGTGCTTGGGTATGTTTGGTTTACATGTATACATTCATGCATGGTTACACATATAAACACATATTTTTGACATTAAGTATGCGTGTTGCTTAAGTGGTAAGGGTTTCGTGAGTATGTCTGCGGTCTGTTCCTCGGTGTCGCAGTGCACTGCCTTAATGAAGCCTATCTCTGAAAACTGCCTGATGTGTTTGCATTTTATGTCAATATGCCTAGACTGTTGACCTATGGCATCAGCCTTTGAAATTTCTATTGTGGCCTTGTTGTCCTGGTGGATGATTATTGGGTATGAGGGCTCAGTCCAAATATCGTTGAGCAGGTCATCGAACCATACTAGGTTGTTTGCAGCCTTGGATAGACAGACAAATTCCGCTTCAGTGGTTGAGGTGGCAACGAGTTTCTGCTTCCCTGTGTACCAATGGATGGGACAGTTGTTGAGTAGCAGTACATAGCCGGAGGTGCTTCTCCTGCTTTTTATGTCCCCTGCCCAATCAGCATCAGTGTAGCAGGTTAGTTTTGGTTTATCTGATATGTCTGGTTCCAAGCAGAGTTGCACATTTATACTGAATTTCAGGTACCTGAGTAGTCTTTTGATGGCGTTCCAGTGAGATACGATGGGGTTGCTTATGTGTCTGGATAGAAGGTTGACGGCTAAGGCAATGTCAGGCCTGGTCCAATTGGCTATGTACAGCAGTGACCGAATGGTGGACATGTACAATCTGTTGTCATTGAATGGTTCTGATTCATCGTACATGCTTTTCAGGAACTCTGGTTGCATGGGTGTTTCACTAGGCTTTGCCTCTGACATGTTGCATTTTGATAGCAATTCGATGATTTTATCCTTTTGGGAGAGCCTGATTCCTTTGTTGGTTTTGGTTACATGGACTCCTAGATACTTGTCAATCCTGCCTAGCGATTTCAAGGTGAAGTGGCTACCCAATTCAGTGGCGAATTTTTCACATCTGTCCTTATGTTTGCTTAGGTATAGAATATTGTCCACATAAACAAGTATGCCTTCGAATAAGTTATTTTCTCTCTTTGTGAATAGGCACTTGTCAGCTGAGGTGGTTTCAAAACCCATGGACCTTAGGGCCTTGGCTAGGCAGTCATACCACCTCTTGCCCGATTGCTTGAGCCCGTACAGGCTTTTGTTTAGTAGCCAGGTTTTGTTCTCCCCTTTGTCATACCTGGGTGGTGCTTTAACATAGATCTCTTTGTCCAATTCTGCGTGGAGGTATGCAGTCTGTACATCAAATTGGAACACCTCAAGTCCCAGGATGGTGGCCACCACCAGGGCGCTCTTGACACTTTCAGCTCTGACAGTGGGTGAATATGTGTCAGTGTAATCTTCGGGATACCTCTGGACGAAACCTTGGGCAACCAGCCTCGCCTTGTACAGGGCCTTGTTGTCCTCCAGTGTTTTGACCCTGAATACCCATTTGGTCCCTATTGGCTTTTTGTTTTCTGGGACTTGAGCGGGCAAGTATACATGTAGTTCTTTGAGGCTCTCCATCTCCTTCTCCATGGCTGATATCCATTTTTCTTTTTCCTCTTGGGGAAGGCCAAGAATGTCCTCATATGAATTGGGTGTGATCTGATTGTTGTGGATGGTCATGACATAATCTTCTAACCTCTTGGGTAGTTTGTTTCTGTTTTCTCTGATTGGTCTGCTAGGAGGTGGGTCGGTTTCTTGCATGTGGTCTGCCTCTCTGTTTGTAAGGCAATCTAGTTTTAGAGATGGGTGCCCTTCTTTCCATTCTTTGGTATTTATTTTGTGATGGTTGGTTCTGGGTGTTTCTATTTTCTCTCCCTTCTGGTCATGTTTGGGTGTGTTCTTGTTGGTGAGGACTTCATTTGAGTGAACCCTTGACTAGTTTGAGTGTTCGTGGAAATCAGCAGATCTGGACACGATGAACCTATTGTTATTATCAATGAACCTATACCCTTTTGTGCCCGGTTCGTAACCCATGAACCTCAGTCTTTTTGATATTTTCTCCCCCTTCTTTCTCAGTTGTCTGGGGATGTGCACATCAGCTGGTGCGCCGAATGTGTGTAGGTGGGATATGTTGGGTTTTCTTTTGTAAAGCATCTCGTATGGGGTCTTGTTGATGGAGCTTGACCACAGTCTATTCAGGGTGTAGTTGGAGTAATGCAATGCTTCTGACCAAAAATGCTGCCCCATCCCTGCATCCTCCAAGGCGCACCTCATCATTGTTTGTAGCACCCCATTTTTTCTCTCTGCACCCCATTCTGGAAAGGTGAGAATGGCGAAGAAGTGTAATGCGCTATGCCCTGCTCCCTCAACCACCTTGTGAAGTCCTTGGCCATAAATTCCGAACCCCTATCTGTCATTTGTCTTATTTTCATGTTGTGTTGTAGTTCTATTCTTTTGTGGAATTCCCTAAATCTTTTGAGCACCTCGTTTTTGTGTCTGAGAGAATAGACATATCCATACCTGGTAAAGTCATCCACAATGGTGAGAAAGAATCTTTTTCTATGTCTAATGGATGGCCTCAAAGGCCCTACCAAGTCCATATGTACCAATTGAAATGGGAATTCTGTGGTTCGTTCTGACCTTTTGGGTTTGGCTTTGACTCTGATATTTGACCGTTTACAGATTGAACACTCCAAGTAGTTATCACAGTTTTTTACTCTGAGCCCTTTGGTACACTTAGGCATTTTTTTAACAATTGGAAAGCTGATGTGTCCCAGCCTTCTATAAAGAAGATGGGCGCAATTATCATGCATCGGTTTCCCTATGGATACAGAGTTGTTGACACTTTGTTTACATTTGTTTGCTCCCTGTTGCACCCCTGTGTTTCTTTCTATCTCAAGGTCGGTGCTAGTGTTTATGCTTCCCTCCTTTCTTGTGTTGGGTGTGAAGTAAGGTAGTCCCTCTTGCATGGTTATTCTTCCTATTTCTTTTCCCTGCTTAACTATGTAGGCCTTTCCATCCCTGAACGTTACTTCAATGTCTGTGTTCAGTGTTAGTTTGTTAATGGCCAGCACGTTGTGGGGTATTTCCGGTACATACAATACCCCCTCTACGTTCCCTACTTATGGTATGTGGGTGTTCCCTTCCCCTAATAATTGAACCTTGCTTTGGTTGGTTACCTTCAGCTCGAAGTCTACTTCGGAGAGTGATTCTAGTATTTTTGAGTCACAGGTCATGTGATTTGAGGCCCCTGAGTCCAGAAGCCATGTGTCCCTGTCTATCCTATGAGTGGTGTTTGAGTGGTCATGTTTGAGCCCATACATGGGATCTGGGTTGCTGTCTCTAGAGCTGTCCCTTTGTTCGTGATGCCTTCTGGCATTGGGGGACCACCCTCACCCTTTCTTTCTTATGTGCCTGCGTTCAGGTGATCGCCCCCCTCTATTGTCATTGTATCTCCTATCCCTGTTGTTTCTGGGACAGTTCCTTTTTATGTGATTCTTGGACCCGCAGGAGTAACACTCTGGAGTGTTCCCTATTCTATCTTGGAATTCAACCTTCCTGTTTGGTCTGATATCCCTCCTGGCTAGGTGGCGATCCCTTCTCAAATTGTCCTCTGCAATGAGCTTATTTGTTAATGTGCCTAGTGAGAGGTATTGCAGACTGAGGCTGTCTAACTGTGTCATGAAGTTGTTCCAGCTGCTGTCTAAGGAATTAATTATAACACTCATCATGCTCTCTTCAGTAATTATTTCTCCCCTTTGCATGAGCTCTGTCCTTGTTGCATTCAGCCTAAGTATGTGCTCACTCATGGGGACCCCTTGCTTATGCCTAGCGGAATGAAACTCCCTAGATATCCTTGTGGTAGTGGCCCTACTCTGGCTGTAAAACATGCCACATAATTTTTGTACAATTTCAAATACAGTTAGGTTATCATCAATGGTAGGATACATTGTGGAAGGGATGGTAGTTAACATGATACAAAATGCTTTATGGTGAATATTGTCAATTTCTAGTGGCCAGGGTTTCTGTGGGGGTCTCTGGATTAGAAACAGTGCATTTTCCCTCATAAGAGCAATTTGTAATTGTTGACTCCATTCTATGATGTTACCCCCATCTAGTTGTAATTTTGGTAGGTTAGCATAGATAGTTCCAAAACTGCTATTATAATTACTTACTGGGGGTAGCTGTCCATGGTCCATAGTGTGATTGAACTCACAAAATAAGGCTTTGGGATGTCTGTTGCAAGTCTGTACTGATTTGTTTCTATGTGTCTTGCTTCTCTTGTTGCAGGCAGCGACTGGGCATACGCGAAGGCCATTTCGCGCTGGAGGCCATGGAGTGAGGATCCTGTTGCTGTTGCTCCCAGGCCTAGACCTAGGCTTGCCGGTGGGAGGCTGGACTCACCCCTGGAGAGTCCGGAGTCCCCTCTGGGCGGCGGACACCACTGCTGGGCGGTTGGGTGAGGGAGAAGGTGAGGTGAGGTGGTCCCAGGTTGAGGACTTCCGAAGGTCGGCGGCGTGACGGTGGCGGACATAAGTCGAGGACTTCTCGCATTTGGCGGTGCAGCGGTGGCGATGGCGGCTGGTCCGGTTTCGTGCCCGCTTGTCTCCGGTCGGGTGAAGGAGTATGGTGGGGGTCGTGGGACTGGTGAGTAGCCGGTTCTTCTCCCCGTTCTTTGGTCTTGTGTCATTTGTGCGGCAGATCCTGGGTTTGAGTCCTGCGGTTGATTGTTCCTGCAGGTGAATAGGTTCTGGCGCCCTCTCTCAGTGTGAGTGGCCTCTCCGGATGGCTGAGGGTCAGCTGTCTTGTAGGTGTTGATTGTTCTGATGCCCTTTTGGGGTTCAGGATTTCCTTTTTGATTTTTGGCTGCTGCGGGAGGCTCAAAAGCGGAGCTGAACGCTACAGTCAGCGTCTCGATTGCCTTTTGGACTTCGAGATCGGTAGGCGATCTCCTGTTTGGGCTTGCTTCATTTTTGTGGTTGCTCTCTGGGTGCCCCTTGTCTTTTTCGAGGTTCGGGCTGTTTCACGTCAGGAAATTCAAATCCTGGCTTCCTATTGGCTGGTGGCCATTCCAAGATGGCCACTGGGAAGAAGCCGCGAAAAAGGTTTCAGCCAGCTCGAGGTCATCCTACCTTTTTCCTGTGTCGTTTCTTTCTCGCTTGTCTCTGGGGCCTTGATTGCTGCTCCTTGTTGCTCGAGGAGGTTCTGGAGTTTCGCGATGAGGTTTTCTTTGTCGTTAATCATTTCCATCAGTTTCAGGATGGAGAGTTTAAACTTATTTATTTTCTTCATTGTCTTTTCTTCTAGGTTGATGGCCTTTTCTTGCGGTCTCTCCTCATCAGAGTGGGAATCCATGCTGGAGTCCAGCTCGCTCTCCACTGGCATTTCTTCTGCTGCAGTTCCCTTGGATGCCAGCTGTGCAGCCATCTTCTTGGTGAGTGCCCTTGTCTGTACTCTGTTTCTTCAAGTTGGTTGCTGGGTTCAGTCATTACTTGGAGTTATGGGCTAACCATCCTCTGCTACCATTTGATGTAGTGATGGATCCAGCCCAATAACTTACAGGACAATTTGTATTTCTTAAATTGATGTTTTATTGCAGGCCTAGATAGTCCCTAGGCCCTTGGTATCAAAGGTCACTGACCTTGATCCTTTCTCCTTCAGCTATACATCCGGAATAACTGGAATACCATGTGGTGGGAGCCTATATACTCGGGAGGTGTGGCCAGAAGGTAAGGTGTGGCTATGGAGGTGATGGTGTGTGTGTGCGTGTGTGTGTGTGTGTGTGTGTGTGTATTGGATTAACCCTTGTGATGCTGTGTGCCTACAATGGTAAAATAGTTAGGCATTTACCCTAACAGATGCAACCTGGAATGCAACTTGGAAGCATGGAGGCTTCCTGGATCCGGTGTCTCCTCATGAGGACCAGCTGTCCGGAGCACCTATGGTGATCTCAAGTCCTCCCCTTGTCTGGAGAGGAATTATGAAAGAGACTATCTACTCACTGGCTTTATAGTCTATCATGATAGTCGATCCACTTCTTGTGGAGTCAACTTCAGTCCACCGTTTCCTCCCCAGAAGTCCACAGATTTGATCCACAGACACTCTCACTAAGGCTGAACCCAAGTCTGTTTCACCTCATCCAAGCCTGATAAATTCCAGGCAAAAGGGACTTGTTTGGCATGGGGTAAAGATAACATCTAGATATCACTGATGACACCTGACCTCCTGTTAACTTTCTCAGGTAGACGAGATAGCAAGCAGGAGTAAATGGATTAATTCTACTGTACTGTAAGGCTACATTAACAGTCTTGCAAAGTCTGAAAGTATAAATATCTCACTGCCTCTTTACAGCTGGAAACATTACAGAGTATCTTTTTTGAGTTTCTTTCTTTGCCTGTCGGGCAGCTGAGGGCTCCTTCTCCCATCTCATCATTCCCTAGGTGGGATCTCTTCCATATCTCCCATGGCTGTCCTCACATATTCATTCCAGGAAAGGAGTTCATCTGACAGCATCATGTATTGTAGATGTTAAACAGAAAGTGGAGAGGAGAGTGCTTTGTTTCTGTAGGTATCCAGACTCAGTCTCTTTCCTAAGGAAGAGAATAACCATCACCAAAGTGCCCCCCCCCCATTTCTACAGGCACTCCAGAAGAATACTGTGATTAGTGATATTAAAGCTACTGACCCTAACCCTATCCCTTCATGGATTACTGTCTTGTCATGACAAAGGGGCTTGCGTAGCTCAATGAAACTATGAGCTTCAGGGCCACCCAAGACGGACAGGTCATAGCAGAGTTCTGACAAAATGTGATCCACTGGAGTGAGCCCACTCCAGTATCTTTCCCATGAAAACCCCATGGACAGTACCAAAAGGAAAAAAGATATGATGCTGGAAGATGAGCCCCTCAAGTCAGAAGATGTCCAGTATGCTACTGGGGAAGAGCAGAGGGCTAGTATTAGTAGCGCCAGAAAGAGTGAAGCGACTGGGCCAAAGCCAAAATGACACTCAGCTGTGGATATATCTGGTGGTGAAAGAAAAGTCCAATGCTGTAAAGATCTATTTTCCATAGGAACCTGGAATGTAAGATCCATGAATCAAGGCAAGTTGGACATGGTCAAACAAGAGATGACAAGACTGAACATCGACATCTTAGGAATCAGAGAACTAAAATGGACAAGAATGTCCATTTAATTCACCCATTCCTGTGGGCAAAATCCCTTGGAAAAAATAGAGTAGTCTTCATGTTATGTTTGTTTGTTATGTTTATTATATTTATATACCGCCCTTCTCCCGAAGGACTCGGGCAGTGAACAGCCAGCAAATAAAATACAAAAATACAAAATTTAAAACAGTATTAAAATCCAATTAAATCAATTTGGCCCATAGTTAAAAGCCCTATATTAAACCCCCTAATTTTAATAATTGAATTAAAACAGTTTTTTTTAAAGAGTAGGTCAGGCCAGCCCGGCTTGATGAAACAAAAACGTCTTTAGGGCAGTTCGGAAAGCGCATAGGTCAAGGATCCGCCGTATCTCTGGGAACAACTCATTCCAGAGGGTAGGTGCCCTCACGGAGAATGCTTTCCCCCTGGGGGCCACCAGCCAGCATTGTCTGGCTGACAGCACCCTGAGGAGGCCTTCTCTGTGGGAGCGTACTGGTCGGTGGGAGGCTACCGGTGGCAGAAGACAGTCTTGTAAGTACCCGGATCCTAAGCCATGGAAGTGGTAACCAATACCTTGAAGCGCACCCAGAAGACCACTGGGAGCCAGGGCAGCTCGCTCAGGAGAGGTGTTACATGGTAGCGCCCAGTCGCCCCCATAACCACCCGCGCGGCCGCATTCTGGACCAGTTGGAGCCTCTTGGTGCTCCTCAAGGGCAGCCCCATGTAGAGAGCATTGCAGTAGTTCAGGCAGGACGTGATGAGGACATGAGTGACTGTGCGTAAGGCATCCCGATCCAGAAAGGGCCGCAACTGGTGAATCAGGTGAACCTGATAGAAGGCCCCCCTGGCCCAGCCGTCATGTATTCTTCCAAGGACAGTCGTGTATCCAGGAGGATGCCCAAGTTGCGAGCCCTCTCTGTGGGGGCCAGCGACTCGCTCCCAAGGGTCAGTGCTGGTACCAACTGACTCTATCAGGATGCTGGAAGCCACAGCCACTTGGTCTTGGATGGGTTGAGCCTGAGCCTGTTTCTCCCGATCCAGATCTGCACGTCTTCGGGGCACCGGGACATCACATCAAGGGCATCATTGGGGTGGTCCGGGGTGGAGATGTACAGCTGAGTATCATCAGCATACAGATGACACTTCACCCCGAATCCACGGATGATCTCACCCAGCGGCTTCACATAAATATTGAACAGGAGGGACGAGAGAACCGACCCTTGTGGCATCCCACATACAAGGCGCCTCAAGGTCGATCTCTGTCCCCCCATCAACACAAACTGTGACTGGTCAGAGAGGAAGGAGGAGAACCACCGTAAGACAGTGCCCCCTATCCCCAACCCCTCCAATCGGTGCAGCATGATACCATGGTCGATGGTATCAAAAGCCGCCGAGAGATCTAATAGGACCAGGACAGAGGAACAACCCCTGTCCCGAGCCCTCCAGAGTTCAGCCACCAACGCTGTGCCCAGGACTGAAACCCGACTGGAACGGATCTAGATAAACCTTTTCCTCCAGGTACCTGGGAAACTGTTGCGCCACCACACTCTCAACAACCTTCGCCACAAAGCAAAGGTTGGAGACAGGACAATAATTAGCTAATACAGCTGGGTCCAGGGAAGGCTTCTTAAGGAGGGGCCTCACCACCGCCTCCTTCAAGGCGGCAAGGAAGTTACCCTCGCTCAAAGAAGCATTGATAATCCCCTGGAGCCAGCCTCATGTAACTTCCCGGGAGGTCAGTACCAGCCAGGAGAGACATGGGTCCAGTAAACATGTGGCCGTGCTAAGTCTACCCAGAATCCTGTCCACGTTCTCAGGAGCCACAGGGTCAAACTCCTCCCAAATGATATTCTCAAGGCCTGCCTCCGTCAGAGTCCAATCCTTCCCGAATCTGAGCGATTTTGTCATAGAGATATTGAACAAAGTCCTCAGCTCCCCCCTGCAAGGGGTCTTCCCTCGCTCCCTGATGGAGGAGGGAGCGGGTCATCCTAAACAGGGTGGCTGGGCGATTATCTGATGATGCGATAAGAGCAGAAAAATACTCCGATTTTGCCGCTTTTATCGCCACTAGGTAGGTCTTAAAATAAGACCTCACCAGTGTTCGGTCAGGTTGGCCCTCCAACCGCTTTCTAGGCATCTTTTCCAGCACTTCATTTCCCTAAGCTCCTCAGAAAACCAGGGATCAGCACCAGGTCAGAGGCCGCAAAGGCACGACCCGATCCAAGGCTCCGGCGGCCGCCCTATCCCAGGCGGCTACCAGGTCCTTGGTTGAATCATTTTTTTATATTTATATATTTATATATAAATATAAATATATTTATATAAAAATATATTTTTATATTTATATATAAAAAAGAATGGGATATAAAGCAAGAATTATCGGAATTAGATAAGATTTTATTAAGTAGAGAAGGTAAGACCATAAGTAAATTATATTGCTATTTGTTGGAATAAGACATGATTGAGGAACAAGTCAAAGAAACGATGATAATTTGGAGTAAATATTTGGGATGTATATATGTTATGACGGATAAATATGTATGTATAGATTAATAGACAAGTATGTATAATTGTGTAGAAATAGGATATAGATTGTTAGTATGATGTTATGTATATATAACGTATAAGGTTAAAGAATTATATTATAATATTAACTTTAACATAATTTGTATTAGTTTAAAGTATTGAAAGATATTTAGAACCAGTGATGTCATATCTATGTCCAATATTTTTAATTTTATCTCTTTGATTCCGAAAGAAGATCAAGATCATAGTCAGCCAAAAAACTATAGGCCTATATCATTACTTAATACAGACTATAAGATTTTTGCTAAAATATTAGCAAACAGGTTAATGTCAGTTATGCAACAAGTGATTCACAATGACCAATCTGGTTTTATACATGGGAGACAAATGAAAAGTAATGTAAGACAAATTGTTAATATACTGGAGTATTTGGGGAAGAATAACCAAGTCCCTGCAATGCTTATATTCTTGGATGTGGAGAAAGCATTTGATCGAGTGAATTGGCAATTTCTAAAGAAAATAATACAAAAGATGCAGTTTGGAGAGTATTTTACATAATCTATTAAGGCAATATATCAGAAACAAACAGCACAAATTATAGTTAATGGTAGCTTAACAGAATCTTTCAAAATCGAAAAAGGAACAAGACAGGGGTGTCTCCTGTCTCCATTATTGTTTATTTTAACTCTGGAATTATTGCTGAACAGAATACGTGATTCAGATAATGTATAGTGTAGGGGTCTGCAGTTTGCATATGTGCAGGGATTTTCCTTTTTTTTTTTTCAATTTTTATTTATATATACAGACTAAACAAACAATAAAACAGTAAAACAAACTAAACAATAAAACAGTAAAACATACAAAACATAAACGTATAAACACAAAATCACAAAATCAAATATTTATCCAAATTTTTGCAACTGTAGTCTGTAATCTTGTTTCATAATTTAACTCCTCCTTATTTGGTCTTTCCCTTCTATCTATCTTTCTGATTTATTATTGACTTGTGTGTGTACTATGTTTTCCTCTTTCTGTATTTGGTAGTTCAATTTACTTCCTGACCCTTTTTCTCTTTTCTCTTTTCCAACCAACAATACCACCTTTTCCATACTAGATAATAATCATGTTCCTCCCTATTTTGTAGTTCCTTAGTGAGTTTATCTAATTCTGCACATTCCATGGTCTTGCTAATTACCCTATCTTCTGTCGGTATCTGACTACTCTTCCAGTATTATGCGTATAGTATTCGTGCTGCTGTTATCATATGTATAATTAAATATGTTATTTCTTTTTCATATTGTCCGTTTAGTATTCCAAGTAGAAAGGTTTCTGGTCTTATTTCTATCTTTTGCTGTATGGTTTCTTCTATCTGGGATCTAATCATTTGCCAATATTGTTTTGCCATTGGGCAGGTCCACCACATATGATAGTAAGTGCCTTTATGAAGTTTGCATTTCCAGCATGTTGATAGTGTATTGGGGAACATTCTTGCTAATCTGGCTGGTGGCAGATGCCACCTATAGAACATTTTGTAGAGATTTTCTTTGTACGATACAGACATTGTCAACGTATAGTTTATTGTCCATAGTTTTTGCCATTTGTCTAGTTTGATATTGTAGCCGAAATTTTTTGACCAGGTTATCATGTTTTCTTTCACTACCTCTTCTTCTAATTTATATCCTCGTAGATAATTATAGATTTTTTTAATTAGTTTGTCTTGTGTCCCTTGCAAAATTTTGTCCAATTCAGTTTGACCTTTTTGGAATCCAAATTGAGCCAAATCTTTTTTATATCTTGATTTAATTTGTGCATATGGCCACCAGTCAATGTCTATACCCATCTCCTTCAGTTCTTGCCTTGTTCTTAGTTCCCCCATGTGGTTTAGCAGCTCTTTGTAGGTTTTCATTTTACTACTGTCCATGGCGTTTGGGTAAATCTGGGCTTCCATTGTTGACAGCCATTCCGGGATTTTATTGTAATGTACCTTTTTAATACCTTGCCATGTTTGGTATAATGATTGTCTGATTGTGTGTCTCTGGAAATAATCATGTTTTTTATCTGTGCCTTCCCAGAGGAAGGCATGCCATCCTCGCTGTAGGTCAAATCCTTCCAGACTCAGCAATCTTTGATTTTTTAGATCCGTCCATTCCTTTATCCAAATTAGTACTGATGCTTTGTAATAAGATTCCCAGTCGGGTAGTGCCAATCCTCCTCTTTCTCTTGTATCTTGTAAATGCTTTAGTTTGATTCGTGCTTTCTTCCCTTGCCATATGTAGTCAGCTATTAATTTGTTGAAGTCCTTAAAAAAGTTTTTCCCTGGTTTTATTGGAATTGCTTGGAATAAGAATAGAATCCGTGGTAGTACATTCATTTTAATTGAAGCGATCCTCCCCAAGAGTGATAATTGTAGCTTTTTCCAAATTCCTAGGTCTTTTTAAATTTGTTTTGTTAATTTATCATAATTATCTTCTCTTATTGAAGAGCTTTTATTAGTCAGCCATATTCCTAGGTATTTTACTTTCTTCGTGGTTTGTATGCCTAATTTATCTTCTAGTTGTTTTTCTTGTTGATTAGTGAGGTTCTTTGTTAATATCTTTGTTTTTTGTTTGTTGATTTTGAGACCGGCTGCTTTCCCATATTTCTCTATTTTGTTTAGCAACTTGACGCCAGATATAGTTGGTTGTTCTATAATGAATACGATATCATCAGCGAAGGCTTGGAGTTTGTATGTTTCTCGTTTGGCTCTTAGACCTATTATTTCGTTGTCTCGTCTGACTTCCTTTAAGAGGGTTTCCAAGGCCAGTATAAATAATAGGGGTGATAAGGGGCAGCCTTGTCTCACCCCTTTTGATATTGGAAATTTTTCTGTTAGGTCGCCGTTAATTGTTATTCTCGCTGTCTGTACCGAATAGATTCTTTTTATCATCTTTATAAATTTTTCTCCAAATTTCATAGCTTCCAATTGTAAGGTGAGGAATTTCCAGTTAAGATTATCGAATGCCTTTTGTGTGTCTAAGAAAATTAAGGCTGATTGTTTGTCTACATTCATTTCATAATATTCAAGTACATCAATTATTAGCCTAATGTTATTTTTTAGTTGTCTCCTTGGAATGAAACCATTTTGATCCGGGTGTATATAATCTTCAATTATTTTCTTGATTCTTTCTGCGATAATTGATGTAAACAATTTATAGTCCACATTCAACAAAGATATTGGTCTATAGTTTCGGATATGTCTACAAGATGCCTGGAGTAAATAAGGAAAAAAAGCAGTATACTTTCTACTCTAATCCACATCTATCCTGGTCTAGGATAGATATGGCATGGATGACAACGGACCTTAGGAAAGATTTAGACGAAATTGAAATATCCACAAATATATGGGCAGATCATAGTCCGATAAAAATAACTTGGAAAGGACATCGAATAAAAAAGAGGTGGATGATGAACACTGAAATCCTAAAAGATAAGGATTATATACAAACAATAGAAAAAGAAATGAAAATTTTCTTCGAAATTAATAAAAAAGAGCAAACTTCCACCCAAAACCTCTGGGATACGGCGAAAGCTTACATAAGAGGGCTGACAATAGCGTATGTAGCGAAGAAAAACAAAAAACAATGGCAGAGAAGAGAGAAATGTCTGAAAGAACTTAAGGAATACGAACACGAGTTACAGAAGGAACCCCAAAATAAAAGAATTAAAGAAAAAATAAATTTGATAAAACACAAAATAAATTTGAATACACAGATAGAAATAGCCAGGAAAATTAAACTAGTGAAACAAAATTACTTCGAACATGCCAACAAGACAGGGCGATGGCTGGCATACAGACTGAAAAAAGAAAAAGAAAAACGGACCATTCACCAACTTAAAGACAATACTGGAGAGATACAATATAGAAATAAAGATAAAAAGGATATAGCAAGAGCATTCTTTCAAAAATTATATGAACAAGAGGAACCCCCAGAAGAAGAATTAGACAATACCTAAGGGAAGCCGAAATCAAAGAATTAGAAGAGACGCACAGAGACGCTTTGGACAGACCAATTACAATGATAGAACTTATTGAGGTGAAGAAAAAACAAAAAATAAATAAGTCCCCGGGACCTGATGGAATACCAGTGGAGTTCTATAAAAATTGTCAACAATCGGTGGATGAAACCCTGCTTGAAGTATTTAATGATGCAATTATGGAAACCAAAATTCCGAATTCCTGGACAGAGGCTATTATTACACTAATACCCAAAGAAGAAACAGATCATGTGCAGGGATTTTCCTATCTTGGATAGCAAACCTCAGATAAAGGAGGTTATTTGCACGTAAGCATTAAGACCCTAACTCTGTAAATAAAAGGAACAGCAGGAGAGGAAATGAGATATATTTGTATTAGACTTTAATTAAAGTCTAACATTATAAGTGCTTAAGCAAAGCAGTAATGTTAACCAAAAGACTCTAGATTCTGTGAGCCAATGAGATGCTGCCAAGTACATTGTAACTTGTAAATAACAAACTATATAATGTCACTATGTAAGACAATAAAATCACCACATACATCTTCAACCTTTGTGTGTGTGTGTTTGGTCACTCTACAAGTGGCAAATGGAACAGGGACCCTAACTTTGTCCAGCAAGGACTTTGGTGCACCAACAGCCTTCGTGGCTTCTTCAACCTGCTAAAGGTTTCTGTAAGTATTGGGGCCTCACTTTCTGAGGGACAAAGAAAGCATGCTGAAGAATTCAATTATTTACTTAAGAAAAATCACATTGATGTGCCATAAAGTAGTCTCTTAAGGCTGGTCCAGGAGATTGTGTTTATGGTACCCAGAAAAGGGATCTTTAAGATTATCTGATTGGGAAAACATTGGGAAAGTTTAACATACTGAACCAAGAGCTAAGGTAGAGATTTTGTAAGTATGGCATTTATGTAGATATGCAGTGGAAAAATTTGGAATTGCTGAACTGTCTCTTTTAACTCCTTCACCTCTAAGTTATTCCAATGCAGTTTTCTGTCCTCCTTCCTCTCCAGAATATGTGACTTTGCCTCCTTCAGGGGTGCCTTGTAGTCCCTGGTGTTATTAATTCTGATTACACTAGAACTCTTTTTATTCGGGCTTGGGTGAATCTTCCTAAAACTATTCCTGATCAATCCTCTATTGCTCAATCTTCTCTGTTACTTCCTTTCTTAATTCTCTATTTGAATAAGCAACCTTTTCAAGGGTTGCTTGACACTGAAGTTTGGCAAAACATACAAGAGATTCAATTCTCCACAGCAGCTGGTAAATCCTTTGCCCTGCAACCTTATATTTTGTTATTCATTTGGGGTCGGAACCTCAAACCTTTTTTAAATACGAAATTGATTTTGGATGATGGCTCTCTACTGCCCCCGTGTGGTGTTTCTAATAATAGCATGCCAATCAAACAATATCATTGGTGTGTTTTAGCACAGGGCATGCTTAATTCTCCTACTTTGTGCCAGTATTTTGTGGACAATGCACTGCAGCCATTTCGTGAGAAATTTCCATTTTATTATGGATGATATTTTAATAGCTGCTCCTCAGTTTGATTCTACAGCCCTTCTGCAGGAATTAAAAACTGTTGTTGCATAGAAGGGGTTGTTTATTGCAGATGATAAAATTCAGAAAACCGAACCTTACTTATACTTGGGTCATAGATTACTGAAAGCTTCTTCCATTCCAGTATTGCCTGACTTAAAAGTACAAAAGCCTTATACTTTAGTTCAATGGCAAAAGTTGCTAGGCATTATTAACTGGGCTAGGCCTTTCTTCTGCATAACAACTGGTGATATGTTACCTCTATTCCAACCCTTAAAATGAGCACAATCCCTGGTGACACAGTTCATTTGATGAATGATCAAAAAAGGTGCTTACAGCTCATCTTGGACAATGTGTTGACTGAATTGAGTCAGTAGAAGCAGGATTGCGCTTAGCTATTCTTCCTACTTCTCCATTGCCTACTGGGTGTTTATATACCATTAAGAGAACATTAAAAATAGCTATTCGTGAGTGGTTAAATTTATCTGCTACTCCACCTAGAAACATTTATCCTTACCAGTCTGCCTTAGAAGAATTGATTATAAAAGGCAGAAAGTGTACTTTGCAACTGATTGGACAGGATTTGATAGGCATTGCCTTCACATGTACAAAGATTGAGCATGATCATCTTATGATGATATCTGAAAGTTATCAGATTGCCTTCTCCAATTATCTTGGAGAAGTTTTATATTCATTACCAAAAGATCCTAGAATTGTGATAACTAGTACTCTAAACCCATCTTTTTCTACTATTTTTGTCCATACTCCTTTTATTGATGCTCTGACAATTTTTACAGATGGTTCACCAAAAAGAGGGGTGGTGGTCTGGCATGCTGACTCCCAATGGCATTCAAATTCACATCAATTCAAACTTCCACCCAGTGGGCTATTATATTAGCTTTACGTGGTTGATACACAATATGTCTACTTAGTTATGCAATCTTTGCCATTTTCTTTTTTTTATTATTAAAAAAGTTTTACAAATACAAATTTCCCCCCCATTTTTCCCCCCTCTCCCCTAACCCCTCCCTCCCCTAACCCCCCTCTCCCCTACCCCCTCCCTCCCCCAGCCCCCCTCCTCTAACCCCCCCCAGTCCCTCCCCCCCGACTTCCCCGGGTGAAATCCAAATCATACCATCATTTACTATAACGTACATTACCCTCCTACAACCCTAACCCCTATCTACGCTACAAATTTCTACATCTTAACATTCAACTGAAAACTATCTGGTACTTCCTTGTTTGATATTTGTTTTGCACATAGTCTATCCATTTCTTCCATTCTAACATATAAGTTTCTTGAGTCTGGTCCCTCAAATATGCTGATATCTTTGCCATTTCTGCAAAACTGGCCACCTTCAAAGTCCATTCTTCTATAGTAGGCATAGAGTCTTTTTTCCAGTATTGGCCAATCAGTAGTCTGGCTGCTGTAATCATGTATAATATCATTTTTGTCTCAGTCACTGAAGAATCCTTAACTATCCCCAATAAAAACAATTGAGGAGAAAATTTCAGTTTTTTCTTCAAAACATTTTGCATAACCCACCATATTTTAATCCAAAAAGCCTTCACTTTCTTGCAAGTCCACCATATATGATAATATGTAGCATCTAAGCATTTGCATCTCCAACATTTTGCCTGCACATTAGGATACATACATGATAATTTCTTGGGATCTAGATGCCACCTGGAAAACATTTTATAAAGATTTTCCCTCAAATTCTGTGACTGCGTAAATTTAACATTCTGAACCCATATTTTTTCCCATGTTTCCATCATAACTGGTTCTGCAAAATTCTGTGCCCATTTTAACATACAGTCTTTAACCAACTCATTTTCAGAATCTCTTTCTAACAAAGCATTATACACCTTTTTAATATGCATTTGGCTTTTATCTTTTATCTGTCTTACCAAATCTTCTTCATACAGCATTAAACCAGTTTTCTGATCTTCCCTCCATCTCAATTGAAGTTGATTATACTGTAACCAAGTTAAAGTTATCCCTTCTTCCAACAGTGTATTTAGTGTTTTTAATTGTAAGCTACCCCCATCATTAAAAATTACCTCTTTATATAAAATCCCCCCGAGTGACTTTATGTTTATATTCTGTGTAACATGACCAAGATTCAACCACAACGGTATTTTATAATCCAATTTAAGATGGTGCTTCTTCTATACTCTCATTAAGGAGTTTCTCAATATATGACTCTTGAATACTTTATCAACTTTACTTTCATAGAATAAATATGCATGCCACCCATGCACCAGGTCATGGCCTTCTATATTTAATATTCCAGTCTAGGGTAACAACCAGATCGTCTGCAAATGCCCTTATTCTGTAGTTCTCTTGCCTTATAACTATTCCATTCAAAATACTCGAATCTTGTATTTTATTCAGCAAAACTTCTAAAGTTAGAATAAACAACAGTGGGGATAATGGACAACCTTGTCTTGTCCCTTTCTCTATACTAAAGTTGTAGTTAAACTTCCATTGCTAATGATCTGCGCAGTTTGATCTTGATAAATTGCTGTGACAGCTTGCACAAGCTCATCCCCAAGACCCATCTTTATTAGTGTCTTTAATAGAAAGTTCCAATTAACTCGATCAAAGGCCTTCTCCGCATCCAAAAACACAAGCACTGCAGGGATCTGTTTACTCTTCTCAAGATACTCCAATAAATCTATAATTTGCCTCACATTATACTTCATATATCTGCCTTCTATAAATCCTGCTTGATCATGATGAATCACTTGTATAACTGCATTAATCTGTTGGCTAATACTTTTGCAAAAATTTTATAATCCGTATTCAGGAGGGAAATTGGTCTAAAATTTTCTGGTTTTGTGCAGCTTGTTTCCTCTTTTGATATCAACAATACAAAAGCTGCTTTCCATGAAGGAGATATTTTGCCCCCTTTTTGTATGCTACAAAATAAGTCTTTCAAGTGTTCAAGCATTTCTGCTTGGAAAGTTTTGTAATACACCGCTGTTAGGCCATCCGTCCCTGGAGCTTTAGCTGTTTTCAATTGTTTAATTGCAATAATAATCACCTCGACTGTTATTAGTTGGTTCATTCTTTCCTTTTGCTCCTTAGTAATTTTCATAACTCTCCCTTCTTCTATGTATTTATCTATAAATTCATTCTGTATAACGTCTTTGGCATATAATTTTGTATAGTAATCTAAAAAGGCTTCTTTAATTGCATTTTGTTGAAAAACTTCCTTCCCTCCATACTCAATTTTACCGATAACTCGAGAACTCTGCTGCTTCCTCAATGTATAAACCAGCCATCTGCCCAGTTTGTTAGCATTACAAACTGTGTTATGAAATAAACACATTTGCAAATTGTAAATTAGTTGCTGTTTGCTCCGCTATGAGCATTTGAAATTGTTCTTTCAGAAGTTTTATAATTTCTTGTAGTTTTTTATCTGTTATTACTTATAACAATTATAAGTAATTGTTCTTTTTTCTTTATTTCTCCTTCCATTTCTAGTCTTTTTCTTTGCTGGTTCAATTTATATCGAGAGTTCATATGTATTAGTACCCCACCCCCCGCATATAAGCCTTGCTAGTATCCCAAACAATTTCAATAGGGGTACCCTTATTCAAATTAATTTCAAAGAATTCTTTCATTTGTTTTTTAAGCTCATTTACATTCTTTTCATATCTAAACAGATTTTCATTTACTCTCCATGATCTTCTCTCGTTTTTCCCCATTACTAATTCTATCCACACTGGGCTATCATCAGTTAAAGTTCTTGGAAATATCTTCGTTTTCTTTGTCCTAGAGATTAGATCAGCTGTAATTAAAATAAAGTCAATCCTAGAGAAGGATTGATGTCTATCTGAAAAAAAGGTAAAATCCAATTCTTTTGGGTTTTGCTCTCTCCATAGATCTTTTGGTTCCAAATCTTCTTTCATATCAAAAAATATTTGTGGTAATTTAGCACGTATTGACGACTTTGCCAGACACTTCTTATCTTTTTTAATATCTATTACACCATTCCAATCTCCCATAAGCAAAATAGATCTATAGTCCCATTGCAATATTCTAGAGTATAATAACTTATAAAAATTTTCTTGTTGTTGGTTGAGCGCATAAATTCCAATCACCAATATTAATCCATTTTGTGTATTTAATTCAATCGCTAAATATCTTCCACAATCATGTGCCTCTATTATTTTGGCTGATAGTCTTTATTCACATAAATCACTATCCCATTCTTTTTCTCTAAATCTGATACTATAAATTGTGCACCTAATTTGGAATTTATCAGGTATTTTTGGTCTAGCAATCTAATATGAGTTTCTTGCAAACAGATAACATCGTTGTTAAATTGCTTCAAATAATGAAATATTTTTCTTCTCTTCTGAGGTGAATTTAATCCATTCACATTCCAAGATAAAAATGTAATTCCCATCTGTGGCCTTTTGAAGCTTTAAGAGCATTTGCTGAAGTTCCTGTTCCAATGTAGTAGTCTTTGGCCTGGCTCCTCCCATTGCTTCAGATTTCTGTGGAGTATTAACTCCATTCTTATCTTGTAGTGGCAAGGACCTCTGCTGCTGTTGTTTCTCTTGTAGTTGCTTATAAGCTGCTCTGGTGATACATTGATCTCTTGGTTCTTGTAGTTTCAGCTCCAGGTCCAGATGTCAGTGTTCCAATGCTGACATAGAAGCAATGAGGAAAAAAGTTTGTCATTTCACCTAGTAAAGCTTTTTGGTGAATTCAGTCTCCTGGGAGATGTATGGGAGGGGTGACATTCCTGTGTGCTGAAGAGACAGATAAGAGAGAGTGATCTGGAAGACAGCCAATGGGGAGCAGTGAATGAGAAAGGAATAGGAGGGGTTTTGGATAGAGGGGCCAGTACTGTCTGCATGGTTGTTGGGCACGGCTGCATCGCTCAATAAAGAGAATATTTCCTAAAGTTTGATGCTTGGAAATTAACTTTATTTTAGAGGATGAAACCGAAACTTTGACAGACAGACAGTACTGATTTTTTTCCCCCTTTCCCTCTCCGAGCCAATCTGGCCGGCCTCCAGAGCTCTGGTTCTTTGCCAGAAGTCTGGACACAGTGGAGGGAGAGCCCGGAAACCATGGCTGAAAGCCAACTCTCCACTGAAAGTTTACTTCAGGCATCTGCACTAGAAGCAAACGTGGATGCAAAGGGGGCTCAACCCCTCCCTCCTCCAGCAAAGCTGCCAGCAGAGAAGAAGAAAAATGAACCTTTGTGGGCTTTGCCAAAGCCGGCAGAAATGGAATTCCCTTTTCCAGGCGGGAAAGGTAAGAGCAAGCCTCTAAGTGAATTAGTGAGGGTGGATTGGATGTGGGACTGGCAGCAGGCCAGACAGCCGAAAGCTTCAAAGCAGCCATTCGAAAGCCCCATGGATAAGTTGAAGGAAGAGTTTGACCGTGCTGTCCGACTGGGGGAGGAGCTGTCCTGCAGGCCCAAGGAGAGGGGGAGGCCAGCCCAGCCCACTGAACTGAGTCACCATAGACAGGAGCACAGTCCTCCCCTCTCCCACACCAGAAGGAGAGATAGCCCCAGCAGGCATCCATGGATTCCCCCTCCTCCCAGCAAGCCCACCAGCCTATGTAGGGCATCACCCCCCCACCCATGAGAGATGATGAAGAATTCCAATGACATTTTGGGCAGGCTCAGAGAGGCCGCAATGGGAGGAGGGGCCACCGAGGGCAGAGCCACCCCAGTTTAGAGGGAAATTTGATGGGAATCCAGACCAGCTAGCGCAATTCCTCGATGCAGCTGAGATTTACATTGAGCGCTACGCACACCTTTACCCGTTCCCCAGGGCCCTAGTCAGTGCCATCGCAGAAGGCCTGGAGGGAGAGGCAAGGAGCTGGTCAGGGGCCCTGTACAAAAACAGGGCCGCCCAACAACAAGATGCAGATGGCTTCTTACAACTGCTGTGAGCCCATTTTGAAGAATGAGCTCATCTTCTCTATGTAGAAGATGAGCTTAGAAACCTAATGCAGAGGGGGAAGCCCATCCAAGAGCATATCCGTGAGTTCAGGAAAGTTGTTGGGACTTTACCTCCTTTGCCGGAACGACTGCTCGTGTACTTCTTTAGAACGAGCTTAGATAAACAAATCATCCAAGTGACCGCTTATCGTGATATTCCGAACCGACTCACTGACTGGTTCCGGATAGCAACACAAGTCGAGAGAGGGCTAAGGGCCAATGACATGCTAAAACAACCACAGGCAAAGGAGAAAGCCCAGCTAGACCAGGAACCGTATACCAGACGAGGAACTACAGCACCACAGGCCACCCAGAGACCACCCACCACCCGGAGCCTGCTGAGATGCTACAGATGTGGAGGAGTTGGGCATTTGGCAGCAGCGTGTGGAACCCTGGGGCCAAAAACAGAGCCCCCGGCCAAGGCACGACCGGAACAAGGGCCCAGGCACACCACCAAGACTTTCCCCGACTGCAGAAGTTTTTGCCCATCTGACTGAAAATAGGGGGAACTCAGATGATGCAAATCGACCCCCCGAACTGTATGATGGTGATGACAATTATGAAAACGACCCAATGGTGAGCGCACCCATCCACCCTTTTCTTTTCCCCATACGCCTAACAGCCCCAAAAACAGGTACCCAAGGGACTTTCCAAGCCCTAGTAGATTCGGGTTGCACGAGGTGCCTGATTAACCTACCCACAGTCCTAAAACTGGGGATCCGGGCAAAAAGGCTCCGCTACTCAATCCATTTTCAGCAAGTTGATGGATCCCTACTGGGGGGGCGGATGCCAAACATTTGACCGAGCCAGTGAAGCTGGAGCTAGCGGATCACTGGGAAATGATTCGGTTCATAATACCCCCAAGATGACCATCCCAGTCATACAGGGACTCTCCTGGCTGGACAAGTGGGGCCCCACAATCGGGTGGTAAGAAGGGACCCGCAGACTGAGGATAGCAAGGGGGCCCCACCCCCTGCCGCCACAACCAGAGAAAACGGCCCCTCCTCCCACCCAGGGGGTCCAACCCCTCCCTCTAGAGGGACAAAAGACGCCTCCAACACAGGCGCCCAACCCGTCCTGTAAAGGGACAACAGAGCAACTGGCGGCCACTTCCAGCCACTCCCATGGCCCAGACAAGATCCCAAAAGAGTACCAAGACTTGGCAGAAGTATTTAGTGAGACTGAGTGTAATGTTCTACCACCCCACTGCGAGACCAATTGCGCCATCGCAATCATCCCTGGGGCGAAACTACCTAAACCTAAGTTGTATGCTATGACACCCTGGGAAATGCAAGAAATGCGAAAATACATAGACACTAACCTACAAAGGGGTTTCATTGAGCCAGCCAAACCCCAAATAGCGGCACCAGTCTTCTTCAGAGAGAAGAAAGAACGCTCCATGCATTTAGTAGTTGACTTTTGAGGTGTCAACGGTGTCTGCGTACACAATTTATATCCCCTTCCTCTCATGAAAGACATTTTAGCCCACCTGGCCAAAGGAAAGGTTTTCACCAAACTAGACCTCCGCAAAGCCTACTACCGGATACGCATCAGGGAAGGAGACGAGTGGAAGACAGCATTCAACTGCCCCTTAGGAAGCTTCCAATTTAAGGACCTTTTGGACTACAGGGGGCGCCGGCGGTATTCATGCAACTTATAAATGAGGTGCTTCATGACCACCTTTACAAGGGGGTCCTTGTCTACCTGGATGACATTCTCATTTACACAAAAACCATAGACGAACACATACCCCTCATCCGCAAAGTGCTTGAGAAACTGCTGAAGGCGGACCTTTATGTCAAACTATCGAAATGCGAGTTCCACCAGGCATGGTTGGATTACTTGGGCTACCGAGTGTCAAATGAGAGGATAGAAATGGACCCAGCCAAAGTACAATCAGTCCTAGACTGGCGCCCCCCTCGCACCCGAAGACAACTGCAAAGCTTCCTGGGGTTCGCAAACTTCTACAGGCAATTCATCCCCTCTTTTGCGAGAATTGCCAAACCTCTAACAGACCTCTTAAAAACAGGGAGTCCGGCAACAAAACCCCACCCGGGACAACCTCTACAGTGGGACCCAGCCTGCCAACACGCATCTGAGACACTAAAAGAAATGTTTGCAAAAGAACCGATCTTAAAGCACCCCAACCCCGAACAACCCTTCGTCATCCAACCCGATGCCAGCGACGTGGCAGTGGGGGCGGTCCTATTCCAAAAAAACAGCCAAGGGAACTTACAACCCTGTGCCTACACATCCCGCAAACTCACTGACACAGAGAGATGATGGGCAGCGTGGGAAAAGAAAGCGTTCACAGTGAGGTGGGCGCTGTTAACGTGGCGACATCTGCTGGAAGGAAGCCAAACACCGTTTGAAGTTTGGACTGACCATAAAAATTTGGAGGCCCTCAAAACTCCAAGGAAGTTATCACCCAGACAGGTCTGGTGGGCCCAATATTTCAATCGTTTCAACTTCGAGCTGAAGCACATCCCAGGGGGGAAAAACTTTCTGGCCGACGCCCTCTCCCGAATGCCTCAATACAACAGTGAACGAGAGCAGGTGGTGAATGCCATCATCCCCTCTACCCAAGGAGCGGGCCAGGTAACTACCAGACGGCAGCATCGTGATCAGCAGGGCCAATCAGCGAGTGACCTAACAACAAAGCTCAAGGCAGAAACATTGACGGACCCCTGGTTCCGAGACAATCAACATCTCTTGACAAAAAGGGATGACCTAGCCTGGAAAGGAACAAAACTTTACATCCCAGAGACGCTACGCACCCTGGTCCTTAAGAGGAGCCATGAAGTTAAACCAGCGGGACATTTTGGGTTCCTAAAGACTCTGCATTTAGCACGGAGACAGTTTTGGTGGCCACACATGAGAAAAGATGTAGACAGTTATGTAAAAAGTTGTACCATCTGTGTCACGATGAAAACCCGACCAGGAAGACCCCCCGGACTGCTGCAGCCAGTAGCTGAACCATCAAGGTCATGGGAGGAGATTGCTATGGACTTCATAGTTGAACTACCCAGGAGCGGCGGAAACACGGTGATCTGGACTGTAATAGACTTATTTTCCAAACAGGCACATTTCATACCCTGTAGCGGGCTACCCTCAGCCCGCCAATTGGCAAAGCTGTTTGTGAAACACATCTACCGCCTGCATGGAGTACCCAGAAGAATCATCTCCAACCGAGGTGTCCAGTTCACAGTGAAACTTTGGAGGGAATTCCTACGATCCATAGGATCATCCCAAGGTCTCAGCTCAGCATTTCACCCGAGCACCAATGGGGGGGGGGGGCGGAGAGACTGAATGCTATGATAGAGCAGCATTTGAGGTGCTACATAGACTACCAACAGTCGAACTGGGTGGACCTCCTATCTTTTGCTGAGGTCGCGTACAACAATGCTGTCCACAATAGTACAGGACTAGCCCCATTCAAGGTAGTGAGCGGTATGGATTTTGTCCCTATGCCAGAGTATCCCAGGGAACCCCCTTCTTCAGTCAGCTTGAACGATTGGATGGCGATGTTAAGAGAATCCTGGGAGAACGTCAAGAAGGCATTAGACAAGGCAGCACAGGCTTATAAGAAGCAAGCAGATAAGCACCGAGCCCCTCAAAGACCGTTCCAAGTAGGAGAGAAGGTCTACCTCTCCACCAAGTATTTGAGACTCAAGCTTCCGACTAGGAAATTGGGCCCAAAATTCATAGGACCATTTCCTATAGTAAAAATAATCAACCCGGTCACGGTACAATTGCAGTTGCCCCGCTTACTAGGAAAGATACACTCTGTTTTTCACAGTAGTCTTCTGAAGCCTGTGGTGGGGTCAACTTTAAGGCCAGTGCCATGTGATCCCCCAGGGCCCTTGATCATTGGGGGCCAAACTCACTATGAAGTACAGCAAATTCTCGATTCGAGGTGGCCTCCAATACTTAGTTAAGTGGAAGGGTTACCCTTTGTCAGAAGCTTCCTGGGTGAAGAGCACCAACATCCAAGCTGACTGGCTCATAGCTAAATTCCATGCAGATAACCCGGGCAAGGCGGGAGGGGGTGGAACACCTCCTCAGATGGGGTGACAGCACTAACCCTGTTGTTTCTCTTGCACAGGCCTCGCTGATAAAATGAAGGGAGAGGGGCCGGATGTCAGTGTTCCAATGCTGACATAGAAGCAATGAGGAAAAAAGTTTGACATTTCACCTAGTAAAGCTTTTTGGTGAATTCAGTCTCCTGGGAGATGTATGGGAGGGGTGACATTTCTGTGTGCTGAAGAGACAGATAAGAGAGAGTGATCTGGAAGACAGCCAATGGGGAGCAGTGAATGAGAAAGGAATAGGAGGGGTTTTGGATAGAGGGGCCAGTACTGTCTGCATGGTTGTCGGGCACGGCTGCATTGCTCAATAAAGAGAATATTTCCTAAAGTTTGATGCTTGGAAATTAACTTTATTTTAGAGGATGAAACTTTTGACAGCAATGCTATTTGCCTTGTGTTCTTAGGTGATCCACTTGTGGTTTCCAGGGGGAAATCTATCAATGGTTCATCCAATAACCCCCCTCCTGTTGCTCCTTGAATTCCAGCCGCCACCTCTGCATATGTTTGCTTCCACTGCTCCTCACACTCTTGTTCAAATTCCTTCTCTTTATCACTCTCCTCTACACATGGAGATGAAGATACACGTGGAGATGCAAACCCAGTTTTTAGAACATTGAAGTAGAATTCTTTAGCTTTTAAAACAGTGTTTAGTCGATATCTTTCTCCTTGGTACCTCAATATTATGCCAACTGGAGCATCCCATCTGAATTGAATTTGCTGTTTCTTCAGCTCGTTCACCAGGAATCCAAAATCCTTTCTATCTCTTAACATCTTCGGTGGCAGCTCTTTATAGATCCCAATCTCCTTTCCATCCACTTGGACAGTAGAAACAAAAGATTTTTGCAAGATATCATTTCTTATTCTTCTGTCTGTAAAATAAATCACCACATCTCTAGGCAGCTGTCTTTGCCTTGCCACTCAAGAATTCACTCTGTAGACTTTATCAATCCTACCTAGAATATCTTCAGAATTAGTCTAACATCACTGCCAGGGCCTCTGCAGATTGCTCTCAGATCCTCTCTGTTATTCTCTTTTATTCCTCTCAGTCTTACAGCAAACTCCATAAATCTAAATTGCATCATAGTCAGTTCATTTTCAATTCTTTGGGTTTTATTCCAAATTAGCAATTTTATTATCAGCTTCCATCATTTTAGATTCCAATTCTGAACTAATTTCTCCCACTTTTTTATCAATCTGAACAACCACTTTTGACAATCCAGTCACTGCTGTCAATATATCATTTTTCATTTTGTCATACTTTTCTTGGACCACATCTTTAATCTCCTGTTGAGATTTTTCAAATTTTTTATTCAAATCTTCCATGGCTTTAGTTTGATTATTCAGAGCCCCTGCAATAAATTCCTTCAAATCCTTAAATCCAGTCTCCTGCTCTTGACTCTGAGTCTGCAAGCCTGATGGCTGCACTTTTTATTGGTGCGTAGGGGAGCCCCCCCCCTCTGCACCTTTAGGAGCTGTCTTTGTTTGCTTAGAAGCCATGCTGCTATGCAGTCTTATTCTTTCAAAAAAAGAAATCTTCCTTCCCTCTTCACCACTACAGAATCTTTTCAAAAACTTCCCCAGCTTCAGTCCAGTCTCTAAGGAATTTTTCTTCTTCTGGCAGCTTTAGTTACTTTAGTTACTTTGTAGCACGTTAGAGCACAAAAGCCCGGTAATTACTTTCACTTTCGGCTCTCTTCTCTCGTCTATAACCCAGATGCCATTTTAAAGCCACTTTCACTCTGTCTCAGTTCTTAAGTACAATAACAGGGCTATTTCAAATACTTGCAATTTTAATTTTGCAGTCCAGATTTCACCCTGCTTGTTTTTAAACTTGCTTGATCTTTGCTGTTTAAAGTTGGTCACGTCATCTGGCTCTGCCAGAGTTGTCCCGGGGTCTGGAGCTTCAGCAAACTGTTTAGAGAGCCTCTCCCTGCTTCCTCCCCAGAATTAATCCAGGGGCTTTGCAGGGGGGCTCTACCTGTGGTCGCCGGCTCTGCTCTCGCTTAACTCCAAAGCGAGAGTTTTTTCAAGCCGCCTCTCAGCTTCGGGACGGCTTTGGAGACGACGGGGTTGGTGGTCATAAAAGACTGTCCACGACGACAACGGCGCCAACCCGGAAGTCCTTTGCCATTTTCTTATTGTGCATTGTCATTAGATATAAATTTGCTAGCTTTGTTTTTGTCTCTTAAGCATCATTTGGAGAATCGACAATATCCCTTATATGTGGAGCATATACGCAGTCATACACCTTTTAACAATGCCCTAACTGAAGGTAAACACATTGCAGATGAATCCCTTAAAGAAATTGCTTCTTTATTTTCTGATCTGGTGACTAGTCATTCATATTTTCACCAAAATGCAAAACCTTTGGCAAAACAGTTTCATATTCTTTTGGCGCAGGCTTGGGATATTACACAAGCATGTCCCTCCTGCCAACAGTCAGCTATTCCATTCCCCAGTGGGGTCAACCCTAGGGGTTCCTCTGCCAATCAAATTTGGCAAATGGATGTAACACAATTTTCCTCTTTCAAACCATATGATAAATTGCATGTTATCATTGATACTCATTCTCACTTTCTTTGGGTTACTGCATCTCGTCACGAGCGGGCTTGTTTAGCCACTATTTCAATCATGAGCTGCCC
This sequence comes from Masticophis lateralis, assembly GCA_030761175.1. Classification (NCBI taxonomy): domain Eukaryota; kingdom Metazoa; phylum Chordata; class Lepidosauria; order Squamata; family Colubridae; genus Masticophis; species Masticophis lateralis. The sequence goes on along the minus strand of JAUDYJ010000012.1, from coordinate 24,577,648 downwards.
TGTTCAAATTAAAACTGACAATGGTCCTGCATATATCAGTAAAGACTTTAGTCTTTTCTGTCAACAATGGGAAATAACCTTAATCCAAGGCATTCCCTATAATTCTCAAGGACAAGATTTTATGGAATGTGCCCATCGAACTTTTAAGTCCTTTTTGCAGAGGTAGCTGCAGAATGAGACTGGTCCTTACCATTTGCGAAAAATTCAACATTTATTATCTGTTGCCTTATTTACTTGGAATTATTTAACTCTTGTAGAATCTTTTTCAGATGTTCCTGTTAAAGGCCACAACATACCAAGCTCAACAATTGGTTTAAGCTGACCTACCTCAGACTCCTGAAAATTTAGTTGCTGCTGTTTTTGCTATTATTGCAGCTAATTCTGTCACAATTCTTTTTTGTATTCTCTTAGTTCTGTTACTGCTTTGAATGACACTCAGCCTATACAACTTAATCCTAAACTTAATTCTGTTCATTGGCATTATCTTCGTATTAATCAATATACTAGAGGCTTATGTATTTGCTGTTATGCTCACCATACTTGGCTTAACAATTGGAATGATTACCCTAAGGCTCGACATATTTTATCAAAAGTAGGGAATTATAGTTATTGTACTATTATTGGCTCTGGGGAACTTTTAATTCTTCCTTGTATGGGCCTAATATTGTGCCTGAAATGTATCCTGATAATTTTCCTATTTTTAATGCTTCTGTTATGACTGATACTGGATCCATTTGTGCTTACCCTGGAATAATAGCTCAAGAACATAGACATTCTATCCTGGGTTTAACATGTCACCTGGAGAAATTAATTAATGCCACTGCTGCTATTGTTCATGATCTCCAACATGAAATTAAGGACCTGAATCAGGATGTGCTCCAGCAACGTTTTGCTATTGACTATTTGTTAGCACGACAAGGTGGTTTTTGTAAACTTGTTGGCCATCATGGATGTGCTGTTCATTTTCACTCTTTGAACAGAACCATTGAAGATCAACTTTCTAAACTCCAATCATATTTTCAGAATAATGTTCATGCTAAGCGGTTGATTTTTTATGCTGTGATTATTACTGTCATGTTAGTTGCCTGCTGTTGTTTCATTCAGTGTATTCCCTCATTAATTACTATGTTTCGTCCTGCTCCTCTCTCTCTGCCTCCTCATCAAATGCGATATATACAAAAATCTTTGTCCCCTCAAAATTAAATAAAAAGAGAGGATATGTGGGGGTCTGCAGTTTGCATATGTGCAGGGATTTTCCTATCTTGGATAGCAAACCTCAGATAAGGAAGGTTATTTTCATGTAAGCATTAAGACCCTAACTCTGTAAATAAGAGGAACAGCAGGAGAGGAAATGGGATATATGTGCATTAGACTTTAATTAAAGTCTAACATTATAAGTACTTAAGCAAAGCAGTAATGGTTAACCAAAAGACTCTAGATTCTGTGAGCCAATGAGATGCTGCCAAGTACATTGTAACTTGTAAGTAACAAACTATATAATGTCACTATGTAAGACAATAAAATCACCACATACATCCTCAACCTTTGTGTGTGTGTGTGGTCACTCTACAGTACAGGGAGTTAAGATTAGGCATTATGAATACAGATTACGAGCATTTGCAGATGACTTGGTTGTAACTTTAACCCAACCGGGGAAATCAGCTATAGGTTTAATGGACATAATTAATCAATATGGTCAAGTATCTGGGTTTAAAATAAATCTAGGGAAAACAAAGATGATAGTTAAAAATATGACTACATATCAAAAAGAAGAACTAGAAAGAGTAACAGGATGTGAGATAGTAAAAAAGTTTAGATATTTAGGAGATTATATCACAACTTCAAATGGGAAATTATGTAAGTATAATTATGAACCATTATGGCATAAAATACAGACAGAGATAGATAAATGGAAAAAATTACAATTGTCTTTGTTGGGTAGGATAGCAGTAGTAAAAATGAATGTTTTGCCTAAGTTTTTATTTCTTTTTCAAATGATACCAATACTCAAAAAAGATGCAAATTTGGAATACTGGCAGAAAGATATTAATAACTTTGTTTGGGCAGGGAAGAGACCGAGAATAAAACTTAAAATAATGCAAGATATACGTGAAAGAGGAGGTTTGAAAATGCCCAACTTAAAATTATACTATGAAGCAGTTGTTTTATCAACACTTAGTGATTGGATTAATTTAACATAGGACAGAATATTGAATATTGAGGGATATGATTTGGTATATGGTTGGCATGCTTATTTAGTATATGATAAGAAGGTGGACAGGATTTTTAAAAGCCATATATTAAGGAATGCTCTATTGCATGTCTGGAAAAAATACCAATATAAATTAAATGACAAGATACCTATGTGGGTAGTGCCTAGACACGCGACAGAGAATATAAATATAGAACAAAAACAGGATGTAATTACATATAAAGAGCTTCTTAACATAGAAAGAGGTGTACTTCAGTTAAAGCCTTTGAATGTATTAAGAGAGGAAAGGGTAATTCAAACCTGGTTTCAGTATGGACAGTTACAGGCTAGATGGAAAAAAGACTAGAAAATTGGTATCATACAAAATGAGGAAAATTTGGTAAAACAAATTAGGGACCAGAGTCAAATGCATATAAAAAGGTTGTATAATATTGATAGAAATAGATTTGGAAACAGAGTTAAAGATTGTATGATAAAATGGGCACAAAACTTTGAAGAACCAATAATGATGGAAACATGGGAAAAGATCTGGGTAAGAAATGTAAAATTTACGCAAGCTCAAAATTTGAGAGAGAACTTTTATAAAATGCTTTATAGATGGCATTTAGATCCCAAAAAGCTAGCTTGTATGTATCCGAATTTACAATCCAAATGTTGGAGATGTGATTGTGTTGACGCTACGTACTATCATGTACGGTGGACTTGTAAAAAAGTTAAAGGACTTTGGATAAAAATGTGGTGGATTATTCAAAATATCCTTAAAAAGAGGATAAAGTTTACTCCTCAGTTGTTCTTGCTAGTATAATTAGACTGTGCAGTTATAGAGACTACTGTATTTTCCTGCGTATAAGACTACTTTCTAACACACAAAAATCTTCTCAAAAGTCGGGGGTCATCTTATACGCCGGGTGTCATTCTCCTGTAACCAGGCAGACCAGCCCAAAAGGCTCTGACGAGCCTTAAATGGCTCTGAGGAGCCAAGCTGAATTGCCTGCTGAATTGCCGTTAATCAGCTAAGTTACACGCCAGAGCCATGTAAAAGAAAGTTTTTTCCTTTTACACAGCGCTGGCAATCCCAGCTGAGTTGCCTGATTAGCAGGCAACTCAGTTGGGATCGCCAGATTAGCAGGCAACTCAGTTGGGATCGCCAGAGCTTGGATGGCCAGCGCCATGTAAAAGGAAAAAAAACTTTCCTTTTACATGGCTCTGGTGATCCCAGCAGCTAACTTTTGCCTGCTAATTGGTAGCAAAAATCCCCCCCCCCTTCCAGCTCACTTACCTTAGCTGCTAGCCGCAACGCTTGCCTTGCTTCACTTGCCTGCAATCCATTGCATCAGCAAGCAACTGAATCTCCCTGCCTGCAATCAAGAAGGCAGGGAGTTGTGAACTTCATCTCCCAGAATTACTCAGCCAGCAAAGCAAAGCTGGCTGAGGAATTCTGGGAGTTGAAGTCTACAAGTGTTAAAGTTGCCAAGGTTGGAGACCCCTGTTCTATTGGATAAGCTTTTTTTCCCCTTTGGGAGCTTTAAAAAAAATAGTTAATTGGGATTTTTTTTAGTTGTTCTTTTTTAGACCTAGCCATTTAAAGGCTAGGTCTAAGTTTTAGGCTAGGAAGTTTTAAATTTAGAGTTCATATAAAAATAAAAATAAAAATAAAATAAAATAATATTTGTGCAGCTTTCTGAGATTTAGTGTGTTTCTGTAGTGTTTCACTCTAACTACACAAACGCACAAAATCTCACACAGCTGTATGTGGAATTTTGTGTGTGTAAAATGTGAAAGTTGGGTTTTTGGGCTTTTTGTGGCTGTGTGAGGTTCCTGCTTGTTGCAGGGGCCATTTTGGGTCTAGCACAGCTGCTTTTACATTGTGGGTGAGCCAGTTGATGTTTTTTAATTTTTATTTAGTGTGCGTTGGAAGAGGGGTCGTCTTATACAACAAGTATAGCCCAAACCCTATATTTTTACAGGAAAATTCGGGGGTCGTCTTATACGCCCAGTCGTCTTATACACCGGAAAATACGGTAATTTGATTCTGAACTTAATAACGGCAGCAAGATTGTTGTTGGCGCAGTATTGGAAGAAGGAAGATTTGCCTACTATTCAAGAATGGATGTTAAAAGTAGTAAATTTAGCAGAGATGGCCAAAATCTGAGCATATTTGAAGGATCATTCGAATGAGAAATATATGTTGCAATGGAGGACTGATTCAAAACAAATATCAGACTAAGAAATTTCAATTAGCTTATGAATGAACAAAGAAATGTTATAATCTACCTAAATTTAGTTTAATAAAAGGGGAGTTAAAGTACAAGAGGGAGATAGGAGGCTATAGTTAGTTAGCTTATGTTAGCACACGATTGTTAAATGCTATACCCTGTATTTTGCTCTGGGAAGTTGGGGGGAGGGAGGGTTGGAGGGGAGGAGGGAGGGGAAACATTTGTAAAATTTATTAAAACTTTTCAATAAAAAAAAGAGAATCATAGTATTGGAAGGGACCTATTTCACTGTCTGGCAGCTCTGTCAAGATGTCCCTCTTAATTTCTAAAGTATTTACATCTTTGATTTTTCATCCCATGAGTACTAGTTCTACCCTCTGGAGCAAATGAGAATTAAGTCACGATTGCCCTTCACATAATTGAAGACTATCTTTCCTACAACTAATGTATTTCGGTCTGTGGAGTCCCTGGTGGTTTGCTTGCAGACATTTCACTATTGAACTAGGTAACATCATCAGTGCTAGTATGGGATTTACTCCATTTATATACAGTAGCTTCTCTGCCAGTGTTGAGGGATTGTGGTGTTCTTGATATTTCCTTGAATAGAAAATTGTTTTCTGCTTGCTTGTCTGGTGTTAATCCCTTCTTATCTGGGCCCAGGCTGCCCGAGATCTATTCTGGTCTTTTTTTCCTCAGCTTTTAAAATTATCTCTTGAATGTGTAATTATGATTTATTTCTTTGTGTCTATTGATGGCTGATTTCTTTGAATGCCAAGCTTCCAGGATTTCCCTAGCATTTTTGGATTTAGCTTGGTCTAGCATACTCAATTTCCCAAGGGAATTTGTGACTGAGTCTGTGTGTTGTGAGATTAGGAAGTTTTCATCATGTTTTCTGATTGCAGGTTGGTGCACAAACAACAGGGCTCAGAGAGCACCAAGGACTCCACAATTCAAACTTAAGCTACATAAATTCTCTTCTATTGATACCTAGGTCTTTTAACAACTCATAGAAGAATCCCTGAGCTCCCCTTGAAACTCAATCGGGTTTATTAGTTACCTAAACAGCCCAGTCTAATAGTCCCTTCCTAATACTTCTACCATGGGGGACGCAAGAGGGCAGCACAGTCAAGCCAGGTTGTCTGACCATATTGATGGTCCTATCTTCCTTCTTACTCCTTCCCCAAGACAAAAGACACTTCTAAAGTGTGATTTGTGCATGTGCATAACCCTTGATGACTTAGAACAGCTCCATGATTTTTATAATACCCTTCTGAGCTGCAACAGAGACTGATTGCAGCCTCAGAGATCAGCCTTGATGTCTCACCAGAACCATGCAATGGAATCCAGCAGCTCAGGGCAGACTCCTGCTCCACAACACAAAGGCCAATGCAAAAGCAAAACCCAACTGCTTCCTAAAGCCCAATGTCACAGGGTCTCACATTTGCAGCACAGTCCCCCTCCTGGAATAACAGAGCTGATGTCAAATAAAATCCAGATAGACACATATCTGAAAACCCTCTCTGGGCCCAGCGAGGTCAGCCAATTCCTCTGTGAACAGGTTATGATCTGGAGCATCTTCTTCTGTGTGCGTATGGTCTCATCAATTCTTTTGAGGATTGTCAGTCCATCAGGATGTGACTTTTCCAGGTTTCTTCCATGAGGGGCACTGCAGCCCCACTAGCTGCTCAGGTCCTGACCCGAACATCTTCCCAACCCACCAGACTGGAAAGAAGTGGGGAGGGTCTATGTGGACAAATGGGCTTCTAGCAAATTATATAAACTTGCCAAAACAGCAAGCCCCCACCCCAGCTAAGATCATGAAATGAGGCAGGAAGAGCACAAATTGGCACCACAAAGGCCTCTGTTCCAGACAAATACAAACGTATTTAATAAAACCATTGAAGGTTCCTGAGGTGGCCTAGGAATAAGTCCACATCCAAGGGAGGAAGGCACAACTCAGCCCAGGAAGCGCAGTCCGGCCATTCTGGAGAAGCCCAGGAGCACAGCGAGGACTTTGGGCAAGCGGCCCGAGGGAAGATGCAGCTCCTGGGGCAGGATCTCCAGGAAGGTGATGTACAGGAAGGTCCCGGCCGCCACCCCCTCCAGTATGCTCCGTGCCAGGGAGCCGCTGGCGCCCTGGGGCACAGCCATGCCCACCCCCACCCCCACGGGGGACATGAGTGAGAAGCAGGCCAGGGTGGCCGCCAGCCAGGGCAGAGCCAGGCGGCTCTGGAGCAGCAACAGGCCCAGGCTGGCGGTGATGATGCACTTATGGAGGACAATGGCTGTCGCCAGCCGGAACACCTGGCTCGGCGTGTCCTGCAGCCCCAGCGCCAGCCCCTCGAAGGCCGAATGCAGCGACAACGAGACGACCAGCACCAGCGAACGGAAAGGTGACAGCGCGGCCTCGGCCAGCTGCTCCCCGATGGCGGCTTCTTGGCGGCGCACGAGGGGCGGCGTGGCCTCGGTTCCCGGCCGCTCGCTACAGTCCAGCATCACGTGTTCCAACACCAGCACCAGCAGGAAGCCCAGCGCCAGGACCAGCTCGGGCGCGGGGAAGGCTGGCTACAGCGGAGAGAAACGGAGGATCAGCGTCGCCGCCCGGGGCGGCCAGTGAGGCCGAAGGATCGGGGGGGGGGGGAGGCTTGCTTTCGACGACGGGAGCGGCTCAGGGACCCGGCCAAAGGCGGCCAGGGGGTTCCCCGCGGGTCCGGGGCGGGGGGATCAGCGGCCACCTCCAGTAATTCCCCGCGCGAGTCAAGGCCGACCCGCCACCGAGCCCCCCCCCCCCTGCGCTCCGCTACGGGGCCCCTGCGAATCCCCAGCACTCAAGGCGCCTGCAGGCGATGAGCCGCCCCCCTCAGGTACCGAGAGGCTCTGCCGACGGAGCTCGACCCGAAGATCTGCCAGCGAATCGGGCACCACGTCCAGCAAGCAGGCGGCCATAAAGACTCCGGCCGCCACGCAGCTCAGGATGCTTCGCCCGTTCCGTGAGGCGCCTGCGGAGAGTCGGGGAGAAGAAAGACGCTGAGGGAGGCCCGGCGGCCCACGCCACCCACCCGTCGCACAGGAGACCCCACGCACCGTTGACTGCGGCCCCACGCAAGCGGAACAGCAGCGCCGGGAGAAGGCCGCAGAGCAGCGGCAGCGTGGCCAGCGCGACCAGGCAGCCAAGCTTCAGCGCCTGCAGAGACCACATGTCGCGCCGTCGGATCGGGCGCTGCCCCGGCCGACCCTTTAAGTCCTCGCCCGGCCCGCCCACCACAGGCCCAACCGGCCGCCTCCGCCCCGCCCCGCTGAGTGCCCCTTATTGGAAGGGGTGAAAACCTTGGTGAGGAGCCCGCGCCCGCCGGCATCTGCCCGGCCTTGGCGCCCTGCCGCCCGTTCGTCGGGGAGGGTCTGGACCGAAGAGGAGAAGTTGCCGCGCTTGGAACAAGAGCCTTTGCAGCCCCGTCCGCGGAGCAGGGCCGGAGTTTGTCCTCAGCCTGCGGGAGGACGGCTCGGATTTTGCTCCGGTGGGAGAAATTTTCCTCCCTCGAACGGACGGTTCCCGGGGTCCGAGATCAAGCACCGAAGCGGTAGTCGTTGACCGCAGTGCTTGGCGTGAAGAGCGGGGAGGAGGGAATTCGGTGTCGGTTCTTTCGGTGCGGCTCTTGGAATTACGTTGACCTGATACGCGGGATGGAGGTGGGGGTCAAGAGTGCGAGCCCGTCTTGATTAGGGACCGCCTGATCGCTTTTCTCGAGTAGGAAAAAGTGACCCGGCTCGGCCACCCCCGTCCAGTTCAGCCGCGCCCGATGCCTCACGTGGCCGGAGGGCTGCCCAGCTCACGAGATTTGAGGGGTTCTCAAGGACGCTGGTTACTCCTTCGAATTCCTGCAGGGCCCCCCAGGTTAAATGTGGTCCTTGGGTCCCCCCCAACCCCGCTCCGCGGCTAGAGTATCTCTGGAGTTGGAGCATTTTGTAGATATGGAAACTAGTATTTGCTGGATCTTTGACACCAGCTGGACAAATCCTGGTTCCATGAGACTTAGCAGTAGCAAAGCTTGCGAAGGGGACCCATATAGTTGTTCCAGGGTTCTGACAGGTTCTGGAGAACAGTTCGGAGAACCGGCGATATCACTTCTGACTGGCCCCAGAGTGGGGAGGGAATGGAGATTTTGCAATACCCTTCCCCCAGGAGTGGGGAGGGAATGGGGATTTTGCATTACCCTTTCCCTGCCATGCCCATCAAGCCAAGCCACACCAGGCCACGCCCACAGAACCGTTAGTAAAAAATTTGGATTTCACCACGGAGTTGTTCCCATTGTTTTGTGCCAGGAGCCTGGAATCCCAGGGACCTTCAGGGGTGCCTTGGGGCATCCTCTGCTTAAGGAGCTAACCAATCAGTATCCATGTAGCTGATGATGAGGGGACAGTTACCTAGAGTCCCAGAAGAAATCTAATCTGCAGACTACTTCCACCACAGGTCCAGGCCCGGGCATGGGGCAAAGCTACAGCTGCCCTCCTTGAGGTCCCCTGGTGGGCTTGGGTAGGAACACAAGCACACCTGTCCTGCTGCCCCACTTGGGGGCTTTCAATACCATTAGCTGTGGCATAAAGTGAGCATAAAGTGACCATGAGGCACTGTGGCATAAAGTGACCATGAGGGCTGGAACCACAGGCATCATTTTGTAGCAGTCCCAGCCAGCATGGAGCAAGAAAGGCTGAGTGGCCCAACGGGAATAGTCTCTTCTCTCCCATTTAATTTCCTATTTATATGAAGTGGCTGAGGAAAGACCCTACAGAGTCTGGGTTTGCTATCAGAATCTACCCGGATATGTAACTCTGCCAGTAGGCGTGTGTGAGGGTTCTGTTTCCTGTTCCTACTGACTCACTCACACAATCTGCAGAGGGGGCTGCCTTTTTCTGCCTGGGATGATGATCTGCCCTTAGTTGGCATTGAGTCAGCCTGAAACCTTTGGACTCTGTTGGAAGCTTTAACAATCCTTCCTCTTTGGAGGACAGTTGAAAGCTTGCTGTAGTATGTAGCTACAGACATGGTTTTATGTCATGGAGTGACATAAAACCATGTCTGTAGCTGCTGTGAGAGCCGGGCCTTGCTCTTGTCCCCCCATCATCTTCTCAAGGGCCACATAAATGCCTCAGGATGAGACACTGGCTGAGAATTTTAGTCCTTCCCATTGGGTGGATTTAGAGCGTGGGTGAAACTAATGTCCTACGTCTTGTGCCTGCAAAAGTCAGGCAGTTAGAACAGCAGGGTGGGCTCGGGTTATTTTCAATTTGTCTTTTCATGTGCATTTGCTTCACACCTTGCCTGACTCTTGCTGCATACCATCCTTTAAAAAAGTACCTTTTTTCTAAAATATGGAGTTGAGGATTTTCTTTTCTAGGAATTGATCACATTAGTCCTGACATTAGGCAAGGTCTGCTTTATCCTGAAGACTGCAGTCTACTGTGCAGACTGAGTATCTAAATGTCTACCCATGAGAGTGAACTGGAGGAGACTGGGGCACCAGGCAGGTCCCTTCCTAGACCTCATCACACCCGAGACAAAACAGAATGATTGGAGAAGCTGGGACTCGATTAGGAACCTGTCAAGCCCATATGGTCATTGGGCATGGGGTGAAAGGAAGAATCAGAGGATCAACCCTTGAAGGTACTTTTAATCCAGAAAGCAGAGGTTCCCACAGGCAGGAATGTTGTGAGGGGTGCAAGAGGCAAAGTCCCTCCTCTTGTTTCGGAGGACACCATGCTGAGCCATACCTTGTACCTATTGCAAAAAGCGATCGAGAATCAAAGAGCCTGGGAAACTTGCTCACTCAGGCTCCCCAGACTGCCCCAAACCAAACTGTGGACAGAGCTGCTTGCTCCACCTGGACCAATGCCAGGCCCAGTAGTGCTGCCCCAGTAGCTGTTGCCGCATGGGCCCCTCCCCCTGCAGAGATGCCCCTCGGAGATGCCAGACCCTGAAAGTTCCAGCCTGGGGAGTGAAGCAACGGGTTCTTTCTGGTGCAAGTCTAAAACTATATGCAAGAATATGGGGCTGAATTGGGGACGGAGGCAGCTCGAGTAAGATGCATGACCATGGCTCTTGAAGGTGCAGGTCTCCTTCCATAATGATCTCCCCCCAGCTGTGTAACTACAACTGATTCATGGCAGCCCTTCTCCAATGGTTTGAATTCGCACAGGCAGAGCGCAAGGCTCAGACCCAGATGAAGACCATCACCCAAGATTGGGGGTCGGTGGCCCTGGAGTTCCAAGCGTTGGTGTGTCAACTAGCCACATTGCCTGAAGACCATTGCCTCATCCACTGCTTCAAATATGGCCTCAACAATGATGTTTACTACACCTGTATCTCACATGGGCATGGTGTTGTACACATACATAATACATGTATGTGTTAGCGGATGAGGTAGAGATTGACCTAGCCAGAGACCAACACTGGGGCATTCGTGGGTGGTACAAATCCTTCCCCTCTGGAAGTCAGTGATCCATGGCATGTTTTAAATGCATAAAGGAGGGGAACCAAGCTATGGAATGCTGATCCACCAAGCCCAGCTGCAAAGTCATGGGGACTCCAGGGAAAAAGACAGAGAAACTAGCTCCAAGGTCCCAAGAGACAGGGCTGAAATGGGTGGAGATCATTGAGTTTGCTCTTCCTGATTATGAGGGGCTGGGAGCTCCAACCAGCCTGGGTGAGAGTGAAACTGATTCCAATGCTGACCCCTTGGTAAATCAATAAGTAATCCCCCTAACCATTCTGATGGAACTAGTGGTGCCCTCATCAGAGACCCAGGGGAGAATGTTGGCTCTACTGAACTCAGGCTGCACCAGATGTGTGGTTAGCCTTGAGGTGGTGGAAAAGTTGGGACTGAGACTCAAGCAGCTGAAGTTGCCAATAGCTTTTTGCCAACTGGATGGGATAGTATTTGGAGGGGTCCTGGCCCATTTTATAACTGAGCCAGTGGAAATGAGAATGGGAAAACCCAAAAAGACTGAGTTTTATAAGTGGCCCCAGGGATGGAGAGACCCCTCCTGCTTGGACTGTCTTGGCTCCAGAAATGGAAGCCTTATGTAAACTAGAGGGCTCTTAAAAATCTGGCAGAAGGTGGCCAAAAAAGGGGAAGAGGTTCCAACACCCAGAGATGAGAAAACAGAGATGAGCGGAGTAAGGGGCAGACGCACAGGAGCACCCGAAAAGCAAGTGACTGGGAAGGGAGGGCAAGGGACGGGGCCAGCCAGTGGTGGGTTCAGCCAACAGGGAGCTACAGCAGGGGGACAAAAGGGCTTCATTTATCTGGGAACCTGATAAATGATACTTGGTTTAAATCGTATGGTAAAAAGCAACCAAAGAAGAAGAAAAAATAACATCAGCAAAATAAAAAGTAAAATCAACCATTGTTTGTTTTTGGAAATGGTTCAAGAAGGAACACACACACACACACACACACACACACACACACACGAGAGAGAGAGAGAGAGACAGAGAAAGACATGGAGAATGAGGAGAGAGAAAGAGAAATGGAGAAAGAGAAATAAGAAAGATGAGGAGAGATGAGAAAGAGGGAGACAGAGAAAGAGAGATGAGAGAAAGAGAGAGAGATACCTGTTTCCCCACAGAAAAGAAAACACCAGGAGCCACAAAACCTGGCTAGGTGTGGCTTGAGGGGGTGTCATCTGACTGGGTGGGAGTGAGTGACATCAAGTTGGCCACGCCCAACCAGGTTTTGTGGCTCCCGGTGTTTTCTGTGGGAAACTGGTCCAAATGGCTCTTTGAGTGTTTAAGGTTGCAGACCCCTGGGCTAGACCGTGGTGGCAGCCCTGGTGGTGTTCCAGGAGGAAAAAAATGGAACCCTTCATTTATGCATTGACTATAGAGGGCTAAATATGTGCATAGAAAATGTCTACCCATTGCCCCTGATGAAGGACATGCTTGTGCATCTAGCCAAAGGCAGAATATTCACTAACTTAGAGTTGCGGGAGACTTATTACCAGGTTTGGATCAAGAAGGGCAATGAATGAAATTTTTTGGGATAGCCATTGGGAAGAAACCATTGAAAAGGTGTTTCTCTTCTGCTTTTTCTTAATGACTTGGTGCTGCAATATGTTTTGGCTCTTTTAAAAAGGGTCTGGGTGCAGCTCCTCTTGTATGCAGTGGGGTGCTTGCTTGTGAAATTTAGAATTTGGTCTCTGTGTGTGGATTTTCGGTAGATGCAGGTTGTTAATTCTCCATTATCTTGTCTCCTTATGTTGATATCTAGGAAGGTGAGTCATCATTCTTTCCTTCTTCACATGTAAAACTGATCCCAGTTGTTGAGTAGATGGTGTGTCTCTTCTAGTGTGGAGTGTTTGATCAAGGTAAAAGTGTCGTCCATGTAACGTGGCCAAAATTTTGGCTGGATGGTTGGCAGGACTGTGTGCTCACATTTCTGCATTACTGCTTCTGCTCTTAGGCCGGATACAGGTGATCCCACAGGTGTGCCTTGTATTTGTTGATATATTTTGCCATTGAATTTTAAGTGTGTTTATGACACATAACTCCAGATGTTTCATGGTAGCATCGGTGGACATGGATTGTTCTTTTGGTTATGGCTTTGATTTTCTCTGAGTAGATCATAGACGGTTTGTTTGGCCAGGTCAATGTCGACCAATGTGAATAATACAGTGATGTCAAATGAGACCATTATTTCTTTGTTTATTTTGATTTTTTAATTAATTGAAGAAATTGTCCTGGTGAGTAAATAGAATAAGCCAAATTGTTAATGAGATGGTGGAGTCTTTTTCTTAATACTTTAACTAGTTTGTAGGTTGGTGCTCTGGGTAGCACCACTATGGGGCAAAGACAAATTTAATTTTTTGGTATTTGAGAAGTCCATAGAACCTGGGTATAGTTGAGTCTTGTGGTAGTAAATTTTTTTATTTCTGTTGAATTTAGTTGTTTTTCTTTTTCCTTTCTTATCAAGATTGTCCTTTGTCCTTATTCCATTGTCTAATTGTTTCGTTGGGTCTTTGTTGATTACCTGGTTAATGTTATTAAGTAAATTCTCAGTTTTCTTGATGTAATTGGTTTTATCCATTACCACAGTTAGTCTGTCTTTTTCTGATGTGAGTGATATAGCTGTGGGGACTGTATTATTACAAGAGGATGCCCAGGGCCTGCTACAACCCTGCTCATACATCTCTAAAAAATTTACTGAAACTGAGCAGAGCTGTGGTGGGCAGTATAGAAGAAGGAGGCATATGCAGTACGGTGGGCTTTGCTCACTTGGCAACACTTTCTAGAGGGAACAAAAATACAGTTCGAGGCTCTGAAAACCCCACATAAACTATCCCCTAAATAAGTCCACTGGGCTCAATATCTTAAACAGTTCAATTTCACCCTGCACTATATTCCAGGTGAAAATAATTTTATGGTGGATGCTTTGTCCAGATTGCCTCAATAAAATAGTATTAAAGCTGAAGTGGTTCGATTGGTCGTTCCCTCAAAGCAGTTAGCCACTCCATTGACCACTAGATCTCAGGTGAGAAAGGGAGATTTCAAATGAACTGTGTTAGAAGTTGAAAAACGCTTAAACTCGATGAGTGGCTTACTACTCATAAGAATGACAGCACCATGCACTGATCGACTGACCTGAGTTGGGGCTAAATTGTATGTGCCCTCAAATTTGAGGAGCACTGTTTTACAGGGTGCTCATGACTCTAAATCTACAGGACACTTTGGTTTCGTAAAAACCCTGCACTTGATCAAGCAGCAGTTTTGGTGGCATTCTTTGAAAAAGGACATTGAAAGCCACATGGCCAGCTGTCTATTCTGTGCAGTGGCCAAGAGACCACCAACAAAGCCAATGGGACTTTTGCAGACTGTGGCCAGGCCCCAGGCACTGTGGAAAGAGATACCAATGGACTTTTTAGAGGAATTATCTGAGAGTGAGGGGAACACTTATTTGGGTTATTACTGACCTTTCCTCAAAACAGGGCTAATACCTCTGTACGGGGGACTGAATGTCAGCCTGGTCATCATCACTTTCCTTCAAACTTGCTGCCAACTGCCAGGGAGGGAGGGAGCAATGGGCATTTGGGAGGGGAAGCGTGCAGGGAGGTATATGAGTGGAACTGCTGAGAACCAATGGGGACACTTGAACTCAGGCCAGCTTTGGTTGATTAGCATTTCAAGGCCAACTCTCCTGGGAACAGCAAGCATGATACAGCAAGCACCTGGACTGAGATGTTCCCAAAACATCTTCCTAGCCGATGATTGGACTGTCTGTCTGACTACAGGGGGTGTGGGCTGTGGGGTTATTTTTGTCTTTTTGCACATGTTTGCTTCAGACCTTGCTTGACGTTAGCTGGATTTAGTCCATTCTTAGTATTAGTATCTTTTCTCTGAATCTATGGAGTCAAGGGTTTACTTTCCTAGGAATTGATCAGTCTGACATGTGTCATCTAGATCCCTCAATTGTGCGTTGTACAGTTTAGCCTCCAGTTCCCTAATCATCTCTGTTGCTGTTTCTCTGTGCTCTTTGTAAAGTCTCATCTTTTTATATCATGGTGATCAAAACTGGTCACAGTATTCCAAGTGTGATCTTAATTTAAATTAAGTGCACATTAATGCAATACTTCCCTACCCTTATTTCATCTGCAGATAGCTGACTGGTGGCCTTGTTTTGGGTAACCCAAGCCCTTTAGGGTAAAGGGGAACCTATCTTTAGATTCAGCTAAAAGGCTATGGAGAACTTTGCGGAGGATCAGTTGGACAAAGTTGCTTAAATCCATTCCCAGTTAATGCCAGCTTTGTTGCAGTCCCATGCAGATACTGGGGGCACAGCCTTGGCCGGTTATCTGAAAATGGTTTGAACCTGTTTGGCCTGAGAAAATAGACAGGGTCCTTCTGACTGTGACTTTATTCATGCCTCTCCTGCCTAGCTAAGTCTTATTGGGAAGAAATGTATGACTCAGTTGTAGTGGCGATAGATTCTTCCTTGAGAAAAGGAGTTGTTTTCTCTACCTCAGGAAGTTGGGTTGGTTCACCCCAGCTCAAGAAGTCCTTCCTGGATCCCACCATATTGGACAATTAAGGTTGTGGAGAAGGTGGTCACTCAGCAGCTCCAGTGGACTTGGTGAAGCAGATTATCTGATTTTTTTTCTAGTTAGGATTCACTGACTGGAAAAAGGTATGAAATGGCATTCATCACAGTTTTGGATGACCTCTGATGGGAGGAGAAGGGGCAGTATATCCGTCTTTGCCTTATGGATCTCTTAACTGCCTTCAATACCATCAGCCATGGCATCTTTTCATGAAGTGATGGTGGGCACCACTGTACTGTGCTGGTTCTCTTCCTTCTATGGGGCTGTTACCAGTCAGGGTTGATTAGCAGTGAAGGTTCTCACTTTTGAGGCCTGCTTTGCAGAGTCCCCCAGAATTCAGCTCTCTCCACTTACATATTGGGTAAGATTGTCATTGCTATGGGGTATTACCAGGTCTATGTATCATCAATCAGTCAATCACCTACCTCCTGGAAGCCCTGCAAAGCTCTAGTGATAGAAAATTGTTGTTGGGTAGGGTATTTAGTATTCTTGATGACAAATGTATGGAATAAAAAATTATAGCAATAGTGAACCTCTCAATAAAGAACTGATAGAGCAACACATAGGTGACAAGCTATCAAGATTTTTCAGATATGTATTAACTGATTCGAGGGTGCACAAAGAAATGTCCCCCGAGACAAGAGAGTGTAGTCTTGGCTCTTTAGGTGGTCCATCCTTTCCTTCCTTTGAAATCCTTCAAGACCTATCATATGCAAGTCCCTCCCTCCCAAAAGGTTTTGCCTCTGGTTTTCTGATCATCTTCTTAGCAAAGGAATATTTCTCAAATTATGATGCCCAGGATAGATAATACTCAGAATATTTGTTCAATACAAAGTGGAACAATTCCCTCCTAACATTTGGAAATTATGCTTCTGTTGGTGAAACCCAAAATGGCACTTATCCTTTTAGCGGCCGTGTGATACTGTGACTCATATTCAGCTTGTAATCCACCCCAGTTCCAGGAACCTTTTCATGCACACACTCACCACGCATACAAACTGTGCATTTGACTTATTTTTCCTAGTGAGTAATATGCATTTGTCTCAATAAAACTAGAAGGCCATTTTTCTAACTGATCAAGATTGCTTTCAACTTTGTTTCAATCTTCTGGAATATTAATGCCATCCCAATTTGTGTCAGCTCAATGTGCCCCTTTATCCACAAAATTGATGAAAACACAGGGCCAAACTGGATTCCCATACTTCTCACTTGTTTGATGGTTATCATCAATAAGTACTTTTTAAAAATTATTTTCAAACTATTGTGAATGAACTTAATCGGCATGTCACCTGGATCTTGCTTGCTAATCAAAAGAGCACTTTTGTCAGCTGAAATCAAGATATTTTATGACTATAACGTTTTTGCAATGTATTAAAGAAATTAAAGTTGCTAAAAAACAAAGCAAAAAAATATTAATATTACCCAAGTTGTACCTGACCAATCATTGCTGAATCTGTGGTTTTAAGTGCTGCCTGGTTTTAAGGCACCTATGAATCTCTTTGTGGTCTGCTCTAGCATCTTTCCATAATAGCCGTCTTCCAACATCTAAGGATGTCACAAAGAAAATGGGATTGCCCAAAGCACCTGAAGGCAGAAGAAGAGAAGCAACCTAGAACTAAGGAGAAATTTCCTGACAGAATAATTAACCAATGGAATGGCTTGCCTCCAGAAGTTGTGGGTGCTCCATTACTGGATATTTTTAAGAAGAGACTGAACAGACATTTGTCTGAAATGGTAAAGGGTTTCCTTAAGAAGGGGATTAGACTAGAAGACCTCCAAAGTCCTTTCCACTTTGATATTCCAAACATCTATCAGGTTGTGGTTCCCTGTTTTCCTGCTCCGTTTTCCTCACTGCCTTTGAAGATAGCAGATTTCCCTCTGAAATCTCAAGTATGACTTCTATCCCCCTTTTCTTTCCTGGTTTGATCAGACACAATGAAACTTTACTGAAAAAGGACCACATTAGGCCAGGAAACACCCCCCACCCACCCCATTCCTATTTGTCTGTTTTCTTGGAACGTTCCATACTAGCTTGTCCTATTGAGAGCTGCCTATTATTATTACACTGCCGATCCTAGTTGTGGTCCAGGAGAACAGCAAATGCTAGGGACAGAAAAGCATCAGTTGAGGAAGAACTCTGATCTCTTGACCCAAGTGCTTCAGGTTAACTTTAATCCCAGGCCAGGGGAAATTGCTGCAGACTTGGGAGTGAATGCAGGGCCATTGGATCAGCCATTTCAGGGTAGAAGCAGTGATAGCATTGGCCACTTTGCTTGGCCAACTCCTTAGTCCTGGCCATGATGCCCTGTCAGCAGGAATTGCACGAGTCCTTTGCAGCCTCAGATGTTGTTGCCCTCCTGTCTTTTGGGTTGCAGTTGCCATGCATGGCTATCCCGTCCCCAGCATTCTAGCTATTTGTCCTCTGCTGGATCTTGGGAATAGGAGCATCTTTGCCAAACTTCCAACTCATCAGTTTGTCCTCCCAAGCCTTTCAAGGCCCCTTTGTTATCCTCTGAAGGGGAACCTGGGATTTGGAAGAGAAGCCTGGGCTCTTTTTTCCACCTAGAAGATCCCTCCTCCCTGCTGCCCCCAGGGATGGGCAGAAAAAATAGCTGCAATCCAAAGGAAGCCAAGCAATTGGGACTTTATGGGGATTGCTGCAGGGTACACAGAGCCACAAGACTACGCATGCAGGCATCTCAAGCCTCCGAAGGGTCAGGTTAGGCTCAGCCACGGGACTGGCTGACAGGGGTCGGAATGCGGATATCCTGGCCTCGTTCCAGGCGTCGCTCACAATCAATCAGGTAGTTCACACCATCGATCACCAGCTGTACCAGCTCAACCTGCCAAGGACAGGAATACAAGCAAGGGTGGTAAGAGAGAGGGCTGAGCTGGAGCAGTTCAGACACACCCTTGGCTCTAGTCAGCTGGCCCAGCCTGGATGTCCCATTTGTTTATGTGGCACTAAGTCGTGCTGGCATCAACAAGCTCTGAAGGAGGAAGCACCCTGTCCCAGCCCTGCTTGCCATACACCTAGCCTTTCCCAAGGCCCTTCCCCTATGCCTGCATTGTCCGGATGACTCGAACAAGCACCACAAAAAGCAAGGGAAGGCAAAAGAAGACACTTGCACCTAGCCAGACCTGGGCATTACCTCGGATTTGCCCAGGCGATCCAAGTTGGAAATGTCAAAGATGTTCCCTGTGGCAGCTGTGTCCACACCCCCAGTGCCTCTCTTCTGCAATCGTAGATTCTCCAAGATCTTAGAAAGCCGATGGTCCTGGACAGAGATGTAATGATGGGGGGAAATGCAATGTCACATTGAAAGCTCAGTGGTGGGGGTGGGATAACTGAGAGCTTGGTGTGTTTTGTAGCTCTGGGATCAAAAGATGAGGGAAAAAGCACTGATATTGGCTTACGCCAAGGAAAGGTGGCTTTCTGTATTTGACAGAAAGGACTCGGAGCAGTTGGGACATTTCTTGTACTTGGTCCTTACTTTGCTCAGCAGTGGCAGTTTGATGTGAACTCCAGCACGCAAGCCGGTGCCAAGGTTGGATGGGCACGTCAAGATGTAGCCCAGCCTTTCGTTCCACATGAACTCCCAGCCTCTCTCCTGGATCAGTCGTTCTACCTGGTCGTGGGAGGAAAGACAAAGTGTAAGTGGATCTATCTAAGCCAGTGCTCTGTGACCACCACCTCCCCAGTTTTGCCCACCTGCCTAACCCCTTTTCCTTGGTGTGGAGCCCCTTCCCTTCAGCTTCTCTGGCAGCCTCTGATTCAGCCCCCTTGAGAAGGTCTCAGTGATGAGATGGGGAGACTCACTTCCTTCAAGCCCCGACAGAACCTCTCAAAGACTTTCTTCATGTTGCCTCCCTTCTCCATAGAGATGACACGAGTGTGGTCCTCCTCATTGATCCAGACCAGGAAGGTTTTCTCATGGTTGTGCCTGATCAGGAGTTAAGATGCTGATGAGGAGAAAGGAGGCTACCACCAACTGACCTGGCTGTGGTGAGACCTCCCTTCCCTCCCTGGGCAGCCTCTGGTCTTCACCAAGCAGTTTTAAGCTACTCTTAAAGTGGGAAGCTGCTATGGTGGAAAAGGCCCAGCCAACTCCATTCCCCCACTAATCCACGTTTTTTATTGCCAGAGGAAGTCACATCACAGAGGACCTCTGCCCAGGAAGACACCTCTCCTGGGGCTGGAGTTGGAGTATCTGTCCAGCCTGGTCTGTCCCTATCAGAAGCATCCACAGAGACTTACCAGATTCCCCGGGCATCAGGCCAGTCGCGAGCCATGCCTGCTGCTGTCAGTAGAGGGGAGACAGGCTTGTCAAAAAGGAAGTGGTCCTAAAGGAGGAGGAGGAGGAGGAGGAGGAGGAGGAGGAGGAGGAGGAGGAGAAGATGATGATGATTATCCCTGCTAGGGTCTCTTTATGCTTCCCTTGAATTTCATCCCAGGGCATAGCTGCTGCCTGCTGCCTGCTGCCTAATGGGCTGAGGAAGCAGTGGTAAGGCTGGCAGCTGAGGGGCCTTGCAGGAAGTTACACACAATCCCAGACAACAGGTGACCTGGGCCTGCAGGTACCATCAGCTGGGCCTGATCTTCTCTGCTCTCCTTCCTCATGGCTTCTTCTCTCAACCAAGGAGGGTCTGCTCAGGGCCCTGCCCCACCTGGCACACTCACCTCAATAAGCTGCTCCTGCTCCTTGTCCGTCATCTCACTGAGGCGGTAGTACTTGCCTGCCAGCTCCCCAGTCAGGCCGCTCAAGGCTTCTGCTGTGACTTTCTCCACCTCTCGCCGTTCTGCCCGGCTGCAGGCTGGAGGCAGGCTCAGGCCACGGATGCTGCGGCCAGTGCGGACCCGTGATGAAAGGACATAGCGCTCATCAAAGTGCCCCCCTTTGATCTGAGGAAGAAGAGGCTGGTCACATACAGGGAGTTGAAGGGTGGGCTCCTCAGCCACACTCTTTGATCTCCCTCCTGTTGCCCTTGGTGGGCTGCTGGGCTCCCATTGCTTTAGGGCTTGGCCAGAAGCCAGCTCCCAATTAAGATGAGGAGACAGCTAGGTATGCTGTCTCTTTAGCAGGGGAAGCAAGAGGAAAGCCCACACCCTGGCCTGGCTGGCACAGGAGCTCTTAAGGAGGAACCACAGTCATGGAAATGGGGGAAAGCACTTTGCACAGAGCACAAGCATTTTCCATTAAACTTCTTGTGCTCAGAACATGCGCCTGTTGCTTACACTTCTTTTGCTTGGAAGCAGACAGGAATGCTGAGGCAGGCAAGTCTAGTATGTCATTCTCTGGCTTTCTTCCTCCCAAAGGCCCCCTGAGTTCATCATTCTTTCTCTATGTCTCTTCTTGCTCTTTAAAGCAGCTGTTTTCCCAAATGCTCTACTCTGGGATGCAGTGCCCCCCCTCCCAACAAGGGTTGAGGCTGCTGTACATAGGAGCCATCGATTCCTAGAGCTTGTAGTGCAGGATCGATGAGACTGCACCATCCTTGGCAAAAGGCCCTGGATTTAATTTTGTTCGGTTTAATTGAATAGCCATCTATTTAAATGCCTTGTGCGAAGAGGTGCCCATCCCAGGCAGCTCTTAAGCAAGCTGTGTCTCCTTGCAAAGTGTGACATACTCTGGGATCTGAGGCCTAGCCTTGGAGAAGCCTCCCCAGTCAGCCTGGCCTCAGCAGCCCCCAAAGGAGCTGGGGCTCCCCGTTCTTGAAATGCTGCCCTGTCCCGACCTGTGACGAGGAGAAGTCAGGGAGGCAGGAAAAGGCAGGTTCTGCTCCCCTCCATGTCACAGAAGTTCCTTGGGTGACTTTGGGTCAGCCTTGCCCCCTAGCCCAGCCTACCTCACTAGGTTGTTGTTGGGGAATAGAAGGAGATCGTATTAAATATGCCACTACTACCTTGTGTTCCTGAAGGGGCCCATAAGTCTACATCTAAACAATATTATTTGACAGACTAGTCCCTAAAGCAACAGAAGCTGTGCTGGACAGGTGAGTTGTTTGTGTGCAGAAGAGCAATTGGCAGTTTTGTCTTTTAAGAAAAAACGTTGTGACTTCCAGATCTCTTTGGGTTTATGTGTTCAGTTTATGTCTATTGGAGTCTGAGATGAGCATTCACTGCTCAGAATGGGCCACAGAGGGCTGCACCAGCATTATCTTGAGTCAACAGTGTGAAATGCTCTAAAGCAGGGGTGTTAAAGATGCTTAGATCTGGTCCTCGCGGCCACCCTGGAAACAACGAAGGACCATCCCATGGTGCCTCTGCCAGTGAAAACTGAGCTTGGGAGTGATGTGTTTTCACTGTCACAGGGTTGCAGGAAGCCATCCCAGCTGAAAACACAGCTTGCAAGGGCTGCACGCAGCCCTCCTGAGCTCCATTTTCACTGTTAGAGGGTTGCAGGAGGCCATCCCAACTGAAAATTGAGCTCACAAGCCCGTTTTCACTGGCAGAGCGCTTGGTCCACCACAGGCACCCCTGACATGGAGTGACATCAAGCTGCCCACGCCACCCCAGCCCCCCTGAGGTCAAACACAACCCTCATGCAGCCCTCAATGAAATTGAGTTTGACTCCCCTGCTCTAGAGGAATGAATCATCTGGTTTCTGAATTCAGCCCTGAACATGGATGGCTCTGGCTTTGGCTGCTCTTGTAGATATCCTTTGTCAGGACCTGGGCAGGGGGAGTGTAACTGTCCTGGTTCTCTTATGCCTCTTGGTGATCTTCGCTGGTAACCTTCTGAACAGTCCTTCTTCAGCTCCAGAGATTGGTCTAATAGACCCTGCCTGGTAGAGTACCACAGATCTTTACTTCCCTTTACTTTTGAAGATCTACTTGAAGCCATTGGGGAATTCTTTCAACAATTCAGGATTCAATATAATCAGCAGGCCAATTAAAATGAGCTATATGCCATGAGTCTGGGCCATGCTGGAGGTCACAGAAATCCTGCCCTGAAATCCTGACTCTGGATGGGGACAGAACAGGTTAAAATTGAACCCAAGCAAAACAATACTATGGGTGGTAGACTATGATTCCCTGCCTGCTCTAATGTTAGCCCTTAATACGTAGAGAGTCACTATGACTGGGGTGTGTATGTGTGTCCTCCTGGACTTGTAGTCCAACCTGAACAGAAGGTAGAGGCCATGGTGCAACCTACCTTGGTCAGGAAGACCTTGTCACAGGGGCATACACCCTTATCATGACCCATTTGACTAATGGCGCAAGCTCTTCTCCAGGGGTCCCCAAACCCTGGTCTGTGGACCTGTGTCAATCTGTGCCATGCAAGTGGTAGTGAGTGCGCAAAGCTCAATTTGTGCATGCACATGATTAGGTTGTGCGCATTAAACCATTCCCTTCTCCATCACCACCTACTGCTACTGCCACTCCGCCGAGCAGGAAAGGTTGGAGAGTGCACTCTACTCTGATGGGCAAATGTCGCTAACACCTGGCTTGGGAGCACATTGTGCTGAGCTGTGGACCCCACACAGGTAGTTTAAAGGGCTGGTTCAACCACTCAAGGTCTCTGGGTTGGCTGGCACTGGGTTTTCTGTAATCAGAATTAGAGTAATGTACCTGAACTTTGTGGGAGAAGCAAGTCATAGATCCTCTTTCTGGGGAGTGAGGGGTTAAGGGCAGGTGCTGATGTTTGGGGGGAGGGCGGGGAGGCAGTGCTGGTCCATTGGTTGAAAGTAAATAGGCTCTTTCCCCGATGGGCTTCCATTAACATCTTACAGTTGAATTCTTTTTTAGAGTGTTTAAAGACTTTGGTTTACTATTTATTGTATTTCTGCTATTTTTAAATATAACCCTTCTTTCCCTTTCTTTCCATACATCCATTGTCAAGTTATATTATATATTTTGCTCTGCTGGCATTGCATCTTAGGAACAAATTTTCCAACAGTACATGCTCTCCATTTTGATATAATTTAGGAGATTCAAGACTTGTTTGGAGTGTACTCACACATTCCTTTTCTGGGTAGTTGTACATTAAAATAATTGCAGAGAGAAATGTGTGGATTGTGATTTATTCTAAGACCAGTTTTGGGAATAAAGCTCTATTGAAGTTCCTTGCAGTCATGGCAGGCCCCTAGTTAGCATACCTTACGAGCTTCAAGATCTGTGGGATGCTTCATGGTGCGTGGATTGTAGCCGTTATGCCTCTCCTCAATTACAGGATCAAACAGCTCTGCAAAAACCTGGAGTCATAAGAGGGCCATTGGTTAGGAATCATCTCAAGAAGCTCAAGGCTTGATAGGCAAGGAGGGTGGGCCTCTCAGCACTCACCTCATAGGATTCCTCATCTCCTGCCACCATGCCCACTGTCTTGATGAAGGGGTGTCCGGGATTGTCCACCCCAGTCTGGATGCACTGATCCAGGGTCCAGCCAGCAGGTGTGGCTTTGTCACAGAGCCGAGCGTAGATGGCCGGTGTCAGGTTGCTGGCCATGCAGTTGTTATGTTTGCGCAGATCAGGGTACTCGGCACTGTGGGAGATGGTGGGAAGGGCAGGGTGAAAATGACAAGAGAGCTCTGCCTTTTGGCCTGAACCATTCCCATCTTTTCTTTCTCTATCCTTCAGGGAGAGCATTTGGACACTTGTTCTGTTCCTCTACTTCTAAGGGTCTCTGATGCCTTTGGAGCAGCACTGGCTCTTCCCTCCCTTGTCCCTGACAAGTGAGTTCTGGTAGCCTCCTATTTCTGCTAGGGAAACCTGACCCTTCGTCCCAGCCCAGAGTTAGGTCATCTTTAGCCGTATCGGTGTTCAGTTAGTGTTTCTTCCCTTATTCCACACTGAGGCATACAGTATACACCTTTATGGCAGAGATTGGTAATGCCAGCAGCAGGAGCAGGAGAGCGATCAACAAGAATGGGAACGATTAACGTGGAGCCAATCTTGTTGTTAGATTGGGTTCTCCACCCAATCTAAGGATAGGTGGAGAACCATTAAATTTTTTGCTTCTCTGTCTTCTGTCAGTAGCCTTTTTGTTTTGGTGCCTTTGAGTCAGTGTTGACTCCTGAGGACTGCCTGGTCAAGTCCCTGCAGTTTTCTTGGCAAGACTTCAGAAGTGGTATGTCATTGCCTCCTCTTTCTTCCTAGGGCCAAGAAACAGGATTGTCTCAAAGTCATCCAATTGGCTTTGCATCTAAGGCAGGACTAGAATTCACACTCGTCCAGTTTCTAGCCTAATGCCTTAACCACTACACCAAACTGGCTCCCATGCCCTTTTAGTGACATAATATTGCTGGCTATAGTGTTGGATACCCACTGCAGGTTGAATACCACAGGGGAAGGCACTAGGACCATTACAATTAATAGAAGTTTATTAATAAAGCTATTGCATCAGAGAGTTTCCCCCAATCTGGGTCCATCAGCCCCAGTAGCAGCAAGGAGAATTGCCATGGCATCTGCTTGCAAAGCACTTCCTTTCATTTGTCTCTCCCCTGGGAGTTGCTTAGGCCATTGGTTCTCAACTTTTTCTTCACCACGGACTCCCTTTAAATACCTTTTGTGGACATGGACCCCTTCACACAATCTTGAGTGAAGATTTAAGTCATAACATTTTTTCAAGACTTTGCGGACTCCAGAAGTGGTATGCAGCAGATTTTGACCAGTTCTGGAGAACCAGTAGTGGAAATTTTGAGTAGCTTGGAGAACCGGTAAATACCTCTTCTGGCTGGCCCCACTCCCAGATGGAGGCAGAGAATAGATATTCTCTGCCTCCCGAGCCTTAGCTGATCTGGAGGAAATGGAAATTTTACGTATCCTTCCCCTGGCACGCCCACCAAGCCATGCCCACAGAACCGGTAGTAAAAAAATTTGAATCCCACCACTGCTGACTCTCTGTGATGACATCACACATACCCTGGGGTCTAGGGACCCCGGGTTGAGAAACATTGGTTTGAGCCAGTAGCAAGGGACATTTGCACGTTAGTGAAGATCAGCTATTTTGTTAAGTGCCAACTAGCAGGCAGTGGGTGCCTAGTTAAGGTAAAAGTGGCACAATTCTATTTAAAATATTTATTAGATTAGTACGCTGTTTGACTCCCAAAAACTCACCAGTAAAAACATTAAAAAGATACCATCAGAAACAAAAATAAGAAATAGAGCCATCAAACTGACTAAATTATCTCACTGGGGTCAGAGTGGGGAGTTTGTTATTTTGCAGCTTGTATACTTCCCAGAGTGGCAAACAGGAGAAGCTGGCTGGTCTAAGCGCTTAAATGTGGTTCAATCTCAGGTCACCTGGATTCCAGTTCTGCCAGGAGTCTGCCTTAGTTCATAGTCCTGGGAAGGGCCACCTAGGAGGCGGCCTGTTTTTCTCTCTTCCTACTTCCTGGTGTAAGGTATCTTGGC
Source organism: Masticophis lateralis (assembly GCA_030761175.1). Lineage (NCBI taxonomy): Eukaryota > Metazoa > Chordata > Lepidosauria > Squamata > Colubridae > Masticophis > Masticophis lateralis. Next base: position 24,551,779 of record JAUDYJ010000012.1, on the reverse strand, counting down.
TCTTACCACTCAGAAGCTGGAGAATTATCTCTACTCTGCTGATTCACCCTGTCCTCTGTCAGGTGGACATCTCATTTCAACCTGGAGTAGCTAAGCAACTGTGATGACCCCAATTCACAATCCAGCAGCAGAGTAATGCTTGCATTAAATTCCCTTCCTTAATCTTCTTAGGAAGCCGCTTTCTCTTGACCTTATTGTCAATTTAGAGAGCCCTTGAACTCTTCCAAGGTGTTTTGAGGAAAAGGTAGAGGCTGGGGAGGCACTGGAAGGGTTCTGTCTGTGCCCTCCCTTCAAACGGAACTACCGCAGCGCACCAGTCCGGGGTCTGTAAGGCTCTTTCTCAGGAGAGAACAGCCTGCAGCTGGTTGGTCTCTCCAGCCGCAGCCCAAAAGGTGGGTGGGGCTTGGGCTCCATTCCTCCTTTGCAGATAAGAAAGAGGCAGCTGCACTAGAAGTGTGGGCTCACTTTGCACCTGCAGACCGTTGCCTGGCCTCAGGACAGCCTGGCCCCTGCCTGTTTCGAAAGGGATTCTGGGGGTGGCTCTGCTTTGCCCAGGGTTGGGGGATGCTTACAGTGCCCTTCTTGGGAGGATAATCACCCCTAGTTTAGTGCTGTTTTGTGGGATGGGAGAGACCCAGAGCCCACCAGGCAGCCTGAAGGCCAGGAAGGAGTTGACACAAAGAGGGCTCCAGAGCATAAGCCTGCTGCATTTCTCTTTAGCTGAGTTGGGAAAGGAACCCCTGGGTGTCTGGGAAGGCAGGAGTCCGGTTGGCGGCCCTGATCCCCCACCCCCTTTCTGGAGGTCGCTCAGAGGCAAAGCAGACTCCCTCTTTCTCTTGGCCCGAAGGCCAAACCCAACGGCCTCAGTGTTGAAGCGCGGGAGAAAAGGGAGCGGCGCGCTCCTCAGTTCACGGAAGGTCCAAGAAGGGGACCTGGTTCCTCGAGGGAGCCGCCGGCCTTCCGCCACGGCGTCCCAGGCCCCGCGCTCCAGCTTCGAGGTGCCCTCCCGGGGGTCGCCGCTTCAAGGGCATCCCTAGTCGCCCCGGGAGCCATACCTTGGCGGGTAGAGGCGCCGCTTGATCCTCTCCGAGGGGCCGACGGAGTCACGGGAGAAGAGGAAGCCGGCGCCCAGAGAGCCGGCGGCGCCCACAGCGGCCAGGAGGGCAGCGGATCTCCGGGCGGAGAGGGCGCGGGCGAAGGTGCTGGACATGGTGACGCCGCGGGGAGTCTGAGCAGCGAAGGCGCGAAGCAGGAAGGCGAGCCGCGGGCGGGCGAGGACTTCGCACAGCCAGGCGGGAGGAGACGCGCCACCAATGCAAGACTCGCGGGGAGGGGAGCGCGGAGATTACGCCGCCCTAGCGCCGGCCCGGCCGGCCCAACCCAGCCCGGGGGCCTCGCCCGAAGTGCCGCGCGCCGCTGCGGCGCTCAGAGCGCGCTTCAGCACCGACCCCGGCCTGGACAGCGCCGGCCAGGGCAGGGCACCAACCCCCACACCGGCCCGTGAGAGCTGGGGCTGCAAGCGACCTCCGATTGCTGCCACCCACCGTCGGCCCTCGATCCCCGCAGCTATGTCCAGGGCTCAGCGCTCCTCCTCCTCCAGCGCGGTTCCTGAGCGCGACGGCAGTGTCGGAATCTGACTGCTCTGGAGAAGGCTCTCCTCGTCCCCTTGGGCGAGGCTGGCTGGTATCTGCTGCCTTCATCCCCGCTCCCGGTTGGCCACCTTTTCACCCGCCCCGGGATGTGCAGAGGAGACAAGCAAACAAACGAGCCACTGGGCAGTTCCGCAATACTTTGAAGCTGAACTGATCTAGTTTGTTCCCCAAGATATTTCACGGGGATGAATGAAGCTTCTTTGTGCAATAGGATTCTAATCCAAGGTCCTCCCCCAACCTTCCCAAAACTGACCTCCCCAGGCAAGAGGATAAGCAAGAGGCTGCGCTGAGAAATGCTGAACGAATCCGTTGCTGTTCTGGCCAGACGCAGCGCCCCACCAGGCACTGTTCTCTGCAGACCCCTCTTTCTTCTGCTGCATAGGGACCCCAAGGGCAGAAGCCCCGCTGAACTCCCCAGCAGCTGAAGGGCGCTGCATGGGGAATCTTTGGGTGGCTGCCTTGGGATGCAGGCAGGTATTTTCCAGCTGACGAGCCTCAGGCTGGGCACAGCCTATTCTGGACTCTTGTCTGGTCGACTGTGTCCCTCCCCATGGGAAAAGAAAACTCTGACTGGTCAATCAGGGTAGTGTAGCCTTTCTCTCGCCACCTCCTGCATATTTGGCATGTCGGATTTCTCCTCTACCAGTTTGCTAGCAAGGGAGACAGAGAGCAACACCCTATGGAGCCTGAGTAGCATAGGGAGTAATGCCTCCTACAAAGGCAGCATTTAAGATCCAGCTGCTGCAATTACTTGTGAGTTCAATCCCAGGCAGGCTCAAGGTCGACTCAGCCTTCCATCCTTTATAAAGTGGGTAAATTGAGGACCCAGTTTGTTGGGGGCAATAAGCTGACTTTGTATAAATATAAATATACAAAAGTATGAAGGCTATTGCTTAACGCACTGTACGCCGCCCTAAGTCTCCGGAGAAGGGCGGCATATAAATCAAATTTTAAAAAAAAGGGTGCACAGCCTGATGGTGCCTCCCTTGGAGCTCCCAGGGACTTGCTGATGGTCCACGGTCCATCATGGTCGCGGGTAGATGTTAAAAAAACTGGGGTGTAAACAAGCTCCCTTTAGACAGTGGGGGGAGGGACAAGATGGAGAGCAATGTGACAGCCTCCACCCCAGGACACTGATGAAAGATTCCCCTTCTCTTCTTCCCCTATCAGGAACTCTCCATCATCAATAAAGGAGAATATTTGTAGCACTGTCTAAATGAGGGGTGGATTCTTGGGACTCTCTGAGCTTAGTTGTTTCCTTGCAGTGCTGATGATGTTGCCTGGTTTGGCTCATGAAACATTTGCAAGAAAACAACCAAGCACAGAGAGCCCCAAGGACCCCTTATTCTCCATCATTCTTATTCCCCACCAAATCTTAAAAGGCGCGCTTGCATTTCCTCTGGACACTGGTCATCCTATTTGCAACTGCATTTGCTTGCCCCTCCCACCCGCCCGCCCCCTCCCAGCACCGGTGATGCACAAGGTCCCCCTCCAATTTCAGTCTTCCCAAAGTATTCAACGTTTTTCTTAGAGATGGAGAGGCAGAGGGGATGGAGAGAATGCAAACCTGAGTGGAAGAGCTGACGCCATGAAAGACACGAGAAACATTCAATCGCGATCATAAAGCACCCGAGATTAGAGCAATGGGCCCAAAGGAATGAGATGGCAGAGAGCCGGTGCAATTCCTGGCCTGGGAAGACCACCTTGGAGCCAGCGGGACGGGGCTGGCTGCCACCTAGAGGACCAGGAGGCAGGGCCTCCGCTGGACTTGCTTTCCCCCGGGCGGGCAGGTGTGTCAAGGTGACCGCTGCCAACTGCGTCCGATGACCTTTGGATTCCTTCGCAAGGCCAACTTGGCTCGGAGCTACCCCGCCCCCGCCTGGCTCCTGCCCCGGGTTGAACCAGCCCGCTCCCCGACGCTCTCTGCCCCGGAGGCGCCCTCGCCCGCCGCCCCTCGGGGCCTCGGTTGGGCGGGCGGGGGACGTCCCTGCCGGGAAGCGCAGAGCTGGGGAAGGCGGCTCCTCGGCCGCCAGAGCCGGGGAGGGGCGGGGGCGGCTGGGGTGGGGCCAGCTTCTTCTTCCCCCAGGCAAGGCGGTGGACGCCGGGTGGGTGGTGGGCGCCGGGCGCCGGGCGGAGCCTCGGCCGAGCCAAGCGCCTCCCCGCCCGGCGGCCGCTCTGGCAGGCGGGATTGGCGCGTCCGGGAGGCCGGCCCGCCTGCCCGCTGGTGCCCGACCGGAGCGCGAGCGCTTCCGGGTGGCTCCCGCGGCCCCGCAGGCCGAAGACACGCCGTCCTGGCAGGCTGCGAAGATCGGGCGGACAGGCCGGGCGCCGTTCGGTCCTCTTCCCGCTCCGGAGGCCGCCCGCAGCCCGAAGGATGCGGCAGTGTAAGGCTCCGGCGGGCGGCGGGCGGCGGGCGGCGGGCGACGGGCGGGCGGGCAGGGCTCCTTGGGCGGTCGCTGGTGACGCTGGCCTGCTCCTTGCAGAGCGGGATGGTTGGCTGCGCGCTCTGGCATGTCGTCCTGGACGGCCGAGCTGAAGGAGGGCGCTTCCGCGGCTAAGTTCTTCCTGGGCTGTCGAGATGAGGAGGTGGACTTCCCGGGAGCAGAGCTGAAGATGGAGGAGCTGCCCTTCTTTGTGGATGAGGAGGAGGAGGAGGAGGAGGAGGAGGGAAACTCGGTAAAAGGGGCTTTTTGCTGCCGCCTGCCTCGGAAGGAGCCTTGCTGGCTTTGAGGCGAGGGAAATGGGCTGGAAGTCCCCTGGAGGGCATCATGGGGGTGGGAGGTGGGGAACTGCCCTGTGTTCCCTCTTGTGCTTCTGGGGGCTTCTAGCAGGAACCCCTTCCTCTTCTCTTGGAAGTCCTCCTTAGTTCTGGCCTGCACGCGTTTCTGTGCCCCCACCCCCCGTTTTGCTTTTGTGCCTGACTTTAAGAAAGAGCCCGGTGTTGCCAGACCACCCACTGCCCAAGGTGAGGCTGCTGCTCCTGTGGCTCTCTTGCAGCCTCCAGAACGGCAGATTGTGGTTGGCATTTGCGCCATGACCAAAAAGTCCAAATCCAAGCCTATGACCCAGATCCTGGAGCGGCTGTGCAAGTTTGAATACATCGCGGTGGTGATCATGGGGGAAGATGTCATCCTGAACGAGCCGGTGGAGAAGTGGCCAGCCTGTGACTGCCTCATCTCCTTCCACTCCAAAGGTTGGCCAGCTGGCATCCCAGCTCCTCTTCCGCCTGGGTGCTCAGCTGGTAGTCAACATGGTTTTCCTGAATCTTTCAGGGTTCCCTCTGGACAAAGCCGTTGCTTATGCCAAGCTTCGCAAGCCTTTTCTGATTAACGACCTTGATATGCAATATTACATCCAGGACAGGTAGGGTTGTGGAGGTGGAGTATGCTGGGGTATTATGGGCTGCATGGCACATTGTGCCTCCAGCAGCAGGCTGAATGTGCACCAGATCTTTGGGTCATTTTGGATGGAAGTGGCTTAGAAGCCGGAATTTGCTTAACTGGGCTACCACCACCAGCAGGGAAGGGCAAGGCTGGAGCGAAGTAAAATCCCTCGCTTATCTCTGGTCCGAATGTCGCCAAGCTGAGGTGTGCTTTGGCCACCTGGGAGGGTGGTCATGTCCCCTCAGCCAGAGACCCCTGCCTGTGTTTCTATCCTTTGTAGGCGGGAGGTGTACCGGATCCTGCAGGAGGAGGGAGTAGACCTGCCTCGTTATGCGGTGCTCAACCGGGACCCTGATCGCCCAGAGGGTGAGTGTAGAGCAAGCAGGGCTGAGCATCTTCTCTGGCCTACTTTGAAGGCAAGGCAAGGGGTCAGTTGCCAGATAAGCAGGAAGGTGCCCCTTGGGCTGCTCTTAAACCCCCAATGTAGGCCAGGGCCTGAGAACGCGCAACGTGTGGCTAGATTTGTGCAACCTAGTTGGAGAGGGCTAAGAGGCATTGTGAAAACCTAGAAAATGGATGTTGTGCAGGGCCGTCTCCTTTGTTGCCCAGAGCAATGCCAGGAGAGCCTTGGCATTAGAGGAAGGGTGGCTTGAAGGGTGCCCTGGGCCACTGGCCGATAGCCTCAGGAAAGGAAGCAGTCTTGTGTGCAAAGAAGCACCAGGAGGGCTCAGAACTCTGCTTTGCAGGCTGATGTCTGCTAAAGAGGTGTTCTTTTCCTTGATCAATAAAGGAAAGTATTTGTAACTCAAGGTTCAAATGATGAGTCTTTGGTATTCTCTGAGCTTGGCGGGTTTCTTGCAGTCATTTCATTACCCAAACTAGGTAACATCATCAGTACTAGTCTAGACTAGCACTATGTTTTCCTTGATCCTCTGTTAGGCTACAGGTTTACCTCCACCTACTCACCACTAGTTAGTCCCCTTGCCTCATTTCCAGGTGTGCCCAATTCCTTTGAATGCTCTTGTTGCTGCAGGATGTGCCCCCTGCCTCCCCTTAATGCAGCCATTTTGCATAGTGGCTTTCCAGCCTTTCCCCCTCCCTGCCATTCAGAGCCAGACTCAGTCTCCTCTAAGGGTGATCTGGAGAAGCCTGGAGGCTCTGTAACTCCTCAAGAAAGGAAAGTTGATTGGGGGGGTCAGCTTCCTGTCTCTGAAGGCCCTGTGTGTTTGTGCAGAGTGCAGCCTGGTGGAGGGGGAGGACCAGGTGGAGGTCAATGGGGCCATTTTCCCCAAGCCGTTTGTGGAAAAGCCAGTCAGTGCTGAGGACCACAACGTCTACATCTACTATCCCTCTTCGGCAGGCGGGGGCAGCCAGCGCCTTTTCCGCAAGGTGAGAAGACTGTGGCTTTGGCTGGGGCACCATCTGTCTGATGAGGGTCATTCCCAATAGCAGTGTACCTGGCTATCATCTCTATTTCAGGAGATTGTGTGAATAATGCTGTTTTTAAAGTTACAACCAAAGCAGTAATCCCAAACCAAAGAGACAGTACAAGCAATGTCAAATATTGAAGGGGCGATTCACTGGCACCAGGATCTTCTAATTCATTGTGGTTGGGTCCCCTTTCAGGTACCAGATTTGAGAAGTTAAGCTAATGGGCATTTCCAGGGTACCTTTCCTTCCTTTGAATATTCAGTAAAGTGGAAATCTGAATTCCAGAAGTTGGTTAAGATTTTGATTAAAGCAATTTTGATTTGGCTCAGCTGGAATGAAAGTTCTGAGGTTATGTACTTAGGAATGTACTTTTGTTTTATTGAACAACAGGAATAACTTCATCTTTTCCATTTTAAACACCATTGGTATGAAATAAGTAGTGGCATTTGGCAAGCGGACCCCAACCTTTCCACCTTGGTGGCCTGGTCTGGAGCGGGGGGGAGGCTATGTGAGTGGTAGGCACACGCACGTGCACACAACTCCTTTGGTATGAACGGCGGGTGCACATGGTCCCCATTCGTGTGAATGGAGCTTCACGCATAAGCTGAGGGTGCTTGCATGCACACAAAGCTCTACTTGTGCGAATGGAGGCCCTTGAGCAGAGGGTGCTTTGCTCGTGTGCAAAGCTCCAATCACATAAATGGAAATTTGCGTAGGAGCTCCCTCTGCTTGGGCAAGTGGAGTTTCACGCGTGAGCTAAAGTACCCACCGCTTGTATGAGTGGAGCTTCGCACATGTGCTTGCCCACCACTCTTGTGAGTGGAGCTTTGTGCGTGTGCGCACTTGCCCATTGCTTGCGTGAACCAGTTTGAAACAGATAGTGGACCACGGCCCAGGAGTTGGGGAATCCTGGCATAAGGAATCATTTGTGCCTCAAACCAGGAGACATTCCTGGGCTTCTGTTATCCTGCCTGTTTGTCCAGGCCTTGCTGTCAGGCCTTGCTGTCTAGGTGGAGGTGTCTTTTGCCACTTTGTGTGAGGCATCAGCTGCTCCAGGGCTCGTGGCTCTTTTTTGAGGTGCAGCTCACTTCTATAGCTGAGTTCCCGAACTGTTTCAGATTGGGAGCCGTAGCAGCGTCTACTCTCCAGAGAGCAGCGTACGGAAGACCGGATCGTATATTTATGAGGAGTTCATGCCTACAGATGGCACAGATGTCAAGGTAGGAGGGGGTGTTTATGGAGAGGAGTTCTCTGATTTGGGCAGGCTAAGGTTCCTTTGAGACCCTCTTGGTAGCTCTGAGTCGGGTGACGTTGCTGGTGCTCTTTCATTCAGGTCTACACAGTGGGTCCCGACTATGCACACGCCGAGGCACGGAAGTCCCCTGCTCTTGATGGGAAGGTGGAACGGGATAGCGAAGGAAAGGAGATCCGCTACCCAGTTATGTTAACAGCCATAGAGAAACTGGTGGCCCGAAAAGTCTGTGTAGCCTTCAAGGTTAGTCTTTCCCTCTGACTTGTGGCCTCCTGGAGCCCTCTCTGAAGTTCTTAGCTCTTGTTGCTGAAGCCTGGAATGCCTGGACAGGTTTTGGGGCCACCTTCCCCTCCTCAAATAGAGTAAGGTCAATGTTCTTCCCTGGCTCCAAAGTATCAGGCTGTAGGTGCTGTTTTGAGCTGTCCCTGCATCTCCCTGCTAAACTGTGTGACAGAGAAATGGGGGCTCTCTCTGTTGTGTTCGCCTCCTCCTGCAATCTCCTGGCCAGGGTGGTAGGGTAAGGCTGAGGGGCTCCTTCTGTTAGTAGAGTGCGTCAAAGTGCTCTGTGTCATTTCTCTTGGGTTTTGTGTCACCCTTTGCAGCAGACAGTGTGCGGCTTTGATTTACTGCGGGCCAACGGCCAGTCCTTCGTCTGTGATGTCAACGGCTTCAGTTTTGTGAAGAACTCTATGAAGTACTATGATGACTGTGCCAAGCTCCTTGGGTGTGTGGTGCTTCGGTTGATCGTCTCCTCCTGGAAGGGGAGGAGGAGGGGACCAGAGCACGAATGGTCTGAATCCAGTCTGCCTCGGGCTGGTGACCCTATTGCAAAACTGGGAGAGGTGGTTTCCAACCAGTCTCTCCTTTCTCTGCCAGGAACATCATCATGCGTGAAATGGCTCCTCAGTTCCAGATCCCCTGGTCCATCCCCACGGAAGCAGAAGACATCCCCATTGTGCCCACCACTTCAGGGACAATGTTAGTGTTAGCTGTGCTGGCCTTGCGTCCCTTTCTGTTTACTGCTTGTGATGATGGTTCCTGAGGTTGGCCTGTCAGTAGGAGGCACAATCTTTTTAGAAAGACCACGTAGGTTTGGGGTCCTATTTATGATATTGTTGGATTTTCTGATAACAATAAGATGTGGAGTTGGTAAAGCAGGAGCTTCTGGGTACAGAAAATTCAGTCCCTTGAAGTGTTTGTAACAAAAACAGATCAGGTGAAATGCTGCCCTTCCCTCTTCTTCTGTCTAAGACTTTGGAGGGGTCCCTTTTGGCTGAAGGCCCACAGCAGCTCTTGGAGTTCAGCTGAAATCAGTGCCCAAGTTCTGAGGCTCGGCTATAGGAGGTTCAGGGAAGTGAAGGGGGAGGCCAAGCCAGTAAACATGGCCGGAGAGCCCAGGGCAGGATGTTCCAGCTGTTCTCTTTCCCTGCTTGTTGGTGATGGTGAAGAAAAATGGAGCCATATTTTCTGGGGCTGTGGCAACAGCGATTGCAAATGTAAGTGGCGTTTGGTCATCAGAATCTTTAAAAAGACAGGGGTTTTTGTAAAAGCTTAAATGTTCTATAAAAATTTAAATTTGAGATTTTATAGCTCTAATATTCTAAATTTCATCATCATCCTCATCTTAGTCATTTTCTATCCACTGCAGGATGAAGTCCTCTTCCACATGTTTCCAACCAATACAGTCCTGAGCTTCCTTTTGCCACTTGGGCTCACAATCCTTGCTGATGTCATAGATTCATCTTGTTTAGGTCTCTTTTGTGGGCACTTTTTATCAAGTGGGATCCATTCTATGATTGCCTTGGTCCACCTGCCCTCAGTTCTTCTTGCTATGTGACCAGCCCATTTCCATTGGAATTCTTTGACTCTCTTTATGGCCACATATGTTTGTGTTTGTTTTCTAATCTAATTCTAATGTGCAGGTCTTTCTATCTGGTGATGCTGAGCATGTATCTTCCCATGGCTCTTCACGCCACTCTTAGTTTTTGTATTATTGTGAGGTGAGTGCCTGTGTTTTACTGGTATATGTTAGAGCAGGTAGCACACACTGATCAAAAACTTTTCTCTTCAGGCATAGGGGGAGGTAGTTCTTGAAAATTATGTTTAGCTTGCCAAATGCCTACCAACCACATATAACATGCTGTTCTATTTCCTTTATTGTATCACCTTCCACTGAAATCCGCTGGCCAAGGTATATGTCTACTACATCTAGTTCTTCTCCAGATAAATTTTTTTTCTTTCTTTGGTAAATTTATTAAACATAACCTGGTCCTTTTTCAGTTTTATTTTTAAGCCAAATGGCTCTCCTGCTTTGTGCAGCTCTTGTATGTGTCTTTGTAGCTCTTCTGGGTCTTGTGAGAAGAGAACATCTTCATCTGAAATGATTTAAATAGGCGCCATTGATTTTTATTCCATCTTTTGCCCAGCCTGGTTTGCGAAATCCTTCTTCAAGGCAGGCTGAGAAAAGGATAGGTTGTGTCACCTTATCACACACCTTGTTCTATGTCAATTTCCACTTTAAGATCATTAAGGCAAATTGTCACAAATGTTTTTTCATATACAGTATTGATTGTAGTAAGTTTATGTAAGCAGTGTCTACACTTTGGTTGAGCAATGCATTAATTATGCTTGATGAAATGCTGAGTCAAACGCCTTTTCATAGTCTATGAAAGCCACGCACAGAGGCCTGGTGTACTCGTTGTGCCTTTCAATGACTTGATGAACAACCTGGATGTGATCCATCATGCTGTAGTCACTTCTGAAGCCTGCCTGCTCCTTTGGCTGTGCGTCATTTAATGTTCTCAACATTCTTTTTGCTATTATCTTGGTGAAAACCTTGTAGATGACTGAGAGAAGACTTATTCGGTAATAGATCTTCAAATCATCTTGGGCCCCTTCTTGTGTATAAGAATCACTTCAGCATTTTTCCATGCATTGAGTATTTTTTCTTCTCTAAGGCATCTTGAGTATTAGTATCTTGTGTAAACTGTTATCACCAGCTTTCAGCATTTCGACTGTAACACAGTCATTTTCTGAAGCTTCGCCATTTTTCATTGATTTTATGGCACTTGATAGTGTCTCCACTAAGATATTTGGCATTTCCTCTTTTGTGAGTCACTTTTCAGTGATCTTGATCTTTGTATAGCTCCGAATAGAATTTTCCAATTATTTCTAACATTTCCTGTCTTGTTCTACACTTATTTATTTATTTATTTAATCATATTTCTATACCGCCCTTTTCCCGAAGGACTCAGGGCAGTGTATAGCCAAGATAAAAACATAAACATGCAAACGTTGATAAAATTACAGTTTCAAATTATTGTAAAGTTCAGCCGAACAGAATAAAACCCAAAATTAAAATGATAAATTCAAAAATCATTTAACTGTTTAGCTCCACCTGTTGGAACATCAGGGTCTTGAGGGCATGGCGGAAAGCCCCAAGGTCGGGGATGTTACGTATACCTGGAGGAAGTTCATTCCACAGGGCTGGAGCCCTCACAGAGAAGGCTCTCCACCTGGGGGTCGCCAGTTGACATTGTTTGACTGACGGCACCCTGAGGAGATCCTCTCTGTGAGAGCGAACTGGTCGGTGGGAGGCTATTGGTGGCAGAATATGGTCTTGCAATACCCAGGTCCTAAGCCATGGAGCGCTTTAAAGGTGGTGACTAACACCTTGAATCGCACCCGGAAGACCACTGGGAGCCAGTGCAGCTCGCGCAGAAGAGGTGTCACATGGGCACTATGAGCTGCGCCCATAATCACCCACGCAGCTGCATTCTGGACCGGCTGGAGCCTCCGGGTGCTCCTCAAGGGGAGCCCCATGTAGAGAACATTACAGTAGTCCAGATGGGAGGTGACGAGGGCATGAGTGACCGTGCGCAAGGCGTCCCAGTCCAGAAAGGGACGCAATTGGCAGATCAGGTGAACCTGATAAAAGGCCCCCCTGGCCATGGCTGTCATATGCTCTTCTAAGGCACCCAGGAGTGCCTTAGGAGGACACCCAGATTGCGAGCCCTCTCTGTGGGGGCAAGATCTCATCCCCAATAGTCAGCGATGGCACCACTGACTATACCGGGACGCCGGAAGCCACAGCCACTTGGTCTTGGATGTGTTGAGTCTGAGCCTGTTTCTCCCCATCCAGATCCGTACGTTCTCCAGTCACTGGGACATCACGTTAAGGGCATCATTGGGGTGGTCCGGGGTGGAGATGTACAGCTGTGTGTCATCAGCATACTGATGTACCGTCACCCCGAAACCACGGATGAGCTTGCCAAGTGGCTTCACATAAATGTTGAACAGAAGGGGCGAGAGGACAGACCCTTGCAGCACCCCACAAACAAGGCGCCTCGAGGTCGACCTCTGCCCTCCTGCCAACACAAACTGCGAACAGTCGGAGAGGAAGGAGGAGAACCACCGCAACATGGTGCCCCCTATTCTTAAACCCCCAGCCGATGCAGCATGATACCATGGTCGATGGTATCAAAAGCTGCTGAGAGATCTAATAGGACCAGGACAGAGGAACAACCCCTGTCCCGAGCCCTCCAGAGATCCCAACGCGACCGATGCCGTTTCCGTGCTGTATCCCATCCTGAAGCCCGACTGGTAGGGATCCAGATAGACAGCTTCATCCAGGTACTGGGGTAGTTGTCATGCCACCACACTCTCAACAACCTTCGCAACAAAGCGAAGGTTGGAGACTGGACAATAATTTGCTAATACAGCCTGGTCCAGGGAGGGCTTCTTGATGAGGGGCTTCACCACCATCTCTTTCAAGGTGGCAGGAAAGACACCCTCACTCAGAGAAGCATTTATAATCCCTTGGAGCCAGCCTTGTGAAACCTCCTTCCACTAATCAGGAGGGACATGGGTCCAATAAACTTAGAGCCATCTTCACATTTCTAAACTAAGAAAGAGGAAATAGCATCTAAAGCTCTGGATTAAAATAAAGTCTTTGCCTGGTTTTAATTAAGGCAGCGCTCCTTGGCAGCTTCTCAGTCTTGGAACCCTTGTCCCCATTCACAGCTGATGCTGTGCAGAAGGCTGCTTGTCTGTTATCTCTAAAGCCTTGACTCAGAGAATCTTTCTTACAGGCTGATTAGCTTGCTTCCAATTAGAGGTTCACTTAGGATGGCACACACGGATCTTGCATTCTCTGCCACAGTTGTGTGGTTTTCAGAGCTCAGGAGAGAGAAGGGTAGTCCGCACACGACTTTTCCTTCACGCGTGGATAGCATTATGAGAGGAGAGTCCTTTCAGCTTTGGCTTCCCAGGGTCTGGGGCTGAGATGTCCTGGTCAGAGGAGGCCTTGGGATCTGCTAGGCATTGGCCATTGTAGGAAGGAAGAGGGGTGGGGGGGCATCCTATGAGCTCAAGTATCTCTCTTGCAGGATGGAGCTACGGTGTGTGATTGCAGTTATAAGGCATGGTGATCGGACCCCCAAACAGAAGATGAAGATGGAAGTGAAGCATCCCAGGTATGGTGGCGTCCCTGGGTGTCTTAGAGCCGGGGTTTCTTCTGCAGGACAAAACGGTTCCAGGACAAAATGAACTCCCAAGAAAGAGCATGCATAAATGTAGCAAACAACCACTAATGTCAGTAACCTGCTTTGCTTCTGCTTCTGCTGTTGCCAGATTCTTTGTTCTGTTTGAAAAATACGAGGGCTACAAAACCGGGAAACTGAAGCTGAAAAAGCCGGAGCAGCTTCAGGTGAGTTTGGGGCTCCCTTTGGTCCTAGAGGAGCCATGCATTTGAAGCTCTCACTCTCCATTGGTCAGTCTGTGTTCCTGGATGGGGGCCCCCGGGGAGGGGTGAGAGACGTGGCTAAGGAGTCTGTGCCTTTGATTCCTAGAGCCCTTGAGCCCACAGACCTGAGCAAGCCTTTGCCCCGACAGGAGGTGCTGGACATTGCTCGGCTGCTGGTGCAGGAGCAGGGCACTCTCAGGGATGCGGTGGCCGAGGACCAGAAGTCAAAACTGGAGCAGCTCAAGACCGTGTTAGAAATGTGAGCAGGGAGTTATCTCCATGGCCCCTCTGCACCCCCACCCCAAGCCTCTGGGAGAGTAAGATCAACCTTGCAAGCAACTCTTGCACTTTCTTGCGTGTCCCCAGAAAGAATGGACTCCCTCTGACTGGGGGCACTTCCTCCTACACCACAACAGAAGCCTGGGCAGGAGGCAGGCAGTTGGATGCCCTTGCAGCTTCTCCAGTTGTGGTGGGTAAAGCCAGAGGTTTCATGCCCCGAACAGTGGCCTTTTGTTATTCTGGCAGGTACGGGCACTTCTCTGGAATCAACCGCAAAGTGCAACTGACCTACCTACCTCACGGGCACCTGAAGGCATCCAATGAGGAGGAAGGCAGGTATTGGGGTCTTGTAGTGGGGGGGGGGCATGAAGGCAGCTGTGGGGGAAGATGGGGGTTGCAGGAGAGCCCTGCCAATTTCATAGGATGGAGACCCTGATTGCATGCACACATCTATAGACACAAGGAGGGGCATTCTGTGTGATGGGCGAATGGGGATCACAGTCAGCATTCCGGAAACCCCCCAACTCCAAGTAAAAACTCTGAAGCAATGAGGAAATTGAGAATGTAAGCCAAGAAAGTTGAAATGCCAACCCTTGTGAAGAAGTGGAGCTACTGCTCTCTCCCCCCCCCCCCATTGCACTTGCCAAACAATCCCCACTTAGGGGAAAAGTGCCAACTGACAAGAGGAGGGGGAGGGCAGAACTGATGTTACTTTTGTGCAGTTTCCAGGCCTCAAAGGCCCCTAGCAACCTTCTCTCCTCCCCTCATCCGGTTTCACCAGTTCTTGCCTCTCTGCTCTGCTCTGGAGGTTGAAGAGTGGGTGGTAGGTCTTCATTCAAGAGCTGTGGTGGCACAGTGGTTAGAATGCAATATTGCAGGCTACTTCTGCTGACTGCCAACACTGGCCAGAAGGTTGGCAGTTTAAGTCTCACCGGCTCAAGGTTGACTCAGCCTTCCATCTTTTTAAGGTGGGTAAAATGAGGACTCAAATTGTTGGGGGCAAGAGGCTGTAAACCACTCAGAGAACACTGTGAAGCATTGTGAAGCGGTATATACTGCAAGTCTAAGCACTATTGCCATTCCACCCCAGCCCTGGCAGGAGATGACTCTTGTTCTCTCTGTGTGCAGATCTCAAGGAAGCCTCCCCGTCTTTGCTCTTGGTGCTGAAGTGGGGGGGCGAGTTGACTCCTGCCGGCCGAGTGCAAGCGGAGGAGCTGGGCCGAGCCTTCCGCTGCATGTATCCAGGGGGCCAAGGTGAGCCTGGGCTTTGCTTGGTGGCTCTAGGGGAAGGCAGAGGCTGCAGCTGACAGCATCTTGGTAGTCACCTCCAAGGCGGGGTCCTTTGGAAAGGAAACCCCCTTCAGAAGGAGGAAGAGCATCCTTTGGCCTCTGCATCTGCACCAAAAGGATCTTTTGGGCTGGTTGGTGGAATTGGATTGCAGCGCTTTGTTGATCTTAAGGGCTCTGATCGGGGTTGCCTTGGAAGCCCCATCCAGCCTCCATGGTCCTCGGAAGCAGGCCAACTTCTGAGTACTCAACACTTCTCATCGGGCAAGATGGCCTTATGGATGAAACTGACCTTTCCTGATCAAGTGGTTTTAAGAATTGAGAAGTTTATTGAACACTTTTGTGAATAGAGTAGATCTTCCTGCTCTTCCGGTCATTGGATGGCCATGATGGTTCTGCATGGGCAGCAGGAAGCAAACAGCAAGCCCTGAACTCCTGGCCTCTCCCATCTAAAGCTGCCTCAGCCCACATTCTCTTCTCCCAACAACACCTTTGGCAGTTCCCCACTTCTCTATCATGCATGGGCCAGATCCTTCTCCCTCACACTCTCTGGGGGCGATCTCATCTTCCTCTTCCTCTCCCTCCCAAGCCAAAAGACAGAAGGTCCATTGCAGATGAATCAGGCATCTTCAGGCTTTCTTGACACAACAGGTACCCAGCTCTCCTTTTTGGTTGAACTGCAAGAGGACGGCATGGACACCTGTAGGTCATTGGAGGCTGGTCGTCTGTGCTTTGGAGTGGGGCTCCAGTGACAGCAGGTGTCTCCTCTGGGTCTGAGCCCCATGCCTGCAGCACAGCTGCTGGTCTCAAAGCAGGAAAGAACCCCACAATCTTCCTGGAAGAGCTAGCCAGAAAACAGCAGAAGGCAGAGGGAAGAATGATGGTGATTGGAAACTGGGCATGTGGGCCATGAGCTTCTTTGGTGCTCGTGAGAAGGACTTTTGGGTGTGTGCTGTTAGGTTTTGGGCTGGTTTTGACAGGAAGAGAATTTAGGGCTTCTCCAGTTGGATGTTTGTAGCTCTTCGTATCCATCCCGCCTCCTTTTTATCTGCTCGGAATCACTGTCTCTTCCAATACTCTGACCTGCAGGCATGGCAACCCTGCCCGTTCAGTGGATTTTCTGCCCTTTGAAGAGGGTACTGCGAAAATAAAATGCCCACACTTCTGGAATGGCCACAGGGTTTCTCTTTCCTGCCCAGGAGACTATGCTGGTTTTCCAGGCTGTGGCCTCCTTCGACTGCACAGCACCTACCGCCACGATCTCAAGATCTACGCCTCCGATGAGGGCAGAGTTCAGATGACGGCAGCAGCATTTGCAAAGGTTCCTGGGAGGGGGAATTCCAGTCAGGCCAACAGAAGCTGTAGGAGGGCTTGGGTTCCTTCCTCACCCTCAGGATCCCCCCAGCACTCTGTCTGACTAGAGCAGGGGCCCGCCTTTGCAGGGTGGGGTGGGGGGAGGCTGAAGTCATGTCTTCCCACAGGGCCTCCTTGCTCTGGAGGGGGAGCTGACGCCCATCCTAGTGCAAATGGTGAAGAGTGCCAACATGAACGGCCTGCTGGATAGCGACAGTGACTCCCTCAGCAGCTGCCAGCACCGGGTGAAGGCTCGTCTGCGGGAAATCATGCAGAAAGATGTCTCGTTCTGCGCAGAGGACTATGAGAAGGTGATGGAAGTGCATTTCTTTGGCCTTCAGAAAGGCTTTTGTAGGCACCCCAATTCCAGCAAAATGTCCGAAAGGTCCCAAACTTTAGTAGCAGTAAAAAGGCACGCCAGAGGTTGTTCTACCGAGCTTCTATGGCCTTTTGCTGCTGCTCTGGCTGAAGGGAAGCTCTCTGAACAGGACAGCTCTAAGGCCTTTGTGCTCTGTGGCAACGACATGGCAGCTCTGTTCTGTGGCTGATGTTTTAGTCTCTCTGTGGAGGCACAAAAGAGCACTAGCTGCTAGAGGAATTGTTGGAAGTGCCCCTGCCAAGACCTTCCCAAGATTGCTGTTCCTTTGAACAGATTGCAAAGGTCTTTTCTGGCCACCAAGAAAGGGCTCTGGCAGGCAAGGAACCTTGGCCTGATCTGGTTCATCCACTCTTAAAATGAAGATGAGGAGCTTAGGGTAGTGGTGAAGGCCACAGCCTTTTTCCTAAACCCTAGCTGGTCACAGCTATAAAGCTTCAGGAGGCCCAACTTAACCAGGTAAGTCTGGCACTGAGAGGGCCTGGAGTCTGAGGGCTGGACTGCAGTCACCCAGCTGCAAAAACCCTTTCCCTGGGCAAGATGCTCACTTGGCCACATGGAAGAAACTATATTCTTTAGATGCATTATCGTATAGAACAGGGGTGTCAAACTTGATTTCATTTTTTTTTTGGTAAAAAAGTTTTATTAGAATTTTTCTTTCATCATATATATTTTATGAACAAGTGTTGACTAGGTCACATCTTATACATCTTATACATAATAATCTTTATAATCTATTCTAATCTTCCCATTTTTTCCATATTCATCTCTTTTATATAAACCTTTTATCACAAATTAATCATTTTTCACTATATCCTATTATTTCAGCTTCTGCCATATTGTTCTCTTTTCAAATCCATTTTACATCATATCTCTGTTTCCAATTTCAGCCATAATATCTCTTTCCATATTTTCTTTATTTTATTTTCTTCTTAATATAGAAACAAATAATTGTCCTTAATTCATAATCTCTTACAATGACATCAATTAATTATCTTATTTCTCCATTGCTAGATTTATTTAAACTCGATTTCATTGAGGGCCACATCAGGGTTGTGTTTGACCTTGGGGATCTGGGGTGGGCATGGCCAGGGAGCATAGCCAGCCTGATGTCACTCGTGTCGGGGATGCCTGTGGTGGCCCGAATGCTCTGCCAGCGAAAACGGGCTCCTGAGCTCTGTTTTTGGCTGCAATGACCTCCAGCAACCCTATGCCAGAGAAAACGGAGCTCGGGAGAATCGCACGTAGCCTTCCCGAGCTCCGTTTTCACTGACACAGGAACTGCGGGCTGGTCCTTCACTGCTTCCAGGGCGGCCAGATCTAAGCACCCCATGGGTCAGATCCGGCCCCCGGGCCTTGAGTTTGACACCCCTGGTATAAAAGTAGACTTGATTACTCTGGTTTCTTATCTTTGTTGGGAGAGAGAGCTGTAGAGTGCTACCATGTGGATTTTCTTGCAACAGTGGACACAAGGTAATTCTGTGACAGCACAATGTGTTGGGAATTACATGGTGGCCCTTTTCTGCCTGCTGGACTTCAATGGGAGATTCTCCTTTGATCCCATGGCTCAAGGTGGACATTGGTGTCCCTCTGTGCTGTCCAGTTGTGTGCAAAACTCTGGAATGGTTCTTCGCTAAATCGTCTTGCTTCCAGCCAATCAGCCAAGGCAGCTTCTTCCTCAGGCATCTGCTGGGCCGTCTCAGCAGGTGGCAGCAGTAGCCTTGCCTGATGAACAAGGTCAGGCTTGGACTGATTTTGATGGGAGATTTCCAGGCTGCGCCAAAAAAGCTTTAAAGGTTTCCCCTGTCTAGTTGTTTCCAACTCAAGGGGGCAGAGCTCATCTCTGTTTCTTAACCAAGGGAGCCAGCATTGTCCAACGGTGCTTCTGTGATCATGTGGCCTGCATGAAAATATGAAATGCTGTTAGCTTCTCCCAAAAGTGGTACCTATTTATCTATTCACATTTGCAAGCTTTCAAACTGCTAGGTTGGCAGGAGCTGGGGTAAGTAACGGGAGGTCACCCTGTGGTGTAGTGCTTGGGTCTTGAACCTGGGCTGCCAGCTTTCCATCTGACAAACCCAGGATCTCAACAGCTGAGGCCTCGTGCTGCCCCTAAACATGGAAATCAAACATCAATCCTAGCAGAAGGCCAAACTGCACGGAGGTGTACATTAAGACACTAGAAATCGAACTTAACATGAGGCCATCTTATTCTTGCCTTTTTGGAAATGAATCCTGCTTAATGTATTTTTACAAGGAATATTTGTTCTATTGTTGGTGGTTTTATTGAAGACTGCAGTTTTATACACAGCTTCTCTGGAGGCGAAGCCAGCCAGATCCAAAACCTCCTGCTGGGGTACCTCTTGCTAAAGCTCATTTTTCCAAGAAGAAAAAGAAGGCCTCCCTTGAGGAGGGAACATTTTAGACTTTGCCATACTTTACTAGGGGTTTAGAGCCCTTTAAGAAAGAATCCAGGGAGGTCTTGCAACAGATTTCTAAGGAGTGGTATCCCAGAATAAAGATGTTTTTGGTTCACCATCACCTGGGATCTAGCTTGCACAAAATGGACAGCATTGCCAAACCTAAGCCTGTTGAAGAACTAACCATTCCTCTGCAAGGTTTGAATGTCTCCTGACATATTGCCTCCTTAATGGATGTTAAAGAATAAAAAAGGAAATCATTCTGATTACCCCAATACGGAGCTATCATGTGAATAGCGACAATTCAGAGAAAGGAATGAGAACAGCTCTATAAAAATATCAATAGCGCTGGAGGGAGAGCACCACAGGAACTGTTAGGACTACATGTGATTCCTGTTAAGCACTGTAACATAATTCAATTTTCAACAAACCTGAGTTACTAAAAGCTTGGAGAGTTTACACAGGAGTTATGGATGTGTCATCTCTCTCTCTCTTTTTTGCTCATCTTAAAAACTGTCAGAAATGAACCTTTATCAAAAATAGGTTGGGCATCTCTTCACTGGCATCCAACTAGAATAATGTAATAAGGGTATATAAACCTTTTGAAGAAAGTAGAAGTGTGCAAATACATGCAGTTCCTAAAGTTGACATAGAAGTAACTTTTGTGAATGGCAATAGTTGCACACTTAATTAATGCTTATTGATTGAATCAATAGAATAGCTTGCCTGCCAGAATTATGGGTGTTCCATGGCTGGATGTTTTCAAGAATAGACTGGGCAACCTTGACCAGGATGATATAAGGTCTCCTGCCTTGAGCAAGGGGTTGGACTAGAAGGCCTCCCAGATCCCTTCCAACCCTATGATACTATGTTATATATTCTTATTACTGCAAGATAGAGTGAAATAGACTACATTTCCCAATGGCTTCTGCTTTCAAGTTCTAAACTCCAGAGATGCCAGCTGAGCATGGTGGAGCCACTTGACCCAAATCTGAGCAGCAGCCTGGTTGGTCCCTCATGAGCACCGTTGACCCTTTGCTCTGATTTCTCTCCAGCTGGCGCCAACAGGCAGTACTTCTCTCATCAAGTCCATGGGAATCATTGGGAATCCAGTGGAGACCTGTGAACAAGTCTTTGAGCTGATTGAGAGCCTCACTTCCCAGATCCAGAAACGTCTGGAGGACCCTAAGTCTGCTGGTATAAGAGTTGTTTCTTTTGCAGTGGAGAAAAGCAGGAGTTGCATGGATGTGGCCCAGGGGCGGGTTTCAAAACCCGTCACTACCAGTTTGCTCGTGGGCGCATGCAACACTTCTGTGCATGCGCAGAAGCTTCTGGGCAGGTGGGCGGAGCCTCCCACTGCCGCTTCTACTGGTTTACTCGATCCGGTGCGAACTGGTAGCAACCCACCACTGACGTGGCCCGTGCCACAGTGGGCCACTTCTGAGATGGTGGATCTTCTTTGCTTTTCTAATAAAACTCTTGAAGAGTAGCTGGGGCTAAGGGTCAAAGTCCTGGGGAGTGTGAAAGAAGCCCAGGCCTTGTATTTGGCTCCTCTCTCCAAAGGGCGTTTGCTCTTCTGCTCCCCCAGAAAAGAGTTTGTTTTTCTGGATTTTCAAAGCCAAACATGGTTCTTGGGCAGCAGTATTTTTGGGGTTGCTGCTTGCAGAAATTCTGGAGTTGTAAGCAACGGCAGGCCTGCCATCTGATTCAGCTGGCAGGCCAGCTGATCTGGTTCAGCTGATCTGTCTCTTCTCATGGCACTGATGGGTTGTTCTGGCTTGGCAGACTTGCAGCTGTACCACAGTGAGACCCTGGAGCTGATGCTGCAACGCTGGAGGAAGCTGGAGCAAGACTTCCGACTGAAGAACCGACGTTACGATATCAGCAAGATCCCCGACATCTATGACTGTGTCAAGTACGACATCCAGCACAATGCTGGCCTGCAACTGGAAGGCACCCATGAGCTGCTCCGGCTCTCTAAGGCTCTAGCAGACATTGTCATCCCCCAGGTATGGAGCAAGCCTTGCTCCTCTGCTGCTGAGACACTCCTGTCAGACTGTGTTATACTGAGACTGCCCTCCAAACACTCTGGCCTTTTGCAGGAGTACGGCATCAGCCAGCAGGAGAAGCTGGAGATTGCGGTGGGCTTTTGCCTGCCTCTCATCAAGAAGATCCAGCTGGACCTGCAGCGAACCCACGAGGATGAGTCTGTCAACAAGCTGCACCCCTTGTAAGACACAGACAGATGCCCAATTTGCCCCTGATAGGGTGGGCTTGGCTGGGTTGTCTGAATACAGGAAGCCAGCTGATGATACCACATGTCCCTGTGCTCCTGGGCTTGCACAGGGGACCTTGGGGGCTTTTGGGACCCAGCCCTACCTGCCCAGCAGGGTGACTCTTGCTCCCTGGCCGATCTGCTTGCAGGTATTCCAGGGGAGTCCTGTCTCCAGGGCGCCATGTCCGGACACGTTTATACTTCACCAGTGAGAGCCACGTCCATTCCCTGCTTAGCATCTTCCGCTATGGAGGCCTGCTAGATGTAAGCTGGGAGCAATCATCAGGACACTTCGGGGTGCCATGTTCAGGGTGTTGCACAGAGCTTTGCCTCCATTTCTCAGCATGAGCCCCGCTGACAGAGGCTTCTGAGTCCAGAGACCTCCTGTTTCAGGGACCGGGGCACTTATTTATTTATTTATTTATTTTATTAGATTTATATACCGCCCTTCTCCTTACGGACTCAGGGCGGTGCACAGCCAATTTAAAAAACAAATACACAAAAATTAAAATTTCGTAAAAAATATATGTAAATAGCTGTAAAATTAAAAGCAGGTCAATTAAAAATAGTAAAAACTCTAAAAGTGATAAAATATTTACAAGAATCAGGCTAAGCCGGAGTGTGCCAGAGATGGCCATTCTTTGGTGGCTCCCTGTTCAGCCTCCTTTTGGTCCTGGTCTCCTGAGGGGCAGGACCAAAAGGAGTCCTGTGGGACTGCAGAAGGAAGGGGAGTTGCCTTTGCCTGAGGCCAGCCAGCAGGGGAGGGAATGCAGCAGCAACTCCCCAAGGCCCCCTTACTCAGGGCTCCCTGCCCAGCTATGCCAGGACTTGAATCTGGCCTCCCTCTGCCACTTCCTTCCATGCCAGGCCTCAAAAGATGCCCAGTGGAAGAGGGCCATGGACTACCTGGGAGCCATTTCAGAACTGAACTACATGACCCAGATTGTCATCATGCTGTATGAGGACAACAACAAGGTGAGGGCGGGGCTGGCCAGAGCTGAGCCAGCTGAGCACTTGGACCTGTCTCATCCACTGTGTGGCCTCTGCAGGACCCATCATCTAAGGAGAGGTTCCACGTGGAGTTGCATTTCAGTCCCGGAGTGAAAGGCTGTGAGGAGGAAGGCAGTGCCCCAGCGGGGTGTGGCTTTCGCCCGGCCTCTGCAGAGGTGAGCTTGTATCCAGGGAACCTCCTGTCTTTGGAGGGCAGCTGGATGCCAAAGCAGGATGTTTCCTGTCACACACAGGGTGTCAGGCTGTTCCTGCAGCAGCAGGAGTGACAGAGAAACAGCTGTAACCTTTTATTGTTACTCTAACAATACTTCTATCTCTCTTTTCCTCTTAAAGAGAAAACTTTGGCACAAATGTATTAAGCAACGAAGCTGCAAAAGCAAGGAAGGAGAGCTCTCCTGTCTTGGCAGCCCAAAGCCAGCCAGTTTGCTTCTCCTTCCTTCCTCCTTGCTTCCATGCCCTCTCTGGGCATGGAAGCAAGGCAGCTTCCATGCCCAGAGAGAGGTTCCCACTGCTTGGAGCCTCACAACCTCGGTTTTCTTATAGAAGGAGGCCAGAAAGCCAGAGCAGGGGAGTCTGGAAGACCTGGCTGAGTCCAAGGGCAGCGATGAAACAGACAGGACGGAGGCCCGGTCCCCACAGCCTTCAGAGCCGGTCTGCATCCAGCGCCGGTCACCCTTGACTCGGAACCGCAAGGCTGGCTCCATGGAGGTGAGTGGGGGAGCTGGAAGTGGAGGGGGAGCAATGCATCTCAGCTATAACCTAGGCAAGGGCGGCCCTGGGGATGGTGCCCTCTTTCTTTGAAGAGTGGGGCTGTTCTCTTTTGGCTCTCTTGGCTTTACAAATGTTTCTTTCTGCAGGTGTTGTCCGAGTCTTCCAAATCTGGCGGGTACCGGCTCTTTTCCTACGCCAGGCATTCATCAGAAGGGAAACAGAGTGGCTTAGGTATAAAGCATTAAAGCCCCTTTTGCTCCCATTTAGACTAGCCTAACATATAGGCAGGGATGGGAGCTTGGAGCAGCTGGGGGAGCCAAGATGCAGGAGTCAGGAGCAGCCGCTCAACATCTGTTAGCCTCTGAAGTGGCTCTGATCCAGCTGAGAAGGTGAGGTGCTCCTGCTGAAGAGGAAGAACTGTGGGAAGTCTGCTCGGCTTGCTTTGTGGGGTCTTTGTTCATCCTCAGACCAAGGAAGCTTCCTTTCTGTGAAGATTGGAGTTAGATTGGCTGCATTAGGAGGAGTTAGTGATAGTCCCAATTCAGGAAGAGGTCTCAGTTGAAGATAAAGCAGCATCACATCTCAACTGGAGAGCAGGATCTTCCTTTCTTCTCCTGCCTCGCCCTTTTCCTTTGAAGGGGATCTGCCCCCCTGGCCCTTGAAGTGCTCAGTGACACTGAATCCCATCTGCCATTTGCAGATTGCCTGGGAAGGAGCCACATTAGCTGGATTGCCTTGGAAAGCTGCTGTGGGGCCTGGCCTCTGCCGGGCATCATCAGCCTGCTTGTGCTGCTAGGCTATTCAGGGGCTTGGCCTGTGACCAGGATTAGCCTTCCCAAGCACTTGCGACCAAGGCTGCAGGGGCTGCTTCCAAGCTTGGGGAAACAGCCATCTTTTGGGGAACAGTGAAGCATGGTGGTCCACGGCCTCCTCTGCTCTCCTCATGCCTGAGCCCAGAACTGAACTGTTGGAAGGGGTGGTGTTGAAGGGAGATTGCTGGGCCTTAACATGCTGGAGGTTCAATGGAAGGAACCCATCCCTGCAAGGAGAATTTATGAGCGGCTGCTCATAAATAAGTCACCCTGTTGGGAGGCAACACTGACAGCTGTTCGTCTGCCTTCTATCCTGCAAAAAAGCCTGAGAGATGGCTTCCAGGCCAAGGAGATCCTCCTCCTCCTCCTCCTGCTCCTCCTCTCCCTACCTGGGAGGGTAGGATGGTTGCAAGGGGGGTGGGGTGGGGATGGGGATAGCTGAGCTTTTGAGCAGCTTTCTCAGGTAGAGCCAGGGCCAACAACCCACTCAACAAGGCTGCCAGTTGGTTGCAAGAAGGTTTCAAGATAGACAAAAATATTCCAGAAAATGCCATCTAATTTAGAGGTGGAAATTGTGGGAAAGCCTGCCAGTGATCTGAGGCTGGCAGCAGAGAATGTTCTTGGTCAGCCTGAGGTTTTGTGCCAAGAGATGGCTCAGGTTTCCCAGGAAAGTCCAGCTTTATAGAAAGAGGAGATTTGGGTTGGGATGTGTCTGACTGGTGCCAGGTCACTCTGTCCTTCTTTGGTTACAGAATTTAGGTGGCTGCCCACCTTGGACAATACAGCAGCTCCAGGCAGATGACAAAAACAGCCCAGCTAAAACACACACCACTCACCAGCAATCTATACTAATCTACAGAATAGAATAGAATAGAATAGAATAGAATAGAATAGAATAGAATAGAATAGAATAGAATAGAATAGAATAGAATAGAATAGAATAGAATTCTTTATTGGCCAAGTGTGATTGGTTACACAAGGAATTTGTCTTGGTGCATATGCTCCAAGTAAAAGAAAAGATACATTAGTCAAGAATCATAAGGCACAACGCTTAATTATAGTCCCTTAATTATAGGGAAACAGTCAATATAAATCTTAAGGATACCAGCAACAAGGTTACAGTCATACAGTCATAAGTGGGAGGTGGTGGGAACAATGAGATTAATAGTAATGCAGACTTAGTAACTAGTTTGACAGTGTTGAGGGAATTATTTGTTTAGCAAAGTGATGGTGTTCGGGAAAAACTGTTCTTGTGTCTAGTTGTTCTGGTGTGCAGTGCTCTATAGGGTCGTTTTGAGGGTGGAAGTTGAAACAGTTTATATCCAGGATGCGAGGGATCTGTAAATATTTTCACAGCCCTCTTTTTGACTCGTGCAGTATACAGGTCCTCAATGGAAGGCAGGTTGATAGTAATTGTTTTTTTCTGCAGTTCTAATTATCTTCTAAAGTCTGTGTCTGTCTTGTTGGGTTACAGAACCAAACCACAGTCAGATGGTGCAGATGACAGACTCAATAATTCCTCTATAGAACTGCATCAGCAGCTCCTTGGGCAGTTTGAGCTTTCTGAGTTGGCATAGAAAGAGCATTTTTTGTTGTGCTTTTTTGATGACGTTTTTGATGTGGGTGTCCATTTTAGATCATGAGATATGGTAGAACCTAGAAATTTGAAGGTCTCTACTGTTGATACTGTGTTGTCTAGGGTTGGTAAGTGGTGGTATGGGAGGGTTTCTCCTAAAGTCCACCACCATTTCTACAGTTTTGAGTGTGTTCAGTTCCAGTTGCACCATGAGCTAGTTGTTCAATCTTCTGTCTGTATGCGTGGACAGGATCCTGAGCAGATTGAGCGCGGCCACATGTTTATTGGACCCGTGTCCTCCTGGTTGGTGCTGGCCTCCCGGGAGGTTACATGAGGCTGGCTCCAGGGGATTATAAATGCTTCCTTGAGTGAGGGTATCTTCCCCGCCGCCCTGAAAGAAGCGGTGGTGAGGCCCCCTCCTCAGGAAGCCTTCCCTGGACCCGGCAATGTTGGTAAATTATCGTCCTGTCTTCAACCTTCGCTTTGTTGCTAAGGTTGTTGAGAGTGTGGTTGCACGGCAGTTGCCTCAGTACCTGGATGAATTGACCTATCTAGATCCATTCCAGTCGGGCTTCAGGCCCGGGTACAGCACGGAGACGGCATTGGTCGCATTGGTTGATGATCTCTGGAGGGCTCGGGACAGGGGATGCTCCTCTGTCCTGGTCCTGTCAGACCTCTTTTGATACCATCGACCATGGTATCATGCTGCACTGGTTGGAAGGATTGGGGATGGGGGGCACCGTTTTACGGTGGTTTTCCTCCTTTCTCTCCGACCGGTCGCAGTCTGTGTTGACTGGGGGGCAGAGGTCAATCCCAAGGCACCTTGTATGTGGGGTGCCGCAAGGATCAGTCCTCTTGCCCTTCTGTTCAACATTTATGTGAAGCCGCTGGGCGAGATCATCCGATGACATCCAGTCATACAGCTCCACCCCAGACCACCCCAATGATGCCCTCGAAGTGATGTCCCGGTGCCTGGAGGTTGTGCGGATCTGGATGGGGAGGAACAGACTCAGGCTCAACCCATCCAAGACCGAGTGGCTGTGGTTTCCGACGTCCCAATATAGTCAGTTGGTGCCATCACTGACTATTGGGGGCGAGTCGTTGGCCCCCATGGATGGGGTTCAGAACTTGGGCGTCCTCCTGGACTCACGGCTGTCTTTAGAAGAGCATATGATGGCCGTGCCGGGAGGACTTTTTATCAGGTTCTCCTGATTCGCCAGTTGCGTCCCTTTCTGGATCGGGACTCATTACACATGGTCACTCACACCCTTGTCACCTCATGCCTGGACTACTGCAATGCTCTCTACATGGGGCTCCCCTTGAGGAGCACTCGGAGGCTCCAACTGGTCCAGAATGCGGCCACGCGGATGGTGATGGGAGCGACGTGGCGCTCCCATGTGACCCCCCCTCCTGCGCGAGCTGCACTGGCTTCCAGTGGTCTTCCGGGTGTGCTTCAAGGTTTTGGTAACCACCTTTAGAGCGCTCCATGGCTTAGGACCAGGGTACTTACGAGACCGCCTTCTGCCACCAGTAACCTCTCACCGACCAGTTCACTCCCATAGAGAGGGGCTCTTCAGGGTGCCGTCGGCCAAACAGTGTTGACTGGCGGCCCCCAGGGGGAGAGCCTTTTTTATGGGGGCACCTGCCATTTGGGACAAGCTTCCCCTGGAGTTAAGGAGGATTCAAGACTTACTCACTTTCCACTGTGCCCTAAAAACATTTTTATTCCAACAGGCAGGTCTGGCCTAACTCTCCCTTTTAAATTGGGTTTTAAATGTTTTATATAAATTGGATGTTTTAAATTCTGTTTTTTGAGGCCAAATTATTTAATCTATTTTTAATAGCTTTTAACTTTTGTATATTATTTGTATTTTATCTTGGCTGTTCACCGCCCTGAGTCCCCCCTGGGAGTAGGCGGTATATAAATTCAATAATAAATAATAAAATAAATAAAATAAATAAAGTCTACAAAGAGGACCCTTGCGTAGATCTATGGAGATTCAAGATGTTGTAGGATGTAGTGCAGAGCCATATTAACAGCATCATCTGTTGATCTATTTGCTTGGTATGCAAATTGTAGGGGGGTGTCTAGCAGCGGATCTGTGATGGTTTTCAAGTGAGACAGCACTAGCCTTTCAAAGTTTTTCATAACTACAGATGTTAGAGCAACAGGTAGCAGGCAAGCTGGCCCCCATCCAGACCCCCTCCCTGTGGCAGTTTTCACACCCTGGCCCCCGAAGCAGGGGAAGAATCTCAAAACCAGAACAAGCTGGTTTGGCACTCAGTCGTGGGGCCTGGTCAGGGGTGGGGGTGGGGGCATCTCAGAAAGGAGAGGCAAGAAAGGGACTTGCCTCTCCTTTCTGAGATGCTCCCCCCCCCCATCCGGGCCAGGCCCCAAGATTGAATGCCAAACCAAAAAACTGCAGAGATGGCCCAAGACCAACTTGCAGGTGCCCAGACACTCCTAAACCAGTGGCCAGCCAAAGCCCCATGTGATGGCGGTGGTGGGCAGATCACCTCAAAGGGCCCCCATGGAGGAGCCATGCTTGTCTTCCTCATTGGGGGCTCTCTGGCCAGAGGAGGACAGTAGACAAGCGGAGCCTGGCTCTGGCCCAGGAAGGAAGCATCCTGCACCGAGGGCATCTTTTGGCAAAGCTGATAAGCTGCTTTTAAAAGGCATTAAGTCCTGAGATTCCTGTGAGCTGATTCTGAGCTTTGCTGGAGGATTTTCCCTGGACTCCTCCTAGGCGTATGGACAGTTTTTTGAGTACTGTGTCCCTCTATTTCTTTCTGGCCAGAGGTTCCAAAGTGAAAAATTCCCCTCCATTCCCATTATTGCCACCCAGGACCAGTCGCAGTCCACAACTCTTTTCTGCCGATGCCTTTTGTGCACAAGGCAAAGTCAGCCGCCATCCATTTGTTTTCAGCTGGCCCAAAGCTTGGAGCCACCTCCTGTCCTAGAGCTGGCAAGACCCCCACTGTCTCCTGGGTCTCTTGAGCCATCTTCTGGCAGGGCCCAGGGGGAGGGGACTCTGCTCACTGGTGCAGTGGGATTTCTTGTTTAGGCACGAGAGGTGAAGAAATCAGCTGCTGCTCTGCTTTCCAGGGTCACCATGCTCAAGGCTCTTCAGCACCACAGTCCTGGGTGGCTCCTCTAGTGCCCCAAATCTTCAGGACTATGCACGCAGCCATGGGAAAAAGTTTGTCTCCAGCTTTCTGTACAAAGACGGTAGGTACACCTTCTGATTTGGGGCCAGGGAACCAGGGTCGGCCTTGGCATGGAGGCTGGGCGAGTTGCTGGAGATGTGGGGAAGGACTGGCCTCTCCCTTCTACCCCAGGCTGCTGCTTGTGCCTGGCAGCTGTTCAAAGAGGCAGGTGGAAGGTCACTGGTGGGGATTGGGGGCTGAGAAGCTCATGAGGACTCTGGCCATACAAGGCCTTTGGGGAATTTCTCAATACGCATTTGCAAGGATAACTTGTACCTATAAAAACTTTCTGAAGCACCTAGTTATGGAAACAACATATGAAGGATTCAGAGACTAGAACAAGTTCAAAGAAGAGGGGTGAGGATGATTGGAGGACAAGGAATTACAAATATTTAATTATTATTCCGGCTGAAGGCCACTTCAGTTGAACCCGATGCTCTATGGCATAACACTCTATTTCACTACCTGGTTGTAGTGAAACTGCCAGTACTAATAAAAAATCTTGGTATTCTGAGAAAGTTTGGTCAGTCAGAAAGTTTAGCCAGTTTGGCCTAGTGGGTCAGATGATGGCCTAGAAACCAGGAGACAGTGAGTTCAAGTCCTGCCTTAGGTGTGAAAGCCATCTGGATGACTTTGGGTCAGTCACTCTACCTCTACCCAACTCACCTCACAGGTTTGTTGTTGAGGGAAAAAGGGGAGGAGGGGGGAGCATTAAGTATATTTGCTGCCTTGAGATATTTATATAAAGAATAAAATAATAAATGAAACCTGGTTCTTCCAGTATAAATGGCCCTAAGGTGCAGGGGAGGGCATCTCCACTTCAGTCCCTCAAGGCTTCTGGGAACCAGCAGGGAGGAGGGCTGCTGGTGGTGGAGTCACAGAGAAACCCAGGTCCCCTAAGGTCAGCCCAGAAGTGCCTCCTCCCTGATTGAAAAGGTGGACATGGCTCTTCTGCCCAAATAAACCCAAAGTTGTACGCCTGCACTCCCCTGATTCCGCAGCTCCTTTCAGGATCTGCAAGGAGACCCTCCTCTGTCTTTAACCTCTTCAAGCAAAGCTTCAGTCAGTCTGAAAATCTGGGAGAAGTTGGGGATGATGGACCATCAAGGGAATCTGGCCTCTGATGCCAAAAGTGGCTCTTAAGTTGCCAGGGGTGATTGAGAGTCCTCCAGATTTTGTTGTGGAATTGCTGTCTTGAACAGGACCAAAGAGAGAAATTAGACACCGAGGCAGTCCTGGCATAGTTGGTATTAGGTGGCTACTGACTTAACCCGCTTTCTGGGTTCTGGGTTCATATAACACACCAAACCATAAATTCACTATAAACTAACCCTGCCTCCTATAAATAAACCTTAAATTTAAACAGGGGTGGATGCAGCCAGTAACTGGTCTGCGAAGGCACCCTGCAGCCTGTCCTGGGCTCTTGGCTTGGATTGCAGAGCCCTGGTTGAGTTTGGCTGGTGGGGAAAGGCTGGCCACTAACCCTGTTTCTTAGTACCTGAAGCCAGGAAGAGGCTGGGAAGAGATGCCAAGAGAGGCTCTCTCTGTCCTGTCTCTTTTTCTTCAAGTTGGGCTTGGATCTCTGTACTGTCCTGAAGAGGCTGCCCTGCCTTTCAGTACAATTTCGGGGAGCCAGTGAGCTTAGCCCACCTTCTCCGCTACCTCTCCTCCTTTGTGCTCCTCCCTTGTGCTTCCCCACCAGCAGCAGCTTTGGCAGGGGCCAACTGCCCCCCCCCCCATACTGAAGGGATGTTTTTTCTTGTTTCCCCAGAGCTCTTGTCTATGCCAGCTATAAAGAGATTTTCTGTGTCATTTGCAAAGCATCCAACTAATGGTACGTTTGCTTCTTAATTTGAAACTCTCCCCTCTCAGCTGTCCCTGCCCTGCACTTGCTGTGTCCTCACCTCTTGCTGTATGTTTGTGATTGGTGGCCTTGTGTCTTATTTGTTTGTTTGTTTGTTTGTTTGTTTATTTGTTTATTTATTTATTTATCATATTTCTATGCCGCCCACTCTCCGAGGACTCTGGGTGGCTTACAACAATCAACAGTATACTATCAACAGTATACTAAATAGCATATTGCCCCCAACAATCTGGGTCCTCATTTTACCCACCTCGGAAGGATGGAAGACTGAGTCAACCTTGAGCTAGTGAGATTTGATCCGCTGATCTGCTGAACTAGCAGTCAGCTGAAGTAGTTGCAGTACAGCACTCTAACCACTGCGCCACCTTGGCTCTTGTGTTACCTCACAATAACTGGACTGTCTGTTTTTTTCAGAAGGAGGAGAGAAGGGTCACTTAGTCACCACAACAAGGGTGGGCTTAAGGGGCAGGGTCACTTCTGCACCTCTTCAAGAAATTATGTCCACTGACCCATGGACGAAGTCACCAAGGCTTGACTTAATTGGAAGGAGACTTTTGAGGAGGGGGAAACATCTCCTGCCCTGCAAAAGTCTGACAAAGTGTACACATACACCCTATTCATAGTGAAGCCCTTTGCCTTTTCTGGAACACAGATGGGGGAAGGATGTGGGAGAAGGTCATTCCCCAGAGTAGGAAAGGGGCAGTGGTGATCTGAATCAGTTTGCTACCGGTTTGCTGGCCGCGCATACGCACTGCGGAGCCAAGCACGTGCTGCTCACGTGCAGTGTGCACCAAACGTGCTGTGCACGCATGCACAGTGTGCACCAAACACGTGCTGTGCATTTAAAAAGCTACCAGTTCGGTCAGTAGTTAGCTACCAGTTTGGTTGAACAGGTAGTTTAAAAAGCTACCATCCGACAATCAGCTGTGCCGTGCGGTTTAGCTTTGCTAAAAAGTAGGATTTCCTGCTTTCTAGCAAAGCTAAACCACGCGGCACAGTTGATCCCTCCCCCCGTTGTTCTACTTACCTTCCCAAGCCTCCTTTTGCTGAGTGCTGTGTGTGCATGCATGCTCAGTATGCACCAAAAGGAGGCTTGATAAGGTAAGTAGAACAGTGGGGCGGGGGGGGGGGGAGATCAGGTTTAGCCTCCTTTGTAGTAAAGCTAAATCACGTAACACAGCTTGATCGTGGGATCGTAGCTTTTTAAATTACTGGTTCAACCGAACTGGTAGCTTTTTTTAAACTCCAGGTTTGCCCAGACCGGTACTTTTTATCACTACCGGTTCGCCTGAACCAGAGTGAACCAGTAGCATTTTACCCCTGGAATGGGGCCTTCACCTGGTCAAGAGTTCCTTTTAAATGGGGGTGGGGGGAGAGTTTCCCAAAAACAGCAAAGTCCTGATAAAGCAAGAGAAGAGCAAGTATTTAAAGTATTTAAGAGCCTCTACTACAGTTTTCATTGTTCTGAAATTAGGGTTCCCTTTTAGCAGTCATAATCAGAGTGGGCTTCCAAGCTATAAATAAGGGGTTCAGAGGTGACAGGTGGCTTACTCTGAAACACATACCGGTACATGAATCTTTCTCATGTTTGCAAGCTTTTGTACTCCACATTGTGTCATTTTTTAAATCTTGTGACGGAAGGGGACAAAACGTAGGGACAACACAAGTGTGCCACTCTGTCTTGGAGATGGCATGCTGATCTGGGTTCTTCAAAGTCTCTCAGACATTCCTGAAGGACTTAACAATTAAACTTTTTGGCATAAAGATTTAGTTATTCTCTCAGAAGGGCAAGGAAGGTGGCCTTTTTTTTTTCTTTTTTAAAATTTTTTATTATAAACTAAAAACAAAAGACAGAAAGAGACAATAACAAAACAAAGTTACATACATTTAAGGTTGATTCAACCCCCATATATATATATAGTTCCTAAGTAACATTACATACCATCATACTGTAATTTCAATTAAATTTATCATATTTCATCTTGCACTTACTAGTCTTCTTGTATCTAATATCACCTTATATACTGTATATTTAGCTTACTATTTTCAAATTTGTGCTATATGCTTTCCTAACATCTACCTCGTATCATTTTTACTTCTATCCATTTATACCATTTATTCCAGCTTTGATTAAATATTGATTCATGTCTATCTTTAAGAATATATGTTAGTCTATCACATTCTGCACACCACAAAATTTTGTTAATAATCATCTGGTCTGATAGTACTTCTTTCTCTTTCCAAAATTGCGCATATACAATTCTAGCTGCAGTGATAATATGAATAAAAAGGTACCAGTCTATTTTCCTTATGCTCCCCCGGGTTTATTCCTAATAGGTTTACCTCTGGTCTCAGTTGAAAGCTAACTTCTGTAATCTCCATGAGCCAGTCCTTTATCTTAGTCCAGTAGCTTTGAGCTTGTACACATGTCCACTATTGGTGGTAAAATGTACCCCTGGCTGACCCACATTTCCAACATTCTGCTGGAGTTCCTGGAAACATCTTTGTGATTCTTGCTGGTGGTATATGCCATCTATATAACATTTTAAATATATTTTCTTTGAAAGACACTGCCATCGTCATTTTTGCGTTTCTATTCCATATTTGCTGCCATTTTTCCAGTTCTAATGAGTATCCAAAACTCCTCTTCCAGGCTATGATTGAGTCTTTAACTATTTCGTCGGCTACCGACCGAGACAGGAG
Organism: Masticophis lateralis; assembly: GCA_030761175.1. Taxonomy (NCBI): domain Eukaryota; kingdom Metazoa; phylum Chordata; class Lepidosauria; order Squamata; family Colubridae; genus Masticophis; species Masticophis lateralis. The sequence continues at coordinate 24,518,444 of JAUDYJ010000012.1, read as the reverse complement.
GAGATCGTATACCTTAGTGATACATCTCTTATCCGGGAGGGCCTTATCCAACTCTTGTGGTGAAGTAAAAATCCCTGTGTTAGCTTTATCTTTTTGGTACCTTGCTTGAATTTGTACGTACGCCCACCAGTCCAAATGGATTCCCCGTAGTTGTAGGTCCGCTTTGGTTCTAAGATTACCCTCACCATCCAACAATTCCTTGTACATCAGAGGTTTATTTCAATTATATAGAGGTGGGTGTGTAGTCGCCTCGAGGGTCACGAACCAATATGGAACCTTACTATACATCATTCCCTTGATCTTATCCCATACCTTAATCAAACATCTGCTTACATAATGGTTCGTGAAGTATTTATGCTGTCCTGTTTTGATTGGCCAGAGGAAATAATGCCACCCCTGCTGTAAGTTATACCCTTCAATTTTTAATATACGCTTCCTCTTCAGTGTTATCCAGTGTTACCCAAACCAGGCAAGAAGCTTGATAATACCACTCCCAACTGGGGAGCCCCAAACCTCCCCTTGTTTTATGCTCCTGCATCATTTTTCTTTTGATACGTGGCTTTTTCCCTTGCCATATGAATTTTCCAGTTATCTGATCCATTTTACTAAAAAACCTTTCCTCTAATCTTGCTGGAGCCATTTGGAAAAGATATATCCATTTTGGCAACACGTGTGCCTTTATCACTGCCACTTTTCCTAGCAGGGATAGCTGTACTTTCCTTCACTGATCTAGATCCTGTTCCATTTGCAAAATTAGTTTTTCATAATTATTCTTTTTTATCGAGGAACATTTTGGGGTCAACAATATGCCCAAGTACTTTACCTTTTTAACTATTTGTATTCCCATCACATTATCTATCTCCAATTTCCGTGTTCCCTTGAGATTTTTAACAAGTAGTTTGGTTTTCTCTCTGTTAATTTGTAAACCCGCTACTGCGCCAAATTCCTCAATACTTGTTAACAAATTTGGCCCCGAAGTCATTGGCTCCTTCAATATAAAGACGAGATCATCTGCAAATGCTTGTATTTTAAACTCTTCATTCCTAACATTAGTTCCTTTTATCTCTTTGTTTTGTCTGATTTGATTTAATAATGGTTCCAGAGTAAAAATAAATAACAATGGGGATAGCAGGCAACCTTGTCTAGTTCCCCTACTTATTTGTATCTCCTCTGTTATTTCACCTTCAATTAACACTCTTGCATATTGTGCTGTATAAAGTGCCCAAATAGCTTGTGTAAAACTAAATTCGAAATCCATCTCTTCAATTTGTGATAAAATAAAATCCCAGTTCACCCTATCAAACGCCTTTTGTGCATCAAGAAACATTATTTTTATTTTTTATTTTTTAATTTAATTTATATGCCGTCCTTCTCCGGAGTCTCAGGGCGGCTTACAATGCATTAAGCAATAGCCTCCATACTTTTGTATATACCTGCTTAGTAGGGCTTTCGCCCCCCCCAACGGAGTTCTTTTTTATATATATACAAAGTCAGCTTATTGCCCCCACAATTTGGGTCCTCATTTTACCTACCTTGAAAGGATGGAAGGTTTGAGCCTGGTGAGATTCGAACTTGCAGTAATTGCAGGCAGCTGGTGTCACTTCAGCACTCTACTTAAGCTGCTGCGTCACCCAGGCTCTTTATCTCTACGTGTTTCATAATATTCCAATATATCCATAATGGTCCTAACATTATTTCATAGATGTCTATATGGCAAAAAGCCTTTAATCTTTCCGCTAATATAGATGCAAATATTTTATAATCTGAATTTAGCAGGGAGATGGGTCTATAGTATTTAATATGTGTTCGATCAGAATCAGGTTTGGGTAGCAACGTGATGTAAACTTCCATCCATGACCTGGGAAATATACCTTTAGTTAGTACTTCATTAAATAGGTCTTTCATGTTTGGCAATAGTATATTGTTATCTCTTTATATAATTCAACTGGCAATCCATCCAGTCTCGGTGATTTGCCACATTTCTACTTCTTAATAACCATTTCAATTTCTCCTTCCCTAATCTCTGAATTAAGAATATCCAGGGGCTTTAGCTAGTTTCAGATTTTCAAGATATGCCCTTACTTGTGTCTCTTTTTTTTTTTATTGGAAAAGTTTTACAATCATAAATTTTTCCACTTCCCCCCCTTCCCCTCCCTAACCCTTCCCTCCCCCCATGACTTCCCAAGGTGAAATCCAAATCATACCATATCATACAATACCCCCCACTATTCTGCCCCCTGTCTATACTATAAATTTCTACATAACATTCAGCTAAAAGCTATCTGATACTTCCTTGTTCGATATTTATTCTGCACATAGTCTATCCATTTCTTCCATTCCCACACAAAAGTTTCTTGAGTCCGGTCTTTTAAATACGCTGATATCTTTGCCATTTCTGCAAAACTGGCCACCTTCAGAATCCATTCTTCAATAGTAGGCATAACGTCTTTTTTCCAGTATTGACCAATCAGTAACCTAGCTGCTGTAATCATATATAATATCAGTTTTGTTTCAGTCAATGAAGAATCCTTAACTATGCCCAATAAAAACAACTGACAACTTGTGTCTCTTGTGTTCCCTCTTTTTGATATAGTTTCTCAAAGAATTTTGTAATCACCCTCTTTTTCCCTTCCACATTCCCCACGAGATTTCCCTCACCATCTTGTAAAGCATCAATTCTCTTTGCTTCTGTTTCTTTTCTTAACCTATACGAGAGCTATTTACCTGCTTTATTAGCATGTTCAAAAAATGTTGCTTCCTCCGCTTAAGTTTGTTTGCCAATTCCTCTTGATCCAGTAATGATAATTTATGTTTAAGAATCTCTTTTCTCTCTTTTATCTTCTCATTTTTTGGGTCTACTTGTAATGCCCTCTCTTCCTTTTCCAATTCTTCTAAAATTTTGCCCCTCTTCTCTCTCTCTAATTTCCATTTATGCGCCAATATTTTTAATCAAATATCCTCTTACAACTGCTTTCATAGTATCCCAGGTATTTTGTGGTGAGGTATCCTCTCGTCTATTTGGTCACATATCAACGGCAATGTCTTCCTTACCCCTTTCCTATTTCCCATATCTACTCCCCTGGCATAATCTTTAGTGGCATCCATAACCGCATTGAAGTCGCCCATTAAGCAAACTTGCTCATACTCCAATTCGTTTAGTTTGTTATAAATCATGTTATAAAATTTTTCTGGTTACAGTTAGGGGCATATATATTTCCTACTAAAACCTTTCTTTGGCATATTTTGATTTCCACCAGCAAGAATCTTCCCTCTTCATCAGCAAAGATTTTTTTGGGTTCCAAATGTTTCTATATATATATCGCAACACCTCTTTTTTTTTTGTCAGCCAAGGATACAAATAAATCACCTAATTTATTAAGGTGGCCTTCATTAGAGCACCCGCTAAGGTGTCCTTCATTAGAGCATCCGCTAAGCCTGGCAGAGACCCTGTGCTTTGAGGCTCAGCCTGCATCCCTGGGAGCAGCACCTGCTGACCTCAAGTGGGAGGAAGTGCCTCTACCTTGTTTCAAAGCTCGTCCAGATCTCAATCCTTGCATGACCAACTCTCTGGAAGGTATCTGAGATTAAGTGGCTGGCAACGCTGGAAATGCTAAGGATGAAAGACTGTAGCAAAAGGAATGAGATTCTCGCCACAATGGCCATGAACAGCCCAGCCTAGAAACCTGCATTTTATTTTGTAAAGTGGAGCTTCTGAGAGCTCTGTGCAGATTTTCCTCTAGTTTACGCCAAAAAATAAAAGTTGCTGCTCATCACCTAAATTACAATTCTTTGGCTGTAAGAACAGCAGGTTTCCTTTCTCAGCTGTTGGCTGTGCCACATGGGTCCACTCCCATTTTGCCCAGAGGGAGGGGGTACCTTTTGTGAGGCTTCAGCAGCAGCATGCAAGAGCCATGCAGAGATTTCTTTTAAATGTGGGGCCCATTATGGAACTGCTGTTTACAAGCACCTGAAAGGCCACCACAGGACCCTGTCTCCACATCCAGGCCAGCCTCCTCTTGTCTCCTGCTTGAGAGGGAAATTATTTTGTTAAAAGGCTCGCTCCCCTTCCAAAATGCAAATCTTAATCATTCAGATCCCATCTTAAGCAGCCTTGGTGTAGGGATCCACAAAAAAACGACACTTGGCTTGTTTTGCTATTTTGCAAGATATAACACAGGTAGAAATCTCCTTCCCTGAAAGTGTTTTAGGAAATGGACATTGAACTATAATTCCCCCCCACTGCATATTTATCATTCAATTTCTTATTCCCCCCCCCCAAAATTTGGTATGCTTGTGGTCTGTTTTCTATTTGTATAAGTACCAAAGTGTGTCTATCATGGCTTTTTGTGGGTTTATTTGTTCTGCTCTGTACCAGTTGAGGAACATTTGAGCCGAGCATCTGCCTATCTTGTTTCAGGAATTCCTACCCAAATCAGAAGGAAAGAAGCAGATCCTCCTCTCCAGCACCCCATGACATTGCTTTCCCCACTAAGTCCCAATGGGTGGGGTGGGCAGCTTTCCTGCTGGCTGTAAGGTCATTCCTGTTTAAAAACTGTTTTAGTACTCTTCTGTTAGAGCACAAAGCTGCCTTTATAAAAGCCGCCAATCACTTTTCATGAAACAGTAAAAAGAAGAGGCAGCCCTAATGGTCTCTGCCTGTCCCCAATAGTTGCTCCCAGGATTAGCTGCTCCCACATCTTGATGCACCCCAAATAGTGCTGCCCTCCAGCGTTAACCTCCTTAACAGATTTTCTCTAGGATAAAAGAGGGAGAAATGGCACAAAGCAATAGAAACAGCATGAATGTAAACCAAGTCAGCAAATGAGACCTGGGCTTTTATGCAGCACAGCTGCTCTGGACAAGCCTGGGGGCATCCGCACAGGCACTTTTCCCAGCTGCTGCTGCTCCTGCTGCAGCAGCATTTCCTGGACTGTCTAAGGGTTCTGGCCCAAAAGCGTTAAGGTTGCAGCCTGGGAGCAGGCTCCCTCCCCAAATGATGGGGCCTGGGAGACGGCTTTTCTTGCTGCTTGTACTGCAGATCCACACACCCCAACCCCCGGTGTTAAGGGGAAGCTATCAGCTCTGCTGCTCTTTTGCTTTGATGGGGGTGGGGTGGGGGTGTCCTTCTGAGAGGCTCAGAAAGGGTCAGAGCTGCTGCTGATGACATTTGGGGTGATTGGAATGGAAGCAGGTTGGGTGGGTGAGGCTCCCCGACACTGATGCTGCTGTTTGGTCTGCAGGGTTTGAAGGCTGCTCCATGGTGCCCAGCATCTACCCATTGGAGACGCTGCACAACTGCCTCTCCCTTCGCCAGGTCAGCGATTTCCTAACCACTCTGTCTGGGAGCTGCACCGACTCCCAGCCGAGGCCCTGCACAGGTAACCCCTTGGGAGTGGGCAGAGGGGAGGGACCTCTGGGCTGGGCACCCTGGGCTGCAACTTTGAACCCAAAACCATATTGGTTTGGTTTCTCTTTGTGGTCTGCCTTTGGTAGACATGCCGTCATGTCTAATTCAGAGACAGCTTGTAGGTATTGAACAGAACAGGCTCCTAGGGAGCCCTCTGTTGAGGGTTGGGCTATAAATACGCTGTATGGGAGGGGCAGATATGGCGAGAGCGGGGGACCATATCGTGTGGTGGGGGCACACACTCGCTGTCTTTGAGCGATTGCGTGCCCCGGTCCCCGGAGCTATTCCCGTTCCCCAGGTTGTTTGGAGTCTCAGGACCCGAGGCTCCGGCTGCTGCTATGCAATGCCAGGTCCGTTGTAAATAAGGCCCCCCTCATATGTGACCTTCTTCAAGAAGTCACATATGAGGGGGCTGATATTACAGAGACCTGGTTGGGCCACGAGGGTGGGGTTCCCCTCGTGGAGATGTGCCCACCAGGTTTCCTTGCATTCCACCAGCTCAGGGTAGGGGTGGGGGAGTAGCGGTCATTATTAAGGAAGGTCTGGGTCCGAGGGAGGCCACTTTACCTCAGATAGCCGGATGTGAGTCCATCTTTGTGAGGTGGGGTCCTGGTGGGCGGATGGGTTTGTTAGTCACGTACCTGGCTCCCGGCCACGTGGCAACGAACCTGCCCGAGCTCCTCAATGTTGTAGCTGATGTGGCGATTGGTACCCCCAGGCTTATGGTCATGGGGGATTTCAATCTGCCATCTATTGGTGAAACATCTGAGATAGCTTGGGAGTTCATGGCTTCCATGACGGCCATGGACCTGACCCATGTAATTCAGGACCCGACTCACATTGGTGGACACACCCTGGATCTAGTTTTTGTCTCTGGTCAGTGGTTGAGTGGTCTCGATATTGGGGATATAGGTGTAGAACCCTTGTCATGGACTGACCACTCGCTCCTTCGACTTGACTTTCTGACCGCTGCACCTCACCGCAGGGAGGTGGAACCGACTAGGTGGTTCCGCCCCAGGCGCCTGATGGATCCTGATAGGTTCCAGACGGAGCTTGGGCCATTTCCTGAGACACTGACACACGACTCGGCTGAGGACCTGGTGGCTGCCTGGGATAGGGCAGTCGGTGGGGCCTTGGACCGCGTCGTGCCTTTGCGGCCTCTGACCCGGCGCCGAACTCACTTAGCCCCTCGGCTTACTGAGGAGCTGAGGGAGATGAAGCGCCGGAAAAGACACCTGGAGAGCGGTTGGAGGGCCAGTCACTCTGAATCTGACTTGACACTAGTAAGAGCTCATATTAAGACTTACACAGTGCCGATAAAAGCGGCAAAGTCTAATTACTTTGCCACTCTTATCGCGTCATCAGATAATCGCCCAGCCGCCCTGTTTAGGGTGACCTGCTCCCTCCTTCATTCGGGAGCGCAGGAGGATCCCTTGCAGGGACGTGCTGAGGACTTTGTTCAATATCTGGATGATAAAATAACTCAGATTCGGGAAGATTTGGCCGCCGACTGGGTTAGTTCAGGCGGGGGGACAGAGGCAGGTCTTGAGAGTGTTATCTGGGCTGAGTTCGATCCTGTGGCTCCCGAAGGCGTGGACAGGATTCTGGGAAGACTGAACGCAACCACATGTTTATTGGACCCATGTCCCTCCTGGTTGGTGCTGGCCTCCCGGGAGGTTACACGAGGCTGGCTCCAGATTATAAACGCTTCTTTGAGTGAGGGTGCCTTACCGACCGCCTTGAAGGAGGCGGTGGTGAGGCCCCTCCTCAAGAAGCCCTCTCTGGACCCAGCTGTTTTGGCTAATTACCGTCCTGTCTCCAACCTTCCCTTTTTAGTGAAGGTTGTTGAGAGTGTGGTTGCGCGGCAGCTCCCCCGGTACCTGGATGAAGCTGTCTATTTAGACCTGCTCCAGTCTGGTTTCAGGTCTGGATACAGCACCGAAACGGCATTGGTCGCGTTGGTGGATGATCTCTGGAGGGCCCGGGGTAGGGGGTACTCCTCTATCCTGGTGTTGTTAGACTCTCAGCAGCTTTTGATACCATGGTATCATGGTATCATGTTGCGCCAGTTGGAGGGATTGGGGGTGGGGGGCACCCTTCTGCGGTGGTTCTCCTCCTACCTCTCCAACCAGTCGCAATCTGTGTTGACAGGGGGGCAGCGGTCGACCCCGAGGCGCCTGGTGTGTGGGGTGCCACAAGGGATGGTCCTCTCGCCCCTCCTGTTCAACATTTATGTAAAGCCGCTGGGTGAGATCATCTGTGGTTTTGGGGTGGAGTTCCATCAGTACGCTGATGATACTCAGCTGTACATTTCTACCCCAGACCACCCCAACGATGCCGTGGAAGTGATGTCCCAGTGCCTTGAAGCCGTGCGGGTCTGGATGGGGAGAAACAGGCTTCGACTCAACCCCTCCAAGACCGAGTGGCTGTGGCTGCCGGCGTCCCGATATAGCCAGCTGACACCATCGCTGATTATTGGGGGTGAATCATTGGCCCCCACGGAAAGGGTGCGCAACTTGGGCGTCCTCCTGGACCCACGGCTGTCTTTAGAGGATGACACGACAGCTGTGGCCAGGGGGGCTTTCTATCAGGTTCGCCTGATACGCCAGTTGCGGCCCTTTCTAGATCGGGACTCCCTACGCATGGTCACTCAGGCTCTCGTCACTTCTTGCCTGGACTACTGTAATGCTCTCTACATGGGGCTCCCCTTGGGGTGCACCCGGAGGCTCCAACTGGTGCAAAATGCGGCCGCGCAGGGGATTACAGGAGCGACGGGACGCTCCCACGTGACACCTCTCCTGCGCGAGCTGCACTGGCTACCGGTGGACTACCGGGTGCGTTTCAAGGTGTTGGTAATCACCTTTAAAGCGCTCCATGGCTTAGGACCAGGGTACTTACGGGACCGCCTTCTGCCACAAATCGCCTCCCACCAGCTGGTTCGCTCCCACAGAGAGGGCCTCCTCAGGGTGCCGTCAGCCAGACAATGCCGGCTGGCAACCCCCAGGGGGAGAGCCTTCTCTGTGGCAGCTCCTACCCTCTGGAACGATCTGCCTCCAGAGTCAAGAACAATTTCTGACCTCCCGACTTTCCGGCGGGCTTTAAAAACACATCTTTTTCAGCTTGCCGGCTTAGCCTGATTCCTGTCAAATATTTTATTACTTTTAGAGTTTTTATTATCTTTTAAATTAATTTGTTTTAATGTACGGCTATTTATATTTGTTCTTTTATGAAATTTTAACTTTTGTGTATTTGCTTTTTAATTTGGCTGTGCACCGCCCTGAGTCCGTAAGGAGAAGGGCGGTATGTAAATCTAATAAAACTTAAACTTAAACTTAAACAAAAGGTCAGACATGAGGTGAATTCTCGGAAATCCTTGCATTGCCAGCTAATGGATACTAAAGCAGGAGGATGTCCAAAGGGATGCCAAGACAAAACAAACAGCATCATGGTTATTTAAAGCCCCTGAGGCCCTCCTTAATTTGGCAGGGAAGCCCAAATGGGAAAGATGTCTGCAGAATTCTACACCCCTCCCCACCCACCCTGGGCTTCTTTTGTTGAGCAAGTTTTAGAGTTCTGAAATCTTCCCCTCCACTCCTTCCCCTCCACTCCTGAAACTGCTCAAAGGAAGGTCAGATGTCAGTGAATGAGGATTAAGTGTCCAGGAGGTCCTGGATGCTGCTATAGCATGGGGCGGGGGGGAATCATGATTCAATTGGGGTAAGAGCTGAAAGTTTGTTACAGATTGCAAGAGCCAATAGGAAGACCTGGCTTGTCTCAGCAGCCTCCCTTCCAGTCTTAATTGGAACAGGCAGCTCCATCAGAGGTCCATAACCTCGTTTCTGAGCCAAAGCTCTTGTTAGGTCTCTGTGCCTGAGCAATGCTGGCTGCATGTCAGATAAAACTGCAGCACCAATCCTGAGCAGCAGGTAGGGAAGGGCAGGCGGAAAACCTGAGAACTGTGCGCATCTCTCTGTGTTCCAAGCTAGGCTCACAAACCACCCGAAGAAGCAGTCCTGATTCTGTCAGTATCCACCCCACCTTCCCCTCTGTGGGGCACCAGGGTTGACAAACAAAGGAACAGTTTGTGCAAGTAATCTTGGCTAACTTCGAGGGCATCATTGGAGCCCCCAATGATGCCCTCGAAGTGATGTCCTGGTGCCTGGAGGCCGTACGGATCTGGATGGGGAGGAACAGACTCAAGCTCAACCCTTCCTTTGTGGCTGTGGTTTCCGACATCCCAGTATAGTCAGTTGACGCCATCTCTGATTATTGGGGGCGAGTCATTGTCCTCCATGGATGGAGTTCGCAACTTGGGCACCCTCCTGAACTCACGGTTGTTTTTAGAAGGGCATATGACGGCCGTGGCCAGGAGGAGTTTTTATCAGGTTCGCCTGATCCGCCAGTTGTGTCCCTTTCTGGATCGGGATTCGTTATGCACGGTCACTCATGCCCTCGTCATCTCACGCCTGGACTACTGTAATGCTCTCTACATGGGGCTCCCCTTGAGGAGCATCCAGAGGCTCCAACTGGTCCAGAATGCGGCCGCGTGGGTGGTGATGGGAGCGATGTGGCGCTCCCATGTGATTCCTCTCCTGTGCGAGCTGCACTGGCTCCCAGTGGTCTTCCGGGTGCGCTTCAAGGTTTTGGTTACTATCTTCAAAGCGCTCCATGGCTTAGGACCAGGGTATCTTCGGGACCGCCTTCTGCCATCAATAGCCTCTCACCGACCAGTCTGTTCCCACAGAGAGGGGCTCCTCAGGGTGCCGTCAGCCAAACAGTGTCGACTGGCGGCCCCCAGGGGGAGAGCCTCCTCTGTGGGGGCACCGGCCATCTGGAACGAGCTCCCCCCTGAGATAAGGAGGTTACAGGATCTACGTACCTTCCGCTGCGCCTTAAGCCAGACCAGCCTGTTCTTATTCCAACAGGCTGGTCTGGCTTAAACCTCCCCTTTATATTGGGTTTTAAAATGTCTTATATAATTGGATTTTAAATTGTTCTACCCTAACTATTTAATTTAATTTAATATTTTTTAACTTTTGTATGTCATTGTATTTTATTTGGCTGTTCACCGCCCTGAGTCCCTTCGGGGAGTAGGGCGGTATACAAATTTGATTAATAATAATAATAATAAATAAATAAATAAATAAATAAATAAATAAATAAATAAATCTTCTGGCCTTGCTCTGAGTGCAACTCAAGACACCTGTTGGAAGAGCTGAAGACTTTCCCCGAAGGAAGTCTTCTGTGGGACACCCCAGCAGCCATAAATTTCCAACAAGAGGAGAAAACCTTCCAAAACAGCTGCTGCCTTGGTGGTCTAAAGGCTCCAGAGGCCCCAGGAGCCTTTAGACTCCCTGGGCCTCTGGCTTTGCCTACCCAGACCTCTGAGTTCCAAGTGGGTCAGGACTATGCCCATCTGAAATGATGGGGAGGGGGGGCTTCTGTATTGGTGTCAATCTGATTTGAGCCCCGCAGATTTGGGATTTGTGAGTTGGGCAGCCACATAAAACGAGTGAGCAGAACGGAACTTGTGGAGGCCTCCTGTTACTGCCCTGCTTGTCTGCCGCTTCTGCAAAGGAGCAGAAATGGTCTTTTTTTCTGGGAGGGAACGGGTGGTTGTTGCCCTATGCTGGAGAATGGGAAAGAAAGCCTGTGAGGAGGTTGGAAGATGGGGCAGCCCACCTGAGTCTTACCAGGGGGCAGTGGCTGGCTCAGGGAACTGAAGGGGTGGCAACGTTGCCAGATTCCAATAAGTGGCTCTTTTGCAGCTGTGAGTACTTGGGCAGCCAATAGAACAGCAGGAAGTGGAGCTGCTCATGTGGGAGGGTCTTGGGGGGTGTTTGATTCCTTCTGGCTGAAGGTGCTGCAGAGACCGTGCTGTACTGGGGTCCTGGCCAGGGATTTGCCCATGACAGTCTCCCTTATGTTTGCCTTGCAGAGGGGAGCAGCCTGTTCGATGTGACCTCCGGCAAAGGCTTCATGGAATCCTTGCCTTCTTTGGCCAGCTGCTTCCCCGAGGATCAGCTTCCTGACAGGCCCCACAGTGAGGAACTGCTCAGCATGGAAGAAGAGGGCCTGCAGGGCTTCATCCCTTGGGGGGAGCTCCTAGCAGTGAGTGAGGAGGAGGCAGTGGGGCCAGAGCAAAATCGATTGGAGGAAGCCTCAGCCGAGCAGGAAGAGCAGTCAAAGGAGGGAGAGGGACAGCTGTGGGGCCTATGAAGTCCAAAGCCAGACCAGATGGGCTGAACAGCAAAGAGGTGTGAGAGCTCTTGCTTAAAAGGCCCCCGAGCAGGGACCTTGCCTGGGGCAGGGCATCTTCTGCTCCTCAGTAGCACCTGGGAGACTGCCATTCAACCAGCAAAAGTCCAGAACGGTGAAGACTCCAACATGGAGCCACGTTGTCCCAGTGGAGCTAAGGAAGCTTCAGGAGCAGCTCAGGGGATCTGTTCACTCCAGGCTTTCCATGGGGTTCTGGTGAGGCCACTGAAGCAGCGATCAATGTGGCTTTGGATGGCATAGAAAGCGGACTGGCCTCCCTGAAGCCCCTTTCCAGCTTTGCTGTAACCACCAAGTGAATCAGGTTTTCTTAGAAGTATACCCAGTTGCTGGGTGGGTGGGTGGCTGGTGTTACCAAATGCAAATAGTAATATATTCTTTGAATCAATGGTTGGAGGGAAGAGGGAGGGGGGCAGATGTTGGTGGTTAAGATTTCTGTGTGTCTGAATTACGACACACTCTCTTAAGTCTTTGTGCTGTAGGTACAATCTGTAGTAAAGCACTCTTGGCCTCATTATTCTCTGCTGGACTGAGACGTAGAGCCTCATTAAACAGGGGTCTCCTTCTCTGGCAAGGCAGGAGAGGATGTGGAAAAGGGGCCCAAGCAGAGCCTCCCTGGGCTGTTTGTTTTGAAAGAGCTGGAGGTACTCTGGAAAGCCAGGGGAGGTGAGGATGTTAAAGAGCAAGGCTTGGCCAAGGGCTGGCCAAAAGACTGGCAGATTTCTACAAATCTCCAGTCAAAGGAGAGAGAGGCACGGTTGATGCCACATCATATTTGCCCAGATTTGTTCACAAGAACCCCAGAAGCTGGGCTTCGGAATCTGACCCCCTACAGATGTGCTCCAGAAGTCTGCCTGCTCCACGACAGGAAAGGAAGTTTGAGGTGGTTTTGAGGATGCTCGCAAGGAGGGATCTAGCGACCCATGACTGTTGGCCTTCAAGCAGCTTTTCCACATTCTCCAAAGATGCTCTGCAGAGGAGGAGAACAGATTGATCCTTCCAGGGAAAGGAAGCAGCAGAGAGGCTGGTGGGTGCAGGAGGAGCCAGCCAACTCATTCCAGGGGCTCCAGCCTGGAGGAAGGCAAAGCAGCTTCAGTCTGAATGGAGGACTGAGGATCACATCTCAGGTTCTTGGCAATGGCTTGAAATGGTTCCGGACAGGCTGCTTCTCCAAAGCCTGGTGTGGTCATTCTGGCGGTGCTTTTTTAGTAGACTATTTGCGTCTAAGAAGGAGGCAGAGAAAGCAAAAGTGGATTGCTATAACATTCCATGCTTGAGCTGCAGTAACTGTGCAGTGGCACCTCTCGGGAGGGAGCCTAGGGGCCTTCGCATGCCAGGAGGGACCGCAGATCGGAGAGATGCTTGTGAGTTTATCTCAAGCTGGAGAGCCTTCTGGAGAGTTCAAGCAAGAGGCTCTATGGACAGACTCCTGGATGTTGAGATGATAGTTAAATTCCAAGACTCCCAAGGTGGGGATAGGGGTGGGCTTGCTTGGAAAGGTGGTGTGCTGAAATCTCTGATCGAGTTGCACAAAGTGGAAAACAGATACTGTAGTGGGTGGAAACAGATACTGTAGAAAAAGTGCCATGTTCGGGAGTTGGTGCAACTGGAAGTGGAATGTAGGGTGGGCAGATCACGTACAATAATGCCAAAAGAAGTCCTTCTAAACATTGTGATGACTCAGAGCTGTTACACACCACAGCTGCTCCAAAGATCACTGCTCTGACCTGGGGGTGTCCTTTGCTGCCCATTTCAGTTCTCCCCATCAGCACTTCTGGCTGATTCTCCCTCCCCCCACCCCTACCCCCCCCACCCCGGTTGATTGCTGCCATACTATGCCTGAGTCCAGAGCACAGAGGAGGGGGAAATTCCCCGAAGTCAGCCGAGAGGCAGAGGTGGGTGAGTGGCTGAACTAACTACAGTCCTTTGCGCAGCTCAGATCCCCAGTCCTGAGAATAGCAGGGAGGGGGAACAGCACCAACCTCAGAGTAATGCCAGTGCAGGGAAATTACTAAGGCCTACAAAGCCCTCCAGGATCAGAGCAGGACAGACTGCCCCAGTTGCCAGGCTCAGGATCAAAAATAGGGCTGGGCCACATATCTGGTCATGTTGGCTGCAGGATGCTGAAATGCCTGGGATATTGCCAGGATAATTTCTGCTTCATTTATTTCACTTTGCCGGGCTTATGTGCTACTCGAACGGAAGCAGCCCAGCACCTCTAAATTCTGTGGCAATGCTTGAGGGGTCATTCACCATGCTGACTGGGGGCCTGAAGTGGGGAATTCAAACACTTTGAAGCCTGAAGCTCATAGCTGTGGCAAGGCCCAGCCTTCCAGGTGTGGCCAGGTCCAGGAATCAAGCCCAGATGCTTGTCATATTGAGGTGCCTTCCTTCTTCATACTGGCCAACTAGCTTTCAATCGCTGCCTGTTGTTTAAGTTGCCCTGTTTAAGGCCTCTCTCACTTCCCCCAAACTTGCTCCCAAACCAGATCCCTCCGATTTCCTCCTTCTTGACCCCAAAACCTATGGGAATCTCTGCCCATAAAGAGTGGCAATTTCTCTCTGCTCCTTTCTCCAGTCCAATTTGAGTTCTTCAGGTTCTTTGGGGGGCTGAGGGGGAGATCTGTGCAACCTCTAAGAGAAAGTGTTGCCCAGCTGTCACATTGCCAGCATCTGGAGGGAGGGGGAGAGGACAATGGTGGGTACTGCAAGCAAAGAGGAAGTTGGAAATCCCCCCCATCTGAAGGTTGGGATGTGTGTGTGCTTGGTGAGCCCTAGTTCTCCTTTCCCAGCCAGACTCACAGCCCCAAAGAGAGACCCACAACACAGCCATTCCTTCTCTGCTGCTTTCTCCTCCAGGATCAGCCTTGGCTGCAGTGCATCCCCCTTATGGGAACCCAGCCATTGAATCAGAGCGTCTTTCTTACATGTATCAGTTAGGGGACAGCCTGTTCAGGACCCACCCCGGCTTTTTCATGTTCCTAACTCTTAATGTGCCCAGCTGTGGCTGGATTGAGGCAGGGGTCACAGGGCCGCTCTGTGGCCATGTGCCTTCAAACGAGAAGAGCAGCACCCCAGTTAAATAACTAAATAAGGAGCCATGCCTTGATGGGCCAAAATGGATCTCTTGACCTTGCGATCACCAGTGCACCGGAGGGAGAGCCTCACACAAATCATGTGGTTAATGTTGCTTTATTGGTCAGCGCAGACCCATTCCTTTGCAGTTATTAGCATTACAGCGTATTGCACACAGAAATGAAGGAAGGCGAGATGTTGGAGGGGGACAGATCTAACGGGGAGCCAAAGGGCCAGAGGAGAACTGTGCTGTTTAGGTGAGACTTCCACCACACTCAGCAGATGGGTGGCTTCTCTTCTTTTCCACGAGGCCAAGAGAGGAACAGGAGTACTCGGATACTAATTGCCACATGCAGGAACAGCAGAAGCGGTATTTTTCTCCTTGGGTTGCCAAAGGTCAAATTGGTTCTCATAGCTACGGATGAGCAATAATTTTTATAAATTTTGCCATAAAATGGGCATGGGGAGACTGCTGAAGCTTGCTTCAAAATTACAAAATATTGGAGTGACTCTCAGGCAGGGCTGTGAGGAACAGGAGGAGGAGGAACAGATGGGTCAGAGTCCTTGTACTGCTTAAGAGGAAGGGTTCTTGGTTTCCCTCCTCCCCCCATCCCCCATTAGCTTCAGCTTCTAAGACACATTCATAAGTGGGTCAGTACATTCACTGTCTAACTACAGACGTACACTTGGTCTGCCAGCTAAACACCAGTCAGAAGGGCAGCAATTCAAGCCACAAGAACCACAAAGGTTGGCATGCATTTCCCCTCATCCAGGACCAGATGTCCCAAGGCTGACCTGGGCTCCTGCAGACCGAAGAATTCAAATGTGTGTTACCAAAGTGATGGGGGTGGGGGGATGGGGAGAGGGATAATTCTTCATCCTCTGTCAGTTTACAGCATTTAGAAACATGAGTACCCTGTGACCTGGGAGTTAAGACCCTACAATAAAAGTCAAAACATTTTAAACACAAATGCAAAACAACTATACCTGTACATGAAAAAGTATATGTCATTAAAAAATAATAAATTAAACAATAACCGGAAAAAAATAGCACTACTCTATTTCTCCTCATCCGCCCTCTCCTTTGAAGAATGCCAGGTATCATCTGTTTCTTCCAAGCTGATCTATACCTGCAGAGGACAAAGGGATGCTTTCTTGCAATCTGCTTAGGACTGCACTGAGCAGCTCCCAATGCCTGCTGCCTCAACCACCAACCCATCCCAGGCACAGACAGCTTTGCACAGATGTGCTGATCCAGAAAGCCCTCGTCACAGAAAGTGAAAGGTTTTGCTTTCAGCTGGGTCTTTGAGTGGATGAGAGCTGTGGGCGGAGTGGCAGACGCCATCCCAGCCTCAGGACCTTGGACAAGGGCAAAAGGGCAGCTTGGGCACAGATTGTCACAGGAACCTCCCCCATTCAAATTATTGTGCCATCTCTCTGAAGGGTCTGAGGTTGCCATGTAGCATTTGCCACTTTATGTCTGTTCCCTTGAGACGGTCTCTTCTGTTCAGCTTCCCTAGAAAGTAGGGCCTTGTGGCCGCCTGCTTGCTTGATTTGCTTTAGAGGTTAAGCCTTGCCTTCTCCATCAGGCCTCTGTCCTCTTCCAGTGTGGTCCCAACATTCCCTTCTAGGATTGCCCAAGAGCCGGATCCACGAATCTAGCAGGAGGGAACTCATGGGATGAGAAGGAACAGGGCAAATATGGGGCAGACAAACCAAATCAAGGGAGCTGAACTCCTTGGTAGCAATTCCAGGGAGAGCAAACAAGTGGTGGGGCTCCAGGCATGTGGGACAAGTCTTGGGAGCTCTGGCAAGTAAGAACCACACATGGATGGAATGCTGCTCCTGCTGAGTTCAGCTGACACTCAGGAAAGGCAACAAATCAAGCGGTGGGGAGCAGATGGGTCTTCCAAGTGCTGCGTGGGAGGGGAAGGAGAGGAAGGGAAGCTCAGACCTCAGAACTCTATCTTGCATGCAGGGAAAGACTCGTCCTGCATCACCACTGTGCTGCTGCTGGCCAAGACCATGATCTTCAGCTCCTGCTGTTTCTCATGTGTCTGCTGGTACCATTCCCGTGTCACTTCTGTGTCGTGTGTTGGGATTAGAGTTACCTGGGGAAACAATAGATATAGACCATGTGTGAAAAGGCTGTGGACTGCACTTAAATTCTGGCCACCACCAATCCTGAAGAAACAGAGGCCAGCCAGGTACGTACCTGGAGATTCTCCCCCCACTGGGCTTTTCCCTCCAACAAGGCATCCAGGACAGCACGACTGGGCTCCCCACTACTGGGATCATTCCCACTGACAACATAGTAAGAAGCTCTGACTCTCTTGAAGAACTCTTGGTCTGTGTTTTTCCCACTGCAATGGTTGGGGATGTAAGCCAAGTCCATGTAGGCAGGTGGTCCAGGTGATGTGGAAGAGCTTTTGGGGCTGCTGGAAACTTATGGAAAGAAAATGGAGGTTTTTGATAAAGGATGCAACAATTGGAAACTTTTTCTTATTATTTGGTTGGAAGAAAGTTAGTCTAAGAAACATATATTTTTTTTTACACTTTACTAAATTTGATCTTTTGCAATAGCAAAAGTATGCTTGGCATACTTTCACAAAACAGAACTTCCATTGATGTTTTAGATAACCTTTAGAACTTGGGACTGGGCCCAAAGCCTGGCCAGGCTGCCAGGATCTGTTGGCAGCCTGGCCAGGCTTTGGGCCAGGATCTGTTAGAAGAACCCTCCTGGGTTCTTCTAACCCCCATGAAGCAAGGGCAATCCTTGCAGGACACATCCCAGTAACCAAAGGACAATTAGCTTGGCGGTAACCGGCATTTTGCTATTCTGCTAATCTGTCCACATTCACACGCAAGGTTGAGGATCTGAACTGGCATCTTTTAAAATCCCTTTTAGTGCCATTTTGATGGAAAGCAATCTTCCTGGGCATAATTTTTTCTCATAACCACTGAAATGATAGTTGTATAAAGATGCTGGACTGCACCCAGTTTCTCTCCCTTATGAACTACCTAGACAAAGAGATTGCTCTAAATTTGCATGATCTCTTCCACTATAAAGGTTTGCCGAGAAATGTAGGCAAATAAACTTTCTGCTGTCCTCTTTTAGATCTAGGAGAGATAATTCAGTTTCTTGAAAATTGGTGGTGTGGAAGCTGGACTTTGCCAAGTAGCCTTGGCAGACTAGAATAGTTCCAAAAGAATAGGAATGGCTACTAATAAGGCTTTGACAATGCAAGCCATAGCAGGTATTCCAAATAAGGCCAGAAGTCTTCAGGATTGAAGCCTATTTCTGATCTGAGCACAGCACTAGGAGACTGGAAGGCCAATCTCATTTTCTCGATAGGACCAGGTTTGGGAAGCTTATCAAATCTGTAGATGACACAAGGATGGAGGGGAATGAAATATTAGAGATATTTCAGAAAATGGAGACTTGAGAATTGGGCCCTATCCAAAAGATGCAATTCAGTGATGAAAAAAATAAAATCTTACATTTAGAAAATCTTACATAAGAAAAAGCACAGGGTATAGAAGAGATGGCTCAATACTAGTAACTTTGAGAGAGATCTAGATGGTTAATAGATCACTCATTGAATATGAGCCAGCAGCTGCCAAAAAAACCATTGCAGTTCATCAGCAGAGGGCATCAAGATCACACAAAGTGATAGTATCGCTCTATACTGTATTAGCGAGGCCATACTTGGAATACTGCATCTAGTCAGCATGATACAAAAAAGATGATGAGACCCTAGAAAGTGTGCAGAGAAGAGCAACAAAGATTGCTCTTTGCTCTCCAAGACTCCAGGGGTCTGGAGGCTAAATCTTATGAAGATAGATATGTTCAGCTTAACACTGAGGGGAGACATGACAGCAGTCTTCCTATACTTGAAAGGCTGCCATTGATCTATTCTCCATTGCACCAGAGGGCTGGACAAGAAGCAATGGGTGGAAGCTTGTCAGAGGAAGATCCAACCTGAAAATAAAGATTAATTTCCTGACGCTATTAAGCAGTGGATTAGCATCCCTCCTGGAATGGTGGACACTCCGTTACTGGAGGTTTTCAAGAAGATCGGACAACTATTTGTCTGAGGTCTGAGGTCGTGTGAGGACTCCTGCTTTGTCTCTTCCATCCCTGTGATTCTATGCTTCTATTAAATGCACAGATTGGATCCTCAATCTGGCTATTAGTCTCAATAGCTGTTTATAAATTCCTTATTGAGGACCCAGTTTGTGGGGGCAATAAGCTGACTTTGTATAAATATACAAAAGTATGAAGGCTATTGCTTAACGCATTGTAAGCCGCCCTGAGTCTCCGGAGAAGGGCGGCATATAAATCAAATTTTAAAAAAAAATTGTAAACAGCACAACTAGGGCTGTGAATCAGCCATGGAAGGGAGCTGTGCCCTCCTGTCCATGTTTGTGAGATAAGTTCTGCTTGACCATGGTGTGACATGGTGCTCCTGTTTTTTTCTCTCTGCCAATTAGGGGTAGCACATCTTGTGCCAATTCACACCGAACCATCCCACCCTTGTTTCTGCCAGGATCCACCACAGGTCACTGTGTATTCTTTCCATTAGCAATAGGAACCAGAATTCCATTTCTTGACAGCTGACCAGTTGAAAATCAGGTAAAACTCCATATATTTCAGGATCTGGGCTTGCTGCTTAAGTCCTGGAAACACTGTCCAATTATTACTCTCATCTTGTTTACTTTTTGCAAAAAAAGCTGCCTTCCACTGTGATCCCTAAACATAAGAAATGAAGCCGTCTAGGCAGGCATTCTTTTACACCCGTCACATCCAAAGGAATGCTGTTTCTGGGAAGTTCTTTGCTTGGGCTTTGTTAGTTTGCCTCTCTATAGGAATTATCCTTGGAACAAACGATAATTTGTTTGATGTGTGATTGGCTTTGTAGGCGTCTCCACACTTCTCAAAATACCAAAGGCTCAGAGCCTTTGGGCAAGTGCCCGAGACTCCCAGCTTGATCCCCTCCTCCCCCCCCACCTTTCTCTTTCCAAGAGGACCTCTTGAATGGTAAAGCTGAGTCTGTCTCTAAGGTCCACTAGGGCCAAGAAGAGACACATTCCTCACCGGGGTCCAGATCCTCCTGTACCTTTCAATAGATTTCCAGAGTTCTCTGGTGCTCCCAGAGTGAATGATTTTCTAAGATTTTCCCAAAGATAAGAGTCTTTCCTTGGATTCTCCTTGCTGGCCAGACACAAGTCATTGTTACTGGGATGGAAGGAAGGGGACTGTTAGAAGTCTGTTCTCTGTCTGTTCTTTTCCACATCTGAATTGTGTAAAATCCTCAAGACTGCAACTCAAGAGACAGTAGCTATATAGTTACTCCTAAAACAGTAACAATTCAAGTGGCTAAAGTGACACCCACATGGGGTCTTCTACTATCATAACAGCACTTTCATATGTATGCTTTCCATCAACTGGTGCCATCGCTATTCCTGAAAATAATCTATGTCCATTAGTAGCCTTAATCACGGATTTGCTTGATCCACCTTTAAAGCCATTATTAGATCTTGTGGTACTGAACTTCACAAGTTAAAAATGTGGTATGTGTGTAAACAAATCCCTTCCTCTTGTTTGACCTTAATCTCCTAACATTCAGATGCAGAAAATGCTCTCATTGAGTTCCAGTATCAGGAGACAGGAACTTTGTTGTATCTTTTTTTTCTTCTTCAGCGTGAACTTAGGTCCGAGCAGATTCCCAGTGTCCAAGGAAATTGTCTCTGTATGGATTACCATAGGATTGAAGGATCCCCCTGAAGCTCTTCCTTATTTCTGCCTTGGAGAAGGAAATTAACTACCCAGAGGAAAAAGTCCAAGTGTATGCTTTTGGGAAGATCATTCCTCTTAGCGAGGCCTTCTATATTCATAAACTTGGAAAGTGGCTGGCTGTCTCTTCACTTCTAGCTGTGTCTAAAAAGGAAGCTTCATTAGCCTTTCTTGGCTTTTCTCAAATACACAGGAGAATGTTCTGGTCAGATTCAAGGGCATTAATAAGGCGTGTAGTAAAAATCATGGGCTCCTCCAGCAGAGCTTTCATTCTGTCATGGCCATACTTCCAACATAGGATCCTGGAGGAAACAACCAGGCACTTTCTAGACTGCAAATCTAGTAAATCGCAGGGCAAGGGTCCTATTTCTCAGCTCCTCTAATCCTGAAAAGCCTCAGAAGGTCTCTCCCTTCAGTTGGGCTCCTTTCAGATACTGAAGGTTTGCTCTCATGCATTTTGGCATGAAATTGGAGACACGGATGATGTTATTTCTGGTAACCCTTAATCAACTTTTGCTGATTAGAACCTAATGATGAGACTTTATAATTTCTTTATAGCTAAGAGATAAGATATAGAAGAGGTATTTTGTTGAAATGTCAGAGAAAGTAATAAATTGCTAACATTGTACTTGTCTTGACAAGGTGGTTAGTAATTATTTTATATATCTTTTTTAAAATTCTCATTTTCTCTTTGCATTTTTTTCTTTTTATATTTTTCTTCATTTGTTTTAGTTTTTTAATCTTTGTATCTGTAAACTTCAATAAAAAAGAAAAATAAATTGCTGGTACAGAAATAAACAATTTAGTCTCCTTTTTGTTCTCTCATTTCAGATGGGGCAGAATGAAAGGCAATCCAGCAAAGGAGCAGGGCTTCTGCCCTAGTCTGGATGTGGCTGCACTTCCTTAGGAAAAGGAGCATGACTGAGGGCCAGATTTAGAGCCAGGGTTTCTCAATGCTTCTGAAGTAGCAACAAGATCCTGGGTGCCTTGATTCACCAACTATACCTTTTCTTTCAGAAGGAAGACTTTAATAGGCTACTGTAGAAGATTTCATGGGAATCTTCAAACTGGCAGCCCAGAATTTTTGGGCAATGGTGGTTTGGCTTCCTTTGCCCATGGTATTTCCCTACCTGCAGGCCTATGAGACGAGCAAAGGAATTGCCTTGGTAGCTTGGCAGTTCCTGGCTCTCAGCTGTGAACAGTGAAAATTACACCATGGACTTTCAGCAGAAAGATCACTAAATGCCTGAAACATTTTATACAATGTTTAAAATGTAAGCAAACAAGATGAGTTTCCAACCCCCTGCCCTGTGAAGGCCATAAGCCAAACCACTTGAAGCCCAGAAGGTTGTCTGCCTCCCCAAATAGCCCCAGAAAGGCCTTGTCTTCCAGAGCCGTTGGGACCTAACTTCAGGACATAGTCTTTTCCAAAGGGAGTTCTCTCACACCTCTGAGCAGAAGGGACAAATTTGCTCCCTACAAAAGTAGCAGGTCCTAGTTCTGGATGCAGACCTCAGACTGACATCTCGGCTGGCCAGTTCCTGTCCTCTCTTAGGCCTTGCAAACTCAGAGCCTGGCAGAGGCAGCCACCCGCATTCAAGATCTCTGCTCACACAAAGAGAAGTCCATAGCCTAAATAAAGCTCAAGTGCCCTAAGGTGCTTTTTCAAGAGGCAACTGGACTTCCTTGTTTTTCTTTGAAAACACTTCGCTTCTCATCCAAGAAGCTTCTTCCGCAATGACTGGATGGTGGGGAATGGAAGAATTTATATTCCTTGCAGACAGCTGGTCATTTCCATCCTTTTAGTTGAGGCCACTTGGAGGCTTATTTGTGAACTCAGGGTCACCTGATTCATTGAGAATTTGAAGCTGTGCTTTCTGCAGGATGTTTTCTGCCCTGTGTCCCTTCACTGTTGAACACAGAGCACAGGCTGTTGGATGAAGGGACACAGGGCAGAAAACATCCTGCAGAAATCACAGCTTCAAATTCTCAATGAGTCAGGTGACTCTGAGGACCTCCAAGTGGCCTCACGACTCTCCAAAAGAATGGAATATTCCTTGTCTGCAAGGAATATATGAATCCTTCCATTCCCCACTGTCCAGTCAGAGCTGAAAAAGTTTCTTGGATGAGAAACCAAACATCTTCAAAGAAAAACATGGAAGTCCAGTTGCCTCTTGAAAAAGCAAGAGAGGACAACCCTGACCCAGATGATTGAAAATCTCCATAGACACATACCAACAGCCATTTTCCTTCAGCAACTCTAGGCCCTAATTTTCACTCCAGGTCCTTTTTCTAAATCTTGTCCTCAGCCCTGCACTAGTAGGAAGCTGGACGCAGCTTCAAGATCACTGTAGCTATCTTCACATCTTCTGTTTACTGGTTAACCCAAATTCTATCTTTGCAAATACGTTAGGTAAGCCCAAATAATTTAACTCATTTTAGCACTTTGTGAGGATGCTGCCTATTTCATCAGTATTAATACTGATTTATTTGGGTCAAGCATGTTATATGAATTGCCACTTTGTCCAGAGACCCGTTTGGAAAATGGACAAGTACAATGAGCTGTTTTGTACGTTCATAATGAAGATCTAGTTCTGAAGAGATCCTTGAGGTCCGTGTGTCTTCTGATTCCATGACAGGGCAAAGAGATTGTCAGTTAATCAGCCAGAGTTTCAAAGAACAGGAAAACACAAGGAAAAGCAGTGAATAAGCCTTGGACCTTCTGTAACAAAGGTCCTGGATTCATAAGGAATAGGGAACAGAAGGCTGTCAAGTTTATAAAGAGCAGGTAATATCACAAGAAGGCTATCACTCTTGGGACTTCCGTCGCGGCGAGACAGTTGGGGAAATAGTGGGCTCTGATGAGTCCCACGAAAACCCCGGCTGCTGAACCGCTGCCGATGGCTCTTCGGACCGAACCCGTCTTGCAGGGATGGGGGAAGAAGAGGGGCGCCTCAGACGACCAAAAGGAACAGGCAAGTTCCTCGGAGGTCGGAGGGACCCTCTGTGAGTCGGTGGCGGGGGGCGGCAGCCATGGCGGCTGCCATGAAGCTGGGACTGGGCAAGAAAAGTGTTGGAGGAAAGCGGAGAAAGACGGAGCTCTTTGAAGCCAGGTGAGCGACAACAGCCCAGCTTGCAACAACGTTCGGAGCATTATTAATAATTAGAAGATCCCTAGCCTAAAACAGCAGCTATGCAACAAAGGGGCTTTGGAAAAAATTTTAAAACTACAATTTTAAAGAGACAAAGACCCGAGTAACATTTAATTTTGGAACAGAACTAAGAGAACTAATCTGGAGATATGGTTAAAAGACTAAACACTTTAAAATTTTGAATTGGATTTTAAAAAGGACAAAGAAGACTTGATAATTTTTGTTTTTTTAATTAAAAGAAGAAATGGATTGGATGGTTATATAACAGTAAATAAAATGGAGTCTTGCATGACTAGTGGAAATGTGGATTACAGAGAGACACCATCCGGCATAAAGAGGAACTTTATAACCTCCCTTTGTTATGGGAAATTCTGAATTCCATAGATCAACATTACTGAACCTTGTGGAGGAGGATTTCTCTTTCCTGTTTGCAGGCGGTTTGATTATGGTGAAAAGAAAAGAAATCTACAATGGAACTCCTACAGTTGAAATAATAATAACTTAAGTACTGGCGTAGGAATGGAAGAAGGATTAAGTGAAGCCTTAAAAGAAAAAAGATTTGATATATTATATCCGGAACAAAAATAAGAAAAGAGAATTAATTTTATTTATGGAGAACAAAATTAATAATCTGGAAAATGGGATGAAATATACGTTTGCAGACGAGGAAATGAAGCTAAAGTGATTAAAAATAAAATAAAGTAAAGATGGATTGTAATAATAAAAGGGAAGTTTCTATAGAAATTAAGAATGTTAAAAGAAATTAATCAATACATGTAAAGTTATGCTAGATGCAAGAACTATGTTTTAATGTAAAATGTTAAGCAAAAAGAACTGAAAATATTAAAAGGAATTTATAAATATAGTTAAAGATATGTTTTAAGCAAAAACCATGTCTCAATGTTAAAATGTCATGAATGTCATGAAAAAGGATACAGAAAAATAAGATTATGTGAAAAAGCAATGCATAGATGGATGGAAACAATAAAGAAAGGTTCAAGTAGAGATTGAGTTAAACCAACTATGAATATGCTGTTTTTAACAGCCAAAAAATGGAATATGCTGTGTAACGGCCAAAAAATAGAAACTAATATGCTGTGTTGAACAGCAAAAAATAACAAAAGGATATGCTGTCTTCAACAGTTAAAACAAATGTTTATGCTGTGTTTAACAGTCAAGAAATAAAAATGATTGGTTTAACAACAAAGATAAAGATAATAACGCTGGGTTTCTTTAGGAAAATATAAAATGAGGTGGGATAATTAAAATGAGATGTATGTTGAAAGTGATAATTAAGATAAGATGAATAAGTTAGGTTTAATAATAGAAATAAAGAGTATAAATTTGGAGTCATTTTATTTAGAAATAAAATGGGTATGTTGAAATTAAATATTTCTGAAATGTTTAATGTAATTGTATGCTTTATATTGTTAAAATATATCCATTTAGGCAAATGAAAGAGAAGAATGGATTGATAATTGGTTAGTTTAAGGTAACGGGTTTTTGGAGATAATGGCACAGTTATATAGGCAGATTTGAGGGAAATACTTGTTTAAAATATTTAGTTGTATTAATTGAAAAATAAGATTTGTTAATGATTTGCTTTAATATGTGACCGGAGCAAAAGCTTCATTTTTTAAAAAAAAATAAATTTTATTAAATTTTCCAGATTAA
Source organism: Masticophis lateralis (assembly GCA_030761175.1). Lineage (NCBI taxonomy): Eukaryota > Metazoa > Chordata > Lepidosauria > Squamata > Colubridae > Masticophis > Masticophis lateralis. The sequence goes on along the minus strand of JAUDYJ010000012.1, from coordinate 24,493,063 downwards.
AATCAATATGAGACAGAAACAATGATTATACATAAAAACAAAAAACATACATTCCCCTCCCTCCTTCCCCCATTTATAACACTAAACATACAAACATGTCTATCCCAGCACTTGTATAATGGCAAAGAAGTATTGGAGAAGGATTAGGAATTGGATTAAGGAAATTACTAATGTGGACTTCCAATGGAAACCTGAGATACATTTACTAGGTATTCGCCCAGAGGGGTTGAGTAAGAAAAAATGGTATCTCACTCTACATACTTTAGTCGCAGCTAGAATAGTGTTCACCCAACAGTGGAAAGGAAAAGAGATACCGGCTAGTGCCCAAATTATAAATAAAGTATTAGAGTGCGCTGAGGCGGACAGAATGATGTATATATTGAAAAGAGGATTCTGAATTTTTTCAGAGTTGGGACAATTGGTATCGGTGGTTGAATAAAAGGATTGAGATGAAGTGAGGGCCTAAGTCCGTGACGGCGAACCTATGGCACGCGTGCCACAGGTGGCATGCGGAGCCATATTAGTGGGCACGCCAGCTCAGCTCTGGGGCGCATGTGCGCACTGGCCAGCTGATTTTCGGGCCTTCTGGGCCCACCAGAAGTAGGGAAACAGGCTGTTTCCTGCCTCTGGAGGGTGGGGGTGGGGGGTGGGGAAGGCCCGTTTTTCTTTCTTACCTGGCTCCAGATCCTCTCTATTTATCTGGGAAGGGCGAAAACAGCCTTTCCCACTCCCTTGGAGGCTCTATGGAGACTGAAAGAGCCCGTTTCCCGACTCCCCGTGGGACAGGAAGTGACGTTTTTTCCTGTCCCCATCCTCCAGAGACTCCTAGAGAGGTTCTGGAGGCTGGGGACAACAAAAAATGTCACTTCCTATCCCACCAGGAGTCGGGAAATGGGCCCTTCCAGCCTCCGTAGAGCCTCCAAGGGAGTGGGAAAGGCTGTTTTCGCCCTTCCCAGATAGAGGATCTGGAGCTAGGTAAGAAAGAAAAACGGGCCTACCAGGAGCGGGGCGGGGGGAAGGGGTTGCGCGCACATGTGCGTGGGCATGTGCACACGCGACCCTCCCCCGCCCCCCCCTCTCCTGGCACGCGATGGCAAAAAGGCTAGCCATCCCTGGCCTAAGTCAATATGAGGAGCGATATACCTATCTAGATTGAAAGATAATTGTATGAAAACCATATTTGGGGATTATTTACTTTATTCTGTGTTATGGGCCTAATTATTTATTAATGAGGGCAGGAATATTATCTGCCAGGATAGAAGTGTTTGTATGTTTAGTGCAAAAGCTTCGTTTTGAAAAGATGTGTTTTATGTTTTTGTTTTAAAAAATAAAAAAAATTATTCAAAAAAAAAAGAGGCTATCACTCTTATTGGTTTGTATGCGGCAATATATGTTGTAATGTTCCACGAGTAATGTTCCAGTTGTATGGGCCAGCCTTGACTTTGTCTTTGGGTTGGTATGGAGTTTCCTTGTCTTCGACTTCACTTTTCATGCCCTGGGGCAGAATTTAGGACCTGGGTTTACCCCAGGTAATCTCTGGGTGGATACACTTTGGACCTTATATTTGCTTTGGTCTGGATCTGGAAGGCCTTCTATCTAGCCTTTTAAACTTCCTGGCCCAGTTGAGACTCACTGGCAGCATGAGGGAGGGTTTCTGGTGGTGGGGAGGGGAGAGAAGGGCTTCAGCAGTTTCCCAGTGAATTGCCAAGGCAGTTCTGTCAATTCCCTGGTTGGCCTCTGGCATCAGAAGGCAATCCACGTTTTTCGACAGAATTGTCCCCAACTCTTGAGGTCCTCCATGGTTTTCTAATGAGCTATGGAAGATGAAGTGACCAAAGTAACATTTGGCATGCTGGTAGAAGAAGACTAGAAGTCAATTTAAACAAACATGGGTATGAGCTCTGATTTGAGCTTAGATTGATTCATTGCACTTTCAGTTGGCAACCTATTTCTCCTGTCTGGCTACCGTATTTATTGTGCCTCATCTGTGCAGCACTTTGCCAAGAAACCTCCTGAGATTTACCAGGTGAAGTCCAGAACGCTGACTCATTGCCACATTGCCGTTGCTTTGGCTACTTTTGGGCTGTGGGCTCTAAGGAAGTGGGTAGGACACATGACCACAGCAGGTCTGACTCGTGCCGCTCCTGGCTTTTTTGGCAGAACATAGGTGGGGACATGGTAACCGGAACACCTCTCTTGGATTACACCTGAAGCCTTAAAAGTAGAATCTGGTCTGGTCTGTCTTTCCTTAAGAAGTCCGTCTTTGGATCCAGCCTTTTTGGTAACCATCCCCTAGTCTCCCCCAGAATTTGGCTCTAACTCTCCTGCTAACAGCCACAGGATCTGCAAACAAAGGAGGAGGAGCCACCTATCTGCGCTTTTTTAGAGGAGGGTTAGCTTTTGTGCTAACTGGACAAAATATGGCCAAACCAAACCTGCGCATCACCTTTTTACTAAAACTGGGCCAAAAAATGGCACAGTGGCTTTTGTATATAACAGACAGTCAATGGCTTCAGAAGGACAGAGCTGCATGTTTGGCTCCCAGGTTCACTTAACAATTTTCATTAAATTTTCAACAGAGACATGAAGTACTGTGGCAGTTTTAAAGAAGAGATTTTCTATCAATATGATGTCATATCACATACTGTACATATCAGTAGAAAGGGATCAGAGAATTGCAAGTCAGGATTCAGGATCTGATTTAAAATAGCCAGACTAATATAGAGAAGACATCAATTTTGAACAGTTTTCTCAATCCTACCAGGTTCAGACCCGCTCTGGGATGTGAAGACAGATGAAGAATTGGCTGTCTAGTAGCCAGAGAACTGGAAATAGTACCTTGGGGAACCCACCTCTGAGGCATCTTTAAAGAGGGTCAGCCAGAGAGAAGAAAAGAGACCCTAAAAGAAGGAAAGAAGGTAAAAGGAAAAGTATCTATTTGTGGTCAACCTGCCTGCTTAGATTTTCAAGATGGTTCCTGCCATAAGGTGGGAATGGTATCCATGGATGTCAATGAGCACAAATAAGAAGGACACCAGAAGGAATTCATCGTCCAAGTGGACTCTGAGGATTTGATTGCAAGGTTTGAATTCACTAAGTCACAGTTTGGTCAGAAAAGATGAAATACTGTAAGAGAAGGCTTACAAAATAATGCTAACTCTGCAACCATACAGGTTTGCAGTTAAATTAATTAGGAAAATAGTACCAAGTTGCTGATTTTTCTGTCTGGATCTGGACGTGAGCCAAAGACATCTCCCATGCAGGTATCAATGAAACAAAGGGAGGGGGTATATGAGAGAATGGCACTCCTCAAGCCTGGGTGCCATCCTGCCACGTCCTGAGTCAAATGCACAGCCTTTTCATTAACCGAGGCTGGCAGTTAGCAGAAGTGGAGACAACACAGTTTTTCACAGATGGCAACTTTCTGTGTAGGAAAAAGGGAGGCTGCACTAGCAAGTAGGGGGTTGAGGAAGAACTGGGAAGATTTGAAACAATCTGTTGGCGTTCTAGGGAAGGGGAGAAAAGTTGGTTGGAGATTCTGAAATGGAGCAGATACACTACTGAAGAATGATCTAATCCAGAGCAGGGTCCAGAGAAGGCTGCTGTGCCACAAGATAGACCCTCAGGGGCATTCCTTCCTCACAAATTGCTTTTATGAGAAGCTGAGGAGACTGAAGAGAGGAAATCCCATCCTGTCAGGATGAGGCTGCTGCTCGGGGTAATCATCTTCCTGACTTAACTCTTAAGTGGGAGCCTAGAAATTGCAATGCATATTTTTGTCAACATTGCAAGCTGCACATGCATCCGGTAGGGAGAGACAGCGAACTTAAATTCTTAGATACATAAATAAAGTCTTTAATTGTTTTACTGGGGCTTCACTAGTAGTCATAAAGGCAGATAAAGCAATGGAGGAAGGAGGAGGCATCTAGCTTGTTTAGCCCCTGTAATTAATTTAATTGTCTAAAACATTTTATGGATAAAAATGAAAGTAGTAACTACTCCTATATTGCTAATAAAGGAGGGAGGAATCGACCAGATTCTCTGCTGTGTATTGCATTAATTCTTGTGACCCCACAAAGCCTCCTGACAACGAGGCTGACCTTTCAGAAGCACTAAAGGGCTGATGAAGCTCAGCTTCTCTGCCCAAGTCATCATCCATCTGGAGGATCCCAACCTTCCCAACCTCTGCTGTACCTCTGTTCATTCTTACCTGGGCCAGTTTTGACACCATTGATGAGGTTCTTGCCAGGGCTGGTGTGGGCACTTCGAGAACCTTCCTCTCGGTCTTCCATGGGTGGCTTAAGCAGTTTCTCTTTCTTGGCCATCCCTGGTTTTGAAGATCTGTCAGATGGTTGTTTCATGGGACTAAGTAATGGTTTATCAGCTTTCTGGTACAGGGAGGAGGACTTGGACTTGCCTAGTAGCTTCTTTGATGCTTTATTTTTATCCTTCAGGCCCTTCTTGGATATCTTGTCAAGTCTGTTCATGTTCTGCTCAATCAGCAACATTTCAGGATCCATCATGCAGACATCTGGATGTGGAGGCTGAGGCTGAGGATCTGCTAAGGAGGAAGGTTGTGGGTCCTGGCCAGACTTTGTGCCATGCTGGGAACTGCCTGCAGCTTTGTCTACTGGGAGATAATCAGCATCTTCATCTGAGTCCAGGGCTGCCTCTGCTGTAATTGAGGGACATTCCTCTGTTTCAGGAGGAACATCTGAGTCTGACTGAGAAGTTCCTGAATCACTAGCAGAGGTGGGAGGAGTTTCTTCCACAGCAGAAGTAGCTGGTCTTTGGCATTGACCAGGAGTTGAATGTGGCTTTCCTTTTACCAAAATAGGCCCTTTAACCTGTGAAAATTCACTGTCTTCTGATGAATCATGAGGACTTGGGTTGATGAATGATGGAGATAATTCACCCTTTCTTTGCTTATGCTCATATGATTTCTGCCCACAGTTAGATATGGCTTTGAAGCCTGGTTCCATTGCTTGGCAAGTGTCCCCGTGCTCTTCTCTTTGGCTGCTTAACCGAGGACTTGGGAAGTCCTCCTGGGAAGGGCTCACCAGGGACAGGGGACGTCTCTGCCTTGCATAAACCTCCTCCTGCTCCTCCCCCACCCTAGATTTTTCTGAAATGGGTGATGAATCATAGAAAATGAGTGGACTGAGGCTGACTTCTGTGGGGCCATTAGCTGACGCTCCTGCCTCCTGCTGACCATGAAGAGAACCGCCCAGGACATCAGGAAGGGGAGTGGCTGCTGCTGGCCATTCTTGGGGGCTTGCTGGCTGTGGACAACAGCCAACTGTGCAAGTGGCTTCTGATGGCTGTCCGGCCTTTGTGCTGGCAGAATCTACATCCTCTACCGCATCTAAAGCAGCCTGTTCTGAAAGTAATGGAGGTGCAATGTGTGGGCTCTGGGTCCCTGAGATGTACTGGAGGCTGGGGAGGGGGCTGCCACCAGTAGGTTGCCCTGCAGAGAGAGGGGTCCCTGAGAAAGGTTCCTCAGGGGGGCTGGATGACTGCTTGTGAATCAGATACTCTGGGGATGTCCACAAGGGAAGCTTTCCTTCTTCTTCATATAATTCTACAAAGGGGGAATCCCCCTTTTTTGATACCTCCAAGTATTCATCTTCTTGGCCCTTTCCTGAAGAAGCAGGTTCAGGCATGTTTAAGATGAGAGATTTATGCTCCAAGTGTGAGGAGAAATGGGCTTCATGTCTGAACAAAATGGATGGCTCATGCTTTTCCAGGCAGGAAAGTTCAAATCCGGAGGAAGAACAATCAAGCCCTTTAGGAAGGAGGACAGGTCCCTTTGGAGAGTCCTTGTCTTTAGCAGAAGCTGCAAGTAAAAAGCTTTTGGTGTCAACATCATCACAGGCTTTTTCTAAGAGGTCCTTTTGCTCTTCCTCCTTGGAGTGTTGCTCTATGGCCACCTGCTGCATATTTGAACCCCCTTCCTGTCTGCTGGGATCTGCAAGGCTGTCACTGGCTGTTTTTTTGGAGTGACTTCCCTCTCCCAATAACCCATCATAGACTTCTTGCCCTAGGATAGAGACTTTGCCCTTCTCTGAGACAGTATAGAGTTCTTTTTGCTTCACCATTGGAGACTCTGATTCTTTTTCTGATGTCTCCTTGGCACCTTTCTCCAGCTCTGAGTCACTAGCACTATCTTCTCTTTCAGCTTTTTCATAATAAATGTCTTTGGGATGAAAACCTGTTGAGGATTCCTGCTCCTGCTTTTTTCTATCTGAAGGGCTCATCTTTTCAGAGGAGATGATTAGCTCTTTCTGGTTAAACATCTCCCTGAAGGTCGTATCTCCCAAAGAGGAAGCAAGCTGGAGGTTCACTGGGCTTTCTGGAGGGAGTGGGCTTTCTTTAGACTGAGTGTCTGTGGATGTCATGGAATGTGGATCCTGCAAACACTGTTCAGTAACCTCCACGTACTTAAAAGAATGCCCCATCGTAACCTTTGGCGAACTTGGGGATGAGAGTTCTTTCTCAGTAGGAGTGGAGAGGTAAGAATCTTCTTCTTTGGAGGAAATGGGGTAGAGGAATTCCTCCTTCTGTGGTCTCAATGCTTGAGTTCTCTTGGCCACTGCATCCTTTCCAGGATGGCCAACATCAGACATTACCACGCTCCTGTAGACATCAGCATACTGGAAAGTTTTTTCATGAGGGTAGGGAGTTGGTTCTCTCTCTTCATTCTCTTGCCCTTTCTCACCTGCCTTCACTTTGGAATCATGCAACTCCAAATGACCAGAGGGGTCCAGAGCATCTGACCACACAAAGCATTTGTTTTGGCCAAAGGAGTGTGCATCTTGTGAAGGGATGTCAAGATCCCTGCTTCCTCTGCAATCTTGGTCAGGATAAAACTGTCTATTCTCCTCTGACCCTGCACCTGCATTCAGAAGAGCTACAGAAGTTCTTGGCTGCTTTCTACTGCCATCTGTGCGATCATAAAGATGCTCAGGTGATTTCTCATCAGCACTTTGCTTTCCCTCCTGGGACTCCATAGCTTCACTCATGGGGTCAAAAGATGGGTGCAGGGTCACTTTCTCCATTACTTGATTAGATTGAGGGAGAGGTTCTTCTTTTCCTTGCACTGAAGTGGACATCTTAGCCTGGTGTGGAAAGGACAAAAAAGCCCATTCCAGACTTGATTTTGCCTCACTTTCAAGTTCAAAAGAGGGACTATTTTCAAAGCTACAAAGTTCAGCTTTCTCTGAATTCAAAACACCTTGATTAGGATGTGCTTGGGGAACTGGCTTTTCTTTCAACATAGGCCTGTCATCTACAAATAAAAAACAATCCTTCTCATTGGCAGGGTCTTCCTGAAAGGAGCCATGTTCAGCATCCAAACTATCCTGTTTGGGAATATCTTCCCTCTCCACAGAGTGAATGTTTTCTTTCTTCTTAGCTACCTCATCATCCAAAAATGTAGACTCTCCCTTTTCTTTGTCGTATTTCAGTTGCTGTTCTTTGCATGGCATTTCATTCATTACCTCTGGAAACCACACTTTCTTCTCGTAATTTATTTCTCTCAAATAAGGATTTTCTATTTTTGGAGATAGTTCATTCGTTTTCTCTTTCTTTCCTAGAAATTTACGAAGTTCTTTCTCTCCAGATGAAACTTCCAAGGCACTGCTATCTAAAACTGGATTCATTGATGTGAAGCTTGAGGACTTTGAGTCTGGAGATGTTTGTTTGGGAGACAGTTCCTGGCAAGTTTGTTTTTCTGTTAAGAAAGCTGATCTTTCATTTTCCCGGAAAGGGTCTCCTGAAGGCTTTATTACGGTGGCATCTAGAAATGGACTTTGCTGAAAGTTTAAAGAGGAATTGCATGGATCCTCTTTGATATCAGCTTCTGATCTTTCATCTGTACTTGGGCCCTCTTCTGCTGAAGCTTGCTGTTTAGTTTTAGGAGACAGTTGTTCCACAAGTATGTCCAATGATGTTTCCTTAGTAGGGCTCTCTTTCATAAGCAGAAGTGTAGCATCTCTTGGAGAAATTTCTTCTTTGAATAAATATGAAGGGGTTTCTTCATGAAGATGCAGAACAAATTTACTATCTTCTGGAGAAGCAGACTCTTTTTGCTTGAAGTCCATTTCTGTCAAACGCAAACCATCTTGAGATATTTCAGTGATGAAATTATCAGAACGTGATGTCTTCCCAGGAATTTCATCTGTAAAAGAAGATGCCTTTTCTTCCCCTGGTAAATTAATCATTTGTGAAGATTTTTCATCTCTAGATATGTCTGAAATTGCTCCCCATCCTTTTGGCGGAGGTATTTCTGAAACAGAGAACTCCTCAGTCCCAGGCCTAACATGTTCATGGGATGCTTCCTCAGCAGTGCCAACATTTTTAGATGACATATCTTTTAAGGTCTCTAGAAGGTTATCTTTAGTGGGAAGATCCAAGTCAGAAATATCAATAGTTTCTTGTTTGTGGTAGAAACTTATTGATAGCTCCTCTTTCTCCAAATGCTGGTTCCTGTCTTCATTCGGTGCAAATACAAATCCTGCATGCAGGATCGTTGCTGCTTCCAGGCTAGGCATATCATGAAGGCATGTCTCCTTGATTTCATGATGCTCCCCCTTACCTTCAAATGTTCTGGATAAATTCATTGCCCTGCTGGTTCTTTCTGTTTCAATCCCCATTACAGGAGATTTTGCTGCCTTTTCAAACATCTCTGCTTCTGCAGCGTCCAATTTTTCCTCTACAGGGGATTGATGAAAAGGTGTGTGCCCTGCACTAGTGGGGCCTGATTGGGTGGGAGATGCCATCTTGACTGTGCTATCATCAGGGCTTATGCAGCGATCTTCAGCATCGCCAGAGCCTTGTTGTACCTGCAGCAAGTGTGCATTTGCTTCGCTCAAAAGCAGGGTAGTTTCTTGAGGTCCTTCCATAGATATTTCACTTGAACTATCTCCCAGGGGCCCTTGCTGTAAAAATACTAGGGCCTCGTAATGTTCTTCTGCTTGCCAAGGCCTCTCAAAGTGTGGAATTTCTTGCTGCTGCTGCTGCTGCTGTAAAACTTTATTGCAGGCTTCAAGTTTCTTCTCATTTTCTATTTGACTATGGAAATCTTCTGGAGGAGGAGACTTAAAGCCTTTGTCCTCTTCTAGGGAAGATGTGGGAGAAATAGTGCCAGCAGAAGGTACGTAATCTAAGCCTTGAGTGACCTCTGTTCGAGAAGAAGGTATGCTGTTCACTGTATCCAACAAGAAGGAACTTTTGCCTGTTTCCTCTGTTTGTGGCGCTGTGATTGATGCAACTGATTGGTCTTCAGTGACAGAAGTGGCAAAGGAGGAAAGTTTGTCACATTCTGTAATGGATGTTGCTGAAGAGACATGCTCCTCTTCTGCCAAAGGGGCTGCCACAAGATTTGTAGGATAGGCAAGGATTTCAGGTTCCTGTCCAGCATACCCTTTGGCAACTTCAGGCGCTGTAAGAGTCTGGATCCCATTGGCAGCTTCAAAGGTGTCTGTCTGATCTGGTCCTGCAATGTCATAACTGCCAATGTCTGGCTTGAAGTGTGCCATCTTCTCCTCTTGCTCATCATGGATCTCCTCATCTGAGATGGTCTGTTCTGTCTCTGAGTAGCCAGGAATGGTTTCATCTTGGATGTAGGAAATATGTTCTCCTGATGGGAAAGGCATGCTTCCCAGATGAGAGTCCTCCCTTTCCCTTATACCTGGTGACTTTCCAGGCACTTTGCTTGAATTCACTCTTTCTGTCTTGTGTTCTTTTCCTCTCCCATCAGAAAGCAAAGATGGGCCTTGAGGCAGCTGAATTTGAGAAAGCTCTTTCTTTACTAATTCTTCGCCTTTTGCCTTTACATCTTCTTCTAATGTCCCTTCCAGCTCTGCCTTTTTAAACACATCTTTCTTTTTCAAGCTTGCATCTTCTCTTGGGGATATCCAGTCCCTTACAGTAGTTTTTTCTTCCCTAGGTGATGGTATCTGATCTTTCCCTTTTCCTGGAAATTCTCTAACACTCCTTCCCACGTTCTCATCCAGTTCTTGCCCAACAGGCTCTGCTAAGGTTGCTTTCTCATTGGGTTTTTCAGATGATTTGCCTGCTTCCACCACCCCACTTTCTGGGGAAGCTATGTCCTCCCCTGGCATGGCCAGAGAAGGAAATCCTGAACTACTGATCCCTTTGGATATGAGCAGCCCCTTTTCAGCAGCCAGGTCACAGGGGTCCTGCCTTTCTGCATGCTTGGAGACTGCCTCTGCCACTAAAGGAGCAGATGCAGGATGAGATTCCTTTGGCTCTTCATAGCTCAGCTCTTCAAAATCCTTGGTCAGGTCCTCTGGTGAAGATATCACAAACCTCTCCTCAGCCATAAATGGTGGGCCTTGAGGCTGGTCATGTTTCTTTGGCACAGCTAGAGACTTCTGTTCTCCAGTGGTGCACTTTTCACTTTTGGTACGAATTTTGTCAGTTTTTATTCTACCAGGAACTTTTGCCTTGTATAAAGTCTTCCTTACTTCAGGGGTAAATGCCTTCAAGTCTGGCTTAGAAATTTTTTTCAACTCTGGTTTAGCTTCTTTCTTTTTTTCATCTTTCCTTGAATCTTTCCTTTCTTCTTTCTTCCCATCATCTTTTTTAATCTCCCTCTTCTCCTTTTTAACATCTTTCTTTTCTTTGTCTCTCTTTTCTTCCAGTTTAGAAACTTTCTCTTTCAGATGTTTTTTGCCAACTTTGTCTTTGGCAAGTTTTCTTTTCTCAGCTTTAAGGGCATCGCTGGAGTCCATTTTTACTTTCTCTATTTTAACCAGCTTCTCTTGAAGCATTTCAGAATGCTCTTTCCCCTTTCTCTCAGTTTTAGCCTCTTTTACTGTCTCCATCTTCATCTCTTTAGAGCCCTCTTCAGCAACTACCTTTGTTGTAGGAGGCTTAAGTGATAACTTGAGGCTCTCTTTACTGTCTGACCGTTGTTTAATCTTGGACTGCTTAAGCACAGAAGAGGGTGTGACAGAAGCCAATTCTTTCTGGGTAGCTACAGGATATTTCAGAAAATCAAGATGCTTGAGTTTCTCAAGACCTTCCAAAATCTTATTTTGTGGTGCATTTCCCGGAAACAAAACTCGTACAATTTTTTCTGTTGGTCCTGCGGGAAGCCACACTACAAGGGCTGTGATGGATGTTAGATAGGGGACCGAAATCTCCCCTTCTTTTCCATTGCTAAGGATAATGCCTGTCTTGGCTTTACTGTTTCCAGTCCACTTTTGCATGAGAAACTGCATCTCTTTGCTTTCTTTGACAGGGTTCAAGATGTACATGTCCAATTTTCCAACACCCATTTTGTGGAACAGAGTGATTGGCTCAACAGTATTGGTGACCACTCTATAGAGAGGCTCCGGCTTGATACTTAGCCTGCTGAGGTACTGTAGGGTCAGGCTGGCTTCTGCAATGCTTCTTTTGACCTTCATGGATGACTCTGGCATTCTAAGCTTCTCAGGAACATTGAAGAAAACCACCCCAAGCTCTGGGGACAGAAGGTTTTTTATCCAGTCACTGTAGTTAGTGGAGCCCTGTGACTGCTCTTCTTCCTGCTCAGCAATCTTCCTCTGCAAGAGTCCATTAATACCTGGGAGATTGTCAGCTCCAATGTGGGTCAGGAGAACTGAGTCAATCCTATCCAAATGTCGGACCAGTTTCCAGAAACAGGACTTCCTGTCTGAGCCACCATCAACCAGAATGTTGAATCCATTGACAGCAAAGAGAGCAGAATCCCCCCTTCCTCCTGGGAATATGTAGCAGCAGGGCTTGGAGAGCTTTAGAAACCCCCCGGAGGTTGGGGGTTCCAGAAGATCAAAAGGGGATGGGACATCCACTGTCTCAGAGACATATTCAGCAAATTCAGATATCCCATCCATCTCGGGCAGGACTGGATCAGGATTAACTGTCAGGCAAAAAAGGTCTTGGAAACTGGAGTGTTGAAGATTTCTCCAATCTCCTCCCAAGCACGATATGGTGAGAGAGGTTTTAGAAGCTGGATTGGTATTACTGAGAAGCTGGGCAACCTACAAGAGTTTAAAACAGGTTATAATAATGAAATCTTGATGAAGCTCAAAAGTTATTTTAGTGAATACTATGCAAATTCATCTTAATTAAAAAAAATACTACACAATCAATCAATAATTTATAGATCAGTCTGTTACTCCTGGTTAACCTACAACTATTTTTAGTAGAAATATGTTTATTTATTAAATTTATATGAAATATAGACATAATTTTTGTTAGATTTATATGAATTATAAAGATGCTATTTAATCACTATATTGACCAGAAGAGGCGCTACTTGAAAGGAATTTCTAATCCAAGATCTCTAGAATATATAATTTATACATTTTAGATGATGGAAAACATGCTGAATGTTTCTGAATTAATACCATGTGGCAAGTCTCCATATAAAATTGTCTCCAGCACAACAACTCAAATTGCTAGTGCCAAAGGTAGCTAATGGCTTAAGACCAATAATTTACTAGGCTCCCAAAATTAAATTCAAGGTAGAAGGGACTAGTGACAAGGGAACAAAGTCACCTGATTCAATTGGAATCCAAGCTTACCCACTTATGAAGCTTACCTCTGGATCTGCAAATATCCCGGTGAGTTTCTGGTAGGTGAAAGTCCCAGTCTGCAGAATCAAATCACCTCCCTGGTCAGTGTTTTGCCCACACAGGACTAGCAGCTTGTGGGCAGAAGGGTCACATATCAAAGAACGGACCTGTTCACATCAGAGATGGATTTCAGCTTCTTATTCGTGACTTCTGGGTTTTCAGAACTTTATAACAGAAGTGCCCCACCTCCCCTGAGGTTTAGAAATGCCTGCCAAGCTCTGTGATGCTTTGGGACTCATATTCACCCAACAGTGTTCAGGAGAATCAATATATTGCAGTTAAATAAAGAGGAAGAGCAGGAGGTCAGCTTACTTTTTAGAAGGCAGAGCCTAGATGCCATAGCTAAGCACAGTTTTGAGGAATGGCTCAAGACATTTACACATTTTAGCTCATATTTGACAGGCCATTGTACAGTTCTGTGGCAGAAAAACCAGACATGCTGGCCTTGTCTGTTTTTACCTCTGACACAGCATTCCACTCATCAGGATTGACTAAGATGACTGTGTCCAGGTCCTCGCTCTGGTGGTGGAGGGTCCTCTGACCTGGAGAGAAAGAGAGAAGTTTTGTTTTTCAAATAGATCTGCCAATTGCAATAGGTCCTATTTGCTTCAACACTCAAGGCTATTATGACCAGGTCTTTGCTGAATTCTTCAGGTGGAAAGCTTCACGTCTAGAGTTGATTATGACTGCTCATGCTGATATTTTCTCCTGTTCATTCTCCTTAACTATGAACCAAGAGCAAGGAAATTGCACTTGGTTTTCAGGGCTTCTGGTGGGAAATTATGGCAGGCTGACGTCTTTGAAGGAGCACTGTTTGGAAGGTGATTTCTGGTTGATGTGATCTTGTCAGATTAATTGTATAATAAATTGCACTCTGGACAGCAGCTCCTCATGAGCAAACTACAGGAAAGGAAGCTTTGCAGTGGGTTTGAAAATTGAGCTGCTAGAAATTCCATGTTTCCACCTGTGCTCTTAATTTTGATGTAACCTATAGGGCAGTGATGGCTAACCTTTTTGCCGTTGTGTGCCAAAAGCGGGGGGAGAGCGGGGAGGTCACCCACGTGTGTGCCCACACCCATAATTCAATGCGCCCCTCCCCCTGCGCATCTGTGTGTGCCCCCCCTGCACTTTTAGCACGTGATGGCATGGTGGACCCATAGGCCTGTTTTTCACCCTCCCCTGGCTCCAGAGGCTTTCTAGGAGCCTGGGGAGGGTGAAAATGGCCTTCCCCACCTTCCTGGAGGCCAGAAACAGTCCATTTCCCAACTTCCGGTGGGACCGAAAGGCCCCAAAATCAGCTGGCTGGCACACAGATAGCTGAGCTATGGCAACGCTCACGTGCCCACTGATATGGCTCCGTGTGCCATCTGTGGCACCCGTGCCATAGGTTCGCCATCACGGCTATAGGGCATTAAGCCCCACCTTCCTCATTTCTTAATCACTCTGGGAAGTAATTAATCTACAGGTACAGATTTATTTTTATTTATTTTTTGGTGGCAAAGATAAGATTTCTTGCAATGAGCTAAACCTTCTTTTGCAATCGCAAAAATCAGAAAAAAAGAAAAGAAAGACTTTGATTTAAAGAAAAAAACCTTAAAGAAAATATTTTAGAAATTTTTAAATGGATAAGGGGTAGTCTTTTTTTTTCTTCAAAAAAACCTTATTTTTATAATTTTTACCTTTAACAAAAGTGCTTTGGTATAAATTTGCTCCAAGCCAGATAAAGAGACCAGACCTTCTTGGCAATGCTTTCTATTTTCTGTTAAAGATTACATCTAATTGGTGGAATATACATAACAAAAAAGCTAATGAACTAGACTTGGAGATGTAGTGTTGTTGTAGCTTACAGGGATCTACTAAAAGAAAATTGTTAAAGCTACAGAAAGATAAAAAGGAAAAAAGTGGGACAGGCTTGTATTTTACTTTTGCTTGCTTGAGATATTTTCTTTTTTGGTTTATAATATACATACTAAAAAAATGGCAAGGAGGGGCTTGCTAGAGCAATCTTCAGAAAAAAATAATGAATCATGCTTCAGAAATTATTTGAACAAATGAGAAATTAATTTATAATTTTGTTTGAGATTCAGAGCTGTTTCAGAGGTTTGTTGACACACTGACATTTTTGCCATTAAAAGATTTCCATCTTTTTCTCAAAATAATGCCAGCAGTTTGCAAAACCAAATCAGGAGTCAATCTTTTTACATTGCTAAAAGAGAAGATCTGATTTTCACTCCTTCAAATACAATCTTTGCGGAATTTAATAGATTCAGAATAGAATCTCCGATGAATTACAGCGTGTGCACAATTATTTGGCAAGTGACTAAGTTGACTATATCATCATTTTTATGCATATTCCCACCTCCAAGCTATATAAACTGGAATTTTAGTGGATATAAGCACATTCAGGTGATGTGTAAATGAGGGAGGATGCGACATAAGGAGATCAACACCCTATTATTATTATTAGGCAGCTTCTTTTCCTCAGGCAAAATGGGCCAAAAAAGAAATTTAACTAACTCTGATAAGTCAAAAATTGTAAAAAGTCTTTCAGAGGGATGCAGCACTCTTTCCTAAGATATTGGGGCATGATCACAGAACCATCAAACGTTTTGTTGCAAATGATAATCAGGGCTGAGAGAAATGTGTTGAGAAAAAAAAGATGTGAATTAACTGCCAAAGATTGAGAAGAATCAAATGTGAAACTACTAGGAATCCATTATCTTTCAGTGCTGTCATATTCCAGAATTTCAACTTACCTGGAGTGCCCAAAAGTGCAAGATGTTCAGTGCCCAGAGATATGGCCAAGGTAAGGAAGGCTGAAACCCAACCACCGATACATAAGTTGAAATGGCAAAAATGGGCCAAGAAATATCCGAAGACAGATTTTTCAAAGGTTTTAGGGATTGATGAGATGAGAGTTACTTTTGACGGGTAAGATGGAAGGGCCCGTGGCTGGATCAGTAAGGGGCACAGAGCTCCACTTCTACTCAGGACGCCAGCAAGTTGGAGGTGAGATACTGGAATGGGCTGGTATTACGGAAGATGATTACCTTCCCCTGAGGGAAGGATGTATAAAGCAATTGGGGGAGTGGCAGAGGAGTATCCCCAACTCTGTGATCCCCAATTGGCGCTGGCTTGGAACCAATGGAAGGCAGGAGAAACTGGAGGGTGAGGTTTGGCAGGAGATGGTGAGGAGAGAGAAATAGGCTATTTGATGTCCACTTTCCTTTCAGACAAAACTGCCTCAGCACAGTGTCCAAGTGAAGGGAGTTTGGGCCCAGACTGCTGTTGATAAATGCTAGTCCCTCTGTGAGGGAGATGGGTGGCTTATAAATTTGATAACATGTGGTAAGAAGCTAATAGTCATCTGGGACAATCTAACAGTGACCTCTTGTGGAGATGATGAATTGTGAAGGATGGCCTGCTTCTCTGAGTTTAGATAAAACTTGGGAATCCCAATCAAGTCTTGCCAAGTGGATCCTTGCTGAAGGACATCCAGCTGGTGGGGTTCTTTCAACTATTTGTGCAGTGGGATATCAACCTCCAAGTAGGAATTTCTGGGAACGATTGGAAATTCACTGTATCATGGCAACCATGGGTTTGTCACACAAAATTTCACACCCAATCCATAGAGGTGGCTATATACTCTAAGAGTCTAGCAGCTAGACCTTGTTTTCATCTCCAAATGGTTGATGTGCAACCTGAAACTGGACAATGTGAAGTTCCTGCCTGAACTGTCTGAGTTTTTCTCCCACCAGTAACCTTCATAGAGTGGGAAGAATGAGAATGATGGTCTATTCAGGCAGGAGATAATAGATTCAGAAGCATCTCTAAACTCTTGGCAGGCTCGGCAAGTGGTCAAACACTGGATTGCAAAGATCCCCTGAGCACCCTCTTCCCAGGGGCTCCTTGTTCTACCCTGGAGCTCTGAACCAGCAGTAAAGAGATTTGGAGCGAAACTAGAAGCACTCTTAATAACCAAGCTTCTATTGTGGTGATTAGGGCAAGAATCGTTTCTCTGCTGGTGGAAGATGCCCCAGATCCCTCCTCAGGAGGAAGCAAAAGGTTCTCCTGTAAGCAGCCCTGAGATCTTGGGAGAATATTTGCCCCCAAACTCTCCAATTTGCTCTGGCCTGGACTGAGTGGATGAAGGAACAGAGGTGAGTCTGTGACCCCTGAAGGAGCCGGGCCCTCTAACGGGAGCCCTTTGACTGCAGGGACAGCCCAGATGGGAGATCTGCTCTGCTCCCTGGAGGCAGGCGCTACCGCTGAACAGCCTTCCCTTGAGGGCCTGGTGGGAGGCCCCAGAGGAGCCCAGCAGCGGATGGCTGAACGTGCTGCTGCTTCACTGTGCCTGCCTGCGCGTGACCTTCCCGGGCCGGGAAGGAGAAGGGCGGCCCTCCAGCAGCTTTCCGACCTTCGGGGCCGAGGCCTGAGGGCTTCCCCAGGTCGGGGCCCTTTCCTTCCTTTTGCCCGATCCACTGGAGACCCTTTCACGGGTCCCACACCGCTTGTCTGCACTTCCAACAATCGCCGGAGGGACGGGCCCCGGCATGGCTGCGGGCCCCGGAGGCGCGGCGCCCGGGGCAATGGCGCGACCGCCGCGCTCGAGGAGGAAGCAGCCGCGCGGCCGGGAGACCCTGGCTGGGCTGGAGCGGCCGCCGTGGCCGCTCGCGCCGGCTGTCCCCGAGGCCGCCGGATACCCCTCGGCCGGAGGCTCGGCCCCGGGGATGGGCGGGACGCCGGTCGTTCGGAGAAGAGGGCGCCAGCTGCGGAATTTGCCGCAGTGGGCGCGCCGGGCGAGCGCGCGCAGCAACTTCCCCAGTTTCCCTCCCCGTGGGAGACGGGCGGGCGTTGACCGAGGAGACCTCACCGCAGGCCGAAAAGCGGCGGGCAGGTGCCGCGTCTCCCCGGTGAGGCTGGAGAAGCTTCGCTCGGCGCGCCCCTCGCGGACCGCCGCGCCCTCCCTGCCTCCCAAAGGCGCCAACGCGGGAGATCTCGAAGGGGGCTAATGGGGCCAAGCTCCCTCGCGCCGAACGATCAGGGCCGCCCCGCTGGCCTCCTCCTCCGGCTGGATGCGCAGAGCGCCGAGGGGACGGACGGCCGCTTCTTCGCAACTGCTGCCGCCGCCGCGCGCCCCGCCTCACCTGCCCGGCGGCGGGCGTTCCTCGCGGGGTCCCCTGCCGGCACCGCCCCCCGTTCGGATGCCCGCGGTGACTAGCCGGCCGGCGGGCCCGGGAGCACCAGACAGCTGCTGCTGCTGCTGCTGCTGCTGTCAGCTTGCGGAGGAGGAGCCGCCCGCCGCCCGCCCAGGCAGCCGTAACCCCTTGTGAGCCGCGGTCGCGCTTGCCGCCGCTACCGCCGCTGGGCGCCGCCTGAACGCCGAGGCCCGCGAGCGAGAAGGCAGAGGAGAGCGCCCTCCTCCGCCGCAGCAGGGGACCAAAGGCCCGCGGAGGCAGGGGCGCGGACGGACCCGCGGTCTTCCTGCCAGGGGGTTCGAGAGCCTGGCCGGCACCTCCCCAAAACCAAATCCCCCCGTCCGCGAAGGCGCTCCTCGCCAGGGAGAAGCCTGCCGGAGTGTGGCTGGGCAGCCGTGGCAATCCCGCTTCCCGGCCCCGATGGCGCGGCGCTGCCTTCCCCCTGGTTTGGCCGCCCCAAAGACAGAAGTTTCAGGATCTGGACGTCTGGCGCCTTCCGTTGAAAGGTCCGCTTGGTGCCTGAATTCTCGGTCTGGCGGACGGTCCTTTTGGGGTACAGGACGCCTTTGCTTGGGATGCCCGAACTCGGATTCCCGCCTCAGCGCCGGCTCTGATTGGCTTTCCACACCAGCAGCCATTTATTCAACTTGTAGGCTCCCAGAAATTACAATAAAATCAGTAAAAAAGGACCCTGGGTGAAAAGTTCACCCACACAGCAGCGGGGGCGGGTCCTGCTCATTGCAAAGGCGAACGTTGCTGCAGAGAAGGGGCGCTTTTGGGGTCCCAACAGAGAAGAGATTGAATTGAAGGAAAATCAGAAGCCTCGACCCTGCAGGACTCAATGCAGATGCCACCGGAAATAACAGTAAAGAAATAGCCACGTTTCTATTTACTACTTTAATATATGAAATATATATGAAATAAAGTCAGAATCCAAGTAATGCACCTCACTTACTTGCTCCACTACACTGGCAATATCTTGTCTGTATCGATTCCCAGAGTTTTCCGGAATAATCTCAATATTTCATTCTCTATACATTTCTGAACTGGATTTTATTAGAATTTCATTTCTAATCATTGATGAGAGGATGACTTTGGCAACAATAAACCAATATGGAGAATAATGCAATAGTAAACATATGATCACGGTGATTAAAAAAAATAATAATGCTTTTATTATGTACGCCTTTTTCTAACTTGAGGATATTTCCATCAACCCCTGCTAATAAATGACAAGTACCAGAGAAATTGCATCACATTATCTGCAAAGGAAGCTGAAACACAGGTGGTCTCATCCATCCTTCCAGTTCATGGACAAAGGCAGGCAAGGGAAAGAAAAATGCTAAGTCAGTGGCCAATTACACTAACAGCATAAGCAGGAGAACATTTCATTTCTGAGGCCAGGGTTTTTCAAATATGAAGATGGCAGACTTGATATTTGTAGCATTTGAAGTGTAGCGCTTCATATAAATTGGATTTGGCTAAAGCAGTGTGAATTTGATCAGTGGAGGGTAGGGAATGTATATTTAACTGACCTCAGATAAACAATAGTGCACAGAAGTTATGGAGGTGAACTTTAATTGTTAGCATGGGAAGGAAAATATTCAATAGGTATATCAGATATCTGATGGAATAAGTCCCCTACTAGAAGCCCCTATCTGCTGTTGGGGCCAAAATGTTGCATTCTAGAAAAGGTTTGATCCATCTTGAACAAATGGCTTTCTGCTTAATATGCCGTAAATGCATTACTTCATTTAGTTAATTTATACATCATATGCACCCAGTTTGCAGACCAGCCATGATTGCTGGCAATAGAATCAATATACAGCCAGCAAATTCCAGAATACAACTCCCAAATGACTAAAACTTTTGGACCAGCATGAGTTCTTCATTAGGCAGGGCCCCTCTCTGCGGGTCATCCCAGCAGGACTGAAGAAGAAGATCTGTGCATTGAAGGACTCACAGGAAAGCAGCTGCCAGAGACCTTCCTGATGTGCTCAGAAATCAGAAGCCACTTTGTTCTTGTTAAGAGCTGGTCTTTAGTCATGCATGAGACTGAAAAAAAAAAGTCTTGTTTTCAGCTCAGAGGAAAACAGCCTACTTAGAATGTGTCATTGAAAGAGTCTAAGCTGGCTGTGTTCCAACAAGATGCCTCAGCCATGTACCGTAATTGTTGGTCTAAAGGACAAAACTTGAAGTATTCAGAGTGTTCCATGATATGGAAAATGGGAATTTGAAGCAAGTCCTTACTCCTTCAATTTTTGACTTCTGGTGGCACCGCCGGTGCCAGCAGTAGCTCTTTCGGGAGCTCAGACCCCCGCGATCTGTAAAGCTGCCAGAGCAGCGAAAATCAGCTGTTCTGGTGGCTCGGAACTTTCCCTTCGGGAGAAGAGGGGAAGACGAGTGGACAGGTGCGGGTAGAGCTCCCCGAAAACCCCTAGGCTTAATCCTGGGGGTATGGAGGGTGAGAGCTCCCCAAGCGCTTGAAGAAGCTCCAGATCCAGGACGTTTCGGTCAATGACAGAACAAGGCGCTGCGACCACCCCTGCGAACTAAATGATTTCAATGCGTGGATTTTAAAGCAGGCAGAGCAGAAACAGGAGAAATTACAACTGCAAGTATTTTACTTTAACTCCAATAAATTCTACTTCCTTCAAGAGGTGAGAGAAAGTTTTTTAAAAAATAAAATGGTGCTGATTTGCTTGAGGGCGGAAAACGAAAGCTAAGGAAGAAAGTGATCGTTAATGCTTGTTAGCGCTCGTTAATGTTGTTAAAGCTTTAAGATCTTGCTGAATGGAGTTGAAATTGAGGCTTGCAGCTAAAGAAAACAGGATTACTTCCGGTTTTCGATCGCCTCGTCGCAGGGCGGCTCGTTCGTTCGGCCGCCGCCCCCGCCGCCTGTAGAGCCGCTTTTTTTGCAAAAAAGCGGCTCGGAACGCTCCCCTTTTGTTATAAGGGGGAGCGAGAGTGGGCAGCAACAGGTTGAGCCCAAAAAGTGCAGCCAGGGAAGTCTCTGAGCCCTGGTTAGCGCTTCTTGTTGGGGCTCCCTCTTCAAGCTGTTGGATCTCCGAGCGGCGCGGGACTTCTGCAAGCCAGAACAAGACGGGGAGGAATCGTTAACGAACGAAGTTAACTTTCAAATGATTGACAGCCAGTTTGGTGAGATCTGAAAACTCTTTTTTTGATAAATATATGGTTTCCAAATGACTTTTTTAACTTTGAAAAGCAAGCTGTCTGGATGCAAAAGTGCCTGAAAATGGCGGCTGATTAAAACAGAGTCAGTGAAAGCGGAAAGAAGAAAGTGTAATAGGAAAGAGAAAGTGTGCCTGCCTGTAATTGGACTGTGTTTATTCATAAGTTTTACAAGTTCTCTATTGCAAAAGTTAATGATTTTATTCCTTTTCTGCAAAACTGGGGAGATCAGGAAAAGGAGGAAGATTTTTTTCTTTTCTTTCAAGATTTAAGACTTGTTCAGGCATGGCTTCAAAGAGAACGGGGGGGGGGATTCCCCCACACATCAGACAAAGGAAAAGTCAGTTCCAGCTTCAAAACAGCCAAAACAGTCACAGGACAGTGAAACAGAAGACCTGAAAGCATTTTTACATAAATACTTGGGAGAGCTTTCTGGTCAAATGAGTAAACTGGATGAAAGGATGACTAAAAATCAAAAAGAAATGAAGGTGGTGGTGGGGGAAGTGAAGGAGTTGGTGGAGGAAAAAACTGAAGAATTACATCAGAGTGTGGCTAAAGTAGCTACAGTTCTCACTGATGCTTTACTGGTGATTGAGAAAAAAGTGGAGGATTTAAATCTTGAAGTGGAAGCCAACAAAAAAGATGTAAAGGAACAGATGTTTAAGGTGGGGGTGCAGAACCAGAGACTCGAAGAGGAGGTTACTATGCTTCAATTTCGGAATATGGAGTTTGCTATAAGATTAAGAGGCTTAAGGGAGAATAACCGTGAAAACCTGAGGGCAACCTGTGTGGAGGTGCTGGCGAAGATTTTAAAAGTTGAACCAGAGGTGATTGATAGAAGAATTGATAAGCTGTACAGAGCTAATTCACGTTTGGCGAAACAGAGGAACTTGCCAAGAGATGTGGTGGTTTACTTTACTGAGAGGAAATTGAGAAATGATATCTTGCAGTGTTCTTTCCAGACCACGGTCTTGCATGAAGGCAATCAAATTGGGGTTTATAAAGAGTTACCACCAAAGATGTTAAGGGATCGGAAAGACTTTGGCTTCCTGGTGAATGAGTTGAAAAGGCGGCAGATCCCATTTAGGTGGGATGTTCCTGTTGGTATCGTTTTACGCTATGAGGATGTGAGATATCGTATTAATTCTGTGGAGAAGGCGGAACAGTTCTACAATAATGTCTTGAAAAAACTTTCTATATCACCCCGCTCTTCTACACTTTTACCTATTGAAGATATCTCAGTTGAGAAGGCTCCTCAAGAGGGGATGTTAAAAGAAGGTCAAGAAGTACCAAGGGAGGAAATTCTAGGTGCGGTTGGAGGTGTTTTAGAAGATTCTTTAATAGAATTTCCTGAGGTGAAACCAAAGCAATCTAGAGCCACAAGAGAGGTGGAGCCTGATCTGGACTTATTGATGCAAGAACCTAAGGATCAACGTATAACTCGAGCTGCAGGGAAGCAAAGATTGGAGACACACCAGGGGAAGATGCCACAGGAGGAGAATGGAACAAAGGGGAAAAAATTATACTCTGAAGCTGTGGGAGGGGCAAGACCGAAGACGTCGGCGGTTGGCGAGAGTCTTCGCGAAATGCTTAAAGGGCTTCGACCACCTTCAGAATGACGCTTAGAATTTTATCATGGAACGTGATAAACTGCGGCTTGAACTCACCGCAGAAAAGAAGAAAAATATTCCACTATTTGAAACAATATAATAATGATGTTGTTTGCTTGCAGGAAACTCATATTAGAACCCAGGATCAGAAATTTCTAATTTCAAAAATTGGATCACATTTTATATCTTCCAGCGTGGCTAAAAGGAATGGACTTGTTTTTTATATTTCTAAAAGGATATCAGCTAAACTTATAGAAGCGGATGATGAGGGGAGATATATTGCAGTTGCAATAACTGTACAGAATGGTACGATGCTTTTAATTGGTATCTACGCCCCGAACCAGCAGCAGGAAAGTTTGTACAAAATGTTGAATGATAAAATATTGCAGTGGAATTATAAGTCCTTTTTGATTATGGGGGACTGGAACGGGGTGATTGATGCAACGCTTGATAAAAAGACATTCGCCAAAAAAGGAAATAAGCTACCACAGACTTTTTTTTCATTGAAAGAAGAATTAGAGTTGAAGGATGTTTGGAGAATTCATCATCCTAAAGAATTGGACTTTACTTTTTTTTCAGATAGACATAAATCCTTTTCGAGAATTGATTTCATGCTGGCTACTATGGACTTACTTACTATGGTGACCAAGACAAAAATATTACCTAGAACTTTAACAGATCATAGTCCAGTGTGGTTGGAGATAGATTTGGGCAAGAGAGAAAGGAGATCTTGGCGTATGAATGAAAATATATTTAGACACGAAAAGTATATTATGGACCTTAAGAAACATGTTAAAGAATTTTTTGACATCAATTTGAATAAAGGTACCCATTGATACATATGAATTCTAGATACAGATCAATACGTCAAAAGTCAAGAATAGATTTGGAGATAGAGATAAAGGAAAAAGAGCAATTGCTTATCAAGAACCCGACTGATGAAAAGGTACTATTAACGATAAAACTTTTGAAAGATCAATTTCAAATGTTGATGGCTGATCAAACAGCAACTAATCTGCAATTTGCTAAACATAATACCTTTTGCAATGCTAATAAACCTGGCAGATGGTTGGCTTATACTTTGAGGAAAAAACAAAATTCTCGTATGATAAATACTATTGAGTATAAAGGGAAACGAGTGCATCAGCAAAATTTAATACATCAAGCTTTCTTAACTTATTATTCCAAATTGTATCAAGCTGATAAAGGTAAAGTAGATCTTATTGATGAATATTTGCAGGCGAAGAGAGTTACAAAAATCTCTAGTACACAAAGTGATAGACTGGACCGACCTATAACATCGGAAGAGATTTTATATGCAATAAAACAACTGAAATTATCTAAAGCTCCTGGGACAGATGGTTTGACGGCAGTATACTACAAGACTTTGCAAGAGGAACTGGTTGAGCATCTTAAGGAATTGTTTTGTCATATTCAGCAGGGGGGTAAAATACCCCCCTCGTGGAAGACGGCTTTTATTTCACTGATACCTAAAGAAGAAGAATCTGTTAAACCTGAAAATTTTAGACCAATATCTCTCCTGAATACGGATTATAAAATTTATGCTAAAGTGTTAGCCAACAGATTGATGCCAGTTATTCAAGATGTGATTCATGAAGACCAAGCAGGTTTTATAGAAGGCAGATACATGAAGGACAATGTCAGGCAACTCATAGATTTGTTGGAATATCTTGAGGAAAAGAAACAGATCCCTGCGGTGCTGGTGTTTCTGGATGCGGAGAAAGCCTTCGATCGAGTCAACTGGGATTTTCTGAAAAAGATTTTGCATAAAATGGACCTTGGGGTAAAGTTTATACAAGCGATTTCTGCAATTTATCAAGATCAGACAGCACAGATTATTATTAATGGCAGTTTGACCACCAATTTTAATATACAGAAAGGGACAAGACAAGGCTGTCCATTATCTCTCTTACTTTTTATTTTGACTTTGGAAGTGCTGTTGAACGCTCTACGGGACTCGGACAAATTGAAGGGAATAGTTGTAAGGCAAAGAGATTATAGAACGAAGGCATTCGCAGATGATCTGATTGTTACCCTAACACGACCTTTGGAATCAATCATACAGATGAAAAACATTATAGAGGAATACGGTCTGGTTTCAGGTTTTAGCCTGAACCAGAAAAAGACTAAGATGATAGTCAAAAATATGTTGGAACCACAAAGGAAGGAGCTTGAAAGGGTGGCAGGCTTTGAAATAGCTACAAAGGTGAAATATCTAGGGGTCCAAGTTGCAGCATCTAATAGAAAACTCTTTCAAAATAATTATGAAGAACTTTGGCATAAGATTCAAAAGGATCTTGATATATGGAAGAAGCTGCAACTTTCTTTGCTTGGTAGAATAGCAGCTGTTAAGATGAATGTTCTACCTAGATTTTTGTTTTTGTTTCAAATGATTCCGGTGCTCAAAAATGATAAGTTTTTGACGGAATGGCAAGCAGGTTTAAATAAATTTATTTGGAATGGGAAAAAACCAAGAGTTAAACTTAAGATTATGCAAGATATTCGTGAAAGGGGTGGCCTTAAAGTTCCAAATCTACGTTTATATTATGAAGCGGCAGTATTGACACAAGTTGGAGATTGGATTGGAACAACTAAAAGAGAAATTTTGAATATAGAAGGCCATGATTTGCAATTTGGATGGCACGCATATTTACTTTATGAAGATAAGAGAGACAGTGTATTTAATAGGCATATCTTAAGACATGCTTTGCTGAGAGTCTGGAAGAAGCACCAGTACCAATTGGATTACAAAATAACTTTGTGGTTGGATCTTGGGCATATTATGCCAAAAATAAAGTCACTCGGGGGGTTGTTGTACAAAGAGATACTCTTTAATGATGGGGGTAGATGGTGTTTGAAATCCTTAAATACCCTGTTGGAAGATGGAGTGAACTTAACTTGGTTGCAGTATTTTCAACTTCAAGCAAGATGGAGAGAAGATCAGAAAATTGGATTAATGCTACACGAAGAAGATTTGGTGACTCAGATAAAACGTAAAGGGCCGATGCATATTAAACGAGTGTATAATTTGTTGTTAGAAAGAGACTCAGAGGGTGAATTAGTTAAGGACTGTATGATAAAATGGGCACAGAATTTTGCAGAACCAGTAATGTTGGAAACATGGGAAAGGATTTGGGTCCAGAATGTTAAATTTACACAAGCACAGAACTTGAGGGAAAATTTTTATAAGATGTTTTATAGATGGCATTTAGACCCAAAAAAATTATCATGTATGTATCCAAATGTTCAACCTAGATGTTGGAGGTGCGATTGTTTGGATGCAACATATTTTCATATTTGGTGGACATGTAGAAAGTTGAAATCATTTTGGATTAAACTTTGGTGGGTAATGCAGAATATTTTGAAGAAGAAGTTGGAGTTTTCTCCTCAGCTTTTTTTGTTGGGAATAGTTAAGGGCTGTTCAGTAACCGATACTAGATTAATATTGCATATGATTACGGCAGCCAGATTATTGATAGGTCAATACTGGAAGAAAGATAAGGTGCCTACTATAGAGGAATGGATATTGAAGATGTCTAATTTGGTAGAGATGGCAAAAATTTCTGCATACCTAAAGGAAAGGACCCATGAAGCTTTTGTTAAGGAGTGGAGGAAATGGGTAGAGTATATGAAGAATAAATACCAAAGTAAGAAGTTTCAATTAGTGCTCAGTTGAATTAGAATTTTAGTTAAACTTAAATGTAAGGTATTGAATATGAAATATCTGGTTTATTATTCTTAATAATAGTATTAAAAGTATTAAATAAAAGTATTATTAACTGTCAAAGAGAAATGTATAAAATGATATGAATGAAGAATGGTATAAGTTAAATGTTTGGAATTATAGTAAAGGTTATATATTATTGGTATGTGATGATGATGTTTAAAATATTTTTCTAGATTTTTTAAATATGTTTAGAGAATTGAATATGAAATATCTGGTTTATTATTATTAAAGAGAAATGTATTATTATATTTTATGTAATTGAATTTATAAGTTGGATGTTTAGATTAAATGTTAAAGAGAAATGTATAAAATGATATAAATACATTGATATAAATGATAAAGTAGGTTAATAGATTTTTTATGCTAAAAATGTTAGTATGTGATGATGTTTAAAATATTTTACTAGAGGGATCTCACCTTTAAAGATTGTTAAACATGTTAAGGTTGATGTTTGTTAAACAGCGGAAGTCAAGGGGGGGAGGGAGGGATAGGGGGGTTAGGGTGGGTTATGTGGGGGGTGGGGAGAGGGAGGGGGGGTTTATAAATGTAATGTAAAACTTTTTCAATTAAAAAAAAACAGGATTTAATGACTAATAAATTGTAATATCTGTTAGAGACTGAAAATAAGAATTTTACTGGCTTTGTTGTGAGGTTGCTGGAAAGTGCTTTTTGGAGATGGCTGCTAAACAAGTAAAAACAGCAGTGGTTAAGAGTGCTGGGTCTTCCCCAGCTCAAACTTGAGAATGCAGTCCTTGGCAGCCCCCCCAGACCCCCCCCCCCCGAAACACAAGCTTTAACCCTAGAAGCTCTGGAACGGGCTTTGAAAAAATTATCTGATAATTTGGAAGAAAAAAATACACTTCCTTTAAAGGGAAAATTAAAAGAAGTGTCTGAGGATCTGCTTGATATTAAAGAGACAATTCAAACCCATAACAAAGTAATAAGGGAAGACATCATGGATCCTTTTAAAAGAGTCTGGGGTTATGTTACATCAATAGAGGAAAGCGTGGATGCTAAAATGGGGGAGGCTCAGACCAAAATGGAAAAAGCAGAGGAAGAATTTGTAATGATACAATACAAAGAAATGGAATGGGCAGTGAGGGTGAGAGGACTGAAAGAAAACAATCAGGAGAATCTTAGGGAGATTTTTGCGGATGCTTTTGCACAATTTACTGGAGAATCAAAGGCAGAATGTGCCTGGCAGATAGACAAAATTTTTCACATTAATTCATGGATTGCAAGACAGATGCAATTACCAAGAGATATTGTGATTTACTTTGTAACAAGAAGGATAAGAAATGAAATTTTAAAAGCCTCCTACCAAAAGAAATTGCAAGTGGCAGGACAGGAGGTTGCAATAATGAAGGAGATTCCCCCACAAAATTTTGAGATCCAGAAAGGACTATGCCTTTTTAGTGGATGAGCTCAAAAAACGTCAGTTACAGTACAGATGGGAAGCACCAGCCGGACTAGTGGTGAATTACTTAGGTGAGAGATATCGTCTTAATTCAGTTTGGAAGTCAAGAGATTTTTATATTACCACATTGAAGGCTGGAAATCCCCCATCTCCAGATGTGCAAAGAAAGAAAGAAGTTGGGGAGGCCAAAAAGGAGAAAAAGGAAACAGCACAGGTTCAAGCTCAAGGAGGCGTTTGGACTACCCAAGAAGAATTGCTGCAACTTACGGAGGATGTACAAATATTGGATTTATTTGAAAAAATGGAAGACCCCAAAGATCAAAAACAAACCCGAGCTGCAACCAAAGGTAAAGAACAAGAATTAAAGAAACAACAAAGCCAGATGATAACTCAAGAAATAGTAGCCATAAATAGAGAAGCTGTGGGAGGAGCTAGACCGAAGAAGAAATTCCATGAAGAATTCCAATCGGTTCTCCAGAAGCTTTTCGGAGCCAAAGATGGCAAATAAATTTCTGACCTGTAATGTTAATGGATTAAATTCACCACAAAAGAGGAAGAAGATATTTCATTATTTGAAACAATTTAAAAATGATGTAATTTGTTTGCAAGACACACACATAAGAACAAATGATCAAAAATACTTGATAAATGCTAGATTGGAAACTAGATTTTGTAGCAGCCACGCCCGAGAAGAAAAATTGAATAGTTTTATATATATATAAGAAATCACTTAACGGCTAAATTAATTGAAGCAGATACACAAGGCAGATATATAGCAAGTGCATTATTAATAGAAGGGAAGAAAGTAGTTTTAATGGGAATATATGCACCCAATCAACAACAAGAAAAATTTTATAAACTTTTGCATACAAAGTTAGTACAAATGGATTATAAATCATGCATAATGATAGGAGACTGGAATGGGGTACTGGATACTAAGAAGGATAAGAAGAAACTTTTGCAAACTTCTCAAACATGGGCTAAGCTGCCTAAATCTTTTTTTTGACATGATGGAGCTGAGAGATATATGGTGTGAAATAAATTTTGATGAACAAGATTTTACTTTTTTTTCTGATAGGCATCAATTTTTTTCTAGAATTGACTTTATTCTAATTACAAATGATTTTCTTTCTAGGGTAAAGAAAATGAAGATTTGTCCCAGAACGTTAACAGATCATAATCCGGTATGGATGGAATTAGAGTCTGGAGAAGGATCTGGGAGGTCTTGGAGACTAAATGAGAATTTGTTTCGATATGAGGCAAATGTGAATGAATGTAAAAAATTAATGAAGAAATTTTTTGAATTAAATATGTATAAGGGTACACCTATGGAAATGGTCTGGGATGCAAGTAAAGCATATATGAGAGGAGTTTTAATAAATTTAAATAATGCACATAGGCATAAACGGGAAAAAACGGAGAGAATTGGAAGAGGAAATAAAAAAGAAAGAACAGGCGTTAATAGGGAAACCAGATGATAAGAATATAAAAAAAGCTATTACAATACTGCAAGGGTTATGTTGATGTTAGACCAAGTGGCAACAAATTTGCAATATGCTAAACATAATACTTTCTGTAATGCAAATAAACCTGGCAGGTGGTTAGCATATATATTAAGGAAAAAACAAAAATCTCGTACAATATTAAAATAGAGTATAAAGGTAAAGAGGTATATCAACAGAATATGATTAAAAAAGCATTTTTAGACTTTTACACAAGGTTGTATCCTGGTGATAAAACACAAGGTATTGATATAGATAGATTTTTGCAAAAGGAGAATATCCCTATAATTATTGATGAGCAAAGGGAAAGATTGAATTTATTGATAAACTCTGAGGAAATTCTCCTTGCAATTAAACAATTAAAAAGTGGAAAGGCTCCTGGAACAGATGGATTAACAGCAGCGTATTATAAAAACCTTCAATTAGAAATGGTGGAACCATGTAAGGAATTATTTGTTAAAATACAAAGAGGAGGAGAGGTATCTTGGAGAACAGCCTTTATTTCTCTGATTCTGAAAGAAGACCAAGATCATAGTCAGCCTAAGAATTATAGACCTATATCACTACTAAATATACATTACAAGATTTTTGCAAAAATTTTGGCAAATAGATTAATGTCAGTTATGCACCAAGTGATTCACAATGATCAAACTGGTTTTATACAAGGGAGACAGATGAAAAGTAATGTAAGACAAATTGTTAATATAATGGAATATCTGGGGAAGAACAACCAGGTCCCTGCAGTGCTCATGTTTCTGGATGCAGAGAAAGCATTTGATCGATTGAATTGGCAGTTCTTAGAGAAGGTAATTCAAAAGATGCAGCTGGGGGAGTATTTTATAAAATCAATTCAAGCAATATATCAGAGACAAACAGCACAAATAATAGTGAATGGTAGTTTAACAGAAATATTTAAAATTGAAAAAGGAACAAGACAAGGGTGTCCCTTGTCTCCACTATTGTTTATTTTAACTCTGGAAGTATTATTGAATAAAATATGTGATGCAGATAATATACAGTGTATTAAGGCCACAGGACTACAGATTATGAGCATTCGCAGATGACCTGGTTGTAACTCTAACTCAGCCAGTAAATTCAGCTACAGGTTTAATGGATATAGTTAAGCAATATGGTCAAGTATCAGGATTTAAAATAAATGTAGGGAAAACAAAGATGATAACCAAAAATATGACTGTAAATCAAAGAGAAGAACTAGAAAGAGTAACAGGTTGTGAGATAGTGAAGAAGGTCAAATACTTAGGAGTTTATATTGCAACATCAAATGGGAAGCTATATAAAAATAATTACGAAGTGTTATGGCACAAATTACAGACAGAAATGGATAAATGGAGGAAATTACAATTATCTCTGTTGGGAAGGATTGCAATAGTTAAAATGAATGTTTTGCCCCAGTTTTTATTCCTTTTTCAAATGATACCAATACTTAAAAAAGACGCAAATTTGGAAGAATGGCAGAAAGGTATTAATAAATTTGTTTGGGCTGGGAAGAGACCAAGGGTTAAATTAAAAATAATGCAGGGTACACGTGAAAGAGGAGGTTTGAAAATGCCTAACTTAAAATTGTATTATGAAGCAGTTGTCGTTATCCGCAATTAGTGACTGGATTAATTTAACAGAAGAAAGGATATCGAATATTGAGAGGTATGATTTGATATATGGTTGGCATGCTTATTTAGTTTATGATAAGAAACTGGATAGGATTTTTAAAAGCCATATATTAAGGAATGCTCTTCTGCGTGTCTGGAAAAAATATCAATATAAACTAAATGATAAGATACCTATGTGGCCAGACACACGATAGAGAATATAAGTATAGAACAAAGACAGGATGTATTTACATACAAAGAACTTCTGACTACAGAAAGGAATGTATTACAGTTAAAGCCTCTGAATATATTAAGAGAGGAAAGACTAATTCAAACATGGTTTCAGTATGTACAGTTACAGAACAGATGGAAAAAAGATCAGAAAATTGGTATTACACAAACTGAAGAACATTTGATAAAACAGATTAGAGACCAGAGGCCAGTGCATATAAAAAGATTGTATAATATATTGATAGAAATTGATTCGGAGACAGAGCTAGTTAAAGATTGTATGATAAAATGGGCACAAAATTTTGAAGAGCCAATAATGATGGAAACTTGGGAAATGATTTGGGTAAAAAATGTAAAATTTACACAAGCTCAAAATCTGAGAATTTTTACAAAATGTTTTACAGATGGCATTTGGACCCCAAAAAATTAGTTTTTATGTATCCAAATTTACAACCTAGATGCTGGAGATGTGATTGTACTGATATACAATCACATCTGTACTTATTTTCATGTCTGGTGGACTTGTAAAAAAGTTAAAGCATTTTGGATAAAAATATGGTGGATTATTCAAAATATGTTTTGAATTTACTCCACAGCTGTTTTTATTAGGTATTATAAAAGACTGTATGGTTATAGAAACTAATTTGATTTTGAACTTGATAACTGCAGCAAGACTTTTGGTGGCGCAGTATTGGAAGAAGGAAGATCTACCATCTATTGAAGAATGGACATTAAAAGTAACAAATTTAGCAGAGATGGCGAAAATTTTAGCATGTTTAAAAGACTATTCAAATGAAAAATTTATGTTGGAATGGAAAAGATGGATAGAGTATATTCAAGGCAAATATACTAAAAAAAATAAAAATAGCATATGAATAAAGAACGAATAAAGAGTTTATATAGTATTGAAAGTTAGTATAGTCAAACGGAGTTAAAAGCTCAAGAGGGTGATAAGAGTCTATAGATTATTAGCTTATATTAGTTTATGATTGTTAAATGTTATACCATGTATTTTGCTCTGGGAAGTGGGAGGGGGAGGGTTGGGGAGGGGAGGGGAGGGTGGGAGGGGGTGGAGGGAGGGGGAAGGGGAAATGTATGTAAAATTATTTCTAAAAACTTTCAATAAAAAAATTTTTTTGAACTTGAACTACATAAGTTGATAGATGAGCTCTATCTTGAATGCTTTCTATGCCAAAATTGGCCAAAGAAATGGTCTTTTTAAAGCAAAAATAAACCAAAGCAAACAATGGAAACATGCGTTTTGTAGTGGCTTTGCAAACCTTACAGAAGCAAACAATAGCCAATGGGTGTATTTCAGCATAGTGACATCAGATATCAATTAAATGACCACAGGCATCCCACAGAGCTGTGTGCTCTCTCCATTACTCTTTTCTTTATATACCAATAACTGCATCTCAAAGGATCTTTCAGCTAAAATATTGAAGTTTGCAGATGATACAATGTAGGGGTGAAATGCTACCGGTTAGGGCTGGTTCAGGCAAACCAGTAGTAATAAAAGCTACTGGTTCAGGCAAATCAGTAGTTAAAAAATGCTACCATTTCGGAGGAACCAGTATTTCTGACGATCAGCTGTGCCATGCAATTTATATTCACTAGGAAGCAGGAAATCCTGCTTTCTAGCAAATATAAATTGCGCGGCACAGCTGTTCTACTTACCTTAGAAAAGTTGTATTAATCCTTTTTATTAATCTTTCAGCGCTGCAAGGTAGTGTAAAGCGTGCGTTTGGTGCACACCGCACATGCGCACGCACAGCAAACCAGCAGTGAAGTGAACCAGTAGCAGACTTTGGAGCATTTCACCCCTGATACAAAGTCATTGGTCTCATTCGAGATGATGTTGAGTCTGCGTGTACACAAGAGGTAGATCAACTGGCCTGTGATGCAGCCAGAACAATCTGGAGCTGAACATGCTTAAAACTAGAGAAACTGAATTTTAGGAGGAGCCCTTCTACCAATATTAGTATCAACAGTACAGACCTTCAAGTTTCTGTGTTCTATAACATCCCAGGATTTGAAATGGATGCCTAACATTAGAATCATCATTAAAACGGCACAACAAACAATATTCTTCCTGCATCAACTCAGAAAGCTCAGGAGCTGCTGATATAGTTATTATATTATATATATATATATATATATTCTATTATATAGAATTATTGAGTCTGTCATTAGTACTTCTGTAACTAATCTGGTTTGGTAGAGAAACCAAAAAAGACAGTTACAGACTTCATAGGACTGCAGAAAATATAATTGCAATCAGCTTGCCTTCCATTGAGGACCTGTATACTGCATGATCCAGGAAGAGAGCTGGGAAAATATCCCTCCCATCCTGGACATCAACTGTTTCAATTCCTCCCCTTAGGACACTGCTATAGTTTGACCCTGCATGTCAAAACAACCAGTCACAGGGACAGTTTTTTACCCTTGTGCCAGCACTCTGTTGAACAGCACTGTCTTATGTTTAAGGATATTTACCCATGTAAATAAGGATAATAATAATATAATATAATATAATATAATATAATATAATATAATATAATATAATATAATATAATATAATATAATATAATAAATATAATATAATAATATAATATAATAAATATAATATAATATAATATAATATAATATAATATAATATAATATAATATAATATAATATAATATAATAGTACCCATATAAGTAAGGATATTTATCCATATAGTATGGCTGTATTATTATTATTATTTAGTTAGTGCTGGCTACCCAGGAGGTGACGCGAGGCTGGCTCCAGGGGATTATAAATGCTTCATTGGGTGAGAGTGTCTTCCCCGCCACCTTGAAAGAGGCGGTGGTGAGACCTCTCCTCAAGAAGCCTTCCCTGGACCCGGCAGTATTGGCTAATTATCGTCCAGTCTCCAACCTTCGCTTTGTTGTGAAGCTTGTTAAGAGTTTGGTCGCATGACAGCTCCTCCAGTACCTGGAGGAAATGACATATCTAGATCCGTTCCAGTCGGGCTTCAGGCCTGGGTACAGCACGAAAACGGCATTGGTCGCGTTGGTTGATGATCTCTGGAGGGCTCAGGACAGGGGGTGCTCCTCTGTCCTGGTCCTGTTAGATCTCTCAGCGGCTTTTGATCCATCGACCATCGTATCATGCTGCACCGGTTGGTAGAGCTGGGGGTGGGAGGCACCGTATTACGGTGGTTCTCCTCCTTTCTCTCCGACCGGTCGCAGTCTGTGTTGACAGGGGGGGCAGAGGTCGCCCCCGAGGCCCCTTATATGTGGGGTGCCACAAGGATCGGTCCTCTCACCTCTTCTGTTCAACATTTATGTAAAGCTGCTGGGCGAGATCATCCGTGGTTTTGGGGTGGAGTACCACCAGTACGCTGATGACACCCAGCTGTACATCTCCACCCCAGATCACCCCAACGATGCCCTTGAAGTGATGTCCCGGTGCCTGGAGGCCGTACGGATCTGGATGGGGAGGAACAGGCTCAGGCTCAACCCATCCAAGACCGAGTGGCTGTGGTTTCCGACGTCCCGATATTTATTTATTTATTATTTATTTATTATATGTATTTATATGCCGCCCTTCTCCCGAAGGACTCAGGGCGGCGAACATAAGTTAAGAAACATGTACAATAAAATTGTATTTTAAATCAAATAACTAATTAATGATAAATAATAAACCCAGAATCAAAGTCAGCCTATTTGCTTGAACAGCCAAGTCTTCAGCTCCCGACGAAAGGAGCGGAGATCAAGAGCCGTCCGGAGCTCGGTAGGTAGCACCCACAGAGAATGCCCTACCCCTGGGCACCGCTAGATGACATTGGCTCGCCGTTGGGACCCTGAGGAGAGCGGCCCTATGTGAGCGA
Source organism: Masticophis lateralis (assembly GCA_030761175.1). Lineage (NCBI taxonomy): Eukaryota > Metazoa > Chordata > Lepidosauria > Squamata > Colubridae > Masticophis > Masticophis lateralis. The sequence continues at coordinate 24,458,057 of JAUDYJ010000012.1, read as the reverse complement.
ACAGGACGGTGGGAAGCAGGCAGGAGAAGGTCCTGTAAATATCCTGGACCTAAATCATGTAGGGCCTTATAGGTGAGAACTAGTACCTTGAAGCGGACCCGGAGAACCACTGGTAACCAGTGCAGCTGACGCAGGAGGGGTGTTATATGGGAGTAACGAGGGGCTCCTGTAACAACCCGTGTGGCTGCATTTTGGATCAGCTGGAGTCTCCGGGTGCATCTCAGGGGCAGGCCCATGTAGAGGGAATTGCAGTAATCCAAGCGGGAAGTAACCAGGGCATGAGTGACTGTGCGAAGGTCATCTTGGTCCAGGAAAGGGCGCAACTGGCGCACCAGGCGAAGCTGTGAGAAGGCCCCCCTGGTCACAGCCGTTAGATGGTCTTCTAGGGACAATCGAGCATCCAGGAGGACACCCAAGTTGCGAGCCCTATCAATGGGGGCAAGTTTTTCTCTATCCATCAAAAGTGATGGGGTTTCTGAAATCTGAGATGCCGGCATCCACAGCCACTCAGTCTTGGAGGGATTGAGTTTGAGTTTGTTTCTACCCATCCAGGCCTGTACCGCCTCCAGGCAACGGGACATCATGGAAAGGGCATCTCTGGGGTGGTCTGGGGTGGAGATGTATAATTGGGTATCATCAGCATATTGATGATATCTCACCCCAAAGCCACGAATGATCTCACCCAGTGGCTTCATATAGATATAAAAGAGCAGGGGGGAGAGAACCGACCCCTGAGGCACCCCACAATTTAGGGGCCTCGGGGTGGATCTCTGCCCTCCTGTCCATACAAACTGTAAGCGACCCGAGAGGTAGGAGGAGAACCACTGTAAGACAGTGCCTCCCACTCCCAACCCCTCAAGTCGCTGCAGTAGGATACCATGGTCGATGGTATCAAAAGCCGCTGAGAGGTCAAGTAGGACCAGGATGGGGGAACAACCACCATCCCGAGCCCGCCAGAGATCATTCACCAGAGTGACCAATGCCATTTCCGTGCTGTGTCCGCGTCGGAAGCCCGATTGGTACGGGTCAAGGTATTCCGTTTCCTCCAGGAACTGTGGGAGCTGTTGCGCCACTACAGTCTCAACAACTTTTGCGATGAAGCGAAGGTTGGAGACGGGACGATAGTTATTAAGTGAATCTGGATCCAGGGAAGGCTTCTTGAGGAGAGGTCGAACCACCGCCTCCTTAAGAGAGGCGGGGAAGTTCCCCTCTCTCAACGAAGCGTTGACAATTGCCTGGATCCAGTCTCTAGTCACCTCCCTGGCAGCCGAAACCAACCAGGAGGGACAAGGGTCCAATAAGCAAGTAGAGGAACTAAGTTTGCCCATAATCCTGTCCACTTCCTTGACAGAAACAGGGTCAAACTCAATCCAGATATTGTTCTCAAGACCCACCCTAGTCTCCCGATTGGATTCTGTCCAGTCAGAGTCCAATCCGATCCGGATCTGAGCGATTTTATCATGCAGAAACTGTACAAAATCCTCAGCTCTGCCCTGTAAAGGGTCTTCCCTCACTCCCTGATTGAGGAGGGAGCGGGTCACACGAAACAGGGCCGCTGGGCGGTTTTCTGCAGATGCAATGAGGGCGGCGAAGTAATCTCGTTTCGTCACTTCCATTGCCACTAGATAAGACCTAATATGGGTTCTTAACTGTGTTCGGTCAGATTCAGATCGGGAGGACCTCCAACGTTCCTCTAGACGTCTTTTCCGACGTTTCATTTCCCGGAGCTCCATGGAAAACCAAGGAGAGACCCGGGATCTGCGGCGGGTTAGAGGCCGCAAAGGTGCAATTCTGTCTAAGGCGTCAGTAGCTGACCGTTCCCAGGATGCCACTAGAGCCTCAGCTGAATTGCAGGATTGAGAGGTGGGGAATGTCCCAAGCTCCTTTAAGAACCTTTCTGGGTCCATCAGGCGCCTGGGGCGGAACCATTTTATGGGTTCCATCTCCATGCGGCAAGGGCTGGCAGATTGAAAGTCCAGTCTAAGGAGGGAATGGTCAGTCCATGACAGGGGAGTGATGGAAAGTTCCCCCCTACCATGACCATTTATCCACTGCCCAGAGAGGAAAACCAGGTCGAGTGTGTGTCCTCCCCTATGAGTTGGGCCCTGAATAACCTGAGTCAGGTCCATGGCTGTCATGGAGGCCATGAACTCCCGGACTGTCTCAGATGACTTGCCGATCGAAGGCAGATTAAAATCTCCCACAACCACAAGGCTGGGGAGTTCAAGTGCCACTTCAGTCAAGACATCGAGCAGTGCAGGCAGGGCACTGGTGCCATCGCTGACTATTGGGGGTGAGTCATTGGCCCCCACGGAAGGGGTTCGCAATTTGGGTGTCCTCCTGGATTCACAGCTGTCTTTAGAAGAGCACCTGATGACCGTGACCAGGAGGATTTTTCATCAGGTCCGCCTGATTCGCCAGTTGTGTCCCTTTCTAGATCGGGACTCTACACACAGTCACTTACGCCCTCGTCACCTCCCGTCTGGACTATTGTAACACTCTCTACATGGGGCTCCCCTTGAGGAGCACTCGGAGGCTCCAACTGGCGCAGAATGCGGCCACACGGGTGGTTAAGGGAGCGACGTGGCTTAGGTTATCACCTTTAAAGCGCTCCATGGCTTAGGACCTGGTTATTTACAGGACCGCCTACTACCACCAATAGCCTCCCACCGGCCAGTACGCTCCCATAGGGAGGGGCTCTTCCGGGTGCTGTCAGCCAAACAATGTCGGCTGGCGGCCCCCAGGGGGAGAGCCTTCTCTGTGGGAGCACCTAACATCTGGAACGAGCTCCCCCTGGAGATACGGAGGATCCCGGACCTGCGCACCTTCTGTCACGCGCTCAAGTCTCACTTATTCCAACAAGCTGGCCTGACCTAAATCTTTCCCCCTTTTAAATGGGAATTTTTAATTTGTTTTAAATTATTGGGATTTTAAATTTTTCAGCCAAATTATTTAATTTCGTTTTAGTCTATTTTAAATTTTGTATTTATATGTTTTATTTTATGGCTGTATACCGCCTTGAGTCCTTCGGGAGTAGGGCAATATATAAATTCAATAAAATCAAAATCAAAATCAAATTATTATTATTATTATTATTATTATTATTATTATTATTATTATTATTATTATTATTATTATTTAATCTGTAGTGAGATTCACAGCTTTTGAGGCCGGTTAATAGCTCAGCAGCTCGAGTCCTAACCAAGGACCTAGGAACTGTTAAGGTATCGTCGGAGGATGTAAGCTGTTCCGAGTAAGGTGGTATTATTATTATTATTATTATCATCATCATCATCATCATCATCATGTCTACTACCTTCTATTGGTACCTTATTACCTTGTTCTCTTTGTACACTTGTCTGTATGTACATGCTGTTTGTATGTTTATATGTACACTGATAATATTACCTTATTCTTTGTATGTATACTGAGAACTTTTGCACTGGAGGCAAATTCCTTGTGTGTCCAATCACACTTGGCCAATAAACTATTCTAGGAATAACCAAGCAGCAGAATATAGTTTTCTGGCTATTGGTTTGAGGCTTGTTCACTTGCACAACCACAAGGTCTTATTTTATGAACAAAGATCAATACTATTTATTTATTTATTTATTTATTTATTTATTTATTTATTTATTTATTATTAATTAATTATACTTATATGCTGCCCTTCTCCCAAAGGACTCGGGGTGGCTCACAGAAATTAAAATGATGAAAACAATAAAAATAGCTACTAAAAGCCTGTGTAGCGTAGGGGGCTAATGCCTCCTACTAAAGGCAGCAATTAACACCAGCTGCCTGTAATTTCTGTGAGTTCAATCCTAGCCAGGCTCAAGGTCGACTCAGCCTTCCATCCTTTCTAAGGTGGGTAAATTGAGGACCCAGTTTGTGGGGGCAATAAGCTGACTTTGTATAAATATACAAAAGTATGAAGGCTATTGCTTAACGCATTGTAAGCCGCCCTGAGTCTCCGGAGAAGGGCGGCATATAAATCAAATTTAAAAAAAAATCAATTAAAATCTCCCAATTAAAATCACCCATCAGATCAGCAAATTTGTGGGAAAGCCATGTCTTCAGGTCACGGCGGAAGGAGCGGAGGTCGGGGGCCATCAGAGCCCCGTGGGTAACCCATTAACCCAGCAGCTTAAGTGGTGTTAAAGTGACACCAGCTGCCTGCAATTACTGCAGGTTCGAATCTCACCAGGCTCAAGGTTGACTCAGCCTTCCATCCTTTCAAGGTAGGTAAAATGAGGACCCAGATTGTGGGGGCAATAAACTGACTTTGTATAAAAAAGTACACTGCTTAGGGGGTGGGGCGAAAGCTCTACTAGGGAGGTATAAAAAAAGTATGAAGGCTATTACTTAACACATTGTAAGCTGCCCTGAGTCTCTGGAGAAGGGTGGCATATAAATTAAATTAAAAAAAAAATTCCAGAGGACAGAGAACATCCTCATCCTGGGCGCCACTAGCCAACATTGTCTGGCCAATGGCTCCCGGAGGAGGACAGTCCTATGTAAGTGCATACGGCGGTGGGAGGCAGGCAGAAGGTAGTCCTGCAGGTACCCCGGGCCCATGCCATGTAGGGCTTTATAGGTAAGTACCAGCACCTTGAAGCAGATTCAAAGGACCACCGGTAACCAGTGCAGCTCACACAGGAGAGATATAACAGAGGAGTAACGGGAAGCTCCCATAACAACCTGCGCGGCCGCATTCTGGACCAGCTGGAGCCTCCGGATACACCCCAAGGGCAGCCCCATGTAGAGGGCATTGCAGTAGTCCAAACGAGAGATAACGAGAGCTTGGGTGACTGTATAGAGGGCATCTCTGTCCAGGAAAGGGCGTAACTGGCACACCAGGCGAACCTGTGCAAAAGCCCCCCTGGTCATGGCCATCAGATGGTCCACCAAGGACAGCCACAAATCCAGGAGGACGCCTAGATTGCGAGCCCTTTCAGAGGGAGTAAGCAACTCTCCTCTCATGGCCGCTAGACCATGAGATGCCGGCAACCACAGCCACTTCGTCTTGGAAGGGTTGAGTCTGAGCCTGTTCCTACCCATCCAGACCCGTACCATCTCCAGGCACTTAGACATCACGGAAAGGGCATCTCTGGGTTGGTCCGGGGTGGAGATGTAAAGCTGGGTATCATCAGCATACTGATGATACCTCACTCCCAAACTGCGAATGATCTCACCCAGTGGCTTCATATAGATGTTAAAGAGCAAGGGGGAGAGAACCGACCCCTGAGGCACCGCACAAGTGAGGGGCTTCGGAGAGGATCTCTGTCCCCTGAAGACAAACTGTGTGCGGCCTGAGACGTAGGAGGAGAACCACTGCAAAACAGTGCCCCCCACTCCCAACCCTCCAAGTCATCGCAGTAGGATACCATGGTTGACGGTATCGAAAGCTGCTGAGAGGTCAAGTAGGACCAGGATGGAGGAATAACCCCCATCCCAGGCCCACCAGAGATCATTCACCAGAGCGACCAATGCCGTTTCCGTGCTGTGTCCACACCTGAAGCCCAATTGGTACGGGTCTAGATAATCCGTTTCCTTCAGGAATTGTGGAAGTTGGTATGCTACCACGGACTCAACAACCTTCACTATAATGCAAAGGTTGGAGACAGGACGAAGGTTTTTCAAGGAGGCCAGATCCAGGGCAGGCTTCTTGAGAAGGGATTGAACCACTACCTCCTTAAGGGTGGCGGGGAAGACCCCATCCCTCAGCAAAGTATTGACAATCGCCTGGATCCAGTCTCTGGTCACCTCTCTGGTTGCCGCAACAAGCCAGGAGGGACACAGGTCCAACAAACATGTGGAGGCCCCCAACCTACCAACAATCCTGTCCACTTCATCTATGGATACAGGGTCAAAGTCAACCCAGATGTTGCCTTCAAGACTTGCTCTTGTCTCCTTGTCAGATCCTGCCAGTCAGAGTCTAAACCCATCCGGATCTGAGCGATTTTGTCTTGTAGAAATTGAGCAAAATCCTCAGCACTGCCCTGCAAGGTGTCCTCCTTTGCTCCCTGATTAAGAAGAGAGCGGGTCACTTGAAACAAGGCTGCTGGGTGATTCTCTGCAGATGCAATGAGAGCAGCAAAATAGTCACGTTTCGCCACTTCCATCGCCACAAGATAAGACCTAATATAGATTCTTAACTGTGTTCGATCAGACTGGGAATGGGAAGATCTCCAACAGCCCTCTAGGTATCTCTTCTGACACTTCATCTCCCTGAGCTCCACGGAGAACCATTGAGCTACCCAGGATCCCTGTCAGAGGAGAGGCAGCAAGGGAGCGATTCAATCCAGTGCCCTGGCAGCAGCCTGTTCCCAGGCATCCACCAGGGCCTCTGGCAAATCGCGGGATAAGGAGGTGGGAAACATCCCAAGCTCCATCAGGAACCTATCAGGATCCATCAGGCACCTAGGGCAGAACCAATGTATTGGTCTCAGCTCCCAGCGGTGGGGATTAGTGGATAGAAAGTCCAGTTTAAGGAGGTAATGGTTGGTCCATGACAGAGGTTGAATAGATAGTTCCCCCCTACCCCAAGCATTTATCCACTGCCCAAAGATAAAAATAAGGTCAAGTGTGTGTCCATCACTGTGAGTTGGACCCTGTACAACTGGAGTCAGGTCCATGGCCGTCATGGAGGCTGTGAACTCCCGAACCAGCTCAAATGTCTCACCGGCTGAGGGAGATTAAAATCTCCCACTACCATCAGGTTGGGGAGCTCAACCATCAGTTCGGCTAAGACTTTGAGCAGTGTGGGCAGGGCTGAAGACATGCAGCTGGGAGACAGGTACGTAATCAACAGACCCGACTGTACTCCAGGGCTCCATTTCAACAATAGAGATTCACATCCGTCTATCTGAGGGACAGTGACCTCCCTAGGCCTAAGACTTTCTCTAATAACAACCACCCCCCCACCCATTCCCTGGAATTATGGCTGGTGCAGCGCATGGAAATGTGGGCATAGATCACGCCGCCCTCTGGGCCCAACCAGGTCTCCATAATACAGGCCAGGTCCGGGCCCCCTTTGTCGATAAGCTCACGCACGAGAGGGGCCTTGTTCACAACAGACCTGGCATTTACATAACCAGCCAGAGTCCAGGGTTCCGCACTCCCATCCTCCATGTGAGCGGGAAGAGCTAAGAGGGCTGGAACGCGCCACCACCTGCAAGCAGCAGGGACGCACTCCACTGATATCACAACACCCTCCACTCTCACTACCTCTGCCCCTGCGAACCACCACAGTGATGGAATGACCCTCACCCCACCATACCTCATCCAGCCCCCTCTCCCCATTCCCCCCACTGCAACCGTCCAACAGGCTAGATTGCTGATCTGTAAGGACCCCCCCCCCCAGGTCCATTCTTCACAAAATAACCTACTCCCCTCCTGGAGCCCCTTAAAATTTTAGCTAAAAATTTAAACAAAACCCCCCTCAACCCCCTCTTTGTAGCATGCCACCTCTCGGGATTCCAAAACCCGTCATCAAGGTAGGCCCTCGATAGTATGGAGGGCCAAGCCTGTGAAAGGGGGGAATCTCACAGCACAAGGAGCTTGACCGCTGAGTACATCCGGTAGCCGGGGATGATGAAGACATACAGCCAGGGAGTCAAACAACGATAATCCGAGAAAAAAAGTCCTGGAGAGGAAAAGTGCAGAACTTAAGCACAGATTGTCTTAAGCGCAGATTGACTGGACTCCACTGTCCTCTCATGACAGTGGGAGGAGTCTCACGCCATTTTGAAACAACCAGGGAGTAAAGTATCCAAAGCCGCCCTCTCATGGCAGCTGGCCAAGAATAAAAAATGGCAGTGGAAATTGATGGACCATCATCTCCGGTAGTGAGACAGCAGCAAAGAATCGGCTCCTTCAGTACCCACATCAATAAGCTGCCAACTCTCCTTGAGTTGGCACAGATGAAATACAGAGCCGGTCCATGGGATCAGGATAGTGGCAACACCAAGGAGAGGATGAAGATGGAAACAAAGGGAGATAATTTAAAGCAGGCAGGAATCAGTCAGGGTAGCGAATGACCACAATAGGCCTGACACCAGACCAAAAGTTGGGGGGAGGAAAACAGCACGAGGGCAACTGGGATAGCTACTCCACAGTCATCTTCCAACCTCTCCAAACCACCCCCAGATGTTCCAGTGCTCAATAGTAAGTTAACTTGTGCCCCTAGCCTCCACCAGATCTCCATGGAGGTCTCCAGGTCGCTGTAGCGGCTGGCTCACCAAAAATTGAGCCAGACACTCTCTGGCGTCCCAGGCAGTTCCAAGATGACAAGATGACAGGCCGCCATCAAAATATCCCCCGTCGCTGTCAGCTAATGGCCACCAGGCCACTGCCGCCATTACTGCTGTCATCTTCATAGTCGCTGCTGCAGCCGCCGCAGCCCCCGTCGTCGCCAACATCCTCACCTCTGCCAGGTCCTCCAGGAACTCCCAAAGGCAACCAGGGTGCTGATGAAGTACATAGTATCGCTGCCGCCGCCACACCATTGCCACTGCCTCAGCCACCGCCATCAATGCAAGCAGGGTCAGGCTGCCACAGACCATGCTGCTGCCGCCATCCTCCCAACGGTGCCCATAAAATCATCGCCTCCTTCCATGGCCAGGACGTTCCAGAGCGTGGAAAAGCGTTCTACTGGCTGGCGAAGAGCTCAGTTAGCCGGGCAGGGGCCAAAAATGACCAGTTGGCCTCAAAGACTCCAAACAAAAAAAATCATTCCCTCAGCAACAGCGACTCAGATGGAGCTGGCATCTTGAGCATGCGCAGAAGGTTTTCTGCCAATATGCCAAAATAACAAATCTCTTTGGGGAATAAGGCTGATCTATAAATGATGTCATAATAACAATAAAACACCTTTTCCTCAGTGTTGAACTTGGGGTGTACCTTGGTTTACTAAGCCGCTCCAGGAGACGAGGCACAAGAAGAGACATCTGGAGCTTAAAAGATGAGTCTGACTAGATATGAGTAATAAGAATGGCAATAAGAGTGGCAAAACATCAAACTGTCAAATGACTCTGTTCAGAGTAACTCCCTATTGGGTAAGGAGGACCCCTTGGAACTTCTGCTAAGCTTTTTGAAAATGATTCAGTGTTAAGATGAGTTTGAGCTTGTAACTTCCAAAGAAGCGGTGAGTCCTCTCTGCTGTCACCTTGACCATTTGTTTACTGGATCTGTGCCCTTCCTGGATCATACAAATGGCCAAGGAGGTGACCCTATGTTGGATTCATGCTGAGGCCTACTTGGTATTTTGTGCCTTGAATGAGAGGCTGTCCTTGTAGTTTATTTGACAACTACTGAATAGTCTCCAACCTTCCCTTTTTGGGTAAGGGTGAAGTTCAAGGTGCTGGTTGTTGCCTACAAAGTTCTCTATGACACAGGGCTTTGTCACTTGAGGCAGCACTGGTCTCCCATAGCATCTGCCTGGCCGAGTCAATCCCACAGTGTTGAGACATCCCTGATTCCATCAATTAAACAATGTAATCTCTCAGAACTCCAGAAGCTGCCTTCTTGGTAGCAGCGCCTGCTCTCTGGAACAAGGTTCTCCTCGGGATCTCGCCCACACTCTGCTGTGAAGACTTGGCTCTTCACACAGGAAGAGAGATTGAGGCCCTTCATTTCATTGCTATTTTCTATTGATTTTATTGCAATTCCTTTGTTTGATTGTTATGATCCACCCAGAGGCACAGAAGGTTGGTGGCATACAAATTTATATAATAATAATAATTTATTTTTGTTCATCGCATAGTCAGCCAGATTTGGCATTTTTGTATGCCTATCAAGTCCTTCCCAAGGACCCAGGATAGGCAAATGTTGATGTTTGATGGTGTTACAGGTTGTGAAGTTTCCGAAAAATGCCCTAATTAATTCATGAGCCATGAGCCAAACTTCAAAAGAAATACAGTCATTTATTAGGAGCACCATTCCGGCAATAGTCAGATGCAGTTAGAACTAATCCCACGTTCCCCTATGACCCTGTCTCTCCCCTCCTCCCTGGCCATGTCATAAATCACATTCTCCAATTAACCACTTTGGCTGGCTGTGAAATTCAACACCCTCCCTCTGATTGAGGTCAGGAAGCATGTATGGAATGTAACTTCAGTTAGTCAATCAGCTCTATCAATTCTCCCTTCCTCCTGCTCATGGCAACTTGAAAGCTTTGCAAGTTGACATTCGACTCCCCTCACTTCCCGAGGGCGATCTGCACAAAGCAAAACAATTTGAGTACAGATGCAGAGTTTAGGGATGTAACCCCCCACCTGGCTTGTTTGGATTTTCTGCATGAAATTTGGCTATAAGGCGATTAGCCTGGATGTTTCGACTCTTTCCCAAGATGCCTCTGATAAGGGGTAACTCATCCACTTGATTAAATATTGGAGTTGTCTCCTGTGCCACCTCAAATTGAGGATTTGCTGCACTTCATAATGGGTCTGGTCCCCTACGACCACGGGGTCTGGGGGCTCACGGGGTAGTGGCCTCAGGGTCGATCCAACCATGGGTTTTAAGAGGCTACTATGGAATACCGGGTGTATCTTCTCTAGCAGTTGGGGCAACTTCAATTGCACTATGACTGGGTTGATTATTTTTACTATGGGGAATGGTCCCATAAACTTTGGTCCCAATTTCTTGCTAGGAAGTTTTAACCTCAAATATTTTGTGGAGAGGTAAACTTTCTCCCCCACTTGAAATGGCCTTTGGGAAGCTCAGTGTTTGTCTGCCTGTTTCTTATAGGTTTGTGCTGCTTTAGCTAGCACTTTCTTGACATTCTTCCAGGTTGCTTTCAATGTCGCCATCCAATCGGTCAAGCTGACTGAGGAGGAAGGTTCCCTTGGGTACTCAGGCATTGGGACAAAGTTCATGCCGCTCACTACCTTAAACGGGGTTAGCCCCATGCTACTGTGAACAGCATTATTATACACAATCTCAGTGAAAGACAGAAGGTCCGCCCAATTGGACTGCTGATAGTTCACGTAGCACCTCAGGTACCGCTCTACCATGGCATTCAGTCTCTCTGCCCCCCCCCCCCCGTTGGTGCTCGGATGAAAGGCTGAGCTAAGGCCCTGGGATGACCCAATGGACCATAGGAACTCCCTTCAGAACTAAGCTGTGAATTGGACCCCTCTGTCAGAGATAATTCTTCTTGGTACTCCATGGAGGTGGTAGATGTGTTTCAGGAACAGTTTGGCCAACTGGTGGGCTGAGGGTAGTCCGCTGCAGGGTATGAAGTGTGCCTATTTGGAAAATAAATCTATTACAGTCCAGATCACCGTGTTTCCCTCACTTTTCGGCAACTCCACTATAAAGTCCATTGCAATCTCCTCCCATGGTCTTGGGAGGAGATTGTAACAGTCCAGGGGGGTTTTCCTGGTTGCTTCATCATGGCGCAGATGGTGCAACTTTTCACATAACTGTCCACGTTTTTCTTTATGCTGGGCCACCAGAACTGCCTCCGTCGTGGCTCTTCTGGAGGATCAGGGTGCGCAACGATTCCAGGACATAGAGCTTTGTCCCCTTCCATGCAAGGTCATCCCTTTTTGTTAGAATGTGTTGATTGTCTCGGAACCAGGGTTCTGCCAGCAGTTCAGTTTTGAGTTTTGCCATTAGATCGCTTGTTGGTCAGTCGTGCTGGTTGTGGCGTTGTCGTGTGGTGGTCACTTGGCCCGCTATTTGGGTAAGGGGAACGATGGCATCCACTATCTGCTCCCACTCACATTTGTACTGGGGCATGCGGGGAGGGCATCGGCTAGAAATTTCCTCCCCCCTGGAATGTGCTTCAGCACGAAGTCGAAGCGGTTGAAGTATTGAGCCCAATGGACTTGTTTGGGCGATAGTTTTTGAGAGGTCCTGAGGGTCTCCAAGTTTTTGTGGTCAGTCCAGACTTCGAACGGTTTCTGCCCCCTTTCCAGCAGGTGTCGCCAGGTTAGCAGTGCCCATCTCACTGCGAATGCCTCCTTTTCCCTTGCTGCCCATCGTCTCTCTGTGTCTGTGAGCTTGTGGGAGGTGTAGGCGCAGGGTTGTGGATTTCCTTAACTATTTCTTTGGAGTAGCACTGCTCCAACTGCCACGTCGCTGGCATCTGCTTGGATGACAAAGGGCTGTTTGGGATAGGATGCTTCAACACTGGTTTCTTCGCAAACATTTCTTTTAGTGTTTCAAATGCCTCTTGGCAGATTAGGTCCCACTGTAGAGGTTGCCCGGGAGGGGTTTTGTTCCTGGGCTTCCTGTCTTTAGGAGGTCTGTCATGGGTTTGGCAATCTTCGCAAAGGAGGGGATGAATTGCCCTTAGAAGTTCACGAACGCTAGGAAGCTTTGTAGCTGTCTACGGGTGCGAGGGGGTTGCCAGCCTAGGACTGCTTGCACTTTGGCTGGATCCATCTCTATTCCCTCATTTGACACTTGATAACCCAGGTAGTCTAGCCGTGCGCGGTGGAACTCGCATTTTGACAGCTTGACATACAGGTTGCCAGAAGTTTTTCCAGTACCTGGTGGACAAGGGTCGTCCATGGTCTCAGTGTAAATAAGAATGTCATCTAGGTAGACGAGAACCCCCTTATAGAGGTGTTCATGCAGCACCTCATTTATTAATTGCATGAACACCGCTGGGGCTCCCTGCAGTCCGAAAAGCATCACCTTGAATTGGAAGCTTCCTAGGGGACAGTTGAATGCTGTTTTCCACTCATCTCCCTTCCTGATGCATACTCAATAGTATGCTTCTCTGAGGTCTAGTTTGGTGAAGACTTTTCCTTTGGCCAGGTGAGATAGCATGTCCTTCATGAGGGGGAGGGGATATAGGTTATGTACACACTGCGTTGATACCTCGAAAGTCGACACACAATCTCATAGTCCCATCTTTTTTTTCTTTGAAGAGGACTGGCACCGCAACCTGTGGTTTGGCTGGCTTAATGAACCCCCTTTCTAGGTTTTTGTCTATGTAGTTGCGCATTTCTTGCATTTCCCAAGGTGTCATGGCATACAGCTTGGGCTTGGGTAGTTTTGCCCCAGGGATGATTTCGATGGAGCAATCTGCCTCGCGTGGGGAGGCAGGACATTGCACTCAGCCTCACTGAATACTTCTGCAAGCTCCCGATATTCCCTTGGGATCTGTTCGGTCTCTGGGGTTTTGTCGGATGTGGCTGCCAGTTGTTCTGGTGTGCTCTTTTGGAGGGCTCCTTGCATAGGCAATATTTCTACTTGCTGGTGTGGGAGAGGTTGGGGCCCCCTTGCTATTCTCAGTCTGCGGGTACCCCCTTGCCACTAGATGGTTGGTCCCCACTTGTCTAGCCAGGAGAGTCCCAGTATGACTGGATCTGTCATTTTGGGGGCTATTACGAATCGAATTACTTCCCAGTGATCCGCTAGCTCTAGCCTCACTGGTTTGGTCAGGTGAGTGGCATAGGCTCCCCCATTAGGCACCCATCAACCTGTTCGAACTGGATTCAGTGGGTCAGTCTTTTTGCTCTGAACCCGTTTCAGGCCTGTGGTTAGATTGATCAAGCATCTAGTGCAGCCTGAGTCTATCAGGGCTTGAAAGGACCCCTGGGTCCCTGTTTTTGGGGCTGTGAGGCATATTGGGAAAATGAAAAGGTGGACTGGTGCCCTCACCATTGGGTCGTTTTCGCCCTCGTCCTCTCTATCATAAGATTCTGGCAACTGGTCATCGTTGCCTGGTGTCCCCCCCCCCCACTTCTGCTGGGTAGGAAGGGACCTCTTCAGCCTGGAGGGCCCTCTGGGACCTGTTGGTGGCTTGTTTGGGGCCTTGTTCCAGCTGTGCCCTGGGTGGTGGCTCTGGCCTAGGCCTTGGGGCTGGGGTCGTGCACACAGATACCATGTGCCCTTCCCCCCACATCTGTAGCACTTCAGCAGCCTTCGAGGGAGGGCTGGTTTCAGGTCGGGTTGCCCCCTCTCTTTCATGTCTGGTTTCTCTCTCATATTGTTGGCGCGCAATCCACTATCGACTTTTATTGCTACTTGGAACCACTCAGAGAGCTGGTTTGGGATGTCCAAGTAAGCGGTTACCTGGGCAATTTGATTGTCCAGGCTTGTTCTGAAAAAGTGCACTAGCAACCGTTCTGGCAAAGAGGGTAGCTTCCCGATGACTCTCCTAAATTTGTGAATGTGCTCTTTAATGGGACAGCCCCTCTGCTTTAGATAGCTGAGCTCATCCTCTGCATACAGGCCTCCTCAAATCTGGCCTCTAGCAGTTGTAGGAAGTCATCTACATCTTGCAGTTTGGGGGCTCTCTTCTTGTGGAGGGCTGCTAGCCATTCCCTTGCTTCCCCCTCTAGCCCCTCTGCGATGGTATTCACCATGGCTCTGGGCGATGGGTAGAGGTGTCCATAACATTCTAGGTGGATCTCAGCTGAGTCAAGGAATAGAGCTAGCTGGTCTGAGTCCCCATCAAACTTTCCTCTGAACTGGGGCAGTTCATTCAGCACTGCTCCTCTCTCCCCCTGTTGGCCTCTGTATGCTTGCATTTGATGTAGCTGGCCCTCTTCCTCAGCTCTAGTTTGGAGGGAGAGAGGGGTTTGTCTGCCCTGGGCAGCCTGCCTGCTGTGTGGGAAAGACACTGGTTGCGGCTTCCTTCTAATGGGTGGAGTAGGGGGGCTGTGCTCGTGTCTGCTTCTCCTCACTTCAAAAGGATTCACTGCTCCTCCCCTCTCCTTTGGCCTGCATGATGGCCCTCATCGGGAAGGGTGGCTTGGTCAAATTCCTCCCTAGGCTGCTCTCTGGAACTCCCCAGGGGCTTTGGGAACCCGGCTTGTTTCCAGTCCAACCTCCACTCCACTCTTCTCAGCTAGCTCAGGGGCTTCCCCTTTTTCTGGGCATTGGGGTATGGGAACTCGAATTCAACTGCCTTAGAGATTAACTCCCACCAATACTCATCTTTTCTTGCTTCCACCGCTGGAGCAGGCATCTCAGCTTTGATGTCCAAGGGAGGCTGCACTCTGGCTGCAATTAGGCTCTCTTCAGATAGCCCGTCTTCAGCCATGGTTGCCTGATTTTCCCTCCCAGCACCCCAGACATTGGGGAACAATTGGAGAGTCCAGGATTCAGGAAACCTGGTAATCTTGATAGATTTTGCATGTAATTTATATGCTATCTCCGAAGACTTAGGGCAGCTCACAACAATAAAAATGCATAATCCCTCATTAAAACAATAAAATTAAACATTTGAATTTAAAACAATTAAAATTAATTAAGAAATCCCCGTCAGTCCAAACTGCGAAACATCCAGGTCTTCAAATCATGGTGGAATGAGCAAAGGTCAGGAGCCATCTGGAGCTCCAAAGGAAGTTGGTTCCAAAGGGTGGGTGTGCCCACAGAGAAAGCTCTCCTTTTGGGGGTCGCCAGCCGACACTATCTGGCCAACGGCACCCTGAGGAGGCCCTATCTGTGGGAACGCACTGGGCGATTGGGAATTGTCGCTGGCTGCAGCGGGTCTGACAAATATCCTGGGCCTAGGCCATGAAGGGCTTTGTAGGTGATAACCAGCACCTTGAACCTCACCCGAAGGGCAACCGGTAACCAATGCAGGTCGCGCAGGAGGGGTGCAACATGGGAGTGTCGGGACGCTCCCATCACAACCCGTGCGGCCGCATTTTTTACCTGCTGAAGCCTTCGAGTGGTTTTCAAGGGCAGCCCTAGGTAGAGAGCGTTGCAGTAGTCAAGATGGGAGGTGACGAGCGCATGAGTAACAGTGCATAGGGCATCTTGGTCCAAGTAAGGCCACAACTGGCGCACCAGGCGAACCTGGGCGAATGCCCCCCTGGTCACGGTAACATGATCTTCCAGAAACAATCGTGAATCCAGGAGGACACCCAAGTTGCGAGCCCTATCCACAGAGAGTAACACCTCACCCCAGATGGTGAACGATGAAATATCTCGATTGGACCCAGATGCCGGTACCCACAGCCACTCGGTCTTGGCAGGGTTGAGTCAAAGCCTGTTTCTCCCCATCCAGGTCTGTACCACTTCCAGGCAACACACCCCAAAACCACAGATGATCTTCTCAAGCAGCTTCATATAGATGTTGAACAGGAGAGGCGAGAGGACCAACCTCTGAGGCACCCCACAGGTGAGCGAATTCATAGCCAACCTCTGCCCCCCTGCCAACACCACTTGCGTACGGCCCGAGAGATAGGAGGAAAACCACCGTAGAATGATGTCTTCCACTCCCAGTCCCTTGAGCCATCACAGTAGGATACCATGGTTGATGGTATTAAAGGCTGCCAAAAGATCGAAGAGGACCAGAACAGAGGATAATCCCCTGTCCCGAGCCCTCCAAAGATCATCCACCAGCGCGACCAATGCTGTCTCCGTGCTGTACCCCGGCCTGAAACCTGATTGGTATGGATTCAGGTAGTTTGTATCCTCCAGGGCCAATGGGAGCTGCCGTGCCACCACACTCTCAACAACCTTCGCAACAAAGCAAAGGTTGGAGATCGGACAAAAATTATCCAGTATAGTTGAATCCAAGGCAGGTTTCTTGAGGAGGGGTCTTACCACTGCTTCCTTCAAGGTGGCAGGGAAGATACCCTCCTCCAAAGAAGCCATTATTACTTCCTGGATCCAGTCTTGTGACACCTCTCGGGCCGCATAAGCAAGCCAGGAGGGGCATGGGTTCAGTACATACATGGTGGCACTCAGCCTTCCCATGATCCTGTCCATTTCCTCGGGGTGACAGGATCGAACTCTTCCCAAATCCCAAGACCAGCTGCCTCCTCACCATCAGACCCTGCCCACTCAGAGTCCAGACTGTCCCAAATCTGAACGATCTTATCCAGCAGATGCTGACTAAACTCCTTGGCGCGTCCCCACAGAGGGTCCTCTCCCGCTCTCCGATTCAGGAGGGAGCCAGATACCCTAAACAGGGCAGCCAGACAATTATCTGTGGACGTGATGAGGGCGGAGAAGTATACCCATTTCGCCGCCTCTATTGCCACCAGGTAAGATTGTGTAAACGATCTCAACTGGGAACGGTCAGATTCAGAATGACTGGCTCTCCAACTGCTCTCTAGGTCTCTCCTACGGCGCTTCATCTCCCAGAGCTCCTCCGTAAACCAAGGAGCCAATCGGAATCAGAGGCTGCAAAGGCACGACACAGTCGAGAGCCCTGGAAGCCGCCTTTTCCTAGCCATCCACCAGAGCCTCAACCGGGCATGGGAGAGAGAGAGAGAGGTATTGTCCCAAGCTCCGGGTCCATCACACTCTTGAAGTATTCACTTCTAACCGTTTTGTTGACTTCTGTGTGCTTGAAGTTTGAATCCAGTATTGAAGGATGCCCTGGTATTTGTAGTGATCACCTTCATCAATACTCTTGATGTGTCAGATCCCTAAGAGTGATACTGCCAATCAATTGGGAGAAGGGGGAGGCTTGGATTCGATTTAATAGCATTGTCTGTGTCAACAGATACTTTACAACCTATATCCTGGTGCCAAAGAGTCCTGAGATCCTCTTAATGTGGAAGAATGTTTATGATAGCCATGTGGGTTGTTTCACTCTAAAGGATAATGGTGTGAATACATGTTTGTTCGGGTTCTCAGGGAAACTAGTAAAGAAAACATCTTCACACTTGTGTATTGGCTAAAATCTGTATTCTGACTTAAAGGGAGGAGTCTACTGGTTTAATCCTACTTGTCTTGCCTAACAGGATTCAGATCTTGCTTTAACTGGGTTGCTATCACTTCTGCTTAATAAAAGGTTCCTTTTGAATGGCCATGTTTCAAGAGTTTTTACTTTCTTAAGTTGGAAGGAGAGGCAATCATTACAGAAAACAAGATCTGCAAAACACTCAACCCAGAGAAGCAATCTTTGCTCTACTGAGGGGACTTTGCAAACCATGTCTGAGTGAAGCAGAGAACTGAGAAAAGCTGAATGTGGGGGGGGGGGGGGGGGAGGAGACATCAACTGCCACCCAGTTGGATGCCTGTTTCATACGCCTCATCAGAGAGGATGAGGTAACCCTAGAAAGTCCTGAAAAGCCCTGCTGGTCGATTGGCATTGGGAAGAAAAATAGCTGGAATGAGAAAACCAGAGGAGTCACCCCCAGCGGTGGCAACCGAAAATCGGGATGGAACCTGGAACTAGAAGCCCTTGCTGACCAGGGGGGACTAACCGAAACACCACTGAGGGAAGATTATCTGAAGAGGCATATAAACCAATTGGTGATGGAAACTTTGGAAAATCTCAACATCCGAGGGGAGCTAGAACAACAACTAAAGAGTGCTGAAAGGGCAGGAGTCGCAGATGATGCCACAGGAGGCACCCCCCTTCTGGAGCCTGCCTATTGAACAGATGGTGCAGCAGCAGCAGGAGAAGACCCAGCAAACCCTCCCCCCCAGGCAGTACGCACACCGTTCCCTTCCTTGGGGTGAAGTTTGATGGGGATCCACAGCAATTAAGGATTCTTTGTGGCACACGTGCTCACCTACATGCAAGAGTATGGGCTTGATTTCCAAACCCAACGATCCCGAGTCCGAGTTGTGACCCTAGCCCTAAAGGGTGCTGCTGCCAGATGGATGGTGACCCTGCATAATGCCAATGCACCAGAACTGTGGGATTTTGACTGATTCACAATGGCCCTGTGATGACAGTTTGAGGACCCACTAGCAGATCACAAAGCACACAACCACATTAAGGTGGTGAGGCAGGGCGAATGGCCAATAGCAGAGTATACTGAAGAATTCTGAGACCTCGCGTGTCGTGTGAACTAGCCAGAAGATATTTTGGTGAGTTGTTTCAAGGACAGGCTGAGTGATGATCTATACAATGCCTGTGTGGCCCGAGGTGCACCGAATCACCTACATGAGTGGTACGTCACTGCCGAAGAATATGGCCAGAAACCATACTGAGCGGGGCGAGCATGGAAGAAATCCCCACCCCAATGGAAGCAAAAGCCCCGCAAACCACAAACCTCATTCTCTCTGAAATCCTTAGCCTGTTTCAAGTGTGGAAAAGAGGGACACCGAGGTGCAAAACTGGGCCGGCGTGGGAAGGAGACTGCCCTGAGGAGCAGGGAGACTGTAGAATTTCCATCCATCCCCCTCTTTGGGGAGAAAACCCTGGCATTTCAGCAGGAGGAATCACATTAATTTGGAAGTGATTCAGGAGATGAACCACTGATAAGCAAACAAATTAAACTACTAAGGGAAGGCCTTTAAGACTATTTATCCCAACCGCTAAGAGGAGGCCCTTAAGACTATTTATCCCAAACCAGGACAGGGAGATAAATATCTCTACTCTAGTGGACTCAAGGTGCACCTGTTGTTTGATAAGCCCAACTCTATTAGGGAAGTTGGGGATTAACATAAGAAAGCTGAAAAACCCCATTGCTTTCTGCCAACTAGATGGGTCAATAGCAGGAGGGGAGCCAGCTTCTTCTGCCACTGAGCCTCTACATATAGGCATCAGAAGCCACGAGGAAATGCTTAAATTTATAGTGGCACCTGGCATGGAATGGCTGTTAGTTCTGGGCCTTGCATGGCTGAAAAAATGGAACCCCAAATTCAATTGGAAACAAGGCAACATAAAATTTCAGATGAACATGACTTTTGCTGAGAAGCCACATAAAGGAACTGAGGGGGCAGAGAACTGAGAAATAGCCATGCCTGGTCACGCAATGCCAACTGAAGGCATACGCATAGAATACAAGGATTTGGCTGAAGCTTTTAGTGAAAAAGCCGCAGACGAGCTCCCTCCTCACCTTGCCACCGACTGTGCGATAGAAATCTTACCCGGCACTAAACTCCCTAAACCCAAGATGTACAGCATGTCATCGAGGGAGTTGGAGTTGGAAGAGCTGAGAACATTTATTGACAAAAACCTAATCGAGTCAGCCCAACCAAAAATTGCAACTCCAGTGCTATTTAGAGAGAAAAAGGATGGCTCAAAATGCCTCTATGTTGTTTTTCATACCCTGAATGTGATCAGTGTGGAGAACATGGACCTCCTCCCCTTTATGAAAGATATGCTAGCACACCTCACTAAAGGGAATTTTTTTTCAAAGCTGGACTTAAGGGAGGCTTACTACCATGTCAGAATTAAGGAGGGGGACGAGTGGAAAATGGCATTTAACACCCCCCCCCCGGGTGCTACCAATTCAAGGTGCTCCCCTTTGGGTTACAAGAAGCCCCTGCAGTGTTTATGCATAGATGAAGTGCTACATCAGCATTTGTATAAGGGGGTCCTGGACTACTTGGACGACATTTTAATATCCAAGACCAAAGCACAACATGTAAAACTAGTCAGGGCAACAAACTCTGCTCTGCCAAACTTTATCCTAAACTTTGTAAATATGAATTCCACCAAGGGAAGATTGACTATTTGGTGTACCGCATTTCATACAGGGTGTAGGAATGGATCCTCTAAAAGTGCAGGCTGTACTTTTTTTTTTTAAGAACACAAACAAAACATAAAAACATTATCATTCCAGACAGTTACAGACAGCGTGTCGGTCGGTGACATTATTTTTTGTGCTCCTCCTCTCTTCAATTTATCATTAAACATGCTAGCTAATTTCCAAAAATTTCAACTTCAATTTATATCATAATTATCTCCAATTCTTATTTTCTATCCATTGATAAATTAAATCCCATATCAAATAATATTGTCTATCTTCCTGCTCTCTTATTTCAAATGTCAGTTTACTCATTTCGGCACATTTTATCATTTTTTTAATAATTTCTTCATCATTAGGTAACTTTCCAGTTTTTAGCAAATACAATTCTGGCTGCTGCAGGCTGTACTTGATTGGGAACTCCACACATGGGTAAACAGTTACAAAGCTTCCTAGGTTTTGCCAACTTTTACCACCAGTTTATCCCTGCTTTCGCTCAGATTGCCCTCCCCATCACCAACCTCTTAAAAATGAAGGGGGAGAGTAACCCTAAACCAAAGCAGCCATTGAATTGGACTATGGAATGCCAGGTGGCATTTGAAAAACGTAAACAGCTGTTCTCAGCAGAACCAATTCTAAAACATCCAGACACGGAGAAACCATTTGTCATACAAGCAGATGCCAGTGATGTGGCAATAGGAGCGGTCCTGCTTCAGAAAAATGAGCAAGACCAACTGCAACCATGCACTTACACATCCAAAAAGTTGAATGAGACTGAGCAAAGGTGGGCCATTTGGGAGAAAAAGACTTATGCAGTTCATTGGGCACTGTTAACTTGGAGACACTTTCTAGAAAGCAGTAAGACTCCTTTTGAAGTCTGGACTGATCATAAAAATCTAGAAGCCCTAAAGACCCCAAGAAAACTCTCCCCAAAACAAGTACAATGGGCTCAGTACTTTAAATGGTTTGATTTTGCTCTAAAATACCTCCCGGGGGGAAAATACTTTCTGGCAGATGCGCTATCCAAAAAATCGCAATACAATAGTGTGAAATCAGATGTAATCAAACCCATAGTACAAAACAATCAACTAGCCGCTAAAATAATCACCAGATCCCAGGCAAAACAAGAAATATTGACGGACAATGACACCACCTAAACTTTTGAACAAGCATTGGCCACCGATGAATGTTTTTTTTTTAATTGAAAAAGTTTTACAAACATAAATTTTCCCCCCACTTTCCCCCCCCAACCCTCCCCTCCCCCCCACGACTTCCCAAGGTGAAATCCAAATCATACCATGTCATCTAGTACCCTCCTACAACTCTAACCCTTGTCTACACTATAAATTTCTACATAACATTCAATTGAAAGCTATCTGATACTTCCTTGTATAGTATTTGTTCTGCACATTCTTACAACTCTAACCCCTGTCTACAATATAAATTTCTACATAACATTCAACTGAAAGCTATCTGATACTTCCTTGTTTGATATTTGTTCTGCATATAATCTATCCATTTTTTCCATTCCCACATATAAGTTTCTTGAGTCCGGTCTTTTAAGTATGCTGATATCTTCGCCATCTTTGCAAAACTGGCCATCTTCAAAGTCCATTCTTCTATAGTAGGCATAAAGTCTTTTTTCCAATATTGGCCAATCAATAATCTAGCTGCTGTGACCATGTATAATATCATTTTTGTTTCAGTCATTGAGAAATCCTTAACTATACCCAGTAGAAACAATTGAGGAGAAAATTGAAGTTTTTTCTTCAAAATATTTTGCATGACCCACCATATTTTAATCCAAAAAGCCTTCACTTTCTTGCATGTCCACCATATATGATAATATGTAGCATCTAAGCATTCACATCTCCAACATTTTGCTTGGACATTAGGATACATACACAATAATTTCTTGGGATCTAAATGCCACCTATAAAACATTTTATAAAAATTTTCCCTCAAGTTCTGTGACTGCGTGAATTTAACATTCTGAACCCAAATTTTTTCCCATGTTTCCATCATAACTGGTTCTGCAAAATTTTGCGCCCACTTTATCATGCAGTCTTTAACCAATTCATTTTCAGAATCTCTTTCTACAAAACATTATAAATCCTCTTAATATGCATTTGGCCTTTATCTTTTATCTGTCTTACCAAATCTTCTTCATGCAACATTAAACCAGTTTTTTGATCTTCCCTCCATCTAAATTGGATTATACTGTAACCAAGTTAAAAATATCCCATCTTCTAACAGAGTATTTAATGTCTTTAATTGTAATCTACCCCCATCATTGAAAAGTATCTCTTTATATAAAATCCTCCCGAATGACTTTATATTTATATTCCTTGTAATATGACCAAGATCCAACCACAATAGTATTTTGTAATCCAATTTAAGATGGTACTTCTTCCATACTCTCATCAAAGAGTTTCTAAATACTTTAAATACTTTATCAACTTTACTTTCATAAAATAGATATGCATGCCAACCATATTCTACGTCATGGCCTTCTATGTTCAATATTCCAGTCTTTGTCATTCCAAATCAATCACTCACTTGCGTCAACGCTGCTGCTTCATAGTACAATCGTAGTTTTGGAACTTTAAGGCCACCCCTTTCACGAACATCTTGCATAATTTTCAGTTTAACTCTTGGCTTTTTCTCATTCCAAACAAACTTATTCACTCCTTTTTGCCATTCAGTCAGATGTTTATCATTTTTAAGCACCGGAATCATTTGAAACAAAAATAAGAATCTAGGTAGAACGTTCATCTTAACTGCTGCTATTCTTCCAAGTAAAGATAGTTGGAGTTTTTTCCAAGTTTCCATGTCTCTTTGTACCTTTTGCCACAACACCTCATAGTTATTTTTAAAAAGTTTTGTATTTGAAGCAGCAACTTGAACTCCTAGATATTTCACCTTTGCTACTATTTCAAAGCCTGCCTTCCTTTCAATTTCCTTCTTTTGAGCTTCTGTCATATTTTTAACTATCATCTTGGTTTTTTTCTGATTCAGTCTGAATCCTGATACCATGCCATATTCTTCTATAATGTCTTTCATCTGGATTACTGATTCCATAGGCCGTATTAGGGTAACAACCAGATCATCTGCAAATGCCCTTGTTCTGTAATCCTCTTGCTTTATAACTATTCCATTCAGAATACTCGAGTCCCGTATTTTGTTCAACAAGACTTCTAAAGTTAAGATAAACAACAGTGGGGATAGTGGGCAACCTTGTCTTATCCCTTTTTCTATACTAAAATTTGTAGTTAGAGTTCCATTAATGATAATCTGCGCTGTTTGATCTTGATAGATTGCTGTAACCGCTTGCACAAACTGATCCCCAAAACCCATCTTTATTAGTGTCTTTAATTAACTCGATCAAAGGCCTTCTCCGCATCCAAAAACACAAGCACTGCAGGGATCTGTTTATTCTTCTCAAGATATTCCAATAAATCTATACTTTGCCTCACATTATCCTTCATATATCTGCCTTCTATAAATCCTGCTTGATCATGATGAATCACCTCTTGCATAACTGGCATTAACCTGTTGGCTAATACTTTTGCAAAAATTTTATAATCCGTGTTCAGGAGAGATATTGGTCTAAAATTTTCCGGTTTTGTGGAACCTGTTTCCTCTTTTGGTATCAATGACACAAAGGCTGCTTTCCATGGAGGGGGTATTTTACCCCCTTTTTGTCTGCTACAAAATAGATCTTTAATCATTTCTGCTTGTAAAGTTTTGTAGTACACAGTAACAGTGGTTAAACCATCCGTCGCTGGAGCTTTAGCTGTTTTCAGTTGTTTAATTGCAATAATAATCTCCTCGACAGTTATTAGCTGATTCATTCTTTCCTTTTGCTCTTTGGTAATTTTCGTAACTCTCCCTTCTTCTAGGTATTTATCTATAAGTTCATTCTGTATATCATCTTTGGCATATAGTTTTGTATAGTAATTTTAAAAAGCTTCTTTAATTAGACTTTGTTGAAAAACTTCCTTCCCTCCATACTCAATTCTACCAATAACTCGAGAACTCTGCTGTTTCCTCAATGTGTAAGCCAACCACCTGCCTGCTTTATTAGCATTACAAAATGTGTTATGTTTTGCAAATTGTAGGTTAGTTGCTGTTTGTTCTGCTATAAGCATTTGAAATTGGTCTTTCAAAAGTTTTATAATTTCCATATATCTTTCAATTCCAAATCTTCTTTCATATCAAAAAATATCTGTGGTAATTTGGCACGTATTGATGACTTTGCCAGACTCTTCTTATCTTTTTTAATGTCTATTACTCTGTTCCAATCTCCCATAAGCAAAATAGATCTATAGTCCCGTTGCAATATTTTGGAATATAATAATTTATAAAAGATTTCTTGTTGTTGGTTGGGAGCATAAATTCCAATCACCAAAGTTGGACCATTTTGTGTATTTAGTTCAATTGCCAAATATCTTCCACAATCATCTGCCTCTATAATTTTGGCTGACAGTCTTTTATTTACATAAATCACAACACCATTCTTTTTCTCTGAGTCTGATGCTATAAATTGTACACCTAATTTAGAATTTGTCAAATATTTTTGGTCTTGTAATCTAATATGAGTTTCTTGCAAGCAAATAACATCATTATTAAATTGTTTCAAATAGTGAAATATTTTCCTTCTTTTCTGTGGTGATTTTAGTCCATTCATGTTCCAAGATAAAAGTTTAATTGTCATTTGTGGACTCTTGAAGCGTTAAGAGCATTTGCTGAAGTTGTTGTTCCAAAGTGGTAGTCTTCGGCCTGGCTCCTCCCATAGCTCCAGATTTCTGTGATTTACTATTGACTCTGTTCTTATCTTGTGGTGGCAAAGACCTCTGCTGCTGTTGTTTCTCCTGAAGTTGCTTAAAAGCTGCTCTGGTTATACATTGATCTTTCAGTTCGTGCAATTTCAGCTCGAGGTCCAATGCTACCTGTCTTGTATTCTTAGGTGATCCATTTGTAGCTTCCAGAGGGAAATCTATCAATGGTTCATCCAGAAACCCCCCTCCTGTTGCTCCTTGAATTTCCGCCACCTCTGCATATGTTTGCTTCCGCTGTTCTTCAAACTCTTGTTCAAATTCCTTCTCTTTATCACCCTCCTCTACACATAACAATGAAGATGTGTGTGGAGATGCTGTACCAGTTTTTAGAATATTGAAATAAAATTCTTCAACTTTTGAAACAGTGTTTAACCAATATCTCTCTCCTTGATACCTCAATATTATGCCAACTGGAGCATCCCATCTAAATTGAATTTGCTGTTTCTTCAACTCATTCACCAGGAATCCAAAATCTTTTCTATCTCTTAACATCTTTGGTGGCAGCTCCTTGTAGATCCCAATCTCCTTTCCATCCACTTGGACAGCAGAAACAAAAGACTTTTGCAAGATATCATTTCTTATTCTTCTATCTGTAAAATAGATCACCACATCTCTAGGCAGTTGTCTTTGCCACCCGAGAATTCACTCTGTAAGCCTTATCAATCTTACTTAGGGTTAATCTTTAACATCACAGCCAGGACCTCAGCACAAACTGTTCTCAGATCCTCTCTGTTATTTTCTTTTATTCCTCTCAATCTTACAGCAAACTCCATAAATCTAAATTGCATCATGGTCAGTTCATTTTCAATTCTTTGAGTTTTATTATCCACATTAGTGATCTTATTATCAGTTTCCCTTATTTTAGATTCCAGTTCTGAGCTGAGTTCTCCCACTTTTTTGTCAATCTGAACAACCATTTTTGACAAGCCAGTCACTACTGTCAGTATATCTTGTTTTATTTTGTCATACTTTTCTTGAACTACCTCTTTAATCTCCTGTTGAGACTTTTCAAATTTTTGGTCCATGGTTTGTTTGATTCTTCAGAGCCACAGCAATAAATTCCTTCAGATCTTTAAATCCAGTCTCCTGTTCTTGGCTCTGAGTCTGCAAGCTTGATGAATGCACTTTTTGTTGGTGAGTAGGAGAACCCCCACCTGCGCCTTTAGGAGCTGACTTTGTCTGTTTTGAAGCCATACTGTTATGCAATCTTATCCTTTCTAGAAAGGAAGTTTCCCCCCCCTTTCCACCACCACAAAATCTTTTCAAAAACTTCCCCAGCTTTAATCAAGCCTCTAAGAGAGAAGGAACAGATGAAAGTCTCTTTAAAAAACTTTTTCCTTTTCTTCTGACAAGTACTGTTACTTTAATTGCTTTGTAACACATTAGAACGCACAGGCATAATCACTTTCGTTTTCAGCTTTCTTCTGTCTGCTGAAGCCAAACACCATTTTAAACTCACTTTCACTCTTTCTCTTTCTAAATATAATAACAAGGCTAGTACAAATACTTGCAGTTTTTTTAGTTTGCAGTCCAGATTTCACCCTGTTTCTTTTTAAAAACTTGCTTAAACTTGGTGCTTAAGTTGGTCGCGTCATCTAGTTCTGCAATATGCAGAGTTGTCCTGGAGCCCGGAGCCTCGGCAAGCTATTTAGGGAGCCTCTCCTGCTTCCTCCCCAGAACGAGTCCAGGGTTTCGCAGGGGCTCTACCTGCACTTGCCGGCTCTGCTCTCATTTACTTCCCAAACGAGAGTTTTTCAAGCCGCCTCTCAGCTGCAGGGGCGACTTTTTACGGGCGGCGGGGCTGGCGGTCATAAAAGACCGTCTACGATGACGGTGGCGCCAACCGGAAGTCCCTCCGATGAATGGTTTTTGAACCATAAATCCAGCTGTCTGATGAAAGAAGACTTGGCTTGGGTGGGAGGGAAGTTGTATGTTCCAGCCAGCCAAAGATTATGCTTAATGGTAAGGTGCCACAACTCCAAATTAGCTGGACATTTTGGGTTTGTGAAAACTTTACACCAGATTAAAAGACAATTTTGGTGGCTATCACTAAAAAAGGACATAAAAAGCTATGTAGCTAGCTGCCCCATTTGTGCAGCAGCAAAAAGACGTCAGGGGAAATCCCCAGGTCTATTGCAGAAGGAAGCTGAACCTTCAGCACCATGGAGAGTGATTGCTATGGATTTCATCATAGAATTGCCAAACAGTGAGGGAAATACTGTTATTTGGGTGATGACAGACCTGTTTTCAATACCTTGCCAAAAGATCCCAACTGTTAAAAGTTTAGCCTTAAATTATTCCTAATACACATTTATTGACTTAATGGAGCTGCACAAAGGATCATCTCGGACAGAGGGGTTCAATTCACCTCCAAATTTTGGAGGGCATTTTTGGACTTACTTAGTACTGGCCAGGGGTTGAGCTCATCCCATCACCCATCTATTAATGGAAGTTCTGAAATTTTGAACTCAGTGCTAGAACAATATTTAAGATGTTTTATTAATTTTCAACAGGATAACTGCACTGAACTTTTGCCTTTTGCTGAAGTTGCGTTTGATAATGCTGTACATTCAAGCACTGGTTTTACCCCTTTTAGAGTAGCGACAGGCCAGGATTTCAGTCCCATGCCTGAACTACCCACAGAGGAACCCCCCATTCCCTCACTTAAGGAGTGGATGGATAATTTGCAAAACACATGGCCAGTGGTTAGATTAGCCTTAAAGGAAGCTAGAGAGGCTTTTAAAATTCAAGCTGATAAGAAAAGGATAAAACCCAAACCTTTTCATGTAGGAGACAGAGTATACTTATGTACAAAATTCCTGAAATTATTACAACCATCGAAGAAACTAGGGCCAAAGTTCATTGGACCTTTCCCCATCACTAGAGTCATCAATCCAGTAGCAGTTGAACTACTCCTTCCAAAGACACTCAGGCAAGTCCACCCAGTATTCCATATTAGTTTACTCAAGCAAGAAGTAATCTTATCCCTCAGATCACCTGCATCTACACCACCTGTTCCCATCATGATTGAAGGTGATCAACACTTTGAAATCAAGGAAATCCTTGACTCTAGGACCCACAGAGGGAAAATCCAATACTTAGTTGCTTGGAAACATTTACCATCAGCACACAACGAATAGGTCGCTAAACACGTTAGGGCTCCAACCTTACTGAGAAAATTTAACTTCCAATACCCTAACAAATCTTGTTAATATACTATCATGAAATTTTGTTTATATTTGTTTTTTTTACAGGTGGACCCTTTCATTTTCTAAGGGGGGTAGCATGTCAGATCCCTAAGGGTGATACTGCCAATCAATTGGGAGAAGGGGGAGGCTTGGATTCGATTTAATAGCATTGCCTGTGACAACAGATATTTTACAACCTATATCCTGACGCTAAAGAGCCCTGAGATCCTCTTAATGTGGAGGAATGTTTATGACAGTCATGTGGGTTGTTTCACTTTAAAGGATAACCTTGTGAATACATGTTTGTTCAGGTTCTCAGGGAAACTAGTAAAGAAAACATCTTCACACTTGTGTATTGGCTAAAATCTGCATTCTGACTTAAAGGGAGGGGTCTCTACTGGTTTAATCCTACTTGTCTTGCCTCAGGGTATTCAGATCTTGCTTTAACTGGGTTGCTATCACTTCTGCTTAATAAAAGGTTCCTTTTGAACGACCATGTTTCAAGAGTTTTTACTTTCTTAAGTTGGAAGGAGAGGCAATCATTACATGATGTTATTTCTGTAGGGCATCTTGATTTAGTTTTAACTGTTTCCCTGTTTGATGGTAAGCATGGCACATTTGTCCAGTCCAGACTCCATTGCAATATCTTGTCTGTATATATGGACAGTGTTGAGCAGTGATTCTATTTCAGATGGTGTTTTTTCCATACAGCTTCAGATCACCAACACGATGGCAAATTTCTCTTCCAGCTTGCTGGTTCAGGCATTGGGAGCTTGAGGGGTAGATTGTGCATCCTGAAGTCCATCTGCTGCTCCTCCAAGCCCAGCTCTGGCAACATCTGACCATCGGGCAATTTTCTTCCAGCACTCGTGCAAGAAACCCTGGAGCTTAGTGGCAGCATATTGCATGCTTTTCACTCCAAGCAGCCTGGGCTGGAAAATGCATGGCTGGGGCAGAGCGGTCCTCCTTAACAAGCTCCAGATGAACAGTTGCTGCTGCTCCAAGTCTGGGTTCCCCACATGAATGCTGGAAGTCTTGTACTTCTTCCCCGCCCAGTCTGCCCGCGCTCCCCTCTTGCTGCAGGCACCAATTCCCCCAGTGCCCCACATGCACGAAACCCCTCAAAATTTTTAAGAATTAGAGCCGCAGGGAGGCAAGGTGCACTGAGGCCACCTGTGGGCTTGTTAAGGCATGCAATATGCTAAGCTCCAGGGTTCCTCGCATGAGCGCTGGAAGAAAGGGAGTCCGATTGTGAGGGCAGGTTTTTCCAAGGCTGGTCCTAGAGGGAGACAGAGATCAGTGTGCCTTGCCTCCCTGTGGCTGTAATTCTTAAAAATTGGGGGGGGGGGGTTGTGCATGTGGAGCACGGGAGGAATTGGTGCCTGCAGTGAGAGGGGAGCACGGGTTGTCTGGCACCTCATTTTAAAAGGGATTTTGTAGGAGAAGAGCAGGCAGAGCTGAGGAGTTGGACTTAAACATGTCATTAGCTTAGAGTCCTTATGTTGCCACAAATGATTCAAGTCCCTTTGAATTCTGTTGACCTTTATCTAGCACCAATTTACTGCTGACCATTAGTTGACTAGATTCTTGCATACAGGCTTGAAATAATAAATCTTATGTGCTGCAGTTTAATGTATCATCACAATCCTTTGCGCTTGATAGATATGGATATGTCATCAGGATGTTAACTGGTGAAACCAAGTCCTTTGAGGAATGGTTGAGTGTTGTTGATATACACTAAATCAGTTTCAAGATCTGTTTTTTCCTAGCTGGAGAGAGAGAGAAAGAGAGGGAAGAAGGGAGAGAAATGTGTGCTTCCTGTGATCTGGATAAAAGGCCCGACTGGAAATGTGCTTGATGCCAAATGAAATTAAAATCATCTGTTGTAACTTCCCAACACCCCAGTCTACTTTCTTGACAGCAGCAACATAGGCTAGGCAAAGGTGATTGAAGTCTTCCAGCCGGTGTCTCTGCCTCAGCCTCTTGGGTTGCTAATCCAGCAATATCAACACTGTCCCAGAATGCAACCAGTTTTATTTCTGACCTCTAGACCATCATCCATTCCATTTCATTCTGTGTCATTTGTAAATTTAAGGTAGGGTTCTCTCCTCCAGATGTCTAAATCTCTGGCTGATGTGGAAGTCATGACCACCCTGGCTTTCAAGCCTGTGGTGCTTCATTTTAACTGCCAGCCTATCCAAACCTTAAGCAGCTTGCTTTTCCCATGTGCTCAGGACTCCTTTTTTTAAAAAAAGATTTTTGTAGACAAGCAAGATAGCCAAGTGGTGCTAATCTCTTAAAGGTGGAAAAGGAGCATCATCTTCTTCACCATCTTTTATCCCATTTCCCCAGAGAAGCTTACACAGAATTTCACTCTCTGACAATGCCAAAGGCCCAGGGGTGAAATGCTCTTAGTTCAGACCAGATTGGGCAATCCTGTAGTGATCATTGCAGTTGGTTCGGTGATTCGGTAGCGATAGCAGAACAAAGCTCCGCCCACCCACCCAGGTTTCATTACTTCCTGTTTTTTGCCTTCTGCGCAAGCATTTCCGAACCGGTAAGGAAATAGATTTCACCCCTGCAATGGCCTTTTTGGAAAGAAGGCATAACAGACGGCCAACTATACTCTTTACGCATTCAAGATAGCTCATGGTTGGAAGACTATCACATTGCAAGGAATATCAGGAAGCTAGATTTTTATGGAGTTGTTAACCCTGAATCTGCCTAAAAAATAATCTATTTCACGCTGACTGATGCAACAAAACAAATGGCAATGATTCCAAGGAAGACACAAACACAGATGCTCTTGGGTGCAAGGGGATGAATGAAGCTGATGCGAACTGCTGCAATTTTAAATGGATTTTTGCTAAAACCTAGGGCTGCAAATAAATGTACTGATTATTAAAGAACTGAAGAAAAAATCTATATGGTATAAATATTTATATAGAATTACTTAATCATTGAGCATTAAATTTGGACCACATATCAATATAATGGTGTCCACTTTTTAAATCACAATGTC
This sequence comes from Masticophis lateralis, assembly GCA_030761175.1. Taxonomy (NCBI): domain Eukaryota; kingdom Metazoa; phylum Chordata; class Lepidosauria; order Squamata; family Colubridae; genus Masticophis; species Masticophis lateralis. Next base: position 24,426,655 of record JAUDYJ010000012.1, on the reverse strand, counting down.
TTCAAAAATATATAATATATTCATATCCTGGATTTATTTTTTTAAAAAAACAGGAGAATAACATTTTTTCCTGTTCTACAGCATTACCTTCTTTGCTGCAAAACTGGAAAAAGCCAAAACTTTTCATAAAATGACAAATTCTGACATATATTAAGAATGTAAATTTCTTATGTCATTAGCATAGTCATAGGAACTCTAATATCTTCCCTTTAAAAATTATTGAGGTGTCCTTCTGAAATAATATTTTCTTAGGAATTAATTTCATTTTTAAATCATAAGAAATATATTTCACGTTTTAATATCTTGACCCACTGATTTTCCAAAATATTCCAATTCTTTCTTTCACAGGTCAATTGTAATATAATAATAACTTCATTTCAATTTTTAACACTTCATAAAAATGAATTTTTACTTTCTATTCAACCACAGTTTCTCTTTAAAAAAAATCTAAAAGTGAAAATGCCAAAGCATCCAGGATACAATACTTAGTTGCCAATTCCAAATACGTATTGACATGTCAAACTCAAAAGGCAACCTCCTAAAATCTTTAAAACAGTGATTAAAATCCACCATTTTAAAGTAGGAATCCTGGGGATTCGATCGGAAGCGTCATAGCGAGACAGTTGGGGAATTAGCAGCCTCTGATGAGCTCCGTGAAAACCCTGACTAACAAACTGCTGCCGAGGGGTCTTCAGACCGGAACCATCCTGTAGGGATGGGGAAGAAGGAGAGGCCCCTCAGAAGACCAAGAGGAACAGGCAAGTTCCTCGAAGGTCAGAGGAAACTCTCTATGACTCGGCAGCAGGGGACAGCAGCTATTGACCACTTGGAGGCTTCAACTGGTGCAGAATGCGGCTGTGCGGGTAGCGATGGGAGTGCCCCGACATTCTCATGTTACACCCCTCCTGCGGGACCTGCATTGGCTACCAGTTGCCCTCCGAATGAGATTCAAGGTGCTGTTAATCACCTATAAAGGCCTAAATGGCTTAGGCTCAGGATATTTGGTGGATCATCTGCAGACAGCGACAGCTCCCCATTGCCCAGTGTATTCCCAGAGGGAGGGCATTTTCGGGGTGCTGTCGGCCAGACAATGTCGACTGGCGACCCCTAGGGAGCGGGCCTTCTCTGTGGGCATACCTACCCTATGAAATCAGCTCCCCCGGGGCTCCGGGTGGCCCCTGACCTTCGCTCTTACCGCCGTGGCCTTAAAACCTGGCCAGCTTGGACTGAAGGGGTTTTAGAGGGGATTTTAATGTTTTTTATAGTTTTATTGGGTATTTTTACAAAAATTTAATCTTGTGTGTTTTATTGTTGTGAGCTGCCCTGAGTCCTTTCGGAGATAGGGTGGCATATAAGTCCAAATAATCATCATCTTCATCATCATCATCATCCTTGCTATTTTGAGATATAATAATACATCAATTTCTCATGTGATTTGGGATCAATTTGCAACCGCTTACTTATTAATAATGAAGGATATATAACATTTTCAACCGATTTGCTTTATTTATTTGCTTTACTCTTGAGCAAACACACATAAGCTTAATATTTGCAAGTGTCTTACACAAAATTATGGTGCAACTATCTCAGGAATATTACATATAATTCTGGTCATATGCTTGAAGAACCCGCCTAGGGGAAGGTCAATTTTGAAAATGAATATTAAATCAACAATTCACAGTCTAACTTGATCTGGGCAGACCAAAGGTGATCAGCATTCAATTGCTCAGCAGAATTGGAGTGTTTTTAAGAGGCTTGCCCAATGTGAAAGTCGACAAACATCTCTTTAACCAGGGCCCAGAAACAAGCCATTGATGCGCAGTCAAGTGACTGCAGCCAAAACTGCTGGATCTGCCTTCTGGGGGCTGACAGGCAAACTACTATATTTTGGAATGCATTACAGAAGTCTAGGAGCAAGTGGGGACTCCATGCAAGCCGGCCAATTTATGGAGACTTCTGCCTTTGCTGGTATCTGTCCTGTGCTGGTATCAGTATCTTATTCACAATGCTTATTGGAATGTCAAAAGATGAAGAAATGGACTCTGACCTTTGACCTCTGATGAAAAGTGGGCAAGATGACATGTGACAAAGAGTTTGAGCTGCTTATTCAGGTCACAGAATTGAAGGTCAATGTCCCATGAGCGAAGACCTGTTGAAAGACAGAAAATAAGTCAAAGTCACTATGGCAATTATTAGTTTGTTTGAGCAAATGACTTTGAACAGCTCACAATCAGAGGAATACAATTGGACTTATGTAGAAAAAGAGTGACACCCCCTTTTTCTTTTTCGCATGTGGTTGCCTTCCAAGCTGTCAGGAGTTGCTCAGAATATAGGCCCCTTCCTGCAGGATTATTCTCAACCAATCTTCCCTCAGCAAGATGTGGGTCTTGGTCATGTACAGAGTCAGATTACCCCAGCCCCTCTTTGGGGTTATTTTGCATGTGCTTACCTGCCTCAGCAGCCTCTGAGGAATCCTGGAGTAAGCCTTGAAACCAAAGGCTGTTTTGCTGCATGAAAAATCAGTAACTGAGAAACTGAGAAAGTGACTAGTCAAGAATATTGTGCTTAGTTTAGCTTTTGTTTCTCTGGCCTTAGCTTCCAATTTCTCTGTATGAGCTAGTGAATTCTGCACAATTCCATCTGCTTTTAAGGCTGAGTATTTGGGGGCTTTGATCTGTAATTGGCTGCATTTTGAATCATGAGAACATTGAATTATATTGTAATATTTAAAGTTTAAAATGTTCAAAACCTAATTCTGCACAATTCAAGCAGCTAAAATGTAGATGAAGAGTGCTGTGTTACACAAATTGGCATTAAAAGCCAGCAAACTCTACTTGTGCCAATGCACTGATGATATGAGTCATTTGGTGAGAACACAAGAAGAAAACCAAGGTAGGTGAAGACTTAAGATCCCAGCATTGTTTATAATTTTGTGGAAATGTATGTCATTTGATTGATGACAGTAATCATGGGTTAAGCCTGTTAAGGCAGCCGGAACGAAATAACAATGCCCTCCCAAATATGTGTTATCCATAAATGCCACTTAAATAAAACTGATAATTTTAGATCAGAACTCTATAGTGCATTTTTTGTTGTTCTACAAGAAACCATGATTATCAACTCTGATAGCTAGTGTCCTCCCTAACTACAATTGAATCTATGGTGACAGTTAAATGTCACACTCAACTGTGGTTGATTGAAAATAGGTCAGGATGAAAATTGGATTTTTCAGTTTCTTGGCAGAAAGATGTATTCTTCAAAGGAAGATGGACAGTTCTTCCCTGTTGCCTGGGTTGTTCCTTGGGCCTGCCTGCTCAGGATTATGGCCTAGTTGGTGGTTGTGGGCTTTTGCCCAAAGCCACAGCTTTCTCTCCAGCAGAAGCGGCAGTAATGTTCTCTTCTTTCCTTCAATACCTGCTGTTCCAACTCTTTCTTTTTCCTCTACTGATCTGTCTCAGATGGTCTGAACAACTTCCTCAAGCCATTACCCCCCTCCACCTGACTGGGGGCTCTTTGGCCATTTATTGGTCTGCTAGGAAACTATTTCTTACACAGTCTTTGGAATGAAGCTTCCTCCCTTGTGGCTTCTGCTGCAGTAATGCTGGTCTGGCAATGGATCGGTACCCAGGGCAAAGCCCTGTTGGAGATATTCATAGGGAGGCTGGGCAGCCATCAGTCAAAGATGCTTCTGTCTTGATACCTGCCCTGAGCGGGGAGGAGGGAAAGGGGGGCCTAGGTAGCCCCTTTCCAGAGTGGGAGTCTGAGGCAGCTTCCCATTGTGTCTCCTGGCAAACATCTGACAGTAGCAACATCAGTATGCAAAAAAGGACGACTGTTCCGTTATTTTGGTATTTCTGTATCCAACATTGTCTCTGTCTTTCTATGCTGACCTGAATTAAACTGGTCAAATTAATTGATAGGTCATAAAGGAAATTCAGTAAAAGAAATATAATTTCTCCTTGAAAACAAACCAAATCACAGAAACCATGAATTCACTGTGGTGGGGATTCTGCAATCTTGTTCCCATATATGCAGAGGGCCAGCAGCAGCCTCACTGCCCTCATCCGCAGGAGGGCATTTTCAAAAGCAGGGGGCTGATACATGGAAAAGTCCTTCCGGTAGGGAGTCATCCCATGTCTCTGGGTAGACTGTGTTCAGTTCCATGGGCCATCAGGAGGCAGGTACCATGTGACAATTTGGGACTCAAAAGAGTGGATAGCCAGATGTTATTTTAGGGGGGCCCAATCTGGGAGGGAACTCACAGATGACTTCGGTCACTTTAGATGGTGAGGTATCTGGTGCTTTAGCTTCAGAGGTTATCCAGACTCTCAGAGAAGTATCCAATCTCTCCATTAAGTTCTCGGGGCAGAGATATATGGACGTTACATTATATTACGCCCCAAATATGAGTTTCACATGGATATACTATACTTCCAGACAGGGGTGAAATGCTCCCGATTCGGACCGGATCAGGCGATCCGGTAGTGATGGTGGCAGGTAGTTTGGAGAGCTGGTAGCAAAAAATCCCTGCCCCCCCGCTCATGCCCCTCCAATTGCCTGGTCGCCTGCTTGCCCACTTGGCTGTTTGTCACTTCTTTCCGGCTCGCTCGCTCACTTTTCCCGCCACTCAGTGCTTTCGGCCCACACACCCCACCTCCAGCCAATACAAGTTCCCCTTTCTATGCATACCAGCTACTTTACTCAGAAGTTTGCCTGGCTGCTCAGACATCGCCTCACCTTACTCGGACGCCTCGCTGACTGCTGCTTGCTCAAAAAGGTAAGCATTGCCGGTTGCAGCCTAGCATGCCACCCCCCCAATCCCTCGGCTCATGTAGTTTGCGCAGCCGTCAGGGATCATTTGCAGACCTCGTGCTACTCCTCTGGTTCCCGGGTCCCCATGCTTGCCTGCCTGGCCTGGCAAAGCTGCCTAACTAACCACCCACCTTCCCCGCCATCCTCCAGCTTGCTTACCTTCGCTCTTCGGATCGAATCCTGAGCCGCTGGTCACAACGCTTGCCTTGCTTCGCTTGCAGCAATCCTGCAAACATCTGAATCTCCCTGCCTACAATCAATCAAATCGGTGAGCAACTCTATCTGCCTGCCTGCCTGCCTTGTCCCTTCAATTGGGTTAAGTAACAGAGGTTTTTTTTCCCCTTTGGGAGCTTAAAATAATAGTTAATTGGGTTTTTTTTTAGGAATTTCTTTTAAGCCATAGCCATTTAAAGTATAGGAAGTTTTATATTTAGCTGCTTTTATCTAAAAATAAAAATAAAATAATAAAATAAAATAAAATATTTGTGCAGCTTTCTGAGACTTGATGTGTTTCTGTAGTGTTTCACTCTAACCACCCAAACACACAGGATCTCACAAAGCTGTATGTGGCATTTTCTATGGAAAAAGTGTGAAAGTTGGTTTTGGGGCTTTTTGAGGCTGTGTGAGGTTCCTGCTTGTTGCAGGGGCCATTTTGGGTCAAGGACAGCTGCTTTTACATTGTGAGTGAGCCAGTTGTATTGTGTGTGTGTAAAGTATGAAAGTTGGTTTTTGGGCTTTTTGAGGCCTTTTCTGTGCTTTTACATTGTGCATCATCAGCTCCTTTTTTTCTTTTTGCAATAGCTGCCGCCTTTAACAGGAAGGATGAAAAGGCAACAGACTTTGATGGGTTTCTTGGCCAAGAAACCAAAACTTGAACAACTACCAGCAGAAGTGGAACAAAAACCATCCCCTGCGCCACAAGCATCACCATCTGAAACTGGAGAAAGCAGCAAATCAAGTATAGAGTCACCTGCTGCACCTGAAACCGGAAGCATTCTTCCAGACTGCTGGACCATGCAACAGTACAGCTACTTCCAAGAGAAGTATGACGGGTTCATACTTTCAAACAAGAAACTGGGTTGTACATACTGTGCGAAACATGGCTTCACAATGGAGAACAGTATTTATGTGTCCAAAGAGTGGAAGCTTTTCAAGATTGAGCCGGCTGGAAAAAACAAGGAAGTGCACCAATTGTCTCTTCAGAAGAAAATGAGAGAACATTTTGTATCGAAATCACACACGATTTGTAGAGACAATGTAAAACAAGCTGAGCAGGAAGCCTGGTCAGCAATGGACAAAATTTCTGAAAGGCAATTTGGCACCATTTCTAAAATGTTCAAAACTGTTTACAGCCTGGCAAAAGCATGCAGACCAATTTAAAGCATAGAGAAATTGATAGAATTACAAACTGAAAATGGAGATCTGGGAGTAGGATTGCATTCAAGGCCAACAGTTGTGAAAATAGTTGAGTGCATTCCAAACGAAATTAAAACCCAAATGTTTTCCAGCATCATTGCACAGAATCTGAAAATATGCCTGATCATTGATGAAGCCTCAACAGTATCTTGCAAACCAGTTCTGATAGTTTTCTTAAAAGTTGAGGACTCAGAGGATCCACCAACTATTTTTGTCGAGCTTGTTGAATTGAAGAAACAAGATGTGAGACAATACGTTCTGCAGTTTTTGAAAGTTTACATAAGGTTGGTGTCAGGTATGCTTCCTTCAGTATCCAGGAAAGGAGGACCCAGACTCCATTAGATAGGTTAACTGGTACTTTTACTAGATATGAATTGAACGCAACCATAGAAAGCAGGATTCTGAAGTAAAACACGCGAAAGTTACAATTAGAAAGCATCCCCCTCCCTTGTGCACCATAAATCATCCAATCCACAGGTCTTCCAGAGGTCAGGTGGGAGCAGACATCTGGCCATGTCAGCATCCAGGAATGCAATGTCCGTTGGACTGATAACAGCTTAAGGAAAGGTTTCATTTCTCAGAAAGTTTCTAGAAAGCCCGCGTGAGCATAAACCCCCCTCCCTCCGTTTCTATGACAACCGAAGCGGCAAAGCAAAACTAGCGAGGTTGACATTCGGCCCCCCTTCAGAAGAGACAGCTTCTAATCCTAAAATAGAGAAAAGAAGAGGTAATATCACAACAATTAATACTCATCATGATTCAAGGTTTATCAGGGTATTTGGTGTGGAACAGCTGCACTTTTCTAGGTGCCCTAACATCACGTTTATTCACCCACTCAGCTTGTGATAATGGGAAGTGCTTCCAGGCTAAGAGATACTGTACTTTCCCATGATGTTTTCTAGAGTCCAAAATCTCTTTTACTTCAAAGTGTTGTTCCCCTTCAATGAGGATGGGGACAGGAGGAGGTTCCTTGGACGGACGTAGAGACGATGATTGTTCCAGTTTCAGTAAACTAACATGAAACACTGGATGAATTCGTCGCAAGTTCTTGGGTAAATCTAATTCAACCGTGACTGGGTTAATGATCCGAGTAACAGGGAAAGGGCCCACATACTTAGGACCAAGCTTTTTTGATTTCTGCGGAGTTTGTAAATACTTGGTAGACAGATAAACCATGTCCCCCACTTGATAAGCATGTGCAGGGCATCTCCTTTTGTCGGCTTGGGTTTTATGGGCTTGGTGAGCATCATTTAACGCTTTACGAGTCACTGCCCAAGTCGCTCGTAGCTGATCGATCCACTCAATCAGAGAAGGGTTTTGTGGTTCATCATGAGGTAACTCTGGGATTGGCACAAACTCTTGCCCAGAAGCCACCTTGAAAGGAGTGAAACCTGTGCTGCTATGTACGGAATTATTATATGCCACTTCTGCGAAAGGCAGTAATTCCACCCAGTTGTCTTGTTGGTAGTTTATATAACATCTTAAATATTGTTCTAGCACACCATTGGTTCTTTCACAGGCCCCATTGGTCTGGGGGTGGTGGGCGGAGCTTAGTCCTTGGGCGGAGCCTATCAACATTAGGAACTCTTTCCAAAAGCTGGAGGTGAACTGTACTCCCCTGTCTGAAATTATACGTTTTGGTGCTCTATGTAGTCTATATACATGTTGAATGAACATCTTAGCAAGGGTTTTTGCTGATGGGATCTTAGTGCATGGGATAAAATGCACCTGTTTGGAAAATAGATCAGTTACTACCCATATAACTGTGCAACCCCCACTCTCGGGAAGGTCTACAATGAAGTCCATGGATATCTCTTTCCAAGGAGCAGTGGGCCTGGCCACACTTTGGAGAAGACCAGGTGCCTTCCCGGGAGGTCTCTTAGCTGAGGCACACACTGGACAGCTCGCGACATATGCCTCTGTGTCCTTTTTGAGCGCGGGCCACCAAAACTGTCTTTTGACGAGATGTAAGGTTTTGACAAATCCGAAGTGTCCCGCCACCTTGGAGTCATGGGCGTGTTGCAAAACAGTTACTCGTAAATTAGCTGGGACATACAATTTGGCTCCAACCCAAGCTAGTCCATCACGAAGTGTACATTCGTTTGAGTGGGCTTGGAACCACTCATCGGTTTTTAAAGTCTCTTTTAGTTGCTGGAGCAACTCACCCGACAGACTTGGGTCACGTTTCGATTGTGCTCGGGTAGTCACTGGTGCCGCCAGTTGGGCTGACGGGACAATTGGACGGACAACTTCCTCCCTGGTGCTGTTGTATTGAGGCAATCTGGACAAAGCATCTGCCATGAAATTCTTCCCGCCAGGAAGGTAGCGCAAAGTGAAGTTAAAACGGTTGAAATGTTGGGCCCAGCGCACTTGTTTTGGCGACAGCTTACGTGGGGTTTTCAAAGCCTCGAGATTTTTATGATCAGTCCAAACTTCAAAAGGATGTTTAGCTCCTTCGAGAAAGTGTCTCCAGGTTAGAAGTGCCCAACGTACGGCGAAAGCCTCCTTTTCCCATATGGCCCATCTCCTTTCGGTTTCGGATAGTTTCCGGGATGTGTAGGCACAAGGCTGTAATTTTCCATCCGCATTCTTTTGCAGAAGTACGGCCCCTACTGCAACATCACTGGCATCTGCCTGTACCACGAAAGGTTCGTCCATATCTGGGTGTTTAAGAACTGGTTCAGCAGCAAATAGCCGTTTCAGTTTTTCGAATGCTGCCTGACAGTCCATAGTCCATTCAAGAGGTTTGGAGGGTTTTGGTTTTTCTTCACCCTTGGTTTTCAGGAGATTAGTTATTGGCAATGCGATTTTGGCAAACGAGGGGATGAACTGTCGATAAAAGTTAGCAAATCCCAAAAAACTCTGTAACTGCTTGCGGGTGCGTGGCGCTGTCCATTCTAACACCGCCTGAACCTTTGCAGGGTCCATTTCTATTCCCTCCGGGGAGATGCGATAGCCAAGATAGTCAATTTTGGTTTGGTGGAACTCACATTTAGAAAGCTTTGCATACAGTTCAGCAGCCCTAAGTTTTTTCAGGACGGTGCGTACTAATCTCACATGGTCGGCCATGTTGTCAGAGTAGATAAGAATGTCATCCAAATAAACGAGCACCCCCTTATACAAATGCTCATGCAAAATTTCATTGATTAATTGCATGAATACTGCAGGAGCCCCTTGTAGTCCAAATGGGAGTACTCGGAACTGGAAACACCCCAGCGGACAGTTAAATGCAGTTTTCCATTCATCCCCTTCCTTGATGCGCACCCTGTAATAAGCCTCCCGTAAATCCAATTTGGTAAAAATCTTCCCCTTCCCTAAGTGAGCCAACATGTCCTTCATGAGGGGTAAGGGGTAGACGTTTTCCACGCAAATCGCGTTTAGGTTCCTATAGTCAACTACCAGACGAAAGGAACCATCTTTCTTTTCTCTGAATAAAACTGGTGCGGCCACTCGTGGTCTGGCTGGTTGGATGAAGCCCCGTTCTAGGTTTTTGTCAATAAAATTTCGTAGTTCCCCCAGTTCACGAGGGGTCATAGGATAAATCTTTGGCTTAGGGAGCTTCACTCCCGGGAGTATCTCAATAGCACAGTCTGTAGCCCTGTGGGGGGGCAGCACATCCGAGGCCTTCTCGCTAAAAACTTCACGGAGATCCCAATACTCTTTTGGAATTTTCTCCTCCCCCTCTATGTGGTCTATTGCCATCTCCGCTTCTTCAGGGCCCCCTCTGTCTTCAAGGGGGGGCTCCTTCCCTTCAGGTGGTGGCTTACTAGCACGAATGCGCAGAACCCCCGTTTTCCAGTTAATTCGTGGGTTCCATTTCCGTAGCCAGGGCAAGCCAAGAATGAGGGGTCGTTCCATGCTAGGGGCCACCACAAAACTGAGAGTCTCTACGTGGTCCCCTAATTTCATTTCAATGGGTTCCGTTATGGAACTAGTTGGGGCCCCGCCTGCCATCGACCCATCTAGCTGGCAGAATGCAATAGGCCTTTTCAGCTCCCTCAGTCCCAGGCCCATCTTTTCTACTACTTTCGGGCTGATAATGCACCTGGTGCACCCAGAGTCTAATAAGGCTGGCATCTGTGCATGGGCCCCTGTGGACGGTACTTTAAGTTCTATGGGGATGAGTAGGGGCCCCTCAGTGTGACTCACCAGATCATCGGAGTCGGTCTCGCTGTCGTCCGCGTGGGTCGGAGTTCTTTGGTCCAGGGAGCGAACTCTACGACTTCCCCCTCCAGCGCGACTTCACGAACTTTTGCGGGTGTTTTGTCCATCTTCTTTGGCGCTCTGCTGGCAGGTTTTGGCACTGGCCTGGAAGAGCACTCAGCGGCCCGGTGTCCTTCCATGCCGCACTTAAAACAAGTGAAAGGCTTCGGCTTGGGTTTGGTTTCCGGCCTTCCCCCAGCCATCTTTGGGGCTTCCTTGCGGTGGTAGGAGAATGAGGGTTCCCCGGCACGCCCCCTCCTTAGTCGGCTATGGCTTATCTCAATTTCTGCATCCTCAGCTGCTATGTACCAACTGTCCAGATCTTCGGGAACCCCCCGTGCTCTACAGTCGTGGTAGATTTCATCATTCAGCCCGTCTTTGAAACCTTCCAGCAAGGCTACCTCTGACCACCCTGTCATGTATGGCGCTAGCTCCCGAAATTCTTGGGTGTATTCCGCTACCGATCTCCGGCCTTGCTGGATACTTTTCATACGGAGCCTCGCCTTTCGCTCAGCTAGGTGGTCCTCGAAACGCCTCCTAAGGGCCACCATAAACTGGTTGTAATTCCGCAGCAGGGGGGAATTGTTATTGTGGAGTACCACCATCCACTCGGCTGCCACCCCCTCTAAAGCACTGGTGACACATCTCACTCGGGCTGCATCTGACAAATAGTCCTTGCCCCAGTCTTGCATGTGATTCCACACTTGGGTTAAGAAAAATCCCAAAGTTTTTGGGTTCCCATCATACTTTCCAGGAAGGGGGGGAATTTTAGGGTTTTTCCGCCTGTGGGGTGGGGCCTGTAAGGCTGGGGGCCCCTGGACTGCTGCATCCCTCATTTGACCACCCAATGCCTGGGATATATCTTCATCAGCTCTCTCTTCCTCTCCCCCATAAACTCCTTCCTCAGGATCTATTTTAGAGTCTTCTTCTTCCCCCCCCCCCCCCCCAGGGTATGCATAAGACTCACGGGCTTTTCGGTCTTCATCAATTTCACGAATGAGTTGAAGGGCTTGCTCCATTTTGAGGCGTTCCTTCTGCTCCTGCAGCCACACGCCTTCTCCTTTTCGGGGTCTGGAGGTTGTTACTCCACGGGGGGTCTTTCTCAGGTCCGGCAACCTTCCGACCCCTGTCGACCATCGGGCTGGCTCTTCCCTCGGTTCCTTCAGTTGTAAATTCTCCATCCATTTCGCAGCCTCTTCAGGTTGCTGGTATGAAGACATTGCTGAGTCATATGCTCCCATCTGTTCTGTATCACTTCCCTGATCAGACATTCTGTAAAGTTTTCAGCCCCCTCGGTGTGATCCGGGATGGCTGTGATGAGAATCCTGCTTATTGTCAGGTATGCTTCCTTCAGTATCCAGGAAAGGAGGACCCAGACTCCATTAGATAGGTTAACTGGTACTTTTACTAGATATGAATTGAACGCAACCATAGAAAGCAGGATTCTGAAGTAAAACGCGCGAAAGTTACAATTAGAAAGCATCCCCCTCCGTTGTGCACCATAAATCATCCAATCCACAGGTCTTCCAGAGGTCAGGTGGGAGCAGACGTCTGGCCATGTCAGCATCCAGGAATGCAATGTCCGTTGGACTGATAACAGCTTAAGGAAAGGTTTCGTTTCTCAGAAAGTTTCTAGAAAGCCCGCGTGAGCATAAACTCCCCTCCCTCCGTTTCTATGACAACCGAAGCGGCAAAGCAAAACTAGCGAGGTTGACAGTTGGATTTACCCGGGTCTACCTACAAAAAAACTTAATAGCGTTCTGCTCTGATGGTGCCAGCGTGATGCTTAGGAGAAAATCTAAAGTGAACACCAGAATAGCAAAAGAGTTTCCAAACATCATCATATGGCACTGCTTGAACCATCACCTCCAACTTGCTTTAGATGATGCCATAAAGGAAATAAAGCAAGTAAATCATTTTACAATTTGTATTGATAAGATATGCTCTATTTTCCAGCAGTTCAATAAAAACTGAATTGAACTGGATGAAATATCTTAAGACCTTGAAATTAACATCGTAAGGTTGAGTTTTTGGGCCAAGGTGGGCTGCCTGTAGTTTACGGGCAACCATAGCTGTATGGCGTGCTTATCCTGTGCTACACCAATATTTTCATGGGAATGCAAAATACTGAGGTATGACTGCCCGTCTGGAAAATAAACATTTCTTAAACGATTTGGCGTTGATGATAGACATTTTGGAGGAAATTTCACTTCTTTCAAATGCACTGCAAGCACACAATACGGACATAATAAAAGCTAAAAAACTGGTGAGAAGATCAATAAACGCATTTGAGCTGCTAACAAAGGGAAAGGGCCCATACAAAAGAAAAGTTGAAGGACTAATTACCTCAGAAACCTTCAGAAATATAAATTTCATAGAAAACTATTGATTTGTTGGTCTTCATGGAGAAAGACTTTTACAAAGTATCATCAAAAATTTGCAGAAACAACTGATGGACGTGAGCATTAAAAAACTGGGAACCAACTGCAAGACACCACAAATAAACTATAGTTTCTACAGTTTTTGGTGCCAGAGTACTGGGATTTTTGAGGAAATAGTCGTTCCATGGGCAGCAGCTGAAGAACAACTGCGCACATTTAGTGACATTTTCAACTACGACATTGACATCAACGACTATAGAGATTTTGTGGAGAATGTCTTAAAAGATTCGAAGAGGTATGCAATTCCTGACTATCAAAAAAGCAAAAGATATTGTCAGAACAATTGCAGTGAGTTCTGCAGAAGCGGAAAGGGTTTTTTTTGAAAATGAACGTGATATGTTCAGAGAGCAGAAGTCACCTAGCCGTTCCCAATCTAACCAACCTCATGACCATCAGTGTTACCAGACTACTTCTTCCAAAATGGGATCCTATTCCTGCAGTGAAAAAATGGTTCAGAGAACACCATCGCTCAGCCAATGATCCACGCATCAAGTGCAAGAAAAGTGGAAGTGAGGAGAGTACCACTGAAATAGCTATGTAGATACATCTCAATGCTAAAAACGACTAAGTTTTATGTATTTATGTACTTCTTTTATTGTTTTTTTATTGTTTTGTGTACTTCTGTTATTCTTATTTATGGATTAAATGGTTAAATTTGTATGTTATATCGCCTTGTAGGTCATTATTATCATTGGTGCAAGAAGCGACGTTGAAGGCAACACTTTTATTGCTCTTATGTAAGTATTTGTGTACCTCTTATTGTTTTGTGCACTTTGTTTATTATTTAAGAATTGATTGCATGAAATAATTGGTATATTTTCTTTTTGTAGGTCAAAAAAGGGCAAAGAAGTGATGTCGACTTGGCCATGCCCACTGGGTCACCTGACCACCAAGCTACGCCCACCAATTAAGCCACGCCCACAGAACCGGTAGCAAAAATTTTTAGATTTCACCCCTGCTCCCAGCCCTCCCTCCCTCGCTCCCTTCTTTCCCATTAATTCATTTTTATCCTGGTACCCTGTAAAGTGGGTTGGCCTAAGAGAATATTTCAGTTATACTGACTAGTAAGACTCAGGCATGATATGACTGATTTCATTCCATTTTGGACTCATCAGATACTGTATGGATGGCCAGATATTATTATATGGGTTTCAAATTTTCCCACACACCCCAAGAGGGTGCTGATGGAAGTCAGGTAAACTCCATGCAAAGGACATAACCCAATGCAACATCTGCACCTCTGCTCTGACAGCTCAAGGTCAGGAGGGCTGGAGGGAGACCCCTTTGGAAAACTTAATTTGGTTTTCCCTGTCAGGCACAGAGGATCATGATCATTGCTCAAGCCATACAGAAGAGTCTAGTCAACTAAAGTTCAATTCTAACCTGAGACCAGATAAGGGTCAATGGAATTCAAGTGAGACCGCTTGTGGGAGCATAACAACTCTACACTTAACTTCAGCTCTGTCTTTTTTTCCCCTACATTCTCACTGAGTTCTATTTTGAATTCTTATGTGTACCAGGAACTAAAAAGCCACTTTGGCACTACAATGGAAATGCTAAGCAAGCCGGGTCAATGACACCTCTCTTACACAACAAAAGTTATTTTGATAGCTGAGCTGCCAAGTGGAGAAACAGCCACCGACCACCACTTGCCCTGGAGCAGCAGAGCTTATAAGCCATGGAACACCTGAAAGAAAACATATAAAAAATACAAAAGAGAACTTGAAAGAGAATAAAAGAATATAATGCAGATGAATCCATGAATCCACTTGAGTTAGACTCTCCACTGGCTTTGACCAATCTTCCTTCCTTGGCCATTTCTTTGGCTGGTTCTTTGATTCCTTCCAGGGTTGTTTTTGGCTTTCTAGCTTCCTCTTTTGCAGTCCTTTAAATTCCTTTATTTCCTCCCAGCTTTGTCCACAAAATCTAGGTTTCTGAATGTGTTTCTAACCATAATTGTCTGTTCTTCTGCAGTGGGTTCAAGATTATATTTCACAGGGACTAGATTATTTCTGGGGTATAGTTTGGTGAGTGATGTTGCTTTGCTATTCAGCAGAGAGCTTCGCCATCTATTGCTGCATAAAATATTTTATTACAGCCTTACTCAGATGCAGAGCTGTTATTTGAATTGTTGAAATAATGTGTTAATAATGTATAGTTCATTTTCTGTACAAATTGTGGGTTCTCAGTCCAAATTTCCTATTTTGTTTCAGTACAGTTCCTTTCCAACTTTTGCATTAAATTTGCCAAAATTATTAGAACGTTCTTTATGGTGTTGCCTATTACTTTTGATACACAGAATGTATCAACCAGTTCTTCAGTGGTTGATTTGATTATGTGCTATCAAGTCGGTATCAGTTTTTAACAACCATACAGATAGTTCTTCATTCATTCCTGCCAGGATGAGGCAGCATAGCAGGATTTTTGTCTGCGTGTTTATTTATTTAGAAAGCTTATATGGCTCAAAATAATATTGTGTACATTGATGAAGCTTCTCAGTCATCCAGGTAGAGTTGTCTGGAAGCTGAGTCATGGGAATGACTAAAGCACCTTCTTTAGTCTTCTTCAGTCAGAAATGTTTTAACCCAAAAAGGAAAAGAAGTCCAGTTGCCATGACTCTATTTCCAGATAACATTGTTGATACCTATAACTGGGTGATGTCCTTGAATCCTGATGCCAATTTTTCTGTTACTGAGTGAGTTGCAGAGGCAGCAGGGTCTTTTGGGACAATGATATTATTTAATATTTTCTGTAAATTGCATTTCCAGAATAGAAAATTCCAAATTCATCTGATGACAAGTTTTCCATGCCCTTCCATATGAATTCACTGACTCCTAGATTTCTGTCACACACAATGTAATCCAACTTTAACAACAACCAACTTTCTTGGTTCACGCTGCAGCTGTTTCATGTTCCCATCCTAAGGCTGGGGAATCAGCTCTGAACTTTCCCCCCAGTTCTGGTTACATCACACCTGGAACAGCTGGAGGCTTTTGACATAGTGCTTGACACAGTCCTTGGCTCTTCCCTGGTACTTCCAGGCCTGGGATGTGGGTGCTCTCCTTTTGGTATCCTTCTGGTTGAGCTTCTTTCCGTGGGTGTGGGTGTGTGTTGTGGCATATCTGAATAAATAACTTGGCATTGCTTTCTTCCGCAGGCAGGAGAGTTGCTACAACCTCTCCTGGGCTTATCTTGTCACAACTCAGCCAGGGGTCTCCCTTGGGGATTTATGTCAGTCCTGAGTGACCCTCTGCTGGCAGACTGGGCATTGTGCCAGACTTTTAAGGTGGGTCAGGTTTGCTTTGTTCATAATGCCATTTTTTGATACGGGTGGGGGGGGGGGATTTGGTAGAATTATGTTGTCCCCTTAGTATCCTGCTGATACTGTTGTCCGTGACTGATGTCTGTTTATTCCCCAGAATATATCCTGCTTAGAGACCTCTAAGTCCCACAGTGGGACTTTTAAAGGCTACTAAATTTGCAAACAAACTTTTCAAAAAGAGTGAAAACAAAACAAAAAATGTTGAAAACAAAATGTTCAAAAGAGCCTCAGATAGCTCAACAGGCTAATAGCCTGTTATTAAGATTCAGCTATCTTCAATCATTGCATGGTTCGAGGCTCAGGGTTGACTCAGCCTTCCATCCTTTCTAAGGTAGGTAAATTGAGGGGGCCAGTTTGAGGGGGCAATAAACTGACTTTGTATAAAAAAATATACAAAAGTATGAAGGCTATTGCTTAACACATTGTAAGACACCCTGAGTCTCCGGAGAAGGGCGGCATATAAACCTAATTTTAAAAAAAATTCTCATTCAAGATAATGAGCTTAGAAAAGGATGTCTTACTGGATTTATAAAAGAAATTTGCTTAGACTTTAAGTTTTTAAAAGAAAATAAAATGACAAATCAAGAGATTGACCTGGATAATTATTCCCTACTGAAAAAAGAGGCTTGTTAAAACCTTGAAGAATTATGTGCGATGAGGCAAAGGAGAAATGAATAGAAATTAAATACTATGACAATATTTGAATGAATGAAAGCTTAAGACTCTTAGAAGTAAAAGAAAGGGGAAATGGGATATTGGGTTAAGAGACACCATAATTGTTCGTAAGCTTAGAGGGGATGAGGATCACTAAATTTATTTATACCTATAATGAAGGTTAGAAATCACTTTATTATATATACCGTTACATGTTTCTTCTTTCTTTCCCCTTTCATACCTATTTTTTCATTTCATTTCATTTCTTTGCTTTTAGTTCATGTTAGATTTTACTATTATAATCACTCTTAATAAAATTATACATACACATATACAGTGTGTGTGAGAGTGTGCGTATGTATGTCTATCCATATACATACTCTCACACATATGCATATGTATACACATATACACACAGGATTTATATCATATCATATCATCATATCATATCATATCGTATTTATTATATTATATTATATTTATTATATTATATCATATCTGGAACGAGCTCCCACTGGAGATACGGAGGATCCCGGATCTGTGCACTTTCTGCCGTGTCCTTAAAACATTCTTATTCCAACAGGCGGGCCTGGCCTAATTTTCCCTTTTTAAATTGTTTTAAATCTGTCCTAAATTGGGTGTTTTACACTATTGGGCCAAAACATTTATTGTATTAAATTTATATACTGCCCTATTCTCGAAGGACTCAGGGCGGTGAACAGCCAAGATGAAATGCATATAATACGAATGTTAACATTCGTATTATATGCATTTCATCTTGGCTGTTCACCGCCCTGAGTCCTTCGAGAATAGGGCAGTATATAAATTTAATAAAATAAATAAATATTATATTATATTATATTATATTATATTATATTATATTATTATAATATAATATAATATAATATAATATAATATAATATAATATAATATAATATAATATAATATAATATAATATAATTATATATAATATAATATAATATAATATAATATAATATAATATAATATAATATAATATAATATAATATAATATAATATAATAAAATTATAGGCAAGAGGCAAGAGATGTAGAAAATATTATGCACCACTGGAACGCCAGAACAATTTTCAAGCCTTTGTAAAGGAGCTACAGACCATCAGTTAACAGTGTTACTCCTAAACACAATAATTTAGGGCTGTTCCGTTTGTTTAAGATAATTTTTGTTCATGTCTTGAAGAGCAAATTTAATTAATTATAGAGATCCTTCTTCATTTCTGCTTCTAAACTGATCTAAAGATTTAAATAACCAAACAAATCAAAACAGATAAGGATCATATTCTTCCTCTTTTAAATGGCACTTCATAGATTACTTACAGGAGTTATTCTGCTATTTGTTTTCCATTTTAAAAACCCCATAACTGTTCAGGGTAGAATTTTTAAAAATTGTAATATTATGATTTTAGGATAGTAAGTAAGTAACAATACTTATAACCAAACAATTCATTTGGTTATATCTATTTTCCTAGATCTTAAATATACTTAAAAAAATAGTCTTCATTGAATTAAGATTTGCATTTTAATTCAATAGTAAATTAGTACAATTTAATTCAACAGTAAATTACTACAAAACTATGGTAAATGGTACTTTTGTAGTAAATTATAAAATTTGTGATAAAATTTGTAGTAAATTACTACAAAACCGTAGTAATTTACTGAATCACTACAACTGTTAAGCTTTTGGTTTATAGTGTTAGTAGTTTAGTAAATTAATTCTATGTATGTCTATGGAGATTCTCAGTCATCCAGGTCCTGGTTGTCGCAAAAGTGCTTTTTCAAGAGGCAACTGGACTTTCTGATTTTTCATTGAAGACGTTTTGCTTCTCATCCAATAAGCCTATTCAGTTCTGATCTGATCTGAACTGAAGAAGCTTCTTGGATGAGAAATGAAATATCTTCAAAGAAAAACCAGGAAGTCCATTGCCTCTTGAGAAAGCACCTTTGAGATAATTCTGTGTATATTTTTCATATCCTAATAAATTGTACCTAATTTGGGTAATAGATTTTAACCAAAATCAGATTTTAAAAACATCAATCTGTAAGAATCTTGAAATACTATACAGTAATTATCAAAAATAAGCATGGATTTTTAAAGAAAAAAAATATTGCCAGATTATCTTGTTTTTTTGCTTAAATAACTTTCTTAATAAGACTGTGAAAAAAGGTATAGACTTAATCTGCTTTAGAGATCTGCTTTAGAATACTAATGTAGACAATCAAGAGAATTAGAACTCTTGTGAAGGGAAGGCTAACAACACACTTCCAGTAATTGAAGAGGAGTTGAAGAAAAGAAGTTCTCCAGATTGCAGGATGTGAAAAACATATTTTATTGTTGGATTTTGACTGATTATTAAGATGACTATTAAGAATCAAAATCCAACAATAAAATCCATTATTAAACAATCATTCAGCGAATCGGTGCCTCCTCTCATGCACGGGAGGTGCTTGAGCGGAGGGTGGCATCTGCGGAGAGTGGCATCTGTGGGGGATTCATCTTCCTGAGTGGAAGGTATGATTTTCATGGCACAGAATCATCAGGATCAGCAGCAGGAAGAGCCGATTTAATTTCCTGCTGCTTCAAGGAAGGGGAGGGAAGGGCCAGAGGTTAAAAAGTTGCAGACCCAAGTCCAGCTCAGCCCAGCTGTGGAAGCTTCCAGGGGAGTTTTGGATGAGTTGTTGCCTCTGGAACCAATTTAGAAGGCCATTTAAAAGCGGGAGGAGATGGCGGCCTCTACAGAACCACCTTGAGCTCCTAAGGAGAGACAGCAGGTCAGTCTGGCGGAGCACAATGCGGGTCCCTGCCCTCCGTCTGTTCTTCCAGCCTGAGGGCTCCTCTCTGGGATTTGGGTTTCTGCCCTGAGCAGTGGGTTGGACTGGATTGCCTGGAGGAGCTGAAGGAGATTCGTTGGCAGGCCTAACCAGAACACCAAAAGGCAGCCCCTGGAAGCAAAGCACGCCCTGACGGCTCCTCAGAAGTGATTGCCCGAAAGAGGTCAGGGAGAAACCGAGCGCCTCTGCCGTCTCCCCGCTTGGGCCCGCTCGCTACTCCGGGAAGAAGAAAGGCGCAACTGCACTGCAGCACTTTCTCCCAAGGCAGCTGCTGCACCGGGCGGAGCCAGCCCGCCGTTTCGAGTTCCCGCGGCTTCCAGGCGCAGAGGCGGAAACTTTCCTTGCCAGCTGGAAGCTGCCGGGACTGTCCTGAAGCGCCGCGCCATCGCCTTCCCCGCCCGGGACCATTGCTCGGAGGCGGAGGCGGGGGATGGAGAACACGGGGGGGGGGGGGGCTTGGGCTACTTTCAGCCTGGCAGTCCTCAGCCGAGAGTCCCCGGACAGCTTTTCTGCCTTCCCTGCGGCCCGCCTCTTGCCTCGCCTTTTGCTCAAAGGCGCCGAGCGCGGCTGATAGCTCAGCCTTGGGCGGCTCCGCCACCGGAAACGCCGCGAGATTCAAGGGTCTGTTCGGAGCTGGGCTATCAAGTGGAGTCGCCCCGTTGAGCCGCGGCCAGTTGGCGACCCTCCTCCCGAAGCCCGCCGAGACACCCCCCGCGGCTCCCTCGGAAGTCCCCGCGAGCCGCTGAGAGACGCGTCTGCCCCGCAGCCCGCCCTCTTCCCGGGCCGGCGCCGCAACGGCCGCGGGTCCCTGTCCAAGGTGCTGAAGGTATTCGGCTCCCGGCCGCTCGACGGCTTACCGCGCTCCAAGCTGTGACGCAGCGCTTCCCGCTCCGGCTCCGTCCCGATCTCCCCGATCACAGCCAGCAGCGCGTGCCGCTTCCGCCGCCCTCCGCCGCCCGGCGCCTCCATAGCCGCAGCCCACCACTCGAGCTCACAGCAGAGGCCGCGGGAGCCGGCTCTTAAAAGCGCTCGGCCGCGCGCAGCTTGGCCCTTCCCCTCGCTCGTGGACGCCCTTGGCCGCGCCTTGCCAGGCTCTGAGAGAGAGGCGGCTGCCCGGGTCTGCGGCACGTGGCCCTGCGAGCTGGGCGAGAGGCTGGTCCGCGCTGCAACTGCGACACTCACCCGCCGCCCACGCTCCGGAGAGGCCGACGAAGAGTTGTTTGCAACGGCCGCCGCTATCTCGGGCCGCTGGGTAAAACAAGGAAGCCCCGTCTCCGTTTGCGAGGGGAGCGTCGTCGGCGTCCCAGTCTAACAGTCCTCTGGTGGTCTCCTTGGGCGGCTTGGTTGAAGAACTAAAAACTGAGAGTAAGAGAGCCCGGGTGGCACACCAGGATAATCTGTATTCTGTTCTAAAGAGAGTAAATGAAACGAGTCAAGAATAAGGTTCCACATCCGGAGTTATTTATATCCTCTGGAAATTTAAGCGGCTGCCTGTTTAGCCCAAAGCCAAGCCTACTTGTGAACAGCTTAAAAAGCAACCCTCCCAACACCAACCCTTGGGCAGTCCACTTCTGACAGCCACTTATGCCTTCTCAAATCCACAAACAGCAGGTCCTCTTCTCCCATGCCAGTTGCATCAAAAGGGCCTCCTGAAACTCCAGGCATGCATTAATGGCAGTGTTATCTCCATCCATGTACCTGTTCACATTCTCAAAAACAAACAAAACAAACTAAAAGGACATGAATGTGACATAATCCTTATTTGAAGTATTGTATACATATTTGAATACAAAATTCATAAACCTTTAGCAAACCATAACATATATGATAAATATTACAGAATGTATACTTAAGAATCACTAGGGTTGATTAAAAGCTCATGGAAGAGCTCAGGATGATTATTTTGGAAAGATCTCAAAAAGGCGATTTCCAGTTTTCAGGGAGTTCCAGAGTGGAGTATGGTTCTGGGTCTTGTACCATGTCTCCTTTGAGGGGGGGGGGTGTCTCTCCACATCCCACCTCAGAAGAAATGTACAACCTAAGTCAGTTCTG
Source organism: Masticophis lateralis (assembly GCA_030761175.1). NCBI lineage: Eukaryota > Metazoa > Chordata > Lepidosauria > Squamata > Colubridae > Masticophis > Masticophis lateralis. The sequence continues at coordinate 24,404,889 of JAUDYJ010000012.1, read as the reverse complement.
TCCAAAGACTGCAGAGTCAAAAAGAACTTCAGAGATCGAAGTCAGCCCTTGGAAGCTAAGGCAGCTGTGCGAGTGGAACTGAAACGGCGGCGGCTCCCGAGTGGACACCTGAATCGATCTATTTTCCCAAATGCAGAGTTATCCTGCCTCCATCTGACGGGCAGGCCCAGTAGGGTATCTGGAACCAACGTTCAAATCCCCATCTTAATGTGTCCCTGCGTTTGAAAAGGTGGTGACATGTGACTAGCCTCACGACCTCTTGTCGCAACTCCGATTTCAGGGATGTTGCCTAGTTTGACTACTGAATTGGCCACCCTCAGAAGGGACGCCAGTGGTGACGGGCCCAGCGAGCGAAGCCCCCGCACCAGGGGAATCCCGGCCCCTGCAGCTGAGAGGGGAAGCCCGGCCGGGGCTCCTTCCTCCGCCTGGACAGGCGAGCGCGAACGGCCTCAGCGACTCGCCCAAAGAGGCGCTCCCGCCCTCGGAAGGCCCCGCCCCGCCGCCGCTAAAGGACCCGGGACGTGCAGGGGCGGCGCCAGCGGAAACCCTGCTGCGCCTGCGCGCGGGCCCGCAGGGAAGGTGCCCATGCATCCTTGGGAAGGGGCGCGCTTGCCGCGCTAGCGCCCTGCGGCTGCGCAGACCTGCGTCGTAGCCCCGCCCACCGTCCTGTCGCCGCCGGCGTCGCCATGGACCCGTCGGGCTCGGCTTGCTCGATGGCCGACACGCCTCGCCTGCTGGTGGAGGACTCGCAGCCGGAGCCGGAGCCGGAGCCGGAGCGGGGCGGAGAGGCGCTGAGCCCGGTCCTGGAGCCGCCGCCGCCGCGCTCGCTAGTGTGCCCGGAGGCTGGCGAAGGTGAGGGGCCGGGCAAACGGGCGGGCAGGGCGCGGCCTCCGGGGCGCCGGTGCCTCTCCGGGCGGCGGCCGAGCCTCTCTCCGCCTCGCAGCGTGCCGGACCGGGACGAGGCCGGCGACGCGCGGGAGGGCCGCGGCGGCATCGACCGCGCGGGCTTCCCTGGGCCTCGGCCCGCCTCTCCGCCCCGCTCCCGCTCCCGCTCCCGCTCCGGAGTGGCGGCGGCGGAGCGGGCGGACAGGCAGCCTTGGCGGTGGCGGCGGCGGCGCCACCCTCAGAAAAGCGCCCCTCTGCCGGCACAGACGGGCGAACGGCGGAACCGGAGGCGGGATGGCACAGATTCTGCCGGGTCCCGATGGTCGAGGAGGGCGAAGGTTGGTTTCCCCCACGCCACCCCGCCTCAGCTGGCGGGCCGCTTCTCTGCCAGGGGAAGCCCCGGGAAAGGTGCCTGCTTCGAAAGATGCCGAGATCGGGGCTTTGGCCTGGCGCTGTTGGAAGGACGGGTTTCAAATCTTGGCAACGGCCTCTTTCCCGTTGCATTTCAATTGGGGTAAATTGTTCAGCTTTGAAGCCCATATACGACTAGTTGTGTTAATAGCATGGTTGATCTCAAAAGATTTGTTAGACTGCACAAGTATTTCGGACACACCTCTGGCTTTGGGTTGCTGTGCCGGGTCCCCGGCCAGCCCCTACCCCCCACCCCTTCATCTGGCCGGCTGCTTACTTGCTCTAGTCCAGGGGTCAGCAATTTTAAACACTCAAAAGAGCCACTTGGACTCCTTTCCCACATAAAAAAACACACTGGAGCCACAAAACCTGGATGGGCGTGGCCAACTCGATGTCACTCACTCCCACCAAGTCACATGACCCCCAGCCACGCCTACACAGCCACAAAATCATTCTGTCTCCCCCTCTCTTCCCCTGTATCTCTCTCCCTCTCCCTCTTTTCCCCTCTCTCACCCCTATGTATCACTCTATGTTTCTCTATGTCTCTTTCTATCCCTCCCCCCCTTGTATATGTGTGTGTGTGTCTCTCCACTCTCTTCGGGCAATCATCCTGCTCCTCCCCCCTCCTTGTGATGCCCTGGCCGGCCATGGCTGAGCCGGGAGTGTGCGCATGCATGGGGAGACCCTCCCCAAGCAAGCACCAAAGCAGCTGCTCGCTTAGGAGGATCTTAACAGGACGCGGCTTCTCTCCTGCACTAATGCTCCAGCTATCAGCTTGCCGTTTCATCCCCCACCCTCAGCAGTTCTTCAGCCAAGTGCGGAGGGTGCAAACTCCAGCCCAAAGCGGCAGGAAGCGAAGATCTGGCGATGGGCAGATCGTTAGTGCAGGAGAGAAGCCATGTCCTGCTGAGACCCTCCTAAGCGAGTGGCCGCCCATCCCGCCCACGCCTTTGCTTCGCTTTGGCACTCGCTTGAGGAGTCTCCCCGCATGTGCGCATGCTCCTGGTTCGGGGGCGGAGGAGAGTGCAGGAGCGAAGCCTTCGTGCCACATTTGTGCGTAAGGCAGCCTTCGCTTCCTGCTGCTTCAGGCTGGAGTCCAAAAAAGAAATGAGGGGCGGGGGCAGGGCCAAACAGTGATGGGACAGAGGGCCCAAAGAGCCGCGGGTTGCTGACCCCTGCTCTAGCCTAACCTCAGCTTTTCTCATGTTCTAGTAAAGTAATTGTGGCAATTTCACAACCTATAACCAAACATCAATTCCTGGTTCTTTCTTAATTCCACTTGCAGACCAAGATAAAGAGGGTTGTCATACAGTAAGGAAATCCAGCAGTGATTCTTCTGAAGGGTAAATATCTGTAATTTTTTTTTCCACCCAACTTGGCAGTTCACCCCAACTAAAACAAATGGCACAAATGACAAACTGGACAGGAACGGAGCAATGAGGCATCCTTCTCTTTTGTGAAAGGCCTGCAGGAACAGCCCTTCTAAGCCATAGCAGGGTGGGGCCTCCCAGTTCCCATGTGGGGGGGATCTCATTCCAGAGGCATGTGGTGCTTCCGGAAAGGGCCTCTTGCAGGGCCTTGGGAGACGATGCTGTTGAAGGAACCAGGAGCATGCAAGCAGGCCAGATCAGGGCAGCTGGGCAGAAACTACAGGAGACAGGCGATTCCTCATGGAACTCAGCCTTTACAAGAGAAATGGTACAATTGTGGCGTTGGAAGGAATTGTGCAGATGGACAGACTAAGGTGTTTTCCTAGGCAGGGATTTTCTTTGTCTTTCTATTCCTGCCATTAAGATGCTTTTCCTAATGTTCACCTGGAATTGCCTTCCTGTAATTTGGGATTATTGTTATTCTGTATTCTGGGGTGAAGGATGTTGGCCTGTGTAGCATCCCTTCAGGCAATTGACATATGCCACCATAATTCCCCTCTTCTTGGGGCTATGTGATCCGATTTCTCTCAATTCTTTCTCAGAGTTTGCAGCTTTTTAATTACCTGCAATTGAAAAGCCCAAATTCTCTGAGCCTTACCTGTACATCCGATGTGTATCCCATTTGTTTTGACTGCTTGAAAAGTTACTAGTTGGTACCTATGCTGGGCCATGAGAAACATTTGCATTTGAATTCCCCAGTTCGAGCTCCATGTCCAGCCATGTCCCTGGAATAATGCAGCCCCATAAAGAAACTCCAGAAAGCCCAGCATCTGCCTGCCTTCTCCTGGAGAGGACACTGCTGGTGAAGAACCCTCATCCTTGGCCATTGGAGGATGTTGAGCCTGTCTCTTCTACGCAGGAGGACATGTTTGGCCAGAACAGCTCAACAGGTGATGAGAGGCTGTGATCTCTTTCTTGCCCAGTGTTCCCACTCTAAAGTCAGGTTGGCCTGTTTGCTTATCCCAATATTTGAGGAGTGGGTGACAACTAAGAGAGGAGACGGTCTGAGGTCCAGACTCACCTAGGGCCCCACAAATAACGCCTGTTTGTAGACCAACTTTTTAATGAATAGTAATTTTAAGCAGGATTGTGAGAAACGTAATACATACAGTATACGTCTTGTGAGCTAAATGTAAGTGAAATAGGAACCACTTGGTCCCATGACTTTGTGGAGAGTGACCTGAGCCTGCTGTTCAGAGCCCTAGAGTTGAATGCCATGCCCGCCATTGTGCAAAGACAGAAAGGGTGGGGGCCATAGTGGCTTTCATTTCAGATAGAATGTTTGACTTGTTTGCACTTGTTGCATTACCAAAATCTTTGTTTTCAGTATAATAAGCAAATAAATTTATAGTTGTAGCCCAGATTATTCCAAGGTGAATATTGGAGCATTACTCTCTTTTCTTGTGCAGACAGCTTTGAGTAAGTTGTAACCTGGATCAGCAATGTTGAGAAAAGTATCGAAGAGGGCTGTGGGTTTTTCAAAGAAGAGGGATTCTTGTCATTTCCCTGTGGCATCTGGAGAGCCACAGTTCTTGGGCATTAGATTTTCTCCTGACCTGCCAGGAGCAGCTGACTGGCTTCCCAGGAAGCAGGCTCTCCAGGTGAAGATAATTCTTGAGTGCTGGAGAATGTGAAGCCTCTTCCAGTCAGCCACAGTGTTCCTGGCAGCCATGAGAAGGGTCAGAAGTCTTTTGCGGTTTGGGGTAGGTGCAGGAAAGCACCACTAGCAACTGAGACCTGGATTTTGAAGTGACTCTCATGTGTGTTTTAATGCAATTGGAATACCTCCAGGTAGTGGAGGTGCCCTGTCTAGACTGGAAGAGGCAAGTTCCCCATTATCCACTCCGGCTGATCCCCTGCACATCCTTCAGCTCTCTGGACAAGGGCCTCTTTCCAAGTAAGTGGAAAGCTTGCCAGGGTCTTTTCCAATTGATGCATGCTTTATGTCTCTCCTGTTGGGATCCCTTTATGTGTGTCTTTTGGGGTGATTCCTTTTTTTAATCACTTACTTTGCTATGCTGCTCCTTCTTTCTCCTTTTGGTGTTCCGTGATTTTGTTTGGGTTCTTGCTCTTTGAAAATTGGAGGTATGCAAAATATTTCAAGGTTGTCTCTAAAAGATTACTTGCAGCCCATTTTGAAGTTGGAGTGTCAGATCTGGAGATAAGAACATTTGTGCTTTGAGATGGTTTGGCTATCTGCTAAGGACTGAGGCCTCCACTTTGCTCTTCATCCAGCCTTTTTCTAGTCTTCTGTTGGCCAAAGTAGAGGGATGGGTCTTCATCTGTTGACTGTTCTCTTTCTCCTTAGTTGTGCTTCAGGTCTTGCTAGAACAACTTCTGATGTCTTACAACCAGTGCCTTTTATTCTTCCGAGAAGCCCAACTGAACGGGTGGCAAAAGGTATGCTGTCCTTTTTTGCCAGATTAATTTGTCCAGGATTAGTTATGAGAACGTCCCAGTTCCCCACTTGGTTCCTGGGGGGAGAGGCTTTGAGGACTGACTTGATCTTACATTTAGGAGTGGCAGTGCAGTGGAGTAATCAGTGTTTCCTTTACTTGCCATGAGGCTTTCTTGCTCTAACTGAAGGAATACAGCTTTCCTGTTTTCTATTTGTTTAGGAAATTTTTATGGCCGCCCAATTCACTCACAATGACTTCGGGAAACATACAAAAGTAAAACCTCAAAAATAGAAGCCAAGAAACCCTTGCCTCCCTGGTGACGACAACCAAACAAATCATTTAGTGGGCTGTGTATCACCCTCGGGTCCCCAGGCCCATTGGCAAAATCATGTCTTCAAAGGTGTCCTTTGAAAGAATATGAAGGAATGAGCTATCACAGAGAAGGCTCTTCTTTTTGGTTCCACTAGATCAGGGGTGTCAAACGCAAGGCGCAGGGGCCAGATCCGGCCCGTGGTGTGCTTAAATCTGGGGCTGCCCTGGAAAAGGAAACAGCAAAGGACTGGCCAATGGTGCCTCTGCCAGTGAAAATGGAGCACGCAAGGGCCATGGGCAGCCCTCCCGAGCTGTGTTTTCACTGGCAGAGGGTTGCAGGAAGCCACTGCAGCCGAAAGAGCTTGGGACCCTTTTTGCTGGCAGATTGCTCGAGCCACCATAGGTGCCCCCAACATGAGTGATGTCGAGCTAGCCACACCCACCCTGGCCACACCCACCCTGGCCACACCCACCCTGGCCTCCTAAAGTCAAACATAACCCTAATGCGACCCTCAGTGAAATCAATTTTGACACCCTTGCGCTAGATGGACCTCCTTAAGAAAGGGGACCTCTAACATACCCTGCCTCCTGCATTCTGGTGGGTCAAATGGAGTTAACTGGGAAAAGGCAGTCCTTCAAATGACCTGGTCCCAAGCCTTGTAGGACTTTGAAGGTGATAACCAGCACATTGAATTGGGCCCAGAAGCAGATCGGGAACAGCACAGCTCCTGCAAGAAAGCTGAAGGGTGTTTAAAACTAGACCTGCACCGGGCCACCACATTTGAACCAATTGAACTAAGTGAAATTTCTGGGAACTTTTCAAGGACGGCCCCATGGAAATGCATCATAGCAGTCAAGAATAGTCAGTTTTATAGAATAGAATAGATAGAATAGAATTCTTTATTGGCCAAGTGTGATTGGACACACAAGGAATATGCTCTCAGTGTACAGAAAAGAAAAGATACGTTTGTCAAAAATCATAAGGTTCAACGCCTAATGATAGTCATATAAGCAATCAAATCATATTAGGAAACAGTCAATATAAATTGTAAGGATTCCAGCAACAAGTTACAGTCATACTGTCATAAGTGGGAGGAGATGGGTGACAGGAATGAAGAGAAGATTAATAGAAATGCGGATTTAATGAATAGTTTGACAGTGTTGAGGGAATTATTTGTTTAGCAGAGTGATGGTGTTCAGGAAAAAACTGTTCTTGTGTTTATTTGTTCTGGTGTGCAGTGCTCTATAGCGTTGTTTTGAGGGTAGGAGTTCTAATCTTCACTTTTTCACAATTTTAACTAGGAAAGCAGGAAAGCACACCATTGGAAGCTGCAGGCACCTTTCAGGGCTCTGTTCCAGTTTCTCAAGATGCTTTTGTACTGCCGCCCCAGCCTGAGTTCTCTCACGTGAGTGACTTCCTGGGTTGCTGCTGGGATGAATACAGGCAGCAGCCAGGCAAATGGCCCAATGAGCCTCTCATATTCCTACAGGCCTTTTCTGTGGCAGAAAGAATTCTGAAGAAGTCAAATTGTCAGCCTGGGAATAGCAATCACACTTAGACTTAAGTGCGATTGCTATTCCAGCGCTTTCCACCCCTCTCTAAGCGGTTTTCAGAGTCAGCATATTGCCCCCAACAATCTGGGCCCTCATTTTACTGATCTCAGAAATATGGAAGGCTGAGTCAGCTTTGAGCCGGTGAGAATTGAACTGCTGAACTGCTGGCAGTCAGCAGAGGTAGCCTGCAGTACTGCATTCTAACCACAGTGTCCAGAAGATGGGTCTCCTGGGGAGGGGATTTCTTTAGCCCTTTCCCTAAAAAGGAAAGGCTTTCTTGCTGAAAGCCCATTCCTGGCAGAGGAGAGCATATTTATGGGCTTTTTAAAATCATATTAAAAGTTTTAAAAATGAAGATAAAAACTAATACAACCTAATGTAAAATAAGTGGGGGGAAAAGGAAAGGCTGAGCATGCAAGAAAGAAAGAAAAATAGAAAAAGAAAAAAGATTCTAGCATCTATCCCAAAGATACTTTTTCAAGAGGCAATTGGACTTTCTGGTTTTACTTTGAAGATGTTTTGCTTCTCATCCAAGAAGCTTCTTCAGCTCTGAGCTGAATGATGATGAATGGATGAGAAATGAAACGTCTTCAAAGAAAAGCAAAATCCAGGTGCCTCTTGAAAAAGCACCTTTGGGACAACCATGACCTCGAGGACTGAGAATCTCCATAGACATTTTAGCATCTACTGTCTTCTAATCTTCTTTATAAATTTACCCCATTCATTTTTTTTCTGCCTGATTTAAAAGAAGTTTCCAGTCAACAATAAGCTTATACATTGCCTTTTATGTCATCAAAGAAGTCAATTTGGCCATTTCAGCAAGTTTTACCATCTTTATAAAAAAAACCTCCATGACTTTTTTCCAGCTGTAGCCATCAGTCCCAAAAGGAAGACATCTGGTCTCAGTTGTACCTTCATCTTTCCTCTGAATCAGCACATGCATTGGAACCCCAAATGTTTACCTTGTCCACATTTCCAATGTAAATCTGAAGTGATACATTCCAGACAATTTCTCTGGTTAAGCATGAATAATTTTGTGAACATTCTCTCTAACATTACAGGTGGTCCTTGATTTACAACAGTTCATTTAGTGACCGTTCAAAGTTACAATGGCACTGACAAAAGTGACTTACGACCATTTTTCATGCTTATGACCATTGCAGCATCCCCATGGTCTCGTGATTAAAAGTCAGGTGCTTGGCAACTGACTCATATTTATGGTGGTTGCAATATGTGATTCCCTTTTGCAACCTTCTGACCAGCAAAGTCAATGGGGAAGCAGGATTCACTTAACAACTCTTAAGTTGTTTACTAATTTAACAAATGCAATGATTCACTTAAGAACTCTGGCAAAAAAAGTTGTAAAATGGGGCAAACTCACTTAGCAAATGTTTCAGTTAGCAACATAAATTTTGGGCTTAGTTATGGTCATAACTCAAGGACTACCTATATAACAATATAAATTTAAATCCTTTCAATCAATATTTTTCCTATTTTTCAATCACTATACCTTGATCAAAAATTTTAATGCTCCTCATTTGTACACAGTTGTATTTTAAGCTCAGTATATTACATTGTTCAAAACCACTGTTTTGTCTAAACCAGTGGTGTCAAACTTGTGATATCACGTCACGTGACATATTGCGACTTCCTCTCCTTTGCTAAAATGAGGGTGGGCGTGGCCAATGTATGACGCATCCGGCCTGTGGGCCGCAAGTCTGACACCCTGGTCTAAACCTTTCTAATAATTGTAAATAGAACCATTTACTAAATCCCTCTTCCACCAGTGTTGGGCCAAACTTCTCTTGAGTTTATTTTACACTCCCTTTGTCAAAGTTCTAGTGTCCATGATAAATGAACCAACTGGGTTTTCCAAATGTCTGTCAGCGATAACTAGTCTGCCATAGAATTTAACTGGGAAGCCACAAGATGCTGTTTTATGGTCTTGTTCTGGCTGTGTTGTTTGGTTCTACTTTGCTCCTTTAAATAAGTGGGGCTTGAACTATGGGGCACTGGGAAGAGCAATCATCCATGCATATAGGTCTTCACCAGCAGAATGCATCCCCCACCCCACCCCAAGTTATTAGCTTTATTGGTGTGTAGTGAGAGGCACCTTGGGAGACTAAGCCTCCATCTGGGCTTGGTGTCAGCCCTGAAGGCAGCTGACTCAGGGCTGACAGGGTTGCAGAGTGGCCGGAGGGATGGCACCCCTTTTCTTTTCCTTTGCAGGATACCTTTCTCCCAACTCCAAGCCTGGAGGAAGGCTGTAAGATGGCAGTTGAAAAAGGAGGAAGTTCTGAGGGCTCCGAAACTCCCGAGACAGCAATGTCAGCCTCTTTTGCAGAGGTTCCTCTGCCAGGGCCCTCAGAGAACGACTGTCTTTTGGTCCTCTCTGCCAGTCAAGGCAGCCAGGTGACCACAGTGGAGGAGGAGAAGACAATTGATGTTACTGCTTCTTGTGCTTTGGAGGAGAAACTTTGCTTGCCTGATGGCCGCGGTGAACAGGAAGCTGATGAGGAGACTTCTGTTGGTGAACCTTGCAGTGACCTTGGCCATCAAGGCAGCGTGCCAAGGAAGGCATCTTTGCTCCTGGAGGGTGAAGCTGTCCCAGAGACTCCCTGTGAAAAGCCAGAAGAAGTCACATTGCTGGATGAAGGACTTTCACTTCGTTTGACAATTTCCCAAGCCGTAGAACAAGCAGAATGTTCTGCAGTTAGGGAAGCTTTTCCCCCAAACGATCCACATGTAACTGGTGAGCCGGCACTCGTGGAGTCAGGAAAGTTAGAGCAAGGTCCTCTGGACAAGCCCAGCAAGGCTGTGCTGGAAGTGCAGAGCATGGGTCAGAGGATCAATCCTGGAATGATGCTGAAACAGTCCAGTTCTGAGCCCCAACTGGAGCAAGGGGGTAGGCAGTTCCAGAGAAGAGCCGGTAGTTTTCCTGGAGAAATGCTGCACGCCCATGTCCCACCAGGTAGGAACTGACCCAAGGGCAGCAACATCTGCAAGAGAAGAGCTGGCTGCTCCTACTGGGGGTGGGGGGAAGGGGGCTCCTTTGCAGGGACCAGGCAGTCTGCTTGGAGCAAGGCCTCAGAGAGCCTGTTTCTGTTCAAAACACTTGAGTTTTCTCCCTTTGGCAGGAACAGGTGTCTTTGGTCGCCTGTCTGCCCTTTCCATTAAGCCCATGCCATTCCTTTTGGCATAATAATTCTAATAAATTCTAATAAAGTGTATTGTCCGGATCAATTTGTTTATACAGAATTTTTTATACTAAAATACTAGTAAAAATAATAATAACAACCATAATTATTTGCTTATTATAGTAAGATTCTTGCATCATTTGCTTATATATATATATATATATATATATATATATATATATATATATATATATATATATCTCAGTAATCTTTCATCCTCTAATTTCTATCTCTTTTATCCAACCACTGATAAAACATATCCCATGTTAAAAATATTCTATTTCTTCCTTATCTTTTATTATTAATGTCAATCTATTCATCTCCACATAATCTAATAATTTTCTAATTATACTTTCATCTGTAGGTGTGTCCTCATTTGTCTAATGTTGTGCTGCTGTTACCATTCTTGCTGCTGTTAATGTGTTTATTGTTAAATATGTAATCCCTTTATTGTAATTTTCTGGTAATATACCTAACAAAACTTTCTGGTTTTAAGTCTATATATTGCTTTATCATTTTCTCTAACCATGTATGCATTTTCATCCAAACTTTTTTTTGCTTTTGGAGAAGTCCACCACATATGGAAATAAGAACCCGGTATCTGATTACATTTCCAACATTTGGCAGACATATTTTTAAACATCTTTGCTTGTCTTGCAGGTGGCAGATGCCACCTGTAGAACATTTTGTACCAGTTTCCTTATAGGTAGTTGCTATTGTCAATTTGTAATTTCTGTCCCAGAGTTTTTGCCATTTATTCAGTCAGTTCTATAGTACATTCAAAGCTTTTTGCCCAAGCTGTCATTGGTTCTTTCACCTGTTCATCTTCCATTATAATACTTAATAAATAACTATATATTTTCTGTATTTTTCATCCATCCCTAAAAATATCTGATCAAGTGCTGTGGCTCTTTATAGAATCCATTTGTCTTTGCATCTTTCACATATCTTGATTGTATTTGCAAGTATGGCCACCATCCTAAGTCTACTCCTTGATTTTGCAATTCCTGTGTCATTTTAAGTTCCCCATCTTCATTTAAACTGTCTTTATATGTTACAATTCTTTCCAAGTTAATAACATTTGGATGTATCAGTGCTTCCATCATAGAAAGCCAGACTGGTATTTTCCTATAGTTTTTTTAAAAAACTTTTTTCTCATACTAGAAGTAGTGCATTTCTTACATAATGTCTTTGGAAGTATTTATATATTTTATTGTTATCATACCACAAAAAGGTGTGCCACCTCAGTTGGAGATCATGTCCCTCCAATAATAATCTTCTATGTCTCAGGTTTACTCACTCTTTCACCCAGGTAAGTACAGATACCTGATAGTAAAGCTCCCAATCTGACAACCCCCCAGAAACGTTATTTTTAGATTCTTGCAACATTTTCAAACTTATTCTTGCTCTTTTTCCTTGCCAAATGTATGTTAACATTAGTTTGTTCAGTTCATCAAAAAACTTTTTGTCTAATTTTATAGTAATTGTTTGAAACAAAAAAAGTAGTTTTGGCAATATGTTCATTTTTATAGTAGCTATTCTTCCTACCGTTGATTGTTGCAGGTTCTTTCATTCCTCCAAATCTTTCTTGATTTGTTACATTATTTTTATATAATTATCTTCTTTAACTGTTGCACATCTTGCTGTTAAATAAATTCCTAAGTATTTTATTTTCTTTGCCACCTGAAGGTTTATCTTCTTAGCCAGCTCATTTTTCTGTTTATATGTAAAAAATTTAACTAACATTTTAGTTTTTTTTTTGTTTTTAATCCTGCTACTTCTCCATATTCTTCTATTTTTGTTATTAACTTGGGGCCAGTTTCTAGTGGTTCTTCTAAAATAAATACCAAATCATCTGCAAATGCTTGTAATTTATATTTTTCTTTTTTGATTTCCATCCCTTTTACATCTGAATCTTGTCTAACATTTCTGTTTAGCACTTACAATGTTAATATGAATAGTAATGGAATAGTGGACATCTTGTACCCTTTCTTATATTGAAATTCTCCGTCAAATCCCCATTCATGATCACTTTTGCTGTTTGTTTGGAATATATTGTCTGAATCATATTTATAAATTTTTCACCAAAATTCATGCACTTTAATTGTTGTAGCATAAATTGCCAATTATCAAATGCTTTTTGTGCCTCTAAAAAGATTAACATCATTTGTTTTTCTGAGTGCACTTCATAATACTTCAATGTATCTAAAAATGATTCATTATTTTTAATTTATCTTTTTGGTAAAAATCCATTTTGATCTGAATGTATAAATCATTCAAATATCTTTTAAGTCTTTCTGCTATTATTGGAGCAAATATTTTATAATCTACATCTATTGGCCTATAATTCTTTATCCAAATCTTCTTTTGGGATTAGAGTGATATTTGCTTCCATCCAAGTCTTTGGTATCTTAGCTTCTGACAGTGCTTCATTGTAAACCTCTAACATTGGTAAACTTAATACATCTTGTAGGTATTTATAAAGTTCTGCCGGCAATCCATCTGACCCTGGTGTTCTGTCATTCTTTTGTCTTCTAATCGCCTCAGTCAAATCCATCATTGTTATTTTTTAATTTAACATTATTTTCACCATTTCAGTTATTTTGGTAATTCTGCTTTTCCAAATTTTGCAATATTTTTTCCTCTGACTTTTTTCTCGGTCATATAATTTTCTATAACTCTTGAATTATTTTCTTCCTACTCCCATTTTGATACTGTAAATCTCCCTTCTCATCTTGCAATTTACTTATCAGTTTTTTCTCTTTCTCCTTTTTCAACTTCTGGCTAACCATTTTTCTGGTTTATTGGCATTTTCAAAAAAGTTTTGTTTTGTTCTTTTGATTTGTTGTGCCAGTTTTTCTTTTTACATTAAATTTAATTTATGTTTTATTATTTCCATTTGATTTTTAAAATTTTTTTTTTATTGAAAAGTTTTACAAAAAAGAAACAACATTTTCTCCCCCCCTGAAATCCCCCCACCCCCCTCCCCTCCTCCCCCCCACCTCCCTCCCCCCCCACTTCCCAGAGCAAAATACAAGGTATTTTTTAAAAAAACAATCAGACTAAGTTAACCTAACCATCCATAAACTAAAAAATCCCCCCCCCCCCGAAACCTTAACTCCGTTATAGATAACCCAATATATCTTTACATTCATTCATACACAATTTGATATCTTCGCATCTGGCACTGATTTTGAATGTAGTCAATCCATTTTCTCCACTCCAAGATATATTTTTCTTGCGTATGATGGGTTTTAAAATTTCTTTTCTGCGGTTCTTTTTGTAGCTCAGCTTCAAGTCTTTTATACTCTTGTTCTAGTGTCTATTGGTATTGTTTCTTCTTATTTTTTCTCACTATATAGGTTATGGCTATACATACTGTGGGGCAAAAAAGTATTTAGTCAGCCACCAATTGTGCAAGTTCTCCCACTTAAAAAGATGAGAGAGGCCTGTAATTGACATCATGGGTAGACCTCAAGTATGGGAGACAAAATAAGAATACAAATCCGGACAATCACATTATCTGATTTGGAAAGAATTTATTTGCAAATTATGGTGGAAAATAAGTATTTGGTCATCTACAAACAAGCAAGATTTCTGGCTCTCACAGACCTGTAACTTCTTCTTTAAGAGGCTCCTCTGTCCTCCACTCATTACCTGTATTAATGGCACCTGTTTGAACTTGTTATCAGTATAAAAGACACCTGTCCACAACCTCAAATAGTCACACTCCAAACTCCACTATGGTGAAGACCAAAGAGCTGTTGAAGAACACCAGAAACAAAATTGTAGACCTGCACCAGGCTGGGAAGACTGAATGTGCAATAGGCAAGCAGCTTGGTGTGAAGAAATCAACTATGGGAGCAATAATTAGAAAATGGAAGACATACAAGACCACTGATAATCTCCCTCGATCTGGGGCTCCATGCAAAATCTCACCCCGTGGGGTCAAAATGATTACAAGAACAGTGAGCAAAAATCCCAGAACCACACGGGGGGACCTAGTGAATGACCTGCAGAGAGCTGGGACCAGCATAACAAAGGCTACCATCAGTAACACACTATGCCGCCAGGGACTTAGATCCTGCAGTGCCAGACGTGTCCCCCTGCTTAAGCCAGTACATGTCCGGGCTGAAGTTTGCTAGAGATAATTTGGATGATCCAGAAGAGGATTGGGAGAATGTCATATGGTCAGATGAAACCAAAGTGGAACTGTTTAGTAGAAACACAACTCACTGTGTTTGGAGGAGAGAGAATGCTGAGTTGCATCCAAAGAACACCATACCTACTGTGAATTATGAGGGTGGCAACATCATGCTTTGGGGCTGTTTCTCTGCAAAGGGACCAGGACGACTGATCCATGTACAGGAAAGAATGAATGGGGCCATGTATCGTGAGATTTTGAGTGCAAACCTCCTTCCATTAGCAAGGACATTGAAAATGAAACGTGGCTGAGTCTTTCAGCATGACAATGATCCCAAACACACCGTCCGGGCAACAAAGGAGTGGCTTCGTAAGAAGCATTTCAAGGTCCTGGAGTGGCCTAGCCAGTCTCCAGATCTCAACCCCATAGAAAAACCTTTGGAGGGAGTTGAAAGTCCGTGTTGCCCAGCAACAGCCCCAAAACATCACTGCTCTAGATCTGCATGGAGGAATGGGCCAACATACCAGCAACAGTGTGTGCCAACCTTGGGAAGACTTACAGAAAATGTTTGACCTCTGTCATTGCCAACAAAGGATATATAACGAAGTATTGAGATGAACTTTTGATATTGACCAAATACTTATTTTCCACCATAATTTGCAAATAAATTCTTTTCACATCAGACAATGTGATTGTCTGGATTTGTTTTCTCATTTTGTTTCTCATAGTTGAGGTCTACCTATGATGTCAATTACAGGCCTCTCTCATCTTTTTAGGTGGGAGAACTTGCACAATTGGTGTGGCTGACTAAATACTTTTTTGCCCCACTGTATGCTTTGGCTGTATCCCACACAGTTTGTAATGAGATCTTTTCTATTCACTTTGAAGAAGAATTCCATTTCTTTTTCTATTGTTTTAATACATTCTTTATCTTTTAATATTGATTGATTCAGCATCCATCTCACCTTTTTCTTTTGTCCCTTCCAACTTACTTTTATTGGCTTATGGTCAGCCCATATATTCGTTTCTATCTCTATCTCTTGCATATTTGTGCATATTTGAGCACATTTGCGCTGAATTCTGGGGGCAACCATATCATATCAATTCTGGACCATGATTGGTGTCTATTTGAGTAAAATGTATACTAATTTTTCTCTGCATTTATTTCTCTCTCTGTATCCTAGATACCTATTTTTTCTGCCCTTTTGAAAAAGGTCCCAGGAAGAGTCCTCCTTTATGTTTTTACCTATTTTACTACTCTTGTGGTCCAGTTTTGTATCTACAATTGCATTAAAATCTCCTATCATACATATAATCTCATACGCCATTTCAATTATCTTCTTACGCAATTTTTTATAAAATTCTTCTTGTTTATTATTTGGTGCATCAGAAGTATCTTCTTTTTTTGGTTTATTACTAACTCCACCGTTAAAATTCATTCTTCTTCATCTGTATAGATTTGCTTAGCATTTATTGTTTCCTTGAATCACCCCTCTTTTTCTTTTGTTTTGTTATTCAAGATTTTGAAGTGCTGTTGTAACTTTGAACGATCACTAAACAAATGCTTGTAAATTGAGGACTATCTGTATTCTGTTAAATCTTGTCTCTATCTCTTTGATGTTTCCCTTCTGTGTTCAACCCATTTTTCAATTAGCAAATCCAGAAACCCCCATTTAATATTTTAGCATTTTTAGCAAAAAGTTCATAAAAGGTTTCCCTGATCAGACAGGTCAGTTTTGCTCTTTCTGAAACTTCTGTCATCTTCACCACCCATTCCCCCATAGTTCTTATGTTCTGTTTCCAGTGGGGCGGAGAGGGAAAGGGGCTGGACCAGGAGTGGGGAGAGCCACATTCTCCCTCATGCTCAGTCCTAAAATGGGGAATGGAAAAACATCTGTCCACCAAGTAGCAGGTGGACCAGCGCAGCAGAGTTCAGCCTTTGTAACCTTCAGGGACGCAGCCTGAGGGAACTGATCCAGGGTGATAGCACCAGGGGATCCCATTTTAAGTAAGGCTGCTTTGATTGATTACTTGGTATGAAGGCAAGAGAAGCAAGGAGCATGCCTGTCATTTCAGAGCAGCCCTTTTGTATCTTGCTGGCGAAAGAGAGAGATGCCCTCACTCCGCCTCTGGTGGGCCAGCACAAGAAAGGACCCAGGCACAGCACCCCCATTGGTGAGTGGAGAGTGGGTTCTCTGGGGGCAGAAAGAGAGCTTCTGCGGGAGCCTCTGTGGCGATGGACATGAGCCAGAGTGGGGCCGAAGCTCTGCATGGCATTTTTGCTTGAATGATGAAGAAAAACCCTCCAGATGCGGTTTTGCCAGCTGGACCCTTGAGGCTGGTTGGCACATTGCCTGAATGACAGCTGTGGTGCTGGAAGAGGGAGCCAAGGTGCACCTTCATGGATCTTGCAGAAAAGAAGAAGCTGGTTGTGGGTTGCTGCTGGCTCTGCTTTAGAGACCCCAGGAGCCCTCCTGAAGCTGCCCTTTTCATTGGCTTCTTTCAGTGGTGGGAAGTGATCCAGAGCACCCTGCAGTTGGCACAGAGAGCAGAGATGGTGTCTTGGGGGCTGGTTCGGCTGGTGCTGCAGCCATGGAGGAGAGCTCCCAAGGGAGTTCTATGGTGGCCTGCAAAGAGGAAGAGGAAGGGGGGCTCTCCCTGCGTAGAAACCTGGCGACCCCTGTGATGGAAGAGAGTGACGAGCCTCTGCCTTTCAGCCTGGAGAGTAAGAGAGGCTACCCAGGAATGGTAACTGGGGGGTAGGCATGGCTGGCCCAGGAGGTTCTGGGTTTTTTTTTTTTTTTGTTTTTTTTTTTTTTTTGCTGGTTGCCTCAGTGATTGGGATGCCCCTTGCCCAGTTGAGACCCAGTTGAGAAAAGGGGACATTGAGGTGGCCATCTTGAATGTGAATGGGATGAGGCTTCTGGCCTTGGCTTTGTTTAGAGAAAGGCTGGCCCCTATTTGAAGGTTGGTGTATTCTGCTCTTTCTCCTTGCTCCCCTTAGAGCCTGAAGCCAGGGAAAGGACCAATGGGCTGGCCACAGCAAGCAATCCCAGGTAAGACCTATGGCAGGAAAGAGTTCGTCCTGTGTCACTGCCATGTTTTGCACTCACCCCAAATCTCTTTGATTTTTTGGGGACTCCATCCAGGATGGCAGAAGAAGGGAAACTTAATGTGCATTGGCTTCTGTGGCACAATTGGCCCTTTACGCATCTCTCCCTCTCTCACCTCTGTCCGCAGTTCCCAGAAGACGCCGTCAGTATTCACTCGAGTCTGTGGCCCTGAAGAAAAGGCTCCCGGCCCAGGACAACCATCTTCCCTATTCAGGCAAGGCTCCACCCTGGGTCTTCTGGCCAGTTCCTTCTGCAGGGATGGAGAACTCCTTTTCTGTGCAGCCTCTGTCTGTTATATCTGGCTGGCTCCTACATGTTGGTGTTTCTGGGTCTCTCTGCTGTGTCCTTTATTGGGAAGGTTGGACAAATTGAAAAGTAGCTCTTTGAAAGGGAAGGGTTGCCAGAGGGCAAATACCAGGGTGCAAATGTAGGCCAGAGTACTGCAAATGTGCAGAGGAGGGAGGGCATTTGTGTGGCCCTCAATTCCTGTCTTCTCCAGGTGGTCCTAGTTCACTGACATGGTTCTACTCTATACCTGAGCAGAGACTACTGCCCTGGCTGTGGAAGGGAGAATTTCCCACCTGCCCAAGTCTTCCTTAAACAAAAGAGGCCAGAAGTCCATCCTCATCCTCAGAATGCTGGTGTATCTGAATCGCTCAGCAGCCTCAACTCAGCTACGATGCGGTTTGGCTGTGACCCCCAGCAGAGAAAGTACTCTTTGCTTCACTACCTCTTCAGGGCAGCTTAGGCTCCCCCCGGAGTCCACAAACATGAGTTCAACACAAGGAACACGGAGACCCGTTCCTCTGTGTCTGTATCGCCGTGCTGTCAGCCGGAAGCTCCAGGATCTCAGATTTTGGATGCCTTCTGTAAATTAGCCCACGGGAGGACCTTAATTCAAAAATGGTTGTCCTGCAATGCACTATTTTGCTCACTTAAAGGTTACAGTAACAAGAGTTTCAGTGGTATAAATAGATGCCCCGGAGCTGTGGGTAGATCATCCTTGCAGTAGGAAAAGGCTGTATCCAGAGATGCACAGGGAAAGGCAAGGGCGCATGGGGCTGATGACAAGGAGCTGCTGGTTTCTCCAAAGTTGGCCCTTTGCTGTCCAAATGAACCTGTGAGTCATATGTGGAATGTGTGAGGCAACAATTTCCCAGAAACGCAGCCTAGAAGCTGCACTTAGATTGCACCTAGAGAAGCTGCTTTCATGCAGAAAAGAAAACAGGCCTGGAGGTGCAAAACTTGGGAGTTGACTCCTGGACTTTTCCTTGCTCCCTGTTGTGACCAAGGCCCAAGTAGTGATTACCAAACAATTCAGTCGTCAACAAATTTATTTTATTAAAACAGCTGAGAATTAATTCATTCTCAGCTTAGTTCAAAACAAAATTCTTAATAACCAGTTCCTCGGCCTTATTATCAATAACCAGTTCCTCGGCCTTATCATGATGTCTTTGGCAACCTGCCAAAGCCTTTTCTTGGCAAAACCCCCACAAAGTTCAAGAGATGCTGACAAGAAGCATGGGAATCACCTTATGAAAGTGGCCAATCATCTTCTGGCCTTACTCCCAAGTTGTCCTTTTTTCTTCAGCTACTCTTGTCTTCTTCGCATCCTCCTGTTCCTCTGCCTCTCTGCTGTCCGCCTCTGGAGGCTCTGGAGTCCACGCATCGCTCCCAGATGGCCCTGGCCCCATCTTTGCCTCCGACGCAGAGCCCTCATCCAGGCCTTGCCCTGACTCCTGGACTAGCACGTTGTCTTCCCCAGCTTCCTCACTGTCCAACTCCGCTGCCAGGTCCGCAGGCTGCTGGTGGACCTCCCTTTGGAGAGCAGACTTTTGCTGCATTTCCTCAGCCTTGAGATTGCAGTCTTTGACTTTGCAGAACAGTTTCATATGGCCAGAGAGTTATGTCCAGCTTCATTTCTTACGCTGCTCCTCTGGAATGAAAGATTCCAGCTTTAGGGAGAAGGTAGCCATGGCAAGTAGGCTGCAGTTGGGGATCTGGTTGAAGGGAAGAGTCTGGGATGGTCCATTGCTCATCTTCTCTGATGCCTCCTGAGATGATTGCCTCTGTGGGGTAGATTCATAAGAAAGCTAGGCAATGGGGGAGGAGCTTGCTCACAGCCAAGCGTCAACCACCCAGAGTCACTTGATTGTGAAGTGGGTGCCATATAAATTTAATAAATAGAAAATCAAGGGAAACTACATTGCACAGAGGCAGCAGATGCAAGGGAAGTTCAAGAGACTGATAAATGCCTGTTGGCTGTTACTGTTGGAAACAGATGATCAATTTAGATAGGATATTGCATCTGATGCAACTGAGTTGCTTTTTGTTGCTATTTTGTTGCTGTTTTTGATTTTAGGGGTGACTTGTTCAATTTTCCAAGTTCCCAAGAAGAAGATGAGCCATCACGAACCTGGAAGGACCAGCAGAAGTGTGTCTCCTTGGGTTGCAGACAAGTCCCGTCTTCTGAGCTGATTGCTAAAGAGCAGGCAGTAGGTTGCGCCGAAGTGGGAGAGGCCATGGAGGTTGATGTTGCCCCACTTCATCGGGGGGAGAATCGGAGAGCCCCAAAGAAGAGGCATGTTGCCACACCAGAAGAAAAGAATGTCCCAGAGTCTGGATCCAGCAATGGCAAGAGCACTCAGGTGGCAGGTGAACACCTGGAAAACCCTGCAGGCCCCGTGTCAGCAGCCACGCAGACGGCCTCTGCCGCTCAGGTGGAAGTGGGCACCAGCACGGCCTGTCCTCCACTTCAGCAGCGCAACACCAGCGTGCAAACCGAGCGGGACTTTATGTGGCGGCCTGGAAGCCCCCCTGAGGCCTCGCCCAGTCAGGTGAGGAAGGACAGGGCCATTTGGAGTTCAGGAGGCTCTGATGCAGCTACCTGACAGCAGCAGGGAAATTTATAAAGGAGGAATAATTTCTTTTTGCATATTGCATACCAGACCTATCAGGTAATTCCAATGTTGAATATTTCAGGAGACTACCATTGAATCACTTCAATTAGAAAACTCTGTGCAGGTTTCTGTTTTTAGGAGCTGATGCAAAACAGTGCATCTCTCAAGCAGCCAGGCGAAGGCTTGGGGTGGTTGGGTGGTTTTTGGAATGCCACGAGGAAAGGGGTCATGCAGAAAGTAAGTTCCTGAATGTGAGGGCACAGCAGAAAAAGGCTGCCCTTGGTCCACTTCTCCTAACCACCTCCTGGAGATCAGTAGTTTAGGAGGAGGTTTACCCTGCCACAGGAGTCCGAGCACTTTCTGGACCGGCCGCAGCTCCTGGGTGGTTTCCAAAGGCTGTCCTAGGTCAGGGAGTGGGGCAGTCAAGGCCCGAGTCCAGGTGGCATGCTAGGTTGCCAAAGCACCTGCCTGGGGGGCAGGATGCGTGGCTTTAGGGTTCTGAGGGAGAACTGGGATTGATCTTGTCAGCACATCCTGGGGTTCACCAACCCCTGAACCAGGATAGCCTTCGAGCACTGCCCTTCCAGGACTACCAAAAGGAACGCCCTGGTCTGGTGGGCTCTGGGTGCTAAAATTGGTCCCTGTAGCCTCAGGCCCTCCAAGCATTGTAGCCACCCAGCCGATCACGCTGGGAGCAGCCAGGAGGTCTGAAAAGCTGTCTGCGGTCCGTGTGGAGCTGGAAGGTGGGCAAAGGATGGCTAGGTAGCTCCTCTGCCTCTCCTGGATGGGTGGAGGGTTTTCCTGCAGGTTGCAGAAAGGGAGTGTGGATGGGTCTTGTGGTCCTCTTCAGCTTTCTGGTTCTTGAGTTGGGGGAGCAGTGAGGCTGGGCTCTCTTCTGCAGAGTGTCTTTGTGTTCTGACCTAGGCTTCCTTAGAAAGTAAAGTCTTAATCCCACTAAAGGCTTTGGCAAACAGTCTTTCAGAGGAATGTTTATCAACCCACACTTTATCTCACTTGGAATGCGGCCAGAGAACCAATTTCCAGATGCAGAGCAACACCAAACTTGGCACGAGTCTATTAGAGTCACGAACAAAACTTTCCAATTTTGAAGCGAGACGAACTAATTGCTTCCTGCAAAAGCCTACATCCCATTCACTCCTCTTTTATGTCCTATGGGAAGAGCCAGTTATCTCCAATGTGTGGCCTTACTCCTGAGTCTACCCTATTCTTGTCTTCTGGCAGTTGTCTTCTCCAGCTGTTCCTCTGCCTCACTGCTCTCTAACTTCCTCTCTCCGTCCGACACAGAGCCCTTGTCCAAGCTTTCCCCAGCCCTCAGGACTGGCCCAATTTCCTCCCCAATCTCCTTACTGTCCGACTCTGCTGCCAGCTCTGCTGGCCGCCAGCGGGCCACAGCACTTTGAGAGGAGGAGCCTCTGCCTGAATTAGGATTCCTGCAATGGACATGGGGGCTCAGCTCACTCTCTCAGGAACCTTTCTCTCAATGTGGCTATGTCCACTATGTGGACTTTTTATGTGGTTCAACTCTTTTCTGTTGCTGTGGTTTCTGTGATTTGTGGCAGAGATTAAGGAGGAGGTGGCAACCTTCTGCAGATTATGGCCCTGGGGCTCTCACCCCTTCAAACTGCCGCGCATCTATGGCAAATTGGCCATGTGGGGTGAGATTAAGTGTAATCCCTGGCTTGGGTTGCTTTCTCCCCTTGCCTATCACAGCAGCACCTGCTCTCTTTCCTCCTCCCACTTACCTGGGGAATTCTGGATGAGAAAGGGGGTGGGGGTGGGCTTTAGGCCACTGCAGCTCAGCCAGTCAGTGAGAAATAACGGATGCCATAGACAAGTTGCTGGTTGGAGTTTGAATGACACAATTGGCGGCATCAGTTATACAAGTGTGCAACAGTATTTTTACTTACTGATTTCTTAGAGCCTCTAAAGCAGGGGTGTCAAACTTGTGTTGTCAGGGCAGCGTCAAGTGACTTTTCAGGATTTTTTCCCCCTTTGCTAAACCGGGTGTGGCCAGTGTGTGACACATCTGGCCCGCAGGCTGGGAGTTTGACAGCCCTGCTCTAAAGCATTGGTCATTTTATCTGGAAATAAGTGCACTCTGAAACGGAAGTGGGATCAGGTTTGGGAAGAGCCTTTCCTGGTCTTTTCAGCATCCAAAGCTCCTTGGGGTGATTGTGGCCTTTCCCAAAGGAGGCCAGTCTTGGCCATTCTCTGGTGACCTTCAGTGGGCAAGTAGGGTTTTTCATTGGACTGGCCTTTGGCTAATATGTTTTTACGGCAATGGTAAATATCGAAATATTTTCAACAGGTTTTTATTGTTGTGTTTTCAGGCTTTGGGGTTGCTTGTTTTCTACTTATGGTTGCACTGAGGTAGGTTGCAGTTTAAATGTATTTGAATGACAGTGATAATTTTTAAGCGTCTGTCCTACACAAAACAAAAGGAGAAAAATAGAGAATTTGAATAGAAATCACAGAAATAAATGTCCATAGCGCAGATCATCTTATATTCCCAATTTCAGGCATAAATGCTTGTTCAAATCTATAAAAGGCTTAGATTCTATGCTTCTCTCAGCCGGGTTCTTTCCTTGCAGACGTTTCATGAATTAAAGTAGGCAACACCTTCAGTGCTAGCAGGGGTGGGCTTTGCTCTCGGTCGATGTTCTGGGGCAGGGATGGGAAACTGGCAGCCGCGGCCCGGATGCGTCATGTCCAGGCCACACCCACCCCAGCTCCGTGAAGGGAAAAAATGTCACAATACGTCATGTGACAGCAACATGACGCTGCATGTTTGACACCTATATTCTCATGGCTTGCCAGGGTTGGTGGGAATGGTATTGGAAGTTCTTTGGTTGGGCTGTTTACTGTTGGCTTGTTTGGCAGCTCCTTGGTTGCAGTATGGTTGACTTCTGGGTTGTTAGTCTGATGTTGACCTTGGTGTTAATCTCTGCTCATCTGGGGGCCGATTGCTGGCAGGGAGAGTTTTGGTCTTTTTGTTCCCCTTTTGCACAGTCGGTAGTTGTTGTTTATGTGTCTATCGGTGGTGGGTGTGTCACAATGTCAGGCTTCTAGGAAATCTCTAGTGTTTTTAAACTTGGTTTAGGATGGTTACGGTTTCCCAGTTGAAACAGAATTATGATTAATTCTGTCCATGTGTTGTGAAATTAAAGAATTTTCATCATGTCTTCTGACTGCTAGTTGTCTTTATGGATGCGTCCTGCCAGTCTGTTTGTCCTACATATTGGCTGTTGCAATCTTTTTTTCCACTGTATGTTGGAGATGACTCCTGTTTTTACTTCTGGGGTTGCGGGGGTTTTTTGGATAACTTAGGATGTATTGGAGAGCTTTAATTGTTTTGTGTGCTATGCTGATACTATGTGGTTGCAATAGTCTGTTGGTAGTTTCTGAGATGTTTTGGAATCTTTCAATATTACATTTTCCTTTGAAGATGTTGTTGATGGTTTTGTGGGTGTTCTATAATTGGTCCTGTTTTATTATGGCGAAGGTGTCATTTGCATACCTGATTCATATTTTGGGTTGTATTTGTGGGAGTGCTATTGACTCCAGATGTTGCGTTATAACTTTCGCTATGAATTCTGAAAGTGGTGATCCCACGATTGGATTTGTGGACAGGTTTGCTCGTTGAATTGAAAGTAAGTGGTTAGGCAGAGGTTGATAAGATCCATGATTTTGAGGGTTTCAAAATCAAACCCTCAAAATTGGTGTATTTGGTCATGGATTCTTTGGCTAATTCTGGGTCTGTGGATGTGAAAAGGTCTGTGACAAATGAGACCAGGGGTGGGTTTTAAATTTTTCTACTACCAGTTTTGTGGGAGTGGCTTATTTTGTGGGTGTGGCTTGGAGGTCATGTGACTGGGTGGGTGTGGGTAGCTGGTCATGTGACCATGTGGCCATGGCTATGTGTATAGGGACTACTCAGAGGGCTGAAAAAAGTCATTTCTGACAGGTCCTCGCACTTTTGACTGGTCCTCACACTTTTGACCATCCTCACATTTATGTCCGTGCAGCATTCTTAACAACCATGTCACTCATTTCACAACTACTTCTCTTCACCATGGTGATAAGATAGGGCAAAAAATGTAAAATGTGAGGACAGTCATAAGTTTGAGGACTGGTGAAAAGTGCGAGGACCAGTCAAAAATAACTTTTTCAGCCCTCTGAGTAGTCCATATGCATAAAAGGATACAGCAATAGAGAGGGATGAAGGAAGGGAAGGGAAATTAGAGTAGGAGTGAGGGTAAGGGAGGGAGGAAGAGAGGAGGAAAAGGAGAAAGGAAGAGGAAGTAGGGAGGAGAAGAAGAGGGGGGGAAGAGAAAGTAAGAAGGAAAGAAAAGAGAGGTGGTAGGTTTGAGGAGAAAGATTGCTGTACAATAAAACAGATGAAAGGAAAAAAAGCCAACCCCAAACAAATATTAAAATATTAAAATAAAGAATGAATTGTTAAACTTTAACGAATAAAAGAGAACAAATATGAATAAATAGCAATAATTAGAAACACACAAACATACAATGTATTTTCTTTGAACAGAGTATTTGACCGGTTCACAAATTTAAACAGTGTTTAGTCAGTTCAATTAAATTTACAATTTCTGTATTTTCTTTTTGCCATATTTATTCCTCATCTATTTTTTAAAAAAACCAATATTACCTTTCATCCTCATCTCTAATCTTAATCAAATTCAATTTTTCCTTCTATTCTATATTACACCCCTTCCCATTGTCATCTATTTTTATATCCATCCTCACGTTGGTTAATTATGTAATATTACAGTTGTTTAATACAAATTCAACATTTTAATATAAATTAATTAGTTATATAACTATCTTTTTTGTATATTAATCAATATGAACATGAGTATTCCAATTATTTCCATGCAATCCAATTTCTTACAAATCAATTAATTATATTTACCAATAATAATAAACCAAATAATTTCCCCCATATATTCCTCCAAACCACAACTTAACCATGTCTGCTTTCAACACAATATACAATTAATAGTATCTCAAATATTACAGTTCCCTAGTTAAATAGAGCTTTTTTTCTTTTGTGTTTTAAAATCTTGAACTTTCCTCTTTTGCCCCTAAATTTCCCATTGTTTGCAGTTTTGCACCTACCTTTTTTAGTGAGGAAAAAGAAAAAGAAATCTCTCTGCCTCATTTTGTCACGTTGCAGCAAAGACCCTGCTTTACTTTCAGTTTTGCTTTTTCAGCTAGGGAAAAAAAATCTGCTCCAGCAAGCACTCTTTGCAGCTAGCAAAAGACCCCTGCACAAAACAGCTGAGAGCAAATCAGCTGAGAGTCGGGAGGCCGACCTAATCAACTTGTGGTAATTAACCTATGCTGAAGCTAAAAGGGGCTATTTTTTCTATTTTTGCAGGCACTGGTCTACTCATTTGTTTTCTTTTAACACTGATCAGCTGTAGGGCGGCCCTTTGAAGCCCCGCGGCAAGAATTTAAATAGTTTTTTTCCCTCTAGCCATCAGCTGGGACTCAGGAGGCAGCAATAGATTGGAAGTGGGTGGAATAAGCAGACGGCGACTGGGCCGGGAACTGGTTCGGGGGTGTGCCCAGCCAATCTTATTACCAGTTCTCCGAACTATTACATTTTTTTACTACCAGTTCTTGCGATCTGGTGTGAACTGGGAGCAACCCACCACTGAATGAGACCATCATTTCATCCTCATCTATTGTTGTTTCTTTGATTCTTTGAAGGCCCTGTAGTAGGGAGAACCTATTTAGACACGCACAAACACTGCAGCAACCCTGAACACCAGAAAAGGAAACAGATAGTCTACACAACAAAATGGATACCCACGCAACTTCAGTAAAAAGTGCCTGACCACTTAGCCCACTATAACCACAACCAAAACAAACCGTAAAAGGGATGATACTGCCATAGATCAAAAACATCTCAGAAACTATGAAAAGAAGACAACAGCCACAGGACATCAACATAGCACACAAACCAACTGCAGGTGGTCCTCGATTTACAATGGTTCGTTTAATGACCATTTGAAGTTACAACAGCACTGAAAAAAATGACTTATGACCATTTCTCACACTTTTGATCATCCCCATGATCGTGATCAAAATTCAGCTGCTTGGCAGCTGACTCAGGCTTACGATGATTGTAGTGTTCTGGGATCTTCTGGCAACCAAAGCGAATGGGGAAGCCAGAATCATTTAATAACCGTGTTACTGATTTAACAACTGCAGTGATTCACTTAAGCAACTGTGGTGAGAAAGGCTGTAAAATGAGAAAAATTCACTTAACACTCTCGCTTAGTGACAGAAATTTGGGGTTCAATTGTGGCTGTAAGTCTAGATATACCTGTAAAGCCCTCCAAAATATCCTAAGTTAGCAAAAAAAAAAAAAAAAAAAACCCGCAGCC
The DNA here is from genome assembly GCA_030761175.1 of Masticophis lateralis. Taxonomy (NCBI): domain Eukaryota; kingdom Metazoa; phylum Chordata; class Lepidosauria; order Squamata; family Colubridae; genus Masticophis; species Masticophis lateralis. The sequence goes on along the minus strand of JAUDYJ010000012.1, from coordinate 24,378,110 downwards.
CCAGAAGTAAAAACAGGAGTCATCTCCAACATACAGTGGAAAAAAAGATTGCAACAGCCAATATGTAGGACAAACAGACTGGCAGGACGCATCCATAAAGACAACTAGCAGTCAGAAGACATGATGAAAAATCTTTAATTTCACAACACATGGACAGAATTAATCATAATTCTGTTTCAACTGGGAAACCGTAACCATCCTAAACCAAGTTTAAAAACACTAGAGATTTCCTAGAAGCCTGACATTGTGACACACCCACCACCGATAGACACATAAACAACAGCTACCGACTGTGCAAAAGGGGAACAAAAAGACCAAAACTCTCCCTGCCAGCAATCGGCCCCCAGATGAGCAGAGATTAACACCAAAGTCAACATCAGACTAACAACCCAGAAGTCAACCATACTGCAACCAAGGAGCTGCCAAACAAGCCAACAGTAAACAGCCCAACCAAGAACTCCTAAGAGCAACCCCACCAACACTGACAGGGCAAGCCACTAGACTAGAGCATCAACCGAGAGCCAAGCCCACTCCCTGCTGGCCCTTAGAGTCATGGAACGTCTGCAAGAAAACAGCCCAGCGAACACCAAGGAACTCTCTCCCTCTTCTTTTTCTTTCACCTATGGCAGGTGCCATAGACCTAGAAGGAAATAGGGGTTTTGGTTCTGGCTTAGGAGGAGGAGAATCAACCCGTATCCTGCTTGTGAACATTGTTCAATGGATTTAGCTACTCCCAGAGGCAATTCTGTTGAGAAACACCCCATGCCTCGTTGTCTGAAAATAGTTCTTCAGATGAAAGAAAAGGGGGAGTCGCAATTACAATATCCGTGTAATTCTTTTTTTAAAAAAACAAGTTCTATTGAGTTTTTCTTTTACAAACATATTTTATGAACAGAGTATTGACCGGGTCACTTCTTTTACAATTTATGACATAAATTATACGTTGATTTTTATGCTCTATTCCAATCTTCTTTTTGGTTTTTTTCCAAATACAATTTACATATTTCATTTTTTGCCATATTTTTTTTCTCTACTTTTTTATCTTATCTTAATACATAATGTATAAACGGTATCACCATCCGCCCTTCAAATCCTAATTTCTTAGCATTGCTTCAATTAATTATCTTATTTCTCCATTTATAAAATATATTTCTTGTATTCTCCATAAGGCGGGAACGGCAGTCAGGATGGGAGGTGACCAGTACGAGTTGCTAGGACCGAGTCTGCAGAAATTCCTAGGCTCCGCCTCCTCGCTGTGATAGGCAGTTGTTCGACTCGGTCGAGTAGGACAGACGTGTCTAGCTTTTCTCCTTTGAATTTTGGATAAAAAAAAAAAGATTTAAATTTAGACCTAATTTGATTGACTACCAGCGTTGAGCACCGGCCATCTGACTCCGCTGAAGACCGCTCAGTGGTTGGGCTGCCGGCCGGCAGTCCCTGACTTTCCGTCACAGCGCTCAGGGCGATTAGCGGTTTTCTTCAAAGGCCTAGCCATCGGCCACAGATTATCGTTGTTCCGCTGCGATTCGGGCTCTGCCCTGCAGCTCAGAGGCGCGAGGAACTTTCTGCGCTGTTTTGATTGCGCTGACACCGGGAGGCTAGCGAAAGACAGCTGAGAGGCGCGAAAAGCATTCCGCACCAGTTTACAGTCGTAATGAGGCCGTAAGGCTAGCGACGGGCAGCGGACAGGCGCGAGGAGCATTCCGCGCCCTTGGTGGTAGCGTTGCGGCCGTGTGGCGATCAACCTCCTACCGGACCGCCGTTTTTGTCTTCGGAGTCTTTCCTAGACCGCAGTGAGTGACTGAGCGAGTTTCTTTAACCCCATCTATTTATTTGTGCCGGCGGCCATTTTGGGGGGTGAAAAAGCATGGCGGACGCCATTTTGAAGCAGGCTTCCCTCAAGACCAGGGGCAAACGGCCTAGGGACAATGATCCAGGGGAGGGATCCTCGTCCCGCACGGACAGTAAGAGACCTAGAGGTCAAGCCTCTACTAGACCACCACAGAATCGCTCCTCCTCTGCCCCTAGATACACCAGAGAGGAGGAAAGTCGCCATAAGGCTATGGAGCGGGCCTTCAACAAGGCAGCAGGGGTCGCTGAGCAGGAAAAGGGGGTTTCAACCACCGTACCTCCTACGACCCCCACCTCACGGGAGGAGGCCCCTCGGCAGGCTATTCTACCCCCTTTATCACCTGATGTCTCTGTTCAGGGGGATGGGTTAATGGTGCCTGAAGCAACCAATGTATTTGCGGAGGCAGTGGCTGAGGCTCATGACGCCCCTACCCAGGACCACTCTTCGCCTCAAGAAGGGCCCACTCAGCAGGGGCCTGATTTATCACAGCAGGCTGCTTCTACTGATCCAGGCCTGACAATTACTCCAGCCTTGGCTCAACTTATTTCACAATCCATACGTCAAGGAATTGCTCAGGGTCTTAGAGAGAGATCTTCCTCCAGGGTGTCTGAATACCTCAGCGATCAGGCCCTTTCGGTGCAGTCTCAACTGTTGGAGGAACAGGCTCAGCATCATCCAGCGGCAGTTTCTCCTTTGCGGGACAGCCTGGGGTCAGGGTCAGTTGAAGAAGGGGCTATAATTGACCAGGACTTATTGGAAGATGAGGACCTAGAGCCTGATCAGCCCTCCTTTGTGGGCTTATTTTGCCCTCAAATGTTCAGGTCCTTATTATATAAAGCACAAGTCACTACCGGCTTAGGGGTACCAGTATCCAAACCTAAAGACTCTGCAGGGCCTTCTGGTTCTACGGCGGCCTTATTTGAGGAACCCTCCACCTTTACTGAAACGGTTCCTGCCCCAAAATTGTTTTCTGACATGTTACAACGTCAGTGGAAATTTCCAGCTTCTGGCCCGGCTCCTAATTCGCTTGATAAAAGATTTTATAACCTGGCACAAGACTATGCTAGTCTTCTTCAAATCCCAGCAGTTGATCCTCCGGTGTTGGCCCTCTCAGCTCCTGCCCCTACATCGGGTCCTCCGGAGGAAGCACTCAGGCCAGAGGACAGAAAGGCAGAAAGATCATTTATCAAAGGGCATCAGGCTTCGGCCTGGTCGGTTCAGGCCTCTTCAGCGGCCTCATTTTTTAATAGGGCCTCAATCCTCTGGATTAAACAGCTTCAAAGCCGCATTCCTGCTGTGGACGTACGTTCTCACCAGGATTTAAATAAAATATTAGCTGCGGTTGAGTTTTCCGCGGATGCCACCTTAAACGCGGCAAGATTCTCCGCTAAGGCTATTGGAGCAACAGTCACCTCTCGCCGCTGGCTTTGGCTTAGGAATTGGCAGGCCGATGTACGCAATAAGTGGAGGCTGGCGACATCCCCCTATGCAGGGGATAAACTCTTCGGGGCTCCTCTGGAACCATTGCTAATTGAAACCCGTGATCATCGTAAGGTGTTGCCCTCTATGTCCCGAAGATCGGATGTCAGGGGGTCTGGTTCCTTTCGTCAGTCCTCCTTTCGCCCCTCCGATAGCGGCTATTACCAACAGCAATATCAACGCTCCTTCCAGGCCAGGGGCCCTTCCCAGCAGGAAAACCAGGTTAGACCGGGGGGTCCGTTTTCCTTCCAGACGTTCCTCTCGTGGGGGGAGGGGTCGTCCCTTCAGACGGAATCGTTAATTTACCTCACTCTTCGGTTATAGGAGGGCGTCTAGCCCTTTTCTCCCGCAAATGGGAGTCTACGACTTCTGATAGTTGGGTTAAGAATGTTATTGAGTTTGGACTTCCCCTAGAGTTTAAATCCACTCCTCATATGTTTTTGCGTTGCCCAGTATCCCTTAACAGGGACAAGAGGGCTAGGGTTGAAGCGGCAATTCAGCACCTTCTACATTCCCGAGCCATTCAGCCTGTACCGAGGTCTGAATATGGGAAGGGTTTTTACTCCAGATTGTTTTTGGTCCAGAAGCCTTCAGGGGATTGGCGCCCCATTTTGGACTTGAAATCCTTGAACCGGCATATAATTTACCGCCGGTTCAAAATGCACTCACTTCACACTATATTGATGTCTATTCGGGAAGGGGATCTTTTGGCCTCCATAGATTTAACTGAGGCATATCTGCATGTTCCCATTCTACCGGAACACCGCCAGTTTCTCGCTTTTGTTATAATGGAAAACATTTTCAATACCAGGCCCTGCCCTTTGGGTTGTCTTCAGCCCCTAGGGTTTTTACCAAAATTATGGCGGCCCTTATGGCGCATCTTAGCAGTATCATCATTAGAGTTTTATTTTACCTGGACGACATCCTTATTTTGTCACGCTCTCCCCTCCATGCCCGAAGGGATATCGAAGTGACCTTACGAGTGTTACAAGAGCATGGCTTTTCAGTGAACTGGGGTAAAAGTCACCTTTCCCCTACCACTCGCCTCCAACACCTTGGGGCTGTAATTGACACTGTCACTTCAGAGGTCTTCCTCTCCCCAGACCGCATAGCCAGTCTCAGGGCCCTTGCCTCTAGAGTGCAGCGCCAGCGCTCATCCTCTATCCTCTCCTTGTCGGGGTTACTCGGCAAGATGGTGTCAACTTTTGGCATAGTGCCGTGGGCCCGTTTGCATTGCAGGGATCTGCAATGGTTCCTCCTCCCCTTTCAACGCTCCCGCAGAAGTGCCTCCTCAACACGGGTAATCTTGTCGCCACGAGTTCGCCAGTTCCTGGCCTGGTGGACGTCGGAAGCAATAGACAGGGGCAGCAAGTTTTGAGAGCCTCCTCGTTTAACCCTGACAACAGATGCCAGTCTCTCGGGTTGGGGGGGCTCTCTTGGATTCCCACCTGGCTCAGGGTCTCTGGTCCCCTCTCGAGAGCAGGATGAACATCAACGTCCTAGAGCTGCGAGCCATCTTCCTGGCACTTCAGAGCTTCCAGCACCTGGTTCAGGGGCAGGACGTCCTTGTCCTAACTGACAATGTCTCCGCCAAGGCCCATCTGAACAGGCTCGGGGGGACTCGCTCAAAGGCTCTGATGGAGGAGTCCTTCAAATTAGGGACCTGGGCAGAGGCCAATTTGAACTCCATCAAGGCGGCACACATTTCAGGGGTTGAAAATTGGACGGCCGACTCTCTCAGCAGGTCAGCCATCGACCTGGCCGAGTGGAGTCTTCACCCGGCTCTCTTCCAAGAGCTGATTCTTTGTTTCGGCACGCCAGCGATAGACCTATTTGCCTCAGGGACCAACCACCAGCTGCCTCGGTTCTTTACCAGGTTTCCCACTCCAAGGGCGGAGGCGGTAGACGATCTTCGCACCAGGTGGCCCTCCGATCTCCTCCTGTACGCCTTCCCACCAATTCCTCTAATTCTCGCTGTCATCAGGAAGCTCATACAGGACAAGGCTGAACTGATTCTTCTGGCTCCCTTTTGGAGCTGACGCCCTTGGTTTGCGGACCTTCTCTCCCTCTCAGTCCAGCCACCGTGGCAGCTACCCGAGGACCGGATTGTTCTTCTACAGGGCCCTCTCCAGCACCCGGATACGCAATGGTTCCGCCTAGCCGCCTGGAGGCTGAGCGGTTCCATCTAAAGGAGCTTCCTCTTTCCTCGGGGGTCATTAGTGTTATCCAGGCGTCCAGGAGGGACTCTACTACAAGGATTTATGAGGCTACCTGGCGCTCGTTCTCAGCTTGGTGTCGAAAACATCATAGTTGGCCCACGTCGGCTTCGCCTCTCCAAGTTTTGGAGTTTCTTCATGAAGGCTTCTTGTCCGGACTCTCGCCTAATACTCTGCGGCGTCAGGTAGCGGCCCTGGCGTCAATTCTCTCCTGTGGTTCCAAGGATTCGATCTCGAAGGATCCTCTCATTAAACAATATCTCCGGGGCGCAACCAATCTCCGTCCTCCGACTGTGCATCGGTTTCCTTCGTGGGACCTTCCTAAAGTTCTGTTGGCTCTTACAAAGCCTCCCTTTGAGCCACTGCGTGAAGTGTCTCTTCAGTTTCTTTCCCTAAAGGTGGCTTTCCTCGTTGCGGTGACTTCGGCCCGCCGTATTTCAGAGATGGCTTCCTTGTCAATCCGCAAGGAGCTCTGTATCATCTATCCGGACAGGGTTGTCCTCCGAGTGGACCCTTCCTTCATTCCGAAGGTTAACTCGTTATTCCACAGGGCCCAGGAGTTGATACTCCCAGACTTTTGCCCTCGGCCACGCCATCATTTAGAGAAGATATGGCACACGCTCGACGTACGACGGGCCATAAAGATCTACATATCACAAACCTCAACCTTCAGGCGCACCGATTCCCTTTTCGTTTCCTTTCTTCTGTCATCATTGGGATCGAAGGTCTCAGCTCCCACCTTGGGCCGCTGGATACGGGCCTGCATCTCTTCAGCCTACGAGTCTCAGTCCCTGCCAATACCTCGAAACATTACCGCCCACTCCACCAGGAGTGCCGCGACGTCTGCTGCATGGTCTACCCGGGCTCCCGTGGAAGAAATCTGCTGAGCGGCTACGTGGGTCTCACCTACACCTTTCATTCGCCACTATCAGCTAGATGCTTATGCCTCGGCGGATGCAGCATTCGGCAGGAGGGTGCTGCAGGGCGTGCATCAGGAGGCTGAGACTCGGGGCTGGCCTTCTCCCTCCCGGCTGGACACAGGACTTTGGTATGTCCCATCCTGACTGCCGTTCCCGCCTTACGGAGAATGGGCGTTGGTACTTACCTGATACTATTTTGTTTCATCATTTACAACATATTATTTCAAAATTCCCTTCACACTTTTTTTTGTATCTTAATTTCAATTATTTTCATAATTAAACCTAATTACCACTTCATATTTCATCTGCTGTTCCATTTTACAATACACAATTATATCATCATATTTACTTTTTATATTCATAATTACTAATATTAATTCAGTTCTCTTAGAGTTATTAATATATATCTTATTTCCCTTCGTCTTTTCCACTAATCTTCCCTTTTTAACCATTTTCTCCTGGTCTTTCCAGAATTCCACTTCTTAATGATTTTCTCTTTTCATCCCATTTTCTTATGTTCTTCTTTTATTTTTATATTTATTGTATCTTTTTTCCTGAATCCTTTCTCTAACTTTTGAATCCATCACTCGTGTAATTCACCCCCTCCCCACTGTTACCTAATCTTTTCCCATTTTCTTCTCTTCCCTTAGATTGCTTTTTTTTAAAAAAAAATTATTGTAAACACATTAAAACAAAACACAAACATGCAACATTTATATCCATAAACTCTTTTTTACAGCTTTTTCATAGTGATCCTTTCTTAGTATTTACTATTTATATATATTTTAACTTTTTCTTATTCTCTATTACTAGCTATATTCTCTATTGCATCTAGATTTTACTTGATCTTTACATTCCAGTCATTTATTTATTATTATTTATTGATTGATTTGATTTATATGCCACCCTTCTCCGGAGACTCAGAGCGGCTTACAATGCATTAAGCAATAGCATTCATACTTTTGTATATACCTGCTTAGTAGAGCTTTCGCCCCATCCCCCCCCCCCAACCAAGTGGTATTCTTTTTTATACAAAGTCAGCTTATTGCCCCCACAATCCAGGTCCTCATTTTACCTGCCCCGAAAGGATGGAAGGCTGAGTCAACCTTAAGCCTGGTGAGATTCGAACTTGCAGTAATTGCAGGCAGCTGGTGCTAGTTAACAGCACTTTAGTTTGCTGCACCACCAAGGCTCTTCAATAAATAAATAAACAAGGTATTTATATTGTAATTTACCAATTTTCCCCCTTGATTTAGACATATCTTTCTCTCTCCTTTTTTCCTCTTTCTCATTTTTCCTGTCCTCATACCATCTATGCCAAATTTTATAGTATTTTGTGTCCTCTTTCTCCTTGAGTTCTTTTTGTCAGTTTGTTCATCTCTGCGCATTCTAAAAAATTTTTAATTAACTGTTCTGCTGATGGATTTTCCTTTTTCCAATTTTGCACATAGACTATGCAGGCTGCTGTTAGTATATGTATTATTAAATACTTTGATTCTTTTGTGTAGTTTTCTGTAAAAATCCCTAGCAAGAATGTTTCTGGTTCTCCCTTTATTGGTATCTGTGTTATTTTTTCTAGCCATTTTTTAACTTTGGCCCAGAATTTCTTTGCTGCTGGGCAAGTCCACCAGAGATGTTCCATAGCTACTTTTACACTTCCAGCATTTTGGTAAATTGCTGGGGAACATCTTTGCTATTCTGGCTGGTGGAAGATGCCATGTATGGAATATTTTCAACTGGTTTTCCTTGTATGCTGTTGTTAATATCAATTTCATGTTTATTTGCCACATCTTTTCCCACTTCTCTAATTCTATTGTGTGATTGAAGTTCCTTGCCCATTTAATCATAGTATCTTTCACTATTTCCTTTTCCATTTTATACCATAATAAGAATTTGTATATTTTGCTAATTAATTTCTGTTCCATCCCGAATATAATTTTATCTAATTCATTTTGCTCCAATTGTACTTCATTAGTCTTTATATCTTCTATAAATTTAGATCTTATTTGTAAATACGTCCACCATTCAACTTCCCAATTCAAATCCTGTTCTAATTCTTGTTTCATTTTTAATTTTCCCAAATCATTTAAAATATCCCTGTAACTAATTATCTTAATCCAGTCTGTTAAATTTGGATGTACTAATGTTTCATTGGGTGAAATCCAAAATGGTATTTTCATATAATGTTGCTTTTTGATTTTAATCCAGATTGATAATAATGCATATCTAATTATATGTCTTCTGAAATATCCATGGGTTTTGTGTTTTTCACCCATAGGAATGCATGCCATCCTACCTGTAAATTGTGTCCTTTAATATTCTTTTATTTCCCAACTCTATCCATTCCTTTAACCATATTAGGCATGCTGCTTGGTAATAGATCACCCATTCCAGAAGGGCTACTCCTCCTCTGTCCCTGGTATCTTGTAAAGCTTTTAATCTTATTCTAGGTTTTCTCCCTTGCCATATAAATTTTGAAATCAATCTGTTTATTAAATCAAAAAAGTTTTTTTCTAATCTTATTGGTATAATCTGGAAGAGGAATAGAATTTTGAGCAGGATATTCATTTTTATTGCAGCGACATGTCCCATCAATGAAATTTGTAGATTTTTTTCAGATCTTTTCCGATTTGCAGTATTAATTTATCATAATTGTCCTTTTTGATTGAGGAACCTCTTGCAGTTAGCCAAATCCCTAGGTATTTTATTTATTTAGTTATTTGAATATTCATACTATTTTCTAATTTTGTCTCTTGTGTTTTTTAAGGTTTTTAGTTAACAATTTGGATTGTATTTTTATTGATTTTTAATCCAGACACTGCGCCAAATTCTTCAATTTTTTGATCAGTTTAGGTCCTGATTTTAAAGGTTCCTCTATTATGAAAATCATGCCGTCTTCAAAAGCTTGCAATTTATATTCTTCATTCTTTATCTTCAAATCTTTTTATCTCTCGGTCTTCTCTAATTTTTTTAAAAGTGATTTCAATGATAATATAAAGAGAAGTGGGGAAAGTGGGCATCCTTGTCTCACACCTTTTCTTATCTCAAATCTATCAGTCATATCTTGATTTATAATTACCCTTGCAATTTGTTTTGAATATATTTTCTCAATCATTTTTTCAAATTTTGACCCAAATTCCTTTTTTTTTTTCAATTGTTGTATCATAAATCTCCAATTTAAATTATCAAAGGCTTTTGGGGCATCAAGGAAAACCAGTGAAACTTTTTTCTCAAAGTGCACTTCATAAAATTATGTCCGTGTGTTATTTTTAATTTGTCGACCTGGGAGAAAACAATTTTGATCCAAATGTATGTGTTTATCTAAAATTGTTTTTAACCTCAGCTACAATTCACATGTATATTTTATAATCTGAATTTAGCAAAGAGATAGGCCTATAATTTTGTACTGATTGCTGGTCTGAACCTTCCTTATGTATGAGCGTGATTAATGCTTCTGTCCACGTTTCGGGTATGTTTGCTCTAATGCTTCATTGAATATTTCCAGCATTAATCCTCCTATCTGTTCTTGTATACTCTTATATAACTCAGCTGGTATTCCGTTTGGTCCTGGCGTTCTATTGGTTTTTTTTTTTTTTTTTTTTGCCTTTTTATTGCTATTCCAAATTCTGTTTCAGAGATTGGTCGATTTAGTATTTCTTTCTGTTCCTCTTTAAATTTACATACATTTGTTTCCTCTAGGTAATTTTTAATTTCTGCTTCTGTTGTCTCTTCCTGTGTATATAATTTAGAAAAGAAAGTATGTACAATTTGATTCTTATCTTCTCTTTTATATTGGATTTTCCCTTCTTCATCCTTCAAATGCTGTATTATTCTTTTATCTCTTTCCTTTTTTAGCTTATAGGCTAACCATCTGCTCACCTTCTTTGCATGCTCAAAGTAATTTTGTTTTGCCATCTTTATTTTCAATGCCACTTCTTGGGTTATTAAATTTAGTTTGTTTGATTATCCTCCTTTCCTCTTTTACTTTTTTATTTTGGGGATCTTTCTGTAGGTCTTCTTCTAATATTTAAATTCTTCCTGAACTTTTTCTTGCCAGAACCTTTTCTCTCTCTTTTTCTTTGCTATATATGCAATTGTCACCCCCTCTAATATTTATATTCAAAGATTTTGAATCGATGTGTCCTCTTTTTTATTTACACTTAGGAAAATCTTTAACTCTTTTTCCAACAATTGCTTGTATTCTTTCTCTTTACATATGTTTTGATTTAACGTCCATCTTTTGTATCTTTTTTGTCCTTTCCAGTGTATAATTATCGGATTATGGTCAGTCCATTCATTTATTCCTATTTCTATTTTTTCTAATTCTGATTGTTTTTGTGCTGCCATCCAGGCCATATCAATCTTGAACCATGATTGATGTAGATGAGAATAATATGTATATTGCTTTTCTTCTTTATAAATTTCTCTCCATGCATCTTTTAAACTTAATTCTGATACCATGTTGAAGAATTCTTTAGGTAATATATCCTTTTTTTATTTTTCCTGTTACTGTAGTAATCTTTTTTTGCTGTCAACTATGGCATTATAATTGCCTACTATACGTATACGTACGTTTTCTAGTCCTTGTTCTATTATTCTGTCATGTAATTTTTTAAAATATTCCTGTTGATTTTTGTTTGGGGCATATACCACTACTAATAAAACTACATTATTCTACATCTAATTTTTTCATCAAAGTTCTACCCTCATCATCTGCATAAACTAATTTTGAATTTATTCTCTCTTTTACATACACTGCTATTCCTCTTTTCTGTTGTTATAGTGATACCTGTAGACTTCCTAATTTCTTGTTTTCTAATAATTTTTGGAATCTTTTTTTATATGTACCTCTTGCAGGCAAATCACATCTATCTCTAATTTTTTAAATTTAGTAAATATTTATGTTCTCTTTTTCTGTGCATTTAGACCATTTATATTCACGGAGAATAAAGATAATGTCTCTGTAAGGATTGCCTCTCCTTCCGACTTAAGACTTAAGAAAGTACGAACTCTTGAAATGAGGTTGTTCAAAAGGATTCTTTTATTAAGCAGAAGTGACAGCCATCCAGTTAAAGCAAGATCTGAATACCCTTAGGCAAAGCAGTAGGATTAAAGTGGTAGAAGCCCCTCCCTTTAAGTCAGAATGCAGATTTTAGCCAATACACAAGTGTGAAGATGTTTTCTTTTCTATTTCCTCTGAGAACCCGAACAAACATGCATTCCCACCATTATACTTTAAAGTAAGTTAAACTGACATAGCTATCATAAAAATTCCTGCAGGTAAAGGGGATCTTGGGGCTCGTCGGCGCCAGGATATAAATTGTAAAGTATCTATTGATACAGGCAATGCTAGGGAATAGAATCCAAGTGCCCCCCCTCCTCCGATTGAATGGCAGTATCACTTTTAGGGATGTGACAGTCTCTTCCATCCCCTACTATATTTGTTTCCTGGTGTTTCTTGTCTCCCTTTTTACTTTTCCTCTTCCTCCTTCTCTTCTCATTCTTTTTCTTGGATTTTTCTTATCTCTCTCTTTCTAGCTCCTCTTGTTGATCATTCTCTTGACTTTTACTCTCTGATTCATCTTTACTTTCTTCTTCTTCAAGGGAGTTTTTATAGAATTATTGAACTTTTTCTACCGAATCCACCTTAAATTTCCTATCTTGCCATGTGATGAGAATACCTTCGGGGATAATCCATCTAAATGTTACTTTATATTTTTTAAAGTGTGATGTTAAGAATTGGTACTTTTGCCTTTGCTCTTGGATTCTACGTGGAACTTGTTTTAGTATTATGATCTCTTTCCCTTTATATGTTACGGTCTCTTCTCTTGCTTTTTTGTAGATTTCATCTCTTATTGTTTTTTTTAAAAACCTTATGTACACTTCTCTTGCTAAACAGTGTCTTCTTATGTAATTATTGTGCACTCGATAAATTTCATCTATGGTATCTTCTATCTCCGACTTATCTCTCTGTTTTAACTCTGCTATTATTTTGACCATTTTTCCCCCAGATCTTCCTCTTTCTCCTCCACAACATTCTGAAAACGTAGGAAATATGAGGCTTCTCCATTTCCAAGAATATGATTGAGTCCGACAATATTTGATTGTAGTGCTTTCTGCTCCTCCATTTCTAACTTAAGGTCCAATTGGTCTACCTTGGTTTCTATTTTTTTAACTTTTTGCTCATTTTTCACAATTGTTTGTTGTATATTTTCCATCTTTTCTTTCATATTTTTAAAATCCTCCCTAGCTAATTTTTGATTTCTTGATGGAGTTTTCTGGCCTCTTCTTGATTATCTGCCATTCTTTCTTGGGACTTCATCAATATCTCTTGAATCATGTGGAGCATACTTTGCATACTATTCATTGTCGGCTCTATTTTATTTTTTTCCTTCTCTAGCATATTTTCAATTGACCGTTGAGTTGTAGGAGACGCCATGGATTCTGGGTTAGTGATAGGCTTTTTTCCAGTTTTGGTTACTGTTGTGGTTGACATTGTTAAGCTTCTAGTAAAATTCTTGCACAGTATCATACAATTAGAGTATTCTGTTTGAAATGTTCTATGCTTACTGCTTTTTAATTTGATTTGTTTAATTTCTTACACACTTAATGTGACTAATATCACTCTTATTATAATTACTAATTAATTCTAAGTATTCAATCTGTATATCTCAATTATATTTATATGTTTATCTGTGTGTGTGTGTGTGTGCGTATATATATATATATTTTGCCTCTTTTCATAGAAAAACGTCAGTTAAGATCACACAGTTTGCCCATAAGGACCAAACCGAGAACATCAGCCAGAAGATGATGAATGTGATTTCATCGAAATGTCGCTACTATCCTTCTAAAGATATGTTTACAATTACACAGGAAGAAACCCGAGATATTACCTGTACACACATATATACCTGTGAAAACTTACGTAGACATATACACATATATACATACATACACACACGCACCCCACCCCCCACATGTTTGTTGGACCCAAATCCCTCCTGGCTGGTTGTGACAGCCAGAGAAGGGACCAGAGACTGGATCCAGGTGATTACCAACGCTTCTTTGAGGGATGGGGTCTTCTCCGCTGTACTTAAGGAGGGGGTGGTGCATCCCCTCCTCAAGTAGCCAACACTGGATCTGGCCTCCCTAAACAATTTTCATCCTGTCTCCAACCTTTGCCTTGTAGCGAAGGTTGTTGAGGCTGTGGTGGCTTACCAACTCCCACAATTCCTGGAGGAAACTGATTACCTCGACCCGTACCAATCAGGTTTCAGGCGCAGCCACAGCACGGAAATGGCATTGGTCGCCCTGGTGAATGATTTCTGACTGGCCCAGGGTAGGGGCTGTTCCTCCATTCTGGTACTACTTGACCTCTCAACAGTGTTCGATACCATCGACCATGGTATCCTACTGCAATGGTTCAAGGGGCTGGGAGTGGGGGGAACAGTGGTTCACCTCCTACCTCTCGGGCCAGACACAGTTTGTTTGGGTGAGGGGTCAGAGATCTTCCCCGAGGCCCCTCATTTGTGGGGTGCCGCAGGGGTCAGTTCTCTCCCCCCTATTTTTCAACATCTACATGAAGTCACTGGGTGAGATCATTCGCAGTTTTGGGGCGGGGTATCATCAATACGCTGATAATACCCAACTATACATCTCCACCCCGGATCAACCCAGGGATGCCCTTTCCGTGATGTCGAAGTGCCTGGAGGCGGTGCGGGTGTGGATGGGTAGAAACAGACTTCAACTCAACCAAGACTGAGTAGCTGTGGATTCTGGTATCTCCTGATCTAGTTACCCTGTCACTTAGGATTGGAGGGGAGTTGTTGACTCCCTCTGAAAGGGCTCGCAATCTTGGCGTCCTTGATTCACAGCTGTCTTTGGTGGATCATCTGATGGCCGAGACAAGGGGGGCTTTTGCACAGGTTCGCCTAGTGTGCCAGTTGTGGCCTTTCCTAGACAGAGATGCCCTTCGCACAGTCACTCAAGCTCTCATTGTCTCTCGGTTGGATTACTGCAATGCCTTCTATATGGGACTGCCCTTGGGGTGCACCTGGAGGCTCCAGCTAGTCCAGAATGCGGCTGCGCGGGTTGTTATGGGAGCTTCCTGCTACTACCGGGTAACACCTCTCCTGTGCGAGCCGCACTGGCTACCGGTGGCCTTCCGGATCCGCTTCAAGGTACCTATAAAGCTTTTCATGGCATGGGCTCAAGGTAGTTGCAGGACCACCCTCTACCGGCCTCCCACCACCCTGTGCGTTCTCATAGAGCTGCCCTCCTCCGGGTGCCATTGGCCAGACAATGTCAACTGGCGACCCCCAGGATGAGAGTGTTCTCTCTGGCCGCACCGACCCTCTGGAATGGGTTACCCACCAAGCTCCGGATGGCTCCTGATCTCCACACTTTCCGTCAAATTCCCTGACTAGTTACGGGATGTTAAATTTGGGGATTTTAAATCTGGACTGTATTTTAGCTTTTTATCATTGTCTATTTTATTATGTGAGCCTCCCCGAGTCCCACGGGAGAAGGGCAGCATACAAATGTTAATAAGTAAATATATAAATTTGTCTATATTTCCTTCCCCTTTTTTTTGATTACTCTCCTTTTGTTTTCAATTTGTAACTACAATTTTCTTAGTCAATATTCTATATTTACCTTTACCACCAGTTCTTATACATCAATCCCTTTAATTTATTCACTCAAATCAAATTTTACCATTCAATTGCTCTTTAACAATCGTTCCCCCCTTTTATTTATTTTCCCCCAAATCAAATTAATTAATTAATTGAATATTTATTCTTTCCAAATATTTTCTCTATAATTATTATAAAGTACCAAGTAGTCGAGGTATATCTTCCCTTTAGTTCTTTCAATACTTATCCAAATAATTCTTTAACATTGATTATTCTTAGCAATATATTCTATAACTTTCCCTTTTTCAAAAATTATTAACACAGTCTTTTTTCTCTCCCCCCCCCCTCAGATTACAATTTTTGCAATAAGTATGAATATATTAAATTCCAACCAGATTTTTTCTTTTTGGGGTCCCCCCCTGATTTTCTTCTCTCCAGTCCTTATTGCATCAGATTCTTTCTATCACACAGTTCAAACTTAGTCACTTTCTATTCCACCGCACAGTCTCTAAGTCCTCCCAGACTTTTTGTTGTAATTCGTTTTCTTCTGTATCTTTTTTTCTTTTCCTCTTCCCACTACACTTTACTTTCTTCTTGATATTTATAAGTCCACAATTGTCTCCACATCTGTGAATTTCTTTCCAAGTTATCTCCTCCTCTGTCCACCAATTTAAGGAAAGAACTTCTGTAATTTTAAATCCAAAGTTTATATATACCTTTAATGTTTCTTTCCTCTCGTGCTGTATTTACTGTTTTTCTCCTGCAGTAGGTCCTTAACTTGAGTCCAGATATTTCAGTTTATTACTTTGTATCTCCTTTGTATTGTAACTTCTTCTGCCACTTCTGTTACACTGTTTCACTGATGTCTTCGTTCGACTGTCTCTCCATTGAACGCTTTCCTTTCCGAACGCTGCTCTTTTCCCTCTGCGCCTCTCTCGTCGGTAACTCTGCTTATTAAAAATCTCACTTTTTTCCCCCCTGATCTTCCACGACTACTGCTGCTGAATCCACTTTTTGCTTCCTCACTATGCGGCCGCCATTGCTCTCAATCTGCATTAAAGATCGATTTTCCCTCCCGGATTTAAGGGTTTTTATTTTATTTTCCAGGACGCTAGAGTATCGTTCAAAGCCTTAAAACCTTCCCCTTTAGTATTCCGAGTCCTCCGGGTTCGAAATGCCCTTAAAGGGCTCCTTTTCAGGAATTAATTGGGCTTTCGGGAGCTATAAATTGCACCCTCACCCACTCGGCTCTGCCATCACCGCGGGAAGTCTAGATTGCTTTTTTAAAGAAAATATTCCCCACTGTCCATTCTTTTTTTGCCACTGTAAATCCCAGTGTAATCATCTAACTTTTTGCCTTCAGTTCTTTTTTTTCTATATTATTTTCTTGTTTCTCATTTATATTCTCTTTTTCCTGTTTTATGTGCTCTAACAAAGTTTCTGACTTTTTATTGCCCTTTAATGATTCACGCACGTTTTTAAGCATCTCAATTAATTCCTCACACATCCAAGACTCCATATTATTAATTTAAAAAATTATTAATATTTCTACTTATATTTAATTAAGATTTTAGTCCATATAGTCTCTTTTTTATTTCCAGATAATATCCAATACAGATGTTTGTCCAATCCACTCCAATTTAAAGCTTTATTATTGTCCACCTCCTTTAGAAGTGGAGACCAAGCAGGTTAAGATAAAACAAATACTCCTTAAAATTTCCCATAGCTTTTTTTTTTAAATAAATTTTATTCAACATTTTACATTTTTAACATCCTTGTTACATTTTTACAGCTTTCCAATACTGGCATCTTTGATAATATCTATATCCAACTATATATACATACATTTTATATATTACTTACTAATTTCTATATTCACTACAATTTATACCTATTTATTATATAATAACTATTTCGTTCCTTTATCATATCTTCTCTTATGTTTATACATTTATACATTAAATTTGGATTGTTTTTCCAACCAGACATCAATAATCATCTATTCCATGTCTCATAACAAATCGTTTCCTCTCGGTCCTTTAATTCCATTGTTAATTTATCTGCTTCTGCACATTCTAGCACCTTTTTTATGATCATCGTATTTGACGGAGCAAATCTTTGTTTCCAATTTTGTGCAAATGAAATTCTGGCAGCCATAATTATATGAAGTATAAAGTAATAAATTTTTCCTAATCTTCTCTTTTATAATTCCCAATAAAAATAGTTCGGGTTTCATAGCAGTTTTTTCTCCTGTCATTTCCTCTAACCATTTTTGGATTTTTAACCAATATGCCTTTGCTTTGGGGCATGTCCACCACATGTGGAAATATGTCCCATGTTTATGATTGCATTTTCAGCAATTTGTATATCCAACCAGTCTCGCTGCGATACTTCCGGTTTATCCATCCATGTAATTCTCATGAAGCATCCCAGAGGTAGTTTGCCAACTTTTGAAGAGTTTTTCATGTGTGAAAGGCTAGTCTGTAGCCTATCGATTTCCAGGTAGGCTCCCATCTAAGTACAAGCCAACTCTGCTCCTGCTTAGCTTTCTTTCAGAATTGGCCAGACTTGATACCTGCTGTTGTTGAGACTGTGTTTAGCTAAATCTAGTGAGCTTTTAGGGGTAGATTAGAACTGGAAGCAGGAATGATCAGCTTACATGCAGTAGTCAATTGATAAACTTTTCAGTCCAAACTCAACTTACTTGGTTTTGATGAAAGGATATCTGAAAATATTTTGGATTTTCTTCTTTTTCTTCAGAAGGAGGAAGAATTTGAACTACCCCACCCACCAGCAGGTAGAGTCCTACAGCGCCATGTGAGAACAATTCGGGAAGTGCGCACCCTCATAACACGTGTTATCACAGATGTTTACTACAGAGATGGCACCGAAGTGGAACGGCAGGTGGTTGAGGTAGGATGTTTCCAATAAGGCCCCAGTATTGCTGTGGACCTCATGGTTTCCGGCATGATCTCTTCAAGAGTGATGTCGGTCTTTTAGAGGCAAAGGCAGTGGCAGCCATATCCAGAACTAAAGGAGGCCATGGGAGTTGTCAAAGGCTCTTCTATACTCTGCTCTCTTCAAAATAGGGACAGCTATCTTTGCTTCCAAAGTGAATCCAGTCACATTCAGAAGGATCCAGATTCTAGGGCCTCTGAGGGAGACAGGAGTGAAAATGAAGGAGAGTGGGCAAGCCCCCCCCCCCTCCCAATTTGCCCGAGAGCCAAAGCGAAGAGTGAAGATCCCTCCCAAGTGAAGGACTTTATTGGAGTCAGTTTTGCTGCCTGGGCCCAATTAATCTTTTGGCAGGCTGAGGACATAAAAATGTTTAGCAACAATATTCCCTGGTATATTTGGGTCCTCCCAGCCAAGCCTGTGTCTTTGAGGGTTGGCCTGTAGGCTCCATGGAAGGTCCTGAACCTGAGGGCCTCATCCATCAAAGGGAGCGACGTTCAGACCCAGAAAGGGGGGGGGGCTGAGGGAAGAAAGGAACCTAAGAGGAAGCCATTCCTACCCCAGCCCAGATCTACCATTTAAGACAGGAATGGATGTGAAATGTCTTCTTTCCCCAGGAGGTAAAATGTTTCTTTTTATCCATGGGATGAGAATGGAACTCGAGGCTGCTTTTGCTGGATGGTGGTAGTATCTATTATTTAAGAAGAGATTGGATGGCCATTTGTCTGGAATAGTACAGGACTAGAAAACCACCAAGGTTGCTTCCTTATATTCTGTTATTTCAGAGAGATGGAAGGACAGCAGAATGTGAGCAGAGTTGTACCTTCAAAATGCCATAAAAATATTGTTCTTGAGTACAGGAGTTCTGATAAAGGTGGATGTTGATGTATGAATGCCTGGGTGCCTAAGTGGAGGGGGCCATGAGGAGGATTGCAGTGGCCCCCTTCCCATTTGGAACCTGATCTGTTTCAGGAGCGAGAGGAGCCCCATGTGGATTGCTATGAGTGTGAGGTGGATGTCTCTCCTTCCCGCACTGGGGCCTTTTCTCTGACTTCCGGAGACCTTGGGGACCTCAGCTCCTTTTCCTCCAAGGCGTCGGGACCTCAGCACACTTCCAGTGGAGGAAGCAGTGCTCTGTCCGCCACTCGCAGCCGCGCAAACTCTGCAGGCCCAAGAAGGGGCTCTCAAGACTCGGCCTTGCCGACGGCCAGGAAGCCGAGGTGGGTGGGGTCTTTAAGAGATTACCTGCCAGTTTGCACAGAAGGCGGTTGTGCCATTTGTGGGCATGAGAAAGTCAGTTGAGAAGTTAATGTCAGAGTTCAGAAAACTGAGCTCTAAAACCTCAAATGTAGTTTAACTTATTCAGGAAAGATGTAGATAAACACATCTGAAGAGTCCAGATGTTTGGCAAAACTTTGTGAAGGCCAACATTTTATAGAAAGTTCCCTCCAAACTCAGTAATGAAAAAGAATATTAAATGGTACTTTATTTATTCGATTTCTTTAACCACCCATCTCAACCATTGACTTTGGACTACAAAATTTTGCCACCTTGCTTTGCAATACACTTTTCTGGAGACACTATTATCTTTTAATTTTTAGCCAGTTCCAGGGTTTCCCAAAGGGAAAAGGAGCTTTCACATCCATGATCAAAGTGTCATGAACCTGAGAGGCTTCTGATGGGGAAGCAGCAGCTGCCGGCAGGAGCTAAGCTGCCTCTTATCTCCCCAGCCCAAAGAAGGGGACCTGCTTCTGCCCAGCCCATCATGACCGTGGCAAGGCCGCAGCGGGGGACGAGGCGGAAGACCCAGGCCCCAGCAACCAGCAGTATAGAGGCGCACCTCTTACCCCCCGTGGGCGAGGGCGAAGGGGCCGCCCTACTTCCCGATCCACCGGAGCAAGGTAGAACAGTGGCGATGGAAGCAAAGCTTTCTCGGCAGGGCTTTGGGCCTCCCATAATCCCTCTTGCTGTTTCTGCAGGGACTTCAAAGAGGCAGATCTTTCAACCGGCGCCTCTTTGGATGGGCAGCCCAGCCTAGGTCTGCATCTGGAGGGACAGGAGCAAGCTGAGCCCCCTCGGTGCCGCAGTGGCTCCCCTGAAATCCCTCTGCAGGTGCAACCGAGCACCTCTGATGATCCCAGGCTCCCTCCCCATGGGAGCTGCTTGGTGGGCCTCCGGGTGGTAGCCAAGTGGTCATCCAATGGCTACTTCTACTCTGGGACCATCACACAGGATGTTGGCGGGGCCAAATACAGGCTGCTATTTGACGATGGCTATGAATGCGACGTTCTGGCCCGAGATGTCCTCCTGTGCGATCCCCTCCCTCTGGAAACTGAGGTGACGGCACTGTCCGAGGATGAATACTTCAGTGCAGGTAACTGTCTGCTGGTTCACAAGATGCCCGCTGCTCGGGGTGGTGGGATGAGGCGAGGGAGCAGGATTGGGGCCTCTGCCTGTAGCTCTGCCTTTGCTGCAGGTGTGGTAAAAGGCCATCGGAAGGAGGCAGGGGAGCTGTTCTATTGCATCGAGAAGGATGGACAGCAGAAGTGGTACCGGCGGACAGCGGTTATCCTGTCTTTGGAGCAAGGGAATAGACTCCGGGAGCAGTTTGGGCTCGGCCCATGCCAGCCAGCCACTCCTCTGACCAGGGCAGCCGATATCAGTCTAGGTGTGGCTCTGAGACAGGAGACGGGGACCTCATTCCTCATCCCCGGGTGGCCAGAGTGGGAGTGGCCACAGTGCAGACAAAAACCTGGGCCTGTCTTAGCTCCACCTTTATGGAGCTAGAAAGATGTGGGCTGGTCGCATGGAAGGTGCACCTGGGGGAGGGCTGCAGGGAGGCTGGGGCTGCCCTGTGCCGGGTGGCCTACAGAAGGTGAAGCTGACTCTGCTTTACCTGGTGGACCCAGATAACCTGGTGGAGGGAAAGCGGAAGAGACGCAGCATTACTTCCCCCAGCCCCTCCAGTGGCAGCACCACTCCCGTCCGCAAGAGCCCGGAGCCTCTTTCCAGCAAAAGGAAACTGGCTGCTGTCTCAGAAGAGGAGCAGTCCCCAGCCAAGCGGGGGCGGCGCCTGGCACTGTCTAAAGCAGGTGAGGCTCGCTCAGGCGACCCCGGTCTCAGAGGCTGCTCTCTCCTGAGCCTGGGTGGCTGCAATTCGGCTGTGCTTTCCTGGTTACTTTCTCCCACGCTCAAAAGGCAACCTGGGATTCCCGACTGGTGTCCCTCCATCCCCACCAGCTCTTACGTCTTTCCCTCTTGGGTTATTTCTGGGAAGACCTGGCAAAGGGCAGGAGCTGACCTCTCTCTGTCTGCAGGAACTGCGAATGCCAGGGAGATGGCAAGCCCATCAGGTAGTGGAAAGTACTGCGCCGATCACTTGGCACTTGATCACCGATGGGGTCCTTTGCCCCAGAACAAAACTCTTTTTTTGGGCTACGCCTTTCTTCTCTCTATGGCAAATACAACAGAGCAGCTTTCTAGTCATCAAAAGACTGCAGTGAGCAGTGAAGAGGAAGAAGGTGAGGCCATCTGGCTTGCTTATATCAATGTATGTTGGTCCTTTTGGAACACTCAAGTTCTGTAATTAATTGTAGATAATTGAGGTGATGTCTTTGATGGTTAGGTATTGCATTAAAGTTAATCTTGCACGAGAGAAGGGATGTTGTTAATATATCACGTATTAACTCATGGGGAGAATTAAGGTAGTGCTGATGGCTGCATGTACAGGTCGCACTAAGTTGAAACCAAACCACCATCCTCCAGCTTTTTTGAGTCCCCTTGCCTGGCTTTCTTCTCTCTGGAAAGTCTCAGTCTTGGTGTCCCTTTGCTTCCTGGGTTGGATCCACAAATTCCTCATTTTCCCTGGTCAGTTGGACAAGTTCACATCCGGCCCTTCATCTCTTCCAAGGAAAACCCCACTCTCCTTGCAGCATGGGCAATTCTTGAGATCTTCAAGGAGAACACCAGGTATGGATGGAGGGAATGGCCTTGAGGAACAGGAGGAGGCCTTGAGGAACAGGAGGAGGAAGTGCTGCTGAGACAACAGTCAGATAAAAGACACTCGATTCAGCCTGGGTCTTTCTGGGACAGAACCCTACTGTAACATCTTGGTGGGGGCCAGGAATGCATAGAGACTTACAAGATTCTGCTAATATAACGTTACAATTAAAGTAGTATTGATCTATGACTTTAGTTTCTAGCCTAGTCAGCCTTTAAGTGCTGATATCAATCAATTCTGATTTGGGAAGAGGGGGAAACTTTGTTTTTGTTTAATTTCTTTCAAGATGATTCAAGATGATAACAATTTTGTACACAGAGGTGCACGTGTGTTTGTGTGCGTGCCTGTGTGTGCGCCTAAGGGAAGAAAATTATTCCCATGAACTTGATAATTTGCTCTGAGGCTTTCTCGGAGGCTGGTGCTGGTTTGAAGGAAAAGTAAGAACTGTCCAATATACTTCCATGTTCCAGAATTTGTGGAGAGAGTACCTTACAACAAACCCTACACTGAACTACAACTCCAAACAGGAGGAGGTTTCATCCTAGAGGACTTCAATGAAAGCCAGGTCAGAGTCCAGGGCAGGGGGAGCGGGAGATGCCTGCTGTGAGGCAAACCTGTGGATCCAAGTGTACATCAACAAGAAAAAGTGCCCCTTCCCCAGGTTCTGGAATGCCTGGCGAGAAGGGATTTGTTTTACATTGTTTTCAGAGATTGCATGAACAGCTGGATCTTTTGGCTTCAGCAAATGATTTCTGCCTTTGGCAAGCACCAGCTTTTGCAGTGGCTTCTGTACCCTCCTGTGACTTGGCAGTTTTTGGCTTCAAGGAGCCCCTAGTACTTTGGTGATCATACATTACAATCCTGACTATGTGACTTGGGGGTGGGGGTGGAGGTTGAATTTTCTACATTTACCCGGGTCTCGGTGGGAAAGTGAAGGCCTGGAGAATGTTGGGGGCAGCGCTGGGCTTGTTGGCTAGTAAGCCAGCAGCCCAGGTTTGAGACCCACGCATCCCGCAATGGGGTGAGCTCCTGTCCTTGCCCCAGATCCTGCCCACCTAGCGGTTTGAAAGCGTGCAAATGTGCATCATGCTGGCCACATGGCTGCGGAAATGTCTTCCGACTGCTGGTTCAATGGGCTCAAAACAGAGATGAGCGTCGGCAACAACTAGCGGAGTAAAATCCACAGGGCTTTTTTTTTCAGAATGCTGGAGAGTTCCTGCTCTGACTTCCAAGTTGTGTTCAACAAGGATGTCCCTGAGCATAATCAGCATTGTAGCTGGAGGGCCCTTTGGGAGGTTACTGAGCCTTCAAGGGCAGGTTGCTCTTCTTGACACTGAAGAGCAAAGGCAGATTGCTTTACCTCTGAGGTTGTCCAGAATGCCAGCACCCCTCCCCCCTTCCTCTCACCCACGTTGTGTCCTGTTCTCCAGTCTTGGGTTCAACTGCATTTTGTGCTTGTTCCAAATCTATCGTTCCTGTTTGCAGCTACCCTTTCTTTCCTGCTTTTGGCCAGGTGGAATTGGGTGTTCAAAGATGATAAAGGTGGCTTCTCACTGCTTCTTTCTGACGCCTGTGCTCCTGCTGCTGCTTTGATTTTTTGCTGTTGAAATCTCTTTTATGGAGTTTATGTGCAAAGTTTAGTTATACCATCTATACTATGTGAGAAAGAGCTGGAGAAATAAGGCAAAGGGATTCTGGGGAACAAACAGATGTGGGCAGGAAAAAAAAGGTTCAGGAGGAAGCCTCCCTCACTTTCTGGCTGTAAAGGAGATTTGCAAGTGTCAGTTAACACAGCCTTCCCATAAAATACCAGCAGCAGATTACTGTCTGCTCAACCTGGGAAGGCTGCTTAGCCATAAAACCAAAAGGCAAGCAGCAAAATATTGTGATGTGCAGACCACAATTCCTGCTGGGAAATAATCTTGGCGGGAAACCGGCGTGTTGCCCTGTATGATCTTGACTTGTCTCCTGAATTGCAGGACTGACAAATATCCAGGGAAATATGCTGAAGGAAGAAAATAATCCAAGGACAGAAGCTGTTTATTCAGTGATGAAAGGGAAGTTGGGCAGGATCCAGGCTGGGATGAGCTATTTTGGGGACTTGTACTCATCTGATAAAAGAGCTGATAAAAAGGACTTGCAAAGCCTAACAATTAAAAGTAAAAAGACAAGAAATTGCCACTGTAAAAAGAAGTTGCCCTCTTTCCCACAGAGTAGCTGATGCAAATGGGGGAAGAGTCCTCTCCATTTTTCAGGGATTTTATGTACCATTAAAATTACTGAGTTAATTTGACGCATATACCCAATATTCAGTGCATTTATGACAAGCTGTATTATGTTTTGAGTGAGATGCATATGGAAGGAACATCAGTAATAATTTGTAGAACCTTAATTCAGTTGTTTCATTAAGGTTCCATAAATAAAACAAACTGCAACCAAATAAAAGGTCCCAGGGCCAGCGCAATCCAAGTTATAAGTGAATTACCTCAGATATAAGTGAAAGGCCCAGTTAAGATTTCAGGTAATGAATGCAGCTCTCTGCTCATGTTCAGTTGGGAGTGAACTGTCAAACCTCCAGCATCTATCAAACATTGCCAGATTAAGGATTTAGCTGGTGCCTTCGTTCACAAATTTGAAAGCCTTTCTCTTCCCAAGCACGGTTGGGATGCAGTCTTCCTGGCTTCTGAAACCATGATTGGCCAAACAAGCATCTGCTGTGCCAGTTTCAGGAAGAAATGGATGGGGGACAGTGCTGGCCCGTTAATCAGTTAATCTTTGATTAACAGTAATTGGGGCCAGACTTTCCATTGCTAAGCAATCTGGATGTTAAGTGAGATGTGACATGATCAGACCCCTTGGAAATAGCAGTTCTGGTGCTTCCAGTTGCTCATTTATCAATTAGTGCCACCAAGGGTGATGCCAGGCAGTCACCATTTGTGACCACCTGCTGGCTCCATTGACTTTGCCAGCTGAAGGCTGGCAGTGAAGATCATGAATGGCTGTCCTGATTGCAGGACATTGCAATGTCATTGTGGGGGCTCACTGCAACAGGAACTTTTGAGGACTGGTCTTGAGCACCACTCATTCAGTGCTATTGAAGGGTCTGGTGTAAAAATTGGGTTTTTGTGGCTTTCCTAAAGGACAAAGTTGGGGCTATATGGATGCTGCATGTGAATGGGAGGAAATGCAGGGCAGTCATGACTCCTGCCTGGCAAGCAGGGCTTTGCTGTGGGGCCAAGATTGTCTGTTCTCCAAGAGTGGTTTGCAATTAAGACAGGCCCAGTTGAGCCTGGAGGTCTAATAGGCAAATAAAGGTTCCACCTTTGTTTTTTCCACTTGCAAATCTCTGAGACAACTTCTGTTTGTGGCTGTATCTGCCATGGAAGGATTGGCAGCAATGTGACACCCCCCACTCTTGATCCAGTGCAGCGCAGCCTATGAGTGCCTCCTGATAGCAGACCAGCACTGCCGCACCCGGAAGTATTTCCTGTGCCTTGCCCGGGGAATACCTTGTGTCTCTCACATGTGGGTCCATGACAGTTGCCTCGCCAACCAGACTCAGAACTACAAGAACTACTTGTTGCCGGCTGGCTATAGCCTGGAGGAAGAGCGGCTGCTGGAGTGGTGAGTGGCTGGCTGTGGGCAGGGAGGCAGCCTGGGCCTTGTGGTGCTCAGGCCTTGTGAGAACCAGCCAACCTCAGCACAAGTGGGGGTGGGTGGTTCCTGCCGTGCTATCACAGCACGGCAGGAACATCTCTGGTGTTTAGTGCTGCCCACAGTTGCCTTGTTGCTTTTCCTTCTAGGCATCCACGGAAAAATCCCTTCCAGAGGCTGAGGGTGCTCCTGGTGTCTGACGAATCACAAAACTTCCTGGAACTCTGGTCGGAGATTCTGATGATGGGAGGAGCCGCTTCGGTTAAGCAGCAGGAATCCTCCACATGGAAGAACGGTACAGGCAGCTGCCAACTTCCCTCATAGTTGAAGGCATATTTTGCCTCTGTGTAAAGAAGAGCTTGGCGTAAAAAAAGTAACTGCCCCTTTTCTATTCTGAAAGGATTCTTAGGATCCTTTGAGAAACTGGACAAATTCCCTGCAATATCTCGGTTTCATTGAAAAGGGTTAAGTGTGGGATATGAAATACTGGTAACTGACATCCACTGTTTCGTTCTTACAGATGTGAGTTTAGGGGTGTTTGATGTGGTGGTGACAGACGCTTCTTGCCCAGCTGCCATGGTGCCCTGTGCCAAAGCATTACAGCTGCCAGTAGTAACCGAGGAGTGGGTGATCCAGAGCCTCATTGCTGGAGAGAGAGCTGGTTTTAAATATCCAAAGTATCAACATGATTATGTCCCCTATTAAAGCTCCCTTTTTGTTTTGTGGTGATTCGCTAGATTTTAAACTTTTTTGTGTCATTTGACTTATGCATGGCATGCTTGTATATAGTTTTAATGTGAACTTTTATGATAAAATAAATGGTGATTTCTTATCTTGGCCATTATTATACTATTAGTTGCACGATGGAAGGATTTACCAGTGGTGAAATCCAAATTTTTTTTACTATCAGTTCTGTGGGTGGCTTGGGGGGCGTGGCAGGGGAAGGATACTGCAAAATCTCCATTCCCAGCCAGAGGTGCTATTTGCAGATTTCACCCCTGAGTTATCATCAATTACTTCTAGCCGGCCAGCCATACTGGCTGAGGAATTCTGGGAATAGAAGTCATTGCCAAGTTTGGAGGCCCCTGCTATAAATGAATTTATGATCATAATGCAAGAAACTATGTTGTGTGAACACAGAAATGAAATTTAGTATGTGTGCTCTCGGTACGCAATGCAGGGCTGGGAAATTCCAAACTTAGATCCCCTTCTTTTCTTGCAACAAAACTTCCAGACAAACCTGCTGAGTTCCAGGTTTGCAAGAAGAGGAAGTTCCGTTAAAAGCAATACAAACCAATCTAAATACATATACTTAGAAAAGCTGGTTTGAAGAGCCGCAAACACAAGAAGGGAGCACGTTAAGATGGGATAGCTATCAAAAGTTTGATTTTCTTTCTAGAATTTGTGAAACAAGAACAATTAAAAGTGCTTCTTCTAGGATCTTTTCCGTGCAAAGCTACAGGATGAATGTAGGTTAGAAAATCTGGCTGGGAAGAGAGACGTTTCCTATCTCTGAGACATTGGCCTCCTAGTCTTTCCTTCTTGAAAAAACGAATTGCATAAAAATTCAATATCTGTCACCTTTTTCACGAAGAGCTCCAGCAGTTTTCTTAGGAAATGAAATGGCTCCTCTTATGTTTTGGGAGCAGTTTCCAGCAAAAGAGGCAGCAAGTGTTGATAGCGTCTCAGCCTTGTTGTTCAAATTGTGTCTTCAGCAGAGTTTCCACTCTGAGCAAGAAAAGCAAACAAAACAGACTGAGCAACTGAAATCTCCAAGGTCATATATGACTCCATCTTCAGAAATGGAACAAAAATATTTTTATGCAGTTAATAGCATTATAGTCATTAACTGATTTTGGCTTAGAAATAGTGAAGGGGATCACTTCAAAAGGCTGGACTTCTGGCTCTGCAGTCCCAGCAAAAAGGCGACTCATTTGGGAGTCTGAAACAAGCAGACTCAAAGGAGCCCAAGGACCCCAAAAGCTATTTAATACGCAAAATGCCACTTGCAAAGCTGTGGCAGCTCTGCAAGAAACAAGCCTCCGCTGTCCTCCACTGTGGCTGGAATGTTGCTGCCATTGCTTCTTGGAAATCTTGATGCTCTCAGTGGGCTAATCATTCCAGCCCCACACTGTAGGGAAAGAAAAAGGATTCAAAGGGAGGACATGGAGGAAACAAATTGTGCACAAATTGAGATACATTTTCTAATACATGGACAGATTACAACAGACGCATCACAAAAGACCAGGGAGGCAGAGGGCAGCTGCTATTCTGCTATTTCCCCCATGTGTGATAGGGAAGCAAGTAAAAGGAAAAAGGGAGTGGACATCACGCCTGTTGCCCATGCCACGTAGCCTGGAGGGGAAGCCACAGGGTTTGACACGGCCTTTGGCCAGGTGTTCCCCACTGATTCTGTTGGAAGGAGGCTAGAGGAGCATCCTCTGCTTTGGGGTGCTGAGCCTTACCTGCCCAAAGTGCCTCCAGCATGAGTGTAGTACTTGTTGTAGTCCAGGCGTAACAGCAGTTGTGCCAAGTCAGAATTTATCTGGTGGTTGTGAACACTGGAAAGAATCTTGAAGAGAAGGGAGGATTGGCAGCTGAAGCCCTGCAAAGGGAAACCAGGCATCAGAGCAGCCTTTGAGACCCAATCTGTTCTCTCTTGGGATGCCCTTAGAGAGCCCGGTGGAATCTTCAAAAAACATTTTCAGACAGGAGAAGAATGGCACTGCCATGCCCAAGGTGGAAAAACATACCTAAGGGGGTGGGGGGAGGGTTGTGCAGCTGCTACTGGAGAAGTGACTTTGGCCCTCACCATTTCCACAGCCAGGAATGAAACGGGGGAGAGAAAACATGGACAGGACAGAGGCATCAATGGACCTCTCAACTGTGACAGAGAAGCTATCTATACTAAGGGTTCAAGACAAACCTCAAAGTAGCTAATTTCAGCAAAGAAAAAGGCTAAAGCTCAAAAGGACAAAGTTGGGTTCACCAGGGAAACTAGAATCACATGAAAACAAAAGTACTCCCTCTTTGAGTACTATGGCTTTACATATCAGGACAAAGTAAAAATCATCTGGTCCTTAGCAGTTCTTAAAAAGTAGGTAAATACAACCTCAAAGAACAACAGCTCATGATATATTACACCATGTTATCATTTATTTTACAAAAAGAAAACCAAAATGGAGAAGCCACGTGTGAAAAAAACCAAATACACTCTTACTGCCAGGTGCTGCTAATCAAGTGCCCTTGATCAATTGATGATTAGCAAGTGTGATTCCCTCTATAAAAGCTGGAGTTTTAGGAGTTTGCTGATCTCCAGCTTTGAGGTGAAGAGTAAAGTCAAAAGGCATAACTGTGCTGCGAGGAAAATAACTCCAGACGCATCTCTGAACTGGCCACTGGTGCAGGTACAGTGCTCTCTCTACCTTGAAGCCAAATGGTTAAGAGGCAGCAGCTCAGCTCCTGCCAATCAAGGTGCCTGGACAAGTGGCAGACAGCACAGCTCAAGGAACCACCTGCTCCATCGGCAGAGATTTCTTAAGGAACTAGCCATCTGGGTGAATGAAGCGTGACTGACTATGGTCTACCATTTCTATTACTGAAACTTTGGCCCCACCCTTAAAAGGATGCTGGTGGCACCTTCAGTACCAGCTGGGATGTTGGCCCCTCCTACCAAGGCTATCTTGCTTAATCGGATCTGATGCAATAGAAGGGCACTTGAAGGGGCGCTCCCTTCACACATGGACCTCACTGTGGTAGGGGTTTGCTCAAACAGCTGTTCTTCCAAAGCCATTTATTGTCCGACATGCACAGGAGTCTAATTCCATGCTTTTGGAGCACTCTATAGTTGCATCCAGATATAGAGCAAGTAACAGACTGCTGAAGGACATCTCTTTGCTATTAGTCAAGAGGACAGGTTATCTGTTGCTCCCAGAAGTGTGGAGAGCATCTCAGGATGATTAGGCTCATTAAAAATCCTGAGTGAATGACCCTTTGCATCCTTTCTCTACTGACCTGGGCCTTGCAGTACAGCAGTCCTTGATTTACGATAGCAACAGAATGGAATTTCCATCACTAAGTGAAGTGGTTATAAAATGTGTTAACAATCCTTGCAGTCCTGGTTGCTGTTGTTAACTGAATCCCACAGTTGTTAGCTAAGGCAATTTCCTGCTAGCTGGCCACAACCAAAATCAGTGGGGAAGCCAGTGGGAAGCAGCAAGTGCCAGGCCTACAGGCATGTAAGTGGCTGTTGCTGAGTGATGTTGCAAGGGGTTTCATGAAAAGTGTGGCGAGGGTGCTAGGGAGTGGGTGTGAGCAGAGGGGCTGGGGGAGGGTGTGCCGGCCAGGAAGGCTAACCCCAGCGACATTCAACCTTCCCTACGGGCTTCTATGGAATTTCTATGGAAAAGCTGCAAACAGCAATTGTGATTGTGAGGCACTTGGCAACTAGTTGTAAGTGTGAAAAAGTTGCCAAGCACCGAGATTCAGATTATGGGATTGCTGGGATGGTGGAGCTTCATCCCGTCATTGACCGGATGATTGTAGGTCAAGGACTACTTGCACTGTCCTCCCACTTGATCTGAGGTGGGGTTTTTTTTGAAAAAGTTATTTTTATTTATCATAATCATGTTTCAAATGCACAGTTTTTTATCTATTGTTGATCATACATATTCTCTTTTGACTTTCATATTAGTTCGTTCTTCATCCTAAACTATTTAAGTATGTTTGGGGTTGCTCTTCTACCATTCCATCTCCCTTATTTTATAACAATCCTTCTTCTCCTTCTCCTCTTTTCCTTCCCTCCCTTCTTCTAGCCTCTTCTACTTTCTTCTTTCCTCCTCTCCTTCCACCTCCCTTCTTCCTTCCTTCCAACCTTGTCTCCTACTCTTATTTCCCCTCCCTTTCTTCCTCTCCTTTTCCCTTCTGTTCCTCTCTCTCCTTCCTCTTTTCTCCCCTCCTATCTATTCCTCTACTCCTCTTTCCATTCTCTCTCCATTGTTGTATTCATTTTCAATTCAATATCTTCCAAAATGGTATTCAAGGAACCCCGATTTTTACTTTTTCAGTTTCTTTTCTATTTTACTAATTTCACACATATCATCATAAATGTACATTTATATAATAACATTTTTTCCTTCCCCCCTTTCCCCTTTACACAAGTGTCATCTGGGTTTCTATTTCTTTTTTGTCTTCTCTCTCATTTACTTCTACCTTATCTAATTTATTAATCTATAATTTTTTATTCATATTTCTTTTCTAGCCATGCATAAAATCGTCCCCATATCTTGAAATACACCGATTCCTCTTTATCTTTTATTCTTAATGTTGGCCTATTCATTTCTGCACATTCTAAAATCTTCTTTATTACTCTCCTGACAGAAATTTTTCTGCCTTCCACAGCGCAAATACAATTCTACAATATGAATAATCAAGTAAGTATCTTCTTTGCTATATTTCTCCGGTAATATACCCAATAAAAATGACTGTTCTTTCATTGCTGTTCTTCTTGCTGTCAAATCTGGAAAGGCCCCTCACTTAGGATTCCCCAAGATTCACCCCCCTCCTCAAATGCCAAACCCAGAGTATCCCAATTAAGGCAAGAGCGGCAGGGATTCCAAGAGGGGAAGCGGATTTAGGTAGTGCAGACACGCTTCATCTTTCCAGCTGCTCCTTCAAGCAGCCTCTTCTTTTCCTCGGTTCTTGCAATTCCAGTGAAAGACCCTTGCAAGGACAGCCAGCATGCATGCTCATCTGCAAACCCATCCCCTTTCCCCAAGAATTGGGATCATTGCACACGCCCACCCCAGCCTTTCCACTGGGGTGGATGGGGACATTAAAGAGCTCCCCCTCCCCCTTTCAACAGAGTCCTCCAGGCTCCTCTGCTGAAATAGGAGAGAACATCTGAACAGCAAAGGGGCCTTTGGCTCCACACTTAGAAACCAAACCGCTTCCTGCATTCTTTACTCAAAGCACCTGGATATTTTAATCGGAATCTGGAATGTTCAAAAGCAGCCCGGATGAAATCACAAGAGCACAATTGCACTAGGGCTGCTTTGTGTGCCTCTTCAGTGTGTATCTGTGTGTGTGATTGTATGTGAGTGTGTGCGTGTACTTACCTTAGCTAGGATGCTTAGCTGGGCTGTACCCCGTTCATCCAGGGGCCCTCGGTTCTGGCTGACCAATGAACAAAAACTATGGCAGAGATCTAAAATTTCATTCAGGCAGTGAAAAGCCTACAAAATAATTATCAGAAGTATTATGTATTCATTTATCTTCCCACAGTTGTTTTAACTGTTATTCTAAACTAATTTTACCAATGAAAATATTAATTAGTTCAGCTCTGGGTTGTGAACTCAACACTTCTTTAACAACTTGGATTAGAATTATAGAATGCTTATCAAATCTATGGACAGTACAAAACTGATGGGACACTAAATTCCTTAGAACAAATGGGGTGTTGAGGTGGGGGGTCGAAGGGGAAAGTTAGCCTAATGTTTCACATGTGAATTTTACATTTTGCCTGACTTTTCTGCAATCACTATCTGTCAGTAAAGGTTCCTTTTGAAATGTTTTATCATCAAGAGTTTTACTTTCTTGAGAAGGTAGCTGTGGCAGGTCCTTACAATAATATAGAATGTTAGAAATCAAATGCAGGTTTTGAATGGGAAAATATCCAGCTGGGCAATCATACTTACGAAAAATATCTGGAAGACTAGCTAATTGCAAACTGAACCAGCAGCCCTGATAAGACTGCAAAAGGGCAAATGCATCTTTAGACTATATCAACGGAACTAATTCCTAAATTACAGGGCTTAATCATCCCATTTAAGAGTGAGTAAAGGATTCAAACTTGCTAGAACAGATGACCTCAAGGTGAGCCACAAGAAAAACTGGGTTGAGACCGAAGGGCACTCTTCAAGTACCTACCAGGATATCAGTAACCAAAGGTGGTATAGATCTGTTTTCTATCATGAGAGGACAGAAGATGGAATAATGGACTAAAGTTGCTGGGAGGCTGATTCCAGTTAAATATTCAGGAAAAAAAATCCTAACAGGAAGAGCAGTTCTTCAGGGGAACCAATTACCCAATCACTCCACTAAATCAATTACCTACCCTGGGGAGATGAATGGGCTAAAGATGGGCACGCCATCCTTCCCCATATTTCTTTGAAGTTTGCATGCACTGACCAAGGGGATGCATTCCAAGGATCCAAGAGGGGAAATGGCTGATGATAACCCACACTTACCGGTTTCAAGAGAATGAAGGATTGGGCCAGGAGGTTGCTCAAAAAGTGATCGTGGGCCAGTCGGATACTCTCAAAATCACGGGTGGAGTTGATCTGCTGAAGGAGCTGTGAGAACTGAGACTCAAGGACATCCACCTGAAAGAGCAAACCAGAAGCACTACTTTTAGCACCTAGGGTCAAGAAAAAGTAGAGAAAAACTGGTAAGAAATTGTGAGAGCAATTTCAGCCAGGGGCTGTCAGCAGAAAAAGCCAAGAACAAAGCAGCTGAGCTGTTTGGGCCTTTTT
The DNA here is from genome assembly GCA_030761175.1 of Masticophis lateralis. Lineage (NCBI taxonomy): Eukaryota > Metazoa > Chordata > Lepidosauria > Squamata > Colubridae > Masticophis > Masticophis lateralis. Next base: position 24,344,866 of record JAUDYJ010000012.1, on the reverse strand, counting down.
CAGACACCCCGACAGACACTTACTTGCAGGTAATATTGCAAATTGTCCACGAGGAAAGTCATGTGATGGCGCAGCCGCCACTTGATGGCATCGGTCCGCCTGGATTCCAGGCACTTGCACCGCATCTGCAGAGCCCAGCAGTGCTGCAGCTCGGCCTGGACTCGCCTCACACTCAGCAAGTATTTGAAGACCACGTTGTACCTGCAGCCAAGAATCGGCTCGGCTGAGCCCCGGGACACAAAGCTCCCAGGACAGCAGCAGGCCCCCTCCCACTTCCCAGAGAAGGCAGTGCTCACTTTTCCAGGACGGCGGGTGTGAAAAGGATGTGCAAAGGCCACTGAACTTTGTAGGAGAGCCCCAAGGCAGCCCAACCGGATGTGGGGGACTCATGAGGAGACAGTTCTCGAGAAGGGGTTTCCCGGTTCTGGGAAGGGTCTGAAAAGGAAGCCAGTCAACAACTTGGACTGAAGGCCAGAGGCAGCTGGACAACTGAAGGCCACAGCTCAGAGGCTGAGGTCCACGCCAGGGGTGGGGTGGGGTGTGGGGAGGCTCCTGCAGCCTCTCCTGCCAAGAGCTCTGAAGCCTTGAGGCAGCAGCCTCTGCTCAGCCAGCTGTGACGCTTGCTGCCTTTGAGGAAAAACTGAAGTAGTTTCTGCTCCCATTTTGAACTCCCCAATGTGGCGTCCGGCCTCTTGCACCAACACCCACCTCGGTGTTCCTTTCCATGGTAATGGATGGTCAGGTGAAGAAAAGGCAGGAGGTTGTCGTCATCCAAGAGCACTTTGTGGGCCGACTGCTGGAATGCCACATTCACATCTGAGGGAAGGAGCAGGGGATGCCTTTCAGGGGGGGGGGGGGGGGGGGCAGAAGGAAAATAGGCCTTTTGCTGCCTCCCTCTTTTCACACAGTAGCTCTCGGAGGCCAAACAATTCTGTTTCTCTCCTCTGTATCTGTCTGTCCAGGCTTAGATAACAACACAGGGTGCATTTGAAACTGTGATTCTGGGAGTCCAGCCTGCCAGAAATGCCACTCAAGGAGCATTTCAAGCCGCAGGGCCTTTTCAGAGACGGAGAGACTCACCGTGCTCAGTCACTGCAGATGGTGGTGTCTTTAGCATGTGCTGTGCAGTATCAATAAAGGCCTGAAACAATTCTCCTCTCCCCAATAGGTAAAAATCTTTAATGATCTAGAAGAAAGGCAACGACATGAAAGCCATCCTGTTCAGCAACTTCCTTCCATTGGGAAGCGGGACCTCACAAGCTGCAGGAAGACCTATTTACCTTCAACTGGCCTATCAAGTCGGACTCTTCCACCATCAGCTTCCATAAGTGCTTAGGAAAGAGAAAAGTCCCAGCATCAAGATCCAGAAGTTGACCTCAACTGCAACTGTGCCATCCAAAGCGCCTCTCCCTGCTCATTCCTTGTGCAAGATTCCCCCGCCCCCCGCCTCCCTCCTGGCAGGATGGGCAGCCCTCCCTGGTTTGGGGTTCTTCTAGAACTTCTCTCCATCATGAAAAGCTTCTTAAGGGTCCTTTGCCTGACCTCAGCCACAGTGCTCCGGATCCAGTCAACCACTGACTCAAAGTCCATCAGATTGAAGAGAGGCTGCTGCTTGAGACGATGCAGCTCAGCAGCAAAAGTCTCCTCCTGGTTCTTCAGGATGGAGCCTGTGACAGAAAAGATGTCCATGGAGGCTTTGTCCTCTTCTTAAGACCTTGTATGTGTAATAGAAGGCTGCGTGAACACATTAGCTCAGACAAGAACCCAGAAACAGCAACAAGGAGAGAGGTGCACATTGTCAAGGGAATTAAGACGGTTTAGTTTGCATTGCAGAAGAAGAAATTTAAAAAATTTAAAAGCAAGAAAATGCACTATCCTCAGGGGGCACTGGGAGGGGTAGCTATGCAGAACAGAATCAGAAAGAGAGGAAATAAAAAATAAAGGCGAATGGCTGAAATGGGCTGCAAAGAATCTTTCTTTGATCTTCTAGTCAGAGAGGCCTCTCGTAATCTGGATCACCGATCCAATTCAGATGGATCTCAAATGACCACTTTCAGGTTCTGCTCATCCCTGACGGTCCACTTGGGATAAGGAAAACAGGAGCAAGCCTGGCCTACATATTGAGAAGGGTTGCCCAGACTGCTTAGTTTATAGCCCAGCCTTGAGAAGACGGGTAGAGGGGCTGGCAGGAAAGGATTCCCGCAACCAGCATACAAACTATCTGCCAAACCAGCCCACAATCATGCTTAGCTCACGTGGAAGAAATCACAGCCAATCACAGTACCTTTTTTGGTAAGAGTTACATTCTGACTCTCAAACATCTGCACAGATTCCCCTACAAAGAGGATTTTTTCAGCGACACGAGCTGGAATGTAGGAAGGCAGCATCTCCATCCGCAGAGAGAACTGTTTTGGAGAAGGGGCCAACATATTCTCTTCCTCAATGAGCCTCTGTTGAAACAAGGTTGGTGGGTGGGAGAAATAAAAATTGATTCTAACACAAACCCAAGAGCCACGGATGGAACATCCAGCTTTTTAGAAGGCTTGGGAGGGATGCCCAAGACAGGAGGAATCTGTCTCTTAATTTAAGAGTTCAGGGATTGGGGAGAAACAATGCTAAATTTGGGGGGAAAATATTGCCATTTTGCCCTTGTTCCCACTGCCCTGGAAGATGTTTTTTAAACATGCCGAGTTCTGAAATCCTTTTGGACTCTACTACCCATGTGGGCGGGAGGTGGGGGGGGGGAGGAAGAGATGGCAACAGAGGTTGCTTTGAGACCACTTCCAGAATCCTCAAAACTTGCATAGATTAAACATTATTTTTTGGAGCAAAGTTTATTCCTCCCTTAATTCTCTTCTAAAATGTACAAGGAAGTGAGACTGCGAGTTTTTTCTCTCTCTCCTTTGTTTCTGGTTTGGGACTTTGTTAATTTAGCAATTTTTTTTTCTCTGCTCCAATTGTTGATTTTTCATTTCTCCTTTTTTATTTTTCTTTGGAATCAGAATCGGGATTGCGTTTTTCTTTTTGGTCTTTTTACATTTGTGGATAATTTTTCTTCTCTGGTTTTCTTGATGTTTTAAAATTTGGATTAAAGTAAGAAGAACCTGAGGAGTGAGAAGTTTTGGAGTTTTTGCTTTTGCTTTTTATTTTGTTTTCCTTTCTTCTTCCCTTTCATTTTTGGTTTTTGGGTTGGTTGAGCTTTTCATATTTTTCCCCTCTCTATCTCTCTTGCTCGCTCGCTCTCTTTTTTTTGCTAATCCATTCAACGGGGCAGATTAGATATTTGGATTATAAATTAAATCTGTACTTGGATTACAAGCCTGGTGGATTACAGTATTAAGACATGATAAGATGAAGAAGACAACAACAGTTACCTTTCACAGCTACAACTTCAAGCCCTGCGTCTCAGAGAACATTGGACACTATGGCCATGCAATTGGAATTAAAAAATATGATACAGGGTTATGAAGATGAAGATTTTAAAGAAAGAATAAATAAACTGGATGAGAGAATGGAAAAAGTAGAAGGGGAGCTTAAAGATGTCAAGGAGATGATTGGAAAGAATGAAGAAAGAATATAAAAAGTGGAAGAAAAAGCAGAATCAACAGAAAAAAGAGTTGGAGAGATGGATGATAGACTTACAATTGATAAAAATCAGGAAAAGACAATTATTTCCTTTGAAATGGATTGTGCAGATTATTATTTAAAATTTCAAAATATAGAAGAAGGGGGAGAATCTGGCTGAATTTATGGCAGAATTATTGGTGGAAGCGAGGGAGGAAACTAAAGAAAAGATATTAAATGGGATTGATGAGATATTCAGAGTATACACTAGATATACAATGAGAAATAAACTACCAAGAGAGGTGCATGTAAGGTTCACCAAGAAAGCAATAAAAACAGAACTATTACAGATAGCAAGGAATACTCCTATAAAATATAAAGGAAGAGAGATAGTGGTATTGAAACAGATACCCAGAAGGGTAAGAGATTTGAGAAGAGAATATCAATTCTTGACAAAAGGTTTAATTAAAAAAGGAGTAAACTTCAGATGGTTAATACCAGAAGGAATATTGGTGTACTGGCAGGAGCAAAGACATAGATTAGACTCTATAGAGAAAGCAGAACTATTTTATGAGCAATATTTGGGGTTTCAAGAAGAGGAAAGAACAAGAGAGGAAAGAGAGATTAGAGTCCAGGAAGAAGCGGTGAAAGAAAAAGAACAAAAAAGAGAGATGGCAAAAGAACAAGAAGAAGGAGCAATAAGAGAAGGAGCAAGGTTAAAATACCCTAAAGATCAAAGAGAGTTAAGAACGACAAGACCGGCAAAAACTGGTAACAAGTAAAATATGGAAGAAGAAATAAAAGCAATATCAATAAATATTAATTGATTAAATCCGGCGATAAAAAGGAAAAGAACTCTTAATAAATTGAGAAAACTACAAATGGACTTAGTTTACAAGAAGTTCATATCAGACAACAACATGAAAAACTATTGGAATATCCAAAATTGGGAGAATTATTTTCTGCATTAACACACCAAAGTAAAAGAGGTGTAGTATTACATATTAAAAAGAAATTACAACCTAAACAAATATTTATTGAAGTGAGGAGCCTTATGGTGGAAGTAACAATGAATTATAAACAAATACTCTTGGTGGTGATATATGCACCAAATGAAAATCAAGAATTTTATGGAAAATTACATAGGAAAATAATAGAATTTGAGTATGGAAACATCTGCATGATAGGAGACTTTAATATGATAAGAGAAGTTGATTTGGACTATAAGATGACAAAGACTAACAAAAAGCCTAGAAAAACTCTTCCAAAAGCTTTTTTTACAATGGTAGAGGAACTAGGCATTCAAGACGTCTGGAGAGAAAGATATTTGAAGGAGAAACAGTATACATTTTATTCAAATAGACATATTGTATTTTTTGGAATATAAGACGCACCGGTGTATAAGACGCACCAAGATTTTGAAGAGGTAAGTAACAAAACAAAACAAAAAAAAGTTTTTGCCTTCCCTGGACCCCAGGAGCACTCTGCAGGCCTCCCAAACCTTCTGTGCGCCCCGTTTTTTACAAAAACGGGCAAAAAAATGGGGCATGTAGAGGGTTTGGGAGGCCTGCAGAGTGCTCCTGGGGGCTGGGGGAGGGCAAAAATGCCCCCGTTTTTGCGAAAAAAGGCCCATTTTTTTGCAAAAATGGGGGTGTTTTGCCCTCTCCAGCTCCCAGGAGCACTCTGCAGGCCTCCCAAATCCTCTGTGCACTGTTTTTACGGAAAACAGGCCCAGTTTTTGCAAAAATGGGATGAGCGGGGCACGGCTTTGGAAGGCCAAAAATGGCTGTATTTGGTATATAAGACGCACCAATATTTCCACCCTCTTTTGGGGGGGGGGAGTGCATCTTAATACTCCAAAAAATACGGTAGGTCATGGTCCAAAATACTTATGATGTAGATGTCAATTGACTTATTAGCTAATATGCAAGATACAAATATTGAAGCAAGCATCTGAACATATCATAACCTGATTACAATCACATGGAAGGGACAAAGAGAGAGATTAAGGTGAACTTTGAATCAAATAATATTAAATGAAAAAGAATTTCAACAATATGTGGAGAAAAATTGGTTTTCTTTTTCAGGGAAAATAAAAAGGAAGATACCTCACTGCATAATGTGTGGGATACAGCGAAAGCATACATTTGAGGGTTGGCAATGTTTTAATTGCGAAAAAGAAATAAAAAGAAAAGACAAACTCAAAAAAAATTGGAAGAGGAACATAAGAAGTTAGAGATGGAATTACAAAAAGATATGCAAAGTAAGAGGATAAAAAATCAAATGGATTTGAAAAAACATGAAATGAATTTAATTGAAAAAGAGGAATTGGCAAATAAAATAAAGATGTCCAAACAAAACTTCTTTGAAAATGCTAATAAGCCAGGTAGATGGTTGGCTTATAAAATGAAAAAGAAGAGAAAAAAACTAATTAATCAATTAATGGATGAGGAAGGAACTTTATCCTATCGAAATGAGGAAAAAAAGAAAACAGTACAGAAATACTATGAGAAACTCTATAAACAAGAGACAATATCAGAAGAGAAGATAAAGCAAAATTTAGAAAAGTCTGAATTATCTAAAATACGAGAAAAATACAAAAAGGCTTTGGAGGAAAAGATAACGATGATGGAATTAACGGAGGGGATTAAAAAACAAAAGAATGGTAAAACACCGGTTCCAGATGGTTTGCCAGCAGAGTTGTATAAAATATTACAGAACATATTTAATAATACAATGTTGGAAGTATTCAATGAACTCTTAGTAAATGCAAAAATACCCAATTCTTGGATAGAGGCATATATTACTCTTATACTGAAAAAAGACATAGATTTACAAATTAAAAACTATAGATCAGTGATGGCTAACCTTTTTGCCATCGCGTGCCAAAAGCAGGGGGAGCGGGGGGGTGGGCGGGGGTGTTGCACGCATGCGTGCCCACACCCATAATTCTATGCACCCCACCCCCCACGCTCCCCCCACTTTGGCACGCGATGGCACGGTGGACCCAGTAAGCCTATTTTTTGCCCTCTCCAGGCTCCAGAGCCTTTCTAAGAGCCTGAGGAGGGCAAAAACAGCCTTCGCCACCTCCTGGACACCCTCCAGAGGCAGGAAACAGTCTGTTTCCCTACTTCCGGTGGGCCCAGAAGGCCCGAAAATCAGCTGGCCGGTGCCCGCACGCACGCCAGATTTGAGCTCGTGTGCCCACTGATATGGCTCCGCGTGCCACCTGTGGCATGTGTGCCGTAGGTTTGCCATCACGGGTTTAGACCAACTTCCTTGTTAAATGCGGATTATAAAATATTTGCGTCAATAAAGGCAAATAGATTGAAGAGGTTGTTAAATGAATTTATTTATACAGATCAAAATGGTTTCTTATGAAAGAGGCTGATTAGAGACAGTATGAAGACAATTTTAAATACTCTGGAATATTATGAAGCATCCCCAGAAAAGCAAATGGCATTGATGTTTATCAACACGCAGAAGGCTTTTGATAATGTGAACTGGCAATTTATGATAAAACAATTGCAGACTATGGATTTTGGGGGAAGATTTATAAATATGATTGAGGCAATTTATAGTAAGCAATCTGCAAAGGTGATAATAAATGGAGATATTACAGAGAAGGTTAATATTATGAAAGGAACAAGGCAGGGGTGTCCTCTATCCCCATTGTTATTGGTGCTGACATTAGAAGCGTTAAATAGAAATATAAGACAAAATGAAGAGATAAAAGGGATGAAAATTAAAAAAGAATACAAACTACAAGCATTTGCAGATGATATAGTGTTTCTTTTAGAGGAGCCCCAAGAAGTAGGACCCAGACTGATAGAACAAATAGAATATGGAAAGATGGCAGGGTTGAAAAATAATATAGAAAAAACAAAAATATTGGTGAAAAATATTATAGAGAAACAGAAAAGGGATTTAATGGAGAAACTAGATATTCAGATTACTAAAAAGGTAAGGTATTTAGGAATACAACTAACAGCAAGGTATGTAACGATTAAAGAAGATAATTACTATAAATTGAAAGGACAAATTGAGACGATTTGGAAAGATGGAAAAAATTGCAATTATTATTAATGGGAACAATAGCAGTAATTAAGATATTACCTAGATTGTTGTTTTTATTTCAAACAATACTGATAAAACTGGAAAAAATATTTTGAAGACTTGAATAGAATGATATTGAAATTTATATGGCAGGGGGAAAAAGTGAGAATCATTATGAAAATGTTATAAGATGCAAGAGTAAGGGAAGGATTTGGACTACCAAACTGGGAATTATATTACCAAGCAGCAATATCATGGATGAAAGAATGGATTGTATTAAGAAATACAAGGCTATTGACTTTGGAGGGGCACAACTTACAATTAGGTTGGCATGCTTTTTTATGGTACGGGAAAAATAAGATGCATAGTTATTTTCAAAGACATTATGTAAGGAATGCTTTATTGTTAGTATGGGAGAAGGTTAGAGAAAAACATTATTTGAAAATACATGGCTTTCAACAATGGAAGCATTAATACATCCAATTATTATTAATATGAGAAATATTATCAGATATAAAGATATTTTATCAGAAAAGGGAGAATTGAAAATGAAACAAGAACTAGTAGAACAAGGGATTGATATGGAGTGATAAACACAACTGCAAATACAATCGAGATATGAAAAAGATGCAAAGTTATATGGTTTTTACTTGGAGATGACAGAATTGGATAGATACTCACAGGAACAGATGAGAAAACGATTAAAAAATTCTATAGTTATTTACTTGGTGTTAAACTAGAAGAACAAGTAAAAGAAACAATGATAGCATGGGCAAAAAAAATTGGATATACAATAGAGTTAGATAAAATGACAGCAATTATGGGAAAGAAATTATAAATTAACAATGGCTACAGCATATAAAGAGAACTTGTATAAAATGTTTTATAGATGGCACATGTCACTGGAAAGATTGGCAGAAATGTTTAAAGATAAATCAACTAAATGTTGGAAATGCCACCAGACACTGGGATCGTATTATCACTTGTGGTGGACATGTCCAGAAGCGAGAAATTATTGGGCAAAAATTCAAATATGGTTAGAGAAAATGACACAGCAACATATTGCTCTTAAACCGGAGTTGTTCCTATTGTGTATCTTACCAGAGAAATTTAGTAAAGAAAATATGTATTTGATCATACATGTAATAACGACAGCAAGAATTGTATTTGCACAAAATTGGAAAGCAGACAAAATTCCTACAAAGGGAGAGGTAATTAAGAAAATATTAGAATGTGCAGAAATGAATAGCAATTAGCAATTAAAGGGAAGAAAGAATTGGAGTATTACAACATATGGGGGCAATTTTATCAATGGATAGAGACTGAATATAGGCAATAGGCAACGTAAAAGTAAGAAATATGGGAAAAATATGTTGTAATACATTAAATTTAAATGAAAGAGGAAAGATAAATATGTATTAAGAAAATGATGATAAATGTTGAATATGACAGAAAAAAAATTGTACCCAGATGTTACACTGATTAATGATGAATTGTTTAAAAATAAAAAAAACTTTTTTTAAAAAAAAGACATGCTCTTTCATGCTTGATCCTCCTTCAGATCAGATTTGCTTGAATCTAATTCCTTCATTTTTGAATTCTCAGCAAACCATATTAAAAGAAATATCCAAACTTTTCCTTTCCTCAGTGTTGTGGGAGCTTCATCAATGGAAGCTTTCAAGAAGAGACTGGACTGCCATCTGTCAAAAATGGTATAGGGTCTGCTTGGGCAGAGGGTTGGACTAGATGACCTAAAAGGTCCCTTCCAACTCTATTAATCTGTATGTGTGTCTGTATGTTCCTCAGAACTGGCATTCACTCTAACGTTGAACATTTTGCCACGAAACTCCTGTAGGAGGCCCAGACAGTGGAAGGGACCCATTCTGGCAGGACTGGGGAGGGGCTTGGCGCTCAGGGCTCATCTTGCATCAACTTCTATTCCGGCTGTGCTGTGACTTGCCCAGTGATGGGCCTGGGTCGCCCAGCTGGCTTGCTAACTCAGAATGAGACAAACAGCAATTGGACGGGGACTGGCGACTTGGGAAGCAGCAGCAACTTTGTTAGAGGCTTGTGGGCAATCCTGTGGAAATTCACGTGTTCCAGGGACCCATGACCCACCATCAGCATTCCCTACAAGGTGTGTGTCAGCAGAGGCCAAACATTTTTCTATATCAGGATGTCCGAAAGGCTGGACTTCTTGCAACCGCAGGGCACAACCCCCGTGGTTAACTAGCCCAAGGTCAGCAGGTACCCAACTGTGGCCCTACGATTAGACTTCACCAAGTTAAAAATGAGGCATCAGGAAGCAAAGGAAGCCCTGATTATCTGCTCTTTGAAATTCTCAAAATCCAGGGAGATAGGTACCCAGGAAGACTAAGATTTATAACTGCTGCTGCCTTCAATGACATTATGGTTATTTTAATTTGTACCTTGCATGTTCTGCCACAGTAAAACTCTTTTTGCAGAATAAACTAGAGTTCTAATGGGACCAGAGCTAAAACAGGGATGAAAAATGGGATCTTGAGGTTCAATGGAATGCTAACAAAAGCATGCATCTGCTCCAAAAAAGACCAGCAGGGATAGGAAACAGCACTGAAAGTTGAGATACCCATAAACGAGCAACAGGCTGAAACTGAACCCTGGCAAGACGGAATGGCTCTGGGTTTGGGGTTCTTTGGTCCATGGAGAATTGCCATCTCTGGTCTTGGATGTGGTGGCTCCTTAACTCACAATTCCTGCTCAAGGAGCAGGTTGCAGCTGTAGCTAGGAGGACATTTGGCAACTGTAGATTGTGTGCTGGTTACGCCCTTCCTGGACCAACAATCCCTGTTCACAATCATTCACTTTCCTAGTCACCTACCGTCTTGACTACTGCAATGCACTCTACATGGGACTTCACGGGCCCTTGAAAAGTATCCAGAAAAATATCAGTTGGTTCAAAATGCATAATTTTGTGCAAGTCTAGATTTGCACGTGTCACCTCTCTTGCAGGAGCTCAAACTCACCATATCTTGCAGCTCTCGCAGCTGCTTTCCTGTGAGTCCTCCAATGCCCAGATCATCGTCTTCTTCTTCCGGCTGGGCTGGAGTGAGCCCCAGGGAGGGGCCCTGCCTGATGAAGAACTCCTCGTGCTGGTCCAAGAGCAACCCATGCAGCATCCAGGCAGAGAGCTGTTTGTAGAGAACGGCATGGCACATGGCCAAGACCCTGGAGGGGTGCAAAAGAAAGAAAAAGCTCAGGAGACACTCAGGTTCATGTGACGGGCAGCAAATGGAACTGGCAGCCAGACAGGATTTCCTCTTTGGGCAGCTGCACTTTCCAATTGAAGCCCCTCAATTCCAGATGCTCTGAATTGCTCTGAATTTAGCCATTTATTAGAGAACTGGTAAGAAATGCCACTGAAAGCAGCTTTATGCTTGTGCCTGAGTGGGTGGGTGGGATTACTGGGATACAGCTAAAGGCCACCAGAATGGTAATTCCTTACTTCTCCAGCGCGTGACGCACCGGTGGCAAGCCACCACGGCTGTATTTGTAGACTGTCTCCAAGATCTGACAACCATGAATCTGCCAAAGAAACAAATTCAGACTAATAACTTGCAGGACAGAAAACCAAAGGTGCCGAAGCACCAACTACTTTCCAGAAGGTCTACAGCAGCCAACAACAATCAGCTGCATTTATTACCTCTCCTTTGACATTTCTGCAAATAAAAAAAGCACTTAAGACTTATATATTGCCCCACATGCTTTACAGCACTCTCTGGGCGGCTTACAATGTCAGCATCTTATCCCCCAATAATCTGGATCCTCTTTTTAATAACTTCAGAAGGATGGAAGTGAGCCAACCTCAAGCCCCATCATGATCAAACTCCAGATTGTGGGTAGAGTCAGTCTGCAATGCTGCATTCTAATCTCTGTATCATCATAACGACAATATAACTTATCTTTTGCATTTCACTTTTCCATCCAGATGAAAAGAACCAGCTTCAACTCAGCAACTGGCCTGACATCTACCGTGTTTCCCCGAAAATAAGATCCTGTCTTATATTTTTTTGAACCCCGAAATAAGCGCTTGGCCTTATTTTTGGGGAGGTCTTATTATTTTGGGGCGCATGGAACAAGATGGGGCTCCTCTTGCCATCTTACCTGATTTCCAGCACTGTGTTTAAATATTTTTGGGGAGGGCTTATTTTTGGGGTGGGGAAGGCTTATTTTAGCGCATATGCTCAAAAGCCTGACTGGGCTTATTATCAGGGGATGTCTTATTTTCAGGGAAACCGGGATTGATTGATTTCTGCATGCAATTTATATGCCACTCTATCTCCAAGGACTCAAGCCGGCTCACAAAAATAAAAATGCATAATCCCTCATTAAAACAGTGAAACTTAAAAATTTGAATTTAAAACAATTAAGATTAATTAAGAAATCCCCATCAGTCCAAACTGCGAGGTCTTCAAATCACGGCGGAACGAGCAAGGGTCAGGAGCCATCCGGAGCTCCAAAGGAAATTGGTTCCAGAGGGTGGGTGCGCCCACAGAGAAAGCTCTCCCTCTGGGGGTCGCCAGCCAACACTGTCTGGCTGACGGCACCCTGAGGCCTTGTCTGTGGGAACACACCGGGCAATTGAGGATTGTTGCTGGCTGCAGGGGGTCCAACAAATATCCCGGGCCTAGGCCATGAAGGGCTTTGTATGTGATAACCAGCACCTTGAACCTCACCCAAAGAGCAACCAGTAACCAATGCAGGTCGCGCAGGAGGGTTGTAACATGGGAGTGTCGGGACGCTCCCATCACAACCCACGCGGCCGCATTTTGCACCAGCTGAAGCCTTCAAGTGGTTTTCAAGGGCAGCTCTAGGTAGAGAGCGTTGCAGCAGTCAAGACGGGAGGTGACCAGTGCATGGGTAACAGTGCATAGGGCATCTTGGTCCAAGTAAGGCTGCAACTGGCGCACCAGGCAAACGTGGGTGAATGCCCCCCTGGTCACGGTCGTCACATGATCTTCCAGAGACAACTGTGAATCCAGGAGGACACCCAAGTTGTGAGCCCTATCCACAGGGAGTAACATTCCAACCCCAATGGTCAATGATGGAATATCTCAATTGGACCCAGATGCCGGTACCCACAGCCACTCGGAATTGGCAGGGTTGAGTCGAAGCTTGTTCCTCCCCATCCAGGTCCGTACCGCTTCCAGGCAGCGGACATCATGTCGAGGGTATCACTGGGCTGGTTTGGGGTGGATATAAACGTACTGATGATACCGCACCCCAAAACCACGGATGATCTTCCCAAGCGGCTTCATATAGATGTTGAACAGGAGAGGCGAGAGAACCGACCCGAGGCACCCCACAAGTGAGCGACCTCATAGCCAACCTCTGCCCCTGCCAACACCACTTGCGTACGGCCCGAGATAGGAGAACCACCGTAGAATGGTGCCTCCCACTCCCAGTCCCTCAAGCCGTCGCAGCAGAATACCATGGTCGATGGTATCAAAGGCCGCAGAAAGATCCAAGAGGACCAGAACAGAGGATAATCCCCTGTCCCAAGCCCTCCAAAAATCATCCACCAGCGTGACCAATGCCGTCTCCGTGCTGTACCCTGGCCTGAAACCGATTGGTACGGACCCAGGTAGTCTGTATCCTCCAGGGCCAACAGGAGCTGCTGTGCCACCACACTCTCAACAACCTTTGCAACAAAGTAAACGTTGGAGATCGGACGAAAATTATCCAGTATAGTTGAATCCAAGGCAGGTTTCTTGAGAAGGGGTCTCACCACCGCCTCCTTCAAGGTGGCGGGGAAGATACCCTCCTCCAAAGATGCCATTATTACTGCCTGGATCCAGTCCCGTGACACCTCTTGGACCGCATAAGCAAGCCAGGAGGGGCACGGGTCCAGTACGCACGTGGTGGTACTCAGTCTTCTCATGATCCTGTACACTTCCTCGGGGGTGACAGGATCAAACTCTTCCCAAATCCCAGGACCAGCTGCCTCCTCACCATCAGACCCTGCCCAGTCAGAGTCCAGACCGTCCCGAATCCGAGCGATCTTATCCAGCAGATGCTGACTAAACTCCTCGGCGCGTCCCCGCAGAGGGTCCTCTCCCACCCTCCGATTCAGGAGGGAGCAAGATACCCTAAACAGGACAGCCAAGGGATTATCTGCAGATGTGGTAAGGGCGGAGAAGTATGTCCGCTTCGCCACCTCCATCGCCACCAGGTAAGATAGTGCAAATGATCTCAACTGGGAACTGTCAAATTCGGAACGACTGGCTCTCCAACCGCTCTCTAGGCCTTTCCTACGGCGCTTCATCTCCTGGAGCTCCTCCATGAACCAAGGAGCCAATCAGGATCTACGTTGAGTCAGAGGCCGCAAAGGCATGACATGGTTGACAGCTCCGGAGGCCGCCTTTTCCCAGGCATCCACCAGAGCCTCGACTGGGGCGTGGGAGAGAGAGAGAGAGAGAGAGAGAGAGAGAGAGAGGTATTGTCCCAAGCTCCGTCTGGAACCTCTCCGGGTCCATCAGCAGATTTTATTAATGTGCTCCACAAATAAGGCTTCCATTAACAGAGGCAGACAGCAGGAATACCTTACCTTCTGGATCTTTATTTGCTCTACTACAGTTATCAATGAGGGAAACAAGAGCTGAAACTGTAAAACAAAAATCAGTATTTAAGAATATACTTGTTTAATCAATTGGGGCAAAAAATGAATAGTTGCATGGCAGATTTGACAATCTGATACCTAGGCCATGGAACAATTTTTCCCCTGGGCTACCTTCAGGTTATGTATCATGATTGGGCTATGATTGGTCCTCGCTATCTACAGAAAAGGTAGCAAACATCTTTTAAATGTTAAGATAATAGAGATAAATTGATCATAGAGATCAATTTTTTTCCCTTTTGTTCAATCGTGTCTTGAGTCTTGGAGACTGCCTGGATAAGCCCCTGTAGTTTTCTTAGCAAAGTTTTTCAGAAGTGGGTTGCCATGAGCTTCTTCCCAGAGCTAATTAAAAGTGACTGGCCCAAGGTCACTCAGTTGGCTTCATGTCCAAGGCAGGATTAGAATTTCTCCCATTTCTACCCTGAGGCCTTAATCTTGAAACCAAACTGGCTCATTTTAAAATAATAGCACAGGCATTCTTCTAAACAGTACTGGGGGTTTTCAATAAAGTAATTCAGAATGATACATAAATGCTACTTCAAATAGGTAAAGCTATAAGAATAGCTTCAGTTACTCTGCCTAATGTGGCAAAGTGCCTTTTAGGATTTAACACATATAAAAAAAAAGAATTTGAAATCAAACAAAGCCTAGAACTAACCAGTAACTTCAGTTCTGCAGGCAACTGATGAAAAATCTCATTTTTTATCAACAGAAAGGTTCCCTACATGGACCACCCAGATATTGCAGTAATCACAGGAAGTTTAATCTTATTTTCTAATTTATACATATTTCTATACATATACATAGTCCACCTTTCTCAGAGCAAATTTTGAGCTTGTCTTCTGAAGCTGCAAAATATCATTTTGTTTTCACAAAGGACCTGCTGAGGCCACCTATCTGCCTGCAATCCCCTTTGCATAGCCCAGTGAGCTTTGGCACGGGGCTCCATCATATTCAACTTTTAACAAGGGGCGAAGCACCTGCCAATCGAAAAGGAAGAACACTGAAAAAACAGGCACACCATGGGAGCTGAAGGTCAGGCCATGAAACAAAGCAAGCCATGGCAGCAAAGGGAAAAAACTGATATTCTGGGACTCGGCGCTTAAATAGACTGGAACGAGTCACTTCACAGCTGAGAATCATCTGATTTTCTACTGTGGCAAGAAAATTGTAGAAAAAAAGGTGTTCAAGAGGGTTTCAGAACTGTGGCTTGAACTAACTTCCTAACTGATAAAAGCTGCTTCCAATGCAGAGCAAGCAGGCCACACTAGAGTTAAATTATACAGATCCAGAGGACCAGCAAGTCCTCTTGCTTTGTTGATACAACACACAGTGACAAACAGTCATATTCATTTCGGGCAGCTGAAAGGTTACACTGGAAGTAAAATATCATCTGGAACAATAAGAAAATCAGGTAGTCATGTCAGGAAACTTTAGTATTAATAGCAAACACCTTCTTTCTAGTTACGTATGGATATAAGGTCACAGAATAGAAATTTGGAATGAACCTTAGAGGCCTTCTGGTCCAACCTCCTGCTCAAGTAGGAGACCTTATACCATTCTGAACCAAGAGTGGTCCAATCTTTTTTTGGAAAACTTCTATCAAGGAGCACCCACAACTTCTGGAGAAAAGCCATTCCACTGATTAATTATTCTAATTGTAAACAATTTCTCTTTAGTTCTAGATTGGATTTGTCTTTAATGATCTTCCCTGCATTCCTTCTACTTGTTATGCCCTCTGGTGCTTGTGAGAACAGGTCGACCCAGTCTTCTATGTGACACCACCCCCAATATTGGAAAACAGCTATCATTAGACCCCAGTCCTTTTCTTAGCTGGGATAGGCATACCTAACTCCAACAACAGTTTATTATACAACTTAGCCTCCAGATCCCTAATCATCTTTGTGTCAGACCTAGAAGCCATCTTTCTACCTTTGTGCCTTCGGGTTTCAGGCCTGCCACAAGCCTACCGTGGGAAGTTGGGAGGGGGGATAGTATAGAGTGAAGAAGATATGTAGCCAAAATAAAATTCTTTATAGAAAGTCAAGGCCAAGGGGCCCTGCAGCTGTGTTGAGAAGAGGAGGATGTCTTCTGTTCCGGACTGTATCTGATTGGATATGTGGCAGATATGTGGGTGAGGGGCAAGGTCTTGAACTTTCTTTTGTGTGTGGAAAGTCCAGAAGCTCTCTGATTCGGGTTTTCCCAGATGTGCCAATATAACATCTCTAATTAAAGTTAGCTTTGAGGAATTTCAAGTCTCGGAGATTGATTTTGTTGGGGGTGTTACTTGGAACCCTGACACTTTGTTGCTCTTTGCATTCTTTGAGCCTCAACGTATTTTTGTATTGTGGTGACTAGACCTGCATGTAGTATTACAAGAGTGGTCTTACTAGTGCAGCGTAAAGCCGTATTATCAGTTCGCATGACCTTAATACCATTTCTGTTGATGCAGCCAGGGACTGCATTGGCTTTTTTGGCAGCTGCAGCACACTGGTTTATACCTAAGTGGTTGTCCACTAAGACACCTACATCTCTCTCACAGTCACTGCTGTTGAACCAGGTACTAACTATTCTATAACTGTGCACTTGGTTTTTACCTAAATGTAAGACCTTAATTTTCTTACTATTGAATTGCATTTTTATATGACTCAGTATTCAAGTCTGTCAAGATCTTTCTGAATCTTAAGTGTCTCTTCCAAAGTGTTAGCAATTCCCCCCAGCATGGTATCATCTGCAAATTTTATGACTTCTCCTTCTATCCCCTCATCTAGCATCTTTTATGAAGATGTTGAAGAACACTGGGTCCAAGACAAAATCTTGAAGTATCCCACTGTTTAATTTCCTCCATGTAGATGTAGCCCCATTGTGGACAACATGCTGAGTGTGATTGGTCAGCCAGGTTCCAATCCATCTGTGATGCTGTCTATCCCACACTTTTCTATCTAAGAAGTAGGCTGTGGTCTATTTTGTCAAATGCCTTTTTGAAGTCAAAAGAAATTAAGTCCACAGTACATTCCTGATCCACCAACTTAGTCATGGTTCTTTTTGTCTGTTTATAAGCTTTCTTTATGCAACTATGCTGGTTTCTTCTTGAATTGCTTATTTTTCTTTTTTAGTGGTATTGTGGTGGACTGGGCTTTTATAATCATATTTTTTAGAATTTCCCAAGCATCTTCCATTGTTTCAGATTTCCATCCATGGTATCCTTCCTAAGCTCTTAAGATTGTTGAGATCTAAGACACTTGTTTGACTTTGTTCTATTTTTGTGCCTGTATTATGAATTACAATATGACATGGTCACTCTCCCCCAGGATTCTTATTATTTCTGCCCTTTCTATCATTTTTTTAAAAATTAGATTTATATGCCGCCCTTCTCTGGAGACTCAGGGCAGCTTACAATGCGTTAAGCAATAGCCTTCATACTTTGGTATATTTTATACAAAGACAGCTTATTGCCCCCACAGACTGGGTCCTCAATTTACCTACCTTAGAAAGGATGGAAGGCTGAATCAACCTTGAGCCTGGTGAGATTCGAACTTGCAATAATTGCAGACAGCTGAATGTTAATAACAGGCTTTTAGTCTGTTGAACTATCCAGGCTCCCTGGATTTCATTCCTTTAATGAGAATTAAGCCCAATATAGCTGATGCTCTAGTTCCCTCCTCTACCTTTTAACGACAAAGTTGTCTGCTAGGTTCATCAGGAACCTGTTTGATCTCCCACTTAGTGCAGAGTCACTAACACTCTGAGTCACATCATCACATTAACGACATGAAAACTGAACTCATTACATATGGAGAACCTCAGTTATAAAAATAAACCTGGTGTTCTCAGGGAGTCATATCACAAGTGACTTTTTCCAAAATTACAAATGACAAAATTGATTTGTTTGATTAGGCGCAAAACAATGTTTTAATAAAAGACTACACAACCCATGATCTGCTAGGTCATCCTTTCAAAGGTATTTCTTTACCAGATTCCTCAATGCCTTCAACAGTGACAAAGATTCGAATGTGCTGGAAAAGTTGGGATATATTCAGAGATGTATCTGCCTTGAAAAGAGCCCATGTTATTTGGAAGCACTCTGTAAATCAGGCTATTAGAAGTCACTTGATTCAGGAGATTTTGCCCTACAATGCATCATTTCAGTTAAAGGTTACAAGAGGAGTTTTAGTAGTGTATAGATTGGAAATCTTTTATGAACATTTTGCTGTAAATGGGCAAAAATTAACTGAAGATCTTTGGAATTGTGGATTAAAGAGAGTTGAATATGAGACGAAGTGAACTATAGAATATAATTCTAAAAAGACAAAAATGGTAAAAATTTGTAACCATTTATTAGAAAAATGGTAAAAATTTGTATAACTTATTTTAAATTTTTAACTTTTGTATTATATTGTATTTTTAATTGGCTGTTGACCGCCCTGAGTCCCTTAGGGGAGTAGGGTGGTATATAAATCTGAATAAACTTAAACTTAACCACTAGAAACTGCATTTTTGACTTTTTTTCTTTATCTATACTGTATCTACCACTTTTTCTTGAGTTCAACTGAAGTCTGAATTTGAAATTAGTGTTTTAAGCCTGAAACCTTTTGAATTTAGACTATTGCATCCCACTAATATTTTATGTGTACAACATTATATCACTCAGGAGATTTTCATATACTTCAGTGAGATGCAGGGTTTCTTCAAATATTCTGTCTTTATTGCTGAGGCTTGTAATTGTGGCTTCCCTAGAGCCCCTACGCTTATCAGTGATTCAGAAGTAGATCGTTTTCTGTGATTAATTCCTTTTTTTGCTTGCATTTTGTCAAAGTCCAATTCTTTGAAGAAATGCAAAGTTGGAACGGGAATTGGTTTGCACAGCCTTACTCAGTACAACAAGGAGAAACAACCCATCTAAGAAGACTGAACATCTAAGAGACTTAGTGGTTCAGGTGTTGGCTCTGAAACCAGGAAACGGTGAGTTTATTTATTTATTTACTTCTTTATTGGTTTGATTTATATGCTGCCCTTCTCCGGAGACTCAGGGCGGCTTACAATGCGTTAAGCAATAGCCGTCATACTTTTGTATATACCTGCTTAGTAGGGCTTTTGGCCCCACCCTAAGCGGTGTTCTTTTTTATACAAAGTCAGTTTATTGCCCCCACAATCCGGGTCCTAATTTTACCTACCTCAGAAGGATGGAAGGCTGAGTCAACCTTGAGCCTGGTGAGATTTGAACTCGCAGTAATTGCAGGCAGCCGGCAGCTAAGTGCTATTTACAGCACTTTAGTCTACTGCACCACCAAGGCTCTTAGGGAGTCCCTAAGGCATGAATGCCAGTTGGGGGACTTTGGGCCAGTGACTCACTCTCAGCCAGATCAACCTCACAAGGTTGCTGTTGTGAGGATGATAGGAAGCAGAGTATTAACTGTGTAGCAAGAGAGGGAAAAGAAGGATAAAATGATAATTATTATTAACAGTAGTCCTTGTTTAAGGATGGTAATTGCAACTGGCAACTTTATTGCTAAGTGACATGGTCAAAAAGTGAGACATCATGTGTCCATACTATTTTAAGATGGTGGTTACAATTAAGTTGCTATTGTTAGGCAAATCCCACATGGTCACAACATCAGAGATTGCAAATGGTGATCATGTGATTGCAGGATGCTGGGACCTCATAACAGTAAGCTGGTTGCCAAGTGCCCAGAATTGCAATTATATGAGCAGGGGGTGATGGCTGCACCTACAAGGACCCACTTAAAGACTCCCTCATTCAACACAATCTTCAATCTGGTTGCTGAATGAAAGGTCATTCAATGAGAACTGCCTGTATTTTCCATCTAATCTAAAAGAAAGATGAGATGAAAGGGCATGAAATGAAAAGCTCCATAATCCCTACCCTCAAATGCAGTTTGAGAGATTGGCTGCAAAAGAACAAGAATAATGCACCTCTCTTTTTGAGGACTTGTTCTCAATAGTCACCTAAGCTACTGTAATTAGTAGTACAGATTTTTGGTCCTCTGCAACCATTTCAAGCAGGTTCTCAGTTGGATCTATTGGGTAGAGTTTGGGCTTTTTGTAAAAAAAAAAAGCCAATCTAATCTCTGCAAATGTAAAATCTGCTCTTGTTGCATTTTGGGAAGTCTTCTCAAAGTGCAGATGAGAAATGACGTCTTTGACAATACTCACCTGGTCCAGAGAATAGTTGACATATGAGATGGTAAGGTGAGGATCAGCAAGAAACTGCCCAAAACAAAGAGATAGTGAGCATTCGCTATTTTTTTTTCTTTTGGCGGGGGACGGGGGGGGGGGGGGGGGACAGACGGACAGGTTGTCAGGATGTAGCCTTCTGCTATATTTTACACATCCTGCAATACCTTATTCCAGATAAGGTCCCATTCTGTCAGAAAATTCAAGCTTGGAGTGGGTACCTTGCCCAGGAAAACTAGCTTGTTGTCAAAACTTCGGGTTGGGGTCTTTCTTCACCATGCACCCCCCTCGCCCCTCACCTCCTGCTCCAGGCCCAGCAGGGCCTGCCGGTAGGGCTGCAGCACGGCGTCCAGCCCGGTGCAGAAGGCGCGCAGGTAGATCCCCGGCGGGGAGGCCAGCAGCTCCTGCAAAGAAGCGAAGCGAGGCGGTGACTCCCCGCAGAGCACCCGCAGGACGCCACCCCTCCCCGGGAAGGGCGCACCTGCGGCGGAGCGGCAGGCGGCGGCAGCGGTGGCTGGGCGTGCTCGGCGAACTGCTCGATGAACTCGTGCAAGCGGACGTAGAGCGCACCCAGGCGGCAGACGCGGGCCAGGAGGGCGGCCTCGCTCGGGTGCAGGAACGGCGGCGGCTCCGGGGACACCTGCGGGGGAGGATGAGGAAGGGCGCTGGGCCGGGCCCGCGGGGGGGGAGGGTCGCCCCCCGCCCCACCACCGCGCCCACCTGCAGGCCGCCGCCCACGAAGAGGCCGCCCGGGTAACCGCGCAGCGCCAGCAGGAGCTCGTGGATCATGGCGGTGCCGCGCCTCAGCCCCTCTTGCAGACGCCCCCGGCTCCTCCCCGGCCGCTAGATCAGCCTCCTGCGAAGCCCGTCGTCTGCTCGCCCGCAGCCCGCTCAGGCGCCTATACTCCCCGCGACGGACGGGGTCCTTCAGGCACTTAGCTTAGCCGCCTGTTCAGGAGCTCCAGCTCCTCCCTCCGGGCGCCCTGTTCGAGCTGCCTCGTTGGGGTTTTGCCTGCGCCGACGCCGCTTGCTTGGGCGTGGTGGTGCTGGGGCGGTTAGAGGAACGCCGAGATGAGCTCAGTCTAGCCAGCCGGGAAAGTGCGGGGAGGCGGCTTTCTTGGGCGCAGCCCTTCCTCTCTCCTAAAGTACAGTTTTATATTTCTTGAATGTAACTTTTGTGAACATTTTAAACAAGATAAAAACTAACACGAACTAATATAAGGAACAAAAAAAGTCAAAAAGTGCAATACAAAAGAAAAATAGAAAAGAAAGATACAAAGAAGTGGCTTCTGATACTCTTCATAGCAATAAATATAAATATGTTTGAACCTCTCTAAGACTGCATAATATTGCTCTTTGAATAAAGTCATTAGCTACATTAATTGGTGATGGACTTACGTAAATATGAAAAAAATGAATTTGTGATCTTTGATTTTGATGATTAGTCAGGCTAGATAGTAATAGGAAATTATCCATTTCAGCAAAATCTACCAATTTTACCAACCATTCCTCCATAGTGGGCAATGTCAAATCTTGCATTTTACTTTCTTGTGACGTCTGTTTCCTGACCTGGACTACTTCAAAAATTGACAGGATAAAAACAAGTATAATCCATTTTAGAAAAGGTTACTGAGAATGTGTCGGGCTGTGATGATGAATTTGTGGCACACGGACCCATATCTAGGCGCGTTAGTGTTGCTCAAGCTCAGCTCCAGTGCACACTGGCCAGCTCATTTTCAAGTCTTCTGGGCCCACCGGAAGTCGGGAAACGGGCCGTTTCCAGCATCCAGAGGGCTTCCAGTGGGGTGGGGAAGATGGTTTTCACCCTCCCCAGGCTCCTAGAAAGCCTCTCGAACTTGGGGACGGCAAAAAACAGGCCTACTGGGCCCACTGGGCCATTGCATGCCAAAAGTGCAGGGAGTGCAGGGGGGTCAGGCGCGCATGCGTGGGGGTGAGGCACATTGAATTATGGGTGTGGACACATGCGTGTAATGTCAAAAAGGTTAGCTATCACTGGTCTAGGGCATCATAGGAAGATAGTATTGATTGTGCTTGTTGACGACTTTGCTGGAGTTGAGATGAGGTGATGCATTCATCCTGATATTCCTAGATCTCTCCTTGACTTTGGTTACTATTAAACGCATTATTCTTATAGACCAAGTTTGGGGTGTTTCTCCTTTTTCTGGTTGAGAGGGGGAAAGGTCAACCTATGTACCTCATAGATCAATACTTTTGCTTGGCCTTTTCAAAGGTCATAGGTCAGTTTGGCTGAGGTCATTGGTTCAGTATCAGGAGGATGTTGATAATCCATCATACTTCTCAACCCTGTTACTGTTCAAGTGATGTTCTTTTCAAAGAGCAGGTGGCAGCTTTAGCTAAGAATGACTTGGAACAGCTTCATCTAGTGCCCTGGTTACATCAGTTCAGGAAGCCTTCAGTCACTCATGCCTTAGTCACCTCACAAATGGATTATTATAAAGTGCTTTATGGGCTTTGAAGACCTTTTGTTCAGAATGCAAAGGTACAAGCCCTAATTAGGATATCCAGATTTTTTTTGCTTATCCAGAATGCAATGACTTGAACTGTAATTAGCATTCTACATTGGTTGCCATTCTAGGCTGTCATCTCTAAAGCCCTTTGTGATAAGAATCTTTGTAGCTTTTGCCCATCAAACTTACATAAAAACCAGTGATGCCAGTCCAAAAACACTGGACTGCATGCAATGATATAATAACACAGATGCTGTCATCATGTGCTGACATGTCCAGCCTGTATCCCCACTCTTGAGGTTTCATCCAATAGTTCTACCCTTACCTTCTGGAGGAGATGAGAAGAGGTCCAACTCCGAACCCTCCACAGCCAGTCAAGTATTGGAAGGCAGCGCCCATCCTCTCATCCTTCTCTGCTGCAAGCAGTCCTAGGTCTTTGTGCCATTCCACATAGAACCCGGTTTCCATCTTTTCACCATCCTGGTGTTCCTTCTCTGGACTAGCCCCAGGTTATCATTATCCTCACTGAAGCATGTCTCATTAGCAGCGGGCGGAAGAAGATGGTGAAGGTTTGCTGTGACAGGTGGCATAGCAAGTGCAGGGGGGGGGAGGAAGGCAACCATTTCAAAGGCAGTGGTGAAATCTGAACCAGTTTGCCGCTGGTTCTCTGGCTGCACATATGCGCTGCGCACCAAGTGCGTGCTGTGCATGCATGTAAAGTGCACACCAAACATCCGCTACACGCATATGCAGTACCTGCCAAAAGGAGGCTTGGGAAGATAAGTAGAGCAGCGAGGGGGGAATCAGCTGTGCCACACAACTTTAAGTGATTTTGATAGTGATTTTAAATCTTGCTGCACAGCTGATTGTCGGAAATACCGATTTGGAGGAACTGGTAGCTTTTTTTTTACTACTCATTCGCCCAAACCAGTTTTTATCACTACTGGTTCATCTGAACGAGTGCAAACCGGTAGCACTTCACTGCCTTGAGGGGACAGCAGGGTGAGGTGCCTGTGGGGTGCAGAAGTGTCTGAGGGGACTTGAAGCCAGGTTTTAGTGATCCAGCAAGCCACTGACTAGCTGTGACCTCGGCAGCAGCCCGGACTCTGAAGTCGCCGCCAGGCTGCCCACCGGGTTGCCACTGCTGAGCCCTGGCTCGGGACTCCGGCGGGGGTCTCCGGCGGGGCGCCCGCCTCTCTCCGGCTGCTCAGCGCGGTGAGCTTCCCGGGAGAGGCCGGCCGAGCGCTACGGCGAAGAAGCTCGGCGGGCTGCCCAGGCGCGCTTCCGTTCCGCTCGTTCCCGCCGCGGCCGCGCCCTCCCTGCGCCAACACCCACGGGCGGAGCCGCCCCGCTGCTTCCCCTTCGTCTTCCTGCCTTCGCCCTCCGACGGCCCGCGGTGCGTTGCGCTTCCTCCGCTCCGCGCCCGCCAGAGAACCGCCGCCGCCTCGCGCCCATGGCTTCTCCGGAGGAATGCGACGGGACGGGCGTAGCCCGGCCGCACTACGGCTGTGAGTCCGCGCGGGCAGGCGGGGGCCGGGGGGCGCGGGACGGGCGGGCGGCGGCTTGCTTGGCGGTGCGCTCGATCCCACCGGGCTTGGTGGGGCGCGGGGCGCCGGGGTTTCGCCCGCCTCTGCCGACCCACCCTTCCGCGCCCAAGATGGCCGGAGGCGCTGCTGCACTCCGGCGCCCCGCCGAGGAGCAGCCTGCTCTTGCGCCCCTTCTACCGGCAGCTGCGGATCGGGCGCAGAGCCCCGCTCGGTGCGTGCCGGGCCCTGTGGTGCCCTTGGCCGAACACTCCCGGGGATCTGGCTCCTCAGGCCGGCCTCCTTGGCGACCTTCCCGGCCCGGCCGAGTGGCTCCGTCGGCGCGAGGCAGTGAGGGTGAGCCGCCGCCGTGGAGAGGAGCGGCCGGGCCGGACGGGAGCCAGTTGTAGGTCGGAGGGCTGCCCAGCAGGCGGATGGGGAAGCCCCGGGCTGGCCGAGTCGGCGGTGGGAAACCGGGTCGGCGCTCCGTCCCCTGGGATTCCCCCCCCCCCCGCCAATCCCCCGCCGGGAATGACCGTGCCTCTCCTTGCAGCTGTGCTGGACAACGAGAGGATGACGGCGGAAGAGATGGACGAGCGGCGCCGCCAGAACGTGGCCTACGAGTATTTGTGCCACCTGGAGGAGGCCAAGAGGTGAGGCGGGAGCAGGCTGCTCGGAGTATGGCCAGGCGGGGGGGGGGGGGGAGGAGGGGGCAGAAGGCGGCCGGCTTGGTCGGTTGGGTTGCCCGCCGACCTGGACCGCTGCTCTGAATAGTTTTCAACTTTGCTTCCTCCTGAAATCGAGCCCTTGCCCCGTGGATGCCAATCCAGGCGTTTTAAGTCACCCTGTGAAGGCGTTTGGTTGAGGAAGGTTATTGGCACAGGGTGAAAGCCGTGACATTTGGGTCTGGTGGAAAGAAGAGAAAGGCTGAGAATTCAAAATCAGGTCCTTTGGGCTCTGCTGCAGCAAAGAAGGTTTCTGGGATTTATAATAATTTATAATCCTTTGGGAGAAGGGCGGTATAGAAATTCAATAAATAAATAAATTCAATTCAATTCAATAATACATTGTAATTCTATTTGGCATAAAGCTCCTAGAAAGGTTGTCTCTCTACGGTAATTGGCATGAGGAACGGCGATCCAATTTTATAAAAAATTCTACACCTTAAAAAGTACAGCTAGAAAATTGAAATGCTTTCTTCGTCTCTGGAGATTTTGGGAGGAAAAATAGAGTGAAGTCCACATTGGAATACTTAATTTTTACCAATGAAATGATTTGGAAAATGAGACTTTGTTACATTTATGCCCTGCCTTTTCATTATAGAAACTCGTGGTAGCAAACATAGCACTCTTTTCTTCCCATATTTTTCCCATGACAACAATCCAGTGGGGTAAATATAGGGACTAAGGGCTCCTTTAGGGATTACCTCTTGATGATAAGGGTGACAGAAATTTTCCCACCCTTATTGTGTCTGCTGGTAACCATCCCATAGCCCTGTTTAGGATGATGTCCCTACTGAGTAGGTCTGCCTCCTGGAACATCTAGGGCAGACATGTCAACAGAAGGCCTGTGGGTCAGATCTGGCCCATGATGTGGTTAGATCTGGTTCATGGGGCTGCCCTGGAGACAGCAAGGGGCTGGCCCCCGCTGCCTTGGCCCATCCCAGGAGGTGATGAGAACACAGGTAGGTGTTGTCCAGGGTGGCCCCATGGGCCAGATCTAAGGCTGAATGCCTTCTGGCCCAGGTGGCCATCACAAAGATGTTATAGATCAGCGTAGAGCCAGCAGCAGCAGCAGCAGCAGTACAGCACCCGCCACCAGCACCTTCATGGCTCGCTTGCCAGCGCAGCCTCACACGCTGGCCCCACAAGCGCTTCCCTTTCACCAGGACAGCCCTTCCCCCACCCCCGCGTGGGAAAGAGGACCCAGTTTGTGGGGGCAATAAGCTGACTTCGTATAAAAGTATACAAAAGTATGAAGGCTATTGCTTAACGCATTGTAAGCCGCCCTGAGTCTCGGAGAAGGGCAGCATATAAATCAATTTTTTTTTAAAAAAAGCTACAGTTCCCAGCAGCGCTGCCACCTCTCCCCCTCCCTTCTTCCCTTCCTGGGCACAGAGAGAGGAAAGGAGGGAGGGAGGGGGGAGGGAGGGAGGGAGGACATTGGAATGAGGAGAGAAAGAGGGAGGGAGGAAGGAAGGAGATGGAAATGAGAAGGAAGCAGGGAAACGAGAGGAGGAAGGAAGGAAGTAGGTGGGAATGAGAAGGAGGGAAGCAGGGAAGGGAGAGAGAGGAAGGAAGGAAGGAGATGGGAATGAAAAGGAAGGAGGGAGAGAGGAAGGAAGGAAGGAAGAAATATATATATGGGCCTGGTGGCTCAGCAGTCTAAAAGCATTGTGATTAACACCAGCTGTCTGCAATTACTATAAGTTGGAATCTCACCAGGCTCAAGGTTGACTCAGCCTTCCATCCTTTCTAAGGTAGGTAAAATGTGGAACCAATTTGTGAGGGCAATAAGCTGACTTTGTATAAATATACAAAAGTATGAAGGTTATTGCTTAACGCATTGTAAGCCGCCCTGAGTCTCCGGAGAAGGGCAGCATATAAATCAAATTTTTAAAAAATGAGAAGGAGGGAAGCAGGGAAAGTGGGGAGGAATGAATGAAGAAAGTAGATGGGAAAGAAAAGGAGGGAAGCAGGGAAGTGAGGAAGGGAGAGGAAGGAGATGGAAATGAGAAGGAGGGAAGCAAGGAAAGGACTTGCACTCCACTGCCCAGGACAGCCCGGGCAGACATCTGGGGGTCCTCTGCGTGGTCTGAGAGGGATGGCAAGGCTCTTCTAGTGAACGAGGCTTTGGCGCTCTCCCTGGTCTTGCCTTCCTCTGCTGGAGACTTCCGGATCTCCCCCCCCCTCCCAGCCTTGTCCAGCCCCCCAACAGGAGGCGGAGGACAACGCTGCTGTGTGCAGAAGCACGGAGGAAAAAGTTTGCAGGAAGCAGTTTCCTCTGAGTCCAACTTCTGCCTTGACAGATCTTTGGAGAGGAGGAAGGGATGGTGGAACTGCATGAGGGAAGGCTGCCCCAACAAGTCAGCATCCTTGGAAACAGAGATTCCCTTTTGCAGGACCAGGGAGCGCTGCTTCCCTGCCTCCTCCTCTTGCTTTCCAGAGACCTGTCAAGGCAGAAGTTGGACTCCAAGGAAACTGCTTCCTGCAAACTTTCTCGTCCGTGCTTCCACATGTCTCCACTTCCTGCTTTGCTGACAGGGGGCACCGGACAGAGAAACACCAACAATGTCTGAGATTTGGAGAAGAACATCTCCTTTAGTATGCTGTGCTCGCGTGTGCGCGCACAGACACACACGCACAGAACTCCAAGCTTGGAGACTTTTATCCATGTCTGAGCTTTCAAACTGTCAATCATGCCTGTGCTGGGGGAGAAGTCTTCTCCTTTCTCTGTGGATAAAAGTCCCCAAACTTAGAATGTGGTGTGTACGGCATAGTGAGGAGAGTTCAGATTATCTAACGAGTAAAGTCCCTCAGATTTTCCCCTTAATGGAGGGGGTGGTGCCCCTAGCCTTGAAGGTGGTAGTAGTGTTGCCTTCCTCTCCCGCAAGAAGCCATTCTTGGATCTAATAGTCTTCACTAACTATTGACTAGTCTCCTTCCCTTTTTGGAGAAGGTTATTGAGAAGGAGGTTGATTTGCAGCTGATGAGAACCTTGAAGAAAAGGGATCATCTAGACCTGCTTCAGTCAGATTTCAGGCCAAGATTCAGTACAACAGCAGCTTTGGTTGTGCTTGTTGATGACTTGTGGCAGAGTCTGGTGCGATGGTGTGCATAAATTCTTGTGCTCCCTGATCTCTCTGTAGCTTTTCATACCATGAAACACAGTATCCTTCTGAACCAGATCCATGGCCAGAGGGCACCCTTTTATTGTGGTTCTCTTCTCTGGAGCCAGTTTTAGTTGGGGTTGGTAGATGGGGAGAGATCATTGCCCAGGCCCCTCTCTTCCCTCATCTTCATGAACTGTTAAGTAAGGTCATACACTGGTACTAAACATCTGTGTCGGAAGCACCAAAGTGCTTCCACGAAGAAAAGATTAGCTGGTGACTTCACTGTTGCCTGGGGAAACCCAGTTAGGGGCTCCATTCGTGTCCCCATAAAGTTGCCCACTGAAGTTGTACCCATCTATCCACTCACAGTTGCCCATTTTCGAACTGCTGGGTTGGCAGGAGCTGGACTGAGTGACGGGAGCTCACCCGACACCAAGGCAGCAATGGTTTTTGAACGTGAGCCTGCTGATAGTCTGCCCAATCTTCTAACCTCAGGAGCTACTGTTCTCCTATCCACTGGTTTGGGACTTATTATCACCAGGACTCCAATGATACCAATGATATCTTTTGACGCTGAGCTAGTATCTAAGACTATCACGATTCTGTCACAGGGCCTGGAAACTGGGCAGGTGTAGATAGGGAGGAATTGTCTCTGAATGTGCCAAGACCTTAGTGGTTGTGGGTGGTTTAGATTGCCCAGATCTGGGGAGATTCCATCCTTGACCTTGGATGGGGTGGCACTTTCCCATTCCCCTTAATCCCCCCATTCTGGATCCACAACTCCTTGATGAGTAGGTGGCAACTGTTGCTAGGAAGGTCTTTGCCCAGCTTTAAATGAAGTGCCAATTGCCCCCTTTCCTAGATTGGGGGTCCTGTTCATAGCTTGATTATTGCCATGCACTCTACTTGAAACTGTTCTTGAAGATCACCTAGAAGCTTCAGCTGCCCCCCACCCCCCAGTTCAAACTACCACCTTACTGGTATTTCGAAGATATGGCTTTCCTCATGCCTTGGCAAGGATGATTGATGCTGCTTTTTTCCCCTTTCTTTGTTCTTATATGGTTTCATTTTTTCTGCCATCTTTGTTCCCTTGCTTTGAATTGTTTTCGGATTTTTGTATTCCTTGTTTTTAAATATTTTTAACAACTTGTAAATTACCCATTGTTGCTGGGAGTTGAACAATGTATCAATTTAATAAATTATAATGATCATTAAATTGTGCTAAGAGATAATGATTGTCTCAAGATTACCTATTGACCTTCCAAAGCTGAGGATTGTCTAGGTCTCTAGGAGGTCTCTTCCAGGTCCATTGGCTGGCTTTCACTATATCCTTCCTTCATCTTCATTGTATGTGTCAGTTAGGGACAACACAGAAACTGCTTAAAGTACTGATGATGTAAGTTGCAATTATATCTTAGCATATTTAAATTTTGGTTCACTGATTCTGTTCTTGCATTGTTATATTGCATTTTCTGGGCCTCATTAAAGGTCTGGTTATTGTCTGAATGGCTTGAGAACAAGATTTTGAAAGGATCATTTCCATACAAGCTGGTCTCTCATCACCAAAAACTCTGTTCTCTGCTTCAGCTGCAAAAATATCAAACTGAAAAACAAGTCCAGTGCTTTTGCTGTTATGGTGGTGCTAGTTAAGATGTTCATTTATACTTTTTGGCTAAAACCAAAAGTGATTTTTTCCCAAGGTAGATCCTCAATCTTTTTTACAAGGTTTATTGACAAGAAAGAGTTGGGCTTACAAAAATTCTGGCAGCTGAACTATTTCCCATCTGAATCCAGTATCTCCCAGTACATTAGATGGAGTCATCTTTGTTTCCTTCTCAACTGCCTTCCTATGAATGAAAGGTCTTTCTATTGACAGAGCTTGCAAGCGGATGTTCACACAGCTGTCTCCAGAACTTTTATCAATCTGGGAATGAACCATAACTGAGAATATTCTCCCAGATTTTTAAAATGAAAATGTACAGTTGTACTTTGTGCCATTTCTGAAACATTAATTGTATGCATTTATTTAAGGCTCAGACTTTGCTGGGATGACATCACAAGTAGCTTTTCCTTGTAGGAGGAAGAAATGTGATCTCTTCAACACAAATGGCCTGCATTGATCCAGGATCAAATTCTAATGTCCTCTCATGGGTGTGGTTGGGCCATCAGGGAAACTGTTTTCTGAGAAATAATTTTGAAAAGTGTTGTGCAGGACCTTAAAAAATGTTGCTTGATTATCTTTTCCAGTGAGCGGGTAGGCAGGATATGATTTTGGCTGTCAAGCGCTTTCATTTTTGTGCACCCTTTTTATGATGTGTAGCATGATCTCTAGCTTTCTTTGTTTATCTCCCAATATAACGGGAACTCTTGCCCAAGAATGAGATGAGGAAGTGTGTCATTCTTTCCTTCCATTTCTTTCATGAAATAATTGATTCTAGTCCCACTATATAGAGATTTAGTCAGACCCATTTGGAATACTGTGTCCACTTCTGGAGATCTCACTTAAAAAAAGAAACTGATAAGATTGAGCAAGTCAGAGATGGGGTACAAAAATTGTGCAAGATCTGAGGGACAAAACATATTAGGAGAGATTGGATGAACTGAATATGTGCAGCCTGGAAGACAGAAGGGAAAAGGGGGGACATGACTGAAACATTTAAATATACAGGTTTTCTTTTTTGGCCATCAGTTTTCTGTATTTCTGTTTTTAACTTCAGGAGACACTCACTTGGCCCCTTAAAATAATAATATGGCTTATTTCAGCAGAACGTATTACATAATTACAACAGTTTTGGTTTACTAACACAGCCAAAGGTTTATTCAATATTGTATGGAGTTTGTGAAAACTTTGAATCCGTATGTCCTTTCAAGGAATTTGTTACCTGCAATGTGGGAAACCTCCTTTTTCCTGCTGGTGATTCCTCTAGTGATGCATCCTAGAATTTTGTTTGCCTTCATGGCTACCTGGCCGCACTGTAAATTCATTTTGCAGTCATCTGCTATGAGCAACCTAAATCCTTCTCTTCTGTTGTTCTGCCCAACACTGTATTCCAATACTGTACCCTGCCAGAGGATTCTTTTTCCCAAATGCATGGTCTTATACTTTAAAATGAACTGCAGTCTCCAATTTTTGACCAAATTGTTTTCCATGTTATAAATACTCACAAGAATTCAACTCTATTATACACCTTTGTGTCATTTGCAAAAAGGCAGACCTTAACTAGCAATCATTCTGTTCCCAAGTACATACACCTGCATTTGGAATTATGGTTCCATTTGAAGCTTGTCTTTGACATACCAGCTAGCACACCATAAGGTTATGACAACTTACATGAGGTTTACTCAGGTCTGAGTTGTGTAAGAAGCCTATACCTTATGTCGCCAACTGGTTGGTTCCATTCTTTGGAACCTCAGAATCAGTGAGCCATTTAACTAGAAATGCATTGTTGTGTGCAATAGAAGTACCCAGTTCTGTTTCAAAATAAGGACTTGCCCAGTTTTCAGGATGTCCAGCTTCACATGTAGCTTGCCCAGTTGATTACTTGAAGGGCAAGTGTCTTCTCATAGCTCAGAATTTGTCAAATTGCAAAGACAGGAAAATGAACAGTGGATATATACTGTACACAGCACAGCCATTGGGATGGTTAGGCAATCTTGCACTGCTATTTTTGGTCAAGAGACCTGAGTTTAATGACTGACAAACAGTATCACTGGAAACCTTTGTAGCTTATTGAATGTAGCTTTCTACTGTTGTCACTGTGTTTATCAACAATTCTAAACTTGTAACAGTTTTGAAATCTGAGCCTCAATACATAAAACTGTTATTGTGTGGAAACCTGAAATCTTCCTTCTTGCTTTTCATGTTGATTTCTCTTTCTGTGATTAAGAGCAGCAATGGGATGTAGGTTAACAACTGTTGTGCACACCAGAAGAATTATACTGCCATAAAATGATGGCAGGAAATCCCAAAGTAATAATATAAAAATACTTTAAAGCAGCAGTAATAAAAAAGATGCAAGGGTCAGAAGGGAATTTTATCAAGATATTTCAATTAACAGAAGTGTAAGTATTATACCCTTGTCTTGATTGGTGATGTTAAGTGATGTCATCTCCTCTGATTAACATCTTTGCATTCCTTTTTGGGGGGTTGAATTTGACTCTGAAAGAAAAAGAGGGTCCTCTCAGGAAAGAAGCATTCGGTATCGTCTTCACTGTCTCTTCCATTGTAGACAAAGTGCTACAATATGATTGAATGTGGAGAGCACCAAGAGACCAAAATGGCCTACAAGAAAGACCAAACAAAGAACAGAAAAGACACATGGCAAGGTAAAGCATTACATGGCCAGTGCAATAAAAAATAATAGGGAAAATAGGTAATAAAAAGACCTGGAAACAGCTAAGTGCAAGAAAGTTGAAGAAAGAAACGGGGGCTAATCCTGGCTGCAAAAGACCAAGCCTTAAGAACAAATGCATACAAAGCCAGAATTAAGATGGCAACAGATAGCAAGTACTGCCACTGTAAAGAAGCTGAAGAAATACCTGGTTAGATGCTGTGAGAAGATTGCAAGGACTGACTACAGAGAACAACATGACAAAATAGCAACAATGGTACATTGGAAGATCTGAAAGAAATATCCCTTGCCTACAAACAAGAACTGATGGGGCCACACAATAGAAAATGAAGATGCTAAAGTGCTTTGGAATTTGGAAGACAAACACATAAACACCTACCACATAACAGTCCAGAATTAATAATTGTTTATAAGAAAGATAGTGGATGTTGCAGTACCTGCTGAAAGCAGAATAACTGGAGAATTGGAAGAAGATCACAAAGTACAAAGAGCTGTAAATGGAATGACTGGCAGAACAAAAGCAAAACTAGCACTAATAGACGCCTTACGTGCAATCTCAAAATATATGGAGCCCCACTTGAACACCATCAGCTTTGGTAAAATCATAGTCAATTGCAAAAGGCAGCTTTGCTTGGAGCAATTTACATCTTTAACAACATCTACCTTTCTCATTCCTTGAGAAGGATTCAAAAGGTGGATTCAAAAGGTCAAATTCAGTATAAACATCTGACACTGATGATGTTACCTAGTTTGGGTAATGAAACATCGGTGTCAGGTATGCTTCCTTCAGTATCCAGGAAAGGAAGACCCAGAGTCCATATTAGGTTAACTGGTACTTTTACTAGATATGAAATGAACGCAACCATGGAAAGAGGCTTCTGAAGCAAAACGCGTGAAAGTTACAATTAGAAAGCATCCCCTCCCCTGTGCACCATAAATCATCCAATCCACAGGTCTTCCAGAGGTCAGGTGGGAGCAGACGTCTGGTCCTGTCAGCATCCAGGAATGCAGTGTCCGTTAGTCTGATAACAGCTTAAGAAAAGGTTTCGTTTCTCAGATTTGGAAAGCCTGTGTGAACATAAACCCCCCTCCCTCCGTTTCTATGACAACCGAAGCAGCAAAGCAAAACTAGCGAGGTTGACATTCAGCCCCCCTTCAGAAGAGACAGCTTCTAATCCTGAAACAGAGAAAAGAAGAGGTAATATCACAACAATTAATACTTATCATGTCTCAAGGTTTATCAGGGTATTTGGTGTGGAACAACTGCACTTTTCTAGGTGCCCTAACATCACGTTTATTCACCCATTCAGCATGATATTTTCTAGAGTCCAAAATCTCTTTTACTTCAAAGTGTTGTTCCCCTTCAATGAGGATGGGAACAGGAGGAGGTTCCTTGGATGGACGTAGAGAGGATGATTGTTCCAGTTTCAGTAAACTAACATGGAACACTGGATGAATTCATCGCAAGTTCTTGGATAGATCTAATTCAACCGTGACTGGGTTAATGATCCGAGTAACAGGGAAAGGGCCCACATACTTAGGACCAAGCTTTTTTGATTTCTGAGGAGTTTGCAAATACTTGGTAGACAGATAAACCATGTCCCCCACTTGATAAACATGTGCAGGGCATCTCCTTTTGTCGGCTTGGGCTTTATGGGCTTGGTGAGCATCATCTAACGCTTTTCGAGTCACTGCCCAAGTCGCTCCTAGTTGATCGATCCACTCAATCAGAGAAGGGTTCTGTGGGTCATCATGAGGTAACTCTGGGATTGGCACAAACTCTTGCCCAGAAGCCACCTTGAAAGGAGTGAAACCTGTGCTGCTATGTACGGAATTATTATATGCCACTTCTGCGAATGGCAGCAATTCTACCCAGTTGTCTTGTTGGTAGTTTATATAACATCTCAGATACTGTTCTAGCACGCCATTGGTTCTTTCACAGGCCCCATTGGTCTGGGGGTGGTGGGCGGAGCTTAGTCCTTAGGCAGAGCCTATCAACATTAGGAACTCTTTCCAAAAGCTGGAGGTGAACTGTACTCCCCTGTCTGAAATTATACGTTTTGGCGCTCCATGTAGCCTATATACATGGTTTTTGCTGATGGGATCTTAGTGCATGGGATAAAATGCACCTGTTTGGAAAACAGATCAGTTACTACCCATATAACTGTGCAACCCCCACTTTCGGGAAGGTCTACAATGAAGTCCATGGATATTTCTTTCCAAGGAGCAGTGGGTCTGGCCACACTTTGGAGAAGACCAGGTGCCTTCCCGGGAGGTCTCTTAGCTGAGGCACACACTGGACAGCTCGCGACATATGCCTCTGTGTCCTTTTTGAGTGCGGGCCACCAAAACTGTCTTTTGACGAGATGTAAGGTTTTGACAAATCCGAAGTGTCCCGCCACTTTGGAGTCATGGGCGTGTTGCAGAACAGTTACTCGTAAGCTAGCTGGGACATACAATTTGGCTCCAACCCAAGCTAGTCCATCACAAAGTGTACATTCGTTTGAGTGGGCTTGGAACCACTCATCAGTTTTTAAAGTCTATTTTAGTTGCTGGAGCAAATCACCCGAGAGACTTGGGTCACTTTTCGACTGTGCTCGGGTAGTCACTGGTGCCGCCAGTTGGGCTGACGGGACAATTGGACGGACAACTTCCTCCCTGGTGCTCTTGTATTGAGGCAATCTGGACAGAGCATCTGCCATGAAATTCTTCCCGCCAGGAAGGTAGCGCAAAGTGAAGTTAAAACGGTTGAAGTGTTGGGCCCAGCGAACTTGTTTTGGCGACAGCTTACATGGAGTTTTCAAAGCCTCGAGATTTTTATGATCAGTCCAAACTTCAAAAGGATGTTTAGCTCCTTCGAGAAAGTGCCTCCAGGTTAGAAGTGCCCAGCGTACAGCGAAAGCCTCCTTTTCCCATATGGCCCATCTCCTTTCGGTTTCGGATAGTTTCCGGGACGTGTAGGCACAAGGCTGTAATTTTCCATCCGCATTCTTTTGCAGAAGTACAGCCCCTACTGCGACATCGCTGGCATCCGCCTGTACCACGAAAGGTTCGTCCATGTCCGGGTGCTTGAGGACTGGTTCAGCAGCAAATAGCCGTTTCAGTTTTTCAAATGCTGCCTGACAGACCATAGTCCATTCAAGAGGTTTGGAGGGTTTTGGTTTGTCTTCACCGTTGGTTTTCAGGAGATTAGTTATTGGCAATGCGATTTTGGCAAACGAGGGAATGAACTGTCGATAAAAGTTAGCAAATCCCAAAAAACTCTGTAACTGCTTGCGGGTGCGTGGCGCCGTCCATTCTAACACCGCCTGAACCTTTGCAGGGTCCATTTCTATTCCCTCCGGGGAGATGCGATACCCAAGATAGTCAATTTTGGTTTGGTGGAACTCACATTTAGAAAGTTTTGCATACAGTTCAGCAGCCCTAAGTTTTTTCAGGATGGTGCGTACTAATCTCACGTGGTCGGCCATGTTGTCAGAGTAGATAAGAATGTCATCCAAATAAACGAGCACCCCCTTATATAAATGCTCATGCAAAATTTCATTGATCAATTGCATGAATACTGCAGGAGCCCCTTGTAGTCCAAACGGGAGTACTCAGAACTGGAAACACCCCAGCGGGCAGTTAAATGCAGTTTTCCATTCATCCCCTTCCTTGATTCGCACCCTATAATAAGCTTTCCGTAAGTCCAGTTTGGTGAAAATCTTCCCCTTTCCTAAGTGAGCCAACATGTCTTTCATGAGGGATAAGGGGTAGATGTTTTCCATGCGAATGGCGTTTAAATTCCTATAATCAACTACCAAACGAAAGGAACCATCTTTCTTTTCTCTGAATAGAACTGGTGCGGCCACCCGTGATCTAGCTGGTTGGATGAAGCCCCGTTCTAGGTTTTTGTCAATGAAATTTCGTAGTTCCCCCAGTTCACGAGGGGTCATAGGATAAATCTTTGGCTTAGGGAGCTTCACTCCAGGGAGTATCTCAATAGCACAGTCTGTAGCCCTGTGGGGGGGGCAGCACATCCGAGGCCTTCTCGCTAAAAACTTCACGGAGATCCCAATACTCTTGGAATTTTCTCCTCCCCCTCTATGTGGTCTATTGCCATCTCCGCTTGTTCAGGGGCCCCTCTGCTTTCCAGGGGGGACTCCTTCCCTTCTGGTGGTGGCTTATTAGCACGAATGCGCAGAACCCCCATTTTCCAGTTAATTCGCGGGTTCCATTTCCCTAGCCCCAGGGCAAGCTGAGAATGAGGGGTCGTTCCATTCTAGGGGCCACAATAAAACTGAGAGTCTCTACGTGGTCCCCTAATTTCATTTCAATGGGTTCCGTTATGAAACTAGTTGGGCCCCCGCCTGCCATCGACCCATCTAGCTGGCAGAATGCAATAGGCCTTTTCAGCTCCCTAAGTTCCAGGCCCATCTTTTCTACTACTTTCGGGCTGATAATGCACCTGGTGCACCCAGAGTCTAATAAGGCTGGCATCTGTGCGTGGGCCCCTGTGGATGGTGCTTTTAGTTCTATGGGGATGAGTAGGGGCCCCTCAGTGCGACTCACCAGATCATCGGAGTCGGTCTCGCTGTCGTCTGCGTTGGTCGGAGTTCCCAACTCACCCTTGGCCCAGGGAGCGAACTCTACGACTTCCCCCTCCAGTACGGCTTCACGAACTTTTGCGGGTGCTTTGTCCATCTTCTTTGGCGCTCTGCTGGCAGGTTTTGGCACTGGTCTGGAGGAACACTCAGTGGCCCGGTGACCTTCCATGCCACACTTAAAGCAGGTAAAAGGCTTCGGCTTGGGTTTAGTCTCCGCCCTTCCCCCAGCCATCTTTGGGGCTTCCTTGCGGTGGTAGGAGAATGAAGGCTCCCCAGCACACCCCCTTCGTAGTCGACTATGGCTTATCTCAATTTCCGCATCCTCAGCTGCTATGTACCAACTGTCCAGATCTTCGGGAACCCCCCGTGCTCTACAGTCGTGGTAAATTTCTTCATTCAGCCCGTCTTTGAAACCCTCCAGCAGGGCTATCTCTGACCACCCTGTCATGTATGGCGCTAGCTCCCGAAATTCTTGGGTGTATTCCGCCACCAATCTTCGGCCCTGCTGGATACTTTTCATACGGAGCCTCGCCTTCCGCTCAGCTAGGTGGTCCTCAAAACGCCTCCTAAGGGCCGCCATGAACTGGTTGTAATTCCGCAGCAGGGGGGAATTGTTATTGTGGAGTACCACCATCCACTCGGCTGCCACCCCCTCTAAGGCACTGGTGACACATCTCACTCGGGCTGCATCCGACGAGTAATCCTCCCCCCAGTCCTGCATGTGATTCCACACTTGGGTTAAGAAAAACCCCAAAGTTTTCGGGTTCCCATCATATTTTCCAGGAAGGGGGGGAATTTTAGGTTTCTTGCGCCTGCGGGGTGGGGCCTGCAAGGCTGGGGCCCCCTGGACTGCTGCATCTCTCATTTGACCACCCAACGCCTGGGATGTATCATCGTCAGCTCTCTCTTCCTCTCCCCCACAAGCTCCTTCCTCAGGATCTATTTTAGAGTCTTCTTCTTCCCCCCCTCCAGGGTTTGCATAAGACTCACGGGTTTTCCGGCTTTCTTCAACCTCGCGAATGAGTTGAAGGGCTTGATCCATCTTGAGGCGCTCCTTCTGCTCCTGCAGCCACACGCCTTCTCCTTTTCGGGGTCTGGAGGTTGTTACTCCACGGGGGGTCCTTCTCAGGTCCGGCAACCTTCCGACCCCTGTCGACCATCGGGCTGGCTCTTCCCTCGGCTCTTTCAGCTGTAAATTCTCCATCCACACCGCAGTCTCTTCTGGTGGCTGGTACGAAGACATTGCCGAGCCATATGCCCCCATTTGTTCTGTATCACTTCCCTGATCAGACATTCTGTAGTTTTCAGCCCCCTCGGTGTTATTCCGGGATGGCTGAGATGAGAATCCTGCTTATTGTCAGGTATGCTTCCTTCAGTATCCAGGAAAGGAAGACCCAGAGTCCATATTAGGTTAACTGGTACTTTTACTAGATATGAAATGAACGCAACCACGGAAAGCAGGATTCTGAAGCAAAACACGCGAAAGTTACAATTAGAAAGCATCCCCTCCCCTGTGCACCATAAATCATCCAATCCACAGGTCTTCCAGAGGTCAGGTGGGAGCAAACGTCTGGTCCTGTCAGCATCCAGGAATGCAGTGTCCGTTAGTCTGATAACAGCTTAAGAAAAGGTTTCGTTTCTCAGATTTGGAAAGCCCGCGTGAGCATAAACCCCCCTCCCTCCGTTTCTATGACAACCGAAGCAGCAAAGCAAAACTAGCGAGGTTGACACATTGGCAAGAAAACAACAAAGCTCAGAGAGCGCCAAAGACCCCTCAGTTTAAACATCCAACTGACTGTGTGATGAACCATAGTGTCAACTGTCTCAAGTGGCACATTCTAAAAAAGGAACTCCTAGTCCAATTGATTCACCAAGAGTAAAACTTAATTGAAAGATCCATCTATGTACAGCAGAAGCAAAGTCAGTTCTGAGGTTTTCCCACGAAAACCTGCAAAGGCAAAATCCCCTTTTCTCCCTGGGTCACCCACAGATCATTGTCCACCAATTACATACAGTTCTTTT
Source organism: Masticophis lateralis (assembly GCA_030761175.1). NCBI lineage: Eukaryota > Metazoa > Chordata > Lepidosauria > Squamata > Colubridae > Masticophis > Masticophis lateralis. Next base: position 24,305,592 of record JAUDYJ010000012.1, on the reverse strand, counting down.
GTTTTGGAAAAACAGTCTGCGCTGTTCGAACAGACTGGAACTCAACCTTGGTATCGCTTCTCAGTCAGCAGAAGACTCTCACACATTCCTTATCTCTCCCCACTCCCTAGGAATTTACCAACCCCCTCCCATTTCTGTTTGGCAAACTATGAGCCAAAATCAGGTGCAGGCAACAATGAAGCCAAGTCAGTTTTGACATGCTGACCCTCCTGAGGAATGATAGACCAAGAAAATAAATATAAAAGTGCACACAACATTAAACATTGCTTGTTCTTCTCCAAGATTTCCGTTACTGGGGCTGACCTGGTTGCTTGGCATGAAACCTGCGCCTAGTCGCCCTCACATCATTCTCTGCAACCATTCTGCATCGGCTAAAGGTGATGTTACGGAGGGGATAGCCCCTCCGTAACATCAAATATTGTAGTTTCCCCTTACTGGGAATTGAGAATCTCCTTGATTTCATCGTGCTCCTCTCCTTTGACCATGATGGGAAGGGGAGGCGCCTCCACAGCTGGCCTTAATTCTGAGCTACAGACTGCACTGAAACACTGGGTGCACTCGCCTGAGGCTTTTTGGCAACTGCAGTTATATAGTAACCGGATTTACGATCTGGGTAATCTGGAAGGGCCTATGTACTTGAGATCCAGTGCGGAGCTGCACTGGCTCCCGGTGGTCTTCCAGGTGTGCTTCAAGGTGCTGGATCTCACCTTTAAAGTGCTCCATGGCTTAGGGCCAGGGGATTTGCGAGACCGCCTGCTGCTACCGATAACCTCCCACCGGCCAATATGCTTTCACAGAGAGGGTCTCCTCAGGGTGCTGTTGGTCAAGCAATGTCGACTGGCGGCCCCCAGGGGGAGAGTCTTCTCTGTGGGGGCACCCGCCCTGTGGAATGAGCTACCTCCTGGAATACGACAGATCCCGGACCTCCGTACTTTCCGAAAGGCCCTGAAGACTTATTAATTCCAGCAAGCCGGCCTAGCCTGAATGGTTTTTCTAATGGGAGTTTTTAAATTTTATAGACTTGGGGTTTTAAATTGGGAGGCCAATGATTTAATTTATTTTAGTTTTCTTAACTTTTGTATTATATGTATTTTTAATTTTGGCTGTTCACTGCCCTGAGTCCCTTTTGGGAGAAGGGTGGTATATAAATTTAATAAATAAATAAATAATAAGATCCACACAGCTGCTTCAGGTTGAGGAACTTGGTATACAGGTATACTTTATCCCCCACTTTGAACTCTCCCTCTGGTGCCCTCTTCTTATCTGCCTGTCTCTTTTGCATCTCCTTAGCTTTCTGCTATGCTTTGTGCACTACCACCCACATTTGTACCCTATGATTATCATTAAGTGTTGTACCTTATGATTCTTGATGAACATATCTTTTCATTTATGTATGCTGAGAGCATATGCACCAAGACAAATTCCTTGTGTGTCCAATCACACTTGGCCAATAAAAAAATCTATTCTCTTCTCTTCTATTTCCTTTGAGGTTTCCATCCATTCAGCTAGTGATGCCAAAGATGGTTGTCCCTGAGTGATTTCTGGCATGGATGCAAACTCTATTCCAGTAGCTGCCTGGAAAGGAGTAAATCCTGTACTACTATGAATGGAGTTATTGTATTTGGCCCAATTGGTCTGTTGGTACTTGACATAATACCTCAGATACTGTTCCAGAACTGAGTTTGCTCATTCACAAGCCCCATTGGTATTAGGATGATAGGTGGAGTTAAGACCCTGAGGAGCCAATCAGTTTGAGGAATTCCTGTCAAAATTATGATGCAAACTGCAACCTTAGTTGGAAATGATGTGTTTTGAGATTCCATGCAGTCAATAGATATGCTGCATGAACATCTTTGCCAGGGATCAGGCAGAGGGAATCTTTGGACATGATACAAAGTGTGCCTGTTTAGAGAACAAGTCTATGATGGTCCAGATTACAGTGTTTCCCATGCTTTTTGGCAAGTCCATAGAGATCTTTTCATCCATGGAGATCTTTTCCCAAAGTTTCATCAGATTGGCCACCAGTTGCAATAGACCAGGGAGCTTCCGGGTAGTCATTTAATGGAAGTGCACACAGGCAGCTGCCTATGTAAGATGTCCTTTTTCATCTTTGGCCAGCAAAACCGCCTCTTCACTAAGTGAAATGAAGAGTTTTTACTAACCCAAAATGTCCTTCTGCCTTTGTGTAACAAGTCCTCTGTAAAATCCAGGTGTGTTGGCTGGCTGGGACATATAATTTTGTTCCTGTTATGACCTAGGCCCAAGTAGTTATTACCAGACACAATCAGTCCTACACAAACATATTTTATTAGAACAGCTGAGAATTACTTCATTCTCAACTTAGTCCAAATTAATTCCAAAACAAATTCTTCATAAACAGTCACCCACCTTTGTCTTCATTGGCACCCTGCCAAAGGCCGACAAGAAATGTAGCAAAGTTGCTTTCCTAGAAAGATCCCAAGAACTGTTGCTGCTCCTTTAAGCCTTCTGGGAGGGGCCAATCATCTCCTGGCCTTACTCCCAAGTCGTCCTTTTTGCTTTAGCTTTTCATGCTCCTCCTGTTCCTCTGCCTCTCTGCTATCCGCCTCTGGAGTCAGCGCATCACTCCCAGATGCCCTGGCCCCATCTTTGCCTCCGACACAGAGCCCTCATCCAGGCCTTCCCCTGACTCCAGGACTGTCACATTGTCCTTCCCAGCCTCCTCACTGGCCAACTCCACTTCCAGCTCCGCAGGCTACTGGTGGACCACAACAGTTCCCTTCCGAACCCTCCCTTAGGGATAGTCAAAGATGATAGTGTGCTACTGGAACCACACATCTCTTGCCATGCATCTTTCAAGTCTTGGGCTGGCTCTAGTCGGGATGCTGCTTGCTGTTGAGTGAGGGCTGTCTGGATGTCACTAAGGGATAAGGCCCTGTGAGGAGCCAATCAGGAAGTTGCTTGCTTAAATGTATATGCCTCCCCAACCCCCATCCTGATTCCCAGCATCTCTGGGATAGAAATCCTAAAAAGAAGTAGTATCACTTTTGGGTGTTGTACTTTATGGGCTGATAAAGATCTGTGTGCTTCCTAAGGAATAATGGTCCAATGTCTGGGCTTGTTGGTTAGGAAATATTGGGAGTTGGCAACTAGTAGCACTGAAGCTGACATACCTCCACACCTGTTGAAAATTCTTCCAGGTATAGAACTTAAGGAATCTGAGATGCGTCCAGACATGCCCCCTCACCCTGGAGGAAGAATAATGTGTCCCCTGCACCCAACCTGCCAGGATTGTCTGGCATAGCTGGTTCTGTTAGATTATTTTCTGTTCCTCTACACACAGGTGTCAAACTTGCATTGTCATGTGATGTCGCGTGACGTATTGGGACTTTTCCCCTTTCGCTAAACCAGACTGGGGCGGGGCCAGCACGTGATGCAATCGGCCCATTGGCCACAGGTTTGACACCCCTACTCTATATCTTAGATCAGTGATGGCTAACCGTTTTGTTGTCATGTGCCAAAAGCATGTGGGAAAGCGCACCCATGCACCCATAATGCAATACATGCACAATTCCCCCCCCGTGCTCACCCCACGCCTGCATACACAACTCCCTGTGCTCACCTCACACTCCCCCCATGCCCCATTTTGAGCCTAGTAGGCCTCCCTGCACTTACAACCCATAATGCAATGCTTGCACAACCCCACCCATGGGCCCCGTCCACCTGTGCATGCGTGTCCGACCCACCCGTGCTCCCCCGCCCCCCGCACATGCATGGCAGAAAATCAGCTGGCCGGCAGGAGGCGCGCAAGCACGTGCAGTGGAGCTGAGCTGGGGTGATGGCTCGCGTGCCTGCAGAGAGGGCTCTGCATACAACATGTGGCACACGTGTCATGGGTTTGCCATCACAGTCTTAGATTGTGGCTAGGAGATTCCCTTAGTACTTGCTGAATCCTTGGCTCTTTATTTTTTGAGGATCTTTAAAAATTTTAAAAAGAGAAAATAACTTGGGCTGGACACAGTGTCTAGCATCATCTGTGTTTACTGAATAGAGCTATGGAGTCCTTGGTGCTCTCTGAGCTTGGTTGCTGGCTTGCAGATGTGTCATTACTCAATTAGGTTACATCAGTGTGAGTCGGTGTGGGTTTGCTGCCTATTTTTATTCTGTTACTCATCCTGCCAGTTTTTTGGGGGGAGGAGGTTTCCTCCTTGGTGGTTACAGAAATGGCTGTAGGTTCCCATAGGCATTCTTGGATAACAGAAGTGGGGGTGGGTTGCAACCTAGTCTTTGGTTTGTAATGCAGACCCAGCAACAAGGCAAGGCAAGCCTGGTCAAAGGAACCACTGAAAGGAAGTAGAAGAGGGAGTGGAAAGCATTTCTGCTCAACTGTTTTTCTCCAGCAGGCAGTTTGTGTGAGTATCTGTAACAAGCTTTGAACCCAAGTGGGATGTCCTTGCAGGATGTCCTTGCGGCAAGTTTTGGCCAGTCACGCTCTGAGGACTCTTATTACATTGACAGAGAGGAAAGGGACTCGCTTTTCCAATCATTTTTAGTGGGCCATGCTTCTTTGAGAGCAAACTGTACTGAGGCTTCTAATCTGAATATGGCAGCCAGCATAATGTATGTTGCACAGTGTGTGATCTTGAGTTTTTAAAGAACTCAATAAATTCACAGCTGTCAAATACCTCCAGGCCTGAAATTATTGCAAGGTTAAAGGTTCAAAACAGACATGGGGAGAAAATATTGTTTTCTGCATGTATTTGCAGACAATATGATTTTTATAATATCTAATCTACTTCAAATACTTTTATAACTTTGAGATGCAAGATTTTATATACATTTTAATGCACCTGTTATCCAGGTGTATTAAAGTCCAGATAGACTTACAACCATAGTGACCATTCAAAATTACAAAGTCACTGAAAAAATCACTGAGTTCTCACTCACTGAGAACTTAACAACAGTTCTCACACTTAAAACTGACGCAGCATCCCCACCCTAACCTCACGGTTATGTGATCAAAATTTGGTTTCTTGGCATCTAGCATGTATTTATAATGTTTGCAGTGCCCCGGGATCATGTCATCACTATCTAGAAAATTACAGGGAAACATTCAAAATGAAAATACGAGTTATGGAAAAGCATAAATCTTTGGGGACAGCTTGCTGGGGGTCCCACCATTGGAGAATATCGTCCTCAGGAACCCTGTTCAGTGCTGGCCCCCTTCTTTAGAGTAACTTATCCCTAGATATAGTAAAATGAACAAATGGATTATCAAAAAGATCAAAAGACTAAAATCAAATTATCTTGTTTGGGACACATTATACAAAGACCTAAATCTCTGGAGGAGGCTCATGCTGGGAAAAGTGGAAGAAAAAAGAAGAAGAGCAGTCAGATGGAAAGTGCATGGACTCAGTTCAGTGGCTGGCCTGCTGGACAACGTTAGAGACAGATTGTTCTGAAAAAAAATCTATGTGATTGGTAAGAGTCAGCAGCAACTTGTTGGCACATAATGAATTAAAAAATTGTCATGCTAAGTAAAATAGCCACAAATCTCAATGACTGACTATAATAATTTGTTTTCTTTAATGTATTATCATAAGCTACTCAGAGTTTCCAGAAATGGAGCAGCATACAACTTGTATTAAGTAATAAATAATCAACCAAGGCACATTTAGGGCTGATATCCATGACTTTCAACCAGAAGTGTCCAATCTGCAGCCATGTTTAATTGTTTTTTGGCTTCTACCAGATGATCAGAAAGGTCATTTGAGGCCAATCTTTATCTCCACCCTCTGCCTTAATTTGGGAGCAAGCATGCTGCGTTCTTTGATTTGACTGCTGCTAATGCCAAGTCTGCTAGCAACGAATCTCTTTGTTGGAAGGTGCCTCAGAGGTATTCTAGTCCAACCCCATGCTCAAGCAGGAGACCATTGGTTAGGAATGACACCTTGTTAGAAATGTGCTATGTTAGTATGGGGGGAAATTAAAGAAAGACATCACGTGAAAATACCAGTCTGGCTCTCCACAGTGGAGGCACTGATACATCCAAATGTGATCAATATGGAAAAAATTGTAAGCTATAAGGACATTTTGGATGATAAAGGGGAAGTTAAATCTAAACAAGAACTGACCAATCAAGGGATTGATTTAGCATGGTGGCTACATGTGCAAATATAATCAAGGTCTTCTCATGAAAGATGCAAGAATGTATGGTTTCTATAAAGAACCAATAGAACTAGACCAGATATTACTAGGGACAGATGAAAAATTAATTTTAAAAAATGTATAGCTACTTATTGAGCATTAAAAATGGAAGAAGAGCAAGTAAAAGAAACAATGATAAGATGGGCTAAAAACTTTGGTTACTCAATAGAATTAGATAAATGGCAGAAATTGTGAGATAGAAACTATAAAGTAACGATGTCAATGGCCTATAAGGAAAATTTATACAAAATGTTTTATAGGTGGCATTTACCACCAGCAAGGTTAGCAAAAGTGTTTGAAAACTTATCAGCTTATCAGCTAAATATTGGAAGTGTAATCAGACAAGTTCATATGTGGTGGACATGCCCAAAGGTAAAAATATTGGTCTAAAATTCTTGGTTAGAAAAAATGTTAAAGCAACATAGATTTGAAACCAGAAATATTTCTTCTGGGTATATTACCAGAACAGTATAATAAAGGGAACACATACTTAATTCTGCATGTAGTAAAGGTAGCAAGAATAGTGTTTGCTATTGGAATGGAATGGAATGGAATGGAATGGAATGGAATGGAATGGAATGGAATGGAATGGAAAAATGATGACATCCCGACAGTTGAAAGTGTAATAAAAAAAATTAGAATGTGCTGAGATGGATAGATTGACCCTTAAGATAAAAGAAAAGGAAGAAACAGAATATTTTTTTTTATTGAAAAAGTTTTACATTACAGTTTATTTTTAAAACCCCTTCCCCATCCCACCCCCCTACCACCCCCACCCTATCCCCCCTATCCCTCCCCAATCCCCCCCTTGACTTCCGCTATTAAACAAACATTAACATTAACATATTTAACAATTTTTTAAGGTGAGATCCAACTAAGAAAAAACTATAACCTTATTTTATGACAACATAAATCAAATATAAAAATCACTTAACTCTTAACAATCTATTTAAAAAAATCTAGTAAAATAATTTTGAGCATCATAAGATTTAAATTGAATTATCATATAAGTAATATAAATATATAACATTAACTATAATTCCCAATGTTCCATATATCAAAATCAAAGTCGGACAATACATAGTACATTTCTCTTTAAAATTAAGTCTAAGTATTAAAATTATGAATTCAATTATCAAATTCAATACATTTCTCTTTTAAATTAATTCTGAATATGCAAAATATAAATTCAGTTAAGCACTAATTGAAACTTCTTACTTTGATATTTATTCTTCATGTATTCTACCCATTTCTTCCACTCCTTAGCAAAAACTTCATGGGTCCTTTCTTTTAGGTATGCAGAAATTTTAGCCATCTCTACAAAATTAGACATCTTCAATATCCATTCCTCTATAGTAGGTACATTATCTTTCTTCCAGTATTGACCAATCAATAATCTAGCTGCAGTAATCATGTGTAAAATTAATCTAGTGTCAGTTGCTGAACAACCCTTAACTATTCCCAACAAAAAAAACTGAGGAGAAAACTCCAGCTTCTTCTTCAAAATGTTCTGCATTACCCACCAAAGTTTAATCCAAAATGCTTTCAGTTTTCTGCACGTCCACCAAATATGAAAATATGTTGCATCCAAACAATCACACCTCCAACATTTAGGTTGAACATTTGGATACATACATGATAACTTTTTAGGATCTAAATGCCATCTGTAAAACATCTTATAAAAATTTTCCCGCAAGTTCTGTGCTTGTGTAAATTTAACATTCTGGACCCAAATCTTTTCCCATGTTTCCAACATTACTGGTTCTGCAAAATTCTGTGCCCATTTTATCATACAGTCTTTAACTAATTCACCCTCTGAATCTCTTTCTAACAGTAAATTATACACTCGTTTAATATGCATCGGCCCTTTACATTTTATCTGAGTCACCAAATCTTCTTCATGTAACATTAATCCAATTTTCTGATCTTCTCTCCATCTTGCTTGAAGTTGAAAATACTGCAACCAGGTTAGGTTCACTCCTTCTTCCAACAGGGTATTCAAAGATTTCAAATGCCATCTGCCCCCATCATTAAGAAGTATCTCTTTGTACAGCAACCCCCCGAGTGACTTTATATTTGGCATAATATGCCCAAGATCCAACCACAAAGGTATTTTGTAATCCAATTGAAGCTGGTGCTTCTTCCAAACTCTCATCAAAGCATGTCTTAAAGTATGTCTATTAAATACACTGTCTCTCTTATCTTCATAAAGTAAATATGCATGCCATCCAAATTGCAAGTCATGGCCTTCTATATTCAAAATTTCTCTTTTAGTTGTTCCAATCCAATCTCCAACTTGTGTCAACACTGCAGCTTCATAATATAAACGTAGATTTGGAACTTTAAGGCCACCTCTTTCACGAGCATCTTGCATAATTTTAAGTTTAACTCTTGGTTTTTTCCCATTCCAGATAAATTTATTTAAACCTGCTTGCCATTCCATCAAAAACTTGTCATTTTTAAGCACCGGAATCATTTGAAACAAAAACAGAAATCTAGGTAGAACGTTCATCTTAACAACTGCTATTCTACCAAGCAAAGATAGTTGCAGCTTCTTCCATGTTTCAAGATCCTTTTGAATCTTATGCCAAAGTTCCTCATAATTATTTTGAAAGAGTTTTATATTAGATGCTGCAACTTGGACCCCTAGATATTTCACCTTTGTAGCTATTTCAAAGCCTGCCAACCTTTCAAGTTCATTCCTTTGTGGTTCCAACATATTTTTAACTATCATCTTAGTCTTTTTCTGGTTCAAGCTAAAACCTGAAACCAGACCATATTCCTCTATGATGTTTTTCATCTGGATGATTGATTCCAAAGGTCGTGTTAGGGTAACAACCAGATCATCTGCGAATGCCTTTGTTCTGTAATCTCTTTGCCTTACAACTATTCCCTTCAATTTGTCCGAGTCCCGTAGAGCATTCAACAGCACTTCCAAAGTCAAAATAAACAGTAATGGGGATAATGGACAGCCTTGTCTTGTTCCTTTCTGTATGTTAAAATTGGTAGTTAAACTGCCATTAATGATAATTTGTGCCGTCTGTTCTTGATAAATTGCCGAAATCGCTTGTATAAACTGCCCCAAAATCCATTTTGTGCAAAGTCTTTTTTAGAAAATCCCAGTTGACTCGATCAAAGGCCTTCTCCGCATCCAAAAACACCGCAGAGGTCTGTTTATTTTCCTCAAGATATTCCAACAAATCTATGAGTTGCCTGACATTGTCCTTCATATGTCTACCTTCTATAAAACCTGCTTGGTCTTCATGAATCACATCTTGAATAACTGGCATCAATCTGTTGCCAGCATAAATTTTATAATCCGTATTCAGGAGAGATATTGGTCTAAAATTTTCAGGTTTTACAGATTCTTCTTCTTTAGGTATCAGTGAAATAAAAGCCATCTTCCACGAGGGGGGTATTTTACCCCCCTGCTGAATATTACAAAACAAATCCTTAAGATGCTCAACCAATTCCTCTTGTAAAGTCTTATAATATACTGCCGTCAAACCATCTGTCCCAGGAGCTTTAGATAATTTCAATTGTTTTATTGCGTATAAAATCTCTTCAGATGTTATAGGTCGATTCAGTCTATCACTTTGTGTACTTGAAATTTTTGTAACTCTCTTCTTCTGCAGATATTCATCGATAAAGTCCTCTTTAATTTTATCAGCTTGGTACAATTTAGAATAATAAGCTAGAAAGGCTTGATGTATTAAATTTTGCTGATGCACTTGTTTTCCTTTATACTCAATAGTGTTTATCATACGAGAACTTTGTTGTTTCCTCAAAGTATAAGCCAACCATCTGCCAGGTTTATTAGCGTTACAAAAAGTATTATGTTTAGCATATTGCAGATTAGTTGCTGTTTGATCTGCCATCAATATTTGAAATTGATCTTTCAGGAGTTTTATCGTTAATTGTACCTTTTCAACAGTCGGATTCTTAATAAGCAATTGCTCTTTCTCCTTTATCTCTGTCTCCAGATCTATTCTTGACTTCTGACGTATTAATCTGTATTTAGAATTCATGTTGATCAGTACACCCCTCATATAAGCCTTGCATGCATCCCATACAATCTCAATAGGTGTACCTTTGTTCAAATTAATATCAAAAAATTCTTTAACATATTTCTTAAGGTCCATAATATTCTTTTCATATCTAAATAGATTTTCATTCATACGCCAAGATCTCCTTTCTCTTTTACCCAAATTTATCTCCATCCACACCGGACTATGATCCGTTAAAGTTCTGGGAAATATTTTTGTCTTAGTCGCTATAGTAAGTAAATCAGTAGTAGCCAGCATAAAATCAATTCTCGAAAAATCCAATTCCTTGGGATGATGAATTCTCCAAACATCCTTCAACTCCAATTCTTCTTTCAATGAAAAGAAAGTCGGTGGTAACTTATTCCCTTTCTTGGCAGACGTCTTTTTATCAAGCGTTACATCAATCACCCCGTTCCAATCACCCATAATCAGAAAAGACTTATAATTCCACTGCAGTATTTTATTGTTCAACGCTTTATAGAAACTTTCCTGCTGCTGATTCGGGGCATAAATGCCAATTAGAAGTATCAAAGCATTCTGTATATTTATTTCGACTGCAGTGTATCTCCCCTCATCATCTGCTTCTATAAGTTTGGCTGGTATTCTTTTAGAAATATAAAAAACAAGTCCATTCCTTTTCACCGAACTAGAAGATATAAAATGTGATCCAAGTTTTGAAGTTAAGAATTTTTGGTCCTGGGTTCTAATATGAGTTTCTTGCAAACAAACGACATCATTTTTATATTGCTTCAAGTAATGAAATATTTTTCTTCTTTTCTGTGGTGAGTTCAAACCGTTCACGTTCCATGATAAAAATCTGAGTGTCATTCTGAAAATGAATGAAGCCCTTTGAGCATTTGACGAAGACTCTCTCCAACAGCCGATGTCTTCAGTCTCACCCCTCCCACAGCTTCAGAGTATAATTTTTTCCCTTTTGTACCATTCTCTTCCTGTGGTATCCTCCCCTGATGTGTCTCTAATCTTTGCTTTCCTGCGGCTCGAGTTATACGTTGGTCTTTAGGTTCTTGCATCAGTAAGTCCAAATCAGGCTCCACCTCTCTTGTAGCTCTGGATTGCTTTGGTTTAACCTCAAGAAATTCTATTAGCGAATCCTCTGAAAGACCTCCTACAGCACCTAGAGTTTCCTCCCTTGGTACTTCTTGATTTGCCTGTCCTTCTTTTGGCAAAATTACTCCTTGAATCCCCTCTTCAGGAGCCTTCTCAACTGAGATATCTTCAATAGGTAAAAGTGTAGATGAACGAGGTGATATTAAGATTTTTTTAAGACATTGTTGTAAAACTGTTCCGCCTTTTCCACAGAATTAATACGATATCTTACATCCTCATGTCGCAAAATGATACCAACAGGAACATCCCATCTAAATGGGATCTGACGCTTTTTCAACTCATTTACAAGAAAGCCAAAATCTTTCCGATCTCTTAACATCTTTGGTGGCAGCTCTTTGTAAACACCAATTTGGTTACCATCATGTTGAACAGTGGTATGGAAAGAACTTTGCAGAATGTCATTTCTCAATTTTCTCTCAGTAAAATAAATCACCACGTCTCTTGGCAAATTCCTCTGTCTCGCTATACGTGAATTAGCTCTGTACAGCTTGTCAATTCTATTGGCAATCACGTCTGGTTCAGCTTTTAAAATCTTAGCCAAAACCTCCACACAAGTTGCCCTCAAGTCCTCTCTATTATTCTCCCTTAAACCTCTCAGTCTTATGGCATACTCCATATTCCGAAATTGTAACATCGTGATCTCCTCTTCAAGCCTCTGGTTCTGCACCACCACCTTAAACATCTGTTCCTTTACTTCCTTCTTGTTAGCTTCCACTTCAGAATTTAAATCCTCCACTTTTTTCTCAACAGCCAATAGGGCATCAGTAAGAACTGTAGCTACTTTAGTTACACTCTGATGTAATCCTTCAGTTTTTTCCTCCACCAGCTCCTTCACTTCCCCCACCATCACCTTCATTTCCTTTTGATTTTTGCCCATCCTTTCATCCATTTTACTCATTTTTCCAGAAAGCTCTCCCAAGGATTTGTGTATATTTAATATAAATGCTTTCAAATCCTCTGTCTCGCTGTCCTGTGACTGTTTTGAAGCTGACACTAACTTTTCCTTCGTCTGATGTGTGGGGGAATCCCCCCCCCCATTTTCTTTGAAGCCATGCCTGAGCAGGATTTAAATCTTTGAAAAAAAGAAAGAAATCTTCCTCCTTTTCCTGTCCTCCCTAGTTTTACAGAAAAGGAGTAAAATCCGTTATCTTTTGCAGTTAAAAAGAACTTGTAAAACTTGTAAATAGACTCAATACAATTACAGGCAGGCACACTTTCACTTTCTTGCTGCGCTTTCTGCTTTCACTAGCTCAGCTTTGATCAGCCGCCATTTTCAAGCACTTTTACACAGAGACAGCTTGCTTTCCAAAGTTAAAAAAGTCCATTTAAAAACGTTATAATTCACATAAAAGATTCCAAGTCTCACCAAATTCGTTGTAGTACGTTTAGAGATATGCTATGGCCGTTGGAGTTGCCTCTCCGTCTGGCTCTGTCTTGCAGAGGTCCCGCGCCGCTCGGAGATCCAGCAGCTTGAAGAGGGAGCCCAGACACAGAGCGCTTACCAGGGCACAAAAGACCACCCTGGTAGCGCTTCTGGGGCTCAACCTGGAGCTGCCCACTCTAGCCCCCCCTTATTTCCAAAGGGGAGCTTTCCGAGCCGCTTTTGGATCGAAAAAGCGGCTCTACAGGCGGCGGGGGCGGCGGCCGAACGAACAAGCCGCCCAGCGACGGAGAGATCGCCAACCGGAAGTCAAAACAGAATATTTTTAATGTGGGATTTATTTTACCAATGGTTAACTAACAGAAAAAAGAGGTTAGAAACTAAAAAGAATTTTAAAAGCTAATAAAAATTCGTATTGAAAATTTTGCAAGATGGACAAACTAATTGTATTATTATTCTGTGATTAATATTGATATGTTTATTAAGATTACTAATATGATTATGGTTATTGTTGTATCTCTACTTAAAATTAATTGTGCCCAGACAACACTGTTCAGATTGAATTTTTTATGTTTTTAAAGAAAAAGGTACCGATAAAACATATTGAAGCAGGAGACTCTATACCATTTCAGATAAATGGCTGTTCAGTCTTTTTTTTTTTTTTTTTGAAAGCCTCCAGGGACGGAGCACCCAAAACTTCTGAATGCAAGTTATTCTATTGGTTGATTGCTCTCACCATTAGGATATTTCTCCTTAGTACTAGGTTGCTTCTCTCCTTGGTTAGTTTCCAATGATTGTTTCTTGTTTTGCCGTTTGGTGCTTTGGAAAATAATTTGATCCCCTCATCTTCGTAGGAGCTCCTCAAATATTGGAATGCTGCTATCATGTCATCTCTAATCCTTCTTTTCATTATATTAGACTGTCAGATCGGCCATCACATTGCTTCAATCCTGCTTCGCTATGATGTCATCCTACCACAAAAGGAGAAGGGGGAAGTAGGGGAATGTTGGGAGGGAGGATGACAGGAACCAGAGGTGCCAATCCGAGATAAGAGACAATGGTTGAAAGATCCAGGGACACAAGTGTGAGAGGCGCCAAACTTTAGAACTGTTACCAAAACACCTATTTGAATACTACTGGACATTAACAAAATGACCAATGGGGGAGTGCCTGAAAGAAGGGAACATCACTGGCTTTATGTGGAAATATTCAGATCTGGCTTTGCTTATGATGTAACCACTTGGCTTTAGGTGTGGCAGCAGCACCAAGCTGAAAGGCAAGGAGATGGAGTGGCCACTGTAATCTGAAATCAGAATAAGAGAGTTGGAAAGGACCTTGAAAGTCTTCTAGTCCAACCCCCTACTTAGGCAGGAAACCCTACACCACTTCAGACAAATGGTTATCTAATCTCATCTTAAAAACTTCTAGTGTTGGAGCATTCACAACTTCTGGAGGCAAGCTGTTTCACAGATCAATTGCTCTAACTGTCAGGAAATTTCTCCTTAGTTCTAAGTTGCTTCTCTCCTTGATTAGTTTCCACCCATTGCTGCTGCTTTTTTTTTAAATTTAATTTATATGCCGCCCTTCTCCGGAGACTCAGGGTGGCTTACAATGCGTTAAGCAATAGTCTTCAGGTAGCAGGTAGAGAAAGCTCTACCTGCTTAGTAGAGCTTTCGGGCCCCCTAAGCAGTGTTCTTTTTTATACAAAGTCATCTTATTGCCCCCGCAATCTGGGTCCTCATTCTTGTTCTGCCCTCAGGTGCTTTGGAGAATATTAGTCTCTTTGTGGCAACCCCTGAGATACAGGAACACTGCTTAGTTCTGCATAGAAGATCCAAGGCACTTAATAAAAAATAGCACTTAGACTTATATACAGTGGTGGGTTTCAAGTAATTTAACAACCGGTTCTCTGCCCTAATGATTTCTTCCAACAACCAGTTTGCCAGACTGCTCAGAAAGTTAACAACCGGTTCTCCCAAAGTGGTGCAAATTGGCTGAATCCTACCACTGCTTATATACTGCTTCACAGTGCTTTACAGCTCTCTCTAAGTGGTTTAAAGATAAAGAAAGATTTATTGAACATTAGGAAAAACCTGTTATGATTACAGCAATTCAACAATGGAATGTATAACACTGGAGTTGTCAGTGTTCCTTTCAGCAGAAGAATTCAGTTAATCTTTGACTTATATCCATTCATTTAGCAACCTTTCAAAATTACAGCAGTGCTGAAAAAATAGATTTATGACAGGTCTTCAAAGTTCTGGCTGTCATAGCTCCCTCATGATCATGTGATTTTGATCTGGGCATTTGGGTGCCCTGCTTGCACTTACGATATGGCAGCAAGCTGTGGCCCTTGATCACTATTTGTGACCTTCTTATAAGCAAAGTCAATGGGGAAGCCAGCAGGGAAGGTTGCTGGTGGCTCTGGAAGCTTTTTCCATTGCCCACAGCATCCCGCTACCAGTGCATGACTTCCTCAGACTCTCCCAAGACCTCCCTGCTGTCCCAAAGTCTTCCCCTCCATGGGCAACCCCACATCCTTGTCTGGGACTTGCCATCTTCTTGCATAATGACCCATCCCTGGCATTAGGATGGCAACTGGGACTGATGATAGATTTACGACCTTATCATTAGCGACCGGCAGTCCTGGTCTCAATTGTTGTGTGGGGGCTAAAGCAGCGCTATGAGAGATCCTTCCAATTCTCTTAAGTCTCTGGTTTCAGTTTGTGGATTTATAGCAATCCCTTGCTGGGATATAATTTTGGGTGTTCAAGGACTCCCATCAGGAGGATACCCACTGGAAAAAGCTGAAGTAGCTCTACTATGATAATCATGATTGTGGTTCAATAATGTCTATCTTTTTCTAAAATTACCAGAATCATTGGTATCTTGACACACTTGTTCTTGGTTCTAGAGCATTTTTTGATGCTTTGTTTTTGAGCCCCTGTTTCTCTTGCAGATTGAGAAGAGAAAGTCTACATTGTGCTCAAACACTAAATTTCTCCAGCATTTAGTTCTTTTAGTCAGCCCAACTGGAAGTACATGCAGTGTGACTGATATTCTAGGCGTGGTTGGCGTGACAGAGCGTCTTGGGTGTACAATCCCCAATTTCAGCTGCTCTGCAGATGTCTTCATTTCTTGCAAGCCTTTGGGACATGGCTCCTTTTCTGATTGTCTGCTGATGGGTTGGATGCCTTTTTTGGGCGTTTCCGTAGGGCTGCTTGCAGGTGAGATCAGCAAACACTGTAAAACTTTATATTTCTTTTTATCATGGAGGCATTTCTGGAAGGCTGGAAAACGTTTTAGAGGCAGGCTGCCTAGAGGCTTGGAAAAGAAGCAGTCTCCCTCTCCTCCCCTTCTCTCTTCTCCTCCTCAATAGATATGAAACTGTACAGAGGACACATGAATTGGGAGGAAAGAAATCATTCCCCTCGGTTGTTTCACATTTTTCTAGTGTTTCATTGGATCTTGAATATTACAATGTTTTGATGTCAGTGACAATAAACAAAACAGGAATGTAATTGCCTGCCCCCCCAACACACACAGAGAAATACACATACACATATACAAACACACAACTTACCCATATATAATAGTTGGATAGTGTAGTGATTGGAGCATCACCTTTGATGCAGAACGTTGTGGTTCAACTTCTAGCTGGTATCTATCTTACCAAAGGGGTCCTTGGTCAAAGAGCCCCTAACCTTTTACCTGACTACTTCAAATATGAGAGTGTTGCGAACTAGGAGTTGTGCTGGCAAAGATGCCCACAGGATTAACGAGGTCCGCATCAGATGTTGGGGAACCAGGACAATCTGTTCAATTTGGAACAAACCATACATGGATGAGACAAGAAAACTTGGAAACAATGGAATGCTACTACAACAACAGACCTAACAGGGCTATACACATGAGAGAACCATGGATGGATAGATAGAAGAACAACATCCATACTAACAGAAATACTTATTATCCAGCACTTCAACTTAGTGAAAAGGAAACTGCTTTCACAACTTGAGATATATCAGAGATGTCAAACCCAAGGCCCGCAGGCCAGATCAGGTCCATGAAGTGGTTAAATCTGGCTCCCAGAGCTGCCCTGGAAGCAGTGGACTGGCCCGTGGTGCCTTGGCCCGGCCCAAGCTGACCGGGCACTGATCTACAACCTGCTGGCAGCCATCTGGGCTGGAATGCAGCCAGCCTTAGATCCGTGGGGCCGCCCTCGAGCCTGCGAAGGACCACCCCAACCCTGCTTCCTGAGTGCACGCACAAGAGGTGGCGAGTGCGCTCAGGGCCTGGTGTCTCCGAGGTCTGTGTTGTCCCACAGCCTGACTGCGGTTTGAGCACTTCACTTTCACCCAGGACTACGACTCTGTCTCAGCTGCGATGACCGTGGACAAAAACATTGTGGGGTTGTGGTGAGGCAGCCAGCTGCAGCCCCTGTGTGCTCAGCTCCCTCCCTCAAACCTCATCTTCCAGCAAGCCTGCTCCTCACCCTTCCCGTCAGGAGTGGGGCCGGCGGGCAGCAGGCTCACTGGAGGATGAAGTTTGCGGGAGGGGGCCGAGTGCACATGGGCTGCAGGGTGGCGGTGACTGGTTGGGCTGCCTCTTCTCTCCCTGTTTGTTTTGTTCTACAGGACTAGCGTCACTGTTCAGGGGGGCAGCATGTCAGTCCAGTATCATGTCTTGCGATTCTGTTGGAAGGAGTGGGGGAGGAAGGCTTGATGGCATTTTTGAATGCTTTTGCTGTAACTGCTTGGGAATTAGGGAAGGGGGATTGTCTGCAGAAATGGAACAGACTATCCCAGCCTGGTTCCAAGGCCGTTGTGTCCTGAAGAGTGAACCGCTATCTGCCTCAAAGCAAAGTTCTCAAAGCAACCTTGTGGCATCACATTGACTTCCGGTGGACTGGTCAGGGGCTTTGGTTTGGGGAAATGGAAGGATTGCTTTGTGCTTTGCACAGGACCTTCAGCGTCCACCTGACTTTACTGCAACCACTTTCTCTCAGTAAAAGTTCTTTTGATTCAACTCAATGGAGACAAGAGTTTTGCTTTCCTGAGGGACTAGCTGGGACGGGTCCTTACAGGTGCTATGTTCTCTATGTCTATTGCACGTTCCTTTAGAGATTTAAATATACCTTGGATTAATGCTATTAATATTATGCATTTTCCTGTTGTATATTATTAGCCCTTGATGTGCTAGCTCAGTGGTTCCCAAACTTTTTCAGTCCACCGCCCCCTTGGTACTACAAACTCATCCTCAGTGCCTCCCACCCACGGGTGGGTTCTACTTACCTTTACAACCGGTTTGCAGCAGGGCCACGCGCACACACTCACTTCGCTTGCGCCTGCATGCGCTCTTCTGCACATGCACAGAAGCGTTTTGGTGATGTTGGGGTCGGTGGGCGGGGCCTTCTGCCGGTTTTACTACCGGTTCTATAGAATCGGTGAGAACCAGGACAACCCACCACTGCCCCCACCCCCACCCCCTATAAATAGCATTATTTGGAACAGCAGTTTGCACAACCCACTAAGGAAGATACACGGAATACAGCCATTTTTTGGCCTCCTGAAGCCTCGCCCTGCATGTCCCATTTTTGTGAAAAACAGGCCCATTTTTCGCAAAAACAGGGTGTGCAGAGTCTTTGGGAGGCCTGCAGGCTGCTCCAATACAAATCTATCCCTGTCACAAAAATAGCTAACACTAGTTAACACTAAAGAAACCCCCTGAATCAACCAATCTAGAGCAGTGATTCTCAGATGGGGTTTCCTTTTGAATTTGCTGTTCACCAGCGAGTGGGAGAAAGCAGTTTCACAGAGAAGGGGATGGAGAGGGCTGTGGGATGAATTCACACTCATTCCCAGACCCTCTTGGGATCAACCTGCAGTCCTCCCCTGCCTCCTCAGGCGGTGGAGCTGGCGGGGGGATGCTTTTCAAGAAGTCACAAGGAGGGCTGAGAACTGGTTTCTGTCCCACAAGTAAGATTTGGTCCAGAACCAATCCCAACTTGAAGGTCTTTTATTTTGCTCCTTGTACTCCTTGTCTTTGCATTTTTAACAGGTAATAAATTAAATTTCTGATGATGTCAAAATAGCTCATAACTCACCTTTCTAGACAGCTATTATCATGTCTAAAAGCAAGATACTCTTCTCCATCTTTTGTCTGGAGTACCATTTAATCCAGAGCCTTTTAATTCCAGAAGTCCAAGTTTAAAGAATGGACTTCTGGAATTAAAGCTCCATTTTTTAGCTAAAACTTAATTCACACCTGTTAATTTTGCTTGAGCAGTGTGAAGAAGGGACAGTGTGATCCTCCAAAGGTCTGAAAAATATATCATAGATTTTTCTTTGGCATTTAAACTAGATAACCAATGTGAAAAAAATGCATCAAGGAAGGACTGGAAAGCCAATTCAAACTGAACTATATTGGGTTTGTTGTTTTTTGAATAAAATGAAAAGAAATCAAATAGTGGTACCTAGTGCAGAAAAAGAGATGAAATAATGGGTCATTCTCAACACTTGAATTCTCTACACTTAAAATATCTAAAAATTATTATGGTTAAGTGAGTTTTGCCCCATTTTACGATTTTTCTTGCCATAGTTCAAATCAAAGATTTGATAATTCAAACCAAAGATTTCTGAGACCAATATTGAATACTTAAATTTCAGTAGTCACCAATCCCAGTCTTAAAATGAGTTTAGAATCACTGGGAGTCACTGATAACAATGAACTAACTAGCTACTGATAATGAGTCCAGTCCTGCCTTTCTTTTCCTTCTGTCCAAGTTTTGCAAATACCCTGTTTTTGTGCCTCCTCGTCCAACAATCAAGCTGTAAAATTGAATGTGTATCCTTGTTCACTGCAGTGTGAGACTACCAATGAGTTTGGGTCTCCTCGTCTGACTACTTGCTTGTGTTCTTGCAATCTGGTGGTTAGCTTCCTCCCTGTCTGTCCTACATAGTCACAGGGGCAATCCAGGCAGGGGATTCGATAAATTATATTGGAAGTATCTCCCACCTCCAAGTGATCTTTACAATGCATAATTTGTCCTCATATGGTAGTCTCTGGGTGGTGTGCAGTGCTCACTTACAGATCATGGAAACTTCGTTCTACAGCTTCAGAAATGTTTTTGATGTATGTCAGGGTGTGCTATAGCACACCCTGACATACATCAAAAACATGGTCTTGTACCTTGTTTTTTCCTTTCTGTCCCTACTATGTTGCACAGACATCTTGTGACAAATGATTGTACCCATTCTGGTACCCATTCTGCTTGAATTGTTCACGTAGGTACCTGTTTAATTTATTGACTGATGCCTTTGATTTTGTTATTCACTTTGATATCAATTGTATTTCCACAACATTTCTCATTTCCAACTGTCCTGATATAGTAAAGTGGGTCTCCAAAGGATTTATAAGCTAGGTTTCATTTGGATTCTTCTGGAAACCCTTCCCTAATTGGCTTCTGCCCTCTTTTCTCAGGTGGATGGAAGCATGTCTGAATGAAGAACTGCCTCCCACAACAGAGCTGGAAGAAGGGCTCAGGAATGGGGTCCACCTGGCTAAACTTGGAAACTTTTTCTCCCCCAAAGTGGTGTCTCTCAAAAAAATTTATGATCGTGAGCAAACTAGATACAAGGTAAGTGAACATTTCCTGTTCTGCTGGATAAGGAGTTTTAGTTAAAAAAATATTCAAGAAACAATGCATAGATGAGAAAAATGCCATTGTTGCTACTTGAAGGATGGTGTCAATCATCAAGCCTTAACTAAAATGGTGCATCAAATGAGGTCAGTTAAGAAGCTGTTGCAGTCTGCTCTGATCCCATAAAGCCTTCTAGAAAAGAAGAGTCTGGGCCCCGTGGGCTACACTGCTGTTCTCCTACATAGAAAAGCTTTCATGGGCACCTCATTTCTTGATTAATGAAGCAGTTGGTTAGCCTGTCCTGGAGCTGAAGTGCCTGTCTGATCTTTGCATTTATTTTCTTCTCTCTCTGTGTTTCAGGCCACAGGCCTCCACTTCCGTCATACAGACAATGTAATTCAGTGGCTGAATGCAATGGCAGAAATTGGCCTTCCTAAGGTAGGTTGGCTGGAATGGAAGCCCATTGGAATGGGAGAGTGGGCTGAAAGCTCCTCTGATCTCTTCAGGGATGAAACTCTTCCTTTTTCTGAAACCATCACCCACCCCAACTCACCCTGGTGCAGTTTTTGATTCTAAAGACTTTCTAGATTTAACTTCATATGAGCAAGAATTATTTGATGAAGAAATGAGTTGGGAATATTTTGGGAACTGCATGAATGGGTCCATGGAAAAAATGTAGACATGGGGAGGGACCACATGTTATATGATGCACTGAGTGGGTGGTATAATTAAAGGGAAGCCAGTGTGGAGACCTGTTCAGTATTCTACCTGCCACCTTTTTTGTCTAGAATAGTTTGTGACTATAGATTTTTTATCTGAAAAAAAAAAAAGATACTTTGTGACTAGTGCCCACGTTTACGATCTTTTCAGCTCTCCCCCTCTCTTCCTTCTTCACCATTATGGTAAGTAAGTGCTCATTACCTTGTACCTGATCCTTTTCTCTGCTGTTCTGTGCAGCACATCCCTAAAAAGTGCTGAGGGCAAGCTAACAAGCTTACCTCTGTAATTAATTGATTAGAAGCCTCCAGCTGGCTTGCAGTTGCTGCCCAAAATTGTTACTAAAGGCTTTTGCTTGATTTCCTAGTTCCCAGTCCACTAGGCAAATAGCTGGCGATAGCACATTCCTTTCAGTTTGTATTTTCTATTGTATGTCCATTTAATCTCTTGTAATTCCTTCCTCTCTAATGAATGTAAATAAAAACATACATTCTGTTCTTGCTAATTATCCAGTTCTGGGGTAAGTATTCCAAAGGGCAGAGAGTGAGGAACAAGTGTTACAGAGAGACTGGCCAAGCTAGGGGGAGGAGTCAAAGAGGGATTTAGTCTGGAATCTCTTTGTGGGCACAGGAACACAAAGTTCAACAGCACTTGGATGCTGTTGAACCTTATCTAGTTTTACCCAGGTGCAAACCGTTAAGTTTGAGAAAATTGCTATGTATGGTCTTGAACAATAAAGCAGTAAATTGGAATCTTTACCTGATTGTTTGCACCTGACATTTACCCATAAACCATCAGTCTGAGAATATTTCTGTGTATAGATTTGAGCAATAAAACAGCTAATTGAACTCTGGTTGTTCCTACCTGATAAAAAGGGTATAAGATTGTCTCATGAATTGAGTTCAGGAAGCCTGCCGTACCATTTTGGACTCAACCTGCTGTTTGTGATCATATCCTTCTGATACTCCAAAGCAGAGGTGTCAAACTCGTGACAACATGTCGTCATGTGACGTATCACAACTTTCCCCCCCTTTGCTAAAACGGAGGTGGCCATGACCAGCGCATGACACATCCGGCCCGTGAGCCGTGAGTTCGACATAGTTTGGCCGACGGCACCCTGAGGAGGCCCTCTCTGTGGGAGCGTACAGTCGGTGGCAGAAGGCGGTCTTGTAGATATCCAGGTCCTAAGCCATGGAGCGCTTTAAAGTTGATGACCAGCACCTTGAAACGCACCCGGAAGATCTCCAGGAGCCAGTGCAGCTCGCACAAGAGAGGTGTTACATGGGAGCGACAAGTCGCCCCCATAATCACTCGTGCGGCCGCATTCTGGACTAGTTGGAGCCTCCAGGTGCTCTTCAAGGGGAGCCTCATGTAGAGAGCATTACAGTAGTCCAGATGGGAAGTGACGAGGGCGTGAATGACCGTGCGCAGGGCGTCCCGGTCCAGAAAGGGGCACAAGTGGGAAATCAGGCAAACCTGATAGAAAGCCCCCCTGGCCACAGCCATCATATGATCATCTAAAGACAGCCGCGTATCCAGGAGGACACCCAAGTCGTGAGCCGTCTCTGAGGGGGCCAAGATCTCACCCCCAATAGCCAGCGAAGGCACGAGCTGGCTATACCAGGGCGCCAGAAACCACAGCCACTCAGTCTTGGAGGGGTTGAGTCTGAGTTTGTTTCTCCCCATCCAGATCCGCACGGCCTCCAGGCATCAGGACATCACGTCAAGGGCATCATTGGGGTGGTCCAGGGTGGAAATGTACAGCTGCGTATTGTCAGCGTACTGATGACACTTCACCCCAAAACCACGGATGATCTCGCCCAGCGGTTTCACATAAATGTTGAACAAGAGAGGCGAGAGGACTGACCCACAAGTAAGGTGCCTCGAGGTTGACCTCTGTTCCCCCATCAAAACAGACTGCATTCGGTCAGAGAAGAAGGAGGAGAACCACTGTATCATGGTGCCCCCCATTCCTAAACCCTCCAACCAATGCAGCATGATACCATGGTCGATGGTATCAAAAGCCACTGAGAGGTCTAGGAGGACCAGGACAGAGGAACAACCCCTGTCCTGAGCCCTCCAGAGATCATCAACCAATGTGACCAATGCCATTTCTGTGCTGTATCCCGTCTTGAAGCCCGACTGGTGCAGATCTAGATAGACAGCTTCATCCAGGTATCGGGAAAGTTGTCGTGCCACCACACTCTCAACAACCTTCGTCACGAAGCAGAGGTTGGAGACTAGATGATAATTTGCTAATACAGTTGGGTCCAGGGAAGGCTTCTTGAGGAGGGGCCACACGACTGCCTCTTTTAGGGCAGATGGGAAGACACCCTCACTCAAAGAAGCATTAATAATCCCCTGAAACCAGCCTCGTGTAACCTCCCGGGAGGCCAACACCAACCAGGAGGGACAGGGGTCCAATAAACGTGGCAGCGCTAAGCCTACCCAAAATCCTGTCCATGTCCTCAGGAGCCACAGGGTTAAACTCCTCCCAGATAACACTCTCAAGACCCACCTTCGTCATCCCATCTGAACCTACCCAATCGGAGTCCAGGCCATCCCGAATCTGAGTTATTTTATCATGCAGGAATTGCACAAAATCCTCAGTCCTACCTTGTAAGGGATCCTCCTGCGCTCCCACATGAAGTAGAGAGTGGGTCACCCTAAACCACCCAGGGTGGCTGGGTGGTTCTCTGCCGACGCAATAAGAGTGGAAAGATAGTTAGATTTTGCCACTCTTATTGCCACTAGGTAGGTCTTGATGTAAGACCTCACCAGTGCTCAGTCTGATTTGGAGCGGCTGACCCTCCAATCCCTCTCTAGGCGTCTTTTCCGATGCTTCATCTCTCTCAGCTCCTTGGAGAACCAAGGAGCTAATTGAGATTGGCACCGAGTCAGAGGCCGCAAAGGCACGACGTGGTCCAACGCTCCAGCGGCCACCCTATCCCAGGCGGCCACCAGTTCTTCAGCCGAGTCGTGAGCCAGAGCAACTAGGAATGGCCCAAGCTTTGTCAGGAACCTCTCTGGGTCCATCAGGCGCCTGGGACAGAACTACCTAGTTGGTTACATCTCCCTGCAACGAAGGTAAGCAGCTCAAAAGTCTAACTGAAGGAGCGAATGATCTGTCCATGACAAGGGCTTGATGGCTAAGTCCCCTATTTCTAGATGATTCAACTACTAACCAGAGACAAAAATCGTCCAGTTTATGTCCCCCCGTGTGAGTGGGTTCTTGAATTAATTGGGTCAGGTCCATGGCCGTCATGGAAGCCATGAACTCCCGGGCTGCCTCCGACGTTTCACCAACGGATGGCAGGTTGAAATCCCCCATGACCATAAGTCGGGGGTATCCACCGCCACCCCGGCTATTACGTCGAGTAGCTCAGGCAGGACTGCCACCATGTGGCAGGTAGCCAGGTACGTAGTCAGCAAACCCATCTGCACTCCATGACCCCACTTCACAAGGAGGGACACACAACTGGTTATCTGAGGAACAGAGGTCTCCCTCGGATGAAGACTTTCCTTAATAATCGCCGCTACCCCCCTCCGCCCCTCCCCTGAGCCCTCAGCTGATGAAATGCACGGAAGTCAGGTGTGTACATCTCAACGAGGGGACCCCCCCCACCTCCTGACCCAACCAGGTCTCCATGATCCCTGCCAGGTCCGCACCCCCCTCCTGAACTAGATCGTAAATGAGGGGGGCTTTATTCATCACAGATATGCCACTGCATAGTGCTTTACAGCTCTCTCTAAGTGGTTTACATAGTCAGCCTCTTGCCCCCAACAATCTGGGTCCTCATTTTACTGACCTTGGAATGATGGAAGGCCGAGACAACCTTGAGCCTGGTGAAATTTGAGCTGCCAAATTGCAGTAAGCCGGCAGGCAGCAGAACTAGCTTGCAGTACTGTATTCTAACCACTGCACCACCATGGCTCTTAATGATGCTGTCTTTCCCACATTTCCCCTTCAGGGATTACTGCCTTGCCATGGCAAAGGGGCTTGCATGGCTCAATGAAGCTATGAGCTATGCTATGCAGGGACACCCAAGATGGACAGGTCATAGCAGAGAGTTCTGACAAAACATGACCCATTGGAGAAGGAAATGGCAACCCTCTCCAGTATCTTTCCCATGAAAACCCCATGGACAGTACCAAAAGGCAAAAAGATATGACGCTGGAAGATGAGCCCCTCAGGTTGGAAGGTGTGCAATATGCTACCAGGGAAGAGCAGAGGGCTAGTACTAGTAGCGCCAGAAAGAGTCCGATGCTGTAAAGATCTATTCTCCATAGGAACCTGGAATGTAAGATCCATGAATCTAAGCAAGTTGGACGTGGTCAAACAAGAGATAGCAAGACTGAACATCGACATCTTAGAAATCTGAACTAAAATGGGCAGGAATGGGTGAATTTAATTGAGATAACCATCAGGTATACTATTGTGGGCAAGAATCCCTCAGAAGAAATGGAGTAGTCTTCATAGTTTTGTCAAGAGAATGCAATGGTCATAGCAAACACTCTTTTCCAACAACCCAAGAAATGACTCTACACATGGACATCACCAGACGGTCAACACAGAAATCAGATTAACTATGTGCTCTGCAGCCAAAGATGGAGAAGCTGTATACAGTCAGTAAAAACAAGACCAGGAACTGACTGTAGCTCAGATCATGAGCTGCTCATTGCAAAATTTAGACTTAAATTGAAGAAAGTAGGGAAAAGCACCAGGCCACTCAGGTATGAACTAAATCATATTCCTGATGAATATACAGTAGAGGTAACAAATAGATTTAAGGAATTAGATCTAATAGACAGAATGCCTGAAGAACTGTGGACGGACATTCACAACATTGTACAAGAGGTAGCAACTAAAACCATCCCAAAGAAAAAGGCAAGAAAGCAAAAGGGTTGTCTGAGGAAGCTTTGCAAAAAGCTGAGGAAAGAAGGAAAGCGAAAGAAAAAGGAGAAAGAGAAAGATACACTCAGTTGAATGCCTATTTAACTTATATGCAAAGCATATCATGAGAAAGGCGGGACTAAATGAATCAAAAGTTGGAGTTAAGATTGCCTGGAGAAATATCAACAACCTCAGATATGCAGATGATACCACCCTAATGACAGAAAGCAGAGAGGAACTAAAGAGCCTCTTGATGCAGGTGAAGAAGGAGAATACAAAAGTTGACTTGAAACTCAACATTAAGAAAACTAAGGTCATGACATCCGCCCCTCTCAATTCCTAGCAAATAGATGGGGAAGAAATGGAGGTGGTGACAGATTTTATTTTCCTGGGCTCCAAGATCACTGCAGTTGGGGACTGCAGCCAAGAAATTAAAAGACGCTTGATCCTAGGGAGGAAAACTATGGCAGATCTATACAGCATACTAAAAAACAGAGACATCACCCTGCCAACAAAAGTGTGTGTAGTCAAGACTATGGTTTTCCCAGTTACAATGTATGGCTGTGAAAGTTGAACCATAAGAAAGGCTGAGCGCCAAAGAATTGAGGCCTTTGAACTGTGGTGCTAGAGAAGACTCCTGCGAGTACCTTGGACTGCAAGGAGATCAAACCTGACTGCTCTTTAGAAGGCCAGATCATGAAGATGAAATTCAAATATTTTGGCCACCTAATGAGAAGGAAAGACTCACTGGATAAGAGCCTAATGCTTGGAAAGATTGAGGGCAAAAGAAGAACAGGACGACAGAGAATGAGATGGCTGGATGGAGTCACTAGAGCAGTAGACATGAGCTTAAATGGACTCCAGAGGATGGTAGAGGACAGGAAGGCTTGGAGGAATGATGAGTCACGATGAGTCGGACACAACTTCGCAACTAACAACAACAAACCCCACATTTTTCTGTCTCACCAAGAAGTAAGACTTTCGACACCATCAACCATGGTGTCCTACTAGGCCGACTAAGGGAGTTGAAAGTGGGAGACACCATGTTACGGTGGGTCTCCTCCTATCTTTCTGGTCGGTCACAATCAGTGTTAATAGGAGGACAGAAGTCGACCCCTAGGCCCGTCGTTTTTGGGGTGCCTCAGGGCTCAGTCCTCTCTCCCCTTCTATTTAACATCTACATGAAACCGCTGGGGGAGATCATTCGACGATACGGGGTGAGATATCAGCAGTATGCCGATGATACCCAGCTGTATATCTCCACCCCACATCATTTCAGTGAAGCAGTGGATATGATGTGCCAGTGCCTGGAGGTTGTGAGAGTCTGGTTGGGAGTAAACAGGCTCAGGCTTAACCCAGACAAGACCTCTGGGTATTGCCTCCCAAGGACCATGTCGATTGTCCATCCTTAGCCCTGAGGGGGGAGAAGTTGCCCCCCTCAGAACGGGTTCGCAATTTGGGTGTCCTCCTTGACCCACAGCTGAGATTAGAGCAACACCTGTCAGCTGTGGCTAAGGGGACCTTTATACAGGTTCACCTGGTGCACCAATTGTGACACTATCTGGATCGGGAGGCTCTTTTCACAGTCACTCATGCCCTTGTCACCTCACGGTTGGATTATTGCAACACACTCTACATGGGGCTTTTCCAGCAGGCTTGGGGCCGTTGATCTCACCATTGCGATCTTGTGAG
Source organism: Masticophis lateralis (assembly GCA_030761175.1). Classification (NCBI taxonomy): domain Eukaryota; kingdom Metazoa; phylum Chordata; class Lepidosauria; order Squamata; family Colubridae; genus Masticophis; species Masticophis lateralis. Next base: position 24,277,906 of record JAUDYJ010000012.1, on the reverse strand, counting down.
ATCCTGCCATGAGTGGTGTGTATGGGTTTTTAACGTCTCTTATTATATATTGTTTGTACTGTCTTTGTTGTAAGTCGCCCAGAGTCCTCAGAGAGTTGGGCAGCATAGAAATACGAATAGTAAATAATAAATAAATCAAGTAGGTTGTGGCCTACTTTATCAAATATCTTACGGTAATCCAAATGCACTATTAATCCAGCCTTTCACTAGTCCACTAATTTAGTCACTTTGTCAAAGAATGAAATAAGATTTGTTTGGCATGATCTGTTTTTTCACAAAACCATGTTGGCTTTTGGTTATAACTTTGTTTGCTTCTACAATAGGTGTTCTGGGTATTAAACCAGTCACAAGAATTTGGAATTCTTACCCTCTTTTCCCAGACTCCTTTAGTTTTAGATTAGTTGGTCATAATTCTTTTTTCAATTTAGTTTCATTATCTTTTATATCCCTAGGTTGTAGAATAAGTAGGGGAAGCCTTCATTGTGAAAACCATAATATTTTATACCCTACAATCTTGATTCGATTTGATTTGATTCAATTTGTATACCGCCTCTCTCCTAGTGGACTCAGGGCGGTGTACAGCCAAGACTAAAACACATAACAATAAAAAATTTAAAATTTAAAAGAATTACATAACTTTGGCCCTAAATTTAAAACATTTGAACTAAAACCCATTAATTTAAAAAGATAAAAAGCGGGGGGGGGGGGTGTTATGCCAATCCTGCTTGATGGAAAAGAAAAGTTTTTAGGTCATGGCAAAAGGCCCGGATTTCTAATATCCTTCATATCTCCGAGGGCAAATCGTTCCAGAAGGCAGGAGCTGCCACAAAGAAGGCCCTCCCCCTGGATATCGCCAGCTGACATTGCCTGGCTGATGGCACCCTGAGGAGTCCCTCTCTGTGGGAGCGTACTGGTCGGTGGGAGGCTATCGGCGGCAGAAGGCGGTCCCGCAAATACCCAGGTCCTATGCCATGGAGCGCTTTAAAGATGGTAACCAACACCTTGAAGCGCACCCGGAAGACCACTGGAAGCCAATGCAGCTCATGCAGGAGAGGCGTCACATGGGAGCACCCCTTCACTCCCATAATCCCCCATGCGGCCGCATTCTGCACCAGTTGGAGCCTCTGGATGCTCCTCAAGGGGAGCCCCATGTAGAGAGCATTGCAGTAGTCTTCATACCACCTCCATTTTGTAATTGGAAAACTGACTCAACCCTGCCTCGTTTCCCATCCCAAAAAGTCTGAAAAAGAGAATCTTACTCTGCCTGATCTTAGTAAGGAAGAGAAAGTTCCATATGTCCAGACCTGGATATCTTGTCTTTATCTTACCTGTCTCCTTGAGAATAGGGAATCCTGTATCACAGCTGGTCAAAATGATCCATTTGGGCTTTTGGTGGCCTTGCGTTAGAGGAGGCATCAAGGGATAAGATTTTGTGCTCCAGATTTGTTGCCATGACAAGCGTTGTACCAACTGCCTGACTAGGCTCCTTTCATTTCCTCTCCACAGGCCTTGAGATACAATTACTTTGGATTGGATTGTCCATGTACCTTTGTGTCAAGGACCTGGATGCCTTTTTGATGCTAGTTCTGAGGTGGCTAAATTATATCCCTGTTATGGCCTTCCCTCCATGCCTAGAGGCAGCTCATACCCGTTTCCAATTCTGAACCCCCAGTTTGCCTCTCCATCTTGCTTCAAAGCAAAGCCCCCAATCCAGGTAGCATTTTTGGAAGGCTCTAGTTGATTCGATGCTAAACTCTCTGTATCCTTTGCACATCACTTGCAGTCAGATAAAGAAATGGAAAGGATCATTGTATATATTGTGTTCTCAGAAGTAAGCAAAACATAGTTTTTAACTGTTTAAAAGGTGTTCTGTATCTGACCTCTCCAAACTGAAGTTTTTCTTTTCCAACTTTTCCGTAGGTTTGCGATCTTCTCTCCTTTAAAGTGTCACAAGATTTGCAGTCTTTCCTCTGCTCCCAAAAGTTAATGACTTGCTAGATCCCCTGAATAGAGATAAACATTGTGAAAAAGGTTCTTTTTTAATGCAGATTCAAACAGCATCAACCATTTTTTCTCTTTCTTCCTTTTTTGCACTCTCTTCAGATTTTTTACCCGGAGACAACAGACATCTATGATCGGAAGAACATGCCACGCTGCATCTACTGTATCCATGCACTCAGGTAATGATAAGATACCTGTTAAACCATCCAAATATTGACATAACGCTGTGTCAGTGTCCCAAAGGTGCTTTTTCAAGAGGCAACTGGACTTTCTGATTTGTCTTTGAATATGTTTCACTTCTCATCCAAGAAGCTTCTTCAGCTCTGCCTGGATGGTGGGGAATGGAAAGATTTATACTCCTTGCAGGCAGCTGTTCATTTATTTTTTTTTTTAATATTTTATTAAATTTTTTATAAATACAGAAAGTTTTCATTTCTATTTACATCGGATTTGCAGTGTTTATACATATATACATAAAAGTATTTGGTGTCACCTTTACCATTTATTATTATTTATTTAACACACCTTTTACTCCTGTTTTTGCTTTTTTTCGTTCATCCATTCGTACCACCTTTCCCACATAGTATAGTAGTCCGAGTTTTCATCATTATTTAATTCATAAGTTAATTTGCTCATCTCTGCGCACTCTAATACCTTCCTAACTATGAGTTCTTCTGGTGGCAGGGTTTTTTCCTTCCAATATTGGGCATAAGCCAACCTAGCAGCTGTAATTATGTGTATCATTAAGCGGGTCTTTGTTTTCCCAAATCTCTTCTTCACCATTCCCAGGAGAAATAGTTCTGGTATCCCCTCTACTTCTTCTCTAATTTTCTCTTGTAACCATCTCCCAATTATGGTCCAATATTTTTTCGCTTCGGGGCATGTCCACCACATATGAAAGAAGGTGCCTTGACCGTGGCCACATTTCCAACAATTCGGGGACATATTAGGGAACATTTTCGATAATCTAGCAGGCGCTAAATACCATCTATGGAGCATTTTGTAGTGATTTTCCTTATATGATGCAGCTCTAGTCAGCTTATAATTTTTATTCCATGCCTCTTCCCATTCATCGAAGTTTAAGTTATGTCCAATATTTTTTTCCCAAGCACTTAATTGGTTTTTGGCTATGGCCTCTGGTCTATCTTGATCTAATAAATAATTATAGAATTTAGCTAGGGCTTTTTTTTTCGCTTCCCATCAAAATTTTATCCAACCCATTGTATCCTGATTCTAAACCATATTTTTCCTTATCTTGCTGGTATCTTGACTTTATTTGTAAATATGTCCATCAATCTAAATTTATGCCTTGGTCTCTCAGATCTTCATTTGATTTAAGATTTCCTCCTCCGTCTAAAATATCATTATATCTGCATATTTTCTCCATCCCCCATCTATTTGGGTGGATCAAAGCCTCCATCGTAGAGAGCCATTTTGGAACTTTATTGTAGTATCTCTGTCTAATTTTAATCCACGTTTGTAATAATGAATCTCTGATTTTATGTCTACGGAAATGTGTTCTTTTTTTTGTGTCTTTGTCCCATAAATATGAGTGCCACCCTTTCTGTAGGTCGTGACCTTCTAACGTTAAGATTCTTTTATTTTCCAAAGTGGCCCACTCCTTTATCCATACCAGCTTGGCGGCCTTAAAATATGCTTCCCAATCCGGGAGACCAAATCCTCCCATGTTTCTTTTCCCCTGTAGTACTTTAAAAGAAATCCTCGACTTTTTGCCCTCCCATACAAATTTCCGAATGTTTTTGTTTAATTCTAAAAAAATTTTTTTATCCAAATTCAGTGGTATATTTTGATATAAAAATAAAATTTTTGGGAGGATGTTCATTTTGATCTCAGCTATCTTGCCTATAAGTGACAATTTAATTTTCTTCCATCTATTCAAATCTTGTTTTATTTTTTGGAGTAGGGGAGTATAATTATCATCTTTCAGGGATGAGCACCTTGCCGTTATCCAAATTCCGAGGTATTTTATTTTCTTGACAACCTGTAACCCCAGCTTTCCTTCTATCTCCTGTTTCTGTGTCTCAGTTACATTCTTGGTTAATATTTTAGTTTTGGTTTTATTCAGTTTAAAGCCTGACACTACTCCATATTTGTCCAATTCCTCTAATACTTTTAGGCCAGATTCTAATGGGTCTTCTAATATTAAGGCCACGTCATCTGCAAATGCTTGTGTTTTATAAACCTCTTTCCTAATCTTTAAACCTTTGATCTCCTCGTTTTTCCTAATTTTTCGTAGTAGGACTTCTAGAGCCAAAATAAATAATAACGGAGATAGGGGGCATCCCTGTCTTACCCCCTTCCTAATCTGAAATGTTCTTGTCCTATCTCCGTTTACTAAGATGCTCGCCCTTTGTTTGTCATATATAGTTTTAATCATTTTTTCATAATTTATCCCAAATCCCATTATTCTAATTAGTTTAATCATAAAATTCCAATTTAGATTATCGAATGCCTTTTGGGCATCCAAAAATATTAAGGCCATCTGTTTTTCCGAATGTTCCTCATAGTACTCTAATGTATCTAATATTGTTCTCAAATTATCCCTTATTTGTCTCCCTGGGAGGAATCCATTTTGATCTTTATATATCTAAGCATTTAGTATTTTTTTGGTTCTTTCTGCCATTATAGTCATGAATAATTTATAGTCGGTGTTCAGAAGGGAAATTGGTCTATAATTCTGAATTTGTTTTTGGTCAGCACCTTCTTTCGGCAGGAGTGTAACATGCGCTTCCCTCCACGAATCCGGGATTTTTGATCCCCTCAGTGCCTCATTAAAGATTTCAAGTAACTTTGGATGTAGAATTTCTTCAAGTTTTTTGTATATTTCCCCTGGGAACCCATCTGGACCTGGCGATTTGTTATTCTTAAGTTTTGAAAGGGCTGTTTTAAGTTCATCAATTGTTATTTCCCTGTTAAGCATCTCCCTCTTTTCCTCGGCTATTTGTGGAAGCTCTGCATTTATCAAATATTGCTCTATTTCTTCTTTCGGGACCTCCTCTGCTTTGTATAAGGTTTCATAGTACTCCCTCGCTCTTTCTAATTTGTCATCTTCTTCGTTTAGAAGGTTACCCTCTGAATCTTCTAAAGTTTGAATCGTCCCTTTTTCGTTTTCCTTTTTTAATTTGTAGGCCAACCACCTGCCTGTCTTGTTGGCATTCTCAAAATAGTATTGTTTTGTTCTTTTTAGTTTTTGTGCTAATTCTTCTTGTTCTACAATATTTAATTTATGCCTCCACATCAGCCAATTTTCTTTTATAGCTTTATCTCCAGGTTTCTCTTGGAGCTTTTTTTCTGCTTCTCCTAACTGTTTTAAGAGCTCTTCCAGGGATTTTCTTTTTTCTTTATTTTTATATGCGCTATATGATATCACAACCCCTCTTAAATACGCTTTCATCGCATCCCATACAATTTCAGGAGATGTTCCTTGATTCCCATTTTCCTTAAAGAAGAACCTTACTTCTTCTTTCAATTTATCAATACACTCCTTATCGTTCAATAAATTCACATTAAATCTCCATCTCTGATGTTTCCTTCTTTTTATATTTTTCCATTTTATTTCCAGGGGGTTGTGATCCACCCAAATATTTGGATTAATCTCTGCTGATGCTATTTCAGCTCCAAGCTCCGTGGTGACCCAGGCCATATCAATTCTTGACCAAGACTTTTGTGGGTTGGAGTAAAATGTATACTGTCTATCATTTGGATGTAGGATTCTCCATATATCAATTAGATTTAATTCTTCAACTGGGTCAAAAAATGCTTTTGGTAACTTTGCTCTTTTATTTTTATTTATTTTATTGCTTTTATAATCTTTGTCTGGGTCCACAATTCCATTAAAGTCACCTAATAAACAAATTTCATTATATTCCATTTTTCCCAATTGCTCGTGGAGTTTTTTAAAATATTCTCCCTGTTTCTTGTTCGGAACATAAATGCCCACTAATAGTATTTTAGAATTACCTCTCATTATTTCAATCATAAGTGTTCTTCCCTTTGTATCCTTATATTTTAAATCTGATTCAATCCCTTTTTTAACATAGATTACTATCCCCCCTTTTTTTTCTCTGCTAGCGAGGTAAATGTTTTACCAAATTTTTTATATTCTAGACAGTTACCCTCATCCTTTTTTACGTGAACTTCTTGTAAACTGATTATATCTACATTTTGTTTTACTAATTTTGTAAGTGTTAATTTCCTTTTTTTCTTGTCATTCAATCCATTGACATTTAGTGATATTATTCTCAGATCGTTCATGTTTATTTGTTAGTTTTTTTTTCTTTTCTTTTTTTTCCCCTTTTTTCTTCCTTTCCTTTCCGGTTCTTAGATTTTATTTGTTTCTTACGGCTCTTACTGGTCTTGTTTTCTTCTCCTTAGCTTCCTCTTCTTCTGTCTTCTTCTCTTCTGGGATTCTTTTTTTGTTGTTCTGTTGATGTGGGGTCTCCTCTACTAGATTTGTTGATTCTATCTCCCCCTTACTACTTTGTTCTTCCTCTGCTCCCCTTAATTGATCAAGAAAATCCTGTGCTGTACTCAAACTATCGATTTTTATTTTTCTCCCCTGCCAAGTGATTAACATCCCTTCCGGAAGAAGCCATTTAAATAGGATATTTCTTTTATTCAATTGCACTGCTAAAAATCTATATTCCTTTCTAGTCTCTCTCACCCTCCTTGGCACCTGTTTCAGAATGATCACTTCCTTTCCGCCATATGTTATTTGTTCTTCTCTGGCTATATTATATAATATATCTCTTACTTTCTTCCTTGCGAATCGGACGTGGACTTCTCTAGGTAATCTATTTCTTCTTGCATAATTTGTTTGGACGCGATAGACCTCATCCAATTCTCTAATAATCTCTTGTTTGTCCCGTTGGAGCACCTCTGCGATCAATTCCGCCATCTTTTCTCCCAACTCCTCCTCTTTATCCTCTACAACATTCTGGAAACGGAGGTAAAACGATGCCCTGTCCATTTCCAATTGGATTAATGCGTCCTCTAGATTCTTATTCTGCATTGTCAACGTCTGGTCCACCGTATCTATTCTCTTTTCATTTTGTTCTATTTTTGACTCCGCCTTCTGGATCCTTTGTTCATTGTTAAATATTGAAACTTGTATCTCGTTCATTTTTTGATCTAATGCCTGGATATCTGTTTTTAATTCGGTGTGGTTGCTTGACATTTTTTCCTGTAAAGCCATCATGGTCTCTTGAATTAACGTCAATGTTGATTGCATGGAGATCAGCGTTGGGGTTGCTATGGATTTTTCAGATTTTGATAGACCTTCCGTTGATTTTTGCATCGCTGGGGAGGTCATAGTTATAGTGGGGTTTGAGGGAATCTTTTTTCCTGTTTTCACAATTATAGATGACACGTTTGCCATTTCTTTCAGGATTATGTTTTGCTCCCTAATTATTCTTTCGATATTTTTCCAAATTAACATTCACTAGATAACACTTATATTAGAATATCTTTTCTAGGCCTTAAAAGTCTGTTTAACAATCTATGTCCCTTTCAATCAATATCCTGTATAAATATCACTTAATTCATTATCTTAATACCAGAAAATAAAGTATATCTTATCGTTAATTGATTAAATTAATTAAATTAAATTAATCACTTATAATTAATTTGCCAAATAATAATTAACACAGTAATAAAAGCTAATTCTGCTTAGGAAAGGAAGAAAAAAGAAAAAAAAAAGAAAGAGGAAAGAGGTTAGATCAAGTCTTCCTGTCCTACCATAATTAACTGGAATTTTCTTAATAACCTAAATCTCTATATTCTTAAAAGAGAGGAAAAGGAAGAGAGAAAGAGAAAAAAAAAGGAAAAGAGAAAAAAGAAAAAAAAGGAAAAAAAAGGAGAAAAGAGAAGAAAAAAAAGAAGAAAAAAAAACCAAAAAACCAAAGGAACAATACAAAATGCAGTTATAATTTATATCTAAAAATTCTATATCGGACCTGATTTTTAAAGCTAGTTCTTAACTTCACAATCTAAGTATAGCTATGTATGAACAAATTAACATAAATGGGTAATATTATACAAGTGAATTTACTACAATATATAGCTAATTAACGTATTAATATATTAAATCTAACCTACTATATATATAATATATACTAAATATATGCTAAATATACTATATATACTAAAAATATGAAAAAATCAGCAATTAATATAAAAATTATCAACTCTTATTAATTGTATTATTATAACAATATAGAAAAAGAAGGAAGATCTTCAAAATAGTACAAAGAATGTTTCTCTAGGGAAAAGCAGAGATACAGTAAAAAAAAGGGAGAAGGAAGTATATATTTGTATCTTAGATTTTCAATAGGGGGCTGGAGAACTTCCCCTGAATTCCTTTTAACAGTTCCTTTTGAGATACACTCCAGAAGTCCTTTTTTTTTTTTTTTTAAAGTAGTACAATAGTTTATCAAATGAAACCTTTACCAGTTTCTTCTCTAATCTCCTCGAAGTCTTTCTCTGGGTCAAGTTGGTTTATTAAAGTCCAGTCTCTATGATAATTCCCTCTGTTGGATTGTCTCAGTACCAGTCTCTTCACTTTTTGCTCTGTCAGGTCGCAGCAATGGTCGTACTTCCTGCTTCCCAATTCAGTCCGGTAAAAGTCAGATCTCCCACTTGCTTCACCCTTCGCTGCTGTAGGTAGTAGAAATAAGGATTTTCCCAGGATTCTCTTTCTTCTTGTTAGTTGTGCCTGCCAAGCCTCTTCTTCTTTGCACAGTCCAAGTTAAAGTCCTCAGTCCTTCATGCTCCTTCATTCTCGTCGACTTATCAGGTTCTCTAGCCTCTTTCTCTGTTCTCCACTCTCAATCGCCGCTCTTTCACTCTTTGAGTCCTTCTCACCCGATTCCACCGACCCCTTCGATTGACGATCAATTTCGGCTAGGCGGGGGTGGCACTTTCCGATTCCGACACTGCAGCCTCCGATCTTCCTTACTTCCTTATCTGTATTGTCAGCTACTGCAGCTTCATGTCAGCCATCAAAGTGCTGACTCACCATGCCGGCTTGACAAGGTTGCCCGGTCTCGTGAGAAGCGTTAGCGCTCAGCTTTCTCACTACCCCGGCTCTCCCTATTGTCCGCGGGACTCTCCGACTCCCGCACCCCCGAGGGGATCCCCAAAGCACGGTGACAGGCGGCGTTGGGGAGTAGCGGTTACTCACCCCGCGCCATTTCGCTGCAGCTCGCCAACCGGAAGTCAGGCAGCTGTTCATTTATATCCTGTTAGCGAGTTGTTAACAGGATAAACCTGGAGGTTTATCAGTGTCCTCAGGGTCACTTGAGTGGTGCACATGGGTGTGGAGCCTTCTTGGAACTGTCGAAAGGACTGTGCTGTGGATTGGAGATAGATGATGTTATATTCCTCCCCCTCTATTGAGAGAGGGCTGTTCGATTTTGACATAGATGGCCTCTTTGACCCCTCTTTTAAACCAGCTGTCATCTCTGTCCAAAATGTGACCTCTTGAAAAAGTACCTTTGGGACAACCATGACCTGGATGACTGAGAATCTCCACAGACATTTAGTTGTGTAAGTGTCTTAGAGAAAATGATTAGAAGAAAAATATATATAATTGAAAAACTGAGTAATAAAACCAGCACATAAACGTATGGGAGAAATGTGTGGAAGAAAATTCCCTCTTAAGAATAGGTAGCATGATCATTGGAAGAGTGGTTGTCAATCAGAATTTAACATAAACAGAATCAAGATTGCTGGTCTGATATTCTGTCTTCCTTGAATATAACCTAAAAGTAGAATGAATATTTCACAAAGATGTGGTGCATGTGCTGATTTTGGGTTGCATTTTAAAAGAAAAATTACTTTGGAAAAAAACCAGGGTTTCAGACATTGATTTGTTTAGTAAATACCTGGAACAATGGAGGGCAAAATTTTGTAGCAGCAATAATTTGGATAAGGACTCTCTTTGTTTACGCATACACATGTGTAAAGATCTCCCCTTCTGCCCCTCCGTCCACCCACACATGTACAGGATTACTGCCAGAGTCAGTGAAAAGCTTTTCAGCACACCTTTGTGTTGCCATTGTGTGGGTTGTCCTTGAATTGCAACCGTAATGGAGCCTGCCCATCACAATTGCTGTTGTAAGCTGTTGCAATCATTAAGTGAGATGTCCATGTGATTGCCTCATTCAACGTTCGCTGACCCAGCTCTCTCAGGTGTGGTCGCTATGTATCCAGGTTGTTAAATAGACAAATCAAAAGAACTTCCTGCCAAAAGAGTGCAAACAGCTCCCTTCTGTATGGCAACGCGCTCCCACAGAGAGGGGCTCCTCAGGGTGCTGTCCGCAAAACAATATAGACTGGCGACCCCCAGGGGGAGGGCCTTCTCTGTGGAGGGACTCGCCCTCTGGAATGAACTACCCCATGGGATACGCACGATTCCCGATCTCCGTACCTTTCGCCGGGCCCTTAAGACTCTGTTATTTCAGCAGGCTGGCCTGGCTGAATAAAATAAAATTTGGATGGGGCATTTTAAAGTATGCGTTTTAACGGAGAGAGCCAAATTTGTTTAATTCAGTTTTAAATGGGTTTTAAATGTTGTATGGTGTATTGTTTTATCATGGTTGTACACCGCCCTGAGTCCTTCGGGAGAAGGGCGGTATATAAATCCAATAAACATAACATAACATCCTAGGCTGGAGAAAGGAAGCCTGGGTCCTGATGATCCCATCTTCTGTGCCTCCACCAGAAAGTTAGAAAGTCTTTTTTTCTAGCCCACGATGGGGCAGGCAAACAGCGTGCAGCACAGGGAAGCATTTCTCTTATGGAGTGTGGAGTGCATCACTGCCCTGCCCTCCTGGTGCTAGAAAGAAAGACTTTTTTTTGCTGGGGGTGGGGTGCGCTGCACAGAAGAATGAAGCAGCTTGTGACCTTCCCTGCCAGCTTCCTTCTTGACTTTCTGAGGAAGTTGTCACCGACGATTGCAAATGGTAATCATGTGGTTGTGGCAGACTTGGTAACTCATCATAAGTGCAAATGATGGGCAAGAGCCCAGATTGCAATTATGTGACCGTGCGGGTACTGCAGCAGCCGTAATTTTGAAAACCAGTTGTACTGTATTGAAGAATGGATTTTGCTGTGATTGGACTTATCAGTTAGCCTCGTTCTGCAGGCTAGATTTATTTACTGGGAAGGCCTAGGCCAAATACAAAAGGATCACCTAGGAGAAAAGTAGCCAGGACCTGCTAGTTAGAATGTTCGTGGTAGAAAGGCTGCGAAGCTGCTCTGACAGCATTCCAGGGTCTCCTTTGCAGCAAGCGCTAGACATGGATATGGTCACTCAGTATTTGTTTTTGTGCCTTTTTCTCTTTGCATCAAGCTGACCACATGGGCTTTCCAGTGGTCTCTTGATGGTGTTTAGATTTGACATGAGGTGGTTTGTGTAGATTTCCATTGAAATCTGGACAGCATTTCAGCACAGAATCCCCCCTCCCGCCCCCCGCAGAACGTATGCTGCGGACACTGTCAGTCAAAGAATTTCGACTGGCGAGTCTAGGAAGAGAGCCTGCCCTCAGAGGTGAGGAAAGCCCCCAGTCACTGGACCCTTTGCAAAGGGGTAAAAACTTGGCTCTGTGGCCATGCGTGGGGAAGAGGGGTGTCAAAGACCCCACACAACCAGGGCTGACTGGCTCCATGAGAAATCCCTTCCCTGTATTAACAACTGCTAACCCCCCCATCTTGGAATTTTTCACCTTTTGAAATTTTATAGTGTTGCTTTTATAAATTTAAAACCTCTTAATACCTGAAGTAATTCTGATTTTAATATTAATTTTATTGATGGGTGGTTAAGAAATATGAAATATAAACAAACAAACACACACATCTTGAGAGCCTTCGGTAAAGCTGGCAAGTTCAGACCAATTTAATCTCTGGGAATGGGGTTTCAAAAGGCAGGCAGAGCAATCAAAACCCCCACCTTTTCTTTGGCCAGTGGGATCCACAGTCTCCTCTCTTGTTGGGATGGGCAGAAACAGCCAGGGAGAGGTGGTCTTGTGAATTGTTGTTGTTCTTTGCACAGTCAGCCAGATATTTAGACTGGATTTGGTATTTTTGTCCATCCGTCCTTGACCTTCCAAGGACCCGGGATAGGTAGATCTGGGTGTTTGATGGTATTACCTGTTGCAGGATGTAAAGCCGCCTTGTAAAGCTCTTCTCAATTCTGGCTGGTATACATTTGTTCTTTTGCAGCCAGAATTAGCCCCTCTGTCTCTTTCTTCATCTGTCCTGCAATTAGCCATTGGCAGGTCTTTTTATTATCTATTTCCCTACTATTTATTAGTGTACTGGCTATGTAATTCTTTGTCTTCCCATGTATCTTTTCTATTCATTTGGCCTTTCTTGTAGGCCATTTTGGTCTCTCCCATACTCAGGAGGCCTTCCTGACATGTTAGCTTCAGTGCATCTTCTTCGCTGTCCTCCAGATATTCTTTCAGTGCCCTTTTTTCTTCTTCTTATTAAATTTATTTGCTGCTCACCTTGTGACTCTAGGTGGCCTACAGCATTAAAACCATAAAATAAATATTTCTAAAATAAATTAAAATGGAAATTATTATCAAAAATAGAATTTACCATTAAAAAGAAGGGGAGGAAGGGAGCAGGATGAAGTGGTAGGGGAGGAGGGATTGCAACTTATTCACCACCTCCAGCATGATACTCCCCTGTTGGGTCTCCCGGCCATCTGGCCCAGCCCGTCTTCAGGCCCTTAGGGAAGGTCAGAAGGGTGGGAGCCAATCTCCGTTCAGGGGCTAAATGTTCCAAAGGTAAGATAGAGAAACCCTAACCCATAACTCCCTTCTTCAGCAGAAGACAACTGAATTCACCTAGATACTGTAGGTTTCAGATTGGCTTGAAAAGTTTGAATAAACACAACTGTTCATGAGAAAGGTACCTAATCATCTGCATAAGCACCCAGGGTTAGCTGACTCACCTGAGGTTTTGGGGTCTTTCTTCTGTCTCCCGAGTCATTCCCACGTCCTGTCACACCTCAGGAAGTGATAATGGATGGGTGACAGTGAGCAGAGCCTTCCAATCTAGGAAGAGACACAATTCACACAAAACACAAAGTTGCACAAAAGCTCTCCTGGCTTTGGCTGCTTCGGTTTACTGCCTTCACCAGTTGCAGCACCAACCAAATTCCCTGACAATTTAGCCACCTGGGCCCAGGACTGGGGCAGCTAGCTTACAAAAACCCACTGGCATGAACATGTGGGTCCCCATTCTCCTGTAATGGCCATCCCAGTGATCCTGCCTTCCATATCCCATGTCAGATTTAACCACCACATGCAGAGTATCCCTGTCACAGTCTCACCGCTATCACCGAAAAGACTATCAGATTTTATTCTAAAGGCCTAAGCTTTCCTTCATCAGATGCATGGAGCAACTTAACTCATGAAGGATTTAAATATATTGGGACCTTACCAGTGGTAGGATTCTACCATTAAAAGCTTCTGCTTCGGTAGAACCAGTTGTTAAGTACTTAAGCAATTTGGAGAATCGGTTGTTAGAAAAAATCTCCTTTTGTTTTTTTCCACTTTTTTCTCGGAGGGTTTTTTTTTTGCTTGACTTTCTTAAAGGGGAAGGGTTGTTTTAAGCTTTTTACACCACCGTTGGGAGGAAATACTCCCCTGTTGGAGTTCTTCCAGCCAGGGTACAACAATCAGCACTTTGAAGAAATAATTGAATAACGAAGCAGAAGCTTTTAATGACAGGAACCAAGATGAATGACTTTCAAGCAAGGCTTATTGGCTAGCTAGAAAGATTGACATTCAAACGTGAGTTTACATACCGTTTCTGACATTTGGTCTAAAACTGGTTTTTGGTGAAGTTTAATTCTGTGCTTGGTGATGTTTAATCCTGTGTTTAGTGATGAGATAATTTTCCCTATTCAGCTCTGTTTGGAAGGAAAAATGTTAATCTCTGTTCCTGAAAAGAAGCAGCTTTGGAAATCTGACTAGTTCTGTGTCTATTTGTTCTGGTAATTGGTTTAACAAGCAACAGATACTCTGTTCCTTTGCTTCATTCTGGAGAGCTTAAATGACCTCTCTGCCAAAGGGTTTCACTTTATGAGCAAGAATTGGCTGCTGATAGTTATTGTATTTTAACTTTTAATTCCTCCTGCCTGATTTGTAACTCCAGTTTGTGGGTATTTCTAATCTAATGATTGGTATTTAGAACAGCTTTTTGTAAGCAAAGAAGCTTTTTGTATTTTTGTACAGGTAATCCTTGATTTACAATGGCACTGAAAAAAGTGACTTATGATCGTTTTTCACACTTATGACCATTGCAGCAAACTGTCATTAGGGCAAAGAAGCGATGCCACATGACCACCTGGCCACACCCACCCGGTCACATGAAGCACTGCAGTTGTGAAATGAGTGACATGGTTGTTAAGAATGCTGCAACGGGCATAAATGATGAGAGGTTATAAGTGCGAAGACTGTTCAAAAGTGCGAGGACTGGTCAGAAATCACTTTTTTCAGCCCTCTGGGTAGTCCCTATGTGCATATGGACTACTCAGAGGGCTGAAAAATTTATTTTTGACTGGTCCTCACACTTTTAACTGGTCTTTGCACTTACGACCATCCTCATATTTTGTTTTGTGCCCTATTTTGTCACCGTTGTGAAGAGAAGCAGTTGTGAAGTGAGTGACATGGTTGTTAAGAATGCTGCAATGGCCATAAATGTGAGGATAGTCATAAGTGTGAGGACCAGTCAAAAGTGCGAGGACTGGTCAGAAATGACTTTTTTCAGCCCTCTGTGTAGTCCTGTGCACATAGCCATGGCCACCAGGTCACATAATCAGCTAGCCACACCCACCCAGTCACATGATCACCAAGCCACATCCCCAAATAACCACGCCTACAGAACCGGTTGTTAAAAAAATTGAATCCCACCACTGGATCTTACTTGTGAAAAGTTGTGTTTATTCAAACTTTCCAAGGCCACCTATGACAGTTGAACTATGTGAGTTCAGCTACATTTTGCTGGCAATGTTTGTTTGTTCTAAAATGGAGACCAATCCCGGATTGTGAGGATCAAATGGCCCCATCTTCCTTATCTCAAAATGATGTCCTCCTCATTCTTCAGCGCCTTTGTTTTCTGTCAGCCTGGGAGTGTCAAATATCAGAATGTGTTTCTATTTACCTCTGTAGTTTTGAATCAGAGGAAAAGATTTTCTCTCTGGGAGCATGATTGAAGCCCAATAGTCAAATAGTTGCTTGTTTGATGATCATGGCAGAAAACATGGAAACTCTCTGCCCTACTGGTTTTTTTTTTTATTATGCTCCCTGTTAGCGGTGATGTTGTATTCTTCTTTGGCAGCTGCTTGACCTAAAAGACAGCCCCAATAACTGAAGCCCTGGCTTCCTAACAGCCCTAATGTTTCACTTTGGGGATGGGTGGCCCCTGTCCTCCTCCCTCTACTCTCATACCCTGTCGGATACCTTTCACTCTGCTTGAGCACCAGAGCACAGTGTCCTTCCTTGTCCTCTTGCTTGTGCATCCTAAGTGCAAGTTCCCAGTGGTTTTCTCCTTCCCTAAGACAGTAGCAGGTTTGTAATTCACAGTAAGCAAGTGATTTTACGTGCTAGTAGATGTAGTAAATTTTACGTGCTAATATTAGTGGACTTAATAATGAATACACCTAATCAGTTAGGCACCTATGTGATCCCATGGGCAAAAATTGAGGCAAGGAAACTCCGTGTCTGAGCTGTTACCTTATGTATTGAGGGGTTCAGTGTGGAACTGGGAGCCAGAAGACACAGATTTTACTTGTTCTTCAGTGATTGAAGCCCCCTGGTTGCCTTTGCGCCGGTCCCATTCCCTCGGTCCCATCTGCCTCACAGAGTTATTGGAGGGAGAAATAAAAGGGGGGAGCACTGTGTAGACTTTCTTTTCTTCCTGGGTGAGAGGTAGGTATAAATCTAATGAAAACACAAAACCATAAAGGGGGGCAGTGACATGGGCCAAACACCAAGAGATTCACTCTTCTTTCACTTGCTTTGGGATTCTGTGCCATTGAGCTATCTTGTCAGTTTCACTGTGCAACCATCTGTGTGCAGTCTTGGTTGTTCTCTTAGTAACAAAATTATATGCCAGGCTGAAAGCTGAAGTCAGTTTACACAGTAAATGTAACCAAGTCAAGGCCTATCCATAGAGATTCTTTGCAGGCTGGAGGAAAGACTAAGCCACTCATAGCTGGGCTTGAAAAAAGCCTAGGAGGAAAGGATTTAAATTGTTTTGAAAGGCTCCTCCTTAACAATCTCTCTGATATTGGAAGTTCTTCTGCCAACATTTTACCTTCTGCATTTTACCTATTCCAATCCTGCCCTTAAAACCACCTTAGAGATCCTATAGAATCCAGGCTTCCTTGGCCTTAGTCCCTGGACTTGGCCAAAGATCTTGACCTCCAGATCCCGTTGCCCCCCTCTTCCTATATGTTTTATTTGTAGTTTTCCTTTAACATTATACATATTTTGTGGACAGTGTATTGACTGGGTCAATATCCTTTTTACAAAATGCTAACAGTAATAATGGTGCTTAAATGGTATCCGGGAAATGGTAGAGGACAAGAAGGCCTGGAAGAAAGTTGTCCATGGGGTCGCAATGGGTCAGACACGACTTCGCAACTAACAACAAAACAGTAATAATGCCATTAAATATACATTATCCTAATCTTCCAACTTCAGCAATACCGTTCTCTCTTTATGATTCTTTATCACTTTTTTCATAAATTCGTTTAAACATCACTAACATTTCTTCATACAATATGTTTGTTGTCCCCTGCTGAATCTTTAATATTTTAAGATTTTACCTTCTGCATTTTACCTATTCCAATCCTGCCCTTAAATTTCATCATAATTCCAATATCCCAAATATCTAGAAACACTAAGGCCAATTATTAACAAAATTTAATCAGTCTCGGGATTATACCTCAAAATCCCCAAAATTTCTAGTCCCTAAAAATGATAGTTTCCAATATAGTTTTTACACACTGTTAATAACAATAATACAGTTAGATTGCTGTATTAGACTAATCCTAGTCTTCCAACTTCTAACCTTAATTTTTCTATGATTATAATAAATTATATTATCTATCAATATGTATACTACTATTTTCCACTTTGTGGTTTCTATTTTTTATCTTTTATCTCTTATCTGTCATCTCTTACCCTTTTTGAAGTTCCATCATTTATTTACTTTTTAGTCCCTCTTTTATTTTTTTCTCTTGCACCTCAAGGGCAGCCCCATGTAGAGGGAGTTGCAGTAATCCAAGCGAGAAGTAACCAGGGCGTGAGTGACCGTGCGAAGGGCATCTTGGTCTAGGAAAGGGCGCAACTGGTGCACCAGGCGAACCTGCATGAAAGCCCCCCTGGTCACGGCCGTCAAATGGTCTTCCAGCGACAGCCGGGAATCCAGGAGGACACCCAAGTTGCAAGCCCTTTCAACGGGAGCAAGTACCTCCCCCCCCCATCAAAAGTGATGGGACCTCTAGAACACGAGGTGCCAGCATCCACAGCCACTCAGTCTTGGGGGGGTTGAGTCTGAGCCTGTTCCTACTCATCCAGGCCCGCACTGCCTCCAGGCATTGGGACATCATCTCCACCCCGGCATCCCCGGGGTGGAGATGTATAGCTGAGTATCATCAGCATATTGATGATACCTCACCCCGAAACCATGAATGATCTCATCCAGCGGCTTCATATAGATGTTAAAGAGTAGGGAGGAGGGAACCGACTCCTGAGGCACCCCACTTCTTTATTTTTGGACAGTCCCCTTATCTCCTTATTGTTCCTTGTTGTTCCTTGTTGTTTCATGTATACTTTTAAGCATCAATAACATTTCTTCATGTGCCTCTATTATCCCCGTTGAGTCATTTTATAATGATTTGATATATTAAAAATTACTCCATATACTTCTGATATTTCACTGTCCCAATATCTAAAAACTCCAACAAAGCCAATTTTTAATGAAATTGAATCAATCCCATGATTGTACCTCCAAATCTCTTAAATTTATAAATTTTAAATTTATTTAAATTGGACCTCTTTGGTAATTTACAATTTTATAGTTTTCCAGTTGTTCACCTTCCCAATTAGCCAAATTTTAAACTCTTATTTAGATTTTCTTCTTTTCTCTTTTCTTCTATCATCTTTCTTTTTTTTCCTTGTATAATGTTCTTTCAAATAACCTTAATAATCCAAATCCAGATTGGCCCACCAAATTTCCTCAGATCTTTCAAATCCACCATCCATTAAACAGTTTCAATAAAATTTTAGTTCTTTGCAATTTAATTTGTCTTAAGGATCTTCAAAAAGCTCACTAAGTATTTCCAAACATCCAAAACACCTTCTGGAATGGAGTCAAGGTCAAGCTGTATTCAGGTGTTGTTTAGTCTCTCTCCTTCCTTTATGTGTATTAAATATTATTTATGTGTATCTCACTTTCACTAGTTTCCAATGCTGTAGTACTCTTCTTCTTCCAGTAGATGATTCCCCTGCTCCAAACTCCCACCTTAAACAGTGTTCATCAAACAGCTGATTGTCAGATAAATCCAGAGGGTTTAAAAATAAAAATAAGAAAGGCAATTTCTCCCAATAATCACCTTTCCAATTAGTTTTAGCTCTTTTCCAGGTTTTCTATATTTTAAAGCTTCCATTGGGCATTTCTTTCACCTCTTAATCTTTAGTTTTTAGTCTTTCTCCATGTATCTAATTGCTGTTTTCTTAACACTTGGAGATTATTTTTGAAATTCTTTTACTTGGGTTAAGTCTGTAGAATAAAAGTTGAAAGTTATCTCACCCAGTTTCAATGCTCTGTCCACGAACCGCTCCAGCACAAATAATAAATTATAATAATAAATAAATTTTGATTTATATGCCGCCCTTCTCCGGAGACTCAGGGTGACTTACAGTGCGTTAAGCAATAGCCTTCATACTTTTGTATATTTATACAAAATCAACTTATTGCCCCCATAAACTGGGTCCTCAGTTTACCCGCCTTAGAAAGGATGGAAGGCTGAGTCGACCTTGAGCTTGGCTAGGATTGAACTCGCAGTAATTGCAGGCAGCTGGATGTTAACTACTGCCTTAGTAAGAGGCATTAGCCTCCTACGCCACTCAGCCTCCATTCAATATTAATGTCGCAGTTGTCACAGCTTGTGACTTGCCAAAAATGGCTGTTGTCCCTGCTGCCGTTCAGGAGAGCTTTCTTTGGAGCTAATGAAGAAATTGCGAATTCCTTGTTGACAAAGCACCTCTCCTTTCTTCTTTGACCCCGTAGGGCCTACCGGTCAGCAGATACCAGCTGTTTTTCACAGAGCTTAGCAGAATTCTGCTATTTTTGGCCAGCGGAGTCTAGGGGGGTGATCGCAGACCATCGGCAACCCTTCCCCCCCATTTGGCCTGCGGAAGATCTGGCCCTCTTGCTGGGGAATATCTGGCCTTCTCGCTGGGGATCAGAGATTAGTGGCAACCTCCCCCCCCCCACCTGGCCCGTGGAATATCTGGCCCTCCCGTTGGGGAATATCTGGCCCCCCCACTGGGGACTATCTGGCCCTCTCGCCTGTAGTACCATCGACCCGCTATCTTCCTGGAGTTGCTTGGAACTCGGCCCCAGTACCATCTCGCACGCTGTCGTCATCGTAGAATCAGGACAGCTTACGGGAGGATTGATGGAGCCGGTTCCATCTTCGTTCACTCCTGACGGGGAGTCCTATTTCGCAGGACAAATATGCCAGGCCCCTGTGAGAGAGTGGCCTGGACTTTCCAACTTCCTGACTGTATGGCGGACCTCCGTGAGAGGGCGGTCCGGGTATCCCCGCAGTGACTTTGAACGTATAGACTCCTCCTGCTACCATGAGAGGGTAGCGGTGATTTCTCCTGTCTGTTTCTTCGATATTTCCTTGTGTACCATCATAGACTCTAGCCATGCCTTTTGTGCTGTCCATCTCCGTCCTGTGCTCGGATGTTTCCGAGGTCCAGCCTTCTTGCCTTGCGAGATTCCCCCCTCTCGCAGGTTTGGCCCTCTACATTATCGAGGGCCCACCTTAATGACGGGTTTTGGGACCCCGAGAGGTGGCATGCCAAAAAACGGGGATTGAGGGGTTTTTTAAGTTCTTGTTTTACTAAATTTTTAAGGGGTTCAGAGGTGGGGGTGGGAGTGGGTTTGGGGGAGAACCCACAGGTGGGAAGGTTAGGTCCAGCTGTTTATGGGGCCGCGGGAGGTCAAGATTCTGGAGGCAAGAGGGCTTTTACTAAGCCCTCTGTCGAGGGCTGTGCAATCAAGATACTGTGTGGGAGGGGCAGATATGGCACGGGTAGGGGACCATATCATGTGGTGGGGGCTCGCACTTGCTGTCTTCGATTGCGTGCCCCGGTCCCCCGAGCCATTCCCGTTCCCCAGGTTTTTTAGAGTCTCAGGACCCAAAGCTCCGGCTGTTGTTATGCAATGCGAGGTCCGTTGTCAATAAGGCCCCCCTCATATGTGACCTTCTTCAAGAGGGGGGTGCGGACCTGGCCGGCATTACTGAGACCTGGTTGGGCCACGAGGGGGGGGTTCCCCTCGTGGAGATGTGCCCACCAGGTTTCCTTGCATTCCACCAGCCGAGAGCTCAGGGGAGGGGTGGGGGAGTAGCGGTCATTATTAAGGAAGGTCTGAGTCCGAGGGAGACCACTGTACCTCAGATAGCCGGGTGTGAGTCCATCTTTGTGAGGTGGGGTCGTGGTGGGCAGATGGGTCTGTTAGTCACGTACCTGGCTCCCTGCCACGTGGCAACGACCCTGCCCGAGCTTCTCAATGTTGTAGCCGAGGTGGCGGTTGATACCCCTAGGCTTATGGTCATGGGGGATTTCAACCTGCCATCTATCGGTGAAACATCTGAGTTATCCCAGGAGTTCATGGCTTCCATGACGGCCATGGACCTGACCCAGGTAATTCAGGGCCCGACCCACGTTGGTGGACACACCCTGGATCTAGTTTTTGTCTCTGGTCAGTGGTTGAGTGGTCTAGATATTGGGGATATAGTTGTGGAGCCCTTGTCATGGACTGACCACTCGCTCCTTCGACTCGACTTTCAGACCGCTGCACCTCACTTCAGGGAGGCGGAACCGACCAGGTGGTTCCGTCCCAGGCGCCTGATGGATCCTGATAGGTTCCAGACGGAGCTTGGGCCATTTCCTGAGACACTGACACACGACTCGGCTGAGGATCTGGTGGCTGCCTGGAATAGGGCAGCCGGTGGGGCCTTGGACCGCGTCGTGCCTTCGCGGCCTCTGACCCGGCGCCGAACTCACTTATTTCCTTCGTTTACCGAGGAGCTGAGGGAGATGAAACACCGGAGAAGACGCCTAGAGAGCGGTTGGAGGGCCAGTCGCTCTGAATCTGACTTGACACTAGTAAGAGCTCACATTAAGACTTACTTAGTGGCGATAAAAGCGGCAAAATCTAACTATTTTGCCACCCTTATCGCGTCATCAGATAATCGCCCAGCCGCCCTGTTCAGGGTGACCCGCTCCCTCCTTCATCCGGGAGCGCAGGAGGATCCCTTGCAGGGCCGTGCTGAGGATTTTGTTCAATATCTGGATGACAAAATAACTCAGATTCGGGATGACTTGGCCGCCGACTGGGTTAGTTCGGGCGAGGTGACTGAGGCAGGTCTTGAGAGTGTTATCTGGGCTGAGTTTGATCCTGTGGCTCCCGAGGACGTGGACAGGACCTTGGGGAGACTGAACGCAACCACATGTTTATTGGACCCGTGTCCCTCCTGGTTGGTGCTGGCCTCCCGAGAGGTTACACGAGGCTGGCTCCAGGAGATCATAAATGCTTCTTTGAGTGAGGGTGCCCTACCGGCCGCCTTGAAGGAGGCGGTGGTGAGGCCCCTCCTCAAGAAGCCCTCCCTGGACCCGGTTATTTTGGCTAACTACCGTCCAGTCTCCAACCTTCCCTTTTTAGCGAAGGTTGTTGAGAGTGTGGTTGCGTGGCAGCTCCCTCGGTACCTGGATGAAGCTGTCTATTTAGACCCGCTCCAGTCCGGCTTCAGGTCTGGATACAGCACCGAAACGGCATTGGTCGCGTTGGTAGATGATCTCTGGCGGGCCCGGGGTACGGGTTATTCTTCTATCCTGGTGTTATTAGACCTCTCAGCGGCTTTTGATACCATCGACCATGGTATCATGTTGCGCCGGTTGGAGGGACTGGGGGTGGGAGGCACCGTCCTACGGTGGTTCTCCTCCTACCTCTCCGACCGGTCGCAATCTGTGTTGACAGGGGGGCAGCGGTCGACCCCGAGGCGCCTGGTATGTGGGGTGCCGCAGGGATCGGTCCTCTCGCCCCTCCTGTTCAACATTTATGTAAAGCCGCTGGGTGAGATCATCCGTGGTTTTGAGGTGGAGTTCCATCAGTACGCTGATGATACGCAGCTGTACATTTCCACCCCAGACCACCCCAACGATGCCGTGGAAGTGATGTCCCAGTGCCTTGAAGCCGTGCGGGCCTGGATGGGGAGAAACAGGCTTCGACTCAACCCCTCCAAGACCGAGTGGCTGTGGCTGCCGGCGTCCCGATATAGCCAGCTGACACCATCGCTGGTTATTGGGGGCGAATCATTGGCCCCCACGGAAAGGGTGCGCAACTTGGGCGTCCTCCTGGACCCACAGCTGTCCTTGGAGGATCACACGACAGCTGTGGCCAGGGGAGCTTTCTATCAGGTTCGCCTGATACGCCAGTTGCGGCCCTTTCTAGATCGGGACTCCCTACGCACAGTCACTCAGGCACTCGTCACCTCTTGCCTGGACTACTGCAATGCTCTCTACATGGGGCTCCCCTTTGGGTGCACCCGGAGGCTCCAACTAGTGCAGAATGCGGCCGCGCGGGGGATTATGGGAGCGACGGGACGTTCCCACGTGACACCTCTTCTGCGCGAGCTGCATTGGCTACCGGTGGACTTCCGGGTGCGTTTCAAGGTGTTGGTGACCACCTTTAAAGCGCTCCATGGCTTAGGACCAGGGTACTTACGGGACCGCCTTCTGCCGCCAATAGCCTCCCACCGGCTGGTGCGCTCCCACAGAGAGGGTCTCCTCAGGGTGCCGTCAGCCAGACAATGTCGGCTGGCGACCCCCAGGGGGAGAGCCTTCTCTGTGGCAGCCCCTACCCTCTGGAACGATCTTCCCCCAGAACTGAGAACAATTTCGTCGGGCCCTGAAAACCCATCTCTTTCAACTTGCTGGTCTAGCCTGACCCCGCTGAATTTTTAAGATTTGTATCATATGGTTGGGTATTTTAATATTTAATGGTTTTAATTTTTAGCCAAAGTTATATGCTTTTTAAGAAATTTTTAACTTTTGTGTATTGTTTTTTATTTGGCTGTCCACCGCCCTGAGTCCGCAAGGAGAAGGGCGGTATACAAATCTAAACAAATAAATAAATAAATAAATAAATTTTCAGCCATTCTGGCTGCAACACCAACTGGTCAATCTTGTTGCCCCCCTCTTCCTATCCTGCTGATTGGGAGACATAGAAGGATGTGCCCCAAAGGCACTCCAAATGGGAAAGACTCTGCTGACCCCGGCCCTGCCATCCAGATGGGGAGGAGTGTGGCGAAGCCCTTATTTTAAGCAGGCCCAACTCAGTTGTTAAGTTAGAGTCCCAGGAGGTCAGAAGCATGAACTTAAAATTGCACAGTTCTCCCTGTGAAAACTAAACATAATTGGGCCTGGGGAGCATTGGAGTGGGAGGAAATCATCAGGGCTGCCTTGGAAAGCCCAAAGAAGGCAGCATCAAGCTACAGGATGGCCAAGGAGGCCCACTGGACATGGGCATCAACTCTCCAGAACTTGCCCTCAGCCAACTTCCCCAGGTTCAGGGTCTTTGGGCTGAGGCCCTTCCTCTCCCTCAGTTGCAGCCACTGAGAATAGCAGTGCAAATTGAGCAAACACAAGATGGACCAATAGAGCAGACACCATTGGTCATTTGAACCAATGACCAATGAGCCTTTGTTTTGAAGAAAAATAATTTCTTCAAAATCTGTTCGTCTTGCAAGAATAATTGTGTGTTTGTGTGTGTGTGTGTGTGAGAGAGAGAGAGAGCGTGAGCGTGAGCATGAGCACATAATGGATGAATCTGAACTTGTGTTGTGGAATGGGGCCGGAACTTCCAGTGTGCCTGATTTTCCTTTTTTCTTTTTTTTTCAGCCTATACCTATTCAAGTTGGGATTAGCTCCACAGATTCAGGATCTGTATGGCAAAGTGGACTTCACAGGTGAAATAAGCCTTTCCTTTCTGCTGCTCTGCCCACCAGTGGGGGAGAAGGGGTGCAGGATCTTCAGAAAGGGCAGTTCCTGGACCTTTTCCCCGCCTTTGCCCAGCCCTCTGCAGGGATGCCCTGGCTGTTGGACAGGCCTCGAGAGCGGGAGGAGTGGCCTTGCAGGAAAAGCTCCCAGCATCTCTCTGCCTCTGCCTTCCTGCACCTGTGGGCTGCCCGTCCCAAGACGTCATCTTTCCCTTCTGTTTCAGAGGAAGAAATCAGCAACATGAGGAGCGAATTGGAGAAATATGGCATTCAGATGCCTGCCTTTGGCAAGATTGGTGGGATTCTAGCTAATGAGCTGTCTCTGGATGAAGCGGCATGTAAGAGGAAATCAGGTTCCCTTTGTTCTCATTGGAGGCATTTCCGAATTAGAGACCGAGTTACAGATACGCTGTGTGTTCCTCATTAATCAAATCGCAGAATATTTGACAACAACTTGCCCTTCTGGCCAGGCCTCTGCATGGGGTGGGAGTCTGGCCTTTTGGAGTGGAGCTCTTCCCAGGCTCTCTGGGCACTCTTGCCCAGAAGGAGGGCTGTGCTTCTGAGCCTTCCTGCTCGTGGCAACGGAGCCAAACCTTTCTCACCTTGTCTCACCTGCAGTGCACGCAGCCGTGATTGCCATTAATGAAGCCATCGACCGTCAGATTCCCTCTGAAACCTTTTCGGCAATGAAGAACCCCAATACCATGCTGGTGAATCTCGATGAGATCCTGGCCCTTGTCTATCAAAGCACCCTTTATCAAGCCAAGCAGGACAAGACAGAAAACGCACGAAAGAGGGTAAAATTCTCTCAAGTGGGGAATTGTTGTGGATTCAGCCTGCTGATCTTTGAGTGGTGTCACATCAGAGCCCAAGGTGTAATGGCTCCTGTAGCCGTGGGACCCTACACTGCTGTTTTGCGGTGCCTGGAGGCAATAGGGAACTGGGTGGGGGACAACCAGGCTTCAGCTGAACTCTAAGACATAGTGGAGAGGTGGAGCCTTGGGAGCCAGAGATTTTATCGCCCTTAGTTTTGTATGGGGTGACACTGCCCCAAACAGGCCTGGTGTGCAACTTGAGGGTTCTCATGACGTTGCTCAAATAGCAGGTGGCAATCGTGGCTAGGAGAGCTTTGCACAAGTTTGTGTTGTGTGCCAACTGTGCCCCTTTCTGGATCATGAGGCCCTGCACTCAGTCAGTCATGCCCTGGTCATCTGCCATTTGGATTGTTGCAACACGCTCTGTGTGGGGCGACCTTTGAAGAATATTCGAAAGTTACAATTGGTTCAGAATACAATAGGGCAGATAGTTTTGGAGGCTGCTCAGGTGGCTGGTAATGCGAGCTGTGCTAGCTGCTGATCTGCTTCCGGATCCAATTCAAGGTATTGGTCATTCCCTTTAAAGTCCTCTGTGGGTCCAGGATATCCGAGGAGCTGTTTTTCCTCTATGGATCGGCCTGCCCAACTCATGCTGGCAGAAGCAGCCTATTGAAATTTGGGCTAATAATTTGGTCTCTGGTTGATGTCATATTTCAGTCACTTCCCTCACTTCCCACTGTTCCCTCAAAAACTTTTGGCAGTTTATAACTTCTTACAGGTTGTTTGCAAATTTAATTATCTTTAGTGATGCTTTATTACGTGCCATTATTTATTAGAAGAAGGTACTGCTGGATTTCTATGTAGCCTCAAGACCTTTGCAAGTCCTGTCTCTGTGAGGCTCCAGTGCAGTGACCATCGGCATCATCAATGTTCTAATGGAAGGTTGTCGGCTTGAGGATATCTCTGAGTTCCTAAATGATGCCGGTTTGCCTCTAGGTTGCCTCGGAGGATGCAGGAAGAGAGCGAGATGTGTATGAAGAGCTACTGACTCAAGCAGAGATTCAGGGCAACGTCAACCAAGTTAATAGTAAGAATTTATTCTAGTACTTCTTTTGCTAGAATTCTTTCTTGTGTGAAAGCACCTCCAAGGAGCAGCAGATTATTCCATATTCCCAGGCCTACTTCACTGAAATGCTCTATTCATAGTTCTCTTCCTCTTCTAAAGTTGAAATTAGAAATATAGCTGGAAGTAAGCAGCACAGTTGGGAGACGTCGGGTAGTTACATGCTAAACAATTGTTAAAACAATTAAAACAGATTCAATGATTTGGCTGCATTATTAAAACCCCAACACTAAAAAACCCATTAAAATTCATCATTCCGTCAGACCAGCTTGTTGGAGTAGTAGGGTCTTAAGGGCACGACAGAAGGCACAAAGGTCAGGGATCCTATGTATCTCTGGGGGCAATTCGTTCCATAGGGCGGGGGCCCCCACAGAGAAGGCTCTCCCCCTGGGGGTCAGCAGTTGACATAATTTGACCAACAGCACCCTGAGGAGGCCCTCTCTGTGGGAGCGTACCGGCCGATGGGAGGCAATTGGTGGCAGAAAGGGGTCTTGTAGATATCCAGGTCCTAAGCCATGGAGTGCTTTAAAGGTGGTAACCAAACCTTGAATCGCACTCGGAAGACCACTGGAAGCCAGTGCAGCTCGCGCAAGAGAGGTGTTACATGGGTGCGATGTGTCGCCCCCATAATGCGCGGCTGCATTCTGGACCAGTTGGAGCCTCTGAGTGCTCTTCAAGGGGAGCCCCATGTAGAGAGCATTACAGTAGTCCAGATGGGAAGTAACGAGGGCGTGCGCAGGGCGTCCCAGTCCAGAAAGGGACGCAAGTGGGAAATCAGGCAAACCTGATAGAAGCCCCCCCTGGCCACAGCCATCATATGATTGTCTAAAGACAGCTGTGTATCCAGGAGGACACCCAAGTTGCGTGCCCTCTCTGAGGGGGCCAAGATCTTAACCCCAATAGCCAGCGATGGAGCCAGCTGGCTATACCAGGGCGCCACGAACCATAGCCACTCAGTCTTGGAGGGGTTGAGTCCAAGCCTGTTTCTCCCCATCCAGATCCACACAGCTTCCACGCATCGGGACATCACGTCAAGGGCATCATTGGGCGGGTCCGGGGTGGAAATGTACAGTTGTATATCATCAGCATACTGGTGACACTTCACCCCAAAACCACGGATGATCTCGCCCAGCGGCTTCACATAAATGTGAAGGGGGGCAAGAAGACTGACCCTTGCGGCATCCCACAAGTAAGGTGCCTCGAAGGTAGACCTCTGTCCCACGCCAACACAGACTGTTTACGGTCAGAGAGGAAGTAGGAGAACCGTCGTATCACGGTGCCCCCCACTCCTAACCCCTCCAACCGATGCAGCATGATACCATGGTCGATGGTATCAAAAGCCGCTGAGAGGTCTAAAAGGACCAGGACAGAGGAACAGCTCCTGTCCCGAGCCCTCCAGAGATCATCAACCAATGTGACCAATGCCGTTTCCATGCTGTATCCCGACCTGAAGCCCGACTGGTATGGATCTAGATAAGCAGCTTCATCCAGGTATCGGGGAAGTTGTTGCACCACCACGCTCTCAACAACCTTCGCCACAAAGCGGAAGTTGGATAATTTGCTAATACAGCCGGATCCAGGGAAGGCTTCTTGAGGAGGGCCTCACCACCGCCTCTTTCAGGGTGGCTGGGAAGACACCCTCACTCAGAGAAGCGTTAATAATCCCCTGAAGCTAGCCTCTTGTGACCTCCCGGGAGGCCAGCACCAACCAGGAGGGACATGGGTCCAATAAACATGTGGCAGCGCTAAGCTTACCCAGAATCCTGTCCATGTCCTCAGGAGCCACAGGGTCAAACTCCTCCCAGATAACACTCTCAAGACGCACCTCCGTCATCCCATCTGAAACTACCCAATTGGAGTCCAGGCCTTCCCGAATCTGAGCGATTTTATCATGAAGATATTGCACAAAATCCTCAGCCCTACCCTGCAAGGGATCCTCCTGTGCTCCCACATGAAGTAGAGAGCGGGTCACCCTAAACAGGGCTGCTGGGTGACTCTGCAGATGCAATAAGAGCGGAAAAATAATTAGATTTTGCCACTCTTATCGCCACTAGGTAGGTCTTGCTATAAGACCTCACCAGTGTTCGGTCAGATTCAGAGCGGCTGGCTCTCCAATCGCTCTCTAGGCAGTTTGTGTTGGCAGGGGGGCAGTGGTCGACTTCGAGGCCCCTCGCATGGGGAATGCCGCACAGGTCAGTCCTCTCGCCCCTTCTGTTCATTTATTTGAAGCTGCTGGGTGAGATCATCCATGGTTTTGGGGTGAGAGTCCATCAGTACGCTGATGATACTTAGCTGTACATTTCCACCCCGGAGCATCCCAATGATGCCCTTGATGTGATGTCTCGCTGCCTGGAGGCCGTGAAGGTCTGGATGGGGAGAAATAGGCTCAGACTCAACCCTTCCAAGACAGAGTGGCTGTGGCTTCCGGGGTCCCGATATAGTCAGCTAGTGCCATCGCTGACTATTGGGGGTGAATCTCTGCCCCCCACAGAGAGGGCTCGCAATCTGGGCATCCTCCTGGACACACTGCTGTCTTTAAAAGAGCATATGACGACCGTGGCCAGGGGGGCTTTTTAATCAGGTTCACCTGATTAGCCAGTTGCAGCCCTTTCTGGACTGGGATGCCTTGCTCATGGTCACTCACGCCCTTGTCACCTCTCAGCTGGACTACTGTAATGCTCTCTACATGGGGCTCCCCTTGAAGAGCACTCGGAGGCTCCAACTGGTCCAGAATGCAGCCACGCAGGTGGTTATGGGCACAACCCATTGTGCCCATGTGACACCCCTCCTCCATGAGCTGCACTGGCTCCCAGTGGTCTTCCGGGTGCGATTCAAGGTGTTGGTCACCACCTTCAAAGCGCTTCATGGCATAGGACCTGGGTACCTTTGAGACTGACTTCTGCCACCAGTAGCCTCCCACCGGCCAGTTCGCTCCCACAGAGACTGTCTCCTCAGGGTGCCATCGGCCAAGTTATGTAGGCTGGTGACACCCAGAGGGAAGGCCTTCTCTGTGGGAGCCCCTGCAGTGTGGAATAAACTGACCCCGGAAATGCATAGGATCTCCGACCTTCATGTATTTCACTGTGCCCTCAAGACCCTGCTATTCTGCCAGGCTGGCTATCAATGTAATGATTTTAAATTGGGTGTTTTAAATTCTGGGTTTTACATCTGAGCTGAAATTATTTAATAATTTTAATTATTTTTAATTCATGTCTGTCTTTGTGCTTTTAATAGGCTGTACACCGCCCTGAGTCCTTCGGGAGAAGGGCGATATAGAAATAAAATTATCATCATCATCATCATCATCATCATCATCATTATATTATTATTATTATTATTGGTTAATCTGTAGTGAGATTCACAGTCTTTGAGGCTGGTTAATAGCTCAGCAGCTCGAGTCCTAACCAAGGACCTAGGAACTGTTAAGGTATCATCGGAGGATGTAAGCTGTTCCGAGTAAGGTGGTTTTTTGTAGAGTCAAAATGTTCAAGTCCGGTAAATTTAGAATTTCTAAATAGCGGGGTAGCCCTTTGGGTATTGCTCCAAGGGCTCCAATTACAATCGGAACAACACATGATTTCTTTTTCCATAGTCGCTCAACTTCGATTTGCAAGTCCCGGTACTTTGTGATTTTTTCTTGCTGCTTATCTTCAATTCGTGCATCACCAGGTATTGCAATGTCAATGAACCATACTTTTTTCTTTTCAACTACCGTTATGTCAGGTGTGTTGTGGACCAAGTGCCTGTCAGTCTGAATCCTAAAGTCCCACAAGATCTTGAGTTTCTCATTCTCTAGAACTTTCTCAACCTGATGTTCCCAGTGGTTTTTGCTGTACTCAAATCCAAACTTCTGGCACAATTTCCAGTGAATGATCTTAGCAACACGGTCATGGCGTTGTAGGTAGTCGGTTTGTGAAATTTTGCTGCATCCACTGATCAGGTGGTTGACTGTCTCATCTTTCTCATTACAGAGGCGGCATTTGCTGTTGGTGGTAACATGTTGAATTTTTGCCTTCATGCAGTTTGTGGCTAGGGCTTGTTCTTGAGCTGCCAAAATAAAGCTTTCTGTTTCTTTTTTCAGTACTCCTGATCTTAACCAGTTCCAAGTTAGTTTCTGGTCACCTTTGCCTTCAATACTTTTCAAGTATTGGCCATGCAGAGCTTTGCTTTTCCAATTTTCAGCTCGTTGCTCAATTACTTCTTTCTTATATTCTGCTTTTGTTTTAGTTGTCTTTAAAAGGCCTCCTTTATTTACTTCCTTAATCATTGGTTCTTCACGTTTGTGGATGTAATCATTCAAGCTGCATTTTTCTTCTTCCACAGTCTGCTTTACTTGTAGGAGTCCTCGACCACCCTCTGCTCTTGGTAAATATAATCGGTCAACATCACTTTTAGGGTGCAAGGCATGATTCATTGTCATAAGCTTCCTTGTTTTTCTGTCCAAATTGTCTAACTCCATCTGGGTCCAGTCAATTATTCCTGCAGAGTATCGAATCACAGGTATAGCCCAGGTATTTATGGCTTTTATGATGTTTCCTCCACTCAGTTTGGACATTAATATCTTACGAATTCGCCGAATGTACTTGGCTGAAGTTATTTCCTTGACTTTATTATGCATTAAGTCAGAGGCCTCTAAAATCCCCAAGTACTTGTAGCCTTCTTCTGATTTTACTGCCTTTATCGTTTCTTCATTCTCTAGTTCTATTCCATCCTCTTCTATGATCTTACCTGCTTTGGTTGCTATTGTTGCACATTTGTCAATTCCAAACTGCATACCAATATCTTGGCTGAATTCTTTTGTGTGTTCAGTTAATAAATTCAGTTCAGCTTTTGTTTTACCAAACAGCTTCAAATCATCCATGTACATCAAGTGCGAGATTTTCAGTCCTTTCTTTGCAAGTTCCACAGCTCAGATTTTTCAAAATGATTGTCAGTGGTAGCATTGAGAGTATAAAAAGTAGGGGGGAAAGGGAATCGCCCTGGAAAATGCCTTGTTTAATTTCAACTTCACCTAGTTCTTCTTCGTTAGCCATAAGTTTTGTTTTCCAGAGGTTCATTGAAGATTCCATGAATTTTTGTATGTTTCTGCTGATGCCAAAGATTTTCAGGCATTTTTTGATCCAGCTATGGGGAACTGAATCAAACGCTTTCTTATAGTCTATCCAAGCCATGAACAGGTTGATCCGTCTTTTCTTTGAGTTCTTTAGGATTAGCTTGTCAATCAGCAATTGATCCTTTGTTCCTCTTGAGTTTTTGCAGCATCCTTTCTGTTCTACAGAAAGCAAGTTATTTCTTTCCAGGTATCCATAGATTTGGTTTGCAATGATACCAGTAAGAAGCTTGTATGTTGTTGGCAAACAGGTGATTGGCCTATAGTTTCCCGGGGCCTTTCCTTTTTCTTTATCTTTTTGGATCAAAAATGTTCTTCCAGTTGTCATCCATTCATCATTTTCAGGTGTTTTTAGGAACTGGTTCATCTGGGTTGCCAATCTTTTGTGCACACTTGTAAGTGCCTTTAACCAGAAGCCATGTAGCTCATCTGGCCCAGGTGCACTCCAGTTCTTCACTTTTCTTGACTGTCTTTGCACCATTGCTTTTGTTATTTTCATGTCTTCCATTTTATGTACTTTAATAGAGTCCTCAACCTGTTTGATCCATTTTGCATTTCTGTTATGCTTCTTGTTGTTTTCCCACAAATTCTTCCAGAATTTCAGAGCTTTCTCTTTATCAGGCTTTTCATTTGTTGTTATTCCTTCTCTATTTTCTAAGCTCTTATAAAACTGGTGCTGATTTGCTCTGAATTGTGAGTTTTCTTTGAACTGAGTTACTCGGTTTTCATACCTTTTAATCTTTTCGGCGATGGCAACAACCCTCTATTTCAGCTCTTCAATTACTACCGCAATCTCCTTATTCCTCAGATCGTATCTTGCTTCCAGGCTGCTTTTGACCTGCTTGTTCTTTAACTGACCTTGCCTTAGGTTCTTCAAGTTGCTCAAATCTCCACGTAATTTTTTTATCTTCAATTCTAACCAAATTTTCCACTTAGGCTTCCCCTTCTTGCCTCTTTGGTTCTTTTGTATTTTCAACCCCAGTTCTTTGGTGGTTATGACGGCTGCTGCATACATCAGTTGGTTTGTTTCAGCTAATGTAGTGGTTCTAATAGTTTGCACAGCCTCATTGACCTTTTTTAGTACATTTCTCAATTCTTTCCGGTTCACTTGGTTCAGTTTTGGCAAACGTGTTCTTTCAGCATCTTCCATTTGATGCTTTATTTTTCCAGCTAATTGAGCACTATCTTTTGGTATTTGTTCTTCAGTGCTTCCTTGTTCTATATCTTCATCCATTTCAGTATCCTCTTCCTCCCTTTCTTTCTCAATTTGCTTTTGAGTCTGCAAATCATTCTTGATGTTACTCTTCTTTGTTGATGTACTCAGACCATTAATTGCTTTCTCTTCTATTGCTATTAATTCTTCTGTAATGAAAAATTTGTGGTTTAGGATTACACGTCGTTGGTCCATTAACCTTTGTTCACTAGTGTCACAGTCTGTATGGTTCATCTTCCAAATCCGATACATTCGTTTTTGAAATCCACGTTTTGCTGGCTCAGACTGATAGTAAGCTTCCATAATAAAGGTGTTTTCTTCCTTAGTCCAGATTTTTCGCTTTTGGGGTTTTTCTTCCAGTAGCTTGTCAGCTCCATGCCCTGGTTGCCTAGCAGAGGGAGCTGAGCCCTGTAGCTCATTTTTCGTAGAATGCCCAGGAGCCATAGCATCCAACTGAACCCTTGTTAATCCGGGCGACGGTTCAGCCGGCATAAATTTCATTTTTTTTGTATTCACCATGTTTGAATGGGTTGTGGAGCAGATTTTGTCTGGCCCTTCACCTAAGATCTGTCTGATATGGTTGCACCTGTTCAGCATAGCTCTTAGGATCATTAGAGCACGCAAGCCCCTCCACCACGACAAGGTAGAGCTCCTCGGAGGGGTTGTTGTTGTTATTATTATTATTATTATTATTATTATTCCGGTGCTTCATCTCCCTCAGCTCCTCAGAAAACCAGGGAGCTAATTGAGATCGGCACTAGAATACAAGAAGCGCATTGGAAGCCGGAGTGTGCCACCGCTTGCAAACAGCGAGTGCGCACTCCCGAAACACGATACAGCCCCTTGCGTCCTCCCATCCACTGTACTGATTGAGTAGCCCTTCACCTCGTCCCCCAGCATCCCGGCTAGTTTGAAGACCATTTAAAAATGTGATCAATGTCATCATGCAAACAAGTGAATTTTCAGTAGTATTAAACAATTGTACATCATCAGCGAAGAGAACACAAGTGCTTTTAATTTATTACATAAGGCATGATGTAAATCTGGAAAAGAATAGGTTCTAAGACACTGCCCTGAGGAACACCACGGTTTGGTGATCCTGGATCAGACACTGAGTTGCCTATTTTAACTTTCTGCAGCCTGTTAGACAAAACAAAACCAGTGATCCACTTGTATTTCTGTTTATCCAGAAATAACATAAGAATTTAGTTTCAAGAGCAGTTTATCATGTATTACTGAATCAGAAATCTATGTAAATTACATCTACAGGTTTATCTTGGTCAAGGCATGTAGTCCAGTGGTGAAATCCTAATTTTTTTACTACCGGTTCTGTGGGCGTAGCTTGGGGGGCGTGGCAAGAGAAGGATACTACAAAATTCATTCCTTCCCCACTCCTGAGGGAAGGATATTGCAAAATCTCCATTCCCACCCCACTCTGGGGTCAGCCAGAGGTGGTATTCGTCAGTTCTCTGAACTGCTCAAAAATTCCGCTACCAGTTCTCCAGAACCTGTCAGAACCTGCTGGATTTCACCCCAATGTAGTCCAAATATTTTTACAATACAAAAGTTGTAAATTACACAATTCTTTTCCTGAAACCAAACTGTTTGCTGGATGTTTTCCTCCATATGACGAATAATTAATTGGGTTATAATGAATTCCATGACTTTACATGTAATGCAACATAGAGAGATGGACCTGTAATTTACAACTAAACTGGGATCACCATTTTTAAAGATTGGAATAACCGTAGCTAATCACCATAAATTAGGCAAAGTCATAGTTTGAAACTACCACACAGGCAGGGCTGGTCAAATTGGGTGGTTTTTACAAGATGCAAGGCAAACCTCAGCATTGTGGAGGCAATTTTCTATTCAATGCTGCTTCCATGTATTGTGTATGTTAAAACCATCTTCTACAAATACCTTAGCAATAGAATTGGCTGGATGTTTAGATCTCAACTTTGTTTGTGCCAGGCAGGCTACATCTCTCAACATTGGCAGTTGCGTTTTATCAATAATCTTCAGGTATTCTTGGCGGAGGACATTTTGATGAAGGGGGAAACCTGATTGGCTTACATGTGGATTTCCTTTTCTTTCTCTCCAGCACGTTCAGCCTTAGCTAAGATTGATCTGGCTCTAGACCAAGGAGATGCAGCTACCTTGTATAGAGTTTTGTCCTCAGCTGCCTTGGGCCTTCGTGCGCTGCATCCCGAAAACAGTGATTGGTACTTCAAGCAGCTTCTTCGTGAGAAACAAGAAAAGCAAAAGGTAGGAGAGAGAAGTATGTCACAGCTCTCGGCTCTCCTTGGGCTGCAGCTGTGAGAAAGTCCGCAATGTTGGCATGCAGACTGGGCTGTGCGCTTGATCAGTACTGGCAGTGGGTAGACTGCGGTGGTGCCTGCAATAGGGCGCCATAATTATTTTTTTCTGAGATGCCTGTGCAGTGATAGCACCAGAAAAAGTCCCTGCTTCCTCTTAAGCAGATTTCTTTCCTGATGGGAGAAAAGGAAACAGGAGTAATAACAACATACTGAAGGGCTGAAGACGCTGTTTCACTCTTTGTTCGCAGCTTCTCATTTTGTTCTGGCTCAGAGGCAGTTTAAGCAGAGCCCTCTCAACCTGGCAAAAACAGTCAAGAAATTCTTCTTTTTCATTTTCAGGATGGCAGAGATGGAGCTCTGCAAAAGGAGGAGTTGCAGGCTGGCATCAATCGGGCCAATGCTGCAGCACAGCAGTACCAGCAGAGTAAGTCCTTTAGGCTGAGCTCAGCATTAAGGAAGCCTGGTCCAGAACAAGGGTAGATATATTTGGGCCCAGAGGGCTCATTTGCCTGGATGGGAAGGAGTCCTTATTTTTCAAGTATGTTAGGGCTAATTTAGACCCTGCTTACATTTCCCCCTTCAAAATATTGGAAAATCAGATGAGTAGTTTAGATTTAACTAAACTACTTATGTTGGAAGGCATTCTGATTCCCATAAAATAATTTTAAGGGCACATATCCGGGTGCCTGAGGTGAACCCATCTTTGAGTTAGGCAGAAAACTGTTCCACTGTCCATTTCCTACAAGTTCTTCCATGCAGTCCCTACATTAGTTCTTTTCTTAGTTGTAACAAGAGCAACAATCCTGCCTAAATCAGAGATTAAGGGATGGTCCAAACCACTTTTAAAGCATTCTGTTGCATCCCTTCGAGTGGGCAAATATCGGCCATTCTTCATCTGTGCAGGGCTGGATAAAGTGATTGAAGGTGGTGGTTTCTCAACTGAAGATAATCTGAGAGAAGATGGGCTATTTTGACCCATTTCATGCTACAAGGTTGCAAAACCATGTATGAAACCACTGTTTCCAGGTTCATGCATGTTCTGGACTAAGGCGCTTGCAGGGAGGAGGTGAATTATTTCCCTGGATAGTTCAGTGAGTTGCAGAACTATAGAATGCTAGCCAGAGAAAAGAACAAGAAATGAAAAGTGCTTCCATTGGTGGAATTTATAGAAACAAAAATGAAAATGATCATATAGGAATCTGCAATTGAGACCTGTAGGCCATGTTTGTCTTAGTACTGGAAAACAAATTGATAAACATTTGCAACATGTGCAAGAGCAGTCCTTGAAGAAAATGTTGAAAAAATAAAGCAGCAAAAGGTCTTTCTTCATGGCCTGATGGGAAAGGTCATTCAGAGTTTGGAGTAAGTTTATTTTAGAGTAAGCAGATTATATAAGAGAAGGAAAAACCATTAGATAGAAGAGCAAGCCCAGTGGATGAGAATAACCACCAGGAGCAAGAGATGGAGAAGATCATCTCTAGTGGTGGAGTTCAGAAATAGCTTTCAGGCTCTTTCAGATGAGGTGGTCTCCAAGTATTCGAGGGATACTGCAGAACAGAAAACAGGACCATGACTCCATAAAGGACAGTCAGGATGCAAGTGTCCCTTAAAAGAAGGCAAGGGACACTTGCATATGAGTTGCTGATTCTGCTGCAAAGAATTCAAACACATGCATACCATCTGTACCTATTGCCTTGTGAAGTGAGTTATTTGCCAAAAGGGAAGCTATAACTTCCAAACTGATCAACTCCAGTGACAATTATGCTGTCCTGCCTATAGAAATAGCACAGTGATCAATAGCTACAACTGAATCACCATGGACTTTGCAAATGTTGGAATGAAGCTCCAGTCTCTAGGAGCTTGATTGAGAGCTCATCCATTTTTCTAGTCAACACAAGAGGACCTGAAGAGGAAAGGATTCAATCGGGCTGCATCTTTTTTTTTCCAATAAAAGTTTATTTTCATGGCTTCCGGTTGGCACCTCCGTCGTTGCCGGACGGTCTTTTCATGACCGCCGGCCTCGTTGCGCGTTGGAGCCGCCTCACAGTTGGCAGGCGGCTCGGAAAACCCACTGTTTAGGACTGAAGAGCGGGTAGAGCTGGTGGGATTGGGTAGAGCCCCTTGAGTTGCCCCCAGGACTTTTTTTCTGTCCTGGGGAGGGCTCAGGGTGATGGCTCCCCTGCTAGCTCACCGAAGCTCTGTGCAGCGAGGGACCTCTGTTTGCAGCAGCAGAGCCAGACGAGAGCAACGCCACTAAAACATTAGAAATCTACAGCAAGCAAAAATCTGGTGAAATCTGGACTTTCTAAAAGGGAAAAAAGCAAGTATTTGTCTTTTTGAATAATTTTTTTAAAAAAGATTTAACGGGAGAAAGTGCTTGAGAAAATGGCGACTGGCTTAAACGGAAGAAAGCAAAGTGGAAAGTGAAAGTGAGAGTTAAGCCTGCTTTGAAGTACTTAAAAGAAACATTTTAACAGGATTTTAAAAAGAAACAAAATTGACTTAATTCCTAAGAAGATAGAATCCCTTTTTTTTGGGAGAAGTTAAGACTTTGTGGAAGCATGACTCCGAAACAAAAACCAAGGGGGGGGCTCCCTTACTTATCAGACAAAAGAAAAATTAGAAAAGCCTCAAATGCAGTCTCAGGGAGAGGATTTGAAAGGCTTTATAACCAAGGCTTTGGGAAGTGTTCTTGAAAAGATAAAAAGTTCACAGAAGCAACTCAAGGAACTGGTACAGGAAAAATATGATAAATTGAACCAAATTATTATTAAAGTAGTTTCTGGTCTTTCAGACGCATTGATGGAAATGGAAAAAAAGGTGGCTGAAATTAGTACAGAAGTTGATTTTAAGATGAAAGTAAAAGAAGAAAAAAAATTTAAAGCTGATGCCAGAAATCAAAAAATTGAAAATGATGTGATGATGCTTCAATTTAGAGCTATGGAGTCTGTGATAAGATTAAGAGGTATAAGAGAGAACAACAAAGAAGATTTAAGAACAGTCTGTGCCAAGGCACTAGCTGTATTACTAAAGGTGGAAGATGACCAAATTCTTAGCTGTATTGAAAAAGCTTATAGGGTGAACTCACGTGTGGCCAGACAAAGGAACTTGCTTGGAGATGTTGTTGTCTATTTTACTGATAGAAGATTGAGAAATGATATTTTGCAGAAGTCTTATCTTGCTACTGTTCGGGTAGAAGGTAAACAAATTAGTGTTTATAAAGAGTTACCACCTAAGATGCTAAGAGACAGAAAGGATTTTGGATTTTTGGTGAAGGAATTGAAAAGAAGTCAGATTCCATTCAGATGGGATGCACCAGTTGGCGTAATTCTGAGATATCAAGACGTGAGATACTGTTTAAATACTATTGAAAAAGCAGAACATTTTTATAATACTATTTTTAAGGGAGCCCCCACATCTTCATCTTCATCCATGTTGTTAACTATGGAAGAAGGCATTAAAGATAAAGAGTCTGAAAGAGAGACTGAGGAACAATGCAGGCAGATGGAATTAGAAACTCAAAGTGCAATAGAAGAAACTCAAGGAGCAGTAGGTGGTTTTTCAGATGATTTTAGTATGGATCTTCCAGAGCCGAAAATAAAGCACACCAGAGATACAAGAGAGGTAGTACTGGACCTTGAACTGTTGAAGCAGGAACCAAAAGATAAACATATAACTCGAGATGAGAAGCAAATCTTAGCAAAGCAGAAACAGCAGAGGCCCAGTACTCCACAAGAGGAAAAGGGGGATAATGGCAAGCAACAGAAAGCAGAAGTTAAGGGAGGAGTTAGACTGAAAACCACTGCTCTGCAACAGAAACTTCGTCAATTGCTCAATTCGCTTTGTGAAACTTAAATGACATTTAAATTTTTATTCTGGGATGTTAAATTTTTATCTTGGAATATGAATGGATTGAATTCTCTACAGAAAGGATGGCAAATATTTCACTAATTGAAATAGTTTAAAAGACAATTTCTTCAGACAGTTATAGATTTTTTTTTAAGGACTGATTTTATCTTGATTACACTTGATTTATATACGAATATGGATTATAAAATTTTTGCAAAATTCATCCTGAGTTGGATTTAACATTTTGAGAAAAGTTAACAGATCGCTGCAGTACTGTTTTTGAGTGTCTGCAGAGGATCTGGTGGTTACCCTATTATAGCTTTTGGAATTAATCATCTAGATGAAGAAAACAAAGATGATAGTTAAAATATGTCGGAAACCCAAAGGAAGGAATTGGAAAGGTCGGCAGGATTTGAAAGAGTTTTAAAGGAATATCTGGGAATGCAGCTTGTAGTCTCCAATCAAGACTTGGAAAATTGGGAAAAGCTGCATCTGTCTTTATTTGGCAGAATAGCAGTAGCTAGGTTGAACGTTCTACCTAGAGGATTACAAAATACCTTTGTGGTTGGATTTTACAAATATAAAGTCACTTGGGGGGATCTTATATGGAGAGATGCTTTTTGCTGATGGGGGCAGCTGGAATATGAAGTTTATAAAAACTTTGTTGGAAGAAGAAATTGATTTAATTAGGCTACAGTATACTTAACTTCAATCATGATGAAGAGAAGACTAAAAATTGGTTTATTGATACAGAAAATTATTTGACATAGATGATGCTATATATTATATTTTATTATTATTATTATTATATAATATGGGGGATTGATTTAGGTAATAATTATTAATATCAGATTAGAGAAATGTTTGATATTTTTATTTGGGTTTAAATATTATATGTTGTATTGATTGATAAATGAATATTGATGGCTGATAAATGAGGTAAATATTATTATTATTAGTTTTAGGAAAACTTTATTATTTATAGGTCTATTTGTTATATTATTTTTCCGATTTCACTATATTTTTCTAGTTTAATATATGTAGACTGTGTGAAAATTAAAAAAAATTTTTGCAAGGGAAGCCAAGGGGGGGATGGGGGGGGATATGGGGTTGGGGGAGGGGGAGGGGAAAATTGGGAGGGAAGGGGGGTTGGGGGGAAGTGGGGGGGGGAGAAATGATAAAATTTGTATTGTAAAACTTTTTCAATTAAAAAAAAGTTTATTTTCATAATCAAGCATACAAACATGCAAACAAGTAAACATATAAACAATGCATATTCAATCCACAAAATATAACATCTAGTACATCTTTTATGTCATCTTCTTATCCTCATTTTTACTTTTCTATTATTACTTCTACCTGTCTTTTGTTATATTAAAAATCACAAAACAAATTTCCCCCCCCCATTACCCTCCCTCCCAACCCCCCCCCCCCCAGGCTTCCCAGAACAAAAACAGGATATAACATCTAACAAAGCTAAGCTAACATATACTATCTTACTGTAAATTTCAAAAGAAAAAATTTCCACACACTCTTTAACTTCCCTATTTGACTTTCTTCAACATTACATTTATAAATTCTCTCATAACATCAACTTAGAGGGAGGGAAAAAAGGAAAAAGATTTTTTCCTTTAAAACCTGTCTTGAAACAACATTATTACCATTAAACTAAATATCCTCTTACATAAACATTTCTTCATGTATAAACTTTAAAGCTACAATAAGTTTTAAAAAATTATTCAGTTTTAATTAAACCTTACCCCTCAATACATATAAACCTTTTGAAAATTCTGTTGTGTCATCTGAAACATTTAAAATTTCTTAACGTATCAACCTTTTTTTAAAAAAAATTGTTATATCATTTTAAACATTAAAATCTCTGAAAATTCTCTTGTTACATCTGAAACATTTAAAATTTCTTAACATATAAGCCTTTTAAAAAAAATTCTGTTATATCATTTTAAACATTAAAATAGACCTTTAACTTCAGTAACATATCAGCCAAATATAGCCCTAGTTCTATATTAATTCCAAAGCTTTCAATAAAATATCACTTAGATTTTTAGTTGATCATTTTAGTAATGCAATATCTCTAAAAATTATCCCTTTTTAATTAAATCTTTGTATCAAACATCCAAAATCTACCAAGTATAACCTTCAAGAAATACATCACACATTCTTCTTTTCTTTCTATATTTCTTCCAGTCTTTCTTTTTAAATAATATTTTCTTCTTGTTAGGCATGGCTTGTGCCCCTGCTTTTATTATCAAAAAATTTTGAGATTGAAGTTGCAACTGATGTCTCTTAAAAATCCAGTCCCCTTTCAAAATTGTTTCTTTCACTTTAACACTCCCATCCCTATTTTTCTTTCTTGTAAAATCAGTCAGTTCATTCTCTAAAAGTTGACTCTGTCCATAAAAACAAGAATTTTCATAATATTTAACAGTCTGCAGTAATGATTTTTTAAAATATTCTCCAACTGATTGTGTGGAAGCCTCCACCATAACTTCTGTTTCCAAAATACTAGACTCCATTTC
Source organism: Masticophis lateralis (assembly GCA_030761175.1). NCBI lineage: Eukaryota > Metazoa > Chordata > Lepidosauria > Squamata > Colubridae > Masticophis > Masticophis lateralis. Next base: position 24,236,598 of record JAUDYJ010000012.1, on the reverse strand, counting down.
TCTGACTGCTTCTTCTTTGTTCTCCAAAATCACGTTTAACTGTATGATTTCTTCCTCTTTCACAGCCAGCAGCTGTGTTCCAACTTCCACTCCTGGATAATATTTTTAACTGTATCCCTTATGTCCAAAATAAAAAGATCCAAATTGTCTTGCAAGTCCTTTAAAATCACAATTCGTGTATATGCTGATTCACCCCCTCTTTCCTTGGTAGCAGCCATACTTCAATTTTTGTTTTATATTTATTCAGCTGTCAAGTCAAAGTCCAATTATTTTCTACTATCTTCAAAAATTTATATTGGTTGAAATCCCCATCATAATCTTCTCTTCCACTTCGCCTTTAAACCTACTTCTTGTTATATAGTCCAGTAGCTTTACCAATGTAGCAGTGGCTGACAAGCACTTTCACTAGTAAGTTTCGTTTTTCTTAGCGCCATCTTCCCCTTCTCTTTTCATATGGAGTTAAAGCTTGTACTTGCCTACTTCAAATTCCACTGTCCCGATTTCACTCTGCCAGCATCCAGAATTCAATTTTCTTAAAATCTTTGAAAAATTTCTTCAAATCTTTATTCCTATGCTGCTGATGTGGTCGCGATGCCCCATTCTGCCAAACCAGGCAGACACGCCCCTAATCTGGAGTACTGAGAGGTTTCCAGGGAGCTCTCACCCTCCAACCCCCAGGCTTAAAAAAGAAGAAAGCCTGGGGATTTTGGGGAGCTCTACCTAAGCCCCTCCGCTCTTCTCTCACCCCTTTTCCCAGGGGGAGAGTTTTTGCCGCTAGACAGCCGATTTACGCTGTTCTGGCAGCTTTTACAGATTTCGGGGCTGGAGTTCCAAAAAGGAGCTCCGTTGGCCAATCGCGGAGCCACTGGAAATCAATCGAGTTGCATCTTATGTCATATATCAAAGGTGCTTTCTTTCAAAAGGCAATTGGGTTTCCTTGGTTTTTTCCTTGAAGACATTTCACTTCTCATCCAAAAAGCTTCTTCAGTTCTGACTGAATGGTGGGGAATAGAAGGATTTATATTCTTTGCAACCATCTGGTAGTTAGCACTCTGAAGGTCAGTCATTAGCTCTTAGAGCTCCATTCTTCAGAGTGCTAAAAACCAGGTGACTGCTGAGGAACTTACAGTAAGTCCTTCCATTCCCCACCATTCAGTTGAGCTGAAGAAGCTTCCGGAAAGATCCTGTGGGGCAACCATGACCTAGATCATTGAGAAAGTTCATAGACGCATTTGTGACAAATGATCACATAAATCAGTCTGATAAGTTGGAAGGTAACAATTCTCAGGCTGACAGAATGTTTCCATCTTTCAAGGCCAGGAAGACACCTGCTAAATGTTCCTTAGTTTTAAAGAACAAGATGTAGATCTTTGGAATTTAAACCTGGGGCTGACATTTAGAGCTCGAGTCCTGGGTTCTGCCTAAGCACCTTCCAACAGTTAAGACTTTTTTGTCAGAAATAAAACAATTTATGGATAGTAACAATTTTCACGAATTAACAACAGAAGAACTTTTGACCCATATAGTAATTTAATTATATCTTGACATTTCATATCTTAATATATTGACATCTTTATATATTTATATCTATTTTTCTTACATATCTCTATATACATTTTTATATCTCTATATAACTTAGATACATTTATATACATTTATAAATTCATATAATACATATAGTTTTAATTTAAATTTGTGACACCTTTTTCATTAATTTCCTGCTTGGTGTTAGTACTACGAAACAAGTTGTCTATTTAATATAAGTTACATATCATAACTGTGATATAAAAGGGAAATAGAACGTTAATTTATCAATAATAACTTGATAATCATTGTACTTAATTGCTTGTGAATATAACCAAATTAATTATAAATTAATTACAAATTAATTATTATTATTATAAATTAAGCATTTTTATTTATAGTTATTGATTGATTGACTGATATAGATTGATAAATTTAGCTACTTAATATCTGAAGGTTATATTTAAAAAACCCAAGCATTTTCTGTAACATAAGAAATAAGACAACATTGGATAAAGAGAAGAGGTAGTCAGTGAATGATAATTTGGAGGAATATTGAAAGAATAGTAAGAGACGAAAAGAAGGTCTTGAGAGAAATGACAAGTCTTTCATCAACGGTATTAAAAACAGGAAAGAAGACTACCCCCAACCCTACAATAACTATGACTTCACCAGCAACACAGAGATCGGCAGAAGGGCTGTCTAAAACAGAAAAATCTATGGTGATACCAACTATGCAAGCCAAGCAATCAACCCCAACACTAATCCAAGACACTATGCTGAAGATGCAAGAAAAGATGTCTAACAACCACAAAGAATTAAAGATGGATATCCAAGCCTTAGATCATAAGATGAATGAGATACAAGAATCAATACATAATAATGAACAAAGGATAAAAAAGGTGGAAACTTGGATGGAACAAAATGAGAAGAATTTAGATCAGAAACTGATGGCGCAAAATAGAGAGCTAGAAGGCTCTATAATTCAGTTAGAGATGGATAGAGGGTCTTTTTACTTAAATTTTCAAAACATAGTAGAAGATAAAGAGGAAGACCTGGGACAAAAGCCTGAGTGGCGTAGGAGGCTAATGCCTCCTATTAAGGCAGCATTAACATCCAGCTGCCTGCAATTACATCAGTTCGAAACTCCCCAGGCTCAAGGTCGACTCAGCCTTCCATCCTTTCTAAGGTGGGTAAATTGAGGACCCAGTTTGTGGGGGCAATAAGCTGACTTTGTATAAATATACAAAAGTATGAAGGCTATTGCTTAATGCATTGTAAGCCGCCCTGAGTCTTCGGAGAAGGGCGGCATATAAATCAAATTAAAAAAAAAAAGTGATGGCTGAATTGATTGCAGAAATATTACAACAAGATAAACAGGATATAATTAAAGAATTAGGTGAAGTTTATAGAGTGCAGACCAATTACGCTAGAAGGAACATGTTACCCAGGGAAGTGCATATCAGATTCGTGAGGAAAAAAGAGAAGGGTATATTGTACAACATGGCAAGAAAAGAACCAGTGATGTATAGAGGGAAAGAAATGATAATTTTGAAACAGGTCCCCAGGAGAGTGAGGGAAGTGAGAAGGGACTATTAATTTTTAGCTATACAATTTAATAAAAGGAATATCTTGTTTAGATGGATACTTGCCGGAAGATATGTTAATTACCTGGCAGGGGAAGAAAATTAAAATAGATAGTTTAATAGCCGCAGAAGACTTCCTTGACCAATTGAGAGGAATGGAGGCAGCAAGGAAGCAATAGAAGCAGTAGCACCAGAAGAGGAAACCCTCTACCAATGGAACTCAAAAGAAGGAACCCCGGAGAATAAGGTGATAGAAGAAAAGGAAAGCAAAGAGACAAAAGGGAAGAAACTAAGACCTCAAAGAACCACACGAGTAAACAGAAACTAAAGCTGAGCAAGAAAATTAGAAATGGAGCATTGGAAACTAACATCAATCAATGTTAATGGATTAAATGATAGCAGAAAGAGAAAACAAATACTCACAAAATTAGTTAAGCAGAATGCCGAGATAATATGCCTTCAGGAAGTTCATATAAGAAAAGAAGATGGAAAATGTTTAGAATGTAAGAAATTTGGAAAAACCTTTATTTCACTAGCGGGGGAAAAAAGAGTGGAGTAGTAGTATACGTTAAAAAAGAGATTGTAGCGAAGTTAAAACATAATGATACTAAGGGGAGAACATTAATGATTGAGATAAAGAGAGGGAACTCTCCAATATTATTGGTAGCTATATACACCCCAAGCAAAAAGCAGGGGGAATATTTTAGAAAACTCCATGAGCAAATAAGTAGAATGGAGTATAGTAACATCTGTATAATAGGAGATTTCAGCGGAATAGTAGATTCTGATAAGGACCATAAAAGCGGTAAAGACAAAAAAAGGGGGGGGAGGACAAACTACCAAGAACATTTTTTGACTTAACAGATGAGTTGAATTTAGTAGATATTTGGCGGACTTTGCACCTGAATAATAAACCATATACCTTTTACTCGAATCCCCAAAAATCATGGTCGAGAATCGATATGATATGGGTTAGTAGGAATCTTGGAATGGAAATAGAATCTGCAGAAATAATACCAAATATATGGGCGGACCATAATCCTTTAGAAATAAGTTGGAAAAACTCACAGAGAAAGAAATGGAAGAGATGGAGGCTAAATACGCAACTTTTGAGGGACAAAGAATATATAGAAAAAGTCAAGGGAGAATTAAAATTATTTTTTAAGGAAAATGAAAATCAAGAAGCACCCCGAGTAATTATATGGGACACAGTCAAGGCATATTTAAGAGGGTTGGCAATTCCATATAATGCACATAAAAACAAAGAAAAAAGGAAGGCACAGAAGGAATATTTAGAGAAACTGGGGGAGGCAGAAAGAAAATTGTAGCAAAACCCAGGAGACAAGGTGGCAAAAGAAAGTTGGATGATGTTAAAGACACAAACTGAATATTTTAGATCAGGAAGAATTGGCATACAAAATAAAATGATCAAAACAATACTACTTTGAAAATGCTAATAAACCGGGTAGATGGCTGTCTTATAAATTAAAGAACAAAAAAGGGATCATCTATCAATTGGAAGACAAAGGGAAGTGTATTAAGTAAAGAAGAGGACAAGCTCGAAATCACTCGGGAATATTATGCAGCATTATATAAAGAGGAAGAAGTTCTAAGAGAGAAAATTGATCAATACCTGGCAAACAAAGGACTTCCATTGATAGGAGAGGAAGAGAAGGAAATGTTGAACAGAGAGGTTACAATAAAGGAATTAAAAACAGCAACATCAAAACTTAAAAATAATAAATCACCAGGTCCGGATGGTTTCCCAGGAGAACTGTATAAAAATTTGGAGGCAATATTGTTACCGAATTTATTGGAAATTTGTAATGAGGCGCTGATGGGCTCTAAAATTCCAGATTCGTGGAGAGAAGCATACATCACACTACTGCCAAAAGAAGGTACCGATCCAAAACAAATACAAAATTACAGGCCAATTTCCCTTTTAAATTCGGATTACAAAATTTTTATGAGCATAATGGCAGAAAGGATAAAGAAAATACAGTATTAAATACCCTGATACATACAGATCAAAAAGGATTTCTCCCTGGAAGGCAAATAAGAAATAATATAAGAATAGTGATTGACACCTTAGAATATTACAAAGCGCACTCGGATAAACAGATGGCACTAGTCTTTTTAGACGCCCAGAAAGGGTTTGACAATTTAAATTAGGAATTTATGGTCAAACAAATTAAGAAAATGGAATTTGGAGAAAATTTTGAGAGAATGATAAAAACAATTTATGACAAACAAAGGGCGAATATATTAGTAAATGGGGATATGGCCAAAACATTTCAGATTAGGAAGAGGGTAAAACAAGATGCCCTTTGTCGCCATTACTGTTTATATTGGCCTTAGAAACTGTTAAGAAGAATTAGGAATAATGATGAAATAAAGGGATTGAAGATTAGGAGAGAGGTATATAAAACACAGGCATTTGTGGACGATGTAGTTATGATTATGGAGGAACCACTAGAAACAGGACATAAAATTTTGGAAGAACTAGGTAGATACAGAGAAGTGTCTCGATTCAAATTAAATAAAACCAAAACTAAAGTGTTGGCCAAAAATGTGACGGAAGTTCAAAAGAAAGAAATAGAAAAAACGTTGGATTTGCAAATTGTTAAATAAAATACCTAGGAGTCTGGATGATACCAAGATGCTTGACTTTAAAAGAGGATAATTATGTGCCCTTGATTAAAAAAATTAAACAGGATTTGGAAGGATGGGGAAAACTGCAGTTGTCACTTTTAGGCAGAATAGCTTCAATAAAGATGAAGTTTGCTATATTTGATTCAAACTACACCGATAAATCTGGATAATTTTTTTTTCGGAATTGAATAAATCTATTAGAAAATTTGCCCGGTGGGGGAAAAAACCTAGGATTTCATTTAGAATATTACAGGATAAAAGCAGGGGGGTTTCGGACTCCCAGCTTGGGAAATACATTATAAGGCAGCTAATTTAGTATGGATAAGGAAATGGGTCACCCTAGAAAACAAAAGGATTTTAACTTTGGAAGGGCACGACCTGCACAGGGGATGGCATGCATACTTATGGGATAAAGATAGGGGGGAAAAAACATACTTTCACAGACACAAAATAAGGGACACATTAATACAAACTTGGACGGAGATTAGGCAAAAGCAATATGTGAAAGTCCCGAAGTGGCTTTCCACAATGGAAGCCATGATATATCCCAACATGCTAGGAATTAAAAAGAAGTTTAGATATAAGGATATTTTAGATAGCGGTGGAAATCTTAAATCCAATGATACACTAAGAGAACAAGGCATCAATATCGACTGGTGGCCATTTTTTAAAAAAAATTAGATTTATATGCCGCCTTTCTCCGGAGACTCAGGGCGGCTTACAATGCGTTAAGCAATAGCCTTGATACTTTTGTAGATTTTTATACAAAGTCAGCTTATTGCCCCCACAAACTTGGTCCTCAATTTACCTACCTTAGAAAGGATGAAAGGCTGAGTCATCCTTGAGCCTCGAACTTGCAATAATTGCAGACAGCTGAATGTTAGTAACAGGCTATTAGCCTGTTGAGCTATCTGAGGCTCTTACAAATTAAGTCCCAATATCAAAAATATAAGGAGGAATTTGGTATAGAGATGGGATCAAACGGATTTGATAAGATACTGATAGGAACGGAGGAAAGTATATTGGCCAAATTATACAATTACTTATTAGAATACGATAGGGCAGAGGACATATGAAAAAAAAGAGGTACCTAATTATACATATTATTACGGCTGCCAGATTAATACATGCGTAATATTGGAAAGAAAAGGGCCAACCACCGGAAGAGCATATAATCAGAAAAGTATTTGAATGCGCTGAGATGAGTAAACAAACATATGAATTAAACAATGATGAAAATTCGGAGTACTATACAGTGTTGGAAGGGTGGTATAAGTGGATGGAAGATAAAATAAAAGAAGGGATAAGAGATGGTGCAACTAGTAAAAGGAATGAATAATTTCAGAGACACCATGTATGCAATCTGTATATATGTATGAACACTGCTTAACCGATATCAGTTGAATTGTAACATTATGTAACTTAATAAAAAAAACAATTTATCTAACTTCATTGAGTCTATGAAGCTTTTGCTATATACCGATTCAAGATATAGCAGACCTCAAATTAATCAGGAGATGAAAATTCCACAGGTGAATAAATACCTGATCCTTCTAAACAGATTTTGATCATTGGTTGGGTTTGTGACGTCTGTTTTCTGACACAGGCTAGCTACACGTAAGCAGCTGCTGAGCATTTTAAGAAGATAGCTCAATCTTTAAAACAGAAAAGGGTTATAAAAGTCTTAAACTCTTCAGTTAGTAATTTCCATGTGATAAGCACCGGGAAAGCCAAGTCCCTTCTCAGCCCGAGCTCCCTTACAGGCTTATTGTTATGGGGGGAAATAGATACAAACCCCAAAGGAAAGACTGCATCTGAATCTCACAAAATTGCTTCAGCCAGGAATTGAGTAACTTAACTTTTTTCTTACTTGCAGTGGCCTTTTTAATGAATGTTATGTTTTGAGTGTAACATTTGTATGTCATGAGAAAAATCTCATGACACACTTTTTTATTTCTGCCCCTTGATAAATCAAAGGTAAATATTGTTGACCACTAATTTAAACCATTTTTTGTTTGCCAGCAGTTAAGCAATCAAAAGTTAATTTCAGGACTGATTTAACTCATAAATTCACCATGTTGTTATGACAACCATCCATCTCAGGGAAAGCTTTTCTAGCATTTGATTGGAATCTTAAGTTCCTGCAGCTGAAATCCTTGTTTTCCTGCTGGTGGAGGAACTAATTGTTACCTCCCAATTCCTTTCAAATAGTTAAAATTCAGATCCTCATTCACTTAACAACCATCTTCCTAACCTAAGAATTGCCACAATTCACGTGTCACAACAAATGTGGCAAGAAAGGTTGTAAAACGGGGCAAAATTCCTTTAACAAATGTCTCAATTAGCCACAGAAAGTTTGGGCTCAATTGTGGTCGTAAATCGAGGACTACCCATATCATCTTCTGCTGCAAGATGCAGAACTTTATGAGCATGACTTTCTAGTTGTTTGCAATAAATCTGTTTATTAGGATAATCCTAATTTAGGATTAGGGTTAGGATTCTAACCCTAATCCTAAATTGTAAATATATTCTTTTAAAGATAGAAATGGTGGATCATGCTACATGCTCTGTTCCCTGCTTGTTTAAGGAGCATGAGTTGTGTAAACTTGGAGCAACATGAACCAGGGCAGATATATTTTCTGCTCCTGAGGCTGCTTCTGTTTTGTCCCACCAGAGCTGGCAGCGGTGGAACAGATCAACGTGGCCATCCGTAATGGCCTTTCTGAGAAAACCGTTGTGGAGTTGATGAATTCTGAGGCCCAGCTGCCTCCAGTTTATCCTTTTGCTGCTGAGTTGTACCAGAAAGAACTGGCTACCCTACAGCAACAGAGTCCAGATGTAAGTAAATGGCTCATGTTCTGAAGTTCCCCTGTCCTTAAATGCATAGACAAACATTGTACGTTTGTGGATGGAGGAGGTGCATGTTTTTATCCAAGTTTATCTGGTGTGACCACATGATGAGAAGCCAACCTGGCTGCAATGGAACAGGAACCGGAACCGGAACCGGAACAGAAACAGGAACAGGAACAGGAACAGAAACAGAAACAGAAACAGAAACAGAAACAAACAGAAACAGACACAGACACAGACACAGACACAGACACAGACACAGACACAGACACAAAAACAATAGAAATAGAATTCTTTATTGGTCAAGTGTGATTGGACACACAAAGAATTTGTCTTGGTGCATACGCTCTCAGTGTACACAAAAGAAAAGATACATTCATCAAGAATCATAAGGTACAACACTTACTTTATGGTACTTAGGGAACAAATAAGCAATCAAATCATATTAGGAAACAGTCAATATAAATCTTATATTTATATATATATTTATAAATTCTAAATTGCAATAATAAATAGATGTTCCTAGCAGTCCTGGGAAAGAAGCTGTTCCATTAGTTGTCTGTCCAACAGACCCCTTCATTCTCTGGAGTTGATTCATAGATGGAGTTTTAATTGAAGACGCTTCTGGGAAAACCATCCTGCATTTGGCTTTGTCTGCCTCTAAGATTTATTTGTCCATAACATATGAGCCTGTTCCAAAATGTTTGAGATTTTCTCAGTTTCTTTATTCCCTGTGTCACCTGGTCGCCTATTTTGTGAGTTTCTTTCAGAATATTTCTTTTCCCTCAATTTTTAGAGGGAAATGGTTTTAAAACAGAGATTTTTTTCTTTTTTCTTCCAAAACGAGGGTTCAGGAGTTTGGCTTTCTCTGGTGTTTACTCTCCACCTAGGCTGTCTGCAGGAGGAGATGGTCTTCTGGGGTTTTAAATCCGGGGCCCATATTAGGCGGGAAGATTGAGATGGCAGATGGGGAGCTAGTGGACTTCCTGTCTCAGGTCAAAAGCTTTTACTGTTAAGCTCTTGAAAGGGGTGGGGGTTCGGACAAATCCTCCCTGCAGGAAGGTGAGGCTTCTTAAGGCTGCGGACGCTTTAATAAGCAGATGGAAAAAAGAAGCCTCAGTGGTTGGCTGCCTGCATTTCCAGGGACTCCTGCAAAAGTCACTTCCTGAGACCTTGAGACGTGGTCAATCAGAGAGCGCCCTTATTACTGCAGTAGTTGGCGTGCTGGAGACATACCTTCCCCCTTCACTCAATGTGGCCAAAATTGGGGAGAGGCTTCAACATCCCTTCCCAGTAATTGAATTTTCTGCCCTCACTCTCCTCCCATCTCTTTCATTCTCACTTTCACTGTTGGAGGTGGGAACAAAAAGTAGCTGCAAAACCCCAAAGCCTGCAGACTCCCCAGAGCAAGCATGGGCAAGAATGACTGTAATCCGAGCACAGTTGCCATTATGGACAGCTGATGGGTCACTGAGCAGCAGGAGAATGGGGCAGAAGCCAGGAACCCTACTTCAGATTCAGTGTACTTCCCCCCTCCCCCTGAGTAATGAAGTTTTAGCTTTCCTTTTGTGGTAATTGCACATGCCCACTCCGCCTGCCTTCTGGGAGAACTCTGTAGCTGCTCCTGGGGAGATGTCTCTGAGATTCTGCTGCCAGCCCCTGTTCTGAGAAGGCCCCCAGCCATGCTGGAGGGGCTAAGGACTTCTTAGCAGGAAGCTCATGCCAGTTGGGAGGAGAAAGGAGGGAAGAGGGGTCTGCAGCACAGCTTTCAAGGGCTATAGATGTATCAGAATTGTCCACTTAGTGTTATTTCTCCCCATTTCTTCTCATAAAAAAGGGAACTAAAATTAACGAAACAGTTGCTGAACCAATCTAATCTGAGAGATAATTCTGTTTACTAAATTGTAACAAGGATGGCCCTCATATGTCCTCTTTGTTTTCAGCGTAAACTCACACACCCAGAGCTGTCGGTGGCTGTGGAAATGCTCTCCTCGGTGGCCCTGATCAACCGTGCCCTGGACTCGGGGGACAAGAGCATGGTTTGGAAGCAACTGAGCAGTTCTGTGATTGGCCTAACCAATGTGGAGGATGAAAACTCACAGAGGTCAGTTCCTGCTGGGTGACCATATTATCACCCTGGAGAGAGTCGTTTGTAGACTGTAGGAGTAGTGATCCTAGTAAGAGAAAGAGTTATAGGAGTGGACGGGAGCAGAGTCTCTGCTGTAGACAGGAACCATCTAGTGCTGCTGAAGAGAGCCACGGAAGGGGCCCTGGAGCAGGAGACTTCCAGAAGCCAGCAAGAGCCCAGTAAGTGCAGAAGAGGCCGGAGGTAAGCCCGGAGGGGCAGCCAGGAAATATTGGAAAGAGGCTAAGAACGGCTCTTCCCTGACTCCCAGAAGGAGGGCAGCCATGGAAGGGCAGCCATGGCCCTTCACACTAAAGCAGACTTTGAGCCTTCCTGTGAAGTCTGGGTCCTGCTTGAATTACTTTGGGAGGCCAACAGCTGCTGCAAAGTCTGGGAGATCTGTTGCTGGTATGAAGAATGAAAAATGCAATAATGATCCATAAGAGAGACAAAGGCAGGCAGCACTAGGCTTTTTAAAAATATGCTTATCTACATATGATGTCACATGGATTTATGGTAATTTACATACCATAGCATAAAATCCTTATCCAACCCTAATCCATAATTACTTCAATTCTTAAAATCATCTTTAATAAAAGCCACACAGAAAAACCTCCACCTTGTCTTCTTTTCAAAATGGATAGCTCATACTGAGGGAGCCTCAGATAGCTCAACCGGCTGAATAGCCTCTTATTAAGGTTGTCATAAAAGAGAGTCTTGATCCGAGGGAGTCCACTGTACCTCAGATAACCGGGTGTGAATCCCTCCTTGTGAAGTGGGGTCGCGGAGTTCAGATGGGTCTGCTGCTTACGTACCTGGCTCCCTGCCACGTAGCAACAGCCCTGCCTGAGCTACTCAACGTGATAGCCGAGGTGGCGGTTGATACCCCCAGACTTTTGGTCTTGGGGGATTTCAACCTGCCATCTGCTGGTGAAACGTCTGAGGTGGCTCGGGAGTTCATGGCTTCCATGACGGCCATGGACCTGACTCAGTTAATTCACGCCCCCACTCACACGGGCGGACACACCCTGGACTTAGTTTTTGTCTCTGGTCAGTGGTTGAGTGGTTTTGATATAGGGGATATAGTCATCGAACCCTTGTCATGGTCGGACCACTCTCTCCTTCGACTAGACTTTCTAACCGCTACACCCCGCCGCAGGGAGGCGGAACCGATTAGGTGGTTCCACCCCAGGCGCCTGATGGAACCTGATAGGTTCCAGATGGAGCTTGGGCCATTTCCTGAGGCTCTGGCTCATGATTCGGCTGAAGACCTGGTGGCCGCCTGGGATAGAGCGGCCGCCGGGGCTTTGGACCGCATCGTGCCTTTGCGGCCTCTGACCCGGCGCCGAACTCAGCCAGCTCCTTGGTTTACTGAGGAGCTGAGGGAGATGAAGCGCCGGAAAAGACGCCTGGAGAGCGGTTGGAGGGCCAGCCGTTCCGAATCTGACCGAACACTGGTGAGGTCTCATATTAAGACCTACCTAGTGGCGATAAAAGCGGCAAAGTCTAGCTACTTTTCCGCTCTTATCGCGTCATCAGATAATCGCCCAGCTGCCCTGTTTAGGGTGACCCGCTCCCTCCTTCAACCGGGAGCTTGGGATGACCCCTTGCAGGGTCGAGCTGAGGACTTTGTCCAGTATCTGCATGACAAAATCGCTCAGATCCGGGAAGGTCTGGCCTCTGACTGGGTAGATCCGGACGGGATAATCGAGGCAGGTCTTGGGGGTGTGGTTTGGGAGGAGTTCGACTTTGTGGCTCCCAAGGACATGGACAGGATCCTGGGACGGCTGAATGCGACCACATGTTTATTGGACCCGTGTCCCTCCTGGTTGGTGCTGGCCTCCCGGGAGGTTACACGAGGCTGGCTCCAGAAGATTGTTAACGCTTCTTTGAGTGAGGGTGTTCTGCCGGCCGCTCTGAAAGAAGCGGTGGTGAGACCCCTCCTCAAAAAGCCCTCTCTGGACCCGGCTGTTTTGGCTAATTACCGTCCAGTCTCCAACCTTCGCTTTGTTGCGAAGGTTGTTGAGAGTGTGGTTGCACGGCAGCTTCCCCGGTTCCTGGATGAAGCTGTCTATCTAGATCCGCTCCAGTCCGGCTTCCGGCCTGGGTACAGCACGGAAACGGCATTGGTCGCGTTGGTGGATGATCTCTGGAGGGCACGGGATAGGGGTTGTTCCTCTATCCTGGTCCTATTAGATCTCTCAGCGGCTTTTGATACCATCGACCATGGTATCATGTTGCACCGGTTGGAGGGGTTGGGGGTGGGGGGCACCGTTCTACGGTGGTTCTCCTCCTATCTCTCTGACCGGTCGCAATCTGTGTTGACGGGGGCAGCGGTCGACTCCGAGGCGCCTTGTTTGTGGGGTGCCGCAGGGGTCGGTCCTCTCGCCCCTTCTGTTCAACATTTATGTAAAGCCGCTGGGTGAGATCATCCGTGGCTTTGGGGTGGAGTTCCATCAGTACGCTGACGACACCCAGCTGTACATCTCCACCCCAGGCCACCCCAACGATGCCGTTGAAGTGATGTCCCGGTGTCTGGAAGCTGTGCGGGTCTGGATGGGGAGAAACAGGCTCCGACTAAACCCTTCCAAGACTGAGTGGCTGTGGCTGCCGGCGTCCCGATATAGCCAGCTGACGCCATCGCTGACTATTGGGGGTGAGACATTGGCCCCCACGGAGAGGGCTCGCAACTTGGGCGTCCTCCTGGACGCACGGCTGTCTTTAGAAGAACACATGACGGCTGTGGCCAGGGGGGCTTTTTATCAGGTTCACCTGATACGCCAGTTGCGTCCCTTTCTAGATCGGGACTCCCTACGCACAGTCACCCATGCTCTCGTGACTTCCCGCCTGGACTACTGCAACGCTCTCTACATGGGGCTCCCCTTGGGGTGCACCCAGAGGCTCCAACTGGTCTAGAATGCGGCCGCGCGGGGAATTATGGGAGCGACGTGGCGCTCCCACGTGACACCTCTCCTGCGCGAGCTGCACTGGCTCCCGGTGGTCTTCCGGGTGCGCTTCAAAGTGTTGGTGACCACCTTTAAAGCGCTCCATGGCTTAGGACCTGGGTACTTGCGGGACCGCCTTCTGCCGCCAATAGCCTCCCACCGGCCAGTACGCTCGCACAGAGAGGGCCTCCTCCGGGTGCCGTCGGCCAGACAGTGTCGGCTGGCGACCCCCAGGGGGAGAGCCTTCTCTGTGGCAGCGCCCGCCCTCTGGAATGACCTACCCCCGGAGATACGCAGGATTCCAGATCTCCGGACCTTTCGTCGGGCCCTTAAAACCCATTTTTTCCATCTAGCTGGGCTAGCTTGATCCCATCCTCCGTTTTTAAATTTGGCATTGATTTTAAATTGGGTTGTTTTAATTCTCGGCCGAATAATATTTAATAATTTTTAATTGTTTTTAACTTTTGTATACCATGTTTTATTCTGGCTGTTCACCGCCCTGAGTCCGCAAGGAGAAGGGCGGTTTATAAATTGAAATAATAAATAAATAAATAAATAAATAAAATAAAATTAACATCCAGCTGTCTGCAATTACACCAGTTTGAGGCTCAAGGTTGACTCAGCCTTCCATCCTTTCTAAGGCAGGTAAATTGAGGACCCAGTTTGTGAGGGCAATAAGCTGACTTTGGATAAAAAATATACAAAAGTATGAAGGCTATTGCTTAACGCCTTGTAAACTGCCCTGAGTCTCCAGAGAAGGATGGCATATAAATCTAATTAAAAATAAAATAAATAAATTGCCCTCTGCCCTCCCTCTTCTGATCTCACATCTCAGCATCCCAGTTGGGAACTGGCCTGGGACCAGTTCTGTTTCAAGTGTGCAATCCTGCCAGTACTCATGCTCCACGCTGTAAAGGGATTTCTAGCATAAAACTAGCTATGCTTTGAATTGGAAAGCAGCTGATAACTCCCATCTTCCTCCTGGGCCGTATTCTGCACCAACTTCCACTCCTGAGTAGTCTTCAAAGGCAGCCCCATGTAGAGCACATTGGAGTAATTGATTAAGGGAGGGGATGAGGACATGGGTAACTGTCACCAAGGCCTCATGTTCCGTAGCGCTCCATCTTTATGCCTCCCTTTTTTCCAAGCCTGAACACAGTTCTAACTGCTGCATTGTTCTTCCATGGCTGACCAAAAGTGTCTTGGGTTGTTGGGCCTGATTTGGGAGCCTCCAAACAGCTGCAATCCAACGCTGTACAGCCCAACTGCTGTTTATGGTCTCAACCAAACATCCCAGCTTGCCCTGCCACACCTTTTTCCCACCATGTTTCAGCCTTTGTGTTGGCAACTCTCTTTAGATTTTGACGTGAGAGGAATAATCATGAAGGTCAATTTTCTGTTAACGCACCTATCCAGTCAGTGCCTCAGCCTCCAACTATGGCTGCCTAAGCTGTGGTTTCTAACTGGCCCTCGTGGCTATAATTGGCCTCTGGCTTCCCTCTGAAATCAGTTGGTTCACCAATGCCTTTTTCTCCCTCTTCTCTTCCTCTGGGAGTCTTCCCGGCTCCAGTTCCTCCACATAAGAACCTTCTTATTCTCACCATCCATATCCATTCAGACATCCTAAATGTTCATTTGCCAAATGATGGTCAACATAAGACCTTCCTCAGTCTGATTCCTTGATGTTTCCTTAGGTGTTTTGAGAATAATGAGTTATTTGGGGCAATCGCACATTCCTTCTCAGGGTTTAGGGCCTTGAGCTCTGGTACAAAGCTCTGACTTTCTCTATTCTTCATCAAGCTGTCATTTCTCTCCTCCCTGTTTCCAATCACAAACTGACACAGGCTTATTCTCCGTTTGTTCATCCCTCCCATGCCCCTTCCCCCCCAGCCTTCGATGGCAGGATGTCTGCAAGGCGCCAAGGTGAAGATGATTAGCCTGACAGTCAGGAATGTCAAGTTGGTTGGAAGCAATTTAGGAGGAAAAGCTGTCTGGTGATAAAAGATAGCAATTTTGGCACAACATGGGGGAAGATAGTAACACACTAGTGGCAGTCCTTTTGGACATTTTTGCTCTTTTTGTTACTGAGAGCCAGTCCAAAGGCTGATGTGCCCTTTTCCTATTGCACAATATTATGAAGTTGCACCCCTGGAGTTTGGGTGGTTGCTGCTGAGTTTTGGCATTGAGATCATAGTGGTATTAGCAGCAAGAGGTTTAAAGCTATATGTTACTCCTGGACTAGGAAGGTAAACATTCTTTTCCCAGGCATAACTATTTTGGGGTTGAGTGTTTGTATTGTCTTTTCATATTTTCAGTTGTGCTTGAAGTCTAAACTTGTATTTTGTCTTAAACAGGTACATTGATGAGTTGTTCAAGCTGAAGGCTCAGATGCAGAGTGAGGGAACTGAGTTCCTGACATGGAATGATATCCAGTCATGTATTGACCATGTGAATATTGTGGTACATGAAGAACATGAGAGTAAGTGTCCATTCATTCAAATTAGAGAAAGGTGGGGAGAGTTGGGCTTCCACTGAGTTTCCTAGCTTGTAGCATCCAGGAATGGCAACCTTGTCATAAAGACATCAGCTGTAATAACTTGAATGCATCTTCCCAAGAGGGTTGGTTCCCCTATAAAATCCAGCAGGGATCTTCTTGAGTGGCTTTAGAAAGTGAACTCTCTGAGTCTGTTTCTCGTTTTTCTCAATATGGTTTTTCATCCAGCTTTATGATATTGGCATTGGAAGTTAAGATTCTGTGGCTGTATGCCCAATTACAGTACTTTGCTTTTTAAGAAGGAATATATCCCTTAGCAAGATACAACACATTTTTGTTGTGTTTCTGCAGCATGCGAAGCCATAAATCGGGCTTTTAGTTAAGTGTCATGCTAAACACAGATACTATATAATATTTATAAAATGATTAGTGGCTTAGAGTTGTGTATCATAACTACAGCTACGTTTAACTAAAATACAATATGTGTTATACAATGTTGCCTGTGAATCCTCTTGTGTGCCCAGATTTTGCAGTTGTTTGCAAAAGTGTGGCCCAGTTGGAGACCTGTTGGGTAGAGAGAGACAGCCTTTTTTTGCTTATGAGAAATTAGCCTTTGCTGTGTTTGGAGAAACGGATTGACCAGGTTATCCTGAGTGGCCACCCTGTTCCTGTTCCTATTCATGATTATTCTCCTCTAGATCATGATGTTCATTTGATGCCAATGCAGTTCATTGCCATCAAAACAGGGTTAGCACTGATCAATTGTTGATGTCCAAAATTTCAGATAAGACTATTTTCCATCTCCATTCCAAATAGAACATGATTTGGCCACAATCGCTCCTCACTTTAGCTGTAAATGAGAAAGATTGATGCAAAAGGCATCCTGCCAGCGGAGAGATGGTTTACATTTCTCTTCGCCCATGGCAGAATAGTGGATCTTTCCTTTCAATTCCTAAGCCCTTGCTCTTTTGCAACTTGCTTCTATGTGAATCATGCTCATAGTGTCAAGGTTCCAAGTAACACCCCCAACGAAATCAAACTCCAAGGCTTGAGGTTCCTCAAAGCTAATTTTTATTAAAGATGTCATATTGGCACATCTGGGAAAACCCGAATCTGAGAGCTTCTAGGTTTTCCTCACCCAAAAGGAAGTTCACGTTCTTGCCCTTCATCCACATGTCCATCACATGAACCAATCAGGTACCCACCTGAACAGAAGATACTTCCTCATTCTTCTCAGCACAGCTGCAGGGCCCCACGACCTTGACTTTCTAGAAAGAATGTTATTTTGACTACTTATCATCTTCACTCTATACAATTCCCCCTTCCATTTTCCCACAGTAAAATTTGTGACAGGCCTGAAGGCTCAAAGGTGAAAAGATGGCTTCCAGGTCTGACACATAGTATGAGGAACAAAGGAAGAGTCTATAGTCATCCAGGTCACCGTTGTCCCAAAAGTGTTTTTTCAAGAAGCAACTGGATTTTCTGTTTTTTTCTTTGAAGACATTTTGCTTCTTTTCCAAGAAGCTTCTTCAGCTCTGCCTGGATGGTAGGGAATGGAGGGATTTATATTCCTTGCAGACAGCTGGTTATTTGCATCCTTTTAGAGGGTCGCTGAAGCACCTGGAGGTTTATCTGTGTCCTCAGGGTCACCTGAGTAGTGCTAACGGTTCCTATAGTCTGCAATTTTTCTGGAAATCCAGAAAACAACGAGGGAAATAGAAATATATCAAAATAGGCAAGGAAATAGTAAGAGAATGCCATTCCACCCTGGATGTGTACAAATAACTGGACTAGAAGATGTACACCCCAGGGTTCTAAAGGAGCTGACAGATGTAGTCTTGGAGCCACTGAATGTAATCTTTCAAAGCTCCTGTAACACAGAGGACTGAAAAGAGGTGATGTATCAATGTATAATAAAAAAAAATGAATCCAGGAAATTATAGCCCAATCAGCTTGATATTAATTAAAATCCTGGAAAAGATCATTAAGTGGCAGATTTTGAGCATCTAGAAATGAACAACTAGGAGCTTATATGGGTTTATTAAAAACAGATAATGCCAGACAAACCTTATATCCTTATTTGATAAGATAACTGAATTAGTGGACCAACAAAATGCTGTGGACATAGTATACTTGGACTTCTGTAAGGCATTTGACTTCTTGGTAAGCTACTATAGAACAATGTGGGATAGACGGTACTACCACTGGATGGATTTGCAATTGTCTGACCAACATGTAGTCCTTAATGAAACTACATCTACATGGAGGGAAGCATGCAGTCAATTTCCTCCTGATTCTGTTTTAAACCTGGTATCCTTCAACATATTCGTAAACAATCTAGGCAAGAGGATAGAAGGAGAACTCTGATTTGCAGACGACACCAAGCTAGAGGGAATTGCTAATATTTTGAAAGATAGAATCAAGATTCAGAAGGATTTATTTATTTAGCGTATGGCAAATACATGGACTTATAGTAGTTCAAATGTTAATGTCCAGTCCACCCAGCCATTCAAGGACAGGGTTATCTATGTTGAAAAAATCAGACATTGGGCTGGTGTAAGTTCTTGATGGACATTTTGACACAATGTGGTGGATATATTCAGAAGGATCTTAGACTTGACCATGCTGGACCCTATACAACAATACAGTTCAGTATCAAGAAAAGTAAGGCCCTGCACCTAGGCAGGAAAAACCAAATGCATAGGTACAGAATAGGTGGTACTTGGCTCAACAATAGGACCTACAAGAGGGATCTTGGTGTACTAGTAGACCACCACTTAAATATTAGCCAGCAATATGCTGCAGCTGCCAAAAAAAAAAAGCCAATGCAGTCCTGGGCTACATCAAAAGAGAGTAGCATCAAGATCACAAGAAGTAACCATACTGCTTTATAACACATAGTGAGGGCACACTTGGAATAGGCATCCTGTTCTGGTTGTCATGATACAAAAAAGATCTGAGACCCTAGAAAGTGGGCTCGGAAAACCAGCAAGGATGATAAAGGGTCTGAAGGCTAAAACATGATGAACAGCTGAGGGAGCTAGCCTATCAAAGAGAAGGAGTAGGGAGAGCATGATAACTGTCTTCCAGTATTTGAGGGGCTGTCACAGAGGAGCGGTGATTGACTTATTTTTCAAAGCACCAGAAGGTAGGACAAGAAGTAATAGGGGGAAATTTGTTAAAGAGAGATCCAACCTAGAACTAAGAAATTTTCTGACAGCAAAAATCAATCAATGGAACAGCTAGCCTTCTGGAGTTGTGACTGCTTCATCACTGCAGGTTTTCAAAAATAGACTAGACAACCATTTGTATGAGGTCTCCTCTTGAGCGGGGGTTGGATTAGAAGACCTCTGAGGTTCCTTGCAGCCCTATGATTCTGTGTTCTATTCCTCAACTCAGACTTCAGTCACACATCCTGTGACTTCTCTTGCACAATTGTAGCTAAGATGTCTTCAGAAAATTTCTAGAAGGTATTTTAGAAGAGACAACATAGTGATTTGCCTTTTAGGTGGGCCAATACACAATCCCTTAGCTCCTTAAATAGCAGTAATCCTGGGATAAGCCTGTGTTAATAGTCTTCCTTTTCCTAAGGAACAGGAAGGTGAATGTGACATGAAAGTTTTAAATAATCGATTGATTAAACAGCCTTATGGTGGATACGCCATTTGGGAGCAAGGAATGGAAGGCTGTAGCAGGTGCTGCATTGTGCCCCCTGTATAAACTCGTTGGCATTCTGCCTTTCTCTTATGTTTGTTCCAGGGATTTTAGCCATTGGACTCATAAATGAAGCTTTGGATGAAGGAGATGCCAGAAAGACCTTGCAGGCCTTGCAGACCCCTGCAGCAAAATTAGAAGGAGTAACCCCCAAAATAGCACAGCATTACCAGGATGTGCTGCTCCGTGCAAAGAGGGAGAAAGCCCAGGTGAGAGAATGGTTACAGCAGAGCAAAGCATTTTCTGAAGCCCTCTTCCTTTGACTGGGAAGCTCTATGTCAGACTTTACTGCTGTTTTATGGAGTTAATTCAATTCAAGTCTACTGTAATTTGTTTCTAATCTGTTGAGCAACTTCCAGATTACATACATCCCTGTGCAGGTTTCTTTGCTGAACATGTATTTCTTGACTTATGGCAATTGGGATAGGAATTCCCATTGCTAAGCAGTGCAGTCTTAGATTGCATCAGCATTGTTTAGTGATGGAAATTGCTGCAGTCCCAGTTCACTTCCAGAAGGAATCAGGAGAATCCTTCTCTATGCTTGAGAAGGCCAAAAGGAGGGTCTCTAGGACAACTCGCCATGGGACAATTCCATGTGGAATTGCACTCAGTGCATTAAATATTACCTGCCACTGTTTCTTTGACATTATTTTGATTTTGTCCATTTCCACAAAAAATGGCAATAATGTTGAAGAAACAGTAGCGGATAACATCACTTTGACTTCTCACCCATCCGTTTGGCACAATGGATAACTTGCTCTGGCCAATTTACCACAACCATCTGACTGCGGCCAACTTGCCATGGGACAATTCCACGTGAGAAAGTGTGGAATTGTCCCACGGCAAGTTGGCCGCAGTCAGATGGCTGTGGCAAGATGGCCAGGGCAAGTTATCCATTGCGCCAAAAGGATGGGTGAGAAATCAAAGCAAACATGCGTCACTCTACAGGATGCATCTGTGGAAGAGAGAGAAGAACATGCACTCCTAGATGGGAGGGAAATGGTCTTTTGGGGGTGCTTCCCTTCACCCTTTTGGGGAGGACTGCTGCTGCTCACAAAGTAGCCAAATGGGGCAGTTCCCTCTGATCTTTCTGGGGGAGAAATTGGGAGGCAAGTGTATGTGTTTGTGTGTGTCTGTTTGAGGATAGGTTGTAATTGGTGTCTACATGATTTGGGCCAGCCTCTATTCCCACCCTCCCCCCAGCCTTTCTACTGGAGCTCTCTGCCCTTTCCCAGTTCTCTAGCCTGGGCACATGACTGGCTCTTGGAGGCTCAGCCCTGTTGCTTGTGGTGCCATGAGCTTTTGTTGTTTTAACAACATTTATTTCCGCCTCTCTTGAAGGAGAGCAGGGGTGTTGGGCTTCAGGGGACAGCCGGGACTGACCTTTTCTTTTTCTTTCAGGAAACTCAGGATGAAACGGCCGTCCTGTGGTTGGATGAAATTCAGGGTGGTGTTCATCAGTCCAACAAAGATACAGATGAAGCCCAAAGATGTAAGTCTGGCTTTCCCCTTTCAGCAGCTTTGCTGAACTCCACTACTGGCTGAGGTGGTCTTTCAGTCGCTAAGGCTTCTCCTTGGTGCATTCCAGAAAAACAGCGCTGTTCGTTCATATCACTTGCTGAGCTGCCACTGCTGCTTCTATTCACTTTGCAGTTGTCGGAATTGACGGCCACAGTCAGAATCATCATTGTTCTCTCCGGGTGTGGCTTGATTTTTAAAGAGATGTTGGGCCACCATGTTCCCATGTGTGTCCTCATCCTGGTGGTCTAAGCAACTTGTTTGCTTACTGCCCCATAGAACTGGGAAGAGGGTCCCAGAACAGTTCTAATAAAGGGACGTGGGTTCTCTCTTTACTGGTATGCAGTTATATCTAAAGACAGTGCAAGGCCTATGTTTCACTGCAGCAATAACCCTGTGAGGTAGATCAGACTGAGAGCATGGGACTGCCTCATAGAGCACGCCACCCCAGGTTCTTTGGCTGAGTGATGGCCTGGGCTGGTTTTGGCTACAGTCTGCCTTTGGCCTCCCCCAAGAGCCATCTCAGGAAGACTGCCCATAGCTGGCAAATGCCTGGCAAATGCGGCAAAACTGGTGAAGAGCAAGAAGTAGCAAGTGGGATAAAAATGAGAGGAGGGATGTCTCTGCTTAGGAATGGAGGGCAGAGGAGCAAGTAATTGGGCACCAAGTTATGTGCCTTATGTGCCGCTGCTCCTAAAAGGCTTAGCTTGAGATGGAGAATGGCCTTGGAGGGGTCTTCAAGGGAAAAATATTGCCAAAGTGCTTTGTGGGGATTGATTACAACCCAGCCCTAAAGCAAGTGATCTTTGGTTTGGGCCTAAGGCTGCAGTCCACTAACGGAGTACCTGTAGGAGATGACCAGTCCAAGCCTGAGGGAGGGGTCAAACACATCATCAATCATGAGTCCCTGACCGTCCACAAAAGGCCTAAGTCCAGCTCATCTGGAATACCTTTCTTAATTCCTGCTCATTTCCCTTGACAGTTAGTAGCTCAGATTATTGTAGAGATCTTAAACTTGCAATAAATCTTTATATTCCTTTGAACTGCCTGAATCTCCCCAGAGCTTGGCAGTACCTGGGCATAAGTCCCATGACATGGAATGGAGAACATTTTTGAATTTGTGAATGAATTTCAAGTTGAAAGTCACACATTTGTGAAACATATTCACAGAAAAGCTTCTTTTTCTTTTTTCTTCATCCAAGTTTCCTTAGGAATTTTGGCCATTAATGAGGCAGTGGACCAGGGTGAGGTTGCAAGGATTCTCAGCTTCCTGCGTTCAGCTGATGTTGGACTGTATGGAGTGACCCCCGAATGTGCCGAGGCATATCATCGGGAATTGACGGCAACAAAAAATGTGAAGCTGGCTTCTGGTAAGAGCACCCTATTTTGTGACTTGGGAATGGGCTGGCGGCACACAAGTGATGAGTTCTTTGCAGGTCAGACTGTTTGACCAAATTAACTCTAGACTGGCTTTTTTCATTTATTAAATTGCTGTCCTGCTTTCCTCCAGGAGTTTTAAGGCAGGACACTTAAACACTTTCTCCTTCAGTTTTTTCCCCAAGAAGCAATTACCTTGTGGAATAGACTGGCTTGGCCTGAATGTCCCACTGGGCTTCCAAACCAGGAATGGACTTGGAGCTGGATTTCAGCAGTCTTAATTGACTGCTTTCAAATCATAGGGAGGTAGAACAAAGTTGCCTCTGCAGATGTGGGTTGTCAAGGGCAGTCTTCTCCTTTTCACTAAAGAAGGGTTGCTCTGTGGGAGTCTTAGAGTGCTGATCTATCTTGGATGGGAGATCCGCACAGCTTCCAATTGGCTTTCTGGTCTTTTCTCACTCTTGCTAATTTTTTCTTCTTTATTCCCAGAACTAAGTAGCTCTTTCCAATAGTTAGTCCTAAACCAGATGTTGTTTCCTTTTGTTATTCCTCTGAGTTACCTCTCAAGTGTACAATATTATGTTTTTCATTATATTTTTTCTAAAGTAACTAGTCACTTTTATTGTACAGTTCTTTTTTTTTGAAAAGTTTTTATTTTTATTTCTCATAAACACATTTAAATGTACAGTCTCTTATCCATCGTTAATCATTCCTCTTATCTTTTAACTTATTTTTAATTATTATTTATTAATTGTTCAGGGATGCTCTTTTACCATTTCCTCTCTTTTATTTTACCACCTTTCCTCTTCTTCTTCCCTTCTCTTCCTCCTTCTGACCCTTTCTGCTTTCTTCATTCCTCCTCTCCTTTCCTTCCCTTTCCTACTTCCCCTTCCCTTCCCCAACTCCTCTCTTCTTCTTCCTTTTTTAACCCTCTCTCCTACTCTTCTTTCCCCTCTCCTTTCTTCCTCTCCTTTTCCCTCTTTTCTATCCCTCACTCTCCTTTCCTCTCTTCTCTCTTCCTGCCCTTTCTCTACTCCTCTCTTTTCCACACCCTTGTTGTTTCCATTTTCAATTCAATCTAAAATGGTATTCGAGCAGCCTTGACTTTCTATTTATATACATCTTCATTTCAATTTCTTTTTTATTCAATAATTACAACTATTTCATCATTCATGTACACTTTTTATAACAACACTTTTTCCTTTCCCCCCTCCCCCTTTTTCATTTACCTAGGCATCATCTGAGTTTCTATTCTTTTCATTATCTTTTCTCTTATTTGTCTTTTCCCTATCCACTATCTCTATAACTTTATTCATATTTCTTTTCTAATCATAAAATCTTACCCATGTGTTGAAATACATTGATTCTTCCTTAGCTTTTTTCTCAAATGTTAATCTGTTCATTTCTGCACATTCTGACATTTTCTTTATTATCTCACCTTCCGACAGGATTTTATCAGTTTTCCATTTTTTTGCAAATACTATTCTAGCTGCAGTTATTTTTTTTATTGAAAATGTTTTACAATACAAATTTTATCATTTCTCCCCCCCATTTCCCCCCTCCCCCAACCCCCCTCCCCTCCCTTCCTCCCCCCTTGGCTTCCCTTACAAAAAGAAAAAAAAATATTGTTCTTATATATCTACCAACATTAAACAGAAATAAAGGTGAAATCCAAATAACCAAATAACATATTAGACATCTTTAACATTAAAATTTTTCTAAATAAAAAAATATATAAATATTATCATATCATCATATATATAAAATAAAATCATTCTATCAGATATATGCTGTATTAATGATTTAACAATTCTAATATATCATATATATAAAATAAGCTTATTCTCTCAAATATATACTATAATATCAATCAAACGTATAAACATATCAAATATTTTTTAACATTAAAATTTTTCTAAATATCAATATAGTAAATATAATAAAACTAATTATCTATATTAGTTAATCCCCCTTAATACGTCCCCCAATTACCTAACCCCAAACATAATCCCATATCTTCAATCAAATACTAACTGATACTTCACCCCTGCAGCGGGGTGTGGCGGTTAGAAAGTCGAGCCTAAGGAGGGAATGATCTGACCATGACAAGGGCTCAATCACTATCTCCCCTATCTCAAGATCATTTATCCACTGACCAGAGACAAAAATCAAGTCCAGAGTGTGTCCTCCCGTGTGAGTGGGTTCATGAATTAATTGGGTCAGGTCCATGGCCGTCATGGAAGCCATGAACTCCCAAGCCAACTCAGACGCCTCGCCGACGGATGGCAGGTTGAAATTCCCCATGACCATCAGCCTGGGGGTTTCCACCGCCACCTCGGCAATCACACTTAGCAGCTCGGGCAGGCAGCCGCTGAGAATACCTGCTATATATACCTAATATAACAAACTAAGTGATATTTGCCTAAGATATTGATTGGAAGTGACATAGATTGTTAAATAGACATTGATTGATAAATAGACGCTACCTATAACTCAAGAATTAGAAAAAGCATTGCAATATAAAACAACAGATAATATTAGACAAAAAGAGGTGCTGGCCAGTGAATGATAATCTGGAACAATATTGAGAGAATAATTAGAGAGCAAAAAACAATCCTGAAAGAAATGACAAGCATGTCATCAACGATTTTGAAAACAGGAAAAAAGGCCCCTTCAAATCCCACCATAACCATGACCTCCCCAGCGACTCAGAAATCAATGGAAGGGCTATCAAAAACAGAAAAATCCATAGCAACTCCAACACTGCATACTATGCAATCAACATTGACGTTAATTCAAGAAACTATGATGGCTATGCAGGAAAAAATGTCAAACAATCATACCAAATTAAAAACAGACATTCATGCATTGGATCAAAAAATGAATGAGATTCAAGTCTCAATATTTAATAACGAACAAAGGATCCAGAAGGCGGAACTAAAAATAGAGAAGAAACTAGATACCGTGGACCAGACACTGCCGATGCAAAATAAGAACTTAGAGGACTCATTAATTCAGTTGGAAATGGACAGGGCGTCATTCTACCTTCGTTTCCAGAATGTTGTAGAAGACAAAGAGGAGGAGCTGGGAAAAAAGATGGCAGAACTGATTGCGGAAGTACTCCAACAGGACAAACAAGAGATTATCAGAGAATTGGACTATATTTATTGAGTGCAAACAAATTACACAAGAAGGAATAGACTCCCTAGGGAACGTTAGGTTTGCAAGAAAGAAAGTAAAAGACATCCTATATAATATAGCGAGAGAAGAACAAATATAGCGAGAGAAGAGTGAGAGAGGCGAGAAAGGAATATAGATTTCTAGCTGTGCAACTGAATAAAAGAAATATATTATTTAAATGGCTTCTTCCAGAAGGGATGCTAATCACCTGGCAAGGGAGAAAAATAAAAATAGATAGTCTGAGTACAGCGCAAGATTTCCTCGATCAGCTAAGAGGTGCAGAAGAAGAACAAAGCAGCAAAGAGAAGATAGAAGCAGCAAATCTAGAAGAGGAGACCCCACATCAACAGAATACCAAGGAAGGAATTATGGAGGAGAAGAAGACAGAAGAAGAAGAAGCCAAGGAAAAAAAAAACAAGACCAGTAAAGAACCGTAAGAAACAAATAGAAACTAAGAATTGGACAAGGAAAATAGGAATGAATGACCTGAGATTAATATCAGTAAATGTTAATGGATTAAATGACTAAAAAAAGGAAACTAACACTTACAAAATTAGTAAAACAAAATGTAGATATAATTTGTTTACAGGAGGTCCACATAAAAAAGGATGAGGGTAAATGTCTTAGAGTACAAAAAATTTGGTAAAACATTTACCTCATTAGCAGAAAAAAAAGGCGGCATAGTAATTTATGTTAAAAAAGGAATTGAAGCAGAATTAAAATATAACGATACAAAGGGAAGAACCCTTATGACTGAAGTTATGAGAGGTAATTCCAAAATGTTACTGGTGGGCATCTATGTTCCTAATAAAAAACAGGGAGAATACTTTAAAAAACTTCACGAACAATTAGGAAAAATGGAATACAACGAAATTTGCATAATTGGTGATTTTAATGGAATTGTAGACCCGGATAAAGATTATAAAAGTAATAAAAATAATAAAAATAAAAGGGCAAACTTACCAAGAGCTTTTTTTTTTTTTTTGATTTAGTTGATGAATTGAACCTAATTGATATATGGTGAACCCTACACCCAAATGACAGACAGTATACATTTTACTCCAACCCACAAAAGTCATGGTTGAGAATAGATATGGCATGGGTTACTAGGAAGGTTGGGTTAGAAATAGGAGCAGCAGAGATCGGTCCAAATACCTGAGCAGATCATAACCCCCTGGAAATAAAGTGGAAGAGCACAAAGAGAAGGAAACAACAGAGATGGAGGTTTAATGTGAAATTATTGAGTGACAAAGAGTGTGTAGAAAAATTGAAAGAAGAAGTAAGTTCTTTTTTAAAGAAAATGAAAACCAAGTATGAAATAGTATGGGATGCAATGAAGGCTTATGTAAGAGGAGTTGTGATATCGTACAGTGCATATAAAAATAAAAAGAAAATCCTTGGAAGATCTTTTAAATCATCTAGGAGAAGTGGAAAGAAAACTCCAAGAAAACCCTGGAGATAAAGTAGCAAAAGAAAATTGGCTGATGTGGAGGCATAAATTGAATATTTTAGATCAAGAGGAGCTAGCACAAAAAATAAAAAGAACAAAACAATATTATTTTGAGAATGCCAATAAGTTGGGCAGGTGGTTGGCCTACAAATTAAAAAAGGAAAATGAAAAAGGGACAATTCAAATACTAGAAGACACTGAGGGTAACCTTTTAAATAAAGAAGAAGACACGTTAGAAAGAGCAAGGGAATATTATGAAACCCTATACAAAGCAGAGGAGGTCCCAGAAGAAAAAGTAGAGCAATGCTGAGCTTCCACAAATAACTGACGAAGAGAGGGAAATGCTCAATGGGAAAATAACAACTGAAGAACTTAAAACAGCCCTCTCTAAATTCAAAAATAACAAATCACCAGGCCCAGATGGATTCCCAGGGAAAATATATTAAAAACTAGAAGAAACATTACAACCAAAGTTAGTTGAAATTTTTAATGAGGCCCTGATGGGTTCAAAAATCCCAGACTTATGGAGGGAAGTGCATGTTACACTCTTGCTGAAAGAAGGTGCCTACCTAAAACAAATTCAGAACTATAGGCAAATTTCCCTTCTAAATACCGATTATATATTATTTATGACCATAATGGCTGAAAGAACAAAAAAAATACTAAACGGTTCGATACACAAAGACCAAAATGGATTCCTCCCGGGGAGGCAAATAAGGGGCAATTTGAGAATTGTATTGGACACATTAGAATATTATGAAGAACACCCAGAAAAGCAGATGGCCTTAGTTTTTTTGGGTGCCCAAAAGGCATTCGATAATTTAAATTGGAATTTCATGATTAAACAAATTAAAATAATGGGATTTGGAACAAATTATGAAAAAATGATTAAAACTGTATGATAAGCAAAGGGTGAGTATTTTGGTAAATGGAGATAGGACAAGAACATTTCAGATCAGGAAGGGGGTAAGACAGGGATGCCCCTTATCACCGCTATTATTTATTTTGGCCCTAGAAGTCCTGCTACGAAAAATTAGGAAAAATGAGGAAATTAAAGGTTTAAAGGTCAGGAAAGAGGTTTATAAAACACAAGCATTTGCAGATGATGTGGCCCTAATATTAGAAGACCCATTAGAATCTGGACCAAAAGTATTAGAGGAATTGGGCAAATACAGAGAGATGGCAGGCTTCAAATTGAATAAAACCAAAACCAAAATATTAATTAAGAATGTAACCAAGGCACAGAAGAAAGAGATAGAAGGAACGTTGGGATTACAGGTTGTCAAAAAAATAAAGTATCTTGGAATTTGGATAACCATAAGGTGTTCATCCCTAAAAGAAGATAATTACACTCCCCTAATCCAAAAAATGAAACAAGATCTGGACAGATGGAAGAAAATTAAATTGTCACTTATAGGCAAGATAGCCGCGATCAAGATGAATATCCTCCCCAAAATTTTATTCTTATATCAAAATATACCAGTAAATTTAGATAATTTTTTTCCCAGAATTAAATAAAAGCATTAGGGAATTTGTATGGGAGGGGGGAAAGCTAAGGATTTCACTTAAAGTTCTACAGGGAAAAAGGAACATGGGAGGATTTGGCCTCCCTGATTGGGAAACATATTATAGGGCAGCCAAGTTAGTATGGATAAGGGAGTGGGCCACTCTGGAAAACAAAAGAATCACGATTTACAGAAAGGGTGGCACACATACCTATGGGATACAGAAACGAAAAACATATTTCCGTAGACATAAAATTAGGGACTCATTAATACAAACATGGATTGGAATTAGGCAGAGATATTATACCAAAGTCCCAAAATGGCTCTCCACGATGGAGGCTCTGATTCACCCAAACAGATGGGGAATGGAGAAAATATGCAGATATAAAGACATTTTAGATGGAGGAGGAAGTCTCAAATCAAATGACGACCTGAGAGACCAAGGTATAAACCTAGACTGGTGGACCTATCTACAAATAAAATCAAGATACCAAAAAGATAAGGAAGAATATGGTTTAGAATTAGGATATAACGGATTGGATAAAATTTTGATGGGAAAGGAAAAAAAAGTTTTAGCTAAATTCTATAATTACCTATTAGATGAAGACAGAACCGAGGCCACAGCTAAAAATCAGTTGAGAGTATGGGAAAAAACATTGGACATAGCTTAAATTTTAATGAATGGGAAGAGGCATGGAATAAAAATTACAAATTGACCAGAGCTGCGACGTATAAGGAGAATCAATAGAAAATGCTTCACAGGTAGTATCTAGCTCCTGCTAGACTAACAAAGATGTTCCCCAATATGCACCCAAACTGCTGGAAATGTGGCTATGGTCAGGGCACCTTCTTTCACATGTGGTGGACATGCCCTGAAGCGAAAAAATATTGGAATAGAATTGGGAGATGGTTACAAGAAATAACTAGAGAAGAGGTAGAATTGACACTGGAATTATTTCTCCTGGGAATAGTAAAGAAGAGATATGGAAAGAAAAAGACCCACTTAATAATACACATAACTACGGCTGCTAGGTTGGCCTATGCTCAATACTGGAAAGAGAAAGCCCTGCCACCAGAAGAACTTATATTTAGGAAAGTACTAGAGTGCGCAGAGATGAGTAAATGAACTCATGAAATAAATAACGATGAAAACTCTGATTATTATACTGTGTGGGAAAGGTGGTACGAATGGATGAACGATAAAATCAAAACAGGAGTAAAAGGTGCATTAAATAAACAATAACAAACAGCATAAGTGACACCAGGTAAATATTATGTATATATATATAAACACTGCATATCCGATGTTAATAGAAATGTTATTTTATGTATGTATATAAACTCAATAAAGTATATTTTTAAAAAAGAAAAGAAAAGAAAAAGCGGAATTATCAAAGATTCCAGAAAAAAAAACGTTAGAAGAAAGAATATCAATGATGGAATTAATGGAGGGAATTAAAAGATAAAAGAACGGGAAAGCACCAGGTCCGGATGGATTACCAACAGAGGTATATAAAACGTTACAAGATGTATTAAGCAACATGATGCTGCAGGTATTTAATGAATTACTATTAAAAGCTAAGATTCCGAACTCATGGATGGAGGCATATTGTACAGTTCTTCAGCAAGCTTGTGACCTATCTTCTTTCTGATTCAGTTTTTGGAATGCACACTTTTATTCCATTGAAGTAGTGCCAAAATTTTGTATAAACTGTTAGTACAGCAATTTCATTGTCTCTCTGTGGCTCTAAATAGTTCTGTTCTTATTCAGAATTGCCTACTGTGTGAAACTTTTATTTAACTTTTTTTGATTCCATGTTACATTTGCATCTAGGACTTCAGTAAAGCATTTGGCAAAGTAGACCACAACCTACTATCTGGTAAGATAGGAAAATGTGGGTTACACAGCATAACCACCAGATGGATTTGTAACTGGCTGACAAACCACACTCAACATGAAGTCCTCAATAGAACCCATCTACATGGAGGAAAATAAGCAGGGGATACCTCAAGGATCTCCTGTGCACTGCTTGGAGAGTCCAAGCAATGGGTTCAACTTTAGCTTGGTTGGCCAGAGACTGAGTTGAATTTGCCTAGTCACTCCTCTTTCTCCCATGAGCCTCCAGTGTTTCAACTCAGCTGGCCTAAAGAGACTTGCTTTAAATTTCTCCGTCTTAGAAAAATTCTTTAAAATCATTTAAAATATTCTGCCAGCCACAGAAGAAGCTCTCTTTCTCCCTTTTCTCTTAAAGCTTAACACTAACAGCCTGAAGGGTTTCCCAGCGTGACCGCCAGGAGCTCCGTGGAACTAATTAGCTCTGGAGCTAATCTCTTGCCTCAGGGGCCGATCCTAATTGCTGCCATTAACAGCACAGTGGAGGCAATCCTTTTAAAGGCAAATTAGGCTCCTAACAGCTCAGAAACCATCGTGGGATCTATTTATTAGGAGTGATTCTCAGGGCAGTGAATAGTCTTATACTGGGGAGGAGGAAGAATTCACAGATCATGATCTTTCTGAAGATGAAGGCAGATCTCCAGACAAACCAGCCTTCACTGGCCTTTTCAACCCTAGCATGTTCAAGACCTTGTTATACAAGGCCAAAACCACTGCTAATCTAGGAGTTGTGGCTGGGGCATCTGACCACTCGGCTGAGCATGCTCGATTATTTACAGAACTGATCACTACCCAGGACGCTGTTCCTCCTCCCAGATTATTCATAGACATTATCAAGAAGCAATGGCTTCAACCTGGGTCCTTGTCTAATCCCAGCGGATTAGACAAAAAGATGTACAGTGTAGAACAGGAGGTAGAGGACATGCTTAAGTTGCCTACAATAGATACTCCCTTTGCCAATCTAGCATCTTTCAATATTCTCCCCTCAGACTCTGCAGAAGAGCTGAAGACTGAGGATAGGAAAGCTGAGATGTCAGTTTGTAAGACACATCAATCAGCTGCCTAGCCGATCAGATCAGCCACGGCAGCTTCTTTCTTTAATAGAACCTCCCTCCTGTGGCTGCGCCAAATGCAGGCAAGAGCTCCCCCTGGAGATGTCAGATTACACCAGGACATCAACAAATTAATTGCTGCAGCAGAATACTCTGCTGATGCAATCCTTAATGTGGCTAAGTTCGCTTCCAGGGCCCTGGCTTCTAACATGACTTCCAGATGATTGTTATGGCTTCGCCATTGGCAAGCTGATATGAAATCCAAATGGAAATTGGCGTCTGCTCCCTTTCAGAGCAATAATTCGTTTGGTGATGTTTTAGATCCCATTTTGGTAGAGACCAAGGATAAAAGGAAGGTACTTCCCCTGTCTCACAGGAGGACCAACAGGAGATACTCTCCATATTGTCACAGGCAATCCTTTCATGGAGTGGAGGGCGGTTACTACGCCCCAACCTATCAGAGGACTTACCCCTCATCTTCAGACCGATCCCAGGATAGAGCTCAGTTCAGGGACAGGTCTAGACAACCCCAGTCTAGGAGACCCTTTCGAGGGGCCGGCAGCAGACCTTACCGCAGGTCCAAATGACTCCCAGTCACAGGTTCCCATTGGAGGCCGCCTCATGAGGTTCTCAGCCCAATGGGAGCTCATCATAACCGACGCCTGGGCTCTGCAAACCATCCGGCTCAGTCTCACATTGGAGTTTTCATCCCTCCCTCCAAGGAGATTCATCTCTTGCACTCTTCCAGAGTTGCCACCAAGAGGTCTCTGATGGAGGCTGAGATCCTTCATCTACTTTCCATCCAGGCAATAGAACCGGTGCCTGTCTCACAGAAGGGTCTCAGTTCTATTCAATCCTCTTTCTGGTTCCCAAGACATCAGGGGGTTGCAGGGGAATACTGGATCTAAAAAGACTCAATAAACACATCAAATACAAGAGATTCAAGATGCAATCCTTAACCTCTATTCTAAATTGCATCAGACGGGGATCTGCTTACATCCATAAATCTAAAAGAAGCTTACCTGCACATACCAATTTGGATTTCACACAGGAAATATCTCAGATTCTGTTACTCAGGACAACACTTCCAATACAGGGCCCTTCCATTCGGCCTGTCCTCTGCCCCCAGGACGTTCACAAAGCTCCTGGACGTGGTGGCAGCCCATCTGCGGGCTCACCCAATCAGACTTCAATGTTACCTAGGCGACATTTTGA
Source organism: Masticophis lateralis (assembly GCA_030761175.1). Taxonomy (NCBI): domain Eukaryota; kingdom Metazoa; phylum Chordata; class Lepidosauria; order Squamata; family Colubridae; genus Masticophis; species Masticophis lateralis. The sequence goes on along the minus strand of JAUDYJ010000012.1, from coordinate 24,203,517 downwards.
TTCAGTCTTCATCTATCAGGCAGGCGAGACAGGATTTGTCAGAGACTATTCAGGCTCTGCAACTTCACGGGTTTCCAGTAAATCTAGAAAAGAGCCAGTTTATTCCATCCCATTCTATCCTTCATTTAGGTGCCCGGATAGATACGGTCAGTTGTCAGGTCTTTCTATCACCAGAATGTCTAGTCAGCATATGGGCCTTAATACATCAGCTCAGGTCAGCCAGATCTGTCTCCCTCGCAGTATTGTCCCAGTTGTTAGGGAAAATGATTTCATGTCTGAACCTTACAATGGTTCCTCCTACCGAGCCAACAAGCAGGCATCAATCAGTCCACAACAAGAGTCAGAGTGCCTCCAAAAGTTCTCCATTCCCTGAATTGGTGGATTTCACCTTCCCTAGAGAAAGGCTGCCTCTTCAAGGAACCGCCACGTCTAACACTGACTTCAAATGCCAGTCTATTCGGCTGGGGGGCTCACCTGGGTCCCAGATGGCACAGGGCAGATGGTCACCACACGATCTGTTACATGACATAAATAGGTTGGAACTCAGAGCTGCCCACCTAGCTCTCCGTCATTTCCACCTCTCGCTAACCAACCGTCACGTGTTGCTGTTAAGCGACAATGTCACCACCAAGGCACACGTGAACAGGCAGGGAGGCACCTGGTCCAAGGACCTGATGTCCGAAGCAGCGAGCCTCGGCCTCTGGGTGGAATCACACCTGCTGTCCCTCCAGGTGGAACATATCTCAGGCGCACACAATGAACAAGCGGACTGGTTGAGTCGAACAACCGTTGACCACTCTGAGTGGCATCTCCATCCAGACCTTTTTCACCAACTGACGACCAGGTTCAGCCAACCATGCGTGGATCTGTTTGCAACCCCAAAGAACACTCACCTACCACGGTTCTTTTCCAGATTTCCGATGCCAGAGGCAGAAGTGACAGATGCCCTTTGGGCGCCCTGGCCTCGAGGCCTCCTATATGCATTCCCTCCGACACCTCTACTACTGAGGGTCATCCGGAAGCTTCCGGACGAGCAGGCAGAAATTCTGTTGGTGGCTCCACACTGGCCCAGAAGGGTATGGTTTGTGAACCTAGTGCCACTGTCAGTGTCTCGCCCATGGAGAATTCCACCAGACAGGATTGTCCTGAGCCAGGGGGCAGTTCAACATCCCGAGCCCCAGTGGCTCCAACTGGCCGTCTGGTGATTGAGCAGGAAATCCTGAGGGACTCCAGATTCTCGAGCAAAGTCATTTTTGTCATCCAGGCCTCTTGTCGTCCATCTGCCACCAGGATTTACGACGCCACTTGGTCAACGTTCTCTAGCTGGTGCCGGAAATCGCACATTCCTTCCAGGGCAGCTTCCCTTCCGGACATCTTGAGTTTACTGCACTCAGGATTCAAACGGGGACTTACTGCCAACACGCTCTGCAGATAAGTGGCAGCCTTAGCCACTATTCTACATGGAGAGGGTCCTATCCCTCTCTCTCAACATCCCAAGGTGAGGAGTTTTCTTTGAGGGGTTGCTAACTTATGGCCTCCTCCAGTCCATAGGTATCCTTTCTGGGACTTGCCCCTCATCCTACAAGCGCTCATGTCTGCTCCGTTCGAACCTTTAGGATCCGCCGGCCTCAGAATACTTACCTTCAAGGTGGCCTTCTTGATAGCGATCACGTCTGCACGGAGGATCTCTGCAGGGTGCCTACACAACTATCTCCGAACTGGTGGCACTGTCGGTATGTAGAGATCTATGCATCTTTCACTCCGACAGGGTAGTCCTCAGGTTCGTACCAAAAGTCAATTCTTGGTTTCACAGGGCACAGGAGGTGGTTTTACCTAACTTTTGCCCTGATCCAGCACATCCTAGAGAACTACGTTGGCACACGCTCAACATTTGTAGGGCACTTCGCAAATACATTGATAGGACCGCTTCATTCAGGAAGTCTGAGTCACTGTTTGTATCATTCCAGCCTACTACCATGGGGAAGAAAGTTACCCCATCTACAATTGCGAAATGGATCAAAGCTTGCATTGCAATGGCTTATGAACACCAAGCTACTCCAGTGCCTAGAAACATCACTGCACATTCAACTCGTAGTGCTGCCACCACGGCAGCCTGGGCTACTCAGGCTTCCATATTGGAGATCTGCAGGGCTGCAACTTGGGCTTCTCCCACTACCTTTATCAGAAATTAAAAGTTGGACATTTTTGCCTCGGCCGAGGCTTCGTTTGGCAGAAGAGTCCTGCAGCACGTTCTACTGGGCAAACAACATCTGGACCTAGGGATACTTAGCTTGGGTATATCCCATTGCTTGGACTCTCCAAGCAGCGCACAGGAGATTGAACATTGAATCTTACCTGAATGTTCGATCTATGTGTGCTGCAGGAGAGTCCAACACCGCCCTAATGTAGCGGTCCAGCATCCAACACCTAGTTATAGTGGACATTATTTTATCATCATTGCTATGTCTTCTACAGACCTCTTCATTGAAACACTGAAGGCTCCTGGGAGAAAGAGGTGTGGCTAGGCAAATTCAACTCAGTCTCTGGCCAACCAGGCTAAAGTTGAACCCATTGCTTGGACTCTCCTGCAGCACACATAGATCGAACATTCAGGTAAGATCCAATGTTCATTCTGTCTTAGTCCAGTAACCTTCAACATCTTCATAAATGGTTTAGATGAAGGTATAGAAATTTGAACTGTATTGTAAGAGTGAACTCAACACTAGTAAAGTTTTCGGTTCCTTCTAGGAAACAACAACAGTAATTGGGTGAAACACTGGGTGAAAGGCGGGTACCATTACTACCACAACCTCCAAAGCCAGGATGGAGTCTGGGAGGAGCCCCAGGGATTTGTGCAGAACAGCATACAGCTTTCTCGGGAGGAGATCCAGGTATGATGCCCTCTGGTTTTCAGGAGCCCTCCTGGGCCAAGATCCGTTGTGTACCAAAGAATGAGAGAATAGTTTAGGAATTCTTTTTTGCCTGGCACAGTTATCCTAATGTTAGAACCATCTTGGCTTGCACAAATGTATTTGGTCATAAACAGAAGAGTTCAGTGTATAAGAGAGTACTTGATTATAAGCCCCATTCTAAAAGTATGAGACAAATGTAGTAGAATAAGTCAAAACCTATTGCACCTTGCTTCAATATTAAATATTTATGTCCACAAAGATGAATGTATGAACAATTAGGTTGGTGGAGTAATACTTCTTTCAGAGTATAAGAATTAACCTTACAAACATTTCATCTTGGACTCTCTCCTAGGAGTGGTCAAAATGTCTCATTGGTTCCAATATTTGAAGTAATATTTGAATTGCTCCCCCTTGTTTTTGTAAGTCATTTTGAATTATTTATTTTATAATATAATACAAAATGAATTAGAGAAATGAAGTGGAACATTCAGGGATTGATTGAATCTGAAAAGCTAATAAAACAATATTCAGAACATCTACAGCTCATTTATAAGATGTTACTAAAATGTTACCAAAACCCCTAAAATATGAATAAGAAATTGGTTGTATGGTTAAATAGATGCATAGTTTAAACTGAATAATTGATATGCAGCAGTGGAAAGAACAAAAGGACATAAATATTACATTTATTGAGGATTTTGGTATATATATATATATATATTCCATTTCACAGTAGTGTTGATTTTCAATAGATAATTCTACATGCCTGTCTTTTGGTAATTTGAGGAACGGACATTAAGTGGGTGCTAATCCCTAAATTTGAAATTAGCAAGCCCTTGCCAACTATTTAGCTCCAAATCCGATTCTATATGTTATTGGTGAGAAAAGGTGCCTCTGTTCCTCTGTTATGCAGCACCTGCTTTTTGTTTTCTTCCTGGCAGAGCGCCATCTCGGCAGTTACGGCAGCATACAATCGGGAGCAGCTCTGGTTGGCCAATGAGAACCTGATCACCAAACTACAGGCTCGCTGCCGAGGCTACCTAGTTCGTCAGGAGTTCAGGGCCAGAATGCATTTCTTGAAAAAACAAGTCCCTGCCATCACCTGCATCCAGGTATGGAGATCCATATCAAATGAGCTGAAAAGAAGGATGAAATAATATTAAGGAGATGAAATGTACAGCAAGATTTGGAATATGACTGTGCTCTGCAGATGTGCCTAATCCCTCCCTCTTTTTCCATTAGTTATCAATAGCATCGGCTAGTGCCATTTAGAACATTCTGCCCTCCAGGATTAGATCTGCCCCTCTCTTCTCCTTCTGTGGGAGCCTAAAGACCTGGCTCTGCCAGTTGGCCTGGGATTCAAATGGGAATTCCACACTGGAGGTGGATGCTGGTTTGATGGCAGATTCCACTCCCCCCTTCCTGCTCTCCCCAGTTCATCCATCTTTTGGTTATCACATTGATGTTTTCTTGTTGCTTTCTTTTTTTTCTTGTTTATTATGTTGCTCTGTTAGTTTACTTTCTGTTCTGTTTACATTTCTTTTTGTTTCTTTTTATTATGGAAGTGGCCTAGAGTAACCCAATGGCAAAATAGGTGGCACATAAAGTCAATTAATAAATATATATTATATGGTTCCAGTGGCCACATTGCTGGCTGGGATGTCCTATCTAAATGAAGAAAATATACAAACTCTGTTGTGAAACCAACAAAGGGAGTTCCCCTAGCTGAGCCACAGGTCCTTTGCCAGCAGGAAGAGCTCCAGTCTGGCATATGAAATGTCTACAGCTCTTCTTTTTGAACCCTTTCACTAAGTAAAATGATGCCTCACAGGGCAACAACTTTTGAACCAAGGTCCCCTCAATGGGCTCATGTACAGAACACACCCAAAGTTTGTGGCCCATGACTCACGTGGAATCGAAATTAGGGAAATTTTATAACACATTTTATAACAAAAATTATTATAAAAAATTTTGTGACATAATATAAAACACTTCCTGATGTTTGACACACTATACAGTTCAACATGTTCAAGGCAGATACTTTTCTGAATGTCTCCCTGATTTTTAAAGAATGTTTCCAATGAAGGCAATACATTAGAAAGTCTGTTATTGTTAAAGGCATTGAGGAATCTGGCAAGGAAATACCTCTGAAGGATGACCCGGGGCAAGGGAGGGGTGGAGGTGTATAAAAGGGGCATTGGAGAGAACTCCAAGCCAGATAGGAAACTACAGCAGCCCTAGCAGATTGCCACCCAACCTTCGTTGAAACACATTGGTAAAAGAGAGCCCACCATCTCCCAAGGGAATCTCTGCCATTGTGGAACAGCTTTTCCATTAGAACACTTTGAACTCTGCTGTCTTGAATTTAAGTCCATTATTTTGTTGCCCTGTTTTCTAGAGCAACTCAAAAGTAGTCTGTTCTGTCTTCCATCCTTCAGATACTCAAAGGTAGTTACCATACCTCCCCACAGAATTATCTTCTCCAGAATAAACCTAGCCACTGCTTCCAGTATTTCCTCATACATTTTTCCTTCCAAGCTCTTTGTCATCTGGGCTGCTACCCTCTGTACCCACAAATTTATCAAGGCATTCTTCCTGAAATGTGGTATTAGAACAGGATGTATATATATTCTGATCAAAACAGAGAGGAACTACAATTTCTCTTGTATACCAGTATACATCTGGTGATGTTGCCCAGGATTGCCTTTGCCTTGTTTTAAGGATACACCAAACTTTTGCTCATGCTCAGCTTGTAATTCACTAAGATATCCAGATCCTTTTTGCATTTTGCTGCCTAATGTAATTGTCCCCCACATCCAATATTTATGCCTGATTTGTCTTCCTAAATGTACTACTCTGCATTTGTCCCTGTTTCTGTTCATTGTTCTGACTTACCAAAATCCTCCTGATTGCACTGGACACTTCCTACCAGCTTGACCTGGAACTATTCTTGTTTGGGTACGTTGTACAGCTCTATATACATCTGCTGGTAGCAAAGTCCAGCCCTCTCTACCATTCTTTGTGTATGAGATGCTTTTTCCTTTCCTAGAACTTCAGAATTTATTCAGATAAAAGTTTTATCCTTCTTTTCTATTGGCAAAGAATGGGAAGGGAAATAAGAAAGTTGTGAGAAAATGACTGTGACACTACTAGTGAATGTCTGGCTAGGAAAATGATGTTAATGGAAGAGTTTTGGTTTCTGACTCAACGGTCTTGTCTAGATGATCTGTCAAGGATTGGTTTATTTACTCAGTTTTGCTGCATGATTCTGGATAATTCATAACAATGAGACTAACATGACCCCCCAGAAACTAGCCCCCCAAAATTAGCCAACACAAGTACAGTGACAGGGGACCCTGTGGAACATGTTTATGTTGGATGAATCATAAAGGATAGACAGAAGCCTGATGCTTCCTCAAATAGCTGGCACTATACCAATGCCATGCAGGGCTGTATGTGTAATAAGCAACTTCTTGAGTTGCACCAGAAGCCCACTGGACACCAGTCCACCTCGCAGAACAGTGGTGTGTGTAAATACTAAGGCAAGCGCATCACTGCTTATTTCTCCACATTCTGGATTGCTTAAAGAGGCAGCCTAGAGACACCATACTGCAATAGTTGAGCCATGAGGGGTATGAGTAACTATGCAGGAAAGGATGCAACTGGTATATCAAATGGAACTTGCAAAGACCCTTTTGACCAGAAGTCTGCTTTTCAACCAGGGGCTGTCAGTCCAGGAGAACCCTTAAATTGCACACCACTGCTGACTGGGGAAGTACAACCTATCCAGGAGTAATAATAGAAAATTCCCAGATTTGGGCAGTTTGAATAGCCACATCACTCAGTTTTGGTCAGACTGAGCCTGAGTAAGGCACAATGTTGCTTTTTCTATTATCCCCCATTTCTTTTACTAGTTTTTCCATAGGTCACTAAGACAACACTTTGGTAGCCTGGAATGTAGAAATGATATCAAAGCTTAAAATGATCTGAGAAATAACAAAAAGGGTATGGGTTCTTCAAAATAAGAAAAGAATCACAATATCGGCTGCTCAGCAAAGAGGGCAAAATAGTAATTGTAACAGACAAAAAAGACAGAGCAAGACAGGAAGGTGAAGAAGAGGATGACCAGCAGATGGGTGGACTCCGTTACTTTGACAATGGGTGCACAGTTTGAAGACCTGAAGGACTTTGAGGAGGAATAAATTGTCATGGAGAAACTCTTATCTGTGTGATCACTGAGTCAACACTGATTTGATGGCACATAATCAATAATCGCTATCAAATCACTGTTGATGTGATTTAAATCTTTTGACAAAGTTTTTATTCTTTGTTTTTCAAGTATTGAAGTACCTTCTTTCTTTCTGGGGGGCTCTTGCCCCATTTATATTCTTGTTAGATATTTAAACTCCTTAGTTATTTTATAAAGTTGGAAAAATCTATACTTGTAGCACCCAACATAGCAGTCTCTTCTTCAAGTCCCTGTTGTATTTGTTGCATAGCTCCATTTGAATCTCTCACACCTTTTGGACAGAGTTAACTCAAACTACGGCTTAAAGGTTAAAATTGTTCCTTCCAGTTCATTCCAGCAAAACAGAATCTTTTTTTGTTTAAGCTTGGCAATTCTTTGTATATATCAAAAGTAGATTCTTTTTGCTTGTGCAGTATTCTAATATATATTTCCTTCAGTAAAATTGTATCTGTTTTTATCTTATTTAAAATATTGTTGCAAAACCTGATCTCTTATTTTTTCCTGAAAAAGCATATCTCTTCGTACGTTTCTTAATTTGTATATCTTGTATTAATTCTGTACACCTTGTCCACTTCTGCCTCCATATCTTCTTACCACCTCAGATGTTTTGATGTTTTAACCATTGTCTCTCTGATCTTCATCAGGTTGTTCTGGAACTGTTGCCAATCTCAGACAAAATTCCTTATCCCTTAGTTCTGGTAACACCACATTATCTAAGTCTTTTTCCATCTCTTGGCTTAATGTTTTTATCTCAGTGTCTAAAATGTCTACTTTTTTCTTAATTTAACTTCTCCACAGATTTAGCTTACATATTCAGTTTTTTTTCTTCAAAGTTACAAATCTCTCTCTTCCATTTTCCCTTCAAGTGTAATCAAGTCTCTGTTGATAATTTCACTAGCTGATGAGGTCTAGTTATTCTGCTGTTTGGAAGGTCTCTGTAGCTGTCATAGTATTTGCATCCAAATGTGCTTCAAAAAGTGGAACTTGGATTGAGCCAAGTGTCCTTCATAGAGTCTCTGCCTGTGGACGAGAGCTTGATATTTCTCCTTCAGCTTCTGGCTCTACATCTGCAGTTGCCGACAGGTTCTCTCCTGTGATTTCCTCCCAAGGAAATCACAGGAGAGAACCTGTATAGTCCTTCTGGACTATACGTGGCAATCCTTTGCTTATCCTTCATCAGAGAAGCTGATTCGGGCTCACCAACTTATCGAGTCCCAGCCGGGCCCGACAACCAGTCTCCGCCTCAGTGTTTTTTCCGATCATCAGAGGCACATCAAATTACTATTTTCCCTACCCAGAAGTTTTGAATGCTATTTTTTTAAACAGTATTTCTTATCTCTGTGTTGGACAGAGCCAGGATAGCTCATTAGCCTTGTCTTGGGTTGGTCTGACTGTTAAGAAGGACAGCAGATAGGATGAGAGGATGAGCACTTAGCTGGTTAGTTTGAGGGCACATTTGTGGATCAGTCCAGCAGATTACTGATGTGGGAGGGGTTCATGCTAGATCATCTGGGGCATCTGGGAATTCTAACACTTTATTCTGTTTTAGTCTCAGTGGCGTGGCTACAAGCAGCGCAAAGCATACCAAGATCGTTTGAAGTATCTGCAGACTCACACAGGAGAAGCAGTGAAGGTAACTCTTTCTGGCCAAGTTGTGGAACAGACTGCCTCAGTCTCTTCAGATAAACCCAAGAGTTAAAGCTTCAGAGTGCCTTCTGTGGTGCTTTCTCTCTCCTGGGTTAGCAATGTTTGGGGCTTCAGCCTCATTCTGAACTGCCTTGAGAGGATATGTAAGGACCTGCCCCAGCTGGTTGCTCAGGAAAGCAAAACTCTTGACTCCATTGAGTTGAATCAAAATAACTTTTACTGAGAAAAGTGGTTGCAGTAAAGTTGGCAGAATCTGAAGGTCCTGTACAAAGCACAAAGCAATTCTTCCGTTACCCCAAACCCAACCCCCCTGACCAGTCCACAGAGAGCCAATGTTATGCAACAAGGAGGTTTTGAGAACACTGAGTTGCTAGGCAGATAACAGGTCACTCTCAGGCACGATAGCCTTGGAACAGGGCTGGAACTGGCTGGGAGGGAGTCTGTGAAGACAATCCCCCTCCTTAATTCCCAAGCATACAGCAAAAGCAAAAGCGTGCGAGAAATGTCAGTCTCCTCCCTTCCGTCCAACAGAGTGGCAGGACACAATGGTGGACCTGACAGAATCAGATGCAGATCTTAAGCCACTGCATATTTTTTCTTTGGGTATAGAAAACAAGCCCAAAGTTTGTGGTCAGTTCAAACAGGTTTAGCATCTTATGTGTTCATACTTGATTAAATGTTCAAGGTTATTGCAGTCATAAATTAAATGAAGGAGAAGGTTGGTTAAGCAATAGGAAATGTATATAAGTATAAATTTAAAACATTTTAGTTAGCAGGCAGATATTTCTGGGGGGAAACAGATATTTAATAAAGTTAGCATTGAAGCATAGTATTCTAGCACTTGTTTTGCCAGAGATTCAAGTCCCCCAAATTGGATTCCATGGTCCTTTCCAATTCTGGTATTCTGCTAAGTGACAAACATGTCCACAGCTACTGAGCTTTGGTATTCTTCTTCTTCCTGATTCTGGTGATTTTGTTTTCATATTTCTATAGATTCAAGCAATGACTAGGATGTATCAGGCCCGAAAACAGTACAGAGATCGGTTACAATTCTTCCGGGATCATGTAAGAATAATTTTGCCAACACAAACGCATTGATGCATTATAAATATTAGTGAACTAGAATGCGAACTGTCTGCCCTCTGCTTTCTGCCTAGATCAATGACATTGTGAAAATTCAGGCCTTTATTCGTGCTAATAAAGCTCGAGATGACTACAAAACTCTAAGTAAGTACTGCAGAAGGCATGCCCGTAGAATTATATCCTGGGCCCCACCTTAAAATTGTTTCTGTATTTGGAAATATGATGTTCCCTGGTGTTGTATGCTGAGGCTACTGCTGGTGAACTGGAGCCAAATCACCAGAAAAGTGGAATCAAGATCCTACAATAAACCCTGGTGGATGAGTATAGAAGAAAAATGTGTATGGTAAGGATGCAGAGAGATAGAGCAAAGGGGGCCTCAAAGTGGTAGAAAGATAGGTGTTGGTAAAGCTGGGGTGTCTCAGAATGCTAGAGATGGGGGGGGAGGGCCCTAGAGCCATGCAGAAACATTCCATGTGCTACTCTCTGCTTAGAGTGAAGGTTAGCAAGATCTTCCTGCCTTTCTTCCCTTCCATTATTTTTATCAGCATAGGGAATGGATAGTTTGAGCAGGAGGAGGAGGAGGAGGAAGCTATGGGGTTTTGTGTTGGAGGGTGGTCACCAATCCATGACCTGCTATGGAATGCTTCTGGATCTGCAGAAACAAGATATATAAAGGTTTGCCTTTTCAGCAAAATATCAGATGGACTGTTTTTCACTCTTTTTATTCTACAGTAAGTGCTGAAGAACCTCCCATGGCTGTAGTCCGAAAGTTTGTCCACTTGCTAGACCAAAGTGATCAAGATTTTCAAGAGGAATTAGACTGGATGAAGTTGCGTGAGGAGGTTGTGACGCTGATTCGTTCCAATCAGCAGCTGGAGAATGACCTCAACCTCATGGATATCAAAATTGGATTGCTGGTGAAAAATAAGATCACATTGCAGGTACTCTACACATACTCTCAGAGAGTGATCGGAATATTGCCTCTTTTTTTTTTACACAAGTATAACTAAGACGGACTTTATTTGTTGACAGTTACTGTATTTCTTGGAGTATAAGATGCTCCCCCCCCCCCCCCTGTAAAAATTGGTGAAAATTTTGGTGCGTCTTATACAGCAAATGTTGTGGCAGGGGGAAGGGGTATTGGTGCAGCACTGATCAGATGTTCTAGAATGGGCCACAGCAGTGGTGGACAATGGGCCGCGGTGGTGGTGAATGGGCTTAGCAAACAGGCCGCAGGGGCAGCGAATGGGCCACACTGGCGGCGAACGGGTGGTTGTGAATGGATCACGGCAGTGGTGAATGGGCCGCGCCAAACAGGCTGTGCCAGTGAACGGGGCATGGAAGTTGTGAATAGGCTGCGGCAGTGCAAACAGGGCACGCCAAATGGGCTGTGGTGGCGGCGAATGGGTGGCAGCAAATAGGCTGCGGTGGCGGCAAACAGGCCGCAGTGAACAGGCCACCACACCAGTGAACAGGCCGTGGTGAATGGGTCAGATGAATATCTGATGGATTCTGGGAGGCAGAGGCAGATTTTTTTTTCTTGTTTTCCTCCCCAAAAAAGGTAGGTGGAGCATCTTATACTCCAAAAAATGCGGTAGTACATTTTAGAAAAAGCGTCTTGAAGTGCTTAAGGATAGAATTGTCTCTCCTGCCTCCTTAGATCTATATTCCCAGCGTCTAAGTGTCCTAAACTTTGGAGGAATTTTGCATAGTGAACATGACAACTATAGGAAGCTAGGTTACTTGCTGCCAGCCAACTTTCCACAATTAAGCAATATCCAATCTCAAAGAGCAGTCAGGTCTTGAATTGTTCCATCCTCTGATCTTCTACAGGAAGTTGTGTCTCACAGTAAGAAGCTCACTAAAAAGAACAAAGAACAGTTATCTGACATGATGATGCTGAACAAGCAAAGGGGGGGCTTGAAGGCTCTGAGCAAGGAGAAGAGAGAAAAGTTGGAAGCCTATCAGCATCTCTTCTATTTGCTGCAGGTAAGACAAAGAAGGTCCTTGGAGTTCATTGAGCTGCTTCATTCCCAAAGCATCTCCCCCATGTCTTCTTTCTGTTTTCCTACAGACAAACCCAACATACCTGGCGAAATTGATTTTCCAAATGCCACAGAACAAATCTACAAAGTTCATGGACTCTGTGATTTTCACACTCTACAATTATGCATCCAATCAAAGAGAAGAATACCTACTGCTGCGCCTCTTTAAGACTGCGCTCCAGGAGGAGATCAAGTAGGTGGATTTGAGGTTTTAATTTAGCTCTGTCTATTTTTACACTGGCATGAAGTACTCAATGATAGCCACATATGGAAAGAGCTGCTGTATTTCCCTGTCCAGGCCACTGGGCTGAGCAGAGTTGGGGCAGATGTATTTTATAGCATGTATGTACTGGCTGGAGAGAAAATGTGGTCCAAGAGTCATACAAGCCACAGAATCTGAATTTTGTCTATAAGGCAGAAGAAAAGCCAAACCAGGGTACCAACTCTGTCCAATTTTGCCAGTTTTACTTTCCTCACAATGCTTTCTCCCCCAGTGCCATCAATGCTGGCATTAACATTGATGAACTGCTGTCACTGGGGGAGCAAAGTATAGCGAGGAAAGCAAATCTGGAAGATTCCCTATAGGGGCAGGAAGCAGAGTGTGGGATTTGTCAGAGTGTGGGGAAGGTCTTGGGAAGCCCCTTGTAGGTGGGCCTGTGCCTGGACTAGGCTTCCCACCATCTCCCCCACCCTGAGTCATCCCATTTATTTTATTTATTTTATTAATCATATTTCTACGCTGCCCACTCTGCGAGGACTCTGGCGGCTTACAACAATTGACGGTATACTAAATAGCATATTGCCCCCAACAATCTGGGTCCTCATTTTACCCACCTCGGAAGGGTGGAAGGCTGAGTCAACCTTGAGCCAGTGAGATTTGATCTCCTGAACTAGCAGTCAGCTAAAGTAGCTGCAGTACAGCACTCTAACCACTGCGCCACCATGCTCTCCTTAATGACGTATGCATTCGCTTAATGAAGGCATTGGGAGAGCAGGGATGGGGAGATCATTAGACCTTGACCTTCAACAGTAATGGGCAGACTCCATGACTGTTGTAAGCGGAGAACTATCTGTATACTTTTGTTGACTCGCCAGCCTAGCTTACATTTCTGAGGTTTTAATTTACTGAATGGGTGATAGCAGTGAACGATACCAAAAATCCAGAAAAAAGCCTTTTATGTTTTATATGCTAACATTTTGTGGATGCTTGAAAGATTAGAATATAAAACATAAAAGGCTTTTTTCTTAATTTTTGGTACCGTTCACTGCTATCACCCATGCAGTAAGTTAAAACATCCCTGCTTGGAAAGACCACTAGTATCCATGAAAGAGACCTAAAACAAGATGGTCAGCAAGAATGGTAGCTCAATTGGCAAAAGAAAGCTCAGGACCGCATTGGTTGGAAACATGCAGAAGAGGCCTTCATTCTGCAGTGGATAGAAAACGGCTAAAATGATCATTCCAACATTTAAGAAAGGGAGTTCTGTGAAAAATGTGCAGAATCTACTGTCTAATGATGTTTCAGAAAACTTCCCCCTCCCCTCCTGTTCCCAGGAGTAACAAGGAAAACCAATTTAAATGTGCTCCTCAGACATCTCTCTTGAGTACCAACATGAAATGGCAGCACAATATCCAGATGGAGTGAGTTGCAATTATTTAGGAGATAGTAGTGTGGAGCAAAGGAGGTGATAAAATGAGTTATGGTATCGTATCAACCGTAAACACAGAGTGGATCTGTTAGCAATACAGTGGCAGCATGGAAGGTTCTGGTGCTAATATGGCATGTAACCTTGCAATCAGTTTATAGAAATATTAAGACAAGTTGGGGTCAAAAGCTGACACTTATCCCAAAGTTCCTCAGGCCATTCATAAGAATAAATAAGGGAAGCAGCTGGCACGAGGCTCACATCTTCCGGGGTGACTTTAGAAGGCCCCTGAGGTCCAACAAAAATGCTCTTGCCCTTTTCCAGATCAAAGGTGGATCAGCTACACGAGATCGTGACTGGAAATCCCACAGTCATAAAGATGGTGGTGAGCTTCAACCGTGGTGCTCGTGGGCAGAATGCCTTGAGGCAGATCCTGGCCCCAGTGGTCAAGGAGATCATGGAGGACAAATCCCTCAATATCAAAATGGACCCAGTGGACATCTACAAGTCGTGGGTCAACCAGATGGAATCCCAGACTGGAGAGGCCAGGTGTGGAGCTCCTCCTGCTGGGAGGGTGCTGCTGTTCCCTGGGGAGGGAGAGCTTTATTAATAGGGGGGCAGATTCATTGGTGGCATATATTGTGGTGAAAAGTACAAAGGCGTGCATTTCTCTTTATTTTTACTAGACATTTTAGAGAAAATATGAAAACAGGAAAGGCATAGAAACCTTTCTATGATAAATGGGTAGGATACAAATGGATATACAAGGAGTTTATAAATCTCATAGAAATTAGTATACCAGTATATCAACAGTTGGTTTTACATAACTGAATGTATTGTATTTTAAAAACTTGAAAGTCATTACTGAGCTCTAAGCAAAGAATAAAGATCAGAAACCATAATCAGCAAAGTATGAGTCAGAGAACAATAAAATCTGTCCATACTATTCTAATTTAACAAAGCTAATAAAATCTAGCAATGGTTCCCAATTTGAAGTAATTTCTGTGTCAAATTTGTTTTAAGATAAATTTACTCTAAAGATCAAGGGGTGCTCCTACAACAGAGTTAATCATTTTTCCATAGAAGAAAAAATGCTTGTTGCAGTCAGCATGTACAAAGCTGCTTTTTCTGGGAATACATTTTGAAACACTTAAGCTTTTCTTTAAAAAAATGTTCTGAAGTCAATAAATTCTGACACATCTGATGTACTTCTCTGCCTGAAATCTAATAGAAGTCTTAACATAGCTTGGGCAGCATTTATGGGGGTGGGTGGGTAGGTGGATTACAGAGCACCGGCTGAACCCCAAGTCTGCCACCCTTTGCCATTTTTGGAGGCAGGGAAGGTAGCATCCGCCAGAGGAAAGGCAGGACCAGCCTTCCAAATATGCTGGCTTATGACCCTCCCCCCCCCCTTTTAACAGTAAACTGCCATATGATGTGACGCCTGAGCAAGCACTGACCCACGAAGAAGTGAAGACACGGCTGGACGCCTCCATCAAGAACATGCGAACCGTAACCGACAAATTCTTGCTGGCTATCATCAGCTCTGTGGAGAAAATCCCGTGAGTTCCAAAATTGCTCCTATGGCAAAGTTTTCTGGGTTTCATCTCCTTAACCTCCTCCCCCCCCACCCCCCAATCTCTTCTGCAGTTATGGGATGCGTTTCATTGCCAAAGTCTTGAAGGATTCGCTGCATGAGAAGTTTCCGGATGCCAGCGAGGATGAGCTTCTGAAGGTGAGGAGCCAGATCAGTGGGGTGGGGTGGGGTGGGGGGAATGTCACCTTGTTCTGACCATGGTGGTGGTGGGGCATTCTGCAGCTTCTACTTCTGCCTGCCTCCTCCTGCTTGGGCTTCTCCTCTGACTAGGCTGTCAGCCAAAGCTTAGGCCAGCTCTTCCTTCTTTTCTTAAAAGAGAGAGAGTGTCAGGTAAGAAAGGTTTGGTAGCTGTTAAAACAGCCAGCGGGTGGCCTCTTCCTCCTCAAATGCTCTCCATTACGGAAAAGGGGCCACTCTTGCAGGCCCTGAATTGGAGCAAGGCTTGGTGGGATTGTGTGGTAGTTCATACCTGGCAGCTTCTCTTGAAAGGTGCCTCTTCTTATGAAAGACTGAATGCTGTTTTCTTCTCTTTTCTAGCTCTGTGCTTTCCCACACTGAGGCATCGAATCTAGGCTTTCTCTGCAGGTGAATTAACTTTTTTTGAGACTCTGACATGCAGGTCAGAAGGCAATCTCCCCACAGAGTAGCTTACTAGTGACCAGTCTGTTCCACCAGTAGCTGAGATGTGGTGTGGCAGACAGTGCTGAGTTGTGTGAGAGAGCCAAGGCTCCCCTTAGGAAGCAGCTTCACGGTTCTGATTCAGAAGTGACTGGGCTTCCCTGGGGCCTTTCCCCCCTCCCCGCTTGGCAGGCAGGCCCTTATTGTTGCCCTTGCTGGAGAAGGGCCTGGGCCTCTGGAAAGTGGGCAAAATGCATCCTTCCTTTAGCTCAACTGCTCCTTCTTGGACCATTGTTAATCTAAACTCCTGAAGGTGAGAAGAGAAAACTGCCCAGAGAAATTAGGCCTTTTGTTCTGGCTGCCGCTGTCTTGAAAAATAAATGGATTTTTTAAAAAAAGCTGAAAAAGCCACAGCAAAGAGGGCAACTTCACTCCTGAATTAATCCTGGCACATTTTTGGATGTATTGCTTTAATAAGGATTAAAATTTCTACATGCCTCTCAAACCTTTCTAAGGAGCTCTGTACAATTACTTCACTTCTAGCTAACCCTCGGAAAAATAGTGAAATATATCAGGAAGAATACATGGGTACATCTGACAACTTTCCCTAGTGTTATTCACTGAATATCCAAGATATGAAGGCTAAAGAGTATTGGAATGACTATAAGAGAATATTTGTAGCTCAGGGTTGAACTGTGCAGTCCTTGGTGCGCCCTGAGCTGGGTTATTTTCCTTCAGATATTTCATTACCAAACTAAGTACTATCATCAGGGCTAGCAAGGAGTGGGGTTTGTTCTCGTGTTACATACTAATGGCTTGCCCTGTCAGTATTGCTGGAAATGGTCTTGGTGGTGCCCTGAGCTGTTGTTTACTGTTAGCTTCTTTGAGTTGGTCATTCCTTGATTGGGGTATTATTTGCTTCTTGACTGTTAGTCTTGACAGGGCAAGCCACCAGAATATAAACTGAGAGCAAACCCCACTCCCTACAGCACAGATGATGATACCTAGTTTGGTAATGACAGGTCTGCAAGAAAACAATCCAGCTCAAAGAGCGCCAAGGACTCCACAATATTTGGATTATACTGTGGCTGAGTAGAGCTTAGTTTCAGTTGCAGTGTGATCATGTTCCTGCTTTTGCTTTCTCTGCAACTGAAAAAAGATTTCCCAAGTTGTCTCTAGTTATGTTTAAGAAAAGGCGTGGTTGACTCTCTGCCACAATTGTTTGCCATTTTCTTTTTCTTCTAAGATCTGGTGTCTCCCTTGCCTATCTGTGCAATTAAGCCACCTAGTATGGGGAACAGAAGTAGGAAAGGCTCTTCTGGAAGATCCCAGGGCTTCAGGGAATCTACGTGGCATCTTCTTTCTGTTTCCAGATTGTGGGCAATCTTCTGTACTACCGCTACATGAATCCGGCCATTGTGGCCCCGGATGCCTTTGACATCATTGATCTCTCAGCTGGCGGACAGTTGACCACAGACCAACGGCGGAACTTGGGCTCCATTGCAAAAATGTTGCAACATGCAGCCTCCAATAAGATGTTCATGGGAGACAACGCACACCTCGCCCTCATCAATGAATTCCTGTCTCAGTCCTATCAGAAATTCAGGTAGGGAATTCTAAGCAATGGGTGAGTTGTATGGAGAAGCGGATGATGCTCAGGGATGCCCTAAGACTTGGAGCAGGAGAATCCCCATTCTTTATCCTTTCCCCCAAGCTGTCTGTTCTCAGACACTACAAACACCCCAAGCTGTTCTTGGTATGTGAAATGCAACTTTGATTATCAGCAGGACCAAAAGAAAATCCTGTGCTGTTTGGGAGATGCAGGTTATTAAATATTTTACAGTGTTTAATTTAAAAGAGAATAATGCACATGAACATTGCTCCATTTTTTCACTGTTTCCCAGAGTTTTGTAGATATTTTGTACAATTGGGGAATGTTCAATTTGACAGAACACAGAACATTTTCTTCCACCTTTATCAAATCTATGTCCCTTGTTTCACGAAATGTCAACCTCTGTAGTGTAGTAATATTAAACTGGTAACTTGGTTGCCTAGGAAGAAGATTTCAATAAGATTTTGAAATCAGTAATGCATGCATGCACACACAATTGTTGTTTTACAATTTCTAAATGCCCATTTCTTAGTCAAAGACACAAGAGCTTGATACCATTGGAAAAACTCAAGAGATCCAGCCAAGATCAGGTTTTGTCTGTGAAATCTAGAAACACTGTCAACATCAGTCATGGCAGTCACTGAAGGAAGTGTGTAGAAATTGAGGCACCTGGTGAGAGCATGATGGGAGTTCAGTCTTGTGTGAGGTTCTGGTTTTTGTTGTTGATACATTTAAGGTAACCTGATTGTTGTTAGCTGCCCGGATTTATAAGTTGGCTGTCACTTAAATTAAGTGCAAGTCACTTAAATTAATAAATGTACACACACCCCACATTCTATATGCATTTTAGTGTGTAGCAGCACAGCCAGTCTCCTCTGGGTAAGACTAAATGTGCTACCCTGCAAACTGCATTTAGGATTTGTTCTTGCAAAATAAATCTTGGGATCCTGGCCCCTGAGTCTGCTTGCCAACTGAGAGGGCATTTTTAGAGCCAAATTTGATTCCGACTTGAAGCGGATTGTGGCTGGAATGACAACTTGTGTCTGCTTTCCCAAAAACCAGACTGCAAAAGCTGAGTGAAGAGGGAATATATATTGATGCTGTCTCCGTGGATTAATTTAGGACTGTGGAACCAGAGGCCACATTTGGAATCTCATGGCACAATAGTTCAGAGGCCACCCAATAATTCAGAAATCATAAAAAGAAATGCCCCATAAGTTCAACCGTTCTTTGAAGATAAACCATTTTCAAAACAAATTGAACTCATGAAATCTGAAATCTGAGCATAAATGATCACTGGCAGTTACAACTCTTGGTTGTTGTGAATGAGTTTTAGGTAATTTACAAGCATTTACAAAATTAAACCTACCTTGGCGCCTGCTTCAGTGCATCTGAGGTCCCTGGTGTTAGTGGGCAAACAATAAGCTCCATTCTGAGCAGGCCAGCAGAGAGCAACTTGTTCTGACAGCAAATCTTGGAAGACAGAGATGAAAAAGCATCTCAGCTTCTCTGGACAGGTAGCTTTTCTGTATTTAAAGTGGAAGCTCAGCCAGAGTTCTCCATGGCAAAAAAGAAAAAAAAAGTCATGTTGTCATTAAAGGAAGTGTCCATTAAAAATTAGCTAAATAGCTCTAAATCTAAAAAGAATTACAAGAAAATAAGAATAAGAAAAAAATATTTATCTAATTTATTTATCAATTTAGCAAAGCTGTCCAACTTTGGGTGATGCTTGTTTAATTAGCACAGCAGCAAAGCAACATTGTGTCTTCAGTCCCTGACCCAGGGCCAAGAAAAGAAATATCTGGCTAGATTCTCCTTGTAGATGAAAAAACCCCATGTGCACTGAGAAGCCATGATTCCAGTGGCAGCTCTTGGGCACAAAGATAATAGAATTAGAATTAGAATCTCTTCTAATCTCCTTCAAATAGACACGCCAGAAGCACTGTATACGATACCAGATGTTGCCACTCTCTTACCACAAGAGATAAAATCCATCTTGCAGAGGCTTCTCTTGATCCATAATAATACAGTGCAGGGATGAGATTGAACTGACTATGTTTTCCTTTAAAGGCGTTTTTTCCAGGCTGCTTGTGAGGTCCCAGAACTGCAAGAGAAGTTTAATGTTGATGAATATTCTGACTTGGTGACACTCACAAAACCAGTGATTTATATTTCCATTGGAGAAATCATCAATACACACACGGTGAGTCTTGCATATTGATTTTAGTGCTGTGTGCCAATAACATTCAAGCCTTTCAGCTCTGCCAACAGCTGGGTTGCATGCTCTGTGCAAGAATGTCCTTTTCCCCAAAAGGTTTGAAAACCATATAAAAGAGCTTTCTCTCTTCTACCCAAATCAGCTGCTCCTGGATCATCAGGATGCAATTGCCCCAGAGCACAATGATCCTATACACGAACTTCTGGATGACCTGGGTGAAGTTTCTACTATTGAATCCCTGATTGGTGAGTTTTTCCAATTTTCCAATTTGGCCTGGGCGACTGAGAGTGGCTTATTTACTTATCCCCAACCATTTCTGCCCTCCTAACATAGGCCAGCAGAGTGGGTGCACATCAGGCCCCCTCCATTCAGCACTGCCATCTTGTGGGTTCTCAGAAGCATGCTTTCTCTGTTGCTCTCCCACCTTCTGGAACAGCAGTTCCCCACCCCCCCTCCAAATAAGGGACAGGGCCCATTTTCCTGGGGTTCTAGAAAGCTTTGAAAACCTGTTTTTGTTCCCAGGCCTGGGTTGATGTTTATTATTTCTTTAATTACCTTTTTGTTTTTTCTCCCCATTAAATTATTTTTGTCTTAGCTGTCCGAGTGATTCAATGTTTTAGCTGCTTTTATGTTTTCCCTAGTTTTGTACACTACCTAGAGACCACTGGAGTTGGGCAGACAATTCATTTAAATAAATAATAACCTGCCACACAACACTCCAGGTGTAACAATTGTCAGTATGAAAGACAAAAGTTTGGATAGTGAATGTGGCAGTGCCTTGAGACAACACAATAGAAGAGAAAGGACTGGAGAAAATAGCAAAATATAAAGATCTGCAAATAGAAGTACGACTATAGCGGAAGAAAACAAAGAAACTACCAATAGCAATAGGACCCTTAGATCAATGATGGGTTCCTCCCGGTTCAGCCCCGTTCTCCCAAGCCGGTAGCGGTGATGATATGACGTCACTGAACTGGTTCTGCCCCCCCCCGCCCCCCCCCTGTGTTATTCTTACCTTTTATCTGGCCCCACCCCCAATCTATCGCTGCCTCCTAAGTCCCAGCTGATGGCTAGAGGGAAAAAAACTGTTTAAACTCTTGCCATGGGGCTTCAAAGGGCAGCTCTACAGCTGATCAGTGTTAAAAAAAAACAAATGAGTAGACCAATGCCTGCAAAAATACATGAGTAGATCAGTGCCTGCAAAAATAAATGGGTAGATGGGTACAGCTCTGCAAGCAGTTAAAAGCCTGGTAGACCAGTACCTCTGCTAAATCCTAAATAATTGTCACATGACCATCAAGCCACGCCCACAAAATAAGCCACGCCCACAGAAACAGTAGTAAAAAATTTTAGAACCCACCCCTGCCTTAGATGCAATCCCAAACCATCTGGAGCACCACTTGAACACCAGCATTGACAAAATCACCAATCAGTCAATTGCAAAAGGCAGCTTTGCTTGGAACAGCTTCAGTGGTGGGTTACTACCATTTCACCCTGGATCCGGCAAACCAGTAGCGGAGGCAGTGGGAGGCTCCGCCCACCTGCCCAGATGCTTCTGCGCATGCACTCACACACACATGCCCATGAGCGAATGGTAGCGATGGGTTTTGAAACCCGCCCCTGAACAGCTCGCATTAAATACCTTTAACACCAACATCTGTCTATGCCAGGTCCTTGGGACGGACCTGATGGGTGGATAAAAATGCCAGATCCAATCTAGATATCTGGCTGACTGTCCAACAAAACATAAAAATGACTCACTAGAACATCCATAGAAATTATCATGTGGCAGGAGTGAAAAATTGGTGGGAATATAGAATTGAAAAAGTAGTTGAAAATCTTGCACAGCAGTTTGAAAATCTGCACACTGGTTGGCAAGATTTCCATCTGTCTGTTACAAAATGTCACACTGCTTGGATCCATCCATGTGCTATGCCAATACATCATGACATCCTAAGTTCTTTGGAGGAACTCTGTGCCTATGGAGGGCAACACCAGCTAAAGAATAGGCAGTTGTGATTTTTCATTGTTGAGTATTTAATAATCATGATAATGTAAACTTCCATAATTATTAAGCTTGTTGAAAATAGCAGCCAAAAACAAGTTAAAACAATAATGCTGACATAATTTCAACACAGTGGTTTACCACAAATCAATAAGAAGAATTTTAAAAACACATCTATGTCTGAAGGATAATAAAAAGTAAAACATAACAAAGGAGGGAAAAAACTGCATCGAAAGCCGTGTAAAGTTCCTCAATACCTCTCTACAATTAAATTCATATTTCTTTTAAGTGGGATTCTGATATATGTTTCTTTAGTGAGATTTATTGAGGCGCAGTAGAGAGAGTTACATGAATTCTGTCAACTAAACTATGTTCTTAAAGTACATTATAACAGATTTTTTTTTATTGAGCTCTGGTGGCTCAGTAGTTAAAGTGCAGTATTGCAGGCAAACTCTCTACAGTTCAATCCTGAGGGGGGTCCAGCTTGACTCAGCCTTCCATCCTTCCCAGGTCAGTAAAACAAGGACCCAGATTGTTGGGTACAATATGCTCGCATTGTAAACCGCCCACAGAGTAAAGCACTGTGGAGCAGTATATATAGTGTATTCCGAAAGTATGTAGATCCCTTTCACTTTTTGTCAATTTTGGCTGCAGCCTGATTCTACAGTTGTTGAAATTCATTTTTTTCTCATTAATCTACACTCAGTACCTGTTCTGCCCAGCTGCAGACCCCAAAGAATGCAGCACACACAAAATCTGTACAAACCTAAATTAAATCAGTCTTTTTCAAACAAAGGCTGTTAATTAACTTTCTTAACAGCCTACAAGAATCCAAAGAATAAATAATCATAATCTTACTATGGTTGGCAAAAAGCCCAGAAGCAATTTGCAGGAAACTGATAAGAGAACTAAGATCCAGACATGAAGGAGAGTGAACGAAGTTGCTCCCTGCAAATTGCCTCAGTCGTTGTCCTTCCTTAAACAAGCTAAGGGAATGGCCAATTAGCCCCAAGCCTTACTCTCGAGGAGACCTCCTCCTGAGGAGCCACTCCTGCCTTTTGGCAGCTCTGCGCGCCTGTGCGTCGAGAAGAGGCTCCTCCTCTTCTTCCTCTTCACTTATAGGAGCTTCTGGAGGTTCTGAAGGCCCTGGCTGAATCCCTGCCTCTGGCACCACATCTTCTCCAGCCTCCTCATTGTCTGTCTCGAGTGCCAGCTGCACAGGCTGCTGGTGTAGCACCACATCAGCCTCCTCACTGTTGGAATCAGCTACTAGCTGCACAGGCCGCTGACGGGCCACAACAGTACCCCACAACGACAAAGGGAAAACAGAATTTTAGAAATGTCTGTAAATTTATTAAAAAGAAAAAACTGAAATATCATATTGGC
Source organism: Masticophis lateralis (assembly GCA_030761175.1). Taxonomy (NCBI): domain Eukaryota; kingdom Metazoa; phylum Chordata; class Lepidosauria; order Squamata; family Colubridae; genus Masticophis; species Masticophis lateralis. The sequence goes on along the minus strand of JAUDYJ010000012.1, from coordinate 24,180,499 downwards.
ATAAGTATTCAGACCCTTCACTCAGTTACTTTGTTGAAGCACCTTTGGCAGCAATTACAGCCTCGAGTCTTTTTGGATATGAAGCAACAAGTTTTGCGCTCCTGGATTGGGGGATTTTTTGCTTTTCTCCTTTGCAAATCGTCTCAAGCTCAGTCAGATTGGATAGCGGCCATTGTGGACGCTATCCTCCAGACATGTTCAGTAGGGTTCAAGTCAGGGCCCTGGCTGAGTCACTCTAGGACATTCACAGAGTTGTTCCTAAGCCACTCTTATGTTGCCTTGGCTATGTGCTTAGTGTCATTGTCATGTTGGAAAGTTGTCATGTTCATCCCAGTCTGAGGTGCGGAGCACTGTGGAACAGGTTTTTATTTATTTATTTATTTTTGTTGAGGATATCCCGGTACCTTGCTCCATTCAGCTTTCCCCCAAATCTCCCAGTGTCTGCTGCTGAAAAACACCCCCGCAGCATGATGCTGCCACCACTATGCTGCACTGTTGGGATGATATTGGGCAGGTGATGAGTGGTGCCTGGTTTCCTCCAGACATAATGCTTAGAATTGAGTTCAAACTGTTCAGTCTTGGTTTCATCAGACCAGAGAATCTTGCTGCTCACAGTCTGAGAGTCCTTCAGGTGCTTTTTTGCAAAGCGGGCTTTCATGTGTTTTGCACTGAGAAGAGGCTTCCATCTAGCCACTCTGCCATAAAGCTCAGATTGGTGGAGGGCTGCAGTGATGGTTGTCTTTCTGGAACTCTGTCCCATCTCCACACAGGATCTCTGGAACTCAGTCAGAGTGGCAATCTTACTAAGGCCCTTCTCCCCGATTCCTCAGTTTGACCTGGCAACCAGCACTTGGAAGAGTCCTGGTTGTGTCAAAGTCTTCCATTTGGGAATTATGGAGGCCACTGTATTCTTCAGAACCTTCAGTGTGGCAGAAATTTTATTGTAGCCTTCCCCAGATTTGTGCCTTGCAATAATCCTATCTCTGAGCTCTGCAGGCAGTTCTTTGACCTCATGGCTTTTGCTCTGCTACATATGCATTGTCAGCTGTGAGGCTTTTCAAATCACATCTAATTTAACTTATCATAGGTCGACTCCAGTTAAGGTGTAGAAACATGTCAGCAACGATCAAGAGGCACTTGAATTAAATTTCAAGTAGTGTTGAAGAGTCTAAATACTTATGCCAATGTGATATTTCACTTATTTCTTTTTAATACATTTACAGATATTTCTAAAATTCTGTTTTCAGTTTGTCATTATGGAATACTGAGTGTAGATTAATGAGGAAAAAATGAATTTCAGCCTGTAGAATCAGGCTGTAGCATAACAAAACTGACAAACATGAAGGGGATCTGAATACTTTCTGAATGCACTATAAGTGCTATTGCTATTTTTTTTAAATGTTTTTATTGAAAATTTTTACTTGAATAAAAGGAAAAGAAGAAATATATAAAAGAAAAATGGCAGGAAACCATAAAGTTGAAAAATGAAAAAGAGAAAGATAATTAAAGAAATTATTTCCAACCTTTACAGCAATTATAATAAAAAATATTATCCCTCCTCAAATATAACAATCCTTTTGTTCCCTTATTTAACATACAAAATGATTGTTTTAGTTCTTTCTGTTTTCTGCAAAAAGGCCATATAAGATTCAGACTTCTGCAAAAATAGTTATTTTATCTTCCTTTATGGGTATTTCAGTATATTTCTATTTTATATACATATAATAGCATTGCTGGCCAACAAAATATTATCAAGGTCTATTAATTTATTCATCCTAAACAAATACATTCATCTGGAGTGGTTCAACAATCCTCTCTTCCTTCCTATAACTTTCATCCCTTTTTCTTTCATAACTTTCATAACCATTTTTCTTTATTTCAAATTCGTAATGCATACAGGGAGAGTAAAAAATAAAACAGGCTTCTTCTTCCTCATAACACATTAGTCTCTTCTAGCACTATGGTTTTTCCAGCACCCCTGTGGTCACGTGGGTGATTTCCAGTGCTTCTTGCCAGTTTCCCCCAAGTAAAGTCAATGGGAAAGCTGGAAGGAGTCACCATTTGGACAAAAACAAAAATCAGCCTAAAATGTAATATTTATTCTGGTCACTTTAGACTGCACTAACTTTCTCTCAGTGGATCCTAGAGTTGCGTAGTTCTTTTTAAAGCTTTATAACTGATTCGTTCCTTTTTGCTTTAAGCTTTTCTGGATTGAAGGTACACTCATCCAGGGGGTTTTAGATGCTCCACTGTTCTGAAGGTCTCTTTACGCTTTAAATTTGCTCCATTTAAACATGCTTTAGAAAGTGAATCGGGCAGATCAGAATATCTGAGCATGGTTTCTTCTTCCATTATGGTCTACTCACAGGCTGCCCATGGGGACGGGAGGTGGTTGTGGCCGATCCCTGGCCAAGAAAACAGTCCTCTTATTTTTTCACTTCAGATATTGAATGAATTCTGGACAGTAATAAATGAAAATAAAAGTCTAAATGGTGTTTGCTCTCTCTCTCTCTCTCTCTCTCTCTCTCTCTCTCTCTCGCTCTCGCTCTCGCTCTCGCTCTCTCTCTCTCTCTCTCGCTGGATGTTAGGCCCTAGGTGGCTTTTCCTTTAGAAAACTGTTGAAATTTTTTATTTAGATTTTGATATCAGGCCTGGTAGATTATTTGATGATTAGATTAGATTTAGATTTATTGGATTTATATACCGCCCTACTCCCGAAGGACTTAGGGCGGTGTACAGCCAACAATAAAAATACATACGTACAAAATTTAAAAACCAACTAAAAACAGATTAAATGAATTTGGCCCGGACATAATTAAAACACCCCAATATAATTTAAAATTTTTTTAAATTTGACACTAAAAACGGGGAGTGGTTAGGCCAGGCCCGCCTGGCAAAATAGAAAAGTCTTAAGAGCGCGGCGGAAGGTGGGCAGATCCGGGATCCTCCGTATCTCTGGGGGGAGCTCATTCCAGATAGTAGGTGCCCCCACAGAGAAAGCTCTCCCCCTGGGGGCTGCCAGCCGACATTGTTTGGCTGACGGCACCCGGAGGAGCCCCTCTCTATGAGAGCGTACTGGCCGGTGGGAGGCTATTGGTGGTAGTAGGCGGTCCTGCAAGTACCCAGGTGCTTGCAGGACCGCCTACTAGATGCTTTTGAAAACCTTTTTTGTTCTTATAACTGCATAGATACAATGTTTCTAATGTACTATAATGGATTTTAAACAGTATCTATTTCTTCATTGGACTGTTAACAAAACTTCCTAAACATAGGAGGGCCTTTGCTGTTTGCTTTATAGCTGTCTTAAAGATGCCTTCTATATTCTGTTGTTTTACCAGTAGAGGATTGTAAAGAAAGGAGACCTGCTCTTTCTCTTGCAGGAGAAGGATGTGGCAGCGTGAATGATCCCAGTAAAGAGATGCTTGCCAAAACCGAGGTTTCTCTCACTTTGACAAACAAGTTTGATGTTCCCGGCGATGAGAATGCCGAGATGGATGCAAAGACGATCCTGCTGAAGTAAGTGAAGGCAAGGAATGGGAGCCGCCCTGGAGCAGGCCTGCCGAATCTGTAATGTGGGCCTGCTCCCTTTCAGCGCTGGCTGCCTTCCCTGCACAGAGGCAGAGAAACCAGCTGTCCTGCCTTTAGGCACAGAGCCAACCGGCTGACTTGGGCCAATCCATCTGTCTCTGGCCTAGGAAATGAAAGACAAGGGCCAAAATCTTGACACAGAAACTGTAGAGGCAAGGCTGGGCAATCAGCAAGGATCAACACTCACTCGAAGGCAAGGGTGGGGTGGAGGTGGGGACCAGAAGAAAAGAAAACAAAAGCTCCACATCAGTAATAACTCTCAACTATGTATTTTAACTAGGGTTTTGCATGGCGAAAAACACAATAGACATAATTAAAAATTCAAACAAAGTCCAAACAAATAGAGCTCAAATTAAACTTAGAAGAGGCACCAGGACCAGCTAGGGGCTGAATGCCTGCAGGAATACCTACGGTTTTAACTGCTCTCCAAAATACAAGGAGGGCATCCTTGCTTGGGGGGATAAGATATTTCACCGAGTTGGAAAGAGATGTTCTCTTGCTGGAAGCCCCATGAGCATCACATTATGGGGGAACCTTTATAGATGTTGCTACCAACTAAGGCAGATTCTATCTTGGCAGGCATTGCCTGATATAATTGGGAAAGGGCAACGAAGGGCTTTAAAAATAATGGTTTGCGCTTTGAATTAGACCCCCAGATCAGCCAGCAGCTAGTGAAATAACTTCAGCATAGATGTAATTCTACTCTGGGGGAAGGTCGCCCTCTCCCCCGGGAGCCTGGCCACCACATGTTGAATCAGCTTCCCGTATAATGCATTATTGTGTGGTGATGAGGGTATAAGTCGCCATTGTTGGGCATCCTGGTTGTGATAGTTGTCCTTTGCTGTGCAATATTTCCCTTATTTGGTATCCGAACAACTCCAATTTTCTAATAATATATACTTTCTTTTCAATTTCGTTCCCATTTTACCCAATCATTTCATAATTGTACATTTATATTTATAATCTTCTTTCTTCCCCCCCCCCCCCCATCCCTCTTTTCTATTTACTCTGGTGTCATTTGAGTTTCTATTTCTTTTTTATCTTATCCCTCATTTAACTTTTATTCATATTTCTTTTCTATCCATACATAGAATCTTTCCTATGTCTTGAAATACATAGATTCCTCTTTATCTTTTATTCTTAGCGTTAATCTGTTCATTTCTGTACAGTCTAAAATCTTTTTTATTACTTCACCTTCTGACGGAATTTTCTCTGTCTTCCAGTTTTGTGCAAATACAATTCTTGCTGCTATTATTATATGTATAATTCAGGGTACTTCTTTGCTATATCTTTCTATACCCAATAGAAAAGTCTCTGGTTTTAATTCTATAGGTTTATGTAACATTTCCTCTAACCATATCTGTATTCTAGACCAATAGTTTTTTGCTTCCGTACATGCCCACCAGATATGATAATATGATCACGGCAAATGCAAACATTTTCAGCATTTAGCTGATTTATCTATAAACATTTTTGCTAGTCTTTCGCCCATATTATCATTGTCTCTTTTACTTCTTCATCTCCTAATCTGATCTGCAGTAGATAATTATACAACCTTTTAATCATTTTTTCATCATTTCCAGTCATTATCTGATCCAACTCTGATTCTCCCAAATTAAAACCATATTGTTTCAGATCTTTATGATATCTTGATTGTATCTGCACTCATGCATACCAATCAAACTCAATTTCTTGTTTTTCTAATATTGTTTCTGTTTTAGTTCTCCCTTCACTGTTAAAATGTCCTTATATCTTGTCCATGTTTATCATATTTGGATATGTCAAAGCTTCTATTGTTGAAACCCATATTGGTATTTCCATATACATTGGGGCAGAAAAGTATTTAGTTAGCCACAAATTGTGCAAATTCTCCCACTTAAAAAGATGAGAGAGGCCTGTAATTGACATCATAGGTAGACCTCAACTATGAGAGACAAAATGAGAAAACAAATCCAGACAATCACAGTGTCTGATTTGGAAAGAATTTATTTCCAAATTATGGTGGAAAATAAGTATTTGGTCAATATCAAAAGTTCATCTCAATACTTTGTTATATATCCTTTGTTGGCAATGACAGAGGTCAAACGTTTTCTGTAAGTCTTCCCAAGGTTGGCACACACAGATCTCCTCTAGAGCAGTGATGTTTTGGGGTCGTCGCTGGGCAACACGGACTTTCAACTCTCTCCAAAGGTTTTCTATGGGGTTGAGATCTAGAGACTGGCTAGGCCACTCCAGGAACTTGAAATGCTTCTTACAAAGCCACTCCTTCATTGCCCAGGCGGTGTGTTTGGGATCATTGTCATTCCGAAAGACTCAGCCAGGTTTCATCTTCAATGCCCTTGCTAATGGAACGAGGTTTGCACTCAAAATCTCATGATACATGGCCCCATTCATTCTTTCCTGTACACGGATCAGTCATCCTGGTCCCTTTGCAGAGAAACAGCCTCAAAGCATGATGTTGCCACCCCCATGCTTCACAATAGGTATGGTGTTCTTTGGATGCAACTCAGCATTCTCTCTCCTCCAAACACGATGAGTTGTGTTTCTACCAAACAGTTCTACTTTGGTTTCATTTGACCATATGACATTCTCCCAATCCTCTTCTGGATCATCCAAATGCTCTCTAGCAACTTCAGACGGGCCCAGACATATACTGGCTTAAGCAGGGGGACACGTCTGGCACTGCAGGATCTGAGTCCCTGGCGGTGTAGTGTGTTACTGATGGAAGTCTTTGTTACGTTGGTCCCAGCTCTCTGCAGGTCTCCCCGTGTGGTTCTGGGATTTTTGCTCACCAGTCTTGTGATCATTTTGACCCCACGGGGTGAGATTTTGCATGGAGCCCCAGATCGAGGGAGAGTATCAGTGGTCTAGTATGTCTTCCATTTTCTAATTATTGCTCTCACAGTTGATTTCTTCACACCAAGCTGTTCGCCTATTGCAGATTCAGTCTTCCCAGCCTGGTGCAGGTCTACAATTTTGTTTCTGATGTCCTTCGACAACTCTTTGGTCTTCACCATAGTGGAGTTTGGAGTGTGACTGTTTGAGGTTGTGGACAGGTGTCTTTTATACTGATAACAAGTTCAAACAGGTGCCATTAATACAGGTAATAAGTGGAGGACAGAGGAGCCTCTTAAAGAAGAAGTTACAGGTCTGTGAGAGCCAGAAATCTTGCTTGTTTGTAGGTGACCAAATACTTATTTTCCACCATAATTTGCAAATAAATTCTTTCCAAATCAGACAATGTGATTGTCTGGATTTGTTTTCTCATTTTGTCTCTCATAGATGAGGTCTACCCATGATGTCAATTACAGGCCTCTCATCTTTTTAAGTGAGAGAACTTGCACGATTGGTGGCTGACTAAATACTTTTTTGCCCCTCTGTATGTCTATTTGAATAAAATGTGTACTGTTTTTCGTGGTTGTGATAGTTGTAATAGTCTCTGGGAATGTCCCTGGGAGAGAGGAGGAAGAGCCACAGGCTAGGCAACCATTGGGAAAAATGTATCTCACCACACAGAAGGAAAAGGGGCCTGGGAAGCATATCAGGAGGGACCTTCCCTAGTTTTCTGGAAAGTAAAAATAAAGGAGGGAAGAAATGCTTTCAGACTTGCAAAATTCTGTTACTTACAATTAAGGTAGTGTTAGTAATGCTTTGTGTTTTTTGTCTGGACTACCTCGAAGGGCTGACTTAGTTGAATGCTTGGTGTAGCAGTGGAAGCTAAGGTATGACTTCCAGTTACTGCTTCAGCAGGGAGTCCAGTCCAGAAAGAGCCCCAGATCATGCACCAACTACCTTCAATGAATTGCCTGATATTTACTGGAAACAAGCAGCTCATTCTTGCCAGAATTTAATTGGAGCATGTGTAATCCTGTGCAGATCTTGGGTTCTCCAGGTACCAGTTGCCATTGCCATCTCAGCTTGGGTGTCCTTGGCTTATGGCTGACAGTCCACCCAAACCAGTAGACAACCTGTCCCAGTAGCTGGTTAGATTAGAACATTAAATAACATCTATGTAGAGGAGACTGTTGAGCCTTGGGGGAACTGCATAATTAAGCTATCGTGCCCTACTGCAAAGAAGCATTAATAGATCCTAGATCCAACTGCATAAACCTTGGCTGGCCATGCAGTGGAGTCTGAAGGGGCATGTCAGACTTGCAGAGGATTTTGTCCATTTCCTCAGACACTACAGGCTCAAAAGAGTCCTACTTAATTTCACAAAATATTACCCCATTCAGTCCTGTAGACCAGTGTCCTCAACCTTTCTGGCTCCATGGACTGGCAGCAGCAGAAGCAGTGGGGGGTGGGTATAGTTTCGCATGCGCAACCTAACTCCCACACATGCAAAAATGAAGCTTCATGTGCCTCCTGTCACTTGTGCAGCCCAGTTCCCAACGGGCCTTGGACCGTACCAGTCTGCAGCCTTGGGGTTGGGGACCCCTGCTTAGACTGTTCAATTGGCATCAAAGTTACCTTATCCACTAAGCAACTCCCAAGTCCATCTGGCTTGCCTATTGGAGCTGTCGTTTGCCTGAGTTTCCCAGAAGGGTTCAAGTTACACAACATAAGTAGGTCTGCCAGTTGAAAATCCATAGATGCAATAATTATGTACAGGATTGTTCCTTAGTCACTCTTAATGTGCAGTGTAGGCTTCAGCATGAGCTGTTAGAAGTGCTTGATATGAATAATTTTGGGTTTAAAGCCAGCTGTCTTTCAGTCTCTTTATTTCCCTCAGTCCAAGGACAACCAAGCAAAGAAGGGCCACACTGTGGCAGTGGCATCCCCACAGCAGTTCCATGGGTGAGCCCATTTTTGCCAGAAGGTTGAGGAAAACCTCGAACAACTCCTGGACATGATCCCTGATCCATTAGGTGCCTAAGCAGGCCAAATTCTGTGTGTGTTGTGGCCTGCCAGCAGAGCTGGCAGCAGAGTTGAACAGTAAGGAGGATGGGAAAAATTTGGGCCAGTCCTGGAGGCTGGGGAAAGCTCGGACGAGGGCTCTGCATCGGAAGCAGAGAGGGGGCCAAGGCCATCTGATAGTTATGTGCTGCCTCTGGAATCTCCAGAGTCTGACATCAGCGAGGCAGAAGAACAGCAGGAGCCTGTTCCCAGTGTGCGCATGTGCAGAGCTGCCAGAAACAAGAACAATTAAGAAAACAGGATCAATTTGGGAATAAGGTCTGGAGATGATTGGCCCCTCCCATAAGACATAAAAGGAGCGAACGGGATGTGAGCTTTTGCTGGAAGCAATTAGTTAATCTGGTTAGTTCAAGCTTTGAAAAGTTCTGTTTGACCCTGCCAAGTTTGGCCTTGCCCTGTGTTTGGCAATTAGTTCTCTGGCAGCATTCCAAGGGAGATAAGGTGGGTGTTTATAAACATTCCCCTGAAAGACTGTTTGTGAAGCCTTGCGGACTATGAATGACAATAATTTACAGCTGTGTAAATAAAAGAGGTTTTGCCAGGACTAATATTGTGCTTTATACTTTCTAGGGAAGCCTAGGTCAGAACAGTGTGTGCTTCTGTTGCAGAAGTTCAGAGTAGCCATGGTCCACTCTTGACATCTTCCTGATAGGATGGACATAGACACAAATAATATATCATGCTTTTAATTATTTTTATTTCCTAGCACCAAACGTTTAATTGTGGATGTAATCCGTTTCCAGCCAGGAGAAACATTAACAGAGATCCTTGAAATTCCAGCTACTGCTGAGCAGGTATGAATGATACTTTACTCTACATGGCTTTATAGCTACATGTCATAAGGTAAGGGAATTGTGCCAATTCTGAAGTGGTGGCTCATGGCGGGCCAAGGGCACAAGAAGAAATTGTTTAGATCTGCATTTTTACTTATTCAGATTGTGATTTGTGAATGACGTGTTGACCCTTTTCTAGGAAGTTGAACACCAAAGGGCCATGCAGAGGCGGGCTATTCGGGATGCTAAAACCCCTGACAAAATGAAGAAGTCAAAAGCAGTCAAGGAGGACAATAACTTGAATCTTCAAGAGAAGAAGGACAAAATTCAATCAGGGCTGAAGAAGCTGACCGAACTGGGCATGGCAAACCCAAAGAATAGATACCAGGATTTGATCAATGATATTGCAAAGGTAGTTTTTGTGGGAAGCTGGAGAAATGCCAGAACAACCTCATTCACTGATGGTTGCTTTTAAAAAGGCTTCTGGGGAAAGGGGGGAAATGTCTGTTCTGTGGCCCAGAAGGGCTGTGTGTACTCATCTCAAAGGAATCTGGTCTACCAAGTTCAGATAACGGCCAGGTTTTTTAGTGGCATCTCAATAACAGATCTTTGAGTCAAAGCCTGTTTTTCATATATTCCTCTTCTGGTTTAGGATATCCGGAATCAACGTCGCTATCGCCAGAGGAGAAAAGCGGAATTGGTGAAGCTTCAACAGACCTACAGTGCCCTTAATTCCAAGGCTACTTTCTATGAGGAGCAAGTGGATTACTATAAAAGCTACATCAAAACGTGTTTGGATAATTTGGCCAGCAAGGGCAAGTGAGTGCCATCTCCCAAGATTTTGTAATTTAACTTTTGTCACAGAAGTTATTGAAAAGGGCCTGAGAGTAGTTGTGATTGAAAATATTTACATAATGTATATTATTATGGGGAGGAGAAACAGAATCCTTTTTTTTATCAGGAATGACAATAACTTTTGGGCCTGGTGTCAGTGTTCCGACTGATGAACCCAACCAAAAGCAAGCACGACTGAAACGATCCAATCTCTTAATGCAAAACTTTAATGAGTACATCATATTGGCAAAGATAAGGGCAAAACCAGATCTGACTTTTTTCCACAAAATCCCACATAGTTAAAGTTCAAGTTTTCCCTCCCCACAATTAGGCAGGTCACATTGTCCAATGGAGACTTCTAGTGTTGTGAGAAAGTCTTGTTCAGCTCTGGTAACTACCTGCCAAAACATCTTTTGTTTCCCTGGCTGGCATCCTGATGTCTGGAGCTATGTTCTATCTCCCCCATCCCTCCCACATAGTTTGTGGCAATCTGAGAAGCAAAAATAGTTGCAACAGCAAAAACACCATTTGAAGCTTGACAGGTCCATTTCAGCTCAGAGTAAGTCAGTAAATGTGTCACAGATACTGCTTCACTTCCCTCAACCGGATTCTGATGTTTTTTATTTTAGGGTCTCAAAAAAGCCACGGGAGATGAAAGGAAAAAAGAGCAAGAAGATTTTTCTGAAATACACAGCAGCCCGACTCCATGAAAAGGGAGTTTTGCTAGAAATTGAAGACCTGCAAGCCAGCCAGTGAGTATTTCTATACCAAAAAAGCCACATGGGAATAATTAAATCTGACACATGGCATCGCATTTGCAATTGGAGAAGGTAGAGCCATTTATCAAATTTTTCTGCTTTTATCATTCTCCACCATCACAAGGATGATTCTAATATGTGGAAAAGACATACACATCGTTGCATATTTGGGGCAGCTTACTGACTGCTCAGGTTGGACTTTTGAGCTTATAGAAAAGAATCTCGCTGTATCCTTTAGCCATTAATTTGCATTTCATACCCAGATTGAGCTTGTCGTAAATAAAAATACTTCCTCTTGTCCCTGCAAGCAGTAGCAGTTGTTATCTCATATCTGGCTCCCAACAGAATTTTGTGAAGAAATTCTTTGTTTTGGACTATTATCTACTTCAAATGATACATACTGGAATGATGATAACTGGAACCAAGATTACATAGTAGGATATGGTGGAAATGTGCAGTGTAGTTAGCTTCAATACTATCATTCTTACACTGTGGAAGAAGCCATGAATTATTGATATTGAGCATTCATTCATTCATTCATTGTGCTGCAGCTGCCAAAAAAGCCAACACAGTTCTAGACTGCATTAACAGAGGGTTGGAATCAAGATCACGTGAGGTGTTAATACCACTTTATAATGCCTTGGTAAGGCCATTTGGAATACTGCATCCAGTTCTGGTCACCATAATATAAAAAAGATGTTGAGTCTCTAGAACAGGCATCCTCAAACTATGGCCCACGGGACGGATCCAGCCCACCAAAGCCATTAATCCAGCCCGCGCTGGACCATGAGGCTGCCCCGCCCACATTGCCACACCCATCTGTCGGCCCCCACCTGTCGGCCAAGTGCAGGACTTAACGTTTGCGAGGGCCGGCAGAGTGCTTCTGTGAGCTGGCAGAGTGTTTCTGGGGGGACGGGGGAGGCGAAAAACGGGCCACACTTTTTGCCAGCCAAGGAAAGAACTCAAAGATTTGCCAGGTACTTCAGTCCACTGTCACTCCACTGGTGGGTGGAGAACCGAAGGGTCCTAACGGGAGAGGCTGCGCTTGCTGCGTAATTATACCGCATGATGCTTCATGGAGGCAGCTTTGCTCAAACTGGGGGGGGGGGGGGGGGATTTCAGCTGAAACAAATGTCTCCTGACTGTTTCTTCACGGATCAAGGGGGATCTTTGCTTGCTCGGAAGGTCAGTTTTCTCTGGCAATGTTAAGGCAGTTTGAGTTTGGGAGAGATTTTGGGTTTGGAATGAGAATCAATCAGGAATTAGGTGAACCTCACTCTGTGGATCTGCGCAATGTGGGATTCTTTGAACACCCGCCCCCTCCCCGCCACCATTTCCGCTTCTCTCCTCACACTGCTTCACAGTTCCTGTGGACCGGCTGGCAGTTTCCCAGATAGGGCTACTCTGAGGGTGACAAACCTGGAGCAAAAGTAGAAGAAAAAAGGCTGTGCCCTGCAGAGAAAATGTCAGTGTGCAGACGCCATTCTCTTCTGAGACTTCCGGTTTTTTGCGCTTCCTGATCTCCCGTGTGGGACAAGTAGAAACGGGGGCTCTCTGTCCTTTTTTTAAAGTCAGGGTCAAGTACCTATGGCACCTTTACGACCTATGGACTCCAACTCAGAATTCTCAGGGCTATGAAAGAATTAGGGCTGAAGCCAAAGGTGGGGGGTTGGGATAACAAGAAACATTCTGTCAGACTGTTCAAATGCACAATATTCCACTTGTAACAGCTGAATTTCTTTGCTCTTTTTTTTTTTTTTGGCTGTTCGATCCCGCTGCCCCCTCACATCTCTCATTATGACTATGGGAGCCATCATGGTAGCGCTACCTGTGGATGCAAATTCAAGTAGCCCTCCATTATTAAGGCGAATGTCCTTTTGCATAGTCGTCCCCCCCCAATAAAGAGTGGGATCTGTTGGCCTTTGTTCTAATGATAGGGGGAGGATGCTAGGCTGAGGCTTCAGGAGGTCCTGGAGGGTGGATTCCCAAGGAGGATGGAAGAAGTTGGGGCATGCACATCCCCCTCCCCTCCATTAGGTAAAATGTACTTTCACTCGTAAACTCATCCTTCGTTCCAGAGTTATCCAGATCAGAGATGTGGAGTTAATTAAATGGGGACAGGGGGGGCGGGTGTTCAAAGAATCCCATGTTGCACAGATCCACAGAAAGGAGTGTGGTTCACCTGATTCCGGATTGATTCTCATTCTAACCTGAAATCTTTCCCAAACTCAAATTGCCTTACCACTGCAGAGAAAATTGACCTTCCGAGCAAGCAAAGATTCCTCCTTGATCTGTGAAGAAACAGTCAGGAGACATTTGTGACAGCTGAAACCCCCCACCTCAGTTTGAGCAAAGCTGTCCGCATGAAGCATTGCATGATGTCAGCAAAGCGGCATTAGTTGCCCTGGGACATCCAGAGGTGAGCCCAGCCCCACTACCCATGGTGGCTCCTTCCGCAGATGGTCTTGGTTTGTTTGTGTTCTGTTTTTGACAAACTGGATCTCCCCCCACTTAAATCTACTGTATTTCTTTTATGGAATTTAGCTACCACACATAGGTATCAGTCCTGGCAGTGGCCGGTAAAGGAGGACGGCTGTCTCTGCCCCTGGAAAGGGAGGCAAAAAGTGTGTGGAATGGAATACGAATAGAATAGGTGGGAATGGGAATGGGAATGGGAATGGGAATAGGAATAGGAATAGGAATAGGAATAGGATGGGATGATATTTCTTCCCTCTGGAGTCCCAGGGTGGTTGGCCTTGGTGAAGTCTAAACAATTTCACTCAGCAGTACCGTAGCTCATGAGTAAAAACCTCCCTTCCAATTCCCAGGAGACACACTTAAACACCAGCACAAAATCCCATCCCAAATACCCCACTTCCCATTTCTTTGACAGCCAAGAGCAAACAAGTGTCAAATAATGTGCTAGGGATCCGGCTGACACGTTCGTTCGTTCGTTCATTCATTCATTCATTCTGTTTATATAGAAGATTTCAAAAAATGATTTCTAGCTTTTACAACGTGAAAACAGAGTAAAAACATAAAAATCAATGATGATATAAACAACTACCATGTTTCCCCAAAAATAAGACCCTGTCATATATTTTTTTGAACCCTGAAATAAGTGCTTGGCTTTATTGTCATGCGCTCAAAAGCCCAATTGGCTTATTATTGGGGGATAATGTTTTATTTTGGGGGGAACAGGGTAGATGTCTATGGAGATTCTCAATCATGCAAGTGATTTGGATGAGAAGCGAAACATTTAAAGGAAAAAAACCAAGAAAGTCCAGTTGCCTTCTGGAAAAGCATGGGTGAAAAAAAAAACCAGTAGATAGCGGTAACGGCCAGGATAATGATTTGTTCTCCAAAGGCAGTTTGGTCTTTAGCAGCTTCCAAAAGGCCGAAAATGAGTTCTCCTCTTCTAATCTGGAGAGGAGAATGTTCTGTAACACAGAGCTTTTATGCTGCTGGCATACACCATGTTAATTCACCCATGTACAGGCTGCAGCATTTCTGGGTGATGCCACGTATCGGAGGCACCGATACGTGGCATGCAAATGACAGGTGTGGCTGCCAGATCTGCAGCTCCAGACCTCCCAAAGGTGGATGCCCCCACCACCCCTGCCAGCCATGGCCTCCATCAGCCTATCTAGCAACTACAGAGCTGCTCTTTTGGGTGGAGTGTCACCATTTCAATCTCTGGAGATGTCTTCTGCATGTTGAACAGAAGCAGGGGAAGGATCATGGCTGTGCCACTCTATAACTGAGGACTTGTGAACTTGACCTCTTCCCCTGCTTGCCCCATCTTCACTGACTGCAACCAACCATGGAGAAAGGAAGAAATCCATGGCAACTTGGTGTTCCATCTTCCCAGTCCCTGCAGCCAGTGCAGAAAGAGACTGTGATCATTATCAAAGCCACTGAGAAACCAAGGAGTACCACCCTCATTCTGGCTTCAGAAAGGGATATTAACAAGCACAAATGCCATCTCAAGCTTTCATCCTTGGTATTGTGTATTTCTGTAAAGGTGTAGTAATTCTTTACATACAATGCAACTCCTCTTCCTCTTTTCCTCTATGGCTGATTCTCTTGCATGCTCTCCTTATCTGGGGAGGTTCTGAAGAACTGATCTGCTCCCTGGCTTTCCAGTCTTTGCCACAACCATCATCTCTGCTCTCCACAGTGATGTGTTTGGCCTGCCAAGCCTCCACCAGCACTTTTAATTTCTGTTTTTTGTTTATCAAAATTAAAAAATGGGGGAAATGATTTTGATTGAAAAGTGATTTAGCTGATATCTGTGGCAAGCCAATCCATTCCTTTATGTCTTTGTCTGTTGACACTTGTAAATTGTATTTTGCTGTTATCCACAGGTATGATAATATTTCTGTTAATATGAATAACACGAGGTCTCTTTGTGTATCCAACTGAATAGGTTTAAAAATGTGATATTTGAAATTGGCCCAACAGATGAAGTGGGAGACTTTGAAGTCAAAGCCAAGTTCATGGGAGTTCAGATGGAGACATTTATGTTGCATTATCAGGTATGAACTTTACTACGTTTTGGTCACTCTCCAATGAATGCTCTTCAACTAACCCTGTAAGGAAGATGTTAACTTTGCAAACGTTTATTGGCAGTGATTTAAAAAAAAAGTAAGATAAAATCTGGGTGAAGAATAGAAGGACTGGGTTGAGGTAGCCAGGCAAAAGATAATACAATGATAAAAAGTTTAAATCTTGTATTTAAAGTTATTGTTGACAAATCATAGATCTCTCCTAAGTGATGTGAATTACTGTACTTTTCGGAGTATATGATGCACTTCTCTCCCTAAAATTGGGTGAAAATTGTGGTGCGTCTTATATACTGAATGTTGCCAAAGCCCTGCCCACCCACCAGCCCCCACTGTTTTTGGCCTCCACACACCCCGTTTTTGGCCTCCACACATCGCATTTTCAGCCAGTTCCAGGCGGCGGGGAGAGGCAGCAGGGGCAGTCCCCACCACCTGGAACCGCCTGAGATCACCGCAGCCTGGAATAGCTGATTGGTGGTATTCCTGGAGGCCGATCCAACTGCCAATCAGCTGCTTGTGCTGAATCAGGCTGTGATAATATGCTGAACCTGTTTGCTTTTTGCTAGCCAGATGAATACCGATGGATGCTGGTAGGTAGAGGCAGAATATTTTTTTCTTGTTTCCCTCCCCAAAAACTAATGTGCATCTTATACTCCAGAGCATCTTATACTCCGAAAAATGCTGTAAGCAAATAGAATCCATTAACTATTCCTATATTTAACCCATCAGCCTCTTGGGTTTCGCTAAGAAAAAGTGTTCCCCTCCCATTTTGCTCGTGCTATCATGTGTTGCATTGCCAACCCAGCTAGAAAATGCTTCTTTCAGATTGTAAGGTCAGAGCTATTCATCATTGGTTACAGTGAAATATTCTCATTATGCATTTCTAATTTTGAAAAGTATTTATTCACTCCAATATAATGTATTTTAATATCCAAAGGGAAATACTTTGGGTCTTAGATGGATAAATGTTAGGATTATAAGACATTTCATTTGGGTATATGTCTTTAATATTGAAAATCAATGATACAGTTGTGGGGAATGCAGGAGGCTTGTCCACTGCTTGTCCCAGGAGGTCCTATCCTGAGGGGCGCTGAAGAGGATTGGTTTTGTGTGTGTGAAGGGGATCCCGAAACTTTGTTGCCTCTGCTGTGCGGAGACAGAAGACAGACCTCCTTCTCTTGGTGGCCTCAGGATCTTTCCTTGCCTCTGGATGGCATTTCTCTGGAAGGAAAGAGCCAGAGGAATGACAGACAGGGTGGGAGCTTTTCTCAGGAGCTGCTGGTTTGTCACTATCTTGGCCTGTATTTGATATTATTTTTGCCTCTTTTTAATCGCCTTAAATATTGATATACTAAAAGGCTGATTGATCTATTGAAAGATAGGGTTTAGTTGGATACAACAAACAAAAAAGTCAAAACAAAAATAGAAGCTAAAAATTAACAGTAAAGTCATCAAAAATCAATAGTAAACAACATAGGTGTCCTTAAACTGAGGGCTGACCAAATCTTGGAGGAATACTGCTTGGGCTTCTTAATGGATGTCTCTGCATTTCATAAAAATCTGTATCCATTAAATGAGGAGTGCAGCTCCTGCAGTGGGAGACATATATGTCCCAGGGGCATTTGATGCTTAAAGCACCAAATGCCAGGAGGCTTACCAGGAGGCTAACAAGTCACTGAGCTTCAACTCATTAAGAGCTGTTTGGGTCTGGAACAATTCCCCTAATTCCAGTCTCAATGGCAGGATAAAGATGCTTTTTTCTCGTGGTTCTTTCTATCTCCTTGGCTTGCTTCCATGTCCAGGGATATCCCATTAGATGCCGCCATCATTTTCCTGGCTTCTTTAGCGTGTTTCAGGGCTGCAGCTCCTGTCCGGATAGACTGCTCATCTCTGAAGAATTGTCTGGGTTGGTAACATGGAGTGCCTCAGGCTTCCTGCTTGGTCTCCCGGGTTGATGGCACTTTTCACAACATTGTGATTGAGCATCCATCACTTTGATGATATGACTATTGAAATGGCTCAGAAGCATCTAAATGCAATAATATACTACAATAATATTTTAGGCAAACAGCTTGGCATTTTCACAAGCTATTGAAAAATATATATTTCTTTTCTTTACCATTGAAGGTGTTCTCTGAATCACTGTATGAAAAATACTTTACTTTAAATAAGTTTTAGTAAAAACAGGTAAATAAAGCAAATGTAGAAAATTTGGTTGAGAACTTTAAATCCAGAAAATACTTGCTACTTACTACAGGTAATCTCCCAGTTAAGACAGTTCATTTAACAACTGTTCAAAGTTACGACATAGCCTTCCCCAAGTACCGTATTTTTCGGAGTATAAGACGCATCTTTTTACCCCCCAAAAGGGGGTGAAAATTTAGGTGCGTCTTATACGTGGGTGGAGTTCCATCAGTACGCTGATAATACTCAGCTGTACATTTCCACCCCAGACCACCCCAACGATGCCGTGGAAGTGATGTCCCAGTGCCTTGAAGCTGTGCGGGTCTGGATGGGGAGAAACAGGCTTCGACTCAACCCCTCCAAGACCGAGTGGCTGTGGCTGCCGGCGTCCCGATATAGCCAGCTGACACCATCGCTGGTTATTGGGGGCGAATCATTGGCCCCCACGGAAAGGGTTCGCAACTTGGGCGTCCTCCTGGATTCACGGCTGTCTTTAGAGGATCACACGACAGCCGTGGCCAGGGGGGCTTTCTATCAGGTTCACCTGATACGCCAGCTGCGGCCCTTTCTAGATCGGGACTCCCTATGCACGGTCACTCATGCTTTTGTCACTTCCCGTCTGGACTACTGCAATGCTCTCTACATGGGGCTCCCCTTGGGGTGCACCCGGAGGCTCCAACTGGTACAGAATGCGGGCGCGCGGGGGATTATGGGAGCGACGGGACGCTCCCACGTGACACCTCTCCTGCGTGAGCTGCATTGGTTGCCGGTGGACTTTCGGGTGCGTTTCAAGGTGTTGGTAATCACCTTTAAAGCGCTCCATGGCTTAGGGCCAGGGTACTTACGGGACCGCCTTCTGCCACCAATTGCCTCCCACCGGCCGGTTCGCTCCCACAGAGAGGGCCTCCTTAGGGTGCCGTCAGCCAGACAATGCCGGCTGGCGACCCCCAGGGGGAGAGCCTTCTCTGTGGCAGCACCCACCCTCTGGAATGATCTGCCTCCAGAGTTAAGAACAATCTCCGACCTCCCGACCTTCCGGCGGGCTTTAAAAACTCATCTTTTTCAGCTTGCCGGCTTAGCCTGATTCCTGTAAATATTTTATCATTTTAGAGTTTTTTATTATCTTTTAAATGAATTTAGTTTTAATTTATGGCCATTTATATTTGTTCTTTTATGAAATTTTAACTTTTGTGTGCTTGTTTTTAATTGGCTGTGCACCGCCCTGAGTCCGTAAGGAGAAGGGCGGTATATAAATCTAAATAAATAAATAAATAAATAAATACACCGAATGTAGCCCTGCCCATCCACTGGCCCCCACCCTTTGGCCTGTGCCTCGCATCAGTTACCTTCTTGCAAGCAAATAGCAAGAAAAAACAGCTCCTTTCAGCTTCAGCATAGACTAATTAGCACAGGTTGATTAGATCAGCCTCCCAACTCTCAGCTGATTTGCTCTCAGCTGTTTTGCGCAGGGCTCTGCTTGCTGCAAAGACTTAAATTGCTGTAGCAGATTTTTTTTTGCTTGAGTAGCTAATCAAGCTACTCTGAAAATGAAACTGAAAGTAAAGCAGGCTGTCCGCTGCTCTGCCAATCAGGCAACTCAGCTGAGATCGTCAGAGGCATTTAAAAGAAAAAAAGGGTTTTTTTTCTTTTAAAAGCCTTTGACATCCCAGCTGAGCTGCACGATCATCAGAGGCTTTTTTTTTTCTTTTAAAAGCATTTTTTCAGCCAAAGAGGTTGTAGAAAAAATGCTTTTAAAAGTAAAAAAAAAGCCTCTGATGATTGTGCAGCTCAGCTGGACATACAGGGGTCGGGCAGGGATTTTTGCTACCAGTTCTCTGAACCTGCCTCCATCGCTACCAGATCAGGTGATCCAGTCCGAACTGGGAGCATTTCATCCCTGACACCCACCAACCAAAAAAGAGTGATTTTCACAAACCTTAAAACTTTTAAATTTTAAAAACTTTAAATGAACCAATACATTTTTAAATTATTAACTTGAATTTTTCTTCTGGAAACTCTGGCAAAATCTTCCACATCCTTAAATGAACAACCCAAATGAAAAGTTTTTTCAAACATATATGGAGATAAAATCTCCCACTTTTACATAATTTTTTACTCTAAAAAGAACCAACAAAAAGAAACAAACGCATGGAACAGGTGACTAATACTGCGGTATGCAGTATATGTTCCATAGATTAAATGTAAACTATGTGGACTACTCTCTTTCTTTCTCTCTCTCTCTCTCTCTCTCACACACACAGGATCTGCTGCAGCTGCAGTACGAAGGTGTAGCTGTCATGAAGTTATTTGACCGAGCAAAAGTGAATGTTAACCTGCTTATTTTCCTTTTGAACAAAAAATTCTATGGGAAGTAAGTCCCATTCCTGAAAAGTATTTGAAGGCAGCTTCCTTTCCTGTGGGCACATGGTTAAAGCCTGCATAGGACCTCTGTCCTCAGTATGGAATCTCCAGCTATTGGCATCTCATTTCGACATTGCTCACACATTTCTTGCATATTGTTTCTTAAATACTTGCTAATTAATTAATTAAACCATTCTTAACACCTTTTCTGCTTTCTTGAGTATTTGTTCCAGGCAGAAAAAAAACTAGAGGTCCAACAAAATTCCTAGTGGGCTAACCAGACAACTGAAGCAGAATGAAGAGAAATAGCACTTATTACCGATATTCAATTCTCTATCCAATACAGTGTGTGGATGTTCTTTTCTTTATTAGTGTCAAGCTTAACTACAGACCTCTCCTTCCTTTTTGCAACCAAAATATTTTAATCTCCTTATCTTGAAAATAGTACAAGTACAAGCCCGTACTACAAAAAAGGCAAAATGAAACAAATTGCCAATCCTACATTTTTAAATACCGAAAATTTTGGCCCAACGGGAAAAACAAGCGGGGTGGCTTCCTGTTGGAAAAGAAACTGTGTGGCTGAGGTTTCAAATAGAAACATACAATCCCTGTCTCACATTTTTAAATTCACATTTATAAGATTCAAATGAAACTCAAAATACAGAAATACAGACCTGCTCCAATCTGATCTCTTAGGAAAGAAAAGCCTTCAACTCTATTTGGTTAAAGCAAAGAGTTCTTTCACTAAGAGTGTTGGTTGCAGTAAAGTCAAGCCAGCTCTGAAATTACCGCGCTCGGCGGATACAAAGATAAGGTGTAGGTTTGCCCCCAGCCCATCCCTCCCTCTGGGACCAGTCCATTTCTAGCCAACTGGAGCTCACCAAGATGTTGGGGCGGGGGGGGGAGTGTAATCACCATATTTCTCAGGGTGCCTGGCTGTGGGATGCTGGTACAAATAGAATCTGGCTGCTCTGGTCCTTCTCCCCTGTCATTCCCCCACCTCCCGATTTCTTATCATGTACACACAAAGCTTAATTGCCCTTTCATCCTTCCTCCCCACTCTTCTTTTTATGGCAGAATGCCTGTGAGGCCCCCAAGCCAAGCCAGCAGATCTGACATTCTGCCCCCTCACCCGACAGAGACATTAGTCCTGCAAAAAAAGGGGGGGAAGGGGAGGGAGAGATACATAGAATTTCTCAATTAGCAAATTGAGTTCAATGCAGCTTATCTGGGTATCAGTCATGGAATTTTTAAGCAGTTTGAGGTCTTTAATATGTTGGGAGTTGACCCATTCAGTTTCTGAGGGGGGAAAGTCTTTCCAGGTTATCAAATACTGAGTGATGTATGTGAGAATCCAAAATGTCTTTGATTTCAAAGTGCTGCTCTCCCTCGATCATAATGGAATCTGGAAGTGGTTGCAATTCGAGACACAAGGAAGATGTGATCTCTGGTTTCATAGGCTACAATGAAATACCTGGTGTACGCCTCTAGCATTTTTGGCAGCTCAAGTTCTACAGTCACTGGGTTTTGATAGGGAAAGGTCCAACATATTTTGGGGTCAATTTTTTTGACAGTTCTCTAGTTTGTAGGAACTTGAAGAGAGATAGAACTTGTCTCCCACCTTAAAGTCCTTTGGCTCGATGTGCTTTTTATCAGCTTGTTTTTTATATGCTCCTGTAGCTTCAAAGCTTTTCTCACCATTGACCTGATGTTCTGTAACTGGGCAACCCAATCTTTCAGTGATGCAGTCAATGGGGTGGCCTGAGGTAATTCAGGGACAGATGCAAAGTTTTGTCATATGGCCAATTTAGATGGAGTGAACTCAGTGCTACTGTGCACTGAGCTATTGTAGGCGACCTCCATGAAAGGGTGGAGGTCCGTCCAATTGTCCTGTTGGTAATTAATATAGCATCTGAGGTATGCTCCAGGACACCATTGGCTCTCTCGCAGCCCCTGTTAGTAGCCAGGTGTTGCAAGTAGCAAAGCCCCTGAACAGTCCCCCAAAATTTTAGGCGCTCCCACCAAGCTCCCAAAGTGAATTGGTCTCTGCTATCTGAGATTATTCTTTCTGGAGCATTTTGCAACTGATAGATGTGCTGCACGGGTATTTTTTGATAGGGTATAAAGGGCACTTGCTTGGAGAACAGATCAATTACCACCCAGATCACTGTATTCCCCTGAGCTTTCGGGCAGTTTATTGTCCATTGATATCTCTTTCCATGGGACTGGGCTCTGCTGCTGGCTGGAGAAACCCAGGTATTTTCCCTTGTCACCTTTTCGCAGAGGCACAAAACTAGCCACATAGCTCTCTATGTTCCTTTTCAGTAAAATTGCTGCTTGATTAGATGCAGAGATTTTACAATGACAAAGTGCCCTGCCAGTTTTGAATCATGGCTTTTTTGTAGACCATTCATCATTGGCTTTGTGGGACATATAATTTAGCTCCTCCTAAGCTATGTTACGATACCCCGTTTAAGTCATCTGCTACTCGGGTTTTCATTTTGGCTTGTGCCCAGGTGGCAGCTGGGGCCACCAGTTTAAGCACCTCCAGCTTTGAACTATTGTGGCAGCCTGGATAAAGGATCTGCTAGAAACTACCTTCCCCCAGGGAGGTACCTTAGCATGAAGTTGAATCAGTTAAAGTACTGGGTCCAGTGAGAGGCTATAGTCTCTGTGGGAGGGGTTAAATTTTTATGGTTGGTCCATACTTCAAATGGGGCTTTCTGCCTTCTAGAAAATGCCTCCAAGTTAGGAGTGCCCAGCACACTGCATAGGCTTCCTTCTCCCAGACTGCCCACCTCCGCTCCATCACATTTAGCTTTTTAGAAGTATAAGGTGCAGGGCTTCAGGGCGCCTTGCTCGTTTTCCTGTAGAAGCCGTGCACCCACTGCGACATCACTGGCATCAGCCTGAATGATGAAGGGGACATTGGGGTCTGGGTGTTTCAACACTGGCTCCGCTGTGAACAAGCGCTTAAGCTTTTTGAACACAGCCTGGCATTCCATAGTCCACTTAAGCATCTGACTGGGTTTGGGTTTCCCTTCCCCTTTTGTCTTTAGCAGGTTGGTGATAGGGAGGGCTATCTGGGCAAATGAAGGGATGAACTGGCAATAAAAGTTCACATACCCCAAGAAGCTTTGTAGTTACTTCTGGGTTTGAGAAGGAGCCCATTCTAGCACTGCCCACAACTTTTTGGAATCCATCTCTATCCCTTTGTGGGAAATGCAGTAGCCCAGATAGTTGATTTTACCCTGGTGGAATTTGCATTTGAACAGCTTGACATATAGCTCAGCCACTCAAAACTTCTTAAGCACAGGTCTGACTAGTTTGCTTGTTCTGCCATGGTCATTCAGGTAAACTAACACACCTTTGTACATGTGTTCATGCAGCACTCTATTTATTATCTGCATAAACACAGCAGGGACCCTTTGCAATTCAAAAAGGAGGACCAGGAATTTTGAAGCATTCTAAGGGGCAATTGAAAGCCATTTCCCACTCATCCCGTTTTGATCCTCACTTGGTAGTACACCTTCCGCAAATCCAACTTGGTGAAGATATTTCCTTTGGCCAAATGGGCCAGCATGTCCTTCATGAGGAGGAATGAGTAAACATTTTACACACATACAGCATTAAACCCATGATAGTCAACATTGATGAAGGGACCCATCCTTCTCCCTAAACAGTACTGGGGCAGCCACCCTTGGTCTTCCACTCCCCCTTTATAGCAATAGCAATAGCACTTAGACTTCTATACCACTTCACAGTGCTTTACAGCCCGCTCTAAGCAGTTTACAGAGTCAGCATATTGCCCCCAACAATCTGGGCCCTCATTTTACTGACCTCAGAAGGATGGAAGGCTGAGTCAACCTGGAGCCTGATGAGATTTGATCTGCCAATTTGCAGAGAACCAGCAGGCAACAGAAGTAGCCTGTGGTATTGCCTTCTAACCACTGTGCCACCACTTGCTATAGCTGGCAAGCCAGATTTTTAGCAGCCCCATCTTCCAGTTCACACAGGTGTTCCATTTCTAGAGCCAAGATAGTCCTAACATAAGGGGCTTTTCCATTCTAGGGGCTACAATGAAGCTCAGGATCTGTGTTTGTGCCCATCCTCATCTCTATTGGTTCGGTAACAAATGTTGCTGGGCCCCACCCTGCCACTGTCCATAGCTTTTTACCATCTAGCTGGTAAAAAGCTATGGACACCTTCTACAACTTCTACTCCCTTCAGGATGGTTTCATGGGTTCACTGTTGTGGTTTCACTGGTTTTTGGCAGGACCCTGAATCGCCTTCTAGGCTGGGAGTACAGCTCGGCAGTCAGCAGCTCAGAGTCCCTCCTTCCCACACTCGAAGCAGCCAGTGGATCATCAATGTGGGCTCTGCTTGCATGGTGTAGGTTTTGGGGCCTCTTTGTTTTCAGGGGGGATTTTCACCATCCATGGCTCAGATAGTATCTAGATCGAGCCAGGTTGATTTCCACTTCCTCTGCTAAGATATACCAGCCATGGAGGGTGCAAAGGCACCTCTGGAAATGCATGTGTTGTAGACCTCGTCACTTGATCAGATGCATCTTGGAAGCATCTGATCAAGTTATCTTCTGACCAGTCGGCAGCCCAGGTTACAAAACTCCTGGGTGTACTCAGCCACACCCCTGCAACTTTGGTTGATGGTCCTGATGCAATCTCTGGCTTTGCAATCAGCTAGAGGGTCTTCAAAGTGCTTCCATGAAGTGCAGCTATGAAGCTATCAAAGTTCCACCGCTCCGGGGTATTTAGAAGAGACATAGGCCTATAGTTTTTAATTAGTGTTTTATCAGAGTTCTCCTTGGGTATCAGTGCAATATTTACCTCCACTCACAATGATGGTATTTTCACCTCTCCTAACACTTTGCTATATACTTCAAGTAAGACTTGTCCTAGGCCAGGGATGGCAAACCTTTTTGGCGTTGCGTGCTAAAAATCCAAACGCGTGAGCACTTGAGCGCTCTTGCATGCCAGCATCCATAATGCAATGGGCGCATCTGCGCACGCACGCATTACTCCACCACCACACTCCCCATGCGCATGCACCCCACACTGCGCATGTGCACATGCATCCTGCACTGCGCATGTGCGCCCTCCACACATGCACTGCCATTTTTTCCAAGAGGACCAACCAGTTACCGGCCTGTTCCCTGGCGAGACAGCCATTCCCCAGCCAGCAGCAGTGCTCTCGGCCCAGCCACTGGCCGGGGAAACTCACCCCTCCACCTTGGACCTCGCATGTAGCCCGCAACCGGTAGATGTGTCAAGCAGTGCAGCGCTCTTCCCTGAGGGTTGCCTGCTCACCCATCCACTGGCTGGACTGCTTTGAAAGCAGACTGGTCATCCACCCGGCCACTGACTCCTTGACGTGAGCAGAGGCTGCTGGTTGGAACGAGGGGAATTTCAGTGCTGGGCTGCCGCGACTGCGAGTGCAAAAGCACAGATAGAATTGGAAGAAACACCCGGCAGTTTGGATGAGAAGGCATGAGCGAGGTATCAGCTGCTCTCACTGGTAACTGATCCTACAACACCAATTTGCGAGCTCAATTACCGGCGAGAGCAGCCACCAACTTGCTCATGGGTGCAAGGTGACACGCCGCTTCCAGGTCAGTTTGGGCAGGGACCTGAGAGCCACCCCGGGATGGCTCACCCGAAAAAAACTATGGCAGAGCCTTGCAGCTTTTATCTGCCAGCTGGGTAATGCCAGCTGAGGTAATTATCCAGAGGGGTAATGCCCCCCCTCCTCCTCCTCTCCCCTTTCCCTTCCAGCAGTGTACTGTTTTTCCAGACACCCGGGCCAGGTGCCCCAATTGAGGAGGCTCAGGCTGTATCCCATGGCTTACATAAATCGCTCTCGCCCCTTTCAAAATAGCCACCCAGCGCTTCCCTCAGGCACCCAGGGCCGGCAAGTGATTCTTCTTCCAAGAAGGAGGGGAAGAGGCAGCTGCGCCGGCGGAGACGGGCTATGGCTGCTCATTCTGCTGTGACCCTGAACCCTTGCCTGGGCTCCTCCCCTCTGGGTGCCAGGCTTCCCGGCAAGCCCCCTGTGTCTTTGCTGCCTCACTCGGAGTCTGATTCCAGAAGCAGCCCAGGGAAGTGTAGAGGTCAGGACTCGGTTGGCGAAGCAGATGCTGCACAGGGGGCATAAGGCAAGTGCTGCCACCCAAAAACTCGGCAAGCGTTTTCGGGCAGCAGCGCTGCGATCACCTCCCCAAATCTGTTCTGCCATCCAAAAACACTTTCCTCCCTGGAAATGCACATTGCAGAGCCGCACGCCCTCCTCCTTCTTCTCTGCAAACTCACTTTCCAGGCTCCAACTGGTCCAGAATGCAGCCACGCAAGTAATAATGGGGCAACTCGTCACTCCCATGTAACACTCCTCTTGCGCGAGCTGCATGGCTCCCAGTGATCTTCCGGGTGCATTCAAGGTGTTGGTTACCACTTTAAAGCACTCCATGGCTTAGGACTTGGTTATCTACAAGACCGCATTCTGCCCATTGCCTCCCACCCATCGACACACTCCCACAGAGAGGGCCTCCTCAGGGTGCCATTGGCCAATCAATGTCAACTGGCAACCCCCAGGGGGAGAGCCTTCTCTGTGGGGGCTCCTGCCCTATGGAACGAATTGCCCCCGGACATACGAAGGATCCCCAACCTCCACACCTTCCGTCATGCTCTGAAGACCCTATTATTCCAGCAAGCCGGTCTGATGGGATAAGCGATTTTAATTGGGTTTTTAAAAGTGGTTTTAAAATGGTTTTAACTGGGAGTTTTAAATTTGGCCAAGGATTGAATTATTTTAATATGTTTTTAAATTTTGTCTTGTATATTGTTTTTACCATGGCTGTTCACTGCCCTGAGTCCTTTGGGAGAAGGGCGGTATACAAATAAAATCAAATAAAATAATAAAATAAAATAAAATAAATAAAATAAAATAAAATAAAATAAAATAAAATAAAATAAAATAAAATAAAATAAAATAAATAAAATAAATAAAATAAAATAAAATAAAATAAAATAAAATAAAATAAAATAAAATAAAATAAAATAAAATAAAATAAAATAAAATAAAATAAAATAATAAAATAAAATAATAAAATAAAATAAAATAAAATAAAATAAAATAATAAAATAAAATAAAATAAAATAATATAATAAAATAAAATAAAATAAAATAAAATAAAATAATAAAATAAAATAAAATAAAATAAAATAAAATAAATAAAATAAATAAAATAAAATAAAATAAAATAATAAAATAATAAAATAAAATAAAATAAAATAAAATAAAATAAAATAATAAATAAAATCTTATAAATCAGGGGAAATATGGATATAATAAATGAAGAAATCGAGGTAAATTAATTAAAAGAACAAGGGATAGAATTGGAGTGGTGGTCCTATTTACAAATCCAATCATGTTACTTGAAAGACATGAAAGAGTGGGGCATTAATAGGGAATCAATGACAATACTGTGTTTCCCCAACAATAAGACAGGGTCTTATTTTCTTTTGACCCTCCAAATAAGGGCTTATTATCAGGGGGTCTTATTATTTTGGGGATGCAGGAAGCAGTGAGCATGGGACTGGATGTCCTGTCGCTGCCGTTGCCTCCCCTCCCTGTTCATTGCGCCGGCCGAGCAGCCCAACACGTCTCACCAAGTGGTGGGTTGCCCCCGGTTAGGACTGGTTCACAAGAACTGGTAGTAAAACTGGCAGGAGGCCCCACCCACCGCCCCAGATAGCATCATTGGTGAACTGCGCCGTGATCGGTGATCTGCACTGCGATCTACAAAAGCAAAGCGCGCTCATGAGCGAAGTGATCGCGCATGCATGATCCCATTGCGAAGTAGTAAAGGTAAGTAGAACCCACCCCTGGTCCCATCCTACAATGACAACAACTGCTTCCCTTCCCCGCCATCTCTTTATTGAGAGGGGTGGCAGGTGGGGCGGGCGAGAAGCGAGACACGAGAAGTGAGACGCATGGAGCGAGACATTGCTCCCCTTGCCGTCTCTTCTCCCCCCCTTGCTAGGCATGACAGTTTCAGTCAAACTCACAAGGAGGTTTTCTTTTACAGTATGCTTCCCTGTACGAGGAAAGCGACGGAGCTTGAAAGGTAAGACCTGCATCCCGCTTCTCACCCGCCCCACCTGCAACCCCCAAATTGCATCCCTAAAGGGGGTGGGTGGCTAAGCAAGAGGCAGAAGCCCTACCATGCCTGGCGAGGGGTGGAGAGAAGAGACAGCAAGGGGAGCCACATCTCGCTCCATGCATCTTGCTTCTCCCCGACCCACCTGCTACTCCTCTCGATAAAAAGACAGCAGGGAAGGGATGCAGCCAGGCTGCTGTTGCCATTGAGGTGGGGTGGGACGTGTTGGGCCACTCGGCCGGTGCAAAGAAGAGGGAGGGGAGGGCATGTCTCCCCTTTTTCGGCCTCACCTCAACTCATTTTGGTTGCGCAGCAAGCAACCAGGGGAAATGGTGGGACCAGATGTGCATGCGTGCAGGTAGTTGGTGGGGGGCAGAGGTGGGTTTCAGCAGGATCTGTAGAACCAGTAGTGGAAAGTTTGGTAGTTCAGAGAACCGGTAGTAAAAATTCTGACTGGCCCCACCCCATCTATTCTCTGCCTCCCAAGTCCCAGCTGATTGAGAGGAAATGGGGATTTTGCAGTAACCTTGCTCTGGATTGGGATGAGTATGGAGATTTTACAGTATCCTCCCCCTGCCCACCACACCACACCCATAGAACTGGTAGTAAAAAAAAATTGAAACCCACCACTGCTGCAAATAATGATTTTTTTTTTGAGTGAAGCCTTGGACAACTAACCTTGCTTTATATTGCACTTCATTATTCTTCAATAGTTTCTTTTTGAACACCCATCTGCACCCAACAGCTTTTGGTTCCTCTGGTAACCTGACTGGAGTGAAAACTTTATGTTTTTACATAGACAACATCTCTTCATAGCCTCTTTCCACTTCTTTTGTTCTGCCTGAGGCAAATTTAATACTTCCTGGTAATTTTGAGTCTCAAAAAATATTACATATTTTACATACAACATTACCTCAATTGTGAATCTTTCTGGAGGAAAAACCTTTGTTTGCTCTTTCAGACCTCCTTGGAATAAAATGTTCCTGTTTCACTAGAATCTCACTTTCCCAACATTCCTCTGAGTATACTCAGACTCTGAGCTACTGTCAGATTTCTGTTTAATATGCCTGTGTGAATGTTTATTTATTGGAGACCTCTGACTAATAGGCATTTTAGTATTGGCATGTATCTTTTCCCAATTCTCATGTTCAGAAAAATTTGCAGAACGTGTAATAATAACATTTTTGTGTATATAAATATATACACATATATATAAATATATAAATCGATATGCCTTTGATCCTGATTGGCAACCTATAAATTTAAATTTCAATTTAGAGTCCCTTGGGAGCTGGGCGGCATAGAAATATGATTAATTAAATTACATTAAATTAAATTTCCTTGCCTTTGGCTGTCCTTTCCTCCTAATTGCTTTGGGAATGTGCACCTATGCACTGTTGCCAAAGTTTCTTAAATATGCCAAAGATGGTTGTCTTTTACATAACAAGTAATATGGAGTTTCATTCATTGCCGAACTCTTGTCTATTGACCAAATAATTGTGTGGGAGGAAAAGCCCCCTGGAGTAACCTTCATGTGGGGAAGCCAAGGGAACTGCCAGGTAGAGCCAGGCATGGAGACTAAAGATGAAGCATCCCAGGGCAAAACGGACTGCGATGGCGTGCTGGTAGAGCAAGCCATCAAATTCCTGTGAGGTGCCTTCAACCTCAGAGCACATGAGGTCCTAGCTCAGATGGCACTATCAGCTGCCCGACTGACCTGGAAGATGATGGTGCAACTGTACCTGCTGCCATGGCTGCTGTAGCACCTGTCCCCTTGGGCCCAACTGTGGCTCCAGCATCCACTCTGGTAGCCTAACCACCATCAGCAACCTGAGAAAGAGAAACCACAGCCCACCAGCCCTGAGGGTAAAATTCAGGAGAGACCTAAAGCAATTGGGATTCTTCCTAGCTCAGGTCTGGACCTACATGCAGGAATATGGAGCTGACCTTCCAACTGAAGGAGCCAGGGCATGATGTATGACTATAGCCCTGGAAGGGACCAAGTGGAGAAGATTGTGCAGCTCTGGGGCATCGTCATTCTGGTCACTCTCCACAGTGACAATGCCCCAGAGCTGCACAACTTCAACCGCTTTATGACAGCTCTCCGGAAGAAGTTTGAAAACCCACTTACACAGACTGCTCCATAGAGATACTGCTGAGGGCCAAATTACCAAAGCCTAAGTTGTACTCTATGACTCTGAGGGAACTCTGGCCATTCATAGACAAAAACTTGAAGCTGGTTTTATACAGCCCACGAATGGCAGTACTTTGTAGAGAGAAGAAAGTTGGCTCTCTCTACTTATGGGTTAATTATTGTGGGCTTAATGCGGTCTGCATCAAGAACGTTTACCCCTTGCCGTTGATGAGGAGCCTGGTGGAGCAGTGGACTAAAGCGCTGTTAAATAGCACTTAGCTGCCAGTTGCCTGCAATTACTGCAAGTTCGAATCTCACCAGGCTCAAGGTTGACTCAGCCTTCCATCCTTTCGAGGTAGGTAAAATGAGGACCTGGATTGTGGGGGCAATAAGCTGACTTTGTATAAAAAAGAACACCGCTTAGCAGGGGCCAAAAGCCCTACTAAGCAGGTATATATAAAAGTATGAAGGCTATTGCTTAACGCATTGTAAGCCACCCTGAGTCTCCGGAGAAGGGCGGCATATAAAGCGAATAAAACAAACAAACAAACAAACAAACAAACAAATAAATAAATAAAGTTATATTAGCCTATATATTAGGGAAAGATTTTCACTAAATTAGATTTATGGGAAGTCTACTACTGAGTTAGAATTAGGGAAGGAGGTGAATGGGAAATTACTTTCAACTGACTACTGGGATGCTTTCAATTTTGGATGCTCCCCTTTGGACTGCAAGAACCCCCTGCTTCATACAATTAATAAATGAGATGCTATATGAGCATCTATATAAGGGACTTTACCTTGATGATATTTTAATTTACTGAAACCATGGATGAGTATGTGAAACTAGACTCAAAAAACTCTGGGCTGCTAGGCTATACCCTAAACGCAAATTCCACCAGGGCAAAATTGACTACTTGGGGTACTGCATCTCCCATGAAGGTATAGAGATGGCCTTGGAACAATGCTGAAATGGGCTCCTCCCCCCACTAGGAAGCAACATCAATCCTTCCTAGGTTCTCTAACTTTTACCAACAATTCATCCCATCATTTGCACAAATAGCACTACCCATTATTAACTTGCTGAAAACCAGATTGATAAAAGGGGAAGGGAAACCAGGGGTGAAATGCTCCCGGTTTGGATCGTATCACTCGATCCACTAGTGATGGCAACGGTTAATTCGGAGAACCAGTAGCAAAAATCCCTCGCCCACCCCCCCAGCTGAGCCCTGCAATCATCAGAGGCTTTTTTTTTTTTACTTTAAAAAGCATTTTTTCTAAAACCTCTTCAGCCAAAGAGATTGTAGAAAAAATGCTTTTTAAAGGGGGTGGGAGTTGGCCATGGCCACCATCACATTACCCCCTCCCTACCAAGCCATGCCCACAGAACTGGTAGTAACGAATTTTATATTTCACCACTGGGGGAAACCCAAACCCAGCTAGCCCTTGTAATGGTCCATGGAATGCCAAGTGGCATTTGAGAAACTCAAGCATTTATTCACTGCCAAGCCACTACTAAACCACCTGGATCGGAGCACTCCTTTTGCTATCCAGGCAGATGCTAGCAATGTGGTGGTGGTGGGGGCTGTACCAGGAAAATGAACAGGAGGGTTTGCAACTATGTGCCTACACTTCTGGCGGACAGGTAAGAGCTCCGAATTGTCTCTGGAAATTCCATGACAAATACCCAGATAAGTCCTATTGAAAAGCAACTAACCATGTCTGTTTTCTTTCTCCCCACTTCCTCTTTCCATACAGGCCTTTGGCATTGTATGCCAAAACAACTAGACACAAAGTTTTCCCCCAGCACTGTTATGCCTAAGGATATTTATCCATGTAGTAGGGCTGTATTGCTGTTATCCTTCTCATCTTTCCTACTATCTTCTATCGGTATCTTATGATTGTATCTTTGTTGTATCTTATGAATCACGATTAGTCACTTTGTTGTTTGTATGCTTATGCACCGGAGACAAATGTGTCCAGTGACTCCAATCACACTTGGCCAATAAAGAATAATTTATTGTGTAGCGTTGTGATATTCAGTAACAATTCCTGGATCCTTTTCTGCACTCCTCAATGAAACCAAGCCATGTGGGAGCGGGGGGGTGGGGGTGGGGGGGGGTGTCTCTCCGGTCTTTGTGTGCTGTATGTTCAATCACTGCAGGCTCAGGCTAGCCAAGCGCTTCCACTCCAAAAGCATTCTTCGGCTCGCTGGGCGACTCACTTGGCACTCTAAGCCCAGGAGGAGCCGAAGAGGCGTCTGTGTCCAGAGCTGCCCGGGGCACTTTGAGGGAGGGGGGGCTCAACCCGACGGAACCGGAAGCGCCCCCGAGCTGAAGCCGGGCTCCCCACAAGGCACCCAGGACAGAGCCTGCAGAGGGCAGGGAGCGGGGCTCGGAGGCGCGGGTCGGGTGACGTCGCACCCCGTATCTCGCCGAGGCTTCCGGGACAAGCCGGCCGCTGAAGCCGTCCGGGAAGCGCCGTCCGATGAGCGTTTCTACAGTCCCGTCAGAGTAGCCGACGGACTACCGCTCCCGGCATGCCCCGGGGCCGTGGGAGGGGCTCCTTGCGCAGGCGCACCGCTTCCCCTCTTGCCATAATGCGGCGGCGGCGGCGACGGGAGGGGGAGGCCGAGTCGCTCCTAAATGGCGCCCAAGCAAGACCCGAAGCCTAAATTCCAAGAGGGTGAGAGGCGGCGCGGCCTGGCGGGGGCGGGCTTTCCCCCTTGGCCGCGGGGCGGGCGGGCGGCCCTCCCTCCCTCCCTGCCTCCCCCGCGGCTCCCGCGCCGGCCCGGCCCGGCCACTAACGCCCGTTTCCGCGCAGGTGAGCGGGTGCTGTGCTTCCACGGGCCTCTCCTGTACGAAGCCAAGGTACGTGGCGGCCCTTCGCGCCCACCCCGATGGGAGACCGCCAGGCTGCCCCGGGCTGCCGGCTCGGCCGGGCGCGGAAGAAGGCCGCGGGCCTCCCCGGAGCCGAGCCCTGCCTGGCGGCCGCCCCCCTAACGCCTCTCCTCCCCCCAGTGCGTGAAGGTGGCCATCAAGGACAAGCAGGTGAAGTACTTCATCCACTACAGCGGCTGGAACAAGAAGTGAGTCCCCGACCCCCCCCCCCCCCTCGGCTCGCTCGGGGCGCCGCCTGGGCCCGTAGGCGTCTGCGTCGGAGCAGGGTGGCGGAAGGGCCCCGGTCAAGTGTGGTCGGAGTCGCCCCGGGCGACACTGCTCTTCGCCCGGGAAAGCCCCCCGGGGCCTGTGCGGGCTCCCTTCTTGGCCTCGGAAGGTGCCGCCTGGACCGACGCCGAGCGAGGCTGCTCTCCGAGACTGTTCCCCCCCCCCCCCCCCGTTTTTCTCCTTCTGTGCCCTTTTCATTGCTCTTCCTCTGTACAGGCTGTTAATGTGCCCCGCTCAGAATTCTTCAGGAAGTGATTTGTTTAATACAAAATATTGCACTAGAGCTTAACTTTCCTTGATGAAAAATAGAATTCACCGGATTGTACATACCTGAAAAATGGGTTACAGGGAGTCCTCAACTTACATCCACGAGTGGGATAAATTTTCATTGCTAAGAAAGGTGTTTCTTAAAACTGCCACACGTGATTTCAATCTCTTTTTTTGCCATAATTGCTAAGCTAATCACTGCAGCTGTTAAGTAAATCGGTCAGTAAGCGAGTCTGGCTTCCTCCATTGCCTTGTTGGAAGCTGGCTGGGAAGGTGATCACTCAACCATAGGATGTTGCAACTGTTATGAACACATGTGGTTGCTGAGCAGCTGAATTTTGATCACATGACCATGGGGTTGATACAATAGTCATAAATATGAGGATAGATTGAAAATCATTTTTTTCAGTCCTATTGTAATTTCGAACATCACTAAATGATGGTAAATCAAGGATTACCTATAATTTGGTTCTGATTTAGGTGTTAGGGTTATTCTAACCACTGTATCCTTAGCCGTTGCCAGAAGTAAAGGTTGGGCCCCTTTGATGAACTTACAGCCTCCTGGTTAGGTGGTCCAAAAGCTGTCCCGTTTTCTTTCAGCTGGGATGAATGGGTTCCAGAAAGCAGAGTCCTCAAATACGTCGACACCAATCTGCAGAAGCAGAAAGAACTTCAAAAGGCCAATCAGTAAGTATTATCTATAGAACCATTTCTGTGCATCCAGCAATTTTGTTGATAGGTGATAGGCACCTGAGGCAGGACTGAAGCTTAATAAGAGATACTCAACAATAGGAGGCTCAGTTCCCTCATGGAGACTTGTAATTACTAACAAAATTGACAGAATTATTTGCCATTTACCAAACGTGTTCACGCCTCAGCATTTGAATGGCACCAAGTGTGATATTTTTAGGGGCTTGTTAAACCATGCAGAATATATCTGAGAGTTGGGGTGGGGGGACAGATCCAGGAAACTACAGACCTGACAGCAATACCTGGAAAGATCCTGGAAAAGATAATCATGCAACAGATCTGCAAACACCTAGAAGCAAGCAAAGTTATAAACAGAAACCAATATGGGTTTGTCAAAAATAGTTCATGCCAAACAACTCTTATTTTGTTCTTTGACCAAGAGACCAAATTAGTGGACTAGTGAAATGTTGTGGACATAGTATATTGGATTTCAGTAAGTCATTTGGCAAAGCAGACTACAACCTTCTTGGTAAGCTACAAAAATGTGGAATAGACAACATCACTGCCAAATGTATTTGTAACTGGCTGACAAACCGCCCACAATGTGTAGTCCTTAATGGTACTATATCTACATGGAGGGAAGTAAGCAGTGGAATACTCCAAGGTTCTGTTTTAGGACCAATACTCTTCAATATCTTCATAAATGATTTTATGATTTCATAAATGATTTAGATCCATGACGTATGAGACGCGTGCCAGAGGTGGCATGCAGAGCCCTCTCTGCTGGTACATGTGCCGTCACCCCAGGTCAGATCTCCATGGCATTTCTTTCGTGAGCTTCTGTTTCCTGCAAATGATGAAACAAGCTCATGAAAGAAAAAGATCTTACTGTGCTGTGCTGCCAGTGTTGGGATGCCCACCTCCCACCAGCCGCTGGTCTTTGGGTCTCTGCTGCGCAGGCTTGCATGTCCAGTCAGGCACAGGCACGTGCGCATGTCTGCACATATGCCTGGGTGTGTGCGCACCTTTCAGTTTGGACATGTGCATGCACGCAGTTTGGGCACTTGATGTCTAAAAGTTTCGCCATCGCTGATTTAGATGATGGAAGCTGGCAAAAATTAGCCATACCGAGAAGATAGAATCAAGATCCAGATGGAACTCGACAGACTTAAACGCTGGGCCCTAACTAACAAAATGAAACTTAGTGTAGAGTAAGATTTTACACTTGGGTAAGAAAAACCAAATTTACAGGTATAGGTTAGGTGAAACATGACTCAATAGCAATGACTCTGAGAGGGATCTTGGAGTACTAGTGGACAACCACTTAAATGGAACAATGGTTTTAATTGGGGTTTTTAAACGGTTTTAAAATGGTTTTAGTTGGGGTTTTAATTACGGCCAAATTATTGAATTATTTTAATGATTTTTATTTATTTATTTATTTATTAATTAAATTTATATACCGCCCTTCTCCTGACGGACTCAGGGCGGTGAACAGCCAACTAAAAACCAATACAAAAAAGTTAAAATCATACTAAAACAGATATAAATTAGGCTGAAAGTTTAAAAAACAGATAAAAGTTCTAAAAATTTTTAAAAATTTTTTAAAAAATAGAAGAGATCAGGCAAGTCCGGCAAGTTGAAAGAGATAAGTCTTCAGAGCCCGACGAAAAGTCCGGAGGTCAGCAATTGTTCTCAGTTCTGGAGGAAGATCGTTCCAGAGGGTGGGGGCTACCACAGAGAAGGCTCTCCCCCTGGGGGTCGCCAGCCGACATTGTCTGGCTGACGGCACCCTAAGGAGGCCCTCTCTGTGGGAGCGAACCGGCCGGTGGGAGGCAATTGGTGGCAGAAGGCGGTCCCGTAAGTACCCTGGTCCTAAGCCATGGAGCGCTTTAAAGGTGATTACCAACACCTTGAAACGCACCCGGAAGTTTAATGTTTGTGTTGATATTTTATTATGACACTACACCGCCCTGAGTCCTTCGGGAGAAGGGCGGTATAAAAATACCATACCATACCATACCATACCATACCATACCACACCATACCATACCATAAATAAATGTGAGACAGCAGTGTGCTGCAGCCGCCAGAAATGCCAATGCAACTCTAGGCTGCATTAACAGAGGAACTGAGTCGAGATCACATGAAGTGTTAGTACCGTTTTATAAAAGACTTTGGTAAGACCGCATTTGGAATACTGCATCCAGTTTTGGTCATCACAGTATAAAGATGTTGAGACTTTAGAAAGATTGCAAAGAAGAGCAACAAAGACGATTGGGGGCTAGAGGGTAAAATGTATGAGGAACATTTATGGGAATTGGGCATGTCTAATGAAGAAGACTAGGGCAACAAGATAGTGTTTCAATATCTCGGATTGCCACAGAGAAGAGGGATCAATATATTTTCCAAAGCACTAAAAGGCAAGACAAGAAACCATGGATGGAAACTAATCAAGGAGAGAAGCAATCTAGAACTAAAGAAATTTCCTGACAGAACAATTAACCAATGGAATGGCTCACCTTCAAAAGTTGTGGGTGCCTCATCACTGGAGGCTTTTAAGAAGATACTGGACAGTCCTTTGTCTGAAACTGTATAAGGAGGATGGACTAGAAGACCTCCAAGGTCCCTTCCAACTCTGATGGTCTATGATGTATGGATTGAGGCTTTAAAAACATTTTAATGTTTAAAAGCATTTAAGCTATAGCAGTTCTGTACTTTATATTCCATATTTTAATCCTTTTTCTACAAAACCCTAGCAGTGAATTTCCAAGGAATCCTGACAAAAACACTATCTCACATTTTTGGTGACACTGCCACTAGTTTCTCAGTTTTTTGAGTTTATGATGATTTATTGGATGCTAACAAAATAACATGTTTTTAAGATGAGCTGCCCGGAATGCACCACTTTGACAGCCAAATTGGGTTGTCCCTGGGGGAACTGGGTGGGTGGGTGGGGCTCTTGCTTTATTTTGCACCAGAGGAACAAAAGGCCACCTGCTGCCTCCTTACTTGACAGAGGAGAAGCAAAAAGGTCCAGCCTGTTCTAACAATTGTGAGAACCCAGAATGCTTCTATTTCCACCCCCTGCCTGTTGTTTGTCTTGGTTTGTGGTTCAGAGTTCCCTGCTAACTGCTTGTCGTTTCCTTTGTCGTCCTCCTCATATTGTTGAGCATGTTATTCTTTGACATCTTGGGAAAGAAAAACATCCGCAATCCTTTTAAACTGTTATGGCTTGATTTTGTTTTAATTTTGGGGATGATGTGAGCACACCACAAGAAACAAAAGCAAAAAATAATAATTTAAAAATGGCCTGGTAGTAACCAAGAAGAATTTTCAAATAGGGTTAGTAGGTATGTCTTACTTTTTAGTTCAGGGGGGATAAATACTTTTATTTTCTGTTAAATATGCTTCTCTTTCTGGAAGAGATCAATATATTTTGGTTTGCAGTTGCTGTTTTGATTATGTCATAGTCCAGTAGTTTCTGGCATGTGGCCCCATAGGATTCTGATACTCTACATCCCGTTTCTAGCTCATCTAGTCTGGAGGGTTTATTTTTTATTTATTAAATGTATTTGCCGTCCATCTTGTTTGGTGGACACCCCCCCACCCCGGCTGCTGCCTTCTTTGTAGGCTGATGTGCAAAGATTTGAGCTACAAGTAGATACTCCCTGTGAAGGAAGGTTAGATTGGGAGGGAGCTTAAGTCCTTTATTTGGAAGTTAGACTGCTTTCCCAATTTTTCTCAAGCATGTAACCCCTATCTTGGTTTTAGGTAAATGAGAGTAGTCATTTTAACGGAATTTATTTCATTTAAAGTGAAATCCAATGATGGTTGTGATTGTGCACATTGTAGTTTGGTACCCTTCCTGCCTTGTTCTTGGAATAAGGGGGCCACATGGTCCTTCAAAGAAGTGCAGACTTCAAACCAGCAGCAGAAACCAAGAAGCTTCTTTGGAAGGTGCTGCAGTCCTTTTCCTAGTGTACTATTTGCACACTTAGGGAGATGTACCTGTGTGTCTAATTAAAACATTTTTGCTTCCTTCCTTTGAAAGGGAACAGTATGCAGAAGGAAAGATGAGAGGGGCTGCTCCAGGCAAGAAAACGTCTGGACTCCAGCAGAAAAATGTTGAAGTGTAAGAAAATCATTTTTTAATTTTTTTCTTTGAACTCTCTCATCTAGGAGATCATAATCATATATTCACATCCTAAAATGACTTCCTGCATGTGAAATATTGCATTAGAAAATGCAGCTTTCATCTGAAATCTTTGCTCTTTAAATGGTTGTTAGGTGACTATAAAGGGACCCCTTCCAAGCTTCTTTCCTTTCCTAGTTTGGTTTAGATCTATGGAACTCCGAGTAAATGTGTAGATTTTATGTGGAAGAGTTTTATTATTATTACATTATAAACCACATAAATTTTGCATTGAGCAGCAACCTGCCATCATTTGTAGCTTGGATCCCAACAACTTTTCATGTTTAGACAGTTTAGATAATTTAGCTGTTGATATAATTTTCCTCACATTTCTTTACTTGTGGGTCACTTTTCAAATCTGGAAATCTTTAATCTTTAGATTAGCTGACGACAGAGAATTCCTGAGTCATAAATCCTGGGGTCCATTTCCAACTGGGCATACTAAATGGGCCTCATTTGGATGGAGCTATCCTCTGGATATTTCCTTTCAGAAAGTTGAATTTTAGGGGACTTCAGCTGGCTTTCAGGAAGTAAAATGTTACGAGCAAACTTCCGTATTGTCCCTTCTAGAATGCTGCATAGTTTCTTGAGTGTGGATCTTTTCTCTAGGTAAAATCCTGTTTAGGTAAGCACTAGTGGCAGTTACAGTACTGATACTGATTTCAAAGGGAATTGTTTGTCTGCTGGAGACCTTAGCAGCAGTAGTTCCTGATCTGACCTATGAAAAAAATCTAACTTTTATAAGCTTGAAGGTCCCCTCGGGAATTTCCAACCTTTAGATGGAAAAAGCACAATACAGAGAGTCACTTGTCTTAACTGGGTGCCCTTCTAAATAACGTTAAACATTTTTTGGGCCTGGCAATATTCTTCTGTGTGCTTGTTGTCTTGTTAACTCTGGCACCTTTTTTTTCAAGAGGAACTGAGAACTCTGATGCTCTCTCCTTAACTGCATCCCCGTTTGTGCCTAGGTTCTTCAGGCGAGACGGAGCACACACCGTTTGCAGTTTGGAAACCCCTGCAATATCGACACGGTGAGTTAAGGATGGAATGTCACACAAGGATCTGCATCCTGAAATCCAGATTTCCTTGCTTCTTTAGATTTTCTGTGCAATTTACCAGTAGTTAAAACTTTCTCTGTAATACGATGAATTTCTTAAAAAGTAATGGCATACAGGCAGTCCTTGACTTAACAATCATTCATTTACTGACCGTTCAAAGTCATAATGGCACTGAAAAAAGTGACTTATGACCATTCTCACACTTATTACTGTTGCAGCATCCCCATGGTCGCGTGATCAAAATTTGGAACCTTGGCAACTGGCATATAT
Source organism: Masticophis lateralis (assembly GCA_030761175.1). Taxonomy (NCBI): domain Eukaryota; kingdom Metazoa; phylum Chordata; class Lepidosauria; order Squamata; family Colubridae; genus Masticophis; species Masticophis lateralis. The sequence goes on along the minus strand of JAUDYJ010000012.1, from coordinate 24,140,565 downwards.
TTATGATAGTTGCAGTGTCCCAAGATCATGTGATTACTTTTTGCAACTTTCTGGCAAAGTTAATGGGGAAACTAGATTCAGTTAACAACTGTGGCAAGAAAGGTTGTAAAATGGGCAATATTCACTTATCTGTCTTGTTTAGCAATGGAAATTCTGGGCTCAATTTGGTCATAAGTAGAGGACTACCTGTATTATTCCTTGAATTTTATTCAGCAGAGAAGACACTATTGGAATTCAGAAATTATAATGACTCAAAAGTATTCTTCTTGAGTTTTTCCCCCTTAGGTAATCAGTGGGTTGTCCCCTTTTAAACCCCTTTTAAGCCAATAAATTTCAATTAATTCTAGATCTGCGAATTTGGAACAATATTCCGATGTTGCTCTGCATGATGAAGTAACAATCCCCAAACTGAGTGGAAGTTCAAGCAAAGTCCAACTTGTGCTAGGAGTATAGAATGTTGATGAACTTAGGAAAAGCAACAAGCTATTCCAATCAGCTGGCATAATCAAATCCAGTTACTGCGATGCAGAATAATAATTAACCTGATCAAACTGCACTTAACTTCCTTCAGTGTTTGCTGGTATATGATTCAAAGTTTTCATTAAATGGTGAAAGAACGATTAGGCTGGAATAGAATGAAAACCGCCGCTGCAGAGTACTCTTACATTGTTAGTAATATTTGCTTTAATTCTATGACTGCAAGTGAAGGCTGACAAATGAGAAAAATGCACTATCTTTGTAGGCTCTTTAGTTGGTTAAATCTTCTATTTTTTCTAGTAGTAATAAGAATTCATCTTCAAACATTAGTTGTGCAAAATGTATCATTTTAAAATATGGGCTTTGGAAAACTGCATTTCAACTAATTCTTAGAACTGTTAAGAGTTAGTCAAATTGAGATGAGTGGTAGGAAAACAAGAAAAAGGAAGTAAAATCAGTGGAACTGTTTTGCACATGCAGTAACAGGTCTCTTTTTCTCTGGCAGGAAGACCAAAAAGAACAAACAGAAAAGTAAGAATAATTTTACTTTTATAAGGCTCTTGAATATTTTACCCAACATCCCAGATGAGAGATTTTAAAAATGTGGAAGCAACTTAACTTGCCTGTCAAAATGATTTTCAAATTAAACTCAGTACAAAGACATGTTTGCTTCAGAGAGAATATTAATTTGTTAGATTAATATCCTGTCTTTCGTATAGGAGCTCGAGGTGGCATATATATATTTTCTCCCCCAATTTTTTTACCTACAACTACGATCCAATGAGTAGATACTTTGAGTAGAGAGTGATTGGGTCAATGTCACCCTCTGCAGGATGGAATTGAGGCCTTGCCTATACTTTTAACTCCACACTGACTCTCACAAAGCTGGTAGCTGTTTTCAGATTTCAGGCATTCCATTCGCTCTTTAAGCTCCTCAACACACACACATCGCCAAGATATATCCTCACTTGATGGAAAGGGGCCCTCTGACGTCACAGAATAGTAGAAAGTGTCCCCTCGGGTGAGCTTTTTGCATTTCTGTGTTGGGCCTTCTGGCAGTATAGATAGTCCTTGACTTACGATGGAACCAGAATTTCCATTGCTAAGTGATGTGGTTGTAAAGTATGGCTGCACTGTTTAGCAATAGCAGTCCCTGCTATTAAGATTGCTGCTCTTAACCGAATCCCACAGTTGTTAGGTGCAGTAGCTTCCTGCTGGCTACCTACAACCAAAGTCAGTGGGGAAAACGGCAGGAAATTGTGAGTGCCAGGCCTGTAGACAGGCAAATGGCTGCTCTGAGTGGAGGAACAGAAGTGTGTGTGTTATGCAAGAGGCATAACATGCAGGGATGCAAGAAAGGGTTGGGGATGGTGTATATGAAAAGGTGTGAACAGGGAGGGTGCATGAGGAGTCCAACATGGATTGGGAAGAATGTGTGGGGCCGCAGGAGTGGGATCAGGGAGGGTGAACAGGAATGCCTGTGAACACAGGGACTGGGGGAGGGAATGTGAGCGGGGAGACTTATCCCGTGATTTGTGCCCTTCCCTGCTGGCTTCCCCATTGACCTCTGGGGAAGCCAGCAGGGAAGTTTGAAAATGATGATCGCAGGATACTTTGATCGAGTTGTAAATGCAAAGAGGTTGCCAAGAACCCAGATAGGGATCCTGTAGCCATGGGAATTCCGAGGACCAGGGGTAATCACCATTTGTTCAGCAGTATCATAATCTGGAATGCTTGCTGACCTAATGGTTGTAGAGCAAGGGTTACCTGTACCTGTTCATTTTCAGCTGGTGGCAGTGATGCCTGGAAACCCAGCATATTTGGAGGTGGGGAAAAGATACACTGGGTTAAAAATGTTGATATCCCTCAACTCTTAGTTCAGATTAACTCATGAACAGATCAACTGTAAATACATTTACTTCTTCCGTTTAAAAGTGTTGGCAAAAAGATTGAACCTGTAGGCATTCTGTTTGATCATAAGAGAAAGGTGAGAGAATTACCTGATATGGTTTGGATCAAAGGGTCAGTTGACTCAGACATTGCATCATTTATTTTTATTTTTATTTTTATTTTTATTTATTTATTTATTTTTATTTGATTTATATGCCGCCCTTCCCCAGAGACTCAGGGCTGCTTACAATGCGTTAAGCAATAGCCTTCATACTTTTGTATATTTATACAAAGTCAGCTTATTGCCCCCACAAACTGGGTCCTCAATTTACCTACCTTAGAAAGGATGGAAGGCTGAGTCAACCTTGAGCCGGTGAGATTTGATCTGCTGATCTGCTGAACTAACAGTCAGCTGAAGTAGCTGCAGTACAGCACTCTAACCACTGCGCCACCTCGACTCTTTTTTAAAAACACTTTTGCAATTGTTTTTAACAATACTGAATAATGCAGCAAAAAACCCCTGTTTTGTACAGAGGTTTGTTGGTAATTATTTAAAAGCATTACATAATGGGAAGGGCAGTCTTCTATGTCGGTGACATTTGTCTCTGCTCTGAAGCTGCATGTACGGAGTGCAGTTTTTGAAAATGCTTAGCTTTAAAAACCACCTTAATCTTTCTGCTTCTATGATTAGCTCCAGGAATTGGCGAGGGAAGCAGCTCCAGTGAAAACCCTCAGCCTCCCAGGAAGAAAAGAGCTCGAGTAGACCCTACGGTGGAAAGTGTAGGTATTTGCCCTTGGGAGGTTGTTCCGGGAGGCAGCCAGGCCCAGCTGCACCTGGCTCCCTGGCAGATTGCTGTCTTCGCTGGGACTTGCTTCTGCTTTGGGCGCCCAAAGCAGAAGAGGTTTCAGGGGCATCACCCGGGCTCCCCTTAACTGAGTGCTTTGCCATTTTCTTCTTTCAGCGTTGGTGCTCCAAACTAAGTGCTAGGAAAGATGTATGGCAAATTGTTGAACCCTCTGATCACCTCTTGGGAGGAACGCCAAGAAATGCGTAGCTTAATTCTTTATTCTGTTGCTTACTTTTGCTGGTGGGTTCTCGATATAGGTTCCTTGATGGCTTTTGTACACTGTTATTATTTGCATATTAGCAGAGACAATTCTTGTATTTCTGTAAAAGACCTTCATTTGGAACCCGTGTGCATCAACCCTTGGCTGCCTTTTTGAGTCCAGGGCAGCACTTGACCCTTCCTTGTTCAGTTGCTTAATTTTGGAAGGTTTGTTTGTACACTGAGTCTCAAAGGTGCTTTTATTTTAAAGACAACCAGACTTCCTGATTTTTGTTTGAGACGTTACACTACTCATCCAAGAAGCTTCTTCAGTTCTAACTAAGAAGAAGCTTCTTGTATGGGAAGAAAAATGTCTTAAAGAAAAGTCAGAAAATCCAGTTGCCTTTAAAACAAAAGCACCTTTGGGACAACCATGACCTGGATGAATGAGATGTTTGTATACAGAGTTGCGCCCAACTCAAATTTAGTGTCCCAGAATTTAAAGTTTGCATTTTTGTTTCTTCAGGAAGAAACTTTTATGAACAGAGTTGAAGTAAAGGTAAAAATACCAGAAGAGCTGAAACCGTGGCTTGTAGATGACTGGGATTTGATTACACGCCAAAAGCAGGTGAGTTTGAAATTGTGCCTTTAATTAGCTGGCTCCTTCTCTTGTTTCAGCTGGGTGATGGGTATTTATGTTTTAAATGTCTTCTGGTTTGATGGATGGGCATTTTTTGTCAGTCTCTGATGGTCTCTGGCTTTTTTCTCAGCTCTTCTACCTTCCGGCCAAGAAGAATGTAGACTCAATTTTAGAGGACTATGCAAACTACAAGAAGTCACGAGGAAACACAGATAACAAGTGAGGAACAGAGACTTAGCGGCTGGTTGGTCCTGAAGGGCAGGGTAGTCATCTGCTGACCACAAGCCCATGTCCTAGCCAGGGGTGAAATTTAGCTGGTCTGACAGGTTCTGGAGAACCAGTAGCAGAAATTTTGGGTAGTTCAGAGAACAGGCTGGTCCCAGAGTGGGGAGGGAATGGGGATTTTGCAATATCCTTCTCCTGCCACACCTGCCAAGCCATGCCACACCCACAGAACCAGTAGTAAAAAAATTAGAATTTCACCACTGGTCCTGGCCCAGCTCTTGGAAAGGAGGCTGGGTGGGGAGAAGCTCTCTTGCTTTGGGGAAGCAACAATATGAGGCTGTTTAAAGGCACACCCCCTCAAACATCTTGGAAGTAGCCTAGATTAGATCTGGGTGGGATTTTTGCTACCCTGCAAGCCAACTTCCAACCCTTTTCAGTCTCCTCCCTGCTAAATCTCATGGTCTAGTGCCCCCATCACTTCGGATGGAGGGGGAGTTACTCCCTCCCTCTGAAAAGTGTCCTTGATTTGCAGCTGTCCTTGGTCGATCATCTGACAGCCGTGACAAGGGGGGCCTTTGCACAGGTTCGCCTGGTGCGCCAGTTGCGCCCTTTCCTAGACAGGGATGCTCTCGTCCTCTCTCGTTTGGATTACTGCAATGCCCTCTACAGTGGCTGCCCTTGTGGTGCACCCAGAGGCTCCAACTGGTCCAGAATATGGCTGCGTGGGTTGTTACGGGGCTTCCCGTTACTCCCGTATTACACCTCTCCTGCGTGAGCTGCACTGGTTACCGGTGGTCCTTCGGATCCGCTTCAAGGTGCTGGTACTTACCTATAAAGCCCTTCGTGACATGGGCCCGGGGTACTTGCAGGATCATCTTCTGCCTGCCTCCAGCTGCCCAGTGTGCTCACATAGGATTGCCCTCCTTCCGGTCCCATCGGCCAGACAATGTCGGCTGATGGCGCCCAGGATGAGGGTGTTCTCTGTGGGCGCAATAACCCTCTGGAATGGTTTACCTACTTGGCTCCAGATGGCCCCCTACCTCCGCTGAAGACATGGCTTTTCCAACAAATTTGCTGACCTGATGGGAATGTTAACTAATCTTTTGGGGTTTTTAATTGAGTATTTTAGTTGTAGTTTTACTGTTTTATTGTTTTATCTTTGTGAGCCGCCCCAAGTCCTTCGGGAGAAGGGCGGCATATAAGTATAAATAAACTAAATTAAACTAAACTAAACTAAATGCAGAGCAGCAATGGCAGCTCGGGTCATCAGTCTAGTGAAGTGCTGACTCTGAGGACCAGCTTGTTCTCTGGGGTCTGTTCATAGCAAGAGTGGTAACTTCTAGCACCGTGATGGTGAACCTATCTGAGGCTCTGGAGGCTGGAGACAGCAAAAAATGTCACTTCCTGTCCTACCAGGAGTTGGGAAATGGGCCGTTTCAAGCCTCTGGAGGGCCTTGGAGAGGGTGGTAAAGGCTGTTTTCACCTTCCCCAGATGCACAGAGAGGATCTGGAGCCAGGTGAGAAAGAAAAACGGGCCTACTGGACCATCACGTGCCGGGGGGGAGGGAAGGGGGTTGCGTGCGGAGGGTGGGGCACATAGAATTATGGGAGTGGGCACGCACACGCGCGAACCTCCCCCCTCACCCTCCTCCTGGCACGCGATTGCAAAAAGGTTAGCCCTCACTGTTCTAGCAGATCCAAGGCACATCCTTTGTGGGGAATCAGGCTAGGTTAGGACAGGCTGCTTCTATCCGCAGGAGGCTGCTGAATGGAAGACATCTCTGGAGCCAGTTTGGCCCTTGGGCTTCCCTTGGATCTCCCTTCTTTCCAAGTGCAAATGCTTTTCGAAGTTTTGCTGCTTGTAAACTGTAATGCTTAACTGGAGGAATGAAGCTCCTGTCTCTTGAATGACCCATCTTTTTCAGCTCTCCCCAGCGCTTCTGGCAAAATATATCCTCTCCCTACCTCTGCCTGAAGCTCTCTGCTCTCAGGAAAACCAAATGCCATCCTATCCAGCCCTGTTCCCAACATCCTTACAAAAGTATGCCAGTCTTGGCATTGGCCTCGTGTGGCTTGCAGCAGTGCCACCCGTGCCCGCAAGGCACTGAGTCTGTCCTTTGGGCACACCTGTTGGGAAACTGTCTCTTTTCAGGAAAACTGTCTCTTTTCCACAGTCTCTTACCACATCTTTGTTGTTGTTGTTGTTCTGGCTGTGCATCAGAGAATATGCTGTGAATGAAGTTGTGGCAGGCATCAAAGAATACTTCAACGTTATGCTGGGGACCCAACTGTTGTATAAATTTGAGCGGCCACAATATGCAGAAATCTTAGCGGATCATCCAGACGCACCCATGTCCCAGGTCTATGGAGCACCGCATCTCCTCCGGTTGTTCGGTATGGATCACACTTTATGCACAAGAGCATAAACCGAAAGGAGAAATCTGCTTTGGCCAGTGCATTTTTTCACATATGCCATTGTCAAGAACTTACCTCTCCCTATTTGCATTACTTTTAAGCCTCCTTTAAAGCTGTCCATGTTTAAAGGATCCCTCTATAAGGCCAATTGAAGGCCTGTGGTAGCAAAATGGGAATATCAGGTAATCCTGAGAGGGGCTGTTTCCTGATCAAGCTTTCTTCATTTCTCTAGATGGAAAACCAGGGGGCTTCCGGCAAAAGAAAGTTCCTTCTATGCTGCCTAACAAGTTCTGACTTCTGCTAATGACTCTTTGGTGCTTTCCCCTAAATTCTTCTGTATTTTCCTACCCTCAGGAAATAGACGGGTAGAAGATAGATAGCATAGGTAGTTTGGCATAGGTAGTGCCGTGGGCATGGTGCAGATAGTTTGCATGACTGAGATGCTAAGAATTATTTTTTTAGCGCTCAAAGTCCTTTGGGAAGAAGGACTTCCTCATCTCATCTCCAGGCAGCTTCAATCCAGTTGACAGTTGATAGAAAGTTGGAGGCAATTCTGTAAGAGGGGCAGGACTAGGAGGCTGGGGACAGAGGAAAGAAGGAAGTGTTTGGGGGCTGGCTGATCTCTTGCGCAGCATCTCTGGCCCTCTCAGATGAAGAATGTCTGCCTGTTAGACAAAGCAGGGCATCAGTCCCTTATTTCTGGGTCGTCCCCGCCCCCCAGTTCAGCAGGTACTTCAGCTCAAGTTCAAGCAAAGTCTTAAGGGTTGAATGGTTGCTGCCAAGAAGCCTGTAAACCTGTTTTCCTTGATGCATCTTTTTATTTTGTGTTTGAAACAGTCAGGATTGGAGCAATGCTTGCTTACACACCTCTTGATGAGAAGAGCTTGGCCTTGCTGTTGAACTATTTGCACGACTTCCTAAAGTACGTATAAAGATTACCTTTAACCTCTCGAGCGAAGTACCATATTTTTCGGAGTATAAGACGCACCTTCCCCCCCCAACGGGGTGAAAATTTAGGTGTGTCTTATACACAGAATGTAGCCCCGCCCACCCACTGCCCCCCACCCTTTGGCCTCTGTCTCCCAGCAGTTTACCTGCTTGAAGCAAGCAGCAAGAAGAAAAAGCTCGTTTCAGCTTCAGCACAGCCTAATTAGCATAAGTTGATTGTTGGATCGGCCTCCCAACTCTCAGCTGTTTTGCTCTCTGCTACTTGCTGCAAGGAGATAAATTGCTGGGAGCAGATTTTTTTTTCTTGTGCTAATCAAGCTATGCTCAAAATGAAAATGAAAGTAAAGCGGGCTATTTGCTGTTTGCTGCAACGAGGCAAAATTGCTCAGAGGCAGAAGCAGATTTCTTTTTCTTTTTGGTGTTTTCCTTTCCAAAAAAGGTAGGTGTGTCTTATAGTCCGGAGCGTTTTATACTCCGAAAAATATGGATGTTGGTACTCATGGTTTGCAAAGACATCACCAAGATCCAGGCATAGCTACCACACCAGCATGTGATGTTAAGACTGTCGTGTCTCGGCCTGTGTGGTACTGGATGGTCTGCCTTGTGAGATGTAGCCATTAATTTAGAAAATCTCTTCAGTGGTTGCTGTTTTCCAGTCCCTAGCTCATTTGTCGCATCAAATTGGTGTTTTAAAGAGTGATGTGACCTGGGTATAGCAGGGTGATTTTTTTTTCTGTGCCTTCTGGTCAGTGTTCATTCTTGGCAATTGCCTGGACTAGTCCCTGCAGTTTTCTTGTACAGCAGCAGAATCATAATCACAGGGTTGGAAGGGACCTTGGAGATCTTCTAGCCCAGCCCCCTCCTCAAAGCAGGAGATCATATTGTATCCTGGACAGATGGCCGTCCAATCTTTCTTTGAAGACCTCCAGTGATGGAGCACCTACAACTCTGGGAAGCAAACTGTTCCACTGCTTAATCGTTCTCACAACCACATCAAGATAGTGTTTGACTGTGGGCTCCTCTAGACCCATTTATTATTGTTGTTGTTGTTGTTATTAATCATTGCACAGTCAGCCAGATGTTCAGACTGTGTTTGGCATTTTTGTCCACCTATTGAGTCCTAACCAAGGACCTGGGATAGGCAGATGTGAATGTTTGATGGTATTACAGATATCGTCGCAGGATGGAAGCTGTTCCAAGTAAACCTACCTTCTGTAATTGACTGATGGCAAATTTGTCAATGCCAAGGATCAAGTGGTGCTCCAGTTGTTTTGGGATTGCACCTAAGGCACCTATTACTATTGGTAATAGTATCCTTGCTTGACTTTGCCACAGTTGTTCTATTTCTATGTCTTTGTATTTTTTTATCTTCTCAAGTTCTTTCTCTTTTATTCTATTGTCTCCAGGCACTGCCACATCCACTATCCAGACTTTTTTGTCTTAATAACAATTGTTAAGTCAGGTATGATGTGACAGGTGCCTGCCTGTTTGAATTCTAAAGTCCCAGAACAATTTAACTTCATTTTCTATGATTTTCTCTTATTTTATGGTCCCACCAGTTCTTGCTTGCAGGCACATGATATTTCTTTCAGATCTTCCAATGCACCATTGTTGCTACTTTGTCATGCCACTGCTTGTAGTCAGTCTGTGTGAACTTGCAGCAGCTTATCAGATGATCCACCATTTCTTCAGCTGCTTTGCATAGGCGGCACTTACTGTCTGTTTCTGTCTTCTCAATTCTGGCTTTGTATGCATTTGTTCTTAAGGCTTGGTCTTGTGCAGCCGGAATTAGTCCCTCGGTCTCTTTAATTTTCCTGCTCTTAGCCATTGCCAGGTCTTATTATCTGCTTTCCCTGCTATTTGTTTTAAAGTACTGGCTATGTAGTACTTTGTCTTCCCATACCTCCATTCTATTCTTCATTTGGTCTTTCTTGTAGGTCAGTTTGGTCTCTCCAGTAGTCAGTAAGCCTTCCTGGCATGCTAACTTCAGTGCATCTTCTTCATTGTCCTTCAGATATTTTTCCAAAGCCCTTTTTTCTTCAACCATCTGATGTTCTTCCACATCACTTATTTGCCTTGGTAGGTAGAGTCTGTCAATGTCAATGTCACTGCAAAGATGAAAGACACGATTCATTGTCATTATTTTTCTGATCTTCCTATCCATTGCTTTTAGCTCTGCTTGTCCACTGTTCCTGCTGTGTATCTAATGACTGGAATTGTCCAGATGTTGCCTTGATGGTATTTCCTCCATTGACTTTAGACTTTAAGATCTTCTTCGCTCTCTTGATGTATTCATCTCTAACCTTTTTCTTGACTTCAGTGTGCTTGATGTTGTCAGCCTGAAGGATACCCAGGTATTTGTAGTAATCATCTTTATCAAGACTCTTAATGTTATTTTCGTGGGGCATCTTAATTCCTTCATTTTCACTATTTTTCCTTGTTTGATAGTAAGTGTCCAATTCAAACTCCATTGCAGTATATATGGAGTATTGAGCAAGTGACATTTTTCCATACTGCCTCAGATTGTTCATGTAAAGGAGGTGCAAGAGTCTGGCAAATGTTTTTGATGCTTGATAGCCATGGCCTGAGTTGCTCAGTATTCTTGACAGTGGAAAGAGTGCAATGACAAATTGTGGTGATAGTGAATCTTCCTGAAATATTCCTCTCTTGATATTAATCTCTCCCAGCCTCTCACCATTGACCTGCAACTGTGTCTTCCATTTGCACAAAATTTCTGATATTTCTACTGACTCCTGTTATTTCTAGGCACTTGATTATCCATCCAGTCATGTGGCAGACAATTGAATGCCATTTTGTAGTCAATCCATGCTACATTTAGGTTGGTCTTCCTTCTCTTGTAGTTTTCCAAAACCATTTTGTCAGTTAGGAGAGTTGATCTTTTGTTCCTCTGGTCTTAGGGCGGTTTCCTTTCTGCTCAGGTGGAAAGAGGTTGTTTTTAACTATATGCTGTTAGACTGTCTAGCTATCACACCAATTAGCAATTTGAAAGTTGTTGGTAAGCAAGTGGCTTGTAGTTGCCTGATGCTGCCCCTTTTGCTGGATCTTTCCTTATCAAGTAAGTTTTGCCAGATGTTAGCCACTCTTCAATTTCACCTCCTTGTAGTATGTTGTTAAACTGCTTGGCAATGAGTTGGTATAGACCAGTTAGATATTTCAACCCAAAAGTGCACTTCATCTTCACCTGGTGCTGACCAATTCTTGCTCTTCTCTCTACCATTTCTCTTGTTATTATTAATTCTTTCGTTTCAACTTGTTTTTTATTCTTATCCACCTCTTTTAACCAAGCTGTGTCCTTTGTTGGGCTCTGCACCAGGTCCTCTTCACCTAAAGCTCTGCCTGGCATGCCCTTCCCCATCCCATGTGCCTGGCTTTGGTTTTCCCACCTGGCTGAAGAAGGGCTTTACAGCCTTCCTCTGAAATCCTCCTACACTGATTGGGTGATGCTGTTGCTCAGATGTCAGACTGACAGGCTTGTCTCCTCCCCCACTTTACAAGTGGGAGGGAGGTTTGCCCTTCTCTGATCATCTAATTCTCTGGTGCTCTTCCAATCCTCCCTGGTTTCCCTAGAGATCCAAAGAAGGGGCATGCCCTTTGTCTTTTAGACACTTCATAAACTTTGCCTTTAAGAGGCAGGAGGAGAGGGAGGCCACTGTAGCAAAGATGCCTAAGCCACATCATCCCCTCCCCTTACAGGAGATGGCTGCTTAGGCATTTGGCACTGATCTTTCCATGACAGATCTGTAGGAAAGCAAGCTGGGCTGTCTCAGACCCTTTCTGTCTGCAGAGGCAGCCAGACGATGAGAGAGCAACAGTTGGTTTCAGTGTTAGAGTCACACTGGGCTTTTCCTTCCTTCGCAGGTATTTAGCCAAGAATTCTTCAGCACTGTTCAGTGCAAGCGACTATGAGGTGGCACCTCCAGAATATCACCGGAAAGCCGTGTGAGCCACATGCTATAACAGCACAGAGGAGATGGCAGATTACCAGAAGAGATCCTGTGGTCTCTGCAGCTGCCCACTAAGTTCCACGTTTGTCCACAGTCCCTTCCTTGCACATGCGTCTCTGCACAAATGGCAAAAGTGTTTGTGTCATCAGTTGGAACTGCCACCATCTGAGTCCCAAGGGTGTTTCTTCAGTCCTGAAGGAAGGAAGACCGGCTCCTGGGATGCTTTACTGCAGCGGTTTGATGTTGGAATGTCGCTGGAAATGCACGGTGGTTTCATAGCCTGAACTCCTGCATGCTTCTTGGTCCGTTTTCTTTGGAGCAAAGCCTTACCTGCTGCTGACGGTTTGATGCCACGTTGTCAACCTTTCCCACAAACGAACTATGGCTGCCAGTATTGGGGGGAGGGGGATCAAGCACAGATGGGGGGGGAGGGAAGGGTGCTTGTGTGCTTTCTTGGTGTTGGGAGGGTAAAATGTTGTGAACGTGTCTGTTCTTTGCATAGCTGAAGAATGGGATTAGTCGGTGGGGTTGAATGTACCTTCTAGCATAGGAGGAATTTGCCATGGTCCCCCCAGGTGTGATGATACGATATTCTCTGCAGGAGATAGGTACAAGTCTCCAAATAAAATTTTCTACTTCAGCTGTTAAAGGCTTAAGTCTGTACTTTTCTGCAAAACAACTTTGATCTTTAAATATTGAAGGATAACTGATTGTTGCCGTACTTCAGTGCTAAAGAATTTGATCATTGTTGTTGCCAAATGCAAATTCTGAACTGTGGCGGAGCAGACGTGGCTAGCATTCGGCAGCAGCAACACTTTTAAGGCCAAGTGTCCAATAATCCAACGACCAGGTCCACACCAGGGCAAACAAGTCAACGGAAGAGGTTGGAGTTCTTCTCGGCCACTTCAGTTCCCATTGAAGCCTGATAATGACAGGGTTCCACAGCTATGTTGTGCACCTCATATTCTAATGTCCCATCCCCAGCACAGAGCAGAGAGATTGGAGAGGAAGAGATTTCAAGAAAGTAAGCTGTTTGCTTCTCTACTTTTCAGAGCAACACAATTGTGCTGGCAGTGAGGAAAGGCAAAACAAAGGGGAGATTTACAGAAATTGCTTGGGTTCTCCTCCCCCCCAAAGAAAGATTGGAGAGGAGGAGATTGCAAGAGAGTACTGTAAGTGAGGGGTCTCCACCTTCCAGGCCATGGATTGATACCGGTCTTTAGCCTATTAGGAACCAGCCACATGAGTGGCAGATGAGCAAAGTTTCATCTGCGCATGTGCAGGATCTAGGTAGCGTATGAAACTAGCCTGGTCTGTGGAAAAACTGTCTTCCATGAGACAATCTCCCTGGTGCCAGAAAGGTTGGGTCCCGCTGCTGTAAGCTATTTGTATGGCTCCGTTTTCTGGTGATTATATTGCTTTTAAAGTGCAGAAGAGCAAAACAGCTTGCTTTCTTGCAATCCCTTCCTCTCCAATTGCTGCCCTTCAAGGGGGTGGGGAACCGGCAAGGTCAACGCTATTGATTGTACCGTAATGGTGATCATATGGCTGAGGGAAGCTGCGAAGGTCAGAAATAGGCTGTAAAATTATTTTTCCAACACCATAAGGGAGTACTTCCCATATAGTATCTAAGCTCTTCAAAGAGGGGCCACTGGAACCATTCCTGAATGTCTTTGACCCTAAAATAGCCACATCTCCCAGAGACTTGGGTGCCCCATGCTTCAGCTCGCTGCTGGCAGTCTGCTTTTTAGGGGACTTCCTGGCTGGGCCATGTAAACGAGAAATCCAGACCTTTGCTCCCGTTTCCCCCAGCATTCACAAACTCTGTAAAGGACCTGCTTCTGCTACGTGCAGTTGCTTCCATCTGTGTGGGCCTGCCCCCAATAAAAGCCCACTCTCCCAGATGCGTCTTGGCCCTCCTCCATCACAGTCGCAGCCCTCCTTGACCAGAATGGCTGGTTTCACTTCCCTGCTAAGCACCGTTGCCTCTCTGACCCCAGTCAGTTGGTCACTGGGTTCCAGCTCTCCACCTCTGTCCTGGCTCTGTAGTAAGTAGGAAAGCACCTGTGTTCTGCTGGTGCCCAATGGGGCCTCCAAGAATGGTGGGCATCATGCCCAACCACTGTGCCACTGCTGCTGCTACTTTGGTTCCAGCCAGCTACTCTTAAGCAATGGCAACAGCTACATCTTGCCATCTCAAACATGCCATTACTATGATCTTGGCTCCAAGCTGTCCCCCTCTTCTCTTCTCTTGCTGGTCTTCTCAGCTCCGGTCTGTCTTTCGGGCTACTGTTCTCCCAATCAAGCAACTTTCTCCACTGGCCCAGCTGGTCTTCCAGGCCAAGTCCTTTCCACCTTTAACTATACAACTATGAAAGCTCCATCATTCATCACAAAATGTACAGTCCCTCTTCCAAAACTCCAACCTTGCATATATGAACTGTTTGTCCCTTCTAATACCATTTCAGAGTAAAATCTTATTTTGCTTTCTGTCCCCTTATCTGCAAAGCCGCTGCTGCTCCAATTGAGAACTGGTATCTCCAGCAGCAGCATAAATGGAATTTCTGTGACAATCCTAGTCAAGCTTGGGTGGCACAGTCAACTAAGGGATATTAGCATACTGACAACACTCCATTCCAATGAATGACATCATCTAATGACTTCATACCGATGTTAAATAACATAAGGGAAAGCAGAATTCTATGTTTATGTCATAAAATTGAATTCAAGCCACTCAAAATAGAGTTTTCCAATAGTTCTTTTGTTCTTGGGTTATTTGGACAAAAAGCAAAGCCAGTGCGCAACTAAGCTTAATTAGTTCCTTTATATTTGTACATATACTTGTCTAATTTCAAAGTTATTTTACTACAATAAGCTATGCCCAACAAGGCTATTCAAGTTGCTCTAAGTATTGTTGCCCAACTAGGCTACACATTCACACAATATTTACATACACTGTCAACACAGGTGATCAGGGTGTGTAAGAGTGGGCTGGGACGCCAACAAGAGTTGTCTCACACTTTGAGTCTTCTCTTTATACCCAGCTCGTTTACTCTGAATCCATGTGTATGGTACATATTGTCTTGTCAACTTGTCCAGTCTTGTCAGGAGCATCACATTCTTACTCCCTGTTCCATGACTCCATTACATTCCTTATGCCCACTAATGTCCTACCGAGAATTACTAACAATAAATCCTTCATACTCAGAATCTTTCCTTATCGGCAGTACACATATTCCAGCAACCTGATTTTCCCAGTGAGTTCATGAAAAGGCTAACTATGGTTGTATTACAAGCCCTCTATATTCATAACTTATATTTGTGATACTTTAATCACATATAGCATAAATATGTAACAGTATCCATACTGGAATTACCAGGGATTTATTGTAAGTAAGCCCCCTCTTCCCCAACTGCAGTCTAGAACTAGCCACACAAATTGGAGTGGAATCATCCATACAAGGGCCTCCAACTCCTGACCCTTATACTTCATCCAGCAAGATACCATACGGTAGTTGATGGTATCAAAGCTGCCACTAGATCTAAGAGAGATCAGGAGGGCCGTATTCTATCCTGCAAAAACCATCAATCATTTTTGTCCTTTGGCCATGAAACCTGACAGAAAGAACTCTGGATCCTCTGTGTCTTCTGGGGTTTTCTATAGCTTAGTCACTACCAACATTTCAACATCCTTCCCTAAATGGTATTGAGGAGGAGGAAACTGCAACAGACATTAATGAGAGTAGAAAATTTGGAATAAGCTATAAAACCAAATGGTTGATTTTCATTAGGACCAAGTAGAACGTTGGATGATTACTGAGAGTATCTGAAAATACTGAAATTTTTTGGCGGGGAGGAGGGGGGGATATTATTTTGAAGTTTGCCTCCTACTGTGTGTGACTCTTCAGTCTTGTGGGCATCCAGAGTTTTCTTCTGGCAACTCTGAGCAGTTTGGAGGCTAGAAGGCTTTAGATTCGAAACTTGCATGTGACATAATGGGGTAGAGGAAGGCAGGATGGAGAAGTTGAAGGATTGGGGGTTTAAGTGTCCTCTTCCCTACTTAGAGGAAGACAAGCAGGCTAGAAACAGGCTGGAAACGTAACCCAGATGTCTGTGACCTGGGTTACATTAGCTGGAGCCAGGCTTCCTCTGCCCTGAAGTATTTAGAAAAGTGATCTAGCAGCTGCTGCCTCAATGGCCAGGGGCTCTTAAAGCTCAAAAAAGGCTTTGGTTTCAGTCCTCCTGACTTTCTCTGGATGAGTAATTGTCAGGAACATGGGATGTTCCACTGGTCTGGCAGATGTTCTAAATTGGATACAAAAAAGATGCTTTTTATTCTGGAGTGTTTTATTCCCAGTCCAAATCTTTCTGTATTGCCAGCACTACCCGACTGTATGTCATTGAAATAAAAATAGTGCTGCCTGTCCATGTGTTCAGTTGTGCCTGAAATACCCACCGCTTGTGACCCAGAGCCGCCTCTCTGGAGGGCTAAGTGATGTATGTGCCAGTCAGTACCAAGGTTTTCTGGATAATCTGCAATAAAAACGTAAACCACAATTAAAATCTAAAAACTACAAAAAGAAATGTTTAACACCAAATATGAGTGGATGATCCATAACACAGTTAGGATTAATGAAGCAACAGGAAGTTCTTCATCCAGCAGGTGACTTCATCCAGCAGTTCTTCATCCTTTGATGACTGCAAAGGAGTATATGAGTGGGCATGTCTATGTAGTCCATCACTGGAAGTTCTTAAGAGATTGGACAGTCATTTGTCCTGAATGGTATAGGATCTGCTGCTGGAAGAAGACCACAAGGTCCCTTCCAAGACTCATATTCTGAGCCAGCAGTGCACTGCAGCTTCTAAAACAGCCTCAGTAGTCTTAGGTTGCATCATGGGAGGTGATTCTTGCAGTGGTCAGACCACGTCTGGAACATCAGATATGCCTTCAGAAGTTGTGGGTACTGGAGGCTTTCAAACAGAGACTGTTCTCTGAAATGGTGGAGGGTCTCCTGCTTGAGCACGGGGTTGGAGCAGAAGACCCCAAGATCCTTTCCAATTCTATTATTCTGTATTCTAAAATATTCAAAAGAAGAAAGGGCACAAAAAGAAATCTAAATCAACTTAGGAAATTTGAATTATGCCACAAAGTACTTTATGGTAATTTTTTTTTATTGAAAAGTTTTACAAAAAGAAATCCCCCCCCCCCCCAGTATTCGCCCCACAGTATTACAGGATTGTAATACTGTACAATTCGTAATTATACCCAATAAAAACAGTTGCGGAGTAAATTTCAACCTTTTTTTCAAAATTTCTGCATCACCCACCAAATTTTTATCCAAAATGCTTTGATTTTCTTACAAGTCCACCATATATGATAATAAGTTGCATCATCACAGTCACATCTCCAACATTTGGCTTGCAAGTTTGGATACATACATGATAATTTTTTAGGAACTAAATGCTATCTATAAAACATTTTGTAAAAATTTTCTCTTAAGTTTTGTGCTTGAGTAAATTTAACATTTCTAACCCAAATCTTTTCCCATATTTCTATCATCACTAGTTCCTGAAAGTTTTGTGCCCATTTTATCATACAATCCTTGACCAGTTCTGTTTCTGAGTCTATTTCCAATAATGCATTGTACAACCTTTTAATGTGCTTTTGACTTTGATCTCTAATCTGTTTTACCAAATTTTCCTCATTTTGCATAACACCATTTTTTTGGTCTTCCCTCCATCTAGCTTGCAGTTGACCATACTGAAACCAAGTATAAATTATCCCTTCTTTTTTCAATACATTCAAAGATTTCAACTGCAATTTACCCCTTTCCATAAAAAGAAGCTCTTTATAAGTAATCACCTCCTGTTTTTGTTCTATACTTATATTTTCTATTGCATGTCTGGGATTTGCCCATATAGGTATCTTATAGTTTAACTTATATTGATACTTTTTCCAAACCCTCAAAAAAGCATTTCTAAGTATGTGACCTTTAAACACTTTATCCACTTTTTGTTCATATAACAAGTAAGCATGCCATCCATATAACAAATCATAACCTTCTATATTTAACATTCTGTCTTGAGTTAAACCAGTCACTAATTTGTGATAAAACAGATGCTTCATAGTACAATCTTAAATTAGGCATTTTTAGACCTCCTCTCTCACGTACATCCTGTATGATTTTCAACTTTATTCTTGTTTTTTTCCCACCCCAATTAAAAGTCTGCCACTCCCTCAAATTTCCATCTTTCTTAAGCACTGGTATCACTTTAAACAAAAATAAGAACCTAGATAACACATTCATTTTTATTACTGCTATCCTTCCCAATCGAGATAATTGTAATTTTTTCCAATTTTCCATTTCTTTCCGCACTTTTTGCCAAAGGACTTCATAATTATTTTTGAATAATTTTGTATTTGAAGCTGCAATATTTACTCCTAGATATTTAACCTTTTTAACAATTTCAAACCCCGTTATTCTCCCTAAATCTTCTTTTTGGGATATAGACATATTTTTAGTTATCATCTTTGTCTTATGTTGATTTATTTTAAATCCAGATACTTTACCATATTGACCTATTATATCCAGCATATATGATGCCGATTCTATAGGTTGAGATAAAGTAACAACCAGGTCATCTGCAAACGCTCTTAGTCTATAATCTTGTTGTCTGATTACAATTCCTTTTATTTTTCAGAATCACGTATCTTATTCAACAAAACTTCTAAAGTTAAAATAAACAGCAATGGAGACAGAGGGCAACCCTGCCCTCTTTCCCAATTTTAAAAACATCTGTTAAACCTCTATTAACTATTATTTGTGCTGTTTGTTCCTGATATATTGCTCTGATTGATTGTATAAAATACTCTCTAAAGTGCATTTTTTCTATTATCTTCAAGAGGAATTGCCAATTCAATCGATCAAATGCCTTCTCCGCATCCAGAAATATGAGCGCTGCAGGAACTTGGTTGTATTTTTTCCAAATATTCCAATAAATTTATAATTTGTCTCACATTATATTTCATTTGTCTCCCTTTTATAAACCCTAATTGATCATTATGAACTGTTTGTTGCATAACTGGCATTAATCTATTCGCCAATATCTTGGCAAAAACTTTGTAGTCAGTATTCAAAAGTGAGATTGGCCTAAAATTTTCAGGTTTAGTACAATTTTGATCTTCCTTCGGGATCAGTGAAACAAAAGCTGTTCTCCAAGAGGGTGGGACTCCTCCCCCTGATTGAATTTTACAAAATAAAACTCTATGTGGTTCTACCATTTCAGACTGTAAATTCTTGTAGTATACAGCTGTTAATCCATCTGTTCCCGGAGCTTTACCCGTTTTTAACTGTTTAATTGCTGCAATAATCTCCTCAGAAGTTATTGGCTGATTCAATCCTTCCCTCTGTTCTAACGTTAATTCAGGAATATTCTCTCCCTTTAGATATCTGTCTATATCTATGCCTTTATTGAGTCACTAGCATACAGCTTTGTATAAAATTCTAAAAAAGCTTTTTTAATCATATTCTGTTGATAAACTTCCTTTCCTCTAAATTCTATCTTACTAATAACTCGTGATTTCTGTTTTTTCCTCAACACATAGGCCAGCCATCTATCTGGTTTATTAGCATTACAAAATGTATTGTGTTTAGCATATTGTAAACTAGTTGCCACTTGATCAGCCATTAGTATATTAAATTGCCCTTGTAATATATTTATTGCTTCCTTTACTTTCTTGTTTCCTGGATTAGATATAAGTAATTGTTCTTTCTTTGTTATTTCCTTCTCTATCTCTTTCCGCTTTTTTTGTTGTTTTAATCTATATTTGTTATTCATATATATTAAAATTCCCCTCATAAAGGCCTTACTTGCATCCCGTACCATTTCCATAGAAGTACCCTTATGCATATTAATAGCAAAAAATTCTTTCATTTGTTTTTTAAGCTTGTTCACATTTTCTTCATATCTGAATAAATTTTCATTTAATCTCCAAGACCTCCTTTCTCCCCTCTCCTGTTCCAATTCCACCCAAACCGGACTATGGTCAGTTAAAGTTCTTGGACATATCTTCATCTTCTTCACCCTAGAAAAAAAATCATTTGTGGTTAGTATAAAATCAATCCTAGAAAAAGATTGATGCCTATTGGAAAAAAAGGTAAAATCTCTTTCTTCAACATTCCGTTCTCTCCATATATCTCTCAGTTCCATATCTTCCATAATATCAAAAAAAGATTTAGGTAATTTTGCATGTGCTGAGATCTTCAATAAGCTTTTTTTGTCTTTCAGAGTATCTACTACTCCATTCCAATCACCCATTAGTATAAGAGATTTATAATCCCATTGGATTATTTTAGTATGTAAAAATTTATAAAATTTATCTTGTCGTTGATTGGGTGCATATATTCCAATTAAAAGCATTTTCCCACTCTGAGTTAATAATTCAATTGCAATATATCTTCCTTGGGTATCTGCCTCAATTAAATTAACTGGTAATCCTTTCTTTACGTATATAACTAGTCCATTTTTCTTCTCCGGTGCTGATGCCACAAAATGTGTACCTAATCTTGAATTTATCAAATATTTTTGGTCTGATAATCTAATATGTGTTTCTTGCAGACAAATAACATCATTCTTAAACTGTTTCAAATAATGAAATTCTTTCTTTTTTGTGGTGAATTTAAACCATTGACATTCCAAGATAAAAATTTAGTTGCCATCTTTGGCCCCTCGAAGCTTCATGAGCATCCACTGAATATCCTCCTCCATCTTGCTCTTCAGCCTAGCCCCTCCCACTGCTTCTGTTTTTTGGACCTCTTGAGATGAGTCTTGAGATTGTTGCGCTTTTAATTGTTGTTGTTTGTAAATTGATTGTGTCATGCGTTGTTCTTTTGGTTCCTCTATCTTCTTAAGTGGATCAAGAGTTGGAGGTGGCCCCCCAAATTGCACTAGATCTTTTTCCATGATGGTTCCTCCAGCTGCCACTTCAGCATAAGTTTGTACCTGCTTTCCATCTTCCTCTTGTTGTAACATCTCCTTTTTCTTTTTGCCTCCCCCGGGTGAAGGTGGATATCCAGCCTTTAAAACATTGACATAAAAATCTTTTGCCTTCCAAACTGTATTTAAACGATATCTTTCTCCACCATAATTCACTATTAAGCCGGTTGGAACATCCCATCTGTACTGCACTTGCTGCTTTCTCAGTTCATTTACCAGGAAACCAAAGTCTTTTCTACTTCTTAGCATTTTAGGAGGGATCTCCTTAAGAACCACTATGTCAGCCTCTGCTTTTCTCTGCTTTGGCTGTCATAGTAATGGAGGGAGGGGGGTAGCTAGCTGTGCTATCTATGATGCTAGCCAGGAAACGAAACCGATTATTAAGCTGCTATCAGGTCAACGGCTACCGCATTCCTGATTGATGACACTGCCAGATGTGTGCTCCCACCTGACTTTTGGGAGACCTTTGGATTGGATGATTTATGGTGGACAATGGGAGGGGATGCTTTCTATCTGTAACTTTCGCGCTTTTTGCCTCAGAATCCTGCTTTCCATGGTTGCGTTCACTTTATATCTAGTAAAAGTACCATGCTTTATTTTATAATGAAGTCTGGGTTTTTCTTTCCTGGATACTGAAGGAAGCATACCTGACATTAAGCAGGATTCTCATTCTCAGCCATCCCGGATAACCACCAAGGGGGCTGAAATTCACAGGATGTCTGATCAAGAAAGTGATTTAGATCAGATGGGGGCATATGGCTCAGCGATGACTTCATGCCAGCCAGGGGAAGAGGCTGTGGTGTGGATGGAGAATTTACAGCTGAGTGAGGAGCCAGACGAAGCCCGATGGTCAAAGGGAGTAGGAAGGTTGCTGGACCTGGGGATGACTTCCCACGGAGTAACCAGCTCCAGATCCCGAAAAGGGGAGGCAGTGTGGCTGCAAGAGCAAAAGGAAAGCCTCATGATGGCACAAGCACTACAACTCATCCACAATGTTGAAGAAAGCCGAAAAAACCATGAGTTTTATGCAACCCCTGCAGGGAAGGGAGGAGAATACTCCAAATCCAGAGGAAGGGGCTTGTGGGAGAGAGGAAGAGGGACCTGGCGAAGACACATCTCAGGCTTCGGGTGGTCAAGCGAGGGATGCAGCAGCTCAGGAACCCCCAGCCTTGCAGGCCACACCCCGCAGATGCAAGAAACCGAAAATTCCCTCCCTGCCCAGAAAATATGGAGGAGACCCGAAAACCCTGGGACTTTTCTTAACCCAAGTGTGGAATCACATGCAGGACTGGGGGGAGGACTACCTATCAGATGCAGCTCGAGTGAGATGTGTCACTAGCGCCTTAGAGGGAGTGGCAGCTGAATGGCAGGGGGAGGGGGCAATCAATTTTGTAACCGAACCCATCGAAATGAAATTAGGGGACCACATAGAGACTCTCAGTTTTATTGTGGCCCCTACCATGGAATGACCCCTTATACTTGGCCTGCCCTGACTACATAAATGGAACCCGCGAGTCAATTGGAAAATGGGGGTTTTGCACATTCACGCTAGGAACCCGCCACTAGAGAGGGAAGAACCCCCCCTTGAGGGCGGAGAGGAGCACGAAGAGGCAGAGATGGCAATAGAACACATTGAAGGGGAGGAGAAAATTCCAAAGGAGTATTGGGATCTCTGTGAAGTCTTCAGTGAGAAGGCCTCGGATGTGCTACCCCCCCACAGGGCTACGGACTGTACCATTGAGACACTCCCTGAAGTACAGCTCCCTAAACCAAAAATTTACCCAATGACCCCCCGTGAGCTGGGGGAATTACGAAATTTCATTGACAAAAACCTAGAACATGGTTTCATCCAACCAGCTAGGGCACGGGTGGCCGTGCCAGTTCTGTTCTGGGAAAAGAAAGATGGCTCCTTTTGTCTAGTAGTTGATTATCAGAATTTAAATGCTATTTGCATGGAAAATGTCTACCCCCCTCATGAAAGACATGTTAGCCCACCTAGGGAAGGGAAAAGTTTTCACCAAACTGGATTTACGGGAAGCTTACTACAGAGTGCGAATTAAGGAGGGGGATGAATGGAAAACTGCATTTAACTGCCCGCTGGGATGTTTCCAGTTCCAAGTACTCCCTCTTGGACTACAAGGAGCTCCTGTGGTATTCATGCAATTGATCAACAAAGTTTTGCATGAGCATTTGTACAAGGGGGTGCTGGTTTATTTGGATGACATTCTCATATACTCTGAGAATATGGATGACCACGTGAAATTAGTGCACACCGTCCTGAAAAAACTCAGGGCTGCTGAACTGTATGCCAAACTTTCTAAATGCGAATTCCACCAAAGCAAAATTGACTATCTTGAATATTGCATCTCACATGAGGGAATAGAAATGGACCCTGGGAAGGTTCAGACAGTATTGGAATGGACTGCGCCATGCACCCGCAAGCAATTACAAAGTTTCTTGGGGTTTGCTAACTTTTATCGACAGTTCATCCCCTTGTTCGCCAAAATCGCACTGCCAATAACTAATCTCCTGAAAACCAAAGGTGAAGTAAAACCAAAACCCTCCCGAGCTCTTGAATGGACTATGGACTGCCAGGCAGCATTCGAAAAGTTGAAAAGGCTGTTTGCTGCTGAACCAGTTCTCAAACACCCAGACATGGATGAACCTTCCGTAGTACAGGCAGATGCTAGCAACGTAGCAGTAGGAGCTGTACTTCTGCAAAAGAATGCAGATGGAAAATTACAGCCCTGTGCCTACACATCCCGAAAACTGACAGAAATTGAAAGGAGATGGGCCATATGGGAGAAAAAAGCTTTTGCTGTACGCTGGGCATTTCTAACTTGGAGACAATTTCTTGAGGGAGCTAAGCATCCTTTTGAAGTATAAACTGATCATAAAAACCTTGAGGCTTTAAAAACCCCACATAAGTTGTCACCAAAACAAGTTTGCTGGGCCCAACATTTCAACCGTTTTAATTTCATCTTGCGCTACCTCCCTGGTAGGAAGAAGTTCATGGCAGATGCTCTGTCCAGATTGCCTCAATACAACAGGGAGGAAGTTGTTCGTCTGATCATCCCTTCAACCCAACTGGTGGCACCAGTGACTACCAGAGCACAGTCGATGAGTGACCCAAGCCTCTCGGGCAATTTGCTCCAGAAAGTACAAGAGACTTTGAAAACCGATAAGTGGTTCCAAGCCCACTCAAATGAATGCACACTTTGTGATGGACTAGCTTGGATTGGAGCTAAATTATATGTTCCAGCCAGCCTAAGAGTAACAGTTTTGCAGCACGCTCATGACTCCAAGTGGCGGGGCACTTTGGATTTGTCAAAACCTTACATCTTGTCAAAAGACAGTTCTGATGGCCTGCTCTCAAAAAGGACACAGAGGCATATGTAGCGAGCTGTCCAGTGTGTGCCTCAGCTAAGAGACCTCCGGGGAAGTCATCTGGTCTACTCCAAAGTGTAGCCAGACCCACTGCCCCTTGGAAGGAAATATCCATGGATTTTATTGTAGACCTTCCAAATAGTGGGGGGTGCACAGTCATATGGGTAGTGACTGATTTGTTTTCCAAACAAGTGCATTTTATCCCATGTCCTAAGATCCCATCAGCAAAAACCCTTGCTAAAATGCTTATTCAACATGTGTATAGATTACATGGGGCTCCGAAACGTATAATTTCGGACAGGGGAGTACAATTCACCTCCAACTTTTGGAAAGAGTTCCTGATGCTGGTAGGCTCTGCCCAGGGGTTAAGCTCTGCCCGCCACCCCCAGACCAATGGGGCCTGTGAAAGAAGCAATTCCGTGTTAGAACAGTATTTGAGGTGTTATATAAATTACCAGCAAGATAACTGGGTAGATTTACTGCCATTTGCAGAGGTGGCATATAATAATTCCATACATAGCAGCACAGGGTTCCCTCCGTTCAAGGTGGCTTCTGGTTACTTTCATTTCTTACTTTCACTCTTATGCCCACAACAAAGGCACCATTACTTCCAGCCTCCCGCTCAGTTAGATTCAAATTGAAACAATGTAAACCCGGAGTTAAGCACTGATAATTGCAACTGCTTGTTCTCCTGTTCCCACTCTGTCTGCTCTTGGATTCATTCAGTCTGTCTTTTGCAAGCAGAGTTGGTCGCGATGTCTAGCTATGTATAAAAAGTGTTTTCCCTGATCCGGAGCTTCAGTGAGTTGTCTGGGGAGCTCTCACCCTCCAAGCCTCTGGAGTTATTCCAGAGAACTTTCAGGGGGCTCTACCCACCCTCACCGGCTCTTCTCTCCTTCTTCTCCCGATGGAGAGGTTTACAAGCTGCTTGACAGCTGTTTTGCGCTGTCAAAGCGGCTTTTACGGAGTCACGGGGCTGACAATTCATGTAGACCGTCCACAACGCCGGCGGTGCCAACCGGAAGTCCCTATGGTAATTTTTATGGCATAAAATTTTTTTATAAAATTTCCCAAATTTCAGTCCCTTGGGAGGGAAAGCAAACTAAGAAACTGCATATTGTTAAAATATTCAGCGGAAGAAAGAGCACAAAAAGAAATACAAATCAGCTTAGGAAATGGATAAGTTTAGTAATTAATAATTTTTAACTGGTTTCATGATTCAGTGAACTAAACTGGACATGCTATCATCAAATGTGCCTAGTGTTGTACTGATTAAACCAAAGACACTAACAGGTTTTTATGTTGCTTGCTTGTATTGAAAATTTTAGAACACATCCCTCTAGACAGACTGCAAGAATTATAAACTATATAATATATATAAAAGCTATATATAGCAGGACAAAGTACGAACTTGCTTAATCAATGTAATATTAGTAATACATTAGTAATACTCTTCCCTGCTAAGATAAAACCTATATTATGCTGGCATCTATGGAGTGTGATGAAATGGAGTATTTGAAATGGATTCCCAGAGGGAGGAGTGCAGTCGAGAGGAGGAGGAAGGCAACTCAATCAGAATAAGATGTGCAAGAGAGTGAAGACAGCCCTCCTGAATAGTCCTCAGAGCACAGTAAAGTCCTCCATCTGGCAAGATTTTGTCTATGGATTTGAAATTTTAAATAAAGCTTGGAATTACCACATGTCTTTCTTGGTTTGGGGCTCAACAGGAGTAACCTGATTGTATGTCTGCCTATTTAAAAGATAGGTGCTACTGGTGGTAACTCAAGAATTACACCTGAATCTCCAACCAAATGAATTCTTTTTAGAACTCTTGTCAATGTGTTGCCTTGTGTTATTATGAATGATCGCTATTGTGCAAGAAAAGGGACTTGGTTCTTTCTTTGATCTTCCTCCATTGCTGTGGGTGTGATGTGAAAGCTCTCAGGCATTCCCTTCATCATTTGATGAATAATGCCATATAATGAAGCATCCCAAGCCAATTTCATTGCAATTTATGGGTTATAATTGGGACCTCTGGTCTGATGTCACAATTTTCTTAGCTTCAGTGAAAGCTGCTTCATCCTGATTTTCTGCAGCCATTGTGTCCCCCTTGCAGGGTATACAAATATACCACTGTAATAGAGACTGTCCATTATGGTCAGTCTGTGCTGTCCCCAGTGCAGTTGTTAAGTAGCCACATAGGTTGTTAAGCAGAGCATGAGGTACTTCAGGGCTTGGGAGCCCTGGGAGGCCAAGGCCTGCCAGCTCTGAACCCCAGGACTCTGACGCCTGCTCCTCTGGTTGCCACAGGCCTTGCACCTGCTTTCCTGGGTCCCAGCAAACCATCGGCCTGCTCCCCACCTTGCCAGGCCCCACAAGCTCCTCCTCAAGTGGCCACTTAGTTTACTGGGCATCTTCTGGAAGTAGCCACTGCCCTGCGCAGCTTTCCTCCCAGTGGAGGTTTGTTTTATAATTTGCAAGTTGCCTGGAATCACCTTGTAGGGGAAATGGCCAGAATAAAAATTAGAGTAGTTTGTTGGAATTTAGCTGGGACATCCTGAATATGCATTCTAATAATAATATAATTATCATTGTAGATCAGCCAAAAAGAGGCACATGAAATAGGAGCTGTCAATATGTTTTAAGTTAGCTATGGAGATACTTTTCATGGTATCATGATATCATATGGTTGCTCTGAATATAGATGGTTTTCTCAAAGTAAAATAATATTTGTGGAGACCGGAAGAGACCGGTGCACAAATCAGCTTCAACATCCTGGTGATGATATTGTCAATAAATAAAAATCCATTGTTATAGGATGTTGTTATAACGAATATCAATATCAATATCAAGAATATCACTGCAATATGAAATTGCTGGTGGATTGCAATTTCTTCAGAAGAAATCCTGTATAATACTTGGACTATTGGTTACATTAAGTATGTCAATGAGCCCATATAAACCACCAGGCAACCCGATTATGATATTATTAATTTCAGGAACAAAAGATCATCTAGGGTCATCTGGTCCCTGTATTTTGAGTGGTAAAGAATGGTGTTGAAGAGGATTCCAGGCTCTCTATAGCTGGGTGTGAACAGTGGAGGTTTCCTTTTGGCTTCCTGTATGTTGTCCAACCTGTTTTAGAATGACAATCATTCCTCTTTTATGTGCTTCTTTAATTATGGTATCAGTGTTACTTTTGAGGCTCTTGATTGCATTACATTTACTATGGGTGTGACGGGGGAAAAATCAGATGTGCTGCTTATCTGCACCTGGGTGTGGCAACAGTAGTAAGGTGTGGCTGGTAGGTAGACCTGCTGTGGGAGAAAGTCCTTTGACATTGCAAGGAGCATTTGTTTCTGAGTGTCAGAGTGGTTTTCCAAAGGAGTTGTGCACACCTGGCACCCTGGTAGTATATAACTACCCCGAGCTCCTTTAGAGCAATTAAACCCGCTTTACATAAAGACACCTGAAGTTGGAGAGAGCTCTTGGACTAGATCTAGGCCAGGGGTCAGCAACCTGCGACTCTGGAGCTGCATGTGGCTCTTTCACCCCTCTGCTGTGGCTCCCTGTCACTCAAAATATGTGTCACAACCACCAATGTGCGACACCCGCCGGCATACAATTTATTGAACTTTTCAACCCCCAGTAGGCCAACCATGGATAAAATCCAAGAAAATAAAAGTTTCAGAAGAAATCAGAACATTTAATTCAACTACATATGCTAGTTTTGTGGCCGCTCAAGAAATAGTCAGGCATGGGAAGTGTTTTGTGGCTCCTGTTAGAAACGGGTCCAAATGGCTCTTTGAGTGTTTAAGGTTGCAGACCCCTGTTTTAGTCCAAGGGCTTGCTTTTGCTTCCTGCAGCTATCAAATGGGTGCTTTAAGTAGGACCACAGCAGCTGCTTCTATTCTGATTCAAGGGCTCCAATCCTTAGAAGAATAGTCAATCATGGGAGAAATTAATAAAAAAATGTTTATGATAGCAGATTTTAAGATGAGTTGGGTTAAAGTAAAAGCAAAATACTTAATTGTGTGTTAGTATTCCCCACCGCACCGCACCCCCCACACCATTTTATTTGTTGATCATGAATATACACTATGTACTCTGGGACTCTGTCTGACCTGTAGACTCCCCAAGTTGTGTTCCAAATTCTTTTGTTCTTTTGGAAACTGGGCACTGTTCTGTGGTAATAAAGGTTAGGTTAAGTACTATTAAGCGATGAAAATATGTTTTGAAAAACAAGGATTATTTCAGAAAATCCCAAATGAATTTAGATTATATGATCAAGTTTAAAATAAATATGTTTTTATATCTTAATGGTGTTTTGACTGAAGGACTGAAATAATGAGGCTTCATAGATTTGTTTACAGTATACTGTAGGTATACTGTAGATATATGGGAAGAAGGCACCATTATTTTAAGAAAAGGTAGTAAGTTACTAAAATTATTTATTACAGAATTAGAGAATAACAGAGTTGGAAGCAACCTTGGAGGTCTTCTACTCCAACCTACTTCTACTTCTACCTATATAATTTCAGATAAAAGGCTGTCCAGTATCTCTTCTTAAAAACCTTCAATGTTAAAGCACCCACGACTTTTCCTGTGCACTGCTCCCACTATCCATGCATGGGTTAAATGCTTCAGCCTTTGGTAAATAACTGAGTGTCACTTTAAGAAAATAACTTCCCTTTCCTGGCTGCTTAGCTACACCCCCAATCCCGTGATACCCCAGTCTTCGCTCAGTTGTTTGGCAAAAACTGAAGTGTTTTCGGGTGCTCTTCTCCATTAAGTATTTCTTTTTTTTCTTCGTGATTTTCCCGTTTTATTTTGTTTCCCTCTCCTAGGGGCGCTTAGTATTTAATTTATTTTTTATTATTTCTTGCTTTTTCGGGTTTTTGGTTTGTTTTAAAGTGTGGAGAGCGGCGGCAGCACAAATCAGCTGGGTGTCGGGCTCAGAGCCTCCCTCCGCCCACGCTGCCTCATTTAGCTTGGCGCCACATTTAAAAGCTGCTGGGAGCCCTACAAATACAAGGAGGCTTCCCAGCTTTGCATTAACTGACCGCCGCAGTGCCAGAGGATCGGAGGGAAGCCTTATCTGCTCCGATCGCTCAATCAGCTGGGGAGAAGCAGCGTGCAGCTGCGGTTCGCCCAGCTAGCCCTGCATTGGCCGCTACGCTACAGAAACAGCAGAATTCAGCAAGGCAACCTAGCACGGCATCTGGGAGGACCCTCGGGCCTCCAGAACAAGTCCGCCTCGCTCAGCGGCACCTCGAGCCTCAAGCCACGTGGCGCCCGCCATTTTGATGGACCCTCGGGCTGCCATTTTGGTCGTGAGCGGTTGAATTGGCCACAAGTCAGAGGATACAGGCAGAGACTCTCTGACCACCAGGGGTCAGTAGTGCCCTGATTTTGGAAGCGCTTTCAGAACAGCAGCCAGCTGGTGAGACCCTTGGGCTCTCAGCGGCTTTTCCTCCCTGCCTGAATAGCAAAGCGCCTGCAACCACTAGAGGGGGCTATTCAAAGTCCTTTTCCACCAACAATTCTTTGAATCATGTCGGATCCCCTGTCTTCTTCAGACCTAGAGCTGGAAATGAGCCCACCATATAAGGGGGCCAAATCAGTCAAAAAGAGCCCTCGGAAGCGGTCTGAACATTCCAGCCGCAAGTCCAAGGCTGATAAGACAATGTCTCTTCTGAACAGAGACGCCCTAAGACGCCCTAAGACGCTGGAGCGACAGTGTGCCAAAGCGCAAAAAGCGGTAGCAACAACTCCTTCCAGGGATCCTAGACCCGCCAACAGTACTCCTTCACCACCAAGGGAGTCAGAATTAGCAATGGCTAGCCTGGCTGATCTAGCACAGACACCAGGAACCCCAGCCTTGGCTAAAGCAGGTTCACAGCTGGAGGAACCTCACCCTCCAAACACAGAGGGCTCTTCTCCTCTTGCCACACCAGGAGGAGCTATTCCTTCAACATCAGTACCAAGCTTTGGACTGCAAGGAGGTCAATTGCCAACTACACAGGCAGATTTTCAAGCCATGTTCTCATCGGCACTATCATCTTTCTTAGCTGCAAGTGGGCAGCAGGCGAGACAACCACCGTCTCATTCCTCTACCCATGGAATACAGCCTCAACCCCAGCCCCAGGGGCGCACCACACAGGTGCATGACTCTTCTTCGGAAGAATCAGACCAAGCTGAGGAAGGACCAGAGGAAGTGGAGTTTTCTGAGGATGAAGGCCTGATGCCAGATACACCGGCTTTCACAGGACTGTTCCACCCAGCACTCTTCAAGTCTCGTCTCCACAAAGCACGGCTCACTACAAATTTGGGTATTTGGAGACATGAGACCAACTTCATCCTCGACAGCAGGGCCCCATGACGCCCTTTTCAAATCATCCAAACCGGAAAAAGATTGTATCCCTTGTCCGCAGTTGTTTACGGACGTGATCCAGAACAACCGGCCTCTCTTACAACGCCCAGCAGCCTAGATAGGAAACTATATTGCTCGGCTCCTGAATTGGAGGATCTTTTGGCTCTCCCAGTAGTGGATCAACCGGTCGCGTCCCTATCATCTGCTTCGGTTATCTCCACAGACGCATTAGACGGTCTCAGGACAGAGGAAAAGAGGACAGAAGGAGCTTTCCGCAAGACTCATCAAGCGGCAGCTTAGGCGATCAGGACAGCTACAGCCACATCGTTCTTCAATAGAGCAGCTTTAATATGGCTCCGTCAAATGCAAGAAAGACTTCCCCCGGAAGACACAAGGTTGCAGCAGGACATAAACAAAATCATTACTGCAACTGAATACGCCTCGCTGAACTCGGCTAAGTTCGCCTCGGCACTAGCATCCACAATCACCGCTAGGAGACTCTTCTGGCTACGTCCTTGGAAGGCTGACCTAAAAGCAAAGTGGAAGTTGGCAGCAGCTGCGTACAAGGTCCCTGACCTTTTTGGAGCAGCCCTAGAGCCTGTCCTAGTCGAAGACAAGGACAAGAGGAAAATACTACCTTCTTCGTATCATTGCCAGGAGCGGAGATATTCAACCTATCCCCACCAACAGCCCTTTCGTCACAGCTCAGGGCCCAGGGGGTCCCTCTTGCACCTATCAGGGAGGTGACAGATCACATGACAGACAACAGTTCCGAGACCGGTGCCGAACCAGCAGGGCAAACGGCCTTTTCGTGGAACCAGTTCTAGAGGTTCCAGGAGGGGGAAATGACTCCAGGGCCGAGGGCCCCATAGTGGGAAGGTTGTTTGAGCCCATTGGTGGTTGTTCCACCACCAATGGGCTCAAACAACTACAGACTCATGGGTGAGGCGCACAATTTTATTGGGCTTATCCATTGAATTTGCAGGGCCACTGCCTCATCGTTTCGTAAGGTGCCCAATCCCTCACTCCAGAGAACTCCAGGACCTGATGTCTCAGGAATTGAGCCACCTGCTGGAAATCAGGGCCATTGAACTGGTGGCATCAAACCACCGGGGGTTGGGGTTCTATTCAAGCATATTCCTGGCCCCCAAACATTCGGAGGGATGGAGAGCAATCTTGAATTTAAAGAAACTGAACCTGTCCATTCAATACAGCAGGTTCAAGATGCACTCTCTCCAGTCGATTTTATCAGGAGTCAGAAGGGGGGATCTCCTCCAATCAGTCGACCTCCGAGAGGCCTACCTTCATGTCCCTATTCACCCGGATCACCGTCAGTATCTGAGGTTCGAATATGGGGGCCATCATTTTCAATACCGGGCAATGCCATTCGGCCTATCATCTACACGCTGAACCTTCACCAAGCTGGTGACAGTGGTAGCAGCCTGTCTTCGGGCAGTCCCGCTACTACTTGGATGACATCCTGATCCTGTCAGCCTCACGCGAACAAGCAACCAGGGACAGGAGACTGGTCTTGGAGACATTCCGAAATCATTCCGAAATCACAGGTTTACAGTCAACCTCGAGAAGAGCCAACTGCAACCGTCCACTCAGACAGACAGGGTCCAGAGTATCCAAACGCTAGCCCACCAGGTTCTGGCAAACAGGAGGGTAACTCTGCTGCAGCTATCATGCCTCCTGGGAAAGATGGTCTCCTGTTTCGGTATTGTACTATGGGCACACAGACACTCGAGGTCGCTCCAGTGGTTCCTTCTTCCTTACCAGAGAAAGGGAAAGGCCAACTCGAAGGTCAAAGTCACACTCAACCCCGAGACACGTCTGTCCCTCAGGTGGTGGACCTCCCCCTCACTCCTCAAGGGCTCAGACTTCCTGGATCCGGACAGGCTAGTACTTACCATGGACGTAAGCCTACAAGGATGGGGGGCTCGCCTTCACAATCTGGTGGCTCAGGGTCCAAACAAGAATGTCACAACAGCATCAACCTGTTGGAGCTTTGGGTGATCAGACTAGCCCTAAAGCAATTTCAGACCACAGTGCAAGGCCATCACGTGCTAGTCCTAACAGACAACATCTCGGCCAAAGCACACGTAAACAGGGAGGGGGGCACAAAGTCCTGTCTTCTGATGCTAGAATCCGAAATCCTATTTGGTTGGGTGGAAAGGAATCTTCTATCCATCAAAGCAGATCACATTTCAGGGTCAGCCAACGTGACAGCGCAATGGCTCAGCAGAGAAACAATAGATCAGGCAGAATGGCAACTTTATCCCCACCTTTTCAAACGACTCACAACTCGGTTCGGGAGGCCAGTGATAGACTTGTTCGTGACTCCCAGCAACGCCCAGCTACCTCGCTTCGTGTCCCGCTATCCAACACCTCAGGCGGAGGATCACGATGCGCTTCACTGCAGGTGGCCAGAGGGCCTTTTATATGCATTCCCACTGGTTCCTCTGGTTCCTCGCCTCATAAGGAAGCTTCTGGTGGAGAAAGCCAACCTGTTGCTGATGGCCCCGCATTGGCCTCGAAGACCGTAGTTCGCAGACATAGTGGCACTATCGATAGAGCAACCATGGGTGATCCCACCGCACCAGATCATACTCTGTCAAGGCGAGGTCACTCATCCAGAACCACAGTGGCTCCAATTAGCCGTCTGGCATTTGAGTGGGTCATCCTGAAGAAGGATAATCTGC
This sequence comes from Masticophis lateralis, assembly GCA_030761175.1. Lineage (NCBI taxonomy): Eukaryota > Metazoa > Chordata > Lepidosauria > Squamata > Colubridae > Masticophis > Masticophis lateralis. The sequence goes on along the minus strand of JAUDYJ010000012.1, from coordinate 24,107,497 downwards.
CAGATGGAGTCGTACGCACCATACAGGCACTAGGCGGCCCTCTACAACCCACATCTATGAGTCATCCTGGAGAGCGTTCTGTAACTGGGGATCCCAGCACCATGTAGACCCTACCACAGTGACAATTCAAGACATATTACAGTTCCTACAGGCCGGGTTAGACAAAGGCCTGGCTCCCGCCACCTTGAGGTGCCAGACCGCAGCTCTGTCAACAGTGATTTCCTGCGCACCCTACCAGTCTCTCTCACAACACCCTCTCATCAGAGGGTTCCTCCACGGAGCTACAAACTTACATCCACCTACAGTTCACCGCTACCCGTCCTGGGATTTGTTCTGAACTGGCTCTCCCTTTGAGCCGTTGGGGTCAGTTGGTCTTAAGTACCTGTCCTTCAAGGTGACCTTCCTTCTGGTGATCACCTCAGCAAGGTGAGTATCAGAGTTGTCAGCCCTCTCCATTCGGAAGGACCTTTGCATATTCAGAGACTCTTCGGTCATTCTTCATTTGGACCCCTCCTTCCTTCCAAAGGTGAACTCCTGGTTTCACCGGGCCCAGGAGCTGATTTTACCAGACTTCTGTCTGTCGCCTTAGGACCACAGGGAGGAACGTTGGCACAAACTCAATGTCCGTCGGGCCTTACATGTCTATATCAACAGAACAGCCTCCTTTCGTCGCACGGAAGCTCTGTTAGTATCCTTCAACCCTTCTACCATGGGCCAGAAAGTTTCAACCTCCACAATAAGCAGATGGATCAGGGCCTGCATCGTGTTGGTTTATGAGGCAAGTTCCAGATCACCACCAGCCAGGATTCAGGCCCACTCAATTCGGAGTGCGGCCACCTCAGCAGCCTGGGCCACACAAGCATCCATAACAGACATTTGTAGAGCAGCGAGCTGGTCGTTGTTATCCCCATTTATTCGCCACTACAAAATAGACTCGTACGAATCAGTGGAAGCATCCTTTGGTCGCAGAGTTCTTCAACGGGGTCCTGGCTGGCAAGGACATGCGGGCAGTCAGCCTCCCGCCCAGGGGGTTTGAGCTTGGGTATTTCCCATGCATGGATAGTGGGATCAGTGCACAGGAAAATGGATGTTGTCTTACCTGAATGTCCCTTTTCTGGGCGCTGCGTACACTATCCATTCCCTCCCATATATGGGGCTTCCTGCCAGCGTGTCCCTACATTACTTCTCTATCCAGTTTCTTTTTCCATGTTGGAAGTTGTTTTCAATAAAGTTGTTACCTCTTAACAACTACCCCAAAGAGGTTAAGTTACCTCTTTGTCAGTGATCTTTTGCCACACCTTCGCTCAGACTGGGGTATCATGGGGTTGGGGGTGTGGCTAAGCAGCCAGGAAAGGGAAGTTATTTTCTTAAAGTGACACTCAGTTATTTACCAAAGACTGAAGCATTTAACCCATGCATGGATAGTGTACCCAGCACCCAGAAAAGGGACATTCAGGTAAGACAACGTCCATTCTGGAGGGAAGTGGTTCCACTGATTCATTCTTCTAACTATCAGGAAATTTCTCCTTATTTCTAGGTTGGATCTCAAGGAGAGATATCGACCCCTCATATCTCATATCACTCCCTAGTTGTTCTTTTCGTTAGACTAGACTTACTCAATTCCTGTGACCATTTCTCATATGTTTTAGCCTCCAGTCCCCTTATCTTCCCGAGAAGAGCTCTTCTCGGAACTCTTTCTAGAGTACTCTTTTTTTATAGTCTGGTGATCAAAACTGGATGCAGTATTCCAAGGCACTAGAAAGCAGTACTAATGATTCACATGATTTTAACAGAATAACAGAGTTGGAAGGGACCTTTGGTGGTCTTCTAGTCCAAACCCCTGCTTAAGCAGGAGACCCTATATAATTTCAGACAAATGGCTGTCCAATCCCTTCTTTAAAAAACTCCAGTAATGGAGCACACACGAGGTAAGTCATTCCACTCAATAGTTTTGGCTGTCATGAACTTTCTCCTTTGTTCTCAGTTGGATCTTTCTTTAGTAAGTTTCCATTCATTGCTTCTTGTTTGCCTTCAGGTCCCTTCAGGTATTTTGGAGAATAGGATGACACTATCACCCCTTCCTTGTGGCAACCCCATAAATATTGGAACACTGCTATCATATCACTCAATTAATCAAGAAGTTGATCTTGATTCTCTTGCTCTAGCCTAGGACTGTGTTGGCTTTTTTAGCAGCTACAGTACACTGCTGGCTCATATTTAAATGGTTATGTTTGGTGATGAAAGAGAACAAGAAAAGAGGAAGTGTCCTACCTCTCAAAATGAATAAATGCATCAATAGCAATAGCAATAGCACTTAGACTTATATACCGCTTCACAGTGCTTTTACAGCCCTCTCTAAACAGTTTATAGAGTCAGCATATTGCCCCCAACAATCTGGGTCCTCATTTTACCCACCTTGGAAGGATGGAAGGCTGAGTCAACCTTGAGCCTGATGAGATTTGAACTGCCAAATTGCAGACAGCTAGCAGGCAGCAGAAGTAGCTGCAGTACTACGCTCTAACCACTGTGCCACTGTGGGTCAAATTTTGTAAAGCACATATTAAGCACTTAAGGACTGGCAATTTGAGAATGCTGGGCAGCTTGAAAATGCTGAGTGTCTCAAATAATTTTATAAGCCTAGACAATTTGTGAGGGAAAAGGAAAATCTACCTTTAACATTTGTTTTAAAATAGACCACATTATTTTAAAGATTGAAAAATGCTTATCTTCCAGGATTAATTCCATAGTAATTTTACTGATTACTGAAAGGATAAGAAAAATAACTTAAGAAGAAGGTTATTTCTCTACATAAGCAAACCTGAGTACATGGGGCTCCTGTGGATGGATATACCTCACATTTTAGGAAAAGAATGGACAGATAAAACCAGAGATTGGATTCTACCAGTTCGCACCTATTCACTAGAACCGGTAGTTAATTTTCTAAGTAGTTCAGAGAACTGGTTGTTAGAAGAAATCTCCTTTTGTTTTTTTCCACTTTACAGCGTTAATCCTGTAAGGAATTGCAACATTCTGGTGTTGTTTCTAGCCTAATCTTTATTGCCCTGCTTACAGAAACTGCCTCTCAATTAACCCTTATTAAATTCTTGGCAATATGCCTAGTTTTATTGTCGTCTGAGCTTCTCCGGAGTTTTTTTCTTTCTTTCTTTGCTGGTACTTTGTTTGACTTTTTTAAAGGGGAAGGGTTGTTTTAAGCTTTGTACACTACTGTTGGGAGGAAAAACTCCCCTGTTGGGAGTTCTTCCGGCTGGGATATAACGATCAGCACTTTGAAGAAATAATTGAATAACAAAGCAGAGCTGCTGGAAATAAGCTTTTAATGACAAGGAACCAAGATGAGTGACATTCAACAAGGCTTCTTGGCTAGCTAGAAAGATTGAGATTCAAATATGAATTTACATACCCTTTCTGACTTTTGGTCTAAAACTGGTTTTTGGTGAAGTTTAATTCTGTGCTTGGTGATGTTTAATCCTGTGTTTAGTGATGAGATAATTTTCCCTATTCAGCTTTGTTTGGAAGGAAAAAATGTTTATCTCTGTTCCTGAAAAGAAGCAGCTTCAGAAAACTGGTTAGTTTCTGTGCCTATTTGTTCTGGTTATTGGTTTTGCTACTGTGTTTGCTCCTTTGCTTTATTCTAGTGTTAACTGCTTTCTTTGTAGTTAGGCTTATCTCAAGTGCTTTTTCTATCTGGGGAGGAGGTCTCCTTTCACTGCTTTAGTGGTTCTTGGCACTGTCCTTTTAGGATGTACTTCCAAGAGACAGGATGCAAGCTTGGCGCTGACTTTTTACTGCCTTTCTGGGGGGCATGTGATCTTTCCTTAAATCTGGATGATTTCCTTAGGATATTTTATGAGGTGAGTGAGACCAGCTGGTATCTTTAAGTGGTGCAAATGGATCTAAGGATTGCTTCTCCTGGGTGTGCTCTCTCTGGAGAGCTTAAATGACCTCTCTGCTAAAGGGTTTCACTATGAGCAAGAGTTTTCTGTTGTTAGTTATCATTGCATTTTAACTATTTTAATTCCTCAAGGTGCTCTGGCACCCTGCCTGATTTATAACTCTGGCTTGCAGGTATTTCTAATCTAACGATTGGTATTTAGAGCAGCTTTTTGCAAGCAAAGAAGCTTTTTGTATTTTTGTACAGGTAATCCTTGACTTACAACAGTTCATTTAGTGACCATTCAAAGTTACAATGGCACTGAAAAAAGTGACTTATGACTGTTTTTCACACTTACGACCATTGCAGCATCCCCATGGTCATGAGATGCCAGATGAGGCGAAGTACCCCTCAACATGAGTGACATCCAGTTGGCCATGCCCACCCAGTCACATGCCCACCAAGCCATGCCCACCAAGCCACACCCACAGAACCAGTAGTAAAAAAATTTGAATCCCACTACTAAATGGGATAAAACCCATTTAGATCACATACAGTAAATGCAAAAATAATTTTTTTCCTCTAAACAAGCTTAAAACATTCCCTCCTGACAGAGAGGAGAGAGAGAGAAAAAGGAGAAGAAAGTTCTCTTCACCCTGTTTTGCTGGCCAGGAAAACTATGATGAAGGTATTTTTCCTTTTTATGGTTTATTTTAACATTTTTTTCCCTAACAGAATTTAAAATTCTTGTTTCTAGAGATTAGAGACATTTAACAGTTACATTTACATTGAGGTGCACACAAAGACTTTGACCTCGTACACACACAAAGACAAAGGAAAGAGAAAGGGAAAACAGAACTCTCAGGGTGTAAAACACTCTGGTCATGCTCATAATAAATCTCAGTTAAGAAAGGCAAAAATCTAGAAGGGGAGAAAGATCAACGTTATTATATTTTTATTTTTATTTTAAGCACATCTGTCAAGATTGAATTGCTTTGCTTTGCTTGTTTCAAAGCCTAATGGTTTTCAACTTGCCAATGAACTGGGGGGAGGGAAGAGGGAAATGGAATGGCAAGAATGTATGTGGAGATCGTGAGAGCATGGAAACCATCAAGGTCACCACTGCAGGTGCTTGAGAAAGAGTTATTGTTTAACTGGGCAAGCATTTGCATGGGAAAACCAGAGCTGATTTTGTTTCTTCAATGTATACAATAAAGTTTTACTTTTGGGAATTTAAATCTCATGAGAATGTTTCCTTGTTTTGGGTTCACTAGTTGGACAGTTGACGCCTTTATTTAGCCAAATTGGTTTTCCAGCGTCCCTGAGCAAAGTCCATCTCTTGCATAATTTCCTTGCTTCTATCTTTCTCATACCAGGCAGGATGGGCCATCACCTCTCATCCCAACCATTGAGCAAGTCTCCTAGTGGGGATCCTGGCAAGGCCCTCAAGCTAGTGTCCATGTGTCTCTATTTCCTATGTAGAGATTCAGTTAACTCTGCTGAGTCTCCCTTGCAGCTAAGCCTCTTTACAGGCTTCTGCTCCACCTTTTGTTTTTCAGATTAAAAAAAAAAGTCTAGGAGGACTCTGGTTCCCTTCTCAGAGTACAGCCCCCTCCTTCCTAGGGAACACCAGGCTCCAGTTTTCAGACCAAAAAGGGAGTCTGATGGTCCCTAGGAAGGAGGGGGCCATATTCTGAGAAGAGAACCAGAGTCCTCCCAGACTTTTTTTTTTACAACCCTGCAGAAGTACGGACACCTCCTTCCACAACCTGCTTTCTGGTTTTCAGACCCAGGAGAGTCTGGGAGACCTCTGCTCTTCTTAGCAGTAATACGGGCACCTCCTGTGAATGGACTTCGCTCAGTGACTTCTCAGCTGGTTGCCCAGGTTCGATTCTCTCACTTACTTTTCCATTCCATTTTCACACAGCCTCTCCCTTTTCCCTAACAGAAGTTCCTACCCTCTGGCCAATCCCCCTTGCTTTCCAGAGTCTGTCGGTCATGATTCTTTGGGACTAGCAAACAGCCAGGGAGTATGGAGAGAGCAGGTCTTCTCAATCACACATAGGCATACACAAACTTCCCTCACTCTCCTGGGCTTTAAAAGTTAAAATTTAGAGGTACTCACCTTCTTTCCAAGCAGCCATTGAGCTCAAATTTCCTTTACTACCCTTGCTCCAAATAGCCAAGGTCCAGAAAACCCACCCACAGTCACAAGGGGTCTGGGAAGGTGGAGGCTTAGCTAGGCCAGATCCATTGGTAAGGTTAGCTTGGAGTCCCATTGGCATGCCAAATTGCTGGAAGAAACAATTGTTGGTCCTGGTTCCAAGCCAGGAGAAAGATGCTGCAAATGAAATGGAGGCTGGCTGCAGGAAAGAAGGTCTTTGTCAAGGTTCGAAGTAACATACCCAACAGAATCCTCCAAGGCAGGCATATTCCTCAAAGTGTATATTTATTAAGCGTGGGAAAATTGACTCTGATCCTCCTCAGGTGTCCCCCTTAATTAAAAGTACATTTTTCCTCCCCCTGCCCTTTCATCCCATGTTGGAGGTCCTGGTCTAGGGTTTCCTTGAAGTGGTGGACAAGGAGGCCAGTCCCTCAGCCTCCCTGCGAATCTCCTGAGCTCCCAGACCACTTCTCTGCTTGGGCACCCCTTTTGCTTGAGGTCTTTGATTTCCACCTCTGCTTCTTGTCCTTGGGCCATGTCTTCAAACTGGGTCCTCAGTAGTTGCAGAAACTCTCCAGCAACTTCCAGTTCAGGAGCCCCCTCGTGCAGTTGGTTCCCCCTCCAAGTTGTCGGCGACAGCCAAGATTATATTTTGGTCAGACTGGTATTGAGCCCTGTAGCGATCTAAGTGGGATCAGATCCAATTCAGGAAGTACACTAATTTTCCAGGGGTTCCATCAAAAGTTACCCTGAAGTGAGTGTGTGTGTGTATCTGCTGGTACTGGGGGTGGCCGAGCAGGTGCCAGCTGTGGAGCTGGAGCCAGTATCCACTGGCACTGAATCCATCCCTGGCCAGGCTAATAGGCCCACCCAGGGGGGATTTGGTCCATCTGTGGGAACTGAAGAGGTGGCTGGTAGGGCAGGCTGCCTGGCCTTGGTGGACCCACAGTCCCTCACCGCTATCTTGGGCTGGACTGGCCCATAGGTCCTGGCCCTTGGCTAGCTGCAGGTGCAGATGGAACTGTCAATCCGGTAGACCGGACCCAGTGAGGGATGCCTAGGAGTGGGACCTCCACTCTGTGCTGATTGGAAAGGAGTGGAGGTCCCACTCTGGGCAATCACATTTCCTTGGCCAGGAAGGTGAACGTCGGTTGGGCCAAGACCAAGCCAGAGTGACGGCTTGAAGGGAGCTGGGCCATGCTGCTGACATTCAGCTGGCCAAACCTCTTGAGGAGGTCCGCCAGGGATTGGCTTCTCAAGGGTGATGGGAAGCCCCAGTTCCTGGACTTGCTGATTTCCAGAGGCTTCATGGCTTTCCACTCAACAACCGTGGTGTGTTCTGCCTGAGCCAATATGATCTGGGGTTCTTGGAATGCCACACGGCCTGCGGTATCCCCCTCAGCTCAGTATAGCCCCAGGTGCATCAGCACCACATCAATTCCGGAGGTGTGTATCCCAGTGCTGTATCCTGAGCTGTTGCTCCAAACTCCTGAGCCGACGGCAAGGGCATACTCAGCTGTATATCTTCACCCCGGCCCACCCCAATGATGCCCTTGATGTGATGTCCCGATGGCTGGAGGCCATGCGGATCTGGATGGGGAGAATCAGACTCGGACTCAACCCCTCCAAGACCGAGTGGCTATGGCTCCCGACGTCCGGTATAGCCAGCTGACTCCATCGCTGATTATTGGGGGTGAGACTCTGGCCCCCACAGAGAGGGTTCGCAACTTGGGTGTCCTCCTGGATGCATGGCTGTCTTTAGAAGATCACATGACAGCTGTGACCAGCTTTTTATCAGGTTTGCCTGGTTCACCAGTTGCGTCCCTTTGTGGACCATGACGTCTTGCGCACGGTCACTCATGTCCTCGTCACCTCCCGTCTGGACTACTGTAACACTCTCTACATGGGGCTCCCCTTGAAGGGCACTCGGAGGCTCCAGATGGTCCAGAATGCGGCTGCGCGTGTGATTATGGGAGCGACACAGTGCTCCCACGTAACACCTCTCCTGCAAGAGCTGCACTGGTGGTCTTCCAGGTACACTTCAAGGTGTTGGTCACCACCTTTAAAGCGCTCCATGGCTTAGGACCCGGATATTTAGGGGATTGCCTTCTGCCACCGATAGCCTCCCACCAACCAACCCGTTCCCACAGAGAGGGTCTCCTCAGGGTGCCATCAGTCAAACAGTGTCGACTGGCGACCCCCAGGGGGAGACCCTTCTCTGTGGGGGCACCCGCCCTCTGGAATGAACTGCCCCTGGGGATGGATATGATTCCCGACCTGTGCACCTTCCACTGTGCCCTTTTATTCCAACAAGCTGGCTTGGCCTAATAAGGATTCGCAATGGGTATTTTAATTGGTGAGTTTTAAATCTGGGGGCCAAATTGTTTAATATGTTTTTAAAGTGTTTTAAATTTTGTATTACGTCATTTTATCATGGCTATACCATGTATCATGGCGTTTTATCATCCCTGAGTCCTTCGGGAGAAGGGCAGTATAAAAATGTAATAAATTAATTAATTAATTAATTAAATAAATAAATAAATAGATAGATAAATAAATAAATAAATTAGTACAGAAATTGTAATTGGAGCAAAGAAGGAAGCAGGGGGCTTTAAGAAGACAACATTATGGCAATTCAGGTTTTTGATGAAGTTTTCTTGTTTTCCTTATTTTCATATTTTGGCTTTAAATCAATCCAAAGCAGTGGTGGGTTGCTCCCGGTTCGGCCGTGCCGGTAGCAGTGAAGATGTGACATCACTGAACCAGTTCTTTGTGACTGGGAGCTGGGCCCTCCCACCCGCCCCCGGCTGCCCCCGCTTTATTCCTACCTTTATTTCTTGGTTTTTAGCTCAGCTGATAGGCGCGGCAGAGTGGATTGGCGCACCTCAGCTGGCTCGAAACCTAATGCACTTGCATGGAGTGCAAGTTTGGTGCGCGTGCAAGCGAAGTGAGCATGTGCGCGGCGATCGCCTGCAAAGCACGTGTGCAAAGGGAACCGGTAGTAACACCGGTTGGAATCCACCACTGACCCAAAGACATTACATTTGTTCAACATAATCTATATATGGGGTATGGGATGTGTTACTATGCTTAGTAGTGCGGTTTTATACTATTTCATATGGTTGTGTAATGTTTTTGCCAGCAAATATTTAAAAGATTTGTGCAGTGGGGCAGGAAAAAGCAAAATGGATGTGAGGTATTAGGTCTGAAGTGTGCGTCCACACAAGCTACGAATTCCTCTTCCTCTTTCAAATCCAGATTGTTGTACAGCATCAAGAGAGGTAATTGAAGATTTGAAATCTTAATTTTTCGGGCCGTTTTGGATGTTCAGTAATAGTAAATAAATAGAGAGGGAAATTGTACCTTGTTGAGGCCTTTGACTCACTTTCCCTTATTTTCTATTTATTTACTATTACTGAACATCCAAAATGAAAAAGGCCGAAAATGCCCCAAAAAACAACCTGAAAATGGCCTGCAAAATGTCCCTGAAATGATCAAAAATGGCCCCAAAAATAGCCAAAAAATGGCCCGAAAAATGGTGGGGCCAGCCAGTGGTGGGATTAGCCAGTTTGCCAAACTGGGCAGTATTTTAACAACTGGTCCAAACCAGATGAAGCCCACTTCTGGGTTTCCTCCTTAATTAAAAGTATACTTTTCTTCTTCCTGCCCACGTATCCCATCCCATGGTCCAATCAGGTCACAGTCCAAAGTTCACCTGATCTCGCAGCCCACCTCTTGGCACCTGGTGGGAATGTCTTTGGTTCCCAGAGAGAAAAATTTTGTTTTGGTTACAATCCTCTCGCTATCTCTACCTCCCCCCTCCCATTCCCACAGCTGGATGGCCTTCACTGTGGCTGCCCTGAAGACACCAGGGAAAAATGGCTCCACGGCTGACACTTTGTGTTAAGTTGGGTGACTGAGGACGCTGCAAGCCATCCTTGCAGCTGTGGTGGTCAGCCAATCAGCTGATGGTCAGTTAGTTTATACTTCCCGCCAAGAAAACCTATTTACATAACACTCCTCCCCTCCCAGAAGTCACTTAGGCCAAATTTGCATACAAAGTCTCTCAGGTGACCAGGGCGTGTGCGTACCCTGGTCGACCTGCGCAGTTCAGTCAGAGGGTAGGCATCAAGCAGGTCGGAGGGACTCCCTGTCTCTCCGTGCTCTGCCAATGGAATCTCCTCAATTTCGTCATGGGCGGCGACTTCTCCGGCTGGCCAATCATCTTCGATGGTGCGGCGCTGGATGCCAGACTCGACAGCTAAGTCCTCCGCTACACTCGGGGTTGATTTAGTTTGTCTTTCTGGTTGGTAGTCAGGGAACGGCTCGTTGAGGTTTTCCTATTTGCTTCCTCAGCTGATCTATGTGCCTGCATCAGACCTTCCCGTCCCCCATATCTACCCTATATGATTTGGGCCCTGTTATTTCTGTAATTATTCCCGATTCCCACAGTGAGCCCTTCCCATAGTTTCTGGCATAAACTGGAGTCCCTATAGTCAATTCCCTGAGTTTCCTCTCACCCCCCTTTGAAACTATCGGGTGAGTAGTTGGGGTTACTGTCCAGGACTCCTCGAAGTTTCCTTCCCATTAACAACTTCACCAGGCTTCGGCCTGTCACGGTACAGGGGGTAGTGTGCTGGGCTGTTAGGAATCGATCTATTCTTTCCTGCCAGTCCCCGGGGCCTAAACGTGATTCCTTGGCTGTGCTCACGAATCTTTCAGCTTGTCCATTACTGGCCAGATGAAATGGGGCCGATTGTATGTGCCTGTTTAATTTCCAGCCACTTGGAGAATGTGTCCACTATAACTATGAATGTAATGAAACGGGCTGGTGAAGTCTATGTGAATTCTGGTTCAGGGACCCTGGGGCCTCTCCCACTCACGTACCGGTGCTGTCAGTTGGTCTGGTCTAGATTCTTGGCAGGGCCGACACTTCCCTACCCACTCTGTAATGTCCTTGTCCATGTCTGGCCACCAGACATAGCTCCTAGTTAGTTCCTTCATATGAACAATCCCAGGGTGCCCCTCATGCAATATGGTTAAAACTTTCTCCCTTAGGCACAAGGGGATAACAACTCGATCGCCCCATAACAGACATCCCCCTTGCATGGTCAGTTCGTCCCTTTTTCTAGCATACTGTTTAAATTCCCCCCCCTCAGACTGTTCTGGCCACCCCCTCGTCACCCAACTTGTGACCTTCTGGATCACGTGGTCCTTGATTGAAGCTCTCGCCACCTCTGCTGATGTGATGGGCCCCGAGTCTAATACATCTATCAGCAGGATTGGGATGCCGGGTGTGGGGTCTTCTAGTTTGTCTGGTAATGGGCATCGGCTGAGTGCGTCGGTGTTGCCCATGTCTGCCCCTGGTCGATGTATCAGGTGATAAGAGTAGGTTGCGAGGAAGATGGCTCAGCGTGTCATCCTGGGCGATAGGGCTGTCGGTGTTGGTCGGTCTCCTGCGATGAGACCTAAGAGTGGGCAATGATCATTAGGTCGAAGTCCCTTCTGAAAAGATATTCGTGGAATTTTTTTACTCCCGAGACGGCTGCGAGGGCTTCTTTGTCCAACTGGCTATAATTCCGCTCGGTGCTGGAGAGTGTCCGGGAGTAGTAGGCAATGGGTGCCTCTAGGGCATTTGGCAGTCTATGGCTTAGGACGGCCCCCACGCCAAAAGGAGACGCATCACAAGCTAAAACAAGAGGAAGCGTAGAGTTGTACTGTATTAGAAAGCTTTCGGTTGACAGCAGTTTCTTTACGTTCACGAATGCCGTGGCTTCAGCCTTCCCTCATTTCCAAGTGGACTTTGTAGCTAACAGCCTATGCAGGGGTTCAGCCACTGTTGCCTTGTCTTTCAGGAATACTGTGTAAAAATTTAAAAGTCCCAGGAACGCTTGAAGTTCCATCTTGTCTTTTGGGGTTGGGGCTTCCTGGATGGCCCTGATTTTGCTCTTGGTGGAGTGTATGCTGTTTCCGTCTACTCTGTACTCCAGGAACTCTACTGATGGCACCGCAATCATGCACTTGTTTCGCTTCACCCTGAGTCCCGCACTTCTGAATTTTTCTAGGACTTGTCTGAGCCTCCCCCTTAGTTGTTCATCTTCCACGGTGACAAGTACATCGTCGAAATAGGGGACCACGCCGGGGATCCCTTGCAATAGCCTCTCCATGGTGCTTTGGAATAGGCCGGGGGCTATGCTAACCCCGAACTGCAGGCAGGTGCATTTGAAGACAACTCTGTGAGTTACGATCGTCTGTGCTTCTGCTGTAGCGCCATTGACTGGCAGTTGCTGGTACGCCTGCACAAGATCAAGTTTAGCAAAGATCCTGCTGGGGCCTAGGGAATGCAGTAGATGGTGTACAATTGGGACTGGATAAGTGCTCTGTTGGAGAGCCTTATTGATGGTACACTTATAGTCCACGCAGATGCGGACAGACCCGTCCGGCTTCACCGAGGTCACTATCTGGGTCTCCCATCGGGCATGGTCGACTGGCACCAGCACCGCTTGCTTGATTAACTTGTCCAGTTCAACCTCTATTTTGGATTTCAGGGCAAAAGGTACCCTCCAAGGCTTTAATCTGATGGGGGCAATATTGGAGTCAAGGTTGAATGAAATGGGAGTCCCCACATACTTGCTGAGCCATTTGTCGAAGACGTCCTGGAATTCTTGCATCAAGTCATCCCTCAGGGTGCTTCAAATGTTCCGGACGCCTGTGAATCCCATGCCCAGGGCTCTGAACCAGTCCATGCCCAGGAGCTTGGGAGCTTGCCACTGACAATGGTGAGGGGGAACTTCTCCCTGAACTCCCCATACTGTACTTGGAATTTGTCGATTCCTTTCACCAGGATGCGGTTTCCCTGGTAATCTCGCAGTCTGAGCCGCTGGGGTTGGAGCTGTTGCTTGTATACGCTGGGGTTCAGGTTTTCCCATGACATGATGGTTATGGGTGATCCCGTGTCGATTTCCATCTGGCACCCCCGTCCCTCGATCTCAACCGTGGTGTAGGTCTTTTCTCCAGGAGAGGTGCAGGTCTGGCCGATTCGAATAGTGTAGGCCTCTGCGTCTTTGTATTTTGCGCCCTTCCGGCTTCCGCCATCTTTATTGGGCCTCTGGCGCGGTGCTGCTTCTGGTTGGCTGGCCTGGCCACGTGGTCTGTAGCTCTGTGGTTGCTTTGCTCTTCAGACTCGAACAATGTGGTCCTTCTTCTCACAGAAACGGCAGATAGCGTCCCTAAACTTACAGTTCTGTCGGGAATGGGCTCCTCCACAGCTGGCACAGTCTTTCCGGGGTCCTCGATGATCCTGCCTAGACTGCTCAATGCGGCAGACCTCTTCTTCAGACTCCCCCTTGCTCTCGGTGCTTACGGCTTCCCGATGCAGTGGCGCTGACCTTTGCATTGCTCAGCCACGGATGGTCCCCTGCAATCTTTCGGCCGCCTTGACTGATGATTCTTGGGCTCTTGCTTCGTCCAATGCGATAAGGAAGGTTAGATTCGATCTCGCGAGTAGTCTTCTCTGTAGCCGGCTGTCCCTCACTCCGCAAATTAGTTGCTCTAGGAGCATTTCATCTAAGTCTCGGTACTCGCATTGGTTTGCGGCCTTGCGTAGGGCAGCGATGTACTTGCTGATTGACTCCCCGTCCTGCTGCAGTCTTTGCCGGAACTCGTACCGCTGGACGTACTTCGATGGTATTGGGGCATAGTAGTCTTTCAGCAGGGTCTGCAGTGTTGACCATGATATGGTGTGGACCGAATTTGGCTCCGATAGAGCTTCGGCTGTATCGAACACCCGTGGTCTGCAGTGGCTCAAGAACAGGGCCTTCTTCCACACGTCCGGTAGCCCTTGCAGGTCGTTGGCCACCATAAAACACTCGAAGCGGGACATGTAGGATCCCCACTTCTCTTCTTTAGGGTTGAATGGTGCTGGCGGTGTGTAGGAAGACATCGTTTCGTGATTCTCCGGTGCTTCGCTCGCTCGCCTGGCTGTGTTCGGTCATTCCGTCTCTCTCGGCTGGCGGCTTCAGCTCGGTCGTGGCTTCAGCTCTGACCCTGGCTTCTGGCCTCAGATCCCACCTTCATCGCCAATGTTAAGTTGGGTGACTGAGGATGCAGTAAGCCAGGCAGTTTGTGAAAACAGCTCTTTATTGTAGGGTGAGAACACAGCAACTGACCCAGGGAAACAGCTCCCCTTATATACTTTGCAGCTGTGATGGTCAGCCAATCAGCTGATGGTCAGTTAGTTTAAACTTCCCGCCAAGAAAACCTATTTACATAACACTTTGTTTATTTGGTTTTCCAGAAACTTCAGTGATAGCAGCATGTTTCTGGGGTGGCTGACAAAATGGGGTTGAGAGTAGGGGCCTTGTGTGGAGATGCCTGTTCCTGTGCAAGAGCATGTCTGTTGATATTTTAATGGCTGTTGCCAGATTCCTATGAGATCATGTAGGGGTCATGTCTGGCTCTACAGGCAAAATGGGAAATGCAAATTCTAGGTGTTTGTTTGAACTAATCTTGTCAACTTGCCTAATTGTGTTGCTTATTTGAAGTCTCTGTTTACTCTTTGCTTATGAACAGAGTGGTCCAATCTTTCTGAATGGATACAAAATCTTTTAAAGACTGGTCTCTCTATGCTTCTGCTTCACGCTATTTTCCTATAGCAGGAAGACTGGAACTGCTTTCTGCCTTTAAGAACACATTTCTCCTCTTCTCCTTTAGGGGAAATATAATATTCTGCCTCTTTTAATATTCCTCAAAATATTTCATTCATGGGGGCTTCCCACACGCATGATGGAGCTCCTGTTATTTGCCCCATCTCCTGCCAACCTAGCAGTTTGAAAGCATGCAAATGCAAGTAGATAAATAGATATCACTTTGGTGGAAAAGTAACAGAGTTCAGTGTGCCTGGCATGGTGGCCACATGATCACGGAAACTGAACTGAAGTTCTGAACTGAAGAAGCTTCTTGGATATTAAGCAAAACATCTTCAAGGAAAAACAAAGTCCTGTTGCCTTTAAAAAAAACACCTTTGGGATTGCTAGGTGTAAAATTTGTCTCCCAGTATATGTCAGGGTAATTAAAGTTCTACTATTGCTATTGTGGAATGCTTCTGCACACTCTATCTTACTGATCAGGAAATAGTTCATCTATTTCCTCTGTTTGGTTCAGTGATCTATATGGCAATGTCATTCCTTTTTCCTTTGTTCTGTTGCATTTCTATATAGGTATAGTTGTTTCTTATATATAGTGTAACTCCATCTCCTCTTTTATTAGATCTGTTTCTTTTGAAGTTTAAATCCCTCTAGCTGTGCACTTCAGTCATGGATACCAGGTTTTGGTAATGGCAGTGATGTCATGTCTGCCCTCATGTACTAGGATTTCAAGTTGTTTGTCTTTCATACTTTGAGTGTTAATGAGTGCATATGAATCCTTTTGACTAACCGTGTGCTTGTTTTCTACTTTTGTTTTGTGTCTGAGTTCCCCCCCTTTTTTTTGCTGTTCAGTTGATTGCCCTTAGCTTTATGCTTGGAATTATGCTTCTAAAAATTTATTAAATAAATAAATAAAAATCCACTAAAGAGAGAAGACAGCAAGGAAGTAACAGGCAATAGAGACAAAGCAGAGCTGCTTAACTCATTCTTTGCATCGGTCTTCACGCAAAAAGAAACTATAGCCAAACTATCAGAAACAGACTGGAAATAAAAATTAAAATAAGCAAAAAAATAGTAAGAGAACACCTGTCTGATCTTGATGAATACAAATCACCAGGACCTGATGGATTACATCCCAGAGTTCTAAAGGAGCTGGCAGATGTCATCTCAGAACCACTGTACCACATCTTTCAAAAATCCTGGAACATCGGGGAACTACCAGAGGACTAGAAAAGAGCTGATGTGGTTCCCATCTTCAAAAAAGGAAAAAAAAAAACAGACCCGGGAAACTACAGACCAATCAGTCTAACATCAATACCCAGGAAGATACTGGAAAAGATAATAAAAACAGTTCTGCGAACATCTAGAAATGAGTAAAGTAATAACTAGCAGTCAGCACGGGTTTGTTAAAAACAGATCATGCCAAACCAATCTTATTTCATTCTTCAACATAGCGACTAAATTAGTAGACCAGCGAAATACTGTTGACATAATATACTTCAGCAAGGCATTCAATAAAGTAGACCACCACCTACTTCTTCGTAAACTAGAAAAAAGTGGGATAAAAGTGGGATTAACCACCAGATGGATCTGCAACTGGCTGACAAACCATACTCAACAATTAGTCCTTAAAGGGTCTAAGTCTACATGGAGAGAAGTAAGCAGTGAGGTGCCACAGTGTTCTGACTTAGGCCCAGTACTCTTCAATATCTTCATAAATGATTTAGATGAGGGGAATAGAAGGGGAACTCACCAAATTTGCAGATGATACTAAGCTGGCAGGAATAGCTAACACTCTAGAAGACAGGCTCAAGATCAGGGGTGAAATCCAGCAGGTTATGACAGGTTCTGGAGAACCAGTAGCGGACATTTTGAGCAGTTCAGAGAACTGGCAGTGGAAATTTTGATTAGTTTGGAGAACTGGCAAATACCACCTCTGGCTGGCCCCAGAGGGGGGAGGGAATGGGGATTTTGCAGTATCCTTCCCCTGGAGTGGGGTAGGAATGGAGATTTTGCAGTATCCTTCCCCTGCCATGCCCAAGCCACGCCCACCACACCACAGCCACGCCCACAGAACCAGTAGTAAAAAAAAACTGGATTTCACCACTGCTCAAGATCCAGATGGATCTTGACAGACTTGAACACAGGGCCCTTTTTAACAAAATGAAATTCATTGTAGAGAAAAGTAAAGTCTTACACTTAGGTAAGAAAAACCAAAGGTACACATATTGTGCTTGAGTGGGGGGGTTGGACTAGATGATCCCTTCCAATTCTGGTAATATCTGTTTTTAAAAAATTGTCTCCTTCCTCCTCCAATTTTAGTTTAAAGCCCTTTGAGCCAGTTGGTTTCCAAAGACATTCTTCCCAGTAGTCCATCCCCTGCCAGAAGCCCCTCATGTAGGTTCTGTAGTCTGTGGTCTAAGAATCCAAAGTTCTCTCAATGGCACCCCTGAGCCAGTGGTTTACTTCAAAAATCCTGTGCTCCCTCATTGCGTGCCTGTCAGTCCTGGAAGCCTTCTTTTTTTTGGATCTTCAGGACTGCCACATTTAATGCTATGGAAAACTGGGAGGGAGGATTGTATGAAGTGATATCTAGCCATAATAACATTCTTTTCTTTGAGAGTCAAGGAAATCTTGCCCTGCACCTGGAGTGGCGTGACTGGGAGGCATCTCCAGCTGGGAGGGTGCTTTGATTGGACCGTGTGATGGACATGTGGTTGCTGGGCAGGGACTTGGACTTTCCTTTGGGTGGAGAAAAACTGGAAGCTTTTAGATTTGGGTTTTCCCAGATGTGCCAACATGACATCTCTGATAAAATGGAACTTTGAGGAACTTCTAGCCTCGGAGTCTTCTTTCTTTACGGGTGTTACTGGGAACCATGACATTGCCTACTTTTTGTTGGAAGAAACGGGCACCCATTTCTTTGGCTTTCATGCCTGGCTGTTCATAGTCTCTTGATATTGTTTTCAGGGTCTTTGAGCTGTCATTTATCCCCACATGGAAGAAAGGGTTCAAAATCTGTAGTTTTAATTATTTTATTAATCCTCTCAGTAATTATTTTATTAATCGTCTCAGCTAATCTCCCTAGATTAATTGTCCTATCTACAAATTGCTAGTTCAGTTCTCCTATTACCAGCACACAGTGTTTTTTTCTTAGGAAAATCTGGTTTACTTTTTTTTCTGTAATTGGATTCTTGGTTAATGCCCCTTCTCCAGTTGTCTGCAAGCTTTCTTCCAAGGGGAGATAGTGAAATTGTTTGTTCAGCTCCAGCTGGGCTGGACTAAATGGATTTGATTTCTTTTTCTCCAAGTGCTCTTCAAGGGGAGCCCCATGTAGAGAGCATTACAGTAGTCCAGGCGGGAAGTGACGAGGGCGTGAGTGATAGTGCACAGGGTGTCCCGATCCAGAAAGGGACGCAACTGGTAAATCAGGCAAACCTGATAGAAGGCCCCCCTGGCCACAGCCGCCATATGGTCTTCTGAAGACAGCCGTGTATCCAGGAGGACACCCGAGTTGCGAGCCTTCTCTGAGGGGGCCAGGATCTCACCCCCAATAGCCAGCAATGGAGCCAGCTGGCTATACCAGGGCGCCAGGAACCATAGCCACTCAGTCTTGGAGGGGTTGAGCCTGAGCCTGTTTCTCCTCATCCAGATCCACATGGCCTCCAGGCATCGGGACACCACATCAACGGCATCATTGGGGTGGTCCGGGGTGGAAATGTATAGTTGCGTATCATCAGCGTACTGGTGACCACGGATGATCTCGCACAGCAGCTTCACATAAATGTTGAACAGGAGGGGCGTTGAGTTGGTGGTTGAACTCCCCAGCCTTTTGATTGTGGGAGATTTCAACTTGCCATCAGAGACATCTGAGCTAGTATGGGAGTTCATGACCTCCATGATGACCATGGACCTAACTCAGGTTGTACAGGGCCCAACTCATAAAGGAGGACACACACTTGAGCTGATTTTTCTCTCTGGACAGTGGATAAATGATCAGGGTAAGGGCGATTTATCCATCTACCGCCTGTCATGGACTGATCATTCCCTCCTCAGGCTGGACTTTCTCTCTGCCAGACCCTGCCACTGGGAGGCGGAACCAGTGAGATGGTTCTGCCCCAGGCACCTGATGGACCCTGAAAGGTTCCTGATGGAGCTTGGGTCATTTCCCGCCTCCTTAACCCATGATTCGTCCGAGGCCCTGGTGGCGGCCTGGGAACAGGCTGCGGTGTGGGCCTTGGATTGAATCGCGCCTTTGCGGCCTCTGACCCGACGCAGATCCCGGGTGGCTCCACAGTTTACCGTGGAGTTTAGGGAAATGAAGCATCAGAAAAGACACCTGGAGGGCGGTTGGAGATCCTCCCGGTCGGAATCTGACCGAACACAGTTAAGAACCCATATTAGATCTTATCTTGTGGCGATGGAAGTGGTGAAACGCCATTATTTTGCCACTCTCATTGCATCTGCAGAAAATCGCCCAGCAGCCCTGTTTAGAGTGACCTGCTCTCTTTTTAATCATGAAGCGAGGGAGGACCCCTTGCAGGGCAGAGCTGAGGATTCTGTACAGTTTCTGCAAGATAAAATCACTCAGATCCAGACTGGGTTGGACTCTGACTGGGCAGAGTCTATCGAGGAGACAAGGGCTTGTCTTGAAGGTAACATCTGGGTTGGGTTTGAGCCTGTTTTGGGGGATGAAGTGGACAGGATTGTGGGTCAGCTCGGTGCCTCCATGTGTTTATTGGACCCTTGTCCCTCCTGGCTTGTTTCTGCAGCCAGAGAGGTGAGTGGAGGCTGGATCCAGGCTGTTGTCAATGCTTCTTTAAAGGAAGGGTTCTTTCCCGCCGCACTTAAAGAGGCAGTGGTTCGACCCTTCCTTAAGAAGCCTACCTTGGATCCAGACTCCCTTAACAACTATCACCCAGTCTTCAATCTTTGCTTTATAGCAAGGTTGTCGAATCTGTGCTGGCACAGCAACTCCCTCAATTCCTGGAGGAAACGGACTACCCTGACCCGTACCAATCAGATTTCAGGTGCGGTCACAGCATGGAAACGGCATTGGTTGCCCTGATGAATGATCTCTGGCAGGCCTGGGATGGGGGCTGTTCCTCCATCCTGGTCCTACTTGACCTCTCAGCGGCTTTTGATACCATCGACCAAGATATCCTGCTGCAGCGACTCGGGGGGCTGGGGATAGGAGGCACTGTTTTACTGTGGTTCTCCTCCTACCTTTCGGGTCACTCTCAGTTTATATGGGCGGGGACAGAGATCCTCCATGAGGCCCCTCACATGTGGGGTGCCTCAGGGGTCGGTTCTCTCCCCCCTGCTCTTTAACATCTATATGAAGCCACTGGGTGAGATCATTCGTGGTTTTGGGGTGAGGTATCATCAATATGCTGATGATACTCAGCTTTATATCTCCACCCCAGACCACCCTGGGGATGCCCTTTCTGTGATGTCCCGCTGTCTGGAAGCGGTGCGGGCCTGGATGGGAAAAAAAAGACTCAGACTCAACCCATCCAAAGACCGAGTGGCTGTGGATGCCGGCATCTCGGGATCTAGTGGTTCCATCACTTGTGATAGGAGGGGAGGTACTTGCTCCCTCTGAAAGGGTTCACAATCTGGGTGTACTCCTGGATTCATGGCTGTCTTTAGAAGATCACTTGACAGCCATAACCAGGGGGGCTTTCGCACAGGTACGCCTGGTGCGCCAGTTGCGCCCTTTCCTAGACTGGATGCCCTTGCCACGGTCAGTCATGCCCTTGTTATTTCTCGGTTGGATTACTGTAATGCCCTCTACATGGGGCTGCCCTTGGGATGCACCTGGAGGCTTCAGCTAGTCCAGAATGTGGCCCGCGTGGGTTGTTACGGGAGCCTCTTATTACTCCCATATAACACCTCTCCTGCGCGAGCTGCACTGGCTGCCGGTGATCCTCCGGGTTCGTTTCAAGGTGCTGGTGCCCTACATGGCATAGGCCCGGGGTACTTGCAGGACCATCTTCTGCCATCCTCCCATCGTCCTGTGCGCTCTCACAGAGCAGGCCTCCTCAGGGTGCCATCAGTTAAACAATGTTGGCTGGTGGCCCCCAGGGGAGAGCATTCTCTGTGGGAGCACCGACCCTCTGGAACGGTTTGCCCACCGGGCTTAGGGCAGACCCCAACCTCCTCTCCTTCCACCGCAAACCGGACGTGGCTATTTCATCAAATGGACTGACCCATTGAGAGGAGTTTTTACATTGTAATAATTTTAATTAATTTTAATTCATTTTAATTGGATTTTAATTTATATTTAATTCATATTGTTGAATTTTTATCTTGTATGCCGCCCTGAGTCCTTTGGGAGAAGGACGGCATATAAATCGAAATAAAATAAAATAAAATAAAATAAAATAATAAAATAAAATAATAAAATAAAATAAAATAAAATAAAATAAAATAAAATAAAATAAAATAAAATAAAATAAAATAAAATAAAATAAAATAAAATAAAATAAAATAATAAAATAAAATAATAAAATAATAAAATAAAATAAAATAAAATAAAATAAAATAATAATAAAATAAAATAAAATAAAATAAAATAATAAAATAAAATAATAAAATAATAAAATAAAATAAAATATTTGATATAATAACTGAATGTGGCTAAGGGCCAGCTGTACTGCCCTCAACTCCAACCAATTGCTGCTGTTTTTGCAATCTACCTAGGAGCACTGTCCTTGGACCACTTGAGTCCCCAGGTGAGCTCCCCATCTGAAGAGGCTTGCATCTGTTGTCACCATGATGCGATCGGGCTCCTGAAACACACACCCTCTCAGAATGGCCCCCAAGGCCCACCATTTGAGGGAAACACGTACCTTGGATAGTAGAGCTACCTTGGACCGGGAGCTGCTCTGACCGGCCCTCTGGAACGGCAGCAGGAACCATTGAAGTGGCCTGGCATGTCTGGGTGCCCAGGGTATGATGGAAATACATGAAATAAATTTTCCTAGCAACTGAAACAAGCTGAGCAAAGTCACTCGTCTCTGTGCCAACATGCACGCCACCAGATCCTTGATGTCCCTTTGTGGGTCGGATGACAGAAACACTTGACCTTTTACTGAGTCTATCATCGCCTCCAAATGGTTGATACACGTGGTGGGTTGTAGATGATTTTTCTTTAGGTTGATAGAAAATCCGTGAAGGTTGAGCATGTGGCAAACCATATTCAAGTCCTACTTGGCCTGCTGGTGAGAGGTTGAGAGAATTAAGACTTCGTCCAGATAGCATAAAATGCGTACTGGAACCAACCTGATGGACGCCGCCACCGCCGCCAACAGCTTGGTGAATGTTCTTGGGGCCGATGATAGGCCAAACGGCATGGCCCGATATTGATAACGCCGGTTGGCATAAGCAAATTGTAGGAATTTTCGATGTGCTGGATGGATTGGTCAATAGAGGTCCAATAGGACCTCCTGTAGGTCCACTGATGTCATGACATTGCCATCCTGTATGCATTCCAAGATTGTTCTGAGGGATTGCATCTTGAACTGTTGATATTGGACAAATTTGTTGAGGGATTTGAGGTTCAAGACCCCGCTCCAGCCCCTTAAAGACTTGGGTACCAGGAAAAGAATTGAGTATACCCCTGTTCTTTCCTGCCCTGAAGGAACCAGCTCTATGGCCTCTATGCCCAACAAATGCTGGATCTCTGCATCCATAAAGTGATGCTTTTCCTATTGTCTGGAAATGGGACATTGGATATAAAGATCTGCAGGGCTGGCGTGGAATTCTAGGGTGAGCCCCTGACCCACCATCCGAAGAACCCAAGCGTCAGATGAGGAGACTTCCCATTGGCTGGGAAAATGACTTAGGCGAAATCCATTGGGAGGTTGTGATGATGAGTCACTTGCCCCTTTTAGCGGGCCTCAGCCCGGTTCCTCTGTAAGGTTTTTTGGCATTGGGATTGTATCTGCCCCTATCTCTGAAAGTCTGTCTATCTGAGGACCGATAAAACCCCTGGGAATAAGGCCTGTATGAGTAGGTCCCACTGGGTCCAGCCTCCTGCTGAAAGGGCTGCCGTTGGGAGTACAGAGAGTATCTATGGTCCAGGCACCGATAGGAAGTAGGTAGCACCTTCCTCTTGTCTTTACCTTCTATTAAAATAGGGTCAAGGGATGGTACAAAAAGGTCAGATCCCTTATAAGGGGTTGAAGCCAACTTCCATTTAGACTTCAAATCCACTCTCCAAGGGCACAGCTAAAGGAGCCTATGGGAAGTTACAGTAGAAGCCAAAGCATGTGACGCAAATTTGGCCGCATCTAAACAGGCGTCAGCTGAATACTCAGTAACTGCTACTATCTTATTAATATCCTGCTGGATTCTGGTGTCCTCTGGAGGAAGATGTTCCCTCAACTATCGCAGCCAAATCAGTGTGGCGCGATTGAAACTGTCGTGGCCTTTATGGCCCAATCTGCCGCTTGATGAGTTTTCTGATAGGAACCCTCTACTCGCCTATCCTCTGACTTCAAAACTTCCCTTATATCTTGAGACAAAACTGTAGAAGAAGAAAGGCTAACTACCAGTGGGTCAACAGTGGGGAGATTGAGCAGGCTGTCTAAAACAGGATCAGCTCAATATAATTTTTTATCATGACCACTAGGTGCAGATAAGACACCTGGCTGGTCCCACTGTTGCTTGATAACTTCTGAAAATAACTCTGGGCAAGGAATAAATTCCTGATTTGGGATAGGGATAGCAAACAACTCCTCATGAGGTTCAACTGTTTCAGAGACCTGATCTTTTGGATTAACAATAGTACCCATATTAGTGGCCATCTTGGCTTTCCGAAGTAAGGTTTTAAACACTGAAGGACGAAAGAGTGTATTGAAAGCCGGTTTGTCTGGTAACATCCCTTCATCCTCTGAGAACTCAGGATCCCTGCTATCCTCCTCACACCAAGTGATTCTCACTACAAAGTGATTCTAGCTGGACAGGTGACACTGGTCTGGGAACTGATTGGGGCTGAGGCTGGGGTTGCCACCCTGGCACTACTGTCTGCATATGGCTCCCTTGGTGCAAACCAGAAGCCAGAGCTTGAGCTAAGGCATTAGTGAACAAGGCTTGAAAATCCAAAGGTTGGGCAGATTCCTGCTCCCCCCCCCCCCCCAAGCGGAGCCCTGCTTCTGTTGGGATAAAGGTCGCTTCTGGAGCCAACCTCCCTGAAGTTTGTCCCACCTGCACCCCTCCTGGGTTAACATGGTGGGAATCTGAAGAAGAATCCTGAACCTCAGGCATTGGCAAATCTGCCCTGGGTTGAGGCATGGACACATTGGATTGAACAGAATGTTCCAGAACTTCTGGCTGAAAAGAAACCAGAGCATTAGAAGATTGGGCCTTTTGCTGTGCTTTAGCAAAATGTTTTTCCAAAGCATTATGTCTCCTTTGGGCATCCTTGTCCCAATGGAGGATTTCTATAAAGGCAGATCTATTGTCCTCAGACTCCTTCCTGCACAATGGAGCAGAGCTTTTAGATTTACTTTTGGAAGCTCTTGTAGCTCTGGGGGGTTGGGGGTGGAAGGGTAATAGGCTGCTCTATATCCGAAGAGAATTCCTGATCCCCCAAAGTGATTTTAGTGTAGCTGAAAAGGTCACAACACAAGAAATTATATCACCACACTGGTTGCAGAGATGCAGAAAACAATCCCAGGACCGCTCCAGCCATTGCAAAATGGCGTGGAAAAACAATTTCAGGCAGCTCCTTCACATTCCAAAAAGACGCAAGGACTAGCTTTCTCCCAGCGCCCCCATTCTTTGCAAAGTAATTTTTGGCTTTGGAAGAGGTTTCTTTGCCACCCAATTAGCAGCCTCGATGCACAGCCCACCAGAAAATGAATAGGTGGGAGATTCAATTCTCCACACCCCCAGCTGACACTCAAACCTCACAAAAATGGCGTGAGGCTGATCTCCAAGCCTCTGATGCGCCTCCTCGGCAATCTGGACTTTCCAGCGACTCTCCTTCTCGCCGTTCATTAAAGGCTGTCTTCCAGGGCACTGGAATGAAGAAACCATTCCAAAAAGGTGCTGCGATGCTAGAAATCCTCAGAGCCTGCTTCCTCACATCAAGCAGAGACTCTGGAGTCACCCGACTAAGTGGGAGCAATGGCAGAGGCGGTTATGCCGGCGGACCGGGTAACCAGCTCAACTGCCGGCAGCAAATTCCAGGGCTGTGATAGCCCATTGGGCTTGCCCACAAAGAACAAAACCCCATCTGCTGCAAAATAATTTTCCCCGTGGGCAGTTGCCCTGAAGCCCCAGAGATGATCTGCCCACTTCGCAGTAAAGGGAAACCAGCTACAACTGCAAGCTGGTCCCTGCAACAACAACTCTTCTGCTCCCTCCTAAACACTCTTAAAAGAATTTTTTTTTAAAAAAATTAAAGAAATCCAGTTAACTACACTAGCTACAAGAGCAGTTTTACACACGTCCCTATTGCTAGACTGAGTGACACAACTGGAGCTCAGCAGAGCAAAGGAGGCGTGGTCACAGCAGATTTAAATAAATACTACACTCAGTCCTTAGCAAGCAGATGAGAGAAAGCCCATTTGCCTAAGCAGCGCAATGGAAAATATTCTGCTGGTAATCCATCCAGGCTGGTGCCTTCCCATTCTTTTGTTTTTTAAGTGCTTCAGTTAATTCCATCATCGTTATATTTCCTTCTGACATCACTTCAGTGTCCTTGGAAATCTGGGGTAGTTTCGCCTTTGGCAGGTATTGTTTAATACTTTCCGCTTCTATTGCTCATACAGTTTTCTTGTATAGTCTTGTATAATTTTTTTCTTCTCTTTATTTCCATGTCTAGTTTGTCCTTGGTCATCCACTAATTGTATTATTTTTCTTGATTCTCTCTCTTTTTTCAATTTGTATGCTAATCATCTACCCGGTTTATTTGCATCTTCAAAATAGTTCTGTTTGACGCTTCTAATTTTTTATGCTAAATCCTCTTTTTCTATTAATCCCATTTTATGTTTAGTTGTATCCATTTTTATTTTAATGTCCTTTTTTGTGGAGATTTCTGGAATTCTTTTTCAAATTTCTTATATTCATCTTCTAATGTTTTATAAGCTTGTCTTTTCTTAATATTTCTTTTGCTTGTATAGTCTATAATCAGGCCTTTAGCATAGGCTTTCATTGTATCCCAAAGGTTTTGCCTTGATGTATCCTCTTTTCTATTTTCTTTACTGAAAAATGCCAATTCTTTCTCCATATTCTGTACAAAATCCTTTTCTTTTAATACTGTGTTATTTAAAGTCCATCTAGATCTTCTACTTTGTCCTTTCCATTTCATTGTCATTGGATTATGGTCTGCCCAGGTATTTGCTTCTATGTCAATTTCTTCTATATTAAAAGTCAATTTTCTTGTCAGCCATATCATGTCTATTCTGGATGTCTATTTGAATAAAAAGTATATTGCCTATTTTTTGCATTTCTTTCTCTCCATACATCCTTTAAATTTATTTTCTCTATCATTTTAAAAAAAGATTTTGGAAGTGTCTTTCTACTTTGCTTTGTCATCTTCTGTGTGTTGTAATCTAATTTATCATCTACTATACCATTGAAGTCTCCCATCAAGCAAATATTATCATAGTCCAATTCAATTATTTTCATGTGTAATTTTCTATAGAAATCTTCTTGATTATCGTTAGGTGCATATATTGCTATTAAAAGTATTTTCATATTGCTGTCTGTTATTTCCACCATCAAAATTCTTCCATCTTCATCTGTATAGATTTGCTTTGCTGGGATTGTGTCTCTAATATATAAAACAACTCCTCTTTTCTTACATTGTGGCAATGAAGTGAATATTTTCCCTAATTTTGGCTGTACCAATATTTGTTCATGTTGCTTTTTAATATGCACTTCTTGTAAACAAATTATATCAAACTTTAATTTCTCTAATTTATGAAATAACTTTCTTCTTTTAGTAGCTAAATTGAGTCCATTTATGTTTATTGTAATCAGTTTTTTTCTCTTCCATATTTATATTTTATAAGAATGGTTTATTGCTCTAGTAGATCTAGGTTCATGTTGCTCTTTGTATTCCACCTTGCCACCCACTGCACCTTCTTCTTTTTCAATCATTGCTAGGCATTCCTCTTGTAATTCGATCAGTGATTTTTCTTTTCTTATCTCCCCTTCTTTCTCTCTAAAGTATTCTAGCAAAAGGCTTTTGCTTTATCAATTGAATCTATTCTGTATTTTTGTTGTTGCCAAGTAAACACCAGGCCTTCTGGTATCAACCATTTATAGTTCACAACTTTCTGAAGTAATATTTTGGTCAAAAAATGATATTCTCTTCTCTTGGTAGCTTATTCCTCATTGCATATCTTGTTTTTTTTTTTATTTTTATTTCAAAATCTTTATTGATTAAAAATTATAATACATTTCTGTCATTTCCGGTTTCATGATATTATTATACATAAACAAGTATACTTTCATGGTATTTACATTAATGCATTATTATTATTTGCATTATTTACATTCCCATTCATTGCTTTCATCCACATGCCTTTTGTCGGTGAAATCCTCATGGGTACATTATATAAGACTATCATACAAATACCTTTCCAATTTTCATTCTTAATTTACAATTCACTAAGAGTATAACAACATATATTGCTCATTCAAATTAACTTTCATATTCAATTAAAAGTATCATTATCCATTTTGTCTTTGTTTGATCCAATCGTACCATCTATCCCATACCCTAGAATATTTTGAGCTTTCCTCATTTTTTAATTTCTGCGTTAATTGATCCGATTCCGCACACAAATATATCTTTTGTATTACTTGCTGATCGTTTGGCAAATATTCCTTTTTCCATACTTGTGCATTCGCTATTCTCGCCGCTGTAATTATATGGTGTATTAAGTATATCTTTTCTTTTCTAATGTTTTGTTTGTAAATTCCTAATAAAAATATCTTGGGGTCTAGTTCAATTTCTTCTCCTACTATTTGTATTATCCACATTCTAATTTTCTCCCAATATGCCTTAGTTTTGGGGCATAGCCACCACATATGGTAAAACGTTCCTCTAGCCTGTTTGCACTTCCAGCATTTTGAGTCTAAGTTGGGATACATTTGTGCTAGCCTCGACGGGGGTAAATGCCATCTATACCATATCTTATATTGGTTTTTTTTATAACTTACCGACTTTGTCATTTTAATATTATTTTCCCAAATTCTTTCCCACTCTTCTAATTGGATATTTCCGCCTATGTTTTTGTTCCAGGCAATCATCTGCCCTTTAATCAAATTCTTACTCAATTCCAGTTCTAATAAATATTTATATATTTTAGATATCTTCTTCCCTTCTTTCGTTTCCAGAATTTTGTCTAATCTATTTGGGTTTAACTCAACTCCTCCTTCATCCCTATCTTTTCTGTGTCTATTTTGTATTTGAAGGTAGGGCCACCAATCTAATTTTATTCCCCCATCTCTGAGTTCCTGGCGTGTTTTTAATATCCCGTCTGAGTCTAATATATCTCGGTATTGTATAATTTTTTGAAAGGAAATGGTGTTTGGGTGCATGACCGCCTCCACAGTGGAAAACCACCCGGGAACTTTCTTATAACATTTTTTTTTTATTTCCAGCCAAATATCGATTAAGGCACCTCTAATTATATGGTTCTTAAAATGATGATAACTTTTGTTCCCGGAAGTCCACAGGAAGGCGTGCCACCCCATCATTAGATCATGCCCCTCTAATTTTAGTAAACGTTGATTCTCTAGGTTAACCCACTCCTATATCCACAGCAGGCTTGCTGCTTTGTAATATTTGTCCCACGCAGGAAACCCAAACCCTCCTCTAAATTTATCGTCCTGTAGTGTGTTCAGGCTTATTCTAGGCTTTTTACCTTCCCATACAAATTTTGTCGTAATTTTATTCAAATTGATAAAAAAACTTTTTTCTAATTTCACCGGAATGGTTTGGAATAGGTAGAGGAGCCTCGGCAGGATGTTCATCTTTAGTGCAGCTATCCTTCCCAAAAATGAAATATTTAGTCATCCCCACCTTTCTAGATCATTTTTAATTTGATGAACCAATTTATCATAATTGTTTTTCTTTATATCTATATTTTTATTTGTCAAATTTATTCCTAAATATTTTATTTTCTTAACTACTTTTAGTCCGGATTGTTTCTCTAATTCCTCTGTCTGTTTCATTGTTAGGTTTTTTGTTATTATTTTTGTCTTATCCTTATTAATTTTCAAACCGGCTACTTTTCCAAATTTTTCAATTTCTTTCATTAAATAGGGTTCAGTTGCTAAAGGATCTTCCAGAAAGAATACAAGGTCGTCTGCAAAGGCTTGGACCTTGTATTCTTCTCCTTTTATTTTAAGCCCCCTAATATTTTCGTTAGCTCTTATCCTTTGAAGCAAATTTTCTAGGGTTAAAATAAATAATAGTGGTGAAAGAGGACATCCTTGCCTTACTCCTCTACCTATTCCAAAGAAATTGGTTGCTTCTCCATTAATTAATATTCTTGCCTTTTGGTTAGTATATATTGATGAAATTAATTCTTCAAAGTTCTTTCCAAATTTCATATTTTTTATCTGTTTGGTCATAAATTTCCAGTTAACTCGATCGAATGCCTTCTGTGCATCTAGGAAGATTAAGGCTGCCTGTTTTTCTGGGTGTTTATCATAATATTCAATTATATTTATAACTGTCCTCAGGTTATCTTTTATTTGCCTACCTGGTAAAAATCCGTTCTGGTCTACATGTATCTTTTGATTTAATATTATCTTTATCCTGTTGGCCAGTAGACTCATAAAAATTTTATAATCCGAATTCAGCAATGAGATAGGTCTGTAATTTTTTATATGGGTAGTATCCGTCTCTTCCTTGGGGATCAATGAAATATATGCTTCTCTCTAAGTCTCTGGTATTTTTGCCTTTCTCAGGGCTTCATTATATACTTCCAGGAGAATTGAATTCAAAATCTCGCCTACACTTTTATATAATTCTACTGGGATCCCATCTGTTCCTGGTGTCTTATTATTTTTCTGTCTTTTAATTGTTTCCTGTAATTCTTCTTTAGTTATCTCTCTGTTTAGCATCTCTCTATCCTCTTCCGTAATTACTGAGGTCTTATCCTCCTCCAAGTATTGTTTTATTTTCACATCTGATATCTCCTCTTGACTGTATAGTTCCTGAAAATACTGGATTGCTATCTCCTTTTTCTGTTCAATATTTTTCTGTAAGTTTCCTTGTTTATCTTGTAATTGATGTATAGTCCTTTTCTCTTTTTCTTTTCTTAATTTATAAGCCATCCATCTCCCTGGTTTGTTTGCATGCTCAAAGTATTTTTGTTTTATATATTTCAAAGAATTGATAGTTTTTTCCTGATCTAACAGGTTCAATTTGTGTTTAGCTGTTATCCAATTAATTTTTATCTTTTCATCTCCTGGATGGCTACCTAATTTTTCTTCCCAGGTTCTAATTTCTTCTTGTATCTTATTATACTCCCTTTCCCTTTCTTTCTTCCTTTTACTATTATAGGCAATAGTTATGCCTCTAATATAAGCCTTTGTGGTATCCCATAGGGTCTGTAAGGATGTTTGTTCCTTAGTATTATCTTTGAAAAACCCTGTTAGTTCTTTTTCTAACGTTTTAATATATTCCTCCTCCTTAATTGTTCTTACATTCATCATCCATCTTCCTTTTTTTGGTATCCGCCCTTTCCATTCTATTAATATGGGATTATGGTGATAGATATTTGATAGATATCTGGAGATTTCAAAACCCAAGGGAGCAGAAATTTACGTATTACTCTAGCCCACACAAATCCTGGTCAAGAATTGACATGATATGGATCTCCAAGATCTTAGTTCAGGAAATTGGAGCGGTAGAGATTGGAATAAATGAATGGGCGGACCATAATCCTCATTGCATATCTTGTATAGACTCAAAATATCTTGTCTATACCATCCATCATCTTTTCTTTGGTAATTTCTTATGCTTCTGCTAAGATTTCTATCATTATTTCTGCCTAGTTTTCACCCTTTTCTTCTTCTATGCTTTGAAATCTGAGGTAAAATTCTGATTTGTCCATCTCCCATCCTATTCCATTCTTATCTCGTTCAACCTCATCCAATCTACTGTCCATATCTCTGATTTTTTTATCCCTTTGTTCTTCCTTTTCTTCAATTATTTGGAGTCTATCCTCATATTTCTTCATTATTTGGTGTAAGTTCTCCACTTTTTCATCTGTTTTTTCTGTTCTTTGTTCAATTTTTTCTGTTCTTTGTTCAATTTTTTCTGCTCTCTGCTCAATATTACAATAGTACTTGCAGGACTATCCTACCGGCCTCCAATCACCCAGTGCACTCACATAGGACTGCCCTCTTCCGGGTCCCTTCGGCCAGACAGTGTTGGCTGGTGGCCCCCAGGATGAAGGCGTTCTCTGTGGCTGCACCAACCCTCTGGAATGATTTACCCACTGGGCTCCGGCTGGCCCCAGACCTCCACACTTTCCACGCTGACTTTTTCAGCAAATTCCCTGTTCTGCCGTGTATTTTAATCTGGGAATTTGGGGTTTTAAATTGGATTGTACCATTTTAACTCTATTTATTGTTGGATTGCTTATTTTGTGAGCTGCCCCAAGTCCTTCGGGAGAAGGGCGGCATATAAATATGACAAATAAAATAAAATAAAATAAATAAATAAATAAATAAATAAATATTCTCTACTCTTGATTGTATGTTTTGAATTCCTTGTCAAATCATCTGCAGCGTTGCCTCCTTTTCCCTTTCTTGTTCCTTCTCCTTTTCCTGTTGCAACATCATCTGTATTGATCGTTGTCCTCCAGATGATGAAAAAAAAGGAGTTGATGTAGAAGAACCAATAGCTGTTGCCTTTTTGCTCATTTCTGTGAAGTGGTTACAAAAAAATTCAAACAAATAAAAAACCTTCAAGTTCTTCTATACCTTAATCCATTTATATGTAAGGCAAATATTATCCCAAGTAGCAATAAGAAAAGGAAAAGCCAAAGAAAACCACAGAAAAGAGTGGAAAGAAATCTTCAGGCTCTTGTATGCCTTAATCCAATTATACAGAGGGATATTGGACACCTTAATAATCTCCCATCAAGGAAAGAGAAAAAGGAAAGAGAAAAAAATCAAAAAAGAAAAGGAGAAAAAATAAACACTAATAAAAAAATCTATGTGTATATAAAAAGTTAAAAGTCTTCCAAAAAACCACAGTCCAGCTAAAAATAATTAAATAGGGGAGAAGTGGAGAAGTAACATAAAAAAATAAAAACAAAAAAACTTTCTGTTTGAAAGAAAAATCCATGACAGTATAATATCCAACAATTCTTTTGTTAAGTCTCAGATATTTACAGCTCTTTTTCCAAAATCACTGCAATTTTCTTCCTTTCAATCTCAGACTCCTGCCATTAATAGTTTTCCAGAAGAGCACCTGAGTAAACAATCCTACAAACAGTCTCTAATGCTCTTCCCACTATTTTATCTATGAATAGATAAAATAGTGTAGCACAGTTGTTACTTTCTTTTTCCAGAGGAAAAAAAAGATACAATATATCCAATCCACTAGATGGCCGTATTACTTATTTTCTCCACTTTCCCTTCCCTCTATATCCAATACACAATAAAATTAAAATGGAGAGAAAATAAAAATAAAAAAGTAAAACCAGAAATAACTTCTGCTAAAAAGGCACTAAAATTTAGCAATTAAGTAAATAAAATGGAAATCTCCAATCCAATCCAGTCCAGTCCAGGTTAAATAACAAAATTGTCCATAAACATCCACAAATAGAAGTAAATTAAAAAATAGGAAAAACTATCTTAAACTCAGGCTTAATTCTGCCGCTTAACTTTTTATGTTTTTAATTTTAATTATCTTTTCCCCTCAGCGCGTTCTTTCAAATAATCTATTTAAAAGGTCTCTCACCAAGCTGACACACTTTCTCTCAATCTCTTCCGTTCCGGAGCTGTCCCAACTTCAGCAGCTTAATGGCTGCCTCTTCACTGCCGGAAAAAAGGGCTTCACCTGGATCAACCAGGGACTTTGCGATGTCCCTGGGATCAACAGGATGTGCCCTCCACTATCACCATCTCAATGGGACAGTGAGGTCCAAGAAGGACTGTCCAGCGGCAGAGATATCGATGACAAACTTGGAGCTTCAAAATCGTCCATCATACCATCGCGATGTCAGCTCTGCCCCTTCATCCTTGAACCTTTCTTGCTTTAAGAAATGTTCACAATGTCCAACAAATTCTATATCCTTGTAATTTAGGCTGGGTGTTTCTCGCCCTTCTTCTGGGCTGCTCTCCCCTTGCATTCTACTGATTCTTGGATGGCTGTCTTGACTCCCTAAGTGATACAGAGCTACTGCCTTTCACTAAACTTGAGAAGCTGCTCCTTCATCCTGACTGCTCTCCCAATTCATCATGGCTGCCCTACCCTCTTTCCTGTAATGGTTCAGCCAGTTCTACCTTCATCTGCAGCCCCATTTGCCATCTTTCTTATGATAAGAGGTGTTACGTATCTAATTCTGGAGGGAAAATTAGAGCGGGAAAAAGCTCGATGATCAATGGCTAACACACTTGGCAAGTAGCTATATAAGGAAAGCTGCTTTACTGTAAATTTGCTGGATTCTCACTGTGTATTAAAGAGTTGTTGTTCACTTCAACCTGGCTCCTGGCTCCTCACTTGCCCGATCACTGCCAACGAGGATGGGATACAGGTAGACAGGTGGCACAAAAAGAGCTGACAACTAAATCGAGCCAGGCGGGAAAATCTGCACAAGCCGAGACCGCCAACGCCATTCAATTCCATGAAAGAAAAGTGGGGATCGTACATGACGTGGTTTCAATGCTTCCTTGAAGCAAATGACCTCCAAGGGCTATTCGACAATCGGAAGCGTGCCCTTTTCTTGATCCACTGTGGCCCCGAGGTGCTTGACACAGCCAAATCACTGTCAGAACCAACACCGGTGCAGTCTGTACCATGGCAGGTCTTGCAGACCACATTGAGGATACACTATGCCCTGGTACTGTCCAAATTCGTCCAGTGCTATGAGTTCCGGCAAAGACTCCAGAGGGACGGAGAACCGATAAATCCATACATGGTGGTGCTATGCAAGGCCGCCACGAATTGCGAATACCGAGACCTCGATGATGTGCTCCTAGAGCAACTAATCTGCAGAGTTTGAGACATTCGCTTCCAGAGGCGACTGCTGGCCAAACAAACCTCACCCTTCACATTGTCCTAGACGAAGCCAGAGCGCACGAATAATCTAACAAGTCAGCAGAAACCCTGCAGCAACCAGCGCCACCCCAGATGGCACAAAAGTCTACCCCTATCCACAGAGGATCGGCCCTGATCGATAGCAAGGAAGAGGGTGATGAGGATGTCTTCAAGATGGACAGAAATAAGCAAAATGATGATGGCTGGAAGGAGAGCTGTGCTAGCTGTGCGAAATTCCATCAAAGATGCCGTTTGCAGGCACTGTGATGAAAAGGGGCATTTGGTGCGGGTGTGCCGGGCGAGTCAGCCATCCAGCCATACCAAAGAGCATTCACTAAGCAAGCCGCGACCTCACAAGAATGATGGAAATGTCCAGCAAAAATGAGGCGCCTACTCTAAAACACCCGAGACATTCCAGACCCACATTGGCCAAGCTACAACATCCCTGGAGAAAAAGCTGCATGTAACAGTCAAAATTGAGGGATCCCCATGTTAAATGGAAATAGACACTGGCTCGTCCATCACTATTATGTCAGGAGCCGAGCTAAAAGCAGCAATCCTGCATATCAAAAAACACCAGCTAAAGCACCAGTGCCTGAGGCTGAATGACTACCAAGGAAATCACATTCCTGTTGAAGGCTATGGAACGTTCCAGGTGAAATTCAGCCACTTCAACAAGCAGCTGCCCATCACCGTGGTCAGCAGACACCTACCAAGCTGTCAACCTCGCTAGCTTTGGCTTGCTTCGGCTGTCATAGAAACGGAGGGAGGGGGGTTTAGGCTTACAGGGCTTTGTAAAATCTGAGAAACGAAACCAGTTCCTAAGCTGTTATCAGACCAACGGACACTGCATTCCTGGATGCTGACACGACCAGACGTCTGCTCCCACCTGACCTCTGGGAGACCTTTGGATTGGATGATTTATGGTGGACAATGGGAGGGGATCCTTTCTAATTGTAACTTTCGCGCTTTTTGCCTCAGAATCCTGCTTTCCATGGTTGCGTTCATTTCATATCTAGTAAAAGTACCATGCTTTATTATACAATGAAGTCTGGGTCTTCCTTTCCTGGATACTGAAGGAAGCATACCTGACACAAGCCTTCTGGGCCTTGCCTGGTTTAAAGCCCTGGGCATGGGGGTCACCAGAATCCACTCTACCAGTGGCGGTCTGACAGATGACCTACTCCGCGAATTTCAGGACATTTTTGACGACCATCTTGGCAAGTATGTGGGGACCCCTATTTCTTTTAACCTGGACCCTAATATAGCTCCCATAAGGATGAAAACGTGGGGGGGGGGTGCCCTTTGAGCTTAAGCCTAAAATAAATAAGGAGCTGGATAAGCTCATTCGGCAAGGCATTCTAATACCAGTTGACCATGTAAAATGGGAGACCCCAGTAATCACCCTGCTCAAGTCTGACAGGTCAGTGCGCATCTGTGCTGACTATAAGTGCACCCTTGCACAGGCGGTAGATGGTGCTACCGCGGAAGCACACACTATAGTCACCCATAGAGGTGCCTTCAAATGCACAAGACTAAAGGGTTAGCGTAATGGAACATCTGGACTTCTCCAAAGCGTAATGGAACGTCTGCTGCAAGGGCTACCGAGGGTTGTCCCCTATTTTGATGATGTTCTTGTCACCGCAGCAGACGAGCACCAACTAGGGTACTGTGTTGACTATTTTTAGAAACGTGAGACTGTGAGTTAGCGAGACAGATGTCAAATAGCAGTACCCACTGTTGAATTTTTGGGTACAAGGTAGATGACACAGGCATTCACCCCACAGAAAGTAAAATCAGAGCCATCCACAACACATCAACCCCAAAGAACAAGGCAGAGCTACAGGCATTCCTGGGACTTTTAAATTTTTATTCAATTTTCTTAAAGGACAAAGCCACAGTGGCTGAACCACTCCACAAATTGTTAGCAAAAAAATCCCTGTGGGTTTGGGGTAGGGCGGAAGCCAAGGTGTTTGCAGCTGTCAAGAGACTCTTCTCTGCCGACAGCCTCCTCATCCAACACAATGAATTGCTTCCCCTTGTCTTAGTCTGCGATGCCACCCCTTTTGACATGCTGTTTTGAGTCATAGACTGCTGAATGGATTAGAAGCTCCCATCGCCTATTTCTCCCTTACCCTGTCCAGCTCTGAGAGAAATTACATCCAGCTGGGACAGGGAGACTCTGGCAGCTATCGCGGGGGTTAAGAAGTTTCACAAGTACCTCTTTGGGAGGACTTTTGAATTTATTACTGATCATCAACCCCTATTTGGACTTTTGGCTGGGGATCGCCCCATTCCGGCAGCCATGTCCCCCCGTCTGACTAGGTGGGCTATTTTTTTGCCTGCCTACTCCTATAGACTCATCCATCGCCAGGTCAGAGCCTTGGGCATGCCGATGCCCTCAGTCGGTGCCTGCTACCGGACTTGCTGGAAGACCCGACTCCTGGCATTCCTATTCTGCTTATTGATGCTATGGACTCTGGCCCTATCACTTCTGGTGAAGTTGCAAGAGCCTCTGCTAAAGACTGTGTTGCGAACTGTTATTGGCTGGGTGCATAGGGGGTGGCCAGCAGGCCCTGTGAGTGGGGAATTTAAGTTGTTTGTCTGTAAATGGCATGAGCTGTCTACACAAGGGGGGTGCTTGTTATGGGGTGACCAGGTGGTTGTTCTGCTGTGTTTAAGGGAACAAATGTTGACCACGCTGCATATTGCATATTGCATATTGGGCACCCAGGAATTGTGAGGATGTAGGGATTGGCAAGAAGCTATTTGCCCAATATGGATGACAGCATTGCTGAATGGGTGGCCAAGTGTACCCCCTGTCAAGAATCTTGCCCTGCTCCCCCGACAGCCCCAGCCAAAGAGTGGGAAAGACCCCCAGGGACCATGTTCCCACATTCATATTGATTTTGCTGAACCATTCCATGGTCAAACCTTTCTAATCGTGGTGGACGCTTATTCTAAGTGGCTGAAGATCATATTAATGCACTCCACTACTGCGGAGGCTGTAATTAAAGTGGTCCAAAAACTATTCGCCATGCATGGGTTACCAGACACCCTAGTGTCCGACAATGGGCCTCAACTCACGGCTACTCAATTCGAGGGGTACTTGGCAGAGATAAGGGTCCGCCACACTCTCACAGCACCTTTTCATCTGGCCAGTAATGGTCAAGCTGAAAGATTCATGAGATTCGTCAAGGAGGCATTGGCCAGATTCGGGCTGGGGGACTGGCAAGCCAGGATTGATACCTTCCTGGCAGCCCAACATGTAACCCTGAGTATGGCAACAGGACGCAATCCTGCAGAACTTTTAATGGGCTGGAGACTCCATTGCACCCTAGATAGGCTACGCCCCAATTACTTCCCTGAGGGGTACATGGAATCCGAATGTAAAATGAAAAATGTCGCTATTGGGTCCCCGGTCTTTGTGAGAAATTATGTGGATGGTCCCCTCTGGGTAGCTGGGCAGATCTCTGACATTACAGAGTCCAGGTTATACATTGTCGAAGTAGGTAATGGAAGAGTATGGCGCAGACATATTGACCAGTTAAGAAAATGTCTTGGCCAAACATTGCCCAATGAGCCAGATTACAAAACAGAAAAACCAGTCCCTGACTCACCAATCATTCATCCAACAGCTAACTTAAACCCAAAGTGGCCGGAGGACTCACCTGATGACTTCAGTGTCCAGTGCCGCCTCCTCAAGAAGCCAGGTCCATCCGAAGACTGCGACCCCCATAAAAAAATCCAGGAGGTTCCATTGGCTGGGCTGGGAGAGACAAAGGGTCCCTCCGACTAGCCCAAATCCCCGCCTCAGACTGAATTGCGCAGGTCAACTAGAATCAGGGAACACCCTAGTCACCTGCATGATTATGTATGTAAATAGTTGTCTAAATGCCTTCTGGGAGGGGAGGAGTGTTATCTAATTTTGGGGGGAAAATAAGAGTGGGAAAAAGCTCAATGATCTTGGTAATACACTTGGCAAGTAGCTATGTAAGGAGTGCTGTTCTACTGTAAATTTGCTGGATTGTCACTGTGTATTAAAGAGTTGTTGTTCACTTTGACCTGGCTCCTGTCTTCTCACTTGTCCGATCTAACAAGAGGGGTGATTGGTTTAGTGATTTGCTGCAGTCGCTTTGCCCTGGTGCTCCCCTGGTCACACTATCAAAAAAGGAGAATAGGGCAATTTGCCAGGATCCCTTCTTAATTAGCACTCATTGGCTTCTGCCTGGCAGTAGACTCTTCTCTACATAATATCATCAGTAGTGGGATTCAAATCCTGGTGCTACCGGTTTGCTATTGCAGAGTGTTTTTGATGGCGTCTGGGATTATGATTATGATTATGATTATTATTGGAACCTCCCGCTGCCATCACTACTGGTTCTCCCAAACCTTTACTTTTTACTTTTACTTTTATTAGATTTTTATATCGCCCTTCTCCCGAAGGACTCAGGGTGGTGCACAGCCATGCTAAAACAATATACGATACAAAATTTAAAAAACCAATTTAAAACAAATTAAATAAATTTGGTCCTGTTAGTTAAAAACCCACAAATTTAAAATACCCCATCCAGATTCTTATTCAGCCAGGCCAGCTTGTTGAAATAGCAGGGTCTTAAGGGCCCGGCAAAAGGTATGGAGATTGGGAATCATACGTATCCCAGGGGGCAGTTCATTCCAGAGGGCGGATGCCCCCACAGAGAAGGCTCTCCCCCTAGGGGTCGCCAGTCTACATTGTTTTACCAACGGCACCCTGTGTGGGAGCGTGTTGGTCAGTGGGAGGCTATTCTGGCAGAAGGCAATCCCGTATGTATCCGGGCCCTAAGCCATGGAGCGCTTTAAAGATGGTGACCAACACCTTGAACCGCACCTGGAAGACCACTGGGAGCCAGTGCAGCTCACACAGAAATGTCACATGGGTACGTCGAGTTGCACCCATAATCACCCGCGCGACCACATTCTGGATCAGTTGGAGTCTCCAGGTGCCCTTCAAGGGGAGCCCCATGTAGAGAGTGTTACAGTAGTCCAGACGGGATGTGACGAGGGCATGTGGTCTTGGAGGGGTTGAGTCTGAGCCTATTTCTCCCCATCCAGATCCGCACAGCCTCCAGACAACGAGGCATCACGTCAACGGCATCATTGGGATGGTTTAGGGTGGAGTTGTACAGCTGAGTATCGTCAGCGTACAGATGACACTTCACCCCAAAACCACAGATGATCTCCCCCAGCGGCTTCACATAAATGTTGAAAAGGGGCAAGAGAACCGACCCTTGCGGCACCCCATAGATAAGGTGCCTCGAGGTCGATCTCTGTCCCCCTGCCAACACAAATTGCGTCCGACCGGAGAGGAAGGAGGAAAACCATCGCAACATGGTGCCCCCCACTCCTAACCCCTCCAGCCGGCGTAGCATGATACCATGGTTGGTGGTATCAAAAGCCACTGAGAGGTCCAATAGGACTAGGACAGAGGAACAACTCCTGTCCCAAGCCCTCCAGAGATCATCAACCAATGCGACCAATGTCATTTCCATACTGTATCCCGGCCTGAAGCCTGACTGGAACGGATCTAGATAGATGGCTTCATCCAGGTACCGGGGGAGTTGTTGTGCCACCACACTCTCAACAACCTTCACCACAAAGCGAAGGTTGGAGATTGGATGATAGTTCACTAATACAGCTGGGTCCAGAGAAGGTTTCTTGAGGAGGGGCCTCACCACCAACTCTTTCAGGGCGGAGGGGAGGAAACCTGTAGAGTGACCACACACACAAAGGTTGAGGATGTATGCGGTTGTTCTGGCCCCGCTCCCAGGAATACACCCCCTCAGACAGTCAGAGTCTAATGAATTGGCAGGCAACCAAGTAAGCTGATACAAAGCTTGGCAGCAATCCCCGCAGCTGCTTGCCAAAGCCTTTATTAATAGTTCAGTAAAATACACACCACCAAAATGTCCAGAGCTGAGACGCAGAGAAGATTTGAAACCGGGATCCAGAAATCTTTGTTTTGTCCGTCACAAAGATACAGGCTGCAATCCCTCTCTTTTATAGCCTGTGGGGTGTGGTCCACCAGCTAATCATGACCACGCCTTTTCCTCTGCTGGGCTCTCCTGTCTCTCCGACGCTGGCGAGGATCCAGCCAAAACTCACTCCCCTCATCAATGTCCTCCTGTGGCTGCGGGGACGAGCTTGGCTCTGGGCCTATCTCCTGCCCTTCAGTGTCCTCCGGAGGCATTGCCAGAGAGGAGAGTCCTGGAGGCCTTGCCAACTCCTCTCCCTCATTCTCAGAGTCCTCCCCTGCTGATGACGCAGGCTCAGGCAACAGAGCCACAACAGTGGTGACTTTATTGTCTTACATAGTGACATTATATAGTTTGTTACTTTCAAGTTACAGCCTACTTGGCAGTATATCATTGGCTCACAGAATCTTCCAGGTAACTAGAATCTTTGGTTAACCATTGCTTGCTTAAGCACTTATAATGTTAGACTTTAATTAAAGTCTAATACACATATATCCCATTTCTTCTCCCCTTGTTCCTCTTATTTACAGAGTTAGGGTCTTAATGCCATTTCCTGGTGCCTAAGTGAAAATAACCTTTCTTATCTGATGTTTGTCATCTAAGATAGGAAAATTCCTGCACATATGCAGGCTGCAGACTCCTATATGTCCTCTTTTTTTATTTAATTTTGAGGCAACAAAGATTTTTATATATATCACATTTGGTGATGTGGTGTTAATGTTTTATCTCAGAGATCGGCAAACCGTCCTGAGTAAACAATATCAACACATGGCCTTAATCTCATCAGGAGAGTAAGACAGGATGTCTGGAAGAAACCCTAAACCTTATCTCAAATATGCAAGACCCTCACGTAGGCATTGTTTGTTACAGGAAACATGAGAGGAACATGAGGGGTCCACGTGAAAATCATGAGCTTTCTTTAGCCAATGAGAACAAGTAAATGTTTTGCCATGCAGTTGTAAAATGACAATAAAAGGGAGCCTTCTGGATGGAGTCAGGGTGCCTTGTGCCTTCACCAAGGTACCTTTCACCAAGGTGCCTTCCCACCAAGGCGCCCTCCTACCAAGGGGCCTTCCCATGAACCATCGTTCCTGCCTACACGTCTTTGTTCATCGAATCAACAGGTGAGGAGGCAGAGAGTGAGGGACAGGTTGAAACATAGTAATTAATGAGGGAATACACTGAATGAAACAACAGCAAGCAATTAACATGACAATAATAATCACAGCATAAAAAAACAACTGCTTAAGCCAGGACCAACCAGGAAGCCAATTGGTCAACCAGTCAAAAGGAGAGGAAATAGCATGAACATTATTCTGAAAATATGATTGGAGTTTAGCAAGTTCATCTTCAGTGGTTCTGTTGAAAGAGTGAAAATGAACAGCACATCCACGACAGCCAACAAGTTTACAAAAACCTCCTTGTTGTGCTAAATAGTCAATAGCAAAACATTACTGGAGCACATCCTGATTCAAGTCTTCAATTTCATGTTGGAGATCATGAACAATAGCAGCAGTGGCATTAATTGATTTCTCCAGGCAACATGTTAAACCCAGGATAGAATGTCTATTTTCTTGAGCTATTATTCCAGGGTAAGCCCCTAAGGTGATCACCCCAGTAATAGCTCCAGCTCCAGCCACAGCACGGCCAAAGGTATTGAGAGAGGGCAGTTGTGTATCAATTACAACTTCATCATTACATGTAGGACCTAATGAAGCATGTCATGTTGTCGTGAAGAAGAAGAGAGAGCACCAATCTGGACAGGTAGGGAAAAGTAACCAATAGCAGCACACTGATAGCTCTGAGGGTGTACGTTGGTTGCATATTTGTCAAAAAAGAACCACATATTAGGGTCCTTTAGTTGCCAGCCAGCACAAATGGATCCAGTATCAGTCATATCAGAAACATTAAAAATGGAAAAATTATCAGGATACATTTCAGGCACAATATTAGGCCCATACAAAGAAGAATTAAAGGTTCCCCAGAGCCAGGGGCGGGTTCTAATTTTTTTTACTACCGGTTCTGTGGGTGTGGCTTGGAGGTCATGTGACTGGGTGGGCGTGGCTAGCTGGTCATGTGACCGTGTGGCCATGGCTATGTGTATAGGGACTACTCAGAGGGCTGAAAAAAGTCATTTCTGACAGGTCCTCGCACTTTTGACCAGTCTTCGCACTTATGACTGGTCATCATTTATGCCCATTGCAGCATTCTTAACAACAGTGTCACTCATTTCACAACTGCTTCTCTTCACTATGGTGACAAGATAGGGCAAAAACGTAAAATGTGAGGACAGTCGTAAGTTCGATGACTGGTCAAAAGTGCGAGGACCAGTCAAAAAGAACTTTTTCAGCCCTCTGAGTAGTTCATATGCATAAAAGGATACAGCAATAAAGAGGGATGAAGGAAGGGAAGGGAAATTAGAGTAGGAGTGATGGTAAGAGAGGGAGGAAGAGAGGAGGAGAAGGAGAAAGGAAGAGGAAGTAGGGAGGAGAAGAAGAGGGGAGGAAGAGAAAGTAAGAAGGAAAGAAAAAAGAGAGATGGTAGGTTTGAGGAGAAAGATTGCTGTACAATAAAAAAGATGAAAGGGAATTAAGCCAACCCCAAACAAATATAAAGATATTAAGATAAAGAATAAATTGTTAAACTTTAAAGAATAAAAGAGAACAAATATGAATAAATAGCAGTAATTAGAAACACACATACAAACATACAATGTATTTTCTTTGAATAGAGTATTTGGCTGGTTCACAAATTTAAACAGTGTTCAATCATTTCAATTAAATTTACAATTTCTATATTTCCTTTTTGCCATATTTATTCCTCATCTATTTTTTTAAAAAAACCAATATCATCCTTCATCCTCATCTCTAACTTAATCAAATTCAATTTTTCCCTTCTATTCTATATTATACCCCTTCCCATTGTCATCTATTTTTATATCCATCCTCACATTGGTTAATTATGTAATATTACAGTTGTTTAATACAAATTCAACATTTTAATATAAATCAATCAGTTATATAACTATCTTTTTTTTATATTAATCAATATGAACATGAATATTCCAATTATTTCTATGCAATCCAATTTCTTACAAATCAATTAATTATATTTACCAATAATAATAAACCAAATAATTTCCCCCATATATTCCTCCAAACCACAACTTAACCATTTCTGCTTTC
Organism: Masticophis lateralis; assembly: GCA_030761175.1. Lineage (NCBI taxonomy): Eukaryota > Metazoa > Chordata > Lepidosauria > Squamata > Colubridae > Masticophis > Masticophis lateralis. The sequence continues at coordinate 24,064,345 of JAUDYJ010000012.1, read as the reverse complement.
AACACAATATACAATTAATAGTATCTCAATTATTACAATTCCCTAGTTAAATAGAGCTTTTTTTCTTTTGTGTTTTAAAATCTTGAACTCTCCTCTTTTGCCCCTAAATTTTCCATTGTTTGCAGTTTTGCACCTACCTTTTTTGGTGAGGAAAAAGAAAAAGAAATCTCTCTCTGCCTCATTTTGTCACGTTGCAGCAAAGACCCTGCTTTACTTTCAGTTTCACTCTTGAGCATAGCTAGGGGAAAAAAAACTGCTCCATCTCTCTTTGCAGCTACAGAGCCCTGAGCAAAACAGCTGAGAGCAAATCAGCTGAGAGTCAGGACTCCGATCTAATCAACTTGTGGTAATTAACCTGAAGCTGTTTTTTTCTATTTTTGCAGGCACTGGTCTACTCATTTGTTTTCTTTTAACACTGATCAGCTGTAGGGAGGCCCTTTGAAGCCCTACGGCAAGAGTTTAAACAGTTTTTTTCCCTCTAGCCATCAGCTAGGACTCAGGAGGCAGCAATAGATTCGGCGTTGGCAGGGTAAGTGAACGGCGACCGGATTGGGAACCGGTTTGGGGGTGTGGCCAGCCAATCTTATTACCTGTTCTCTGAACTATTAAATTTTTTTACTACCGGTTCTTGCGATCCGGTGCGAACCTCTGCCCAGAGCCAATAATAGTCAGTACAATAACTATAATTCCCTACTTTCGATAAAATGCATCGAGCCTTAGGGTAATCATTCAAATTCTTAAGCCAAGTATGGTGAGCATAACAGCAAAAACATAAGCCTCTAGTATATTGATTAGTACGAAGATAACGCCAACGAACAGAATTAAGTTTAGGATTAAGTTGTATAGGTTGAGTGTCATTCAAAGCAGTAACAGAACCAAGAAAAGACAAGAGAATACAAAAAAGAATTGTGACAGAATTAGCTATAATAATAGCAAAAACAGCAGCAACTAGATTTTCAGGAGTCTGAGGTAGGTTGGCTTGAGCCAATTGCTGTTGAGCTTGGTATGTTGTGGCCTTTAACAGGAACATCTGAAAAAGATTCTACAAGAGTTAAATAATTCCAAGTAAATAAGGCCATCACCAACCAAGAGGGACACGGGTCCAATAAACATGTGGCAGAGCTCAACCTACCCAGAATCCTGTCCATGTCCTCAGGAGTTACAGAGTCGAACTCCTCCCAGATAACACTCTCAAGACCTACCTCCGTCATCCCCTCTGGATCCACCCAATCGGAGTCCAAGCCTTCCCGAATCTGAGCGATTTTATCATGCAGATATTGCACAAAATCCTCAGCCCTATCCTGCAAGGGGTCTTCCCGCACTCCCATATGAAGGAGGGAGCGGGTCACCCTAAACAGGGCGGCTTGGCGGTTCTCTGCAGACATAATAAGAATGGAAAAATAGTTTGATTTTGCCCCTTTTATCACTACTGGGTAAGTCTTAACCTCACCAGTGTTCGGCCGGATTCGTAACGGCTGGCCCTCCAATCACTCTCCAGGCATCTTTTCCGGCGCTTCATCTCCCTTAGCTCCTCCGAAAACCAGGGAGCTAATTGGGATCAGCACCAGGTCAGAGGCTGCAAAGGCATGACACGGTCCAAAGCTCCAGCGGCCACCCTTTCCCAGGTGGCCACCAGTTCTTCAGTCAAGTCGTGAGCCAGAGCCTCAGGGAATGGCCCAAGCTCCATCAGGAACCTATCAGGATCCATCAGGCGCCTGGGATGGAATCACCTGGTTGGTTCCATCTCCCTGCGGCAGAGGGAAGTGGCTCGAAAGTCTAATGGAAGGAGTGAATGATCTGACCATGACAAGGGTTTGATAACTAGATCCCCTAATTCCAGATAATTCAACCACTGACCAGAGACAAAAATCAAGTCCAGAGTGTGACCCCCCGTGTGAGTAGGGTCTTGAATTAACTGGGTCAGGTCCATGGCTGCCATGGAAGCCATGAACTCCTGAGCTGTCCCTGACATTTCACCAGCGGATGGCAGGTTAAAATCCACCATGACCATAAGTCTGGAGATATCCACCACCACCCCAGCTATTACGTTGAGCAGCTCAGGCACGGTTGCCGCTACATGGCAGGGAGCCAGGTACGCAATCAGCAAACCCATCTGCACCCCACGACCCCAAATCACAAGAAGGGACTCACATCCGGCTATCTGAGGAACAGTGGCCTCCCTCGGGCAAAGACTCTCCCTAATGATAGCTGCCACCCCCCCCTCCCCTCCCCTGAGCCCTCGGCCGATGGAATACACAGAAACCTGGTGGGCACATTTCCACGAGGGGAAACCCCCCCTCCTGGCCCAACCAGGTCTCTGTGATCCCTGCCAGGTCTGCACCCCCCTCCTGAACAAGATCATAAACGAGGGGGGCGTTATTAATCACAGACCTGGCATTGCACAGCATCAGCTGGAGGCCCATGACTTGCGGCTGAGGTTCTGTACAACCTGGAGCACGGGAGTCACATTGGGGACCAGAATGCACAATTGCTCGTAAACAGCGAGTGCACACTCCCATGACATGATTCGGCTCCCTGCTACCGCCATATCTGCCCCTCCCACTCACAATACTGATCACACAACCCTTGCTCTCACCCCCTAGCACCCCAACTGGACTCCCATTCCCGCCTCCTCCGCCATGACCTCTGCCATGACCATCAGACCTATTATGCTGCCCTGTAGATATATGGACCCCCCCAGGTCCAGTCTTAAGACAACCCTCCCCCCCAGCACCCCTTAAATTTTTTGTTAAAAAACAAAAACCCTTCTTCACAACATGCCAGGACAAACCAGGAGCAACCCACCACTGAATATAATCCAAGTAATCAATCAGTTGTTCCAAAATGCTTGCTTGCTGTCTGAAAAAGCCTAGGATAGTGGATGTCATTTCACTGAGCTATGGCTGCAAGTTGAGAAACTTGGTTTACGCAGGAAAATACCCGGCTGAAGAAAAATACAAACATATATATATGTGTAGGTCTTCAGTTATTTGAGTTTTCTCCCGTGTAAAATTGGAAGTGTCTTGGTGATGTTTCGACGAAGTCTTATTCGTCATCTTCAGGCTGGTGTTCTCAGCTTCGTGCTTCTAGGAGCAATGTGTGTGGTGTGGCTCCGTTGCCTGAGCCTGTGTCATCAGCAGGAGAGGACTCTGAGAGTGAGGGAGAGGAGTTGACAAGGCCTCCCTCTCCAGGACCCTCCTCTCTGGCAATGCCTCCGGAGGACACCGAAGGGCAAGAGATAGGCCCAGAGCCAAGCACGTTCCCACAGCCACAGGTGGACAGCGACGAGGGAGATAAGTGCTGGCTGGATCCTTGACAGCAACGCAAGGAGAAACATGCCCAACAGAAGGGAAGGTGTGCCAGGGTTTAGCTGAGTCACTGGACCACACCCCACAGGCTATAAAAGGGAGCATGGTGGCCAGTCAAAACCTTGTGACGAACAAAACTGAAAGCTTTCACGCCATTCTGTATCACTGGACTATTGTTTCAAGGACTGAACTGTAAATATTGAGCAGTTTACCTTTGATGTGCCGGAAGTGGAGAGATGTTATCTCCCTTCCTTGTAACTAATAAACTCTTGACAGGCAGCCACTGGGTTTTTGCCAGCTGGTTTGCTCATTAACTCCAGAACGCCTGTTTGTGTGTGTGTGCGTGGGGTCGGGGACACAACAGTGTGATCACAGCTGTTTCTTCCTTTTAACTGCTAGTGGGGGTGTGAACTGATTGGATGGGGGGTTGGCTGTGCTCAGGTTAGTCTGAGTTGCAGGGGGATTTGAGAAAAACACCCACACAGCATGAATAAATGAGATGATACCTCCTGCCTACCAGCCATTTGGAAACCCGCCCTTATTGACAAACGAGTCCCTAACACGAGGAATGACACCAGACCTACACTCATGAGGGCCACACAGGATCCCACCACCACACATCCACGCAGAAAGCAGACTCAAACCCACACTGATGATGAGGCATGACCACGGACCAGAAGCCAGACCGCAGCTGCATCATTAGCCACTTTAAACCCCTCCAATCCATACATGAAGCAGACTGACATCCACCAGGAAAATGTGGCACGACCACGATCACGAAGCCAAACAACAGCAATGCAGCTCACCAGCTCAAATCCCTCTGCAACTCAGACTAACCTGAGCACAACCAAGCCCCCATCCAAACAGAACACACCCCCATCCAATCAGAGCACAGCCAAGCCCCCATCCAGTCAGTTCACGGCCCCACTAGCAGCTAAAAGGAAGAAATAGCTGCAATCACACATTGCTCCTAGAAGCACGAAGCCGAGAACACCAGCCTGAAGATGACAAATGAGACTTCGTCGAAACGTCGCCAAGACACTTACAATTTTACGTGGGAGAAAACCCAAATAACCAAAGACCTGCATACAAACACCCGCGAAAACCTCAGAAAACAAATATATATATGTATGTGTATGTATGTATGGCTCAGGGGTGACATTGAGAGAACTTTTGATTCTTAGACTGCAGACTACATGAGGGGCTTCTGGCAGGGGATGGACTACTGGGAAGAATGTCTTTGGAAACCAACTGGCTCAAAGGGCTTTAAACTAAAATTGGAGGAGGAAGGAGACAATTTTTAAAAACAGATATTAACAGATTAACAGAATTGGAGGGGATCATCTAGTCCAACCCCCCACTCAAGCACAATATGTGTACTTTTGATTTTTCTTACCTAAGTGTAAGACTTTACTTTTTTCTACAATGAATTTCATTTTGTTAGATAGGGCCCTGTGTTCAAGTCTGTCAAGATCCATCTGGATCTTGAGCAGTGGTGAAATCCAAATTTTTTTACTACCAGTTCTGTGGGTGTGGCTTGATGGGTGTGATGTGGCGTGGCTTGGTGGGCATGGCAAGGGAGGGATATTGCAAAATCTCCATTCCCACCCAACTCCAGGGGAAGGATACTGCAAAATCCCCATTCCCCACCACTCCTGGGGAAGGATATTGCAAAACCCCCATTCCCACCCCACTCTGGGGCCAGCCAGAGGTGGTATTTGCCGGTTCTCTGAACTGCTCAAAATTTCCACTACCAGTTCTCCAGAACCTGTCAGAACCTGCTGGATTTCACCCCTGATATATGCACTTTTAAAGTTTTTAACTCATTTTAAGTCTATTTTTAATCTATACCGAATTTTTACAAAAGCACATATAGTGTGGCTACCATTTGTTTTAGCTACATTTTAACAATACTACAAGCCAGGATTTTTAAGAATGGGGAAAAGGAGAAAGAGTTGAACTCTGTGCAGCACAGAGTTCATCCAAGCCATTGAAGCAACAGAAAATGGAAGATTATACCACAAAGAAACACTCTGTTCCAGTAAGTAATTTGTCTGCAGCTGCCTTATCGGATAAATTTAATTTATGTGACTCATTGGAATGGGACTTACAAACCAAACTTGAAAGCAAACAGCATATAGAACTATCTTCCTCTCTCTCAGAAAATGGTTCCCCTCCTTGGAACTCAGCAGTAGCTTTCCTTGCATAAAAGGGAGATGTAATGACTTTAAAGGGGGAAAATGTGACAGATTTCCTCTCTAGATCATGTCTGCTTACAGCTCAAACTGTAAACTCAATTTATGAACTCTTATAAACTGTCATAAATAAGGTTGGCTGCTTGAAAGAATCTTTTGCAAAGTTTATTAAGAGTCACCCAAATACTGCAGAAGGACTTAGGAGGACAACCACGGATAGATATGAGATGGCTAATTCAGGAAATGAAACTAGAGAAGGCCCTTGTCTTCCTTCCAAAAATGTGAACACTCATAAAGAATGCAATCAGGTAAAGGCCTAAGAGATGATCAATATAACTACAGTTTGCAGATTAACCAGGTTACTTTGGAAATTTATGATAACAAAATGAATAGAGGGCGCTAATGCACCAAACATAAATTCTTTGTGTCCCATGACACTTGGCCAATAAAGAATATTCTGTTCTATATGCTATTCTATTCTAATGGTGTTGTTGGAATTTCCAATATTTCTTATTGATTTGCACGCACCAACAGTTTTGGGGTTCGCTTAGATTGCTTGTATTCTTCCGTGGAAGTGAGTCATTGGAAGAGAAAGCTAAGTCCATCCTAATCAATTTTCTCCCTTCTTCATGTAGTCTAAGAAGCACAACAACTGTTCTGGTTGACTCTCTCTATTACCTGTTCTGTTGCCTGAAATCCATTGCTGGAAGCCTGATTGCCTCCTTGCCCCCCTTGCCTCCACTCTGAAAGGCAGGGACACTTCAGGGCTGAAGCACAGAGTGGGGCTGCTGGTGTGCCAAAAGCCTTGGTGTGATGAGCCCATCTCAGCTTCTAGGCTGCTGGGGCTAATGTTTGTCCTAATTCTTATGGAAGATGGGAAGAGACCAGCGGGTGCACAGAGCTGCCTCTTTTCCTGGCTCAAACTGTAGGAGCAGAGAAGGAGGAAGGCCTCATCTTCCAACTCTCCATGACTTTTCCCCTTAAACAGAGGCTGGCTGGGTTGCCCTCCAGTTGAAAGGAAGCCTCGAGACAGTGCAGAAGCTTTGACCCCAAAGAAGGATGCCTGGGATGGTTGTGGTTGTGTGTCACCGGCAGGTTAGGTTGCAGCATTTCACAGACTGCCTTATTTGTATTCTCCCCATCCTGGATCAGCATATCAGGAGAGGAAAAACAAACAACCCAAGAGACTGGAGGAGGCTGTCTGGTATGCCCCACTCTGGCTCCCCCACTACAAATAGCCCACAAGGCATATCAGCTACCAGCAGGATGCTACTTTTAAAATGATAAATATCACGCCTGTAACCTGCTATAATTTTAGGTCATTCACAAGCATAGCCGGAATGCCTTGCCTGAAGGCATCACTGCAGGTATAAAATTAGAGGCATTATTTTTCAGCTCCTTTGGGGCTGTAGAATATGGTTTTATTCTTAATAGTTACTGCTCAACTGGCAAAATTCTTAAGAATCTATTTGTAACCAAAACATTTTCTGCTACAGAGAAAGAGAGAGAAAGAGAGATTTGCACAAAGTAGTTTGCAGGAAAGGGGATGGAAATCTGGGCCTCCCAGGCCAAAGCTTTCTTCCTCCAAGCTAACACTGAAAATCACAGAGTTAGAAGGACCTAAAGAGGTTACCCAGTCTAGCCTCTTGCTCATTCTAGAAGATAACTGAGCAGGCAGAGACGTGATGATGATGGTGGGCAGGGGGCGATATGATGGGAGATGAGGGTGGTTCCCTCTCAGGGAAGAGGCTTCACCGTTAAGCAGCAATGCTGCATTCCTGAGTCCTGTGCTCAAGGCCCAGTCTTCAGACTTTTAGTGGTCTTACTCCCTGTCTGCTGCTCCTGGACACAAGTCTGGCCTGTAATAGATTCACCTCCTCCACTACTGAAAGCTGGTTGAGCATAGTTGGAGGGAGGCTCTCCTCTTGCAATTGTGCCCACACATGATGTCAGCCATGACCCAAGCATAAGGGAGGAGGTGTAAGCAGTTGTCATCCAGAGAATTTAAGTGGCTTTCAGGGCTGCTGTGCTGGACATAAAGCCATTTGTAGCTAAGAGTGGCACAAAGAGCCATGGGAAGTGTTGTATATTAAATAGGAGTGAAGCATAGGCTCCACTCAGGTCTGCCAAACTGGCAGGAAAATACTTGAAGCTCATTGGCTGAGCTGTCTGACAGCTCCCTATAAAAAGGGAAGCTGTCCAACGAGCTGGCTGCTGAGTTACTGATCTTCTAATAAAGAGCTATTGTTACTTTGAGAGCTGCGTCCTGTCTCTTCTATCGTCCAATCCAACACTGGTGACGAAGGTGGGATTGGAATAACAAGAGGACAAACAAGAGCGTAATTAGCAGATAATAGTCCCAGCAGAGGAGGGGACCACTGGCCAGCATCTACAGGCTGTCTCTGCAGTGAACGAGACCTGCACGATGACCGCCCATGTCCCGCTAATTGCGTTCAACCCAGCCATGGACAATTGGGATTCATATATGAATCGGTTTGAGTGCTTTATGGAGGCCAACAACCTCCTTAGACTATCGGACAACAGAAAGCGAGTGCTGTTTTTCAACTATTGTGGAACTGAGATGTTTGACATGGCCAAGGTACTCATAGCGCTAGCTGCAGTGCAAACAATGCCCTGGGCCAATCTTCAAAATGCACTATAAGCACACTATACTCCAGTGCAATCCAAATCTGTCAGAAGGCAGGAGTTCCACAGCAGAATGCAGGAGGAAGGTGAAACAGTGAACTATTACGTAGCAGCACTTAGAAAGGCCGCTGCATATTGCGAGTTTAGAGAGCTGGAGGATGTGCTGTTGGAACAGTTAATCAGCGGAGTAAGGGATGTTAGCTTGCAAAGGCGATTGTTAGCAAAGCCGACCCTCACTCTAGAAACTGCCTTAGATGAGGCTAGAGCATCAGAAACCTCACACAAATCAGCGGCAGCCCTGCAGAAGGCAGGAAATGCGCTGACTTCGCGCCCAACCGCCGCAGCCACCAGGAGAGCACTGAGCAGATCGAGTCATCGGAAGATGAAAATGACATCTATTGAAAAAAAGAGAGCCTACCCTGCTGTGGAAGAAAGACAGCCCTTATGCGCAGGGTGTGGGGGACAACACCTCAGGGCAGCGTGTAAGCACAAGGAAACTATATGCCAGAGGTGCGACCGTAAGGGGCATCTCGCAAGAGTTTGCCGCGCTAGCCAACCCGCAGTCTTCCGTGCCAAACAACCTCCTGCTGCTGCCGTCACACCTGAGAGATGGAAAGCAACATCCTGGAACCCCAGGTCAGAGGGAAGCCCCCAACTGAGGAAAAGGAGGCGTACCAGACCAACATCTGGGAAACAAGAGCAATGACAGGAAAGATACACATAACCGTGCAGATAGAGGGCTCAAACCGCGAGATGGAAATAGACACTGGGTTGTCCCTAACAATAGTTTCATGGGAAACGATAAAGACTGTACACGGCATCAAGAAAAGAGATCTAGGGCTTCTGGCGGTGACGTCATCATGTTAGGAATGAAGGGAACAGGTCTCCGCTCTCCAAGTCCCTAATAGCCTTGATTTGAGAGCCGATTTAGGCACTTTTGACCTCAGAGAGGTCAATAGAAAAAAGGGGAAATTCCGAGGACCTCGGAGAGGACAGGAATCCCTCCGAAGGTTCAGGAAAAAAACCTTAATCCCAATCGAGGAAAAACCAGCCATCTCATCTGGCCAGAAACTTTGACCGCTGATTAGTGGGAAGCGAAAATCAAACAAAAGAAGACATAGGTGGAAAGATAGAAAGAAAGAAGAACTCAAAAAGATACATAATCCATAATGTGTGGACAGAAAGCGTGGGAAAGTAAACTGCAAACAGGAGGCGAAATAGAGTTAGATAAATGGCAACTGAAAATTAAGCGGAGCTGGAATCCATTTTGACAGTGACAGGGCACAAATTAACAACCGGCGAAATCGGAGTAAATCCAGAGGAGAAAAGTGAATCCGGAGAAAACTTGGATATCAGACTACTTTCTACAGAGGAAAGACAGGATTTAAGGAGAGAAGGGGAGAAGATCGACGGATTTTGCCCTTTGTGGAGACAGCAATGAGGTGATTAACGAGTAGTGGATACCAGAAGAGAGAGCAACAGAGAAACTCCATCTAAGCGCAAGCTAGCGAACATCGGAATTAAATCAACTTAAACACAACACTTTTTCTTGGATATTTGGATAATTGGAGATTTGGATGATATTTAGATACTTGGACTACGACTTTTTGAGAGGTGGACGTTTTGGAAATTTGGTGGACATTTAATTTAAAAAGATATTGGGACTTGGATATTGAAAGCAAATGGCAGAGAAAAATAAGTGGGAATGAAACAAGCTTGAAAAATGAAGAGAGTGACCTAGAGGAAGAAGAATCAACTAGAGTGAAGTAAAATCAACTGAATTTAAGTTTGATTATTAATCAGTGATTAAAAAGTAATAAATATATTGTTTTTGAAGTCTTATATATAATTGTTAGTCCAGTTTTATATCTATTTAGCAAATTATTTTAATATTTAATCATCACCTTGTTTTATATGTTCAGATTTGAAGATTTATATTAGATAGACTAAGCAAAGTAAGGATTGCAATTAAAGGTAATTGATATTTATTAATAATTTAAATAAGATATTAAGTAATTAACTATAAGGATAATTAATTAATGAACTGTTGAAATTTTAGAATTTTTCCTCGCTCCCTCCCCCTACTCTCCTACCCTTAGTTCTATAAATTAATAGTGATTAATATTGAAGAATTTTGAAAGATACTGAAAGGTGAAACATAGAATTTATACATAAACTTATATATAAACAGTGACTGTGTGACAAGGAAATATATCTCAATTGTTTATCACCTTGGGACTATTGCATGTTACAAATTGAATATTAATATCAATAGAAATATAACAATCTAAATAGTATATGTAAAAATCTAAATAGCTAAATAGTATATGTAAAAATCTAAATAGTTTCAGTATATGAAACTCTTGGGGAAAATAATACAAGAAATATTAATGACAACCACAGGCTCAGCAACAATCACTAAGTGAAACAAGAAAATACCTTCAAACCAGATGATACTTATGGCCTCTCCAGCACAGCAAAAACCAGTTGAAATTATGGAAAAGGATAAAGCAACCCCCACTCTTAGTATGCAAAATATCCACTCCGCGCTAACAATGATCCAGGAAGGAAGGAATAGAATACAAGAGACTATAGCCCACAACCATGAGGAGACAAGGAAAAATCACGAGGAATTAAGGACTGATGGAATTAAGGAAGAGATAAAAGATAATATCAGGAACATGGATGAGAAGATAGGAAAAATACAACAGAACATAGAGGAGAATGAACAAAGGATTCATAAGGTGGAGGAGAAAATAGAACATATGGATAAGAGAATGGAAAAAATGGAATGTAATCAAACTGGAATAAGAAATAAGGAACTGGAAAATTCGTTAACATATCTCAAGATGGAGAAGGCATCTTTTTACTTAAGGTTTAAAAATGTAGAAGAGCAAAAAGATGAGGACCTAGGGGAAATAATGACTGAGATACTCGCAGAAGTGACCCAGAGGAACAAAGAAGAGGTACGAAGCGGAATAGATGAAATCTATAGAGTTCATACAAACTATGCAAGGAGGAACAAGTTACCCAAAGAAAGACACATCAGGTTCACAAAAAAATAGCACGGAGTGCAAGGACCTTCACACGGAAGCTGGTAGCTCTTTGAGGACCTCAACCACCAGTTCCACAAATCCGCTGGTGACCCAACAATTTCCAGACCAGAAATGTTGCGCTCCCAGATCAACCCCTCTCTACCTCTGACTCAGAAGGTTTATCAGGACTCGGCCCCTTATCTTTGATCACTTGTTCCCCTTCTGCTCCAAGAATCTCACCTCTCAAAATGCCACACAATCAGTCCCCACAACTGGCTGGTTTGACCGTGCAGACCTCTCGGGCTCTCCCTCTTTCACCGTCTATCATCATCACCAAATTGCGTAACGGCGGCATTTATTTTGATGACGACAACATCATACAGCTGTCCCCTCCAACAGTTTTACCTATACGTCATTCAAGCCATTACCAAGACCTGGACGATAATCTCAGTCCAAATCTGGCCTCCCACCAGAATTCTCCAAGATCTAAAAATGACCCCAAAACCAAGCAAGAAAAACAAGGCAAGATAACAGATTTTTTTGGTCTAACTGTCCCCCAGTCTTTCCACCAGCCCCCTGTTGCTACTAAATGACAGTCAAAGACTCACCCTCGAACTCCTCCTTGGTCCATCTTGAGTTGGAACATCGCAGGGTGGGCATCCAAAAAAGCTGACCCGGATTTTTTGAACTACCTCAAAAACTTTCAAATCCTCATATTTCAGGAAACGTGGGAGATCAACGACATTTCACTATGTGGTTTTGAAATCATAACCCTGCCAGCCCGTCCCTCTCTGCTTGGTGGTCGTTCGAAGGGTGGCCTTGCAACAGGTATCTCCCTGGACTTGCATGCAAACGTGGTTCCAGTGGACTCTCTTCACCCTTATGCCCAGGCAAATCTGATATCCGTCGGGAAACTCTCGCTCCTGGTGTTTAATGCCTCCCTCCCTCCCGGGGGCTCTCACCGGGACTTGGATGAGCTGTGGGCTGGTCTGGAAGACTTTCTCGCTACCATCATACTTAGATTCCCACACTCCTTCATTCTTATGGCGGGGGATCTAAACGCCCGCACTGCAGGGACTTGGGAAACCCTAGTTGCCTCCCGTTGGTGGACAGGCCCGGCCAGGGATGACCACCCCCTGGACACCCTGAAAGGGAGAGTTTCCAAGGATCGGAAAGCTGACAAAGCGGGGACCTGTATAGCTCTTCTTACCATCAAACTAGACCTCTTCCCCCTTAATGGCAGATGTGCCCCGGATGTTCCCGGGGAATTTACCCACTTGGCCAAAAACGGCAACAGCACAATAGACTATATTTTGGTTTCGAGAGCCTTTTTGCCACACATTTCCTCCTTCAAAGTAGACGACAGGATTTTCAGTGACCATCTTCCACTTATTACGGTTGCACGGCTATATAGACCTCCAAGCCATCCCGCTCACGCTGTCTCCATAGACTCTAATCCCAGAGGCTCCCCAATGTTGCCGAAATGGTCAAAGTCTCTGGCCCTTTTCCACGCACGCTTTTATCATCAAGAAGCAGCCAATACCTTGTCAGCCTTGATCGGAACAAAGGCTACACCTGGTGCACTACTGACCGCCTTCACTGAGTGCCTAAATGGTCTTATAGCCTCCTTTCAGCCCCCCACCCTTACTCCTGGCAGAGTTTCCTGGAGGAAGGGAGCCCCTTGGTTTAACTCAGAATGCAAACAAGCCAGGAATCATATAAGATCTATATATTCTGCCTACAAACGAACAGGTTCATTAATGCCTCTCCCCCCCGCTTACTTCGAGGCGAAGAAGGCATACAAGCTAGCCCTTTTAAGAGCTAAGCAAGACTGGCACCGACTTAGGTGGAACGCATTATTAGAGGCCGCAAAATCTATAATTATCCCCATATACAAGAAAGGCGCCCACTCCGATCCCGGCAACTTCCGTAACATCAGTCTTCTTTCAATTTTGGGGAAACTCTATGCCCGCTATCTCCTGTCCAAACTGGAGTGCTGGGCTGAAGAGGCCGACCTGCTCGGCTATGAGCAGGCGGGGTTCCGTCCAGACCACTCGACAATTGACCATGCCTTGATCCTTCATCATCTTGCCGTAAAATACTCCACCCCCAGGAAGGGCCATCTCTGCGTTGCCTTCATAGACCTAAAGGCTGCCTTCGACAGCATCCCTAGAGCTAAGCTGTGGGCCAAACTTTCCGCCTGGGGTATTGACAAAAGATTACTTTGGCTTATATCCCAGCTGCATGAAGGGACAGAAGCAAAAGTGCGCCTTACCCCGCAGGGGGATCTCACCAAAGCTATCCCCATTAACAAGGGGGTTAGGTAGGGGTGTATACTCGCACCCTTTCTCTTCAACCTATACATCAGTGACTGGAGAAAGGCATTTTCGGATCACATGGTCTATATCCATGCTCCTAGATTAGCAGATTACAGATGTCCGCTCCTGCTCTACGCTGACGATGCTGCAATACTTTCATTTTCCCGGGTGGGCCTATGTAGAGCCCTAAAAATCCTTTCTGCTTACTGCTCTGCTAACCAACTCCATATAAACCATTCCAAGTCTAAAATCATGGTATTTGCAAGAAGCAGGAAAATTTATCACTGGAACCTGGATGGCAGCCCAGTGGAACAGGTCCACAGATTTCAATACCTAGGTATCCTCTTTCAATCTAATACCAAGTGGCCTGCGCAGGTTGAATCTCTCTGTAATAAGGCTAAGATTTCCACCCACGCCCTCCTGCATTTTTTTCATAGTGAGGGAGCCCATCATATCCCCTCAGCAATAAAAGTCTATAGGGCAAAGGTGATAGCGGCTGTCACCTACGGCGCCCCCCTATGGGTCCAATCCAACATCTCCTCTCTTGAGTCCATCCACAACCAGTTCCTACGCCGTTTGATGGGAGTCCCTCCCTGTGTAAGTAACGCCGCAATCCAGCTGGAATTGGGCATATCTTCACTTGCTACAATCATATGGAAACGTGCAATTGGATATTGGTTGTCCCTATGGACCAGACTCCCAGGATATTACCTAGGCCAATGCCTATGGCGGGACCCTTTTCACAGTCCCTGGGCCCATAATATCCATACAAAGCTTTTGAAGATCGGGATTTCCCCCATTGAAGCTTTTACTTTAGGCCCTGAAGCTGCCAAATCATTGATCTTTCAACGGCTGGATGACATTGACAGACAACTAAATCTGGCAAACGGATCGGGAACATGCTCACCGTTTTCCCTTGGAATTGTTCCCTTGCCTCACCCTCCACCTTACCTCACTGCGTTACATTCTATCAAACATAGGCTCGCATTTATGAAGGCAAGATTTAATGTGATCCCCTCGAATGTCCTCGACAGTAGGCTTTCGGGGGGAGTAAAATCCTCCTATTGTGCATGTGATGGCCGATCCCCAGAATCTCTGTTTCACATTACATTCGTATGTCCCCACTACCGAGACATAAGATCAAGATTCATTTCCCCTATTTCCCATAGATTCCCTGGATCACCTGATCTGTTCAGCCTTTATTTCCTACTCCAGGATGCAGACCCTAATATAACTTCAAAGGTGGCAAAATTTTTTGCTGCAGTCACGGCGGAAAAAAAAAACGGGGGAAGAGACCGGTAATTCCTATGGCAGAGGATCACTAGTATTGATAGTATAGATTGTATTTGAGGTAGTACATGGTGTATTGTCGCATGATCTTTTTACAATTGTAAAATCTACCCCCCCTTTTTATATGTATTTAATTTGGTCTCTGACCGCAATAAAAAGTATCTATCTAAAGTATCTATAAAAGAAGAGATATATAGGAAGATGAGAGAAGAAACAATTATGTATAGAGGAAAATAAATTCTAACCCTCAAACAAATACCAAGAAGGACAAGGGACCAGAGGAGGAACTATAACTTTTTAACCGCACAGTTGAATAAATTTAAAATAAAATTCCGCTGGCTAATACCAGAATGCCGACTAATCTCCTGGGAGGACAGAAAGTATAGAATAGACAACTTAGAAAAAGCACAGGACTTTTTCAACCAGCACTTTGTATTGGAAGATGAGCAGGAGCGCAGAGAAGAACAAGAACTCAAGAGGCAAGAGGAACAACAGACAGAAAAAGAAGAAAGAGACCAAGAAGAGGAGAGAAGAGTGGAAAGAATGGAGAGAGAGGGAGTGAGGGAAAAGATGCAAAGAATTACTAGAAACACAGAAGACTGAAAGCAACAAATAGATAAACAAATAGAGATGGAAAGGGAGCTAAAAATTATCTCAATTAATATAAACGGACTCAATTCACCATCTAAAAGAAAATATACATTTACAAAGCTTCAAAAACTGGAAATGGTCATCATAACCCTACAAGAAGTACAAATTGAAAGACAGCACCAAAAATTATTGGAAAATCAAAGATTAGGAACATTATATGCATCTCTAGGAGACCAAAAAAAGAGGAGTCGTAATATATGTAAAGAAACACCTAAAAACAAAACAAATATATACAAATATAGAAGGACGCATTTTAATAATCGAAATACAAACAGAATAGAAAACAATACTATTAATATCTATATATGCATCCAATGGAAACCAAGGTGATTTTTTCAGGAAATTACGTAATATAACTAAAGATGTGGAATACGAAACTATTTGCATGATAGGAGACTTCAGCACAATTATGGGCATAGAAAAAGATTACAGGAGCAATAAAAAAAGAAAGAAAACACTGCCCAATACCTTTAAAGACATGATCGATGAATTACACCTACGTGATGCATGGAGAGAGGCAAATAAACAAATAAAACAATATACATTCAAGTCCACACCAGTCATGGTCCGGGATCAACATGGCCTGGATGACTTCAGAGCTGACAGGAAATAAAAGACATTGAAATAATACCGAACACTTGGGCAGATCATAATCCCATTAAAATAGTATGGAAAGGATATCGAAAGCAAAAGAGGTGGTTGATGGATATGGGAACAATAAAGGACAAGAAATACATACAGATGATTGAGAAAGAAACTAAAATGTTCCTCCAAATAAATACCAAAGAACAGACATCGCTCCAGAACCTATGGAACACAATTAAATAATAAGACCTCTATGTTGGTTTGTTTTGTACATTGTCTTAATGTATTTATGTTTGTTTGTATATTTTTTATCAATAAAAACTTTACTTAAAAAAAAAGAAGAGAGATCTAAGGTCCCAGAGGGTGCAGCTCAAAGACTATCCTGTTCCATCCCTGTTCTAGGGATGGAACCTTTAGGTCCAGTTTAGGGAGTTCTCTGTGCCCCTGAAAATAACTGTGGTCAGCGGGGCATTGCCAAGCCTGCTCGGTTTAGATTGGTTCAAGGCCCTGGGCATGGGAGTCACCAGAATCAACACCATCACCGATGACACAAGCATACGAGCCCATAAAGAGAGTCAAAGAATTGCAATGGGAATGGGCTGGTCACATAGCAAGAAGAACTAAGGGCAGGTGGACCAAAGCAATCATGGAATGGATCCCACTTGATAAAAAGCGTCCACAATAGAGACTTAAAACAAGATGGATAGAGGACGTCAACAAGTATTACGGGCCCAATTGGCAAAAGAAAGCTCAGGACTGTATTTGTTGGAAACATGCGGAAGAGGCATTCATCCTGCAGTGGATAGACAATGACTAAGATGATGGTGATGATGATGAAAGCCATTCATGAAACTGTTCCATAAAGATCAGTTGGGATTACTGTTGCACTCTCTCTGCTGCAGACTGGTTTCCCTGCCTGTGCTCGTTGACTGTGGGGTTCCTTGACATGGAGTTCCCTTGGCTTATGGTTCTGGGACACTTAAACCTGCCTTCTGTGGCCCCAGAGCAGAGGTGGTTTGGGAGGTCATAATAGGCATGGATCTGCTCCACGATACTGCCCCCACCTCATGGTGGGCGTGTTTGGCATGCTCTAGATGTGGTTTTTGTTTTGGTCACCCAGAACTATTTGCTTAAGGTCACAATTTTTTTTTCTGAATAAATAAATGGATTACAACCTATAGTCACTCAAGGAATATAGGTTTTCTATCAAGTGTGTATTGTCCCTCTCTATTTAAATTCAATTCTCCCTCCTGTTAATATTGCATCCTGTTTTTTTGTCAAATTCTTTTAAAGGTCTTAAGATGATCTGGAATCTCACCTGGCCTAAAAGAAAGTAACTGGTGACTAACTGGGGCTTTTTGTCAGCTCAGTAGCTCCCAGTCGGTTTCTAGTCTGTTGCTGAGCTTTAAAAACATTAATAGTTGGATGCAAAAAGATTTATATCTGAGCAGATCCTTAGATCATGTTGGAGACCATCTAGAAGTCCAGACTGGTCCACCACTGGCAAAGTGCTCCTTTTTCCAGAGTCCCTTGCTTTGTACTCTGTATCAGTTATCCCATCCTTTAGAAGAGTCTGCCTCAACATGAAACCTCAGGCTTGTCAGACTACAACACCCATAATTTCAGTCAATTTAGCCTTAGAGACACCAGCTGGAAGATAGCTGCCTTATGAGACCATTTCTCAACCTCTGCAAAAGTCTTTGTTTTAAAATCACTTGGCTCAGATACCACATAGTTGAAGACAGACATAAATAAGCCACGTTAATGACTCCAAGTGCATTTTAACAACTCCTAGCCAATTAATTCTTATTTGTCAGCTGCTGCAACTTCTGGGATATTTGAGAAAGAGGAAGGCCAGGTGGATAAAACACTCTCGGCCAAGCAACTTCTTCTTTCTGCTAGATGTTCAACCCTTTTCCTGCTAGTGCTTCTGCAGCTTGGAGAAGGTTAACTTGCTTTCCTCAGGAAACTGTCTTAATGTGAAAGATCATCCTGACATGCAGAAGAAAGATTCTGCACTTTGAATATTTCCTTGATCTGGAATAGGTCCCTGGTTGCCCCGTTCCCCAGCTGAAGAAAATGCTCATATCTAGAGAAAGTTACTAGCATACCTCTCTCAGAGAGATAAAAGCTATATTCACACAACACCATAAATAAGATAATCATATTTTAACCCATGGTGTTGTATGAATCCAGTGCATGTTTAAGTGCATGGTTAAATCAGGCATCCAATTTAATTATGCATGGGAGATCAGTTCAATGTATACAACGCATAGAGTACGCGGAGATAAATTTTGCAATATTTGTTCTGTCTTTGGCTCTTTTCTCTCATCTACCACTATCCAAAATGGGACCTTTGCCCAATGAAGGCCACATTTCTTTGAATTATAGGATTGGAGGAGGTCTTCAAGTCCAAGCCCCTGCTCACATCAGGAATTCCCCTACCATTCTGGACAAATGGTATCCTGTTTTTTTCCTGGAAAGCTCCTATGATAAGAGACAAGCTGCTCTATTGTTCATAGCTGTCACAGAAAATTTCTCCTTATTTCAAGTTTAAATCACTCTTTTTAAAGCTGGCAATCATTTGTTCTTGGACAATCCACATCCTCTTAATTTAATCTGTGGCTTTTGGGGACAAGATCTATCTAACAATCTATCCAACGATGCAGTTCAATGGTGATAAAGTAAGGTCCTGCACTTAGGCAGGACAAACCAAATGCACAGGTAGAGAATGGGTGGTATCTGGCTCAACAGCAGTAACTGTGAAAGGGATATAGTAGCCCTAGTGGACAATCATTTAAATATGAGCCAAAACTGTGCTGCAGCTGCCAAAAAAACCCCAATGCAATTTTAGGCTGCATCAACAGAGGGATAGCATCAAGTTCATAAGAAGTGATAGTACCATTTTATACAGCACTAGTGAGACCACCCTTGGAATACAGCATCTAGTTTTGTTCACCACAATACAAAAAAAGACCCTACAAGGTAGAGAAGAGCAACAAAGATGGTAAGGGGTTTGGGGTTAAATCGTAAGATGAGTGGTTGAGGGAACTAGTATGACCAGCCTACCAAACAGGAGGATTAGGACTGATGTGATAGCAGTCTTCCAGTTCTTGAGGGGCTTAGAGAAGGGATTGACTTGTTCTCCAAAGCACCAGAGGGCAGGAAAATAAGCAATGGGTGGAAACTTGTTAAAGAAAGATCCAGCCTAGAAGTAAAGAGAAAATAAAAACAATTAATCAGTGGAATAGTTTGCTTCCTAGAATTGTGAGTGCTCCTTCACCGCAGGTTTTCAAAAATAGACTGGACAACCATTTGACTAAGATTATATGAGGCTCCTGCTATGAACAGGGAATTGGACTAGAACAACACCATGGACCCTTTCAGCCCTATGACACTATGTTCTATGACATTCCTTTCTTTTCACAAGGACTTTGTGAGATTGGTGTAGTCAAGTGGTGTATCCCTCATGTTGATCTTACTCCTCAGCTACAAAGCATGTTGCAATGCTGCCTACTGCAAGGGGTCTGTTGTGGCTTAATTTCATGGGTGTTCATTCTACCCAAGAAAAATAATGCTTCTAAAGAGGTCAGTTGTAAACTGTCCAATTGGTGAATCCAGGAAAAGGAACTCCTGGAACACTATTTTACCAAGAATATAAAACTTTACTGAATAAACCACATTGGCACAGAAGAAATGAAACCATCTCTGGATTTCCCGCGCAAAAGGTAGTTAATTCCCTCTTTTCCTTACGGGGCACCCACACTTCAAAACATTCAGCTTGTTCATTTTTAAAATAGGATTTTTAATAGGAAACTGCCAGCCATGCCAGGACATCTGCTCAGTATGTCCTAGAGATGCCAGCAATGTTTCACAAAAGCCGACAGATGCTTGATTACCATCCCCCACCCCTGCATTCCACCCACCCTTCCCCGTTATTGTCAAGCTGCGAACAAAGGAAGAATGTAGGTGAAAATGTGAATCAGTCTTGGCATGCCAACCACCTGGAAGAAGGGTAGACCTGAAACAATAATAAACATATTATTGTAACATTATTACTTACAGTGCAACTATTGAGCAATTCCTATTGGGGCTGCTGAGGGTACTTAGTATGAAACTTCTTAACTAACCTTGCTGCCCTAACATCTGGAGCAGCCACCCACCTGTTAAAGGATAGCCCCTCCACCATACTAGATATTGTAACTTTCCCTTGTGATACCTGGAATCAAGAATCTTTTTGACCTCGTAGTGCTCCTCTCCCTTGACTAGGATGGGTGGAGGAGGTAGTTCTATGACTGGCCTCAACCCAGAGTCCTGAAAGGGTTTTAATGAAATACTGGATGATCCCACCTGAGGCTTTTTGGCAATCTCAGCTCCATTGTCACTAGATTTACAAAACAGATGCTTTGGAAGGGCCCTACATATTTGGGACTTAACTTTTTACAAGGTTACCTCAGGTTTAACTATTTTGTGGACAAATACACCTTATCCCCCACTCTAAACTCTCCCTGGGGGATGGTCTGCTCTGCTCTGCTTGCTTTTCTGACACTCCCTAGCCTTTATTCAGCACTTCACACATAGTACCCCATGTGGCTTTCAAAGTATCCATCCACTCAGCTAATGACACTAAGGATGGGGCTTCCTGTGGAAGCTCTGGCATGGGCATGAACTCAATCTCCTTGTAAGGGGTAAAGCCTGTGCTGCTGTGCACCGAGTTGTTATATATTATCTCTGTGAAAGGCAGGAGCTCGACACAATTAGTTTGCTGATAATTTACTAACAGTGCAGGTATTGCTCTACCAATGAATTAGCTTGTTCAGAAGCTCCGTTGGTATAAGGATGATAGGAGTTAATTAAATCCCTGGGAGGAGCCTATCATCTTCTAAAATCCCTGTCAAAACTTTGCTGTGCACTGCACCCCCTCCCTAAGATAATGTGCTTTGGGACCCCATGTAGTCTGTAGATGTGCTGCACAAACATCTTGTCAGGATGAGGGACACTTTAGACATGTCACAAAGTGTGCTTGCTTCAAGAAGAGGTCAATCACAGACCAGATTACTGTGTTCCCAGCACTCTCAGGCAACTCCACAATAAAATCCATGGATATCTTCCCCCATGGGTTAGTGGCATTAGCTACTGACTGTAGCAAACATGGAGGCTTCTCAGGAAGGTGCTTCATGGAGGCACACACGTGGCAACTGGCCACATAGGTTTCTAAGTCCTTTTTCATTTTTGGCCACCAAAACTAAATGGAAAACCAAAAACAAATGGTTTTCACAAATCCATAATGCCCTGCAGTTTTCATGTCATGGCTCCCCTGCAAGATTAAGGTTGGCTGGGATGTACAACTTAATTCCCTTCCATGCCAAGCCATTCTTTACTATCAAGTAATGCTTATATCTTTGAAACCACTTGTTCCCTCCCCAAGGCAGCTCTTAGCAGCTGCATCAACGAGTCTAGCTGGCTGCAGACAGACCATTCTCTGCTGTCTTGTAAGCACTGGTGCTGTGAGCTGCCTGAATAGGATGCTTTTACTACTTCCTCTCGGGCCTTTCTGTACTGGGGCATACAACTGAGGGCATCTGCTAAGAAATTCTTCACCCCCGACAAGTAGTGAAGGTTGAAATTGAAGCTGTTAAAATACTGAACCCATCACACTTGCTTAGGGGATAGCTCCTTGGGGTCTTTAATGTCTAGGTTCTTGTGGTCTGTCCACAATGGGAACTGTTCTGGTCCAGCCTTAGCAGAAGCAAGAAATAGACTCGTCATGAAAAACCCCTTTATTTACCTCTTGTGAATTAATTACATTCACCCACCAAAAACTCCCAGCTGTTCTTCCTCCTCACTCATATCATCCTCCAAAGGCAGCTGCCTCTCTGGTGGGTGGGGAATGTTGGACAGCCCTGGCTCTGTGTCAAATGCAGAGCATTCATCAGAGCCTTCCCCAGACTGCAGAACTGGCCCAGGTTCCTCCCTAACTTCCTCATTGTCCGAGTCTGCTGCCACAACTTCCTCATTCTCCGAGTCTGCTGGTGGGCCACAACACTATTCCTCACTGCAGAGTCCTTCCCCCAGGTCTGACAATCCAGGTGCAACTGTGACGGGAATTGGTCATGGAAGGCCTGCACCAAAGCAGGTGCATGTACGGAGGTCACATCCTCCCATGTGAAATCCTCTGGCTCATAACGCTTCCACTTGATCAGGTACTGGAACTGTCCTTTCAGCCATTGGAAATCCCGAATGCTGGTATACTCAGGCAGCCCATCTCTGTCACATGGGTCCGGTGGGGAACAGTCTGGTTGGTGGAGCAGACAGGCTAGCCGTTCTGCAACAAGGAGGGATCGATGAAAGACCAGATGGACTTGCAGCATGCGTGGCAATGTCAGGCAATAGACGACCGGGTTGATGACCACTTCAATGGGGAAAGGGCCAATGTACCAGTGGTCTAACTTCTTGACTTGCCAGTCTGACGGAAGGTGCCTCTTGGACTGCCATACCCAATCCCCCACAGCTAACGCCAGTGTCTCTCACCGAGAATGACCTGCAACTTTCTTATAATCAGGGAAGGGAAGGGGTACCCCTGGGTGTGTGAGCCTGGAGTAGCACCTCTCCGACAGCAACATTGGACGCATCCACTTCCACTACAAACCGACGGTGGGGGTCGGGATGTTTCAAGATGGGCTCTTGCACGAATGCTTGCTCCAAGGCCTGGAATGCTTGTTGCTTGGGGGTACTCCATCGAAATGGGATCTTTTTCTGAAGGAGCCTAGTGAGGGGCACTGTCAGGGAAACAAAGCTGGATATAAATGTCTGACAATAGTTGGCAAATGAAAAGCATCATAAAACCAGAGCTCTGGTGCACTGGTCCAGCACAGCCACTGGTAAAAATGGTGGAATGGGTTCTCATGCACCTCATGGGCAATGAAGGTTTTTATGCAGGCTTCAGTTGAAACACGCAGAGATGCCATCCACTGATCCAAACATGAAACTGATGTTCATGCAGAGGGGTATGTCACCATGGGTTAACTAGGTGGTGATTTACCCCCTCTGTCAGAAGACATTATCGGACCCACCATGTTAGAGAATGTCTGTCCTGTCTCCAATTTTTCCTTTTTAGGGAAGGATGTTGAAAAGATGGTTGCACTGCCATTTCAGAGAACCCTGGAAGAAGATGATTATTCAGAACTCTTTGGTCCGGCGTCAGGTCTGGATATGGGCCTCAAGCAGCATTGAACTCACATGCATTTATCTCTGGCAGGAGCTGGGTTTGGCACCTCTAACCTGGCTCTCCTTGATCTCTCAATGACTTTTGATATCCTTAACCATGATATGGTCTTAACCAAGAGCTCAGGGTAGGGGTGGGGGAGTAGAGGTCATTATAAAGGAAGGTTTCGATCCGAGGGAGGCCACTGTACCTCAGATAGCCAGGTGTGAGTCCATCTTTGTGAGGTGGTGTTGTGGTGGGCAGATGGGTCTGTTGGTCATGCACTTGGCTCCCTGCCACGTGGCAACGACCTTGCCCGAGCTCTTCAATGTTGTAGCCGAGGTGGCGATTGGTACCCCCAGGCTTATGGTCATGGGGGATTTCAATCTGCCATCTATTGGTGAAACATCTGAGATAGCTCAGGAGTTCACGGCTTCCATGACGGCCATGGACCTGACCCAAGTAATTCAGGGCCTGATTCACATTGGTGGACACACCCTGGATCTAGTTTTTGTCTCTGGTCAGTGGTTCAGTGGTCTTGATATAGGGGATATAGATATTGAACCCTTGTCATGGTCTGACCACTCGCTCCTTCGACTTGACTTTCTGACCGCTGCACCCCGCCGCAGGGAGGCGGAACCGACCAGGTGGTTCCGCCCCAGGCGCCTGATGGATCCTGATAGGTTCCAGACTGAGCTTGGGCCATTTCCTGAGACACTGACACACGACTCGGCCGAGGACCTGGTGGCCGCCTGGGATAGGGCGGTCGGCGGGGCCTTGGACCGCGTTGTGTCTTTGCGGCCTCTGACCCGGCGCTGAACTCATTTAGCTCCTTGGTTTTCCGAGGAGCTGAGGGAGATGAAGCGCCAGAAAAGACGCCTAGAGAGCGGTTGGAGGGCCAGTCGATCTAAATCTGACTTGACACTGGTAAGATCTCATATTAAGACTTACCTAGTGGTGATAAAAGCGGTGAAATCTAATTATTTTGCCGCTCTTATCGCGTCATCAGATAATTGCCCAGCCGCCCTGTTCAGGGTGATCCGCTCCCTTCTCCATTTGGGACCGCGGGAGGATCCCTTGCAGGGACGAGCTGAGGATTTTGTTCAATATCTGGATGATAAAATAACTCAGATTCGGGAAGATCTGGCCGCTGACTGGGTTAGTTCAGATGAGATGACTGAGGCACGTCCTGAGAGTGTTATCTGGGCTGAGTTCGATCCTGTGGCTCCCGAGAACATGGAGAGGATTCTGGGAAGACTGAATGCGACCACATGTTTATTGGACCCGTGTCCCTCCTGGTTGGTGCTGGCTTCCCGGGAGGTTACACGAGGCTGGCTCCAGATTATTAACGCTTCTTTGAGCGAGGGCACCCTACCGGCCGACTTGAAGGAGGCGGTGGTGAGGCCCCTCCTCAAGAAGCCTTCTCTGGATCCAGCTGTTTTGGCTAATTATCGTCCAGTCTCCAACCTTCGCTTTCTTGTGAAGGTTGTTGAGAGTGTGGTGGCGTGGATGAAGCTGTCTATTTAGACTCACTCCAGTCCGGTTTCAGGTCTGGGTACAGCACTGAAACGGCATTGGTCACGTTGGTGGATGATCTCTGGAGGGCTTGGGGTAGGGGGTACTCCTCTATCCTGGTCTTGTTAGATCTCTCAGAGGCTTTTGATATCATCGACTGTTCTGGCCCCGTGCACAGAAATAACCTCCCCTCAGACAACCAGAGGCTAAGGAACTGGCAGGCAACCAAGTGAGATGATAACAAAGGTCGGCAGCAATCCGCAGCTGCTTGCCAACGTCTTTATTAAAAGGTCCGTCACATACACACCAAAGCTGAGACGCCGGGCCGATTCAAAACCGGGATCCACGTATCTTTGTTTTGTTCGTCACAAAGATATGGCTACAATCCCTCACTTATATAGTCTGGTAGGAGACGTGGTCCACCAGCTAATCACGACCACGCCTTTTCCTCTGTTGGGCTCTCCTGTCTCTCCGACGCTGGCGAGGATCCAACCAAAACTCGCTCCCCTCGTCAATGTCCTCCTGTGGCTGCGGGGATGAGCTTGGCTCTGGGCCTATCTCCTGCCCTTCGGTGTCCTCCGGAGGCATTGCCAGAGAGGAGAGTCCTGGAGAAGGAGGCCTTGCCAACTCCTCTCCCTCACTCTCAGAGTCCTTCCCTGCTGATGACGCAGGCTCAGGCAACGGAGCCACAACACTATCCCCCACCGCAGGGCCCTTCCCCCGCCGCTGACGGTCCGGATGCGGTCGGGACGGGAACTGCGCATGGAAAGCCCGTACCAAGTCAGGAGCCTGTATGGAGGAAGCGTCCACCCAGGAGAAATCCTCAGGCCCGTACCCCTTCCAGGCAATCAGGTACTGGAAACGGCCCTTCAGCCAACGGGAGTCCCGGATGCTGTCCACCTCATACGTCGTAGAGCCGTCGTCGGCAACCGTGGTCGAGGGAACAGGTGCCGTCGGGCGTCGGAGGCGGCACGGCAGAGCCTCAGGGACCAGAAGGGACCGATGGAACACAGGGTGGAGCCGCATCGACCGGGGCAGGGTCAACTGGTAGGCCACTGGGCTGATGACCGCCTCGATGGGGAAGGGTCCGATGAAACGGTGGTCGAGCTTCTTCGCCGGCCGGTCCGTGGGGAGGTGCTTCGTGGACAGCCACACCCGATCCCCAACCTCCAGCGGCAGCGTGGCCCATCCGCCAGGGGAAGGTACTCGGCCCAGTTGTCCTGCTGCTGATTGACGTAGCAGCGGAGGTACTGCTCCAGGATGCCGATGACCTTCTCCGTCCCCCCGTCAGTCTCCGGATGGTGCGCCGACGACAGACACACCTGCACCTCCAACGCGGCCATCAGGCTTTTCCAGAAGCGGGCCGTGAACTGGGCCCTGCGGTCGGAAACCACTCTGTCCGGCAGGCCGTGGAGGCGGAAAACGTGCTGCAGGAACAATCGGGCTGTGGTGCGGGCCGATGGCAGTCCACGGCACGGAATAAAATGTGCCATCTTTGTGAGCATGTCCACCACCACGAGAACGGTAGTGAACGTGGCGGGCGGTGGCAGGTCCGTCAGGAAGTCCATAGAGATGGCTCCCCAGGGTCTCTCCGGTGTCGGCAGCAGCTGGAGAAGTCCAGGTGGTGGTCCTGACGTGGCTTTGGCCTGTCGGCACGGCACGCAGGACGTCACGTACGCGTGCACGTCGTGCCGTACCCGAGGCCACCAAAAAGTCCGCGTCACCAAGTTCAGTGTCTTAAAGAACCCAAAATGTCCTGCCGCGGGGTTGTCATGGCACTGATTCATAACGATGGCTCGGAGCGGACTCGTGGGCACATACAGCCGGCCTCGGTGTTTTAACAAGCCCTCCTCCAAAGTCCAAGGGGAGGCAGGGCCGACTTCCGCCTGCCGCTGTTGCGACCAGGCGTCCTGGCACTGCGCTTCCCGCACCTAAGCCCGCAAGTCCATGGGTTCCTGGGCTGCGGCCAAGGATTCCGCTGGCAGCACCGTCCGCGGAGGCAGGGACTCCTTCGGAGAGAAGTACTCCGGCTTGCGGGATAAGGCGTCTGCCCGCATGTTGTGGCCACTCGGGATGTAGGTCACGTGGAAGTTGAACTGGGCGAAAAACAACGACCACTGGATCTGCCGCTGGTTCAACTTCCTGGCCGTCGTGAGGTGCTCCAGGTTCTGATGGTCCGTCCGCACCTCCACCTGGTGTCAGGCCCCCTCGAGATGATGCCGCCAAGCCTCAAACGCGGCCTTGATAGCCGGCATCTCTTTCTCCCAGATGGTGTAGTTGCGCTCGGAAGGATTGAGTTTCCGGGAGTAATAAGTGCAGGGAAAAAGAGTGCCGCCATCCGCCGGGGCCTGTAACAGCACCGCCACATTGGACGCATCTGTTTCGACCACAAACAGACGATGTGGATTGAGGTGCCTCAGGACAGGTTCCGTAACGTAGGCCTGCTTCAGAGCCTCGAAGGCCTGCTGCTGCGGGGGACCCCATTGAAACGGAACCTTCTTCCGAAGGAGCTGGGTCATCGGCAAGGTCAGGGTGGCGAAGCCCGGGATGAAGGTTCGATAGTAGTTGGCGAACCCCAACAGACGCTGGATGTCCTTCACCCGACGAGGGGGTTCCCAACTAAGCAAGGCCTCCACCTTACGCGGGTCCATCGCGATGCCTTCCGGGGAGATGATGTGCCCAAGGAACTCTATGGAAGTCTGGAAGAAGAGACATTTCTCCAACTTCGCATAGAGTTGGTACTCCCGCAGGCACTGCAGAACCTGGCGGACGTGCTGGACGTGGTTCTCCGGGGACTGGGAGTAGATCAGGATGTCATCGAGATAAATGACCACGAACCGATCCAACATGTCCCGGAACACGTAGTTCATCAGATGCTGGAAGACCGCAGGGGCGTTGGTCAACCTGAACGGCATGACAGTATACTCAAAATATCCATATCGGGTGCCAAATGCCGTCTTCCACTCGTCCCCCTCTCGCATCCGCACCAGGTTGTAGGCTCCCTGGAGGTCGAGCTTGGTGAAAATCGAGGCCTCCCGCAACCTCTCTATCAGCTCCGGGATGAGCGGCAGGGGGTAGCGATTCCGTACGGTGATGGCGTTTAACCGCCGGTAGTCGCAACAAAGGCGTAGGTCCCCCGTCTTCTTCTTCACAAAGAGGACTGGGGCCGAGAGAGGGGAGGATGAAGGTCGGATGAACCCTCGGGCCAAGTTTTTGTCCAGGAAGTCCCGTAGGGCGGCCAATTCGGACTCCAACATCGAGTACAGACGTCCCGTGGGCAGGGGTGCATTGGGCACCAGATCCACTGGGCAGTCATAGGGTCGATGCGGGGGTAAGCGGTCTGCCTCCTTTTCACTGAACACGTCAGCGAAGGACGTCAGCTCAGGAGGCAAAGAGACGGCAGGGGTGGAGACGTCCTGGCCGGCACAGGTGTGGCGGATGTGGTCGACGCACTGCAGGCTCAGGAAGGAGATGGCGTTCCTCGACCAGGCCACCTGCGGATCGTGCGCCCGAAGCCAGGCCATCCCCAGGACCAATGGGAAATGCAGGTCCTCCGTCACGTAAAAACGGATCGCCTCCTCGTGGGCCCCAATGGCGAGGCGCAAGGGCTGAGTCGCCCTTGCGCCCTTGCGAACTTAATGGGCCCCGCAACAAGTTCCCGCCCATCGATCGTCTCGACTCTCAACGGAGGGTCCACTGGAACCAAGGGGACCGCAAAATGGGCCACAAAGGCCTGGTCCATAAAGTTCGTGGCGGCCCCCAAGTCCACCAGTGCATGTGCCGGAAGCCCCTCCGACCAGTCGGCCAACAACACCCGGGTGTCCAGGATTAGGTGTCGAGGGGGCCCAGAGTCCACCTCCGCTGAATCAGGCAGGGCAGTGATACGTACCCAGCCTAAGGTTTCCCCCAGGCCGGGCCTGCCCCGTTTCCCGGCTGGTCCCGCCGAGATTCAGGAACAGGCGTGAGCGTCCCACTACGCTTCTTGGGGCATGAAGCGGCAAAGTGTCCAGCCTCCCCGCAATAGAGGCATAATCCCCCTTGGCGTCTCCGCATCCGCTTCAGGGCTGTCAGGCGAGGTCGGGCCGCTCCCAGCTCCATGGGCTCCTCCACGGGCGCCACAAAGCGCGGGGTGACCTGGGACGCTGTCGGTGCAGGACGCGGGGGTTCTTGGATGGGCTGACGGGTCTTGCGCCATTGGAAACGGGCATCAGAGCACAAGCACTGCATGACAAAGGCGTCGAGGGTCTGAGGCGCCTCCACACGAACCAGCTCATCCTGCAGGTCATCGGAGAGACCATCCTGGAAAGCGTCCCTGAGCACTGCATCATTCCAATCTGAGTCTTGGCCCAGAAGCCGAAATTCAGCCACATATTCCTGCAGGGGGCGCTTCCCTTGACGGAGATCTTTGATGCGCCTGTCTGCCATCTGGGTCTTCAGGGGGTCCTCATACATCACCCTCAGATGTTGCCAAAAGCCCTGATAGTCCACCAACAAGGGGCTATTCTGCAGCAACAGAGGCGTGGCCCATCGGGCGGCATTGCCGGAGAGGAGGTTGATAACAAATGCCACCCGAGTCCGGTCATCTGGAAAATCCTCCGGCCTCATTGCCATAAACAGCTGGCATTGTCCCATGAAAGCCGGGAACATTTCCTGCTGTCCAGAAAATTTATCAGGCACACTGATAGGGCTTTTCCGACGAGGAGGGAGAGGAGGAGGAACAGCTGCAGGCACATTCCCCCCAGCCAGTTGTGCAGTCAACTGGCCGACCTGCTGCTGCAGGAGCTGGTTGTCAGCTTGCAACTGTTGGATAATTTGCTGCAGCTGTGGATCCATCGTGGTAACGATGGGTTAACTTTTTTGGGTGACGAATAAGATGTTCTGGCCCCGTGCCCAGAAATAAGCCCCCCTCAGACAACCGGAGGCTAAGGAACTGGCAGACAACCAAGTGAGATGATAACAAAGGTCGGCAGCAATCCGCAGCTGCTTGCCAACGTCTTTATTAAAAGGTCCGTCACATACACACCAAAGCTGAGACGCCGGGCCGATTCAAAACCGGGATCCATGTATCTTTGTTTTGTTCGTCACAAAGATATGGCTACAATCCCTCACTTATATAGTCTGGTAGGAGGCGTGGTCCACCAGCTAATCATGACCACGCCTTTTCCTCTGCTGGGCTCTCCTGTCTCTCCGACCCTGGCGAGGATCCAACCAAAACTCGCTCCCCTCGTCAATGTCCTCCTGTGGCTGCGGGGACGAGCTTGGCTCTGGGCCTATCTCCTGCCCTTCGGTGTCCTCCGGAGGCATTGCCAGAGAGGAGAGTCCTGGAGAAGGAGGCCTTGCCAACTCCTCTCCCTCACTCTCAGAGTCCTCCCCTGCTGATGACGCAGGCTCAGGCAACAGAGCCACAACACCGACCATGGTATCATGTTGCACCGGTTGGAGGGATTGGGGGTGGGGGGCACCGTTTTGCGGTGGTTCTCCTCCTATCTCTCTGACCGGTCGCAATCTGTATTGACAGGGGGGCAGCGGTCAACCCTGAGGTGCCTAGTGTGTGGGGTGCCACAAGGGTCGGTCCTCTCACCTTTCCTGTTCAACATTTATGTAAAGCTGCTGGGCGAGATCATCTGTGGTTTTGGGGTGGAGTTCCATCAGTACGCTGATGATACTCAGCTGTACATCTCCACCCCAGACCATCCCAACGATGCCATGGAAGTGATATCCCAGTGCCTTGAAGCTGTCTGGATGGGGAGAAACAGGCTTCGACTCAACCCCTCCAAGACCGAGTGGCTGTGGCTGCCGGCGTCCTGATATAGCCAGCTGATGCCATCGCTGGTTATTGGGGGCAAATCATTAGCCCCCACGGAAAGGGTGCGCAACTTGGGCGTCCTCCTGGACCCACGGCTGTCTTTAGAGAAGCATACCAAGGCCGCGGCCAGGGGGGCTTTTTATCAGGTTCGCCTGATACGCCAGTTGCGGCCCTTTCTAGATCGGGACTCCTTACGCACAGTCACTCAAGCGCTGGTCACTTCTCACCTGGACTATTGTAATGCTCTCTACATGGGGCTCCCCTTGGGGTGCACCCGGAGGCTCCAATTGGTGCAGAATGCGGCTGTGCAGGGGATTATGGGAGCAACAGGGCGCTCCCATGTGACACCTCTCCTGTGCAAGCTGCATTGGCTACCGGTGGACTTCCGGGTGCGCTTAAGATGTTGGTAATCACCTTTAAAGCGCTCCATGGCTCCCACCGGCCGGTTCGCTCCCACAGAGAGGGCCTCCTCAGGGTGCCGTAAGCCAGACAATGTCGGCTGGCGACTCCCAGGGGGAGAGCCTTCTCTGTGGTAGCTCCCACCCTCTGGAACGATCTTCCTCCAGAGTTGCAAACGATCTCTGACCTCCGGACTTTTCATTGGGCCTTAAAAACGTACTTTTTTTCAGCTTGCCGGCTTGGCCTGATCCCTGTAAAATTTTTTAGAATTTTTTAGAGTTTTTGATATTAATTTTAAATTGAATTGTTTTAACTATCGGCCAAATTTATATTAGTTGTTTTTAAAATTTTAACTTTTGTGTAGCTTGCTTTTTATTTTTGGCTGTTCACCACCCTGAGTCCACAAGGAGAAGGGCGGTATACAAATCTAATAAAATAAATAAATAAATAAATATCTTTCTGGGCCAGGTTTGGGAGTTAAGAATGGAGACATGGTGCTGTGCTATGCTGTGCTGTTCTCTTCCTTCTTTGGAGTACGTTCCAGGTGGTGCTGACTGCAGAGAAGAGGTTTCACCTACAGGTGCCCTGCAGGATGTCTCAGGGCTTGACATTCTCTTCATCAAGTCATTCCATAGGCTCAATGTCACACTCCACCTCAGGATGATCAGGTGATGTCAATCGATATTCCGTCTCAGTGTCTGTGAGGGTTTGGATGGGGAAGAACCAGTTTTAGCTCAATTCTAGGAAGACTGAATGGCTTTAGGTTTTAGGATTCCCTGGGTCCAATGATTTTCCACCCATAGTTTTGGACTGGTATTACCCTTAACAGAAGCAGCATGCAAACTGGTGAGGCCCCCTGAGCTCCTGTTCCATGAACACATGGCAGCTGCAGTCAAGAGGACTTCTGCAGTCTCATTTTGTGTGTCCACTGTGCCCTCTGATAGATTGGGAGGCAGCGTTCATGGTCCAGCATGCCTTGGCCAGCTTCAGAGTGGATGCCTGCAATGTGTGGCACACGGGCTGCCCTTGAAGAACACCCTGAAGCTGCAGTTGGACGATGAGACCATGCCGTTACGCACATATTTCTGCTTTGTGAGCTGCAATAGTTCCCTGTGAAATTGGAGTCTGGGTTGCCACAAGCCCTTCCTCGCATGGAGTTGCAAGGCCACCACTCTCAGACTGATTCGTCCCGTCTCACCAGGCGTGAGAGGAGCGGTGAGCTCCAGGTCCCCCCTGCTAGTGGACTCGGCAAGCAGGCAGTTCCGGTCGCGCTCTGGACCCCCCCGGAGCCCCCCGCTTAGTTGGTCCTGATCCTGCCGGCTTCTGGTTTAGAAGCTGGGAGAGCTCCCTGGGCCGCGAGTCAGGGGTGTCAGCTGCTGCTATTGGCGCTTTCGAGCCCCGCTTCTCCCAAGGGCCGCCCGCGGGGGGGGGGGGGGGGAGGGGGGAGGGAGGGAAGGGCCCGCCCGCAGCCCAGCCAAGGAAGTCCCGCCCCCTTCGCGGCCCGATTGGCCGAAGCTGCCTGACACGGCGCCTGCGCTCCTCCTGCGCAGCTGAGGCAAGCGGCGGCGCTCCGTCCCGCCGGGCGGCGGCACCGGCACCGGCACCATGAAGAGCCTGAAGTCGCGTCTGAGGAAGCCAGAAGCCTCGCCCGCCGGGAGCGGCCTCGGAGGGGTGAGCAGGGAAGGACGGGCGGGGATCGTTCTCGGAGCCCGGCGGCGTTCCCGGTACGGCTCGGCCGCCGGGGGTCCCTGGACTCCCCAGGCGAGGGGGGGGGGTTGTCTCCGTGGCTGCCAAGAAGCGGTGCGCCCGCTTACTCCGCTACGCCGGAGGCGAGGCCTCCCCCCTTTCTTAGGGGGCCAAGAAAGCCCGGCCGGGCTGGCGCGAAGGGGTCCGGGCGGCTCCTGCGGGTCGAGCAAAGTAGCCGGGATCGCGGCGACGTCCGAGGGGAGGCGAGGAAACGCGGCTCTCCCGGCAGCGGCGAAGCCTCTTCAGCCCGCCCCAGCGGAGGTTCCCCGGTGAACGGAGACCGCGGCCGAAGAGAGCTGGGCGGCCGGAAGGTCGGGTTGGGCGAGGCGCCTTCTTTCCCCGGACTTCCCCACCTCCAGGAGCCCACTTTGTCCGCAGCCCGAAGGTCCCGCCTTTCAAGGAAGGGAGGCCGGGAAAGCGCTTTGCACAGCGGCAGCGAAGCTGTTTGTCCGAAGGAATTATTCCTGTGAAACTTTTGCAGACTTCAGAATTGGCAGCCGAGCGGCTCCTCTTCCTCTGCGCGCCGGGGGGAAGCAGGCAAGGAAGAGGCCGGCTGCAGTTTCTGAACTTTGGACTGACCGCTTAGCAGCTTTTATTTCTTACCTGTTGTCTGGTCATGGCTGGATTTTAAACTCTAAATTCTGTCTGGTGAAAAATGGAGTTTGAGACTGTTTTTGTACCTTTTTTCTTAGGGTCTCTTGGTGTTGGTGTATGAGCTTTTTCTATTGTTATTAATCAAACTAGCTCTAGGGGTGTTACCTTTGCCCTAACCTTATCCATTATCCTGTGTGCCAGTTGAAGGGAATCCAAAATCAAACTTGGAGCTTTTACAACTGGCTTCTTTGGAATGCCAGAATGTCTGTTTTTCATTCTACATCCCTGTGCTTTACCAGATTAGGGTTACATCTCAGGATGCCACTTTGTCAGATGTGGATTAGAATGTTGCATGTGAATGTTGAATCTTCTCTAAGCAATATCAACTGTTATAGGATACAGCAGAATATGAACACATCTGTTTCTCCTATGTAGAACTCTGGCCCATGAAGTTGAATTAGGCCGCAAGGTCCTCAGCACAATAAAAGGGAGTACTTTTTGTTTTGTATTCAGTAGCCACATGAATATTGCTGATGAACATACAGGACAGGTACACCTTGGATGCAGACTCAAAGTCTGATGTAAGAGAGCAAAGACAAGATTAACTGCCCAACTTGTCATGTTCTACATTTGGTTAACAGCTGGCTGTATTGCCCAGAGTGTGTGGTTTTAATATTTTTGGAAGGTAGGAGTGCTGAGGTGTGTTTGTTGAGCAGTAGATTCATTACTATACTCAGTAATCTTTGTCACAATTGATAGTGGGTTTTTCCCCATGGCATTTAGGTTAGTAATGTTGGAGGTTTGTAAAATTTGATTTGCTACATCAATGTAGGGAAAATCACAATTCAAATTGACCTTATAAATGTTTGAACATTATGACCAGTCCACTTTCACCTGTAAAGTGTGGGGGCTTGCCCCTAAATAGGAAAAACCAAATACATAGAGACCTGGGAAAAGTGGTTTGATAACACATGTGAGAAGGATCAAAGAGTCCTTGCGAACTAGTGGATGAATTTTTTTCCAACAGATACATTCTATGCATTCTGTAAAAAGAGTACCCCAGCAAAGACATTGAACTTTTTCTTGTTGATGTTGATATAAAATTGCTTATTTTATTGGAATAGCTATCTGAAATATGTAATCTTGCAAGGAGGTTTTGTACTACACTTGTAGAGTAGTATTTGCACCCAGGTTTATTCTTAGTCCCTACTGTGCACGTTGTGTAATAAATTGTTTTGTATTGTCTGATATTCTAAGTTATGTTGTACTTTGTGCATAAAACATGCTTCTTGTATACTTTTAAAGTTCTATCTGGAATCTAGTGACTAGCCTGTAAGTGCTAGTTATTTTCTGGAATTAAAAATGCCAACAAAAACAATACAGGAAAAAGTGAACTACAGGTGGCCCTATTTTTAATGAGCAACAGTTATTCAGCAATTGAACAAATGGTAATTGTGACTTGTCCTTATATCTTTATGGAGTATACTACCTCAGCCGTGATCTCTATTTGCTACGAGATTTGCTCGATTGGGGAAGCCATCAGGAGGTTGCGAATGGTGATCACATAATATTCCAGTTGCCATCATTATGTGAAGATTACATGTAATTATGATTAATGATTACATTAAATTTCCTGTGAAATGTTTCTGTTCAGTTTGGGGACATAGTACTTCTGTATGTGTGTGATTATATTAGTCTCTTTGATCAGTAATGTGGCCAAACTATGACTCTTAATTCCAAATTCTGTAGTATTCTGGTATATTTGGGGGAAATGAATTTAGCAATTCATGAGAAAGATTAGAATTTTAGTTTGCTTATAAAATGAACAAAAGCTGTGTCCATTTAATCAGCACAATATCTTGGTTGAGAATTATTCGTTGGAGGGTGCAATT
The DNA here is from genome assembly GCA_030761175.1 of Masticophis lateralis. Lineage (NCBI taxonomy): Eukaryota > Metazoa > Chordata > Lepidosauria > Squamata > Colubridae > Masticophis > Masticophis lateralis. The sequence goes on along the minus strand of JAUDYJ010000012.1, from coordinate 24,029,161 downwards.
GAATACAAGCTCATTTTTTCAAGGAGTTTTTGGCTATAGGTGTTACAGCTTTGAAATAGCTTCAAAGACTCTTCTGTGAATAATTAGTTTCTTTTTAGGAGGCAGTCTTACTGGGTTGTTTACTTTTTTTTAATACTAAGAGTACATATTCATCCACTAATTTATCCATTAATAATACTTCATAGTAGGTGTTCAGTTTTCCAACAGAGTTGCATAATTAGTGGATAAATGAGTTAGGACTTGCCTGTATTAATTACAGGGTGGTAAAGGAAGCTCATTCTAAAACCTGCTGTTCTAGAGTTTTGTTCAAGAATTTCAAAATTTTTCCCCTCCTCAGATGAAGAGCTGTACTCCATAAGGAGAAGCCTTTTGCATCAGAAAGGCTTAACCCTTAAAAAGCTGTATTTGGGTGGCCCATTATTTCAGTCTGGGGGTTAGCAAGGGAGTGAAGCCATTCGTTGGGGTGGGGGAGGCTTTAAGCCTACCTCACAACAGTCTCAGTGAAGAAAGATGGAGGAAATGGGGATAGTTGTTTTCTTGATTCCAATAGGCAGGAAAAGAAACAATGGGTTATTCATCATGATCCTTTTAGCCATTGTCTATCCATTGCAGGATGAAGGCCTCTTCCGCATGTTTCCAACCAATAGTCCTGAGCTTTCTTTTGCCAATTGAGCCCCGTAATACCTGTTGATGTCCTCAATCCATCTTGTTTTAGGTCTCTTGTGGATGCTTTTTATCAAGTGGGATCCATTCTATGATTGCCTTGGTCCACCTGCCCTCAGCTCTTCTTGCTACCTGACCAGCCCATTTCCATTGCAATTCTTTGACTCTCTTTATGGTCTCATATGCTTGTGTTTGTTCTCTAATCCATATGCAGGTCTTTCTATCTTGTCTTGCTAGAAAGGAAATTTCACTTGGACTTCAGGAAAGATGTTTTACCACTAAGTGCTATTCAATAATGGACAAGGAGGTAGTACACTGTCCTTTGCGAAGAGGTTTAAAGAGAGATGTTCTTGACTGGCTATTGTAGTCAATTCCTATCCTGCGCAGGGGCTCGGGACAACTCTCTTTGACTAGCTCGCCACCACCAACTCGCCTCTGCCAAGTCACTATCACTAAGTCAGGACAATTCCTCATGGCCAACTTGCCACAGGCAGGTGGAGGGAGAGCCAGGTGGGTGAGCAAGTAGGTGGGCAGAACACAGGGTGGGGTGGACAATGGGGAGGTGGTGGCTGAGGGCTTCCCATTTTCACACCCATCACTGCTGCTGCCACGCAAGGGGAAGAGGCCAGGATGGTGGTGATGGCAGTTGTGGTGGGCAGCAGGGAGGCAGTGGAGACGGGAGGGCTTTCCATCTTCACACTCACTCTCACTGCTGATGCCGCTGATGCGGAGCTGCCGCTTCACTGAACTCACACAGCAGCAGCAGTGGTGGCGGCTTTGAGCCTGGCATGGCTGTAGCATCAGCAGTGGTTCTGAGCCCTCTGGCTGCCCATGGCGAGTTGTCCCTGAGGCAAGTTGGCTGCGAGGAATTGTCCTGTGGTGATTTAGCGGCAGGGACTTGGTGGCAACAGTGCTGGCCACTGTGAGTTATCCCATTCTGTTGGGCAATGGGTTGGACTACCATAGTTGATACCCAAAATCTTTTCTAACTTTCAGAATCAATAGAGAATAACCAGGAATCAAAATAATTAGAACAGGGTGTAAAGCTTACCTGCCCCCCCAACCCCTCCATTTTTAATGAAAGTTATATGGGAAAAATTAAGTAACAAGGAAAGTTTTGATTTTGATTGTTTGCATAGAAGGTTCAGTTCTATCAAGTGAGACTGGGAAACAGGATTAGCAGATTAGTTCTGCTAGCCTTTGACTAGCAGAAAACTTTCTCAGTAGGGCAAAACACACATTTCCAAGTCCATTTGCCAGTAATCATCATCTTAAAGGAATAGACACTCCTTTTGTATTTTGATTTATAACCAAAAAGGAAGTTTTCATATAATCACAAGTGATGGTATATAACTATCAAGTGGATTTAGTTTTTCTTGTTCCTCAGAGTCAATGGGTGTGTTATCTGGTATGTGTTTGGAGGGAGTGTCGTCGTTTTTGGAAATAGATTGTAACTTTTCCGGTATACAGAATTGCCTAACTTCTAACTCCCTTTTCCTGAAGAAGTATGTAAAGCTATTTAGGCTCATGGGAATGCATTCCGCTCTCAAGCCATCTCTAATTGGCTTCAAAAAATTTTTGTATAAAATAACAGTACTTTCCTTGTTCATAAACTTTTTTCTCAGTGGCAAAGTTATGAAATTGGCAAAGCACATGCTTAAAAGAGTCAAATAATAAATGGAAAAAGCTATCAACAGGCCAGTATGTGTTGGTTGCTCTTGATCCCTTCTTTTCCTTACATGAGAGTGAATGATATTTATGTATTAGGGATGCTTTTATAACTTTTAGAATGGGAAAGTAGCTTCACTGAAAAAATGATACCATGCCAGGCATGTCAAGTCAAAGTGTTCACTTAAGTGGAGCAAACTTTGCCACCCTTCCATCCTTCCAGAATATTCTCTCCCATCTCTACTTAATTTTTTATTTTATTTTATTTATATGCCGCCCTCTCCGGAGACTCAGGGCAGCTTACAATGCATTAAGCAATTTTGATTTTTTTCTGGATATATCATTACATCTCTAAATCTGATTAGCTGGATACATTTCAATTGGGTTAATCTGGGAAATGATCTTGAGACTGTTTTGTTTACTTGGTGGATGATCTACATTGAAAAGTCGATAATGGGAGTGTATGTCAAGGCCCAGCCCAAGAATGACAGAGAGCAATACAACTAAGCTTCCGTTTTTATTTGCTCACATCCAATAGAAGACTAAATATTTCCTTCTCTCAGCCTAATGGATAAGCCCTTTGAAATTCTTAGGGAGTGGCTATCCTAACACAGTTCCTCTCCAGCTCCAGGCTGTGTTGTGTCTTGTCTGCGCCCTGCCTTGGAATGTGCTCCCTCTTTCCTAGGAAAGAGCTGCTTTAGTGTACTCCATCATAGTGCAGCTCTGTTCTGGACCTCTTCACTGCCTTTCCTATCATCAACTATGGTGTCCTTCTAGGTTGTCTGGTGGAGTTGGAGTGGGGAGATATTTTTGCAGTGATTCCATCCATTCCTATTGGAACATACCCAGAAGGTGGTGCTGGGTGGGGGAATTCATGTTCATCCCCTTGATCACTGATTGGTGCTGTCCCATAGATCTCTGTCATGTCCCCGGGCTGACATCTGTCCAAAACAATCTCAACAACTGCAATAGGGCTTCCCTTGTAAAGTGGCAAAAATTGCATTTGGTGCAAAAGGCGGTAACCAGATTGGTGCAAGAAATGGGGATCATATAGCACTTATGCTGATAGATTGGCAGAGATTGCTGGCTGCTAAGATGTTGGTCTTTAAAACCCTGTGTGGCCCCATGGTTTCCCATGAAGCTGTCCATTTACTTGGATCAGCAGAAGAGGCCCTTCCAAAGATGACCCCATTGCCAGAAGCTCTTCTCTTGCCAATGAGAAGAAAATCGTCTCCTGTGTGGTTCCCAGACTGTGGAATCATTCCTCAAAGAAGTATGTTTGAATCACTTTTTGAATATTCAGGACAGAGACTGCAAAGCCAAGTCTTAACTGGTAACCGAACAATATAATGAGACCAATTTTGATTTCATTTTTGGCTTGTATTTTTGGATTCTTGTAAGGCCCCTTTGAGAATCAGTATGGTGCAATTGTTAAGACATCAGGCTAGAAGCTGGGAGACTGGGAGTTCTCACATTTTCTATTCTCTTTATAAATACAACAAATAGCCCAGGGCTTAGACGAGAGCTTAATGTTCTCCTCCTGGAACTTTCTTCGAGCTTGATCAGAAGCTATTGACACATGCTCATAGTTGGTATCCTCTAATGGTAGAGGATCCATTAGAATATCCTCACAATATTCCGTGATAGGTTGTCATAGGAGACTTTTGAATGCTTTGCTGATGTTAAAGTACACTGTGTCCACCATGTTTCTATGGTTAGTAAAATGGATACTCTTGTCAAAAAGGAACAGCAGCAGGTTAGTTTGCCGTGATCTATTCTTGATAAACCTATGCTGCCTCTTGCCAAATTATCTATTGTTCTCTAAAGTGCTGAAAAAATTTAATCTGTTATAAAGTTCTTCCTGTTATTGATGACCAGCCTATCATTAGTCATTGTCTTTTTCTCCACTATTTGAAGACAGGAACATAATTTGCCCTTCTCCAATTACTTGATGCTTCATCCATTCTCCATATTTTTAAAATAATGCAAAAAGAGGCTCTGAGATAACATAAGTGGTGCAGTGGTTAGAATGCAGTATTGCAGGCTATTTCTCCTGACTGCCAGCTGCCTGCAATTTGGCAATTTGAATCTCACCAGGCTTAAGGTTGATTCAGCCTTCCATCCTTCTGAGGTTGGTAAAATGAGGACCCAGATTGTTGGGGGCAATATGCTGACTCTGCAAACCACTTAGAGAGGGCTGTAAAAGCACTGTGAAACGGTATATAAGTCTAAGTACTATTGTTATCCATAAGCTCTGTCTTGGATGGAATTAGTCCATTTCTGGCGATTTAACATTCATTCCCCTTTACTTTCCTTGGTTCCCATTCCTTTCTTTGCCTGTTGTTCTGCTGAGTTTGATCTGAACTCTATTCCCCTTAGGAAGAAACATAATTAGGAGTTGATGGGATCTACTATTTTGGTATGTAGAATGCAATGGAGAATTCTTGTTACTTTCAAGAAGGGAGTTGATGAGCAAAAGGTGATGGTGATTGGATTCTCCCATTGTGTAGGACTGTTGTGTGCTTAATGCAGCCAATGACTTTGGCCCAGTCTTTTCTGAAGTTCATCATTCCTAAAGTGTATTTTACTTTAACTGGAAACTGTACGCATGCAATTTTTTTTTGATTCACAGTTACTGAAAGAAAAGGTAAAAGAAGAGGAAGTAGGATAGGATGCTCTTAAACTTCTGAAGAAAAGCAAAGAGCACAGAACCAAATACAGAAAACAAGAAGCAGGGTACCCTCAGTAATAAGGATCATTGATAAGGTCTGGAGTTTTCTCATTCTCATTCCTCAATTATCATGCAGCTCTTCATTGAGTCCATTTTTTTCACTCTGCAGATCTCAGAATCTGTACATTAAATTTTGACTAGAAATAACTATTTTCATTCCAAGAAAAGTACCCTGTTTTCCCGAAAATAAGACACTGATTTATATTTTTTTGAACCCTGAAAAAGCACTTGGCCTTATTGCCATGCGCTCAAAAACCCAATTGGGCTTATTATCAGGGTGTCTTATTTTGGGGAAAACAGGGTAATAGCACACCCTATTTTGCAAGATGTACCCCTCTTCAGCTATCAATTCTGGCTGCTCAGAGGACAATCAGATACCATCTATCTGCAGATCCGTGAAAAATCTTAGAGAACAAGTGACAGCTGATCCGACAAGAGGAACTTTTTTTTAAAGACAGAAAAGAAGAGAGTCCAATCAGTCTGAATAAACACCTAGGAAGACTCTAGAACAGATAATAAAGCAATTTGATCCTATAAATAATGCAGTCATCCCAATAGTCAGTAAGCATTTACCAGTAACAAATCTCAGATTAACCTTATTAATTATTTGACTGCTAATTTCCTAAATAAATTGTGGGGATTCTGTGGACATTATATACTTCAATTTCAGAAAAGCACTTCTTGAAGTATTCCATGATAATCGAATTACAAGCCATTTAATACAGTTTAGATGGCATGTCTATTAGGTGGATGTTCACCATTATGAGAGAGAGGAGAGAGAAGGGCTCCTGCATTTTTTACATTGAGTATTTTCACAAGCCTTTTCAACATCTATAGAAAACAGCAACAGAATTTAGCAGAACCTTTCTTTCTGAATGGAAACTCCTATGGAAACTTCTTTTTATTTTTTAAAAGGCAAAGGTACATTTTAAAACGTACATTTTCTAAGTAAACTTCTGAGAAGTTTTTTCCAAAATAGATTTGTAGATTCCTTCTGTTAGATCAGAGGTGTCAAACTCAAGGCCCGTGGCCTGCTTAGATCTGGCCTGCGGGACCGCCCTGGAAACAGGGAAGGATCAGCCCGTGGTGCCTCTGCCAGTAAAAAGATAGCTCTGGAGGGTCGTGGGTAGCCCTCTCGAGCTCCGTTTTTGCTGGCAGAGGGTTGCAGGAGGCCATTACGAAGCTCAGGAGCCCGTTTTCACAGGCAAAGCGCTTGGGTCACCACAGGTGCTCCCGACATGAGTGATGTCAAGCTGGCCACACCCACCGGGTCACACCCGGCCCTCCAAGATTAGACATAACTCTGATGCAGCCCTCAATGAAATCAAGTTTGACACCCCTGTTTTAGATAGTCATAAGCCACTTTTTTCAGCTCTATTGTAATTTGAATGGTCACTAAACGAACGGTTGTAAGTCAAAGGCTACCTGTACCTGAAGGCCGTGCTGTGCCAGGCCATCTGCCTGGTATTTAGAAAACCAGTGGCTTCCCTTGGAGCTGCTCCTGTTCAAAGCTATTCAAAGGACTGACACAGCATCCCCTGTTTTTGGAGAATGTCGCCCACTTGTGGTGGTCACAACATATGCATTCTTGCCTTACTAGTTGACACATTACTCACTAGTTGAGCATGCAGTGAATGTATTATTAGCCTTTTTTTTTTCCTATCGTCCTATCAAGTACCAGGAGAATCAGAAAATAGCTCTGGACCCATGTGAGACTGTCTGCATATTGTTTACAAGATATTTTGGACCTGGGTAATACTTACTATGTCAGAATTGCTGCAGCAATAGTTGGTGCCACTGCCCAAAAGGCTGCAAAACAAAGCCAGACCCTCCGCGTAGGTTTCCTTCCCCAGTTCCAGGCAGGACATGCTGGGGAGATTTTTGGGCTTGGCAGAGTTCTGGAGCCTTTTCAGTCATGAGGTCTGAAGAAGAACCCGGGGATGAAGAGAGCTTGGCTGAGGATCCAAGTTAAGAAAAGCATGGCCAGGATGCTTACAGCAGGGCAGCAAAGTCCCAGATGACATCGTGTCTCCTCCTTGGACTCAGGCGGGCTGTTTGGGTTCTGTAGTGGGTGTATTGTTTGCTTTTGGCTTCAAGGATTTGGAACTCTAGGATGAGTTGCTGGTTTTCATGTGCTTTTAAAAACGTAGTAGGTACCATGTATTTGATAATGAACCAAGCAATTTTTGGCACTGCAATCTTAAATTTGTTCCAATACTTTTTAATTTTGGTTGACTTACACCGTTGTAAAGTTTTTGTTTATAATTTTCTTCAATTATTGCTTAATTTACAACTACTTTTACATCAAAGATTCTGGATACATTTACATAATAAGCTATTTAATGTAGAAAAAGAATTGACTTTATAGACATATGCTTCCAAGTATTTGTAGAAAATGTAATTTTTAAATGTATTCTAACTATAAACAGTTACTATTACTGTGATAAACCCTCCAGAATATTTTTTTTGAAAAATTAGATCATTGGAACACTTATGAACTGTTGCAAAGTTAACTAAAGGAAGCATTTATTGCCCTAGGATTGAAACTCCAAGACACATTTTTGGAAGAAGCCAATATATGTATTTAAGTCTGAAATATGTAGATAATATAAAGAGGAAAGTGGCTGAAATAACATCTTTCTTAGATTCAAAATGTCCTTGCCTTGCTGGGACTCCCCTATCTTGGAAGGATTGTGCTAGTGATTTTCCCAATTTAGCTATACATTTGCTGCAAGTGTTTAGTCCGTGCTCAAAGCTAATGAGGCATTTTGGAATAAGCAGTGATTGGAAAGCATAATTTTTCCTGTAGATGCTTGGTTTCTTTGAATGTTTGATTTCAGAATCTGGCTGCAGTTTGAAAGGAATGGAAGACAATCTGAAGGACAGTTTGGGAAGGCTCATCTAAGTGCTGCATTTTCCATCATTTCCTTGGTGCTGTGAGGAAGTGCGCATGACTTCCAGTCTCATGTTTGTGATGCTCTTGCAGTATCTGGTTTGGTTTTTGAAAGGGTGATTTCAGATAACAGATTAACAGAGTTGGAAGGGATCCCACCCAAGCAGGAGACCCTACACCATTTGATTTGATTTGGTTTGGTTTGGAAAGGATGCAAATGGATCTGAATGGTCTGTCTGGCAAGCAGGAAAGACCCTTTGAAAAGTGCTAGAAGGAAAAGGTTTAGAGAGCAAGAGGATCGGGAGATGGAGTGACCCCAGGCTACCCTAGTCCAATAAAGGCCACCATTAGTTGTGGGATCTTGAACTAAAATGTCTGCATCAGTTTTGCTCATTGATTCTGAGCAGGGGAAATTGAGCAGGTTCTTGCCTGAGTCTAAAGGGACTGTTGATCAACTTTTTGTGCAGCAGCAACCACAGCCTCTCAGACACCGTTCAGAGTGGTGTACTGTTTTTCTTCACCATAAATCTCCCGTTTAAGAACCCACAAGTTCTCAATAGGGTTTAGGTGAGGTGAGGAAGAGAGGCATGTCATTATTCTGTCATCTTTAAGGCCTTTACTGGCTAGCCACACAGTGGAGTACGTTGATGCATGCAATGGAGCATTGTCCTGCATAAAAATCATGGTCTTCTTGAAAGATACAGACTTTTTCCTGTACCACTGCTTGAAGAAAGAGTCTTCTAAAAACTGGCAATAGGTTTGGAAGTTGATTTTGAGTCCATCTTCAACCCAAAAAGATCCAGCTAGCTTATCTTCAATTATACCAGCCCATACCAGTACCCCACCTCCACCTTGCTGGCGTCTGACTAGAAATAGAGCTCTGTGCCACGGGCCCCTCCATCTTGTCCGTCAAGAATCACTCTCATCTCATCAGTCCCTAAAACCTTTGAAAAATCTGTCTTCAGATATTTCTTGGCCCATTCTTGCTGTTTCAATTTATGTGTCTTGTTCAGTGGTGGTCAGGTTTCAGCCTTCCTTACCTTGGCCATGTCTCTGGGCACTGAACACCTTGCACTTCTGGGCACTCCAGGTAGGTTGCAATTGTGGAGTATGACAGCACTGGAGGATAATGGATTCCTAGTAGTTTCACATTTGATTCTTCTCAAATCTTTGGTAGTTCATTTGCATCTTTTTTTCTCAACACATTTCTCTTGGCCCCGATTACCATTTGCAACAAAACATTTGATGGTTCTGTGATCACGCCCCAATATCTTAGGAAAGAGTGCTGCATCCCTCTGAAAGACTTTTTACAATTTTTGACTTATCAGAGTCAGTTAAATCTCTTTTTTGGCTCATTTTGCTGGAGGAAAAGAAGCTATACTAACAATAATACTAAATAGTACTAAAAGAAATAATATTAATAAGCTAAAATAATAATCAGTTTAAGGTGGCTGCTAAAAATGAGTAGATTTATTTCTTGTATTCTTAGACTAGAGCAAAACCTCCTCCAGGGAGTTTCCCTGCAGAAGTGCTTACAACCTGACTTTTCGAGTGGTTTCTCCTTTTAGCAATGTGCCAGATGAGCAACAATTCTTTTAGCTCATTCATTTTTATTGGAGGCACTCAATACTTGCTTATAACAAATATTTTCTGGAATTCCTGCTAGATTTTCCAATACTGATGTTTATTATATTTTTTCTGCATTTTTCAAACAGTTGACTGCAGATTGGAACAAATATGATGATCGTTTGATGAAAGCAGCTGAAAGGGGTGATTTGGAGAAGATTTTGTCTGTTCTTGCTAAAAAAGGAGTGAACCCCACAAAACTGGATCTGGAAGGGAGATCTGCGTAAGTAGAAGGATAAGTTTGATTGCCACTATCCCCCCAACCCTGGGCAATTTTGGGGGAAACCTGCATGGGCAGCTCTTCATCTTAACTAATTTTAGATGGGCGTTTAGATGGAATAACAGGGGGATGTTATTCCTAATAATCCTTAATATAAACTTGATTTAGTTTTTATTTCTTACGAAACCTCCTTAACCCTTAGAAAAAATGCAGTATATTTTTTAAAAAAATAAATAGGAAGTTGTTGGGGCTTTTATCCTGGGAAAAGAATTTCATATTTATAACTCATGTTGTGTTTTGGAATAACCAGATTTATTTGAAATTCTGAAATTTAGAAATATTTAGAAAAGCATTGGAGGGAATCACTTTTGCAAACATTCTATTAAATGCTGACAAAATTGATTAACCCTAAGCCTTTCTCTTTAAGCAATATCTGGAAATTTGAATGTTCTTTTATTTAAGACAAACTCCTATTTCACAATATGAAAAGTTCTCTGAAAAAACCTCAGATGTTATGCAATGAAGGATATCTGACATGTTATTGTGGATGAAAAAAATTTCAGGTTGAAATGAAGCAGAAAATGAGTAAAATGACAGGTAGTCCTCAGTTTATGTCCATTTGTTCAACCATGGCAGACCTGAAAGTAGGAATGTATGACCGGCTATGAGACTCCAACTGTTGCAGCACCCACACAGATCTGGGTGCCCAGCTCATGATTACAACGTCATAGGGAGCCACAGTAACCTTTGCAACCTTCCCTGTTGACTCTCCACAGCCAAAGTCAATAGGGAAGTCAGCAAGAAATTTGCAAGTCCCTCCAGATTTTTCTCCCACCTGCTCTCCCTCCCCCAGGATTCCCAGGCGACCTGTGCCAGCCCTGCAGGCCCTCCCCTGAGACTTTCACTAAAAAAGGAAAGATGTTGGTAATTTCCAAATCTTCTAACACCCAAAGAATATCAGCTATAAATGATTCCATAGAATGGCTTTCTCTCTGAGGTTGACAAGGGTGAGAATGATGATTGCTTGGAATATTTCTCGAACCCTTTGTGGCAAGTGAGCCTAGAAGCCAGAGTTAGTTGGAATGGACTTGCGGGTAGCATCTCTTTACAATATCAAGCCTTAGGGGGCTCAAGGGCCATGGCAACTATTCAAAACTAAACAAGGTAGGAAAGGAAGTAAAACATGACCACACTGCTCTGGGGAGACTCTAGGTCTGTGCAAGGATTCTGGCGCACCTTTTGCCCCCTGCGGTAAACAGGGCAGCATCTCACAGGACCACTTTTTGGTTGGTATTGTGCACTTCAGTGACATTCCCCTCCTTAATCTCTTGGGGTTGATCAATCAATCCTAACAACACCATAAGCTTTACAAGCATGTTGTTGCACATATTAGTGCAGGATTTAGTTCTACTTTAGCTGGAGCTCAGGAAGGTCATGTTCTAAAGTCCAGCTACTGGAAGGTTATTTATTTGGATATTTTTCTTCTAAAATGTTTATCTCTTCCAATTCACATGTTGGAATAATTTCAGTTCTAGAACTGGGAGCAAATTCTCTTGGACTCGGTAGGATTTATTTCTACAGAATAAAATTGTGCAGATGATCAAGACATTACTTTTTTTCCCCTTTTGTTTCACTCAGATTCCATGTTGTAGCCTCAAAAGGTAACCTCGATTGTCTGAATGCTCTCCTTGTTCATGGAATCGACATTGTTGCCACTGATTTAGCAGGTATGATTTCCTTGTTTAAAATAGAACAATTGCATATTGTTACTTAAATAGTTTTGAAAGGCCAACTAATGCAGTAGTGAAATGCACTTACCTTCGCTATTAGTTCGGAAATGTGAGTGTGCATGCCTTTTCTACGCTTGTGTAGAGGGTAAAAAAGGTGATGTAATGACATCCCAATAGATGGGCAGAGCTTCCCGCCACTGGCGCTACCAGTTCATGTGAGCTGAATAGATCTGACCAGATTTCTCCACTGAACTAATGTATTGTGTATCTGGCCCTGTAAGCCTGTTGGGTTCCATGGTGCTTGTTTTGTTGCTTTGAACTCTAGCAGGCATCCTCAAACTACAACCTGCAGGCTGGATGTGGCCCGCAGACCCAATTTATCCGGCCCATGGAGTGGTGGGGTTAAGCCCTGCCCTTCGCCCCTCTCCTCCCAGCCACTTCCTGCTGGGAGGAGAGGGGCAAAGGGCGGGCTTTTCCTGGCTGATGGGGGCCCTGGGGAGTCCTCCTCCAGCCGTCGCCCTTATCTTCCACTGTCCAGCCGCACTTCCCACTTCTGCTCATTTCAATGGTTCAAGGCTCACCACACGTTGCTGTCGCAAAGGTAAGGCTGAAGGGTGTGGGTGGACAGGGGAGGGCCTGCGGGCGAGTGGGGTGAAAGGAGGCAAAAAATATAGGTGAAAAAGGCCCGTTTTTGGTTAAAAAATTAGCCATTTTTGCCTGTTTTGGCCTGCAGAATACCTCTGGAGGTGTGTGTGTGTGAAAGGAGGCAAAAATACGGGCAAAACCAGCTCTAGAAGATAGACAGAGATAGACAGAGAGAGAGGGAGAGGGAGAGGGAGAGAGAAAGAGGGAGGGAGGGAAAGAGAGGGGGAGAGAGACAGAAAGCGGGAGAGAGAAAGAGAGAGGGAGAGAGACAAAGAGAGAGAGATTTCTCACACTCCTTGGGGCTGAGAAGAATTGCTGCAAAACAGTTTCTTGAAGTGGACCAATAGACTCCTAAACAACTGAAAAAACGATCTAGTAAAAAGAAAAGGCAACCAAAAGAGCAACATGCAAACAAAAGCAAATAAAACACCCCCAGGAGCAAAACAAATTAAAGTTTAATTTGTGTGCGTTATTCAGTGGACTGTTAAATTGGCCACACACCCCTAGTCATATGACCCACCTAGCCACATGACCACCTAGGCACACCCACCCAGCCGATCTGGGCCCCCAACAGAGGGACCGTGAATTGGCCCCCTGTTTAAAAAGTTTGAGGACCCCTGAATTGTAGTATCCTATTGACCGTGTTGGTCAATGACCCCTTACCCCACCCCAAAAAAGAGATGTGTGGAACTATTTATTCTGCACTACAAATCAATTTAAATTAATAAAAAGACCCCAGTTTTCTTTCTTTTCCTGGAGGTATATAATTTAGTTAAAATACAGCAACCAATTTAATTTGCAATTGGAGCTACACCTATATATGTATAAATCTGTGGATGTTTAGGGAGGGGGAATAGGCATTTGTTTGCTTATGTATGTAGCATATATATTCTGGCTATGTTCAGAATTTCCTTGTTAATTCTTCTCTTCAGGAAGGACTGCTCTACACTTAGCAGCAAAATATGGACATGCACTTTGTCTGCAAAAACTGTTGCAGGTATTAAATAGTTGACAAATTGTTAAATGTTATGTTGAAAAGAAAGCATGATAGGGAATTTTGTTTCTTTGCATGGTGAAAATTCAGGACATTGATTAGGTATTTATAGTAGTTATCAATTGTTCAATGGGATTTCAAAAAAATGTAAAAAAATTAAGCAGAAGCAAATAACTAGAGGCTCTTTCTCTGCATATGCAAGCTTCTTTTTCTTTAGGAGGTTAGTGAAGGTCAATGCAGGTTTTATGTGTAGCAAATTTATCCATGGGGTGAGAGGGAAAACGCTTAGAAAGGAAGCCCTGCAGATCAAGAGACCACATGGAGCTTGTGGACTGATTTTATAGAAAGCTGCATTATTAGAGTAGGTAGGATGTTACCTAATAACATCTTAAATGAGTGTTCCTGATCCATGCATGTAACATTTTTGAATGAAAATGTATTTGAAGTGCTGATTGAAGTGTTGCCAGGTTTAGATTCTATTATTATTAAAATGTAATGGTAAATATCGAAGGTATTAAATCTCAACACAATGGTAATAAGATACTCTTGGTTCTTCTATAGTACAACTGCTCAACAGAAAATGTGGATTTGCAAGGACGGACTGCTCTTCATGATGCGGGTAAGGGACAGGCTATATGTGCAACCAGGATTCCTAATGTAATGCAAAAACCAGCAGAGCTACTAACAACATGGAAAAACCAATGATTAGTGCAGATGCTGCTTGTGTTTCACCAAGAGATGGATGATAATTGTTAAGGAACTTTTTTTATTACCTCAGTACTTTGAAACGGATGCATTCTGATTGAGAAATTGACTATTAGATATTAGTAGGTTAATACTGTTTAATAATTTAAAACAGTCCAGTGACTTGTTCCATGGATCCTGCAGCCAATAAATAACCTTCAATAGTTAAATCTTGAATTTTCCACCAGTAATATCTGTTGTTTTGCTTCCCAAAGCAATGTCGGATTGTACATCCAGTGTACAGTTGCTATGTGACCATGGAGCCTTGGTGAATGCCAAAGATGCTGTAAGTTCTTCTTCTTTCAGGAATGGCCAAGTTCCTGGTGCTTTTTCTTTCTTTTTAAATAAAATTTTATTAAACAGTACAATTACAGTGGTACCTTGGTACTTATTGTTATATGGTTCTGGGAGGTGAAATGAGTACCAAAAACAATGAGTAACAAACAATTTTTTCCTATAAGGAATAATGTAGTGAGTCACAAGGCAGCCGATACTAACAAGTTTGTGCATTGAGTATCAAATGAATAATGAGTACTGGGACAAGATTTTCATGTCAACATGCATCAAGTACCAAATTCGATGAGTTTCAAAGCAGTTGAGTACCAAGGTACCACTGTACATCAATAAAAACAAATACAAGCCAAAAAAAAAGAATAAAAAGAAAAAATAGGACATGTGAAAAAGAAAAAAAATAGAACAGAAAGAAATAAGAATATAATAAAGGAATGAAGTAAATGAAAAAGAGACTCCTGCATTACATTATCAAAAATATCATTGTAGTAACTTAAATACAACAAATGATCTTTTCTTCCTATATTCCATCTTTTGTCTAAACAAATCCATAAAACCTCATTTCAGTCCTGATGTCAGCAAAAGTCCATTAAGGATTACTGGAGATAACAATTTGCCTATTTAACTTTGATCAAATAAACCAAATTATATTTCTTCCTTTTACTTCTAACAGTCTTAATCTTCAAATAATGTTAAACTTGATTCCTTTTAATGTTTTCTTTGTCCATGCTCACAAAATTCTTCAAAATGTTAAGAAGCTTATCTTATAGATCCAATATAAGAAAATTTAAATCACTTTCTTGATTTGTTACTTGTATATCTCATTTTTAAAGAAATTCAAAACAAAAGCATTTTTCCATGGGAAGGATTCTTTTATAATGAATTTCAAAATCTTATTTCAAATTTATCTGGACCCTAAATCCATTTGCAACTTTCTAAAATTGAAGCCTTGCTTTTGCTGTTTGTTCCCAAAAGTCTTTAAAAAAAAATTCTTAAAACTTGTAGTTAAAACTTTTTTCATTAAGGATTGAAGGAAAATCATCACTGTAAAACCTGCCAATGCAAAAACTCCCAATAGCCGAAAAGCAGTTAACAAACAATTTCTGAAGGAAGTGTTCTATGTGTACTTAGTGACGTTTCAAAGGCACCAATTATGCTTCAAGCAAGATGCCTTTCACTTTTCTCCTGGAGCTCTAAATGCACTGGAGATGGCTGTCCTGCATTTTCCTTGTGAGCTTTCTGGAGCACTTGTGGGTGATCTCAAATCCACTACTTGTCTGTGGAGGAATTCTCGAACAGGTCTACTTACCAGCACTTCATTCTGCCACAGGCATCAACTCTCCTTTTCATGATGCTGCCTGCCATTTCTTCCCCAGAAGTTCAAGTTTCTTGTTCTTTTGCCAGGATGGAAGGACACCATTGGTGCTGGCCACTCAGATGTGCCGTCCAACTATATGCCAGTTTCTGCTAGATAGAGGTGCTGAAGTTAATGCAAGAGATAAGCAAAATCGGTAAGGTATCTTCCTGCAAGTCATCTGCAGATAATCTATCTATATGTTTCTGGAAGATGTTAGAGTTAGTTTCTCTGTAGTAAAACCCTACTGAGACCAAGAAATTGTGAGTTTTGGGCCTCATGGATTCTGTAACTGGAAATATTTCATACTTGACTCAGAAAGATCTTGACTTGCCTTCCTTGAATTTGGTGTCCAGTTTGCAAGTTCTCCTGGATTCATGGCTCCTGCTTAGAAGAGCAAGTTGGCAGCTGTGACCAGAGGGGACTTTATGTACTCTATCATATGTGCCACTTCTGCCTGTTCCTGGGATGGGGGCCCTGTTCTTAGCCATTAATGTCTTATTCTTGACATTAACACTATTGTGGACTGCCCTTGAAGACTGTCTGGAAGCTACCATTGGTTCAAAATGCATTGATGTGGGTAGTTTTGGGTATCTTTTGTAATAGCCATGTGGCACCTGTATTCTATGACCTGCACTGGCTTTCAGTGGGCTTCTAAGAACAGTCCAAGGTGCTAGTTACATCGTTAAAGCCCTGTATGGCTTATGACTAGGGCATTTGTGGGGCCACATGCCCGGAAGCATATCTGAATGTCCCACACAATCCTTCCATGAATCAGGACCACCTTACAGGGCCCAGGAGGAGTGTCTCTCGCTGGCAGCTTCTGCCTTGACCTATTAGCAGGCGGTCAAGATCTGGTTTGTTCCCTGGCCCTGTGGGGCAGGAGGAGCAGAATCCCCACTTTAAGCAGTCACAATTGATTTCTGCTCTAATTTTGATGGTTTTTAGTAGGGTTTTTTTTTTTAAAAAAAAAATTGATTTATATACCGCCCTTCTCTGGACACTCAGGGCGGCTTACAATGCTTTAAGCAATAGCCTTCATACTTTTGTATATTTATATACAAAAGGGGTCAGCTTATTGCCCCCACAATCTGGGTCCTCATTTGACCTACCTTAGAAAGGATGGAAGGCTAAGTCAACCTTGAGCCTGGTGAGATTCGAACTTACAGTAATTGCAGGCAGTTGAATGTTAATAACAGGCCATTAGTCTGCTGCGCCACCAGGCTCTAAGGATACCTATTGTTTCTTTTTATAGTTGTTGGTTTGGCTTTTTTCCATTTTTGTATAGTACCTAGAATCACATTGTCTGAGTTGGGAAGCCATATGAATGATATATGGTAAAAGAGTGTTGGACTTACCTGAACACTTCTTCTCGTCGTGCTGAAGGATAATACAGTTCATGGGTTGTTCCTCTACTTCCTTGCTTGAAGCAGAGTCAATCATTTCTTTAGTCTCCCCAGTTTTGACGAAGGCTGATTGATTGACTTCGGTGCTACTGCTGTTACTGATCACTTCCAGGCCTAGGACCTGACAATCTTCAGGGTGGGATTGTATTAATCTTCAGCACGATGAGAAGAAGCATTCAGGTAAGACCAACACTCTTTCTCCGTCGTGCTGATTGGATAATACAATTCATGGGACATACCAAAGCTGGCTGTCCTAAGGGTGAGGCAAAGTCTGCTCCTGGGTCCCCGCCACCATATGTACTCTCTGAAGTACTCTTCTGCCAAAGGCTGCCTCTGCTGATGCGAAAGCATCCAGCTTGTAGTGTCTGATGAATGGTGACAGAGAAGATCACGTTACTGCTCTACAGATGTCCTCAATGGAAACCTGAGTATTCCACACCGCCATTGTAGCCGCAATCCTCATTGAGTGGGCCATCACTTGTCTGGGCGGTGGCAACAACTGCAGTTTATAGGTCTTAGTAATGCATGCTCAAATCCACCAACCTATTGTCGATGGTGAAATCTTGTTGCCCAATGAGCTTGGCCTAATTGAAACAAACATTGATTCTGTCATCCTGATAAAAGCCATTCTCTTTAGATAGATGCATATCGCCCTTCTAACGTCCAAGGAGTGCCACTTCTTTCCTAATTTGTGCACCGTCTTAGGACAGAAATCTGGCAGTACTATCTCCTGTGCCCTGTGGAAGGTGGAGTTCCCCTTCGGTAGGAAAGTGGGATCTAGTCGCAACACTACCCTATTTGGGTGAAAAATACATAGGTCTTCTCTTATGGACAGGGCTGCCAGTTCAGATATTCATCTGGCAGAAGTAATTGCTGCGAGGAAGACCCCCTTCCAGGTGAGGAAGTTTAAGCTGGTGGAGTGTAATGGTTCGAACGGTTCTACCATTAATCTTCTCAGGACCTTTGTTAGGTCCCGTATTGGATATCTATGAACCACTAGGGGTTTTAGATTGGTTGCACTGGGTGATGAACCCCAACCTCCAGCTGCCCAAGACTGATGCTATCGCCACTACCTGTCTATGTAAGATATTGGGAGACAGGCCTTTGTCCAGGCCTTCCTGTAAGAATACTAGAATTTGTATCACTGATACTGTGGTTGGTTTGATACGTGTCTTATCACACCAACCACAGAATGCTCTCCATGTGGCGTCATAGATCCTGTTAATTGAAAGCTTTCTAGAGGCCTGTATTGTCTGAATAACCCTGATTGGGCACTTGAGCTGACCTATTCCAACCCATTCAAGTGCCAGACAGTCAGTTGAAGCCACTGCGGTTCTGGGTGTAGTAGATCCCCTGGCTGAGAGATACTCTGTCCGTGGGGATCCTCCATGATCTGGCCACCGACAGGTTGACCAGATCTGCGAACTATGGCCATCTGGGCTAGTGTGGCACTATGAGCAGGACCTCTGCCCTCTCCTCCATTACCTTTCTAATCACTTTTGGCATCAGTGGTAGTGGTGGGAATGCATATAACAGTCCCCTTGGCCATGAGCTGTAGAGAGCGTTGGCTCTTTCCACTCCCGGAGTTGGGAATCTTGCGTAGAACCTTGGTAGTTGCATGTTCGCTTTGGATGCAAAAAGATCCAGGACTGGACTTCCGAATCTTTCCGCCAACTCCTTGAGTAGGTCGGGATGTAGACGCCACTCAGTGGTCGAGTCTTGTTCTGCTGAGCCAATCCGCCTGTACATTTGCTTGACCCCAAGATGTGTTCTGCTCTGAGTGAAAGAAGATGCTTCTCTGCCCAGAGGCCCAGCTGTTCTGCTTCTTGCATGAGCACCTTGGAGTGTGCCCCCCCCAACTTTATGTGGGCCTTTGTGGCCACCTTGTTCATCAAGATGAGTATGCTTCAACCCGTTACGACCCTTTGAAACCTTTTTAGTGCCAGGTGAGTCGCCCTGAGTTCCAGCAGTTGATGTTGTTCTTGAGGTCCGCTGGGGACCACTGACCCTGTGCTATCTGGGACTGGCAATGTGCCCCCCAACCGAATAGGCTGGCATCTGTTGTGATGGTCAGGCAATTCAGTTCCTTGAAGCCACGCCCCCTGGTTATGGCCTGTGACTTCCACCACTGAAGTGATTGCCTCACCCTTGGTGGAACCCATTCCCTGATTCTGGCATTGTTGCTGCCTGATCTCTGATGTGGTAGGAGGAACCATTGCAATGTCCTTGCTTGCAAGAGTGCCCAGGACACGATTGCTATGCAGGACAAAATTTTGCGTAGGAGCTGCAGTAGCAGATCCAAAGACATTGTTGACGGAAAATCCATGCTTCTGCAGTGCTTGTATTGCTATTTCCAAGTCCTCCTTTGCTCTGGCCTTTGTCGAGGACTGTATTAATATGTTGCTCAGGTAGCATTGGACGCAAAGCAGAATGGTTCTGAGATGTGCTGCCACTATTGCCAGCACTTTGGTGAACGTTCTGGGCACTGAGGATAGTCCGAATGGAAGGACTCTGTACTGGTAATGCCAGCCGGCATAGCAGAATCGTAGGAATTTCCGATGAGTTTGAAGAATGGAAATGTGCAGATACTCCTCCGTGAGGTTTATCGATGTTAAGATGTCGCCCTCTTGAATGTTCCCTAGTATTGACTGGAGGGACTGCATTTTGAATCTTCTGTATATTATGTGACAGTTTAAAAGTTTGAGGTTTAAAATTGCTGTCCACCTCCCGCCCCCCCCCCCCCAAAGCCTTTGGCATCATGAATAGGATTGAGTAGAACCATTGTCCCTGTTTGTTCTGTGGAACAGGTTCTATGGCTTGGATGTCCAGCAGATGTTGAACTGCTGTCTCCATGATGTTCCTCTTTGTCTTGTCCCTTCATATTGGGCACTTTCTGAAGGAGTTTGGGGGTGTGGATAGGAATTCTAGTGCTAAACCTTGCTTTACTGTGTTCAGGACCCAGGCATCCTCTGTTATTGTCACCCATTGGTCGGCAAATAGGCCCAGTCTTCCACCAATGGGTGGATTGCTCTTGCTGTCACTTTTTGCATCAGAAAGCCCTAGTGGTTGAGGCCCGGAATGAACCTCCCCCAGGAAACCATTTATTCATCTCTTAAACATGCATTTATCTATAATAACATCTATATTTTTGTTCTAACACTATACATTTGTCTTGGCTACCCTCTTGTTATCCAATCATAAAATTGTTCCCAGATTTTGTAGTACTTAGTTTCATTTTTATCCATGAGTTCCAAAGTGAGTCTGTCCATTTCTGTCCAGTTAAAGGTTTTCAGTAATATTTCTTACTGGGAATTATAGAAAGAAAATATAAGAAAGATACAAATTATTTATTACTGTATATACTCAGAGCGGCACAAATAGCCTTAGCTCAAAAATGGAAAGAGAAGGATATTCCAACTGAAGAGGAAAAAAAATTCTTGTCCCTGGTTTCCATCAGTATAGATTCTATGGGCTCCCCAAATAGCTTATTCCCTTTGACTGGGGCAGAAGCTAGCTTCCATTTATGTTTTACATCCGCCTGCCAATAGTGGAGTCTAACCAAGCTTCTTACAGCTACTGTTGCTGCGATGGCTTTGGAAGTGTACTTAGTGCCATTGAGAGTGGTGTCTGCTATAAGTTCCAGTGTAGCTATTACTTTGTTAAAATCCTATTGTGATCAGAGATCACCAGGTGGTGCCTTGTCCTGCATCTCCCAAAGCCAGATCAGAGCAGCTCTGCTGAAAAATGAGGCGGATGTGGTAGTTTTGACTGCCCATGCTACTGCTTGGTGAACCTTATGAAGGGTCTGGGCCACTTTCTTGTCCTCTCCTTTCAAGCCCTCCTCTGCCTCATTGGCTAGGATGGTTGAGGATGTTGAGGCAGCCACTGGGTCATCAATTGTTGGAGGTTTTAGAGACTCTGCAAATTCTGGATCTACGTTATACATCTTCTTTTCTTTCCCACTTGGTGTTGGGAAAATCACTGGTTGAACCATTTGCCCCTGCACCTCTCTCTGAACAGATTGGAAGAAAGAACCATCTCACATTCCACTGTTGGGCTTGCAAAGAGCCTATCCTTTGGGTCTGTCACAGATGATTTTATCCTAGATGTCATCAGGTCAGTGTCCATGTCAGTTGTTGCCTTGGCCTTCCTTAGCAATAGCTTAAACAGACTTGTTCGAAACAGACCATTAAGTGCTGGGGTATCTTCCACAGTTTCCTCTTCATCAGAGAATTCTGTCTCCTTTTGTTCCTCCTCTCCTGAAAATGACACTTCACTAGGAGTGGATGAGATGCAGGAGTTAAATCTTTGTAACGCCAGGCCCCCTTTTTGCCTCCTTGCTGGCAAGGGGCAATCCTGGTCTGATGATATTCTCTCCACGTTTATAGGGCTGGTCTGATCCTCTTGTTCAGACATGACCCATGTTAAAGCCTCTGATATTAGAGCCTTCATCTTATTCATAAGTGCAGGAGATCTAGCTCCTGCAGTTATGGGAATGTATGTTGCCTGTGGTGCCAGTCTCATCCTCTTTGGATGAGGTTTGCCACTGATTTCCAAAGTCCTGAAACTTTCCTTGCAATCCAAGCAATGATTCATCCTCTCCCAAACAAAGGATTGTTTGGTTTGATTGCTCACCAGCTCCCTCTGGTATTGCAACTCTGGCACTAATGCCTTGCTGATCCATCTCGATTGGTTGAAATACTGAAGAGTGGGAAATCTCTTTTGCTCTGCCTCCTTTTCAGCTCTAGCAAAACTTTTCTCAATGGCTTTCTGCCTCCTCAAAGCCTCTTTCCAGTAAGTACTTTCCAGTAAGTACTCAGCTTTGGAGTACTTACTGGAAAATAGAGACTTTCTTCTTATCTCTAGTGTAGCTGCTTTTGCAGCAGCTCTGGGCCCTTCTGAGCTCGTTTCTTGGGCTGGACTTAGAGTAGGGAATCCCTGCTCCTCCCCACTTGCTCCTATCTTGGAGTTATCCTCCATGTTTGTCGCCTTTGTTCCTGAGAAACAGGCAGACGCACCCACGCAGGGGCTTTGCTGCATGGCCCTTGTTTCTATGGCCATTAAGGAATGTACTCAGCCTAAATTGAGCAGAAACTCTAGGTCCTTTATTATTCACATTATGTCCTGGAGCCTCGGCTTTTCAGTTTAAAGTCGTAGTAGACAGAAAACTGATGCTTTCAAGGGATTGCTGTCGGACATGCTGCCAGACAGCTCCCCCCTCCCCCCCAAGGCTGCAGAGACAACCCAGTCTTTTTACTCATGGTTCTGCTACCATTAATTTTGCTTCTATTAGTTGGATCCTGGTCTAAAACTTTTTTCCTTCTGATGCTCCTTGCTGCTTCTTGAATGAAAGCTGAGTCAAAAGTGGAGAGATGAAGTGGAAGGAGGTGGGACTAAAGAAATGATTGACTCAGCTTCAAGCAAGGAAGTAGAGGAACAACCTATGAATTGTATTATCCAATCAGCACGACGGAGAATAAATAACTAGGTGCTTAATATAATTTATAAAATTACATGAAAAGCCCATCTTCTGGACAGTCACCTGACCCGGGGAGCCAATAAGGGGAAAGAAGGGCGGGACTGTAGTCAGGAGTTGGCGAAGGAGACCTCGCCTCAGACAGGTTAGTTGAGTTAGTGAGGGTCTTTTGTATTTAAATGGCATTTAAATTTCTGCAGATTTCTGTGTTTCTGTAAGCTGCTCGGCATCACTGTGGACGGCCACATAGATTTTCTTAATTAATAAATAATACATCAGTGATGTGTGCGCAGGGAGCCTTTGGATTTTGGTAGACTAGACTGAGCTCCCAACTCCCACAGTTGCTGCTGACTTTGGGAATCTTTTCAGGTTTCTCCTTCTCCAGAGGAGAAGCAGCAGCAGCACTTGAAGGCGCCAGGTGCTTCTCCCCCCCCCCCCCCCCCACTTGCCGTGTACAAGGAACTCACTCCAAAAGGGCATCTGCCTCTGGAGCACTTCCCCCTCCAATTACAATATTGAAATTTTCTTTCATAGTTTTTTCATAATTTTGTTTCTTCCAGTTCTGTTCGTTTAGCGATCACTCAAAGCTACAGTGGCACTGAAAAAAGTGGCTTACAAATGATCCTCACTCTTAGGACTATCATAACAACCTTATGGTCACATGTTCAAAAGTCAGGGACTTGGCAACCTGTATTGTATTTGCATGCTTTCTTCTTTCTTCTGCAGGACCGCTCTGATGTTGGGCTGTGAATATGGCTGTAAGGATGCTGTAGAAGTTTTGCTCAAAAATGGAGCCGATGTTACTTTGGTTGATGCGCTAGGCCATGACGGTTTTTATTATGCACGAATTGGGGACAATGCTGAAATCCTGTCTCTAATAAAGGCTGCCTTTGAAGCATCCAGCAAAGGTGCATCAGCTTTCTTTATATTTTCAGGGGAAATTTCTTCTTCGCTCATGATACTGCCATCTCTTGGTTGTTTCTGCCCATCTGATAAGATCTGGTGGAAGAGGTTACCATTCGGTCCCTTTGTTCATTGTTAGAGGCTCAGAGGGGGTTTTTTTAGTTGTTGCCCTCCTTCTTTGAAAGTGCTCTTGCCCTAAGATCCCAAAAGCCACCAAAACTGGGTTTTTTTTTCAGAAGTTAAGTGACAAAAACTTGTTGACTCTTATAATTTGGGGGGTTAATTGATACAGAGCTTGTCAAGATTGAAAAACACTTAAGCTTCCTGTGACTATTATTGCTTTTCAGCTTGCCAAAGAACTGGTGGGAGGGAAGGGTGAGATGGAATGCGGAGGCTACAGTCTTCAACTATAAGAGCCAAGGACACTTCTGCAGGTGTTGGGCAAGATGTGGAACAAAAGACTGATTCTTAATTGGACAATGTGACCTGTTCCATGGGAGGAGGGAATGAAACTCATTTTTAACTTTGGAGGGTTGTGTGGGAAAATTTAGAGTTGGTTTTGCTTTCTTCAGTGCTGAAATGATGTACTCAATAACGTTTTGCTTTTGGGATTTTAAAGTTCCCGAAAATGCCTGCTTTTATTGGGTCTCTTAATCAGATGGTTGACAGAGCTATTTTCTTCCTTTCTGCCATGAAACTTTGTAATTATTTGCTTAATGATTTTGTGTTTTATGATTCTATCATTTTATTGTTGCCCTGAGCCACCAAGACTTTAAAATACACAAATAAATACACGAATAAATACAGAAAGAAAGAAAGAAAGAAAGAAAGAAAGAAAGAAAGAAAGAAAGAAAGAAAGAAAGAAAGAAAAAGAAAGCTGGTGGTTTATTTATGTAAATAGGATTTGTAAGCTGCTCACAGGTCACCTTCAAGGAAGCAGGAATTAAATGATATGCTTTTAATGCAAAGAGTCCAAGAAGAAGACATTCTGCCTTGAGGAACTCACTAATCAAAGGCAACTGGAATCTATTATATTTTTCATTATTACAAGTTCCTCAAGGCAGAATGTCTTCTTCTTGGACTCTTTCCAAGCCAGGCTCTACTGATACTTTTGAGATGAACTACTAATTAACTTCTTTTTCATTTGCACATTGTTTATGTCTAATATTTCTCCAGTTCCTCCTGAGCCTCAGAGGCATTGTTTATGTGTGGGGCACATAAGCCCTTTAAATAAACCAGCATATGTTTTTTTCTTGTTTGCCAGGTGCTGTTAGAGTTTTATCAATTTCCCTTCAGGTTTTATTCTCAACATATTCAGCTCATGTGGCTAGTGGGTATATAATCCATTGAATCCCAAAGGGTTTCAGCTTGAGGCGGCTATTCTAAATCATCTTTAGAATTGATGTTCTGTATTGTTGGATATAAAACATTAATGAAGATGCAGACTAGTAGCTTCTAAAGAATAAGTTTGTTTTTCTTCATATTCTCCCTAAGCTTGGACGGAATATCTAAACGGAAGCTTTGTTTTTAGCAGGTTACGAAGTAATGAAAAAAGGGCAGCAACTATTGAAGGTAAGGATTCTAGGTAGTGTCCAATGTAACCCTCTAATTTCTGCCCCTTGGAGATTGTTTGGAGGAAGTTCTGCCCTCTGGGGAAGATATGATATTGTTGGCATTATCAGTGATTGTGACCTTTCTCAATGTGATCAGCTCTCTTTATCAGCATCTGTGGCCAAGCTTGCTATCTCTGCCCAGTCTGCAGTTGCCTAATGTGACTGTAAGGAATGGGGGACTTGTGCAGATGAGGTAATTAGTATTTCTTGAAATACTTCCTTACTGAAGATGAACTTCAACATTCTTTTCAGGTGCCCAGCATGCTACCCAAATGGACTCAACCTAATATCTTGGACGAAGTGAGCAATAAACCATTTCTGAAGGAGCACCAGAATGTACAGGTGAAGGAAGTGCTTTTGGCTCTGAAAAGAATATGCCACTTAATCTATCAGCTCTTGAAAACTCTCACTTTGTTCCTAAACTACTACTCAGAGTCCTGCAATGCCTGGTGCAAACATTAGACAGTTGCTCGCCTTGCAGGATATTTGCACAGTCCTGCAAAAGGAACACGTACAAACAAACCATCAAAAGAGAAAGATAATAATAGTCTTTGCCAACCTGTCTAACTTGCAAAATGTCTCATTGATGGACATAAAAGAACAAGATAACATCTTTTGAATTCTTGGAGTGGCATGGTGCTCTTCTGGTCCATGGCAGGTCAATTACATACAAGCAGAAACTCGTTAGTTAGCCTGACATTTTTCCACATGGGGTATTATGGTGATGATGGAATAGTACCTGCTGCCAGAACACCATTTTAGGAATACCATTGGTACAATTTCTTTATGGCTCAATCATTGGTCCTTAGTCCACCTGAAGGTCCTTGAACAAATGAAGCTCTTTAGAGCAGGTTCACAATTGCTTAGATGTACCCCAAATGCTTTATCATTGAAGGTTGGTCTTCAGAGAGTGAGAAAAAGAGTTTGGTTAGCAATTGGTAACTGATGAGTGAAAATACATGATTTCCACTAGGTCAGGTCTCACCTGTATTTTTTTTTTAACTAGATTTATATGCTGCCCTTCTCCGAGACTCAGGGCGGCTTACAATGCGTTAAGCAATAGCCTTTATACTTTTGTAGATTTTTATACAAAGTCAGCTTATTGCCCCCACAAACTGGGTCCTCAATTTACCTACCTTAGAAAGGATGGAAGGCTGAGTCAACCTTGAGCCTCGAACTTGCAATAATTGCAGACAGCTGAATGTTAAAAACAGGCTATCTAGCCTGTTGAGCTATTTGAGGCTCTTATTTTCAATTTTTAGCTATCTGAGGCTCTTATTTTCAATAACTATATTACAGTTAGGGTCTTTCTTTTTTTGTAAACAGGTTTTATTAAAATTTTTCTTTCATCATACATATTTTATGAAGAGAGTGTTGACTGGGTCACATCTCATACATCTTATATATCTTAATTTTTATAATCTATTCCAATCTTCCTGCTTTCCTTTTTCTCAAGATTCTGATGGTGAACCTATGGTACACGTGCCACAGATAGCATGCGGAGCCATATTGGTGAGCACGCAAGCGTTGCCCTAGTTCAGCTCTGGCGCACACCAGCTGATTTTCAGGCATTCCGGACCCACTGGAAGTCAGGAAACAGGCTGTTTCCAGCTTCTGGAGGGCCTCCAAGGAGGTGGGGAAGGCCCGTTTTTCACCCTCCACAGGCTCCAGGACGTTTCTAGGAGCCTGGGAAGGCTGTTTCCAGCCTTCTAACTCCCCCCCCCTCCCCAGAGGCTCTCTGGAGGCCAGAAATGGCCTGTTTGCTGACTTATGGTGGGATACCATTTTCGCCCTCCCCAGGCTCCTAGAAAAGCTCTACAGCATGGGGAGAGTGAAAAACAGGTCTTCCGGTTCCACTGGAAGTCAGCAAATAGGCTGTTTCCGGCCTCTGGAGCAGTGGGGAAGGCCGTTTTTGCCCTCCCCAGGCTCCTAGAAAGACTCTGGAGCTTGGGGAGAGTGAAAAACAGGTCTTCCGGTTCCACTGGAAGTCGGCAAATAGGCTGTTTCCGGCCTCTGGAGCAGTGGGGAAGGCCGTTTTTGCCCTCCCCAGGCTCCTAGAAAGACTCTGGAGCTTGGGGAGAGTGAAAAACAGGTCTTCCGGTTCCACTGGAAGTCGGCAAATAGGCTGTTTCCGGCCTCTGGAGCAGTGGGGAAGGCCGTTTTTGCCCTCCCCAGGCTCCTAGAAAGACTCTGGAGCTTGGGGAGTGCAAAAAAACCAGGCCTAACAGGCCCACAGTGCCATCGCATGCCAAAAGCAGGAACGCGGGGGCGGGGGTGTCACACGCACATGTGTGGGAGGAGCGGGGCGCATTGAACTATGGGTGTGGGCACATGCGCGTATGACCCCTCTGCGCTCCCCCTGCTTTTGGCACCCAGTGGCAAAAAAGTTTGCCATCACTGTGATAGGAATTTTCTTCAAAACAATTATATCCACATTTTCCATTCTTAATTTAGATTTGAAGTGGCAATCCAAAACATGATCTCTTGTAGTTCTTAAAAAATAAACCTTTGTAATTTTCTTGTAGTAGCAAATCTGGAATTTAGTCTATAATTTTTATCTATTTCAAAGTTGAGGATCTTTTTTCCCCCAATTAATTAACTGGGCCAAGGCTTTAATTATCCTAACTCTAATATCCTTTCCAGACTGTTCAGGAACCACTCAAAATCTTAATTGGAGTTGTTTTGCTGCCTCTGTCTGTGGAAACTTTAGTTTTCCTGCTTTGTAGGTCAATTGAGGATGTATTGAAGTAACCAGAGCTAGCTCCCCAATGGGTTACATATTCCTGAGGAAAGCCTACCAACCATATTTCCCCTTCTATTTCTCAAAGAGAATTTATTAAAGAAAAATGAGTGCAATGTGCTTCTTTTCGCAGTCATTCAGGACTGATTCCAAAACATCCCCTATAAGAAATGCACAAGAAATTACAGGCAATGCCAACCTTGTTTATTCCACTGGCTGCCTGTAGAGGTGCACTGGATTCATCACAGTCTTCATGTTGCATTGTCCAGACTAACCAGAATAATTCTGTGTCTCTGCTGCTTTCAGATTTAAAAAATATATTACAGTGCTGCAAAGTTTTCTGCAATAGCATGTAGGGTTTTTTAATATAATTATTAAGAATTTTAATTACAATAGTAAAAAATCAATACAAATGAAAGTTAAAGACAAATGGAAGGAAAGAATAAAAAGTGCAGGAAAAAAAGAAAAATATAATAAAGAAAAATATAAATATAAAGAAATGACTTTCAATATTTTCTGGGGATTTACTTAATTTATTTTAAATTTGATTCATATGCCGCCCTTCTCCGAAGACTCAGGGCGGCTTACAATGCGTTAAGCAATAGCCTTCATACTTTTGTATATTTGGGGATGGGGATGAATCAGCCAGCAGACTGAAAGTGTCCACTGCCCACTTTCTGACAGTGGGGGGGGGGGGGGGGGGGATCCTGTTTTCCTCTGCTCAGATGTAGCTTCAGGGAGAAGTCTGGTCTTTTGCCCTTGGCAAGTGACCAACAGGAAAACCGGAAAGAGAATCTGGATGACCCTATAAAGGAGAAGGTCTCACGTGGGGTGGGAGCTAAGATTAGCTGCAATGTCTGATGACATCCTCACTTTGAATAAGATTTTTTTGTTCCCAGGAATTAGAAAGAGAAAACGAAGACTTAAAAGGAAGAGTAAGGGAAATCCAACAGGAACAAC
Source organism: Masticophis lateralis (assembly GCA_030761175.1). NCBI lineage: Eukaryota > Metazoa > Chordata > Lepidosauria > Squamata > Colubridae > Masticophis > Masticophis lateralis. The sequence goes on along the minus strand of JAUDYJ010000012.1, from coordinate 24,000,504 downwards.
GAATCTTACTAGACAGAATAAATGGATTGCAGTTGCAGCTGAATGAGGTAAGAAGCCTCAGTTTGTGCGACATGCTTAACATTTAATTGAGATTGCTGGTATAAAATACCAAGCCTTAATCCTCAGGCTTTCCTTTCTTTTTTTCTTTTTGCCTACCATCCCTTTCTGAACAATGGTTAGAATTAAGGTGATGACATTATTCTGAGGCATGAGTAATGCCTCAGAGCATTCCCAGAAGAATTCCCAGTTTGCCTTTTGAAGTGGAGTCCCCATTGCTGGAATCAGGCACCACTTTCAGCAGCAGTGACAATAAAGCTACAGCAGTGGCCAGTGTGCCCAAGCTTTGCCTTCTGGAGAGGGATGATGATTTAGTAGTTAGGCCAGGAGACATTTCGGTGGTCACCCCAGCTGCCCTCTGCAGGATGCTTCTGGTGATGATTAGAGTGAGGGATGTACCGTATTTTCCGGCGTATAAGACGACTGGGCGTATAAGACGACCCCTGACTTTTCCTGTAAAAATATAGGGTTTGGGCTATACTTGCTGTATAAGACGACCCCTCTTCCAACGCACACCAAATAAAAATTAAAAAACATCAACTGGCTCACCCACAATGTAAAAGCAGCTGTGCTAGACCCAAAATGGCCCCTGCAACAAGCAGGAACCTCACACAGCCACAAAAAGCCCAAAAAAACAACTTTCACACTTTACACACACAAAATTCCACATATAGCTTTGTGAGATTTTGTGCGTTTGTTAGAGTGAAACTCTACAGAAACACACTAAATCTCAGAAAGCTGCACAAATTTTATTATTTTATTTTATTTTATTTTATTTTATTTTATTTTATTTTATTTTATTTTATTTTATTTTATTATTTTATTTATTTTATTTTATTTTATTTTATTTTATTTTATATTTTATTTTATTTTATTTTATTTTATTTTTATTTTATTTTTTTACATTTTTTATTTATTTTTATTTTTATATGAAAGTTAAATTTAAAACTTAGACCTAGCCTTTAAATGGCTAGGTCTAAAAAAGAACAACTAAAAAACCCCCCAATTAACTATTTTTTTAAAGCTCCCAAAGGGGGAAAAAAACTTACCCAATAGAACAGGGGTCTCCAACCTTGGCAACTTTAAGACTTGTAGACTTCAACTCCCAGAATTCCTCAGCCAGCTTTGCTTTGCTGGCTGAGTAATTCTGGGAGTTGAAGTCCACAAGTTGCTTGCATCAGCAAGCAACTAAATCTCCCTGCCTGCAATCAAGCAGGCAGGGAGATTTAGTTGCTTGCTGATGCAATGGATTGCAGGCAAGGCAAGGCAAGCGTTGCGGCTAGCAGCTAAGGTAAGCAAGCTGGGGGGGGGGGGGATTTTTGCTACGTATCAATTAGCAGGCAAAAATTAGCAGCTGGAATGGCCAGCATTATATAAAAGGAAAGTTTTTCCCTTTTAAACGGGGCTTGGCCATCCAAGCTCTGGCGATCAGGCAACTCAGCTGGGATGGCCAGCCTTGTGTAAAAGGAAAGTTTTTCCCTTTTACACGGGGCTTGCGTGTAACTCAGCTGATTAGCGGCAACTCAGCAGGCAATTCGGCTTGGCTCCTTAGAGCCATTTAAGGCTCATCAAAGCCTTTCGGACTGGTCTACCTGGTTACAGGATACTGACACCCGGCATATAAGACGACCCCCGACTTTTGAGAAGATTTTTGTGTGTTAGAAAGTCGTCTTAAATGCCGGAAAATACGGTATTTATTTTCTCTGGTTTTTCATTTTAACAGAGTGATTTAGAAGTTTAAATGCTACTCTGCATTTGGGGATCAAGCCATATTGTTACCAAATACTTGTCCTGGTTTTGATTGACTGTTCTACCTCTTGTATCAGAACAGTATTTTTAAAAAGAAGCTTTACTGGCATGGCTTCCAAGTCAATTGATGTGCTTTATTAAGCTTTTTTTTATTATGTGGAAGGAAAGAAGTTAATTTCAGGAGAGGCTGATCTCTTTCTTGCTTTCCCTCTCAGAATTGTGGCTTCTTTGAACTGTCAGAAAATTGGCCAGGAGTTGGCATTGGAAAAGAGAGGATTTGTCCTTTGTCCACAAATCTAGTTCTTGTGGTTATTTTTGTGGTGGTATGAATGCAAGGCAGAAGTCTTGTGTAGAGAATATTTTTGGCCAAATCTGGGACAATATATGAAATACAGAGGAAAAATATCCTTTGCCAGGTGAATTATAGCACTAGCCATTCATGAATGATAGAAGAAACAATAATTTCAAATATCTGAATATGTGTACTGTTCTGTTTTTAGGAGCAAATGGTTGCTGATGATCTTGAAACTGAGGTAAAAAAGGAAATTCTTTCTATTGTTCACTTTCATTAACTTGAAAGGAAAACATTTTTCCATCTCCTTGGATAATTGCCCAATAGATCTAAAATCATAAATTAGCGGGAATGAGTGTTTTAAAAACATTTTGGGTTGATCGTGCTAACGCACCAGGATTTCGGGATATTTGTGTATATCAAATCTATACAGGTATATTATCCCAGAAAGAGAATCAGACATTTCTGGCTCCCCATAGCAGTAACTGTTGCTCTCTTCCAGAAAGATGAGCTGAGGAGGCTTCTGGCCACAAAGGAAAAGCAACAAGAAGAGAGTCTGCGAATGCTTGAATCTCTGAAGTCAAAACTCAGGTTCCATGAGGTAATGTCCCTTAATTTGGAAGGCAGTCTTCAGTTGTAGCGGTCCTTTGCAGAACCTGAAAATGTGTGTGTGTGGGGGGGGGGGGATGATTGGGTAAGAGAGAATCACAGAATGTAAGGATTGGAAGGAATCCAAGAGATCATCTAATCTGATCCCTTACAGGAATCCACAATTACAGCATTCTCAACAGTTGACCTTGGTTTCAGTACTTGCAGTGAAGAAGAGTCCATCCCACCCCTGCCCTAACAAAGCATTCTGTTTCATGACTGAATGGCTCTTGCCATTACATATTTTTTTCCTGATAGATCTACTGCTTGTATTTTAAACCACTGCTTTTTGCCTATTTTCTGGATCAATTCTACCCAATTGCCTGTATGATAGCCCTTCAGAAAGAAATTGGCCTTTTCTTTCTACAGTCTCCTCTGTCCAGGCTAAAAGCAGCCAATGGATTCCTCACTCTGAGCCCCTTGGCTGTTGTCCTTTAGGTGTGCTCCAGTTTGTGAATATCCATCCTCAAATGCAGAGCCCGGAACTGGGCATACTAATCTGGCTGTGGTCTGTCTAATGCAGAATAGGGTGAAACTGTAACTTCTCCATTATAGGTGGAGATAGCATCCAGGAATGGGATAACTTCGTCTCCTCACTGATTGGACTGCATCTGTTTTGAGCTGTGAGGACACGCCTCCTCTACCGATGGTCTCCAGCGTTTGACTCAGGCCCTCAGCAAGGATGGACACTTAAAAAGTTTTCCTCTATAGCTTTAATTGATAGAATTAATTCAACAGATTGGAGACAGAGAAGGATTGCTTGGCTGGCTCCCGATAGCTGGTAGAGCAGCCAGGCTCTTTTTGGTGGCTGGAGCTTCAGCTCAGGCCCCGGCTGTTCAGTGCGCTCACAAGGTAACAAGGCAATCGTAGGGTTAGCGCACACGTGGTAATTCCACGCAGCTACTCAGGGGCTCTAAGACCATCGGAGCTTTGCGCTCCAGTCGAGCTCAAGCAGCCAGGACTTCCAGGAGCTCAGAAAGGAGAGCTGGTTAATCAGAAGGCTTCGGAGCTACTGCACTCCGGTTTGTCAGCCTCGGCAAGCCCAGCATTGCCAGGAGCTTCACGCTCCTATATTTATGCCAATATAGCACAAATAGACCCCTGAGCTTGCAGCAAGATTGGAGTTTCTGCGCTCCATTTAATTCAGCCCAAAAGAACAACGCAGTATTGTCTGGGGGCAGGAAGCAGCCGAAGCCACCTACACCTTTGGGGAGAGGCACGGAGAGGCAATTAACACCCACCTGGGAGCCTCAGCCTTGGGAAAAAGGTGCAACATGCCCAAACAGCTCCGGATTGCCTTTAAATAGGCATAGGCTCCCTATGGAAGAAAGAAGAGAGCTAGTTAATCACCAGCTAGATATTGGCAACAGCAGGAGAGCTCCCTGGGGAGTCAGGTGCATGCATGCCACTGGCAAAATGGCGGACAAGGCCCAGGTGGAGGCAGCTGAAATGGCAGGCCATATGGTGCAGACAGGTCTACAGCCACACTAAGGAAGGAGCAGGCCCACTTTGCAAAAGCCTCAGGAAGGGCAGAAGTGCCAAACCTGGGAAGAAATCTGCTACCTCCGACAAGATGTCTAAATCAGAACAGAAAGATACGCAGAGGAGGCAGAAGGCCATAGAGAGGCAATTTGCCTTGGGCCAAAAAGAAGCAGACAGGTGGCACCAAGAGGCTCAGCCCAGGTGTGAATGTGAAACTGCCCACCAAGATTTCCTTCCAGAAGAGGAGCACAGTGAGACCAGACACACAAGTAGACCTTATTCAGGTGGCCTGTCATCAGATGGTGATGCTGAGCTTGGATCGCAGCATGGTTCCTTTGTGCCTCTCAGCAATGAGAGCTCTTAAGCTCTCTGGCTGATCTGCCTTGCACAGCTGGAGAAGGGGAGCAAGCTTCTAGCAGAAGGGGTTTATACCAACTGCTGCAGGGCTTAGAGCTGAGATGGCACCTGAGCTTGATTTACCTCCCAATATGCAATGCCTGATTGTGGAAGCTATCAAGCAGGGAATTGCAGCAGAGCAGGAGGGCTGCTTCGGTAGCCTCAGGAATTTCCCTGCAGTTAGGTCAAGGATAGACGTCCAGACAGATAGGGGATTTGTCAGAATTTACAAGGTCTTATTCTCATATTTCTTCCAGACAGAGCCAGTCTATGCTCTTGGAAGGTGAAGACCGTAGGATTTGGAGCTCTCTGAAGATGAGGGCTCAATGCCAGACCAACTGGCCTTTTCAGGGCTGTTCCAAAGATCCTGTAGTGGATCCATGGCTCCTATGGAGTCCCTATTTTCAGAGCTGGCTGCTACAGCGGAGGTGATTCCATCACCTAAACTGTTCCTGGATGTGATCCAAAGGCAATGAGCCTCTCCAGGAAGAGATTTTATAGCATGGGTAAGTGCTTCAGACACCCAAGGTGGATGCACCAGTGGCGTCCCTATCCTCCCCCTTGGTTCTACCTGGTGATCTGGAGGAGACTTTGAAGGTGGAGGACAAAAGGACAGAGCAGACCTTTCAGAGAGGCTACCAGGCGAATGCCTGGGCTATCAAAGCCTCAACAGTGGCTTCCTTCTTTACCAGGGCTTCACTGATCTGGCTTTGCCAGGTGGAGGACCGCATTCTGCCTGGGGATGTTCGGACCCACCAAGATATCCATAAGCTTATAGCAGCAGCAGAGTTTACACCAGATGTTACTCTAAATGTGGCCAAGTATGCATCTAAGGCCATGGCGTCATCAGTGGCTACCCGATGCCTGCTTTGGCTCCGGCAGTGGCAGGTATAAATGGAAGCTAGCCTCAGCCCCATTCAGAGGAGAGACATTGGGGAGGTTTTGGACCCTATCTTAGTGGAGTCCAAGTACAAAACAAAGGTTCTACCATCCCTTTCCAGGCGAGGCAAGGTTCGCTCCTCGCCTTATTTTCACCACGCTACCTTTTGTTTGGCGAACTCCGGCTTGGCGTTCCAGAGAACCCAGATCTCCAGTTGCTTGCTTCCAAGTTTTACTTGGAGTTGGGGGGTTTTCTGGAACGCTGACACCAGAGACACTATTTTCTGAGGCAACAACAACAACAGAATGGGTTGGCCAAGGGCAAGCAATTCCAGACCAAGCGGCCATTTCGTGGCGGCGGAGGTAGGTCATTCCGACGCCCAAAGTGACTGCCTATTCAGTTCTCCTATCGGGAGGTGGCTGGCCCTCTTTGCAGAGCAATGGGGAGGAGATAACATTGGATTCATGGGTTCTAAGCACAATCAGGTCAGGCCTCTAGAGTTCCTCTCCATGCCTCCGAGGCTTTTCGTTCATTGCCCTGTCTCAAGAGATACCTCAAAGAGGGTCCTTATGGAGACACTTGTTGGACATTCAGGCAATTCAGCAAGTTCCAGAGGACCAAAAGGGGCAGGGGATCTATTCTATTCTTTTTGTAATCCCCAAGACCTCGGGGGGTGGGGATGGAGGGCAATTCTCGACTTGAAGAGGCTGAACCGTTATTTAAGATACTGGTGGTCCAAGATGCAGTCCCTCCAATCGATCCTAGAGGGCGTTCAGGAAGGCAACTTCCTCACATCCATTGATCTGATGGAGACGTATCATTTTGGAGGCCCAGTGTTAGTATCTTCGATTCTATTTTGCGGGGCAACACTTTCAGTACAAGGCCCTGCCCTTCAGCCTGTTATCAGCTCCAAGGACATTTACGAAACTGTTGGCAGTGGTGACACACTTTCAGGCTCTTCCTGTGAGGATAGAATGTTACTTGGTGACATTCTGATCCAGTCCTCTGGCCGCCAGGCAATGGAGGATCTGCAGTTCACCATCCAAGTACTTCCAACAGCTCAGGTTCTCCATAAATTGGGACAAGAGCCATCTGCTCCTGACAAACCATCTGCTCCATTTGGGAGCTATTATAGATACGGTGGGGGCCAGGTATATCTTCCCAGGAGAGGCAGGTCAGTGTTAGGGAATTCATAGTTTGAATCCAGAGAGAACGGACTGTGCCTGTCAGGTATGCCTCCTTTCAACACTCAAGAAAGAAACACCCCGACTCCATTTTCATAGAGAAAGATACTTTTACTGAGTATGAACTGAATGCAACCAAAGAATAGCAAGGTCTGAGGCAATAGGCTTGAAAATCACATATAGAAAGCATCCTCCCCCCAATCGTCCAGTCAGGATTATCCAATCCACCTCCCCCCAAGGGGTCATATGGGGTGCAACTTCTGATGGCTCCATCCTCCTGGTATGCCATGAGAGTTGACCTTGAGTGGTTATCAGCATGCCTCCCAGCTGCAGAGAAATGCTGAGGAAAACTTTCTCTCATTTACTCCACCAGCTCACTTCCCCCTTCCCCCCAGAATCTAGACAGCTCCCCCTCCCCCCGTTACAATGGCAGCCAAGCAAGCAATCAATATAAAGGCAGAGGCTGACATTCAGCCCTCCTGCAGAAGAGACATTATTCCTAGAAGAAAAACAGAAAAAGAGAAAATAGAAAATTACATAAACAGGAACATAAGTACAGCTCCAGGATTAAGGTTTATCAGGATATTTGGAATAAAACAATTGCAGCTGTTTCGGAGCCCTAACATCTCGCTCATTTACCCATTCAGACTGAGCTAAAGGGAAATGTTTCCAGGCCACCAAGTACTGCAGCTTACCGCGATGTTTCCTCGAATCCAATATTTCTTTGACCTCAAAATGCTGTTCCCCTTCAATGAGTCTGGGGACAGGAGGAGGTTCTTGGTCCGGATGCAAAGGGGACATATGCTGATGTCAGCAAACTAACATGAAACACCGGATGAATCCTCCGCAAGGTTTTAGGTAGCTCTAATTGCACTGTAACTGGGTTAATTATGTGTACAATAGGGAAAGAACTCACATATTTGGGCCCAAGTTTTTTCGACTTTTGGGTAGTTTGCAAGTACTTGGTGGAAAGGAAAACCCTATCTCCTACTTTATAATCCCTACTCTGAATTCTTTTCTTATCATCTTGGGTTTTATGAGCTTGGTGAGCCTCGTCCAGGGCCTTACGTGTTACAGACCAGGTATCATGAGTCCGTAAGGAGAAGGGCGGTATATAAATCTAATAAATAAAAATAATAATAATCATGTAGCTGTTCAATCCATTCAGCCAAAGAAAGTATCTGTGGTTTTTCCTGAGGCAACTCTGGGATGGGCACAAAGTGGCTCCCTTGGCCAGAGGCTACCTCAAATGGAATAAACCCTGTACTACTGTGTATAGTTATTATGGGTGACCTCTGCAAGACACCCAGTTATCTTGCTGATAATTTATGTAACATCTAAGGTATTGTTCCAACACCGAGTTAGTTCTTTCACAAGCCGCACTGGTCTGAGGGTGGTGGTGGAGCTTAGCCCCTGGGCGGAGCCTAACAACCCCAGGAACTCCTTCCAAAAGTGGGAAGTGAACTGAACCCCTCTCTCCGAGATTATTCGCTCTGGGGCCCCGTGTAGTCTATACACATGTTGGACAAACAATTTAGCCAGAGTTTTAGCTGAAGAGTTTAGCTGGGACATGGGACAAAATGCACTTGTTTAAAAAACCAATCAGTAACCATTCAAATAACTGTATTTCCTCCACTTTCGGGCAACTCAACAATAAAATCCATGGAGATCTCCTTCCATGGAGCTCCCGGCCTGGGCTACACTCTGAAGTAACCCAGGGGTTTTCCCCGGAGGCTTCTTTGTCTTTCTTCAGCGCCAGCCATATACAGGGCAGCTTGCCACGTAGGCTTCTATGTCTTTCTTCAATGCCGGCCACCAGAATTGCCGTTTAACTAAATGTAATGTCTTCACGAAACCAAAATGCCCAGCGATTTTAGCATCATGGGCGTATTGTAATACTGTCCCCCTCAGGCTGGCGGAGACATTCAGTTTCGCTCCCACCCAGGCAAGACCCTCCCGTACACTCATTGGAGTGGGCTAAAAACCACTCGTCAGTTTTAGTGCTTCTTTTAACTGCTTGCTCAAGTCGCCGGACAAGGTTAGGTCCCCTTTCACCTGGGCTCTGGTAACCACTGGTGCCGCCAGCTGTTTTGAGGGGATAACCAGATGAATCACTTCCTCTCGAACACTATTGTATTGAGGCAGTCTCGAGAGGGTATCTGCCATAAAGTTCTTCCCTCAGGAAGGTAGTGCAGGGAGAAATTAAATCGGTTAAAGTGTTGGGCCCAGCGGACTTGCTTAGGCGACAGTTTTCGTGGCATTTTTAAGGCCTATAAGTTTTTGTGATCGGTTCACATCTCAAAGGGGTGTTTTGCCCCTTCCAGGAAATGCCTCCACGATAACAGCGTCCAATGAACAGCAAAAGCCTCCTTCTCCCAGATGGTCCATCTCCTCTCAGTCTCAGATAATTTCCGAGAGGTATAGGCACAGGGTTGCAAATTCCCTTCGGCATTTGCTTGGAGTAACACAACCCCAACAGCCACATCGCTGATGTCAGCCTGAACAACAAACAGGGCCTCCATGTCAGGATGTTTAAGGACCGGTTCGGAAGCAAACAGTCGTTTCAGTTTCTCAAAAGCCGCTTGACATTCCATAGTCCACTTGAGAGGCCGGGAGGGCTTTGGCCTCACCTCTCCTTTTGTTTTCAGAAGGTTAGTAATCAGTAAGGCAATTTTTTCGAACGAGGGGATGAACTGTTGATAGAAGTTAGCCATGAACTGGTCATAATTTCTCATCAGAGGGGAATCTTCATTATGGAGTCCCACCATCCACTCAGCTGCCACCCCCTCCAGGGCCCTGGTTATGCACTTCACGTGTGCGGCATCTGAGGGGAAATCCTCCCCCCAGTCTTGCATGTGGTTCCACACTTGGGTTAAAAAGAATTCCAGTCCTTTCAGATCTCCCCTGTATCTTACTGATAGCAAGGGAATTTTGGGCTTTTTACACCTCCATGGCAAGGCCTACCCAGCAGGGCGTCCCTGGATTGCAGCAGCCACTTGAGTTCCGGAGTCCTGAGCTACCTCTTCCCGGACTTGGGCTCTCTCTTCCACACAAGCAGCAGCCTGCGTTTCACCCCCCGGGGCATTCATCCTCTCCCCTGGCAGGCAACCCCTGGGCAGGCAATCCGTATCTTTCACGGGCTCTACGACTCTCACAAGCTTCTCTCAGTAGTTGCAAAGCCTGGGTGATCAGAAGATTTTCTTTCTGCTCTTCCTGCCAGGCAGCATCTCTGCCTCGGCGTCCGGTAGTTGTTACTCCTTGGGGGGGTCTTCTCCAGCTCCGGTAACCTCCCCACACCCAGTGACCATTTGGCTCTCTCTGCCTTTTTCTCAAGCTGTAAATCAGCCATCCACTCCAAAGCCTCCCAGCCGGGGGGTGATGGGGAGGTCGCGGAACCAGCAGCTCCCATATCCTCCTGATTGCCGTTTTGGTCAGACATTCTTTGCTCAGCCCCCACGATAGTTTTCCGGATGGCTGTTAATTGTAGACCTTCCTTAATGTCAGGTATGCCTTCTTTCAACACTCAAGAAAGAAACTCCATTTTCATAGAGAAAGATATTTTACTGAGTATGAACTGAATGCAACCAAAGAAAAGCAAGGTCTGAGGCAATAGGCGCAAAAATCACATATAGAAAGCATCGTTAAAACCCTCCCCCCAATCATCCAGTCAGGATTATCCAATCCACATCCCTCCAAGGGATCATGTGGGTTGCAGCTTCCGATGGCTCCATTCTCCTGGTATGCCACAACAGTTATCAGCATGCTTCCCAACTGCAGAGAAACGCTGAGGAAAACTTTCTCCCATTTACTCCACCAACTCACCTCCCCCCACCTCAGACATCAAGACAGTTCCACCCTCCCCCCGTTACAATGGCAGCCGAGCAAACAAGCAATATAAAGGCAGAGGCTGACAATGCCATTGGTCCTTCTATCACAGCTCCTGGGCAAGATGGTCTCATATACTTCCATCATCCCATTGGCCCGACTGCACACCAGGATCTTGCAGTGGTTTCTCCTACCTTATCAGAGGTCTGGCAGGAGCAACACACCAGCCAAGGTTCATGTTTCTCCAAAGGTGATCACCTTCAGCTGGTGGAGGTCCCTAGCCATCACCAGAGCTGTCACTTCAAAGAACCAGTCCACCTGACTGTCACGACGGATGCCAGCATCTTTGGATGGGGGGCTCACCTATAGTCCTTGATGGCTCAAGGGCGGCGGACTCAGGAGGATCAGAAACACAACATAAACTGGCTGGAACTGAGGGCAGTCCATCTCAGGCAGTTCAGGGAGATGGTTTCCGGCAAGCATATTCTGGTTTTAATGGATAAGGTGGCCACCAAGGCACACATCAACTGCCAGGGGGGGACTCGGTCCAAGTCCCTGATGCAGGCAGCCAAGCACCTGGGCATTTGGACAGAGAGCCACCTCTCCATCAGAGCAGAACAAATCTCTGGAGTCAACAACGTGCAGGCAGACTGGCTCAGCAGGGCTTCCATCGACCAAGCGGAGTGCACCCCTCTCTGTTCTGGGAAATTGTGGAACGATTCAGCCTCCCAGTCGTGGACTTGTTTGCCACTTCAGTCAACAGCCAGCTGCCCAGATTTTTCGCACTGTTTGCGACTCTGAGGGTGGAAGGGGTCGATGCCCTCTGCAGTCAGTGGCCTCCAGTATTGCTGTATGCCTTCCTCCCTCTTCCACTTATCCCAAAGGTGATCAGGAAGATTATGTCAGAGAGGGTGGAGGTCCTTCTTCTAGCACCTCACTGGCCCAGACGACTGTGGTTTGCTGACCTGGTCAACCTGTTGGTAGCCCGGCCATGGAGAATACCTCACAACAAGATCTGCCTCAGCCAGGGGGCCTTAGTCAACCCAGACCCTCAGTGGTTATATTTGATCTCTTGAGTGGAGTCTTCTGAGAAAAGACAAGTTTTCCACCAGGGTCATTCAAACAATACAGGCCTCTAGGAGGCCTTCCACCAACCGTATATATAATGCCACGTGGAAGGCTTTTTGTGGCTTTTGTGCCAAGGCAGGGGCAGATCTGGGCATCGATTGCCCAGATCCTGGAGTTCCTACAGGATGGCCTTGATAAAGGGCTATCCCCTAATACTATTAGATGACAAATGGTGGCACTGTCCTCAGTATTGACTTGTGGGAAACTACAGTCTCTCTCAACATCCTACAGTACGCAGATTCATAAGGGGTGCAACCAACTTAAAATCACTGGTGGTGCGCAGGTACGCTACCTGGGACCTGTCCAAGGTCTTGCACTCTTTCACCGGGGCCCCCTTTGAGCCATTAAGATCGGCTGGTCTGCAGTTTCTTACCTTTAAAGTGGCATTCCTGGTGGCTGTTACATTGGTCAGGTGGATCTCGGAACTGGCAGCCTTCTCTGTGAGGAAGGACCTCTCTATTTTTCATCCAGACAGAATTTTGCTGTTAGATCCCTCCTTTGTCCCCAAAGTGACAAAGGGCCCATAGTTCCATAGGGCCCAGAAGTTGGTGCCACCAAATTTCTGCCCAGAGTCTGGCCACACACTAGAGAAGTGGCACACCTTGGATGTAAGGAAGACTCTCTGAATTTGTCTTAAAAGGACTTCCTCATTTCAGAGATCGGAATCACTATTTGTGTCCTTCCAGCCCGCTACACTCGGCAGGAAGGTCATGTAGTCGACAGTAGGTCGGTGGATTCAGGCGTGTATCGCCAAGGACTACGAGGTCCAGGTTCTTCCATTGCCTTTGAGAGTGATGGCCCGTTCCACCAGGAGCACAGCCATCACAGCAGCGTTGGGCGACACAGACTTCAATCAAAGAAGTCTGTCGAGCAGCAACATAGTCCTCCCCATCACCATTCATCAGGCATTACAAAATAGACACCTTTGCTTCGGCTGAGCTGGCCTTTGGCAGACATGTGCTCCAGAGGGTGCATGTGGAACCGGGGGCTCAGAACCAGACTGCAACCCACCCGTAAAGCAGCCAGCTTTGGTATGTCCCACTCCACCTATAATGGAGAAGGGGCATTGGTCTTACCTAACACTCCTCATTTGGTGGAGATAGCACCCGGCCCCGCCCTGGAGATCATCTGGTCCTGGGTACAGGGTTTAATCCATTGATTACGATGTGTCAAGTCTGTTGCTTCACCTTCACCAAAAGCTGGGGACCGTCGGTAGAGGAGGCGTGTCCTCACGTCTCAAAAGAGACTCAGTCCAATCAGCGAGGAGACAAAGTTAACCCATTCCTGGATGCAGTCTCCACTAAACGAGAAGGAGCATGTCAGGTAAGATCAACGCCCCTTCTCTTGATCTAGTTAGAGAGCTCAGTTGTGTGCTACTATCTCGTGCATACATTTTGTTGATATGAATGAAAGTTCTGTACATTTTGAATTTGTACACTTTGAATTTTATCATTGGCAATTCTGAAGGAATTTTAAGGAAGGAAAGAAGTCTCATTTAAAGCTCCTGATTGGCAGCCAATTAGCTATGTGAAACCATGTCTGTTTTTTGTGATTTCAGGGTGACCATGCTGGATCTGGAAGCAATCCTAATAACAGTAGGTAGCTTTTGATATCTTCTTCAGCATGACAGGCAGTCTTTCTGTAGTTTTGCAGTTGCTTATTTGTGTAGCCTGTAATTGTGCATCCTTGTGTTTGTCTTCCAGGAAGCAGATATATTCCTAGCAGACTTCTTCCAAAACAATGTGTGGGTTTTTTCAGTAAGCGGGCAGTGGGAGGCAAGTTGAGGAGGATGTGGGTTTGGTAGGCTTCTCAGTGGAATTAAGTCCATGTGCAGAGGGAACATGGATGTGCCCATTGCAGTCAGATGTTGGTGAAGCCTCCCAAGGTATGGACAACAGGAAGATGCTCAGATAGCCCAGAGTTGGACATTTTGTACCTTTAAGAATTGAGAGAAGGCTGGTTCTTCCAACACCATATGATATTCTGCCCTCCTTGCCTCTCCTTCATCTTCTGCTCTTTGCCTCTTTTCTGGAGGAACGTTTCACCCTCAGTGTTGATGTTCATGAATCCTGTGACATCTGTTTTGTGTATGTGGAGGTAAACAAGGCTTCCATTTCAGATAAATGACTGTCCAGTCTCCTTAAAAACCACCAGTGATGAAGCACCCAAAACTTCTGGAGGCAAGCTGTCCCACTGCTTAATTGTCCTCACTGTTAAGAAACTTCTCCTTAATTCCTCTCTCCTTGATTGTCTCCATCCATTGTTTCTTGTCTTGCCTTCTGGTATTTTGGAAAATAAGTGGACCCCCTCTTCTTTGTGGCAGCCTCTCAAATACTGGAAGACTTCCATCATGTCACCTCTAGTCTTTCTTTTCTCTAGACTGGCCATGCCCAAACCCTGCAACCGTTCTGTCAAGCATGCCTCCATTCAAAACTCAGGAAAGAAAACCTCCAACTCTATTGATTTAGAGAGAGTTACTTTTACTAAGTTTGAAATGTTAGCAGCGAAAGTGAGGCAAGATCTGATTCAAAACACTCAAAGGTTACAGATTTTTTTTTGAGTAAAATAGCATTTAATCTTGATCAAGCTTAAATGGTTAGCTGTTCCAAACACATACAAGATACATCCAGAAAAGAACTACAAACAAGAAAGGGAATTTTATATTGTTTAGGAAAGTCATAAACCATCAGTTAAAACCCCCAATTCTGGCATCTTTGATTTGTGTATCCCCTGGAGCAGGGTAGAGTCCCTTGATTAGCACCATTAGCATTATCTCTTCCTGATCATCTTTCTTGTGTTCACACTTGGCCATGGGAACTCAAGTTACAGATACAGAGATAAGGCTCTGATCAAAAGATGGAACATACGTTTTGACAAATGCCAGATACTTTATAGACCCCAATAACAGTATATGTTTGTTCCAGGAAGTTAGTCAATGTGGCATATTTGTGTTACAACTTTAACGGCAGAATATATGTATGTGTTCCAGGAAACAAATATTTACAGCATGCAAGTATACAAAGACATCATATATCATACATATATATGTTGCAGGAAACAATTAACAAGTTTCTACTAATTCTAGTATATCTATTCCCTTACATTCCACCCTTTTTATTTAAACGATGGAATGCTTTCCACCATGGTGAATAGCTTTATAATTCTATTCAGCATATAAATGGGAGCGCTTCTATTATCATACATTCCAGCTTCTGCCCAGGTGGTCGGCCTTATACCTGAAATCTTTCTCTGGCCTACTTCCTCATAAATAGGTACACCTTGTTATATGGATCACCTTGTTATATGGGCAGTATTAAAGTCACCCCAGGGTCCAGCACTGGGAATCAATGTCCAATATGATCATGTGAAAAGCCCATCTTCAGGTATTTCTCCCTTCTGGAGTCTTAAGATGGTTGACCTTGACGGAGTGTAAACAACTCCACTCGGCAGTGCCGTATTTCATGAGTGCAAACCTCCCTTTCAGTTCTCATGGGACTACACCAGCTCACTTCTCCATCCCAAATACCTGAGCCCCCCCACCCCCGTTACTATGGCAGCTGATAGCAAGCACACTGAAGAAACCCATGCCAGAGGTCCAGCTGATACGTTCGTGGTATATTTTAGTCCCCAGGCCCTTAATCAGCTTAGTTGCTTTTTGCACTTTTTCCAAAGTCTCAACGTCTTTTTCGTAATGTGGTGACCAGAACTGGAGGCAATATTCCAGGTGTGCCCTTACTAAGGAGACAAAAACCTGGACTTCCCTGCTTCTAGTGCAATGTCTCAAATGCCGTTTTAAGAAAGCCTTATTCTCTTCTTTCCGTGGCAGCTTTATAATAGGCATTCTGAAAAGATGAAAAGATACAGATTCTAACACAGGAAAATTGAATTATAGAATAACAAAGTTGGAAGGGACCTTGTAGGTCATCTAGTCCAACCCCCCCACCCAGCAGGAGACCCTACACCAGTGATGGTTAACCTTTTTGCCATCACGTGCCAAAAGCGGGGGGAGCGCAGTAGGGTCACATGCACGCATGCCCACATCCATAATTCTATGCGCCCCGCCCCCCCCATGCTCCCCCCTGCTTTTGGCACGTGATGGCCCGGTGGGCCCAGTAGGCCCGTTTTTTGCTCTCCCCAGGCTCCAGAACCTTTCTTGGATCCTGGGGAGGGCAAAAACAACCTTCCCCACCCCCCGAGAGGCCCTCCGGAGGCTGGAAACTGTATTTCCTGACTTCTGGTAGGCCCAGAAGGCCCGAAAATCAGCTGGCTGGCGCACGCATGCGTGCCGGAGCTGAGCTCACGTGCCCACCGATATGGCTCCGTGTGCCACCTGTGGCACCCGTGCCATAGGTTCGCCATCACAGCCCTACACCATTTCTGACAGATGGAATGCCTTTGTTATCATGGTAATATTCAGAATTTGAAAATGACGTTTCATAGAACATAGTGTAACAAGGTTGGAAGTGACTTGGAGGTCTTCTAGTCCAACCCCCTACTCAAGACAGGGGACCTAATACCATACTAGACAAATGGCCAACCAGTCTCCTCTTGAAAAACCTCCAGTGATGGAGCATCCACAACTTCTTGAGGCAAGCCATTTCACTGGTTGTTCTCACTGTCAGGAAAGGTCTCCTTAATTCTGGTTGGCTCTTTCTTTAATGATGTTCCACCTGTTATTTCTTGTTCTGCTCTCAAGTGCTTTGGGAATATGTTGATCCCTTTCCTCAGATATTGGAAGACTGCTATCATGGGGATAATCTTTCTCTTCGTTGGACTCAGTTTAACCTGAAGACCTCTTTTTGTCTTTATTGCTCTTTGTACTCTTTCTAGGGTCTCAACATCTTTTTTGTATCATGGGGATCAGAACTTTATGTATAATGCCAAGTGTGGTCTTATCATTGCAGTATAAAGTGGCACTATCACTTCTCGTGATCTTGATACTATACCTCTGTTGATGTATCCTTGGACTGCATTGGCTTTTTTGGCAGCTGCAGCACATTGCTGGCTCATACTTAATTGATTGTTCTTTACAACTTCTAGATCCCTCTCACAAATACTGCTGTTCAGCCGTGTGCTACCTATTTGATACCTATGCATTTGGTTTTTCTTGCCTGACTGTAAAACCTTACTTTTCTCACCAATTAATTGAATGTACTGTATAGGGCCCAGTCTTCAAGTCTGTCAAGATTCTTCTGGATCTCAAATCTATCTTTTAGAATGTTAGCTGTTTCCCCCCAGCTTGGTGTCATCTGCAAATTTGATGAGATCCCTTTCTATCCCCATAAATTATTTACCTAATTTATGAAGATGTTGAAGAGCACTGGACCCAAGACAGAACCTTGGGGTACCCCACTGCATGCTTCCCTCCCTGTAGATGTAGTTCCATTTATGACTACATGCTGAGTGTGGTTGGTTAGTCAACTTGAATCCATCTGGTTGTGATGCTGTCTAACCCATATTATTTCCAAGAAGTAGACTATGTTCTACTTTGTCAAATGCCTTGCTGAAGTCTAAGTAAGCTACAGTCCACAGCATTTCCTTGATCTACTAATTTAGTTACTTTGTTGAAGAAGGCAATAAGGTTTATCTGGCATGATTTGTTTTTTTAAAAACCTATGTTGGCTTCCAGTAATTGCGTCAATAGTTTCTAGGATTTCAGCCAGGTATCAGTGTCAAGTTGATTGGTCAATAGTTTCCTGGATCCATATCTTTTCCCTTTTTGAAGATTGAAACCACATCAACTCTTTTCCAGTCCTCTGATAGTTCCCCAATGCTCCAGGAGCTCTGAAAGATATGGTTCAGTTGTTCTGAGATCACATTTGGCAGCTCTTTCAAAACCCTGGGAGGTAATCCATCTGGTTTTCGCTGCTAACTTTAAAGTAGCCATTCATACTTGGAGTCTCAGAGGAGATTCCACTCTGAAACTGCTAAACTATCTTGATTTTCAGATCTGTCACCTGTAGCCGAAATAAAATAATATTTTATATCTCACAATAGTAATAGCTTACTATTGCCAGGATGATGTGGTAACAACTCTTCTGTATAAAGCCAGTACTAGATTATTAATATTGCTTTAATAAGCTTAATATAATTAGTACTGTGTTTTTCACCTCCCAAATGTATGTGCAAGCATATGGAAATACTTGGTGCACCTGAAGAGATGGAATACCATTTCAAAATTGTTGATGCAACCAGTGTATGTGTTTGATTTTCTTTTTGAAAGTATAATAT
The DNA here is from genome assembly GCA_030761175.1 of Masticophis lateralis. Lineage (NCBI taxonomy): Eukaryota > Metazoa > Chordata > Lepidosauria > Squamata > Colubridae > Masticophis > Masticophis lateralis. The sequence goes on along the minus strand of JAUDYJ010000012.1, from coordinate 23,982,632 downwards.
ATGGACATTTGTTTCAAATTAAAGAAGGAAAATGTTCTGTTTTTCTTAAGGGAAAGAAAATGTACTGATGATGGACCCAGGCTATTCTGCAGGATCCCAGGTACCTAAATATTCTTGGTTCCAATGGAACTCCAGTTTGCTTTCCAAGTGCGATCCATATATTGGCGTCTGTTATTGGGCAGCCCCTGGAGATGCTGCATTCCTCAGCAGAGCTTACTGTAGCTGCACCCATGAGGAGGCCAGGGCTTTGAGAAGTGAGAACATGCCCCCAAAACGGCCCTCTTCCCCCTGCCTTTTTTTTTTTTTTTTTGCTGTCGGTTTCCCCCTGCAACTGTGGTTGTCGACAATTGGCTTTTCTGCCCTTTTGAGGTGGGCAATTGATAAAAACTATAGATTCACCATAAAAATAGCGCTGAAATGTTGGTTTAATGCTATTTAAAAACAAGGCCTTTTCAGGAAAAAAAAGGAACATAATTAGGCCAGGGATGTCAAATGATTTCATTGAGGCCCCCATCAAGGCTGTATTTGACCTCATAGGGCCAGGGGTTGGGCATGGCCAGGGGGCGTGGCTGGGATGGGCATGGCCAGCTCGACATCAGTCATTGAGGCTCCGTTTTTGGACACAATGGCCTCCTGCGCCCCCCTGCCAGCAGAAAGACCCTGGGGAGGATGCCTGTGGCCCACCCGGGCTCTGTTTTTTGCCATGACAGGCTCCTGCAGCCCTTTGCCAGTGAAAATGGTTCTCAGAGGGGCATGCGGTCCCCCCGGCACCATGGGCTGGTCCTTCTGTGGGCTGGATCTGGCCCAGGGGCCTTGAATTTGACACCCCTGATCTCTTTTCCATTGTGGTCCCACTCGCTGCAGCCTCCAAACCCTTCCCAAATGTTTTGCATGGCCATTGGCTGCAAACATTGGCCCACTTGTGCTCTCTCTGAGCTGGGGAGTTGCTGAACTTCACACTCTTCCAGTGCTGACAATTTAAATCTGGAAATGAGGATGCTATTTTAATCCTCAAGTTAGTAAAATTTAGAGGCAATACATTTATTTATTTTATTTATTTATTTTATTTGGCTTATATGCCGCCCTATCTGCCAATGGACTCAGGGCAGCTCACAGTAATAAAATGCACAAAGTCACAATACAAAGTTAAAATCTAAATAGACCCAATAAAATTTAAAACCCTTAAAACCCATCAGTCCAGGTCGGGGAACTTGAATAACCAAATTTGTAATTCATGGCAGAAGGTGTGAAGGTCAGGAGCCAACCGGAGCTCCAAGGGGAGTGTCAGAGTTCCAGTTTCATTCTCAAAATAAATGCCATGATAGAGCAGTACCTGAGGTGCTACACTGACTACCAACAGTCAACGTAGCACCTCAGATACTGCTCTATCATGGCAGGGAGTTGATTCCAGAGGGTGGGTGCACCCACAGAGAAGGGTGTACCCTTAGGGGCCACCAGCCAACACTGTCTAGCTGACGGCACCCTGAGCAGGCCATCTCTATGGGCATGGACTGGGCGATGGGATGTTGTTGCTGGCTGCAGGTGGTCCGCCAAATATCCTGGGCCTAAGCCATGTAGGGCTTTATAGGTCATCACCAGCACCTTGAATCTCACCTGGAGGGCAACCGGTAACCAATGCAAGTCGTGCAGGAGGAGTGTAACATGGGAGTATCGGGATTCTCCCATCACAACCCGCGCGGCTGCATTTTGTACCAGTTGAAGCCTCCGAGTGGCCCTCAAGGGCAGCCCCATGTAGAGAGCATTACAGTAGTTAATACATGAGGTGACTAGCACATGAGTAATTGTGCAAAGGGCATCTCGGTCCAAGTAGAGATGCAACTGGCACACCAGACGGAACTGAGCATATGCCCCCCAGTCACAGTCATTATATGATCTTCTAGACTCAACCGTGAGTCCAGGAGGGCACCCAAGTTGCGTGCCGTATCTACAGGGGGTAAAACTTCACTCCCTATAGCCAATGATGGAACCTCTCCTATGAACCAAGATGCTGGTACCCATAGCCACTTGGTCTTGGCAGGGTTGAGTTGAAATCTGTTTCTACCCATCCAGACCCATTTATGTTAGTGGAGGGATGTCCTTACACCTATTTTCTACTTTTTATCCCAAGTATAATTGGTGATCCAACAAGTCATCATATTTTCCATCCTTCTAAGCAACATTGGCCTGCCTTTTAATCTGAAAAATTACGGAATGAATTTGGGAGTGTAGCATTTAAAGCACCATAGTTGAACTAGATGGAGGCTTTTCCCTTTGCATAAAAAAACTGTTAAAGTTACTGTTTTATAGAAACAATTTTATGAAACTTAATGAATACCTTTGTTTTGTTTAAAGCAAACCCTTGCTTTGATGCCTGCTAATCTCCAGAGCCGATCAATGGTGAGGCCTTTGGAGCTCTTAAGCCCAACACAATGTTGCACCTCAGAGACTGATACTCTCAAGCGAGAGCTCAGCAGCATCAAGAGCTGTTATGAGGCAGCAAGAGGTGACCTCAGCAGGCTTCAGGCAGAGCTGTCCCACAAGACTGCAGAATGCAAAGCCCTGGTCTCCGAGTGTGAAAGAATTAAGCAAGAGTCAGATCAGCAGATAAAACAACTGGAAGATGCTTTAAAAGATGTGCAGAAGAGAATGTTTGATTCAGAAGGGAAAGTGAAGCAGATGCAGACCCACTTTCTTGCCTTGAAGGATCACCTGACAAATGAAACTGCTGCAGGTAGCACTAAGGTGACTGAGGAGCTGAAGGACATGAAGACTAAGTATGAGGGAGCTTCAGCTGAAGTGGGCAAGTTGAGGAATCAGTTGAAGCAGAATGAGCTATTAGTGGAAGAATTCAGACGAGATGAAGCAAGGCTGGTGGAGGAAAACAAAAAGTTGCAGAAAGGACTTGGCATGTTGAAAGTGGAACGTGAAAAAAGGGAGAGGACTTTTTCTGAGGCAGAAGAACAGCTGAAGGAAACGGCAGTGAAATTGGCTAACAAATTTGAAAAGATGAAGAGTTCTCTGTCCAGTGAAATTGATGAGAAGGACTGGAAGCTAGCAGAGTTGGAGAAAGATCGTGAAAAGCTGTGCATAGAAGTTCAACATCTTAGGACGGAGCTTGAGAATCAGAAAGCTCAGTTTGCTCACTATGTAAAGCCAGAGGAACATAAGCATGTCAGAAGCAGATATGAGCAAAGGGCCCGTGAGCTTGAGAAGGGGCACTTGGAACTGAAACAGAAAAATCAAGCCTTGCAGAAGGCAGTAGAAAGGGCTCAGATGGATCATAGCCTCCTAAAGCAGCAGATGGAGACCCTCAGGGGTGAGGTGAAGACCCAATATGTTCCTTTGAAGATCAGTGAAGACACAAGGAAAATGGTAGGAGAGCTGAACAAGAAGGTGACAGAAACCACTGAAAAATATCACCGGTATAAAGGAGAAACAGAGAAACTACTAGCGGAGAAGCTGTGCCTGCAGGAGAAGATCAGTAAGCTTCAGACAGTTTACATTCCTCCTGAAAAGCATGAGAAGGAAATAGGAATCTTAAAATCTACCTTGGCAGACTTGCAAAAGCAGCTTAATGAGCTTAGCAAAAGATACGAAAAAGAGCAGGCCAAAGTTTCTGAATTGGTAACTAAAAATGCAGCTCTCCAAGATGTCATGAAGGAGCAGTATGTCTCTTCAGAAACTCACGAAGAGGCAAAAACTGCCTTGAACATCATGCTGGAAAGAACAGATGAAGAATTGTCAGACCTGAAAGAGAAGATGGAAGAGATGAAGCAGGAATATTTGAAAGTAAATGAGGAGAACAGTGAACTGAAGCAGAAGTTGAGGGGGCTGCAAAGTCAAATGCAGGCTGAATATCTCAGTACAAAAGATCATGATAGTAAAGTTGCTGCTCTGAATAAAAATATTCAGGACCTTCAGAGAAACAACTCTGCAATGCTGGCAAAGTACCAAGAAAAGCAAGAAGAAGTGGCCCAATTGCATGCAGAAATTGAAGCCCAGAAGAAGGAGATTGACTTGATTCAAGAATGCATCAAGTCCAAATATGCTCCCCTTGCCAGTCTGGATGAAAAGAAGCGGGACTTTGAGGCCACTGTGATGGAGCTGAAAAGCCAGCTCCTGGAACAGGGGGAACAGCTCAGAATAAAAGAAGAAGAAATCCAGAAACACATTGAGGAAATCAAAAAGTTAACAGCTGGAATCCTGACTGTCCAAACTGATCTGCAGGAAAACTATATCCTTGCAGAGAAGTATCATGAAATGGAGGGAATGTTGGCAAGCAAGGTGGATGACCTGAAGAAGGAGTTAAGGGAGCTGCAGCAAAAGTTTGCTGAGGTCATGGGAGAGAAGGAGGGGCTTCAGGAGGAGAGTGCCAGGCAGCGCTCAGAGGTGCTCCTCCTGCAGAGCCGCTTGCAGGGCCAGTATGTTCCTCTGGAGCAGGTGGAGGCCTTGGAGAGGAAGCTCAGCACCACTATTGAGGACCTGAAAGCAAAACTCGACAGCCAGGCAACCAGAAACCAGCAAGAGCTGCAGAGAGCTCAAGAGCTGCAGCAGGAACTGGTCCATCTACAGGCCACCTCGGTGCCTCTGGCAGAACACTCCCAAATCAGAGAAAGGCTAGAGAAGGAAATGGCAATTCTCCAGTCTGGATGGAGAGAGAAGGAGGAAGAAAACCTAACCAGAAAAGAAGAGGTCTCCCAGCTGCAATCTGAACTTCAGAGCACGAAGCAAGCACTAAGCAAGCTGGAGAAGAGAGAGGTGGTGGAGGCATCTGAGCACAAGAGGATGAGAAGCAGGCTGGAAGGCCAGGTGAGCAGCATGGCTGAGAAACTGGCTGAGCTGACTAAAAAGATGGAGAAGCTGCAGGACGATTCACTGAAGGCAAACGCAGAGGAGCCATCCTTGAAGGATGAGAAGGAGCTGCTTCAGCCAAGAAACGTCAACATTGAGCAGGAAATCAAAGACCAGAAAGAGCGGTGTGACAAGTCTCTGAGCACCATTGTGGAGTTGCAGAAAAGGATCCAGGAGTCTGCCAAGCAGGTGGAGGCCAAAGATAACAAGGTGAGCCAGTTTGAAACGGGGAAGCTGAGATGCCTGAGGAGGCGCAGAGGAGAGCCAGACTGACTCCTCCCAGATTTCCTTTCAGTAGCTTTGGAATGGAGTCGCGTTGGAGAAGCATTGCTTGTTGCATCTAGCACACATGATTACACAAAGCTGCATTTATAAATCCCACACAAGTACTTTATGGAAACCCCCAAGGACATTAAATTGCCAGTAGCAGCCCTGAACTCGAGGACCTTTACAGGGATTTCCAGGTGAGCAAAAGCTGCACCATCAGGTTTTCTGCTCACATGGAAGTCAGGATTACATACATTTTCCTCTGAGACATTTGGGGTCATGTGTGGGGAATTTGAAAAAAACTACAATTTATGGAAGCCCTTCCTGGAGTTTTTCCGTGATGAAAACATCTAGCTTGTCAAAGGCTGAATAGGACCCTACTCTGAGTTAAAAGAATTGTCTAAACCTGCCATTGTTTTTTCACGTATTTTTTAATTACAGTAGTCATATGCCCACCGTCTCCATTTAGACTCCTGGTAGCTTACATGCAGTCACTGTAGCATAGCTGCTGGCAAGCTCCGAGGGGACATTGCATTATCACAGCATTGCCATTTAATAAAAAATAACATTGGTCAGTCATCACCTTAAAACTCTCAGGAGTTTGGTTTTCTGACCTGAAGTCTCCCTGGAGTTGGATGGCCTGCTTTCCTTCTTCCTTCTGCAGTCGGGTTTGGTTGTGTAGCGGATAGTCATTCCAAAGCTGTTGATGTAGCTGATGAGCTGCTCAGTGTGGAGATGTCTGCAGTTGTTCCCTACTTCCTGCCTTTTTATGTTATGCAAGAATTCCATGTAAAAATGGGGTCAGCCCTCTTCTGTGGGCAAAACTGAATTTCTGTCCTCTTCTAGATGAACGTGCCCAAATCCCAGGGATTGGGTTGTATTTTTTCTCCTTAAGTGTGGGCCGGGGGTGAAGGGAGGGCAGGGCTTTCCTGTTCTTTTCATTAGAATTTTATCAATCTCTCTCTTGAAGATAACGGAGCTTCTCAATGATGTAGAACGGCTCAAACAGGCTCTTAACAGCCTCTCACAGCTTACCCACAACATTCCTGCAAAGAGGCAAAATCCACAGATGGAAGTGCTCCAGAACCAGGTGAAGACTCTGCAGCAGCAGCTGGCTGTAAGTAGGGAACTGGGACACGAGGACCCATTGCAGCATGTTAGGAATACCAGGTTTAGATATGGTGGGAAAATAATCTCTCAATCTTTGCATGATTTGCAACTCTGCACATTCGCAGAAGAAACCTGAATCTGTCTGTGAGTGCATGGCCCCTCCCTTCCATTAACACTTATTTCCTATAAAAGACAATATATATTGCTGTGCTGCCCCTCTCAGTCACACCCACACAAAAGTGTGGTTGTAAAGAGTTTATTAGTGTTCCCCAGCAATTCCCTTCACCCAGCCTCAGAACTGTCCCAAATAAATCCAGTCACAAGCAGGCCAAGGTTGGTCCACAAAGCAATGGCCAGTAGTCCATAACACAGTGGAAAGTTGCTCCAACAAATAAGTCCACCAAGCAAACTTAACTCCATCAGGCCAAACTGAAATACACCCACACGAGCTAACTTGGTGAAAGACATTCAGAGTCTCCAAGGCACAAAGTCAAGCAGGAAGCGCAAGGAATGCACAGCCATAAACGCAACACTTCCCTCTGCCTGTCGTGATAAATAACTTTCCGGTGCAATCCATCAAGACAGGCAAAGGCTTTCTCCCAAGTAATCTGGCAGATCTCCATTGCTCTCGTCTTTCCTCTGTCTTGTGTGCTCTCGGATCCATCATGGAAGGTAGCTCCTCCACATTGACCTGCAAGCTGTCCCAGCCGAAGCCTCTTGTAAAACTCTTTCAGCTGGCTGTTCAGAGTCATTAGTCGACCCAGTTCTGATGTGCCAGGAATGAGCTCATCCTCCCTTGAGCTGACCTCCAAGGGAGACATCACAGTAGCTTAGGTGGAGCTGTGAGGCCTCTCTGACCTTGGTTGTTCCGTGCAGACATTTCATGACCTGACTAGATCCCATCAGTGCACTGCTAGTTTGCAAGCGAACAGCCCAGCTCAGAGCACCAAGGGTTCCTTCACCGGCTGACTGGCTGCCTTGTTTGTCTGTCCATCAAAGTTATTTGCCGCCAGTCTTAGAGTCAACAACTTTGAGTGGTTTGCAGCATAAAAAAATTAAAAACGTTAAAATCAACAATCATAGAACACAGTGGATAAAATCACTAACAAATACAACCATTAACATCAGATGGGAAAGAGCAGGGCCGGACACACAGGGTAGGGAGATGGGCTTAAGTTTTATTTATTTATTATTATTTTTTTAAATATACTTTATTAAGTTTTTATAGATACAAAAATTTACATTTCTATTTACATCGGATATGTAGTGTTTATATATATGTACATAATATTACCTAGTGTCACTTTTGCTATTTATTATTGTTTATTTAACACACCTTTTGCTCCTGTTTTAATTTTATCGTTCATCCATTCGTACCACCTTTCCCACACAGTATAGTAATCCGAGTTTTCATCATTGTTTATTTCATAGGTTAATTTACTCATCTCTGCGCACTCTAGTACCTTCCTAAATATAAGTTCTTCTGGTGGCAAGGTTTTCTCTTTCCAGTGTTGAGCATAGGCCAACCTAGCAGTTGTGGTTATATGTATTATTAAGTGGGTCTTTATCTTTCCCAATCTCTTCTTCACTATTCCCAGGAGAAATAATTCCGGTATCGGCTCTACTTCTTCTCTGATTATTTCATGTAACCATCTCCCAGTTCTGGTCCAATATTTTTTCGCTTCAGGGTACGTCCACCACATGTGAAAGAAGGTGCCCTGACCATGGCCACATTTCCAGCAATTTGGGGGCATATTAGGGAACATCTTCGCTAATCTAGCAGGAGCTAGGTACCACCTGTGAAACATTTTATGGTGATTCTCCTTGTATGTTGCAGCTCTAGTCAACTTACAATTTTTATTCCATGCCTCTTCCCATTCGTTAAAATTTAAATTATATCCAATGTTTTTTTCCCAAACTCTCAGTTGATTTTTAGCTATGGCCTCAGCTCTATCTTCATCTAATAAATAGTTATAAAGTTTAGCTAGGACTTTTTTTTCCTTTCCTATCAAAATTTTGTCCAATCCATTATATCCTAATTCTAAACCATATTCTTCCTTATCTTTCTGGTATCTTGATTTTATTTGTAGATATGTCCACCAATCTAAATTTATGCCTTGGTCTCTCAGATCTTCATTTGATTTAAGATTTCCTCCTCCATCTAAAATATTTTCTCCATTCCCCATCTGTTTGGGTGGATCAGGGCCTCCATCGTGGAGAGCCATTTTGGAACTTTATTGTAATATCTCTGTCTAATTTCAATCCATGTTTGTATTAATGAGTCCCTAATTTTATGTCTACGGAAGTGTGTTCTTTTTTTCGTATCTGTATCCCATAAATATGAGTGCCACCCTTTCTGTAAATCGTGACCTTCTAACACTAAAATTCTCTTATTTTCCAGAGTGGCCCACTCCCTTATCCATACTAACTTGGCGGCCCTATAATATGTATAATATGGGGGCAATAAGCTGACTTTGTATAAATATAAATATACAAAAGTATGAAGGCTATTGCTTAACACACTGTAAGCCGCCCTGAGTCTCCGGAGAAGGGCGGCATATAAATTAAAAAAAAATTAAAAAAAATAAAAAAATAAAAAAAATGTTTCCCAATCCGGGAGGCCAAATCCTCCCATATTCCTTTTCCCCTGTAGCACTTTAAGTGAAATCCTCAACTTTTTCCCCTCCCATACAAATTCCCTAATGTTTTTGTTTAATTCTAAGAAATTTTTTTTATCTAAGTTCACTGGTATATTTTGGTATAAGAATAGAACTGGACGCGAGTGATTAAGTTTTAATTCAACAACCATCTCCAGTATGAAGCTCCTCCATCGGATCCCTAAGCCATCTGGCACAGCCAGGTCTTAAGGCTCTTAGAAAACATCAGGAGGGAGGAAGAAAAGGGGGGAAGATGTTCCAGAGGGCAGATGCCACTCAGAAGGCTCTTCTCCTGGAGGCCGCCAGCTTTTTAAATCTTTTCCTTTTAAATATGATTTTTTTTCTGGTATACCTCAGTATTTTACTCTGCAAGAAAACAAGCAAGCTCAGAAAGCACCAAGGAGTGCTCCTCACTGGGAGCAGTGGATTAAAATCTCAGGAGGAATTTCTAGGGGTGTCAGAAGCATCAGTCCCTTGTGCAACATCTCACCTCTCCTCAACGAGAGTGAAGCCAATCAGTTTGATCATTTCAGGTAGAAAATTAATCGAAGATTCCTTTGCTTTAGGATGCTGAGAGGCAGCACCAAGAAGTCATCTCAATATACCGGACACACCTTCTTAGTGCTGTTCAGGTGCGTGATCTTGCAGGGACTTTGGGGAGGGGGTTTGCTTGGCCTGGGTGATAATTGCTCTCATGCTTGAGTGTGACTGCTGTCTCCTTTAAGGAGACTTATCCAAGCAATCCAACTTCAGAACAAGAATGGGCCGGTCTTAAATGTTTAGTAGTTTCCTTTTTTAAAGGTTTTCTTTTAATTTTGCAGGGTCACATGGATGAAGATGTGCAGGCAGCCTTGCTCCAGATCATCCGCATGCGACAGGGACTGATTTGCTAGGGGAATTGAAGCTCTGGCTGGCTCCTCAGGCTGCAGGCAACTTTGCCAACTTCTTAACATCCCTTAATGCTTAGGAGTTGGTAATCCCGACCCTCAGCTGCTTGTAGCAGGAATATGGAAAAATATTTATACAAACCCATTTTTAAACAAAAATAAGATCACTTGTAATTCGAAAAATATAACTTTTTATTTATAGGTAGTCAAAATGATGACCAAAGCAAAGTTCTCCTGAATGTCGGATTGACAGCCCTAAAAGAATGCTAATCCTGCCCTGCCCAGATATCTCTCCTCCCGCTCCTTGTAGATGTCAGGCTCTGAGCCAGGGAACTCAGAGAAGTGGCCCTGCGTCTTCTGGGGTGGGGCTGGACCAGACTGAAGGTGTCCTCCTGGGATTGGCTTCAAGGCTCCCCCTATGTTCCACGGTGGCTTGGCTGGCCAAACCGCCTCTTTGAAGACTAGCTAAAAGTAGTAATGCCTTTTTAATTGCTGTTTTCATGAGGGAAAAATACGTCAGATATTTTGCTTTTTACAAGATAGTTTTTCACGGAGTGTTGATTACTGATTTATTTGTAGTTTTAAGGACAGCAGGACTGCGATAGATAAAAATGAAAAGCTGTTATGAAATCTTGAAATACAGTAGCCTAAGATTTGTGTTCGATCATTCATTACTTTTTTAAAAAAGAAGAAATCAACTGTTTACAGATAAGCTAATTAACAACTAAAGTAGTTGGAAAAATTAAAAAAAGTTTTTTTAAAAAAATGCAGAAACAAAAGGATACCTGTGCCTCTTGTAGTGGGCTTGCCTGTAGTGCTTGACCCCGCTTTGCAGCCACGAGTTGGAGGCGGGTCAAGGGCCGAAGGCCAGTTTGTCCTTTCCAGATCTGTGGTTTACTAGGCAGGGGCATCTGTCTTCCTAGAACAGCAAGTGCGCCTGTTCAGTTACCCAGGGAACTTAATTGTGTTCTTATGTATATTCAATGAACTGATGGCCATGGCTGTCAGTTGTGGCTCCGTTCAGCTTGGAGTGGGGAACTCTGCTGAAAGGGGCTCCCAGAAAGACCTCTCTGGGGAAAGATTGCTCCTGCTGTGAGGTCTGTGCCTTAGCTTGTGCCAGTTAGATTCAAACAATGGACCCTAATCGCTCAAATTCTTTGATTTTATGCTAAGGTGATTTAATAGCATCTTAAAATACAGTATTTTGTAAATTATGTATAATAATCCACTATAAAGGATATTATTTATGCAGGAAAAGCCTTTTGGTGAGAAAATTAACTTGGCATAGATGTTATGTGTTTTAGGAATAAATATAAAGGACTGGAAAGTTTGGTGTTTCTTTTTAAATAACTTTGGAATAGTTCCAAAAGCAGATATATGGAGTTCTGGGTTTCTGGAAAAAACCCATTTTTTTACATGGAAATATTAAAAGCAGATTGCTTCAAAAATGCCAGTTACTTATGTTAAGCATCTAAAGTTGAGCATGATCTTGAGTAATTGCAAAGCCACACTATGCCTGTTGGAGGTACTTGTGTGCTAAGACAGGATGTTACCCTGATGGACTTCTGAAGATGGTTCCTTGATTGGCAAGAGTCACTCTTACCATGAACATCTCAGTTGGAGATTGGCTGTGGTGCTGCTTCAACAAACTGATAGCTGATTCTGCCATCCACAGTGCTGATCAAACACAAAGGCCTGGATTTCCAGAGTTGCAGATAACTGGATATTCCTGCCCTTTGCCTACTTGCAAAGAGGATCTTCCAGGCACAGGGAACTAGAGTGTGTTGGTTTGCAATGGACTGCAGGTTCTATTGCCATTTTTCTGAGGTGACAGGAATTGCAGCTGATTGTAAACAGGAAAGGAAATGGAGAAGGTTAAGCTGTGCATAGATTGGGTGGCTTTAAAATGTCTTTGTGGAAGATTGACTGAGAACTTCAGAGCATGCCTCTTGTTTTGCTCTTCTGGAAGGCTTAGATTAACCAATTCACCAAGTGCTCTTGTTCTCAGCAACTTGAATAACTGACAATAATTGTCTGGTTTTGATGTACTAATATTTAAAAGTATTATCATTCTCTTTTCTCTGGGAGACATTTATGTATTTTTAGTCTCCCTTTTACACTACATATCAATAAATGTTTATTTTCTGTGTCACTTCTCCTGTGCTTTATTGAAATGACATGCTGCTGTTTTGGGTGGGTGAGCTGAGATACAGCAAAAAATCCTGAAGTACCAGGAACTATCAGAGGACTGAAAAAGAGCTGATGTGGTTCCCATCTTCAAAAAAGAAAAGAAAAAAAATCTAGACCCAGGAAACTACAGACCAATCATCCTAATATCAATACCCAGGAAGATTCTGGAAAAGATAATCAAAAAACAGATCTGCGAACATCTAGAAATGAGTAAAGTAATAACTAGAAGTCAGCATGGATTTGTTAAAAGCAGATCATGCCAAACCAATCTTATTTCATTCTTTGACCTAGTGACTAAATTAGTAGACCAATGAAATGCTGTGGACATAATATACTTAGACTTTAGCAAGGCATTCAACAAAGTAAACCACAAGCTACTTCTTCGTAAGCTAGAAAAAAGTGGGATAGATAGCATCACCATCAGATGGATTTGTAACTGGCTGACAAATCGTTCTCAATGAGTAGTCTTTAACGGTATTACATCTACATGGAGGGAAGTAAGCAGTGGGGTACCACAAGGTTCTGTCCTAGGTCCAGTATTCTCCAATATCTTCATAAACAACTTAGATGAAGGAATAGAAGGGGAACTCACCAAATTTGCAGATGCTATTAAGCTGGCAGGAATAGTCAGCTATTCCTAGGTCCGTGTTGGCAAACCTATGGCACGTGTGCCAGGAGTGGCATCCAGAGCCATGTTGCCCGGCACATGTGGCGTTGCCCATTCCTCTTTTGGGTTTCCAGGGCACACATGCACACCAGCCAGCTGCCTGGAATCCATGTAGGCTGCCGCAGTGGGAGGCCAGGTATGGCTGCCTGGATGCTGCCCGGAGCGCAAGCAACCGCTGCCTCTTAGCCGGCGTGACCAGCCTGCTGCTGCGGCCTGCTGCCACCCTCTCTCCCCCGCCAGCTGCTCCTGCCACCGCTGGGGAAGGGGAGCGCAAGAAGCGCTGCTGCTGGGTGTAAGAGGGTGGTGGGAAGGATGTGCTGTCTGGGGCTTCCCTCTCTCCCCGCCTGAGTGGGCTCTCCAGGGGAAGGGGTTGAATCCCCGGCCCACTGCTTCTGTCGCTGGCACCCCCTCACTGCTGGCAACAGTGGTTCTTGTGGTGCCTCTTCCCCGGCAGCACCAGGAGCAGGACTTCCTACGGGGTTTTTTCCCCCTTCACACTGCAACGCAGGGAGAATGGGGGGGGGGGCGGGAGCGACCCACTTAGCCCTTTTCTGGAACAGGTGGGGGGGGGGTGTTATCATTATTCCGAGGCAGGGCTGTTTGGTCTAGCCAATTCTTGCTGTGCTTGTACGCGGTGGGCTTTCTAGTGAGCTGGTGAGGCTGCGTGGTTACCACAGCAGCTTGTAAAACTTGGGCTGAGCTTGTGGGCCACCAGGTCCCGAGCCAGCAGCAACTTCTTCCTGTCACTCAGCTTTGCCTTGGAGTGACTGTTTCCACATTCAGCCCTGAAGGGTAGCTCAGAAGCAGTCTCAGTCTTCTGGATCCAAGTCTTGGCATTGGAAGAAAAACAAATTTCTGAAAGGAGCAGATTGATCAGGGGTGAGGGGGCACCGACGGCAAGCTGGGGCAGGCTGGGGCTTCCCTGTCTCCCCACCTGAATGGGCCTCTGGCATAGCCCCAGGCCTCCGGGGGGAGGGAGGGAAGCCCCCTGCTGCTCCTGCCGCTGTTATCCCCCGCCCCCAGCATCAGCGGTTCTCTTGCTGCTTCCCCGCCTCACGTTCTGGGCAGCATCCAGCATGGCTGACTTCCCTCTCTCCCCTCCGGAGGCCTGGGGCTACCGGAGAAAAGAAATTTGCTTTTCTTCCATCGTCAAGACTTGGATCCAGAGGACTGCAGACTGCCTCTGAGCTACCCTTCAGGGCTGAATGCGGAAAAAGTCACCCCAAGGCAAAGCTGAGTGACAGGAAGAAGCTGCTGCTGGCTCTGGACCTGGAGGCCCGCAGGCTCAGCCCAAGCTTTACAAGTTGCTGTGGTAACTGCACAACACCAGAAGACCCACCGCATACAGGCACAGCAAGAATCGGCTGGGCCAAAGAGCCCTGCCTTGGAATAACGATGACAATGTCACCGGCACCCCCCCTTTCACCTCCTCCATAAAAGGGCTAAGTGGGTTGCTCCCACCCACCCCCCATTCTCCATGCATCGCGGTGCGAAGAGGAAAAAAACCCACAGGAAGTCCTGCTCCTGGTGCTGCCGGGGAAGAGGCACCACAAGAACCGCTGTTGCCAGCGGCAAGGGGGTGCCAGCACCAGAAGCAGCAGGCCAGGGCTCCAATCCCTTCCCTCAGACAGCCCACTCAGGCAGGGAGAGAGGGAAGTCCCAGACGGCACATCCTTCCCACCACCCGTCGCACCTGCCGGTGGTAGTTCTTGCTCTCCCCATTCCTGGCGGTGCGAGAAGCAGCGGGCCGGGGCTTCAATACCTTCCCCGGACAGCCCAGACTTCCAGGACCAAAACAGGCCATGGGGGGGCTAAGCGTATGTGGGGGAGTGTGCAAGCGCAATGCGGGGTGCATGCATGGGGAGCGTGGGCAATGCAGGGCGCATGCGTGGGGGGAGTGTGCAAATGCACATGGGGTTCGCATTGCATTATGGGTGCTGTCACGCACACATGCTATCGCGCGCACACAGACACTTCCAGCATGCAACGAGAAAAAGGTTCACCATCACTGCCCTAGATGATAGGCTCAAGATCCAAATGGATTTTGACAGACCTGAACACTGGGCCCTATCTAACAAAATGAAGTTCAGTGTAGAGAAAAGTAAAGTCTTACACTTAGGTAAGAAAAATCAAAAGTACATATATAGACTGGGTGAAACCAGGCTTAATGGCAGTAATTGCTAGAGGGATCTTGGAGTCATAGTGGACAACCAATTTAATATGAGCCAACTACAGCAGTAACTAAAAAAGCCAATGCAATCCTAAATTGCGTTAACAGAGGGATACAATCAAGATCAAGTAAGGTACTAATACCACTCTATAAAGCCCTAGTAAAACCACACCTTGAGTACTGCATCCAATTTTGGTCACCACACTATAAAAAAGATGCTGAGACTTTAGAAAAAGTGCAGAAGAAAGCAACCAGGATGATTGGTACCTCACTTGATCTTGATTGTATCCCTCTGTTAATGCAATTTAGGATTGCATTGGCTTTTTTAGCTGCCACTGCACACAGCTAGCTCATATTTGGCTGATTGTCCACTAAGACTCCAAGATCCCTCACAGTCACTGCTATTAAGCCTGGTTTCCCCCAGTTTATATGTGTGCTTTTGGTTTTTCTTACCTAAGTGTAGGACTTTACTTTTCTCTACATTGAATTTCATTTTGTTAGATAGGGCCCAGTGTCCAGGTCTGTCAAGGTCCATCTGGATTTTGAGCCTATCTTCTAGGATGTTCTGATTCTATGCCTCTGTTTATACAACCAAGGATTGTACTAGCTTTTTTGGCTGCTGCCGCACACTGCTGGGACATGTTTAAGTGATCATCCACTAGGACTCCAAGGTCCCTCTCACTGTGTACTTGTACTTTTGGTTTTTCCTGCCTAAGTGTAAAACCTTGCTCTTATCCACATTAAATTTCATGTTGTTGGATAGGTCCAATTGTTCAAGTCTATGAAGACTTGATGGATCCTGAGCTTGTCTTCTGGAATGTTGGCTATTCCTGCCAATTTAGTGTCATCTGTAAATTTGATTTCCCCTTTTAAGTCATTTATAAAGATATTGAACAGTATTGGGGCCAAGACAGAACCTTGTGGTATCCCATTGCTTATTTCCCTCCATGTAAATTAAGGACTTCTCATTTATGATTTGTCAGCCAGTTACAAATCCATCTGGTGGTGATGCCATCTATCCCACATTTTTCTAGCTTACCAAGAAGTAGTTTGTGGTCTACTTTGTCAAATGCCTTACAGACATCTAAGTAGACTTCAGGAAATGAAAGATCATTTACATTGTACTTAGTTAATTTTCATAATGTTTTCTTTATTATCAGAGGAAGAAATTAACTGAAGAATTTATTTACATACCAGTTTGAAACAGTAACAGCTTGCTGATTGCTTATTAGATGCTTAATAAGCTTATAACAGATGCTAATGAATTGAGAGTTCACAGTTTCAAAGGTGCTCCATGCAGAATTCTGTTTTGGCAGCTTAATTAGTGCAATAATTATGTAGTTGTTGCTCCTTCTTTCAAGCAAATACTGTTAAATGTTTAAAAGATTAAAGTGAATTATATCACACAAGATAGATCTTCTTAAGGATTCTGTTGCTACATATCTGGGCCTGTTCCAAATATCTATGGGGCGAAGACACTGGGAGAGGTAGGGAAGTGGGCCATCTGCACAGGCTTCTTCTTTAAGACTGCAATGTTTCTGCCTTGTTTTTGAAGCCAAGCAGCTGCCTAACTTTTGGAGGTGACCAGATGGCTTCCCGGTTCTGCAACTCTTCATACGACCAGGTCAGCCTTTATGGCCTCTGCATCTCTCATCCAATCCAGCTGCATTAACAGCTTTGAGCACTCTGAGCCATTATCTGTCTTGCCATGTGTCAGGGTTGACACCATGGCTTGAATCAATCATAATATAGCAGGAAGGGACCTTTGAGGTCTTTTAGTCTAACCCCCTGCTCAAATAGGAGACCCTACCATTTAATACAGGTGGCTGTCCAGTCTCTTCTTAAAAACCTCCAATGATGAAACACAAGTTCTGAAGGCAAACTGTTCCACTGGTTAATTGTTCTCACTGTTAGGAAGTTAGCAACCAAACTAAAATCCTGCAACTGTCCTTCATATGTTTTTGTCTACAGGCCTTTAATGATCTTAGTTGCTCTTCATTGCACTTTTTCCAAAGTCTCAACATCTTTTTTGTAATGTGGTGACCAAAATTGGATGCAGTATTCCAGGTGTGGCCTTAGTCAGTGGTGGGATTTTTTCTTAACACCTGGTTCTGTGGGTGTGGCTTAGTTGGGGTGTGTGGCTAGCTGGTTATGTGACAGGGTGGGCATGGCTATGTGAATAGGGACTACTCAGGGCTGAAAAAAGTCATTTCTGACTGGGCCTCGCACTTTTGACTGGTCTTCACACTTATGACCATCCTCACATTTCTGCCGATTACAGCATTCTTAACAACCGTGTCAATCATTTTACAACTAGTTGTCTTCACCACAGTGAGAAGGTAGGGCACAAAACATAAAATGTGAGGACAGTCATAAGTGCAAGGATTGGTCAAAAGTGAGAGGATCTGTCAAAAATAACTTTTTCAGCCTAGGGACCATGTGCTGAAAAAAGTTTTTTTTTTTATTGAAAAAGTTTTACAATACAGTTTTAAATATCCCTTCCCCCCCACCCCACGCCCCAACAGCCACCCCCTCCCTTCCCCCCTCTCCCTCCCCCTTCCCCCCCCTGACTTCCACTGTTAAACAAACATATATAACAATCAACAACCAACAACTTTTAAGGTGAGATCTAGCTAAAAATATAACATATTTAACCTTTAGTGATAAAAAAAATATTCCAAACTTATAACATCTATTACCCCCCAGCCAAATATATAACCACATAACTCATTTATAAAAACTCATAAAAATCTCGCAAACTAAATATAACACTTATCTTTAAAAAAAATTAAAAAATAACTTTGAGCATCTTAAATTTTAGATTAAAATATCATATATCATATAAATATTTAACATTAACTATAATTCCCAATATTCACTCTTAATAGTGTTTCTTAACCAGTAAAATATAACAATCAACCTCAGACAAGATAAGGAAAAAAAACATTAAATAAGATAACAAATTTAACCTTAAATAGTAAAAAAGTTATATTAAACTCATAACCTCTTTTATACCTACATAATTTATAAAAACTCATAAAAATCTAGCAAATATAAATTCTAGCATAAAATATAATATAAATGCAAAAATATATATATATCCAGAAAAAAAGATATAACAGTATATCAAATTCAAACAATACATCATCATAAAAATATAAATTCAATTATATAACAATTATATAACAATATATAATTAATAAACATTGTTATAACTCAAGAGCAACTTGAAACTTCTTACTTTGGTATTTATTCTGCATATATTCTACCCATTTCTTCCACTCCTTAACAAAAGCTTCATGGGTCCTATCTTTTAGGTATGCAGAAATCTTAGCCATTTCTGCAAAATTAGACATCTTCAATATCCATTCCTCTATAGTAGGTACACTATCCTTCTTCCAATATTGACCAATCAATAATCTAGCTACAGTAATCATGTATAAAATTAATCTCGTTTCAGTTGATGAGCAACCCTTAACTATTCCCAACAAAAAAAACTGAGGAGAAAATTCAAGCTGCTTCTTCAAAATGTTCTGCATTACCCACCAAAGTTTAAATCAAAATGCTTTCAATTTTCTGCACGTCCACCAAATATGAAAATATGTTGCATCCAAACAATCACACCTCCAACATTTAGATTGAACATTTGGATACATACATGATAATTTTTTAGGATCTAAATGCCATCTATAAAACATCTTGTAAAAATTTTCCCTCAAGTTCTGTGCTTGTGTAAATTTAACATTCTGGACCCAAATCTTTTCCCATGTTTCCAACATCACTGGTTCTACAAAATTTTGTGCCCATTTAATCATACAATCTTTAACTAGTTCACCTTCTGAATCCCTTTCTAACAACAAATTATACACTCGCTTAATATGCATCGGCCCTTTACATTTTATCTGAATCACCAAATCTTCTTCATGTAACATTAGTCCAATTTTCTGATCTTCTCTCCATCTCGCTTGAAGTTGAAGGTACTGCAACCAAGTTAGATTCGTTCCTTCTTCCAACAGAATATTCAAAGGTTTCAAACTCCATCTGCCCCCATCATTAAAAAGTATCTCTTTGTATAACAACCCCCTGAGTGACTTTATATTTGGCATAATCTGCCCAAGATCCAACCACAAAGGTATTTTGTAATCCAATTGAAGCTGGTGCTTCTTCCAGACTCTCATCAAAGCATGTCTTAAGATATGACTATTAAATACTCTGTCTCTCTTATCTTCATAAAGTAAATATGCATGCCATCCAAATTGCAAGTCATGGCCTTCTATATTCAAAATTTCTGTTTTTGTTGTTCCAAGCCCACTTGTGTCAACACTGCAGCCTCATAGTATAGACGTAGGTTTGGAACTTTAAGGCCACCTCTTTCACGAGCATCTTGCATAATTTTAAGTTTAACTCTTGGTTTTTTCCCATTCCAGATAAATTTATTTAAACCCGCTTGCCATTCCATCAAAGACTTCTCACTTTTAAGCACCGGAATCATTTGAAACAAAAACAAAAATCTAGGTAGAACGTTCATCTTAACAGCTGCTATTCTACCAAGTAAAGATAGTTGAGGCTTCTTCCATGTTTCAAGGTCCTTTTGAATCTTGTACCACAATTCCTCATAATTATTTTGAAAAAGTTTTATATTAGATGCTGCAACTTGAACTCCTAGATATTTCACCTTTGTAGCTATTTCAAAGCCTGCCAACCTTTCCAGTTCATTCCTTTGTGGTTCCAACATGTTTTTAACTATCATCTTAGTCTTTTTCTGGTTCAGGCTAAAACCTGAAACCAGACCATATTCCTCTATAATGTTTTTCATCTGTATGATTGATTCCAAAGGTCGTGTTAGGGTAACAACCAGATCATCTGCGAATGCCTTTGTTCTGTAATCTTTTTGCCTTACAACTATTCCATTCAGATTGTCCGAGTCCCGTAGAGCATTCAGCAACACTTCTAGAGTTAAAATAAACAACAATGAGGATAACGGGCAACCTTGTCTAGTTCCTTTCTGTATATTAAAGTTAGTAGTTAAACTCCCATTAATAATAATTTGTGCCATCTGTTCTTGATAAATTGCTGAAATCGCTTGTATAAACTGATCCCCAAAATCCATTTTATGCAAAGTCTTTTTTAGAAAATCCCAGTTGACTCGATCAAAGGCCTTTTCTGCATCCAAAAACACCAGCACCGCAGAAGTCTGTTTATTTTTATCAAGATATTCCAATAAGTCTATGAGTTGCCTGACATTGTCCTTCATATATCTACCTTCTATAAAACCTGCTTGATCTTCATGAATCACGTCTTGAATAACTGGCATCAATCTGTTGGCTAATACTTTTGCATAAATTTTATAATCCGTATTCAGGAGAGATATTGGTCTAAAATTTTCTGGTTTTGTAGGTCCTTCTTCCTTCGGTATCAATGAAATAAAAGCCGTCTTCCATGAGGGGGGTATTTTGCCCCCCTGCTGAATGTTACAAAACAAGTCCTTAAGATGCTCAACCAATTCCGATTGTAAAGTCTTATAATATACTGCTGTCAGACCATCCGTCCCAGGAGCTTTGGATAATTTCAGTTGTTTTATTGCAAATAGAATCTTTTCACATGTTATAGGTCGATTCAATCTATCACTTTGTATACTTGAAATTTTTGTGACCCTCATCTTCTCAAGATAATCATCAATGAGATCCTTTTTAATATTGTCAGCTTGGTACAAATTAGAATAATAATCTAAAAAAGCTTGATGTATTAAGTTCTGTTGAAAAACTTGTTTCCCTTTATACTCAATAGTATTTATAACACGAGAACTTTGTTGCTTTCTCAAGGTATAAGCCAACCATCTACCAGGTTTATTGGCATTGCAAAAAGTATTATGTTTGGCATATTGCAAATTAGTTGCCATCTGATCAGCCATCAATATTTGAAATTGATCTTTCAGGAGTTTTATCGTTAACTGTAATTTCTCATCAGTCGGATTTTTAATAAGCAGTTGTTCTTTCTCCTTTAATTCTGACTCCAATTCTATTCTTGACTTCTGTCGTATTGATCTATATTTAGAATTCATGTAAATCAGTACACCTCTCATATAAGCCTTACTTGCATCCCATACAGTCTCAATAGGTGTACCCTTGTTCAAATTAATATGAAAAAATTCATTAACATGTTTTTTAAGATGCATAATATTCTTTTCATGTCTAAATAAATTCTCGTTCATTCGCCAAGATCTTCTCTCCCTCTTGCCAAAATCCATCTCCATCCATACCGAACTATGATCCGTTAAAGTTCTGGGAAATATTTTTGTTTTGACCACTTTAGTCAGTAAATCAGAAGTAACCAGCATAAAGTCAATTCTCGAAAAAGATTTATGTCTGTCAGAAAAAAAAGTAAAATCCAATTCCTTCGGATGATGAATTCTCCATACATCCTTCAATTCCAATTCTTCCTTCAATGCAAAAAACGTTTGTGGTAGTTTATTCCCCTTCTTGGCCAACGTCTTTTTATCAAGATTTGTATCAATCACTCCATTCCAATCACCCATAATCAAAAAAGACTTATAATTCCACTGCAGTATTTTAGTATTCAATAATTTATAAAAAATTACCTGCTGCTGATTTGGGGCATAAATCCCAATGAGAAGCATCGAAATGTTCTGTATATTTATTTCAACTGCAATATATCTTCCTTCATCATCCGCTTCAATCAATTTAGCTGGTATTCTTTTAGAAATGTACAAAACTAATCCATTCCTTTTCACAGAACTAGAAGATATAAAATGTGAGCCAATTTTTGAAATTGTCAAAAATTTTTGGTCTTGGGTTCTAATATGAGTTTCTTGCAAGCAAACAAAATCATTTTTATATTACTTCAAATAATGAAATATTTTCCTTCTTTTCTGTGGTGAATTTAAACCATTCACGTTCCATGATAAAAATCTAAGTGTCATTTTGGGGATGACTGAAGCCCTTTGAGCATTTTCCGAAGACTCTTTTCAACTGCAGATGTCTTTGGTCTCGCTCCTCCCATTGCTTCAGAGTATAATTTCTTTCCATTTGCACCATTCTCCTCCTGTGGTATCCTGGACCTCTGTTGTTTCTCTAGTCTTTGCTTCTCTGCTGCACGAGTTATACATTGATCTTTCGGTTCTTGCAACAACAAACCAAGATCCGGCTCCACCTCTCTTGTAGCTCTGGACTGTTTTGGTTTTCCCTCTGAAAATTCTGTAAAAAGATCCTCTGAGAGACCTCCTACTGCTCCCAAAGTCTCCTCCCTTGCTGTTTCTCGAATTTCCTGTGGTTCTTTTTGCTGAATCAGTTCTTGAATCCCCTCCTCAAGATCCTTCTCTTTAGAAATTTCTTCAATAGACAAAAGTGTAGATGAGCGTGGGGGTGTTGAGATTTTTTTAAGAACATTGTTGTAAAAATGTTCTGCTTTTTCCACAGAATTGATACGATATCTCACATCCTCATGTCTCAGGATGATGCCAACAGGAGCATCCCATATAAATGGAATCTGACGCTTTCTTAATTCATTTGCCAAAAAACCAAAATCTTTCTGGTCTCTTAACATCTTAGGTGGCAGCTCTTTGAAAACGCCAATTTGGTTCCCCTCATAGTGAAGAGAGGTGTGGAAAGAACTTTGCAAAATATCATTTCTCAATCTTCTATCAGTAAAATAAATCACTACATCTCTTGGCAAATTCCTTTGTCTCGCCACACGCGAATTAACTCTGTAGAGCTTATCAATTCTATTATCAATCACATCTGGTTCAACTTTTAAAATCTTAGCCAGTATGTCCACACAAGCTGCCCTCAGATTTTCTCTATTATTTTCTCTTAGGCCTCTCAGTCTTATAGCGAACTCCATATTCCGAAATTGGATCATCGTAATCTCATCCTCTAGCCTTTGATTTTTAATCTCCACTTTAAAAATCTGATCATTTACTGCCTTCTTGTTAGCTTCCACTTCAAGATTTAAATCATCAACTTTTTTCTCTACCACCAGCAAGGCATCAGTAAAAGCAGTAGCCACAGTAACAACATCCTGACTTAACTTATCAGTTTTTCCCTCAACCAAGTCCATCATTTTTTTTTAATTTTTTTTCCATCCTTTCATCCATTGTACTCATTTTTCCAGAAAGCTCTCCCAGGGATTTATGTATATCAAGTATAAAAGCTTTCAAATCCTCAGTCCCACTGCCTTGTGACTGTCTCTGAGCTGGCGCTGCTGGCATGGCTGACTTTTCCTTTGTTTGGTGTATGGGGGAATCTCCCCCCGCTTTCTTTGAAGCCATGCCTGAACAGGATTTAAGTCTTTGAAAAAAAGAAAATCTTCCTCCTTTTCCTGTCTTCCCCAGTTTTACAGAAAAGGAATCAAATCACTTATACTTTGCAGTTAAAACTCTTGCTGATACATTCAGTTACAATTACAGGCAGGCAACGATCATTTGCACTTTCACTTTTCCCTTTCACTTGCTCCGCTTTAATCAGCCGCCATTTTCAGTCACTTTCACACAGAGACAGCTCAGATTCAGAATTAAAAAAGAATCCTTTAAATATATTTAAAATGCTAAAGAAATAGTCCAGATCTCACCAAATCCTTTGTAGATTGAAAAAATGTGTATTGTGGCAAGTGGAGTTGCTCTTGTCGTCTCGCTCTGTTAATACAGAGGTCCCTCGCCGCTCGGAGTTCCAGCAGCCTAGATAGGGAGCCCACACACAGAACGCCTACCAGGGCGAAAGATTAGCCCTGGCAGCGATTCTGGGGGCTCAACCTAAGGCTACCTTCTCTATCTCCCCTTCCGATCTGAAGGGGAGATTTCCAAGCCGCTTATCGATCGAAAAAGCGGCTCTACAGGTGGCGGGGACGGCGGCCATGTAATCAAGCCACCCAGCGACGACGAGGACGCCACCAGAAGTCAAAAAAAAAAGTGATTTCTTATTGAAAAAGTTTTACAATACAAATTTTATCACTTCTCCCCCCCACTTCCCCCCTACCCCCCCACCCCCCCAGCTCCCCCTCACCCCCAATCCCATATCCCTCCCCTTCCCCCCCTTGGCTTCCGCTACAAATTTTTAAAAAATTGTTACCTTACTTATATTGAACTGAAAAAAATACAGTGAAACTATTAATAGTATAATAAAAAAACTAATAATAGTAATATTTACCTCATTTATCTACCATTAATACTCATTTGTCCATCAATACTACTCTTATGATATTTAAACCCCGCTACAAAATGTCAACATTTCTCTAATCTAATATTAATTACCTAAATCGGTCCCCCTAAATATAATATATAACATCCATATCAGATAATTTTCTGTATCAAGCAACCAATTTTTGATCTTTTTCTTCATCTTAATTAAAATTAAGTATATTCCAAGTACCCCCATCAACAGAAAAAAAAACATCAAACATTTCTCTAATCTAATATTAATAATTATTTACCTAAATCAATCCCCCTTGTTGTATACTAATAAAATATAATATATCATATATAACAATTATATCTAATAATTTTCTATCTTAGTAATCCAAATTTTAATCCTCTCTTCATAAATATAGTATCCAACATAGTTTTTATAAACTTCATATTCTTTCAGAATATATAACAATTATATCAAATAATTTTCTATCTCAGTAGTCCAAATTTTTGTCTTCTCTTCATCTTGATTGAAGTTAAGTAACTATCTTCCAACATAGTTTTTATAAACTTCTTATTCCAGCTGCCCCCATCAGCAACAAACATCTCTCCATATATAAATCCTCCCAAGTGACTTTATATTTGTAAAATCCAACCACAAAGGCATTTTGTATTCCTCTAGGTAAATCATTCAACCTGGCTCCTGCTGTACCAGTTAAAAAGAAAAACAAATGCAGCTCATCCCAATTTTCCAAACCTTGTATAAAAACTACAAGCTGCATTCCCAGATGTTCCTTTAAAGCTCTTTCAAATCCTGCCAACCTTTCCACTTCCTTCCTTCGGGTTTCCAAGATGTTATCATCTTTATTTTCTTCATCTAGATGATTAATTCCAATAAGTTATAATAGGGTAACCACAGATCCTCTGCATGTATTGCAGTGATCTGTTTACCTTTCTCAGTTTTGCAAAAATTTTATAATCCATTTTCATATATAAATCAGGTATGGCCATGATTATCTTTTAAACTATTTCAGTTAATAAAATATTTGCCATCCTTTCTGTAGAGAATTCAATCTATTCATAAATATCCTTTAAGTTTCACGAAGCGACTCAAGCAATTGACAAAGTTTCCGTTGCACAGCAGTTTCAGTGGTTTTCAGATTATTTCCTCCCTTAACTTCTGCTTTCTGTTGCTTGCCATCATCCCCCTTTTCCACTTATGGAGTACTGGGCCTCTGCTGTTTCTGCTTTAATAATATTTGTTTCTCATCTCGAATTATATGTTTATCTTTCAATTCTTGCTTCAACAGTTCAAGGTCCAGCACCACATCTCTTGAATCTCTGGGATGCTTTATTTTCAGGTCTGGAAAGTCCATAATAAAATCATCTGAAAAACCATCTAATGCTCCTTTTTCTTCTGACACACTTTGGTTATTTTGATTTTCTAATTCCATCTGGATACATTGTTCCTCAGTCTCTCTTTCAGACTCTTTATCCTTAATGTCTTCTTCCATAGTTGACAACATAGATAAGGATGAAGATATGGGGGCTCCCTTAAGAATATTGTTATAAAAATGTTCTGCTTTTTCAATAGTATTTAAACAATATCTCACATCTTGATATCTCAAAATTTCTGTGAGCTTTCTGTCTTCTCAACAACACTTCCCAAAGACCTGGTTATAAAATCTTTTAAGTCCTCATTTCCAGTTCCCTGCAACTGCATTTGAATCTTTTCTGCTTTTTCCTTTGTCTGACAAGTAAGGGAGCTCCCCCCCTTGATTTTTGTTTAGGAGTCATACTTCACAAAATCTTAACTTTTCCCAAAAAAACCAAAGAAGTTCTGTTTAAATCAATTTTGTTTCTTTTTAGAATCCTTCTAGAATGTTTATTTTAAGTACCGTATTTTCCGGCGTATAAGACGACTGGACGTATAAGACGACCCCTGACTTTTCCTGTAAAAATATAGGGTTTGGTCTATACTTGCTGTATAAGACGACCTCTCTTCCAACGCACACCAAATAAAAATTAAAAAAACATCAACTGGCTCACCCACAATGTAAAAGCAGCTATGCTAGACCCAAAATGGCCCCTGCAATAAGCAGGGACCTCACACAGCCACAAAAAGCCCAAAAAAACAACTTTCACACTTTACACACACAAAATTCCACATACAGCTTTGTGATATTTTGTGCGTTTGTGTAGTTAGAGTGAAATACTACAGAAACACACTAAATCTCAGAAAGCTGCAAAAATATTATTTTATTTTTATTTTTATTATTTTTATTTTTATTTTTATTTTTATTTTTATTATTTTTATTTATTTTTATTTTTATTTTTATTTTTATTTTTATTTTTATTTTTATTATTTTTATTTTTATTTTTATTTTTATTTTTATTATTTTTATTTTTATATGAAAGCTAAATTTAAAACTTCCTAGCCTAAAACTTAGATCTAGCCTTTAAATGGCTAGGTTTAAAAAAGAACAACTAACCCCCCCCCCAATTAACTATTTTTTTTAAAGCTCCCAAAGGGGAAAAAACCTTACCCAATAGAACAGGGTCTGCAACTTTGGCAACTTTAAGACTTGTAGACTTCAACTCCCAGAATTCCTCAGCCAGCTTTGCTTGATTGCAGGCAGGGAGATTTAGTTGCTTGCTGATGCAATGGATTGCAGGCGAGGCAAGCCAAGCGTTGCGACTAGCAGCTAAGGTAAGCAAGCTGGGGGTGGGGATTTTTGCTGCGTACCAATTAGCAGGCAAAAATTAGCAGCTGGGATGGCTAGCGTGGTGTAAAAGGGACGTTTTTCCCTTTTAAACGGGGCTTGGCCATCCAAGCTCTGGTGATCCCAGCTCAGTTGCCTGCTAATCAGGCAACTCAGCTGGGATGGCCAGCGTTGTGTAAAAGGGAAGTTTTTCCCTTTTACATGGGGCTTGGCCATCCAAGCTCTGGCGATCCCAGCTGCACCAGCGTTGTGTAAAAGGGAAGTTTTTCCCTTTTACACAGGGCTTGCATGTAACTCAGCTGATTAGCGGCAACTCAGCAGGCAATTGAGCTTGGCTCCTTAGAGCCATTTAAGGCTCATCAAAGCCTTTCGGGCTGGTCTGCCTTGTTACAGGAGACCAACACCTGGCGTATAAGACGACCCCCAACTTTTGAGAAGATTTTTGCATGTTAGAAAGTCGTCTTATACCCCAGAAAATACAGTACTTCAGCGCGGGCTTAGCTCTCACTTTCACTTTCCACTCTCCATTTTCTCAGGCATTTTCCAAGCAAAGCCAGTCGCCATTTTCCAAGACATTTTAAGTCTCTTTTTTCCTAAGAATTAATAAAAAAACAATACTTGCTTTTTTTTCCTTTTAGTAAGTCCAAGTTTCACCAGATTGCTTGCTTGCTGTAAATTTCAATCATTCTAGTGGTGTTGCTCTCGTCGTCTGGCTCTGCTGCTGCGAGCAGAGGTCCCTCGCTGCGCGGAGCTTCTGTGGGGTGAATAGGGAGCCATCACCCTGAGCCCTCCCCAGGACAAAAAAGGAGTCCTGGGGGCAATTCAGGGGGCTCTACCAAACCCCACTTGCTCTACCTGCTCTTCCGTTTAAAGAGCGGGTTTTCCGAGCTGCCTGCCAGCTGTGAGGCGGCTCCAACGCGCAGCGAGGACGGCGGTCATGAAAAGACCGTCCGGCAACGACGGAGATGCCACCGGAAGCCGAAAAAAGTGATTTCTGACAGGTCCTCGCACTTTTGACTGGTCATCATTTATGCCCATTGCAGCATTCCTAATTAAATTAATTAAATAAAAATGACCTGCTGGACCAGTCCAAGGCAGTCCAAGGCAGGCATTTGGGCCGGC
Organism: Masticophis lateralis; assembly: GCA_030761175.1. Lineage (NCBI taxonomy): Eukaryota > Metazoa > Chordata > Lepidosauria > Squamata > Colubridae > Masticophis > Masticophis lateralis. The sequence continues at coordinate 23,954,849 of JAUDYJ010000012.1, read as the reverse complement.
TGCAGAGACAACCGGGGTAGGCTGCTACTGCCCAGGTGGGAGGCAGGCACAGGCCTACAGGGCTGGCTGCAGGGTGAAGTGATAGGATGGGGTAGGTCAGGGGTCTGCAACTTTAAACACTCAACCTTAAACACATGTAAACACTTAAACTCACCCTGAAACCTGGGTGGACATTGCCAACTCCATATCACTTACTCCCACCCAGGTTTTGTGGCTCCCAGTATTTTCTTTTAAACAGGTATCTCTGTGTGTTTCTTTCATCTCTCCCATATCTTTCTTTTTCTCCCCCCCCCTTTCTCTCCTTCATCTCTCTTTCTCTCCATTCCTCTTTCTCCCCCCTTTCTCTCCTTCATCTTTCTCTCCATCTCTTTCTTCCCGTCTTTCTCTCCATCTCTCTTTCTCCACCCTGTCTTTCTCTCCTTCATCTCTTTCTCTCCATCTCTTTCTCCCCCCTCTTTCTCTCCATCTCTTTCTCTCCTTCATCTTTCTCTCCATCTCTCTTTTCCCCCCTCTTTCCTTCATCTCTTTCTTCCCTCTCTCTCTCTCCCTTTCTCTCCATCTTTCTCCCCATCTCTCTTTCTCCCCCCTTTCTCTCCTTCATCTCTTTCTATCTCTCTTTCTCCCCCCTTTCTCCCCCCTCTCTTTCTCTCCATCTCTTTCTCCTCCCTTTCTCACTCCTCTCTTTCTCTCCATCTCTTTCTCTCCTTCATCTTTCTCTCCATCTCTCTTTCTCCCCCCACCCTTTCTCTCCTTCATCTCTCTTTCTCTTCTCTTGTCTGGGTGGCAGTGCACCAGTGCATCATCAGGTCACCCCTTGGCTTGGAGGCAGCACCTTAAGCCTGCGCCCCATTGCGCGTGCACCCACCCAGCTGCACCTGCAGCTAGCTCTAGTTGCTCTTACTGAGCTTTGCAATGGGGCAGATGGCACTCTTCCTCCTGGAGCCCATTACGATGCGGAGCTTCGGCTGCAGCCTGGGCAGCCAGTGTTCCGGGGTGGAGAAAAGTCGCGCATCTCCCCCAGCGATCAGATGGGTTGGCATCACGCGGGTGGGAGGCAGGGTGGGCGAGCCAGCAATTTAACAAACAGTTTGATGTGCTACAAGGCCAATAAATTACAAAAAAACACCAAACCGTTTATTAAATTGCTGGCTCGCCCGTCCCTCACCCCATCCTGCCCACCACTATTTATTGGCAATAAATAGTGGTGCAGAGGGGCGGGGCAAGGGGCAGGGCAAGCCAGCAATTTAACAAACGGTTCGACCGAACTGCCTACAACCAGCAGAATCCCACCACTGGCCTTACTAAGGATTTATAAAGTGGTACTAATACTTCATGTGATTTGGTTATAGGGTTACAGCTCCCACTTTTTGTTCTTCTGGAATCAAACTGCCCTTACTGCCACATTGCTGGCATCCGGCACATTGCTTGGATCACAAAAGGGTTTGGGTGCTTCAAAACTGGCTCTGCAGCAAAGAGCTGCTTTAGCTTCTAGAAAGCCATTTGGCATTTGATGAACCAGTTTAGTGGCTGCCTCGGCTTGGACTTCACCCCTTCCCCTCCTGTCTTGAGTAAATTGATGATAGGCAGAACTATCTGGGCAAATGTGAGGATGAACTGTTGGTAAAAGTTCACAAATCCCAAGAAACTCTGTTTGAGGGGCCTCCCATTTCTGAATTGCCTTCACCCAGGTAGTCTAGACTGCTCTTTTTTTTTATTGAAAAAGTTTTACATACAAAATTTTTCCATTTTTTCTCCCCCCCAACCTCCCCCTCCTGCCCTGCCTCCCCCCACCCCCACCCCATTTCCCCCCCACCCCCCCTGACTTCCGCTACAAGTTAAAAAAAGAAAAGAAAAAACAAGTACATATAACAAAATAATATAACAAATAAATCTATAAGTAATAAAATTTTCCTAAAATTAACTATATTATAATAAAAAAACTAATAACAATAAGATTAACTTCATTAATCAATATTAATATTCATGTATCATTCATCAATCAGTACCATGCTTATATTTAAACCCAATTAAAAAAAATCATACCTTTCTCTAATCCATTAATATTAGCATTACTAATTATATACCAAAATCAATCCCCTAATAATAAAATATAATAACTCACCTCCATATCCATATCCATATCAAATAATTTTATCCCAACTACACCCATCAACTAAAAAACAGATTATCAATCAGTACCATACTTATAATATTTAAATCCAATTAAAAAATATCATGCCTTCCTCTAATCCATCGATATTAATATTACTAATTGTATACCCAAATCAATCCCCTAATAATAAAATATAATAAATCACATCCATATCCATATCAACTAGTTTTATCCCAGCTAGGCCCATCAACTATTAAACAAAAACATAAAATATTTCTTATTCTAATAAAATATCATATATGATTATACATATATAATTATAATTATACAATTATATCCAAAAATTTTCTATCTCAATAATCCATGTTTCAATCTTCTCTTCATCTTGATTGAAGCTTATCCAACATAGTTCTAATAAACTTCATATTCCTGCTGCCTCCATCAGCAAAAAACATTTCTCCATATAGAAATCCCCCCGAGTGACTTTATCAAATAAATTTTCTATCTCAATAACCAGATTTTCATCTTCTCTTCATCTTGATCTTGATTAAAGTTGGACAACTATCTTCTGACACAATATTTATAAACTAGTTCTTGTTCTTATTCAAACTGCCCCCATCAGCAACAAACATCTCTTCATGTATAAATCCCCCCGAGTGACTTAGTATTTGTAAAATCCAACCACGAAGGTATCTTGTAAGCCTCTAGGTAGATCAATCAACCTAACTCCTAATGTATCCGTTAAAAGAAAAAAACAAATGCTGCTTATACAAGCTGCTTATACAAGCTGCACTCCTAGATGTTCCTTTAAAGCTCTTTCAAATCCTGCCAACCTTTCCGCCTCTTTCCTTCGGGTTTCCAAGATGTTTTCATGTTCAAGCTCCTCATCTAGATAATTAATTCCAATAAAATTATAATAGGGTAATCACAAATCCTCTGCATATTTTGTAGTGATCTGTTTAGCTTTCTCAAGATGTCAAATCCAAATCAGGATGAGTTTGTAACAAATTTTAAGTCCAATATCATATGAAAATCAAATATAACAATAGTTATCTTCCAAACTATTTCAAATAATCCTTTATGTAAAAAATTCCATCTATTCAGAATTAACCTTTAGGATTCACCATACGATTCCATCAAAGGACACATTTTCGTCTGCAGTTCAGTTTCAGTGGTTTTCAATTTCTTTCCTCCCTTGTCTTGTAGTTTCTGTTGCTTCCCCTCATCATACTTTTCCGCTTGTGGAATACTGGGCCTCTGCTGTCTCCATAATACTTGTTTTTCATCTTGCTTCAACAGTTCGAGGCCCGGTACCACTTCTCTCGCATCTCTAGAATGCTTTGTTTTCAAATCTGGATATTCCATAATATCATCATCTAGAAAACCACCTAATGCTCCTTTTTCTTCTAACACACTTCGATTATTTTGATTTTGTAATTCCATCTGCACACATTGTTCCTCAACCTCTCTTTCCGGCTCTTTATCTTGTTTATCTTCTTCCATAGATGACAACATAGCAGAAGGTAAAAGTATGGGGGCTCCCTTAAGAATGTTATTATAAAAATGTTCAGCTTTCCCAACGGTATTTAAACAATATCTCACATCTTGATAGGTCAAAATTACACCAACTGGTACATCCCATCTAAATGGAATCTTCCTTCTGTGCAATTCCTTCACCAAAAATCCATAATCCATATCCTAGATGGTAATTCTTTATAGACCCTGATTTGTAGACCTTCTACCCTTAAAGTAGCTGAGTAAGATTTTTGTAAAATATCATTTCTTAATCTTCTATCAGCGAAATAGACAACAACATCTCTGGGTAGATTCTTCTGTCTGGCAACACACGAATTGACCCTATAGACTTTTTGAATACAGCCAAAGATTTGGTCATCCTCCAGATTTAAAAATGCAGCTAATGCCTTAGCACAAAGTGTTCTCAAATTTTCTCTATTATTCTCTCTTATACCTCTTAATCACAAAACAGACTCCATAGCTTTGAATTGGAGCATCATCACATCATTCTGGATTTCCTGATTTTTGGCATCAGCTTCCACAAATTTTTCCTGTAAATCTTTCATCTTAGAGTCAAACTTTCTACTGATTTGAGTTATTTTTTTCCCTATTTCTGTCACCGCAGTTGAAAAGGCAGTAACTACTGTAGAGATAAATTGGTTCAATTCATCATGCTTTCCCTGTACCAGCTCTTCAAGATTCTTCTGTGAGTTTTCTATCTTCTCAGCGATACTTCCTAGAGACCTAATTATAAAGTCTTTTAAGTCCTCATCTGCAGTTCCCTGCAAATGCTTTGGGATCATTTCTACTTTTTCCTTTGTCTGACTTGTGAGGGAGCGCCCCCTTGCCTTCTGTTTAGGAGTCATACTTCCAAAAAAGCTCTAACTTTTCTCAGAAGAGAGAGAGGGAAAAAAACCCTCCAAAAGGTCTTGTTTAAATCAATTTGTTTCCTTTTCCCTGCTAGGATGTTTCTTTTTTTTTAAGAAAAAATACTTCGGTACTGGCTAAGCTACTTTCACTTTCCACTCTCCATTTTCTCAAGCATTTTCCGAGCAAAGCCAGTCGCCATTTTCAAATCACTTTCACCAATCACTCTTCTTCTTCCTCTTCTCATTTCTAAGGATTAATAAAAAACAATACTTGCATTTTTCCTCCAGGTTTCATCAGCTTGCTTTTTTTATAGCTTTCAGTCGTTCTGTGGTGTTGCTCACGACGTCTGGCTCTGCTGCTAGAAGCAGCAGGGATCCCTCGCAGCGCGGCGCTTCCCCGGGGGTGAATAGGGAGCCATCATCCTGAGCCCTCTCCAGGACACAAAAAAAATCCTGGAGGTGATTCAGGGGCTCTACCACACCCCCAGTAGCTCTCCCTGCTCTTCCGACTGAAGAGCGGGGTTTACAAGCCGCCTGCCTGCTGTGAGGCGGCTCTTTCATGCGCGGCGAGGCCGGCAGTCATAAAACGATTGCCGACAACGACGGAGGTGCCACTGGAATTCCAGTCTAGACTGCTCTTGTGGAAGTCACTATAGGTAACTTTACATTGTCAGCCCTGGAAGCCATCTTTTGCATTGGGCCTTCAGGCCTGCCATATTTACTACTGTGGGAAACTGGGAGGAGGGATTGTATGGAGCATGGGTGATATATAGTCATAATAAGATTCCTTTCTCAGAGAGTGAAGGACATCTTGCTCTGCACCTGGAGGGCTGGAACTGGAAAGCATCTCAGTTGGGACGGTGCTTTGATTGGACTGTGTGATGGACATGTGGATGCTGGGCAGGGACTTGGACTTTCCTTTGGGTGGGGAAAACTTGGAAGCTTTCAGATTCAGGTTTTCCCAGATGTGCCAATATGACATCTCTAATAAATGGAACTTTGAGGAACTTCAAGCCTTGGAGTCTTTTTTCATTGGGGATGTTACTTGGAACCCTGACATTAACCTGAATCTGCCTTAAAAAGTCCAACCAGCTCCCTGGGCTCCTGGGTGCTGTCCGGGATCCTGAGCTCCGAATGTTGACTCAAAACCAGGCAGTGTGAAGACTCAGGGAAGATGGAGGAAAACAAGGCAGCCACAGGGAATGGTTCAGTGAGCTATGTCGAAACCATCTACTTCCCAAGCCATGGTGGAAGGGGAGGAGGCCACAGAAAGGGAACGCCAGCTGGGTGCCTGGGCCAAAAAGCCAATGGCTGAGCAAGCCATGGCACTGGATCTAACCCTGTGGGGTGAAGCTGCAGGAGATGATGACCAGGGCAATGTTGTCGGAACTGCAATTGAATGGAGGCAGGGCAGAACAGATCCTAACCCTCAAGTGGAAGTTGCCAAGGCAATTGTGCCGCAAGCACTCCCAGGAATGGAGGTTCCTGCCACCAACATGCAGTTAGTCGCGAGCTGGCCTCCCAGAGCAATTTGGCCAACTCAGTATGGGCAGTGCCACTCAATCCCTTGGGACAGAGCAGCCCAGATGGGCTGTGGCTCAACCTACGTTCACTTTCCAGAGCCAGGAAGCTGCAGCACCACTGAGTGGGATGCCGACCTCCTTTCACTCACCACGGCTATGGTCGTTCCATAGCCTCACGCATCAGGCCCAGTCTACTGGGAATGCCACCATGGGAATGGGAATGGCACAGCAACAAAGCCCACTGAACCAACCTGGCCCGGTGCTACAGGGGCCGCAACTGGGACTATAGGGACCAAGTGCTCCACCCCAGCAATCAGTCTTCAGGCTATCTCCAGGAGACCAGATCCCTCCTGGGTGGGAATTTTACCTCAGTCAGGGGTGGGTGCAATATCAGTGGATGCCTGCCCCAGTCCTACAGCCCATGGCCACCCATCAACCAGCACACTTTCAGCCACCAGTCATGGCAAAGCAGCCAGTACTGGCCCAGCCACTGCTGCAGCTCTAGCAACCAGTCGTGGTCCCACAGCAGATTCCAGCCTAGCAGCCAGTACCAGCCCAATGATCCACCAGCTGCTCCCCCTCCCTGGTTCAGAGGGACATTTGATGGGACCCCAGGAAGACTAGCCTACTTCCTCAATTGAAACTGGGCTTATATCAACCAATATGGGAATCAATATTTATTTATTTATTATTTATTACATGTATTTATATGTCACCCTTCTCTCGAAGGACTCAGGGTGGCAAACACAAGTTAAGAAACATGTACAATAAAACCCCATTTTAAACCAAATAACTAATTAATAATAAATAATAACACCCAGAATCAGAGTCAGCCTATTTCCTTGAACAGCCAAGTCTTCAGGTCCCGACGGAAGGAGCGGAAATCAGGAGCCATCCAGAGCTTGGTAGGTAACTCATTCCAGAGGATGGGAGCACCCACAGAGAACGCCCTACCCCTGGGCACCACTAGGCTCAGAGTCCTTGAAATGTAACACAGTTGCTACTTTCTTTTGCCAATAACAAAAGATACAATGTTTCAATCCACTAGATGGCAGTGTTTCTTGTTCCTTCCACTTTCCCTCTATGTCCAATAGATGATAAAACAAAATAAAAAACTAAAAAGGCGCTAGAAATTTAATAGTTAAGCAGATAAAAAGGAAATCTCCAGTCCAATCCAGTCCAGGTAAAATTTAAAAATAAAATCCTCCATAGGCATCCACAAATAAAAATAATAAAAATAAACTGCAATGTAGGAAAAACTAACTTAGACTCAGGCTCAATTCTGTTGCTTAACTTCTTCGATCTTCAATTTTAATTATCTTTTCACCCCAGGGTGTTCTTAATTAGTCTATTTTAAAAATCTCTCATCAAGCTGTCCCAACTTCAGCAGCTTAATGGCTGCCTCTTCACTGCTGGGAAAAAGGGCTTCTCCTGGATCAACCAAGGACTTTGCAGTGTCCCTGGGATTGTGTCCCTGTGGTGCCCTCCTCTATCACTGTCTCTACGGGACAGTGAGGTCCTAACTGGACCGTCCAGCAGCGGAGATATCAACGGCAATCTTGGAGCACCAAGATCTTCCATCGTATCGTCGTGACGTCAGCTCTGCCCTCCTTGGCATACTTTACATCTTGAACCCCGGGCTCCAGTGCAGATATTACATCAATGGTATCAATGCTGTCAAGCAATAGAAAAATTTGGCTCTGATGCTTCAGCAGGGTAACAGTTAACTACAAGCCCTCTGCCTGATTATGATCAAGTTAAAACTGTCACCCCAAAACCATCTCCAATTGAACCATCAGCTCCTCCTGAAGGAGCTTGTTCTGTTGCTGCTCCATGGCCACTGTACACTCCCATTAGGCAGATTTTAGAGGAACACTTAGATAAAGACTTAGAGCCTGAGTAGCGTAGGGGGCTAATGCCTCCTACTAAAGGCAGCAATTAACATCCAGCTGCCTGTAATTCTATGAGTTCAATCCTAGCCAGGCTCAAGGTCGACTCAGCCTTCCATCCTTTCTAAGGTGGATCAATTGAGGACCCAGTTTGTGGGGGCAATAAGCTGACTTTGCATAAATATACAAAAGTATGAAGGCTGTTGCTTAATGCATTGTAAGCTGCCCTGAGTCTCTGGAGAAGGGCGGCATATAAATCAAATTAAAAAATAAAAAATAAAAATAAAGGTGGGGGAAATATAGAAGAAATTGCTGATATGCTTTCTGTTGGTCCAATACACCTTACAGGATGGGGCTCAAATAGTGGAATATCATCCTTTGTCTTATACAATTTTAACAGAACTTAGAAAAGAAATTAGAGATATGGGGTTGGGAAGTACCTATATGCAGAGGATGTTAGAAGCCCTGATGAGAAATCATATCTCCTGAGGATACCATACCTTTTGCCTCAGTTGATGCTCAGATTACTCTACCGGTTGCCACTTTACAAGTTTCTTAGGAATATGCTTATCAAGCCTTCAGAAAAGTGCCTGTCTCTGGCAAGTCTCAACAAGCCTTCTCTAATATCAGACAGAAGGCTAAAGGACCAAATTACTCTGAAAAAAGCTCCAAGCATTGCAGTTTCTCTTCAGATAATATCAAGAGTTCTGTCCTCTCATTCTGAGGAGGAGGAGGAGGAAGGAGAAGGCGGGAGAACATTGCTTGCCATCTTGTGAAATCCTCTGGGGCTGTCTCTCTGATGTTCAGCAAAGGAGAACAAGACCCCCTGCTTCACTGTGCTTGCTACCTTTTTATCTTTACGTTTAGAGAGAAGGCAAATGAAGGCAAATGGAGAAAGCAGTTGAAGCAACAACAATAACTAAGAGGAAATAACTTTGTGTGCACTGCACGGAGCTGACCGAGCTATGGAGCGGAATTTGCAGTCTGGCTCCCTGAGCTTGGCTGCCCGCGTTCCCCTGGGTCCTAGAGCCGTTTTCACCACCCAAGGTTGTTTGTTACCTCAGCTCCAGCAGGGTGGGCTGGCTGTCTGGGTCAGCTCAGGGAGGAAAGAAACCAACAGCTGGAACAACCATAAACCTGGATGATCCTTAATTATGGACAAGTTGAAAGAATAAGTCAGCAACTTCGGGATTTGAAACATTACTAATCAAGCTGAAAGCTGAAAGCAGACGCAGAGAAACCCACTAAGTTAATCAGCATTCTTGGCAGTGGTTGAGCCCTTCCTGGGAAAATTTTCAGCCAAATTGACTTTAATTTTCACTTTCCATGTCGCTGGTAAAACAGACATCCTGGGCTAGAGACTGTTGTGGCGATGGATCCAGCCCAATTACTCACGAGACAACTTGTTTTCTTTAAGTAATATTTTATTGCAGGCCTGGATGCTTCCTGGGCCCTTAATATCAGAGGTCACTGACCTTGATCCTTTCTCCCTTAGGTCTACATCTGGAACAACTGAAATACCACGTGGTGGGAGCAGATATACCTGGGAGGAGTGACCAGAAGGTAAGGTGTGGCTATGGAGGGGTGTGTGTGTGTGTGTGTGTGTGTGTGTGTGTATGTTGAGTTAACCCTTGCAATGCTGCGTACTTACAGTATAGACACAGTTAGGCATTTACCCTGACAAACCCCCTCTAAATGTCTAACTGAGTACAAGTATGCGTTGTTTACATAAACATATAACCTTACATGCATATACACAGATCATATACAAACACATATTTTTGACATTAAGTATGCATGTTGTTTAACTGGTAAAGGTTTTGTAAGTATGTCTGCGGTCTGTTCCTCAGTGTCGCAGTGTACTGCCTTAATGAAGCCTATCTCTGAAAACTGTCTGATGTGTTTGCATTTTATGTCTATGTGTCTAGATCGTTGCCCTACGGCATCAGCTCTTGAGATTTCTATTGCGGCCTTGTTGTCTTCATGTATGATTATGGGATACGAAGGCTCAGTCCAAATGTCGTTAAGCAGGTCATCGAACCACACTAGATTGTTTGCGGCCTTAGATAGACAGACGAATTCTGCTTCGGTGGTTGAGGTGGCAACGAGCTTCTGTTTTCCCGTATACCAATGGATGGGGCAGTTGTTAAGTAGCATTACATAGCCAGAGGTGCTTTTCCTGCTCTTTGTCCCCTGCCCAGTCGGCATCAGCGTAACAGGTTAGTCTTGGTTTGTTGGTTATGTCTGGTTCCAAACAGAGTTGCGCATTCATGCTGAATTTTAGGTACCTGAGTAGTCTTTTGATGGCGTTCCAATGAGATACGGTGGGGTTGTTCACGTGTCTGGACAGGAGGTTGACAGCTAAGGCAATGTCGGGCCTGGTCCAATTGGCAATGTACAATAGTGACCCAATGGTAGACCTGTACAGCCTATTGTCGGTGAAGGGTTCTAATTCATCGTACATGCTTTTCAGGAACTCTAATTGCATTGGTGTTTCACTAGGCTTCACTTCTGACATGTTGCATTTGGACAGCAGCTCGATGATTTTGTCCTTTTGGGAGAGTCTGAATCCCTTGTTGGTTTTGGTTACGTGGACTCCCAGGTACTTGTCAATCTTGCCTACTGACTTCAACGAGAAATGGGTCCCCAGTTCAGTGGCGAATTTCCTCACATCTGTCTTTATGTTTACCTATGTATAAAATATCGTCCACATAAACGAGTACCCCTTCAAATAGGTTATTTTCTCTCTTTGTGAATAGGCACTTATCAGCTGAGGTGGCCTCAAACCCATGGATCTCAGGGCCTTGGCTAGGCAGTCATACCACCTTTTGCCTGATTGCTTGAGCCCATACAGGCTTTTGTTTAGTAGCCAGGTTTTGTTTTCCCCTTTGTCACACCCGGGTGATGCTTTAACGTAGATCTCCTTATCCAATTCTATGTGTAGATAAGCAGTCTGTACGTCAAACTGGAATACCTCAAGTCCCAGAATGGTGGCCACCACCAGGGCATTCTTGACACTTTCGGCCCTGACGGTGGGTGAATATGTGTTGGTGTAATCTTCGGGGTACCTCTGGGCGAAGCCTTGGGCAACCAGCCTCACCTTGTACAGGGCCTTGTTGTCTTCCAACATCTTGATCCTGAACACCCATTTGGTCCCAATTGGCTTTTTGTTTTCTGGGACTTGAGCGGGTGAGTATACATTCAGTTCTCTCAGACTTTCCATCTCCTTGTCCATGGCTGATATTCATTTTTCCTTTTCTTCTCAGGGGAGGTCAAGGATGTCCTCATATGAATTGGGTGTGATGAGGTTGTTGTGAATGGTCATGACATTCACAACAACCTCATTTTGGGTGGTTTGTTTCTGCTTTCTCTGATTGGCCTGCTAGGAGGTGGTTCGGTTTCTTGCATGTGGTCTGCCTCTTTGCTCGTAAGACAATCTAGTTTTAGAGATGGGTGCCCTTCTTTCCACTCTTTGGTATTTATTTTGTTCTGGCCAGTTCTGGGTGTTTCTATCTTTTCTCCCTCCTGGTCATGTTTGGGTGTATCCCTGTTGGTGATTACTTCATTGGAGTGAAAAATAAAATAATGAGCCATATCCTGATTTTATTAACAGATTACAGGATGCTTTACGGTGACAGATAGACAATCCCGAAGCTCAGAATGAGTTGCTGATGAGGCTGGCAAAAGACAACGCCACTTCTGAGTGCCAAAGGGCAATTATTGGGCTGGGAAAAGATCCTAATTTAGCAGATATGATTAAAGTGTGTCATGATATAGGAACATCCTCTTACCAAACCAGTTTGTTAGCAGCTGCTTTATCACAAGGCAACGAACCTCAAGGAAAATGTTACAATTGTGGCAAACCTGGTCATTTTAAAAAGGAGCATCGAAAACCGGGGGGGGGGGGCATGTCTGCAATAACTCTCCCTCCCTTTCATCAGGGATCAAAACCGAAAACAAAATGCCCAAAGTGTGAGAAGGGTTATCACTGGGCAAGCGAATGTCGTTCGGGTTCGGGAAAAGGCCGGGCCGGTCTCTGGCCCCAGTCCAAACAGAGACAACAAACCAACAATAGAAAATACTCCTGCAGCTCCAAAAGGTAGTGCTGGTATTGATTTAATCCTGCAGGAGGAAGTGAATTTTAAATTTCCTGGGGAGGATCAAGTAATTCCATCCCAATTATCAGGCCCCCTAACAGAAAATTATGTACGGCTTGTCCTTCCACAGTCAAGCATGGGTAAAAAAGATATTTTTGTCATTCCTGTAGTGATAGATTTGGAGTACACCAGGATTATTTATGTTCAATTGTGGACCAATTTGCCCCAAACTTTGCCCATTTATACTAGCCCTGCTCAACTCCTGCTTTTGCCTTATTTGTCCCAGCAGGGGGAGAGCAAAAGGAGAGAGGGGAAGGTGGCTTTGGTTCTACTGACCCAGCCACTTCTTTTCCAAATCATTTTTCTTATTTTAAAACAAAAACAAAAAACAAAACCCATAAAAACATCATCGTTCCAAACAATTACAGACAGTGTATTGATTTGTTAACATCCTTTTGTGCTCCCTCCTCTCTTTAAAATATCACTATACATCCAAAGTTTATTTTATTTTATTTTTTTTTATTGAAAAAGTTTTACATTACAGTTTATTTTTAAAACCCCTTCCCCATCCCACCCCCCTACCACCCCCACCCTATCCCCCCTATCCCTCCCCAACCCCCCCCTTGACTTCCGCTATTAAACAAACATTAACATTCAATATTTAACAATTTTATAAGGTGAGATCCAACTAAGAAAAAGCTATAACCTTATTTTATATCCAATTTTGACCTTAAGTAATAAAAAAAACTTTTCTTTTAAACCAATATATGACAACATAAATCCAATATAAAAAACTCTTAACTCTTAACAAACTATTTAAAAAAAATCTAGTAAAATAATTTTGAGCATCACAAGATTTAAATTGAAATATCATATAAGTAATGTAAATATATAACATTAACTATAATTCCCAATATTCCATATAACAAAGTCAAAGTCAAACAGTACATAATTCTTTTTAAAATTAAATCTAAGTATTAAAAATATAAATTCAATTACATAAAATATAATAAAAATTAAAAACTATCAAGTTCAATACCTTTCTCTTTTAGATTAATTCTAAATATAAAAAATATTCCATATATCAAATTCAGGTCAAACAGTACATAACGCATTACTCTTTAAAGTTAAATCTAAATATTAAAAATATAAATTCAATTACATAAAATATAATAAAAATTAAAAATTATCAAATTCGATACATTTCTCTTTTAGATTAATTCTAAATATGAAAAATATAAATTCAGTTAAGTGCTAATTGAAACTTCTTGCTTTGATATTTATTCTTCATGTATTCTACCCATTTCTTCCACTCCTTAGCAAAAACTTCATGGGTCCTTTCTTTTAGGTATGCAGAAATTTTAGCCATCTCTACAAAATTAGACATCTTCAGTATCCATTCCTCTATAGTAGGTACGTTATCCTTCTTCCAATATTGACCAATCAGTAATCTAGCTGCAGTAATCATGTGTAAAATTAATCTAGTGTCGGTTGCTGAACAACCCTTAACTATTCCCAACAAAAAAAACTGAGGAGAAAACTCCAGCTTCTTCTTCAAAATGTTCTGCATTACCCACCAAAGTTTAATCCAAAATGCTTTCAGTTTTCTGCACGTCCACCAAATATGGAAATATGTTGCATCCAAACAGTCACACCTCCAACATTTAGGTTGAACATTTGGATACATACATGATAACTTCTTAGGATCTAAATGCCATCTATAAAAATTTTCCCTCAAGTTCTGTGCCTGTGTAAATTTAACATTCTGGACCCAAATCTTTTCCCATGTTTCCAACATTACCGGTTCTTCAAAATTTTGCGCCCATTTAATCATACAATCTTTAACTAATTCCCCCTCTGAATCTCTTTCTAACAATAAATTATGCACTCGCTTAATATGCATCGGCCCTTTACATTTTATCTGAGTCACCAAATCTTCTTCATGTAACATTAGTCCAGTTTTCTGATCTTCTCTCCATCTTGCTTGAAGTTGAAAATACTGCAACCAGGTTAAGTTCACTCCTTCTTCCAACAGGGTATTAAAAGATTTCAAACTCCATCTGCCCCCATCATTAAGAAGTATCTCTTTATACAACAACCCCCCGAGTGACTTTATATTTGGCATAATCTGCCCAAGATCCAACCACAAAGGTATTTTGTAATCCAATTGAAGCTGGTGCTTCTTCCAAACTCTCATCAAAGCGTGTCTTAAAATATGATTATTAAATACACTGTCTCTCTTATCTTCATAAAGTAGGTATGCATGCCATCCAAATTGCAAGTCATGGCCTTCTATATTCAAAATTTCTATTTTTGTTGTTCCAATCCAATCTCCAACTTGTGTCAGCACTGCAGCCTCATAATATAAACGTAAATTTGGAACTTTGAGGCCACCTCTTTCACGAGCATCTTGCATAATTTTAAGTTTAACTCTTGGTTTTTTCCCATTCCAAATAAATTTGTTTAAACCTGCTTGCCATTCCATCAAAAACTTATCATTTTTGAGCACCGGAATCATTTGAAATAAAAACAGAAATCTAGGTAGAACATTCATCTTAACAGCTGCTATTCTACCAAGCAGAGATAGTTGCAGCTTCTTCCATATTTCAAGATCCTTTTGAATCTTATGCCAGAGTTCCTGATAATTATTTTGAAAGAGTTTTATATTGGATGCTGCAACTTGAACCCCTAGATATTTCACCTTTGTAGCTATTTCAAAGCCTGCCAACCTTTCAAGTTCATTCCTTTGTGGTTCCAACATGTTTTTAACTATCATCTTAGTCTTTTTCTGGTTCAGGCTGAAACCTGAAACCAGACCATATTCCTCTATTATGTTTTTCACCTGTATGATTGATTCCAAAGGTCGTGTTAGGGTAACAACCAGATCATCTGCGAATGCCTTTGTTCTGTAATCTCTTTGCCTTACAACTATTCCATTCAGATTGTCCGAGTCCCGTAGAGCATTCAACAGCACTTCCAAAGTCAAAATAAACAGTAATGGGGATAATGGACAGCCTTGTCTTGTTCCTTTCTGTATGTTAAAATTGGTAGTTAAACTGCCGTTAATAATAATTTGTGCCGTCTGTTCTTGATAAATTGCCGAAATCGCTTGTATAAACTGTTCCCCAAAATCCATTTTGTGCAAGGTCTTTTTTAGAAAATCCCAGTTGACTCGATCAAAGGCCTTCTCCGCATCCAAAAACACCAGCACCGCAGAAGTCTGTTTATTTTTCTCAAGATATTCCAACAAATCTATGAGTTGCCTGACATTGTCCTTCATATATCTACCTTCTATAAAACCTGCTTGGTCTTCATGAATCACATCTTGAATAACTGGCATCAGTCTGTTGGCTAATACTTTAGCATAAATTTTATAATCCGTATTCAGGAGAGATATTGGTCTAAAATTTTCAGGTTTTACAGATTCTTCTTTTTTAGGTATCAGTGAAATAAAAGCCGTCTTCCACGAGGGGGGTATTTTACCCCCCTGCTGAATATTACAAAACAAATCCTTAAGATGCTCAACCAATTCCGCTTGTAAAGTCTTATAATATACTGTTGTCAAACCATCTGTCCCAGGAGCTTTAGATAGTTTCAGTTGTTTTATTGCAAATAAGATCTCTTCAGATGTTATAGGTCGATTCAATCTATCACTTTGTGTACTTGAAATTTTTGTAACTCTCATCTTCTGCAGATAATCATCGATAAAGTCCTCTTTAATTTTATCAGCTTGGTACAATTTAGAATAATAAGCTAAAAAGGCTTGATGTATTAAATTCTGTTGATGCACTTGTTTCCCTTTATACTCAATAGTGTTTATTATACGAGAACTTTGTTGTTTCCTCAAAGTATAAGCCAACCATCTGCCAGGTTTATTAGCGTTGCAAAAAGTATTGTGTTTAGCGTATTGCAGATTAGTTGCTGTTTGATCCGCCATCAATATTTGAAATTGATCTTTCAGAAGTTTTATCGTTAATTGTACCTTTTCATCAGTCGGATTCTTAATAAGCAATTGCTCTTTCTCCTTTATCTCTGTCTCCAATTCTATTCTTGACTTCTGACGTATTAATCTGTATTTAGAGTTCATGTAAATCAGTACACCCCGCATATAAGCCTTGCACGCATCCCATACAATCTCAATAGGTGTACCTTTGTTCAAGTTAATATCAAAAAATTCTTTAACATATTTCTTGAGGTCCATAATATTCTTTTCATATCTAAATAAATTTTCATTCATACGCCAAGATCTCCTTTCTCTTTTACCCAAGTTTATCTCCATCCACACCGGACTATGATCCGTTAAAGTTCTAGAAAATATTTTTGTCTTAGTCGCTACAGTAAGTAAATCAGTAGTAACCAGCATAAAGCCAATTCTCGAAAAATATTTATGTCTATCAGAGAAAAAAGTAAAATCCAATTCCTTGGGATGATGAATTCTCCATACATCCTTCAAATCCAATTCTTCTTTCAATGAAAAAAAGGTCGATGGTAACTTATTCCCTTTCTTGGCCGACGTCTTTTTATCAAGCGTTGCATCAATCACCCCGTTCCAATCACCCATGATCAAAAAAGACTTATAATTCCACTGCAATATTTTATTATTCAACACTTTGTAGAAAATTTCCTGCTGCTGGTTCGGGGCATAAATGCCAATTAAAAGTATCAAAACATTCTGTATGTTTATTTCAACTGCAATGTATCTCCCTTCATCATCCGCCTCTATGAGTTTAGCTGGTATTCTTTTAGAGATATAAAAAACAAGTCCATTCCTTTTCACAGAACTAGAAGATATAAAATGTGATCCAAGCTTTGAAGTTAAAAATTTTTGATCCTGGGTTCTAATATGAGTTTCTTGCAAACAAACAACATCATTTTTATATTGCTTCAAATAATGAAATATTTTTCTTCTTTTCTGTGGTGAGTTCAAACCGTTCACATTCCATGATAAGAATCTGAGTGTCATTCTGAAAATGAGTGAAGCCCTTTGAGCATTTGACGAAGACTCTCTCCAACAGCCGATGTCTTCGGTCTCGCCCCTCCCACAGCTTCAGAATATAATTTTTTCCCTTTTGTGCCATTCTCTTCCTGTGGTATCCTTAACCCCTGATGTTTCTCTAATCTTTGCTTTTCTGCGGCTCGAGTTATACGTTGATCTTTTGGTTCTTGCATCAATAAATCAAGATCAGGCTCCACCTCTCTTGTAGCTCTAGATTGCTTTGGTTTAACCTCAAGAAGTTCTATTAGCGAATCCTCTGACAGACCTCCTACAGCACCTAGAGTTTCCTCCCTTGCTACTTCTTGAGTTGCCTGTCCTTCTTTTGGCAAAATTACTTCTTGGATCCCCTCTTCAGGAACCTTCTCAACTGAGATATCTTCAATAGGTAAAAGTGTAGATGAACGAGGTGATATTGAAATTTTTTTAAGAACATTATTGTAAAACTGTTCCGCCTTTTCCACAGAATTAATACGATATCTTACATCCTCATGTCGCAAAATGATACCAACAGGAGCATCCCATCTAAATGGGATCTGACGCTTTTTCAACTCATTTACAAGAAAGCCAAAATCTTTCCAATCTCTTAACATTTTTGGTGGCAGCTCTTTGTAAACACCAATTTGGTTACCTTCATGTTGAACAGTGGAATGGAAAGAACTTTGCAAAATGTCATTTCTCAATTTTCTCTCAGTGAAGTAAATCACCACATCTCTTGGCAAATTCCTCTGTCTCGCTATACGTGAGTTAACTCTGTACAGCTTATCAATTCTGTTAGCAATCACATCTGGTTCAGCTTTTAAAATCTTGGCCAAAACTTCCACACAAGTTGCCCTCAAGTTCTCTCTATTATTCTCCCTTAAACCTCTCAGTCTTATGGCATATTCCATATTCCGAAATTGTAACATCGTGATCTCCTCTTCAAGCCTCTGGCTCTGCACCACCACCTTGAACATCTGTTCCTTTGTTAGCTTCCACTTCAGAATTTAAGTCTTCCACTTTTTTCTCAACAGCCAGTAGGGCATCAGTAAGAACTGTAGCTACTTTAGTTACACTCTGATGTAATCCATCAGTTTTTTCCTCCACCAGCTCCTTCACTTCCCCCACCATCTCCTTCATTTCCTTTTGATTTTTCCCCATCCTTTCATCCATTTTACTCATTTTTCCAGAAAGCTCTCCCAAGGATTTGTGTATGTTTAATATAAATGCTTTCAAATCCTCTGTCTCGCTGTCCTGTGACTGTTTTAAAGCTGACACTGACTTTTCCTTTGTCTGATGTGTGGGGGAATCCCCCCCCCCGTTTTCTTTGAAGCCATGCCTGAACAGGATTTAAATCTTTGAAAAACAGAAAGAAATCTTCCTCCTTTTCCTGTCCTCCCCAGTTTTACAGAAAAGGAGTCAAATCCGTTGTATTTTGCAGTTAGAAGGAACTTATAAGACTTAGACTCAAAACAATTACAGGCAGGCACACTTTCACTTTCTTGCTGCACTTTCTCCTTTCACTGGCTCAACTTTGATCAGCCGCCATTTTCAGCACTTTCACACAGAGACAGCTTACTTTCCAAAATTAAAAAAAGTCCATTTAAAATAGTTATAATTCTCAGAAAAAATTCCAGGTCTCACCAAATTTGTTGTAGTTCGTTTAGAAGTATGTTATAACAGTTGGTGTTGCCCTCTCCATCTCGCTCTGTCTTGCAGAGGTCCCACGCTGCTCGGAGATTCAGCAGTTTGAAGAGGGAGCCCAGATGCAGAGCGCTTGCCAGGGCACAAAAAACCACCCTGGTAGCGCTTCTGGGGCTCAACCCAAAGCTGCCCACTCTAGCCCCCCCTTAATTCCAAGGGGGAGCTTTCTGAGCCGCTTTTTGATCGAAAAAGCGGCTCTACAGGCGGCGGGGGCGGCGACCGATCAAACGAGCCGCCCTGCGACGAAGAGAACGCCAACCGGAAGTCTTCCAAAGTTTATTTTCATAAAGAATATTTAACATAATTTAGCTCAACTTCCACAAATTTCATATTTATCTCCATATTTTGTTGTCCATCTATTGATAATATAAATCCCATATCAAATAATATTGTTTATCTTCCTGTTCTCTTATTTCAAATGTCAATTTGCTCATTTCAGTACAGTCCATCATTTTCTTAATAATTTCGTCATCAGTAGGTATCTTTTCTCCTTTCCAATTTTTAGCAAATACGATTCTAGCTGCTATTAAAAGATTCACAATTAAATATTGCAGTTCTTTATTATATGTCTCTGGTAAGATTTCTAATAAAATATCTCTCGTTTAAAGTCAATATGTTTCTTTATCATTTTTTCCAACCACACATGTATCTTAGTCCAATATCTCTTTGCTTCTGCGCATGTCCATCACATATGGTAATAGGATCCTGGAGTCTGATAACATTTCCAACACTTCTCCGATTTATTCTGGAATATTCTGGCTATCCTCGTTGGGGGTAGATGCCACCTGTAAAATATCTTATACAAATTCTCCTTATATGTTGTAGACATTGTCATTTTATAATTATGTGACCACAATTTTTGCCATTTCTCTAAATCAATACCATAACCAAAATTTTTTCCCCATGCTATCATTGATTCTTTAATTTAACAATGAGTCTGCTTACAAGAAGGAGGTACAAGGGCTGACATTGTGGTGTAATGAAAATAATCTCACACTTAACACCACAAAAACTAAAGAAATTATAATTGAATTTATAAAAACTAAAGAACTTATAATGTACATCTACCACTGTACATAAATGGTGAGGAGGTGGAGAGGGTGGGTAGTTTTAAATTTCTGGGCACTTATATCTTGGAGGACCTCTCATGGACTATGAATGCTAACATGCTTATGAAGAAGGCACAGAAGAGGCTGTACTTCCTGAGAATGCTCAGGAAGATAAATTGATCTCAGCATCTATTTCTGTCCTACTATTGCAGTACCATTGAGAATGTCCTGACATACGGCATTCTTGCATGGTATGGGAGTAGCTCTGTAGCGGACAAAAATGCTCTATAGAGAATCATTAAAACTGCCCAGAATATTATTGGACTCCAGCTACCAGCCCTGGACAACAAGTGGTAAGAAGGGTAGCCCTCACCCTTTGGCCTGTGCAGTTACCTCCTTGCAAGCAAACAGCAGGAAAAAAACAACTTCTTTCAGCTTCAGCATAGGCTAATTAGCTCCAACCGCACTCTCAGCTGATTTGCTCTCAGCTGTTTTGCGCAGGGATCTGCCGCATGCTACAAAGAGCTAAATTGCTGGAGCAGATTTTTTTTTCTCCTTGTGCAATTCAAGCTGAAACCAAAATCGAAAGTAAAGCAGGTTGTTGGCTTTGCTGTTTGCTGCAACATTGGAAAATTAAGCAGAGGCAGATTTCTTTTCTTTTTCCTCATCAAAAAAGGTAGGTGCAATCAATGGGAAATTTAGGGCAAAAGAGGAGAGTTCAAGATTTTAAAACACACTGACTTCCGGTGGTGTTCTCGTCGTCGCTGGGCGGCTTGTTTGCATGGCCGCCGCCCCGCCGCTTGTAGAGCCGCTTTGCGATTGGCAAAGCGGCTTGGAAATCTTCCCTTCAGATCGGAAGGGAAGATAGAGTGGGTGGCTTCAGGTTGAGCCCCCAGAATTACTGCCAGGGCTTTTCCTTCGCCCTGGTAAGTGTTCTGTGTGTGGGCTCCCTTCCCAGGCTACTGGAACTCCGAGCGGCGAGGGACCTCTGTATTAACGGAGCGAGACGACGAGAGTAACTCCACTTGCAACAATTTACACTCTTTCAATATACAAAGGATTTGGTGAGATCTGGACTATTTCTTAAAAATTTTAAATATATTTAAGGGACTTTTTTTTTAACGATGAAACTGAGCTGTCTCTGAGTGAAAGTGACTGGAAAATGGCGGCTGACTAAAGCGGAGCAAGTGAAAGGGAAAAGTGAAAGTGTAAATTATCAGTTTGCCTGCCTGTAATTGAAACTAAATGTATTTGCAAGATTTTTAACTGAAAAGTACAAGTGATTTGATTCCTTTTCTGTAAAACTGGGGAAGACAGGAAAAGGAGGAAGATTTTCTTTTTTCCAGAGACTCAAATCCTGTTCTGGCATGGCTTCAAAGAAAGCGGGGGGAGATTCCCCCACACATCAGACAAAGGAAAAGTCAGCCATGCTATCAGCGCCAGCTCAGAGACAGTCACAGGACAGTGGGACTGAGGATTTGAAAGTTTTTATACTTGATATACATAAATCCCTGGGAGAGCTTTCTGGAAAAATGAGCAAAATGGATGAAAGGATGGAAAAAAATCAAAAGGAAATGATGGAGTTGGTTGAGGAAAAAACTGATAGGCTAAGTCAGAACGTGGCTACTGTAGCAACTGCTTTTACTGATGCTTTGTTGGTGGTGGAGAAAAAAGTGGATGATCTAAATCTTGAAGTGGAAGCTAATAAGAAGGAAGTAAAGGAACAGATTTTCAAAGTGGAGGTTAAAAATCAAAGGCTAGAAGATGAGATTACGATGATGCAATTTCGGAATATGGAGTTCGCTATAAGACTGAGAGGTCTAAGAGAAAATAACAGAGAGAATCTGAGGGCAGCTTGTGTGGATATATTGGCTAAGATTTTAAAAATTGAACCAGATGTGATTGCTAATAGAATTGACAAGCTTTACAGAGTTAATTCGCGTGTGGCGAGACAAAGGAATTTGCCAAGAGATGTAGTGATTTATTTTACTGATAGAAGATTGAGAAATGATATCTTGCAAGGTTCTTTCCACACCTCTGTTCAATATGAGGGGAATCAAATTGGTGTTTTTAAAGAGCTGCCACCTAAGATGTTAAGAGACCGGAAAGATTTTGGTTTTTTGGTAAATGAATTGAAAAAGCATCAGATTCCATTTAGATGGGATGCTCCTGTTGGCATTATCCTGAGACATGAGGATGTAAGATATCGTATCAACTCCGTGGAAAAAGCCGAATATTTTTACAACAATGTTCTTAAAAAAATTTCAACACCCCCACGTTCATCTACACTTTTATCTATTGAAGAAATTTCTAAAGAGAAGGATCTTGAAGAGGGGACTCAAGAATTGATTCAGCAAAAAGAACCACAGGCAACTCGAGAAACACCAAGGGAGGAAACTCTAGGAGCAGTAGGAGGTCTCTCAGAGGATTTCTTTACAGAACTTTTAGAGGCTAAACCAAAGCAGTCTAGAGCTACAAGAGAGGTGGAGCCGGACCTTGGTTTGTTGTTGCAAGAACCGAAAGATCAACGTATAACTCGTGCAGCAGAGAAGCAAAGACTAGAGAAACAACAGAGGTCCAGGATACCACAGGAAGAGAATGGTGCAAATGGGAAGAAACAATACTCTGAAGCAGTGGGAGGAGCGAGACCAAAGACATCTGCTGTGGAACAGAGTCTTAGGCAAATGCTCAAAGGGCTTCAGTCATCCCCAAAATGACACTTAGATTTTTATCATGGAACGTGAATGGTCTGAATTCATCACAGAAAAGAAGAAAAATATTTCATTATTTGAAGCAATATAAAAATGATGTTGTTTGTTTGCAAGAAACTCATATCAGAACCCAGGACCAAAAATTTCTGACAATTTCAAAACTTGGGTCACATTTTATATTCTCTAGCTCTGTGAAAAGGAATGGATTAGTTTTGTACATTTCCAAAAGAATACCAGCTAAATTGATAGAAACGGATGATGAAGGAAGATATATTCCCCCTCCCGGGGAGAAGGGCGGTATATAAATTGAAATAATAAATAAATAAATAAATATTGCAGTTGAAATAAATATACAGAATGTTTTGATGCTTCTTATTGGGATTTATGCCCCAAATCAGCAGCAGGAAATTTTTTATAAATTACTGAACACTAAAATATTGCAGTGGAATTATAAGTCTTTTTTGATTATGGGTGATTGGAATGGAGTGATTGATACAAATCTTGATAAGAAGACGTTGGCCAAGAAGGGGAACAAACTACCACAGACGTTCTTTGCATTGAAAGAAGAATTGGATTTGAAGGATGTATGGAGAATTCATCATCCGAAGGAATTGGACTTTACCTTTTTTTCTGACAGACATAAATCTTTTTCGAGAATTGATTTTATGCTGGTTACTTCTGATTTACTGACTAAAGTGGTTAAGACAAAAATATTTCCCAGAACTTTAACGGATCATAGTTCGGTATGGATGGAGATGGATTTTGGCAAGAGGGAGAGAAGATCTTGGCGAATGAATGAGAATTTTTTTAGATATGAAAAGAACATTATGGATCTTAAAAAACATGTTAATGAATTTTTTTATATTAATTTGAATAAGGGTACACCCATCGAGACTGTATGGGATACAAGTAAGGCCTATATGAGAGGTGTACTGACTTATATGAATTCTAAATATAGATTAACACGACAGAAGTCTAGAATAGAATTGGAGTCAGAAATAAAGGAGAAAGAACAACTGCTTATTAAAAATCCGACTGATGAGAAATTGCAGCTAACTATAAAACTCTTGAAAGATCAATTTCAAATATTGATGGCTGACCAGATGGCAATTAATTTGCAATATGCCAAACATAATACTTTTTGTAATGCCAATAAACCTGGTAGATGGCTGGCTTATACTTTGAGAAAGCAACAAAGTTCTCGTGTTATAAATACTATTGAGTATAAAGGGAAACAAGTTTTTCAACAGAACTCAATACATCAAGCTTTTTCAGATTATTATTCTAAATTATACCATGCTGATAATATTAAAAAGGATCTCATTGATGACTTTTTTGAGAAGAAGAGGGTTACAAAAATTTCAAGTATACAAAGTGATAGATTGAATCGACCTATAACATGTGAAAAGATTCTATTTGCAATAAAACAACTGAAATTATCCAAAACTCCTGGGACGGATGGTCTGACAGCAGTATATTATAAGACTTTACAATCGGAATTGGTTGAGCATCTTAAGGACTTGTTTTGTAACATTCAGCAGGGGGGCAAAATACCCCCCTCATGGAAGACGGCTTTTATTTCATTGATACCGAAGGAAGAAGGACCTACAAAACCAGAAAATTTTAGACCAATATCTCTCCTGAATACGGATTATAAAATTTATGCAAAAGTATTAGCCAACAGATTGATGCCAGTTATTCAAGACGTGATTCATGAAGATCAAGCAGGTTTTATAGAAGGTAGATATATGAAGGACAATGTCAGGCAACTCATAGACTTATTGGAATATCTTGATAAAAATAAACAGACTTCTGCGGTGCTGGTGTTTTTGGATGCAGAAAAGGCCTTTGATCGAGTCAACTGGGATTTTCTAAAAAAGACTTTGCATAAAATGGATTTTGGGGATCAGTTTATACAAGCGATTTCAGCAATTTATCAAGAACAGACGGCACAAATTATTATTAATGGGAGTTTAACTACTAACTTTAATATACAGAAAGGAACTAGACAAGGTTGCCCGTTATCCTCATTGTTGTTTATTTTAACTCTAGAAGTGTTGCTGAATGCTCTACGGGACTCGGACAATCTGAATGGAATAGTTGTAAGGCAAAAAGATTACAGAACAAAAGCATTCGCAGATGATCTGGTTGTTACCCTAACACGACCTTTGGAATCAATCATACAGATGAAAAACAATATAGAGGAATATGGTCTGGTATCAGGCTTTAGCCTGAACCAGAAAAAGACTAAGATGATAATTAAAAATATGTTGGAACCACAAAGGAGTGAACTGGAGAGGTTGGCAGGTTTTGAAATAGCTACAAAGGTGAAATATCTAGGAGTTCAGGTTGCAGCCTCTAATATGAAACTCTTTCAAAATAATTATGAAGAATTGTGGCATAAGATTCAAAAGGATCTTGAAATTTGGAAGAAACTGCAACTATCTTTACTTGGCAGAATAGCAACTATTAAGATGAACGCTCTACCTAGATTCCTGTTTTTGTTTCAAATGATTCCGGTGCTTAAAAGTGATAAAATCTTGATGGAATGGCAAGCAGGTTTAAATAAATTTATTTGGAATGGGAAAAAACCAAGAGTCAAACTTAAGATCATGCAAGATGTTCGTGAAAGAGGTGGCCTTAAAGTTCCAAACCTACGTCTATACTATGAGGCAGCAGTGTTGACACAAGTGGGTGATTGGTTTGGAACAACAAAAACAGAAATTTTGAATATAGAAGGCCACGATCTGCAATTTGGTTGGCACGCATATTTATTCTATGAAGATAAGAGGGATAGAGTATTCAACAGTCACATTTTAAGACATGCTTTGATGAGAGTTTGGAAGAAGCACCAGCTTCAATTGGATTACAAAATACCTTTGTGGCTGGATCTTGGGCAGATTATGCCAAATATAAAGTCACTCGGGGGGGTTTTATATAAAGAGATGCTTTTTAATGATGGGGGCAGATGGAGTTTGAAACCTTTGAATATTCTGTTGGAAGAAGGGACGAATCTAACTTGGTTGCAGTACCTTCAACTTCAAGCGAGATGGAGAGAAGATCAGAGAATTGGACTAATGCCACATGAAGAAGATTTGGTGACTCAGATAAAATGTAAAGGGCCGATGCATATTAAGC
Source organism: Masticophis lateralis (assembly GCA_030761175.1). NCBI lineage: Eukaryota > Metazoa > Chordata > Lepidosauria > Squamata > Colubridae > Masticophis > Masticophis lateralis. The sequence goes on along the minus strand of JAUDYJ010000012.1, from coordinate 23,929,269 downwards.
GAGTGTATAATTTATTGTTAGAAAGAGATTCAGATGCAGTTAGAAAGACTGCATGATTAAATGGGCACAAAATTTTGTAGAACCAGTAATGTTGGAAACATGGGAAAAGATTTGGGTCCAGAATGTTAAATTTACACAAGCACAGAACCTGAGGGAAAATTTTTATAAGATGTTTTATAGATGGCATTTAGATCCTAAAAAATTATCATGTATGTATCCAAATGTTCAACCTAAATGTTGGAGGTGTGATTGGATGCAACATATTTTCATATTTGGTGGACGTGCAGAAAATTGAAAGTATTTTGGATTAAACTTTGGTGGGTAATGCAGAACATTTTGAAGAAGAAGCTTGAATTTTCTCCTCAGTTTTTTTTTGTTGGGAATAGTTAAGGGTTGCTCATCAACTGAAACGAGATTAATTTTATACATGATTACTGCAGCTAGATTATTGATTGGTCAATATTGGAAGAAGGATAGTGTACCTACTATAGAGGAATGGATATTGAAGATGTCTAATTTTGCAGAAATGGCTAAGATTTCTGCATACCTAAAAGATAGGACCCATGAAGCTTTTGTTAAGGAGTGGAAGAAATGGGTAGAATATATGCAGAATAAATACCAAAGTAAGAAGTTTCCATTAGCATTTGATTCATAATAATGTCTATTAATTATATTGTTACATAATTGAATTTATATTTTTATTATGTTATATATTTATATTAACATTTAGATTTAATTTTAAAGAGAAATTTAGGATGTACTGTTTGAATTTGATACTAGGATTGAATTTTGGGAATTATATTTAATGTTAAGCATTTATATCATATTTCATGCTAGAATTTAAATTAGTTTTATTAATTTTTTTAAAAAAAATAATTGTTATATTTGTTAGATTGTCATGAGTTTTTATAAATGATTTATATTATTATGTATTCGATTAGGGGTGTAAAAGATGTTATAAGTTTAGCCTAATTTTTTACTATTTAAGGTTAAATTTGTTACTTCACCCAATGCTTTTTTCTTTTTATCTTGTTTGTTGCTGATTGTTATATTTGATTGGTTAAAAAACATTACTAAGATTGAATATTGGGAATTATAGCTAATGTTAAATGTTAAACATTTATATAATATTTTAATCTAAAATTTATGATGCTCAAAGTTATTTTATTAGTTTTTTTTAAGATAACTGTTATATTATATTTGTTAGATTGTCATGAGTTTTTATAAATGACTTATGTTGTTATATATTTGGTTAGGGGGGAAACAGAGGTTACGAGTCTAGATTAATTTTTTATTACTTAAGGTTAAATTTGTTATATTTTTTAGCTGGATCTCACCTAAAAAGTTGTTTGATGTTGACTGCTATATATGATTGTTTAATAGTGGAAGTCAGTGGGGGAAAGGGGGAGGGTCAGGGGGGGAAAGGGAGGGGGTGGTTGTTGGGGTGTGGGATTGGGGGGGGGAAGGGGTATTAAAAATTGTATTGTAAAACTTTTTCAATAAAAAAAAAGATTTTAAAACACAAAAGAAAAAAAAGCTCTGTTTAACTAGGGAATTGTAATAATTGAGATACTATTGTATATTGTGTTGAAAGCAGAAATGGTTAAGTTGTGGTTTGGAGAACTATATGGGGGAAATTATTTGGTTTATTATTATTGGTACATATAATTAATTGATTTGTAAGAAATTGGATTGCATGGAAATAATTGGAATATTTATGTTCATATTGATTAATATATAAAAAAGATAGTTATATAACTAATTGATTTATATTAAAATGTTGAATTTGTATTAAACAATTGTAATATTACATAATTAACCAATGTGAGGATGGATATAAAAATAGATGACAATGGGGAGGGGTATGATATAGAATAGAAGGGAAAAATTGAATTTGATTAAGATTAGAGATGAGGATGAAGGGTAATGTTTTTTTAAAAAAAACAGATGAGGAATAAATATGGCAAAAAGGAAATATAGAAATTGTAAATTTAATTGAAATGACTAAAAACTGTTTACATTTGTGAACCAGGCAAATACTCTGTTCAAAGAAAATACATTGTATGTTTGTATGTGTGTTTCTAATTATTGCTATTTATTAATATTTGTTCTCTTTTATTCTTTAAAGTTCAACAATTTATTCTTTATCTTAATATCTTTATATTTGTTTGGGGTTGCCTTTCTTTCATTTCATCTTTTTTTATTGTACAGCAATCTTTCTCCTCAAACGTATCACCTCTCTCTCTTTTCTTTCCTTCTTACTTTCTCTTCCCCCCTCTGCTTCTCCTCCCTACTTCCTCTTCCTTTCTCCTTCTCCTCCTCCTCCTCTCTTCCTCCCTCTCTTACCCTCACTCCTACTCTAATTTCCCTTCCCTTCCTTCCTCCCTTCTCTTCCTACCCTCTCTCTCCTTCCTTCATCCCTCTCTATTGCTGTATTCATTTTCAATTTTATGTTTTCCACTATGGAGTCCGGTCTTTCTTTCATTTATCAAGTATATTTCTCAAAATTTCCCCTCATCTTTTTAATTATTAGCAGTATATTTATCTTATTCCATTTTTTCTATTGAACCCAGTGTAATCATCTTTATCTTTTTTTTCAATTATTTCCTTTTCAATATTAGCTCCTTGTTTCTCTTGCTTCTCTTTCATTTTTTCTTTCTTTTTTTTTTTGCAAGTTAACCAATTCTCTGCTTCTTTATTTACCTTAAATGCCCCCCTTACTTTTTGAAACATCTCCCTTAGTGTCTCATATTCATCCTCCCAATTCTCTATATTTTCCGTTTTAAAAGGCTAGGATTTTTAAGTGTATTCTTTTCATTTACATATGTGTGGGGGGGTGCTTTTCAAGGAGCCACAAGGGAGGCTGAGAGCAGAGTCATTCTGACAGTGTATTTTAACATTGCTTGGAAGACCATTTTTTCCCTAACAATAATGGTTTGTATACTTTGGAATAAAACATATACCTGGAAAAAATATTTGCAAAACTTGGACAGAAGGAAAAGAAAGGCAGGACGAATTATCAGTAGCTAGTTAATTCATTGTTATCAGTGACTTCCAATGATTCTAAACTTATTTTAAAACTGGGATTGGTGACTACTGAAATTTAAGTATTCAATATTGGTCTCAGAAATCTTTGGTTTGAACTATCAAATCTTTGATTTGAACTTTGATTTGAACTATAGCAAGAAAAATCATAAAATGGGGCAAAACTTACTTAACCATAATAATTTCTAGATATTTTAAGTGTAGAGAATTCAAATGTTGAGAATGACCCATTATTTCATCTCTTTTTCCGCCCTAGGTACCGCTATTTGATTTCTTTTCATTTTATTCAAATAACAACAGAAAACCCAATACAGTTCAGTATGAATTGGCTTTCCAATCCTTCTTTGATGCGTTTTTTTCACATTGGTTATCTAGTTTAAATGCCAAAGAAAAATCTATGGTATATTTTTCAGACCTTTGGGGGATCACACTGTCAATTGTTCACACTGCTCAAACAAAATTAACAGGTGTGAATTAAGTTTTAGCTAAAAAATGGAGCTTTAATTCCAGAAGTCCATTCTTTAAACTTGGACGTCTGGAATTAAAAGGCTCTGGATTAAATGGTACTCCAGACAAAAGATGGAGAAGAGTATCTTGCTTTTACCGTATTTTCCGGCGTTTAAGACGACTTTCTAACACACAAAAATCTTCTCAAAAGTCGGGGGTCGTCTTATATGCCGGGTGTCAGTATCCTGTAACCAGGCAGACCAGTCCGAAAGGCTTTGATGAGCCTTAAATGGCTCTAAGGAGCCAAGCTGAATTGCCTGCTGAGTTGCCGCTAATCAGCTGAGTTACACGCAAGCCCCGTGTAAAAGGGAAAAACTTTCCTTTTACACAAGGCTGGCCATCCCAGCTGAGTTGCCTGATCGCCAGAGCTTGGATGGCCAAGCCCCGTTTAAAAGGGAAAAACTTTCCTTTTATATAATGCTGGCCATTCCAGCTGCTAATTTTTGCCTGCTAATTGATACGTAGCAAAAATCCCCACCCCCACCCCAGCTTGCTTACCTTAGCTGCTAGCCGCAACGCTTGCCTTGCCTTGCCTGCAATCCATTGCATCAGCAAGCAACTAAATCTCCCTGCCTGCTTGATTGCAGGCAGGGAGATTTAGTTGCTTGCTGATGCAAGCAACTTGTGGACTTCAACTCCCAGAATTACTCAGCCAGCAAAGCAAAGCTGGCTGAGGAATTCTGGGAGTTGAAGTCTACAAGTCTTAAAGTTGCCAAGGTTGGAGACCCCTGTTCTATTGGGTAAGTTTTTTTCCCCCTTTGGGAGCTTTAAAAAAATAGTTAATTGGGGGGTTTTTTAGTTGTTCTTTTTTAGACCTAGCCATTTAAAGGCTAGGTCTAAGTTTTAAATTTAACTTTCATATAAAAATAAAAATAAATAAAAAATGTAAAAAAATAAAATAAAAATAAAATAAAATAAAATATAAAATAAAATAAAATAAAATAAAATAAAATAAATAAAATAATAAAATAATAAAATAAAATAAAATAAAATAAAATAATAAAATTTGTGCAGCTTTCTGAGATTTAGTGTGTTTCTGTAGAGTTTCACTCTAACAAACGCACAAAATCTCACAAAGCTATATGTGGAATTTTGTGTGTGTAAAGTGTGAAAGTTGTTTTTTTGGGCTTTTTGTGGCTGTGTGAGGTTCCTGCTTGTTGCAGGGGCCATTTTGGGTCTAGCACAGCTGCTTTTACATTGTGGGTGAGCCAGTTGATGTTTTTTAATTTTTATTTGGTGTGCGTTGGAAGAGGGGTCGTCTTATACAGCAAGTATAGCCCAAACCCTATATTTTTACAGGAAAAGTCAGGGGTCGTCTTATACGCCCAGTCGTCTTATACGCCGGAAAATACGGTAGACATGATAATAACTGTCTAGAAAGGTGAGTTATGAGCTATTTTGACATCATCATAAATTTAATTTATTACCTGTTAAAAATGCAAAGACAAGGAGTACAAGGAGCAAATAAAAGACCTTCATGTTGGGGTTGGTTCTGGACCAAATCTTACTTGTGGGACAGAAACCAGCTCTCAACCCTCCTTGTGACTTCTTGAAAAGCATCCCCACCCAGTGGGGGTGGGGGCAGTGGTGGGCTGTCCCGGTTCTCACCGGTTCTATAGAACCAGTAGTAAAACTGGCAGAAGGCCCCGCCCACTGACCCCGACATCACCAAAACACTTCTGCACATGTGCAGAAGAGCGCGTGCATGCGCGAGCGAAGTTAGCACGTGCGCGTGGCCCCACTGCAAACTGGTAGTAAAGGTGAGTAGAACCCACCCGTGGGTGGGGGACACTGAGGATGAGTTTGTAGTACCATGGGGGTGGTGGAGTGAAAAAGTTTGGGAACCACTGCTTTAGACCATAAAAAAGCATGCCACCCCATCAACAAATCATGTTCCTCCAAATTCGATAATCTAGTGTTTCTCAAAGTTATCCATTCTTTAATCCACATTAAACTCATTGCTTGATAATATAGTTCAAAGTTAGGCAGGCCAAAACCACCCCTCATTTTAGCATCTTGTAACTTTGTAATTTTATTCTTGCCTTCTTTCCCTGTCAAATATATTTCAACGTCATTTTATTCAAATCTACAAAAAATTCCTTATCCAACTTTATTGGATAAAGGAACTTTATTGGAATTGTCTGAAATAAGTACAAGATTACTGCAAATTTCCCCATTTCACCAAGTCATGCCCTATCTGTTGCTTAAGCTTATTATAATTATTTTCTTTAAGTGAGCTACACGTTGCTGTTAAATGTATCCCCAAATATTTTACCTTGTTTTTGACCTGCATCTTTGAAGTCTCCATCAATTCTTCTTTTTGCTTTTTCAACATATTGAAACCCTAACCCAGCCACTTCTATCATAGCTGCCATCACTATCCTGATAACATCCCAACGGCCCTGTCAGATCATTGTGTTGCAGGGTAAGCCCTTTGAGGGGATTTTGGACACTGGAGCAGATGTTTCAGTGATCTTTGCCAAGCAGTGGTCTGCTGCCTGGCCAACTGAGCCCTGCCCAAGTGTGGGGGGTGTGGGGGGTCGTCAAAGTGCACGTCAAAGTGTGCAATTTCTTTCAGCTTACTTGCCTAATTCAGATTTGGTCATTCAGGTCCGCCCTTTTTTATTAGATATTCATGTTAGCTTTTGGGGGTGCGACCTGCTCAGTACATTGGGGGCCACTCTCACTTTGGAGGATTGAAACTACTGCCCTCCCGCTGACTTGGATGGTTAAAGAGACAGTGTGGATTGATCAATGGCCCATGTCACACCAAAAATTAACGGCTCTCCATCAGCTAGTACAAGATCAGCTGCTTTCTGGTCATGTTGTGCTGTCCACTAGTCCATGGAATACACCTGTGTTTGTGATAAAAAAGAAAAGTGGCAAATGGTGTTTTTACATGATCTTCGCGCTATGAATGCATGTATTCAACCTATGGGCCCCTTGCAGTGTGGGACACCAAATCCTAATCTGATTCCCCAAGATCATGAGATGATGGTAATTGACTTAAAGGATTGTTTCTTTCCATTCCTTTATGTCCCTCTGATCAGGAAAAGTTTGCATTTACAGTGCCTGTGGTGAACCATTCAGAACCCAATAAACGCTATCATTGGACGGTTTTACCACAGGGAATGTTGAATAGTCCCACATTATGTCAATTCGTTTTTTTTTTAATTTTAATTTTATTATAATACATATATGACATTTACACAACATACAACATATAGATATCTTATCATTTTAAAGCATTGTTTAATCGTGATCTTCCATCTGTTACTTTATTTTTCTTCCCTTTATCTTTTCTTACTTCTTCTTTTTCCCCCCATTATCCTTTTTCCCCTCCCCCCTATAGAGATCTATATATTTTAATTATATCTTTAATATTATACATTTCTACATTCATGTTATATACATTTTTATTCCATACATTTGTTATATATATATTTTGTACTTCTGATCTTCTCTCCTTATAGTTATTATTCTTTATTATTAGTCTTAAGCCAATTATACCATTTATTCCATATTCTATAATAGTCTGTCTCTTCTTTTTCCTTAATTTCTTTTGTTAATCTGCCCATCTCAGCGGATTCTAAAATCTTATCTATCAATTCTTCCTCAGTTGGAGTTCTTTCCTGTTTCCAATTTTTTGCATATGCTATTCTTGCTGCTGTTAAGATGTGTAGCATCAAATATTTTATTTCTTTGGAATATGGTTTTGTAAAAATTCCTAACAAGAATGTTTCTGGCTTCCTTTCTATTTGTTGTTCTGTTATTTGTTCTATCCATTTCTTAATATTTGCCCAATTTTTTTTTGCTGCCAGACACGTCCATTATAAATGGTAATATATTCCTTGGAATTGCCTTTTCTGCTTGTAAAAAAATGTATAAAAAGCAATAAATACTGCAAAGGGGAGAGACATTTTCGCACAGAGCAAATGCCTGGACTCTGATTTCTACAAGAAACTTCCTAACAATGCGAACAATTAAGCAGTGGAACAGCTTTCCTTCAGAAATCATGGGTGCTTCATCAGTGGAGGTTTTTAAGAAGAGACTGGACAGCCATTTGTCTCAAATGGTATAGGGCAGCGGGGGGAAAGCGGTGGGGTCACATGCATGTGTGCCCACATCCATAATTCTATGTGCCCTGCCCCCCCCCACTTTTAGCACACGATGGCACGGTGGGCCCGGAAGGCCCGTTTTTTGCTCTCCCCAGGCTCCAGAATCTTTTTTTGAGCCTGGAGAGGGCAAAAATGGCCTTTCTCACAACCCCCAGAGGCCCTCCAGAGGCCAGAAACAGTGTGTTTCCTGACTTCTGGTGGGCCCAGAAGGCCCGAAAATCAGCCTGCTGGCACACATGTGTGCCGGAGCTGAGCTTGCGTGCCCACCGATATGGCTCCATGTGCCACCTGTGGCACCCGTGCCATAGGTTCACCATCATGGGTATAGGGTCTCCTACTTGAGCAGAGGACTGGACTAGATTTTCAAAGTCCCTTCCAGCTCTATTCTATTCTAATCCTGCAGGACATTAAAATCTCCATGAAGCCCATATTGATTACAATCAGTTTTAACAAGAATGAAATTATGGAATAAAACACAGAAGCCAGGAGGCGTGATGAGAAATCCCACCAATGAAAAAAGGACTACCCCACAAAATCTGGTGGTGGTGTAGATTTCAGAGGTAAAAACAAGAAAGGGATTTGAGATCAGTTTTTTCACTGTGGAATATTCCCCGCATATTCCATGCACAAGACACACATCCCATGGCTCGGCTCCCTTTGCAACCAGAGGGTCCCCCACAGCCACTACTCTGGATATAGGGCACTTCCCATAGGCACACCCCTTAAAGACACCACGCCCCGGGTGTCTTTAAGGGACCGCTCAAGTGAATGAGTGCGGCTGGCTATTGACTGGATGGGGAAGGGCATTCACAGTTGAGGGTTGGTGGCACTCACAGCTGGTAGACATTCGCTGGCATTGCTACCCGCCTTCTTGAAATGCCAGTCCAGTCCAGCCAGCCAGTTTGCTGCTGCCATTGCTGCGGGAAAAGCCAGCCAGCCATTGCCTTCACTGCTTTCCCATGCCATGGATTTCAACATGAAGAAGCTGGCCTCAGATGTGGGTGTCTTCTTCACCTGGACCACCAATGAACACCCATCAGCCTTGAGCACTGCCAACCCCCAGCTGCCAACTCTCCCTAGTTGCAAAGGGAACAAAGCAGTGGGATGTGTGTTCCAGGGTGGTTTCTACTTACCTTTACTACCGGTTCACAACGGGAGCGTGCGCATGCACAGAAGCTTCTGTGCATGCGCAGATCATTGATTATGATGTCCAGGTGGATGGGCAGAGCCTCCTGCCACCTTTACTACCAGTTCTAAAGATCCGGACAGAACCGGGAGCAACCCATCTCTGGTGTGTTCCCTGCAGAGGGATTTCTGGGAGCCGCCCTGCAAAGATGTTTTGAATTGTTTTCAACAGCGAAGTTCAGTGTGTGTCCAGAGAACTAGGAAATGGGGGGGGGGGGGGTTCTTGCAAAAGAATATATGAATCAATACTCCTGGCATTCTGGGGTGTAGTTTGTACGTTTCAGGTTTTTTCTCCAAATGGGCTGAACTGCAGCCCCACACAGGCAGCCTGCGGGAGGAGTGGTGGTCTGGCACAATACTTCTACCATGCAAAGTGCAGCAGCACTGGCGGTGGCAGAAGTGTGGTGCCGGACTGCTCCCTTTCCAGATCCTGTTGTTCTATCCTGTGCTCCCCTGGCACCTGAGGGTGCTGCCATCCACTGAGAAGGCAGAGGCCCATCCCATTCACTTGAGCGGTCCCTCAAAGACACCCGGGGCAGGGGAAGTGCCCCATCTCCAGAGTAGTGGCTGTGGGGGACCCTCTGGTTGCAAAGGAAGCAGAGCCATGGGATGTGTGACTTGTACATGGAATATGCATGGAATATTCCACAGTGAAACCCCTTGGTGTTTAGATTGGCTGGGGGTTAGTTGTCCCATGCCTCAAAACATCCAGGAATAAATGTTTGCCCTTGGCAACCCAGTGCGGGGGGGTGGGGGTGGGGAACCAGTGGCAGGGGTGGAGTGCTGGCAGAGGGCCAGCTGAGAATGCCCATGATAGGTTCACTCTGTGGAAGGCCCGGGGTGAAGTGGGTGTGAAGATGCCACTATGATCAATTGTCCTGGACCCTTTATGAAGATGTTGAAGAGGTACCTCATTGCATGCTTTCCTCCATGCAGATGTAGTTCCATTGAAGACTATATGCACTGAATTTCCAATTGATGGAGTCAATTGTGAATCCATCTGGTAGTGGTACTACCTATCCCACATTGTTCTATCTTAACAAGAAGTAGGTTGTAGTCTACATTATCAAATGCCTTTCCTTGATCCACTAGTCACTTTGTCAAAGATGGCAAGGTTTGTCTGGTATGATCTATTTTTGACCAACACGTTCACTTTTTGTGACCTTCTGACAAGCAAATTCAATAATGAAGCCAGATTCACTTAACCATGTTATAACTTAACAACTGAAGTGATTCACTTAATGCAGGGGTCCTCAAACTTTTTAAACAGGGGGCCAATTCATGGTCCCTCAGACTGTTGGGGGGGCGGATTGGCTGGGTGTGTGTGGCTAGGTCATGTGATTAGGGGTGTGTGGCCAATTTGACAGTCCATTGAACAATGCACACAAATTAAACTTTAATTCGTTTTGCTCCTGGGGGTGTTTTATTTGCTTTTGTTTGCACGTTGCTCTTTTGGTTGCCTTTTCGTTTTACTAGATCGTTTTTTCAGTTGTTTAGGAGTCTAGTGGTCCACTTCAAGAAACTGTTTTGCAGCAATTCTTCTCAGCCCCAAGGAGTGTGAGAAATCTTTCTCTCTCTCCCTCTTTCTGTCTCTCTCTCCCTTTTTCTCTCCCTTTCTCCTTCTCTTCCTGTCTCTCCCTCTCTGTGTCTATCTCCCTCTCTCTATCTTCTGAGAAAAATGGGCCATTTTCACCTGTTTTTTTTGTCTTTCACCCACCACCCCACCTCCGAAGTATTCTGTAGGCCAAAACGGCGCATTTTTTGGCCAAAAACAGGCCGTTTTCACCCTTTTTTCACCTCCTTTAACTCCCCCCCCCCCAGCCTGCAGGCCCTCCCCTGCCCACCTGCACCCTTCGGCCTTACCTTCGCGACAGCAATGTGTGGTGAGTGTTGAACCATTGAAATGAGCAGAAGTGGGAAGTGCGGCTGGACAGTGGAAGGTAAGGGTGACAGCTGGAGGAGGCTGCATATACCTCCCCCATATGCAGGAAGTGGCTGGGAGGAGAGGGGTGAGGGGCGAGGGGCAGGGCTTAACCCCACTACTCAGCAGGCTGGATAAATTGGGTCGGTGGGCCACATCCGGCCCGCAGGACGTAGTTTGAGGATGCCTGACTTAGTGGATGATAAGAAAGGTTGTAAACTGGGGCAAAAGTCAACAAGTGTCTCGCTTAACAACTGAAATTTTGATCTCAACTGTGGATCCCAAAAGGTGAACACATGACCCTGGGACAGTGCAGCAGTCGTAAATATGAGCGAGCTGTGAAGGGTCTGAATTTGATCCCATAATCACGGGAATGCTGCAATGGTCTTACCCATGAAAAATGCTCATGAGTCACTTTTTTCAACACTATTATAACTTCAAACACCACTAAACCAGGGGTGAAATGCTCCCGGTTCGGACCAGATCGCCCGATCAGGTAGCGATGGCAACGGGAGGTTCAGAGAACCGGTAGTAAACATTCCTGCCCCCTCCCCCATGCCCAGCTAAGCCGCACGATCATCAGAGGCTTTTTTTTTTACTTTTAAAGGCATTCTTTCTACATCTTTGGCTTTTAAAAGTAAAACAAAAGGCTCTGGGAATCACTCAGCTCAGCTAGGATTGTCAGAGGCTTTTAAAAGCATCTTTTCTACAACCTCCTCGGCCAAAGAAGTTGTAGGAAAAAAAATGCCTTTAAAAGCCTCTGACGATCCTAATTCAGTTGCCTGATCGTCAGAGGCCTTTAAAAGCATTTTTTTCTGCAACCTCTTAAGGCTGTAGAAAAAATGCTTTTAAAACTAAAAAAAAAAAAAGTTGGTCATGCCCGCCGTGTCACATGACCTCCCCACCCAGCCACGCCCACAGAACCGGCAGTAACAAATTTAACATTTCACCTCTGCACCAAACCATTATAATGCTGTTGTAAGTTGAGGACTACCTGTGTACAACCATTTCTATAACTAGCTTTGGCTTCTTATATTATCTTATTTCTGTTCACTTTCATAACCCTGAATTTCTATTAATATTTCCTTATTATATATATATGTCAATCTATCTTTAATACCTTAGATTCTTTGAAATCTTTGAAAAACCACACAATCATTTCTCAAAAGAAAATTAAATTCTGGCCCAGTTCAGGTGCAAATACACTTACATCTTCTGCTGCTTTTTGTTGCAACTCCTTCTTTGTAAATATTGGGATGGGGAAGAGGAAGGTGATGCTTTTTATGTGAACAGAAAGCCACTGGAAATGAAATTAAACCTTGTGCCCCTCTCCCAACTTTTGTAGCACAGTGGAAATTACAAAAGTGTCAGCTGCAGTTAACTCATGTAACCATCTGATATAGCCCAGGGGTTACAGTAAATCATATTAAAGTTGCATGCCACAAGATGGGTGGTCATATAAATATTTTAATAAATAAATAACAATAATAAATTGTATTACTTGCTAGAACTAACACCATTGGGGAAAATAAAATGTGGATTGTAGTTCTTTCAAGTAAAATCATTGGTAATAAATTGCTTTCGGATAGCAAAATAATTTCTATTCTTATCTCAAAAATAAATATTGGTCCCCTTTATGGATTAATACAATACATATAGATCTAATAAAGTGACTTTTGACTGATCCTGAGATTTCCAAATCCAAACCTTGCATTTGTACTCAGCTCCCTCCCTAGCTGAGATACCCACAGCTGCGTTGCTTTGGAATTGGCAAATCAGCTTCAGATTTTTGCAGAGTTTTGGTCCAAGCCAGAAAGGATGGAGCTGCCCATCTCACCAACAGGAAGCCAAGTATTCTAGACCACTGATCCTGGCTTCACACCAAAGCAATGTATAACCTTAGTTGATATTATGCCCGGGAATTCCATCTTGTAAATAGCAAACAATATCTGAATACAATTATTCACAAGCCAAGATTGTTGCATAACCCAATATGTTAAAGTTGGCAAAGACTGAGCATAACATTTCAAAATGATGCTCAGCACCATGGTACCCTGAAAACATCAATTAATTCATCCTTTAAATTACCCCTTTGAAACAGCTTTTTTCATCCATACTGCAAATTGAAAGGAAAATGATCCTACATCATCTAGCCTTAAAATACTCTACCCCTAGGAAAGGTCGTCTCTGTGTTGCCTTTATAGATTTAAAGGCTGCTTTTGACAATATTCCCAGATATAAACTGTGGGGCAAACTCTTTTCCTGGGGGATCGATAAAAGACTTCTCTGGCTCATCTCCCAACTGCACGAGGGAACGGAGGCAAAAGTGCGCCTTACCCCCCAAGAGGACCTTTCCAACGCCATCCCTGTTAATAAGGGGGTCAAACAGGGTTGTATATTGGCACCCCTTTTTTTTAACTTATAGTGACTGGAGAAGGACGTTAATGGCCCAAATTAATTATATCCATGCCCCCAGATTAGCTGACTATAGGTGCCCGCTCCTGCTCTATGCGGATGATGCTGCAATTCTTTCATTCTCTCGGGTGGGCCTACTTAGAGCCCTTAATATCCTTTCCAACTATTGTTGCGCTAACCAACTGTTTATCAACCATTCTAAGTCTAAGATTATGACTTTCTCAAGAAGCAGGAAAAACTATCAATGGAAGCTCGATGGCATACCAGTGGAACAGGTCCATAGATTCCAATATTTAGTTATTCTTTTCCAATCCAATGCCATGTGGCTTGCACAGGTTAAGTCCCTCCGCACCAAGTCCAAGGCCCTTCTGCAATTCTTTTTTTTAAAGTAAAAGTTTTTTATTTATAATCAACATACATCGTATTACATTATAATAATTAAAAAAAACATTTGATTTCCCCCCTCCCTTCACCTCCCCTACCTATCCCAACCCCCCCTCCCCCTGACTTCCCAGAACAAATACAGGGTAAAAGTTAATAACAATTCATTAACAACAAAAAAACCCCCACAAACTAATTACTTATGAGTTCAACCATCACTTGCACTTTAACTCTGCTTATTTAAAACCAAATATAACTGCTCTTGCTTGAAGGTAATTAATTTTCCACAACAAAGAGATTTTTAAGTATCTTAAACCCCTTAAAAGTATATTGAGTGATCTAATAACCTTAAACAAATTTTCTCAATTCTATTTATCTGAACAAAAATAAAAACAAGCATAATTTTTTCATTCTACAACAACAATAAACAAAGAAAATTTTTAAGTATAATAATCTTAAAACCCCTTTTTGAATCCTCCTAAATATCCTAGAGTCAAATATAAGCATAAGTATAAACCAATCATTTTCCCTCTCCCTCCTTCTTTTCCACCATGTTACCTACCTAACAAGGAGGGATAACATTCTTCCACTACCATTTAGTTTAAAACCAATTACACAATTTAATAATATCTTAAAACCTTTAAAAGTATATTTTAAAAAATCTAATATTCTACAATACTAAACAAAGAAAACCCCTTTTTAAATCCTCCTAAATATTACAAATATAAGTATAAATCAATCATTAAAAACCCTTATTTATAAAGTAAAACCAAAGCATTTTCCCTCTCCCTCCTAAATAGTGTAATTAAAAGTAAACATTAAGCTTGAAATATTCTTTTCCACCATGTTATCCTGCCTAACAAGGAGGGGTAAAATTCTTCCACTTCCATTTAGTTTAAAACCAATTACGCAATTTAATAGTATCTTAAAACCCTTAAAAGTATATTTAAAAAATCTGATATTCTACAACAATAAACAAAGAAAAACCCCTTTTAAATCCCCTAAATATCCTACATACAAATATAAGTATAAACCAATCATTGAAAACCCTTATTTATAAAGTAAAAACATACAATTTCATCCATATAATCCAACTTTTTAGTCCAAAATCATTCTTTTCCATCGTATTATCCTGCCAAATAATAAGGGGTAAAATTCTTCCACTGCCATTTCCCCCTAAGTTTTTTTCTTCTTTTTCCGAACCTTCTTCTTTCATATTCTTCCTCCATTTTCTTTTCTTTTTGCCAACTCGTGACTATTCCACAGTAATTCCTGAGTCTTAAATCCTTGTACAAAACGTAGGATAATTCCTTTTAAAAAACAAACCTCCTTAATTAGGATTAAAAACCCATTTTTATAAAGAAATTGTAATGTTCCATTTCGGATTCTTTTAGGTATCTTGAAGATCACAAAACCTCCTGAACCTTTTCCTTTGGTCTGTATCTGAATCTCTGGATAGATCTCTCGCCATACCTCTGATTTAATCTTCTTCAAGCCTACAAGTTTTTCATTCTTGATTTGGAAAACCTCCAATCCATTTTCCAATCCATTTTCCACAGGCACTTTTCTCTGAGCTACTTCTTTCTCCTCTTTGTCAGCCCTTTCTTCTTCCCCTGTTTGAATAAAAGTGTCCCAGAGCTCATCCAATCTTTCCATAAATGCTGCTGTAAGTGAAAGATTACCTTCTTTCTCTTCATAAAACGTTATCCCTGCCATCTCCAATAAAAGAAGAAAACACTTCCCAGCAGCTCCACAAAAGCAGTAAAAAGTAACAACTTTAACAAGCACTAACAAGCTCAACGATCACTTCCTTCTCAGTCTCCGTTCTCAATCAGCGCCATTTTAAGTTACAATAAGACTTTCACTCACTCAGTTCTAAAGAAAAAAAAAGTTTTCCTTGCTGTCAGAGTTAAAGAAAAATAATATGCATAAGAAAAGCTCTCCTTTTTTGCTTCTGCCTGCATGTAGATCAGCCTTTGGAATCAATTAACATGCAGGGATGGTCGCAGCTCCTTGCTCCGTGAAACGGAGTCCTCCCGAGTCTGGAGCAGCTTTCAGGTGATCAGGGGAGCCCTCACCCTTTACACCACCAGGTTTAATCCTGGGGGGTTTCGGAGGGCTCTACCCTCACCTGCGCACACTGCTCCCCTTCTTTGCCCGAAGAGGAGATTTCCAACCGCCAAAACAGCTGTTTTTCGCTGTTTTAGCGGTTTTACAGACTCTGGGAGTTGTAGCTCCCGAAAAGAGCTACAGCGGGGCGGCGGTGCCACCAGAAGTCCGCCCTTCTGCAATTCTTTTACACGGAGGGAACCCAACATATTCCTTCAGTATTGAAAGTATATAGGGCAAAGATGATAGCTGCCATTACATATGGCGCTCCCCTTTGGGTTCAAAGAAATATTTCTCTTGAGTCAGTTCAAAGCCAGTTCTTACGCCGCCAAATGGGAGTTCCCCCTTGTGTGAGTAATGCTGCAATCCGCTTGGAACTGGACATCTCTCGCTGTTCTGTGGAAGTGTGCCATTAGCTACTGGCTGACCCTGTGGAGCAGACTTCCAGACTACTATTTAGGGCAGTGCTTATGGCGGGATGGTTTCCACAGTCCTTGGGCCCGCAATATTCACACCAAATTTATGAAGATAGGTATTCCCCCTACTGAAGCCCTTATGCTAGGCCCAGATGCAGCCAAATCGCTGATATTCCAGCAATTGGAAAGACAACAGAATCTGGCACTTGGTGCGGGAGTATGTTCTCCATTTTCTCTCGGTATTATTCCCTGAATGCACCCTCTCAAATATCTTTCTACGCTATCCTTTAAATACAGGTTGGCCTTTCTGAAAGCACATTTTAATGTGATCCCCTCAAATGTCTTGGATAGCAGGTGCTCGGGAGGTGTGAAACCCACCCACTATTCATATGATGGTCGATCTTCAGAATCGTTGGCTCGTATTCACTTGTCCCCACTATCAGGAGATAAGGTCAGAACTTATTTCTCCCATTTGCCAAAGATTTCCTGGATTACCTGAAACTCTTAGTCTTGTTGTGGCTCCCTTGCCTGAGCCTGGGCTATCGACAGATGCAGACTCTGAGAGTGAGGGAGAGGAGTTGGCAAGGCCTCCCTCTCCAGGACCCTCCTCTCTGGCAATGCCTCCGGAGGACACTGAAGGGCAAGAGATAGGCCCAGAGCCAAGCACGTCCATGCAGCCACAGGTGGACAGCGACGAAGGAGATAAGTGCTGGCTGGATCCTTGACAGCAGCACAGGGAGAAGCATGCACACCAGAGGACAAGGCGTGCCAGAAATTAGCTGAGTCATTGGACCACACCCCACAGGGTATAAATGTGGGTGTGGTGGCCGGCTCAGTTTGTGACGAGCAAAACTAGAAATCATCCATAGACTTTGTGTTGCTGAAACTATGCCTGCTTAAGTGGACTGCATTCGGATTAATTCTTGTATTGCTGAAGCTCTGCCTTATCAGAAGGCTTGTGGACGTATCTTTGTTTATGTGAGTAAAGTTTGAATTGGCAGCCAGCCACTGGGTTGTGGCTAGCTTTATCTTCAAAGACTTTGTCGTGTGTCTTATTAACTCCGGGCCGTCTGTGGGGGTGTGTGTGTGAGATGGGGAGAGAACATCTTGCTTGTCACCCCAAACGTTAACCCATTGTTTAGCCATGATGGATCAACAACTGCAGCAACTTATCAACAGCTGCAAGCTGATCAGCAAGTCGGCCAGTTGAGTGTGCAACTGGCTGGGGGGAATGCTCCCCCCGGGTCCCGCACCAACAGCGTCCCGGGTCACCCCATGTCTTGTGGCACCTGCGGAGGAGCCCATGGAGCTGGGAGCAGCCTGACCTCGCCTGACAGCCCAGGAGCGGATGCGGAGACGCCAAGGGGGATTGTGCCTCTATTGCGGGGAGGCTGGACATTTTGCCGCCTCGTGCCCCAGGAAGCGTAGTGGGACGCTCATGTCTCTTCCTGAATCTCGGCGGGACCAGCCGGGAAATGGGGCAGGCCCGGCCCGGGGGAAACCTTAGGCCGGGCATGTATCACTGCCCCGCCTGATTCAGCAGAGGTGGACTCTGGGCCCCCTCGACACCTGATCCTGGACACCCGGGTGTTGTTGGCCAACTGGTGGGAGGGGCTTCAGGCACATGCACTGGTGGACTCGGGGGCCATCACGAACTTTATGGACCAGGCCTTTGTGGCCCATTTTGCGGTCCCCTTGGTTCCAGTGGACCCTCCATGGAGGGTCGAGACGATCAATGGGCGGGAACTTGTAGCGGGGCCCATTAAGTTCGCGACTCAGTCCTTGCGCCTTGTCATTGGGGCCCACGAGGAGGCGATCCGTTTTTATGTGATGGCGGACCTGCATTTCCCGCTGGTCCTGGAGATGGTCTGGCTTCGGGCCCACGATCTGCAGGTGGCCTGGTCGAGGAATGCCATCTCCTTCCCGAGCCTGCAGTGCGTCGACCACATCTGCCACACCTGTGCTGGCCAGGACGTTTCCACCCCTGCCGTCTCCTTGCCTCCTGAGCTGACGTCCTTCGCTGACGTGTTCAGTGAAAAGGAGGCGGACTGCTTACCCCCGCATTTACCCTATGATTGCCCGGTGGATCTAGTGCTCAATGTGCCACTGCCCATGGGACGCCTGTACTCAATGTCTGAGCCCAAGCTGGCCGCCCTATGGGACTTCTTAGACAAAAACTTGGCCCGAGGGTTCACCCGGCCTTCGTCTTCCCCTCTCTCGGCCCCAGTCCTCTTTGTGAAGAAGAAGACGGGGGATTTATACCTGTGCTGCGACTACCGGCGGTTAAACGCAATCACCGTGCAGAATCGCTACCCCCTGCCGCTCATCCTGGAGCTGATGGAGAGGTTGCGGGAGGCCTCGATTTTCACCAAGCTCGACCTCTGGGGAGCCTACAACCTGGTGCGGATGTGAGAGGGGGACGAGTGGAAGACAGTGTTTGGCACCCGATACGGACACTTTGAGTATACCGTCATGCCGTTTGGGTTGACCAACGCCCCTGCAGTCTTCCAGCATCTGATGAATGTCGTGTTCCGGGACGTGTTGGATCGGTTCGTGGTCATTTACCTGGATGACATCTTGATCTGTTCCCAGTCCCCTGAAAGCCACATCCAGCACGTCCGCCAGGTTCTGTAGCGCCTGCGGGAGCACCAACTCTATGCGAAGTTGGAGAAATGTCTCTTCTTCCAGACTTCCGTACAGTTCCTTGGGCACATCATCTCCCCCGAAGGCATCGCCATGGACCCGTGCAAGGTGGAGGCCTTGTGTAGTTGGGAACCCCCTCGTCGGGTGAAGGACATCCAGCGTCTGTTGGGGTTCGCCAACTACTACCGAATCTTCATCCCGGGCTTCACCACCCTGACCTTGCCGCTGACCCAGCTCCTTCGGAAGAAGGTTCTGTTCCAGTGGGGTCCCCCGCAGCAGCAGGCCTTCGGGTCCTGAAACAGGCCTTCGTCACAGAACCTGTCCTGAGGCACCCCAATCCACATCGTCCATTCATAGTCGAGATGGATGCGTCCAATGTGGCGATTGGGGCGGTGCTGTTACAGGCCCCAGCGTATGGCGGCACTCTTTTTACCTGTGCTTATTACTCACGGAAACTCAATCCTTCCAAGCGCAACTATACCATCTGGGAGAAAGAGTTGCTGGCTATCAAGGCCGCATTTGAGGCTTGGCGGCATCATCTCGAGGGGGCCCGACACCAGGTGGAGGTGTGGACGGACCATCGGAACCTGGAGCACCTCACGACGGCCAGGAAGTTGAACCAGCGACAGATCCGGTGGTCGTTGTTTTTTGCCCGGTTCAACTTCCATGTGACATACATCCCAAGTGGCCACAACATGAGGGTGGACGCCTTGTCCCGCAAGCCGGAGTACTTCTCTCCGAAGGACTCCCTACCTCCGCAGACGGTGCTGCCGGCGGAATCCTTGGCCGCGGTCCAGGAATCCATGGACTTGTGGGCTCAGGTGCGGGAAGTGCAGCGCCAGGATGACTGGTTGCAACAGTGGAAGGCGGAAGGCGGCCCCGCTTCCCCTTGGACTTTGGAGGAGGGCTTACTGAAGCACCGAGGCCGGTTGTACGTGCCTACGAATCTGCTCAGAGCCCTCGTCGGACTTTTTGGTGGCCTCGGGTACAGCACGATGTACACGCGTACATGATGTCCTGTGTGCCACGCCGACAGGCCAAAGCCACATCAGGCCCACCTCCTGGACTTCTCTAGCCACTGCCGACACCAGAGAGACCCTGGGGAGCCATCTCTATGGACTTCCTGACGGACCTGCCACCATCCGCCACATTCACCATTGTCCTCGTGGTGGTGGACATGCTTACAAAGATGGCACACTTTATTCCGTGCCGTGGACTGTCATCGGCTCGCACCACAGCCCGATTGTTCCTGCAGCATGTTTTCCGCCTCCACGGCCTGCCGGACAGAGTGGTGTCGGACTGCAGGGCCGAATTCATGGCCCGCTTTTGGAAAAGCCTGATGGCCACGTCGTCGGTGCACCATCTGGAGACTGACGGGGGGACGGAGAAGGTCATTGGCATCCTAGAGCAGTACCTCCGCTGCTACGTCAATCAGCAGCTGGGCCGAGTACCTTCCCCTGGTGGAGTTCGCCTTCAACAACTCCCAACACACCTCCACCCAGATGACCCCGTTCCATGCCAATGTGGGATACCATCCACGGCTGTTCCCTCTGTCCATCTCTGATTCCCCTGTTCCCGAGACCCAGGACTTCCTTTTGGAGCTGCAAGCGGTGCAGCAGCTAGTGCGTCGGCCGCTGATCCGGGCGAAGGAGGACTATAAGCGGGTCGCCAACTGCTCTCGACGGGCCACACCGCCGCTGGAGGTTGGGGATCAGGTGTGGCTGTCCACGAAACACCTCCCCACGGACCAGCTGGTGAAGAAGCTCAACCACCGTTTTATCGGTCCCTTCCCCATTGAGGCAGTCATCAGCTCGGTGGCCTACCGGTTGATCCTACCACGGTCCATGCGGCTCCACCGTTTTCCATCGGTCCCTTCTGGTCCCTGAGGCTCCGCCGTGCTCCGACGCCCGACGACACCTGCTCCCCCGACCACGGTTGCCGAGGACGGCTCCACGACGTACGAGATGGACAGCATCCGGGACTCCTGTTGGCTGAAGGGCCATTTCCAGTACCTGATTGCCTGGAAGGGCTACGGGCCTGAGGATTTCTCTTGGGAGGACGCTTCCTCTGTTCATGCCCCTGACCTGGTACGGGCCTTCCATGAACAGTTTCCATCCCAACCACATCCCAACCGTCAGCGGCGGGGGAAGGACCCTGCGGTGGGGGATAGTGTTGTGGCTCTGTTGCCTGAGCCTGGGCTATCGACAGATGCAGACTCTAAGTGTGGGAGAGGAGTTGGCAAGGCCTCCCTCTCCAGGACCCTCCTCTCTGGCAATGCCTCCGGAGGACACTGAAGGGCAAGAGATAGGCCCAGAGCCAAGCACGTCCACGCAGCCACATGTGGACAGCGACGAAGGAGATAAGTGCTGGCTGGATCCTTGACAGCGGCGTAGGGAGAAGCATGCACACCAGAGGACAAGGCGTGCCAGAAATTAGCTGAGTCATTGGACCACACCCCACAGGGTATAAATGTGGGTGTGGTGGCCGGCTCAGTTTGTGACAAGTAAAACTAGAAATCATCCCTGGACTTTGTGTTGCTGAAACTGTGCCTGCTTAAGTGGACTGCATTGGATTAATTCTTGTATTGCTGAAGCTCTGCCTTATCAGAAGGCTTGTGGACGTATCTTTGTTTATGTGAGTAAAGTTTGAATTGGCAGCCAGCCACTGGGTTGCGGCTAGCTTTATCTTCAAAGACTTTGTCGTGTGTCTTATTAACTCCAGGCCGTTTGTGGGGGTGCGTGTGTGAGATGGGGACAGAACAAGTCTCCGCTTCTTACTTCAAGATACTGATTCTAAGATTACACTAAAGACTGTAGCAAAATTTTTGGCTGCAGTCTTGAGATGTAAAAGCCGGGAGAAGGACAGCTGGACCCATTGACTGAGGTCAGTCCTATTGATCGCCAGCTGTTGAGCTAGCTGGTGGCTGTATAAAGTACGATATGCGGATTTATGTAAATTGCAATATAGTATTTTCTCCCTATGTACAATTTTACTGTGAGTTTGATGGAGTGGTTTTCACCACTGATCTTGCTGCCGTTTTGCACTTTAGTCTGGTTGTGTGCCAGCTATGTGTCTTGAATGTTTTGGTCTTTTTGGTCTATGACCGCAATAAAGTAAAGTAAGTAAGTAAAGGAAGCTTAGCTGCTTTGCTTCCAGATACCCCAATTGCACAGAAGAGGCAAGATCTCTCATCGAGATTCATTGTATTTTCTTGGCTGGCTGGTATGAGCTGCCATCTGCATTAGAACCACAAACAGGCCAAAGAGGAGGCTGTAAGGGGAGACTGTCTGCAATGCAGTGGACTTGAGTCATATGAGCCTTTCACCTGGAGGCTTCTTGATCTAGAGTTGAACTAGATGATCTCCAATGTCTCCAAAACTGTTATTCTCTGCTAGAGATCAGCCCAAGAGGTCTGGCCATCTGAAAAGAACTCACAGATGCTCCCTCTGCCCCAATGCATCCTTGCTCCGCTAAATTGCTGTCTCCCAACAGTCAACTGGGGACAAACCTGTTTCTGAACTTCACCAAGTGCTTTTAATGAATTTGGGCTAGTCATATATGAGGCAGAAGATATCAGAAGGTAGCCTATGAGATACTAACGTACGAGGTACACAAGGCCATAATCAAACTTCCTGTCCTGCATTAATCCTTCCACAAAGCAGCCTGCATTCCAACAACTGAACAATTCTTAGCACTACATAAAGTCTACATCCTCAAAGGCTCTCAACCTTGGCAACGTTAAGGCCCAGGAACTGGCTGGCTGGGGAATTCTGGAAATTGAAGTCCACCATCTTAAAGTTGCCAAGGCTGAGAACTCCTGCTCAAAGGCCTCTGAACTAGCAGCTAGACCTTCCAGAGCTCAAGGGGTCGCTCTCAGCCTCCTTGTGGTTTTTTTCTGGAAAGACAAGGTTAGGGGCAGCCTAGGAATCTCAGGGGAAATCCCACATAGCCCACCTTTTACCTATTTCCCAGAAGTATTTCTCCTCTCAAAAGAGCAGAATCTTCATCTCAGCCATAGCTGAAGTCCTCCAGCACAACTGAGAGAAACCGCTTCCAGGTAGTTCCTAATCTGGCTCACCTCAAATCCAGGTGCATGGAGCATCTGGGAATGCTTTATCTCAGTTATACAATTCATGCAATATGCAATCTTTGCATATCTTAATTCCTTTCAATTTCTGTAATCGTAAAATCATTCAGCTGGAAGATGCTTAAAAATCTTGATAAATTTACAAAGCTGGAATCTTCGGTTGGTGGCCTGTTTTCATCGTTCTCTAATTTTTGTGTTCACGTGATTACTAATAGTATATAAAGCATCACTTCAGGGCTGACAACCTGTTCCACCAATCCTACTACTTCCCTATTAGGTGGCAGATAAACTGCTCACTCTCTGTGCCAGAGAATACCCAGCTGGAATAAGGTTACACTTCCAACTCCGTTTCTCTATCTGGCTTTCTTCTTTGCTGTAACTGTAATCATAAACAAACTTATTGTGACCTTAAGCTATTTTAACAAGCCCTAAGTGCATGTACATTTATATATTGCTTTTTACAAAAGGGAAAAATCCTGTTTGCCCAAAGGTGTTTCTGCTGGGGTGGTTGAAGATTGGGCCTCTCCACCCCCTTTGTGGGAGCGTGCAAGCCAAGCTCTGTTTGCTCTGCTTTGAGCACTCGCTGGCAGCCAATTATCTCTACAATCTGCACCCTGCCTTGTGTGCACCATCTGTTTTGAACCTGGAAGGAAATTTGCACAATGAAAGGTGGAGGAGACACAAGAAATTGTTTCTCATAGTTTTTGGATAATTATTGAAGCCTGCAATGTGATTTAATGGAGCAGCCCAGGTAAACACATTCTTCTCAAAACAGCCAAACCCAGCCCAATAAATTATCTGTTAGTGGAATATGATTTTTTCTTCTGGAGAGACAATGAAATGGTAAGACCTAAAGTGGCTATGTTACTGTACTGCAGGATTAAAAAATGGTGTTTTCAAGAGACTCCGGTCTCTTTCCTGCCCATTTCTGAACTCCTCTTCTAGATGTAGGCAGATTGGCACAAAGGCTGCTTTGCTGCATTCCAGTGGATTATCTTCCTTGAGGATCATTCTTGATGCCAGAGAATAATCCATACAGAAATGTTGTACTTCACTGAAAACTAGGATTTGTTTCAAGCTAATTTACACAAGGCTTTCCCCTGGATCTTTGTCATACAACCCATCTGGGAAAGAAGAATTTGCTTTCTTTTCCTGTCCAGTTGGTTTACACATCACTCATTCAATATAAGCAGTTCTGAACTTGTACATGGAACTTCGATGGAAGCTGAATAAAATGGCTGATTCGTGAATTTTACTGGAGTTATTATCTAGAAATTCTGGATCTCTCACTGGATTTTATGAAACTAGACCTGTGCAAACATTAGTGGCTTTCTGCTTGAAGCAAATTGAAATAAGCCACATCTGGATAAAAAGAAATTGCGTGCTCAGTTTGGGAAACCTGGCTCACTGCAGAAGTGGTGATAAATGCTTAGAGCCTCACAACAATTTGGGGACTGTGGTTCTGGGGTAACACGCTTAAGTGAGCAAAGTTAGGATTTTCATTTTGGTGTTTAAAACCACCATTGCACGGGGTTTGGGGTATTTCCTGTCTCAAAATGGTCAATTCTGAGCATCAGAGGCTACCAATGAAACCTGAAGCTGTGGGCAGCCCCAGGAGAGGGAGCCCAGAGGTTCCAGGTAAAGCTATCATGAGTCACTCATTTTAGGATGAAGACACTATAAGGTATGATGGCTGCAGCAGCTTTGCTGTCGAGGGTGAACTGATGCAAGTATATTTCCTTGGGTCCAGAAAATCTCAATACCGTCTGTCTCTCTTCCCTGGGACCACTCTTGGGTATCCAGAACCCTTAAACATATTGATCACTTAA
This sequence comes from Masticophis lateralis, assembly GCA_030761175.1. Classification (NCBI taxonomy): domain Eukaryota; kingdom Metazoa; phylum Chordata; class Lepidosauria; order Squamata; family Colubridae; genus Masticophis; species Masticophis lateralis. The sequence continues at coordinate 23,904,613 of JAUDYJ010000012.1, read as the reverse complement.
TTATATGCTAGCATTTTTTTTGAATGGCTGTGGGGGTTCACCTCATAGCCTGATAGGCCCTAGCATTGGTGATAGAGGCAGGCAACGAAAGACCATACCAGCTCGACACACAATCTCAATCAGGCCCTGCGCTCATCAGTTGTGTAGACTTCCAAAGCTGGAAGGGGTCACAGCAGGGGTGAAATCCAGCAGGTTCTGGAGAACTGGTAGCAGAAATTTTGAGCAGTTCGGAGAATTGGCAAATATCACCTCTGGCTGGCCCCAGAGTGGGGTAGGAATGGAGATTTTGCAGTATCCTTCCCCTGCCACACCCACCAAGCGATGCCCACAGAATTGGTAGTAAAAAAAATTGGATTTTACCACTGGGTCACAGCTCATTAAATCCAAAGCCCTGTTCAACTCTCTTAAATGGAAAGTACAATCCTGGCCAAGTTTTCAGAATGACACAAAGATTAATTTGCAAAAAGTCTGCTGCTCCAGTGTTGGAAGATCTTCGTGCAGATGTTATGATATATACTGAAGTATAAGTACAAACATTTACATAAGTGTCAAAGGCTTTTATTGACAATTACATTGTTTATGCAGAGTCAATATTTGCAGCATTGACCCTTCTTTTTCAAGACCTCTGCAATTCACCCTGGCATGTGATCAATCAACTTCTAATGGCAGCCCATTCTTGCATAATCAATACTTGAAGTTAGTCAGAATTCTTGGGCTTTTGTTTGTTCATCCACCTCTTGAGGATTGACCACAAATTCTTAACGGGATGAAGGGGAATTTCCTGGCCATGGACCCAAAGTCTCGATGTTTTGGTCCCCAAGCCACTTAGTTCTGCCTTATGGCAAGGTGCTCCATCATGCTGGAAAAGGCATTGTTCGTCACCAAACTGTTTTTGGATGGTTGGGAGAAGATGCTCTTGGAGGACGTTTTTTTACCATTCTTTATTCACGTTCCTAGGCAAAATTGTGAGTGAGCCCACTCTCTTGGCTGAGAAGCAACCCCACATATGAATGGTCTCAGGATGCTTTACTATTGGCATGACATAGATTCACCTTTTCTTCTATGGACAAGATTTGTTTTGAATGCCCCAAACAATCGGAAAGGGGATTCATTTGAGAAAATGACTTTACCCCAGTCCTCAGCAGTGTACCTTTTGCAAAATGTCAGTCTGTCCCTGATGTTTTTCTTGGAAAGAAGTGGCTTCTTTGCTGCCCTTCTTGACAACAGGCCATCCTCCAAAAGTCTTCACCCCACCATGCATGCAGATGCACTCACACCTGCCTGCTGCCATTCCTGAGCAAGCTCTGCACTAGTGGTGCCCCAATCCTGCAGCTGAATCACCTTTAGGAGATGGTCCTGGCACTTGCTGGACTTTCTTGGGTGCCCTGAAGCCTTCTTCACAATAATTAACCTCCCTCTCCTTGATGATCCAATAAATGGTTGATGTAGTGCAATCTTTAGTAGCTGCAATATCCTTGCCTGTGAATCCCTTTTTGTGCAAAGCAATGACTGCATGATTCCTTGCAGATAACCATGGTGAATGGAGGAAGAACAATGACTTAAACCATCACCCACCCTCTTTGTAAAGTTTCCCTTCTGTTATTCTAACTCCATCAGCATGACAAGAGTGATCTCCAACCTTGTCCTGGTCAACACTGATGCCTATATTAAGGATGGCACAACTGACAGGATGTCAGCTGCTCTGTTGTGGCAGGGCTGAAATGCAGTGGAAATGTTTTGGGGGGGATTAAATTCATTTTCAAGGCAGAGAGGGACTTTGCAATTAGTTGCAAGTGATTTGCTCATACTTCCTAACATCCTGGAGTATATGCACATTGCCATCGTCCACACTGGATCAGCAGACTTTGTGAGAATTAATCTTTGTGTCATTCTCACAACTTTTGGCCAGGACTGTATATTTCCCCACTCTGCTTTCCTTTCAGCCAGCTATAAAGTTATAATTAATGAACTGTTTTGAGGAATGTCATTCCTTTTCAATGCCAGCAGCGCCATATTGCAATTTCCGACAATATTGGCTCCTTGAAGTATAATGTCTTATATCTGGGTGACGGAATTGCAGGGATCACGACCCTTCCTCCGCACTTTCCGCAAGAAGCAGCGCTCCCCGAGTCTCACTTGGCGGAGCACACAGTCGGCAGACCTGCAGCGACCCGTTTGCTTGGCCCGTCGCTCACTGCAGCCTGGTTCAAACAGAGCGCGAAGCAGGAAACTCCTCTTCGTGCCGCATGCACTCGGGCCCTTGGCGGGCTTAGCCGGCCGTCTGATGGCGGGAGCGCTGCCGGCTTCCGACAGGCGAGGCGGCCTCTTTGGAAGCCAGGTCCGGCGCCCGCAGTCCTCAGCGGCGCTTCCGGCATTGGCGAGGGATGGGCGGGCGAGGCTGCCGAGCGGCGGCCGCCGTTGTGTGGGGCTCCTACGGCACCGGCCGAAGCCTTCAGCTGCAGGGAGAAGCGGCTCCGAGCCAATTAAGCGCCTTCCCGAGCAGGAGCCCCGCGCGCAGCCGCAGGAAAGACCACCCAATCAGCAGCGCTCGGCTCCGCGGCCCGCGTGGGTTTGACAAAGAGTGGGGAGGCAGCCGGCGGTCAAGCGGGCCAATGGGCGGCCGGGGAGGCGCTTACCCGGACTCCGATTGGCCATCCTTCCCTAGAGCGGGCGTGCTCCACGTGGGGCGGGGAGACAACCTCCCTCGTGACGTCACGCCAAAAGCCATTTTGGCTGAAAGGGAGGGGCAGCCGCCTGTCGCGTGAGGAAAGCCCCGACTCCGGGGGGGGGCGGGGGCGGAGCTTTGCACGCCTCTAGGAGCCCGTTGCCTCAGGCACAGCTACCACCCTCGCCTGGGAGGCAGCGCTCGGCACCTTCGCCCAGCGGGTCTTCCCGGCTGCGGGAGGGGAGACTCCGCGGCGATCGCCGCTGCGGAAATGTCCCGCGGGCGAAGCGCGGCTGCTTCCTCCTCCCGGCGGCTCGACAACCCCCCCGGGCCCAGCCCTTCGCAAAGGGCGCCGCGACCCCGTCCCTCCGTCAGCAGCCCGCCAGCGCTACGACCCTGCCCGGCCGGGCGCCGAGAACAGGCCCTCAGCTCCGGGAACGGGCGCGCGGAGGCCGCGAGTCCGAGGGAAGCGGGAGCGAATCTCTGTCTTAGCTTAACCGGGGCGGCTACGGCGGACGGGAGCCTCGGTGCGGTGCAGTAGCCGCGGTTAAGGAAGGGGCCTCGATTTTCCCTTCCCCGCGGGAGGTCTGCCACCGCCCCGGTTCCCAGCCTTGGATGGCCCCGAAATGCCTCGGCTAGGACATACGGCAGGGGCCGAACTCAGCCGCCCGCGGAAGCCAAGGACACGAAGGGAGCCCGGCCGGCGCAGCTGCAGCTGCCGGAGGAGGAGCGCTGGCGCGTCCCCGCAGGGGCCCCGGGACGCTCCCCGCCCCCTCCGCCCAGGCCCCAATCAGAACGGGAGCTCCCCACGTGGGATCCCGGCGCGGTGATTGGCGCAGAGCGGCGGGGAGGCGCGCACTCCCCTCCGGCTGGCCTCGCTTCCCTCTTTCTTCCTCCGGCCGCCGCCGCTCCCCCCGCCCCCCCCCCCCGCGCAGCTGGAGTCGAGGCCGACGGTGCGGGGCGACCTGGGAAACCGGCCGGACCCCTCCCCCCGCGGCGAAAGAGGAGCGGAAAGCAGGGGCGCCTTCCCCCGCGGGGCCCCTGCTTTGCCCGTCGAGCCGTGGGGCGCGGACCGTGGGAACTTCGTTCGGGGAGCCTCTGCGGCGGAAGCGCTTCCGCGGCCTCGTTGGATTTCCGCGGAGCGGCAGGAGGGGGAGACGCCTCTCTTGGCCCGCCCGTCCGCCCGGGCTTTGTTCGACTGCCGTTTCCCGGCTACCTGCGGGAAGGAGCGCAGCGCTTCGCCCAGACTTAGTCCGCTTCGGATCCCAGGAAGCGGCCTGCCGAGGCGCGTAGCCGAAGTACCGGTAGCGCGCGCAGCTCTGCGGCTTGGCTGAGCGGCGCCGGATCGGGATCGGGTCGGGAAGAATCCTCGCGAGCCTGGGGGGCTAGGATGCCCGGGAGCGGCGGCGCAGCCATCTCGGCCGCCGCCGCCCGCCCGGGGGAAGGCCGCCCGCCGCCGCCGCCGCTCCATCCGGAGAAGGAGGACGACGAGGAGGCGCGCCAGGCTCCCGCGGCCGGCGGGGGTGGTCAGGGGGACGGCGGGTGCTGAGACGCCCGCGCTCGCCTCTTTTCTCCCGGCTTCAGGAGAGTCCTGGTTCCCGTGGCGGCGGGCCTGCTGGGGCGGGCCATGTATCCGCAGGGGCGGCACCCGGTGAGTGGCGCTGGGCCTCGCCCGGAGAACCTTATTTTCTTGGGCAGGGGGCCGCCTCCAAGGTTCAAAGCAGCCCCACGCCCGTCGGGTCGGCTAGCGATGTTTTTCCTTCGGTCCCTCCTTCCTTGCAATCAGTTAAACTGGGTGGGAAAAGATGAAGCAATAGATCAGCCACGACGGCTCATTGAAAGTCCTGGCAAGTTGGTTTACTTGACATGAATCAAATGTGTGTAAAACCGCATCTCCAGTGTCAGGGAGGGTCTGGAATATTATTATTAATATAATATCTCTTGTCATTTGCTCATTAAGGGCCCCCTCCAATTTTTACTTCTTTCCAAGGAACCCTTAATTCCCCCCTCTGTTTAGCTCGACACTAGCCAATCCAATGATCTTTTGGGGGGAGAGCCCAGGTGGTTCTCCCAGCCTTTCCCTATGATTTTGGGGGTGGGGAAGGGTCTGAAGTCCCACCCCAGTTGTGCTGGCATGAGGAGGGGTGGCTGTGCTCCCCCTGGCCACCAGTCAACGTGTCTCTTCCTCAGGGCCCTCACCAGCCTGGACAGCCTGGCTTTAAATTCACAGTGGCTGAATCCTGTGACAGGATTAAGGATGAGTTCCAGTTTCTGCAGGCGCAGTACCACAGGTGAGCATCCTCCACTCAGCCTGCTGGATCCTTCAGCCAGGCCTTCAGGGGCATCCTTAAATAAGGGGGGCAGGAAGTAGGCGCCCCTTCTCTGTGAAAAGCCCCCTTCCCCCTTCAAATGCTGTTTTCTGCTTCCCTTTCCTCCATCGGCTCCCCTGAGAAATGCTTTGGATTCCAAGCTTCTGGACCTCAGTGCCTCCATTTGCTTGGGAGTAAAATACCATTACTTCTCCCATTCCTTGCCCCAGGTTCTCCCCTCCTAGCAGTTCGAAAGCAGGCAAATGCAAGGAGATTAATAGGTACCACTTTGGTAGGAAGGTAATAGGGCTCTGCACTTTTGGCATATAAGCATGCTGGCCACGTGACCCTGAAAATTGTCTTCAGACAACACTGGCTCCCTCACCAAAAAGCAGAGATGAGCCCTGTGGCCAAGAGCTGGACACGACTGACAGGGAAACCTTTACCTTTGGAAATCCTGATAGTGCCAAGCATTGGCTCCTGAATGCTGCTGGCTCTTTTGCCTTGGCAATACCGTTTTCCAGCATGTTAAGGAAGCCCAAAGCAGCTGGTGGCTTCCTACCCCCTACCTCCACTGGGTTTGCCTGCTGTTTGCTTTAATTGTATAGGTAGTCCTCAACTTACAACAGTTCATTTAGTGACAATTTAAAGTTACAACGGCACTAAAAAAAAGTGACAATAGAATAGAAATAGAATTTTTTTAAAAAAAAGTTTTTTATTTTAAACACATTAAAAACAAACAAAACAAACAACACATATATACATATCATTTTTCCGTTGTTAGGTGATCCTTTCTTATTATTTACATATATTCTAATTTATCTTAATCTACTTAGATAATCTAATTTCCTTTGTGTTGACTTCTCTTTACTTCAGCACATTCAATTCATATTATCACAAAAATAAACAATAGAGTATTATTTCAGTTCCCCGCTTTTTTTCCTTTATTCATTTTTTTTCGTTTTTCCTTTTCTTGCACCAATCATACCATCTAAACCATACTGTCTAGTAATCTGAGTCCTCTCTTTCCTTAAGTTCCTTTGTTTCATCTTTGCACGTTCAAGGATTTTTTTAATTAAAAAAATTGTGTCCACCAATCTGTTGGTGGACATTCCTTCTTCCAGTTTTGCGTGGATATTATGCGGGCTGCTGTTAATATATATAATATTAACTATTGAATTTCTTTTGTATAGTTTTCTGTTGGAATCCCTAATAAGAATTGCTCTGGTTCTCCCTTTACTGGTTTCTGTATTCCTCTAATAGTTTTTTAACTTTAGTCCAAAATTGTTTTGCCACCAGACATGTCCACCAGAGGTGATAGTATGTTCCATAATTATTCTTGCATTTCCAACATTTCGGTGAATTACCAGGGAACATCTTTGCTATTCTAGCTGGCGGAAGATGCCATCTATGAAACATTTTCATCTGATTTTCCTTGTATGCCATTGATACTGTCAATTTCATATTTATTTTCCACATCTTTTCCCACTTTTCTAATTCTATAGAATAGAATTTTTTATTAGCCAAGTGTGATTGGACACTCATGGAATTTGTCTTGGTGCATATGCTCTCAGTGTACATAAAAGAAAAGATTCATTCATCAAGAATCATAATAATCATTATGACCGGTACAGCATCCCCATAATTGTGATGAAAATTCAGATGCTTGGCAAATGATTCATACATATGACCGTTGCTGTCCAAGGTTCAGTGATCATCTTTTGTGACCTGACAAGCAAAGTCAATGGGGAAACCAGATTCACTTATCAACCAGGTTACTAATTTATCAACTGATATGATTCACTTACAATTGTGGAAAGAAAGGTGATAAAATGGAGCAAAACTCTCTTAACAAAGGTCTCACTTAATAACAAAAATGTTGGGCTTCATTGTTGTAAGTTGAGGATTACCTATATGAAATAAACTCCAGGAATCGTGGCTCTTTAACTGAAGCCTCCAAGGATTTACTTTTTTTCCAGTCTGAGTATCTTGTCTCTGGATGGATACTTGGCAGGCTGTGATTCAGAGAGTTCAGAAGGATGGTCACACTGGGTGCTTTAGCTTTAGAGAATGGAGTGTGTTTCTCTAGGCCTTTGGGACTCCCATACTGAGTGCCAGAGTTCATTTTTGTGAAGGCTTAAACCTTTTTATGAGCACAGCTAGTAGACATGCAGGAAGGAAGGAAGGGTTTCATGTCAAATATTGGATTTGTGGGCATCTTTTTTCTTGTTTCCTTTGTATTTGAAGGAATGATGTTTTGTATGTCATGTCACTTTAAAATTTCCTATTTTTTAGTCTGAAAGTGGAGTATGATAAGCTTGCAAATGAAAAGACGGAAATGCAGCGCCACTATGTCATGGTAAGAGACCTCTTTTCAGGCTCTGTAGGAACAGGACTGGGAGGGATCTGCTTGCTCATCACTTTTGAGTCCCGCTTATTGGGGCTCTGAAAAGTAGCGCCAATGGTCATGCTCTGGAGGGGAGGGGAGAGACAGCTTGGCTAAATTGCTGTCTCCGATTTCCCTAGCTGTGGTGCCTGGGTGCTCTCCCAGGCGCAGCTCTGCACAGAAGGCACTGAAAATTCTCTGGTTAACATGAGCCTCTTGCTCAAAAGCTGGTCCATAATCCTGACTGCCCTGGTTGTGTGACCTGAAAACTGTTTGCTGTATTGTGGACCCTGGTTTGTGGTTCCTGACATGCATGTTTCTCTTGTGTGGCAAGGGCTCTGTGTGGTTTGTGGGTTTTGCAGGCCCTGAGCTTCGGGTCCTTCTGCTGCCTCCGAGTAGATTGCTGGTGCATGTCAAAGTTCTACTTGAAGAATACGTCAGGAAGGGATGCTCTGCTAAAGTACCAAAATTGTGTTCAGTGTCACTTCTTTTTTTGGGGACTCACCCAGAAGGATTACTGGGCTGGAGGTGGCCTCATAATTGCCCCAGGGTATATATAAGGTCAGTAGTGGGTAAATTGAACACTGTGCTATGTAGTCAGCTGCTTTTGCTTCCTGACATCCTTTCCTCACCGCATTCACTGCTGCCACAAATCATCCCTACTGTTGTGGCTGTTCAATCATTATTCCAGGCAAACGTCAATAACTTGGGTGGCCTGGCCTATACAATGACATTTGAGTATGTGGAGCTTGCTGAGATTTTAAGGCAGCTGAAACTGTCCCAAAATTCCCGATTTGCTCTGGGTAGGAAGTTTCTCTCTCTAGTGGCTTCATCTTGCTGGGGAAACTGAGGCAGCCTGACTTCAGAGCAGTGACTGATTCTCCTGCCAGGCTTCCAAATAGACTGGCATGTTTGTGGCCATTTTCTTGCATGTTGAAAGGGCTTGTAAAGAAAATAGATTGGTTATGTATTTCTTGAAAGACCATCGACTGGTTTCCTGTTCCTGCTCGGCTCTTGAGTTGTGAATGGAGTCTTTCTAGGATAACTTGTCTAAGCTGTCCTGAATCATTACGTTCCTGAGTTGATGGGTGGTGATGGTATCCAACCCCATGGCTTCCTCTATGCTGAGCACCTTTGTAGTGTTGGAGGGAGCTCCAGGGAGGCTTCCCAGAACTGCCTGAGCTGTGCACTTCCTGGAGGCAGCGGGGGCTCAGTTTTTCTAGTTTTGCCAGGGTGACCTGTATAAAACTGAGGTGTTCAAGTTCCTAATAAATCTTGTGTTATCATTTTGATGTTGAATTTTGGGCATACTTAGTTTCTGCCAAACATTTCTTGCATCGTTAGTAAAAAGCTTGTGCCTCTTTTGTTTTTCAGTACTATGAAATGTCTTACGGGTTGAACATTGAAATGCACAAGCAGGTGAGTGTCTTCCTTGAAAGCCCCTGTCTTTCCCAAGGGAGTCTCAGAATGAACCTGTAGACTTTGGGGTGCAATTGTGGATGGTGCCAAAAAGCATGGGGAGTGCTTTTTTCCCTTGTCCTGAATTCAGGATGACTAAAGGATTCACAGAACAATGGGGCTTCCTTGACTTTGCGAGTAAACTTCATTTCAGCTTTGTAGCCACATTCTGGTGGTATTTTTTCAACTGTAATATATCTTGGAATTTCAAGAGTGCATTTTACTATATTTATTTCCTTATTGGGAAAATATCCCACCATTCATTCAGCAGCTCAAGCCAGATCCTAGCATGCTGTCCTCTCATTCCCCCCAATTACAGCTCTGCCAAATTGGTTGGCAAACAGAAGGTGACCTGCTTGACACCCCTGTGAACTTCTCTCAATTTGAACCCAGATTCTCCTTTCCAGTTCCCTCCCCTGTCCACCATCTGCTGGGCATCTTGTAGTTAGCAGAGATGGCACTCATCTGGCTGATGGCTATGAATTGGTATCACCCCATCAGATGCTTCATTAAGGTCACAAAGCCATCTGGCGGCTTCTTTTTGCAGGTGCCTTGAAAAGTGGGTTTCTGATTATGAATAGAATTAGAATAGAATAGAATAGAATAGAATAGAATAGAATAGAATAGAATAGAATAGAATAGAATAGAATAGAATAGAATTTTTTATTGGCCAAGTGTGATTGGACACACAAGGAATTTGTCTTGGTGCATACGCTCTCAGTGTACATAAAAGATACATTCATCAAGAATCATAAGGTACAACACTTAATGATAATCATAGGGTACAAATAAGCAATCAGGAAACAATATCAATATAAATTGTAAGGATACAGGGAGCAAGGTAACAGTCATACAGTCATAAATGAGAGGAGATGGGTGGTGGGAACGATGAGAAGATTAATAGTAATGCAGACTTAGTAAAGTCTAAGTCTAAGTCTGCCTGCTTCCCATCGTCCTGTTCGCTCACATAGGGCCGCTCTCCTCAGGGTTCCGATGGCGAGCCAATGTCATCTAGCGGTGCCCAGGGGTAGGGCGTTCTCTGTGGGTGCTCCCACCCTTTGGAATGAATTACCTACCGAGCTCCGGACGGCTCCTGATCTCCGCTCCTTCCATCGGGAGCTGAAGACTTGGCTGTTCAAGCAAATAGGCTGACTCTGATTCTGGGTTTATTATTTATCATTAATTAATTATTTGATTTAAGGTGCGATTTTATTGTACATGTTTCTTAACTTGTGTTTGCTGCCCTGAGTCCTTTGGAAGAAGGGCGGCATATAAATACATATAATAAATAAATAAATAGTTTGACAGTGTTGAGAGAATTATTTGTTTAGCAGAGTGATGGCATTCGGGAAAAACTGTTCTTGTGTCTAGTTGTTCTGGTGTGCCAATGTGTGCCATAGCGCCATTTTGAGGGTAGGAGTTGAAACAGTTTATGCCCAGGATGCGAGGGATCTGTAAATATTTTCACAGCCCTCTTATTGACTCGTGCAGGATACAGGTCCTCAATGAAAGGCAGGTTAGTAGCAATTGTTTTTTCTGCAGTTCTAATTATCCTCTGAAGTCTGTGTCTCTCTTGTTGGGTTGCAGAGCCAAACCAGACAGTTATAGAGGTGCAGATGACAGACTCAATAATTCCTCTATAGAACTACATCAGCAGCTCCTTGGGCAGTTTGAGCTTTCTGAGTTGGCACAGAAAGAACTTCCTTTGTTGTGCTTTTTTGATGATGTTTTTGATATTATCTGTCCATTTTAGGTCTTGTGATATGGTAGAACCTAGAAATTTGAAGGTCCCTACTGTTGATACTGTATTGTCTGGTATTATAAATGGTGGTAGTATGGGAGGGTTTCTCCTAAAGTCCACCACCATTTCTACGGTTTTGAGTGTGTTCAGTTCCAGATTGTTCCAGTCGCACCACGAGGCTAGTTGTTCAACCTCCCGTCTGTATGTGGATTCATCATTATTATTTTTATTACGTAGTCAAAAGTGAGGGGCCAATTGCTTATCTCATAAGGAAATGCTTTTCACTAGTATTTGATTGGAAATGGTGGAAGAGCACTGTATTGTATAAGTGGTCAGGAGTAAAGCATGTGTCCTGTATTGGCGAAGAGGATGGCTTTGAAAAGAAACTGGTATGATGGACATAAAGCAAAGGCTGTGTAATTACTGTAATTCCCCAAACTGTGTAATGTTTGGGGAATTAATGAAGTTGCTCATTCTTCTCCAGCCGCTTAAGGTGCCTCCAGACTGCCTGACCATCAGGGCAGGCAGGTGAGTTCCCAGAGAGAGATGTACATTGACTTTGTCCCCTCTCCTCTAGAGAGAGAGAAATTTGGGGTGGGGGGTGGGGGGGAGCCTAGGGGGGAGCCCGTCCAGCACCCTTGTTTGGCTCCCTTCCCTTGAGCAAAACAAGGGGAGGAGTTTTCTCCCTTGATGAGCCTGAAGTCTTCCTTGTGAAAGTAAAACTTAAAGGAATTGTTATTGAGATCCATTCTGATGAAATGTGGAGGGAGGGAGGTGGGGCTATGTTTTTGTAATAAACGGTAAAGCTTGGGCTATGGCTCAAGCATGCTAGGACCAGCCTCCAGTCTGCAGCCCTGGGACGAAGCTTGCTCAAAAATGGGGAGGAGGCATTGGAGAGCACCGTCCTTGCTGAAGGCTTCCCCTGTCACCCTGAGTCAGCTGCTTTCTCTGTAAGGTACATGCAAACTACATTGGCTACTTGTGAGAAATGAGGCTTTTTCCTGCATCATTTCTGGCCTTTCTCCTTCGCAATCCAGTCAGACAGATGTCCTTAGTTGCACTTGATGCTTCCTGGTTTTACCTTCAAGTTACCTGATCCTTTTCTCCAAGCTACTATGGATGTAGATAGCTACAAATTAATGTAGCCAGTTTTCCCCAGCTGGATGCCTTCCAGAGATGCCAATTATAACTCTCAGAAGTCCCAGCTGGCTCTGGCCTCTGGGAATTACAATTTCATCATATTTCAGGTCCCAGACTGAAGAAAGCTGATTCATTGTCATGGGTAACATAAGTACGTAATGGATAGATTTGGGGCAAGGAAATTAGGTTGGGGTTATCCTTTCCTCTCTCTCTGTTGTCCACCTTCAATCTGTGGCTTGTTTTGGGTGACTGCCTCTTTGATGGGCCATTGGCTCCCTTGTTGATTGTTACAGGTGTATCTGGAGGGCATTTCAATTTTTTAATGGGGAAAGATTGCTGGATGACACCAAATGAGCATCTTTGGTGGTACAGGCTTTGCTTTTGTCTTTTTCTTCCTGAATGCTATGCTGGATTTTCTTGAACTGGTGCACGCAGTTCTGCCTTCAGACCCATCCGGTGACCGAGTGTTTTTGACTTTGAGGGACTGAACCTGGAGGCAAATATTGGGACTGAGGAGAGAAGACAGTACAATGTGGCTTCAGAATTTTTTTAAAAACCAGGTATCTTGGCGTTGTCTTGTGTAGTTCAGTACCTGTCAGATACAAGAAATTTGTTTAGTTATTGAGGACACTTGAAACCTTTTAAATTCTTCCAAGCTTCCCAAATGAAGCTGTAATCGGATGAATCAGGCATGCACGGGAGTTCTGTGCTTATTTGCCTACTAGCAAGCCTGATGAGATTCCAGTGTCCTTCCGAGAAAGTGTAGTTGGGCATCCCTCATGCAGTATTGTGATTTATTATTTGAAGACAGGAGTACCAGGCAACTGTAGTTCACTTTGAGTAAGACTAGAAAAGCCAGGGGAAAAGTCACACTTTTCTGCCCGCCAGGTCGCTTCAACCTTCCAGAGAGAAGATAAAATTTCAATCCCACTTCTGGGGTGGAATGCAGAGCAAGGCACACAGGCAGCTTGCCCTACGGACCGCCGGCCAATCTTGGCCAGCCTTCCCCATCAGGAAGGAGACTGTTGCCTTCCGAAGGGCCCTTTCCATCCTTCCTGCAGCTGCAGCCCCCCTCGGGCCTATCTCTGCGCAGGCCCCATTCAAACAGGTGGCCAAGAATACTGTTGGGCGGCAGGGCCTGCAAAAACCTGATGCTGGTAGGGTGAGGCGGCAGCACGGCAGTGGCAGGAGTCCCAGCCACTGCCATGGCAACCAGCGGTGGAACAGGAATGGCAGCAGGAGGCACCCCGCTGGCTACCACTGCTGGGTGAGATGGGGAAGGGGCTGCTCCGGTCACTGTCGCCACTGAAGTTGGCCCTGGTGGGAGGTGCAGTGGCCGCTGGCCTGGCTCCCACACTGCTCCTGGAGGAGGGTGCCATGGTAGTGGATGGGACTCCTGCCACTGCTGTGCCGCTGCCACCTCACCCCACCAGCATCAGGGCTTTGCAGGCCACACCACCCCAAGAGTATCCCTGGCCACCCATCCATCCACTTGGGTATGTACAAATGCTTATTTATAATTTATACTATCATTTATTTTAAGTATTAATGTCAATAATATTTCTTTATATTAATATTGTTTTATAATTCTGTATGTCTCTTGTGTTGCAATGGATCTCTGGCTGATGATCCTAACGGGCTTAATTTTGGGGTAGGGCTCATGAGCATCCAGTATTTTAAGTTGGGTCTTACTTTAGGTAAAACACTATCATTTCAGATATATTATTATATATAATAATATATATAATATATTATGTATTATATGCATATATATTCAGATATATTAGTAGTGCTTTGCTAGATGGGATTGAGTGGCAGAGAAATAACAGATATTATGAGAACCCAGATCGTTGGAGGCAATATGCTGACTGTAAACTGCTAGAGAGGGCTGTAAAGCACTATGAAGCACTATATAAGTCTTAAGTGCTAGTGCTATTGTTAATATTCAGGCAGTCCATTTTCCATTTCTGAGCTTAATTCAAGGATGGCAACTTGTGTCCTTGTAGCTTTATGATTGTATTGGGAGGATTTTTATATAAAGTACTGTAAAACCAGAGTAGAACATCAGGGTACACATCAAAGATGCTTCTTTACTAATAAGACTTTTTGAGCAGTCTAGGAGAGAAAAGGCAAAGCACCATCCATATTGTACCATGTAAGTTGCCCAGAGTCATTCTAGGAGATTGGATGGCTGCGTAAATCAAGTCAGTATAAAAGCGAAATACCACTCATGCATCATCACAAAATGTCCAGAACAGTAAAGTCTAAAAACTTGAAATTTGCCATGTATGTTCCTCTAGGCCTCTAGGTGAAATTTGAAAGAATTTTTCAAAATGACCATCAGACCATTAATATTTTCTATATAATTATTAACACACTCTGATGCTAAGGAGTTCTACTCTCCCTCCCCACCTGAAAAGAAATCTGTTCCAAATGCAAAACACAAGCAGAGGAGAGGAGTTTCAGTTTTACTTTCACAGCAGCAAGCAATGGGATAAGGGAGGCTTCTGTGGAGCAAGGCTGAGGGAGAGAAGAATAGGATAGGAGAGGCCTCTGTGCAGCAAGCCTGAGGGAGAGTAGGGGATAGGAGAGGGCTATCCTGGGGTGGGAGTGCAAGGTTCCGCAGGGCCCAGCCCCCTTTTCCCACTGCCCTGACCTTAAAGCCACAGCTGTGCACTGCGTCCCACTGTCATCCCATCCTCCTGGATCCCATTCCCATCCTGCCAGCCCTCATGTTAGTGAGGCTGCAGCCAGGTCGGCCCAGTGTCTCGGGGTGGAGAGCAGGTTGCACATTTCCCCAAGAGACCGAAGTACGCCCTGCCCTGGCTGCTTCTCTACCCACCCACCCCTGCCGTCGCCCTTACCTTCTCAGGCCAGGCAAGGAGTGACTGGGAGGGGAGGGCGAAGGGTGGGGCCAGCCAGTGATGGGACAGGAAGCCACAGCAGAGGGCCCAAGGAGCCACATGTAGCTCTAGAGCTGCAGGTTGCTGACACCCGGTCTAGAAGAAAATCAGATTCCTGATCATTTGGTACAGGTATCCTGATGATCATATACTGATGAGGCCGATTAAAGTGCTCCCACTGCATAGGAGTGGGGATGGTACATGTATTTTAAATATGAAGGATTCCTTTAACAAAAGTAAACTGCTCCACCTTAAGGTTCTAAAATTGTGCAAAAGTGCCCTCCCCATATGTGCAGTCCATCAGTCGTAGCCTCTCGCAATCTGCCGGGGTACATCAGATAGCCTTCTTCCTTCCTTGGGTCTGTTCTTAGAAATCTTGTCCTTGCAGATCCACGGCCTCAAGCCACGCTGATCTGGGCTTGATTTTCTCATTTTTGTTTCCATGTTGGTCCTCTTTTCTCTGTGCAATTGGGAACTCCATAACATCTGCTTGTGCCTGCATGAGTAATGCAGTAATGTATGAGTAATTCTCATCAGCAGGGTTCTCCAACCCTACTAATGTTGACTTGCAACCACAAATAGCTTTCAAGATGCTGTGGAGCGTCTGACAGGAGAGAGCACTTGAATGTGTGCTAGACAGCTGGAAGTGCCCCTAATTGTCTGCCTGAGTGAGAACTGCCGATGCTCAAGGACTTGTTTTCATCTGCTTAGAGAGACAGTATTCTGCTTTCAGCAAATACTGGAGGCACTTGGGTAGATGGCTGCATCTCTCTTAACTCTGAGACTGTTTTAAGACTTGTTGGGAAATAGGCAGTGAACAAAAGCCACAACGAATGCCTTTGAGGAATATCCAGTATTTCCACCAGAAGTGAGAAGCTTCAGTTCCCTTCAGAATGTGATAGTCAAGTGTTGGTCCAGGGACCTTGCAGTCTTCCTTAGCAGCACCTTATCTGTCAGGCCTGTGGTGCAAAGATTGGTGAGAAATACAGGATGCTAAACTGTACTGGGCCTTGGGGGGCTCTAGGACCAGGGAAAGAATAGGCTTGGACAGGGGGGCTGCAGTGGCTGTTGTGTATAGAAAAGAGGAATTCCTGGTGGGGAAGGGATTCTCAAAACAAAGGAGATGATACCTTGGTTGTTTTCAGTCACCAGGCTCCTGCAAGAGAGATTTGTTCTGAGATTTACAAGAACAAATGGATAGTTCAGAGAAGGCCTGCCAAGGCAGTGAGGGTCGTGAAGAACTCTTAAAGTAGCAGGGTATGTTCTGTTGGCTGAAGAAAAGGCTGCCTTCAGATGTTCCCCTTCATTGGAGATCTTCAGGCAGAGACTGAATGGCCATCTATCCAAAATACTTTAACAGATCCTGGACTGTTCCACTCTATCGTTGCCCTGTGTGGTTGATTGTAGCTGTTTTCTACTGAATAAAGACGAATAATGTGAGTCTGTGGACTGGAATTGATCAGGGAATTTAAGGAGCCCACACCTTCCTCTGACTCACAGGTTTGTACTTGGCATGATGAAAGCCTGAAGCAGCAAATGGCCACAGTATCGCTGATAGAAGGGTAAGGATAGACAAGTTCAAAGAAAGGACATTCTATAGCTGGAATTGGCAGCCGAAGCAATTCTCTGTCAGGAGGCTGCCTAGTAAAGAGGGGGGCAAGGAGGTGATCTCAACAGACACAGAAGAATATCCTGTAAGGCTGGAGCTAGAAATGAATGGTTTTCAAGTCCTAAGGGGTGAAACAGGTTTTGCCCAGAAGAACAAGGTTCCTGGGGACAAGAGATTGCTAAAGAGCAGGGAAGGGGCATCTGTGCCCTCGAAGAAAAAGGAGCAGCATTCTTCATGGATGCCTAAGGGATAAAGATCAGGGGCAAGACAAAATATCACATCAAGTACCGCTTCCTGCTAATTTGCCAAATTATGTTGCAGTGGACAGCTCTGAAACTCAATTTAGTGGATAAAATGTGAAGTTGACTAGGAATGAAAACCTGAGTTGGGGACCTCAGAAAGACAAGGTTCTGTATAACCTTGTCTCTCCACTAACACCAAGAGCAAGGGGCATGAACAAGAGAACAAAATGGCAAAATTATAAAATATAATTTTAACAGGTAAAGCGAAGACCTGAGAGGGTGATTCCATGGAATACAGGGAATGAAGGACAGTTGTTCAAAAGGAGCAGAAACACTAGAAATGGTAGATGGGTCTGCACTGGAAGTCAGCTTCACCCATTCCTGCTGGAAAAGCCATGTGAATGAATTTGGCAAGCGTGTAGATTTTCTCTGGGTTGAAATAAGTGAAGCAACCTTTGTATCTTCTGTCCCCTGCGCACATAAGGGGAACACTTCCAGCAGGAAATTGCAGTTCTTTCAGGGGGTTTTACAAAGATAAGAGTCTTTAATTACCTTAATATCTGTTGGGAGACAAACTCAGGCAGGATTGAAGAGTGACATGATCAAGTTACCACTCTTTACTTTGAATTTCAGTTTCTGGGATCAGATTTATTTATTTATTATTTATTTATTATTTAAATTTTTATACCACCTTCTCCCGAGGGACTCAGGGTAGTGCACAGCCACAGTAAAACCACATATATCACAAAATTTAAAAACAGTTTAAAACATATTAAATAATTTGGCCCTATATTAAAACTCAAAAACTAAAACACCCATTCAAATTCCTTATTTAGCCAGCCCAGCCTGTTGGAACAGTAAAGTCTTAAGGGCACGGCGAAAGGTACTTTGGTCGGGAATCATGCGTATCTCCGGGGGCAAGTCGTTCTAGAGGGCAGGTGCCCCCGCAGAGAAGGCTCTCCCCCTGAGGGCCGCCAGTCAACATTGTTTGACCGACGGCACCCTGAGGAGTCCCTCTCTGTGGGAGCGTATTGGCCGGTGGGAGGCCAACAGTGGCAGAAGGCGATCTCGTAAGTACCCAGGTCCTAAGCCATGGAGCGCTTTAAAGGTGATGACCAGCACCTTGAATTGCACCCAGAAGACCACCAGGAGCCAGTGCAGCTCGCGTAGGAGAGGTGTTACATGGGTGTGCCATGTCGCTCCCATAATCACCCGCGCAGCCGCATTCTGAACCAGTTGGAGCCTCTGAGTGCTCTTCAAGGGTAGTCCCATGTAGCGAGTCCAGACGGGACGTGACAAGGGCATGAGTGACCGTGCGCAAGGTATCCTGGTCCAGAAAGGGACACAACTGGTAAATCAGGTGAGCTTGATAAAAAGCCCCCTGGCCACAGCCGTCATGTGGTCTTCTAAAGACAGCTGTGCATCCAGGAGGACGCCTAGATTTTGAGCCCTCTCTGAGGGGGCCAAGATCTCACCCTCAATAGCCAGCGATGGAACCAGCTGGCTATACCGGGATGCCGGGAACCAATAGCCACTCACTGTTAGGGGTTGAGTCTGAGCCTGTTTCTCCCCATCCAGATGTGCATGGCCTCCAGGCATTGGGACATCACGTCAAGGGCATCATTGGGGTGGTCTGGGGTGGAGATGTACAGCTGAGTATCATCAGCGTACTGATGGAACTTCACCCCAAAACCACAGATGATCTCACCCCAGCGGCTTCACATAAATGTTGAACAGGAAGGGTGAGAGGACCGACCCTTGCGGCACCCCACAAACAAGGCGCCTCAAGGTCGACAGACTGTGTATGGCTAGAGAGGAAGGAGGAGAACCACCGCAACACGGTGCCCCCCATACCTAACCCCTCCAGCTGGCACAGCATGATACCATGGTCGATGTAGCCGCTGAGAGATCTAATAGGACCAGATCTAATAGGACCAGATCTAATAGGACCAGGACTGAGAAGCAACCCCGGTCCCGAGCCCTCCAGAGATCATCAACCAATGCGACCAATGCCGTTTCTGTGCTGTATCCCGGCCTGAAGCCCGACTGGTACGGATCTAGATAGACAGCTTCATCCAGGTACTGGGGAAGTTGTCACGTCACCACACTCTCAACAACCTTCGCCACAAAGGGAAAGTTGGAGACTGGACGATAATTTGCTAATACAGCCGGGTCCAGGGAAGGCTTCTTGAGGAGGGGCCTCACCACCACCTCTTTCTAGGGCAGAGGGGAAGAAACTCTCACTCAAAGAAGTGTTAATGATCCCCTGGAGCCAGCATCTTTTGACCGCCCGGGAGGCCAGCACCAACCAGGAGAGACACGGGTCCAATAAACATGTGGCAACGCTAAGCCTACCCAGAACCCTGTCCACGTCCTCGGGAGTCACAAGGTCAAACTCCTCCCAAATAACACTCTCAAGACCCACCTCCGTCACCCCATCTGAACCTACCCAATCAGAGTCCAAGCCTTCCCGAATCTGAGCGATGTTGTCATGCAGGTATTGCACAAAATCCTCAGCCCTACCCTGCAAGGGGTCTTCCTGCAGTCCCAAATGAAGTAGTGAGCGGGTCACCCTAAACAGGGCAGCTGGGCGGTTCTCTGCAGACATAATAAGAGCGGAAAAATAGTTAGATTTTGCCGCTCTCATCGCCACTAAGTAGATCTTAATGTGAGACCTCACCAGTGTTCGGTCAGATTCGGAGTGGCTGGCTCTCCAGTTGCTCTCCAGGCATCTTTTCCAGTGCTTCATCTCCCTCAGCTCCTCAGAAAACCAGGGAGCCAATTGAGATTGGTACCGGGTCAGAGGCCACAAAGGAACGACGCGATCCAAAGCTCCAGTGGCTGCCTTATCCCAGGCGGCCACCAGTTCTTCAGTCGAGTCGTGAGCCAGAGCCTCCAAGAATGGCCCAAGCTCCATCCGGAACCTATCAGGATCCATCAGGCGCCTGGGACAGAACTACCTGGTTGGTTCCGTCTCCCTGTGGCGGACGGAAGCGACTCGGAAGTCTAGTTGAAGGAGTGAATGATCTGACCATGACAAGGTCTTGATAACTAGATCCCCTATTTCTAGATCATTCAACCACTGACCAGAGACAAAAATCAAGGCCAGAGTGTGTCCCCCCGTGTGCATAGGGCCTTGAACTAACTGGATCAGGTCCATGGCTGTCATGGAAGTCATGAACTCTTAGGCTGCCTCAGACATTTCACCGACAGATGGCAGGTTGAAGTCCCCCATGACCATACGTCTGGGGGTATCCACCGCCACCCCAGCTATTACATTGAGCAGCTCAGGCAGGGCTGCCGCTACGTGGCAGGGAACCAGGTACGCAGTCAGCAGGCCCATCTGCACCCCATGACCCCACTTCACAAGGAGGGACTCACATCTGGCTATCCAGGCTATCAGGAAGATGAATTACTTCCTGTAGTACTGAAGCAAATAGCTGGCTCTTTATGTGTAATCCTTAAATGCTGTGATACCGATGAAGAGCAAACCTTTTCCCCCATATTCTAAAAAGGGAAGAAGGAAGATTCAGCACATCAATTTGTCTGATGTTGATGCCTTCTGGAACACATTATAAAGACCTGTAAAACAAAAAGGTACTGTACTTTTTGAAGTATAAGACACTTCCCCCCCCCCCAAAAGAGGGTAGAAATGTTGGTGCTATTTATACACCGAAATAGCCATTTTTGGCCTCCTGAAACCCCACCCCGCGCATCCCATTTTTGCCAAAAACAGGCCCGTTTTTTTGCAAAAATTGGGTCTACAGAGGGTTTGGGAGGCCTGCAGAGTGCTCCTGGGGGCTGGGGAGAGCAAAAGTGAGACACGTGGGCGGTTTGGGCGACCAAAAATGGGCCCTTTTTTTTGCAAAAACAGTATTTTTGCCCTCCCCAGCCACCAGGAGCACTCTGCAGGCCTCCCAAACCCTCTACAGGCCCCAATTGGACTCCTAAACCCCCCACACATCATGTTTTTGCCTCCCCCAGCCCCCAGGAGCACTCTGCAAGCCTCCCATTTTTGAGAAAAATGGACCCATTTTTCGCAAAAACTGGACGTGCAGAGGGTTTGGGAGGCTTGCAGAGTGCTCCTGGAGGCCAGGGAGGGCAAAAACTTTTGTTTTCTTCTTTACCTCTTCGAAATCCTGGTGTGTCTTATACTCCGGTGCATCTTATGTCCGAAAAATATGATAATTACCAGAGTCAGCCTGGATTTGTCATAAAGAAATATTGCCAAACTAATCTTGTCTCATATTCTGGTCTGGTAACTTCCTTAACTTATGGTGGGAATGGTGTGGATTTCAGCAATGTATATATTGTAACAATGTATGTGTGAGTCTTTGTGGAGATTCTCAGTCATCCAAGTTATAGTCTCAAAGGTGCTTTTCCAAAAGGTAACCGGACTTTCTTGGGTTTTTTTTTTTAAACATTTCCCTTCTCATCCAAGAAACTTCTTGAGTTCTAGCTTAGCTCTGAGTTAGAAGTGAACAGGTTTCTTGGATGAGAAGTGAAACATTTTCTTCTTCCAGCCGCCCATGTGAAGTTGTCCTGCAGCAACTTGGCAGTGGGAGCTGGCCTCAGTGAGCTAGCTTTGGTGAATTGTCCTAGACCCTAACCCTAACCCTACCTGAAAGGGTGTCACACACAGAAGACCAAGACTGGTCTTATGTTCTCTCTGGCAGGACACATTGTTATAGATAAAAACCACAAGAGTGCAGATTCTAACTAAAAAAACAAACGACAGATAAGCACAGCCTGGGAGGTGTGGGCTCTCATTCACAGGGGGTGCTTTAGTTTGGATTCCTGAATGAGCAGGAGTTAGATTTGATGGCCATCTCTAACTTGACTGTTTTGTAATTCCATATAAGCAGGAGAACCAAATAACGTATTGCACTCTCTGAGGTACAGTATATGTAGTGCTTTAGATTAACTCCCAATGACCGGTAAGATCCCACAGAGTTGGCCTCCTACGGGCCCTGTTAACAATGCCGGCTGGCAGGCCTGCGGGGGAGGGCCTTCTCTGTGGCTGCCCCAGCTCTTTGGAACCAGTTACCTCATGAGGTCCAGACCATCCCCACCCTATTAGCCTTCTGAAAAGCGGTGAAGACCTGGCTTTTCCGGCAGGCCTGTTGCCGTTGATCTCGCTCTTGCGATCCGGCGAGATCCGACCATGAATGATGTGAATGAGTTTTAATGTTTTTAATGTTTTTAATTCTTAAATGTTTTTTATAATGATTTTAAGTGCATTGTGAGCCGCCCTGAGTCTTCGGAGAGGGGCGGCATACAAATTGAAATAATAATAATAATAATAATAATAATAACAACAACAATAATAACAACAACAACAATAACCACCACCTTACTCGGAACAGCTTACATCCTCCGACGATACCTTAACAGTTCCTAGGTCCTTGGTTAGGACTCAAGCTGCTGAGCTATTAATCAGCCTCAGACTGTGAATCTCACTACAGATTAACCAATAATAATAATAATAGTAATAGTAATAATAATAATATAATTAGGGTTTGCCAAAATGTATGTGGGGTGCCACAAGGATCGGTCCTCTCGCCTTCTGCTCAACATTTATGTGAAGCTGCTGGGCGAGATCATCCGTGGTTTTGGGGTGAAGTTCCATCAGTACGCTGATGACACTCAGCTGTACATCTCCACTCCAGACCACCCCAATGATGCCCTCGAAGTGATGTCCCAGTGCCTGGAGGCCGTACGGATCTGGATGGGGAGGAACAGACTCAGGCTCAACCCATCCAAGACCGAGTGGCTGTGGTTCCGACGTTCCAATATGGTCAGTTGGCGCCATCTCTGACTATTGGGGGCGAGTCGTTGGCCCCCACGGATGGGGTTCGCAACTTGGGCGTCCTCCTGGACTCACGGCTGTCTTTAGAAGGGCATATAACGGCCGTGGCCGGGAGGACATTTTATCAGGTTCGCCTGATTCGCCAGTTGTGTCTCTTTCTGGATCGGGACTCGTTACACACGGTCACTCATGCCCTTGTCACCTCATGCCTGGACTACTGCAATGCTCTCTACGTGGGGCTCCCCTTGAAGAGCACCCGGAGGCTCCAACTGGTCCAGTATGCGGCTGCGCGGGTGGTGATGGGAGCAACGTGGCGCTCCCATGTGACCCCTCTCCTGTGCGAGCTGCACTGGCTCCCGGTGGTCTTCCGGGTGCTCTTCAAGGTTTTGGTTACCACCTTTAGAGTGCTCCATGGCTTAGGATCAGGGTACTTATGAGACCGCCTTTTGCCACCGGTAGCCTCTCAGTAACCAGTTCGCTCCCATAGAGAGGGGCTCCTCAGGGTGCCGTCGGCCAAACAGTGTCGACTGGCGGCCCCCAGGGGGAGAGCCTTCTCTGTGGGGGCACCTGCCATCTGGAATGAGCTCCCCCCGGAGATACGGAGGATTCAGGACTTACGCACATTCCGCCGCACCCTAAAAACGTTTTTATTCCAACAGGCGGATCTGGCCTAACTCTCCCTTTTAAATTGGGTTTTAAATGTTTATATGAATTGGATGTTTTAAATTTTCTGAGCTTAAATTTAATCTTTTTTAATAGTTTTTAACTTTTGTATGTTAATTGTATTTTATTTTGGCTGTTCACCGCCTTGAGTCCCTCTGGGAGTAGGGCGGTATATAAACAAATAGATAGATAGATAGATAGATAGATAGATAGATAGATAGATAGATAGATAGATAGATAGATAGATAGATAGATGATAGATAGATTGGATGGATATTTTCTCAAGGTTCTTTTTTCTGGTACTGGGCAAAAATTACAGGTTGCTGTCAACTGTCCAACTAGTGAATCCAAAACAAGGAAACACTCTAGGAAGAATTGAATTCCCAGAAGTAAAACTTCATTGGGTATACCATGTTGGTACCAGCTCTGGTTTTTCCATGCAAATGCTTGCCCAGTTAAACAATTCCCTTCCCTCCCCACCCCTGGGTGATCACATTATCCAATTATGAAACGTCCTTCTGTTATGGGAACAGTCCATCTCTTTCTCAAGCACCTGCAGCGGTGACGTTGATGGCTTCCATGCTCCTCACGATCTCTGCATCCATTCTCCACATTCCATTTCCCCTTCCCTCCCCCCAGTTCATTGGCAAGTTGAAAAGCATTAAGGTTTGAAAGAAGCAAAGCGGTTTAATCTTGACAGTTGCACTGTAATCTTGTGTCTTGTAGCTCTTGTTGTGAAGCTCCTGATCCTTTTGGGGTGGCCATCCTGCAGGCCCGAGTCATGTGTTTGGTCTGAGCCTTTGAAAGAACAACTGGGCGTTAAATTTAACATCTTTTGCATTCAATGACAACTGTAAGGAAAGCTGTACTCTTGGCCTGGCAGGGAGCAAGTTGCCCTGGATTTCCAGATCTCTGTTCAGGAGAAGGTGATGAGGCCTTTTCTCATTTCTCTGGGGGTCCTTCCTCCTGATAACGTGGGATTTGGGTGGTGCTATAAGAAGTCTCTGCGGAAAGAGCAATTTGGTATGAGTGTCACTTGAAGAGCTGACTCCCAAGGGAGCAAGAGCCACCTGGCATCAAGCTGCTTGATCTGGGCCACCTGTTCCTCCTTGCCTCTTCCCAACCTGACCTCCCAATGATTGGCAGCCCCAGTGTACATGGATTAATGACCTGGCTTAGCCAGGTGATATTGCAGCTCCCTGCAGTCCGTCAAAGAGCAATTGGCTGTCCTCTGATGGGGGTTAGGTGGATGTTTCAAGGTGTTGGTAATCACCTTTAAAGCGCTCCATGGCTTAGGACCAGGGTACTTACGGGACCGCCTTCTGCCACCAATTGCCTCCCACCGGCCGGTTCGCTCCCACAGAGAGGGCCTCCTCAGGATGCCGTCAGCCAGACAATGTCAGCTGGCGACCCCCAGGGGGAGAGCGTTCTCTGTGGTAGCCCCCACCCTCTGGAACGATCTTCCTCCAGAACTGAGAACAATTGCTGACCTCCGGACTTTTCGTCAGGCTCTGAAGACTTATCTCTTTCAACTTGCCGGACTTGCCTGATCCCTTCTACTTTTTAAAATTTTTAGAGTTTTATTCTGTTTTAAATTCTCAGCCTAATTTATATTTGTTTTTAGTACGATTTTAACTTTTTTGTATTGGTTTTTTAGCTGGCTGTTCATCGCCCTGAGTCTGTCAGGAGAAGGGCGGTATATAAATCTAATTAATAATGATGATGATAATAATAATAATAATAATAATAATAATAATAATAATAATAATAATAATAATAATAATATAATGTGGCTTGGAAACCAGAGGGTGATGAGTGAAGGTCCATTTGGGATAAGGCTCATGTTCCAGGGAAGGTGCCTGTTCAGGACTCCTGGCTTTGGCACTCGACTCTCCCTTCAGTCTGAAAGGGGGGGGGGGCATTTCCCAAATCTATGGAAAATCACAACCTTTTGGGAAGGAAGCTTCCATACAGCCATGTGAAAGTGTGTCTAAATCCTCAGAAATGAATGGATTTGAGGCCTAGAACACTTTTTAATGACCAGGCTGCCTTGAGGGCAGACATTTGGGATTGAAATGAAAACCTGGTAAAGACAATGACAAAGATGCAAGCCTCCCTGCATCTGGGAATACGCTTCCCTCCCTAAAGGCTTTGCAGAGCAATCCATGGACACACAATTGTTTTGCTTTTGGGGAGGAGATGAAGAGATCAAACGACACAGAATCTCTGAACCAGTTGAGTCTTCCTGGTGAAGATGTCCCAGTCTTGACCAACAGTTAGGTTTTGCGCCTTCTTGTGGCCAGGCAGCTGGCAGAGACTGTGCAGGAGGCAAACATCTTCCACAGGAGCCCTTGGCAGAAAGTGTCAGGCACGAACAACCAGACCCTCACGATAGAGTCCAAACTAGCGATTCTATTGTACTATGCCTACTTCACAGGAATTTTCCCAGACTGGCAGCAGCTGCCTGGGAAAGACTAAAGATTAGGAAGGGGGGGCGGGGGTAAGTCCTTGCCTTCCTGTCTTTATGTAAGGAGTCCAGATTAATTGCCCACTTTAGTGGTCCTCCTGAATAGGATGGTCTTTCTCCAACAACAACCATTCAGATGCAACCACACTGAAAAAAGTTATTGATGACAGTGTTCACATTTGTTATCACTATAGTATTACCATTGTCATATGACCAGAATTCGGGCACTTGGCCACTGGCCTGTATGCATGAGAATTGCCCTTCCTGGGGTCATGGGATCACCGGTTGCAACCTTCCCAGCTGACGAAGTCAACGGAGGAAGCCAGGTTCACTTAACGACTGCATAATTCACTTAAGTGGAGTGAATTGCTTAACAAATGTGGCTAAAAAAGGTCATAAAATGTGCCAAACTTAATGATTGCCTTGCTTAGCAACAGAAGAATTGGTCTCAATTGTGGTCATGTCAAGGACTACCTGTATCCTATTTTAAATGCATTTCCATTTTATTCATACTATTTATTTTACCTTTACGGTTATTCTAGTTAGAGCAACTTTTAGTAATAAAAATAGAGGCACCTTGATTTTTTAAAAATGATGTTATTGTTATTTGTTGGCTGCTTTGTGAGCAGTGGGAGATTTAAACACTGTTGCTGGGCCTTGTAAGAAGCGGCCAATTTGGAACCCAGCAGGCAATCCCAGGAGCAATATGTAGTGTGATGTCATTGATTCCAACGGAGCTCTGCACCTCCAACATGGCTCCAAAGATGGTGCTTCATCAGAGCTGTAGGCCTTCCGCAAACGGCTCCAATTTCTCTAGCTTATGCAGACCTCCTTGGATGATTTGGCACCTCCACTTGGCTCATTTCAGAGGAAGGCCTTTGCCCTCACCTGTGCCCAGCTGCAGGGTGTTGTGGCTGAGGGCAGGGGTGTTTAGATGCTTGCACATTTTTAGCTTCTGGGGTCTGCAGCTGGACCTGAGAATGATGCCCCATCCCAGGTTTGACTCGTTAAAGTTTGATTCCATTGTGAGGAAAGAAGTTCTTGTTTTTCAAGTACTTGCAGAGTCTCTATAAATGCTGATTCCAGTTTTTTTCTTCTGAAAAACGCAGTCACCAATGACAGTCAATTGATTCATTCTCTCTTTCTTTTTTCTCCTCACACTTTTAGACAGAGATTGCCAAGAGACTGAACACGATTCTCGCCCAGATCATGCCTTTTCTATCACAAGAGGTAAATCACTCTTTGGAATGTGGGGAGACTTTGCAGGGCGGAAAGTCTAAGATGAACTTGGGATTCCCCTTCATAGCCTCCACTGTCAAAATCTACCTCCTGCATCTTTCCTGCCCCCACTCCCCCAAGGAGCATGGCAAGAGCAGGCCTGTGGCAGGAACGCCAGGGACACAGTTTTGCTTTCACCTAGAGACAAGCATCTGTCCTCTCCCTTCTGTACCTAAGTACTTTGGAACACTTTCCCCTCTTCTAAGGCTACCTGCTTGCAAAGCTGCCTGAGCCTGTCACAGTCCTCATGGTCTGTTTCCTGTGCCAGACCAGATGGCAGCCTGGTTTCAATATGCCCCTTAATAGCCTGGTTTTCTTGAATGAAGTGTGCATGGGGCAAAGACCCAGAGACCCCATCTGCCAGCTTCTTGGCTGCTGATAACCACTTCCTTTTGTGTGGCATTGGTTGCCTCCCTGCCCCTTCCACCTCCTTCCTTTTTGCTCTGGGATAATTTCTTTGCTTAGGCATGTTGGCCTAAGGCATATTTAAACTTCCTTTTCCCAAATATTGCTGTTTTAACGACTTGCCCACTAGACACAATTGGCTTGAACCAATTATGGGCCCTAATGCACTAGTTACTTTTTCTGTTGCCAAGTCTAGCTCATTTTTTCCACACTCTAAGTAGTAATTGAGCTGCAATATTGGGAAATCTGTAACTGGTTCCCTTCATCCCTCATCCACCGGTCTGCCTGCTGGGGCACTGCACCGCACCATCTAGATAGCCACAGATTCTCCCCCTTCCCTCCCTCCCTCCCTGTCTGTGCCATTTTCTTAATGACCGAGCAAGGACATGCAAGGAGTGTGGCTTGAGAATCTGGTGAGCCTTCTCTTGGGCGTCCCCACAAGTTGCAAGAGCTCTGGACTTCTCCTGGGGCAATACCTCCAACTGCTGAATTGGCTGACTTCTGAATCATAGCTATGCCCTCAGAAGGCTTCCATCTTTCTGCCTGTCTTTCCACAGCACCAGCAGCAAGTTGCTCAGGCAGTTGAGCGGGCCAAGCAGGTGACCATGACAGAGCTGAATGCCATCATTGGGGTAGGTGGAGTTGTGATCACCTCACATTGAGGGCACTCATTCTGCTTCTATTGTGTACCATGAACCAAGGCAGAAGGGCAGCATAAATGACTTAGATCAGGAAATAGAAGGGGAACATCACATTTGCAGACGGCACTAAACTGGCAGGAATAGCCAGTACCCCAGAAGACATGCCCAGGATCCAAAAAGATTTTGATAGACTTGAACCCTGGGCCCTATCCAACAAAATGAATTTCATTGTGGGGAAAAACAAAGTTTTACATTTAGACAGGAAAAACCAAAAGGTATAAGTGTAGATTAGGCGAAACCTGGCTCAAAAACAGTAACCGTGAGAGGAACCTTGGAGTCCTAGTGGATGATTATTTGAATATAAGCCAGCAGTGTGCAGCAGCAGCCAAAACAGCTAATACAATCCAGGTTGTATAAACAGAAGCATAGAATCCAAATCACATGAAGTATTAGTACTGCTTTATAAAGCTTTAGTAAGACCACACCTGGAATACTGCAACCAATTTTGGTCACCACACTACAAAAGAGATGTTGAGACTTTGGAAAAAACTAAGATGATCAAAGTCCTGGAGACTAAAACATATGAAGAACAGTTGCAGGATTTGGGTTTGGGTATTTGAGGGGCTGCCACAAAGAAGAGAGGGTCAAATTATTCTCCAAAACACCAGACAAGAAACAGTGGTTGGAAACTAAAGAGAAAAGTAACCTGGAATTAAGGAGAAACTTCCTAACAGTGAGGACAATTAACCAGTAGAACAGCTGGCCTTCAGAAATCATGGGTGCTTCATCACTGGAGGTTTTTAAGAAGAGACTGGACAGCCATTTTTCTGAAATGGTGTAGGGCCGTGATGGCGAATGTATGGCACATGTGCTGGAAATGGGATGCAGAGTCATCTCTCTGAGCATGCAAATCGTTACTCTTCTGGGTTCCAGTGCGCTGGCCACTGGTCTTCACGCACGTGGGAGCACCGGAAACCAGAAGAGGAGATGCCCGGTGTGCATGTGCACGCCAGGAAGATGATCTTCTGGTTTCCAGGTCATGCATACGCACCGGCCACCTGGTCTTTTGGTTTCTGGTGTGCATACGCATGGGAAACCAGCTGGCGCCCATGCACACGCTGGAAACGGGAAGTTCATCTTCCTGGCGTGCGCATGCACACCGGGCGGCTGCTCTTCCGGTTTCTGGTACACATGTGCACAGACGCGTTTTGGCACTCGGTGCTTAAAAGGCTCACCAACACTGGTGTAGGGTCTCCTGCAAGAGCAGGGGCTTGGACTAGAAGACCTCCAAGGTCCCTCCCAGCTCTATTCTGTTCTATTCTCTCATTCCTCTGGGGATAGCATGAGAGAGCTGGCTGGCTGGCTTGGGCTGCTGGATTGTGGGCCTCCTACCTTTATAGGACTCCTAGAAAGGGCATGTGTGGGAAAGAAGAGGACAGATGCATCTGTAGCCAGTGACGATGATGTGCCAGTCAAAATGTGGGCACCAGGGATTGTGCCATAGCAGGAATTATCTGCTTTGGGTTACCGTTTCTCTGCTGTTGCACAGGCGAAGGGAGTTGCTGCTTGCGGCTTTCGTTCCTTGACTGTCCAACAGCACATCTCGAAAAACTGTCCTTATCCAGCAGTCATGGGAATGGGAATGGGAATGGGAATTCCCCCAGAGCCATGTTCAAGCATTGCATTCAGCCTAATATTAAATTCACAAGATTTACTCAGCAGCCTCAGTACAAATATACAGATTAAGAGAGTTGGAAGGGACCTATGGGCTGTATTATCCCATAGTCCAACACCCCCCCCCCCCAAGCAAGAGATTCTATACCATTTCTGACAAATGGCAGTCCAGTCTCTTCTTGAAAACCTCCCACAACTACTGAAGGCAACTTCTGTTCCATGGGTTGACTGTTCTCAGTGTCAGGAAATTTCTCCTTATTTCCGGGTTGAATCTCTCCTTGGTCAGTTTCCATCCATTATTCCAGTAAGGTTCCTATGACTTCCCATTCATCCCCCTGAGATGATTGTTCTCTTTCTCTAATTAAAAATTGTCCTGAAACCATCAGCCCTTCTGCTTTTATTAGGCTTGATCTGTCTCTCTTTTCCTGCCCTAGTGAAAATGAGCTTCTCTCAGATGGGGGGCTAAAAGCGAGGCCCCTGCCTTTGTAGGGCTTGGCCAGCCAGTCCTGCTGGAGAAAAGACCGCCATTCTTAATACCATGTATGTTAGCTGGAATGTTTGCCTCAATGCTGGGAAGTTCTGCTTTGGGGTTCTTGTTTGAAGGTCCTTGGTGGGGGCCAGGAGTCAGGAAGGTTCCCCCAGGACTGAAGCAGGGCTCCTTCTCATGTGCCTCGCCTTGCAAGAGGGACCCCCCCCCAAAAACAGAGGCCCCTGCTTGTTTTGTGGAGTAGCCAAGAGCTCATGGAACAGATGGAGGGGGGCTCTGCTCTAGTTCTTTTATGTTTGGAAAAGTTTACTTGTGAAATCGATGCTGTATTACCCCCTTGTTGCACACACACCCACACCCAATCTTGCATGGCTGCCCTTTTTCTTACTTTGCTCCAGTCTGATTCATCGCACACCCCACACTCATAGACAAAAATTGGTCCTTGCCACAGATAAGTGCTATCTTTGAATAAATTTGTTGTGACAGACCTGGTTGCACAGAAGGTTTGGCTGCCCCATTGAAGAAGAGTTTGGAATTGCTGGGGAATATTCTGGTTTTCCGATGGCTTTTGGGAGGTGAAACTTGGAATCTAGTGCAGACCTTTGTTTAATAGGTGGGTCAGTGCTTTGCCATATGTGCAGATGGAGGAGTCATCACAACCACACTTCAGCCATACCTGGCTTTGTGCTTGGCTCATTGCAACGGATTCTAGCTAATTCCGGTTGCTGGGAGAAGCTGTTTCAGAAAACCTTTTTGCGCACACAATCATGTGTGAATGCTGCCTTTTTGCCCTCCGCCCTCCCACTTCCCTCCTTCCCCCCCACCAAGCAATCTTGTTATTTTTATGCCATTGAGACTTCAGGGGCCAGCTTTTTCCGTCATAGGTGCCTGGGAGGAAAGGGTGTCCTATGATGGCCTCTGCGATGGAAGAAGCGTGGATAACCCTTGAGGACCTCTGCCATCCTCTGAATCATGGCTTGCTCTGGACAGTTTGGGGCTGCCAGGCATTGGGGGGGGGGGCTCTTTCTTTGTTAACCTTTTGATGGCCGCATGGCAGGTCAAAGTCCCAAGCAAATATTGGGGAGAATGAGAGACAGACAGACAATGAAAGAGAAAATCAGAGAGAGAGAGACAGAATGAAAGAATCAGAGAGAGAGAATCAGAAAGAGAGAGGGGGGAGAGAGAAAGAGAATGAGAGAGAAAGAGTGAGAGAGAAAGAGAGAGGAGGGAGAGTGCCTGAAGGACCCCATCCTGTCACTGGGAGTCCAGGAGCTTCAGCAAGCGGCGTGTTGGATTCGTATTAGTGGTCCGTGGGATTTAAAATTATGAACTTGGTGGTCCCTGAGGTCCAAAAGGTTGGGGACCCCTGTCCTAGATATCTCTGTACAGGCAGGAAAGACAGTCAAAGAGAGGCTCCAGTTCTGATCCTCAAACTATCAGGAATCAGAAATGGCAACCCTACTCTCAAGGCAAGAGGAGAAATGCTATCCTGAGAATTTCAGCTTGAGAACATCTCCCCCCTCCCTCCAAGCTGATATTTTTAGGGTTGTAAAACCCTAAAATGATTGGGAAAAACACTTGGCATAATAACATCTATGGGGAAGCCTCTCATGTTGGACCAAAACAGGGAATGTGCAGTCTGCACAAGGCACAGACTCAGGCTTTGGAGCAGTGACGAATTCAGTCCTGGGGAGGAAAAAAAGGAAAATGGGCCTTTTGCCTTCTCCTAATACCCAAGGATAATTAAAAAACAAAACAACCAAGTTGGTTTCTTCCCATACAAGCCGATAAAAATCCCAAACACTACAGGTCAAAATGAAGCCACCAGGCATATACATCTGCTTTGGTAAAGCTCCCCTGATGCATGGCTGCCTGCAAGTGGCTTCCCAAGGAAATACATGGAACTGCAGCACGACTCCTCCAGGAAGGCAATTCTCTCTCATTCTCTCTCTCTCATTCTCTCTGTCTCTTTCCCTCCCTCCCTCTCATTCTTACTCTTTCATTCTGTCTCTTTCTCTCTCTTTCTCATTCTGATTCTGTCTCTCATTCTCTGTCTTTCTCTCTCTCTCTGATTCTCTCTCTCTCTCTCACCTCATGGGCCAGCCAGTGGGCTGAGAGGAAGTCAAGCATCTCCCTGAGAGACCGAGGTGTGCAGAGCACCAACAAGGGCCGGAAGAAATGTGGGAGCAAAACACTACTTGGAACTTTCACAGCATCAGCGTTCACCTCAGTATATTTGCACCCTAACCTCATCTCCTGCTGCTTGGGAGTCGGGGCAGTAAATGACAACTTTACTCCCTGAAGGGGCACGGGAAACTTTGGTCGGGCTCCACGAGAGAAGAGAGCTTGCAGGGGGCCGATCTGGCATCTGCAATGGAGAGCAAAATCCGGCTGCTCCCTGGATGGAAAGACGCTGTTTACGGCTCCAATGTCCCAAGTGGCAGGAAACGAGGGCTGCCTTGTGCCGCAAATATACCAAGGCGAAATCCTGATGCCACACTACAGCAGAGAGAAGAAGCCGGATTTCGCACTGTATGTGATGAATGGGCCGCAGCAAAGGGCTGTGGCCCAAAGTGCCAAGGCATAATAACACGGAGGCGAAACCCTGGTGGAGAAACAGGCAGCACCAAGAGTTCAAGCGGAAAAGTCCTAGACCCCTCTCTGGGAGCTTCAGTCAGAGGTTCACCTGGACTGTTTTCAGGTGAGGAGTTGGCTTAGCTTGGGGCTCTCTGTCTTGGAAGCCTCTGCAAGGGAATCTCTGAATGCTGCCTGCACAGAAGGAAAAACTTGGGAAAGCATCGTCTTCCTTCTGGTCTTGCAGGAAGCAGAGTGAAGGCAGATGGGAGAAGAAACTCCACAGCTGTATCTGGCCCATTAGAGAGTAGTTGAGTTACTAGTTTGTCTTTTAAGATGCCACAAGGTGCTTACATTTTCCCTTTCTTTGAAAACTTTCCAAATAGGTATAGGGTAGAAATCCTATTGTGGGAGCTTAAAATGCAGATGGAGATGCAGCCCCTCCCAGAATGTTTCCTTCCCAGTTAGTGGAGGTCTCTTGGTCTGGGCATCCTCTTGAACCCAGGTCCCCTAGTTAGCACTAACCTCCTGGCATGCAAGGAGCCCAAAACTGGAAGGAAGCAGAACAAAGTGGTGGGGGAGGAGGGGCTAATTGGACTTTCCCCCCTCCCTCCCCTGCCTTTGAAAGTGAGCTCTGGTTCACTCTGTAGCTCTGGAAATGATTAGAAGGCTTGAGCAAATTTAATGAAAGTGATGAACCATTAAATCAGCTAACAAAGCCATGAAGCAGGATGTGCATAATCCAATTAAAACTGCTCAACATCCCAAGATGTTCCACTGCCAGATTTCCTTACAAATTCTTGCTGCCGCTTTGCCATATGCAGTGTGTCTTTGGAGTGAACAATAGGTATGTTGATTGCTAGTTTCCCCTCCAGTGGGAAGTGGCTCCAAGGCCAAAGTAGAGCTAGAGATATTGGGGGGGCGGGGGGGAGGGGGAATTGGAGCTCAGCAGTTGTCCAGCTGTGCAGATCGATCCTTTGGCACTGATATAAGAAGGAACACAACATGGTGGCAGCTGACCAGGGCTGGGCATGATGTTTGAGGAACAAGAGGGTTGCAGAGTCCTGCCAGGGAGAACTAGAGGAACTGGGGAGGGACTCTAGTTCAGGGGTCCCCATATCTGGCCTCAGGGACCATCAAGTCCATAATTTTAATTTTTGTGGACCACTAATATGAATCCAGTGCACCACTTGCTGAAGTGATGGGATGGGGGTCCTTTGGGCACTCTCCCTCCTCTCTCTCTCTCTCCCTCCCTTCCACTCTTTCTCTCTCCCCCCTTTCTCTCCCCTCTCTTTCTCTCTCATTCTTTCTCTCTCCACCTTTCTCTCTCTCTCCCCCTCTCTCCCACTCTTTCTCTCATTCTCTCTTTCTCTCCCCCACTCTCTCATTCTGATTCTCTCTCTCTCTCTGATTCTCTTTCATTTTGTCTCTCATTCTCTCTCTGATTCTCTCTTTTTCATTCTCTCTCTGTCTTCTCATTCTCTCTCTCTCTGTCTCTGATTCTCTGTCACTTTCTCCCTCTCATTCTTTCTTTCATTCTTTCTCTCTCTCTCATTCTTTGTCTCTTTCTCTCTCTGTTTCATTCTGATTCTCTCTCTTTCTTTCTCTCTCTCTCTCTCTCTCATTCTCTCTCTCTCTCACCGCATGGGCCAGCCAGTATCTTGGGGCTGAGAGGAAATCAAGCATCTCCCTGAGAGACCGAGGTGCGCGGAGCACCAACCAGGGCCTGAAGAAATGTGAGAGCAAAACACTACTTGAACTTGCGCGGCATGAGCATTCATGCCGGTATATTTGCGGCACAAGGCAGCCCTTGTTTCCTGCCGCTTGGGACTTGGAGCGGTAAACAGCGTCTGGTTTGGATTTTGCTCTCCATTGCGGACATGAGATTGGCCCCCTGCAGATCTCTTGAGGAGCCCGGTCAAAGTTTCCCACGCCGCTTCAAGCAAGTGCTCCTCGAGAGACGAAAGCTTGCAGGGGGGCAATCTGTTGTCCATAACGGAGAGCAAAATCCGGCTACTCACCAGACCAGATGCTGTTTACCGCTCTGGTAGGAGACGAGGGCTGCATTGTGCCACCGGCTGGCGCAAATATAAAGAAGCGGAATGCTGTTGCTGCACGAAAAGTAGTGCTTTGCTCCAGCAGCTTCCAGGCATCGCAACCGCCGCTTCAG
This sequence comes from Masticophis lateralis, assembly GCA_030761175.1. Taxonomy (NCBI): domain Eukaryota; kingdom Metazoa; phylum Chordata; class Lepidosauria; order Squamata; family Colubridae; genus Masticophis; species Masticophis lateralis. Next base: position 23,869,992 of record JAUDYJ010000012.1, on the reverse strand, counting down.
CCCGCTTGCGCCTCCCCCGCCACCGCAACAGCACCATTATTTAATTTCGGATGACAAGGGCTGCACTCATTTTTGCACATTGCATGTGCCACCCCAAGGTAGAGATTTCGAGCCCCACCACGGCCCGTCCCATATTCCAGAGCTGTAATAGTCTCACTCACAGGACTGGCTCGCTGGTCATCCTGGAGAAGCTCCTCCACCCGGGTGCACCGGCCTTCCAGGGACCAGACAGCTCCCCAGCAGGCTGGTGCACCCGGGTGGAGGAGCTGCTTCAGGATGACCAACGGGCCAGTCCTGTGACTACTACAGTCCCATCCAGAGGCCTTGCAGGAGAGATGTAGGCCCGAAAGGCGGCTGAACCCCACCCCCACCCCACAGGCAGCCGTTCGGCTCTTATCTTACCTTCCAGTTCTAACTCGTGTGGCTCACACTGCTGTACTCAAGGTGAGATTTACGCTCAGCCTTAAGAGTGGGGCTGGTGTGTGGGCAGGGTGATGTGGGCATTGCAGCCATGTGTTCCCACGCGCGGGCTGGATTAATTGCTCCCGGGGGCCATATCTGGCCCAGGGGACATAATTTGAGGGTGAGGGCAAAAAAAATAAAAAAAAATGCAAAAATACAAAATTTTCTCCACCGGTTGATGACCACTGTTCTAGTTGGATGCTGGAGCAGACTTGTCCTCCATTCCTTCAGAGGACGAGAATACTTGAATGCCCTGCAGGGAGGCAGGCTTTGATAGATGTTGGAGGAAGGGGCCCTTTGGAACCAGCTGCTTCAAGAGAACCCCCTTGCTTTGTGGAACAGGCTGGACTGACAGGTTAACTTGATCTGGACCCAAGAGCCTATATGTCCTATCCTGCGTATCCTCTTGCTTTGCCTTTGCGAGCAATCTGATCTGGCTGGGTTTTGGAGGTTGGAATGGAAGTGTCCTGCCTTGTATGCCATTGGGTCATTTTGTCTTGTGTCTGCTACTGATACTGAACAAACAAGAACAGTGAGAACTCCCGGTTCTTTTGGCAGCGGGAGGTTATTGCAAAAAGAGATTATATTAACCAACCACAGGTAAATAAACCAAGGCAGACTCGTGTTTTAGGCTCTAAGAGAACTGCCTGCCTTTCACAAGCCAAGAGAGAGAGACTAGGAATGATTCCATAGATAATAATCCTAAAAGGAAAAACAATTCAAGATGCTTGGAAAACCCTGAAAAATGAGATAATGGAGACCCAAGCAAAAAAACAATACCACAGAGAAACAAAAAAGACATCAGACAAGATCAGCATGGTTTGAGGGACAAAAAATAAAAAATTGAAAGAGGGATACATAACTAAAGCAGAATACCAACAAACATCCTGAGTCTGCAAAGAGGAAATCGGGAAAGCTAAGGCCCAGAATAATTTAAGACTAGCAATTAATGCTAAAAATAATAATAAAGGGTTTCTTTCAATATGTAAAAAAACCAAGAAAGTCAAAGAAATGATAAGTCCGCTAATGGGAACAGAAGATTTGCAAGATTTTCATGCAAAAGGAAGAAAAAACCCAATCTATGAAAACCAGCACTGAAGGAGGAAGAGCAGGCAAGGAATTAGTAAGAGAATACATGGAGCAACCTCCCTAGATGAGTACAAATCACCTGGGCCAAATGAGTTTACATTCCAGGGTTTTGAAGGAGCTGGCAGATCTTTCAAAGTTCCTGTAGCCCAGAGGAAATCCCAGAGGACTAGAAAAGAGGTTATGTGATTCCAGTTTACAAAAAGGAGGTGGGGGGAGTGGATCCAGGAACTTTTAAGCCAATCATCTTGACGTCAATAGCTGGGAAAGATAATTGAGTGGTGGATTTGTGAGAATTTAGAAACAAACAAGGCTATTACTATAAGCCAGCATAGGTTTGATATAAATAGATCATGCCATAGAAGTGGATCAGAGAAATGCTGGGGACATAGTGCACTTGGATTTCAGTGAGGCATTTGACAAAGGGGGCAAAATTCACTTAACAGCTGAATTCTAGCAACAGAAATTTGGGGCTTAGTTGTGATTATAAATCGAGGTGAAACTATCTGTATTATGATATAGGATACCTATGGAGATTCTCCGTCATCCCAAAGGTGCTTTTTCAGGGACAGCTGGACTTTCTGGTTTTTCTTTGAAGAAGTTTTGCTTCTCATCCAAGAAGTTTCTTCAGCTCTGGCTGGATGATGGAGAATAGAAGGATTTATACTCAAGAATACACTAAGACAGAAGCTTGTCTACCCAAAGATAAAGCACCCAAACAAAATTGAGCAACGTGGTACATGCAGTACAATGCAGTGAGCCATGTGCAGATCTATACATTGGGGAAACAAAACAACCACTTCATAAACACGTGGCACATCATAGAACAAGTGCATCAGAACTAGATTCACCAGTCCATCTGCATTTAAAAGACAAAGGCCACTCTTTTGAAGACAACAACATCCATATTTTGGACAGAGGGCCTCTGGTTTGAAAGAGGGGTCAAAGAGGCCATCTATGTCAAAATGAACAGCCCTGTCTTAACAGAGGGGGAGGGATACAGCAACATCTGTCTCCAGTCTACAAGTCCTTCCAGCAGTTCTAAGAGGGCTCCACACCCATTTGCATCAGGTGACACAGATAAACCTTCAGGTGGCCTTAATGGCTCACTAAGAGACTCATTTGCACCTGTCTGCAAGGAGTATAAATCCTTCCATTCCCCTCCATCCAGCTAGAGCTGAAGAAGCTTCTTGGATGAGAAGGCAGACATCTTGTATGGTTTAAATGATTTTATTCGTTTATAATATATCTTACAAAGAAAATACAAAAGTAAATACGGAAATTAGGGAAGAGAAAAAGGAAGGGAAGAGTGGGGGAAAGCAAGGAGAAAAAAGAAAAAGGTATTGACTTCCAACTCCGTTTGGTGCAGTAGAATAAGGCATTAACATCAAACCTCAACTTTTTACTTTTAAATAATAGTGTTATAGAAATGGCTAAAATAGCCATTTCTATAACAAATCTAATAGGTAAAGCCTAAAAATAAAGTTTCATTTTTTCCACCTCAAGCACAAAGTCCAGATGCAGTTTCCAAGTAGAAATAAAGGTATTTGTATTTTTTTCTTTAATCAAAACAGTCAGTTTAGCTATCTCTGCTAAGTCCCATCAGTTTTTGCAGCCATTCGTCCATTGTGGGGATCGAGGTGACCTTCCATTTCTGTGCATAAAGTGTCTTGTGCCATCAACAAATATAACATCAAAAGACCTTTTTTCCAGGTCTTTTTCCAATAAACCCAAAAGAAAAGTCTCTGGTTTTCTTTTTATATTCACTTAAAAAATTTCTGTATTAAAATATGAATCCTACTCGAAAATTTCTTTGCTTTATCACACATCTACCATAAATGATAAAAAGTCCTTCTTTACATTTACATTTCCAACATTCATTTGAAATACCATTATACATTCTTGACAACTTATCTGGAGTTAAATACCAAAGATGCATCATCTTACAGAAATTTTCTTTTAAGTTATAGTTTAATGTAAACTTGAAACCTTTATTCCACATAATCTCCCATTGTTTAAGCATTACATTATATCCAAAGTTCCTTGCCCACTGCCCATATACAATGCTTCACTTGCTCATTTTCCAAATTTAAATGCAATAACATTTTATAGACTTTAGCAATAATATGTTCATTACTACCACACAATAAGATTTCCAGAATGTCTTCAAAGAAAAAACAGGAAGTCCAGTTGCCTCTTGAAAAAGCACCTTTGGGATATGGGATACCGTTCAGCCTTCGGATGTTTGACAAATAGATGTAGCTGCCTGAAGGTTTTGCTCCAGCCTCTTGCTCATGCTGTAATGTCCAGCTCTTCTCAATAGTCTTTTTACCAGACCCTCTTTAATGCTGTCTTGGGTAGAAATCCAGATTTTCTGTTGAATTAAGGACTATTTTACTAATGCTGAAACAAACCCCTACCCTGCAATTGAATGAACACTCCGGAACTCATTTGTATGTTTTCTAAGACCTTTTGCTGAAGCTCCAGTCCTAAATCCTAAACTTAAAAGTGATCACTCTCCTAAAGTGCTCTCAATTCATTTGAATTCCTCTTCCTTCAGTGGTTTTGCAGGAGGGTGTCCTGGGAGGAGTGTGAACCTTTTCTTCCCCCCTCCCCCCGTCCCTCTGGTCAAGCAAAGGGGTCTGCGCAGTATTTGGACTTCCTGCTGTTTCTCACTCTTGGCTTTTTCGCAGCAGCAGCAGCTCCAGGCCCAACATCTTTCCCACGCCCCTCACGGGCCCCAGGTACAGCTGCAGCCTCACCCATCAGGCCTGCCACCCACAGGGATCCCCCCTATCACAGGGAGCAGTTCGGGACTCTTGGCCCTTGGGGCCCTCAGCAGCCAAGCACACTTGGCTGTGAAAGATGAGAAGCATCCGCACGACCTGGACCCTCGAGGTGAGGACATGCAAGTTGGCTTCTTCCTTGAGGTTTTGGCCTGCCAGCCTCTTGCTTTAGTGTCTCTGGAGGCTCTTGAGTACTCGGGGAGGGAGGGAGGGAGGGCCTAAGGGTCAGCCAGTTCCCTCTTCCCCAGAGTTCTTCCCAGACTAGTGGGACTCTACCCACCAGCAGCATGAATGTTGCACTGGCTTCTCCCACTTCTTCCAGGTGTGTGCAAAGCTGTTGCATTGCTGCCTGCCTTCGTCTTGGTGTTCCTCTCCACTATTTTGTCTGGGCCCTAGTTGGTTCTTCAGAACAAAAACCAAAAGGAACTTTTATTGAGCCAAACCAGAAAGGCCCACTTTGCAAGACTGATATTCTCTTTTGTGCTTGTTTCTCTCCTGCCCCCTTCCTTGTCTTTTCTTTCCATTGCTGTGACTTGGGCTGCATTCTGGAAAGACCGTGACTCTAGTGCGGTAAGTCTCTTTTGTTTTGCCACCTCCATTTTTTGACCTTTGATTGCTTTATTAGTTGTCTGTCTTCTGAATCTGGCTGCCTGTCCCGTTCCCCACCCCACCTCCCCTTCATCTAGGTAAAATCCAAATTTTTGGCTATTGAAACTATTCATTCCTGGGGAGAGTGCATGCCCTTCTCTGCTCTCTGTTCATTCTATTGATTTGGAGAGTCTTCCTGGCTGTTGAAGTTTTGGGCAGGATCCCTAATGAAGAACACACCTATTGGCTCCTCTTTTTCCTTGGGTCCTTTACCCTCCATTTCTTACAATTTTGGCTGGCTCAAGGAGAAGCCCGTTGTGGCCATTGGGTTGTTTCTATGTTAAATTGATCAACTGCCTTTCATTCAAGTGCTTGAGGTGGCGTGTCAGAGCATTATATGTTGTGAGGTGGCTTGGACTGAGATTGAATGGCTGGCCTGCCCATAATCCCCTAGCAAGTTTCTAGAGCTGAGGGTGGAGTGGAACCCAGGTCTCCCCTGTGGCAGTCCTCTGTCATAGAATGGAAGTTGAAGACCCCTGGAGTCTTTTCTGCCTGGATCCAGAAAGGATGCTTCTTTTGTAAAATAAAAAAAAAATGTTTTAATTGTTCTCCATGTTGAAGATTACTGTCCATGAGGTCTCTCGCCAAGCAAGAAACCTCTCGGGAGGTAAAGGGAGGCCTTCTGTTTCTTGGGGGCTGGGAAGCCCCTCGCTTTGCCTCCTTTCCAGTGTTTGGTCAGCAGAATCCCTTAAGGGATTTGTTCTCATGATGTTTTGTGTTGATTCCTACCTCAGAATTTAAATATTGGTAATCACCCTTCTTACCGGGGCCAGGAGACTCTGCCCAGAAATTATTTTGATTTTAGCTTAGCAGGAGGCTGACCATTCCATGAGGAACCTAACATTTCCCCCAATTCTGCCACTGCAGTGTCAGCTCAGTGCTCGTTCTTGCAGGTTATAGGTAAAAACACAAAAGCCACAGGGATATTTTCAAAATTAGTTAATTACTTCTGCTTGAAGGAAAGTTTGATTTACGTGTGTGTTTATGTGTGCTTGCGTGCTTGCATACCTACATTTTAATCCCATTATTTGGCTCACATAAGCACCATTGCTTAAGATCCACAGTGTCCCAAGCACTTCACAGAATAGACAGGCAATTTTCTAAAAGCTTCCTGGGAGAGACTGGCATTGGATAGGGGAGGCAGCACCCTTGTGCCTCAGAGGGGTTCTCTCCCTCCCTCCCTCCCGACACTGTTATCCATATTCCTGATGGGAAAACATATCTGGATCTGGGATCTGATTTATCACTGGCATTTTCTCCTGCTTCCCCAGAACACCTCCATCTCCCCATCGGAGGGCCCGCGTGCCAGTGAGAAGCACAGGAGCTGCTCAGACTATGCTGGCATTGAGTCCAAGAAGCGGAAGGTAGAGGAGAAGGAGGGCTTCAGCCGCTACGTGAGTCTTCTGCTCCAGTTGTCCTTTTGGGTCACTATCAGCCAGTTGGCAGCAGCCACCAGTCACTCTTGTCAAGGAGGGCTCCGAATTCTAGCCAAGGAATCTTCTCATTTCCCATTTGGAAGATGAATGGCTGTGACGGGGAGGTGCAGCCAGGGCAGTCAGAGGAGCTGCCCTGGGAGCTGGTTCTGGGCCTGGCTTCGTTTTACAGCCCTCAACGGTTTCCTGTTTCAGGATAGCGATGGCGACAAGAGTGATGACCTGGTGGTCGATGTCTCCAATGAGGTAGGCCTGGCAGTGGCCCTCTCTTGCCCCTGGCACTGCACCCCATTCCTCAGAAGAGCAGTGGTGGCATCTGCAGAGGGTGGGCAATGCCAGGGAACCAGGGCAGGGTATCTACCACATGGAGACTGCTGTGGAGAAGCAGGCCTACCTAGTTTCTTCCCTTGCAATTTCTCTTGCATTGTCCATGAAGAACAGCTTAGCTGGGTCTGGACCTGCACTCGCAACCTCTCCAGTTAGGGGAAGGGGCCCTGGAGGACTGCTTGTGGTGAGCACTTGCTTTTGTTGCCAGGATCCAGCAACCCCCCGGGTGAGCCCTGCCCACTCACCTCCAGAGAATGGGCTGGATAAGGCCCGTGGACTGAAGAAGGATGCCCCAAACAGCCCAGCCTCTGTCGCCTCCTCCAGCAGCACCCCCTCTTCCAAGACTAAAGACCACGTAAGCCACAGCACGAACAGCCACGTCCTTTGTGGAGGGCTCCACCCCGCAAGTGTGGTGGTGGGTCTCCAGGAACACTGGCCAGGTCCTCTGCATTGAGTGGTCCCTTGGGCTTGACCTACAAGGGTCCCATGACAAGGAGGGGGGATGTTCTTGCCCAACAAACCTTACTTCACGCCAAGCCAGTCGCATCCTGCTGCTCCAGGTGTTTTCCCACTTATTGGACAAGAAGGGGCAGACAAAGGGGCAGCCCCAGAAATTCCAAGGGAAAGGGTTAACTCTGTTTTGGGCTAACTCTGATCTGCTCAATTTTGTGATTATTTAGTTACTGAAATATATTAAAAGTTTACGTTGCCTGTCTCCCCTCCAAGGAGAGCTAGGCATGTGAAAGAGCTGCAATGAACCAACTGTAAAAATAAAGCTTGCTTTCTCTACATCTAGTGACTAATGAACATACTATAAAGTATCTTCATTAGACACTCGAATGGGAAACTCCAACTACTTTGAAGTAATTTTGGGGAAATTAATCCCATCTCCAATCTTCATTTATGGTTCAGAGGATGCAGAGAAATCTCAGTTCTGATTCCTTTTGATTCAGGATGGTGTAATGAAAAATCTTTAGCAAAATTTAAGATGCTTACAAGGTTTGCATCCTGTTTAAAGAAAGTGAATTTTAGAATTGATTTTGAGATTGAAAGGCAACCATGTATTTTGTCCCTACTTAAAAACAAAAAATGTTTAAATGCAACAGGAATAGTCAAACTTTCCCTCCAATCTTGTTTTGACTCAGAATGATAAATCCTCTATGCCTGGTTTAAAGTCCAACACTCCCACGCCAAGGAGTGATGTACCAATGCCTGGGACAAGCAGCACTCCAGGCCTTCGACCAGCACCAGGGAAGCCTCTTGGAATGGATCCCTTGGGTAGGTTGTGTTTCTCCTTTATCCACCGTGGGGATGGGGGGGCTACTTGTACCAAAAGATGGAGGGAGGGGTTTGGATTTTGCGGGCAGTTCATAGACTCACAGAATGCCGGACAAGAAGGGATCATCCAGGATCAGTACAAGAACCAGCTATCACAGCCCCTTCCAGTCTCTCTTTAAAAGCCTCCAGTGCTCCATCAACTCCTGTCTCAGCTGGTCTGGGACTGAACAGCTCTTGCTGCTCAGAATTTTTTCTTGCACCCTGGCCAAAATTGGCTTCCCTGCAATTTAGACCTGCAGTTCCTTGTCCCTTCCCCTAGGACTTTGGACAAACCAACCGAACCAGCCTTGTTTCTTTTGCTCAGTTTGATTGTGCAATCTTGCATTTCGTTTTTGATTGTTTGCTTATTCTTTGACTCTTTCTAGCATCTGCCTTAAGGACCCCCATCTCCCTCGCTAGCTCTTATGCAGCCCCCTTTGCCATGATGGGGCATCACGAGATGAATGGCTCCCTTGCCAGCCCTGGGGCCTATGCAGGATTGCACAACATCCCCCCTCAAATGACAGCTGCCGCCGTAGCCTACGGGCGGTCACCCATGGTGAGCTTTGGAGCTGTACGTAGACCTTTAAGCTCCTATCTATAGCAGGTGGGGGTGGGGAAGCACCCCTGCAGGAAAGGAGCACGCTCATTTCTTTTTTTTCCCCCAATAATTTTTTATTTTTTAAATTTTTGTTAAAATACAAACTTCAAAAAGGGGGGGGGGAGAGAAAACACAAAACAAAGCAAAACTAGATAGGACCAAAAAAGAAATGTGCATAAAAAGAAAATAATAATGCCTGAATTGTTCCCCCAGTAGAATATCGATAATACATTTCAAGAATAATAGCCCTCCCCCCCCCCCACTTACAAAACAGGTGCACAGTTTATGAATTTCTACAGCTCTGTTTACCTTGAGAAGTGGGCTGAGGGCTGCAGAAGGGACTGGTGGCTGTGGCTTACCTCCAGAGCCAGAGCCACTCAAGGGGGGCTCACTAGGCCCCAGTCAGGATATCTTAGGTCACTGGGTCTGAGCTACTGCCAGCCTCTCACCTGAGGGGAAACCTAGTTTTAGGACTAAGGGATCTGGCTGAAGGCTTTCTTTGTGGATGTCCAGAAGTTCTGCAATTAAAACAACAACATGCAGATAACCTAGCGGAGAATTGGCATCCGTACCACATATTTTCCAAGTGGCATCTTAGGAGCCTTTGAGTTGGAGGACTTGCACTGCAGATCTCTTAGTTGGGATAGTTCTTCTCTGTCCTTCTGCCTCTGTGGCCTCTGATCACTTGTGCTGAATTGCCAGGGGTTGAGGGGAAGACCTTTGTCTCCCTAGGATCAGAAATTGGGGCTGAGAGACCCAATCCTTTCTTGGAGGTGAGATCAGGACTTCTTTCCTTTTATTGAGCGCCTTTCAAAAATCTCATTTCTAGGTTGGATTTGACCCCCATCCACCAATGAGGACTCCTGTCCTGCCCTCCATTCCTGGTGGCAAACCGTAAGTTGCTCTAAGCCAGTGGTTCCCAAAGTGGGCGGTACTGCCCCCTGGGGGGCAGTGGGATGCCTTAGAGGGGTGGTAAGAGGCAAGTGGGGCAGCAGGGGGGCGCTAGAGGCAAAAGGGGGCGGCAGGGGGGCACTAAGTGGCAAGGAGGGTGGCCCCCCCCTTTGGCCTGTGCAGTTACCTCCTTGCAAGGAAACAGCAAGAAAAAAACAACTCCTTTCAGTTTCAGCATAGGCTAATTAGCCCCAACCGCACTCTCAGCTGATTTGCTCTCAGCTGTTTTGCGCAGGGATCTGCCGCATGCTACAAAGAGCTAAATTGCTGGAGCAGATTTTTTTTTCTCCTTGTGCAATTCAATCTGAAACCGAAACCGAAAGTAAAGCAGGTTGTTGGCTTTGCTGTTTGCTGCAACGTTGGAAAATTAAGCAGAGGCACATTTCTTTTCTTTTTCCTCATCAAAAAAGATAGGTGCAATCAATGGGAAATTTAGGGCAAAAGATTTTAAAACACAAAAGAAAAAAAAGGCTCTATTTAACTAGGGAATTGTAATAATTGAGATACTTGTCAGGTATGCTTCCTTCAGTATCCAGGAAAGAAAGACCCAGACTTCATTGTATAATAAAGCATGGTATTTTTACTAGATATAAAGTGAACGCAACCATGGAAAGCAGGATTCTAAGGCAAAAAGCGCGAAAGCATCCCCTCCCATTGTCCACCGTAAATCATCCAATCCAAAGGTCTCCCAGAGGTCAGGTGGGAGCACACGTCTGGCAGTATCATCAATCAGGAATGTGGTGGCTGTTGACCTGATAGCCGCTTCACCAGTTCAGTCATAAGGCTTAAGAATCAGTTTTGTTTTCCTGGCCGGCATCATACATAGCCCAGCTAGCTACCTCCCTCCCTCCATTACTATGACAGCCAAAGCAGAGAAAAGCGGAGGCTGACATTCAGCCCCCTTCAGAAGAGAAGACTTCTAGTCCTGAAACAGAGAGAAAAAGAGGTAATGTCACAACAATTAAAAACCATTACTACCTAAGGTTTATCAGGGTATTTTGTGTGAAACAATTGCACTTTTTTAGGTGCCCGAACATCACGTTTATTCACCCATTCAAGCTTGTGATACTGCACCTTACCGTGATGTTTTCTAGAATCCAAAATCTCCTTAACTTCAAAATGTTGTTCTCCTTCAATGAGTATGGGAGGCGGTTCCTTGGCTGGACGTAGAGGGGACGAATGTTCCAGTTTCAGTAAGCTAACATGAAACACTGGATGAATTTGTCGCAAATTCTTTGGTAAATCTAATTCAACTGTTACTGGGTTAATGATCCGAGTAATAGGGAAAGGCCCCACATACTTGGGCCCAAGCTTCTTTGATTTTTGAGGAGTTTGTAAATATTTGATAGAAAGATAAACCATGTTCCCCACTTTATAAACATGTGCAGGGCAGCTCCTTTTGTCGGCTTGGGTTTTATGAGCTTGGTGAGCTTCATCGAAAGCTTTTTGGGTTACTGCCCAAGTCCCTCGTAACTGTTCGATCCACTCAATCAAAGAAGGAGTCTGTGGGTTATCTTGAGGTAGCTCTGGGATTGGCACAAATTCCTGGCCAGAAGCCACCTTGAACGGAGTGAACCCTGTGCTGCTATGTATGGAATCTACCCAGTTATCTTGCTGGTAATTTATATAACACCTCAGATACTGTTCTAACACGGAATTGGTTTTTTCACAAGCCCCATTTGTCTGGGGGTGGTGGGCGGAGCTTAACCCCTGAGCGGAGCCTACCAGCATCAGGAACTCTTTCCAAAAGTTGGAGGTGAATTGTACTCCCCTGTCTGAAATTATACGTTTCGGAGCCCCATGTAACTTATAGACATGTTGAATAAACATTTTAGCAAGAGTTTTTTCTGAAGGGATTTTAGGACATGGGATAAAATGCACTTGTTTGGAAAACAAATCAGTCACTACCCATATGACTGTGCACCCCCCACTATCTGGGAGGTCTACAATAAAATCCATAGATATTTCCTTCCAAGGGACAGTGGGTCTGGCTACACTTTGGAGTAGACCAGGTGACTTCCCCGGAGGTCTCTTAGCTGAGGCACACACTGGATGGCTCGCTACATATGCCTCTGTGTTCTTTTTGAGAGCAGGCCATCAGAACTGTCTTTTGACAAGATGTAAGGTTTTGACAAATCCAAAGTGCCCCGCCACCTTGGAGTCATGAGCATGCTGCAAAACTGTTACTCTTAGTCTGGCTGGAACATATAATTTAGCTCCAATCCAAGCTAGTCCATCACAAAGTGTGCATTCATTTGAGTGGGCTTGGAACCACTCTTCGGTTTTCAAAATCTCTTGTAGTTTCTGGAGCAAATCGCCCGAGAGGCTTGGGTTGCTTTTCGACTGTGTTCTGGTAGTCACTGGTGCCACCAGTTGGGTTGAAGGGACGATTGGACAAACAACCTCCTCCCTGGTGCTGTTGTATTGAGGCAATCTGGACAGAGCATCTGCCATGAAGTTCTTCCCACCAGGGAGGTAGCACAAGGTGAAATTAAACGGTTGAAATGTTGGGCCCAGTGAACTTGCTTTGGTGACAACTTACGTGGGGTTTTTAAAGCCTCGAGGTTTTTATCATCAATCCATACTTCAAAAGGATGCTTAGCTCCCTCAAGAAATTGTCTCCAAGTTAGAAGTGCCCAGCGTACAGCAAAAGCTTCTTTCTCCCATATGGCCCATCTCCTTTCAGTTTCTGTCAGTTTTCGGGATGTGTAGGCACAGGGCTGTAATTTTCCATCTGCATTCTTCTGCAGAAGTATGGCTCCTATTGCTACGTCACTAGCATCTGCCTGTATTACAAAAGGTTCATCCATGTCTGGGTGTTTGAGGACTGGTTCGGCAGCAAAGAGCCGTTTCAACTTTTCGAATGCTGCCTGACAGTCCATAGTTCATTCAAGAGCTCGAGAGGGTTTTGGTTTTACTTCACCCTTTGTTTTCAGGAGATTAGTTATTGGCAGTGCGATTTTGGCGAACGAGGGGATGAACTGTCGATAAAAGTTAGCAAACCCCAAGAAACTTTGTAATTGCTTGTGGGTGCATGGCACAGTCCATTCCAATACCGCCTGAACCTTCCCAGGGTCCATTTCTGTTCCCTCATGTGAGATGCGATATCCAAGATAGTCAATTTTGCTTTGGTGGAATTCGCACTTAGAAAGTTTCTTGGGGTTTGCTAACTTTTATCGACAGCCTCAGAATCCTGCTTAATTTCAGGTATGCTTCCTTCAGTATCCAGGAAAGAAAGACCCAGACTTCATTGTATAATAAAGCATGGTACTTTACTAGATATAAAGTGAACGCAACCATGGAAAGCAGGATTCTGAGGCAAAAAGCATGAAAGTTACAGATAGAAAGCATCCCTTCCCATTGTCCACCGTATATCATCCAATCCAAAGGTCTCCCAGAGGTCAGGTGGGAGCACACGTCTGGCAGTGTCATCAATCAGGAATGCGGTGGCCGTTGACTTGATAGCAGCTTCACCAGTTCAGTCATAAGGTTTAAGAATCGGTTTTGTTTTCCTGGCCGGCATCATATATAGCTCAGTTAGCTACCCCCCTCCCTCCATTACTATGACAGCCAAAGCAGAGAAAAGCGGAGGCTGACAATACTATTGTATATTGTGTTGAAAGCAGAAATGGTTAAGTTGTGGTTTGGAGAAATATATGAGGGAAATTATTTGGTTTATTATTATTGGTACATATAATTAATTGATTTGTAAGAAATTGGATTGCATGGAAATTATTGGAATATTTATGTTCCTATTGATAATATACAAAAAAGATAGTTATATAAGTAATTGATTTATATTAAAATGTTGAATTTGTATTAAACAACTGTAATATTACATAATTAACCAATGTGAGGATGGATATAAAAATAGATGACAATGGGGAGGGGTATAATATAGAATAGAGGGGAAAAATTGAATTTGATTAAGATTAGAGATAAGGATGAAGGGTAATATTTTTTAAAAAAACAGATGAGGAATAAATATGGCAAAAAGGAAATATAGAAATTGTAAATTTAATTGAAATGACTAAACACTGTTTAAATTTGTGAACTGGCCAAATACTTTGTTCAAAGAAAATACATTGTATGTTTGTATGTGTGTTTCTAATTATTGCTATTTATTCATATTTGTTCTCTTTTATTCTTTAAAGTTCAACAATTCATTCTTTATCTTAATATCTTTATATTTGTTTGGGGTTGCCTTTCTTCCATTTCATCTTTTTTTATTGTACAGCAATCTTTCTCCTCACACCTATCACCTCTCTCTCTTTTCTTTCCTTCTTACTTTCTCTTCCCTCCTTCTTCTTTTCCACCCTACTTGCTCTTCCTTTCTTCTTCTCCTCCTCTCTTCCTCCCTCTCTTACCCTCACTCCTACTCTAATTTCCCTTCCCTTCCTTCCTCCCTTCTCTTCCTTTCCCTCTCTCTCCTTCCTTCTTCCATCTCTCTTCTTCTTCCTTCATCCCTCTCTATTGCTGTATTCATTTTCAATTTTATGTTTTCCACTATGGAGTCCGGTCTTTCTTTCATTTATCAAGTATATTTCTCAAAATTTCCCCTCATCTTTTTAATTATTAGCAGTATATTTCATCTTATTCCATTTTTTCTATTGAACCCGGTGTAATTATCTTTATCTTTTTTCCAATTATTTCCTTTTCAATATTAGCTCCTTGTTTCTCTTGCTTCTCTTTCATCTTTTCTTTCTTTTTTTTTTGCAAGTTAACCAATTCTCTGCTTCTTTATTTACCTTAAATGCCCCCCTTACTTTTTGAAACATCTCCCTTAGTGTCTCATATTCATCCTCCCAATTCTCTATATTTTCAATTTTAAAAGGCTAGGATTTTTAAGTGTATTCTTTTCATTTACATATGTGTGGGGGGGTGCTTTTCAAGGAGCCACAAGGGAGGCTGAGAGCAGAGTCATTCTGACAGTGTATTTTAAAATTGCTTGGAAGACCATTTTTTCCCTAACAATAATGGTTTGTATACTTTGGAATAAAACATATACCTGGAAAAAACATTTGCAAAACTTGGACAGAAGGAAAAGAAAGGCAGAACTGGACTCATTATCAGTAGCTAGTTAGTTCATTGTTATCAGTGACTCCCAATGATTCTAAACTCATTTTAAAACTGGGATTGGTGACTACTGAAATTTAAGTATTCAATATTGGTCTCAGAAATCTTTGGTTTGAACTAGCAAATCTTTGATTTGAACTATGGCAAGAAAAATCGTAAAATGGGGCAAAACTCAACCATAATAATTTCTAGATATTTTAAGTGTAGAGAATTCAAGTGTTAAGAATGACCCATTATTTCATCTCTTTTTCCGCCCTAGGTACCACTATTTGATTTCTTTTCATTTTATTCAAATAACAACAGAAAACCCAATACAGTTCAGTATGAATTGGCTTTCCAATCCTTCCTTGATGCGTTTTTTTCACATTGGTTATCTAGTTTAAATGCCAAAGAAAAATCTATGGTATATTTTTCAGACCTTTGGGGGATCACACTGTCAATTGTTCACACTGCTCAAGCAAAATTAACAGGTGTGAATTAAGTTTTAGCTAAAAAATGGAGCTTTAATTCCAGAAGTCCATTCTTTAAACTTGGACGTCTGGAATTAAAAGGCTCTGGATTAAATGGTACTCCAGACAAAAGATGGAGAAGAGTATCTTGCTTTTAGACATGATAATAGCTGTCTAGAAAGGTGAGTTATGAGCTATTTTGACATCATCAGAAATTTAATTTATTACCTGTTAAAAATGCAAAGACAAGGAGTACAAGGAGCAAATAAAAGACCTTCATGTTGGGATTGGTTCTGGACCAAATCTTACTTGTGGGACAGAAACCAGCTCTCAGCCCTCCTTGTGACTTCTTGAAAAGCATCCCCACCCAGTGGGGGTGGGGGCAGTGGTGGGTTGTCCCGGTTCTCACCGGTTCTATAGAACCGGTAGTAAAACCAGCAGAAGGCCCCACCCACTGATCAAAACGCTTCTGTGCATGTGCAGAAGAGCGTGTGCAGGCACGAGCGAAATGAGTGTGTGCGCGTGGCCCCGCTGCAAACTGGTAGTAAAGGCAAGTAGAACCCACCGTGGGTGGGGGGCACTGAGGATGAGTTTGTAGTACCAAGGGGGCGGTGGACTGAAAAAGTTTGGGAACCGCTGCTGTAAGCCTTTTTCCACAAGTTCAAACTTCAAATTTTTTTAATCTTGGATGCTGGGCCGGGCGGGGGAGGGGGGTTACTTGGCTTCCAAAATGTGGCAAGTGCCACAAAGAAAGCTTTGGGTGATGATCTATGGGTCTTTCAACAAGAACCAGCAGAGTCTTGAGGATGGAGCATAAAGCAACCGTCCGTTTGTGGGTCAAAGTTAATTTGGTTGTTGAAAAGGCTTTGGCTGAGCAGGACTCAGCTCTGAATAACAAGAGCTACCCTTGTCTCCCCCCACCCCGGGTCCTCTTCCTAGGGCTTACTCATTTCACGTCAGCACAGATGGGCAGATGCAGCCAGTTCCGTTTCCTCATGATGCCCTTGCTGGCCCTGGCATCCCCCGCCACGCCCGTCAGATCAATACCCTGAGCCATGGTGAAGTGGTGTGTGCCGTGACTATCAGCAACCCAACCAGGCATGTGTACACAGGGGGAAAGGGCTGTGTGAAGATTTGGGATATCAGCCAGCCGGGCACCAAGAACCCCATCTCTCAGCTAGATTGCTTGGTAAGTGGCAGGGCTGGCAGTTGTCTGAACCTTGATTAGAACATGCATCAAGGTCTGTGGAATGAAGTCAGGGTGCAGATCATCACCCACTGAGCTGTCAACCAGGCTATTTGTGAGGCTACCCACCTCCAATTACTTCTTCTTGTCCCATGAGATCCAGCAGAGATGTCCTTTGCTCCTTCTTTTAACTGTGACATTTTATGGGAAAGGAAGGACAGCATAACCCCCTCCCCCACAAGGTTTGGATGTCCTGACTTTGCTGGCCTTCCTGAAGGTGCTAAATACACAACAATTCCTTTGAGCCCTGGGCCAAGCTGTGGGGTGAGCCCACCTTGATGTGATGATTCCAAGTTTTGGCGACTACTCCATAAACAGTGTTGATTGGTTTCTTATCAGTTTTGTGCTAGTGGTTACTGACAGCGCAGAGATGAGCGTGGCTGGGAGGCCATAAGGAAAAAAGTCCTTCACTCACTGTTCCTACAGCAGCAGGGTGGCCTTTTGTGGGGAGAACATAAGATTCTGAAGGTCTGAAATGATGTAACTGGAAATGAGATCACTAATTAGGGAGAGCCAATGTCATTGCTCTTTTAGGGGAAAGAGATGGTTGTTTTTTTAAAAAATAACCAACCTAAATTTGGTACCCTTAGCCTTGCAGATATTTAATACTTCTCTTCCTTTTTCCACAAAGTGTTATCCCAATATAATTGAAACAGGTGGATCTTCAGGCCTTTGTAAGGGGTCCTGCCCTCGCTTTCTCTCTCCAGAACCGGGATAACTACATCCGTTCCTGCAAACTCCTTCCAGATGGGCGCACACTTATTGTGGGGGGAGAGGCCAGCACCCTCACCATTTGGGATCTGGCTTCCCCCACCCCCAGAATCAAGGCAGAACTGACCTCCTCTGCCCCTGCCTGCTATGCCTTGGCCATCAGCCCAGATGCCAAAGTGTGCTTCTCCTGCTGCAGTGATGGAAACATTGCCGTTTGGGATCTCCACAACCAGACATTGGTTAGGTGAGCTTCCCCAAATCTGAGTGATTGCTGGCATGAGGGGTTTGCAGGTTGCTTCCATGTTCTTTTCTGTAGAGTAGAGTAGAGTACAGTACAGTACAGTACAGTACAGTACAGTAGAAGAGTAGAGTAGAGTAGAGTAGAGTAGAGTAGAGTAGAGTAGAGTAGAGTAGAATAGAGTAGAATAGAATAGAATAGAATAGAATAGAATAGAATAGAATTGAATTGAATTGAATTGAATTGAATTGAATTGAATTGAATTGAATTGAATTGAATTGAATTTTTTATTGGCCAAGTATGATTGGAGAAGAAGGTTTCTCACTGTCTGGCATAACAAAATTATGTCCACTGGGAAATAAAAGAGCAGAAGCCAAATAGGGACAAGAAGAGCCGCTTATTCAAAGCTCTTCCTTGTTTGTCAGCATTCCTCCTGACCAAGAGCACCAAGCTCTCATCTCCAGGACTCGTTATTTACGTTGCTTAGCTCTCTGGTCTTCCAGGCTGATACCTGAGAATTCCTTCAGGATGTCGGCCAAATGCTTCTCATCCTTTCAAGGGAAGAAATTTGGGCTCGTGAATTCCCAGATTCTGGTTGAGGAGGAAGAAAACCTTTGCCCAGGTTCATCTGGTCTGCCAATTGTGTCCTCATCTGGACCAGAGTTCCTTTCTCGTAGCCACTTGGGTACGAAGTATTGCATTGTGCTCTCCTGGGGCTGCCCCTGAAGACCACTCAGAAGCTGGAAGTGATCCAGAATGCAGCCATATGGGTGTTCACAAGCAGTCACGATATCAGAGTTGGGCTAGTTACCAGTGAGCATCCGGGTAAAATTGAAGCATATATTAGCCACGGGTTCTGGTTATCTCAGGACTGCCTTTCTCAGTGTCTGCCCAGGGTCCCATCCTTAAAAAAGGGTCATCTAATGAGTCCTAGGAAGTGTACTGTCTCAGTGGTGTCACTTCCTCTCTGGAGCCATATCCCCCAAGGAGTTTGTGTTGCCTGACCTTGTGGTCCTTGAAGTGAAAGCCCGCCCCTTCCCCAGGCGCTGAGATGCCCTTTCTGTGGGAATTTTGATTATGATTAGGCTTCATTACTTGTTTTATTAGTTTTATTGCCCACTATCTTATGGGAGGGTGGTTATTGGGTTTTTATTGTAAACTGGCCAGAATGAATTGCGTGACTCTGTAAATTTCATAAGATACGTAACAAGAAATAAGAGAAGATTCAGAAAGCCTCTTTCCTTGTCTCGGTTCTCTTCTCAGGCAGTTCCAGGGTCACACAGATGGTGCCAGCTGCATTGACATCTCCCATGATGGCACTAAACTCTGGACGGGGGGCTTGGACAATACCGTGCGTTCCTGGGACCTTCGGGAAGGCAGGCAGCTACAGCAACATGACTTCACCTCCCAGGTGAGTTTTGCCTTGACCCCAGAGGCCCAACCTCTTTGAGCCTGAGTCCTGGCAGGGAGGAAGAACTAAAAGGACCATCCAAGAAGCACTGGGTTGATGGAAGTGGATTCTAGGACCAAAAGGAGCCTGGTGGAGGCAGGGGGTTATTTATGGCCCATCACAGCTACCAAATGTGCTCCTGAAATCCCAGCCTGAGTTGGATTTAAAATTCATGAAACCCAACAAGGGGCTTTAGTTTGCAAGGCAAAGCCAGTCTGAAATAAGAAATAATGCTTATTTCTTGCTGAAAAAGAGGGGTGCCCTGGGGACATTTCCTTTTGCAGGACAGGCAGCCTGGCCGCAGATCGAGCCTTCCCTCCTCTTTCTCCTCCTTGCTTTGGGAGCAGTTCATTTTAACCTTAGGTGTTGGATTGAGCTGAGACACAGCTCCGAACAGCTGCTCCCTGTCTTCTTTGTAGATCTTCTCGCTCGGCTACTGCCCAACAGGCGAGTGGCTTGCAGTGGGATTGGAGAGCAGCAATGTGGAAGTGCTGCATCACACCAAACCTGACAAATATCAGCTCCACCTGCACGAAAGCTGTGTCCTCTCCCTGAAGTTTGCCTATTGTGGTGAGTGTCTCTTGGGGCGAGGGTGCAATTCAGTGTCATGGATTGAACCTCGCAGATTGGTGGTCCCAGAGGTAGGAAAAGGCTACTTGAGAGCTGGGAGGAACCAGGCATTTCCTGAACTAAGGTGCAACTAAGCATCAGCACCTGGCTTTTTATCCCTGCAGCAGTAAAGGGAGGCAGGTGCCCAGTACATGTCCTGCCCATTTTGAGAAACAGTGTGAATAGGAGTAGGGAAGAGGCCAGGTCACTTGTAGCAATGGCTTCCTGGCAGGAATTTAAGAAAGTTCTTTGGATTAATGGTGCTATCTGCATTCCAGCCTTGTTTTCTTGTTGGGAAAGGTAATGCCCAGTTTCTGTCTGTAGGAAAGTGGTTTGTGAGCACTGGTAAAGACAACCTTCTCAATGCCTGGAGGACCCCCTATGGAGCCAGCATCTTCCAGGTGAGAGCCTTCACCTGGGTTGGGGGAAGGGGGAGCAGACGTTGCTCCTCTGAGTCTTGAGCAGTCTGCAACTTGCCCCATGTTCTGTGCAAAGAGAGCCACCTGCACGTTTCTTGCTGCCTACACACAGTTGCAGAGGCATGTGCATGCAAGCACCAGCAAGACATTTGCTGATATTACTGTCTGATCCTGTGGAAACTAAAAGGATTGTTTCTTCTTTTTATTTTCCCCATCAAGTCAAAAGAATCTTCTTCCGTTTTAAGCTGTGATATTTCAGCAGATGACAAATACATTGTCACAGGTTCAGGTGACAAGAAGGCCACAGTTTACGAAGTAATCTACTGAGTAGCTATGACTTGGCTAATGACTCTGGCAGAAGAACACAAAAGGAGAGCAGCTGAAGGGTCCTTCGATGCCCCCTGGAGGGCTTTATGACCTGGGGCGACCTTGGAATAACTCTGGAACGAACTTTGAAGCTCAGTCCAGCTGATCAGGGCAAGGCCTTGTCCATGCTGGTTTGTGTTTTTCTCTTGGTTCTTAGGCCTCACACATGTGATCAGAAGGCAGCTAACACCCTGGATTTGATTCAGGAGGGGCCCAGGAGTCTCCTTTCCCCATCAGACTCGTAGGAACTGTAGATAACAGAGGAGCTTCATGCGGAGGCTTCCTTGGTCTGCTAGTCAGCAGCGTGTTGTTGCCCTCTTTGTTTTCTACTGCTGCTGCTGCTGCTGCTGCGTCCTTGGTCTGCTCTCGCTGTGAACTGCTTCAGTTTTGCTTCCATTCTGGTGGTAGCCACCATCATTTTCCTCCCAACCCTGCCCTCCCCTCCCGTTGAAAATATGCTTGGAGATACTTTTACCAGCCTTGTCACCAGCCGAAGCAAAGGTTTTCTCTCTTGGATGTGTGAATTAGTTCTTATGGCGTTGAGTCTTTTCTGGGCCAGGTTTGAGCCTCCAGCTGGACCCTTCTCTCATGATTCTGATGGCAGCGGAGAAGTCGCTGTTTTCAAAGCACTTGTCAGTCGGGGCAACAGGATGTCTTGCCCCCCAAGTGGGCCCTTGCCATCCCAGCCTTCATACCCAAACACTGAGAGGATGCAACAGTTAATTAATACGCTCAGGGAGCCAAGAAAATGAGAATAGCGACTTGTGGTTGGATTTTTTTTTTTACTCCAATGAAAGTAAAGTAATAGATAATAACGTTTAAATGCAGGTTGTTTTTTAAGTTTACTAATGAACATGACTTCTCTATGGGATGGTGGAGAGTG
Organism: Masticophis lateralis; assembly: GCA_030761175.1. Lineage (NCBI taxonomy): Eukaryota > Metazoa > Chordata > Lepidosauria > Squamata > Colubridae > Masticophis > Masticophis lateralis. The sequence continues at coordinate 23,848,934 of JAUDYJ010000012.1, read as the reverse complement.
GGATTTCTGTGGCTTTTGGCAATCCGTGTTTCTGCCTGTTGGCATGAGCAAAAGGTGTATGTGGGGAAGGGAGCAGGGCGGCAGACCCATTTCTGGCATTTTTGTACTAAAGGAGTAAATAAAATTAAACACAGGAAATAACATATTTGTGTAGCAAAAAATCTTGCCTTGTAATGTAGCATATGAAAAAGAATTTTTATATCACATTTTATGGATTATTTTTTAATTGTTGATTTTGATCTGGTTTTTAAAAAGGTAACTATAGCTTAATGGTGAAAAAACTACCTGTTTCTATTAAAGGCCATGCTGATACATAAAAGAAGATGGAGTGGAAGGTTCTTTGTCTGGGATGCCAAATCCTTGGGTTGGGTGTGCTTTTCCTTCCACTAAAAAGAACCTGCAGACTGAAGGGGCTTAAGCTAGATTGTATGTGGCTGGGTTGGGTCATGAAGATGCCATGTGCATTTCTGCATGTGAACCAAGATAAACCGGAGCATTCATGTATGTAGTTACGGGTTAGTTACCCGCCCCCCCTCCAATGGAGGGGAGAATTGTTACGAATCATGATTCTGCTTTGTCCTGGTCTACATATTTATGTTAATTAAAGTTTGCAAATGAGCAGGTTTCCAATATCTTGAGGTGCGAAGCAGTGGTGAAATCCAAAAATGTTCCCTACCGGTTCTGTGGGTGTGGCTTGGTCATGTGACTGGTTGGGCATGGCCAATTTGACCTCACTCACTGTTAAAGCCAGGAGATGTCATGGATTGAGTAAAATGTGGTGAAACTCACTTAACAATGCTCTTGCTTAGCAACCAAATTATGGGCTCAATTGTGGTCATAGCTGTAATTGTACTTGTTATCTTTATTGGAAGGGGAAAGGAGACTACCCAGCCTCACTTCTTTGGGGGCAGGCATTGTGCTGTGTGAGGACAGGATTCCTGCTGCCAGAGGGCATTTGGATAGCTCATGGCCAGGAGGCGCATGGTGCACATGGGAATTGAATTTAGAATTTAGGCAGTCTTAGCAGGATATTTTTCTTTCCTGCTACACCTTTTCTAAGCAAATTTGCACAGATGAAGTGGCAAATTATTTTTACACTCTGGGCAATAAGACGCCAGCCATTTGGTCCAAATTGCAAAAAAAGGAATTCTGGCTAATAGTGAAGGAGGGTTTTCTGATGGCATAAGAAGTCAGCTTTGGCTTTGGAAATGAATGGATTCTCCTTCAGGGAGATTGAATATTTAAGCCATTGGAGATGTTGGATGATCTTTGAAATGCCTCTGGTTTCACTGAGATTTATTCTCAACTAGACAGAAAATGTCAGTGTCGGAGTCACTGACACCTATTGCTTGGATAGGACTGGAACTTAATTCTGCCATTTTCCAATCTTGCTCTGTTCCAACCATCTGTGAAATACATAAACTCCATATTCTCTGGGGCATCTCTGGTGGGGATTGAGGCAGCCTTTGGTGCCGTGAAGACTTGTTGCTTTTTCTATCTTGTTGAGATAAATGGATGATTCACCCATTTTGCATAAGCTGGTGTGGTGATACAAAACCCAACACCTACATATAACAGAGAGTGTGACTGAGGCGTAGGGTTTGATGCATCTGAAAATATTCATCAGATCCTCATAAAAAGAATGGTAAAACTCCAGTTGTAGCTCCTAATGCAGAGGCCCCCAACCCCCAGGCTGTGACTGGGCTGCAGCCCCTTTGGAACCAGGCCGCGGAAGCAGTGGGTGAGTGCAAGCACATGCGCAGCTTGACTTGCGTGAGCAGCAAGTGAGCATGCGTGCCACAGCTTGACTTGCATGAATACAATCAACTTGTACATGCTTTGTTTGTAAGCCCCTTCCCCTTCCCCGGAAGGCTGGGGAACTGTGTGCTAATGTGCTTTCTGTGTGGCCAAAGTCAAGTAAGATCCGACCTGCTGCCTGAAGTGCCATAACCTAACTTTGGCATAGCTTTGTTAGTTCAGTAATAGTTTTGGAATTGGAGAAGTACCCTGCATGGATGTGCAAGGGCTTCCTGGCTGTCTGCTCCCCCCACCCCCACCCCTTAAAGTACATTCGTCCTCTTTCATATCCAGTGATTATCCCCAGTGTTTTTCAAGCCTGTAGCAGAGATAAAGAGTGATTAGAGTAACATCTGATTTTATGTGCAGAAATGCAGGAGCTGAGTGGGAATGAAATAAGACTGAATGAAATGAGGTAATAGCTCAGTTTCTGTTAGCTATTAATTAGATATTGGGCTCATTGAAGCTTCAGAGGCTCTTGACAAAATGGCCGAGGGTCTCCATTTCTTGTGGCTCTGCATAGAATCAGCACCTTCCTTTTTTGAAGAAGCAGGTTGACAGATTATGGAATTAGAAGGGCCACCAAGCCCAGTCCCTTGTCAACATACAGGGTTTAGGCGAAACATGGCCTTCAGCTCAGGAGGTCGCTCTAGTGTGGCTGCTCAGCCCTTCTCAAATAGTTTTAATTTTAGTAGTGATTCAGTCATGAGTAGTTTTAATTGTAGAAAATTAGGGTTGAACTTCATTTTTCATTGTGTCTGAAGTTCTTAAATATACTTGAGTACAAATAGTGCAATAGTGCAATAGTTAGTGCAATATGCAAATGCTATTTAGTGTGGGACAGAGCAGTCCGTATTTGGCTCGTATGCAGAAGAGAGTCTGCAAGGCTCACCAGCCTTTGATGGGCCTTCACTCATGGCAATGAGCTTCACTATTACAGATTTCAAAGTTGGATAATTCTGTCAACTGAAAAGAATTGATATTTGGTAGACTGTGTAATAAACTCATTAAATTCAGGAGCAAAAAAAGCTAAAGTTGCTGGCAAGATTTAGACTTAAAAAGGTGTGCTTTTAATGGTGCAGTCTAACACCTGCTCTTGGAGCCACAGTCCTCCATTCCAGTACAGCATTCTGTGTGTTTGTGTAAATGGGAAAAGGTTTGGAAGAAGTTGTTTCTGTAGCCAGATGTCTGCAGTCTTTTCAGTTCTAGCTGCTGAAGGTAAATGGTAGGTCTTGTATCATTGTCATACCTGAGAGGAGCCTTTAGAGTCCCATCTTCCTACTTGCCTTTCTTTTATGTCTTTCTGTTAAACCCCAAGAATTTCACACACTTTATCGTGGCCGAGAGATCAGCCTTTTTCAAAGATACTGACAGACCTTTATGTCCCATTATAAGTGGTCTTTGGAGAAAACAATTGGGATTCCATGGCACATGAAGCCAGGGCAGGATTAGGAGAAAACACTGAGGAGCACCTTCATCACAATTTACACGTGTGTGTGTAGGAGGCTGTAGGAGCTCAGTAACCACATCATTGGAGGTGAAGGAAACTGTCAAAGGGGAGCACAGATATGGTTACTGCTAAGCAGCATTTTGTGACTCCTGTGTTCATGTGACCCTAATTCCTCTCTCCAGAATGGGGAGGTACGGCCGTAATGTAGAAGGGTGGGGTGGCTGAAATGGAGACCTTTTGTTCAATCCTGATACCAGGAGACATGTTGCTCAGTACCCTTTCCACACCTGTTTTCTTGCCTACATCCCCTTGTCTCCTGCTCCCAGAGCAGATAGCGAGACACAGCTTGGAGGGTCCGTCAGCTGCTGCTCTCTCTAGCTGATAGAGAGTTAGACGAAGTTTTGTCTTTAATCAGAGTAGTCCATTTGGCTACCTTAGTAAGAAAACTAGAAAATATTGGAACCAAATATTGGTTCCAGAGAATTTTAAAAATAAATTTACAAATGAAACCAGAGGTTTTCCTTTTACATGTATTAAATACATGGTCTTATAAAAATAACTTTCAAATTATAATTCAATGTAAATTTCAGTTCTCCACATATTCTCCCACTGATCAAGCATATCATCCCCCAAATATTTTGTCTGTTTAATTATAAAGTCTTATACTTTGCTGCTTGCTGTCCAGTATGGATGAGAGAGTGGATGACTTTGAGAAATAGGAGATTATTGGAGTTGGAAAAACATGATTTGAGATTTGGGTGAAATGGCTATTTATGGTATCACAAAGTTAAAGTTAATACAGATATGAAAAATCATTTTATTAGGTATGCCACATTGAGGGTTTGGGACAGGTATCAAGCAAGATTGATTCCTCAAATTCCTTTATGATTGTCACCCTAAGAAACCTTTTTTAGAAGAATAACGATAGTTACACAAACTTGATTGACGGTGCTGATTAACTTTTTTTAAAGGAGAACCTAAATTTTTAAAAATTGGAAATGAAAGGTCCCACTTGTCAATGAATTGCTTATATTCAGTTGACAGGAAGACTGACGAGTTTTGAGCACGTGGCATTCTGTCTATCACCAGATAGAGACTGGTAGATTTGCTTTGGTGCAATCGTGAGAGGAGAGGAGATTCAATGCAGTGCAAGGTTAGGATTAGAAGTAATCTATCATATTATTACAGTCAGTTCCATGTATGTATTTGGATGATTTATTTCCCACTTTAGTTCTTGCAGTAGCATAGTAGTTATATGTATGAAAAAGGTAAATATATCATAAAATATTACTTAACTTCTCTCTTGAGAAAGGCTCCCTAAGTGCAGAGAATAAGTTTGTTAAATTATACAGCATACCTCAGCCTGATATACTGTGATCCAGGCAAATTGTATTGCTTACTTCAGTTTTATTTTGAAAACATCAATGCCATCATTTCCCCATTATTGCACTCTGTTATCCGCAAAAGCAATGCAATGTCAATAAAAAAAGGCCATCCAGTAGCGGTAGCATCCATGCAAATGCAGCCCTCCAGGAGAGCATCTGCTGAAGCACTTCCAGGGCCTCCTTTCTTTATCCAGATGACATCAAGAAGAGGCTCTCCTGACTGTGGTATCCTTGAGTGCAAATAGGGGATCCTTCTTCGGTTGCCTGCAACTTCTAAGCAACCCTCAAAGGCAGCAGAGCAGGTCACACCTGTAGGCTAGTTAGAAACTATAACATTTTAGAAGCCTAAATAAACAGAAAGCAAAGAAGTCTGAAGAAACTGATCTTCACATTGATTCTAATTTGAGATGTTAAGTAATTAACTAACAGCTTAAAATTTACAGTATTTGAAAAATATATTAATAAATATATACTCGGCCTTTCTTCTTGTATAAATAATCCCAAGTAGTTTAGTGTGGCAAAGGAAAATAAAAGTTATAAAACATGGCTGCACAATCAATATAATTAATGCCAAAATTTACATCAGTGCAATTAACAGTTAAAAGCTTGGTGAAAGCTTGTTTTGCAGTCTCCTTCCTGAATATTCAAAGAGTGGTTCCAAACATACTTCTTTGAGGAACGATTTCACAGTCGGGGAGCCACACAGGAGAGGATCTTCTCATTGGCAAGAGAAGAGCTTCTGAGAATGGGGTTGTCTTTGGAAGGGCCTCTTCTGCTTATACAAGTAAAAGGAGAGCTTCATGGGAAACCATGAGGCCACACAGGGCATTAAAGCTCAATACCAGCATCTTAAATCATGCCTGGTTAGCAGCCAGCAACCTCTGCCAATCTCTCATCGTAGGTGCTATATGATCCCTGTTTCTTGCACCAATCTGGTCACTTGCTTTTTGCACCAAATGCAATTTTGGCCACTTTACAAGGGAAGCCCTATTGCAGTTGTTGAGATTGTTTTGGACAGACTGTGTGGGACAGCCCCAATCAGTGATCAAGGGAATGAACATGAGTGTCAGGATCTCCATCATCGGCCTTGCACCTGGCACCTTGCTGGGTTCCTGCCATCAAAAGGGAAGGGAGGAAGAAGGCATTTTGGGCAATCCACACCTGTGTATCAAATGGTGGGAAACGGGGAGGTGGTGGTGGAGAGAATGGGAGGGAGAATTGTCAACAGAAGACCAGATCACCAAACTGGCTTGTACCAGGATCTTCAAGGCCATTTGCCCTGAGAATGGAATGATACTGGTTTCACACCTCAAGACTTTCTCAAAACATAATACCAGCATCACACTGGCTGGCTGGGGGACTGGTCATGGGGGTAGGGATTGGGAATTAGAAATAATAGCTTTGTATTTTGCATGGGAACACCAGATTCTGCCAGACTTTGCTGCAACCCGTTTCTTTCAGTAAAAGTTCTTTTGTTTCAACTAAATGGAGACATGAATCGTCCTTTCCTGAGAGAGCAAACGGGGGCAGGCCTGACAATGAGTCCCCAACCCAGCACCATCTTCTGGATATGTCCCAATAGGAATGGGTGGAATCACTGCAAAGGTATCTTCCCCGCTTCAACTCCACCAGACAACCGAGAGGGACACCATAGTTGATGATGGGAAAAGCAGTGAAAATTGAATCTTTCTGATGCGGTTCCTCATCCACCATGCGGAACAAAGCAGTCTCACTAGCAGGAAGGTCAGAAATTGAGCAAATAGCTGATGGTTTTCACCTCTCCCCTTATCCTGCATACCTGCTTGAGATCCACAACCTGAAGAGTCCTTATGAACAGGCAAGCTATTACCAACGTTCCTCATAGATCCAAACAATGGAGCCTAAGGTGACAGGAATCCAATAATCCTGTCTGAAGAGCTGTGAAAATTGCTATGACACTCAAAGGAGAAGAGCACAGCATGAAAAAGCATCACCAGTCTGTACAAATGCAGTGGAAGGAGAAAAACATTCCCTCTTTGCTACATCTACTTCAGAGAATTAGGATATCCAATGGATCTTTAAAAAGGCCCTACTTGGAATTTTCAACTTGTGCTCCAGCACTTTACTATCACTCAGCATTCATTGGTCTCAGATTCTGGCAAGCCAAGGTACCACGGGAAAGAGGTGCATAGGAATGAGAATGAACTACCACAATATCCCTAACACCTGACAGATCAAGCAGAACTTCAACAATGTCACCAACCTATAAACAGCTGTCAGTTTAAAGCTAATTGGTATGAGAATGACCACAGAAGAAAAATTATGCCAGTTATTCCAGTTCTCAACACCAGTATTTTTCCTACATTCTATTGCAGATGTCTTCAAACTTGGCAGCTTTAAGACTTGTGGACTTCAACTCCCAGAATTCCCCAGTCAGCTATGCTCTGTTCTATTGTGTTACCCTCTAGTTATATGGCTTTGCTTCAAAGAACTCAAGAATACAGGATTTAATAACCAAGTATTTCTCAGTTGCATCTCTTGTATTAAATGCTATGTCTGACAACATGGATAAGTCACGACAGACTTTTGGCAGACTGAAATGGGTTGTGGTGAATAGAGATGGCCAAGGTGCTAGATACAAAGCGATGCTTGGTCACAATAGGTCATTTCTTGCTGCCCAAGGAAAGTTCTATCTGGTAACTGGGTCATTTAAAGATCTGAAAAATGACAGGATATAAAACTCTACAGGAAGAAGTGGGATGTCGATTGCTGAGTCCAGCCCCATTGCCCAGCAGATAGTTGTCTTACCTTTGCTGGAGCACATTCAGTGAAGGGCTGATTTCAGTGGGTCCTTGGTCCCACAGAGCTTGGAGAAAGAGAGAAAGGAGGGCAGGAGATGGCAGAGGAGATTCAGGAGGATGAAAGGCGATGGGTGTGTGTGTATATATAACTGGAGAACCTGGCTGGACTCCCAACTAAATTTGCCAACTAAATCCTCAGGGTCGAATGACTACTTACTTCTGCTCTGGCCTAAGAAGAGCAGTCCTCCTTTCTTCCCATCCCCCGCCCCAGCAGAAGCAACCTTTCAATGCATTTATAGAAAGCTTTTGGACAGGATGATGAGTTCTAAGCTCTCTCCTGCTTTAAAAGCAGTTTCTGGAAAGAGGATGGGAAAATTTCTTGGAACAGGCCAAAAAGTTACCTAATTAGGGACTACTTTCCAAAGGGCCGAATTCCACTTATGAGTTGAAAATATTGTCTAGCAAAAGATTTCTATTTTAAGATAAAAAGAGAAATCAGAACATACTTCTCAGTCCTGAACTGAAGATTTATTATTATTATCGATTCTTACTGCCCAGGCTGAGATGGAGGAAATTTGGGGAGGGGGGGTGTCTTTAAGTGGTCAAGAGAAGTTATTCTTGCTCCTGTTTTCAGCCTCAAGAACGGAGTATGGTGGGAAATGAAATATGGACTTAATTTAGTATTGCTATTTAGCCATTCAGCCCCTTTGACTTTTTGGGATCTGTGGAATATTTCTGGGCCATCAGTAACAACTTCTTTGTGTACTTGTGTAATTGCGGTAATTCCTCACATGTCCCCTTGTTTCAACCTTTTTCAGTGCTGTCAGTTTTTCTAAGCACAAGTAGTTTTTGCTGTCACTTTATGTGTTCAGAATATTGGAGCGGCAATGTTTTTATTAGTGGGTCCAGTGAGCAGTCAGGTTTTACTTAATGTTGAATTTGTTCTTGCTGCCCAATGTCTTCTCAAGAGTTTCCCCAGACAACTGCTCTTAGCTGGCAGCAACCAAAATAAAAAACAATAAAACATAAAACATAAAAAGAGCATCTAAGAAGACTCAAAGATTCAAACAAGCAACAACATGGACTCACCCCTGCCATCAGGGCCCCGGGTTCTATGGCAAGCCCGGTTTTCAGTGACTTATAAAAGACTGGCAGAGTTGGGGCAAATCTAATTTCTAGGGAAATTATGTTCCAGCTCTCAACAGATGAGACCCTCTTGCAGATGGGACCCACTTCTACTTGATCAAACAGAACAGGTAGACACCACTGGGGAGAGACAATCCAGTAAGTAATCCATCCCCAAGCCATGAAGGGCTTTAAAGGTATCCGCCAGCACCTTGAATTGCACCTGGAAACAGATTGGGAGCCAGGGCAGCTTGTGGAGCAGAGGTTTTTCTGAGCACAGCAACACATCCTCATCACTGCCACATTTTGCATCAGCTGAAATCTCTAACTACTCTTCAAGAACACCTCTTGTAAAGCACTCTGCAACAGTGCAATCAGGAGGTGGAATGATTCCTTTTTATTCCATTCTAATGGAATATTTCCTTGAAAGGAGGCTTTTGAAAACTCTAGAGGCATCAGCTAATGGTCTCACCCTGATCTGGCTGCCTGCCTTCCTAGCCATCACTGCAAAGCTGGGAGAAGCAACCCCACATTCGAATTTGAACTCTAGGCCAGGCCTTTACTGTCAGCCGAGAAAGATTTAGGAATCAGCCATTTAATGAGCACAAACGAAATTAACTGGCAGTTTAGGCCTAATGAGATTGCTGGGCAAATTAACAATCCATTTAAGCAAAAACAAACAGCCCCCTTCTATGAAAGGCTCCAGCACATTGAGCTGACTTAAGCTTTTGCTGAAATGATGAATAGCAGGTCAGAGACCATCTGTGCTTTTTCCGCCCTAGAGAGAGACTGCAAGGAAGGAGACTTAACATTAATGGAAGAAAATAGAAAGCAAAGAAAGCAGCAAAGCTTTAATTCTATTTGTAGTGGCTCTCTGACGCCTATCATCTTCCCAAGGAGCTTGCCTCTGAGCTTTGCCTTTGGGAAGAGTTCACAAGATAGTTTGCTCACCATTTGCTTGCCATTCAGGCTGAGCTACAAGGCCAACAGTTGACCGGCTGGTTTTGTAGACCAGGCAAAAGCTGCTTCAGCTGCCACCAGTTGATCTGTTTGCTTACAACATCTCCCAGACCACCCAAGGACTCCCTTTTCCCATGCATGGGAGCTAGAGAAGAAGGGTTTTTATATCCAATACATTATTAGGGAGTGCAACCCTGGAATTCACCATCCAAATGAAATTGAAAATGAAATGGACAGAGATGGAGCTTGTCAAACCTGCCATCTGCTGCACCAGCCCTGTTTAGCTAGATGCCAGGCTGTCATGAGTAATGGGGGTGGGGGTGGGGGGAGGAGCTGCTGGGTGGGACAAAGGTGGGGAAAAGAAACTGAAAGATTTGTATTATCCTGTGAGAGCAGTGGACGGTTCCAAGGTAACCCAATGGGATGCAACACCTCTAAGCCATGCAGCTGGGGACTGTTACCAAAATAATTACTTTGTACTGCAAGTACTTTGAATGGGATTAGACACTCACTGATAATTATGGCAGGATGGGACCCAAGGGGGAAAGTTAACTGCTTGATTTGTATGCAAAATGCCAGATTTGGCTTTGCTATTCTGTAATCAATTGGTTTTAGTAAACTATACTTTCTTTAGCTATGACCCTAGAAGTCATTCTTTTTCTATTGTCTGGCTAGGTGGCTCAGTGGCTAAGACACTGAGTTTGTCAATCAGAAAGGTCAGCAATTTGGCGGTTCTAATCCCTAGTATAGGTCTCCTGCGTGAGCAGGGGGTTGGACTAGATGATCTGCAAGGTCACTTCCAACTCTGTTACTGATATAAATTTAAAAGGACCAAGTTGGGACAGCCAAATCTGCACATAGCAGTGTACCTGGGACCACCAACCATTGAGGAACTGTGAAACAATGTCTTTCCCTGGGAAAGGCACAGATAAGGGGAACACCTGGAGTAAGGTGGATGCTGTGACCTGGGGGGGGGATCTGTCATGCCCCTGTCAGAGTCTAAATCTGAGATGGAAGACCAATAGTAGACAGAGAGCGGGAAAGAGTGGCTCTGTTGGCTGTGGAGGAAACTGGGGAAGGGCAAAGTCAGGCTGGGCAGAGCAGGGGTGAGGTAGAACAAGGGAGAGGGGGGTCCAGATGAAGACCAAGGCCCACAACCGTCTCATCCTAGGGTGCACAGGGAAGAACACAGAAGAGAGCAACGTGGGTTGCATGGCTTATGAGGAAGGAAAGGGCCCCAATTCCCTTCACAAGGCACACCTGGGGATGGAGTTTAAAGGAGAGGCAGCTGGAAGGGGCGTTTGTCAGGAACAAATGCTGAATTCATCTAGTGTTGAGAGTGAGGACTGCATTCCTGGCATTCCTCCTGACTGTTTGAATTATAGTCTTGCTGAGAGATGGTGTGGCTGGCATCGGGTGATACAGTGTGGATTCTGGAGCTCCAGAAGAGCACCGATATTCCAGCCGATTTTGGGGATCCCTAGGGATCATAGCTGTCTTGTAGGGACAGTGAAGAAAGAAGATGCAGGCTGGCATGGATAGGAAAAGAGCAAGTTCCCTGAAGTGCTGGCATTAGTCTTTGATCCATCGGCGAAGGAAGGCATCCATGGAGCTGTCAAAAGCTGGAGCAGCCACGATCAGAAAGAGGAAGTGCAGGAGTGGTGATTGAACAGAGTATTGTTACCAGATGAGTGATTGGCCAACTCACAGATAAGAAGAAAAAACTTTTAAAAGCTTGAAAGAAGTCCCAACGAGCAATTAGCTGCTAATTTGCACTTGGGAATTTAAGCGGAGGGAAAAAAAGAGGAACTTTAAAGTTAAAATGAAAGCCCTAAAAGGTATCTTCCACCTGGATTTAAAATTGGATTTTGAAAGAAATAAAAACAAGACAAGGGAAAAAAAGACAAAGGAACATTTTTTAAACAATAAAAAGATTTACCGTATTTTCCGGCGTTTAAGACGACTTTCTAACACACAAAAATCTTCTCAAAAGTCGGGGGTCGTCTTATATGCCGGGTGTCAGTATCCTGTAACCAGGCAGACCAGTCCGAAAGGCTTTGATGAGCCTTAAATGGCTCTAAGGAGCCAAGCCGAATTGCCTGCTGAGTTGCCGCTAATCAGCTGAGTTACACGCAAGCCCCGTGTAAAAGGGAAAAACTTTCCTTTTACACAAGGCTGGCCATCCCAGCTGAGTTGCCTGATCGCCAGAGCTTGGATGGCCAAGCCCCGTTTAAAAGGGAAAAACTTTCCTTTTATACAACGCTGGCCATTCCAGCTGCTAATTTTTGCCTGCTAATTGATACGTAGCAAAAATCCCCCCCCCCCAGCTTGCTTACCTTAGCTGCTAGCCGCAACGCTTGCCTTGCCTTGCCTGCAATCCATTGCATCAGCAAGCAACTAAATCTCCCTGCCTGCTTGATTGCAGGCAGGGAGATTTAGTTGCTTGCTGATGCAAGCAACTTGTGGACTTCAACTCCCAGAATTACTCAGCCAGCAAAGCAAAGCTGGCTGAGGAATTCTGGGAGTTGAAGTCTACAAGTCTTAAAGTTGCCAAGGTTGGAGACCCCTGTTCTATTGGGTAAGTTTTTTTCCCCCTTTGGGAGCTTTAAAAAAATAGTTAATTGGGGGGTTTTTTAGTTGTTCTTTTTTAGACCTAGCCATTTAAAGGCTAGGTCTAAGTTTTAAATTTAACTTTCATATAAAAATAAAAATAAATAAAAAATGTAAAAAAATAAAATAAAAATAAAATAAAATAAAATATAAAATAAAATAAAATAAAATAAAATAAAATAAATAAAATAATAAAATAATAAAATAAAATAAAATAAAATAAAATAATAAAATTTGTGCAGCTTTCTGAGATTTAGTGTGTTTCTGTAGAGTTTCACTCTAACAAACACACAAAATCTCACAAAGCTATATGTGGAATTTTGTGTGTGTAAAGTGTGAAAGTTGTTTTTTTGGGCTTTTTGTGGCTGTGTGAGGTTCCTGCTTGTTGCAGGGGCCATTTTGGGTCTAGCACAGCTGCTTTTACATTGTGGGTGAGCCAGTTGATGTTTTTTAATTTTTATTTGGTGTGCGTTGGAAGAGGGGTCGTCTTATACAGCAAGTATAGCCCAAACCCTATATTTTTACAGGAAAAGTCAGGGGTCGTCTTATACGCCCAGTCGTCTTATACGCCGGAAAATACGGTAACTCAGAAGAGAGGAAACGGGCGGTTTCTTGGAGCTATAAAATGGATTCTCTGTTGCCGAAAGAGTTGTGAATTGAAGAGAGACATCTGCTGGAGGAGAGATTGTGGAAAAGAGCAGTAGGAGTATACAGCTGAAACAATTAAGCAGAGAGGACGAGGACTGAGATTTTGATGGCTCAAGTGAGCATTTGAACTGGACACTATCTGGAAAAAAAAAGGAGATATTGCATGAAACTAGAAGTATAAGTGAATGAAAATAATAAATTGGAAAATTCTAGCCTTCTAAAGTGACAATATGGAGAACTGGGAGGATGAATGTGAGATATTAAGGGGCATGTTTGAAAAAATAAGAGAAGCATTTAAGGGAAATAAGGAAGCAGAGGATTGGTTAGAATGCAAGAGAAAAGAAAGAGAAAAGATGAATGAGAAACGAGAAACAAGGAAAAAATATTGAAAAGGAAATAAATGAAAATAAAGATAAAGATGATAACACTAGGATTAACAATGATAGAATAAAAATGAATAAGAGATAATACATCTCAAAACTGAAAAGAAGAGAAATAAATGGGGAAATATTGTGAGGGAAAATTAACAGAGTGAAAATTAAAGAAAAGAGGCAGAAAGGGAGATGTAAGAAAAGGTAGAGGAAGAAGGTAAGGGAAAGGGAGAAAGGGAGGAAAGCATCAAGAAATGGGATTGTGGAGAGTTTAAAAGAAAATGGTTAAGAGTTAGTGAAAATATTAACATGTTAATAAAGAGAAGGATATTAATTGTAGAAATTATATGTGAAAATACTGTTTAATGTAAAATAGATCAGTAGATGAAATGTGAAAAAAAATGAATTGTTTTTGATGTTGGAGGAAGTACTAAATGGAGAGAAATAAAAGCAACAAAAGAATTAATTGAAATTAAGATGGGAATTAAAATTGAAATGTAAAATTGAATGAAAATGGAATATTAGTAAATGATGTAAATGACAGACTTGTAAGAAGTAAAACAGAAGAAATACATTGTTAAAGGGAAAAAAGCAAGGGTTGGAAGATTATTTTAACAAAGGTTTCAAGGAAAAAATGCAATAAGTTGAAATATTTGTTAATAATTAAAAAGAGGAGGGGAATTTCGAGTAGTATTTTTAATAAATGAGAAAGATCGGGGTTGCCTGGACACCATAGTGGAAAATATTAAATTGAAAATGAATACAGCAATAGAGAGAGATGAAAGAGGAGTAGAGAGTAGAGAGATGGAAGAGAAGGGGAGAAAAGAGAGGGACTGAAGAGAGGGGAAATCAGAGTAAGAGAGAGGGCTAGACAGAGAGGAAGAAAGGAGGAAAAGGAGAAAGAAAGAGGAAGTAGAGAGGAGCAGGAGAGGAGGGAAAAAGAAAGTAAGAAGGAAAGAAGAGAGGGAGATGGCAGAATTGAGAAGAAAGATTGCTGTACAACAAAAAAGATGAAATAGGAGAAAGGCAACCCCGAACATATATAAATATACTAAGATAAAGAATGAATGGTTAAAAAATAAAAGAGAATAAAAACGAATAAGCAGGAAAATTAGAATCTGAAGGCGAATGAAGTTGTTTATATAAGTAAGCAAAGAAATATTGAGATATGATTAAAAACAGGTGAAAAGGAAAATTGTGGCAAAAATTGTAATTGAGTAAAATGTATTTGAATTTGATAAATTGTATAAGATAAGATATGGCCAATACTCTGTTCAAAAAAGATGTGGGTGAATGTGAGGGGGGGACCAATAAAACTTGATTTTAAACAAATGAATTATAGTCATGCTTCTGTGTGCTTATCTTGGCTTGCTGGAATTATTGCTGTGAATTCTTCACTTTTGGGACTCATTATCTTGCCCTGCTTGAGTGATTGATTTGCAGTCATTCTGCTTACAGGATTTGGACTGGAGTATCTGTGGACAGAAGCTGCTGCAGGTTTGTGGGAGAGTTTTTCTCCAGGCCGGAGAATAAATGGGACATTGGGGCAAAGTTGGTGCCAATAAAGGGACTCATACCGGTTCTCTGGCTATGTTGTGTATGGGCCGTGCCCCGGGTTATCACAGGCTCAGGCTGGGAACCTGAGGAGCCCAAACAGATTCCAGAGCCCAACCCAAAGCTACAGAGGGATGGCTAATGAACCCCCCACCCCCGAGGAATAGGTGGAAGAGTCCTAGCCAGACCGAGAGCCCAATGGTGCTAATAGTCGAGAGGATGGACAAGCCAGAGGATTTTCCACCTGGAGTGAATGTGATGAAGGGGAGCTACAGTCAAGTCCAGCAAGCCACAGACTGGGACAAGCCCATCAGATGAGGGCCAACTGGCAAAGCGGCTCTAGATTACTTGAGAGGCAGATTCCAGAATCTGGAAGTATGAAACTGGCTAGCAGTGAGGATCCAGCCCTCAGCCCCCAGCACTATGGGGGTGGCCACACCCACCATAATTTCACCAGTTATGGCCCCAATGATACCAGGTGTCCTGGGAGCCTCAGGTAGCACAGGCTGCAGCAGCAGTCCCTCCACTGGTTTTTCTATGGGGGCGATATGAGCACCAGCCACCCTCCTTAGAGGTAGAGTATGACAGAAACCCCAAAAGGCTTGGATATTTTCTGGCCCAAGTGTGCCACTATATGCAGCAGTACAGAGTCTTTCTCCCAGATGACATGGCCTAAGTGTGGATGGCGATGGCACTGCATGGGGACACATTCGACTGGCTAGTAGCTCTGTATGATGACAACATTGGAGAGCTGTACCACTCTGATGTCTTTATGAGAGCCCTAAGGTGATGGTTCAATGATCTGTTGGTGGACCAGCAGGTGATGACCCAAATAAAAGTCTTGAAGCAAGGGAGATGATTATTCGCTTATATTCAAGAGTTTTGAAGCCTGGCTAGCCGTCTGGGAGACTGGCCTCCCTCGATACTGATGGACTGCTTCCAAGAGTGGTGGAACTGGAAAGTGGAGTACACTTGACTATCTTGAGGGGGCCAAGGAAGCTGCAAGTGTGGTACACTCTAGCCAGTGAAGTCAAGATTGATTTAGCCACCTTCCCTGAGCAAGGTTTCTGTCAAAAGACAGAAACTCACTTTAACAATGGTCCCTTCCAGCCATGGATTGCTCTGCTCTTTCAAGGTATCTTCTGAAGCTGCGTCTAATGCCAGGTTTGTGGTCCTTCCTTCCTCTCCTTTTTCCCTCCCCCTTTCTTTTTCTTTCTTTCTTTCTTTCTCTTTCTTTCTCCCTGAAGTGGCTGGGCAATAACGAAGCAGCACAGACAGGATAGTGACAACAGCTCTTTATTATATGGTGAGACTTCAGCAAAGGTATGCAGGCAGCAGCCCTCTTTATATACAGTTTGGCTGCTGGCCAGTAACCAATCAGAAACATCCCCTAGTTTGAACTTCCCGCTCAAAACAGTAACAACATAACATCCCTCCCCTCCCAGAATGCACATTATCACAAGTATTAACATATTTACAGACGTAGTCGCACAGGTGACCTGGGCGTGTCTTAGTTCTAGTCGACCTGCGCAGTTCAGTTGCAGGCGGGGCATTGAGCCAGTCAGAGGGACCTCCCGTCTCTCCTGGCTCGGCCAATGGAATCTCCGGGATTCTTTCGGAGGTGTGACTTTCCCTGGCTGGGAGGAGTGGCTCGCTGGGGCAGCGCTGGAACTCCGGCTTGCCAGATAAGTATTCCGGCTCACTCGGGGTTGAGGTAGCTGTGTTGGAAAGATCTTGATAGTTAGGGACTGGCTTGTATTTGAGGTCTGAGTTTTTGCTAACTAATCTCTTTCTTAACTGGTCGATGTGACGTCTCCAAATTCTCCCCTGGCCGATATCCACAGTATATGATTTTGGTCCAGTCATCCCTGTCACAATACCTTCCACCCACAAGGGACCAGTGGCATAGTTTCTCGCATAGACCATTGTGCCAATTGGGAAATGCCTGAGGCCTCCCTCTTCTCCCTTAAATTTATCGGCCGAATAATTTGGATGCAATCAGTCAAGGACACATCTGAGCTTACGGCCCATCAAAAGTTCGGCTGGACTGTGGCCAGTGGCTGTGCAGGGAATGGCATGTTGCATCACCAAGAATTGATCGATCTTGGCCTGCCAATCACCCGAGTCTAGTCGGGACAAGGCTTCCTTGGTGGTCCGAACGAATCGATTTGAAGCCGGATGGAAAGGAGCCGAGAGGGCATGCTGAATGCCCAGTTCAGCAAGGTAACCCTCGAATTGGACCGAGGTGAATTGTGGCCCGTTGTCCAAAACCAATGTGTCGGGCAGGCCGTGCGTGGTGAAAAGGCAGCGGAGGACCCTAATCACAGCCTCCGAAGTGGTTGAAGGCATTAAGAAAACCTCTAACCATTTAGAAAATGCGTCCACTACTATTAGGAAGGACTGGCTGCGGAACGGCCCAGCGAAATCTATGTGGAGACGCCCCCATGGGTTCTTGGGTTTCTCCCATTCCCTAGCCGGGGCAATGAGGCCACCACACATAGCTTCGGGCAAGGCCCTTTATTCTAACCATGCCCAGGTGACCCACATGCAACATCTCTAGTACTCTATGCTTTAGACTTTCAGGTACAACACAATCTCCCCACAGCAAACACCCCCCTAATATTGAAAGTTCGTTTCGCTTTGTACAAAATGGTTTAAATACAGCAGAGGCAGTTTGTGTAGGCCAGCCTTGCAGGACCCAGCCCATCACTGTTCTGATAATAGAGTCTCTCTTAGAAGCTTTGGCCACCTCGGCTGAAGATAGAGGCCCTGGCGGCACAGCATCCAGTAAAAGAATTGGGACCTCGGGAGTCGGGTTGTCTAAAATGTCTGGCAGGGGACACCTGCTAAGGGCATCTGCATGGCCCATGGCTTTTCCTGGTCGATGGATCAGTTTGTAAGAGTATGCGGCCAAAAAAATTGACCACCTAGTCATTCGTGGAGAAAGTGCGGCAGGGCAGGGGTGGGCCTGTCACCGGCAAGAAGGCCCAGCAATGGTTGGTGGTCTGTAACTAATTCAAATGTATGGCCAAACAGGTACTCGTGGAATTTTTTAACGCCGGCAATGGCGGCTAAGGCTTCCCTGTCAAGTTGGCTATAGTTGCGCTCTGTGCATGACAGAGTCCAGGAGTAGTAAGCAATGGGCGCCTCTAGGCCATTAGGTAGTCTATGGCTGAGTACGGCGCTGACGCCAAACGGAGAGGCGTCACAAACCAAGATTAACGGCAGTTCAGAGCTATATTGCATTAGAAAACTGTCCTCGGAGAGGAGCTTCTTGACAGCATTAAATGCTGCCGCTTCTCTTTTGCCCCAAACCCACGGAGTGCTCTTGCCTAAGAGTCTATGGAGGGGTTCAGCTACTGTTGCTTTGTCTTTTAAAAACATGGTGTAGAAGTTAAGAAGGCCTAGGAAGGCCTGTAGTTCGGTCTTGGTTTTGGGCGTGGGAGCGTTCTTAATAGCTCTCACCTTGCTTTCGGTGGGGTGGATCCCCGATCCATCAATCTTATATCCTAAGAACTCAACTGAGGGAACCCCAATTTTGCATTTTGACCTCTTAAGCTTTAGGCCGGCTTCACGGAATCGCATCAGGGTTAACCTGATTCTTTCTGCCAGTTGCTTTTCGTTATGGCCACTAATTAGCACGTCATCGAAATACGGGACGACTCCAGGGAGGCCTTG
This sequence comes from Masticophis lateralis, assembly GCA_030761175.1. NCBI lineage: Eukaryota > Metazoa > Chordata > Lepidosauria > Squamata > Colubridae > Masticophis > Masticophis lateralis. The sequence continues at coordinate 23,830,576 of JAUDYJ010000012.1, read as the reverse complement.
TAGAAGGCACTCCATTGTACTTTGAAATAGTCCCGGGGCTATGCTGACCCCGAACTGCAACCGAGTGCATTTAAAAGCCCCTCTGTGGGTCACTATTGTTTGCGCTTCTGCCATGGCGTCGTCTACCGGCAGCTGCTGGTAAGCTTGCGCAAGATCTAATTTTGCGAATATTTTCCCTGGACCAAGGGAATGTAGTAAGTGGTGGACTACTGGGACAGGATAAGCACTTTGCTGCAACGCCTTGTTGATAGAATATTTGTAATCGGCACAGATCCTGATAGACCCATCAGCCTTAAGCGGGGTCACTATTGGGGTCTCCCATCTCGCATGGTCTATTGGCACTAAGATGCCCTGGCTAATCAGTTTATCCAATTCTGCATTGGCTTCAGAGCAAAAGGGACTCTCCTTGCCTTAAGCCTAATTGGGGCTACCCCTGGGTCCAAATTGAATGAAATCGGGGTCCCCACGTACTTGCCCAAGCTGTCCTCGAAAATGTCCCGGAACTCGTGCGGGAACTGTTCTTTGAGCGATGCTCCGCTGAGGCTGTGGACGCCTGTGAACCCCACGCCCAGGGCTCGGAACCAGTGTAGGCCAAGGAGGCTTGGTAGCGGGTCTCACGATGGTTAGCGGTAGTTTCTCCTCGAAGTCACCATAGGAGATGGTGAAAGTGTCGACGTCTTCGACCGGAACGTGGTTCCCCTGGTAGTCTAGCAGGTGGATTTGTTGTCTCGATAGCTGGCTCTTTCTGTAGCTCGGAAGCAGGTACTGTAGCATAGCCCACGACATGATGGAGAGTGCAGATCCAGTGTCGATCTCCATCTTGCAAGGTTGTCCGTTGATCTTGACGGTAGTGAAGACTTTTTCCTCGATCGCCGTGCTGGCTTGGCTGACTCTCGTGCTGTAGGTTTGAATCTCGTGCTGCTTTTTGGCGCCCTTGTTCTGAATTGGTCGTTTTGAAGTTGGCAGCGGTTCTGATTGGCTGCCCTAGTCACGTGGTCTGGAAGAATGCGGAAGCTGCGCTCGGCATACTCGGGCTAAGTGACCTCTCTTCTCGCAGCACCTGCAAATGGCCTCGCGATATTTGCAGGCTTGTCTTTCGTGCTGGCCACCGCAGCTCAGGCAGCTCTCTCAACGGCGGCTGGGCTCGCCTTTTCTCTTTTCAGTTCGGAAGACGTCTTTGTCTGATTCTTCCTCCGAACTTGTTCTCGTCTCCTCGCGGTGAACTGGGACCGCTTTAGACCCGTTTTTCTCAGGCTGAGGACGCTGTAAAGCCTCCGACGCCTTTGTCGATGCTTCGTGTGCCCTGGCCTCGTCCAAAGCACTGGCAAGAGTCAAACCAGGCTTTGCGAGCAGCCGTCTCTGAAGCCTGGTGTCTTGAACGCCACAGATTAATTGCTCTAGCAGCGCGTCGTCCAAGTCGCGGTAGTCACAGTGGGTCATAGCTCTTCGGAGCGCTGCTACATATGTAGAAAGAAGGGGTCACCGGTTCCCCTTCTTTCTGGATTCTCTGTCTCAGCTGGTAACGCTGGATGAACTTGGATGGTGCAGGGGCATAGTGTGCCCTGAGGGTTGCTTGGAATGTGTCCCAAGGAACCGTTTGCACCAGGGTCGGCTCACACAACGACTCGGCCATTTCAAAGCCGTCCGGTCCACAATGGCTCAGGAACAGGGCTCGTTTGCGATTTGCAGACAGCCCGTGCATGTCGCTAGCTTCGAGCGAGCACTCAAATCGGGTCATGTAGGACCCCCATTTTTCTCGAGCTGGATCAAATGGCATTGGCGGAACGTACGCTGCCATGGCACTATCCTGCACAGGCAGGATAGTGACAACAGCTCTTTATTACATGGTGAGACTTCAGCAAAATACACAGGCAGCAGCACTCCTTATATACACTTCAGTGCTGGCTGCCAACCAATCACAAACATTCCCTGAGTTTGAAACTCTCGCTCAAAATAGCAACAACATAACAGACTGTACCTCCATGCACAGCAGTATCACCCTCTGCTTTGCCTGGCCAGCCTCCCATGTGCAGCTCCCCTGCCATCCCTCCTTCTCTCCAGAGACCTGGAGAGGCAGAAGTTGGATTCAGAGGAAACTGCTTCCTGCAAACGTTCTCTTAATTTCTTCCCAATTAATTAACTGAGCCAAAGCTTTAATCATCCTTAACCTAATATCTTCTCCAGACCGTTCAGGAATTCCTCAAAATCTTAACTGACATTGTTTAAGTTGTGCTTCCAAAAGTACCCTTTCATCCAGATCAGCTTCATACAAAATATATTTCTTCTCCAGTTTGTACTCCATAAGATCCACTCTATCCTTTAATATCTCCTATCAAATGCTGTATCTCCTCACAGAGGTCCTTTGAAAGGGCGCCAAATTTTGATTCAAGCTTTTTTTTTCATTGCCTGAATTAGTTCGTGTGTTTTAGCTGTATGTTAAGGATCTTAAAGATTCTGCACCTCCTGATATTCTTTCCATTTTCTCTATTCCCTTGTACATAGCCATCTTCCTGGAGTGTAGCTAAAATTTAGATGTTAAAGTTAAAAATTTTAGAATTGTAAGTTTATAATGTTAAATCCAGTGGGTTGAATAATGCTACTGGAAAATTTAAAAGGTTTAGCAATACTACAATCTTTTGGCTCCCTCATGTGCTCATACACCACCACTGTAATACAAATTGCAGAAAAGAACTTAATCTGTGCCTCTTTGTTTAACAGCTCACACAACAGAAGCAAGTAAAATTGGAACTATTCCCTCTCCTCACAGCAGGATCAAAACACCATTTAGGCAGTCTTTGTTTTAAAAGAAAAAAGTTTCAGCAGAGCCAATTAAAGATATAAAATCCTCTAAAATGCAAGCCCAGAAGTTTCAAAAGTAGATTCCACAGTGATTTTCAGCTTCTTTATTTTGGCTCAAAACACCAATTCCTTCCCTCCCTGCCATTTTAAAGTCACAGAGTTTCAAAAATGAGATTTCAACAAAAAAGGAGAATGCAGGCTGCAACCACAGGGAGCCTTTTTTAAAGCAAAAGGTGAATATGCAGAGAGCTCGTGTCTAAGAAGCAGCGACAGACTTTATTGTCATCTCTTTTTTTTATTGAAAGATTTTAACAAAATTTTACATACATATCCCCCCTCCCTCCTCCCTCCCCAACCCTTCCCCATCCTTCCTCCCACCTCCCTTACCCCTTGCCCTCCCCCCCCTACTTCCCAGAACAAGATACAGGGTATATTATTCAACAATCATAATCCAACTTAATCTAATTAACTAACATTTTACAACTCTCTAATACTTTAATTCCCCATTTATCATACTAACTTTAATTACTTAATAATATTCTTATTATTTATAACCTATCTGCAATTTTTTAATCCGATATTTCTTTTGAATATAGTCTATCCTAATGTAGCTGAAGCAGGATCTGATAGATGACCACTGGTCACTATTCACTATATTCTAAAAGCAACTATATTCTGAAAGCAGGAAATACATCTGGCTGGAGAAAATACAAAGTCAGCATAAAATCCTTTGATACTCTGAGAGGCCCCTAAACCTGTCAGAAGAGAGGAACAATCCTAATGACATATAGCTAAAGGTGGTTAGGTCAAGGATAATGGAAGTTGTCCATTAACAAAAGATAATTTGGATTTATGAATTATGATTGTTTGGCAAAGAAAATGTAAAACCTTAGTAATTAGGAAATGTCAATTAAATATAACAAATGTATGTTAACCATATATGGAAAGTTGCTGTGTTAGCAGAATCCTTTGTTTAAAAAAGTATAAAAATTGTCATGAAATCACTACCTCTTCACTCAGAACTCAGATGGGAATCGAGTTCCAAATCTTGCGCAAATAAACCTGACTCTATCTGACCCTATGGGATGTCTCTTATATCCTTTCTTCCATAACAATCCATCTTCTCCATTCTGTCACATATTTTTCATTTGAATAATCCTTCAGATACGCTGAAATCATCTCCATCTCCGCTAAGTCTGTTACTTTTAATGTCCATTCTTGAATAGTAGGTAGATCTTGTTTCTTCCAGTATTGCGCCACCAATAATCTTGCCGTGGTTATTAAATTCAAAATCAAGTTAGTTTCTATAACCGTAAATTTTACATTCCTTACCGATATATTCTCCCATGTTTCCATCATTATTGGTTGTTCAAAATTTTGGGCCCATTTTATCATGCAATCTTTAACTAATTCTGTTTCTGAGTCCATTTCTACCAATAAATTATACAACCTTTTAATATGCATTTGACTTTGGTCTCTAATTTGTTTAATCAGATTTTCTTTTTTTTTTTTAATTGAAAAAGTTTTACAATACAAAAAAATTTTTTTCATTTTCACCCCCCCTCCCCAATCCCCCCTCCCCAACCCCTCCCATCCTCCCTCAACCCCAACCCCTTCCCTCCCCATCCCCCCCTGACTTCCGCTTCAGGTTAAAAAAAAACAAAGTTTAGAACAAGAGAAAAAGAAAAAGATTATTAAATATTCAAATTCTAAATTAAACAAATTTCGAAAGAGGAAGAGAAAGAGAAAGAAGGAAAGGGAGAAAAAAGAGTAAAAAAAACAGACATTAATATATTTCTAAGACAAACAGTATTATAGTAAAAAAAAACCATTAATAAGCATTATAATTCTATCCCAACTACACCCCTTAACTAAAAAAACCCCCCCAAAGACATAAAACATAAGAAATATATATGAATATATAATTATAATCATACAGTTATATCATAAAGAAAATTATCTTTTGTTTAATTCATTTCTCAGTCTCTATAATCCAAATTTCAATCTTCTCTTCAACTTGATTGAAGTCAAACGTATTTCCTCACATAAATCCTGCTTCAATAATCTTCATCTTGCCGCTGCCCCCATCAGCAAAGTAAAACATTTCTCCACACAACCCCCCGAGTGACTTTATATAAATAATATCCAACCACGAAGGTATTCACACCTCTAGGAAGATTCATTCAAGCTAACTTATACTGTACCTAAAAATAGGCTTTTGCAGCCTTAACATTCAAGCCTTGAAGAAAAAAAAAAAAAGAGAAGAAAAAACCAACTAAGAGCTGCATTCCCAGATGTTCCTTTAAAATTCTTTCAAATCCTGCCACCCTTTGCAATTCAATCCTTCGGGTTATAAGATATTTTCAATTTCATAGTCTTCTCCTAGAAGATGAATTCCACAAAAAATATATAATTGGGTAACCAGTGATCGTTGCTAATTTTGCAGCAATCTATCAACACTCAGGATATCATGTCCAATCCAGGATAAACTTCATAGTAAAAATTTTTTATAATCCATTTTAATGTATACCGTATTTTCCGGCGTATAAGACGACTGGGCGTATAAGACGACCCCTGACTTTTCCTGTAAAAATATAGGGTTTGGGCTATACTTGCTGTATAAGATGACCCCTCTTCCAACGCACACCAAATAAAAATTAAAAAACATCAACTGGCTCACCCACAATGTAAAAGCAGCTGTGCTAGACCCAAAATGGCCCCTGCAACAAGCAGGAACCTCACACAGCCACAAAAAGCCCAAAAAAACAACTTTCACATTTTACACACACAAAATTCCACATATAGCTTTGTGAGATTTTGTGCGTTTGTTAGAGTGAAACTCTACAGAAACACACTAAATCTCAGAAAGCTGCACACATTTTATTATTTTATTATTTTATTTTATTTTATTTTATTTTATTTTATTTTATTTTATTTTATTTATTTTATTTTATTTTATTTTATTTTATTTTATTTTATTTTATTTATTTTATTTATTTTATTTTATTTTATTTATTTTATTTTATTTTATTTTATTTTATTTTATTATTTTATTTATTTTATTTTATTTTATTTTATTTTATTTTATTTTATTTTATTTTATTTATTTTATTTTATTTTTATTTTTTTTAATTTTTTATTTATTTTTATTTTTATATGAAAGTTAAATTTAAAACTTAGACCTAGCCTTTAAATGGCTAGGTCTAAAAAAGAACAACTAAAAAACCCCCCAATTAACTATTTTTTTAAAGCTCCCAAAGGGGGAAAAAAACTTACCCAATAGAACAGGGGTCTCCAACCTTGGCAACTTTAAGACTTGTAGACTTCAACTCCCAGAATTCCTCAGCCAGCTTTGCTTTGCTGGCTGAGTAATTCTGGGAGTTGAAGTCCACAAGTTGCTTGCATCAGCAAGCAACTAAATCTCCCTGCCTGCAATCAAGCAGGCAGGGAGATTTAATTGCTTGCTGATGCAATGGATTGCAGGCAAAGCAAGGCAAGCGTTGCGGCTAGCAGCTAAGGTAAGCAAGCTGGGGGGGGGGGATTTTTGCTACGTATCAATTAGCAGGCAAAAATTAGCAGCTGGAATGGCCAGCGTTGTATAAAAGGAAAGTTTTTCCCTTTTAAACGGGGCTTGGCCATCCAAGCTCTGGCGATCAGGCAACTCAGCTGGGATGGCCAGCCTTGTGTAAAAGGAAAGTTTTTCCCTTTTACACGGGGCTTGCGTGTAACTCAGCTGATTAGCGGCAACTCAGCAGGCAATTCAGCTTGGCTCCTTAGAGCCATTTAAGGCTCATCAAAGCCTTTCGGACTGGTCTGCCTGGTTACAGGATACTGACACCCGGCATATAAGACGACCCCCGACTTTTGAGAAGATTTTTGTGTGTTAGAAAGTCGTCTTAAACGCCGGAAAATACGGTAAGTTTAATATTAATCCAACTCAGAATAAACTTTTAACAAATTGTTATACATCTTAAAAGAATTTTTATAATCCATTTTTTCCAAATCTTTCAATGCTTTCTGATTCAGTATCAAACGATTCACGATGCTCTTTAAATTTATCATCTGTGGTTTCCAGTCGGATTTCTTCATTAACTTCTAGTTCCTGTCGATTAGCATCACCCCCCATGTCTTGAAGAGTACTGGACCTCTGCTGCTGGTCATCTCGAAGTAAAACTTTGTTTTTTGAATCTTCCTCCAGCAGTTCAAGGTCCTGTGATCCCCCTCCAAGGTCACTGAGGTGTTCAATTTTCTCATCAGAAAAATCCATAGTAGAATCCTCTGGACAACCACCAAATTCTCCTTTTACTTTTAACATACTTTGATTTTCTTCTTTCTGTTCACATTTTGTAGACTCTGTTTTTGATTTTTTATTCTTGAGATATTTTGGTGCTCCCTTAAAAATATTTTGGTAAAAATATTCTGCTTTTTCAATAGTATTCAGACAATGTCTCACACCATGATATCTAAAAATTATACCAACTGGAAAATCCCATCTAAATAGGATATTACTTCTCTTCAGTTCCTTGACCAAAAAATCAAAATCTTTTCTGTCCTTTAAAACCTTCGATGGTAGCTCTTTAAAAATACTGATTTGTGTACCTGCTACCTGCACTCTATCAGAATAAGACTTTTGTAAAATATCATCTCTCAGTCTTTTATCAGTGAAATAAACAACGACATCTCTAGGCAGATTCCTTTGTTTAGCCAGACGTGAATTAACTCTGTAAACTTTCTCTATAGAACCCAAAATTAGTTCATCTTGTAGCTTTAATAATTCTGCAAAGGCCTTTGCACAAGTTATTCTTACGTTTTCTCTGTTGTTTTCTTTTATCCCTCTTAGTCTAATTGCAGATTCCATAGCCTTAATTTGAAGCATAATAACATCATTCTGAATGTTCTGATTTTTGGCCTCTGCTTCCAGAAGTTTCCCTTGTAATTCTTGTATCTGGGATTCAAATTTACTACTAATCTCAGTCACTTTCTTCCCCATTGCAGCCACCGCAGTTGAAAGATCTGAAGCTACTTGAGCAATAGTTTGACTTAGTTGGTCATATTTCCCAGAAACCAGCTCCTCAAGATCCTTCTGTGATCCTTTTATCTTATCTACCACACTCTCTAAGGACCTTGTAATTAACTCTTTTAGATCCAGCTCTGTAAGTCTCTGTAAATGAGACATTTCAACTTTATTCATCTGACTCAAGGGGGAGCCCCCCCTTCCTTTAAGTTTAGGCATCTTTGCTTTTAAAAAGGACCAAAAAAAATTCCTTCTTACTTCAATAGAGAAAAAAAAAAGGGAAAAAAACAGAAGAAATCTATTTAAATCAGCCTTTGTTCCTTTAAATTCTTTTTCTGTGACAAAATATTTCTTTCAAAGTCTTTCAGGACTGAACTCTAGATTCATTTTCCGCTCTCACTTTTCTTTCAAGCAGAGCCAGTCGCCATCTTAAAAGACTTTCACTTTTCTTCCTCTCCTTCCCCCTTCCCCTCCTTCCTCCTCCAAAAAATCAGTAGAGAAAAATCCATACTTGCTTTAACTTATCTTCTCTCTTTTCCAGCTTGCTCCAATTATCAATTAAATTGTGGTGTTGCTCCCAGCGTCTGGCTCCGCTAATTAGGTAATTAGCGGAGGACCCTCTCGGCGCGGAGCATACCCTGGGGGTAGGGAGGGAGCCATCCCTCTGAGCCTTCCCCAGGACAAAGGAAAAATTCCTGGGGCGACTCAGGGGGCTCAACCTCACCCCCAGAAGCTCTCCCTGCTCCTCCCGTTAAGGAGCAGGTTTTTCGAGCCGCCTGCCTGCTGAGCGGCGGCTCTAACGCACCGAGAAGCCGGCGGGCATGGGAAAGCCCGCCGCCGACGAGGAAGGCGCCACCGGAAGTCACCTGTTTAATCAGATTTTCATTCCTTTGTATAATACCAATTTTCTGATCTTTTCTCCATCTGGCTTGTAATTGCACATATTGAAACCAAGTTTGAGTTATCTTTTCCTCTTTCAACATATTCAAAGGTTTTAATTTTAATATACCTTGTTCTATATTAAGAATTTCTCTATAGGTGGTTACATCCTGCCTACTTTCTATACTTATATTCTCTATCGCATGCCTAGGTGCTGTCCATATAGATATCTTGTCATTTAACTTATATTGATACTTCTTCCAAACACGCAATAAAGCATTCCTCAACATATGGCTCTTAAATGTTCTATCTACCTTTTTATCATACACTAGATAGGCATGCCAACCATACACCAAATCGTATCCTTCAATATTCAAAATTCTTCCATTTGTTAAATTAATCCAATCACTAATTGCTGATAATGCAGCTGCTTCATAATATAATTTTAAATTAGGCATTTTCAGACCTCCTCTTTCTCGTGTATCCTGCAATATTTTTAATTTTACCCTTGGTTTCTTTGCTGCCCATACAAATTTATTAATACCTTTCTGCCATTCTTCCAAGTTGGCATCCTTTTTAAGTATTGGTATCATTTGGAATAGAAATAAAAATTTAGGTAAAACATTCATTTTTATTGCTGCTATCCTACCTAACAAAGATAATTGTAATTTTTTCCAGTTATTCATTTCTACTTGTATAATATGCCATAACAACTCATAATTATATTTGTATAGTTTCCCATTAGAGGATGCGATATGAACACCCAAATATTTAACCTTCTTGACTATTTCACATCCCGTTATTCTTTGTAATTCTTGCTTTTGTTTTACTGTCATAGTCTTAACTATCATCCTCGTTTTCCCAATATTTATTTTAAACCCAGATACTTGACCATATTGTTTAATTATCTCCATCAAACCCCTAGTTGACTTCGTTGGCTGCGTTAAGGTTACAACCAAGTCATCTGCGAATGTTCGTGTCTTATATTCATAATTTCTAATCTTAATTCCCTCCATCTCATCTGAATCCCGTATTTTATTCAACAGCAACTCTAAAGTTAATATAAATAGTAATGGTGATAGGGGACAACCCTGTCTTGTACCTTTTTCAATTTTAAAAATTTCTGTTAAGCTACCATTAACTATTATTTGTGCTGTCTGTTGCTGGTATATTGCCTTTATAGATTGCGTGAAATAACTTCCAAATTACATCCTTTGCACTACCTTTAATAAAAATTACCAATTCACTTGATCAAAGGCTTTTTCAGCATCTAAAAACATAAGCACCGCAGAGACTTGGTTGTTCCTTTCCAGATATTCCAGTATATTAACAATTTGTCTTATATTATTTTTCATTTGTCTACCTTGTATAAATCCAGACTGATCACTATGAAACATTTGCTGCATAACTGACATTATCCTATTTGCCAATAACTTAGCAAAAATTTTATAATCTGTATTCAATAGTGATATTGGTCTATAATTCTTTGGTTGTGCCAAATCTTGATCTTCTTTGGGAATTAAAGAAATAAAAGCTATTTTCCATGAGGGTGGTATCCCTCCCCCCAATTGTATTCTATTAAATAATTCCCTAAGAGGTGTAACCATTTCCATTTGTAAATACTTATAATACACAGCCGTTAATCCATCTGTGCCAGGAGCTTTACCAGCTTTTACTTTATTGTCATCTTTAAACGGCTGATTCCACAGTGAACTTGCTTCTTGGTTGTCCCACTCCCAGCCAGAGACTCACCCGATTACTTCTTCTTCCCCAAGAAATTATCTGAGAGCATCCAGCCAACCAGGGAAGCAAAAGGGTTGATTTCCAGAGCTTTCCCAGGAAAGTTTCTTTTGACTTAGAAAACATTCTAAATACAAAACTGTGGTGAATCTGTAGCAGGCCAAAAGGAATGTTACAGGTAGGGTTACTGTGCTATGCTTCTGCTTTTGTATTTTTGTATTTTCTATTATAAACTAATAAAAAGGTCAACTCTAACTGAAAGCCATTGATTCGTTTCTAAAATTCTTTGTTTCCTCATTGGATGTTGATCTTTCATTAGAAGAACATATGAAAACACCACTTCTACTCCTAACTTTCTTGCCTAGCTGCTCTGAAAATATCTGAAAGGTACTTTGAACCTGTCCTCTGTGGCAACAGATTAATTATTTTACATTACAAGGAGGCAGATATTAGTTCAACATTTGAATAATTTCAGAACAATGAGATTCATTACCAAGCATGGTAGTGGGCAGCCCAACAATAGAAGTAAGATAGCCAGAAGTGGTTGGGACAATTTCTATTTGGATTCCTGCACTGGGTGTGTGATGAAACCTTAGTGCCCCCTTCCAAACAGAGGGGCCCTTACACAGCTGTTCTAGGTGCAGATATTTTTGGGGGATTCTATTGAGGTGTTGGAAGAAAAATCCAGTCAGGTTCCAAGCCAGGAGAAAAACGCTGGAAATAAAATGGAGGCTGGCTACAAGGAAAGAAAGTTTCTGTTTATTTGATTTCCATAAACTTCAGTGACAGTAGCATGTTTCTGGGATGGCTGACAAAATGGCTGAGTGGGTGAATGGATTTTTATAGGGTTCTGGATGTTGGTGATTGAGATGCTCCACAGGTTATGCAATGCAGAGAGCTATTGCTATTCTAATGGTGATGGTTATGTACTAAAGATCATGTTCTGTCCTTAGAATTTGGGTGGGGGAATATAAATTCTGAATCTCATCAGCTCCAGCCTTCTGTGGGAGCTGTGGCTGAAGGCATTTTGTTTATTAATAGATTGGCCCAGTCTTGCTTAATAGGTACAAAATATCCATCCCTAAAGACTGAAGGCTTCTGCTTGAGGCTATGGCAGGAAGACTGGGGCTGCTTTCTGCCTTTGTTAAGATTTTTCTCCGGGGAGGTGGAGCAATAGAAATGGCAATTTGGGATAATCAAGAGGGGGGAGGGACCTCAAGCAGATTACTCTGTTATGGAATGAAGGGACCAAACAACATTCCTAGGTCAGCCAGAGTCAGTTTTATTTCCGGAGGTTCAAAGCCAAATTTGTACCTGAAACTTTGAACGAAGAAAAGAGTTCTGATATACAGTTTATATATGTTTCCAAGGTTTGGTGAGCGCATGCATTTTCCCTATATGGTTAACATACACTTGTTATATGATAATTGACACACTTCCTAATTACTAAACCATTACTAAACCATTATTTTCTAGTTTATAAGATTATCTTTAGCTAGACAACCTTCCTTAGTTCTGTAATTACTAATACGGGAGAGTTATTGCTGTCCTTCAGTCATAAGTGACTCTTTGTAACATACATGTCTTTGCGTCTTTGACAGTGATGCCCCTCAAATGTTTTCCATATGGCTTGTCCTTCCTTGACAGCTAGGCCTCATCAGAAGATATATTTACCAATAATGGGCTTTAACTGATTCTTAATATAATTTCCAACCAAGCACATTTCTCCCTTATAATAATGTGAATAGAGAGGGCCATTTAGGGTTCATGTAACTGATTCTGTATGATTCCTACTTTATTCACTTTTATTCCCATTTTTAAAAAATTTGATTTACCTTATTCCCATTATTACTTTATTCACTTTTATTCACTTTAACTCCAGAGCATCTGAAAAATGCAGGTTGTTTGAAGTGAAGAATCTCCCAACCTCCTTAATTAACTAGGTATCCAGATATTTTCCTCTTGCTCTGATTCATTTACAGCTTCATCAGCTCATTGGAATCCTACTGTTTTTATTAAAAAACCAATGGCCTAAGAAATCACAAGAAGGGAATTGTTTTCAAAAGAGAGAACTGCAACTACATAAGTATTCATTCCTATAATAATGGCAGACTCAAATAATATAACCAGTTTAAAAATGTACTAAAATTAGAAAATTTGAATTATATATTACAGCATTATAATTGATTTTTTAAGGAGAGATTAAATGTATTTTATGCCTCGCTAACAAACAGCTAGATTTACTTAATTGCTTAGAGTGCAGAGTTAGTATGATTCAATAAATGCCACATTTGCCACATTACATGGTGACTAACACAGCTGGCTTAGAGCAATTAAAAGAGAGGAAGCAACCAGAACTTGGGAAATCGCTGTCTAGAGCAGTGTATTAGAATGGTAGGAAAAAATTAGGCTCAGGTTTTGCTCCATTTGATGCCAGCCACTCCAGCAGCCTTTCTGAGATGCTGAATAGGTAAGAGGGTGATTCAGGTGGGAGCCTGATTTTTGACAGAGTTGCATAAAAGCTTTGATTGCTACTTGTTGCCTTAATTTTATTGTGTGTGTGTGTGTGTGTGTGTGTAGAAAAATAGAGACATAACAAGATGCATGTTTTAAAGGTACCCTGAATGAAATCCAAAGGCTGACAGTAACTGGGTGGAAATCAAAGCTATGAAAATTAGCAGAGAGTTGCTAAGTACGAGTCTAAAAACACTGAATAATTATATACACATTGAAATAATAAAAGTAGCAATTTACTAAGCAAGGGAAATAACCATAGTAGCAATCATTAACACAGAGGAAAAAGTGCATTTCACTTAGTATTCCTGTAAAGAAAGCTGCTTTGCTCAAGTCAAGCCAAGGCCTTCCTGGAAGCAGCATGATGCAATATCACACTTTTGCTTCTTGTTTCCCATTCTTTTAGCTTTGAAATTCAAATCTGTTAATAAACCTGAGAGTTTAGAATGGCTGACCATTTGCATAAAAGGGTAGAGAAAAAGTTCTCAGAAAAGAGGAACATGGAGTCCAGAGTTGGAAGGAGCCACCAAAATCACTGAGCCCAATCGCTGGCTTATATCAGCAACCCAGATCAAGCCAGATGGAATGCATCTAATGAAGGGAAGCTTGGAGATTTTCTCCTTATGTTATTAGCTCCCAACTTTCAGTTGAAATGAACCTTTCTATAACTGTCATGCCTCTGTTACACAACTGTCAGATCCTGCCTGGGAGAAGCTCAGGTTACAACATATAGGAGCAATTTTATGCTGAATGATTTTTTAAAAGTGCATCAATTGGATCATCATGGCCATTCTTCCCCAAAAGGAAATAAGCCACCTGAGCTACACTGATGAGGGCAAAATGAAACTTCACTGCATCCCTCCCTCCCCCTCCCCCTCCCCTCCTCTGGGCAGTTTATAACAACAGTAATATCAACATATGACTAAAACCAGTTAAAAACAAAATTAAAAACAACATTGAAATTTACAACTTAAAAGTAAGAATTGAAGTTGAAAAATTGACAAGGCTAAAAGATTTACAACATGGAGGAAGTGTCCTATTTGGCCACATGCCCAGACAACGATGCCCGCATTGACTGTGTGGCCTTCATGCTAGATGGAGACATGGCAGAGTAGCTGGCGGCCCTCCACAATGATGAAGGTGCTGAACTGGGGCACTTTGACATGTGGGCCTTATGAAGGCAGTGGGTCCTCTATGTGAACCAACAAGCAGAGACTCACATTTGAAACATCAAGCAAGGGAAGCAGCTAGTGGCAGAGCATATCTAGGAGTTCTGCAAGATGGCCAGGAGCTGGCCAGGAGAATGGCCCCAACACCTGCTGATAACCCAATTCCAAGAGTACATAAGCAAAGAACTATATTATACTTCCTTATCCTGGTGGTCTCCCCAAACGCTCCAGGCATGGTACCTGCTGTCATCGAAATAGGGTACAACCCCTGGGATGCCCTGGAGAAGCCGTTCCATCAAGCATTGGAATATCCCTGGGGCTATACTGACATGGAATTGAAGTCTATGGCACTTAAACACCCCTCTATGTGTAACTATAGTTTGTACGTCCACTGTAGTGGCATCTACAGGGATTTGTTGATAGGCCTGAGTAAGGTCTAATTTGGCAAATATCTTGCCTTCACCCAGGGAGTGAAGCAAATGCTGCACTACCAGGACAGGATATGCACAATTTTGGAGTGCTTTATTAATTGTGCATTTGTAGTCAGCACAGATTCTCACAGACCCATCAGGTTTTACAGGTGTGAATATAGGCGTTTCCCACTTGGAGTTGTCAACTGCCTCAAGGATGCCCTGTGCTAGTAACTTGTCCATGGCTTTGTCTACTTTGGTTCTGAGGGCAAAAGGTACTTGCCTGGGCTTCAGCCATATGGGAGCTACTTGGGGATCTAGGTTAAAGGAAAGGAGTTTTCCTGTGTACTTACCCAGGCCAGTAGTGAAGACTGTGTCGAACACTTTGATCAGATCTGACATGATAGGTTTGTGGATGTGGTGAATGCCTGCAATGGAGAGGCCCAGTGAGTGGAACCATTCAAGGCCTAAAAGGCTGGGGAGAGAGTCTTCCACTCTGATGAGTGGAAGACCCCCTGTGAAGTTACCATATTGAAACTTGTAGGTTCCCAGAACGGGAATGTTCCTGTCTTGGTAATCACATAATTTAATATGGCATATTTTGATGGCCTTTTTTGATATTGAGGAAACCAATTGCTTGATGGTACTCCAGGACATCAGGGACATAGATGATCTTGTGTCCACCTCCATTTTACATAGAGAATCTTCTAATTTAATAGTAATAAAAAAAATTCTATCACTGTTTGCTTGGCCAATTATTTCTTCCGGGGGGTAGCTATCTCTGTTAATCTTCTCCCGTTTGAATTTTTAAAAGGTGGTTTTATAAAAACTGGTGTTCTAGCTGAGGGCCTTGAGGTGGGCTGGGGGTTCTGCATGCTCTTGCCAGGTGACCCTTCCGTCCATATTTTAGGCAATCTGTATTGTGGAATTTGCATGTAGCTCGTAGGTGAGTTCCCCTGCAGCTAAGGCATGAATTCTGGGTCATCTGTTTTTCTTTGCTGTCTCTGTTGCTGGTGGGCAGCTTGAGGCAGTGAACCTCTTCTTTGTCTTCTTCTACTGGGTCCCCCTCTACGTCTGCTGTTTCTGAATGGACAGCCTTCATTTTGGCAGTAAAAACTGAGGTATTTGTTAGCTGTATTTCAGAAGCTGACTTGTTGGATAGCTCTGCCACTCGGGCTTCATCTAAAGCCAATTGTAGTAGGAGTACGGTTTTGGTCAGCAGATGGCGCTGTAAGTGTAAATATCTGATGCCACAGACAAGCCTGTCTCATAAGGCATTGTCCTGCGGCTTGGAGTGAGGAGATATATTGGTTGATAGTTTCCCCCTCTTTTTGGTTTCTGTGATAGAAGGCATACCTCCTTGCTATCACAAAGGGAACAGAGTAATGATTTTTTAAACTTTCATTAATTACATCCCAAGGTACGGTATGTAATTTCTGAGGGGCCATTAATTTTTTTGCTGTTTCAAATACCTCATTCTTGCAGTAGGATAAAAAAATAGGCTTTCTTTCTATTGTTCAAAATGCTGGTATACTCATTAGCCAATAAAAAGCATTCAAACTTTTCTAAGTAGGTGTCCCCAGGATTCTGTCATGGGATTGAAAGTGGCAAAAATGGGCAAGGCTGTCATTCTCTACAGATGGGGGGACTCAGTTTCTTGTAGAAGCGTTGGGCAACTTATTGTTACTGCCTGCAGGCTTCAGCTCTCATAGTGACAGTTCAGCTCAGTGACTCACTTCGTGTCAGCTCTCGTCTCTGCGCCTCAGTTCAGGATGGATCCCACCTTCATCGCCAGCTGTAATGTCCCTGGAAGGGAATGACAGACTGAGACAAGACAGGTTGCAAGGCTGACAGGTTTAATTCTAACAGCAAACAGCTAATATAGTAATCGCTAACTCTGACAGCTAGCAGCGGCTGCTTGGCTCACTGGAGCAGCAGCTTGCCAGCACTTTGACAGTTCTTTATATACTCCCACCAGCTTGAGTCTCGACCAATCAGCGATCGGCAGCTCTGCGTCTGGTGCGGACTGAAGTGTAACCTGGATGCAGCAGCCTAAGCTGATGATTCTATTAAAAAGAGGGAAGGTGCCACTGTAGAAATAATTGCCTATGCCTGGGTAAGAACTCTGGATGATCATCGGCTAATGATTCTCAGCTGTAGGTAGTAGACCAGAATGAAAGAGGCTGAAATGGCCAATTTAAATAGAATCCAGCTGCTGAAATTAAAAGTTGTGGGTGCTCCATCACTGGAGGGTTTTTTTTTTTTTAAATTTGATTTATATGCCGCCCTTCTACGGAGACTCAGGGCGGCTTACAATTCATTAAGCAATAGCCTTCATACTTTTGTATATTTATATTTATACAAAGTCAGCTTATTGCCCCCAACAAACTGGGTCCTCAATTTACCCACCTTATAAAGGATGGAAGGCTGAGTCGACCTTGAGCCTGGCTGGGATTGAACTCACAAGTAATTGCAGGCAGCTGGACCTTAAATGCTGCCTTTGTAGGAGGCATTATTCCCCTATGCTACTCAGGCTCCTTTAAGATTGGACAGTCATTTGTCTGAAATGGTATAAGGTCTTTTATTTATTTATTTATTTATTTATTAGATTTGTATACCGCCCTTCTCCTTACGGACTCAGGGCGGTGAACAGCCAAAATAAAAATTCAATACATAAAAGTTAAAACTTAAAACACATATACATTAGGCTGAGAATTAAAACCAAATAAATATTAAAATGCGTCGACGCTACAAACATTAAAAATTTTAAAATTTTAAAAATTCTAAAAATGCGGCAGGGATCAGGCTAAACCGGCAAGTTGAAAAAGATGCGTCTTCAGGGCCCGACGAAATGTCCGGAGGTCGGAGATAATTCTCAATTCTGGAGGAAGATCATTCCAGAGGGTGGGGGCTGCCACAGAGAAGGCTCTCCCCCTGGGGGTCGCCAGCCGGCATTGTCTGGCTGACGGCACCCTGAGGAGGCCCACTCTGTGGGAGCGAACCGGCCGGTGGGAGGCAATTGGCGGCAGAAGGCGGTCCCGTAAGTACCCGGGTCCTAAGCCATGGAGCGCTTTAAAGGTCATTACCAACACCTTGAAACGCACCCGGAACTCCACCGGCAACCAATGCAGCTCGCGCAGGAGAGGTGTAACGTGGGAGCGCCCCGATGCTCCCATAATTCCCCGCGCGGCCGCATTCTGTACCAGTTGGAGCCTCCGGGTGCACCCCAAGGGGAGCCCCATGTAGAGAGCATTGCAGTAATCCAGGCGAGAGGTGACGAGTGCCTGAGTGACTGTGCGCAGGGAGTCCCGATCTAGAAAGGGCCGCAGCTGGCGTATCAGGCGAACCTGATAGAAAGCCCCCCTGGCCACAGCTGTCGTATGATCCTCCAAGGACAGCCGTGGGTCCAGGAGGACGCCCAAGTTGCGCACCCTTTCCGTGGGGGCCAATGATTCGCCCCCAATAACCAGCGATGGTGTCAGCTGGCTATATCGGGACGCCGGCAGCCACAGCCACTCGGTCTTGGAGGGGTTGAGACGAAGCCTGTTTCTCCCCATCCAGACCCGCACGGCTTCAAGGCACTGGGACATCACTTCCACGGCATCGTTGGGGTGGTCTGGGGTGGAGATGTACAGCTGAGTATCATCAGCGTACTGATGGAACTCCACCCCAAAACCACGGATGATCTCACCCAGCGGCTTCACATAAATGTTGAACAGGAGGGGCGAGAGGACCGACCCTTGCGGCACCCCACACACTAGGCGCCTCGGGGTCGACCGCTGCCCCCCTGTCAACACTGATTGCGACCGGTCAGAGAGGTAGGAGGAGAACCACCATAAAACGGTGCCCCCCACCCCCAGTCCCTCCAACCGGCGCAACATGATACCATGGTCGATGGTATCAAAAGCCGCTGAGAGGTCTAACAGCACCAGGATAGAGGAGTACCCCCTACCCCGGGCCCTCCAGAGATCATCCACCAACGCGACCAATGCCGTTTCGGTGCTGTATCCAGACCTGAAGCCGGACTGGAGCGGGTCTAAATAGACAGCTTCATCCAGGTACCGAGGGAGCTGCCACGCAACCACACTCTCAACAACCTTCGCCAAAAAGGGAAGGTTGGAGACTGGACGGTAATTAGCCAAAATAGCTGGGTCCAAGGAGGGCTTCTTGAGGAGGGGCCACCGCCTCCTTCAAGGCAGGCGGTAGGGCACCCTCACTCAAAGAAGCATTTATAATCTCCTGGAGCCAGCCTCGTGTAACCTCCCGGGAGGCCAGCACCAACCAGGAGGGACACGGGTCCAATAAACATGTGGTTGCGTTCAGTCTCCCCAGAGTCCTGTCCACGTCCTCGGGAGCCACAGGATCGAACTCAGCCCAGATAACACTCTCAAGACCTGCCTCAGTCACCCCGCCTGAACCAACCCAGTCAGCGGCCAGATCATCCCGAATCTGAGTTATTTTATCATCCAGATATTGAACAAAGTCCTCAGCACGACCCTGTAAGGGATCCTCCCGCGCTCCCAGATGAAGGAGGGAGCGGGTCACCCTAAACAGGGCGGCTGGGCGATTATCTGATGACGCGATAAGAGTGGCAAAATAGTTGGATTTCGCCGCTTTTATCGCCACTAAGTAAGTCTTAATATGAGCTCTTACTAGTGTCAAGTCAGATTCAGAGCGACTGGCCCTCCAACCGCTCTCTAGGCGTCTTCTCCGGCGTTTCATCTCCCTCAGCTCCTCGGTAAACCAAGGAGATAAGTGAGTTCGACGCCGGGTCAGAGGCCGCAAAGGCACGATGCGGTCCAAGGCCCCACTGGCCGCCCTATCCCAGGCCGCCACCAGGTCCTCAGCCGAATCGCGTGTCCGTGTCTCAGGAAATGGCCCAAGCTCCGTCTGGAACCTATCAGGATCCATCAGGCGCCTGGGGCGGAACCACCTGGTCGGTTCCGCCTCCCTGCGGTGAGGTGCAGCGGTCAGAAAGTCGAGTCGAAGGAGCGAGTGGTCAGTCCATGACAAGGGTTCCATACCTATATCCCCAATATCAAGACCACTCAACCACTGACCAGAGACAAAAACAAGATCCAGGGTGTGTCCACCGATATGAGTCGGGCCCTGAATTACCTGGGTCAGGTCCATGGCCGTCATGGAAGCCATGAACTCCCGGGCTATCTCAGATGTTTCACCGATAGATGGCAGGTTGAAATCCCCCATGACCATAAGCCTGGGGGTATCAACCGCCACCTCGGCTACAACATTGAGAAGCTCGGGCAGGGTCGTTGCCACGTGGCAGGGAGCCAGGTACGTGACTAACAAACCCATCTGCCCACCACGACCCCACCTCACAAAGATGGACTCACACCCGGCTATCTGAGGTACAGTGGTCTCCCTCGGATCCAGACCTTCCTTGATAATGACCGCTACTCCCCCACCCCTGCCCTGAGCTCTCGGCTGATGGAATGCAAGGAAACCTGGTGGGCACATCTCCACGAGGGGAACCCCCCCCTCGTGGCCCAACCAGGTCTCGGTAATCCCGGCCAGGTCCGCACCCCCCTCTTGAAGGAGCTCACATATGAGGGGGGCCTTATTGACAACGGACCTTGCGTTGCATAACAACAGCCGGAGCTTCGGGTCCTGAGACTCTAGACAACCAGGGGAACGGGAATGGCTCGGGGGACCGGGGCACGCAATCGCTCGAAGACAGCGAGTGCGAGCCCCCGCCACATGATATGGTCCCCTACCCACGCCATATCTGCCCCTCCCACACAGTATCTTAATCGCACAACCCTCGACAGAGGGCTTAGCAGAAGCCCTCTTGCCTCCAGAATCTTGAATCTTTTGCTTGAGCAGGGGGTTGGATTAGAAGACCTCCAAGGCCACTTCAAATTCTCTGGTTCTATTAAATATGGAACAAGGTCATTTTAAAAAATATATATTTATTAAATTTCCAAAGATTAAAATACACAGTACAAAAAGAAACATAATACACACACACAAAAGCAAGAAACACACACACACACACACACACACACACACAAAACAAAAAAATGGTTTACGGCAAAATGTTCTACAATGAAGGAAGACAATTATGATACATTAATACAACAAATTCAAAAAGACTTAGATATTTGGGCCAAATTACAGTTATCCTTAATAGGTAGAATAGCCGTGATAAAGATGAATGTATTACCTAAATTATTATATCTTTTTCAATCAATACCAATTAGACTAGGGAAACTGTTTTTTGAATATCTAAATAGAATGATAGATTTGGCTGGGGAAAAAAGCCCGAATAAAACATAAACTTCTGCAGGACTTATATTATCAGGCAGCTGCAATAACTTGATTAAAAGATTGGATCCAATTAAGAAATAAGAGAATATTAATATTGGAAAGCCATGACCTCCAATTGGGATGACATGCGTTCCTTTGGGAAGGAAAAATTAAGACACATACATTCTTCCAGAGACATCTAGTGTGAAATGCTTTGATCGATATTTGGAATATTATAAAGAAAAATATTATATGAAAGTTCCAATTTGGATATCAACGATGGAGGCCATAATTTATCCCAATGTATTGGATTTAAATAAAATAGTAAGATATTCTGATCTATTAAATGAAATTTAGAACATTAATAAACGAAAGTCAGAACAGGATCTAATAAAACAAGGAATAAAAATTGACTGGTGGCCATACTTACAGATTAAAACAAAATATAAAAAAGATAAGGAACAATTTGACATATACAGAGAACAACTGGAACTTGATAAAATATTATTAGAATCCGGTGGGGAAGTGATCACAAAAATGTATAATTTTTTTGTTAAAATTTAAAATGGAAGAGGAAACCATGAAAGAAACAATGATTAGTTGAGCAAAAAATTTTGGACATAATATTCATTTGGATCAATGGGATAGATTATGGGAGAGAAATTACAAACTAACATATCAGCTGTTTATAAAGAAAATCTGTACAAAATGTTCTACTGATGGCATTTGCCACCAGCGAAATTGGCAAGGATTTTCTTTCCTTTTTTTTTTTGAGAATTTTTTTTATTTTAAAACAAAAACAAAACATAAAAGAATCATCATAAACAATTACACACAGTGAGTCGAATGGTTCATATTCCCTTGTGCATAAATCCCTTTCTAAAATACCAATTTATAACAGAAACATATATCTTTTATAATATTAATATTGTTTATCTTCCTGTTCTCTAATTTCAAATGTCAATTTACTCATTTCAGCACATTTCATAATTTTCATAATAATCTCATCAGTAGGAAACTTCTCTCCTTTCTGATTTTTAGCAAATACATTTCTAGTCGCTATTGAAACGTTTACAATTAAATATTGCGCTTCTCTGTTATATGTTTCTGGTAAAATCCCCAATAAAAATATCTCTGGTTTAAAGTCAATAGGTTTCTTTGTCATTTTTTCCAACCACATGTATATCTTAGTCCAATATCTTTTAGCTTCTACACAAGTGCTACTTTAACAGCACTTAGTTAAGTCAGAAACCATTAATATCTTATCTAAAGTAGTCAAAACATTATAAAAACCTTCTTGTTTAAGATCTTCTCAATATCTAGAAAATATTTGCATATATGAAAACCAATCCATCTTAAAACCCTGATCTCCTAGATCTTGTTTTAACTTAAGTTCACCCTTTTCATCCAATAATTCATTGTATTTAACGATTTGTTCCCCTTTGAATATCACTGGATATGAAAAAGCTTCAGTTGTCAATACCCAGACTGGAATCTGGGTT
This sequence comes from Masticophis lateralis, assembly GCA_030761175.1. Classification (NCBI taxonomy): domain Eukaryota; kingdom Metazoa; phylum Chordata; class Lepidosauria; order Squamata; family Colubridae; genus Masticophis; species Masticophis lateralis. Next base: position 23,808,282 of record JAUDYJ010000012.1, on the reverse strand, counting down.
TGAATGGAATCAGTTAAAGAGCTTAATGATTTTGGGTTTAAGGAAGGTGTAGCCAACAAATGTCTTTTTAGACGAGAGAGGAATGGTTCAACGTCATTTTTGCTATTGTTTACAGATGATATAACAATAGTGACTAAAACTGAACAAGAAGCAATTAAGATGTTACAAGATAAATTTAGGATAAGAAATCTAGGTAATATAAAACATTATTTAGGTCTGGATGTTATTAGAACTGCTAGAGGATATAAATTGTCTCAATCTAGCAAGAGAAGCCAAAAGTTAAAGCGCTATAACATGGATTCATGTAAGCCAGCAAAAACTCTTATGGAGCAGGATTTTAAAGGAGATATACAAAGTCTTGTGTTTAGCAAAGAGATCTATCAGTTTTTGATAGGAAGTCTATCATATATCAGCAATTGGTCGGGGCTGGATATTTCTTATAGTGTTAACCAATTAGCACGATATAATGATGAACCAACAGATCGGCATCGGCAAGCCGCAAAGAGGATATTAAGATACTTAAAGTTAACAATGCATTATGCATTATATTTGGAACCTAACCATGATTTCATACTGAGTGCATATGCTGATGCAAGTTTTGCTACTGATATATCTACCAGGAAATCTACATCAGGTATAGCTATAATGTTAGGAAACTCTTTGATTGGTTGGAAATCAATATGGCAAAAACACATTAGTCTATCCACCATGGAAGCGGAATTTTCGTGTTTATTGCTACTGTGTACAGACCTAATATATTACAAACAGTTAATGATAGATATCGGCTTAACAGTAGATTATCCGATTGTAGTTTTCAAAGACAACCAAGCTGCTATAAAGATAGCTACTAATTTGGCAGTGAAGACGAGGTCTAAATATACTGACATTCGATATTTGAATGTACGACAGAGTATACAGAGCAATATGATAACACTGGAATATTGTATGTCAGAAAACAATATTGCTGACAATTTCACCAAGGCACAGGGTGCGATTAAACATAGGATATGTTGCGAGGGTTATGGGTTGAGATTGTAAACCAGTATATATTATCCTGCCCAAAGGGGAGTATGTTAGGAAATGGTCATTGCCTAACTAGTTGGCCAGGTAATATATAATCCAACATATATAATGACAATATGTTTATAGTATGAATATGTATAATATAGCTTTAAGAGTATTGCTGAGTCATTCTGCATCCTAATTGGATGAGCTCTGTAGCAACTGTATTTAAGGAGAGCATGATTGTGGTCAGTGTGGACATTACACCATATTGTTACCTGCTGCTATGTTGTAGATACCTTTGATCTCTTTACAATCAATTTGATCTCTTTACAGTCAATTTGATCATGGTTTATTTATCACTGTTTTTATGAACTGTTTTTATACTGTTCCTGAATGATTCATGTATTGTTCTATGAACCGGTAAGAAGTTTTGTATCTCTGGATTGATTATACATGGCTAAGACTTGGGTTGGTAAAAGATTTGCTTTGCTCTATAAGTAAACTACTTTAAAAACCAGTTTGTATGCAGTTTATTCACAATTACTCTCAGCACCGTTTCTGTGCGCAAAAACTCTACGCTCTGCTTCATAACCGTTCCAATTCATGTTGGCCTTGGAAAATAATAATAGTTTATTAAACATATGCCACCCAACTCAAGAATGCTCTTGAGAAAAGAGGTAATGAGACTTGAAAGTCAAGTGCATCAAGGATATATTGTAAGTTTGGTGATACTTTTGAGCAATTTTTTTTCCATGTAAGATTGATGCTACTTTCCCTCTTGTCACCTGGAAGTTCAGCACTGTTAATCTACATGTATTGTGAGTCTCCTAAAATGTTCCTCCATAGTCCATAATTTTCCCTGGTCCCAAAGCATGAACTTACTTTGCAGTAATTAGGACGCAGCTGCTGCTGTTAAGGTTTGAATTGCAGTAGCTGCTCATGTGTGAAACCTGGTCCCACACAGGCCCTTGGAGTCACAGCTCTCGGTAAGCACAACTTCTCTTCCTGAGAAAGTGGATCCCACTTGAGCTATTTACTTGATGGAGCTGAGGACATTCAAGTAGGGGGAAAAGGGAAAAAAGGCATTTGCTCCATTTGCTTTTCTAAGGCTAAGTTTGAACCAATCATTGATATTTCTGCATTTGGATTTGGTCCATCTTAACCACAGATGGAGAACTTTTCTACTGAATGAGGCCATGACTGAGACCCACAAGGAGGAGGAAAGGATTATGACAAAGAAAGTGCTAAAAGCCATCAAATTGCCAGTTTCTTCCTTAAGAGGCTAATGAGTCCTTGACTCTGTGGTTGAAGAGCCTAATAAAGTCTGGTTTGCAGTTTTATTTCAGGGTTTATCTAGGGCTGAAGTGAAAGCAGAAATTACTAAATATTGGTGTATTTAGAGCAGGGGTGTCAAACTCACGGCCCACGGGCCAGATGCATCACACGCTGGCCATGCCCACCCCCAGTTTAGCAAAGGAGGGGGAGTCACAATAAGTCACGTGATGATGATGTGATGACATGAGTTTGACACCCCTGATTTAAGCATCTACTTGTAGGGCAGCTTCAGGATTGCCTGAGCTTTTACACTTGATGCAGCTTTTCTCCTGCAGATAGCAAAGCTCTGCTGGTTGCCAGCTGCATAGATTCTCCTTCTAAAATGGGTGGCAAAGAGAACAGCAGCTTGTTCTCTCTTGCAGTCTCCCATCCATACCCAAGTAAATCTCAATTAGCTCAGAGACTACAGGATGGGATGACCTGTTAAATGACCTTGTTCCAAAAACAAACATATCAAAATCACCCCTAAATTCCCTCTCCTTCATTTCCATAGATAATCTGTCCATCTTTGCACATTCATATATCTTTTTATTATGATTTGATCTGGAAGGGTGTCTGGTTGTTTCCAATGTTGTGTTATCACAATTCTACTTGTTGTTAGTATGTGTATATACTAACTAAAAGTATTGTATACTTTTCTGCATTTTCCCTTCCAGAATACCCAGGAGAAACAGTTCTGGCTTTTTTTCTATCTTCTGGCCTGTTATTTCATCCAACCATTTTTTAATCTTGCCCCAAAATTTCTGTTAGATGTGTTTGTGCCAGCCATGGCAGTTTCTTAAGACCACCAGATGGGAGCAAAGAGGCACCTTTGATCTCACTGGTGGGTCAGGGGGCTCTGGCCCCTGCAGCCCCATTGGAGAGAGTTAATGGCCCTCCAGCCCCCTCACACCCATTGGTAAGGGAGGGGTCAAGGCCCCCCATAAGAACCTCTGCACAGGGGCTGCCCTCTGGCTTTTTGTTCTAGCTCCCTTAGGGACTAATCCATGGGCTCAATCCAGGCATGGATGTCTCCATGCCAGGGAACTTATTTTCTCTGCTTTATCCTTAAATAAAACTTCAACTGATTGCATCCCTGCGTGCTGCCTCTTTCTTGGAAGCACCTCAACGAACCATCAACCTTGTGAGGCCTCTCACAATTTCCTAATTTTAGGACAATGTCTCTTGTTTGTGTTCACATCTCCAACAATTCAGAGACCTATTCAAGAAAATATATACCACAAAACGGCAAAAGTAATGATAAACAGAGAATTGACAGATTCTATTGAGATAGAGAAGGGTACCAGACAAGGATGTCCACTGTCCCCACTGTTGTTTATATTGACATTAGAAGTCTTAAATAGAAATATTAGAGAAGAAAAAGGAATGAAAATTCAAAAAGAAGAATATAAATTGCAAGCATTTGCTGATGACCAGGTCTTTATTATTGAAGAACCATTAACATCAATAAATACATTGATAGAGAATATTGGAGAGTTTGGGAAAGTAGCTGGTTTGAAAATTAATAAAGATAAAACAAAGTTTTTAACCAAAAATATGTTGACAAAGCAAAGAGCTACTTTAACAGCACTTAGTTCACTGTGCCACCAGGCTCTTTTATGGGAGCTATTTTATCAATGGATAGACAATAAAGAATGGAGATGAAATATTACATATGAAATGAAATTCGGACAAAATGTGTAAACACTTGTTTTTTGTTAGAGGAAGAACATTTGTCATAATTGAAATTTTGAAAAGTTTGAGAACACGAAATGATTTTAATCGATCAAAACATAGTCTGTAATTGTATGGAAGGATGATGTTTTTGTTTAAAAAATAAAAAAGCAACCTTGTGGCATCACAATGGCTGCCAGTGGACTAGTCAGGGGGATTGGATTTGGGGAAATGGAAGAATTGCCTTGTGCTTTGCGCAGGACCTTCAGATTCTGCCCGACTTTACTGCAACCACTTTCTCTCACTAAAAGTTCTTTTGATTCAACTCAATGGAGTCAAGAGGTTTGCTTTCCTGAGAGAAAGCAGCTGGGCAGGATATTACAGACACCTTCAAAATGGCTACCAGTATTATCTAACATACCACCTCCACATCTTAGGAGACAGCCTTAAAAAGTGAGTGGCAAAATGTGAGGCAAACTGATTATCACCTATACATGAGGACTGTCACAATCAAATATTCAGACCCAAATTTTGGTCTTTGCCATGGAAACCTGGACAGTAATGATTCAGAGGACTTTGACATTGAGATAAGCATGGTGCCAGGAGTGGGCAACTGCTAACCCAGTTGTTTGTCTGATCCACTAAAATGCCTCTTCAGCTTTGATCTCCCAAATAAAATCTGAACCAGATCCAAATTTACCATGGCAGGTGCCAATATTGGAAATACAAATGGGCACTGATTGATAATCCTGACTGACTGGGGATGTCCTACAAATTATATCATATTGCAGCAGAACGCACCCTGAGAAGGTTCCCTGGATGAAATACATCATCTTCAGGGCATTGCTGCCTAATGGCTAAACCAGGGGTGTCAAACTGGCAACCTGTGGATCAGATGTGACACACGCAGGGCATGCACCCCCTCCCCCAGCTGTGAATAGGAAAAACATCACAAAACGTCATGTGATGTGCTGCAGCAAGTTTGGCACCGGTGGGCTAAGTGGTCTAAATTTCTGGCCATAGGTTAAGTTACTCTAGTAATTGCTCATACATAATTTAATTTTATTTGTAATTTCATTCATCACTGTTTTTAAAATAATTCACTACTCTGGTGTTCTAGATTTTGATACACATTTTATGTGTTATTTCTGTGAATTGTATGAATTATGCTGCATTTTGCTACACCATATGAAATATATTGCTAATGTTGAGAGGTTATTTTATTGTATTTATTAAATTTAAATGCCACCCATTTTGTGGTTTGAGGGTAGTTGGAGCGGATTTATTTAGATTACAACCAAATCAAGGATTTTATTTTGTGACACTTAAAAATCAGGCTTTCAAAGATTTGGCAGTATACATCACCATGACATGGAGATCAGAGGAATAAAGTTTAAAGATTGTATTTAATAGAAGTAACCCAAATGACAAGCATTTCATCGACTGTTTCAGCTATTCGCACGAATGGAAGCTGTGTGTGCAGCATGAGTCTTGGCTTGCATGAGTCGAGCTTCATTTACACGTACTTGCCCATCTCTACTGCAGCCTGTTTCGATCAGGCCGGAGCCCTCTTGGCGACCGCTGGGTTTCCTGATCTAGTCTTCTATTGAGATTGGAGCACCTAGAAAGCTCACAGAATGGCAGTCTTCAACTGGGCCATCAGTTGTTTCTCAAGGCAAAGTAGAGAACTTTTGAGAGATTCAAGTTCCCTATTAGGGGACTACACATCACTCTCAAACCTGGCCTCAAGTTGCTGCTCACGTGAAGCTCAGGGGAAAACTCTAGATTTTCCTTAGTCTTACAGCCTTAATCACTGTAGCTAAGGCTGCACCTTTCATCTAATTGAAGCAACTGCTGTTACACCTTTGATTTGATACAATCCCTCAACAGCTGTGTGGCTGAGGGTTGTCCTTCCCCACTTTCCATTTCATGGGAGATGAGTGAAAGACTCCACATTCCCAGCTGAATGAATTGCATTCCAAGTTTTGGCCAATGATTCTCTCTCCAGCGAGAGATGGAAAACATACACCTGTCCTACATTGTCAGTATCAAATGATCTCATCTTGGAGAGATGCGGGGATCTCCTTATCAAGCCCTGCGGGCAGAGACCCTGGGCATCTGTGTCAGGGACAAGAGGAGGCTGCATCCAAATGGGAGACTGGTTCACACAGAAAGTCTCCATTATAACGATGGCAGCAGCAGTTACAATTCCTTTCACTGGTGTGGCTTGTGGATGCTACTTGAAGTTTTAAAACGTTTTCATTGCATCAACTTGTGAATATTTTGGCCTTCAGAATGCGTTTACACAGAATGAGTGTGAAAAAAGAGGAACCATTCCATGCTCTGAATAAATGGAGATCCTTCCTCTTAATATGGCCAGGGCAGATCAGAAAGGGCACTGAATGTAGGAAGCTATGAATTTTTTTATTTGCAAATTCAGTTGAAAAAGTCACAACAGCTGTGGATCTGTCACTACAAAATTTCTAATCATCGTGAATACACTGAAATTCTGTATAGCAAAGAACCTTTCCTATTAGCTCAATTATAAAGTAGGAAACAAAGCCGTCTCCTGTATAGAATGTTCCTGGGGAAAGCTCCTGGGTTTTAAAGGAAACCCAAGAGACAGCTCTTTCTAAATGCAAAATTCAAAACGCTACCCAGAGATACTAAAGTGCACGATGACAAATAAATAGCAACAGTCTAATACACTGTCCCCTAAAAATAGGCATGGAAACAAGTGTTGAAGTACAAGAAGAAAAATGGAGTAAAAACCTTCCAAGGAGACAGAGAAATGCATAAAATAATAAAATGAGGTCATCATCTTCCTCAAAGTCATGATGTAGATGAGGATCAAGAGAGGCACTTTTTATTTAATTTCCCTTTTGTCACTTTCTAGCATAGCCAGCTATGTAGCCTGAAACTTTATTTGAAAAAGTTTCCAGCAGAAATCTCAAAGCTTCAGGGTTTCCTGCGTCTGCAAAGAAAGGACAAGACTGTTATCCCCAATCATGATCCAAAAGTCTGCAGTTCTATACAAACAAACAGAGTGCTTAAAATAGGACTGAAATCCAATTTTCCCTCCCAGCAGTGACCCTGAGAGGGACTCTCTTCCCTCAGAGGAGTGGGCATTGTTCCTTGGTGTTTGGTCACCAACACATCTATTTTCTACTGCCTTGTGTTCTCTGAACATTATCCCGGGGCCATAGCTTGGCTCAGGGAGACAAATGGAATCATGTGCGAAGAAGAGTCAGCATCCCAGAAAAACTTAAGTCTAAACCGCTGTATAATAGAGTGAAAGGAGTGTAAGAAAAAGAAACTCCGGCCCACCAGGGAGACTTGCATGAAGGACAAGCAGGTAGTGCTAGCCAGCCCTCCCTGTACTAGAAAACCATTAACTGGCAGGTTTGCCTGAATGCTGGCGATTGCCTTTTACTTTAAAGAACTCGCATTAACCTCTTTTTACCTCGGATGCCCTCTTTCCTGCCTTGCACAACTGTCAGCGTTCTTCCCTGAGCTGAACAGATCACTTCCACAGCATAGCCAGCACTTATCTGCAAGAGGCCAAACCTCAATAGTGAAGTCTATTTTCAGTCCTAAGCACTCGCTCTTTACCCGTCTCCCACACCAGCACCCGGCTTCTCTCGGGAACACTGGAGAAAGCCTGCAGGCGGAGAGGAACACGGAGGACTTACTTGGGCTGAGCATGATGTTGATAGCCAGGCCCAAGGTGGGAACCTGCTTTCATCTCCACTGCGACTGAACACTGGCCAAGAAAAAAAAAAAAAATGTCAGGCGGCGACTCGGAAGCCCCTCCCATCCTCTCCAAAGATGCTCCTGACTTACCCGTGTTTCTACATCAGTCCATTCTGACTCGGAAGCCTCCTCGGGAGGGTGAGGGCTGGAGGGAGACGAGCGCCGCTTGCGTCTGGAAGAGTCGCAAGGTTAGGGAAAGGAAAGGAAAAGGCTGTGAAGGTTCGATGCAGTTCAGAGGCAGGTTGAAAACTCTGAGGTCAACCTCCTGTCTGAAAGTCCCCAGGCACAGACGGAGGAGAGAGGAAAGACTGGCATCAATCAACTCTGTCCTCATTTTATATTAACCTGGAGATATTTCCAATTTGTCATTTCATAGGCTTACTCTGCATTTTTACAATTTTACCCAGAAGCCAAATATACCCCTGGGAGGTCCCGGCCTCCTCTGAAACCAGATTATTCAGTCATGCACCATAGATTCAGGCCTGGGCATCATCTCCACTAACACCCAGGAATCACATCAGTTTCCACTCCCACTGAACGGAGACAGGAAAAGGCAAAACCGTTTGGGTCGAATGTGACTCCTCACCCTGTTGGTGACTCTTGTTTCAGGGTCTCTATTTCAGTGAACTGAACAGCTTGTCCACCTCCTCTGGTCTTGAAAACATCTCCCTTTTGAAAAAAAATCTGTTTAGGAAAATCTCTGAACAGAGAATTTTTATTGGCACAATTGACAATATAACAACCTATTTTCATTACATTCTTATACATATGTAAGGAAAGCTTTTTTTCCTGAGCCCCCAGAAGTACAAAGCAGCTCAATGACGGGGATAAAGCCCACAGTCAGCCAAAACCTCCACTGCCTTTCTACCATTATTTGCCTACACCCCTGAGTCACAAATTATAGACCCGTACTGGCGAACCTGTGGCACGTGTGCCAGAAGTGGCACGCAGAGCCATGTCGCCCAGCACACATGGCATCACTCATTCCTCTTCCGGGTTTTCAGGGCATGCATGTGCACCAGCCAGCTAGTCTGCTGGTTACTGGTGCGCATGCACGTGCGACAATCAGCAGGCCTTAACATCTTAGTGCGCTTGCGCCCCGGCCATGCCGTCATCGCCCACGTGCAGCCCCGGGACTCCACCCGTTGCCAGCCAGGAGTGCTGCTGCCAGTTGCTCCCGTGTGGCCAGCTGCCTGGTCACCACCACCACGAGGAAAGGCCCCGAAGTTGCGCTGCCACATGGGCTGCCGCAGGGGGAGGCCAGGTATGGCTGCCTGGATGCTGCCCGGAGCTCAAGGCTGGCAGGAACCGCCGCTGCCTCTTAGCCGGCGCAAACGGCCTGCTGCCGCAGCCTACCACCATCCTCTTTCCCCTGCCAGCTGCTCCTGCCACTGACAGGGAGTGCTGTGTAAGAACCGCTGCCACCAGGGGCGAGGGGACAGTGGTGGCAAGGATGGGCAGTCTGGAGCTTCCCTGTCTCCCCGCCCGAGCAGACTTCTGGCATAGCCCCAGGCCTCTAGGAAGAGGGAAGACCAGGCATTCTGCTCCTGCTGCCGCAACCCCCTTGTTCCCAACAAGAGCATTTCTTGTGTTGCCGCTTCTCTGGCAGCATCAGGAACAGCTGACAGGCTAAAGGGGGGGGGGCAGGCTTTGGTGGTGGGCCACTCTCACCGGGTAAGAGACAGAGTGCTCCTGGAGGCGAGCTGCCCCAAACGGACAGTGGAGCTCCTCACTCATGGAGATCCACTGGCGGGGAAGTGGTCGCGGAAAGCAGTAAGAGGTGCACGAGCCAGGAAGTGGTCATGCTCCCTGGGAGGAGACGGTTGCACATTCACACCAGGAAAGGTTTGTGCAACCCTCTCCCGTGAGGGAGCATGACCGCTTCATGCCCGGCACACCTCTTACCGCAACCACTTCCCCACCATGTTCCCTGCACTGCAATGATGAAACTCTTTGCCAAGGAAAACAGAGTCTCAGTGTCAGCCTCCACTTTTGTATTACTTACTTGCTACAGCTTCATTGAAATGGGGGGTGGGGGGGGGGAGGAGTTCATACTCTGTAAAAGACCCTTTCTCTATGAAAATGGAGTCGGGAGTTTTCTTTCTTGAGTACTGAAAGGGGGAATCCCTGACACTCAGGCTGCTCCTGGAGCAGCCAGGAGAAGAAGAAGCTGCCAGCGGGGAGCCAAGCAGCCCCAGGAGGACCGGAGGAGAGCGCAGCTCCTCACTCATGGAGATCTACTGATGGGATATCCCTCCCCCTGGAGTCCTGGGGCTATGCCAGAAGTCTGCTCGGGTGGGGAGACAAGGAAGCCCCGGACCACCCTCAGAATAATGACTTTTCAGGCCCAAAACGGGGCACGGGGGGCAAAGCGCATGTGCAATATGGGGTGCACAGACACACTTCTGGCATGCCACGAGAAAAAGGTTCGCAAACACTGTTATAGACAGTCTTGCTCCAGTTTACCACTTCCACCCAATAGCCCCAGAAATTGTAGGAAAGCATCCCTGGTTGCAGTGTGTAGCAGAATAAAGAAACAGGTCCTTTTTTCTTGGAGGACCTCTGGAGAAACTGGATGCCCAACACAGGATGCTCCCAGGGCAGCACTCTTAACAAAAGCCTCCTTGGCAGCCTAGCCGTTTACCTTGATCAACTTTGTCTCAATCTCCCCATCCGAGGCCAGCTCCTGGTGGGTCAGCATGTATTTGTCACACTTGGCCAGTGCCTTCTCGTTTGCAGAGGTTACCATGATGGCATGGGGGACTTGTGGCTGCATGACTGTTTCGGTCTGGATATTGGAAGGAGGTTTATGATCCACCCACCTCTCTCCTGCTGAGCGAGACCGTCTCTGACGAAGGCGAACAGGAGGAGCATTCTGGGAGATCACCAAAGGAATTGTATAAAATTAGTAGGCAAGTTTCCTAAGCTTCCCTGGGAAGTTTCCCTGGGAAGTGCATCTTCCAGGGATAGTTGAGCAAGTTATATATATATATAATTTGTATTATAGAAAGAATAAAAACAAGCACACATCGATAACTGCAGATTAGCCAAAGTCTTCTACTCAATAAATTTGGGTCAGTAGTTTAGGATCATTCCTGGCTTCAGCAGGCAAAAATCAAAGAAACCAGAAGCACCAAGAGAGCAAAGAATGCCACCGTTTGAGGCCAGACCCCAAAGATCCTGCTTTTATGCATTCTGACTTCTGGGCCATCCCCTGCTATTCTGAATTGCTGGGAGATCCCAGCAATTCAGAATAGCAGGGGATGGCCCAGAAGTCATTCAAAGATCATTTTATGTATGCACACATACATAAAATACAAAATAGTGCACTTTCTACATATGGTGATTCTGAACATAGAAAAAAGGCAGGGAATAGTAAGCCATTCCCAAGCTGCAAAGTAGTAAACCCCTTCAGGCCTAAAGTGGCCTTTACTATTTTTACTAAAGATTTGCAGCCTTTACTATTAAGGGCATCACTGCAAAATATTGGAATTTCTTTGAAATTCCAAAGTAAGGGGTTGGTTTTTTCAATTTGAGATTTATTTGAAAAGCTAATTTCTGCTTAGTTTAATTCAAACTAGTTACCCAAAATTAAAAATTTGTTATGTAAACAAGTATGTAAGCACAAACACATTGTCAATTAACGTGAAGACATCAGGATAGTGTCCAAATGGCAAGAGGAGGGAACAGAACCTCACAGGACAACCGTTCAGCCTTGATGGAGAACCTTGACCTCAGGGAGCGGTAGCAAGAGGCTACTTCAGATTAGCCCCTGGCTTTTAAAAGGAAGTGTGAATCTACGGCTCTACCAATGACAGCCGTTCTCTTGTTCTGTGTCTGCAACTCCCATGGTGGTGAAGGATGTTTCTCAGCCATGAATGGCAGTGCCCACCATTACCAGCCGTTCAGTCAGGGGCAACCAGAGCTGCGACATAACACTGACCCTGCAGCACAAGTCCTCTTCTAGCTCTAGGGGCCCTCTAGTGCTGGAAGCTGCCAGAAGTCCTGTCCAGCACATGCCCCGTCTTCTCTCTGACATAACCCAGGGCCTGGCTTGTTCTGGCTCCTGCAGTCTACTCCTGGCTCTAGGGAGGCCATTGTCACCCTTGTCAGGAGGCTTGCTGTGCTGAGTAGGTGTTCTCTGCTCCCACTCCGAGATGCAGGAAGCCACGGAAATGCTGCTACAAGAATTTGAACGCCTATGCAGTTTTGGCTGGCTTCTGGCAGGAGGATCATAGTTGTTAGGTAGGTGAGGGATACAGTTACTGGAAAACTGAAGAAAGGTGCAGTTAGTGAATAAGGCAAAAAGAAAAGAACACTACCACAAAACCGACATAGAATTCAGCCCCATCTTCTATACTAAGCAGAATCAGAAAGAGAAAACACGCACAAATAGAAAGATTCAAAGCTAATTCAAGGAGATGGCACAGAGAATTCTCCTAGCTGAACTATAGTCTCCCAGTCACAGGAGTTTGACTTCTCAGATTCACTTGCCACAGTGGTGGATGTGTGCAGACAGGTGCACATTCACTCTCAAAAGAAGCTTACAGGTACTGGGGGAGGAGACAATGATCTTCGTAGAGTTTTCTCCCGATCCTTTTCCCGGGAAGGCCTCTCAGGTTTGTTACTCTTAGGCTCTGTGACAATGGCTTTGAGCTGCTTTAATTTCTCATCTTTCACCCAAAGTTTATTCTGCATCTCCAGCTGCTTGGCTGCCACACGCCGTTCCTGTATGGTAAGAAGAAAGAAAGGCTACCATTACACACGGTATACTAACCAATGCAATATTAATTGATTGGCAAATTTTTGATTCCAAGGACATGTCTCTAAAGTGAAATAGATACCTGCTGAAATATTACATTCTGAAAAATTATCAGCTATGTTATGGCAGGAAAACAGAAACACCAGTAATTTTAATGGGCAAAAATAAAGAGAACTTTTTCTTTCAAAGTAATTTTAGTTAAGTGGTAAGAAGAACACATACCAGTTGTCAGAAAATTAAAGCATGGGTTGACACCTACTAATTCCAGCCATGGCCACATATTTGTATTTCAAGGAAAGGCAACTTATGGTTCAATAATGCTGGCTACACTTGTCTTAAAATCAGATCCGCAATATCTCCCTCTTTAGACATTAATGAATGCCTAATCATGGTCTTACCACCATGACAAAAGACAGAGTGGCAACATCCGAATGGCAACTTGTTGCCCGTCCCAGCTTAAGGGATACATTCTGGTTGACAATCAGTGAATGGCTAAATTGTCAGCAGTGCTGTTTCAAGTCTTTAAAATTGCCCAGGCACAGCAAGGATGCAGTAACATAACCACAATAAGAAGGGCAAATTTTCAGCCATTTTGTTTTATTTCAGGTGACTCTTGAGTTTTATTTTGTTTTGTTAAAATATTAGAGTACATTAAGCTTAATTACTGAAAGGCCTTGGTTAGAACACTTAATTTTATTCACCAAAGCAGAAAAATTTTATTCACCAAAGCAGAAAAATTTTATTCCCAAAGCAGAAAAATTGTGCTACCATAAAGCAAGTGAATCTTGAGGAATCTGGTGCTATAAAAGAAAGGGTGGGATCCCCAAGTTTACTGAATTCTATCTATGTAAGTGCCATTAGTTTAGATAAAAGTTAACAAAAGATTTTTCCACCAAAGAGTCAGCAATTTTTTAAAAAAGTGTTCCTACCTGCCAATTAAAAATTAGCAGCAAGTTATTCTTTAGAATTTTAAAAACAAAAATGGATCACAAAGAATTACAAAAGTACCAAATGAAAAATATTCATGGTATGGAGAGTGATGAGGAAGGAGGTTTTTATTATTTTACTTTACATTTTTGTATACCGACTCTTATCATAAGGATTCTGAGCAGTTTTGCTACTTCCTATGATATCAGAACTCTAAAGTTGACTAAAGATACTGAAACTCAGAAAAGACCAAAAAAAAAAAAAAAAAGGATTTCAGTAATGGGATTCCCTTTTGCCAGTTTTAAAATATTTGCCAAACTATGGGCTGCTATAACTAGTTATTAAGAATTAGGATTATATATTTGGGGAAACAACACATTGAAACTTCAATAGCTCCTTTGTTAAGATACTTGAGAACAGTTCCAGGAATGCAAAAGTTCTCACTTTCCAGTTTAGGTACATAATGGTTTCTGGACATAGTTTAGTAGACAAAATGGAGATGTGCAAACAGAGATGATTGACAACTGCTTCTTCAACAACCAAAGTTATTGGTGGCACTAAGCCAAACAAGGGTCACAAAGTTATATGGCCATTGTAGCATCCTTGCAATCTCATGATCAACATTTGGGCACTTGGCAACCTGCCTGAACTCACAACTGCAGGAGCGCTTCAACTCCCCACCCCCATAACCTATCCCCTACCCATAGATGACCTTTGGGCCCCCTGCACTCTGTGGACCCTGCTGCCTTAGTTGCCTTTGCCATCGTCTTCCTCCTACTGCTGACGAAGCCCAGCCCTTTGCAAGACAGCTGCTGGTGACAAGAGGCTTTCTTGCCCAGACTGCACGTGGCACTTTCCTTGAGAGACCTGAAGAACAGAGCCCCACAACAGGGCCAGCAGCTGCCTTGCAAAGGGGATGGACAGCCACACCTCATCAGCACTGGGAGTTAATGCCAAAGGTCACCAGAAGTGAGGTTAGTGTGGCAGAGTTCTCGGAGTATGGGACAGCGAGGTCCGTGGGACTGGGGTGGTCAGAGAGTTGGACCACACTGTTGGCTGGGCTGGGGGCTTTGAAGCTCTCCACTGCAGCTCAGGGCGTTCCTGAAGCCCCAGAGTGGTAGTGCACCAAGAAGCCCTCCTGCATGGTCCTGAGCTTGCTTGCTGCCCCACAAGGTAGATGAAGGATGACCAAAAGAGCACTGATGGGGGAAGACAGGCAGGTTGAAAGAGTGGGAGACAGTCCCTTACCTTACCAAATCTCTGGGCTGGGAGGGACCAAGCCTGGAATGGATTGAATTGGAGTGAATCCTTAATTAACAACCAGCAGAGTTTGTTTAACAATGGCAACAGGGAGTGCAGGCACTGCTGCCGCTAAGCCATACAATCATGTGACATTGTGCTTTGCAATCATATCACTTACAACAGAAATTCCAGTCCTAATTGTGATTGTAAGTCAAGAACAACCTGTAGTAAATACAAATTTTAATGCCTTTGAGCCAGTCTTGACTCCTGGCAAATGCTTAGAGAAGTCCTTCATTTTTCCTGGCAAAGTTTCAGTGGTGATTTGTCCTTCCCTAGGATTAAGAGCGACTGGCTGAAAACATCCACTTTGATTTCCTTTCTAAAGCAGATTAGAACTCAAAGTTACTACTACATCAACCTGGCATTCTAAAACTATTATTATACAATTCATTTTAAAGCTTTTTGCTTAACCGTCTAAGCATACTGACAAAACAAAATGTGAAATAACTGGTATGTTTTGTATTCCTCTGGAGAAAATCGTGGAATGTTTTGAATGTTCCAACCACAGGAAACAGCATGAACTCTAATTCACCTTGGGGCTCCAAGTGGTATAAAAAGAAGTCATGGAAACAATCAGTCCACTAATGAGAGAAGGCGGCAAGGAAGTGATGAGCAGTAGAGAGAAAGCAGAGCTGATTAATTCTTTCTTTGCATCATGCAAAAACAGAAAATAGTCCAATCTACCAAACATAACTGTAAAAGACAGGGTAGGAATACAAATTAAAATAAGCAAGAGAACACACGTCTGCTCTAGACGACTTCAAATTAAATTACATCCCAGAATTCTGAAAGGAGCTGGCAGATATGATCTCAGAACCATTGAACCATATTTTTCATAGATCTTATGGTACTGGGGAACTATTAAAGGACTGGAAAAGAGCTAATGTGATTCCCATCTTCAAAAAAAAAAAAAAAAAAAAAAAAGGGGGGGGGGGGGAGAACAAATCCAGAAAACTACAGACCAATTACCCTGACCTCCTGGGTAGATCCTGGAAATGATAATCAAGCAACAGATCTGCAAACATCTAGATGCAAGCAAAGTTCTAACCAGCATCCAACACCGGTTTGTCCAAAACAGATCATGCCAAACAAATCTTATTTTATTCTTTAACAAAGTCATTAAATTAGTAGACCAGTGAAATGCAGTGGACATAGTACACTTGGATTTCAGTAAGGCATTTGACAAAGTAGACCACAACCTACTTCGTGGTAAACTAAAAACATGTGGGATAGACATCACCACCACCAGATGGATTTGTAATTGGCTGACAGTTTTCAAATGTGTCTTCTTCATAAATGATTTAAATGAGGGAATAGAAGGGGAACATATCAAATTTACAGATGACACTAAAGTGACAGAGGAGTAGTCAACATCCCTGAAGATAGGCTCAAAATCCAGATGGATCTTGACAGACTTGAACACTGGGTCCGATCAAACAAAATGAAATTCAAGGTAAAGAAAAATAAGTTTACACTTAGGCAGGAAAAATCAAATGTACTGGTACAGATTAGGTGTAAACCTGGCTCAATAACAATAACTTTGAGAGGCATCTTGGAGTCCTGATGGACAATCACTTAAATATGAGCCAGGATTGTGTGGCAGTAGCCAAAAATCCCAACGCAATCCTAGGCTCTATTAACACAGGGATATAATCAAGAGCATGTGAAGTACTAGTACCACTTTATAAAGCCTTAGTAAGACCACACTTAGAATACTGCATCCAGTTTTAGCATATGATGAATGGCTACCGGGATTGGGTATAGTCTAGTGAAAAGAAAGATTAGACGTGACGTGATACCGTGTTTCCCTGAAAATAAGACTGGGTCTTATATTAATTTTTGCTCCAAAGGACGCATTAGGGCTTATTTTCCAGTTAGGTCTTATTTTCGGGGAAACACAGTAGCAGTGTTCCAAAATTTTGGGGGGGGGGCGCTCCACAAAGAAGAGTTTTATTTGTTTAAATTTGTTTGTTTAAATTTGTATACCGCCCTACTCCCAGAGGGACTCAGGGCGGTGAACAGCCAAAAATAAAATACAATTTACATACAAAAGTTAAAAACTATTAAAAAAGATTAAATTTAGGCTCAAAAATTTAAAACCACCAAATTATATAAACATTTAAAAACCCAATTTAAAACTAATTTAAAAGGAAGAATTAGGCCAGCCCCGCCTGTTGGAATAGAAGCGTTTTTAGGGCACGGTGGAAAGTGCGCAAGTCCTGAATCCTCCGTATCTCCGGGGGGAGCTCATTCCAGATGGCAGGTGCCCCCACAGAGAAGGCCCCTGGGGGCCGCCAGTCGAAACTGTTTGGCCGACGGCACCCTGAGGAGCCCCTCTCTATGGAAGCGAACTGGTCAGTGAGAGGCTACCGGTGGCAAAAGGCGGTCTCGTAAGTACCCTGGTCCTAAGCCATGGAGCGCTCTAAAGGTGGTAACCAAAACCTTAAAGCGCACCCGGAAGACCACCGGGAGCCAGTGCAGCTCGTGCAGGAGGGGGGTCACATGGGAGCGCCACGTCGCTCCCATCACCACCTGCGCGGCCACATTCTGGACCAGTTGGAGCCTCCAGGTGTTCCTCAAGGGGAGCCCCATGTAGAGAGCATTACAGTAGTCCAGGCGTGAGGTGACAAGGGCATGAGTGACCATGCTAACGAGTCCCGATCCAGAAACGAGTCCCGATCCAGAAACTGGCAACTCAGGCCAACCTGATAAAATGCCCTCCCGGCCACGGCCGTCATATGCCCTTCTAAAGACAGCCGTGAATCCAGGAGGACGCCCAAGTTGCGAACCCCATCCGTGGGGGCCAATGACTCGCCCCCAATAGTCAGAGATGGCGCCAGCTGACTATCTCGGGACGTCGGAAACCACAGCCACTCGGTCTTGGATGGGTTGAGCCTGAGTCTGTTCCTCCCAATCCAGACCCGTACGGCCTCCAGGCACCGGGACATCACTTCAAGGGCATCATTGGGGTGGTCTGGGGTGGAGCTGAGTGTCATCAGCGTACTGATGGTACTTCACCCCAAAACCACAGATGATCTCGCCCAGCGGCTTCACATAAATGTTGAACAGAAGGGGCAAGAGGACCGATCCCTGCGGCACCCCACATACAAGGGGCCTTGGGGTCGACCTCTGCCCCCCTGTCAACACGGACTGCGACCGGTCGGAGAGAAAGGAGAACCACCGTAAAACAGTGCCACCCACCCCTAATGCTTCCAACCGGCGCAGTATGATACCATGGTCGACGGTATCAAAAGCCGCTGAGAGGTCTAATAGGACCAGGACAGAAGAACAACCCCTGTCCCGGGCCCTCCAGAGATCATCCACCAATGCCACCAATGCCATCTCCGTGCTGTACCTGGGTCTGAAGCCTGACTGGAACGGCTCTAGATAGGTCGATTCATCCAGGTACTGAGGCAGCTGCTGCGCAACCACACTCTCAACAATCTTCGCAACAAAGCGAAGGTTGGAGACGGGACGGTAGTTTACCAACATTGCCGGGTCCAGGGAAGGCTTCTTGAGGGGCCTCACCACCGCTTCTTTCAAGGCGGCGGGGAAGATACCCTCACTCAGGGAGGCATTTATAATCCCCTGGAGCCAGCCTCCCGGGAGGTCAGCACCAACCAGGAGGGACACGGGTCCAATAAACATGTGGCTGCGCTCAGTCTGCTCAGTATCCTGTCCATGCTCTCAGGAGGCACAGAGTCAAACTCTTCCCATATAATATTCTCAAGACCTGCCCCCGTCATCTCTCCTGGATCTACCCAGTCAGAGTCCAGCTGTTCCCGAATCTGAGCGATTTTGTCATACAGATACTGTACAAAATCCTCAGCTCTACTCTCCAAGGGGTCCTCCCGCACCCCCTGATGGAGCAGGGAGCAGGTCACCCTAAACAATTATCTGATGACGCAATAAGAAGGGAAAAATAATTTCTCTTCTCCGCTTCTATCGCCACTAGGTAATTCTTAATATGAGATCTTACCAGTGTCGGGTCGGATTCAGAACAACTAGCCCTCCAACTGCTCTCTAGGCGTCTTTTCCGGCGCTTCATCTCCCTCAGCTCCTCAGTATACCAAGGAGCCAGGTGAGATCGGCGCCGGGTCAGAGGCCGCAAAGGCACGACTCGGTCCAAAGCCCCAGCAGCCGCCCTATCCCAGGCGGCTACTAAGTCCTCAGTCGAGCCGTGTGCCAGAGACTCGGGAAATGGCCCAAGCTCTGGAACCTATCAGGATCCATCAGGCGCCTGGGGAGGAACCATCTCATCGGTTCTGCCTCCCTGCGGCGGGGTGTGGCGGTTCAAAAGTCTAGGCGAAGGAGGGAGTGATCTGACCATGACAAGGGTTCTATCGCAATATCCTCTATCTCAAGACCACTCAACCACTGTCCAGAGACAAAAACCAGGTCCAGTGTGTTTCCCCCCGTGTGAGTAGGGCCATAAATTAACTAGATCAGGTCCATGGCCGTCATGGAAGCCATGAACTCCCGAGCCGTCTCAGATGTCTCACCGACCGATGGCAGGTTAAAATCCCCCATGACCATAAGCCTGGGGGTATCAACCGCCACCGCAGCTATATCATCGAGCAGCTCAGGCAGGGCCGCTGCCACGTGGCAGGGAGCCAGGTACGTGACTAGCAGGCCCAACTGCACCGTATGATCCCACTTCACAAGGAGGGACTCACATCCGCCCCTCTGAGGAACAGTGGCCTCCCTTGGCCCAAGACTCTCGTTAATGACAACCGCCACCCCCCCACCCCTCCCCTGTGGCCTTGGCTGATGAAATGCATGGAAACCGGGTGGGCACATCTCAACAAGGGGGCTCCCCCCTCCTGGCCCAACCAGGTTTCCATAATACCCGCCAGGTCAGCACCCCCCTCCTGAATAAGATCACAAATGAGGGGGGCTTTATTTACCACGGACCTGGCGTTGCACAGCATCAGTCTAAGGCCTGGGGCCCGAGGGTCTGGACAACCTGGGGAACGAGGGGAGCTTTGGGGGCCGGAGCGTGCCACCGCTTGCAACCAGCGAGGACGCACTCCCATCACACGATATGGCCCCCTACTTCCGCTGTATCTGCCCCTCCCACCTACAGTCATGATGTCATAGCCATCCGAATTAGGTTAACCTATTTTCAAAAGCACTAGAAGGGAAAACAAGAAACAATGGATGAAAACAGAGCCTGAGTGGCGTAGGAGGCTAATGCCTCCTACTAAAGGCAGCAATTAACATCCAGCTGCCTGCAATTACACCAGTTCGAAACTCACCAGGCTCAAGGTTGACTCAGCCTTCCATCCTTTCTAAGGTGAGTAAATTGAGGACCCAGTTGTGGGGGCAATAAGCTGACTTTGTATAAATATACAAAAGTATGAAGGCTATTGCTTAACGCATTGTAAACCGCCCTGAGTCTCCGGAGAAGGGCGGCATATAAATCAAATTTTAAAAAAGAAACTAATCAAGGAAACATCCTGCAATTAAGGAGAAATTTCCTAGCAGTGAGAACAATTAACCAGTGGAACAGTTTGCTTTCAGAAGTTGTGGGGGCTTCATCACTGGAGCCTTTTAAGAAGAGATTAGACAGCCACTTGTCTGGAATAGTATAGGGTCTCCTATTTGAGCAGGGGGTTGGACTAGAAGACCTCCAGGATTCCTTCCAACTTTTTATTTATTTATTTATTTATTTATTTGTTCGATTTATATGCCGCCCTTCTCCGGAGACTCAGGGCGGCTTACAAAGCATTAAGCAATAGCCTTCATACTTTTGTATATACCTGCTTAGTAGGGCTTATCCTAGTTATCCTGAACATTTACTATAATTACAACATTTACTGTATGTTTCCATTAGGCTTTCTTTATTTTTTAAAAATCATTGCTACCAACTGTTTATTTAAATCTTGCATGAATAAATTATAAAATATTCCTCTGGTAGAGAAAACCATCATCAAGAAAGAAAATGGAGATGCCTACACAAAGGCTCAACCTTCTCTAATGCAGTCTGGAAGATCAACTTGTACCCTATGCAAGGATGAACGTAAGATGCATTCCCAGAAATGCTTAATGAACAGCCCAAAACAGCATTGTACATCTATTGCATTTAGAGTTTAATGTTCCCATTCTTATGTTGGAAAAATTAAGCACACAGAAGCATACCTTATAGTGTTTAGCTGCCTATCCAGCAATCAAGTAAGTTAGCCAGACTTTCCAGAGATAGCATTTAAACCCTTACAGATATGTCTTCTACTGTGAAAAGGAAACTGCTTCTTCCCAGCCCTGTGGTTCAGTAAACCAGTCATACTCACACATTCCTTTTCCCATTTCATTGTCGTCTCTGTCACCATGCCCTGTAAACGAGCTTCTAGTCGACGCTTATCTGAAACCTGACGCTGCAGCTTTTGACTTTTGCTTTCTAGTTCCTGCTGCAGGTTGCGTTTCTCTTCTTCATAAATTGCTGTTGTTTTCTCCAGGATGTCAATCTGGTATGAGAAATTGCAATGTGGTTGTAATGCAGTACTGCAGGCTACTTCTGGTGACTGCTGGCTGCCAGCAGTTCGGCAGTTCGATTCTCAACAGAAGTAAAATGAGGGCCTAGATTGTTGGGGGCAATATGTTGACACTGTAAACACTTAGAGAGGGCTCTACTGTGAAGCAAATATAAGTCTAAGTGCTATTGTTATTCTGAAAAATCACCTCCAAAAAATTTAGCACAACTTTTTTGTTTTTTGGTAATGCAAGATCCTATGTTGCAACTGATATCATAAAAGTAATTAGCAACCATCACAAGACAGTAGTTAACCATTGTTTGCAAAAATTATGTTTTCAAACCTGTTGGGTAAATTGGGGTTCAAAATTTGTTAGCCCTTGTGGTATTGCACAGAATTCATGATGCTGCCCACTATCTTAAAAGCTTGCTAACTCTCAGGTCTGCCTCATGTCAAGAAAGTACAAGCCATCAACAAATGGAGAACTACTTCAGCAATCCAAGATTTTACTTCTGACCAGAAATATTTACAAATGAGTGCTATACTTAATCATCAAACAGTAAATAAAAACCTTATATTCCAGAGTTTTTGCTTTCTTCTCTAGTCGCTCAATCTCAGTTTTCTGTCCTGTTATAATTTTTTCTCTTTCAGCTATTTTCACTTGTGCAAAGTTCTCCTTGGATACAATGTTGGCATCAAGTTCTTGCAACATGTTCTTTACACATAGAACTAGAACAGAAAAAGATATTTGATTTCTGCCTATCTAAACAAGTGATTCTTTTATCATAGAAACATTAAAACAATATAAAATAAACATATATGGTCACTGAGAAAAACTATTGCCATGTTACTATAAGCATGAAATGTGTCCTTAACATTCTTGGGGCCCCAGACCTGGGCACATAACCAGGTTTCCATGGCATTATGAAAGGCCAACAGAGTTGCAGTCATCCTCATTTCTGAAAGGAGAATGTGCCAGAGGAGTGGGGCTATCGCAGAGAAGGCACACATCCTAATACCTATCATCTACATTCCTTGGTTGACGGAACCGTAGCATGCCCAGCCTGCCAGACTGAGTTGATGGGTGGAAATGACTGGGAGAAGACCAGGTAATCTGGCCCAAGACTTAAAGGACTTTAAAAGTAGCAACCAGGACCTTGAGTTGCATCTGGTAGCCAATGCAGCTCACATAGCAATGATGTGTCAAATATCTGATACCATTCAATACCTATTCAGCTGCACTCTGCATTAGTTGAACCATCTGAATGCTCTTCAAGGGCAGCCCCATGTACATTGCAGTAATCCAGAGGAGAGATCATGAGAGCATCAGTGACTGTAAGCAAAGTGTCCAATCCAAGAATGGGCATAACTGATGCACAACCCTAAGGTATGCAAAGGCCCCCAATTTACAACAGGTGTAACATGGAAATTCCAGGTACAGGATCTTGAACAAACACACATTCTAAGACCTTTTTGTGGACGACTTACCATCTCTTCTAATTATTTTTCAGGCTACTGTGTATTTTCTGATTTCAGTAAGCAGTCACCCAATTCTTTCCTTCCCATGAGGAACCTCACAATTTATTCACTTTCAGCCAGGACAAGACAAGCCGGTGCCAAGTACTTACCATTTTTGGCAAACTCTTCTGACAGATTCTGCCGAATGTGGTGCCGCTTTTCAAGCACTTCAATCAGCCGAGGCAGGGTCTGGTCATCATTGATGTCCAGAAGTTCACAGGAAGGCACCGGAGGGAAGCTCTGCAGGAGCAATTCTCTGACCAAGGGGCCTCTGTCTAGACAAACAAAACAAGCCACTTAGTTGAGGGGCAATCCACAAAGAGTCTGCATGGTTAGTAAAGGCAGAAGAACTACATAAGGCAATTGCTAGGAGAAATTTCTAGTTACTAGTCTCAACCTAAAGATTTACCTCCACCAACTGGTCCACCTCGGATTTCCAGCTGTCGGGACAGCTCCTCTCTGAAAGCCTGGTTCTTAAATCGCCGACCGGGAGTTAGTCCACACAGAGGTTTGTCAGCAGGTCGTGCAACCTCCACTTCTTGGGTGATTTCTGCAAATCTCATGACTTGCTATCGAAGATTTTTTTTTTTAAAAAAAAGAGTATTAGAAGAATGGAAGAGTATATTTGTAGCTCAGGCTT
Organism: Masticophis lateralis; assembly: GCA_030761175.1. NCBI lineage: Eukaryota > Metazoa > Chordata > Lepidosauria > Squamata > Colubridae > Masticophis > Masticophis lateralis. Next base: position 23,784,917 of record JAUDYJ010000012.1, on the reverse strand, counting down.
GAACTGTGGATTCCTTGGTGCATTTTGAGCTTGTTTTCTTGTAAATGTTTCTCAAAACCTGCATTTTCTGCAAGCCTGGGGATCCCCTGGGGAGGAGTCTGTGCTGGCTATACAGTAGTACCTTGCTACTTGACATTAATTCGTTTTGGGAGGTGCGATGGGTAGTAAAGAGGACAAGTCCCAAACAAACAATGAAGCTTAATGTAACCCCTTCTACATTCCTTGGTATGTAGACAGACTGCCTGTCCCTTTTCCTATGTCAGCGACCTTCCCTGCATGGCTGACTTCCAGTCCATCCTCTGTGGCCATCCCTGTCCTTTTGCACCAAACTTCCCAGCATGGCTGATTTCCTGTTCATTCCCCATAGCCATCCCTCTCTTCCCCTAGCAGCATGTTGAGTATTAAACAAAGGTCGAGTACTGGGACATTTTCACATCAATCTGCATCAAGAACCAAATTCAACGAGTTTTGAAGCAGTCGAGTACCAAGGTACCACTATATTATACATATCTCTCCTAATGACTTTGCTCTATTTTTATCCATGTTTAATGTTTAACTGATTTTTTTGAATATTTTTAATTTTGATTTTATTGTCTGCCACCAAGAGTCACTTTGAGTGAGATGAGCTACCATATAAGTTTAATGAACAGCACGCATATTCTGAAATGTGTATAGGAAGAATATTCCAGCACTTAAAAAAGTTTCTATAAAGGACAGCTACCTCAGTAGCAAGGTATAGAGTGTTCTACCAGTTTTTATAAATTCAAGCATTTGAAGTTAAACAACAAACTTAAATTACCAAACTCTCATCATAGTCTTCTGCCTTTGGATTCACGCAGACAATCATACGGACTTTACCCTCACCATCAAAATAATTCTTAAAAAGATGAGTCAATTTGGAGTCTCGATAAGGGACCATCTGAAGAATTTAACAGAACAAAACATTTTCAGAGTTTAGGAACTGAGAAAGTGAGGAGGAAAAACTACAGAAATAGATAACTACACACCTTATTGGTTCCATAAGTTTGATTCTCCCGCAAAGCTTCTATGCAGGTTCTTAATGTCATCAGTGATTGATTGATATTACCTGGAAGAGTGAATGGCACTTGTGTGACAACCATCTGATATGATGCCTACTCATGAAACAGTTTGTCTTTGTAAGAATTTCTTAATTTCCTGTTTTTGAAAGAACATGGGATCACCTCTCCTATGAAAAGGAAACAGCCACTTTGCATTTTCAATATGTTTGCAAAGGACAGGGAACGAGAAATTTCCACTTCCAATATAAGGGCCATTTTAACTAAACTTTGGACAGTGGTCAAAAGCCTTAGCTAAATTACTACTATGGAAGGTATAAGGGGAAGTTTTATGACAGGGGCCACACCAGGCAAACCTTGGCAGATTCAGCACTGGACTATGAGGAAATCCCAAGACACTAGACTAAACTAGAAAGTACAAGAAATTCTAGAAGACTATGCCAAACCACTTCCATATAGTTGCCCAGAAAACTGTTCGTTTTTCTAACTCTGAGAAGACACCACAAGTTAAACATGACTAGAAAGAAACTCTATTTCACAAGGAAAACTCCACCCATATAATCCTAATGCATATCCATCTTTGAAGAAAGGAGGCCTGGAAGGTAGCTTAATGTATAGATAAACACGCTATTTTACTTTTGCCTAGTAAGAGCAGGGACTGAGAATGTTTCAAATCCTTTGCAATTAAAGTTAAAATATTACATTAGAATTAAAGTTAAAATAATATATTCCACCTGAATAGTTTTTCAAAACTAAAGGAATTACATATTAATTTTCCTCCAAGATTTATCTATCGCTTACAATAAGAAACAAGACCTATCTTAGCTCTTGTATAACAGAAAAAACATACAGAACCAAGAGCCAGAAAAATCTTCTGGCTAGAGAAGAAACGTCCATATTTCTGGTGGGCACTTGGCCTCTGTGATTTTTGGCTTCCATCACATGTCAGTCAGCCCTGTTTCTTTCGGCTGGGAATGACAATTTAAAAGAGTATCTCCTGCTTGCTTGAAGGAACGGTCCACTTGAATCCAAACCAGAAATCCTTGACTGAAAGAAGACACACACCCATTCACTGGTATCAAAGCACCCACCAGCCTCACGGAGTCTGTTTCCTTCGGCTTTGGTCCTGTTTGTTCTCTCACTCCCTGCTAGGTCAACCAGGGATAACTGGCTCAAGGATATTAACTCTTTCTCCTGCAAGAGAAGAGATGTTATGGTTTTCAATTTCAATCAATATACATACATCAAGCTGAGAATTTCTGACTTTTTAAGGAAAGCTTAAAAAGCTTTTAAGAAAAGTTACAGCCACGTTTCTCAGCAAAACTTAGCAATGACTTCTGCTACTGGTTGAACAATTATCAAGTTTTGAAAAGTTGACTAAAGAAAGAAATAATCTCTTTGATTTTACCTGCAGAACATTATCTCCATCTGCATTGAGAGGAGCCTGAGCCAGTTTAATTAGAAATACACTGTGGGAACGACTAGATTCTCGATTCAGTTGAGTGTGTGCAATGCGCCTCTTCTTTTGGCCTGTTAAAAGGGAAAAAACATTTTTTAGATCAACTATCATAATGCTGTCAGGGCAGAATTTTAGCTATTGTCTCTCAAAGAATATTATGGAATGAATGGGAAAAAAAATCCAACAACAGAAGATTGGAGCATCTTCCCTATCAAAAAAAGGCAAAAACATTTAGGCTATTTTCATGATCTTCATAACATCTTCCCCTCCCCCAACTTAGATTGGCCCCAACCTGCTAACTTTTAGGAAGGCCCTAACCGCATGGCTGGGCCACAGTGCTTGGCAGATTGGCAATTGGAGGGGGTTTGGAGTTTTTACAATGGCTTTGATAAGCTTGATGCAAGGATGGATTTTGCTGATGAACAAGTTGTTTTTGTTTTATGTTTTATTTATTTTATGTATGTATGTTGCTCTAACTTTTTTATTGGATTGCTGTTTGTTGTGAGCTTAGGGAGATAAGCGGCCACACAAATGCAATCCATGCATCCATGCATCCATCCATCCATCCATCCATCCATCCACTATTAAAACTCATGACTGTTTATTTGTAACCTTTAACTGGGCAAAGTAGTTTACAATAGAGCAACAATTACTAAACCAGGATACCTTAAATAGGCTAACTTATCAAATGTAGGGACTCATTATTCCTGTGGGAACGAAATTTGGGAAAATTATGTTCAGCCATCCACTTCATTGTGGTCACATGATCATTTCTAACTCTCCTTGACAGCTTCCTACAAGGCAATGGGGAAGTTGGCAGTGAAGGTCACAAGTTCCTTGGGTAAGTCTCTCCTACTTACACAACCTCCCCAGCCTCTCTCCACTGGAACTGGTCACTCATGCAGTCCTGCATGCCCTCCCTGACCCACGACACACCATATGCACCCCAACCTGTGCCCACTTTCATACAACCTTCCCAATCCATTCTGCATCTTTCACGTACCATGTCACAACCTCCCCCATCCGGCAGCAGCCATTTTGGGCTGGCTTTGAACTTACAACTTCTTGCCAGCTTCCCCACTGACTTTTTCTCTGCAAACCTCTCATAAGCAAAGCAAATGGGGACAGGGGGAGATTTCCAATACATCATCAGCTTGCCATAAGAAAATTCAATGGGGAAACCAGCATAAAGTCAGAAGTCACTCCCATTGCTTTTTTGTCCATCTGTGGGCATTCTGTTTCTGTTTAGGTAAGGAAATATGTCTGAAATAATGACCCAATGGGACACAAGCTGTCTAGAAAATTCTAAATGGAAAAGAATTACAGTTAATGAATATGCATTCTGCTACAAATACACCCTTCCAAACTTGTAAATTACCACTGAAACTCACACCTGCAAATACAGACAAAAGAGAAATGCTGCACCTTATAGATGAGTTATGTTATAATGACAATCACTTGAACCACAAGGCTTTAAAAAGGAAAAAGCAGATAAATTCAGTATGACTTTTAATCCATGGCTCTGTTGCAGAGGGCTTCAATACAGTGCCCAAATTCTATTGGGGGCTTTTCAGGGGCAGCCAATTATCTGGTTGACTAATACAGAAACAAGATGCTGAATAAAACATGTTTCCTTTCACGCCTCATGGCACTGTTACTCAGTAGCACTCTGTCTTCAAAGTGATTTAACATGGAGTGTTTAAAGTGACATTTTCAGGAAGTAACTCCATTTCTTACCTCTCCAAAACACTTCAAAGGCTTCTTCCGTAGATTTAACTTCTACCTCAGTGCAACCTGCAACATACATGTTGTGATTTTGATCCTCACGGAGAATTTTGGATTGAGGAAACCTGCAACAGGGATATTCCAATGATATCAGTTATCTAAAAGAATTAGTTCCTTTTAATAATTTAAACAATTCAGCCAAAAGACGACCAGTAGTAGATGCAAGCATTTCGTATTGACTCAGCAGCACCTACATTATAATAACACGGTTGAAATCAGCCTCAAGAGCATTAATTAGCCTATAATGTATGCAGGAGGGCAACCAATGGCCTTATGCCCATGGGAGGCGTAGATTGACATAAAATCGTTTCTGCATACACAAGTTAATGGCAACTGCCTCAGCAAACCTCTGATATCAGTTATCAATATTTGACAGTTACTTAAGACAATGTTGACTTAGATAGATGCATTCTAGTTTCTGCTGAGACTAATTGACAGCTACCATTAGTTTATCCAGGCAAGCAAAGAGGACGGAGGGAAACATGGACTGTCCAGATTACACACAGGGATACAAGCATATTCTCTTGTCCATGCAAACTACTAGCAAGCAACAGTCATGTTACAAGTTTTACAAGGTAGAAAGTAACCATTGATTACTACAAAGGTAGGGAAGGTAATGTCCACATACGTGAAGTCAGCATTCCGCAGTGGAGTGCCACAGTTGTTCCACCTACCAAAGAAAATAATTTCCCCCAGTGACTTTCCTTGTTACTAAATATTCAGCTGAAGAGCATTTCCCTAAGAACCACTGTTATTGTGACAACTACAAAGTCTCAGAAAACATTCCTGTGCCCTGTTAAAGAATTGTCCAAATTTTGGCAACAACTGATAGTTAAACCAGGCTAAACCAAAGAGTATCAAGAGGAGAAACAGTCTTAAAAGCAAGTCCTACTTAGCAATGTCTTTTGATAAAGCAGACTTTTAAAAGGCTATTTCCAAAGATTATGAACATGGGAAAACTACATCTCTCTGAATTTAGAGTTCAAAACAGTAGGGTGCTACTGTTTAGATAGGCTTAGAACCGGACAGAGCCTATTTTTCCCAAGCCATCAACTACTGGATCTATAATCTACTATATATATTATCGTTCCTTGAATCTAAACCACAATTTTACATGCATTTACTATAACTGGCTTGTTAGCATAGTTCCCGATTGAAGAAAAACTACTCACTTTGGTTTTGTGGGATCAAGCGGAGATTCATCCAAAAGATCATAAATGTAGTTGTTATAAATTTCAATGTAAGACACAAACACACTGTAGACACTATCTTCATCAACATCTTCCAGTTTACAATTATCTTGCACATTGATCATGTCAGCAATTTCAGGGTCTACTTGTCGCCTGCCAAGGTGAGAATCATCTGCAGTTATTGCTTCAATGAAGCATCTACAACATTCCTGAATTATTCCAGTCAATCAGGGCCACTTACTTGCCCAGTGCCTTGGGAACTGGAAGTGCTTCTCTTTTCTGGCGTTCAAGTAAAGCATCCACTTCACACTGTACCTCAACTCCATTCTTATCATCAAGTTTGAAGACCTGGGGATTGAAGGTCACAGGAAAAATAAGGGATTCCTTGCCAAGAGATACCCAGAAAGTGTTATTTAACTAGTTATGTGACAGTAATGAAGGCAGTTAAGCCCCCAATCCTGGCCAGAATTGCTTGAGTTCAGTTGAAATGACTTTACTTGAGACTGGCAGGCCTGCCTCACTCTCTCAACTCACTACCACAACTTTAACAAGTTCAAAATACATCAAGTACAATCATATATTACCTTCAGAACAACCTATTTTCAGAAAACTGTTTGTGGAAATAAGGGGGATTCATCATCTCCACTTGCTTTTTCCTTCTCTTTCCCAATTTTTCTTTTCCTTCTTTTCCTCAGGGTCTTATGACTGTCAATTTTTAAGCCCCTGTATTTATTTGTGCTAACCTGCCAATTCCCAAGACTTGGAGACTGAACTCACGTAGCGCTTGGCCTGAAAAGGTGCTATGCTGTTGAAGATCATGTCCAAGCAACGAGGCAGCAGACCTCCCTCACCAGGCGATCCTGTCATAGTGTGTGTTTTTCCACTCCCCGTGACTCCATATGTAAAAAGGAGGCCTAGCATTCAAAAGCAGAGACACAATTTTGTTATATACTGTTTGAAAATACTTTACCATCATTTTTTGTCATCTAATGAGAAACTTTTAAACATAGCACAAGTTACCAAAATGTCCAAATCATCAGTTGTCAATAGACTTTGCAATGCAGTTAACAAGTACAATGTGCATGTAGAAACAATTATGAGATGGATCTTCTGGTCTAAAACCTAATTCTCAGAAAGACATTAAACAAGGGGAGGTTGAAAAATTATTTTCTTAAGTTTCTTTTGAAGAAATTGGCATGAAAGAGAACTTGCAGTAGTTTTAAAAAATTGTGCCGAGTGTTCAAAACTGCATCAGCACTAGAGACAGTTTATAAACAGATGTTTTCAAGCCCTGAACAATATAATTTAAGCATATTTCATTCTAAAGGAACAGACTGAAGAAGATCCATGCAGTCGTCTTGGCAATAAATCAGATATGTTTTTTCCTAATGCCTTCTTCCAAGTTATTTTTTTAAAAATTTCTCAGTCTTACAAATGAGATCTTTTACTACCATATTCAATCCTGTTTTCAAATTTGAAAAGGTAATTCTGAGCTCAAAACTACGGTATATATCTGTTCTGGGAGCTTTATTCATAGTTCTGAACACTATGATTAAGCTACTTATGGTAACCCTTCTTTGACAAATTTCCACTATGTACTATTATTGCTAATAGTTAGTAGTATAGCAGGAAATAAGTTGTTCATATTGTTTTTTTAATTAGTTATTGCATCTAAGCAAGAACTGGAAAGGATACATATAAGTGTATTAACAATCTAACATAACTTAATTAAATTAGAATTTAAAAGAAAACGGCTTGGAATATTTAATAGAACAATTCCAAATTTTAAGTAATTACCCAAGCCTTCTTCCCTAACTCTTGAGGGGAAAAAATAATTTGCTAAGTTAAATGTTGACCATCACAAATCAATCTTAGAAACTTAGATTAACAGAGTTGGAAGGGACCTTGGAGGTCTTCTAGTCCAACCCTCTGCTTAGGCAGGAAACCCTACACCGCTTCAGACAAATGGTTATCCAACCTCTTCTTAAAATTCTACTGTTGTAAATCAGATTTTTCCTACCTTTATTGCATGAAATTGTTTTAAGTTGAATAAAATGCTATAAATAAAGCATTATGAAGTAAATTCAACTTCAAATCCAACATTAAAAAAAAACTTGGCACCTGGTCTCCTGCTCAAGTAGTAGAAGACATCCAAAGTCCTGCTAGACTTATTATTCTAAACTGTAATAGTATTATGGCAAGTCTAGTTTACTCCCCGAATGTATAACTTACTTGCTGTTTTTAAAGTTCATTATGCCATAAATAATACATTCTATTGGTGGAAGAATCAGAATTAAATCCACAACCTAATAGTCTACCTGTATATAAATTGTACTATTAAATGTTGGTCCTGAAATTGAGATCTAAGCAAGGGGAACAAATGATAACTCGCAAGCTGAGTCCAATGAAGAGTTAAATTCTTGAAACTTTTCCAGAATTGAATGGTAACCTTAAATAAATGTATCCATGCAAACAGCATCTGTGCAGTGACAATTGCATAGAGAAATTCATTTCAATTTTGTATCAACTTATGTAAATAATGGAATACATACAACACCCAATTTAATTTTGAGCATCTTATTCACATTAATCTTATTCTTGATACTGCAAATAATTTTAGGTTATGTTCCTTAATTTGCCTAAAACAGGGGGAACATTCAAATTAAGAAATTAAAATATTAAGAAAAATTAAGAAATCCTTAAACCTAGATAAACAGGAGTCAGGAAGCTATATTTTTTTTATTTATTTATTTATTTATTTATTTATTTATCTATCTATCTATCATCTATCTATCTATCTATCTATCTATCTATCTATCTATCTATCTATCTATCTATCTATCTATCTATCAAATTTATACAACACCCATCTCACTAAATGACTCTTGAGCGGTTTACAAAAAACTCAACAACCCTCCCCCCCCCTTACAAAAATAGTTTTGGAAAGAGCACCTCAAGCCACCAACCATTCCCAGGGGTGCTTACCATTCTTACCACACTCAAAGAGAGAGATAATAAATGCTGAGTTGGTGTGATTTGTCAAGAGATAACCAACTCAGCATTTATTCTCTCTTCCTTTGTATGATAACTGCATCTGCATCTTCTTGTATTTCTTTCTTTTCCCACTTTTAATATCAATTCAAATTAATTTATAATTTTTATACATTTGCATATTACAAGTTAAATCTAGAGGACAACCTGCATTTAAGTCCTACTCAACATTAGCCATAGGAGTGACCAAAAGACTAACACTAAATAAAATGTTTGACTTAATAAAAATAAGGGAAAAAAATCTTCTAAAGTTTTGGGAATTTTTTAAATGTTTAAAGTTTTTAATTTTGGAAGAACTTCCAGAAATTTTATTTTTTTTAAAAAAATCACTGAAAATTTTTAAGTTTTGAAATTTTTAACAATATTTTAGAATTTTAAATTTTATATTAGAATTTTAAATTTTATATTAGAATTTTATCTATTTATTTCTGGGAAATATCTTATGCATTTCTTGAACATTTTGTAAATTTTAAAATTGTTAATCCTTAAAAAAATTAATCCTTAAACGAACCAGTGAAAAGAAACATACTCATGGAAAAAGAAACTGACTGTTATGACTTGTACAATATGTTTCATATATGTATTTATGCCAATGGAGTACCCCAATTACATATGTGACAAATGTAGACTAAATGAATTACTGGAAGAAAAAGCAAAGGATCTAGAGCCATGATGGTGAACCTGTGGCACACGGAGCCATATCAGTGGGCACACCAGCTCAGCTCTGGTGCGCATGTGCACGCTGGCCAGCTGATTTTTGGGCCTTCTGGGCCCATCAGAAGTAGGGAAACAGGCTGTTTCCTGCCTCCGGAGGGCCTGGGGGTGGGGGTGGGTGGGGAAGGCCAATTTTTCTTTCTCACCTGGCTCCAGATCCTCTCTATGCATCTGGGGAGGCGAAAATAGCCTCCCCCACCCCCTCAGAAGCCCTCCGAAGGCCTGAAACAGCCCATTTCCCAACTCCTAGTTTGGACAGGAAGTGACGTTTTTTGCTGTCCCCAGCCTCCAGACACTCATCTTGCTTAAGATGGAATATTTGTTATACCTGTCAGCTACCACCTTAGCTTGGGTTTCACTACTATACACTGACAGACTATGGGGAGGGAGGAATGAAGGGGGCAATGTTTCAGGAAACAAAAGAGATGCTGCCTCAAGGTCACCCATTTGGAAGAAAGTGGGCTCTTCTTGCTATGCTTGGACTGTCCATTAAAAAATATCTTGGGATGCTTGGAGGACTTCTGGCAGTGATGTCAACACGGAGCAGGAGAGGGAACGAAGCTTCATACCCGAATCCCGAAAATTCACCACCACGAGCCTGTTAAGGGCATTATCAATCCCAGAGAGATCGGTAAACTAAAGAGGAACCTCTGAAGACGCCAAGTGAAAAGTAATCACTCAAGCAGATAGGACCAATCCTCTTTAAAACCAACGGTGAAGGAATCAGCCTTTAAGGCTGATCTGGGGTGATGACTGCTGCATGAGTAGGAAGCAGAGAGTGGAGAAACGTTGACACAGAGAAATTTAAGATAAATTACTGAATCCTTTTCTAGTTTTGGAGACTGAACATTATTATAACTTTAACTGATATATGCTTCTGGAATATTACAAAGAAGAACAGTGTAATATTGGACATATAGAGCTTAAAGAAAAGAAGAAGAGGTGCCATCTTGTGGATTTGGTTAAAGAACTGAGTATAAAGAAAAATAAGACTGATGAAACATTGCAGCAGATAGATAATACAGAGATTGAGTGTCAAGAAATGGTGGCCTGGGGGAAAAATATATAAGAACGTTAATAAATATAAGATATAAACATTGGAGTCATAGAAGGCAATGAATTAATATATCTGAATAATCTGAATAATTATACTATCAGAAGTTTGATCCTGACTGACTCAAGGTTGACTCAGCCTTCCATCCTTCCAACATTGGTAAAATGAGGACCGAGATTGTTGGAGGCAAGAGGCTGACTCTGTAAATGGCTCAGAGTACTGTAAAGCACTGTGGATTTAAGTGCTATTGCTATATTACTATAATTGCATTGTTTGAACTTGCTATATAGGTGGCAATCCAAACTGTTAGTACAATTAAATTAAAAACTGCAATAGGAAGCAGGAATTTTGAATCAGTTATATGAACAAATGTAATTCTTTGTTTGGGGGGGGGGATTCATATTGCTAGTCCAGAGAGAGATTCAGTCTTAATAACTTAATTACATCATACCATTTTTTCCACGGATAAGATCTTCTACTAGAGGTTTAGCAACCACATCAAATACATATTTCTGAGAAATGCTTGGGCTGAACACTTCTTTAAATGAATACTGAACCTGGAAAAAAAGTTTAACAGTTAGGAAGCAATTAACCAGAAGTTTTATTCATTTGCTGTTTCACCTAGTCTCTCATTTACTTTCATACTGCATCAAAGTTTTGAATGCACAACTATTTCATGGTCAATTTATCTAATGCTCCAACAATAACAACTATGGTCCTTTTCCTATTTTCTTGGGAAAAAGTAACTAGTACCAAAAAAATATAAAAGCTTTTATTTCCCTGTAATAATGTTGAATGCTATTTGGTAGGTTAATCAGTCTTCCCAAAAGCACGTTTTTCTTCATGCATTATGTATTTCCAGCAACAGAATCACTAAAAAGAACCTTAGCATGATTAAAAGGTAAAGGTTCCCCTCGCATATGACTATGTGCTAGTCATTCCTGACTTTAGAGGGTGGTGCTCATCTTCGTTTCAAAGCCAAAGAGCCAGTGCTGTCCGAAGACGTCTCCATGGTCATGTGGCCGGCATGACTAAACACCAAAGGCGCACGGAATGCTGTTACCTTCCCACCAAAGGTGGTCCCTATTTTTCTACTTGCATTTTTTACGTGCTTTCGAACTGCTAGGTTGGCAGAAGCTGGGACAAGTGGCGGGAGCTCACCCTGTTATGCGGCATAAGGATTCGAACCGCTGAACTGTCTAGCTTTCAATCGACAAGCTCAACGTCTTAGCCACTGAGCATGACCATATTTTTGGTGCTCCGGATTACAAGACGCACCTAGCTTTTGGGGAGGAAAATAAGAAAAAGAAAATCTGCCTGCCTTCCAGCAATTTGCCTTCTTGCAGTAAATAGCCTGGTCCGCTTCAACGTAGCCTGATTTATCATGCAGCTGATTGGTGGTTGGATCTGCCTCCCAGAATACAGACAATCAGCTGTTCCAGGCTGCGGGAATCACTGCTGCCCATTGCCACCTTCCCGCACCCTATTTTCAGCCTCCTCACGTCCCATTTTCAGCCTGTTCCAGGTAGCGGGCAATGCCACCGCTGCCGCCTATCCCCGCCACCTGGAATGGACCAAAAATGGGGCACGCAGAAGCGATCCCTGCAGCCTGCAACAGCTGATCGGCAGTATTCCGGGAGGCAGGTCCAACCGCCAATCAGCTGCTCGTGCCAAATCAGGCTGTGTTGAAGCTGACCAGGCTGTTTGCTGCAAGGAGTCAAATTGCTAGGAGGCAGAGGCTGAAGAGTGGGGGCCGCCAGGTGGGTGGGGCTTCATCAACATTCACTCTATAAGATGCACAGACATTTCAACCCACTTTTTTGGGGGGGGAGGGAGTGTGTCATACACTGAAAAATACAGTAATTCAAAAAGGAATTCCAATCCTATGCATACAGACTGTGATAAATGCAGCTGCCTTAAATGACACAATCCTAATAAAATTGTAGATTGAAACCCATAGTTAACAATAGCACATTTTCAACGAGAACTACCTCTTTATATTCTCCATTACGGGCAATACGGTACCCATCAGGTGAGTGAACTTGGACTGTTGTGCTGCTGATCACTTCTATGCAACACTCTTGGTTTGATACACCGACTGGGCGGACCCGACAATATACCTGAACAGAGAAAAAAGTGCCCTATTTAGATACACCATCTTAAGACTGTCCTCCTTGTTTACAGAGCAAATATCAAAATGGAAAGTCTTTACAATTAGTCCTCAACGTACCACAATTGAACCCACAATTTCAGTTTTAAGTTGGGTCAAATGACCACCTGATTTTTACCACCTTTTTTGCAATGGTCATTATGCAAACCAGCACTCATAAAACAACCCTATTATTTTATTAGTTTTAGGATTTTAAAACCAGTAGTAAGTCCCATTTTGGGGGATACATTGTAACTTTAAACAGCCGCTAAGCAACTGGTCCTAAGCTGAGAACCAACATCAGATGATCAGTCCAATGGTCAGTCCAATATGTGCTTCGATTAAGGCATCGATCTTTATAGGTTGGCAGTCTCTGAAATTGCCTTGATACCTGCCATTTCTGGGGTTTAAACAACCTTATCATAATTGGGTGAAAAACCACTTACCCAGAATCAAGGAAATAATGCTGAATTCTAAATGAAGCTTTTAAAAAAAAAGTGTTGGTCTTTATTGGCTTTGCAGATTTTGCCTCTTCTCATATCAGAAAAACATAGTAATTCATATACAAACGCATTAACAAAATAAAGCAGCAAGCAGCTTTCAGAGTAAAATCCTACAATATGCAAGAACAGATTAAAGAGCCAATTCTGCTGTAAATCAGCCACTTACCCCAACAGGATCCTTTAAACTATTGTTAGATGCTTTTTTAAATGCATGTTTCTTAGGAGTTTTAGTTCTTCTGGAAATTAATAAATGTCAGATAAGTTACAAATAAAATAAAAGATGCACACTACACAAGGCAATCAACTCAACTGATCTATGAAATGCTGTATTGCAGCAATGCAGAGGAAGACCAAAGCAGCCAGAGGCTTTTAAAAGCAGCTAATACAAGTGGTATTACTTTATTAATACTAATAAACAATGTGAGGAATGCGTGGACATGATACTTAGAAGATGCCTTCTAATATCCATAACAACTGCATGCAAAATCTTCTTTTTGAGAGTGCTGTCACCATTCCTGCTTTAATCACTCTTCTTGCAAGAAAAAAATTGCTCAATTTTTCCACATTTCTGGATTAACTATTGTGAACAGAAAACCCAAGTCCAGAGAAAATCCTTAGACAGTAAAAGAAGAAAAATGAAAGCTGCGAAGATTGGTCTATCTTCCACCAGAATTTTGGTAGGAGATTTAAAACCCACCATTCTTCTACTGTCTCACAAAGGCCAAACCTCCTTAATTGTGAAAATCCTATCAGTGAGTGCCCTGTGCTGTTGTGCCCTTTCTCACCCCACTGTACCATAAAAGCAGGGCCCTCAACAAAACTTTTAAAATGTATAACTAAAATTCTCATATAAGAGCTATAATGGCACAATACTGCAGGCTACTTCTGTTGACTGCTGGCTGCCAGCAGTTCTAGCCTCACCAGCTCAAGGTTGATTCAGCCTTCCATCTTTCCAAGGTCAGTAAAAATGAGGACCCAGATTGTTGGGGGCAATATGCTGACTGTATAAACCACTTAGAGAGGGTTGCAAAGCACTGTGAAACGGTATATAAAGTGCTATTGATATATGAATATCAAAATGACAGGAATAACAGTTGAAATTCACCAGTGACTCTTTTTTTAACATTCACTTTTCCCATGGAAAATGCCTAGTATAGTTGTGCAATTTGTTTGGCACCTTGTCTTACCCCAATTTTCTGTAGCACTTCATCCATTAGGTGCTGGCAAGAAGCACTATAACATCCATATAATCTATGCCCATCTCACAAATCAAATTACAACAGCCAAAACACAAGATTGCTTTTTCTACAATGTGATCATATTTTAACACTGTAAATGTGTTAATACTGTACCCTTTATCTGAAAAGGCTGATGATTCCATTCCTATACCTGTACAGCAGTTGACTATTGTGCCAGATCCCACTGCTTTCGTTTACAAGAACATATAAAGTAGCAAATACACCAGTTGTGAATGAGGGGGGGGGGGGCATATAGGAATTCTATTTCTACATCTAGAAAGCATCACTTGGGGAAGGTAATCATACACAGCTTCAAGCCTTGCCTTTTGCAAACGTAGCACACTTCCTAAAAGTCTTAACCTAACGCCCCAAACTGACAAGGCAAGTTCTGGATTGCCTGTAAAATCTGCCTATAAGCAGGCAATTCAAAATCCCAGTAAGCGGGACCTGTCCCCTTTCTGGCAACTGCTTTATGGGAACAGGATAGAAGAGAAGCAAGCATTAAAGCGGATAAAGAGGCCTGGCTATACTATACGCATGGTAGAAGACGACCCGGCATTTCCCTTCCCAGAGAAAGAGGCCCTCCGTCCATCTAAACAGCCCCGGGTGAAGCAGCTCCGCCGGAGAAGAAGCCTCGGGCTACGCGCCGCATCGCCCCCCGCGGCCCTCCGAAAGAAGCGGGGAAAACTTACGCCGCCGCCTTCATTGCGCCGCCCCGACCTCTCGCCCAGAGCGGTTCAAACGTTCCCTCCACTTCCCAGCATCCGTTGCACCGCCCCGTTTTTAAATAGAGCCAATCGGGGAGAGGGGGCGGGGCGGGAAGGTGACGCCCCTCCCTCTTTCGGGCTTGTTTGGCTTGTGGCGTCATAAAGGGCTTCCGGCAGGTCTTTTTCTGGGCTGTGTTCCCCGTAGGCGGTTGAGGTTGGGGGGCGGGGGAAGACCCTCAAGTGCCGTTGCTGCTGCTTTCCCTCCCTTTCCCACTTCGGGAGCCGGAGAAGGAGCCTGAAAGGAAAAAGGGAAAGCCAGCGGCAACTGTGGGAGTTGGGAGCTCAGCCTGATCAACCAAAATCCAAAGGCATCATTGATGTATTAATTTATTAAGAAAATGTAGGTGGCCGCCCAGCCCGCTCACGGTGACACGAGCGGCTTGAAGAAACACAGAAATCTGCAGAAATTGAAATACAAGAGACCGTCACTAACTCAACTAACCTGCCTGAGGCGACGCCACCTTCCCCAACTCGACCACAGTCCCGCCCTCCTTCTCCCCTATTGGCTCCCAGGGTCAGGTGACTGTCCAGAAGGACGCGGGGTCTGGGCCGACTCAACGTCGGCAGCTCTACGCGGCCAATAGGGGGCAGCCTTCTCGCTGCCGCCATCTTGTTGCGCGATATCTCAACGCCGGCGATTCGCTGCGGGCCGTGATGGAGAGCAAGCAGGCGGGCTGTCAGGGCAGCGGCCGTGGGTTCTGGCGCTGGGTGGGATGATCTGCGGGGCACCCCAGTTGGTGGAATGCTTTGTGGCTAAAAAAAATCCTTGCAGAGAAGACTTGGTTGCTTCCCATTCCCCATTTTGAAGGCACCGCCAACTCCCCTCTGCGCGTTTGTTTTTCCTCAAGCCACAAACCTCCCCTGGGCAAAGGGGCCCCATGCGCCTCTCTCTCGAAGAAAAGAAAGGCCGTCGCCCTCTTGACAGCCGGCTCGCTTGCCCACCCGCAGCATCCCCACCGTGGCTTTCCCGTGTTTGAGATGGCGGTAGTGAGGAGGCCGCACCCAGGTGGCCGCGCTGAGCTGGTGGTGGCGGCCGAGCCGTCCCATTCCAAGGAGAAGGGACCCACGTCTTCAAGGCCATCGCTTCCTTGAATGGGAGACACCAAAGGGTCAATCCGTGCTTCCCCTGGAGGACTTGAGGGGCGATTTTTGGGTAAAAACCCAGTGGCCACAGCATTGTCGCCAAGAATTTGACTTGGGGGTGTACCTGGACATCCTCAGCAGAGGAAATGGCAGCAAATTAGAAAGGCAAGCTACCTTGCCCAACTGCTACACCGGTTACTGGCCAAAAAGGCACCTTGGGTCTGGGGGAAGGCTGAAGCTGCCGCATTCAACACAGTGAAAAAACTCATCGGCGGACAGTTTCCTAATTCAGTACAATGCGATGCTACTGCTTGTACTTGTATGCAATGCATCCCCTTTTGGCATGGGAGCTGTCTCGAGCCATAGGCTGCCAAACAGCCTAGAGGCGCTCATCGCCTACTACTTACGAACCCAGTCCAGCACAGAACGAAATTACAGCCAGCTGGACAGAGAAGCCCTCGCAGCTGTGTCGGGGGTCAAGAAATTTTCAAGAATATCTATTCGGCCGACATTTCAAATTGATCATGGACCATCGTCCACTTTTGGGCCTCCTGGCTGGGGATCAGCCCACCCCCACTGCCTTGTCTCCACACATGACCGGGTGGACTATCTTCCTGGCGGCATACCCCTACCAACTTGTCGACCAGTCGGGACTGAGTTTGGGCCATACTGACGCCCTCAGCCGCTGCTGGATCTGTTAGAAGACCCAACTCCAGAAGCACCAGTTCTTATTGATATTTTGGACTCGGGGCCTCTCACTTCAACAGAAGTAGCGAGAGCCTCAACTAAAGACCATGTGCTGAGAACTGTCATGAGTTGGGTCAAGAGGGGTTGGCCAGCAAAGACTGAGGGCAGGGAAATCAAAGCATTATTCACCAAAAAAAATGAATTGTCCATGCAAGGGGGTTGTATGTTATGGGGTGATCACGTCATTGTACCCTTATGCTTAAGGGAGAAAGTTTTAAAAATGTTGCACGAAGGGCACCCTGGAATTGTATGAATGAAGGGCCTAGCTAGGAGCTATGTGTGGTGGTCTCAAATGGATAACGACATCACCGAGTGGGTGGGGAAGTGAAGTGTAACCCCTGTCAGGAATCCAGGCCAGATCCCCCCACAGCACCAGTCAGGAAATGGGAGCGTCCCCAGGGCCCCTGGTCACAGATACACGTAGATTTTGCAGGGCCATTCCACGGCCAAACCATGGTGATCGTCGATGCCTTTTCAAAATGACTCGAGATCATTCTCATGCAATCCACGACTGACGAAGAAGTCATGAAATCATTACGGAAACTCTTTGCCACCCATGAATTGCCTGATACCCTAGTATCAGATAATGGGCCCCAATTCACCACCACCCAGTTTGAGGGGTACCTGGCAGAGTTAGGCATCCGACACGCACTCTCTGCCTCATTTCATCCAGCCAGTAATGGACTGGCCGAAAGATTTGTGATAACGGCCAAGGAAGCCCTGGCCCGACTGGACGCGGGAGACTGGCAGGCCTGAGTGGACAAATTCCTAGCAGTCCAACATGCCACCCCTTGTACAGCCATGGGGCGCAGTCCAGCTGAACTCATGGGTAGGAAGCTCAGGTATACCTTGGACCGATTACACCCCAGCTATTCTCCTGACGGATTTAAGGGAACCAACCAGAAGTTACGGGAGTTTCAGATAGGGATACCAGTGTTTGCAAGGAACTACTCAGAGGGTCCCCTATGGGTGGCTGGGGTAATATCTGACATCAAGGGCCCAAAGCCATACACAGTGGACATGGGAGACGGAAGGATCTGGCACAGACACATTGGTCAACTTAGAAAGAGGTTGACCGAAATGTATTCAGAAATGCCAGGCCCTGACTATCAAGGTTTTCCCACAACAGCTAATTCAAGCCCGAGAAGGTCGAAAGACTTAGCTGCAAACTCCGGGATCCAATGCCGCCCCAGCAAGACACCACTCCCAGCCAAGGACATCAACGCCCCTGAAGAAATCCAGGTTCCATTGGCGGAGCCAGGAGAAACAAAAGGTCTCTCCGACTGGCTCGATGCCATGCCTCAGACTGAATTGCGCAGGTCAACTAGGGCCCGGGCACACCCGGGTCACCTGCGCGATTTTGTATGTAAATGTATTGACTAAGTGCCTTCTGGGAGGGGAAGGGTGTTATGTATATAAGTTTTGGCGGGAGATTCAAATTACAATGGGTCAATTGTGATTGGTCAGTTCCCTGGCCAGCAGAGTATAACAGGAGAGCTATTTGCCTGTAACCTTTGCTGAAGTCTCTACATTAAAGACCTGTTGTCACTACCTTGCTTCTGCCTCCTCAATCGCCCAACCCAACATTTCCCTTTGTGGACTTTTTTCTCTGGAGCTTGGAGACTCCTGACCTGAAGACACCTCAGGTCCAGGACTAACCCAGAAAGGGGGTGGGTGGCTTTGTTACTTGCTATATATCTCAGTTCTAAACAAATGTAGTTTTAAAAAACTGGGGAGGTTGGAGGGCATCTCTAGGATACAAATGCCTCCCAACAGCATTATCAGGTGCAAGGTACCAAGGACAAAATGATGGCTTGCTCAAGGTAGTTTCTTTATTGCTGTTCACCCATAAAGAAAACCTTGCCAGGCTAAAACATCTTGGAAAGATTTAGGGAGAGCCTCTTCTGAGCCTCTTTCTGCACACCAATAACTCAAGGCTGATCTGCCTCCAAGTTCCTTGGGAAAGGCTCCCACCCTCTTGCAACTCAGCACCAGGTTCCACCAGAAGCATACAATCCATCCCTGCACAGGGACACATTTCAAGATACAATTGAGAAGAGCAATGAAGATGATTAGGGGGTTGGAGGCTAAAACATGAAGAATAGTTGCAGGAAGTAGGTATGTTTAGTCTAGTGAAAAGAAGGGGTAAGAGGATAGCAATGTTCCAATATCCAAGGGGCAGCAGCCACAAATAGGGGATCAACCTACTCTCCACAGCATGTGAGGGCAGGGCAAGAAGCAGTGGGCGGAGGTTCATCAGAAGGAATCCAACCTAGAACTAAGGCATTTCCTGACAGGACCAGTTCACCTCCATTGGGGTCTCCATCACTGGAGATTTTTAAGAAGAGATTGGACAGCCATTTGTCTGGAGTGGTATAGCATCTCCTGCTCCTTCTAGTAGACCTCCATGGTCCCTTTTCAGCTCCCTTATTCTGTATTCTGAGTCTGCCAGTGTGAGACACAATAAAATTATGTCCTTGATCAGGTTTCTGATCCATTTTCTGTGCAGCTAAAGGTATTGTGAGGTAGAGACATGCAGATCTGAAAGTGAGAACTGATTAGCAGTACTTTTCCTAGAAACGGCCATCAGATTTTTTTTTGCTTTGCACCAGGGACCACTTTCTTTCCCAACACCTGGACTTTTCTTGCAACTCAACACTACCACCATGACTGCCAATAGCACCATCCGCTCAGCCCTGAGAGGTTCGGTGTTAAACTCCCCTGGATGCCACCCGCCCCTGTCTGGAAACAAGGTAAAGAGTCCGGAGGGAGGCAGCCTCCCATCCCATTCCCAGCTCTGTCTGAAGGCCAAGAGGCAGGAGAATCTAAAGGAAGCTCAGCAGTGGGAACTGGGCAGGTGCAAAAGTGGCGAAGTGTGGAAGTGGCAAAAGTGCGGAGTAGAAAAATTACAAAATTAGGGGAGAACTGTAACAGAATACCATAAACTGCCTAGAAATGAGAGAACGCAGAGATTGCTTCCTGGAGAAGTTGAAGGGCCTTCAAGGTTAGCTGCAACCACAGCTAACCACAGCTGGCATTGGTGTGTTGTCAGCTGGCCTGACACCATTGCAGCACCCAAGTGCTACACAGGCTCTGGGTGCAGCTGGCACTTGGCAAGAGGTCTTGGCCAAAATAGAGTAGGTTAGCCTCCTTGGGTGGGTTGCTGCCCAAATCCAGCCTTTAGCTGTGGTACAGGCCTTCTGCAGGTCAAGGTTTTAGAATGCAGACAAAATTACGCAGAAGACAAAAGCAACAGGATAGTTGGGACTACATTGCCCTCAGCTGTGCCCAGGCGAGAGCGCCAGAGCTCATGGAGCCCACATGGCGCACACCTGTGGCACTACGGACTGGGTGGCCGGAAGACTGGAAATACCTTCAGAGCAATTGTTTAAGGAGGATGGAGAGTGGCAGTCCTAAATTCCCAGAATAGCTCCACCATGGCTTTGTCAAACATGGCCCCTCCCTTTAATCTTCTGGCTGCCTTTGCCCAAAGTGCCACTCTGCCTGCAGCCTGTCCGGGCACCCATCCATGTGGTTACCAAGACCCTTTCAAAAGGCCAGATGGAGCGCAACAAGGAGAATGTGTCTCAGCTCAACAGAACAGCTCTGAGTGGTGGGTGTACTCCGATTATAAAAGATAATTTTATTCTGCATTTAATGTTGTGCTTCTGATATGTAAACATGGCTGCGCTGCCTTAAGAAACATCTGTGTCGCTCACCTCAGAGGAAACTTGAGGTGGCCACTGCGCCCCCCCCCCCACTTCTCATTCCCGGGATGTCCTGGGACTGTTGAATCAAGATGGAGCTCTGTGAGGCTGCTCGGCCTCCAGAGAAACGCCTGCTGGACATAGCTTCTTCATGGCCCACTCTCAGCAGCCGCAGCTTGGACAAACGTGGTCCACGGACCACAGACCACATCCTGCACCCTGAGATTCCTCTCCACAAAGTAGCAAACTCTCCTTGGCCGGTCAGAGGGGGCCGCATCCTGGTGCCCCAACTGGCCATATTTCCCTGGGAACAAAAGCAACAGTTGGCCCCACAAAACCTCTGGCCATGCCCCCCCCCCCCGCAGCCTCCCAGCCCCTTACCTACCCCAGCCCCAGGTGTAGAGATGGCCGGCGCCTGAAAAGGAAAGGAGCAGGGTGAGAGGCCTTCCCTTTGCAGCAAGGGCTGCAATGGGGGCGGGGGGGGGAGCTGAAGGGCTGCTGTCGCGGCAGCCCCCGAGCGACCATCTCTCCCGGTTGGCGAGGAGGGCCTTTGCGGGGGCGGAACCCCAAGTCCCAGACGTGGCCCCTTTGCTCGCGCCGGCCGCTGTCTGCCCGCCTTCCCAACCCCGGAGAGCCGCTCACCCGTCACGGCGGCCGTGTGTCGGGACCCGCAGCTGACCGAGAGCACCTCGGCCTCCTCGGGCAAGTCCAGCAGGGCAGGGAAGGGCTGCACCGAGACGAAGGGCGCTTCGACGCCTCCGGTCCCGTCCGCAGCCCTCGCGTCCAGCCTGTCACCGCCCGGGGAAACGCTACGCTCGCAAAGGGGGAGATTCCGCAGGACCGAACCGGCCTCTTCGGCGGCGGCTGCTACTGCAGCCTCGCTGGCCTTTTTGGAGGGCAGCCCGAGCTGTCCAGCCTCGTTCCAGCCCCACAAGTACAGGTCGCCCGCATCTGGGGGAGGGGGGGAGATGTGAGTCACCGTCGTGGGGGGGGGGGATATTCCCCTCGCTCGCCTGCCCAGGGAAGGGGCCGCCTCGTCCCCCTCTTGCGCCGCTCACCGCTGACGGCCGCCGAATGCCAGCCGCCCGCCGCCGCCTCCGCCACGGCCAAGCCCTGCAGCGCCTCTACCGCCCGCGGCTCCCGCTGGCTCTCCAGGTCGCCGTGGCCGAGCTGCCCGTGCCTGAGCAGAGACAGAATGGAGCTCGGTCCCGCTTCCCCCCCCCCCCCCCGTATTCCCCGCCTGCCCGCCCAGGCTCACCTGCCGCCGCCCCACGAGAAGAGCGCCCCGTCGCCCGCCAGCAGCAGCGCGTGCTCCAGGCCCAGCAGCAAGCGGCGCGCCTGGAGGGCGGCGGGCAGTGCTGTGAAGAAGGGCGGCCGGGGGGTCACGTAGCCGCCGGGCACCAGTGGCAGCTCTGCGGGAGAAAAAGCGGGTCAGCTGGAGGCGGCCAAGTAGCGGCCGCCCCACTTCTTCCCTCCCGGCCGCCGCCCACCTATCGCCGCCGCCTCCTCTGCCCGCAGCTCTCTCCGCCAGGCCGGCCGGCCGGCCAGCAGCGAGTCCGGCGCCGTGGCGGTGGGCCAGGCTTCCAGCGCGGCCTCCCGCAGCAGCAGCACGTGCGTCTCGGAGGGCAGCGCGTCCAGGGAGTCCCGCGGCAGCGCCGCCTCCACTGCGCCCTGCAGCCGCACCCGCCCCGGCCCGCCGGCCGCCACCACCGCCGCGAAGCTCCAGCTCGGCCTCACGCGGCGCACCGGCCCCAGACTCTCCACGGACAGCGGCTCCGGC
This sequence comes from Masticophis lateralis, assembly GCA_030761175.1. NCBI lineage: Eukaryota > Metazoa > Chordata > Lepidosauria > Squamata > Colubridae > Masticophis > Masticophis lateralis. Next base: position 23,762,653 of record JAUDYJ010000012.1, on the reverse strand, counting down.
CCGCCCGCCGCGCCGCCGGCCCAGCGGAACCCGAAGCAGAACCAGCCGCTCTCCTCGCCAGGCCCCGGCGCCATTCCTCCGGCAGGCATCGACTGGCGGCCGCTTCGCTGCGAGGAACCGCCCGGGGACGGCAGGCTCGGCCCTGCTCAGCCGGCGGCCCGGATCGGCGATCCCCCCTCCCCCCCAACTCCCGCGCGGCAGAGCCCGGCAGCCCAGGGGCGGGTGACGGTCGTTGTCGCCGCTGCACAGAGAAAGCTGGGCAGGCCCGGAAGCCGCGGGGTGGGGCCTGCGCGCTCGACTGAGGGGTCGGGCACCTTTTGGGCTGCGCAAATGGTACCATAAGATTAAAGAGATCTTGAAGGTCATCTAGTCCAACCCCGCCCAAGCAGGAGACCCTACACCATTTCTGACAATGGCAGTCCAATCTCTCCCTGAAAGTCTCCAGTGATGAAGCTTCCACAACGTCTGAAGGCAACTTCTATTCCACGGGTTGATAGTTCTTACTGCAGAAAATTTTTCCTTATTTTCAGGTTGAATCTCTCCTTGTTCAGTTTCTATCCATTGTTCCTTGTCTGTCCTTCAAGTGCTTTGGAAAATAGGTTGACCCCCTCCTTTCTGTGGCAGCCCCTCAAGTATTGAAAGGTTGCTATCATGTCTCCCCTGATCCTTCTGTTCCCTAGACTAGCCAGGCCCAGTTCCTGTAATCGTTCATCAAGCCTCCAGTCCCCTAATCGTCCTGGTTGCTCTTCTCTGCACCTTTTTCTAGAGTCTCAACCTCTTTTTTATAGTGTGGTGACTGAAACTGGATGCAGGATTCTAGGTGTGGCCTTACTAAGGCTTTATAGACTGGTCTTAGTACCTCCCTTAATCTTAATTGTATGCCTCTGTTAATGCAATTTAGGATTGTGTTGGCTTTTTTGGCTGCCGCTACACACGGCTGGCTCATATTTAGCTGGTTGTCCACTAAGACTCCAAGATCACCTCTAGTGATAGAGTACCCACAATTTCTGGAGGCAATTTCTGTTCCACTGGTTAATTTTCTTCACTGTTAGGAAGTTTCGCCTTAGTTCTAGGTTGCTTCTCTCTTTGATTAGTTTCCATCCATTGCTCGTTGTCTTGACTTCTGGGGCTTTTCAAAATAAATTGCTTCCCCCTTTTTTGTGGCAGCCCCTCAAATATCCTGGAATACTGCTATCATGTCACCCCTAGCCCTATTTTCTAGACTGGCCATACCCAATTCCTGCAACAGTTCTTCATATGTTTTTGTCTCTAGGCCCTTAATCGTCTTAGTTGCTCCTCTTTGCACTTTTTCCAAAGTCTCAATCTCTTTTTTGCAATGTGATCAAAATTGGTTGCAGTATTCAAGGAGTGGTCTTGCTAAGGACTTATAAAGTGATACTAATACTTCATGTGATTTTGGTTCTATGCTTCTGTTTATACAACCCGGATTGTATTAGCTTTTTTGGCTGCTGCTGCACACGGCTGGGACATGTTTAAGTGATTGTCCACTAGGACTCCAAGGTCCCTCTCACAGTTACTGTTTTTGAGACAGGTTTCACCTAATCTATAGTTATATTTCTTTCATATAATGCACCTCCATTTCCTTTTATTAAATCTGTTTCTTTTGAACAATTTAAATCTCTCTAGCTATACCTGGAACCAGTCATGAGTTTCACCCCACCAAGTTTCGGTAATGGCAACTATATCACATCTGCCTTCATGTACTAATACTTCAAGTTCACCCTGTTTGTTCCCTAAACTTGGAACCCAACCTGGGTTTAGGCTGGTTTATTTTAATGCCAGGTCCGTGGTTAACAAAGCAAACTGATTGAGGAGGAAAATGTGGACCTGGCTTGCATTACGGAAACCTGGCTGGGCTCGGAGGGCGGTATCTCTCTGAATGAACTCTGCCCACCAGATTTTCGGGTGCTACACCAGCTGTGGTCCGTGGGGGTGGCGGTTGTTATTAGGGAGGCCCATGGTCCGTGGGAGGTCACTGCTCCTCAGATAGACGGATGTCAGTCCCTCCTCGTGAGATGGGGACCTCAAGGTCAGTGGGCCCTGTTGATTACGTACCTATCTCCCAGCTGCGTATCAGCGGTCCTGCCCAGGCTGCTCGACGCCATATCGGGGCTGGTGGTTGAGTTTCCCAGACTTATTGTGCTGGGGGACTTTAACCTACCTTCCCGGGGGGGGGGGGGTGTCATCGGGAGTGGCCCGGGAGTTCATGACTTTCATGGCAGCCATGGACCTGACCCAGATAATATAGGCCCCGACTCATCAGGGGGGACACATACCCGATCTAGTTTTTATCTCGGAACAGTAGCGAAGTGAGTTCAGTGGGGGTGAGCCAGTTGTTCAACCCCTCATGGACCGATCACTATCTCCTTAGTATGGGCTTCCATTATGCTGCCCCCACCGCTGGGAGGCAGAACCGACCGCCTGGTACTCTGGTGGATGCCTGGGAAAAGGCGACTGCAGGGGCTCTCGACCAGGTCATGCCTATGCAACCACTGACCGGATGCAGATCCCGGGTGGCCCCTTGGTTTACTGAGAGGCTCCGGGAAATAAAGCGTAGACAGGCCTGGAGAGCTATTGGAGATACAGCCGTTCCGAGTCTGACCGAGCACAGTTGAGATCTTTCACCTGATCTTATCTGGTGGTGATGGATGGTGGTGAAACCCTTCCTCAAGAAACCTGCCTTGGATCCAGCTATTTTGAATAACTTTCGTCCGGTCTCCAACCTTCGCTTTGTTGCAAAGGTTGTTGAGAGTGTGGTGGCACATCAGCTGCCATTGGCCCTGGATGAAACATTATATCTGGACCTGTACCAGTTGGGTTTCAGGCCCGGGTACAACACAGAGACAGCATTGGTCACACTGGTGGATAATCTCTGGAGGGCTCGGGACAGGGGACATTCCTCTGTCCTTGTCCTATTAAATCTCTCGGCGGCTTTTGATACCATCGACTATGGTAAAAAGTGTGAGGACCAGACAAAAATAACTTTTTCAGCCCTCTGAGTAATCCATATGCACAAAACGACTACCCAAAGGGCTGAAAAAAGTGATTTCTCCCAGGTCCTCACACTTTCAACCAGTCTTTGCACTTATGACTGGTCATCATTTATGCCCATTGCAGCATTCTTAACAACAGTGTCACTCATTTCACAACTGCTTCTTTTCACTATGGTGACAAGATAGGGCAAAAACGTAAAATGTGAGGACAGTCTTAAGTTCAAGGATTGGTCAAAAGTGCGAGGACCAGTCAAAAAGAACTTTTTCAGCCCTCTGAGTAGTCCATATGCATAAAAGGATACAGCAATAAAGAGGGATGAAGGAAGGGAAGGGAAATTAGAGTAGGAGTGAGGGTAAGGCAGGGAGGAAGAGAGGAGGAGAAGGAGAAAGGAAGAGGAAGTAGGGAGGAGGAGAAGAGGGGGGAAGAGAAAGTAAGAAGGAAAGAAAAGAGAGAGGTGGTAGATTTGAGGAGAAAGACTGCTGTACAATAAAAAAGATGAAAGGGAAGAAAGCCAACAAATATAAAGATATTAAGAAATGACTTTGGAGAACATCCTAAGGGACATCAAGGTCACTGGCTGGGTGATAGCAAACCTCCGTCAGCAGCTGATCAGACATATCTAGTCAGGTTGGATTCATCTGCCAAAGTGAAAACAGGTGAGTGGTTCTCCAGGTTCTCTTTGAAATATCAGGAACCACCCTGGAAGGCAGCATATTAATGCCTTTCTTTCTATGTTCAGATGGAAGATTTTTTAGATTTAAGATTGTTCAACTGTTAAGATCTTTAAGATTAGTTTTGAGCTTTATGTACTGATAAAGTAATCTTTGTTGATTACTTTTTCTGATATGGGTCTGGATCAATATCCATAATTGATGGGGGATTCGTCTCAATGGATTGCATTCTCTAATCCCACAGCAAAATTTCTCACTCTTTGGAAGACCATGATGAGACCGTGCACCTTCAGGCATCTTGCAGGGAATCCTCCCTTGATAAATGGACAATCTTCATAGGAGCCTGGTGGCGCAGTGGACTAAGTGCTGTTAAAGTAGCACTTAGTTGCCAGCTGCCAGCAATTACTGCAAGTTCAAATCTCACCAGGTTCAAGGTTGATTCAGCCTGTCAGGTATGCTTCCTTCAGTATCCAGGAAAGGAAGACCCAGACTTCATCATAGGTTAAAGACTGGTACTTTTACTAGATATGAAATGAACGCAACCGTGGAAAGCAGGATTCTGAAGCAAAACGCGCGAAAGTTACAATTAGAAAGCATCCCCTCCCCTGTGCACCATAAATCATCCAATCCACAGGTCTTCCAGAGGTCAGGTGGGAGCAAACGTCTGGTCATGTCAGCATCCAGGAATGCAGTGTCCGTTGGTCTGATAACAGCTTAAGCAATGGTTTCGTTTCTCAGATTTACAAAGCCCGCGTGAGCCTAAACCCCCCTCCCTCCGTTTCTATGACAACCGAAGCAGCAAGGCAAAGCTAGTGTCCCACCACTTTGGAGTCATGGGCATGTTGCAAAACAGTTACTCGTAAGCTGGCTGGGACGTACAATTTAGCTCCAACCCAAGCTAGTCCATCACGAAGTGTACATTCGTTTGAGTGGGCTTGGAACCACTCATCGGTTTTTAAAGTCTCTTTTAGTTGCTGGAGCAAATCACCCGAGAGTCCTGGGTCACTTTTCGACTGTGCTCGGGTAGTCACTGGTGCCGCCAGTTGGGCTGACGGGACAATTGGACAGACAACTTCCTCCCTTATGCTGTTGTATTGAGGCAATCTGGACAGAGCATCTGCCATGAAATTCTTCCCGCCAGGAAGGTAGCGCAAGGTGAAGTTAAAACGGTTGAAGTGTTGGGCCCAGCGAACTTGTTTTGGCGACAGCTTACGTGGAGTTTTCAAAGCCTCGAGATTTTTATGATCAGTCCAAACTTCAAAAGGATGTTTAGCTCCTTCGAGAAATTGCCTCCAGGTTAGAAGTGCCCAACGTACAGCGAAAGCCTCCTTTTCCCATATGGCCCATCTCCTTTCAGTTTCGGACAGCTTCCGGGATATGTAGGCACAAGGCTGTAATTTTCCATCCGCATTCTTTTGCAGTACGGCCCCTACTGCGACATCGCTGGCATCCGCCTGTACCATGAAAGGTTCGTCCATGTCCGGGTGCTTGAGGACTGGTTCAGCAGCAAATAGCCGTTTCAGTTTTTCGAATGCTGCCCGACAGTCCATAGTCCATTCAAGAGGTGTGGAGGGTTTTGGTTTTTCTTCACCCTTGGTTTTTAGGAGATTAGTTATTGGCAATGCGATTTTGGCGAATGAGGGGATGAACTGTCGATAAAAGTTAGCAAATCCCAAAAAGCTCTGTAACTGCTTGCGGGTGCGTGGCGCCGTCCATTCTAACACCGCCCGAACTTTTGCAGGGTCCATTTCTATTCCCTCCGGGGAGATGCGATACCCAAGATAGTCAATTTTGGTTTGGTGGAATTCACACTTAGAAAGTTTTGCATACAGTTCAGCAGCTCTAAGCTTTTTCAGGACGGTGCGTACTAATCTCACGTGGTCGGCCATGTTTTCAGAGTAGATAAGAATGTCATCCAAATAAACTAGCACCCCCTTATACAAATGCTCATGCAAAATTTCATTGATCAATTGCATGAATACTGCAGGAGCCCCTTGTAGTCCAAATGGGAGTACTCGGAACTGGAAACATCCCAGCGTGCAGTTAAATGCAGTTTTCCATTCATCCCCTTCCTTGATTCGCACTCTGTAATAAGCTTCCCGTAAGTCCAGTTTGGTGAAAATCTTCCCCTTTCCTAAGCGAGCCAACATGTCCTTCATGAGGGGTAAGGGGTAGACGTTTTCCACGCAAATGGCGTTTAAGTTTCTATAATCAACTACTAAACGGAAGGAACCATCTTTCTTTTCTCTGAATAGAACTGGTGCGGCCACCCGTGGTCTAGGTGGTTGGATGAAACCCCGTTCTAGGTTTTTGTCAATGAAATTTCGTAGTTCCCCCAGTTCACGAGGGGTCATAGGGTAAATTTTTGGCTTAGGGAGCTTTACTCCAGGGAGTATCTCAATAGCACAGTCCGTAGCCCTGGGGGGGGGGGGGCAGCACATCTGAGGCTTTCTCGCTAAAGACTTCACGGAGATCCCAATACTCTTTTGGAATTTTCTCCTCCCCCTTTATGTGGTCTATTGCCATCTCCGCTTCTTCAGGCTCCCCTCTGCCTTCAAGGGAGGGTTCCTTCCTCTCCCGTGGTGGCTTCCCAGCACGAATGCGCAGAACCCCCGTTTTCCAGTTAATTCGCGGGTTCCATTTACGTAACCAGGGCAAGCCAAGAAAAAGGGGTCGTTCCATGCTAGGGGCCACAATAAAACTGAGAGTCTCTACGTGGTCCCCTAATTTCATTTCAATGGGTTCCGTTATGACACTGGTTGGGGCCCCCCCTGCCACCGATCCATCTAGCTGGCAGAATGCAATAGGCCTTTTCAGTTCCTTAAGTCCCAGGTCCATCTTTTCTACTACTTTCGGGCTGATAATGCACCTGGTGCACCCAGAGTCTAATAAGGCTGGCATCTGTGCGTGGGCCCCTGTGGATGGCACTTTTAGTTCTATGGGGATGAGCAGGCGCCCCTCAGTGTGACTCACCAGATCATCGGAGTCGGTCTCGCTGTCGTCTGCGTTGGTCGGAGTTCCCAACTCACCCTTGGCCTGGGGAGCGAACTCTACGACTTCCCCCTCCAGCGCGGCTTCATGAACTTTTGTGGGTGGTTTGTCCATCTTCTTTGGCCCTCTGCTGGTAGTTTTAGGCACTGGCTTGGAGGAACACTCAGCAGCCCGGTGACCTTCCATGCCACACTTAAAGCAGGTGAAGGGCTTCGGCTTGGGTTTGGACTCCGCCCTTCCCCCAGCCATCTTTGGGGCTTCCTTGTGGTGGTAGGAGAATGAAGGCTCCCCGGCACGCCCCCTTCGGAGTCGACTACGGCTTATCTCAATTTCCGCATCCTCAGCTGCTATGTACCAACTGTCCAGATCTTCGGGAACCCCCCGTGCTCTACAGTCGTGGTAAATTTCTTCATTCAGCCCGTCTTTGAAACCCTCCAGCAGGGCTATCTCTGACCACCCTGTCATGTATGGCGCTAGCTCCCGAAATTCTTGGGTGTATTCCGCCACCGATCTTCGGCCCTGCTGGATACTTTTCATACGGAGCCTCGCCTTCCGCTCAGCTAGGTGGTCCTCAAAACGCCTCCTAAGGGCCGCCATGAACTGGTTGTAATTCCGCAGCAGGGGGGAATTGTTATCGTGGAGTACCACCATCCACTCGGCTGCCACCCCTTTAAGGCACTTGTGGCACATCTCACTCGGGCTGCATCCGACAAGTAATCCTCCCCCCAATCCTGCATGTGATTCCACATTTGGGTTAGAAAAAACCCCAAAGTTTTCGGGTCTCCACCATATTTTCCAGGAAGGGGGGGAATTTTACGTTTCTTGCGCCTGCGGGGTGGGGCCTGCAAGGCTGGGGGCCCTTGGACTGCTGCATCTCTCATTTGACCACCCAAAGCCTGGGATGTATCATCGTCAGCTCTCTCTTCCTCTCCCCCACAAGCTCCTTCCTCAGGATCTACTTTGGAGTCTTCTCTTTCCCCCCCTCCAGGGTTTGCATAAGACTCACGTTTTTTCCGGCTTTCTTCAACCTCGCAAATGAGTTATAGGGCTTGATCCATCATTGCTCCTGCAGCCACACGCCTTCTCATTCTCGGGGTCTGGAGGTTGTTACTCCACAGAGGGTCCTTCCCAGGTCCGGCAACCTTCCGACCCCTCTCGACCATCGGGCTGGTTCTTCCCTCGGCTCTTTCAGCTGTAAATTCTCCAGCCACACCGCAGTTTCTTCTGGTGGCTGGTACGAAGACATAGCTGAACCATATGCCCCCATCTGATCTGTATCACTTTCCTGATCAGACATTCTGTAGATTTCAGCCCCCTCGGTGTTGTCCGGGATGGCTGAGGTGAGAATCCTGCTTATTGTCAGGTATGCTTCCTTCAGTATCCAGGAAAGGAAGACCCAGACTTCATCATAGGTTAAAGACTGGTACTTTTACTAGATATGAAATGAAAGCAACCATGGAAAGCAGGATTCTGAGGCAAAAAGCGCGAAAGTTACAATTAGAAAGCATCCCCTCCCCTGTGCACCATAAATCATCCAATCCACAGGTCTTCCAGAGGTCAGGTGAGAGCAAATGTCTGGTCATGTCAGCATCCAGGAATGCAGTGTCCGTTGGTCTGATAACAGCTTAAGCAATGGTTTCGTTTCTCAGATTTACAAAGCCCGCATGAGCCTAAACCCCCTTCCCTCCGTTTCTATGACAACCGAAGCAGCAAGGCAAAGCTAGCGAGGTTGACACAGCTTTCCATCCTTTCAAGGTAGGTAAAATGAGGACCTGGATTGTGGGGGCAATAAACTGACTGTATAAAAAAGAACACCACTTGGGGGGGGCAAAAGCCCTACTAAGCAGGTATATACAAAAGTGTGAAGGCTAATGCTTAATGCATTGTAAGCCGCCCTGAGTCTCTGGAGAAGGGCGGCATATAAATCAAACTAACTAACCAATAAATAAATAAATCTGCAATGTTTTGGCACCCCCCCCATTCACCCCAAAATTCTCTCCCAAAGGGATGAGAACCTGAAATCCAGGTTAGCCAAGTACCTGTCTGGTCAGTAAAGCTGGAATCATTCAAAAGTGTTTATACCTGTCCCTATGGTAACCCTGGACATTCTGCGTTGCAAAGAAAATTTTCAGAGTAGAATCTGAGGATGAAAGCGATGTCAGTGCAGAAGGCAAGGAACGCATCAGCGATGACTATCAAGAGTTAAGCTTGGAAGGGAAGAAAACATCCAGTCCTCCTCCTGACCACTCATCTCCCCTGGTAGCCAGTCTTCATTTTCACAGAAGTGGGAATAAGCTTTCATTTGGACAAGAGGTCACTTCTTTATTCCTTCCTGAGCGGTCAAAGGTTAGCAGTCCTCTTTCTGTTTCAGCTGTGCAGGAGTTTATAACCACACAGTTTTCAATCTTTTTAAACCATTGCATTTTGAAACCAAAACCATTTTACACCATTACTGAATAATTATTTTATTGTCATTGTACGTGTTTATAGTTATACCCAGTGGTGAAACCCAATTTTTTTTACTACTGATTCTGTGGGCGTGGCTTGATGGGCGTGTGTGGCTTGGTGGGTGTGGCAGGGGAAGGATACTGCAAAATCCCCATTCCCTCCCCATTCCCATGGTGGCGCAGTGGACTAAGTGCTGTTAAAGTAGCACTTAGTTGTCAGCTGCCTGCAATTATTGCAAATTCAAATCTCATCAGGCTCAAGGTTGACTCAGCCTTCCATCCTTTTGAGATAGGTGAAATGAGGACCCGGATTGTGGGGGCAATAAGCTGGTTTTGTATAAAAAAGAACACCCGCTTGGGGGGGCCAAAAGCCGTACTAAGCAGTTATATACAAAAGTATGAAGGCTATTGCTTCATACTTTGTAAGTATGCCCTGAGTCTCCAGAGAAGGGAGGCATATAAATCTAACTAATACATAAATTCCTGGGGGAAGGATATTGCAAAATCTCTATTCCCACCCAACTCTGGGGCCAGCCAGAGGTGGCATTTGCCGGTTCTCCGAACTACTCAAAATTTCTACTACCTGTTCTCCAGAACCTGTCAGAACCTGCTGGATTTCATCCCTGAGTATACCCATGCAACAAAATTCACTTAACACACAAAGACCAGGTCCAACACACATAACAATCCCCAAACACACCCCCACCTACCACAAATTCCCCATCCTAAACCACCCAAACATCCACACAACCGACCCAAGTAATGCTGTCCAACAGCTCACTGATGGTGGCCCTCTAGTTCATTGTTGAGTGCAATTATAGCTCTGGGATGAAAACTATTCAGAAAACGTGTGGTCCGAGTTTTAATTGTTCTGTATCTTCTGCCAGAAGGCAACAGTCCAAAAAGATTGTAAGCATGATGGGAAGAGTCTCTGAGAATGTTATGCAACTTCCTCAAACAGTGAGATGCAACGATGTCATCCGGGGCTGGTAGCTGGAGCCTGATTATATTCTGGGCAGTTTTAATGATTCTCTGTAGAGCCTTTTTGTCCACTACAGAGCTGCTCCCATACCATGCAAGAAAGCCGTATGTCAGGACACTCTCAATGGTGCTGCGATAGTAAGACAGAAGTAGATGCTGAGCTAGATTTATCTTCCTGAGCATTTTCAGGAAGTACAGCCTCTTCTGTGCCATAAAGGGTTTATATTGTATTTCCCAAAAAGAAGACTGGGTTTTATATTAATTTTTGCTCCAAGACCCATTAGGGCTTATTTTCTGGTTGGGTCTTATTTTGGGGGAAATACAGTACTAAAATGCGACTGTCTGGCATCTTAACTAAGTTTATTTTTGGCGTAGGGCTCAAGGTTGACTCAGCCTTCCATCCTTCCAAAGTGGATAAAATGAGGACCCAGATTGTTGGGGACAAGATGCTGACTCTGTAAACTGCTTAGAGAGGGCTGTAAAAGCACTATGAAGCGGTATATAAGTCTAAGTGCTATTGCTATTAAGAGCATCCTGAAAAATTATTTTCTGGTTAGGTAGGTCTTATTTTTGGGAAAATATGGTATCAGTTTCACTACTGATGCAGGAGAAGCCTAAGTGTTTGAGTCCTCAGCCCACCATCCCTTGATGGTTTGATGATTATAACGCTGCCTACATTTCAGGACCATCATAAGAAAACAATTTGTCTGAAATGGTATACAGCAGTGTTGGAAAACCTTTTCAGCACCGTGTGCCGAAACAAGAATGTGCACCCGCGTGCCGGAAACCAGAAGAGCAGCCACTGAGCATGCGCACACGAAGACCAGCTGGTTGGTACACATGCGCGCGCTGGAAACTGGAAGCGTGTCGATGAAGCACCCCCCGTCTGCCACCAAGAACAAGCCAGCACAGCCCCCCACTCCTGCCAAGGGTGTGCGACCGCTTCCTGGACAGTGTGCCTTTTACCCGGCACACAGGAGCGACCGTCCGGCCCTCAGCCGCTCCCCTACCAGTGAGCTGGACCCTCAGTGGCATCTCCACGCATGAGAAGCTGCACTCTCTTCCAGTCCTCCTGGGGCAGCTCGCCTCCCCGATGGTGACTCCTCCTCCAGCATCCCAGCCAGAAGCGGCAGCACAAGAACCACTGCCACCCCCTTGCCCTGGGCGGCGGCAGGAGCAGCGGTTGGGGCAGGCAGGGTTCTCGCACTGTCGCTTGGTGACCGGGATGGAGGAGCCACCGTTGGGGAGGTGAGCTGTCCCAGGAAGGCCAGAGGAAAGTGCAGCTCCTCATGCATGGAGACACCGGTGAGGGCACAGTTCTCCGGTGGGGGAGCAGCTATAGAGGTTGGCTGATCACTCCTGCTGCTTGCCCTGTGGTTGTCGCTGCTCTTTTGAGGCACTTGAGTCAGCCAGGCACTCTGGACCATGGACTTGCGACAGTAGCATGGGCTGGAGACCTGGGGCCATGCAAGAAACGTGCTCGGTGGGGAGGGAGGGAAACCCCGGGCCACCTGTCCTGGCCGACAGCTCTGCTCCCCTAGGAAGCAACTGTTGGGATCCCCTCTCCGCGTCTTTGGGCATGCAAGTGGCTGCCTGTTGCTCTTCCAGGTTCTGGGGCGCTGGCCAGCTGGTCTTCACACTCGTGAGAGTGCCAGAAACTGGAAGAGCAGCTGCCTGGTGCACATTAACATGCCAGGAAGATGATCTTCCAGTTTCCAGTACATGCATGCGCACTGGCCAGCTGGTCTTCATGCGTGCACGCTAGAAACCTGAAAATCGTCTTCCAGGCACACGCATGAGCACTGGGCAGCTGCTTCTCTGGTTTTGGCGCTCCCGCGCATGTGACAACCATCTGGCTGGCGCCCAGAAGAGCAACAGGCAAAGGGTCATGTGCCTGGAGAAATGGCTCTGTATGCCACTTCCGGCATGTGTGCCATAGGTTCGCCATCATGGGTATAGAGTCTCCTGCTCAAGTAGGGGGTTGGACTAGAACAGAGGTCACAACTGGTGGTCCGCAAGAAAATCTTGGTGGTCTGCAACGCACCCGGGCGGAGGAGTTGCTCCGGGATGACCAATGGCCAGTCCTGTGACGAGCTCTGGAATATGGGACCAGCCAGGCAGCTCGTGGTGGGGCTGGAAATCTCCGCTGTAGAGGGAGGTATGTGGCATTTGCAACTCTCAGGGTAGTGCAGCCCTCACCAGCCGGAACAAGGTAATGGTGCTGTTGCGGCAAGGTGGGGAGGTGGCAGCACAGTCAGGCCGAAGCAATGGGTGATGGCAACCCCTGGCTCTTTTGTCCCTCTGTTGTGGCTTCCTGTTGGATGATCCCACCACAAGCTGGCCACGCCCCTCACCCACCCAGTCACTCCTCGCCTGGCCTGAGAAGGGAAAGGCGAGGGATGGAGAAGCTTGAACTCTTGCTGGGTCTCGCAGGTGTTTCTTCCGGCCCTTGTTTGTGCTGCGTATACCTCAGTCACGCTGGAGAATCAGAATGAGAGAGAGATGAGATGAGAAAGAGGTAGAGAGATGAAAGATGAGAGATACTGAGAGAGAGATGGGAAAGAGATACTAAGAGATGAAAGCGAAGGTACTCAGGGAGATGACAGAAACAGAGAGAGATGATAGTGAGAGAGGAGAGAGATAACCTGATGTTTTGTTTTCTGTGGGAAATGGGTCCAAATGGCTCTTTGAGTGTTTAAGGTTGCAGAAACAGGCAGCCAAGCTAAGTGCCTGAAGGACCCCATCTCATCACTGGGAGTCCAGGTGTTTCAGCAAAGCGGCGTGCTGGATTCGTATTAGTGGTCCATGGGATTTAAAATTATGAATTTAGTGGTCCCTGAGGTCTGAAAGGTCGGTGACCCCTGAACTAGAAGACTTCCAAAATCCCTTGCAACACTATTATTCTGTATACATCTGTATTTCTGATTAAGCACAACCTCCCAACAAAGGTTTAGATAAAAATCATTCTTCTAAAGTGGCATACATGAACAGTCCTGAAGAGCTCTCTTCCCAAAACTGCCAGATCTTGCTCAAAGTGCATCCATTCCAGGTTGGTAGAAGACTTCCACGGGACCTTGGGAACATGGACTACATTGGTCTTTATGAAGCTCGAATTAAAAAACAGGCATGAGAGTTGTGGATTTGGGTGCTTCCCCCCCCCCCCCCCCCAGAGTGCAGGGGGCTCCTCTGTCTGCTATAGGGACGGGATCAGCAGCCTCGCTTGCCATAATGCTTCGTTTGGGGGGAGAATCCCTGTTTGTCTGGAACTATTCCCACGTTGTTTCAAAAGCCCAAGGAGCAGAGGAGGGAGAGATGGTGGCCTCTTCCATTCGTCTCCATCCTCCGCCGATTCGTTTACGAAGTTCTTTGGCCAGGAAGCGGCTTGATGGGACAAGAGCGGGAAGCAGCCGGGCCCCCTCCCGGCCCAGGTGCAGCGTCAAGAGGCGAGCGGCCGGCCGGGACCTCCTCGGTTGCCTCTCTCGCCAGGCTCCGCCGCGCCGCTTCTCTCCCCGCTCAGCCACGGGCTCCCTCGGGCCGCCTGCCCGCCGCTACTGAAGGCTCCTCGGCGGGGAGTCCCGGGAGGCGGCCTTCCTCTCTGGCCGCAGTCCGGGTGGAGCTCCGGGGCGGACGGCAGGCTCAGCGCCCCCGGGGCAGCTCCGCGAGCGGGCGCGGGGCTCGGGCGGGCGCCGGCGCGGGCATCCTGCTTCAGGCCCCGCTCGGCCGACGGACAGAAGCGGCTCTTCAGCACCCGGCGGATGACCTCGGGCGTCACGCCGAAGCCTTGCGCCAGCCGGCCGTCCGGCCACTCCTCGGGGAAGGCGCGGCGGAGGAACCTGCGGAGGGAAGCCAGGGTCAGGCGGGTCTGGACGGGGCGAGCTGGGTCCCCGCGCGGCTCTACTTACCGGATCTGCTCCATCGCGCGGAGGGTCAAGGCGCGCTCGGGGGGCTCCGCGGGCCCCATCAGCTTCCGCAGCCGCCGCTCGCGGGTCTGCCGGGCCCGGCACTGCAGCCTCCTGTGGGCGAGAGGCGGGTCAGGCGGCGCCGCAGAGGAGGGGGCTGCCGCGGGGGGGGGGGGGGTCGCGCCTACCTCTCCAGCTCCTGCAGCTGCTCGTCCAGCGCCGGGACTCCCTTGTCGGCGCGCCCGGCCGCCAGCCCGGCCAGCAGCTTCCGCGGGTCCGGCACCCGCGGGGGCTTCATGGCCGGAAGGCGGCCCCGCGCTCGCCTCGGCCTCCCTGCGCCCCTCCGGATCGGCCCTTCGGGTCGGGGACCCCTGCGAGGCCCGTAGACGAGGCTGGGGGAGGCCGCCCCCCACCCAAAGCAGCAGCTGCAGCAGCCAGACGGTTCTGCGCCTCCTGCGCCTGCGCCTCGCTTGCTTCCGCTCTCCCCCCTCGTGGGGCGGGGCAAAAGGCTGGAAGCTTCCCTGCCCCTCCCCCCGAAGGCGCTTGCGCAGAAGGCCCGCTGTGGATTCGAATGAGGTGCCCGAGGGTGAGGGTTGCTTTGCACTCGGAGTCTCGGACGTTCGGCTCCCCGCTTTTTGCGTTGTTCGTGTAAAAGTGTTTTGCCGCAACGGTGGGCTGAGGAGGCTGCAATACAAGGCTTGAGTCGCAGGTCTCTAAGGAGAGGGGCCGAAGCCGCCGCCTGCGACAGATCTTAGCGGGGGACGCGGTGTCCCTAAAAGGCGAGGTTGAAGGGCCCTCACGCTGCTTGCGGCTGCCCAGCCAGCCCCGGAGGCCCCCCAGGGAGGCTGCCAAGAGCTGAGCTGCGGGAAGGCAGGGCCGACCGAGCCAGGCTGGGAAAACCTGCCCGCGGAGGGGCAGGTGAAGCCCCAACAGTTTAACCTTTTTGCCTGAAAACATCTTCCTACCGTCTTGTGCGTCCAAGGGGCGAACCTTTTGTCAGCCTCAGCGTCATCCAGTCAAGGGTCTTTACGAAGAAGGGCTCGGCTCCGACAGGGCATTTTGCACGATTGGGCAAAGGAAAGCGTGGAACCAAAACTCAGAAGCCAAAGCACATAACCAGTGATTTCTCAAGACGCCGCACACCTGAGGGGTCTCTTTCTTCCAAAAGAATAATGGGAGACACACCCGGGCATTCATACGTTTCAGAAAGAGGAGTAAAGGATGCACCCTTGGGCATTCACAAGTAATATAATAGATCTCGGGTACTTCTGTTGCCTATAGTTATGAGTTATGGCCTTAGAAGACACCTTTGCATCTTCAAATTCAGGGGATACAGTGAGAATATTCTGTTAAAACTAGTTTTTGTCTGAAACTCTCTCATTCATTTGCAAACTGATTTTCCCCACAAAAGTCAGTGTCCCCTTAGAAAGAACTGAGTTTCAGGTCCTTCCATGGTTTATAAACTACAGAGCTGACTTAACAGGAACAGCTTTTAGGCCTTGTTTAACAGACAAATATCGATCCTCCACCCCACAGAGAAAAATTAGAGGAGATATTCAGTGATTAACCTGCTTTTTGCAGTTAACTTCTGGAAGAGAGGCTGCTTACACAAGCTACAGTAGCTCTTCCAGTTTACTAAGATAACAAACTAGGCAAGAAAGTCAGCTGGGTAACTTTGGGCCAGCCACTTTCTCTCAGCCCAATCCATCTCACAGGGTGGGGTTTTGTGGGGAAAGGAGGAAGAAGGAGTATTAGGTATGTTCACCACCTTGAATTATTTATAAAGGCAGTATAAAAATCTAATAAATACATGAAGAAATAAAACTCGGTTCTAACCCCAATCAAATCATAACTCTCCTCTTGTGCTGTAGTAGCTGATCCAGGGCCTGCTGGACACTTCATCCTCATTCACTGATATCTGACCTCCTTTGCCTAAATTGAACAGCTCCAGGGTGGAAGAGGAGATTTTGGGACTCTAAAATTTGCCCATCAAAAGCAAACCCCCCCACCCCCGCAGGGAGCTGAATTCTGGAGATCTAGGAGTACAGGTAGTTCTCGATTTACGAGTATAATTGAGCCCCAAAGTGAGACATGTTAACTGAGTTTCGTCTCATTTTATGATCTTTCTTACCATGTTAAGTATATCACAGAAGTTCTTAAGTTAGTAACGTGGTCAATGGCTTCCCGATTGACTTTGGTTGTCAGAAAGTCACAAAAGGTGATCACATGATCCCGGAACACTGCAAAGTTGTAAATATGAGTCAGTTGCCAAATACCTGAATTTTGGTCATGTGACCATAGGGATGACGCAAAGGTTGGGTGAAAAATGACCATAAGTCACTTTTTTCAATGCTGCTGTAACTTTGAATGGTCAGTAAACGAACTCTTGTAAATTAAGGACTACCTGTACATTCCAGGACAATTTTTTTAAAAAAGATTTTATTTTCTATTGTTTACATTTTGTTAGTGCTTAATAAACATCATGTCTGAGTTATTCAACTTGCTTAACAATACAGATTATGTTCTTAACCTCCACCTCTTCCCAACCACTGGTAAAATAAAGTCCATGTTTGATAATATTCTGTGTCTTCTTTCTGTTTAATCTACAGCGCAAGTCTGTCCATTTATGCACAATCTAGTATCTTCCTAATTATCTCTTCCTCTCGCGGTGTTTCTTCATTTTTCCAATATTGTGCAAATATAATCCTCACTGCTGCTAAGACGTGCAATATGAAATATATAGTTTGCTAATCAAGTTTTTGATATACCTAATAAAAACAGTTCAGATTTAAAATCTACATTTTTTCCTATCATGTTTTCTAACCACTTATGTATTTTTGCCCAAAACCTTTTTGCTTTTACACAAGTCAACCACATAGGATAATAAGTGCCCATTTTTGGTCATATTTCTAATATTTGCTAGACATATTTTTAAAAATTTTAGCTAATCTAGCAGATGGTAAGTGCTGTTTTATATAAATTTTTTTATAAGAAGTTGCCAGTGTCAACTAATAGTTCCTTTCCCATATGTTTTGCCATTTCTATTATAAGCAGTTTTTTACTCAGTGTCGTTGTGTCTACTTGTTCATCCTCCACTTTCCAGTTTAGTAAAACATCATATATGTTTTTAATTAATCTTCCACCAGAGTTCAAAAATAACTGATTATAAAAGGAATACTTTTTCATGTCTTTATTGTATCTACCGGTAGATTGTATTTGTAATTAAGGCCGCCATGATAGTATAATGCCTTGATCTTCAAGCTTAGATTTTAATTTCCCTTCAGTGTCCCAAATATCTAGGCTCAAGCTTGACTCAGCCTTCCATCCTTTCTAAGGTAGTAAATTGAGGACCCAGTTTGTGGGGGCAATAAGCTGACTTTGTATAAATATACAAAAGTATGAAGGCTTAACTCATTCTAAGCCGCCCTGTGTCTCTGGAGAAGGGCGGCATAAATCAAATTTTTTAAAAAATCTTTAGATGTCACAATTTTTTTGAACTTCACTAGATTTGGATATGCGTTGAGAGCCATTCTGGGATTTTCAAATAAATCTTAGGTTTTATTTTTTCCCCATACACATAATTATTTCTTATATAGTGATTTTGAAAGTATCTGTGCCACCATAAGAAGGCATGCTATCCCAGTTGTACCATCTCTTGGGTCAGGGTTATCCATTTTTTTAGCTATGTTGTCACACATGCTTGGTAATAAAAAGCCAGTGTGGTAATCCAAATCTTCCATTCTCTTTAGATTCTTGTAACATTTTCAATTTAATTCTCGCTTTCTTTCCTTGCCAGGATCATTTCAGGATTTCAGGATCAGTTTATTCGAGTCATCAAATAATTTTTCAATTTTTATAGGTGCTATTTGCAATTTTGGTAAAATATTCATTTTTATATAGCAATCCTTCCCAAGATTGATAAATGGAGATTTTTCTATTTTTCCAAATCTAATTTTATTTGCTTAAATAATTATATATAGTTATCTTCTTTTATCGTTGCACGTTTTGCTGTTAGGTATATTCCCAAGTATTTAACCTTGTTGACTATTTGCAAGTTCACTTTTTCTGCCAATTGTTCGTTTTGTTTTTGTATAAGGTTTTTGACTATAACTTTAGTTTTTTCTCTTATTTATTTTCAATCGGGCTACCTCTACAAACTCCTCTTATCTTTTTTAATAGTTTAGGAATTGTCTCCAATTGTTCTTCTACAATAAATACTAAATCGTTTGCAAATGTTTGTAATTTATATCTTTCCTCTCTTATCTCCATTCCTTTAATTTCTGAATCTTGTCTAATATTCCTCTTAAAGACTTCCAAAGTCAATATAAATAGTAAAGGTGATAGCGGGCATCCTTGTCTTGTTCCAGGACAATTTCTTTATCAATTTTCTTCAAACTTTGTTCCTGTACTGAAAGTTCCACACTGAAGTTCCACACTGAACTTGGTGTTCTAGTTCCTTAGTATCTGTCCTGCAAATCCTGCACTAAGTACTGAGGCACAAATTAGCAGCAACAGTCATTTAACAAACAGCATAAGATTCGGTAGTTCTCTTCGCAAAGTGTCCATAAGGTTACAAGCATGGAAAGCTTTGAAAGGATAGTTAAATCATGAAGTGTAAAGCCAACAAATGTGAAACACATGGGGCTGTGTGGGTGCAAATATATTTTTGCACCCACACAGTGTAGCTGTATTAAAACAAAAACAAAAAAACTTGTTGCCCTTATCAAGCTCTGCAGTACTAAATAGGCACCTGGCTCGACCCAGCCTCAGTCCTCCCAAAAATGACAGGAGGATGCAGCTTGTAAGTGAAAGGATGGACAGACCCTCATGGGTAGAACTGTATAAAACTTTAATACAAAGTTGGCTACAAAAGAAACCTCTTCCCAGCCCATAGGGCTTTTCAAGAATTGTCCCAGGGCTTAGGCAGGTTGACTGGCATCTGCAGCGGGAACCTGGCTTGCAGAGAGAGCAGAGGAGGTGTGCAGCCCAAGTGCACAGAACCGTTCTCAGAACTTGCTGTTAGCTGGAGGGGAAACACGGCTCTGCAGAAGTGGAAGTTTTGGGGAGAATGGCTGAAAGATGCAGGTATCTGGATGCACCAGGCCAGAGATTCATTCTCTGCTGTTGCACCCCAGCGCATGGGCTTAATAGGTGCCCCCCAGCCCCAACTCTTTGGGCTCCAAGGATCCGCTGAGATTTCGGGTCAGGTCCCCTTCCTGAAGGAAGAAAAGGCCAGCTGGCTAGGAGTCACAGGCTTGGCCCCAATTCAGGGTGAGGGAAGAAGTGAGGGGGCTGCTACCTGGCTTGGCTGGAATGCATAGCAGCCACAGTGGTGGCACGATGGGGACTCCCGCGCCGGATGAGGGGAGCTGAAGCCGAGTTGATGGCCAGTCCATGCAGGTCAGCACGATTGAGAGGAGCTGTAACAGATGGGAAGGGGAAGCTGCTGTATATGGTGCCTGCGACATTTCCAGGGTGGGACAGGCAGTTCAGGGAGCTGGGGCTCATGTACAGGGGTCTCTTGCTCGATGAAACTCTGTCTGAAAAAGGAAACGGTATCTGGAGGTCTTGGCCAGAAGCAGGCCGGATATCTGCAACTCCGTAAATCTCTTCTGCACCCCAAGATCCGCAGCAGCTCCAAGGCCAGAACCCCTTTTCTATGGCCAAACTGGTTGCTGGAGGTGAGGTGGTTCTCAGGGGCAGAATGGTCTTGTAGCCAGGACTGACTGTAGGAAGGTGCACAGCTTCTCCCTCTCCCCCGCTCCCCCACCCCGTTAGCTGTGTTAGGGCTGTCTAATCCTGATCTAAACTGCAGAGCCAACACTGTTTCCTCTGCATAGGGCCGAAGGGGGCAAGAAAGCACCCCAGGCTACATGGGTGCCCAGACAAGTCTCTTGGTCTGGCCCACGTTTGCTAGAGCCCTTGTGCTCTCCTGAGCCCTGGAACATTGCCAGGCAGGGAAGGCCCTTGCAGGAATCCCCAGCTCCCAGCCAGACACTCACTGCCTTCTGCTTTATTCTTGGCACTGGCAAAGCGCCTCCCTCCTGCTTTCAGCATCCGTGCCAGAGTGCAAGGTTCGCCCACCATGGCTGTGCCCAGCCAGCTGAGGTTCCTGGGTGGCTGGAAGTGGAGTTGTGGCTCGCGAGGGGGGCCAAGACCCGAGAGGGCTCCCAGGATAGTTGGGATGAAGCCTTGGTTTCCCAGCAGCTGGACTCGTGCTGTGGGTTGCTGCTGCAGGATCTGGCGGCCAAGCTCCTGAGCTGAGCCCCTCAGGAGGGAGAGGGGGACAAGGGTCATCAAGTCCTGGGTGTTGTGGTTGTTGAACACATCCTGGAGAAAGTGGGGCTGGAAAACAAAAGCATCAAGTTGAAGTTCTGGGAAAACAACTTTCCTGTGCCATCTACCGGTACCCACCAGGCTCTGAAAGGTGCAGATTTTCTGCAATGACTTGCCCTGCCCTGTAGGAGACAGATTGAGAGCTGGTTTGGAAGTGAGTCAGCGGGGTGACCTCAGGTCGGTCCCTCTCTCTTAGCCGGAGGAAGGAGGCAGTAACCAACCACTTCTGAAAAACCTTGTCAGGAAAGTTGCAGGGACTAGTCCAGGCAGTTGCCAAGAGTCAAACATTAACTCAAAGGCATACCACAAGTCAGAAAATTATTAACGGCACATTTGGGCCCTTCCAAATTAAGCAATTGATTGCTATATTATCTGGAGGGGCAGGGATAAGTCATAGCCAGTCATTAGATCACACCAATGGAAGCAAGAGCTCCAGGGGATTCTGCTTTGATCTGTACTCTCCTCTTTCAGACACCAGCTTTAAGGCGGTTGCAAACACACCCTGGCACAGAACAGAAGGAGAAGGAACAGAACCAGAGGACCAGAAACAGAGGCCAAGGGAGGGAGGGAGGAGTTTAGTCCCAAGCAAAGACAACCAGAGAAATCCCACAGCCCCATCGAATACTTCACAGGATGTCACACTGAGGACCGTTCTAAAAACCTGAACATAAGATAATCCATTTAGGTTAATGGGGGGCAGGCTCTGACTGAAAGTTGGGAAAAACTGATGACAGTAAAAACAGACTGAAAGTAGCAGTGGGCTCCCATTCATTGGATGGGAAGGCTTTATTCTGAATTTCTGCCCTGAGCTGGGCTTGCATTACATGGTCCTGCCCAGCTACAGGCTGCCTTGAGTTTCCCCATTGGACCACGTAGCTGCCCAGCCCTTCCCCGGGATGGCAGGCCTGTGCAGAGGGTCACCTGGCATTCAGAGACATTGATGTGGGGCCTCTGGACTTCCACAGGCTTTGGCTCGGCGCTGCGCAGCAGGCGGGTCAGCTGGTCAACAATGCCAAGCCCCCGGATGAGGTTTTCTCGCCGCAGGAGGGCCTTGACTCTCTCGACTTCCTCTTCCTCCACTATTGCTTGGGGAGTCATGCTATCATACTGTAAGGAGGCCATCTGGGAAGCAGAACAGCAGCTTGTTAATTCAAAAATTCACATATGCCCATTTAAATTAACTTTTAAACACTTTCTTAAACTCTCTTTTAAGCACAAAACCAGAGGCTCTTTGATTCTCTAAGATTAGAACTGAAGCCAGTAGGCTCCAGCCCCAACTTCTTTGGCTTGTGCTAGCCCCCACTTTGGCCAGCTACTCAGCAGCTCCAAGGCTGAGGGGGTTCTTGCTGATTCCTGAGCACACCAGGCCCCACTGAGGCCGCTGCCCTGGTCTGGGCCTCTGCATATCACCCAAGGGCAGCCAGCCAGCCAGCCAGCTGAGGGAAGGAGCAACACACTGTCCTCAGTATCAGATTTCAGCCATCTGGTGGCTTCTTTCGAAGGTAACACCAATCAAAATCAATTTCTATTTCTCCCAAGTTCATGCAGCACTGTGTGGAACTCCACCTGGACTTCATTTGGGCAGAAGTCCATGTATTTGCCGTGCAGAAGCTAAGGGAGTGCCCCACCCCCACCCTGCTCGCAGGGCACCTTGGGACTCCAGGTCTTGCTATGGCTGTACGCCATTCGGGTGAGAGCAGCCTTGCCCTTGCTCTTCTCCTGAGCCTTCTCTCCAGCCGACTCCCCCTGCAAGCTCTCCTTCACTTCCCGTTTCTTCCTCCCAGCTGTGTTCTCCCTCTGCTCCTGCTTCTGACGGATCTCCTCCAGCTGCTGCCTGTGGGGGAAAAGGCCCATGCAGCCAGCAGTTACATAGACTGCTCTTACAGTTGCACCGTTTCATTAGGACCCAAAAGCCCCATTTCTCTTCCCCCCTGCCCCCGCTACCTGGCACACTCTTCTCGGGCCTTGGAGGCTACTGTCTCTTGGAAGAGGGATCCACTGTGCTTGAAAAATGGGCTGTACTTTTCAGTGCTATGTGAAGGAAAAATGCGCCGGTAGTGGCCCAGGTGGCTGTTCTCGTACTTCTCTGCTTGGGCCAACCAGGCGGCCTGGCTGCTCTCCATCTGTTCACGCCTGGAAGATAACGAAGAGCTGGCCCTAAACCATAGACCTGCTGGGCTTCTCTCTCTCTTTCTCTCTCTCACACACACACAAACACAGAGCAGCCTATATTGTGTGCACAATTATTAGGCAAGTTGTATTTTGGATGATTCATTTTATTATTAAATGACTACAGTACTCTTGGTCAATCTAAAATGTTAATAAACCTCAACCTGAATGTTTAAGAAAGTAAAATGGTTTAATGGTTTTTATAGTTTATTAGGTTTTTTTTTTTTTTTAAATTGGACTTTGTGTGTTTTATTGTTGTAAGCCACCCCGAGTCCTTTTGGAGATAGGGTGGCATATAAGTCTAAAAAATAAAATAAAGTGAGCTTTTGGTTTTCTTAGGAGAACAACTGTATGGACAGACTTTTTCCTGTACCATTGCTTGAAGAAAGAGTCTTCTAAAAACTGGCAGTAGGTTTAGAAGTTGATTTTGAGTCCATCTTCAACCCAAAAAAGGTCCAGCTAGCTTATCTTCAGTAATACCAGCCCATACCAATACCCCACCTCCACCTTGCTGGCATCCTGAGTAGAAGTGGAGCTCTGTGCCCCTTACCGATCCAGCCACGGGCCCTTCCATCTTGTCTGTCAGGAGTCACTCTCATCTCATCAGTCCCTAAAACCTTTGAAAAATCTGTCTTCAGATATTTCTTGGCCCATTTTTGCCGTTTCAACTTATGTGTCTTGTTCAGTGGTGGTCAGGTTTCAGCCTTCCTTACCTTGGCCATGTCTCTGGGCACTGAACATCTTGCACTTCTGGGCACTCCAGTGCTGTCATATTCCAGAATTGCAACCTACCTGGAGTGCCCAGAAGTACAAGGTGTTCAGAGGATAATGGATTCCTAGTAGTTTCACATTTGATTCTTTTCAAATCTTTGGCAATTAATTTGCGTCTTTTTTTCGGAACACATTTCTTTTGGCCCTGATGACTATTTGAAACAAAATTTTGATGGTTTTGTGTTCACATCCCAATATCTTAGCAAAGAGTGCTGCATCCCTCTGAAAGACTTTTTATAATTTTTGACTTATCAGAGTCAGTTAAATCTCTTTTTTGGCCCATTTTGCCTGAGGAAAAGCTGCTGTCTAATAATAATAGGGTGTTGATCTCCTTATGTCGCATCCTCCCTCATTTACACAAATACACATCACCTGAATGTGCTTATATCCACTAAGCATTCCAGTTTATATAGCTTGGAGGTGGAAATATGCATTAAAATGATGATATGGTCAACATACTTGCCTAATACAGGTAGCCCTCAACTTATGACCACAATTGAGCCCAAAATGTATGTTGCTAAGTGAAACATTTGTTAAGTGAGGTTTTCCCCATTTTACAACCTTTCTTTCTTGTTGTTACTGCAGTTGTTAAATTAGTAACACGGTTGTTAAGTGAATCTGTCTTCCTCATTGACTTTGCTCGTCAGAAGGTCACAAAACGGGATCACATGACCCCGGGACACTGTAGCTGTTATAAATATGAACCAGTCACCAAGCATCTGAATGTAAATCACATGAACATGGAGATGCTGCAATGGTCATGGGTGTGAAAAATGGTCATGTCACTTTTTTCAGCGCCGTTGTAACTTTAAACGGTCACTAAGTGATTGTTGTAAGTTGAGAACTCCCTGTAATTGTACACACAGGGTACAGTTCATATTCTCCGCTTGCTCTATGACTGCCTCCTTGGCAGTGGCTGGAGAGAGAATGGCGAGGGCCGTCTGGGAAAGGCCACCACCAACCTGGCAGGGGCTCACAGCGCTACCTGGCCTCTCGGGGCTGCTGGTGGGGCTGTAGAAGGCGCTCCTTCACCCGCCTCTTGTCTTCTTCCAGCACCTTCTTCTTGTCACAGGCCCGCAGGTTGATGAGATTGATTGCATCGCAGAGTAAGGCATCCTTCACTTCCCGATCCAGACGTGAGTCCGTGGTAAAGCTGGGAGAATGGTTGACCTGAAAAAGTGATCAAAGACACCCCGCCCCCAAGGCAGCCTTTGCATTCATTTTGACCTGAGGAACCAGGGGAATCACAACATTTCTTCTTTTTTAACTTCCTAAAAAAAATGGCTTGTAAGGCTGTAGGTAGGACCTAGGTTAGGAGAGACTATTACTAAGAATATCCCAAAGGTGCTTTTTCAAGAGGCAACTGGACTTTCTGGTTTTTCTTTGAAGACGTTTTGCTTCTCATCCAATAAGCTTCTTCAGCTCTGGCCAAGAAACTTCTCATCCAAGAAGCTTCTTGGATGAGAAGTGAAACATCTTCAAAGAGAAACCAGAAAGTCAAGCCCGGATAGCTCAACAGACTAAATAGCCTGTTATTAACATTCAGCTGTCTGCAATTATTGCAAGTTCGAATCTCACCAGGCTCAAGGTTGACTCAGCCTTCCATCCTTTCTAAGGTAGGTAAATTGAGGACCCAGTTTGTGGGGGCAATAAGCTGACTTTGTATAAATATACAAAAGTATGAAGGCTATTGCTTAACGCGTTGTAAGCTGCCCTGAGTCTCTGGAGAAGGGCGGCATATAAATCAAATTAAAAAAAAAAAGTTGCCTCTTGAAAAAGCACCTTTGGGACAACCATGACCTGGATGACTGAGAATCTCCATAGACACTACTAAGAATAAAAGATGGGTATCCCTTCAGGCAGAGGAATCTGTTCCTTTGGATCTCAAAGACAAGCACTCAGGAAATTCTCTGCTGAAGGGGATGATGGGAAGGGTTGGCAACAGAAACTGAGTGGACGGTTCTTAATTTGAAATATCTGTTTCTACTGCTTGATGGATGTTTACAAAGATTGCCCTACTTCATCCCCAACTTTCAAAATCTCGGAGGACGACTTCATTCCTACTTCTTTCAAAATTCAATAGGTACTAGAGCAGGTAAACCAAAGGGCAACTCTTCCTGCTTCAGATGGACACTTTATTTAATTTATATCTCACCCATCTCACTGTCGAATGGCTTTGGGAAAGATATCTACCTCCAGAAGCCACGGTTTGAGTTTCCGATCAAGGAGAATGTCAAAGCCCAGAATTTCAAAGCAGGCACAACCAGAGATGTGGTTGGGGAAGCAAGTGCGATAGTTGTGCTTCAGAACTGGGTGAGCAGCAATGAGCGTTTTGATTATGATGTCCTCAATGTCCCGCCACAGTTCAGCTGTGTCATAGCTGTGCTCCCGCATCCAAGTATTCAGGGTGGACAGCTTTCTGTTGAGTGAGGGGAGGGAAAAGAGCTGCTGCAGGAGCAATTGTACTCCAGCACTGCCCCAGGATTACTCAGCAACAGCTCCCCCTGCCCCCCTGGGAACTCTAGCCCCTTCCAAGGGAGTCTGACTTTCCCTTGGTGTGCAGTCACATCCCTCCCAGTCACAGAGGGGTGCAAAGAGAAGCCTAGTGTTCCCAGCCTTGTCCAGGGTGGGTACAGCCATTTGCTCTGGGGCAGAAAGACTTCTCCCAGCTCCTTCTGAGATGGAGATCTTGATAGAGCCTTTCCCATCAGGATGCAGGTATGCCTTGTTGCCCCCCTCAGGAGCCACACAGATGGGGCAAATCAACTATTTTTTTTTCAAAGCAGCTGTTTCATGGAATTAAGAAAAGTGGAGTTTCCTACAAATGGGCACCTGGTATCCTATCCGCCCCCCACCTCCCCAGTCCCTACTAGCAGAAGTGCTGCCTCCTCTCCTGCAAGGGAATGGGTACAAGCCATACCTCTTGCTGCCCGTGTTGTCATCCCGCACAAAATTCTCATTATGCTTGTTGATGGCATAGTTGGTCAAGTGCATACAGATGTCATCCTGTGAGAGAGATGTTGGGAGGGGGAGCCTGATTCTCCACTCCTGACGGCCCCTGGAATTCTCCCCTTGCCCACCTGCTTCACCTTCTCCTTGTTCCCCTGTACCCCCAATGTGCCAGCCCAGGGAGCCCTGCAGGCCCAAGGATGGTGTTCACCATGTCAAAATCTCCATAGTCAATCCCAAAGCCCCATTAGACACCAACAGCTTATCTTCCTACAAAGCGAATGCCAGTTCCTGGGCTTCTTTACCAGGTTGCTGCTGTTGGGCTCGATGTACCTCATGGTGGCAAAGCGGGCCAGCCCCTCCTCATAGACAAAGATCTTCAGGGGGTCGCAGGAGGTGACCAAGACATAAATGCGCATGTCAAACTTAAAGCCATCAATGAGGAAGGGCTACAAAGAGAGGATGAGAGACTGAGGGAAAGGAGCAATTCCCAGCCGACTGACTGTAGCCTCGAGGACCCATAGCCGAGATCACATTTTCAACTGTCTGGGGCTCTTACTCTCTGTCCCAGGGTTGGACAACTGTTAGCCCCCAGGCTCCTGGGCCTACCTTAGTAATATATTGCTGGCAGATCATGTGCTCGCCATGCTTTATTTCCTTGGGGTTCCGGGTAATGAAGATGCCCCGCCCCTGGCAGCCACTGTCTGGCTTGCAAATGTATGTCCTGTTTTTCCTCATTCGCCCATAGGCTTGGAAGTCCCCATAGCTGCAGAAAGACAACATAGGGACAGGCATGTAACCCATCCACGTGCCTCCAGCGTCCCAAACTATGTTAACTGACAGGGTTCCCTGTGGCTGGCACAACCACCGCTGCCTCTCGTTCACTCACTCAGCTGGCAAGCACCAGGTGCGAGGGAAGATGCAGTACTCCTTGGGAAAGAGCCTCAACATCCGGTTGAGGTTGCGGGCCAGCAGGTCCTTGCGGCAGATCTCGGCCATGCCAGGAAAGTGGTTGATTTTCTAGAATGAAACAAAAGCAGGAGAAGGAAATGGAAGTGCCCTGGCACAGCTTTCGTTTTGTTGTCTGCAGAATGCTTTGCCCCACTTTTAAGTCATGGAAAACAGCTCCCAAACAGCTTCAACATTTAAGAAAATAATTATGAATGCATGTAAAAAAAACCCCCAACCTCCATAACAAAAAAATAAAGGTATATTAGCAACTTTTTATTCATTCCACCCAATAACTAAACAAAGTGAATTGCTATATAAAAGTATATGGGAGTGGGAGTGGAAATATTATAGATAGGAACCCAGCTACTTTGGCTACTCTTTAGTGAGTCCCTATTCTCATCCTTCTGAGGCTCTTCTAATCTTTTCCCACTGTTGGGAGCTACATGGAATGAGCAGTATAAACCCTGCATGGGATATCCCAGATCCTAGTGCCTCTCCCTCTCCCTTTCCATCTCCCAACTCCTCAGCTCCAGGAAAAGACTCCCCGCTTTAAGAACTTGGCAGTCAGCCAGCCTTCCCAAGCTATAAAAAACTGAAATCAGCACTTCTTTTTCTCTGCTCCCTTCACCCTGGCTGTGCTGGGTACCTGAAACCTCTTCATTTCCATGACACGCTCCAGTGAAACTGAGCAGTCAGTCCAGTAAACAGTCCACTCCTCATCCTCCCCCACTTCTTTCAGGCCACAGCGCCGGGCAGCACGCCTAACTGCAGCAAAGTAAAAAGATGGACAAAGCTGGTTCCAAGAGGCATTCGATGATCTTCTGGCCTTGCTTGCAACAGGCACTTGAGCATCAGGAAGGATCATTCAGAATAGTCACCCTCCAAGGGAGTCCCTGGAATCCTCCCTTTCCCGGCAAGGAGTCCAGTGGCTCTCCTGGCCCAGATTCGACAGCCCTGGCTCATTCCTGCATTACTGCACAAAGCTCATAAAGGAAGACTTTATCCTCCTTTGGAATGCAAAAGGCGACTCCTGCCTGCTCCCCCCCCCCCCAGAAAACCCCGGAGATTTCATTCTTGATACAGGAGAGAAAATCAGGTTACCTCTAGTTATTTCACTTTTGCTCTGACTCTGCCAATCTCTGTGCCAAAGAAGCCGCCTTTACTCACCGCTTTCGTATTTGCAGTTCGCGAGGTTGATGGAAAGCAGCCTAGGAGGAGAACAGAGAAGGGCGTCGCGCCGGGCGGGAGAGGGGGCAGCCGGCGCCGCTGGCCTCCCACAAGGAGAAGCCCCGGCCGGCCGCGGGAGGAAGCCCGGGGCGCTGCACGCCCTCCCGCCCGTCCTCCGGGAGCGCACCGGTGCCTCCTCTTCCTTTTCGGCCGGGGCTCCTCCGGCTCGCCCTCCTCCGCCGGGGGTTCCTCCGGGCCGGCCCCGGGCTGTTCCCGGCCGGGCTCTGGGCCTTTGTCCGGAGGGGAGGCGCGCGGAGGCTCCTTCTGCTCGGCCTCCGGCCTCTTGAGGCATTCGTTGGCAGACTCGTCGGACAGGCCGCCGTCCTCCTCCTCGTCCTCCTCGTCGCTTTCGTTCTCGGACTCGCTGCTCTCTTCTCGGCCGATCTTCATCCTCTCGGGCCCCTGGGCAAGAGCAGCAGCCGGGCCGTCAGCGCGGCGGCAGCGATTGTGACAAGCGCAACCATTATTACTGCGAGGCTGCAGCCCGCCCGCGCGACGCCCCCACAGCCTCGCCGGCGGCCGCCCGCGGAGCCCAGCCGGGACACGCGCCCCGCGCACTGGCCGGGGGAAGCCTCGTTCGCGGCCGCCGGCCTGCCCGCGCCCGCCCTGCTCACCGAGCCCGGCGGCTCTCCTGGGGCAGCGGCGGCGCCTGAGGCTCCCTCGGGCCGTGACGCGGTCACCATGGCGACCAGGAGCCCCGCCCATCAGGCGGACTACGGAGCGCGCACGAGGCCGTGGCGCCGCGGCAGCGAAGGACGCGAAGTCGGGATGCCAATAGCTTTTTCGTCATCTATGGGCGACGAGCTGGTTTGACGTCTCCGCCCACGCCCGCCCTGCTCACCGAGCCCGGCCTCCCCGGTCGCTCTCCAGCGGGAGCAACAGGACGGCCGGCCCGCCCAGTGGGTCGGATTAGGCGGACCGCGCGCTGGGGTTTGCCAATGTGGCACGGGCGGGGACCAGGTGATTTGCGGTGAATGTTGGACGGATTGTCCTCAGCCCCCGAGGTTAGAAAGACCAAGAGAAACATAAGGCAGGGTTGAAACGGCGAAGAACCAGAAGAAATAGGGAAAAGTGCAGCGAACGAGGTTGATTTCTAAAGACAGAAAAGGGAGAGATGTGATAAATACCTTTCTTTTTCATGCCATGAATTCTTCTGCTGGCCAACGTTACTGTTTTATGGGCCGCCTCACAGGGTTGTGTTATATATGGCCCGCCAAATGCTTTTTAAAAAATCAGTTCAAATGCATTGATCCTGCATTTTGCATAACACACTTTACCTCCAAAGAGAATACATGGAATGTGTGTGCATTTTTCAGTTGTATTAAGAAATGTATTAATAATGTTTAAAACCACTCATGAATCTGTTGAATTGGAGCAGCATGAAAGGCCAAATAAATACATATTTTTTAGAATTTTTAGAGTTTGATATTCATTTTAAATTAATTGGTTTTAATTATCGGCTAAATTTATATTTGCTGTTTTTAAAATTTTAACTTTTGTGTACTTTGTTTTTTATCTGGCTGTTCACCGCCCTGAGTCCGCAAGTAGAAGGGCGGTATATAAATCTAAGTAAGTAAGTAAGTAAGTAAGTAACTAAACTTTATTTTTATGAGCTCCCTTTTATTTATAGGGAAAAGCAGAATTGTCAATTTATTTAATGAACTGAATTTCATTTCAACTAATGAATTTATTTAATAGACTGCAATATGAGAAGGACTGGATCAGAAGAAATAGAAATTAGAATGAACATTACAGGAAAAAAGTTTTGACAATTTTAGGATGAAAGAGGAGAGAGTAAAAAGCCAATTGAATATTGAATCTTCTGAATAAGAATAGATTTGGAAGGGACCTTGGAGGTCTTCTAGTCCAACCCCCTGTTCAAGCAGAAGACCTTATTCCATTTCAGACAAGTGACTGTCAGTACTGGCCTAATGCAGAACAGTGCCATACTTTCTCTCTCTAGACAAGACAAAGGTCGTGTGCTCATGAAATACAGAGGCACCAGCTATCGGGGAGAAAGGAAGACCATATCAGACCCAGAACAAATCAGCAGACACCATACGCAAAGCTATGTATTGTCAAGGCCACATTTTTTTCCCAGGCTGAGAAAGGCTGAAGGAAGAAAAATGGATGTTTTACATTATGGTGCTGAAGAAAACATCAAATTTGATAAATTTGATAAATAAAACAAGATCAAATCACTCCATGCTATTTGCTCTACTGGAAGCACTAATAAAAACACTGAATCTTAAATATTTTGAAACTTAATGTGACAACAGTGGAGAAGCTCCTGATGTTTGGAAAAATCTAAGGCCATTAAGGCCAACAGAAGACAGGGCACTCATGATAGGATCTGGGTACCCTGACTTCTGTTGGCCTCCCTATCAAGATGATTCCCATTGGTTTGAATTGACTGACAAGAAAGCATAAAAGATGGGCATTATACAAACACAACCCTTTTTAAAGATTGTTTTTCCTAGTTCCAATTGCAAAATGCTAGATGTACATTAAAGATTTTATGGCTAAAAACTTCTGTTTGATATATCCTGTCACAGCCTACCAAAGCTGACTTAGGCAATTGTGTTTGAGCACAACATGTGATGCTGCCATAAATAAAAAGTCTGGTTCAGGTAACATTGAAAGCAAAGGCTGGCATCCCACAGTGACCCAGGCCTATATGTGGGTGAAGGCAGAGGGTGTGGTGAGCTTTAGAAAAGTGGGGGTCCCTCTGTTCAACTGTAAAGCTCTCCAACTTGCTGATCCTTACAGGTGGCAGTAAACTAAATGTACTGATGTGATTTACGGTTCAAATAGGAAATAAGATACAATCCCTTGAAGATGGTCGTGATGCCAGTCACTGGTAGGGGTCTTTTAAGACACCACAGGATGATTTAATTGGGTTTACTATAATGAAAAACTCTTGTCTGTGATTTCCCTCCTAGTAGCAGTGAAGCTCTTCCTCAAGAATGCTTGCAGGCTCCTTTAAATACCCCCAAAAAACAAACAAGCTTCTTTCCCAGAGGTATTTTATTTTCCTTACCAGTTACTAAGCTTTGTGCTTTATCGTCCAGCATCTTGTCTCCTCATTCTTACTCTTTAGTTTGCACATCTTGTTAGTATGTAAAAAACATTGTCCATGCTTCATAGATGGCTGGGCTCATCTGGCTTAACTGGGCTCATCTCAAAATTGTAAATTCAGTCCCAATTTCCTACATGCAAAATCAAATTTGAGAAAGGGACTTGGGTGTCCCCAGAAAGGCTTGCAAGGCAGAAACCTGCATCATGCCAAAAGCCACCCTGAGATCCCCAACTTCCATCAGCCCGGCTTCCTCCGGAGCAGCCCCACCTGGGGAAGGGGCCTCACGTTGCAGCGGATAGCTTGGCATCCTGGCAGGGGTGGAACCCTGGGGCCTGGGCCTGAAGGGGGCTTCTTCCAGCCCACTTGTCAGGAAGGCCATGGAGGTGACAAAGGCAACTCTCTGAGGAGGTCCAGAAGCTCTCGCTGAAGTTGGGCTAACTGGCTGTCTGGGAGGAGACATTGCTGAATCCTGTGAAGGGCTGAGGCCTCGGTGAGGCCTTCGTATTCCTGGACAGTTTTGGTGGGCAGATGTCCTGCCAGTTCACAAACTGCCACATTGAAGGCCAATTCTTCTTTGGTACCAAAGCAGGCTTTCCGTGCCCAAAGAAGGACCCGGATGCCAGGTCGAGCTCTGGAGCCAAGGGGGCCCTCGGGGGCAGCCCCGCGCGTGGCAAACAAGTTGTGGGCAATCTCTCGCTGGGTCAGATGGCGGGTGGCCAGGCCGATCCGATGGGCCAGCGACTCCACCTGCCGCCCGTCGTCGCAGTAGAAGAGGAAGGCTGGCGCCGGGGCTTCCTGCAGCAGGTAGAGGCCCGCTTCGGGCAGGAGGGGCTCGCCGGGGGCGGACTCCACCGAGAGCTCCCAGTCCAGGTAAAAGCCGTGCAGGTGCAGGTGGTTGACGGAGGCGAAAGCGCCCAGGCTGTTGAAGCCCAGGCGGAAGCCCGGGTGGGCGCTGAGGAGCACGGCGTCCAGCCCCGCCAGCAGGGCCTCCGGGGTGAGGATCTGCGGCAGGGCGAGCGCAGGGTCGGGGATGAGAAGCACGTGTCCCTGCTCCAGCGGACTGACGTTGATGGCCACCAGGGTGCCGGGCAAGCTGGCCAGCCCGGGGCCGCGCCGGCGCAGGCAGAAGAGGACCTCCTCCCGCCGGATCTGGCCGAAGTTGAACTGTCGGGGATCGAAGCTCTGGCGGACGCTGCGGACCTCCTGGGGCCGCCTCCTCTCGGTCGCCCGCTGCACGTTGAGCTGCGCCACCAGCCCCAGCCTGCCCGGCAGGACCCGCGTCTGCAGCTGGCCCAGGCGGTAGCGGAACAGCCCCCGCCGCAGCCGCTCCTCCCAGCCTTCCCGCAGCGCCCGGTCGAAGCGCGACCCGGCGGGGCTGCCGGCCACCCCCGCGCCCCTTCTCGGCCATTCCACCCCGCGCAGCACCAGCTCCTCCGGCCCGTAGCAAAAGGGCTCGGGGGGCTCCGCGGGGCTGCCGCCGCCCTGCCCGGCCCCCCCGGGTCCCGCCGCGGCCATGCGGGAAGTCGGCTGCGGGTCCCGCGGCGGGACTTCCGCAGGAAAGACGGGCGGCCGGAGGGCTCCGCGTGGCAGTAGAACCGGCTCCCGGCCGCCCTCAGGTCCCGCAGCGCAGGCGCTCCGCCTCCCCGAGCCGGCCGGCTGGAGGAAGGGCTCTTCCTGCCGGCGCCGCGCTCCGCCCAGGGGCGGGACGAGGCGGCGGAGGAAGAGGAGCGCAGGGAGAGCCGGAGCCGCGGTTGCCAGAGGGAAGGATGGGGGGTTCGGGTAGCCGCCTGCCCCGCGACCTGCTGGGCGAATACCAGGTGCGTCCCGGGGGGGAGGGAGGGGGGAGGGGGGGTCTGCCTGCCTGCGCGCGCGGCCCCTGACCCGCCTCTCTCCCGCAGGAGCTGACCTTCCTGAGCAAGCAGGAGATCCTGCTGTGAGTACGCGGGGGGCGGGGTGGGGGGCGGGAGGGCCGGGGCCCCGGAGCCCGAGTGCTCCCGGAAGCGCCCCGCAGGAGTCGAGCGAGCCAGCCGCCGCCGCCCTTTCGCGTCGGGCCCGGAAGCGCGCGCTGACGGCCGCCTTGCCTTGCCTTGCCTTGCCTTGCAGCGCCCACAAGCGCTTCTGCCAGCTGCTGCCCCGGGAGGCGCGCGGCCAGGCCCTGCAGACGCGCGTGCCCGAGAGCCGCTTCCTGACGCTGCCCGAGCTGCGGGTGAGCCGCCCCGGAGCCCCCCTCCCCTCCCCTCCCCTCTCCCGGGCTGGGCGGCGGGGGGGTCGCGCTCTCCCCCGGCAGGCACTGAAGCCCCCGCCCGGGTCTTGCAGGCGAACCCCTTCCGGAACAGGATCTGCCGCATCTTCTCCACGGCGGAGACCGGCGAGGAGGCGCTCTCCTTCGAGGACTTCCTGGACCTGCTGAGCGTCTTCAGCGACTCGGCCACCCCCGAAATCAAGTCGCATTATGCCTTCCGCCTCTTCGGTAGGGCTGCGGGCGGGGCGGGCGGCTGCCTCTCTGGAAGGACTGCCGAACGGAGGAGCCGCCGCTGCGCCCTACAAGCAGGGCCCGTTGGAGCCTTGTAGTCTGGGGGCTTAGGTGCCTTGGGTTGCCTGTTGTGGCCCTGCCCGCCTGGGAACGCTGACTTGGCCTTAGGGTGGCAGTTCAGCGTTAGGGTCCGGTGGAGGGAACGGGTGGTGGGGTGGCATCTCTTCTCTCCTGGTCGGACATGGAGCCTGTTTTTACAAGCAAGAGGAGGAATCTTAGAACCGGCCAGTTAATCTGGTTTAATCTCCTCCTCCCCTCACTTGCTGACTACGGGGGGAGGGGGGGTGCTGCTTCTCTGGATCCTTGAATGTGCACCTGTTCCCAGAGGAGACCCACTCACACCTGAATGAACTTGGAGCTCAGCCTTTCCTCCTAAACACCCTTTACCGGAGCTGAGAAAGCTTCTAGCTTTGAGAACACTAAGCACAGCTTCTCACCCCATCTTTTCCCTAGATTTCGATGATGACGGCACTCTAGGTAAGAAGGATTTGGAGAAATTGGTGAACTCCCTGACAGGAGAAGGAGAAGACAGCAGGCTGAGCTTGTTGGAGATGGAGCAGCTCATTCAGAATGTGAGTGCTGGGAGAGGGGCATGTCAGGAGGGCTAGCGAATGGGCACAACCAACTCTGACCCACTATGCCCCCTCCCTATTTGGGCAGATCTTAGAGGAATCTGATATTGACAAAGATGGGACCATCAACCTCTCCGAGTTCCAGCATATAATTTCCCGCTCTCCAGATTTCACCAGGTAACTGCCCGTTTGGGGGGGGGGGGCGGGTTGAGGTTTGGCTGAATGAGTTGTTTTTTGGGAGGGACAGTTGTGCTTTAGAAGGAACCTGGTCAGCCTTCGATAATGAAGTCCTCCTTTTTCTTCCAGCTCCTTCAAGATTGTGCTCTGATTCTTTTCTTCCACAACTTGCTAGAAGATTCCACATCTCAGAAAATGGCTCATTTTCTCACAGCAACAGGAACCCAAACCTTGACCCCATCTAGCTTTCAGAGCCACTGGCCTTGCAGGCATCTCCACCAGCTGGTGTTTCTATAGGGAGAGCTGGGTGGGGCAAGGACCTTGGGAGCTGTGGCTGGTTTTCTTTGCTTCTGCCTCTGCCTCACCTGGTGGCTCTGCGATGGCTTGGGGTGGCTGCTGTAGGAGATCAAAATTCAAGAGCAAATTGTGGCAGGGCTTTGATGTCGCTCCTGCTGCTTTCTGCCTTTTCCTGGAACAACAGAGACTTTTCCAAAGGAAAAGGAAGCATACCTGACATAAAGCCTGCTGGGCATGTTGGAAAGTCTGAATCGCTGCACCATTTTTCTTGCTTTCTGAGTGATGGGGAAGAGCACCAGCCATCAGCCAGTCTCTGGAGTTTGATAAACACAGTCGTGACATGATTTTGTCTGATTTCTACTTTACTAAATAAAACTCAATAAATGGAACCCACTCATGTTCCTCCATCTTTATTTCACTTCCAAAGTACAAGTTCATCTATATCACTCGGTCCTTGGCCAACAGCTATAGTAGCTGCCCAACTCCCTTCCCTCTGGGAGCCCAAAGCAGCACATGAAGATCCCTGCTTCCAGCGGTGCAAGGAACTTTCCCTGAAGGAATCCTGGTGGATCCACTTGGACTGTCCTTGGGCCTTCAGGTGGGTGGGGACTTGGCCTTTTCACACAGCAGCCACTCCATCCAGTTGGTGAAACAGGCCAAGGGAGATGGTTTATGGTCACAGACCACCAACAATGATCAAATAATCAACAAACTCCTGAACCAAAGTCAAGCCCCATGTTAGGGCAACTGCACCCGAGTTACCAGGGAAGAGATCGGCTGGAAGAAAATGGCTTCTCCCTCTTCAGGCCAGCCAAACATTTAGTAATGGGGCAATTATTCAGAGCACCAACTAAAGTCTCAAAGGCAGCACAGGAACTGTTTCAATGGCTTCACCCAAACATGGCCCAAGAGTCGTGAATCACTGCTCCTCCCGCCCCTGGAAGGCAAGGTATTAAGCCTGTGTAGAACAGACAGGTTACTAAATGTTTTGCTGGGGAGAAAGGTCTCTTAAGGTGTGATGGTTGGAGTTTGTCAGATCTCGGGAGACAAGATTTTTGAAACAGGCTCCTTTTATGAGCCGGCTGTAGCTTCTGTTGTTCTGGAGGACACCCTGAAGGATGCTCCCTGATGTTTTCTGCTCATCACCTATTACCCACTCTCTTCCCCAGGACCAAGTCAAAGAAACCATACAGGGGAGTTTTTCTGACAGGAAATGGTCCACCAATCGCCTCCCTAGTGCACAGTCCATTAGAAGTCAGACCAACATATCTCCCAGGCTCTCCTTCCCAAAGATGGGATGCTCAACCAGAGTATCTCCTTCACAGGTGACTCCCAAGAGGGTCTTTGGTACCACACAAGTTACCCTCCCAGCAACGGTCCCACCCACAAGGCTGAAGAAACGGGAGCCAGGTGCCTGGAGACCCTGAAGAAGCCCACAGGCAAGTTGTCTCATTCCATCCCCTCCTGGCAGAGCTTGTAAGGACTCGACTGCTTGAGCTGAAGGGCAGCTTAGAACCTGAGGCTGCACCTGGTTTCTACATCGCGGAGGGTACCCCTACGTGGCCTGACCCTATTCCCTAACTGAACGGGGCTGCCTGTGCCTCTGCCAGAGTATGGTGACACCAGAAGATTCTGCCCGGCTCCTTTCAAGCCCACAAGAACCGCACCTCTTGGGGAAGGTCACACAACCGAGTCCTGGATCTCAGAGCCAAGGCGAACCCGAGGGCGCTGGGCAGGACCCAACACCTCCACAAAAGTCTTGGATATATTAAGTGGTTGCTGATCAGACTCCAGAAAAGCCACGCGTGGGCAGGCTAGGGACTCGTGCCCAGGCATGCTCACCACCAGACTCTCGCACAGAGCCTGGTAGCCCTTGTGGTCTGCCAGAGCACCAGACGTGTTCAGGGCAGCCAGGGGAGGCATACTCTCAGCGGGCAGGGCCTCTCTGTCCTGCAAAGTCCTGGGATGGGACCAGCTGCATCGGCCTTGCTTGAGGCAGACCTTCAGGCTGACCTGGTGCTTGTGCAGCGTGAAAAGGATCAGCAGCGCCATGGCAATACTGAAGAGCCCACACATCACAAGGAACTCGGTCCAGTAGGTCCTGCCCTCCAACAGCACTGAGATGTTCTCTCCCGAGATGCTCCTGGAGGTGCTGAGGGTCTTCAGAGGGTCTTGGGCAGGCCCCAGCTTGGCCCACAACCCTGGCTCCACAGTCACACAGTAGCTCGCCATCAACTGCTGGAAGCTGCCCTCATGAGACCAGCATTCATAGCGGCCCACCTCGGCTGGGCTCCCCACCAACAGCAGCTCTCCCTTGGGCAGCACCAGGACAGCAGCGCCGAGGGCAGCCCCGTTGTGCACCCAGTGCCGGGAAGCCAGGTTGGATAGCAGTGGGCAGGGCAATGGCATCACAACGTTGGGCTGGAGCACCACCTGCTGACATTGGGGTTGCTCTCCTGGGGGAGAGAGCGTCCATCAGAGCTGGCTTCATAGAACCGGCATTCTCAACAGCTAACTTGGTCCAGCACAGGGTACACCAATCCCTGCACGATGCTCCTTGGCTTCGGAGCCAGGAGGGGAGGGCCAGTTCCACTCCCCTCCCCTCCTACCCCCAACTGTCAAATCCCAACCCCGGCAGCTGTGTTACCTGCTGAATGGCTGAGTTCCACACCGCTGGTCTGGCAAAGCTGGCTTGTTTCAGCCCCTTCGATGTCCTGAACCCAGGTCCTGGTGGGAGAAATAGGGTGAGGCCTGGGAGAAAGGAGGAGCAGGAGCGGTACCCCCGAGGACCATGTGCCCCTGTAAGTACAGCATGTGGTGAGGAAGAAGAAGAGCAGCAAAGGATGGGGAGAAAGGAGGGGGTTGGTTCCCTTACACCAAAAGGTCGGGCAGCATGGGCTGGGGGTTGGAAGCCAGCCTGAGGCCAGATCTGGGAAGCACTCACATTGGCTGGAGCGGCCAAGGGCTGGGGATAAGCAGCTGACAGGCCCCTCCACTCCAAGCACAGTAAGGGTCTCCGGCCAGGACACATTCTCCACAGCTCCGATACAGGCTGCAATTGGCCACGGGCACCTGTGCCAGGGCATCATATGAGGCAGCGTAAACCAGACCCTGCAGGGAGAAGAGGAGACGTTCCGGCATCTTTATCCATGAACATTGGAAGAGGCTGTGCCACGGTTTGCTCTGCCACCTCCTGAGGGCAGAGGCATTGACCTAGCATCAGGAAAGATGCCTCTGCTGTAATTAGGAGCGGGGTGGGATGGGGAGTGGGCTTCTGTCCTGTACCCAGCAGCACCCACCTCTTGCGAACTAAGCAGGGACCCAGAAATGCATCCTTCCCAAGCAGAAGAAACAAGGCAGTGGCAGCGGCTGCCTGGGTGGCCCTGATTCAGAAGGCCACCAAACACCTAGCTGCTTCTCTCATGCAAGAACTAGAACCAGGGACACCCCCCACCCCCAGTCTCCCCGCTGACTTCCGCTCTTGCCTGGGTAGAGTCCAGCAGCAGCTCCAGAACAGGTTGCTCAGGAGGGAAGAGCTGAATCTCCTCAATGATCCGGACTCCTTGCCTTGTGATCACCGCCTTATGCAAGCGGCCGTCATCTACAAGACACAAGAAGTGTCCAGTGGGAGGCCCATGGGCTGCCCCCATGACTCCCCTTCCTCCCTCCCCGTGAGGAGGTCTTTTTTGCTTCTGGCTGGCCCGGTCCGCCATCTAAGCTCCAAGAAGATGGGAAAGGCCCAAGTTTGGATCACCTCTGCTGTCTTTCCTTGGCTCCCATTGACCCCCCCCCCATCATTTTCTTCAAATTCCATATCCACCAACTCACACATCCTCCACACAAAGCCATTTATATGCTGACTTGATCAGTCTGAAGCCGTGGCAAAGCCAAGGCAGCAGCGGCAATAGAACAAATGAATCTGGCTTTCCTCCCTACCTTTCTGCCAGTCTTGCTCACCTGTGCCCAGGAACAAGACATCGTAGGTTTGCTGCAGGCTCTGGACACGCTGCACACTGAGCTGCCGGTAACGGGAGCGGGGCTGCACAAGGAGGGCCTGGCTCCTCACCGGGCTGTTCATTAGGAAGTGGTCCTTGAGGTAGTTCAGAACCCGATCCGGCATCTGCAGTGAAGAGGTGATCTTCATCTGGCGGGTCTTGTGGCTGATGCACTGGGAAGAGCAGGAGTTTGCTGGTGAGCCCTGGGATGGGGGATCTCGAACAGAGCCGTCGCCCACCCCTGGGCCTCCCTCCCTCCAGATTGCTCTGGGGAGAAAATCAAGAGGTTTTGGATTCTACTTTGGGCCGCTGCTCTGCGAGGCTCCTAGCATTCAACTGGTTTTTTTTAAAATTTGATTTATATGCCGCCCTTCTCTGGAGACTCAGGGCAGCTTACAATGCGTTAAGCAATAGCCTTCATACTTTTGTATATTTATACAAAGTCAGCTTATTGCCCCCACAAACTGGGTCCTCAATTTACCCACCTTAGAAAGGATGGAAGGCTGAGTCGACCTTGAGCCTGGCTAGGATTGAACTCAGAGAAATTACAGGCAGCTGGTGTTAATTGCTGCCTTTAGTAGGAGGCATTAGCCCCCTACGCTACACAGGCTCCTGTTTTAACCAAGTGTCCCAACAGAGACTTTCTC
Source organism: Masticophis lateralis (assembly GCA_030761175.1). Classification (NCBI taxonomy): domain Eukaryota; kingdom Metazoa; phylum Chordata; class Lepidosauria; order Squamata; family Colubridae; genus Masticophis; species Masticophis lateralis. The sequence continues at coordinate 23,722,946 of JAUDYJ010000012.1, read as the reverse complement.
CAGAAGGAAGTTTGTTTTCTTTTTAATCACAAAGAAAAAAAAAAGGCTAGAATTTGGGGACTGCTAAGTTTGGAAGTTTAACCCAAACTCAAAAGGTAGGAGCAGCACAGGAATTTATAAGATCTGTAGTTCAACTCTTGTTTTTAAAACACAGTTAAGATGTCTATATGCTCACAGAATTATTCTGACCATACATGCAGGCGAAGACAAGCCTTTGTACACCTATGGCAAAAAAGCAGAGCAGCACCAGCACCTGGGAATTCCAGAGCGGATTGACTTGCTCTTGACGGCTGCCAAGGCGCATGGCTGGCTTACTGAAATGTGATGGGGAAGAGTAAAAATCTACTGCACCAGTCATCTGAATGGTGGGTAGGGAGACCCTCTGTGAAGGAAAGCTGCAGTTTCCTTTGCATTTCAGATGGCCAGCCCCCCCCCCCCGCCCCCCAGGACTGGGTATTTTAGCTACATTTTATCTTGGAACCTTCTTTTTCACAAGAAAATCACATTTCTGCTGCATCCTGTTTAATCATGCAGATGCAATATTTTGGAGCAGTTCAAGTTTTTCCAGTGCCTCCCCCCCCCCTTTTTTTTAATCGTCTGGAACTGAGAGGGCCTATTTCAGTCATGCCCTTCAACTCCTGCTGAGAAAGGAGCCCAGTTAAGGCACCCCCAGAAAGTGACTGTTCGGCCTCGGCTTACACACAACATCAGAGTTTAGACAGATGCGTGGATTAAGTGAGGTGACAGCACTGACTTTTTGAGCTGCTTTTTGCTACCAACGTATTTGACTAAATTGGTTTAAATTTAGTTTGACTTTAACACTTTAACACTATTTACTTTAAGATGGGCAACACACCCAACCAAGCCATCCCATGACACAACGTTAAACCAAGGAGCAGAGATAAACCAGAATCCAGCACTAGAGGAGGCCAGAGACCAAGCAAACCCAATATTTCACGTTCTTATGGTACTCCTGATATATTTGAAGAACTGCTCAGAATAATGAGGTAACTGGAGATGAGAGATCATGAAGAGCTTGAAGAAAAGGCCAAAGAGGTTATAGAAAAAATGCTTTTAAAAGGCTCTGACGATCCCAGCTGAGCCGCGTGATCATCAGAGGCTTTTAAAAAAAACTTTTAAAAGCATTTGTAGAAAAAATGCTTTTAAAAGTTAAAAAAAGAGCCTCGAATGATTGCCTGGCTCAGCTGGGCATGGGGGTGTGGTGGTGGCAGGGATTTCTGCTACCGGTTTTCCGAACCACCCACCGCCATCGCTACCGGATCAAGCGATCTGGTCCGAACCAGGAGCATTTCACCCCTGCTTTGAATCCATGAAGGACTTTGCTGGCAGATCTGATTTTGATTTAGTAGTGATCTCAATTCCTGATCAATTAGCATCAACCAATGATAACACTGACAAATTAATTTGAAGCCTTCGTAGGAAATAAGAAGACTATGAGAGCCCTCAGCAGAGTCCTCCCTAAAGGGCAGAGAGTGAAAGAAGAAATAAAAGGAGAAATTAAACCAGCTTCTACCAGCTACCCACAGTAACTGAAAACACCCATCAGAATCCTCACTGCTCCCTCCTCCAAGGGTGATGGTGCAAATAATCACAATGCTCCACATGGGAGCAACAGAAGCCACCCAGGTCCTTGTTGTCACATAATTCTCATAACAGCTTAGAAGAAACAGTTTGGCTGCCCAGCTGGAATGGGTGCCAAGAATGGTTGCTGCCTTTTACATAGCTGCTTCCTAGCAGGCCTCTGTCCTTTTCAGCATGGCACATCTTCCAATCCCAACAGTGAGAATGATCATTACAGGCTGCTCCATTTTGGAACGTCTCCTGATGAGATGGGACAAAACGCAAAAGGGATGCAGCTGCCCCAAGACTACCCAAAATGGAAACCACAACCCGCCCAATACATGACCCTTTTCCAAATGTTGCTAGGCCTTTGGCAGCACACCCTTCTCTCTGCAATCTGTATAGTAGGTATAACCAGACCCCTTTTAGCCCAGACGATATCTCCAGGCCTCTATAGAAGGCCTTCATGGGGTACTGTTTTTACAAGGCAACTCATGCTCCCAATTAATCCAACCCTTAACAGATGGGATACCTGGTCATTCAACCAAGAGTGCTTGGAATTTGCCCTAGACAATGAGCCCCTGAAATCAGAATTTCAGAATAACAGAATTGGAAGGGACCTTGGAGGTCTTCTAGTCCAACCCCCCTGCTCAACAAGGAGAATCTATGCCATTCCAGACAAGTCTCTTCTTAAAAGCCTCCAGTGATGGAGCACCCACAACTTCTGAAGGGAACAATTGAGAGGTCAATTAGAAAATTTGTTAGAAAATTTCACCTTAGGTCCAGATTGCTTCTCTTCTATCCCCATGCAACACCTAAATTCTAGGCTCTCTGTTCAAGCCACACAGTTTCACTGTTGTTTGCACTCAATAATGGAACCATATTTATAAGATTTTACTTATTCTCAAATCTATTTGATTGTTTTGGCTTTTATGATCTAAAACAATCAAGTAGATTTGAGAATATATAAAACCTTGTACTGTAATCAAATGTTTGTTCATTCAAGCTGGCAGTAAAAGATTTCAATTCACTTTATGGTACAGTTGTTAGGCACAACATAACTGTGACTTGCAACTTCCTGCTGATTTCCCTGTTGACTTTGCTTGTGGGAAGCTGAAGCTGACCAATTCTGTGATGTAATGGTATGTGTGAAAGACCTTCGAAGAGAGGAAAGGAGGCTCCCTAGGGGATAGAAGAGAGGGCTCGCCCACAGCAGCAAATTGGGTGGGAAAGGCTCAAGAGACCCTCCCTAGGTTTTTGCACTATAAAGGAGATGGCATAATTTCAGACTTGCAAGGTTGATGTCAGCCTTACCAAACAGACAGGAAACAGAACCAGAGAAGCTAACTCTACTTCTTGATAGATAGCTTTATTGATTAGCCTATAGGCCATTTCAAAGCACAAAGTTCACTCTACTTAACTGTAGAGCTACACTAACAGAACTCTGCAAGCCTCCCTGTCTCCCACACACCATTACATGTGGCATGGGACTCTGGTGTCCACTGTAAATGTCAATCCCTTGCTCTGGAGATGCTGCAACAGCCACTTCAAGGACCAGTCATCAATTTTCTTTTACGGTTGCCGTAACTTCCAGTGTTCACTGAATAATTGGTTGGTAAGCACGAACTACCTGTGTATGTGTGTGTGTGTGTGTGTGTGTCTATACCCGGAGCAATCAGTAATGTTCTGTTCAGATTTGATGGTCTGTCTTACTAGTAATCTAACCGAAGAGGGAGGAGATGAAGAGAGATGGGCAGTGGGAACCACTTACTGCTCCGGGGCGGGGTTCTGGCACAGGATGGACATCTGTGTACCACTGCTGTGTCTCCCGGTTGACCTCCTTGTAGAGCCCATCAAAGGCTTCCTTCACATCGGAGATGGAGAAGGCACACACTGCTGCAGCCCCAGGGCCTTTCCTATCCCTGGCAGAGAAGGGCAGGAGAGGCAGTGTGGGCCATGGGTGCCCGGAGAACACCCTTTCCACCATTCGTCTGCATGTTGGGCCTAAGTGATGATGTGCCCCTCTGCCAAGGCCAGCACCCTCTGTGGGTGCTTTGGTGCCAGTCCCCCCAAGACTCACCACTGAGAGGTAAAGACCCCATAGAACACTGTCTCTGTCCAGCCATTGCCTGACGTCAACACAAACATGTCCTGAAGCACGTTGAAGAGGAAGCCGTCATCTGGGTGGGAACAGAGTAGCTGAGCCTTCAGGAAGGTTGTCCATCGTCGCTGGAGCACACGCTCTCCGCCCAAGTCACCCTTGGAGCGGGGAAGGGAGGGAGGAGGAAGAAGTCATAAAGAATAGGAACAGGAGGAAGAAAAGCAGGCTTGCCAAAGGTTGCCACTCCCCAGCTGAGTGGCAGCAGAGCCACTTTCTGTGCCTCCTTCTCCCTTGGACACAGAGATCACCTCTGAATGGTCCCTCAGCCACTGAGCTCTGCCCCTCCAGCCCAGTTGAGCCCCGCCAATCTCCCTCCCTTAACAACGACTGTTGAGCCCTTGGGAAACTCTGGCACCCAGGCACAGGACAGAGAGGATGAGGAAACAATGACAGCTGTCAGGACCTGCCGATGCCAAGGGCCAGGACCACGCAGCCTAATACCAGATTCTGAGAAAGCTTAGCATAGATAGGCAGGGTGGAGTTTTGAGCCATTTGTTCCTTTTCAGAAGAGAAGGCATTCATCCTGCTAGAAGGGGATCAAAGGGTTCTCTGAGTGATCCTGGGATCACTCAGTAGGCAGCAGGTTCTCCTCATCTACCTGCTCCCATCAGAAAAGGAAGGTAAAATGGGCACCAGACAGACCCTTCCAGCAGGTCGACTCGGAGGCCAGGAGCCTCGGGCTGCACTTCCCTGCTACCCTGGAGGAGTCCTAGCAAGAGGAGCAAGGATCGCTTTCCATCTGCCACCTGTTGACCACACACTGATTTTAAGAGAAATGCCCCTTCTGGGGGAGCCCCAGAACTGCCTGAGGAGCTGGCAACCTCCCCCAATTGTGCTTTGAAAGGACTCCGTCCTTGTTCCGAATGCCAGAGTTGAGTTCTCCCTGGAAGGTCTGGGTGTCTTCCAAGGGGTGTCCTGGCCGCCTTTTGCCACTCAAAGGATTGCCAGCCAGTTCAGGACACCACAACCAGCTTGGCATTGCAGAGGCAGAGGGCAAAAAGGGACAAGTGGCAAAAACAGATTTTAGCTCCCCCCTCCATGCCCCTCACCTTGCATACACGTGCAACACGGGACACAACCGTGTCTTCAAAGAAGTCAAACTCCTTGCCGGTTTCACTGAAGAAGAAGTAGATCTTTCCATCTTCATCCTCCGGACTGCTGCTCTCCTGCAGGAAGGCTGAGCCCACAAAAAATGGCTCTGCCCAAGACAAAAATGGGCCAGGCCCTTCTTTTTCTCCACTCCCTTTAAGGGCCCCAGAAAAAAACAGGGGGGAGGAGGGGAACTGCACAGACAAAGCTGCTACTGCTGCTGCCAAGGGTTTCAACCAGCCAGGATCCTTCAGAGCAGCCCCAAGTACCAGTCCCTGGGCATGCACTCCTTCTCTCCCTTATTCCTTTGGGGAAGAACTTCCCCCTAGAGAGAACTCGGCTGCTTGAATACTTTATTTGGCCAAGTGTGATTAGACATACAAGGAATTTGTCTCTGGTGCAGAGCTCTAGTCTACATTCATAACAAGAGACAATTGATGATAATAATAGAAATAGGAGGGGGAGTAAAGAAGATAATAAGGATAAATAATAAAAGTCCAGCCATATTATGGGTAAATACACATAGACATTAGACAAAGTAGGTATTCAGCAGAGTGATGGCACGAAGGAAAAAACTGTTTCTGGTTGTTTTGGCATTCAATAGCAGCGTCCCGAGGGGAGGAGCTGAAACAGTTGATGTCCAGGATGTGTGGAGGTGGGTGGGGGGTGAGGGGCTGTAGATATTTTGTCAGCCCTCTTCCTGTCTTATGGAGTACACAAGTCCTCAATGGAAGGCAGGTTGGTTGCAATTATTCTTTTTGCAGTCTTAACTATCCATTAGAGTCTCTACCTGACCTGTTTGGTTGCTGTACCAAACCAGACAGTACAAATGACAGACTCAAAAATTTCTCTGTAGGACTGTATCAGCAGCTCCCTCGCCATCTGAACTTTCTGAACTGGTGCAGGAAGCATATTCTTTGTTGTGCCTTTTAAATGATGGTTCTAATGTTAGATGTCCATTTCAAATCCTGAGAGATTATAGGACCCCAAAATGTGAAGGACTCCACTGCTGATACAATGCCATTGAATATAGTAACAGGTGGTAAAATGGAAGGGCTCCTCCTAAAATCCACTCTCATCTCTACAGTTTTAAGCAGGTTCAGTTCCAGATTCTTCCGGCTGCATCACAGGCCAGTTGTTCAACCTCCCATCTATATGCAGACTCAGCACAATCTCAAATGAGGCCAATGACTGTTGTATCATCTGCCAACTTCACTACTTTAACAGAGAGATCCTTAGAGATGCAGTCACTGATAGAGAGAGAGAATAGAGTAATGGAGAGCCCTCAGGGGCATCTGTGCTAATTGTCTGGGTGACTGATGTGATTTTCCCTAGCTTCATCTGTTGCTTCCTATCTCTCAAAAAGCTGATTGTCCACCTACATATATGAACAGGCACAGTAAGCTGAATCACTTTAGAGTGAATAATTTCTGGAATGATGGTATTGAATGCCTAAAAGTTTACAAAAGCTCCAAGCCTGGTCCCTGGGGATTCAAGATGTTGCAAGCTTCTCACCATAAACAAAGTCTTGGAAATGTCTAAGCCAAACAACCTCCAGCAGGTTTGTTCCTAATACGCACAAGCAGTTTCTGCAAAGTGGTGTCTTTGGCATTAGATACCTGGCCAAAACAATACATGAACATACATATTTTTGTATGAAGGGGAGCCGCAAGCAAATTCAAAACTGCTATAATTATATGTTTTAATCTGGCTGCTTTTTAATTTCATTTAATTTCATGTTTATACTTCATGTTTTAGGTACAATTTTCTGACAGGGCACTAAGAGCAGCTTAAAAAATAGATGAAGCAATATAATAGTGTTGTAAACATGTGACTGCAATAAAACGAAGGGCAATCAGCAGTAACATGAATGCAGCAATTGCCCAAGAAGTAATTTGCTCAAATCCTAGAAGCTTCACGGACCTGCCCGTGTAGGTTTCATGGCAAGAGCGGAGAGCCTCTGGGACTCCATCTAGGAAACAGTCACAAGTTGCCCTGGTGGAGACTCTTCCAAACCTGGCCAAGATCACCTCAGAGCTGCCCCATGCCGAGTAGCCAGTGAGCAGAGACCTCGACATCCAACATCAGAGCCCAAACAGAATTTACGAAAGTTACTGAAAGGCAAGGACCTCTAAGTCCATCAAAAGAGCTCTCTGTCCTGCTCCGTGCTTGTCCATCCTGAGTGGCAGGGCTGTTATGTAAGCGCTGTACAAATATGAATCCCACCCCACCCCCGGTGCCACCATCCTCCTCCTCCTCCTCCTCCTCCTTCAATCCACTCATCACACACCTTGCAACCAGTTGAGGGAACTTTCCGTCTTGATGGGCGGGCGGCTGCCAAGGCTGCGGAAGATGGTGGGCTCGTTGCCCTGAAACTTGCTTACGGTACCCGTATACAGTTCACCATCTGAGAGAAAGCAGCCATTACAGGGCCATAGGAAGCTTTCTGCCTGCACCACCTGGATCTCCCCACCAAGAGAGTGGACAGAAGATCCCCCCCCACATATTGTCCATGGTCAATGAGTCCAGGGGAGGTTACCTTCCTTGCAGGCAGCAGCCCCTCTACCTCCACCCAAAGGCACCCAAGGTGGCCTCTTTGAGAACCCCAAAGCTCCTTACCAACCATGATGGCTGTAGATCTGTACTCCGGGTCAAAGGGGCAGCGTCCCTTCCCGTCCTCCAGCAAGAGCTTCCCCAAAGGGTCTTGCTGCAGCTGGAAAGCTGGCAGGTTCTGCACGAGAAAGCGGCAAAGACTGGTGAGTCCCCGGTCGGAAAGGGCAGACCCACAAGCCCCCACAGCCTGAGCTGGCCAACTCTGCACAGATCTGTCCTCTCCCCTCCACTGCAAACAGATCTTCCATGCAATGTCTGTCTTGGGGAAGATCCTGGGTGCAAATTCTACATGAGGAGGTTGCAGAGCCAGGCAAACCCAGCAGTTGTGCCCACCCACCCCCACAGCAGGCAAGTCCAGAATGTGGCTTCAGGCTGGGTCTTCCCACCGTTTTGGAAGAAGAGGGCTCGATCCTGCACAAGTCTGTTGTCAGGCACAAACTACCACCCATGTTCTGCCTACAATACAGGAATCTCCCCAGTCTAGCAACCTAGATACAGTTCCAAGAAATTCAGGGAGGGTTGGTTCAGATCCTTTTGCAGTTGCATGCAGTGACTCCAGACTAGCTCTGTGCTTGATCCCCCCTCCCTGCCAGGCTGGGTGGTTCCCAACAGCCGTCCAGGGCAGCTGTGAAAACCCTCACCAGGGACTCACTTCAGCCTGGGGCTAAAACATGCCTTATTCTGAAGATTATTATCTTAAAATAGATTAAAGGCATGAAACATTTCAGGCGGGGGATACACTCTGAGTTTGCTAATGCATGTTTGCTAAGGTTTGCTAAGGCAGGACAAACGTAATAAGGAAACTGGCTCTGATTTAAATAAAGTTAGCCTCATTGTTCTGTTCCACAAAACATTCAACCATCTGCAACTAGTGATGGCCTCAGGCTATGCCTTGCTAAGCCAAAGGAGAATGAGGCCCGGGGGTGGGTGGGGGTAGGAGTGGGGTGGAGTGGGATGGTCCTCACAATGTAGGTGCAGGCGGGGCTGAAGGCGCTGGTCCCGCAGGTGTACAGATGGGTCTCATTCAGCTGCAGGAGGACCTTGATGTAGTTGTGGCAGTCTCTCTGCAAAGGGAGGGAGGGAGGGAGCAAGAGAAGGTGTCAGGTTTCGAGGTCGTCTCAAATAAATTGCATTTCAAACAAAGTCTTTGATGAAAATCTTTCATATATTAAGCACGACATTCTAGCTCCGACTCCATTGTAGCCAACACTGACTTCCTGACCCAAAACCCTCCCTTTCCTTTCCCCACTCCTCTGCACTCATTGGCCATCTTCCAAGTCACTCTACCCCTAATCTACTGCTCCAACTCAAAAGAATTTCCCCCCTCCCATCCCATCTCCTAGGGGATATTCTCTCCAGGGAAAATAAGTAGGTGAAAAGTCAAACATCCCTTTCCAAACGCCTCCGCTTCTCCTTCTTATGTCAGCGCTAGAGAAAATGCAGGTTGAAGTGCTGACAGAAGGCTTCACTCAGGACCAGGCAGCCCCAGAAAGCTCCTGTTGGGTTTGGGCTGCTCTGGCTGCACTGGGAGGAAGAGGCAACGCCCGGATGGGCCCCAGAATCCCAGTGGAATTGAGCACTGCTCTTGCCAGAGTTTATGCCCCCAACTGGCATTACTCACCTGAGGGTCCTTGCCCTTGAAGATGCACTGCTGTTTCTTTTCCTCCTCGGCATGCCAGATCAACTGCAGGAAGGAAAGCAGGCTGCCATCACTCACCCGGCCTCTCCAGGAGGACCCTTTTCTTGTAGCGCTTCTGGCTGGTTCTGTGAGCTACTGAATCACCAGTGCTCCCCTCATACCTCACCAAGCAATGCCAATCACGGGCAAATTGGCATGCTCAATTACGGGTCTAGACCCTGAGAAAGAAGCAGCCCCGAGGCCAGCCACAAAGCCAATCTTTTCTTGTTTATACAGGCAACTGCTGGAGGTGGAACCACAACCAGACCCTCCCCATCATCGTCAGTGTTTCAAATATGGTGGCTGCATAATGAGACGGCAGACAAGGGAAGCCACCCAGTTGAAGGCTGGGAGGAAAGAGCCTTCTCACTTCTACCAATACGGCATGGCTGCTCCTTCCAGCCTGAAGATCAAAGCCTTGCTTTCTGCCTTAGATGCTGCTAGTTAGGAACATCACCTAGGACCTCTTTTGAAGCAGGGAAGGAGACCCAGAGACCAGGGCCTCTGAACTGACCTGCTGGTGCTGGGGCCCGGGAGAGAAGGCCCTGGTGTTCAGAGCAAGAAGCATCTCGCGGGCACCAACGTACAAGACCTGCCCATCTGGGCTCAGCATCATTGTGGTGTAGTTGGAGACTCCAGACATCTGAAAGTTGCTCCACAGCCGCCTCCGAGGAGAATCTAGGGGTGCAAAAATGGGAGGCAGGAGGAGAGAGGACCATGAATGGATGCTATGCCCAGGCAGCCTCCTGGGCATCTAGCCTGCCAACCGTGACCAGGTGCCTGTTTCCAACCAACAGTAGTAGCATTATTTCCACTGTGATTCATGTCTGTTTGACATTCAAGAAGCTGCTGTGCAAACTGAGCATCACAGAGGTGAGCAAGCTCTGTACCACATACTACCTTCCCCATAAACCTCAGCATTGCTCACTTTTATTATGCCCCAAGTCCCCCCCGCCCAAATCAGAAGCATCTTGTGTTGTTGGTCTGTGTTTGCCTCCCAACTGGTGAGCTATCAGCCACAAGGCTTGGCTTGTCACATGGTCTCTCCGGGTTTGCCCGTGAGCCTGCGTGGGGCACAACTGGCTATAACTTGGCCTCTTGACCAAGCTGTGTCCAAGGCTCGCCCAGAGTCTCCTCACAGTTAGCGGACAAAGCTGCTGCCTGTGGCACCCATGCAATGGAGGCTGCTCATGGATCCTTCAGGGTTCCTCAGTTGGCAGCCGCAGCACAGAAAAGATGCCAAAGAGAGCAACACATATGCCATAAGGTGAAGGTGCGCATTCATGTCATTTTAAAAAATATATGGCATGTCTGTGACGCTAAGAGACAGGAGATATATGTGGCAGATGTGAATTAAAATGCTCTGATTAATTACATGGTTTAAACATGTCAATTACATGTATGCATGGCAAAAAATGGAATGCAAGTCTAAAATTCTATTCTATTCTATTCTGTAAGCACAATTGATTTGATAGTTCACAACTGAAATTTGAGAGAATGAGTGAAGAACACAAGAGAGAGCAAGAGAACACAAGAGCAATGAGAAAGCGTAAGTCATGAAAAGCACTAGAAGGATTATTTTGGAAGTGGAAGAGAAAAGGGCTAAAGAAGGAAAAATACAGGTGAAAAAATGAGACAAAATTGAACAGTTTGAAGGAAAAAAATTGAGATTGATTGATTATTTATTTATTTATTTATGGTTCAATTTATATGTTGCCCTTCTCCAGATTTATATTGGTAATAGCTGTTATTATTTCTTATACAATTGGAAGGATAACAAGAAGGAATGTAAAAGATAATGTGGAATTAGCTTGTTTAAGTGAACCTAGGAAAAAACAAGGCAATTGCTAAAAGCCAGCATAGGTCATGCCAGACAAACCTTACTGCTTCCTGTGTTAAAGTGATTAAATTAGTGGACCAAGAAAATGCTGTGGCTGTAGTTTACTTAGACCTCAGTAAAGCATTTGACAAAGTAGACCACAGTCTACTTCTACTATAAGATAGAATAATATGGGTTAGACAGCATCTCCACCAGATGGATATGCAACTGACTGACCAATTGCATTCAATGGAACTGCATCTTCATGGAGGGAAGCATACATTGGGGTACCTTATAGTTCTGTCTTGAGCCCATCACTCTTCAACATCTTAAGTGTTTTTTCCAGTGAGAGCGGGCAACCTGGTCTACCCAAGTATGGGATGGCTCATACTGCTTCCGCTTTCGCCTTTCAGTCACAATCCAGGAGCCTTCACAGGCAGACGCTTTCGTGACAAACTATTTTAGTAAATATAATATTAGTAAATATTGTAAATATAAATTCAACACTCTTCAACATCTTCATAAAAGACATAGAGGGAACAGAAAAGGAACTCACGGGACCCAAATGGTTGGGGGCAAGATGCTGACTCTGTAAACTGCTTAGAGAGGGCTGTAAAGCACTGTGAAGTGGTATATAAGTGCTCTTGCTATTTGCAGTTGACACCAACTTGGGAATTGTTAACACTTTGGATGATAGACTCAAGATTCAGCACTTTGATGGTCTTCAGCACTGGGCTCTATCCAACAAGATGCAGCTCAGTGGTGAGAAAAATTCCTGTTCTTAGGCAGGAAATACTAGATGCACAGGTACGGGATAGGCACTACCTGGTTCAACAGTAGTGCCTGTGAGAGAGAATGAGGTGTCCCAATGGACCATTCCTTAAATATGAGCCAGGAGTGTGCTGCAGCTGCCAAAAAAGCCAATGCAGTCCTAGGATAACATCAAGGTCATGGGAAGTGACAGTACTGCTGCATACCTGTACTAGTAAGGCCACACGGGGAATATTGCATCTGGTTGTAGTCACCACTATACAAAAGAAATGTCGAGGCCCTAGAAAGAGTACAAAGAAGAGCAACAAAGATGATGAGGGGTCTGGAGGCTAAAACCTATGATTAAAGGAACAAGGTATCTTTATCTTAATGAAGAGAAGAGAAAATATTTGAAGGGCTGCCACAGCTTGCCTCTCAGAGTTGTGGGTACTTTGTCACTGGAGATTTTTTAAAAATGGGCAACCATTTGTTCAAGACGGTATGAGGACTCCTGCCTTGGAAGATTTCCAAGGTTCCTACCAGCCCTAATATTCTATGAAATTTGCCTGGGAAACCATTGGACAGTGGAGAGGTGACAATAAGCAGATTTTAGGAGATGTTTTGTAGCTTTGTACATTTGCTAATTTATAGATTCTGAATAAACTAGAAGTAGAGAATGTTTTGTATGACTATGGACTTGTTGGATGGTAATGAATGTAGAAAGAGCAGTAGATGGTGGAAGTAAAACCCGCATGAGAATGGTATGCTTAGGGATGGTTAAACATTGAGAAGGCTCCAAGACAAGGAGGCATGATGTGCCTGTAGCCTTTTATTTGTGGATAAAGTACAAGGAATGCTTATGGTGACCACAGAGATATATTGGCTGTTACTTTCGCATGTACAGGAGGCCTTGTTGTTGGATAAGAAACCAAATGAGCTGCAGCAAATATTACTAGATAATATTAAGCGAGAAGGAAGATGGATCTGAATAATAATGCATCTTTGTGGTTGAGAGCTGACTCCGATAAGAGGGCACGTATCAATCAATCAAATAGAAAACCAACTGGCTTCTGGAGAAATAGCCACTCTGCCTTGCTGGGGTTTTTATTTCATTCTGTTTCATCCTATCCAGATTCTCTCAGCCACCAGATGCCAGGTTAGGCTGTCTACAGCATCTCCTACCTGGCCCACAGTAGAAGCATATTACTGGATGTTTGTTTTTTTTTATAACAAAAGTTTTATTTTTTATTTTTATTCAAACATCCAAACAATACAAAATCAATTATTATACATCATTTTATCCCCACCCAAACCCCCCCTTCCCAATCCCCCCCGACTTCCCAGAGCAAAAACAGGATATAAGATGTAACAAACATAAGCTAAAGTAAGCTAACTACTACAGAATTCAAAACTCTCTTACACTCGTTAACTCCCCTTTTTAAAAATTATACTTCAACCTTCCTTTAATAGATTCTCTTATAGCATTTCACATTTGTAAAAGAAAAAAAACCTATAATTTTAATTTAAACATTTTAAAATCTCTTAATACATTAACAAAACATTCTTTCAAAACTTTCAAAAAATTATCCATTAAATTTTAAGTTAACCACCTTTAAACTTCAATAGTTTAAAACTACAATAAAGTTCAGAAAGTTACCAACTTTAGTTACACCTTTTCATTCTCTTATCACTTTTAAATTAGCCATCTTTAAACTTCAATACTTTAAAGCTACAATAAAGTTCAAAAAGTTATCCAACTACTTAAACCTTTTAACATTATAAAAAAAAATCAAATATCAATCGTTCATTTTTAGCTAAACATTTTTACTTCAGTAAAACATTCCTCAAAATATAAAACTCAAAAGAAAGAGAAAAAAAACTATCCTTTAAGTCAAATCTAAAACTAAATATAATGAAACACTTCCCTTATTTCTTTATTTTAAAATAAGCTTGAAAAATACTAATTTCAATCAGTAAATTTATTATAATTCTTCCTAAAAAGAAAAAAAAATAATCTACCAGTCTTTCTTTCTTTCTATATTTTTTCCAGTCCTTCACCAGTAATACTCTCTTCTTCAACGTTACTTCTCCCCCTGCTTTTATTTTCAAGAATTTTTTAGTATGAAACTGTAGTTGGTGTGTCTTTGGAATTCGTTCTCTTCTTGGAGTTATTTCCTTTAAATTGAAGCCCCCATTTCGACTCCTCCTGCGTTTATGGTCAATCAGTTCATTCCTTAAATATTGATTCTGTCTGTAGAGCCAAAAACTTGTCAAAATATTTATCAACCTGCAGTAAAGAATCTTCTTGCTGCTTTTCTATTAATTGAGTGGAAGCCTCTTCCAAAACCTCTGTTTCCAGTGTAATAACCTCCATTTTAATCCCGACAGTGTCTCTTTTGTCCTCCAAAGTCACATTATCCTGATTACTTTCTTCCTCTTTTCCAGCCAGCAAGTCATTTTTATTCCCCAATTTAAAATCTTGAATAGTTCTTTTAAATCCTTCGCAGACACCACTTGTAGGTTTGCTGACTGATATAATCCATCTTTGATTTCAGCCATTTTTCAGTTGCCTCTTTATATTTATATTAATTCAGCTATAAGGTCGTTAAATCCAATTATTTTCCACACAAATTAAGGATGTAAATTAGTTAAAATCAGTACCATAGTCTTTTCCATTCCACTTTAAATCTTTCTCTTGAATAACCCGATAGATTTAACAATGTTGCTAATGTTAACAAGGACTTCAGTTATAAGTTTCATTTTCACAGAAGCCATCTTTCCCTTTTTAAACAGAGTTAACATTCAGTACTTGCATTTTTGTCCTCCTGGATTAACTCTGCCAGCATCCAAAGTCTAAATTCTTTATGATCTTCAATTTGCTTTGCTGGTGTGGTCGTGATGCTTCGGTCTGCTTATTTTCTTAAGCAGACTCGTCCCAGCTCAGGAGCTTCAAAGGGCTTTCAGGGAGCTCTCAGCCTGCAAACCCCAGGCTTAAAAAGAAAAAAAGCCTGGGGGTCTAAGGGAGCTCTACCCAGACCCTTCTGCTCTTCTCTTCCCCTTTTTCCCTGGGGGAGAGTTTTAAGCAGCTAGACAGCTGATTTTCACTGTTCTAGCTGCTAACGGAGACAGGAAGTCCCATATTACTGGATGTTATCTGCACATGGATGATATCCATCCACCCTGAACCAAGGATGGTTCCCAACAGTTCTATAGATGCTAAACACAATGAGAGAAAACACCGAGCCCAGTGGCCTCCACATCAGTCTGGCCACAGACAAACACTCCTTTCCACCACAGAAATATCAGCTGGAACCCCTTCTTAGAGAAAAGCAGAAGCATTGTCAAACAGAGTCCCTAAACTTTTTGATCAATGGCATCAAAAGAGAAACCTAAAAGGAACAAGATTGCTACACTTTCTCCATTCAGGATCTCTTGGAGATAATCCACAAGAGCAGATAGTCACTTTTGTTCATATCTAAGTCTGGATTCTGACTGCATTGGATCCTTGACAAAAACTATCACCGAAAAGAGAAAACTGGGGACAGGGTGAAAGTTTCTTAGTTATTTATTTTATCAAACTTCTAGACTGCTGCAATCATAAACTAACTCAGGTTAGAAACAACAGAATACAAAGCATACAAAAAAACCCAAATCCATAAAATGCAAGGCTAAGATTCAGGAATATAACCTAATCAACACCCGCATTTTTAAAAAAACATCACCCCAGAGCCTGTTCAAATAGCCAGTCTTTGCAGATGTTCTGACCCCCAAAAAGAGAAGTCAGTGTCTGCACAGGTGCTAACCCAAAGGAGGATGGGGTGCCAGAGAAGACAAGGCACAAATGGCAACACCTGTGTGAAAGAATGGAGAGATCACCCACCCTAGTTGATATCAGCAGGTGGTCCCACAAATATCAAGGCCCTGAACCTTTAAACAGTGAGGAGTGTTGTGGCTCACATGGTTACAACGCAGGGGTGAATCTGCAAGCATTCAAAACCCAGGTGCTGCTGTGTGATGGGATGAACTCTCATCCTTCACTCAGCTCCTGCAGTGTGCAAAACAGGTAGATAATAGATAAGTATAGGTGGATAAATAGATACCACTTTGATGGACACATTAAGGCAGACATAGAATGAGCCTCCAACTGGGCATTTCCTGGGCAACAGTGATGTCACCAGCGAATCCTTTCAACTCAGAAGCACCTCAGTGCTTGAAATAGCAGCAAGAGTTTGTAGTGCGGCAACAAACAGCATTCTGAAATGCGCCCAGAAGCTCCTGCTAACCAGCAATGTGATGCGGGCACAAGAAGCACCAGAAGACGCTGCATTTTGGACTAGTTGTAGCTTCTGAATTATCAAGGGCAGCCTTCAATGTTTAGCATGTTGCAACAGCTCTGCTGAAGAAGTCAAGGACACACAAGCAATTATGAGTATTCTGTTTGTTGGTCGATCTATTCTATCTGGTTCTAGGAGGAATTTATCAGATACACCACCAGATGTTGTGTAAAGTCCCTCAAGGGCATAGCTGCCACATCAGCCAGAATTGCAAGTCTAAGATTCCCTTTATGAACCAGTTTGGTAAGGGACAGTGAGATTCTATCTAGAATGTAGTTTCTTAAAACTTTTTCCTGGCAGGACCCCTTCTCACTTTTAAAAATTATGGAGGACCCCCGAACAGCTTTTGTTTGGATTATATTCATATCTGGTGAGACCAAGAAAAGGCCTTCTTGGTGGTGGCTCCCTTCTTATGGAAGACCATTCCCCCAGAGATAAGATTGGCCCCCATCTTGCTACTTTTCCAAAAAGCCTGAAGACACAGTTCTGTCATCAGTCCTGGGAACCCCAGGCTGATATGGAGCCAAGCAAGTGGCTAGTGTGGTTGGGTTTATTGCTGCCATGGAGTGGGGATGGTGGTGTCTTATGTGTTCCATGCTGTGGATTTTTTATGCTGGAAGCTGCCCAGAATCACCGTGTGTGTGGGGTGGCCTATCATGCTGGGACTGAGCCTCAACCTGTCTCCTCTATCAAACCTAAACAGCCTCCAGGGACCCAGACAGCATTTCAACGAACTGAGATCAAAATGTAAAGTTGTATTTGAAAAGGATACTGATGCTGCCTCACCCTGTATCCACAGATGACCTTCCCCAGTAGCCTCCTGCAAACGTGGAATAGGAGCCTGCAGCACCTCACAACTGAGGAACCAAGAGCTCACTCTCTCCCCCCTCCCCCATTATTAGTTGGACACAAACCCCCAAAGTATGTAAAGCAGAACTATCCCCAATCCCCAGGGAAAGGAAAGAAGGAAGCCATTATCACCAGTGAGAGAGCAAGCAATACCAGGAGGTTCACATACCCTCCCTACCTCCTCCTCATCTACAGCTACAATTGTTGTCATGTTTGTGCCCAAACTTGAAACTCAGCTGAAATAGGCCCATTTGCTGTAGAATTATCTGAAGTTATCTGAAGTTGCAGTCCTCAACAATCTTCCCCGGGGGATTGCTCTAGATTTGTCTAAATCAAAGACCAATCTGGACTAATTTGTCCAGATTCATTATGGATGGCATTTTTATGTGTGGGCACACTACTGCCTCTCTTCTGGAAGATGGCGGCCCCCTTCCGCTTTAAAATGTATTAGCCCACCCACCCTGCTGCCTTCTCCCTGGAGCCTTCCGATTCTTGACTCGATGGGGTAGTGCCAGGGTACTTCCTTAGGAGGATGCTCATCCCAGGCCATCAAAGCCTCAAAGGCCAGACCAAAGCAGGAAACCGATTCCACAGACCGACCAGGTCTCTGCTTGGCTGAGGGAGGCTCCAGTCACAGACTCTTGCAAGCCTGCCTGAACTTCCTCTCCCTCCCTCTGACCGTCCAGCTGGTCAAGGAGGAGCCAGCAGACGGCCGGCCTGCTGGAGGGGTTTAATGCAATCTAAGGGCTTCTGGGTACCTTCTCCAAGGTCATCTCTCTGGCTGAGAATCTCAGCTCTTAGTACACTACTGGCATTATGGCTTTTGTTTTCCTTTTTTTAACTTGTATTCCCCCAACCATAAATCAGTCATGTAAGGAAATACACAGAGAATATTAATGTTTCACCACGCTTATTACCATTGGGTGCATATGTGGAGAGGCAGTGTGCTGTGGTGGTTAAAGACACTAAGCTAAAAACCGGCAGATCCTGCGTCTCAGGTCCTCCTGAGGCTCAAAGCTCCTGGGCCAGTCACAATCTCTCAGATCTTGGAAGAAACAGGCAAGGGAAAGCCACTTCCAAAAAACCTTGCCAAAAAAACTATAGAGGCTATTCCAAGCAGTGGCTGGGAGCAACTTTTGACTTGAGGGCAAAAAAAAGGGGGAGGGGGCTGCATATGGGCTCCTACCTGTCTCAGTCTGATCGCCTCATGCTAGCGGTGCCCTAGGTCTGAATGCTGAGTCATGGCACCTGGACTTT
This sequence comes from Masticophis lateralis, assembly GCA_030761175.1. NCBI lineage: Eukaryota > Metazoa > Chordata > Lepidosauria > Squamata > Colubridae > Masticophis > Masticophis lateralis. Next base: position 23,704,815 of record JAUDYJ010000012.1, on the reverse strand, counting down.
TTTTGGGGGGGGGGGAGATTAAAAAGCTTCAATGCTTACCCAAGTAGCTTTTTCAGCCCAAGCAAGTTGGTTAGGGGGACCCAATATATATCCTCCAGATATATGCAGTTTTTTCACCAGGGACGCTTAACAACATACTTCAGAATTTAGGAGTTGGAAGATTTACAGCCCAACAAGTCTCTGCCTCTCCAGATTAGACAAGAAATGAAACCTCCCTGGAGGACATCTGTGGGATCCCCTAATCAAGTTTCTCAGTTTGGAGAAGCCACTAGGATAAGCAGCCAAATGTTTCAAACCGAAAAAGAAAACCAAGTTGCCGTGACTCAAGTTCCAGACAACTCCACCTGGATGACTGAGAACCTTCATCCACCTGGTGCTCTAGGAGTTTGCTTCATCTTCCTCAGGGAAGCACTTCAGAGGCTCCTTGGTCTAAGGCACCGACGGCCTTCCCAATCCAGCCTTGCCCACTTCATCAGAACACAGGAGCTAAAGGAGTCCCAAGTCTCCTCGCAAAGTTATTAATTTTGTTCTGCTAATTTGGAGTCAAGATCTGAAGAAACATGATCAATGTCACCATGGAAGAGTTCAGCTAACCACCGAAGAAACATCTTCTGGCCCCTTCCTTCTTCCAGGCTGAAACCAAGTGGCTGCATAACAGCCGGAGATGCAATGAGGAAAGAGCAGCCTTCCAGCCCTTGTCTCCACTCGCCCCCGTGTCTGGCCTTGTCCGGCACTCCTTTTCCTCCCCCAAACTCTTCAAGTCCCTTCCAAAGCCTCCTCATTGGCTGGTGCCCTCGAGAGAGGTTGCTGAAGGGCAAAGTCGCCCACCACCCTCAACAAGGGCTATGCCAGGATCAGCTGCCCACCTGCTGAGAAAACAGCCCAGCCCAGATGGAAAGCACCCCAAGCACTCCAGGCAGACCTAAAGGTTGCCCTTCCCTGGGGGAGGCCAGGGATGATGACTAGCCACAGGCTGGCTGGGAAGAGACCTGGCCACTACATAGGGGAAGTCTAGCGAAGGCTGTTGTTACACGCTACCTTTTAACTGCCACCTTTTCCTCCTATTTCATACTGCAACTTCTCCTGGCCTTCCTATTCCTTGCTGCTCTTCTCTCCTCTGAATAACTCCGCCTCTCCTGTAAGGGAACCACTCAATGGGTGTGTTTCATCTGCCTATGAATGGATGCATTATCCAGTATGGGTTCTGGTGAGGAAAGCAGCAGCAGCTCGGAGCCATTGACAAGAGACAAGAGAAGCCAAGAAGAGCTAAAAGAAAAAAGCATCACTGCAACTATTCTGTCAAGACATGACAAGAGAGGCAACGGTAGACACCGCTCTTGTTACCCAAGTCTAGTGAAGGCAGAAAAAGAAAAACTGACCCTGGCTGGGCCACCAGGGAGCCTGTGGAGGAAGATGGGCAGAAAGGGGCACGTTTAGCCTTGTGGAAAGGGAACCGAAGCCCTCAGGGTGGACCCTCAAGGATGTCACCCCTACCGCCAACAAGGCCTCCTGTCTCTTTTTGGAATGGGGGTTGCAGAGAGGCAGCCTTAGAAACCCCAAAGGCTGAGGTTTGAGGAAGAACCTATGAGAGACGAGATGGGGTCCGAGGAAACTAGAGAGCAATTCAAGAGGATCCCCTAATTGGACTTTAGCCCTCAGGACTTTTCCCTCATCCCCACGGCCCACATTCGCTCCGAGGCCAGACCGCAATGCTACCTCACATTCTTTCACATCGGCAGAGATGGGTGGATTCCTATGTGGTAGAGAAACCAGCCCCAGGTCTGGGCACCCAAGTTTTACTATTTATTTAGATTTAATTTAATTTAATTTAATTTAATTCTTATTATTGTGTGTTTCTGATGATAGGATTATTGATCTCCCAGGGGACAGGTAGTGCCTTATGAAATTACTTCACAGGCACTATAACGCAGGGGCAATCAGGGCAGTAACCCAGAGAAAGATTATTCTGTCAGTGAAACAGAAAATCAATAGCTCAAATAAAGCAAAGCACCTTCCAAAAATCTGCCTGAATGATGGATTAAAAGAGCTGGTCAGAAACCCAAAGCTCTCTCACAGGTTTTTTCCCCCACCTGAAGCCATTTCCCTCAGTAAATTATAGTGTTGGAAGGGACCGCAAGGATCATCTAGTCCAGCCCTCTGTAAAGTGCAGAAAAACCTTTTAGACTTCCAGAGATGGCGAACCTGCAACTTAAACTCTTCTCTGCAAAGGAGAGCCTTTCGGAGGAACTTTTTCCTCCTCCTTACATGAGATCCAGACAGCTACAACCTGTACAACTTCTGGGGCTACTTTCTGTGACCACAGATGGTGGCTCCTGACTTTCTTCCAGGAACTTCTGCTTGTCCCTCTGGACACAACTGTCAGGTCCTGCATCTTCTTTGCTGCTCTTTGCTTTCAGGGACGGACACAGAGGCGTCCATAGGAGCCTTTGCCCACACTAATACTGCTGAGGAGAATGACTTTATGGGTTTTTGAGAGCTGCTTCTGCCCCTAATCATTTGGTCACGTACAGGGTCTCTTTCCTTCCCACCCAACCCTCTGCCCTTGTGTGCCAGGAACAACAGGAGAAAAAGACATCCTCACTCATCAGGCAAAGTCTAACATCCTTTGGACCCCCAACCCCTAAATCCTGCACTCCTTGCTTATATAAGAAGCAGCTATCAATGAAAACTACTCCAGCTAAACTTGGGAATATTCTGGAATTATTAGACCAAAAGAGGTAAGGTTTAGATAGATGACCTCAAATTCTGTGAGCAGTTGAGCTAATGTGAAAATGACCAGTTTTTATTTTAAGAGACACTATTTATATTCCCTCATGCTGAACCAAATGCAGTCCCTTCCCCAGCTCTTGCTCACCCCACTGCAGGATCCTGTGGGATGGAATATGTGTGGGTTTCAGGCAAGGTCTACATGGCCTGCTGCCCCTCTCCTCCTCGGGGATGGCCTGGCTCATCACTTATTCCAGCAAAAGGGATGCCTGGACTGGTGCTTCAAGCCCCAGGGTGGTCTTGGCCTCGGAATAACCGAGCCAGTCCAGATGCCAAGCGGAGCCGAGCAGCAGTAGCTCAGGACCTGGCTGGGCTGGCAGCTGGGCCTCTACTGCTTTTCAGAGCTGGATTAGTGGTGGGTTGCTCCCGGTTCGGTCCGGTTCCTGTGAACTGGTAATAATGGCGACGGTAAGCTCCGCCCACCTGCCCGAACATCATCGTGGAGGATCTGCACATGCACAGAAGCGCGCATAAGTGAGTGAAGCAATTGCATGTGTGCGCTCCTGTTGCGAACCGGTAGTAAAGGTAAATGGAACCCACCCCTGAGCTGGATCCACACACTGCAGATGGTGCTTCTGCTCCAGATGGAGTCTCAGGGCCACCTGGCAAGGAGTGGTTGAGGGTATCACTCCCTGGCATTCAAAATAACAGAGGGGAGGGGCAGACTCCTCCAGCAATATGGCAGCTTTGAAGCCTGCTTGAGACCCCCACCCAGTGGGACTTCGGCACTGCCCCACCTGGAAGGGGAGGCCTGCCCACTGACCTTGGCAGACCTGCTCTGCACCAATCCTGCTTTGGGCTGGAACCTATTGGAACTGTCTGCAGCAAGTCTGTGCTTGGTGACAGGCCTGGATGGGCTCCAGCTTGCTCTGCTCCAGGGAGGGCTGGCACGCCAAGGCCGGAAGCTCTCCCAGCATGGGTGGCAAACCCAGGCAAGTCAGGCAGCTTTGTGCACACCAAAGGACGGTGGCACAGCCCCATCCCGGAAGCACCCTGCAGCTGGCCCAATTCCCACAGCAAGAAATGGATCTCTCTCCCAGCTTCCTGCGGGGCCTCTTCAATGATGGTTTAATCTATTACAGGGGCAGAGAGTGTAAGCAGTGGCCTTCAGTGCCCTCCACAGCCCCAATGGGAAACTGGTAGCCTCAGCCACGCCAGATTCAACCAGGAGGCAAAGATTTGCACCAGGAGCAAGACCAAACAGACCTGCAACCAGATTCCAGAAGCTCCCCCTCCCCCCCCAATAGCAGCATTGGATGGTTAGATCCAGATTGTGTGATGGTGACCACAAAGTGTCCAACCACACCTGTGTTTTGTGAAAATAACTGAGGCTGTTTAGCCAAAGGTCCCTCCACGAGGAAGGACAGCTGAATCCACTGACCACCGATGATCCACCTGTCTGCTTTTCTAACTCACAGGCTTCCTAGGGTTGCAATGCTGCAGACCAAGGAAGGGAACATTTCACAGGCAGAAATTCTTTAGGTAAATAGAACTGCCAAACAATAAGACCTGGAACTCATTGCTCGTCCTTCCAGTGCAAAGCACCTCAGGAACAGTCCAAGGCAGCTTCAAGCTAAGAATTAAACAGGTGCAAACAGCAAAGGCTGAAGCACCAAAGGCTGAACCAGGGAAGGTGGAAGCTGCGGAGAGGCTTCTGGGGCCCTGTCGGGATTGAAGGGAAGGCACAAAGAAAAGATGGAGGCAGGAAGAAGGCCGAGTCCTCAGCTCTTTCTCTAACGATGAAGGAGAACAAGGAGGGAGGTCTCCTGGTTTTTTTCAGTTGTGAACAGAAGGCATAGCTTGGCAGGAGTCAGCCTGGGTGTTTCAACAATAAGTAAGGCTAACTCAATCTTTTTGACCCAGTGACCAGTTTAATTGCTCTTGTGAATGCTACAGGTATAGCATATCTTGACTTCAGCAAAGATTTTAACAGTCTCTCAAGTGATCCCAGTTGAGAACAAGGCAAAACGTGGGCTGGACTTTGCTACATGAGATGAGTAGATACAGCCTGGCAGCTCCATGAACGAGAAGAGAGTGTTGCGTGGTGCCCTGGGCCACAGAGCCCATTTTAGGCTCTTTGCACTTCAACACATTTATAAAGCACTTGAATGAGGGGCTGGAAAATAGGATAAGAGCATTTGCAAATGACGTAGAGACAAAGAAGATCACAGACATTTTAGAAGATGGATCAAGACTGAGAAAATTGTAAGATATCGAAAGTAGCAAAAGGAATTCTGACAGAGACAAATACATCCCCATCTTGCTGACCAAAGTGGGATATTATCTACCTTGATTCCAGCAAATCTTTTGATAAAGTTCCACGGGATATTTTCACAGACAAACTGCTTTGGATAGCACCACTCACAACTGTACTCGGAAGGCTCCAGGTGGAGCAGGGCAGGCAGAGCCAAGTGGTTCCCACAACTATTTGTCTTGGAGCCACTATTACTCAACATATCACATCTGTGAATTTTAGGTAGTTCTCAAATTAGGACCATAATGCAGCAGTTGTAAAGCGAACACTGCAGTTTTCACATAAACCCACTGTTTGTTATGGCAAAGTTTTGCTGAAAACTGTGAGCAATTATTGATTTTTGGCAAAATGATTGTAAAATGTAATCATATAACTGCAGGATGCTGCAAATGGCTATGTGGCTGTGTTATGCAGCACCCAAAATACAGGCATGGGACCATGGAGGGAGGGCACTGGAACTCTGGATCCAGGTCTTAAGTTCCCTTTTATAGGTAAGTCCTAACTCTGAACAGTCACTAAACAACTGGTCACAAGTCAAGGACTACCTGTACACAAAATTGGGACATATGGCCAAAGCCCAGCATAATATATCAACATTGTAATCTAACATTGGAAGTTCAGGCTAAGACAGACCTGGGCATTTACTGCCTGGGGGCCACATCCAGCCATTGAGCTGTCCCTGTGTGCAGCATTGGCAGTGGGCAGAGTGGTATCTTCGGGGTAGCAGCATTGACAAGGGAGCAGGATGGGTGTGGGTTTAACAGGGCAGCACGGGGGCAGGGCAGCTGTGACCCTCCACAATGGTGACTCATGGGAAAATTAATTGTCCATGCTTGGGTTAAAGGGAATGAGACATCCTTTAACAAGAAGAAAGAAGTGCTCAGTTTAGGTATGTGTATATGCAAGGTGGGGTATTCATGGTTTGGAAACAAACAATAAGTGTGAGAAGATATTGGGGTCATTGACAATAAACTGCACCTGAATCAATAGTGCAAGTCAGCTGTGAGAAGGGGTCTAAAAAAAGAAGTCTTGACATGTATTTAAAACTTGTGCTCAGGATTAAAAGAAACTTGCCCAAAGCTGTAAAATATACCAATCCAAAGGTTTCTAACAGCTGAAAAGAAGCTAACAAGGAATTTCCAAAAGTTATTAGAAAAGGGAATATGCGAACCCAGTAACCTTTCAAAGGTGCCACGGGGCTTTGAGCAAGCTGGTTATTCTCTCATCTCCCAGAACTCCACACCCAGAGATGACAGCTATCTTGTGGTCTCCTCATGAGGAGTAGCTGCCTCGAGCACTTGTAGGCAATCTCAAATCCTCTCGTCTCTAGAGAAATTATAAAGAGCTGGTAGATTACAGGTAGTCTTTGACTTATGACCACAATTGAGCCCAAAATTTCTGTTGCTAAGTGAGTTTTCTCCCATTTTACAACCTTTCTTGCCAGTTATTGAGTGAATCACTGCAGTTGTTAGGTTAGTAACACGGTTGTTAAGTCAACCTGGTTTCCCCATTGACTTGGCTTGTCCGAAGGTTGCAAAAGGTCATTGCAAATGTCATAACTATGAAGCAGTTGTAAGCGGATGAATTTCGATCAGGTGGCCATGTGGGTGCTGCCATGGTCCTGTGGAAAATGATCATAAATCACATTTTTCAGGGCCGTTATAATTTTAAATGGTCAATAGAATGGTTGTAAGTCGGGGGCTCCCTGTACTTGCTGGCTCTTCCTTCCACTGTGGTCATCAGCTCTGCTTTTAGCAGAGTCTGGCTGGTCAAAGATCATAATCAAGGTATTTGATTTCTGCCTAGCCAGGTTCACAGAGGGCAATGGGGATGATACAGGATCTTGAGGACTTGGCCTATGAGAACAGGCGGAAGGAATCTGGGAGGCTCCGTTGGAAAAAAGAAGACGACCTGGCGGATGTTATGAGAAATCTATGATTCTATAACTACAGGGCTATGAAGGGACCACAACAGACAGCAGGACTTACAAAAAGCATCCAAGTATCTCAATGGATCACTAATTGGAGACGAGTCAACAATATAATGCAATGTGATTCAATCTACAAGCCAGCACAACCCCAGACTGCTTCAATGGAAGTAGAGCATTAAGATCAAAATCAAGTTCCTCTCTATTCTGGATTGGTCTGACCACACCTAGAAGGGCAAGCACTATATTTCAGCACCAGTGAAACGCTGTGGCATGATTTGAGGACTACAATTTAATAAAAAGGAAATGGAGTCCTAGATGGTTATGCCAATGCAGGCAAGGAGAGGGCAAGAGAGAAATTAACTATAAACTCAAGTCTTCAGGGCCAGCTTGTCTTCCTCCCATGTTATTGAAGGAATCACCAAACCCTTCTTTGTAGTCTTTGAAAACTCCTGGGGGTCTGGTGGGGTTTCAGATAACGACAATGTCAATTTAATTTTCAAAAGCAGGGAGGAGACAACTTGGGAAACTATAAACGTGCCACCCTGATGCCCATCTTGGCAAAATCTTCAAACAGATGATCAAGCAGCAGGTCTGTGTCCACTTGGACAGGCAGGAGTTAGCATGGACTTCTCTCCAACGAATTGGGCCAGGCTTACTTATTAAGTGGCTAGATTAATAAATCAGATAAGAGGAATGACACAGAGGTATTTGGATCTCACCAAAACTTCCCGCAACCTCCATGATGTTCTTCTTCAAAACAGGGTAAAACATGGCTTAGATGATACAGGTCGTCCTCTTACAACTACAATTGAGCACAAAATTTATGTTGCTAAGCAAAATAGTTAAGTGAGTTTTGCCCCATTTTACAACCTTTGACACAGATGTTCCCATTGACTTTGCTTGTCAGAAGTTTGCAAAAGGTGATCACACGATCCAGAACCCCACAACTGTCATAAATATGAGTCACTCGCTAAGCACCTGAATTTTGATCACGTGACCATGGGGATGCTGCAAGGTTTTTAAGTGGGGAAAATGGTTATAAATCACTTTTTTCAATACCATTGTAACTTTGAACAGTCACCTTGTAAGTCGAGGACTACCTGTATCTCTCTTGAACAGATTCAGTTAGCTAAGTGACCCTGACCAAAAGTGGTTCTCAATGGTTCCACTTCAGTGGAGGAAAGCGTAGAGGGTTGTGCAAAGGCATTGTGGAAGCTCTGAGTAGGTGTCACAAAGGGCCAGCAGTTGCATTGGCCAGGCAGGTCTCAGCAGCAGCTGGAGAAAGAAGACAGCAACGGTTGACTGGGGGTGGCTGGACAAGTCAAAGGGCAGAGATGGGGGGAGAGAGGCAAGTCAGGAAGTTGAAACACCCACCGAGGGGGTAAATGCAAGCAGCTGCTAGGTGCCCCAATGTTTATTATGTGGCCTTGGTACTGCTGCAGTCACTTTGATTATGATCACTGCCACCTGTACAGCATCTTGTAATTTCAAATGGTCTCTCAATGAATACTCATTGAGCAATCAAGTTCAGCAGATGCCTGCAAAGAGGGAGGTATCTGGAACACAGAAGATGGGCAGAACTTATCCCGAGTTTCCCAGACCCAGGACAAGACCTGGGGGGGGGGGGGTTTCTAACCACAAAGGAAGCATCAGAACATCTTTCCAGGAAGATTTACTGCTGCACAGTGGATCAGCTGCCTTGGGAGTGGTAGACTCTCCTTCACCAGAGGTGTTTAGAGAGCAGCCAGGATGTTGCAGTATAGGATACCTGTCCTGGGTGAGGGGCTGGACTCCAATCTTAGACTGTATAATTGCATGAATGGCAGGGAGAGTCCTCATCTTTTAGCAACAAGGAAATGTTGGCATTACAGTGAACTCATGGCAGTGCAAAGTGGCTGTGGAGAACTCTTCAGAGAAGCGGTGAATTGTCTTCCCTGAGAAATATTGTGTCTGAACTCTCCTTGGATCATGCAAATTGTCTGTGGTGTGGCATGGGCAAGCACTCACTTGAAGCTGCACTAGCCACTTTTACTCCCACTGGCCGCACCCTCTCTCGCATCCTGGAGGGGAACAAGCTTCAACACCAGCCTGCAATTCAAGAACAGGCAGCAGCCCGCCCACCCAGCCCCCAAGTCATGGGGCCCCAGGGTTTAAGTGTCCCATCCCAACCACCAGCAGCTCAGAAAATCCTCCAGGAGAACCTTTTGTTTCAAGTCTGGTTTTGTTAGTGTGCATTTTGTTGCATGATGATTCAGGGAGTGCATTAAAGTAAACACTTCATAGCTTGTTCTTCTTGGTCCTGGGTGGATAGTATAAGTGTATAAGAAATGGAGACCTGGACAAGACAAAAGCAACTATAAACTGCTCTTTCTGTGTGATATTTAACTGTGTCTTGTCCTTGCCGGTGAGCGTTCTGGGAAAACTGAAAAACCAGCCTTCTTCAGGTTCAGCTTCTGTGGATTTACAGTTCTACTCTAACCTCGGCTTTGTATCGAATTCCTCTGGAAAGAATTGACTGCCTGAAATACAGAGTTCCTATGGAATATCCATCCATTGATTTGCTGGAAAATAATTCATGTCTGTTCATCAGAAAAAGAAAACCAGGCACCTTTATATGCTCTTTGTTCACGGAATAAAAGTTGTCTATGGCATTGTACTTTTAGCTATTCTCCTCAAAAACCCTCTTTTGTCTTGTTCTTATAGTTACAGGCCTCAGTTTAGGCTGCCGATTAAAAAGCCCCTCAAAGACCTCAGCACCGCCCGCGATTCTTGCTCTCCGCTCCCTTTACAGCGGGACAAAGCAGTTCGCCCGCCCGGCCTTTTCAGCCGCTCCTGGCCAACGGGGCTGGGTGGGTAGGCCCCGCTGCCCCAGACGAGCCCGGCAGAGGTTCTGCGGCTCACAGGGAGTCGCGGGTCGCGCAGGAAGCCCCCCGGGTGGCGCTTCCTCAGGCCTGCCGGTAATAGCGAAGGCGCCGTCGCGGAAAAGCACGCGGGGTCAGAGCCCCCTTCGCGCCACGACCGGGAGAGGATTGTGTGGATGGGCCTCAGGAGGGTCGAAATGCACGCGGGGGCGGGGGTGGGGTTGGGCCAATCCAGGCTTCTTAACACGCGTGTTAAGGCTGCGCCGAATGGAAAGCGGGACCAGCATCTTCCCCTCCCGAAGACCTGGGACCTTTTGCCCCTTTGCTGCTCCAAACGGCGGCCTGACCGGGGGGTCCCCAAAGCCCTGAGAGGCGGGAAAGGCCAGGCCGCCCCTGCGACTTTCACCTCCGGCGGGCCCAAGGAGCCAAGACCCGTTGCCGGAGCCCGGCTTGCAAAACGCGCAAGGGGCGCCGGGTCCGCCCGACCCTCGCCCGCCGCAGCCGCCGCTCCTCCTTCGCGCCCAGGCTCGGTTGAGGCCGCCAATCCGCCCCGCCCGCCCGGACGCGGCTCGCTTACCGTGGCCGAGGCTCAGACGGGGCACCGCCTCCCCGGGGGCGGCCGAGGGCAGCAGCAAGCCCAGCAGCAGCGGCGGCAGCAGCAGCGGCGGTCCCATGGCGCGGGGGGCCGGGCAAGCGGCGAGGTCGGCAGCGGCGGATCGGCGAGTGCGGGCCGCGGGCGGCAGTGGCGGCGTCCAACCCAGCTCGCGCTGCTCCAGCTGGCTGGGGCGGGCGTGGCGGCGCCTCCGCCTCCGGGGCGTGGCGGGCAGGCCCGTACCTGAGCAGAGCCCGCGCCCGGCCGCCCCTGCGGGGAGGGCGGAACCGGGGCACCTGGCGCGCACCTGCCCGCCTCCGAGGGCGATTCCGCCGTGGCGGCCGCTGGCCGGCCCGGAAAAGACGTCCTGGAATGGGGAAGACCCCTCGTGGCTTTGGCCCATCGAGATCCGCTAGTCGCTCACCCGTGAGCCGCACGCAGAACCCGGGGCTGGAGGAGGCGAAAGTGAGGCCGCTGCGGAGCGCCTGTGAAGACCCCTTCGGACGGGCAGAGTCTGGCCCCTTCTTATTGTTTCGGAGTCCGCTTTTCCCCGGAGCGGTCTCGATTCTTTCCAGCGTCAGCCGCCCAGAGTCGCGAATTGTCCGATTGCTTCCTTTTGCAGATGCGCTACGTAAACACGCCACTGGAGGCGCTGTTGGGAACCACGCCTGGAGCCGGCTGTAAACGCCTGGCCTCTCGGCAAGAAAGCAGAACTCTTGAAACAAAAGGAAACTTATTGGGAGAAAGTGATAGCAAGGAAAGCAAGGCAGGATCTGAAATTCCCACTCAGAACCGTTAGATTAAACGTTGCAAAAAACCCCTCCGCTGTGCCCAGTCAGAGGCAAGGCCAGGCGAGCCAGTCTACAGGTGCTGAGAAGGTGGTAAGAAGCTGTTCTCTTGGGAGCTGAGACAAAAGAGATGGCCCCAGCCAATCCCTCCCCCTCCCCCTCCCCCTCCCAAGCAGGTACATCAAAGTGACAGAAAAACCAGAAATAGGAAAAGGTTGCAAAGGAGCCTCCTGGCCCTCCCCATCAGAATGGCAAGGGGAGGGGAGGAGCCTCTGGCTCCCACAGCCTTGTCACAAGTCCCCGTCCTTTAGGCAAGCAAGACTTCCACTTTTGGCGGATCTTAGCTGGGGAGGAGCTCAGATCTAATGCCCGCTGGTGCCAGGCACAGACCAGGAAGGGTCACAAAGAGTTACTGCTGCCCAGGGAGAGTCCAGGCCTCCTGGGATCTTTACTGCACCTGCTCCCTTACCTGGAGCTACTCTCTGGATTTCTTCCAGCTGAAAAGGGAGCCAGAAATCCTAGCATCAGCCAGCCAGGTGCAGTTAAGAGGCTGCCTCTCCACCTGCTTGTGGCCAGCTGCAACCCAGAAATTGAATTGAATATTTTATTTGGCTAAGTGTTTGGCTAAATACATAAGGAATTTGTCTCTTGATGAAGCAGCTCTCAGTGTACATGCAGAGCAACAGAATCATCATCATCATCCCAATAAAAGAGAGTAAAGAAGATAGTAAATAATTTATATTACAGCCATACTACAAGGGTAAGTATGCATAGATATTAGATAGAACTGTGGGAATTAAATGTTCAGCAGTGTTGGCAGAAGAGGGGGAAAAACTCTTCCTGTGTCTGTTTTAGCATGCAGTCCTCTCTATAGCAGCACCCTGAGAGGAAGAAGTCGAAACAGTTTATGTCCAGGATGTGAGGGGTCTGCAGATATCTTCTCATCCCTCCTGACCCACACAATGTACAAATCTTCCATGGAAGGTAGGCTTCCATAAACGGGGGGTTCCTGTAACCCCCTAGGAGTGCAGCTGCATCCTTGCCCACTTGATTGGCTTGTACCAGATGGGGATGGGCTACAAGTCACTACAAGTGGTGGAAACAGCTGCTTTGAGAAACAGGGCTGACCGAGCCCTTTGCAGGACCCTGCTGAGCAATCCTCCATGGCCGGAGGATGGCGTAAATCTCTCCCCTTCCCTGCAGGCAACACTCCCACCGTTTCCATAGCAACGAGTTCCCAGCAACAGCCATGGCAACTGGAGCCTAGGAGAATGGCCCTGGAGCCCAAGGGATCAGTGAGCCAAGCTGGCACCAGCAGGGAATTGGGGGGAGGAGGCAGGGGCCAAAGGGGTGCTGAGCAGTGGGTCACCCTGGCCTTTGGAAAAAAGGAAGGAGCCTTGCCCCACCCTTTCCATCTACCTCACAAACTTTGAGGGTGAAGTGCCTTTTCTTTCTGCCTGTGTTGTTGTTAGTTGCGAAGTCGTGTCTGACCCATTGTAACCCCACGGACAACTTTCCTCCAGGCCTTCCTGTCCTCTACCATCCTCTGGATTCCATTTAAGCTCACGCCGACTGCTTTGGTGACTCCATCCAGCCACCTCATTCTCTGCTGTCCCATTCTTCTTTTGCCCTCCATTGTTCCCAACATTAGGCTCTTCTCCAAGGAGTCCTTCCTACTCATTAGGTGACCAAAGTATTTGAGTTTCATCTTCAGGATCTGGCCTTCTGAAGAGCAGTCAGGGTTGATCTCCTCTAGGACTGACGGGTTGGATCGTCTTGCAGTCCAAGGGACTCGCAGGAGTCTTCTCCAGCATCAGAGTTCAAAGGCCTCCATTCTAGCTATAGAATTGTTGATAGTTCAAAGGCCTCAACTCTCTACCTATCTTACCTGTTACAAAAAGAAGGAGAGAGGAGGCAGCCTCCGGGGCCCCTCCCTCAGGTCACCTGGAAGGAAAAGTCCAGCTGAGCACCTTCTGGGCCTCCTGGCTGCTCTTCTCAGCCGTGACCCAGTGGGGCACTGCTCTGCTCTGTCTGCACCTCCCCAGGCCCTGAAAAGAGAAGCATGGGACCATAGTGTTTCTTGCTTCTGCTAAGGCTGGCTTACAATGTGTTAAGCAATAGCTTTCATACTTTTGTATATTTTATACAAAGTCAGCTTATTGCCCCCACAAACTGGGTCCTCAATTTACCTACCTTAGAAAGGATGGAAGGCTGAGTCAACCTTGAGCCTGGTGAGATTCGAACTTAATTGCAGACAGCTGGAGTTAAATACAATGCATTAGTCTGCTGAGCTATCCAGGCTCCTTGTTCTCCCACTTAAAAAGATGAGAGAGGCCTGTAATTGACATCATAGGTAGACCTCAACTATGAGAGACAAAATGAGACAAAATCCAATCACATTGTCTGATTTGGAAAGAATTTATTTGCAAATTATGGTGGAAAAGGACAGGGGGGCACAGTGGCTGCCCCTGCCCGGTCAAGGCTCCAAAGGCAGGGCTGGCTGCAAAGAGTCCTTCCTGTGCCTGATTGCCCCACTCCTGGGTTTTTGTTTTTTTGTTTTTGTATTTTCTTCCCACTTTCTAGAAGGAAGAGATTGCTTGGACTAAACTGCTTTTCTGTGCCAGATTAGTTAATTAGTCCTGCTATCTGAAAGTGGCCTGATCCTGAGCAAGATTGCCCCAAAGGTTTCCTTTGGTGTTCTAAGCTGGGGAGCAGATAAGCAAAGAGCTGGCGCCGAAGCATTCCTTTCTGTGTGTTCTCCCCATTGTGTGCTTGCCTGCTGTCTTCCCCTCCAATGGTTGTAAAGACAAACATTGCTTTCACCTTGCTATTCTAGCATCAAGGTGAGGACTACAAAGGGTGGGGGAGCAGGGAAGCGGGCTGTAGGATTTATTTTACCTTCTTTTCCAAACTTTCTCATGAGTCAAATTCCAGAATATGAACCTTCTCTGCTGTTCTCTGCTCATCTGGATGATTGGGGTTGTATCCTCCTGACAGGTAAGTATTTAGGGGCAATTTCTTAATAAATGTTTTTAAAGATTTGTTGAAATTCTTGTGTCTCTCTTGGTATTCTTCTTTGGTGATCATCCTGCACCTTCTAAATCAAATATCAACAGGCACATTAGCAAAAACAAATCCCAGTAACCCAAGCCCGGAGTTGGCCCCCATGGAGGGACATCGGCACATCGGCTGCTTTGGAGGTGCATGTGGCTCAACTGGGGTTATGCTGCCTGCTCCTTCAAGAGACCCTCTGATTCCTTTTGCCGGGATCTTCAGAGTGGCTGGTGTGCTCTTGGGTTAGGGTTCTGCCAGAATCTGGCCCCTTATTATCTGCACGGGATCTCCTCTGCTCAGGCTCCTTGTCTCTCTCTGGGAATTCAGGTGAGGCTGCACAGGCATCCAAAGCACCCACCTGGTCACTTTGCGTAGGCCAAGCCAATCAGCAGACCCCAGGAGGACACTTTCTTGGCAAAGGTATAATAGCGGAATCTTCAAAGCCCCCAGAGGTTGCCCCCATCCCCTCTCCTGCCTCTCTCTCTCCCTTGCCTGGACGGAGCTCTTGTGTACTTTCTCTGGTTGGTTCTCCTAATGATTCTTGCATCCCTTTTTCAAGGTTAGCCTCTAGACGTCTCTAGATTGAAAGCTGGACTAAAACCATTCCAGTGCTACCCAGCTTTTCTGAAAAGTCAACAAGCCTTGGCCAACTTACCCCAAAATAACCTGATACATCTGAGACCGGCCGATCCTTTTTCCAGTCTGCTGCATCAACAGACTTTAATAAGGGCTGTCTCAGTACCTCTGTTAAGCCTTCCTTTTGTGAAAGAAGGGATGGCAGATATTTTGAGAATACAAAGAGCTGGACAAGCAGTTGCCAAGTTGCCCTTTCTGAGGCTCCTCAGCTGGGCTTGAATTAAATTGCAGATCTCCAGACTCAACTCCTCTGCTTGGCTTGGCAGGAGATTCCCAGACTTGTCTTGGCTCAATCAGAATCTTTATTGCAGACAAGAATGAATCTTGCAAAACTGTCAGGGACTCTAGATTCCCAGAGTATGAGGCTTCTACCCATCATCCGGTAGCGATGGAAGGCTCTGCACTGTTTGCCTTCTTGGCTTCTTCATCAGCTACGGGTGACCAGCAGAGGGCCAGGAAACTTCACATTCAGTCCTTGGAAGAAACAATGCATTGTGGGTCTTGCTGAGAAATCTTGGCAAACCTTTTTCTAGATAATTTGTTGAATGAAGAGCTGAGCTATTTTAATGGTGCAGGGAATGAAGGGAGCCATTTTAGGAAAAGGATTCATACCACCAGAATAATGTCCCTTGGAAATAGGATTATTTATGGAACACTATATCCACGGGGTATCAAACTCAAGGTCCACAGGCCAGCTCTGGCCCGCAATCTGGTTAGATCTGGCACTGGAAATAACAAAGGACCAGCCACGGCGCCTCTGCCCAGCCCAGCCCAACCTGGTGCTGATCTACAACCTGGCTGCAGCCATTCAGACCAGAAGACAGCCTTTTATCAGCAGGGTCACCCTGGAGCCAGCAAGAGGCCACTCCCGCCCCCTGGGCATATGCAGAGGAGGTGGCGAGCATGCACAGGGCCTGGCATATAAGAGCCGCGGTGGCGCAGTGGTTAGAGTGCAGTCCTGCAGGCTTCTTCTGCTGATCACTGGCTGCCAGCAGTTTGGCAGATTGAATCTCACCAGGCTCAAGGTGGACTCAGCCTTCCATCCTTCCGAGGTGGGTAAAATGAGGATGCAGATTGTTGGGGGCAAGAGGCTGACTCTGTAAACCGCTTAGAGAGGGCTGGAAAGCACTATGAAACGGTATATAAGTCTAAGTGCTATTGCCCTGTAGGCTGACTGTGTTCCGAATGCTTCCCTTTCACCCAGGACACACCCTCTCTCTGCCTCTTGTGCGCATGCCCAGGGGACGGGTGAAGCAGCAGGGCTGCCCCTCGCTAGCTCCAGGGCAGGTTGGATCCAAGGCTGATCATGTTCTGGCCCAGATGGCCGCACCAAGTTGTAGAATAGATCAGCGCCACACCCACACCTTCATGCCCCGCTCACCGGTCTGGCCTCACAGCCCACAGAGCAGAGGTGAAATGCTCCTAGTTCGGACCGGATCACCCGATCCGGTAGCAATGGCAGTGGGTTGTTTGGAGAACCAGTAGCAAAAATCCCTCCCCACCCCCATGCCCAGCTGAGCCACGCAATCATCAGCGGCATTTTATTTTATTTTTAAAAGCATTTTTTACAACCTCTTCAGCTGAAGACTTGGCTGTTCAAGCAAATAGGCTGGCTCTGATTCTGGGCTTATTATTTATCATTAATTAGTTATTTGATTTAAAGTGCGATTTGATTGTACATGTTTCTTAACTTCTGTTCGCTGCCCTGAGTCCTTCAGGAGAAGGGCGGCATATAAATACATGTAATAAATAAATAAATAAATATGCTCAACAAACCACTTCCAGCGCTCAGCATGAGTATCTGCGTAAGATGTGCTTTACTTGATGGCTATACCTGATGTCTGCTTAACTGACAAAGAAGGGGTTGTCACTACGTTATTTATTTGCCAGCTGAGCTTCCAGCCTAAGATTTACGGTAGCCTGCCAGAGGACTTTATCACGTATCTGTAGCAACAGAGATAAGACTGTCTTGTGAGAGTTTAAGCTACTGCACATGTCCATGTTTCTTCTTTTCTAACTTCCTGATTTATACTTCTTTTGTTTGTCTGTGTGATAAGATGTAGATAGCTAGTTTTTTTACTTAGAATACATTCGGGTTTTCTTTAAAATATACAGCATAGAAAAACAAGATCCGTCAGTCTCCAATCAAGTACAATTACCCCAGGGAGGGAACGGGGCTGATTTACACTCCGACAGGCACCACCCTAAATCAATGAAATGTAACCAGCAAGAGGAAATACAAGATAATCAAAGTTGTAAATTTTGGCTCTGAAAACTGATATCTTTTTCTATATAGTAATTTTATTAAAAGATTGTAAAAATGAAAACTAATACAAACGGAAAAGATAGAAAAATAAAAAGGAAGAGTTGAAAGTGCAGATAAAATGCAAAAAAGGAAAAATAATATCGTAAAAAAAGAAATATATAAATTGATTTCCCACCTTTATTATTTAGTTACTTTTAATTTTAATTAATTTTAATTTTAGTTAATTTTAATTAAGAGGTGGTAAACCTTCTCTTCTTCCCATATCCCCTGTGTTATCTATCAACACATCCATAAAACCTTATCATTTTGGTCTTCATGTCAGCAAAAGTCCAAAGGATACTAGAGATAACGTATGTATTTTCACCTTGATCAAATAAACCAACTTTACATTCATTCCTTTTACTTCTAATAATCTTCAGCTTCAATTCCTTCAAATAATGCCCTAGAACAGTGATGGCTAACCTTTTTGCCATCGTGTGCCAAAAGCGGGGGTGGGGGTGGGGATTGTGTGCACTCATGCCCACATCCATCATGCAATGCGCCCTGTCCCACCACGCATGAGACTGTGACCCCCCCTCCCCTCCGCTTTTGGCACACAATGGCACAGTAGGCCCATTTTTTTGTCCTCTCAGGGTCCAGAGCCTTACTAGGAGCCTGGAGAGGGCAAAAACAGCCTTCCCCACTCCGCCGGAGGCCTTCTGGAAGCCCAGAAACAGCCCGTTTCCTGACTTCTGGTGGGCCAGGAAGACCCAAAAATCAGCTGGTCAGTGCGCACATGCGCGCTGGACTGAGGTAGGGCAACGCTCACGTGCCCAGATATGGCTCTGTGTGCCACCTGTGCCATAGGTTTGCCATCATGGCCCTAGAACTTGAAACCTTTTGGGGTTTTTTTGTTCCTTCTCCCAAAATCCTCCAAACTTTTAGTAAGCCTCTATTGTAAATCCATAAGAAAATTATTCAAGCTGCTCTCTTGGTTTGTTGTTTGTATAGCCCTTCTAATTATGAGAACATCAGTTGGTTTCTTTTGCAGGTCCAGTGAAACCCCTTTTATCCATATGAGTCTCGATATTGTTCCACTTCCACATCTTTTAGACACCATCTGTCTATAGAGGCAGACGCTCTTAAAGTTAACTTTCAAGTCCATTGTTCAAAAATAGCCTTCAGTATTCCAATGTTAAAAGTATTTTGGTTTATTCTATAATAGTAAATTGAGTTTAAGTACTCTTCACCTTTCTTTCTTTATTTATGGAGATTTATATGCCGCCCTTTCTCCAGCCGGATTTAGGGCGGCTCACAACAGTAAAAAACATCTAATGAAAAAGTTTAAAAGAAATTAAATCCAAATCTCATAATTTAACAGTTAAAAGTGCAATTTAGACTAACAAGTTAAAAATTTAATAGCAATAGCACTTAGACTTATATACTGCTTTACAGTACTTTAGAGCCTCAAGCAGTTTACAGAATCAGCCTCTTGCCCCCAACAATCTGAGTCCTCATTTTTTTAATTGAAAATTTTTAGCAAACATTTTTACATATATTTTCCCTTCCCCCTACCCGTTCCCCCCATACCCTCCCTAACTCAACCCCAACCCCCACTTCCCAAAGCAAAATACAGAGTATCACATTAAACAATCATAAACTAATTTAAGCTAACAATCTATAGTCTCTTATCGCCCTCTTAAGCTTTTAACTCCCTTTAACTAATCTAACCTAATATACTTTATAACACTCTCTTAACCCATTCCTTATTCCAAAAACTAATTGTAATTTTCTAGTCTTATATTTGCCTTGAATATATTCTATCCATCTTTTCCACTCCAACCTAAATTTCTCATTTGAATGGTCTTTTAAATATGCCGAAATTTTTGCCATTTCTGCTAAGTTCATTACTTTTAATGTCCATTCTTCAATAGAAGGTAGATCTTCCTTCTTCCAATGCTGTACCACCAGAAGTCTCGCTGCAGTTATTAAATTCAACATCAACTTAGTTTCTATTACCGTGCAGTTTTGTACAATACCTAACAAAAATAGCTGTAGAGTGAATTCTATCCGTTTTTTCAAAACATTCTGTATAATCCACCATATTTTTATCCAAAATGCTTTAACTTTTTTACATGTCCACCAGATATGAAAATAAGTAGCCTCAACACAGTCACATCTCCAACACTTAGATTGCAAGATAGGATACATACGAGCCAATTTTTTTGGATCCATATGCCATCTATAAAACATTTTATAAAAATTCTCTCGTAGATTTTGTGCTTGTGTAAATTTTATATTTCTCACCCAGATCGTTTCCCAAGTTTCCATCATTACTGGCTCTTCAAAATTTTGTGCCCATTTTATCATGCAATCTTTAACCGTGTCTCTGAGTCAATTTCTATCAATACACTATACAATCTTTTTATAACATCATGAGTCTGGTGCTCCCGGGATCCATCGCAATGGATGCAAAAGGGGACAAGATCGTCTTTGCAGAAAGACAATATTGCCGGTTCGTGTCCCTGATAGGTTTTGCTTGTCCTTGTCATCTGCTTTGCCTGATCACTCAGTTGCCTGATCAACTGGACAACATTAGCCAGCTGCCCGTTTGGCTTAAATTTCAACCGAGGAACTGCTACTCTGCACTGAGGGCAAGCCGTCTGGTTGGAAATCTGCCCCCAGTGCTTCACAATGTAGGCATGGCAGAAGTTGTGCCCACAGTCAAGAGTTGTGTGCATCTCCCTGGCGAGTTATAGTGTAGATAGATAGGGGCTAGAGCTGTAGGAATGGGTAGAACAAATATTAAGCAAATATTAAACAAGGATGTATCAGATAGCTTTTAGCTGAGTGTTAGGTAGAATATATATTAAATAGTGTAGACAGGGGGTAGAGTTATATGACGGTATTGTATGATACGGTATGATTTGGATTTCACCTTGGGAATTCGTGGGGGGGAAGGGGAGAGTTGAAGGGGGGAAGGGGGGGAAAAGTGGGGGGGGGGGAAATTTGTGTTTGTAAAACTTTTTCAATAAAAAAAAAGTCACTGGTTGCACGAGGTACTCCAAACACACAAAGCAAGTTATTTCTGACTGCAGCTTCTTCCCAATGCTCCCAGTAGCCATGCTGTCCACAATAAGCAAAGTTGAGCAGGAGGTCTCTGTTTCCGCAAGAGCCCGGGCAGTTTTAGCAAGCACAGCTGCAGCAGGTCTGCCAGAAAGCAAGCGGTTTCCCACCGTTTCTTTCTCTCTCTCTCTCTCTCTCTCTCTCTCTCTCTCTCTCTCTCTCTCTCGTAGATTACCCACCTCGGAAGGATGGAAGGCTGAGTCAACCTGGAGCCTGGTGAGATTCGAACTGCCAAATTGCAGGCAGCTGGCAGTCAGCAAAAGTAGCCTGCAGTACTGCACGCTAACCACTGTGCCACCATGGCTCATCATTAATTATAATCTTTAATGCCCTCTAGTGCCCATTTTTAAAAAATCTTATTTAAAAAAAACAAAAGAAGTTATTATAATCAATCTCAGTAAAAGGAGTTCTAGGCTTAGATGGGACAGTGCAATCTTCTTAGTCCTGAGAGATCTCTTGGTGGTTTTCTGTACCATTGACCCACTGGCCATCTATTGGAGTTGGATGCTCCCTCCCTATGAGGTTTTAGCTCATTCTTCCACAAGCAGTTGAGTCAGTATGGCGAATTCAAGCAATCAGGCTTTCCCCGGGGGGGGGGGGGGGAGATTATTAAACAGAGGCAACATGCAGATGAGATCCAGTTACACATCTCTACCCTCTTCTGGAGTCCTGACTTGTGTTAGGAGGTTGAAAAACTCCGGATGGAAGAGGTGGTGACTTATTTCCAATGTTAGCTTTTGACAGAATTGTGCTCCCCCAGAAGGAGCTGGTTTGCAATTTAAGTAAACTTCTGGACTTGGTCTGCTCAGCTTCGGCTGGTGCACCAGGTATGACCCATCCTGCAACAGGAGGGGTTGGACAGCTTCAAGGCCTTGTCACCTGACAAGATGGCACTGCTCTGAAAATCATCTGGATGCAGCTGGCCATGTAACTGACGGGAAATCCCTGCATTGCCATATAACTCGTCTTTTGGAGCTGCATTAGCCCTGGTCTGTTTCTGGGGTAATTCAAGATGCCAGTGCTGAACTGAGAGTTGAATTCTAAAGGCTGGGGAATTGGACTTCAGCGGAATTGCTGACTCTACACCCATTTGCCTGCCCCGGGCACACAGGGAGAAAAACCCTGCCAGGTCCCCTGGGGACAAGTGGCAGAAGGGACTCACAGGTGAGCCGTGGCTGGAGCCCCCTCCTATGGACTACTGGCTCCACGAAACGAGGCCAGAAGTCGACCTTCAGCACCCCGGAGACGCTGTCCTGCTTCATATAAGCACCTGGTGGAATGCAGTTGGTGGCTGCTAATGTTGTGTTGATTGTGATTTTATAATGAGGATTATTAACAGAACTATATCTTACAATTTATTCTTTACTGCTTCTGTAAGCCACACAGATCCCTTTTTTGGAAATTTATACGCATACTTGGAATGAACAAATACGTACCCTCTTTTCTCAAACAGACAGAATCGAGTTAGAAAGGATATTAGAGGCCATCTAGACTTGCTTGGTGTGGGATCCATCTGAGCATGAGCATCCGCCTGTCTTGATTACCTTACCACTTCATGAGCAGCCTCTGCAACTGCTGGCTGTTTGTGAGGCTGACCTCTGGCCCAGTCCCCTTCCTTGCAGTTTTGACCTCTGGATCCTGGTCCTGCCCATCTAGAGCAAGATAATAAACTCCCTCCCTTTTTATGCTGCAACAACCTAAGAGTGCCTCCCTTACTTCATTCCCTCTCCTGGCCCCTTCGCTACCTGCTCTCAGCAAACTTGCTCCACTTTCTTCCAGAGCCAAAACAGGACACAGGACTCAAGCGGGGCTGACATCTAACTCCCCACTCTGGACTCTTCCTGTCAACGCACCCCAACACAGAAATGTTTCTTCTGGCAGTTACTAGCCATGATATGACCCATCTCTGCCGAATGTGGGAATTGCCTACCATGAGTTCTGGTCTGGAAGGGCCTCCCTGGTTAAGTGCCTCTGGAAGGCCACTATGCTGTCCTGCACTCTGCTGCTGTGGTCATGAAGAGCAGGTTAAAGTCTGCTGGCCTGGAAGCAGACTTGCTGGCTGCCCCTCCCCTGGCCTTTATCATAAAGACCTTCGCACTAAACCCCCAGGGCAATCTAAGCAGTGATCAGGTTTTCCTAAATCGCATTTGGATAACCAGGGATATTTTTCCTTGCAGCCCTCAGACTGGGAAAGTGCAAGAGAAAGCAGGAGGGCCTGCAGTGGGGAGGCCATAGAAGAATAGCCAGCTGCGTCTGGGAGGCCGGAGAGTCTCCTCATATGGAGGAGCAAGCCAAGCATTTGGACAGTCAGCACTGGCCAAAACATGAATAGCAGATGATCAGGTGGCTTTCAGCACCATTGCCCAATGGCCCCTGGCCCTCCCCACTGCCACTAGCGGCACCGGAGGGGCTTTCTCTCTGCTCCAGGGGAGAAGCAACCCCCACCCCCCAGTACCACAGTCCTGACCCCAGCCTGCATTTCCAGAAGTGGCCACAAAATTCAGTGTCCGCCTGTCCCCAACCAGCTTGATGTCCTGATTCGCGGCAACCGCTGGCAGGAGGAAGCTCTGGCGCGGCGTGGGAGGGCGGCCACGCTGCCTCGCTTGGGCCAGCTGCTTTGGGAATGGGCCTGGGGGCAGAAACCCACAGCTGCTCCCTCCCGGGACAGTCCCGGGGAGAGGACCCGGGCGGCCTCGGGCCCCGTTCGTGCAGCGAAGGCCATATCCGCCCGCGCGGAGGCAGCAGGTGGGAGCAGCCAGCCCTCGGCCGCGCCGCGCCTCGACTCCCGCCGAAAGGCCCCGGGCGGCTCCAATGGGGGGCGCGGGCGACGGCTGGGCCACAGACCGTCCCGGGCTCAGGGCTGCCGCGCGGGCGGGGAACAAAGGCGCACGTGGCCGCCGAGCAGGGACGCCCCGCCCAGGGGAGGGCCAGCGCGGGGGGCGGCTCCAGGGCTGCGGCGCTCGCGGCGGCGCTCGCCTCGCCTTCCCTTTCCTCCGCCGCCGCCCGCCGCTATGGCACGTTACCTCCGCTCTGGCGCCGCCGCCGCCGCCGCCGCCGCCTGGCCTCGCTGCCCGGCCACGGCGCTCCCCGCGCTCGGCGCTTGGCATCGGCCGCCGCAGCGGCACTGTGAGTCGGGTCGGGCGGGTCGGATCGGAGCGCCTTCGGGTTGGCGGCCCCGGAGAGCCAGTCCCGCCGTGCGCCCCAGTCGTCCCCCGGGAGGGACCGCCCTGCCTCCGCCGCCGACCCTGGCGCCCGAGCACCGCCGCCTCCTGTCTCCGCCGAGCGCCCAGCCCGCGGGGGACGGCCCCGTCCAGTCTCAAGGCCGCCGGGCAGCGCTAACGGAAGGGACGGCGGCGGCATCGGCAGCCCGCCTGGCCGGGAGAGCGCCGGCCGGAGCCGCGGCGCCGGCCTCCGTCTGCCGGGCGCCTTGCCGGCTTCCTGGAGCTCGGCCAGACCGAGGACGCGCCGCGCCACCGGCGCTGCTGTGCCGGGTTCTGGGCCGGCGAAGGGCTGCGGGCCTGGCCTTGCTCGCCGGCCGGAGCGGTGGGGCCGGGGAAGGCCTCGGCCCGCGCCCCCTCCTCTTCCGCGGCTCTGGCAGCCGGCCCGCCCGGGCACCTGTTGGAGGACGCGCGGCCAGCTGGCGCTCGGCGGGCTGCAGAGGGGCGGCCGGGCCTGCCGCCGCCGGCGTCCTCTGAGCGTGACCTTGTCCTTTTGGCGGGCAGAGGCCGCCCCTCTCCGAGGCGGGCAGCCCGTCAGCGGCAGCACGATGTGGCAGGAGGGTGGCGGGAGCCCTGGAGGCCGATTAGGGCCCCTCCGCGGAGCGAGTGGGCTCCGCAGAGGACTGGAAAGGTCCCAGGACCCCGAAGGCGCTAGAGGCTCCTGGGCTGGACCGTTAGATGCCCCAAAGAGCCGCTTTCCCTGGCCGGACAAAAGCCCCTGGCCGGAGAGTTGGCTCCACCTCCTCAGCTGGGCTGGGCAGGGACAGTATGTCAGAAGTAGCTGCTGGTTCCAGAGAGGAGCCTTGTCGCTGGTGGGAAATGTAAATCTTCCTTTGCAATTGCTTTTAACAAATGGGATTCGGTTCGAAACGGGCCTGTCCGGCATTGCTGCCAGCGTGAAGGAGGCTGGGGCTGTCCAGGGGGTCATACTTGGGGCGCAAGGAGAGTCAGGGTCTTGACCCCTCTGATCCCGTCTTCTCCGCAGATGCTGACCAGAGAATCAAGGTTGCCAACCCCGTGGTGGAAATGGACGGGGATGAGATGACCCGGATCATCTGGGCCTTCATCAAGGAGAAGGTACCTGGCACTGCCCACTTTCCCTGCCCGAAAGAGCGGGGGGACAAGCCCTGAAGCCACTGAGGCTCTGATGGTAACAGTGAGACCAGGGTGCTTGGGCAGAACAGAAAGTGAAGGATTGGGAAATCCTGAGGGAACTTGTTGATTCTTCCATATATCTTAGGCAGCTCAGGTGATACCACAAGCACTTTTAACATGAAGGCAGTGGCTCCCAGGGGGCAGCAGTGTCAGGTTTCCCTCCATCCCTGCAGAATAGTGTGCCCTGAGGGCTTGAAAGTGATCCCTGCCCATAAAACAAAGGAGGAAGTGCATGCACGCTGCCTCTTGGGGATAGGAAAGCCTACCGAGGGGAGGGAGGTGGGCAGATGGGCATCTGGTCCTGACTGCTTCTTGACTGCTTCCTGCAGCTGATCCTGCCCAACGTGGACCTGCAGCTGAAGTACTTTGACTTGGGGCTGCCCCACCGGGACCAGACGGAGGACCAAGTCACCATAGATTCAGCCCTGGCCACACAGAAGTACAGCGTGGCCGTGAAGTGTGCTACCATCACCCCCGACGAGGGCCGTGTGGAAGGTATGTGCCGAGGGTGAGACCAGGCAATGCAGAAGCTCCGCCAAGGGGCCCCTGGAGAACATCTGTCCAAGCAAGGTGGCAGCTCCAGAGGATGCCGCTGTGTCAGAGGAGCCGGGCAAGTCATCCTGGCCCCAATGCCAGACGCATCTCCCTTATGGCCCCTGCAGAATTCAAGCTGAAGAAGATGTGGAAGAGCCCCAATGGTACCATCCGGAACATCCTGGGGGGGACGGTTTTCCGAGAGCCCATCATCTGCAAGAACATCCCTCGCCTGGTCCCAGGCTGGATAAAGCCCATCACCATCGGGAGACATGCTCACGGTGACCAGGTGGGCTTGTGAGGGGAAAAGGGGCGCCTTGCTGCCAGCCCATACGAAGCAGCTTTCTTGGTCCTGGGTGTTCCGGGGCCTGTCCCACGACCGGTTCGAAACCACGGAAGGAAAGGCCTGTGGGGATGTCTGTGGGCTCCAGGAGTTTTTCTACTGCCAGAGCCACCTATGGAAGTTAAGAGTATCAGCAAAGTTGTTAACATTTTAAAGAGATGAATCTTCTGCACTTTATTCAAGTTGAATGTTTACAGGACCTGGAAGTCATTAAGTGATGTGAATGGGATACAATTTGCTGATCCAATCCAAAAACATTTTCCTGACTACCTGAATTCAGGCCCCAATAAAAGTGTGCTAAAAATCTAATCCTCATCTCAGTCACAGCTTCCCAGTGGGGACACAACCGCTGTGGGATGGACAGTTTCTCCTTAAAGATAACCTTGAATTCAAGCACAAGGACAGAAGAGAGAAGCCACATTCAGGACAGGACACTTCCTAGTGGGGGGTGAGGTGGGCAGAACAGCCAATGCGACAGGCAGAATTGTCAGGAAATGTACCAGGGCAAAGCAAGATGGGTGCAGGCAGCCATAATGCATCTAAGTGCAAGTTGTATAATTATCCCGTGTCCCAGATTAGACCAGAGGTTACAAAGACAGGTAGGGGACAAAGAAAGCTAAGGAATTTCCCACAGCTGGTCTGAAGCCTGAACATGAGAAGAAAAGGCCAGTTTTCTAGCCAGGCCATTCTGGAGCCCCTGCTGGACTCCCCTCAGTGGTGTTGGGTGGAGGAGCGAGCAATGGTTGATCCTCCTGGATTTTTCATTTTTCAAAGCATTACTTCTGCCTAAAAATGCAGTTCTTAAAACCTTTCTTGTTTTTAACTGGGCGTAACTGCTTACCCGAGATGGATTTTGATCTTGGTTTCTTTATAGCCTGTGTGTCTTGTAGGGTAGGATTGGCTGTAATAACCTCTGTTTTTCAGTACAAAGCCACAGACTTCGTGGTGGATAAATCAGGGACCTTTAAGATGGTTTTCGTGCCCAAAGATGGCAGTGGAGCCAAGGAGTGGGAAGTCTTTAACTTCCCAGGCGGGGGTGTCGGCCTGGGCATGTACAATACTGATGAGGTGAGGAAGAGGGGCAGCTTGGGCAGAGGGGACGGGCCAGGACTCGCACAGTCCCAGCTTTCCCTGGGAGAGTGCCCGTGCTGGGGGGGGGGGGGGGAGTGTTCTGGCTTGCTGAATGTTCCTCCTTTGCCTTGTGGAGGGAAGGGAGCTCTACAGACAGGCTAATGCCAGCCCCCCTCCCCCCCCCGTATGTTCCACTGAGCACTTGGCCTGCCTCTTGCAGTCCATCATGGGCTTTGCCCACAGCTGCTTCCAGTACGCCATCCAGAAGAAATGGCCACTCTACATGAGTACCAAGAACACCATCCTCAAGGCCTACGATGGGCGGTTCAAGGATATCTTCCAGGAAATCTTCGACAAGTGAGCCATTTAGCCCAGTGGGACTGTGGGGAGAAGCAGCCCCCCTAGCTCTTTTGATGGGAGTCAGAGCCTGCCTATCAGGCCTCCGGTGCCCCTTTGAACTGGCATTGTCCAGGGCTGACCTTGCGTGATGCTGGCTTGTCTGAGGAGGCCTCCTGTCCTCCCCGTCAGGCACTACAAGACTGAATTTGACAAGCTCAAGATTTGGTATGAGCATAGGCTCATTGATGACATGGTGGCCCAGGTGCTGAAATCAGCTGGCGGCTTCGTCTGGGCTTGTAAGAACTACGATGGAGACGTCCAATCAGACATCCTGGCCCAAGGTATTTACTGGTCCTGCCTGGGACACACAGCCAGCAGGTGGAGTTCCTGTGCAGGACTGTGGGCGAGTGCTCACCCAGGAACGAGAGCAGGACCAAGGCGCTGAGGACCCCATCCTCAGCCCTTAGCATCTCCCTTTGTGTGGTGCTGCCTGGCCAGGGTGGCACTTTCCAGGATAAGGCGCTGGGGTTCAGGGCTCCCATTGCTCCAAGGACCACAAAGCAAAGCTGCTTCCTGGGCGGAAAAGCAGAGGGAGAC
This sequence comes from Masticophis lateralis, assembly GCA_030761175.1. Taxonomy (NCBI): domain Eukaryota; kingdom Metazoa; phylum Chordata; class Lepidosauria; order Squamata; family Colubridae; genus Masticophis; species Masticophis lateralis. Next base: position 23,677,285 of record JAUDYJ010000012.1, on the reverse strand, counting down.
CACCACACACGTCCTGGCTTCCGGGAAGGGGGGGGCGTTACCAGAGCATGTGAATGGGAGAACCATCTCACCTCACACCAGCTGTGCCCTGGGTGCCTCCGGGGGGTTGTGCAGGGCTTTGGTGCACTGGGGAGCAAAGGGAGCAGCACCCCCCACTCCTTCCTGGTCAGATGGACCCTGCCTGACCAGTGTTTGGCTTTGCCCCAAGGGTTTGGCTCCCTGGGTCTCATGACCTCAGTTCTTGTCTGTCCGGATGGAAAAACCATTGAAGCAGAAGCTGCCCACGGCACGGTTACTCGCCACTTCCGGGAGCACGAAAAGGTGAGTTTGCCTGGAGGGTGTCCCCACCTTCCCCAATCCTGGGGAACTCCAGGCCACTACAGTCTCCAGAGCACATGCTCTTTGCTTGCACCTCTCCCTCAGGGCCGCCCCACTAGCACCAACCCCATTGCCAGCATTTTTGCCTGGACCCGAGGCCTGCAGCACCGAGGCAAGCTGGACAGCAACCCGCAGCTGATCAGGTAAGAGCAGCCTCAGGCCCTCTTGGGCAGTGAGAGGGGGGAGCCAGGGGGTTTGTGTTTGCACTGCCCCGCTGTGGGAAGCCTCTCCCCAGACCGAGGGCCCTGCTCCCTCCCTCAGCCTTCGTCTCCCTCCCCAGGTTTGCCGAGACTCTGGAGAGGGTCTGCGTGGAGACAGTGGAGCGTGGGACGATGACAAAGGATCTGGCTGGCTGCATCCATGGATTAAGCAAGTGAGGCCTGGCTCGGATTGGGGCGCGTTGACTGGAAGCCCCGCCCTCCCCCGAGTGACCGTCTGCCTCTTGTCTCTCTGCAGTGTGAAGTTAAATGAGCACTATGTGAACACCACCGACTTCCTGGACGCCATCAAAAGCAACCTGGATCGAGCCCTGAGCAAGCAGTAGACTAGGAGGGACGGCGGCAGCGAAGACCCTGCTGACGGGGACTCTGAGCGTGCATGCATGGCTGCTCCCTTCAACGGGAGTCCTTTTTGGCCTGTTTCTCAAGCTTGCGAGACCATTGTGGCCACTCTTGGGGAGGAGACCTGGCCCCCTTCCCGTTCTGTGACTGCAGATCTTGCAAGAAGAGAAGAAAATGGTTGTGTGCTGTAATTGCCTTGGGTGCCATAGAGAGCTATTAAATGATGGCTTCTCCCTTAGTGAGTCAGTCCGTGCGACGCATCCACACCGCTCCAGCACCACCACCACCCAGTCCGTCTGCCAAACAATATTCATTTATTGCTGAACTTCTTCAGAACTGGAAAATAAACACAGTAGCTCTATGCACAAAAGGGGCAACACCCCAGGAGTAGAACACGGCGGCCACAGACTGTGCAGGGTGGGCCTTGACCATTCTGCCAAGTAGTGGGGGGGGGGGGGGGGGCGGCGCTTTGGAGTCCACCAGATCAGGGGAGGCTTTCCGACCCAGGCTGCTCTTTCAGAGTTCAAGGCAGAGGTAGATTGCAACACAGCTGGCAGGTGAGCACTTGCGGTCCGGTCCAGAAGCAGACTGAGGGAGATCTGCTTAGCCTCCCAAGAACCCCCCTCTGTCCCCCAGTTGCTTCAGCCAGGGCTCTCAGGGTGGGTCTTCAGGGTCGCCCTGGCCAGGTGTGGGAGGTAGAGTAAGGCAAGTGGAGTCCCGCAAGGCTGGCACCCCAGCTAGGGACCACCAACGAGCAGAGCCACACCTGGTCAAGAGGCGGCTGGGAGGGCCGCAGAAGCTTAATGGAGCAAGAGCTGCAAGTCCAGCACGGTCCCCCCCCCCCCCCGTGCTCTCCTGTTCTGTGCAGCCCAAACCCTGCTTTATGGGGGGGGGGAAACCCCCTCCTCCCCCCTTAACCAGGCCCCTCCCGGTCCTATAGCATGTTGTAGTAGGCGATTTCCTTCATGGTCTGTTCTGCTAAGTCAGACCCTCCACTGGCATTCCCCACTGCCCCGTAGTCGTAGGCATTTTCCTCGTAGTCGTCCATCTCCTGCTGCCCATCCAGTTCTGAGGGATTGGTGCCTGCCAACTCCAGCATGGGGTCTGGGGAGAAATGCAAACACGCCAGGTTGCTTTGGGGCTCCCTCTGGGAGAAGAGCATCTGGGGCTCCCCTCTCAGCCATCTCCCCCCCCCCCTGCTCCAACCTTGGCTGTCCAGGTTGAGGTCCATCACGCCGTGCTTGACTTTCATGTGCCGACTGAGGTTCCCCTTCAGGTTGAACTTGCTGGAGCAGTAAGGGCACTTGAAGGGCTTGCTGCCGGCATGCAGGTGCATGTGGCCCAGGAGGTTGTACATGCGGTTGAAGGACTTCCCACACACCTGTAGACAGAGAAGACGAGTCAATGTCTTGATGGCAGGCTCCTGGCAAGAGCCACGTCAGACCGGCCTCGCAAAGTCCAGAGCCCCTACAAGGGGATGTCTGGAGAGGAAGCAGCACGCCTTTCAGGAGCCTTTCCAGGTGGCCAACATGCCCCCAAGTTAAAAAGAACACTTGGAATGTGGCCCCAAAGGCAGCTGGGGGGGGGAGTGGACATATGAGATATGAAGTTGTAGCTGTTCCCACCCACCCTGCCCTGCCCCCACCCACCCAGCCAGCCAGCCAGCAACTACCTTGCACTTGAAGGGCTTGACAGGCGAATGCACGATCATGTGGGTCTTGAGGGTCTGCTTTTGCACAAAGGTCTTGAAGCAGATGTGGCACTGATAGGGGCGCACGCTAGTGTGGATCAACATGTGCCGCTTCATGTTGGCCTGCAGCGTGAACTCTCGCCCACACACCTCGCACTTGAACTCCTTCACGCCCTGAAAGAGACAGAAGTGGCCACAGTGGCCTGGCTAGTAGCCCTTGGAAGGTCTCCAGCTGACCTCAGCAGCTCCAGCCAGGATAGGGGCAGGAGGAGGCTGCTGGACCCCTGTGTGACCTGGCCTACCTTGTGGGTGAGTGAGTGCTGCTTGAGGTGGTGGATCTGGCTGAACTCCATGCCGCATTCGGTGCAGACGAAGGGCCGCACGTTCTGGTGCTTGAGGGTGTGGTTCTGCAGCTGGCTGCGGTAGTGGAAGGACTTGTTGCACTCGGGACACGGGTACAGCGTGGGCCCCTGGTGCGTGGCCAGGTGGCGCTTGAGCTGGGTGAGAGTGGAGAAGTCCAGGCCACATTCCACACACACGTGGCAACGGCCGCTCTCGTGCTTCCCCTCGTGGGCCTTGAGCTCACTGGGGTAGGCGAAGCCACGGCCACAAAAGCGGCAGCTATAGGGCTTGACATCCGAGTGCAGCAGCATGTGGCGCTTGAGGTGGCTAGTCTGGGTGAAGGCCTTGTGGCACACCTGGCACTTGTGGGGCCGTGTGCCCTGGTGGGTGAGCAGGTGGGTCTGCAAGTGGCTGGGCTGCTTGAAGAGCTTGCTGCAGTGTGGGCAGGAGTGTGGCTTGATACCATTGTGCCCCAGGATGTGGGTCACCAGGTTGTACTTGGAGGTATACGACTTCTCGCACAGGCGGCACTGCCAACGCTTCTCTACCAGGTAGGAATCGTCAATCTGGACATTGATGTCTAGGCGGTCCATGTGCACCTTCTTGCTATGCTCTCCTGGGACCTCCGGCTCGAAGTCCAAGGGCTCCTGCCAGGCAAAGCCTGCCCCACTCTTGCCTTGCTCTGGGGGAGAGGCCGGCAGCTGGTTCTCCATGCCACTCAGGGATGGCAGGCCTGGTGGGAAACTGCAGCCGCTGGGAAAGGCTTCTGCCCTGTCCAGGCCAGCTTGGGCTGGGCTGGGGAACCTTTCCTCATAGGCCCCCAAGGAGTGCTCTTGCTGCGGGGGCCTTCGCGGTGGCTGAGACCGCCTGCTGAAGGGGCCGAGGCTTGCCATCCTGCCAGTGCTGCTCTGCCTGGTTGGCTCAGAACACGGCTCCTCCAGGTTGCTGCTCTCCCCCTGCTCTTCAGGGCCACCAGCGGGTGCTTCGGGGCTCCCCTCCTCCTCCTCCTCCATCTCGCCCCTCTCGTGCTTCACCTTCGGCACCAGGCGCACAGGGGGCCGCTTCCTCCTCCGGGCCTGTTTCCCAAAGGAGGCTTCCACCTCCGGCCCCTCCTCTTCCTCAAGGGGCTCCCCCTGGGATGGGCCAGCCGGGCTGCTGCCTTCAGGCTGTTTCAGTTCAGCGGCTGCTGCATCGTCATCCTGTTTTCCTGCCAAACTGGAGAAAATGCTGTCTGGATTGACCGTGCCTCCCAGGAACTCATTTTCGGATACCAGACCCAGGACAGCAGCTTGGGCCAGTGACAGCACCACCACTGCCTCTGTCTGGGTCCCGGAGCTGGCAAAACGTTCCATGCCTTGCACCATCCAGCTGAGCTGCAGCACCTGCGAGAAGGAGAGAGGAAGGGAAGCTCTTGAGTTTGTGCCTTCTAGTGTGGGCACAGCACCAAGCTGACACCAGGGACCCACCAATTCTATGGCTATGCCCAAAGTCCAACCAGAAGCCCAGGCATCTCTATCCATGCCGGCCAGACAAAATTTCATTCCGAAGGAAGCCAAAAGGCAGCTACGGGCATCCTTCTTTCACCCCAGAGAATCAGTTCTCACTTAACAACTGTGATGTTGACTGTTAAGTGGCCATCTAAAGTTGTGACATCACTGAAGATGTAATTTTATTTATTTATTATTTATTTATTATTTATTATTTAGATTTATATACCGCCCTTCTCCTTGCGGACTCAGGGCGGTGAACAGCCAAATAAAAACCAAGTACACAAAAGTTAAAATTTCATAAAAAGAACAAATATAAGTTAGCCAATAATTAAAATGGATTAATTTAAAATAGATAGTAAACTCTAAAAATACTAAAATATTTAACAGGAATCAGGCTAAGCCGGCAAGCTGAAAAAAGTATGTTTTTAAAGCCCGCCGAAAAGTTGGGAGGTCGGAAATTGTTCTTAACTCTGGAGGAACATCGTTCCAGAGGGTAGGAGCTGCCACAGAGAAGGCTCTCCCCCTGGGGGTCGCCAGACGGCATTGTCTGGCTGACGGCACCCTGAGGAGGCCCTCTCTGTGGGAGCGAACCGGCCAGTGGGAGGCAATTGGTGGCAGAAGGCGGTCCCGTAAGTACCCTGGTCCTAAGCCATGGAGCCATTTTACAACCAGTCCTTGCACTTATGACCAACACAGCATCCCACGGTCACATGATTGCCTTCTGGCATGCAAAGACACTGAATTGGAAAAACCACAAGTTGTGGTCAAGTGATGTCTTGCTTAGCGACCACACTGCTTAGCAATGGAATTGCCAATCCCAATTGCGGCTGTTAAAGAGACATGCATCACAAGTCTACTTGCATCATTTCCAGGTCCACTGGAGCATTTTTTCACCTGATTATGAGGAGAATTTCAATGAAAACATGGGCCCGGATGTGGTCCATGTCAGTCTTGAGAGCAGCATGAAGGGCACAACACCAAACCCCACCAGGCTGGCCCAAGGGCTTCACTTAGTAAGCAGGCAGGGCCAAGAATGGGCAAGAAAAGCGGGTCCCTCTGGAGAGGGAGGAAAGGGGGGGCCTGAGGGCTTTGAGGGCTCACGGGAAGCAAAAGCGCGGGACGGCGGCTCTGCTCGGGGTCCTTCCCGGGCGGCCACGGCCACCTCGCTGGGCCACCTACCCGCCTGAGCCGGGCTCCACCTGCCGAGGCCCCCCACCCCCACCCGGGCGCCCAGGGAAGCTCCGCGCGGCCTCCCCGCCTCCTTCCCGGCCAGGGCCCGCAGCCTCCGCGCCCGGCCGGCAGAGGCAGCCGACGAGGGGCCTCCAGAGAGAGACCTTCCGGGAGCCGCGGCCTCCCTCCGACCGAGCGAGCGACGGGAGGCTCCACCAGCCGAGACGCCGCCCAGGCCGGAGCTTCCGCCTCAACTGCCTGGACCGGCCGAGCCGCAGGTGCGGAGCCCCGCCCCTCGAGGAGGGGGCGGGGCCGACGGGGCAGCCCCGCCCCTCCGCGCTTGGCTCCCGCCCAACTGAGGCAGCCGCCTTGCTGGAAAAGACCTTGCCGGGCCCGCCCCTCACCCCCCCCGCCTCGCCCGCGCACGGCCCCGCCCTCTTTCGTCTCCCAAGCAAGGCCCCGCCCATCTCCTCTGCCTGGCAGCTCTGCCCCCTCCCCCGCGCCGCTTCCCGGGGAGATTGGAGCCCCCCGCCTGGAGAAGGGCGGGGGGGGTCTCTCCGCCCCCCGCCCCAATGTTCCGAAGCGCTTTTCAGACAACTGTCCTGGAGCCTCCTTGGGAGCAGTTGCCCCGCGCAGAGGCTTCTCCTCCCGGGGAGGGAGGCGGACGGGGCGGGGAGGCGACGGCCCCGCTTTAAAGGCGGAGCAGAGTCCCTGGGAAGCGGCGACGGAGCTGCCCCCCACCCCCCCGGGCTCCTTCCCTGCCCAACCCCCCACTTGTCAGAAAAGCAAAGCAGACGCTTCTATCCTTTTCCCCGGCCGCAGGTTCCCCGCTGGCGCGATTCTGCCTGTGCACCTTCCCTCCCTCCAGGCAAAGGGAGCATTTGCCAGGGGACCATCTAGAAGTGGAGCTAAAGCAGCTTCATGACTGCGGGTCACAACACGGTAAGACAACCACAGGGCTTCAACTGGCGCCCACTGTTATTAACCCTCAACAAAGGCATCTGTGGTTTATGTATCACAACACACATTTTGCTATTTTGCACCATGGTGATTTATATTGGACAGATCTGGATGATGCAACATGGAACGTAAGGCTGCCTAACGTCTGACGTCCTGAGCTGTTTGAACACTGAAAAAAATGGCATATAAATCCTGTTCCTTGAGCATCTGATCTCCCCGGCATCAGATTGATGGAAGGACTTGAGGGATGTGCTGAACCCGCAGACATGAACGCCCCCCACAGGCTGCCCTCCAGCCCTTCTCCCTCAGCAATGAAGAATACAGACTTCCCTCCAAAGCCTTCAGTTGTCGGCCCTACAACGAGAGAGTCCCTGGGTGGGGAGAAGGGACTATTAAAAATAAAAGTCATTGTGGTGGCTGTGACAGCCTGATGATGGCGATGAAAATTATTTGCCACCTACTTCACCATGGGGCTAACTCTAGGCAGCTCTCAACCATAAAAAGTGAAGAAATAAAAAGGAAGTTTAAAGAAGCGAAAGTGAAATAGAACAATAAAATAAAATAACCGTGGAAAAAAAAAGACTACATCAATACGATTCGTTTAAAAGAGCCTCAGATAGCTCAACAGGCTAAGTAGCCTGTTATTAACATTCAGCTGTCTGCAATTATTGCAAGTTCGAGGCTCAAGGTTGACTCAGCCTTCCATCCTTTCTAAGGGAGGTAATTTGAGGACCCAGTTTGTGGGGGCAATAAACTACTTTGTATAAAAAATATACAAAAGTATGAAGGCTATTGCTTAACGCATTGTAAGCCGCCCTGAGTCTCTGGAGAAGAGCGGCATATAAATCTAATTAAAAAAAAAAAGATGGCCGGGAGGACAGAGACGGCATCACTTGGGTTGCCATGTGTAGAAACGTAGAGTTGAGTATCATCTGCATATTGATGGTATCTCAACCCATGGTGACGGACGGAGGTGGTGACCCTTTGAGAGCTGTATAAAGTTATTCTATGTCTAAGGATGATCTCACCCAGCGGCTTCATGTATAGGTTAAATAGAGAGCACGGAGCCCTGGGGCACCCCACAAAGCAGGGTCTGTGAGCTCTTGCCCCCATCAACACCAATTGGGAGCAACCTCAGAGAAAGGAGCTGAAGCAGTTTAAAACTCGCAAAGCCAGCCCAAGCAGATATCATAGCTGACAGTCTCAAAGGCCACTGAAAAGTCAAGAAGAGCAACAATTGTTGCACAACCTCTATCTTGCTCTTGCCAGAGACTGTCCCTAAGTGCGACCAAGACTCTTTCTGTCCCTGAATCCAGATTGAAAGTCATCCCGGAAATCCGTTTCATCCAGGACACTCTGGAGTTGTCAAGCAACCACCTTTTCTACCACTCCCTGTAAAGAAAAGATAGGAAACTGGATGAAAATTATCCAGGCAGGTGGGGGTCAAGGGACAGTTGCTTAAGGAGAGGACAAACTAGAACCTCCTTAATAGATCCCAGGAATATCCTCTCACAGTCAGGATTTTTTTACTGCATGAACCCACTTGCTGGTCAGCATCATAGGCTTTCATCCAGGATGGACAAGGAACTATAGGACAGGTGGTTGCGCTGAGAGCACAGAGTATCTGGTCCACTTCCTTAGGGGCAACAGGGTCAAATTTATCCCAAATTACCAGGCAAGATGATTCCCTGAGTACCTCATAAGAACCTGCACCACACAAGAGTTCCAACCAGGAACAAATCCGAGCAATTTTATTTGACAGGTGTTCAACAAATTCTTCTGATGTCAGTGATCCAAGCCCCACCTCTTTGCACTGCACCTCTTGCAATGCACAAAAGGGGTGGGGCTTCAATTGCACAGCTGTGGCCACCATGTTGGCTTTTTAACCCTTCTATGGATGCCCCTGGTGCCTCAATTCAAACATCACAACTGCTAAGAATGGCAAATCGAGCAAAGGGTTTAAGAGGTGAAGACAGGCTGAGATTGCAAGCAGCAATCTCTGGCATCAGGACAAAATCCTAACATAGCTGCAAAGGTGGATCAGTTCACCCTGGCCTTGCCTGGCTGTGAGGACTATTAAAAGTGGCCCAGCCTGCCTCCAAGAGTCAGGGAGGTTTTCAGGAAAAGACAGGATGGCCATTTGTCTATGATGATATGAGGATTCCCTCCCTGGATGGGCTTGAAGGTCTCTCCAAAGTCTCTTCCAACATAGATAATGAGATGGGACAAGACAGCATGGAAGGATACTACAAGTGATGGTACTGGAAGCTGCTGAGGGGCAAGGAGTGGTGGTTGCCACTGCCTTCTTCATGGCTAAAGAGCTGCCTCTCTCTCAAAGAAGCTGGGCCCAACTAGAGACCCCTCCAGGCATCTTTAACAATCTGCATCTAATAAAGGGGGGTGGGGGCGTGCTCACAGGTTAAAGGACCTTGTCCACTCCATTATTTAACCAGTAAAACCTGCTCCAGGTACCCCACAAGTCAGCCATTCAATTGGAGCCCAACTCTGAGCAGAACAACTTCATCTGTCAGACATCTGGAATATCCTGCACAGGACCCCTTCTGTCAGCTTGTCCTTCACCATTAAGTCACCCTAAAGCCAACTGCTGGAGAGACCCACCTGGGTCTTTGGCCCCCTAGCAGAGTCCCTGCATTTGTCTAGGGCACTGCACTGTTTTCCCCAGAGCGCCTCCTTGGTACTTCCATTACCACCATTCACCGGAAATGGGCTACTATTGCCAATCTCAGGATTCCACTTTCCTTGCCCTGTGGGGCTCCTCCTGGCTTTTCCATAATGCTCTTCAGTAAACTAGAGAAGGTTTAGCTAAGTTGCCAGACAACCTCACGCAGTGCCCTCTGCCGCATGCTCTACTAACCATCAGTTCTGACATATTTTGGTCAGTGTGTCACAAGCACAATCCATCTTTTGCTTCAGGTATGTTGTGCAGGTCAGCAACTCTAATATAAAGACTATCTGGAGTCAGGAAACTATTGCACTTAATCGTGAATTGGCAGACTCAGGATGGAGGGAAGGGAACAGCTGGCCTGAGAATTTCCCACCCACAACTGCCCCCCTGATCTGCTGGACACAAAATTAGAAAAAGAAGCTTATTACCCAGAGATTCGAGAATGGCACATTGGAGAACCACCAAATATTTAATTTTAAACTAAGTTATAGTTTGGTCTTATTTAGAATTTTGTTTGCTCTAACTAGATTGCGGTCCCGGGGGATTTCTGGAGTGACCCTGGGCATGCTGATAGGATGGAGCTCTCCAGCTGCCCCCCTACCCAGCCCAACAGGAGGACTATCGCTTTTTTGCCAGATCACACTGTGGGCTTCAGCTCACCAGGGTGAGTTGCATCTGGGCTGCAGCTTGGCCCTGCTTTCCCCCAGCTGTAGAATCCTTTGCAGTGAACAAGAGCCACAACTAGCCAGCTGGGTGAGTTCTGTGCCATTAACTGAAAAACGAACGGCAAGTGAGGACAGGATGGGTCAGGAGCAGACCAAATTCTCCCTCCTGCCCAGGCCCAGGGGCAGCTCCTGAGGCCACTGAGGGGGATGTGGCAGGCCTCCAGTTGCTGGATGCCACCCATCTGAGAGAGAAAGCCCTTCTCTCTGGCTGAGAGAGGCCTTGTTTGTTTGGGCAGATGTTTCCCCCACACACAACAGACATGCAATTTTGATTTTTAACTGAGTCTGTGAGTGAGTGATTTCTTTTTCGCAAGATTTCTTAAGGGTAGATGATTCTTCCTCTTTTCATTTGGCCACCTCCATTTTCTGCTCAGTTGGGAATTAACTTTCTTCTCCCCCTGCCCCCCCCTCGCAAAGAGGGAGAACGTGAAAAGCCAAAAGGATTTTACATCTTTACATAAGGGGGGGGGGGGGGTTGGCACAGCCTGTGAATCCGGGCTCCTTTCTTTTCAAGCGCTTCTCCTCTTCCCCCTCCCTGCAGCTCCATTCAACCTTTCTTTTCAGAGCTCTCCGTCCCCCACCCCTTCCTTTTTCATCGCTTTTCACTGTTTCTCTCACCCCCACCCCCCTTTGAGGCTCCTTTCCCCCCTTTCATCCTTCCTCTATTCAGTTCCTCTAGTGTGTGTGTGTGTGTGTGTGTGTGTGTGCACGCGCACACACACTGCTTCTTTTTAAATAGCTTTTCTATTTTCAGACAGCACATGGAACATGTAGGAAGAGAAATAATTTCAGCAAAAAAGGAACGTGAAAGTCTCTTTTGTTATTTTAGCAAAAGTTATTTTATACCAGGTCTTTATAAGACAGTAAAGTTCTTATTCTCTTGGAACTGTGATTGACTCTCCATAAGCAGCACAAGTGTCTCCATATTAAAAAAAATATCCAGCTGCCACTCTGGTGCATGTCCTGGTGGTGCAACCGCCAGCCATTTCCTGTGGGATCATCTGGAGCATGGCTGTTCCTTGGCCTGCAAGTGGTCACCTGCCTTTTTCTTTTGGGCCGCTCTGAGATCAGGTCTCACGTATGTGCCAGGCCAGAGTGGGCAGCTGCAGTCACTGCCTCTTGAATTAAAAGGCTGCTCTAGAAGAGACGCCTCACTCAGGTGGCGGCAGGACATCTCTCTCTGTAAACGTGACAAAGGAATCTAGAGAGGTATTCCCAGGTAGAGCTGGCAGCCCAGATGGCTGTCATTCTACCAAACAAGAAGGAAGAAGCAGCCTGTTGGAGCCACTGGAAACACCCTGCTTAGTTTTTGATATTTGGGAAGATGGACGGCAAAGGGCTCTTTCTCCAGAATTATCCCAATTGTAGCTTGGCCTTTTGCATGGCCTCTGAGACACTCACATCCCACAGCAGGAGACCAGAGGCAGAGAGAGGCTCACGCAGAAAGCAGTCAACCATCTGAGCTGTTCACGGGAGTCCTCTAACTAGTTGTTAGGCGCAGTTGCTGAAGATGTGGCAGAGGCACTAGGAAGCTTTTTTTGATAAACTCACAATAAGGGGAAATCAAGTGCAGCAGCTCCTCAGTGAGGATAGAAAATGCTAAGATAAAAGGCAAAGGGTATTTAACTTGTCTTGTTCAACAAGGAAGTATGTAGCTCAACAGGACAAAGAGGAGGAAAAAAAACTTCAGCTGATTGAAACCTGGGCAGGTAATAAGTTTATTTTAAATGAGTTTAAATCTCCAAGGCTGCATAGGGAGGTACTGAGGGATGACAGAGGACATTAACACTGGGCACCGCCCAACAAAATGTAATTCAGGGGTGAGAAAAGCAAGGTTTTACACCTAGGCAAGAAAGATCAAATGCACAGATAGAGAATAGATAGCATCTGGCTCAACAGCAATAAATGTAAGAGGGATTTAGGAATCCGAGTGGATCACCAATTAAGTATGACCCAGCAGTATGCTGTAACTGCCAAAACAGCCAATGCAATTCTATTAATCCTCTGCATTATCAGAGGGAAAGAATCAAGTTCATGTGAAATGTTAGTATCACTTTGGTAAAACCATACTTGGAATATCACATCCAGTTTTGGTCCACCAGAATATAAAAAAGATGTTGAGACTCTAGAAAGAGTGCAGAGAAAAGCAACAAAAATGATTAGGGGGCTGGAGGCTAAAATAGAACGGTTGCAGGAATTGGGTATGGCTAGTCTAATGAAAATAAGGACTGGGGGTGACATGATAGCAATGTTCCAATATTTAAGGGGCTGCCACAAACAAGAGGGGGGGATCCACCTATTCTCCAAGGCACCAGAAGGCGAGACAGTCGGGGAATTAGCGGGGTCTGATAAGCTCTGCAAAAACCCAGACTGACGAACTGCTGCCAAGGGGTCTTCGGACCAGAACTGTTTTGTAGGGATGGGGAAGAAGGAGAGGCACCTCGGAAGACCAAGAGGAATAGGCAAGTTCCTCGAAGGCCAGAGAAATCTTTCTCCAATTCGGCAGTGGAGGCGGCAGCCATTATGGCTGTCAAAAAGCTGGGGCAACCAGACTAAGTATCGAGCAGGAGTGGTGAAAGCAACGGAGTTTTTGAAGCCGGTTGAGTGACAGCCAACCCACAGGCGAGATAACAACAACAACAAAAATATTTTAAAACCCCCAGCATAAAATTAGTGGCTAACGGTCACAGGGGAAGAAAAGAGAAAGCAAGCAGAATTTGAAGGGACAAATCTGAAAAGAAAATGGATTTTTGAATAAAATTGACTGGAAAAAATTAAGAATTAGAAGAAACAACCTCAAAATTAGCTAGAGGATTGGAAAGAAAATAAATAGATCCTTTGTTGTTGAAAACTAAGAAAAATAAAACAAAAGACAATTGGATATTAAGCTCTGCAATATAAATGCTTTATACCTAAAAAAAAAAAAGAGGGGAAAAGCATTGTTTTAATTTGGACTGGACTATAAAATTGATTTGGTATTTTCTAAGTTAAAAAGAAGCAAAAAAGAAACTAGATTGTTAACAAAGATTGATACAAAATGGACACTCTGTTAAACAATTAAGAGAATTGTGGATTCTAGAGAGACATCTTCAGGAGAAAAAAGAGTACTGCAATTTGGAATTTTTGTTTTGGAAAACTTCGAATCATATCAGTGCTGGCCGTGAGAACTTTTGAGGAGGATTGCTTTGTTTGTAAGCGGCCTGACTTTGGGGGGGGGGGGGGGGGGGGGGAAGGGAAAACAATGGAACTTTTAAATCTGGAACAATATTAATACAGAAAGAGTAAAATGGCGCAGGAAATTAGAGAAATGATGAAAATGATGTATTTGTCATGGAAAGCGGGAATAAGAGGAATAATTACGATGCTACATGGAGAATTGAAACTTGAGGATCCAAAAACTGAGAGTATGTTCAAGCCGACAAGGAAACAAAGACGGAGAAGCAAAACACAGAGACTGAAAACAAAAAAGAAGATAAAGACAATGAGATTAATTTTGGAAAATTAATTGAATATATGGATAGTAATAATAAAAAGGAGGTTTTTAGAGATTACATTGGGATTAGCAATGGAAAAAACAGAAGAGGCAGAAAGAGTCGAAGAAGGAGACAAGGGTGGAATAGAAAGAACACAAAAAACTTAAAATGATTACACTGGGATTAACAGTGAAAAGGAAAAGAAGAGAGGAAAAGGATGGGAAATGACAGGAAATGCAGGGGAAAATAGAAGAGTTCAGATTTCTGAATCACAAAATGATTACCCTGGGATAAAGAGTGGGATAAATACTGGAGAAGTAGGAAAAGGAGAAAAGAGATGGAAACAATGGGAAATTTAGGGCAAAAGAGGAGAACTCAAGTTTTCAAAATACAAAAGAAAAAAAGGGGAAAGAAAAAGGTGAAAATAAAAATGGGAAGGGAGAAAAAGAAATGAAAGAGAAAAATCATATGATTGCAAAAATGAAATGAATAATAAACTGTAACAATTGAAATAACTAGTATTACAATAAATTGCAATGTTGAATTGTATAAAAATGGGAAACTATGATTGCAAACTGAAATGAATAACAATTGGAATATTTGTATTGTGTTTCTCTTTTTTTTCTTTTAAGAAATATGAATAAGTTTAAATTGTAATAATTGAAATGGATAACAGCTAGAATATTTTTAAGTTAATTATTATAATGTAAAGAAAGTAGAAATGTTTAATTGTGATATACTAAAATGTTGGATTTGTATTTTCATGATATAAAATAAGAGAACATTATTATTATAAGAATTAATCTACTGTAACATTACATAATGAATCAAGGTGAGGATAGGTAATAATGGGAAGGGGCAAAATATAGAATAGAAGGGAAAAACTGAATTTGATTAAGACTGGAGGTGAGAATGTAGGGTAATATTGGTTCTTAAAAAATAGATGAGAAATGAATATGGCAAAAACGTAATATAGAAACTGTAAACTTAATTGAAATGGTCTTTTTAAAAAAATAGATGAAACTCAATTGAAATGACTAAACATTGTTTAAATTTGTGAACCGGCCAAATACTCTGTTCAAAGAAAATATATTGTATATATGTTTGTATGTGTGTTTGTCTAAAAAAATAAAAAAAACTTTATAAATATATAAAAAAGAGAATCAACCTAGAACTAAGGAGACATTTCCTGACAGTGAGAACAATTGACCCATGAAATGGCTCCCTTCCAGAACTTGTGGGTGCTCCATCACTGGAGGCTTTTAAGGAGAGACTGGACAGCCATTATCACATTTAACATAGAAAAGTACTGTATAGTTCTCCACATAGGAAGCCAATACAAAACACCCAGATGCGGAATGAGGGCTCTCTGACTTGGCAATATGACTTGTAAAGAAGATAATGGAATTTATTATAACCTGAGCCTGAGTCAGCAATGTGATGTGGCTGCAAAAAAATGGCGAAGGCAATTTTATCCTTCAACAAAGGAAGCCAACTCCTAAAGCCCCAGAGGCAAAAGTTCCACTTTATGCTGATTTGCTGAGTCCCCTCCCTTCAAGACCCCCGCTTGAGGGATGTCTGTTAGCCAGCAGCCGAGTCGGGTCCAGGAACCTGGGACAAAATCCTATGGAAAGAAACGGATCAAGCTGAGTACCTGGAGCCTTGAAGAAAGAGGGCTGAGGAAGAGGGGAGTTGCACATGGCAACGTTTTCTGTCCTTCCAAAATCCAGGAGACAGAGGAACGGACCCAACACATCCAGAAGAGGGATTCTGACTAAACGCTAGATAAACTTCCTGACAGGAAAAGCCCTTAAAAAGCAACACTGGTTTCTGGGGGTGTGGGGGAGTGGAGGGTCTTCCTTCCCTAGATGCATTCAGGTGGGCCCAGCCAGCCTTTGATTTCTGTTCTGAGCAAGTGGCTAAAGCCTAAGCAGTTGTCACCCTTCTAGGACACTTGCCAGAGAAAATGTTAAACCCATTTGAATCTGAATCTGAATGGAGATGGGGGAGGGGCGAACGCAGCATCTTCCTTCCTGTCCTCAGGGCATCAGCTGAGGCGCTTCAGAAAGCCTCTTTCGGAGAGGCCGGCCAAGCAGAGGAAAGGCCTGCTAGCCCAGACTGGATGGGTGGGGGGCTGAGGGGGCCCTCCAAGCCCAAGAGTTAGGGACACAAACAGCCCCAAGAGATGCAGGCAACGGCAAGAGGGCTGAAGAAGAGGGGAGGGGCCCCATGGTTGCTCCTGGGCTTAGTCTGGGAAATAAAATTCCCCATAAATAAATGCAAATGCAGTATGGTGAAAGCAGGCGAAGTTGAAAGACAGGCTTTGTTCAGGACACATCCAACAGAACAGGAGACAATCTAATGTTTCCAGCTGCACAGTAGAAAAGCCAAAGCAAGAAACAAAAGTGAAATAGCTTTGTATTACAGACCGAGTCCAGCCCGATGGAACAAATGGAGAAAAAAAAGTCCCTCACCTCTCTGGAAGGTCTGATCTAACTCAAATGGCAATTCAAAAACGTTTGGATATTTCTTGCTGGTAACTCCACAATCCACATCACAGACAAAAAAGGAATTGTCATTTATGCTCGCACTTTACAATATAAATCCTGCCAAGGAAGCTTACATTGGCACTGATGATGCTACCTAGTTTAATAATTCCTGCAAGGAACAACCAGGTTCAGAGAGCACCAAGGCTGCCATCGAAGCTTATATCAAGTTAGAAACCAGAGACTGGGAAGATACAATGGAGTCCCCACCTCTGGGGTCATACAGAATATTCGTCGCTCTCTTTCTGTGCAACAACCGTGGGAAAAATTGTATTTCCCCATCTCTTTCCTAGCCAGGTCCTGCCCCTCTTCCTCCCAGAGCTTTCCCCTCTTAGGAAGCCTCCTCTGAGCCTGATCCCATTTTTCAGTTGACCCGTTGAACTGCGATGCCCAAAATTGCTGAGAGCTTCAAAAGGGATCTGACCAGGGCAGAGTGAACCAATTACCAGGGGGAATGTGGACTTTAGGATTCTCGTCAATGGTGAAATTCAACTTTTTTTTTACTACCGGTTCTGTGGGCATGGCTTGGTGGACATGGCAGGGGAAGAATACTGCAGAATCTCCATTCCCACCCCACTCCTGGGGAAGGATACTGCAAAATCCCAATTCCCACCCCATTCTAGGGCCAGCCAAAGGTGGTATTTGCCAGTTCTCTGAACTACTCAAAATTTCTGCTACCAGTTCTCCAGAACCTGTTAGAATCTACTGGATTTCACCCCTGGTTCTTGTCTTTTCCTCATTGTCGACACCCAGATTCTTCTCATGTGTTCTGCTGCCAGGTCAGGTCTCCCCTCTGCTGGGATCATTTTGAATTTTCTTTCTCCTTTAGAGACAAAGGCTTCTGCTTTTGAAAAGAGGCAATAATGCCACTAGCAACACTGTCTCTTCACCCATTTTCAGGAACAAGTCTACCTCCCTTCCACAAGAGACTCCTTCGGCTACCTGAAATCAGCTACCGTGTCTGTCCCAATCTAGGGATATACCCAGCATCTCCAAGTGCCTCAGGTGAGGCTTCTTTCCAACCTCCTTATCCATCTTGGATGCCACCTTCGGACATGCTTCAGTTTCTCAGGTGATTTCATAAGAGGTGGCACAGAGAATTAGGTGCAATACTTGTTTGCTTATTTATAAAATTTGGAGGCTGCCAACCATTCTGATTCTTGGCAACATCATGTCAGAGGGGAATAAGGGCTTTTTTTGAGGCTGGCATTCTACTCTTATTGAAGCAGCTGAGGATTTGACTGTTTTATACCTACATCACTTCATTGGGTCACTTTTACCTTCTCGCCCAGGTCCTTCTAACACATGCTACTATTCAGCATGCTGCCCACAATATCATTCCCACGTCCTTAATTTTTCATCCCAAACATATTTTTCTCTGCTGAAATTCATCTTGCCATTTTCTATCCATTTCTCCAGCTGATATATTATGATCTTCCTGAATCAAACTGCCTCCAAGCCATCTATAAACCTGCTAACTGGCACAGGGCCTTGACTAGCTTGATGCAAAGGAGGGGCATCCATTTCTTGGGCACAGCTGCTCAGCCACATCTGTACTGATCTAATGATGATCAGCCCGACCCATTTTTTCTGTTTTTTCACACTGGATGCCTTCCTGAAGGCACCCGATTTCTGTGATCACCTAAAATCATCTCTCGAGATGAGCTGTTTTGGCAGCCTTCACTCTTGATCAACTCATGCCAGCTTTTGCAAGGCATTCACTTCTAAATGCCCACAAACTAATCTCATCTCTTCCATAATGTTGTCTAGCATCAGCACCAAACTGACCCTTCTACTGGGTCCCCTAAATGGAAGCAGTACATTCTTCCGTTCTCTGGCACTGTGCCATGATTTCCCAAAGGCCCCAGTAGCGGTCTGCAGGCCCTCAGGTATATGTGGTTGGTCCTGGAACCTTGACCTCAGTGACAGTTGCCAGATGCTCCTAGCATCTTTATTTCTTTGGTTGCTTTCCACCCTCCCACCCCCTTTTGTCCCTTCAGTCCATTTAGAGGCCAAAGCAGAAAAAAAGGAGGCCTTCCCTTCCTGCCACCTGTTGTTATCCTATTACTGCATTTATTTCACCAGCAGACCCACCTTCCCTTTTACTACCAATACTGCAAAAAAAGACCTTTCGTGGTTTCCTTTGCCAGCCTCAATTTCATGGTTGCTTTCTGCAGTTACTGGCAACTTGCTCTCTACCTGCGATGATCACACTCATCTTCCCATTCTCCTGAACTCTTAGTTCCATTGACAGCTGAACTCATAAGCATTTCTTAAGATCTCTGTATTTTTCTCTCAGGTTAGGTGATTTACTTCCGATGCCACGTTTCTGAGGCATTTTCGACCCAGCTACCCTGTCTCTGCACAAGGAGTCCTGCTTGTGGGGACAGCTCTCTCAGCATGGCCAAAGTGGCTCTGCTGACATCCCACACTCCAGTTTCTCTTTGGGTAAAAACACCCTAGGTGATGCATTTGTTTCCTCCCCAAAGTTCCCACTGCTTTCATCTGACTTTTTGCCAGTGGTTAGAACCCAAAGTCACCAGCTAATCTCTCTTCTGGAAAATTCAGCACTCAGCAAGATCACTGAGGAATTGGGGATCTCTCAGTTTTGGCTGAGTAGTTTTTCTGGCCTATGTCTAAGTTGTGGAATTTTTTCCTTAGGACCATAGCTCTCCTCAAGTGTTCTGCAATCTGGCCAGAAGGATATTATCTACTGCCTGCCCTGACGGTATATATAAATAATAGATTTGTTCTTTCCATCTCGTGTTGTTAATCACTGCCAGCTGGAGGCTCAGTGCTCATTCTGCATCTTAGTGCTTATGCGCCCATTGTCCTTCACACAGGATGCTCCTTCTCCTCCCCTCCTCCTTTGCTTGGGATATTCCTTTCAAATAAATGCTCCCCTTCAGTCCCTGAATCCCAGTTGCATGTTTGCCCCACCAGGTCTCCTCACTCAAACTCAATTTCATTGAGGGCCCCATCAGCATTATAGTTGCCCTCAAAGGGCCAGATGCATATAAGACTACAACAACTCACAGTGACCAGGTAGGCGTGGCTGGGTCGCCGTGACTAGGTGGGAATGGCTGGATGGATGTGGCTGGCTTGATGTCACTCACTGGCCATGGCTGACTCGGGACACTTGGATCAGGATGGAAAGAAGTCACATCGGCTAACTCAAAATGGGGACAATTTGGTGCCCCACAAGCTCCTCGCCTCCCAAACTGCTGGCAGCCAAACGTGCGTGTGCACACGCGCGCACACACACCACATTCCAAGTTTGGGGGTTTTTATCCACAGAGGAAGGAGACGGCCTTCTCCCCAAGCCCAGGCATGATTGGCCGTTTGCAAGCCCAGATGTAGATAAAAGTCTCCAAGCTTGGAATGGGGTGTCTGTATGTGTACAGCATGCCAAAGGAGACATTCTTCTCCCAATTCCAGACATAGTTGGTGTTTCCTTGTCCGGTGCCCCCTCCCAACAACACAGGAGGCGGAGGAAGACGATGCTGCGTATGGAAGGGTGGAGGAGAAAGTTTGCAGGAAGTAGAGTCCAACTTCTGCCTTGACAGAGGAGCAGGTGGGGAGCAGTGCTCCCTGGTCCTGCAGGAGGGAAGCTGGCCCTTCTCAAAAGGGAATCCAAGTTTCCAATCATGTGTGGTAAGGATGCTGGCTAGTTGGGGCAGCCTTTCCTCATGCAGCCCCCCCCCCCCACTTCTCCACAGAGCTGTCAAGGCAGAAGTTGGACTCAAAGGCAACTGGTGGCCGTGACTTTCCCATGCAGGGGCAGGGCGGGAGGTGGGGTTGGGGGCCATCCCGGTGAAAGGGAAGCGCTCGTGGGCTGTGGGGCCCAGCAGGCAAGCCTCGGCCAGCAAGCAGGCCATGGAGGCAGTGAAAGCGCTGGTGGCAGGCAAAGAGCTGCTGCTGGGGCAACATAGTGCTCCTCACAGGTCAGCTGCGTGCTGGCCTCTGCGCACTTGCTGCCTCCTGTGCACATATCCAGGGGGAGCACCTGGCCAGGCTGGGGTGGGCAGGGCCCAAAGCAGTGAGGGCTAGCCCCTCGCTGTGTCCAGGACAGCCCTGCGGGCCAGATCTAATCACAACACAGGCCAAATCTGGCCCATGGGCCTTGCATTTGACATGTCTGGTATATGGGGATCTGGAATTCTTGGATCCTACACCTAGGCAATTCCTTCTTCTACTGATGTTCATTATGGGATGCCCTCCTATTCTGCATAACTCCTCTCTGAACAAGGGGAGGACTGCCCCGAAATGCTCCACACAGTTGCTTTTCACGAGGAGACTGCAAGACTGCAGTTTCCAGTGAGTTTGGAGCTCTGGGAGGTGAGGGAGCAGCTATCTTGCTCAAACTGCAGTAGGTACTTAGAAAGGACACTAAGTTCATATAATTCCTTTTGTAATCACTTTCAAAAATGATTGTTAAATGAATTTCAGCTATTAAGAAACCTTTGGATTAACAAGTTTGACAGCATCATGTAAATTTCCTTCAGTCCTTAGCAAAAGTTTTAAATACAAGTTTAAGAACTTAATTTTTTTTAATAAGCAGCAAATTGCCTCTATTGACAGACTATGTTTAAAAGAAGTAATGAAACAGGAAGAAGTTTTACTAAACAAGACTGATCTAAAAATGGATTTTAAAATGAGATATGGAAGATGATGTTACATTTATTTTGTATGATGCGACATACAAAATCACTTGATGTCTTAATAATTAAAAGGGATATGCAAATAACAAAATAACAAGCCAAGAGAATAGCCTGGATAATTTTCCTATATTGGATTTACAAGAGTTCTGTTAAAGCTTTAAGAATTTTGTGAAAAGTGATAAATAAAAATGAAAAGAAATAAAGTACTTAGGATATTATTTGAAGGGACTAAAACATCATGATTGTTAAAAATAATATGAAGTTGGTTCATTTTATCATGTTTAAAATAAATACGATGTTATTTCTGGTAACCCTAAATGAACTTTTGCTGATATCAGGTCAGAAACGATGAGGCTTTAAAATTTGTTTAAAGATTTGATAGGATATGGGAATAAAAGATAATTTGTTATATTTTAAGGGAAGGTTAAAATTCTTTAAACTTGTTATGACAAAAGAGGCAGTCGTTTGTTTATATATTTTTCTTTACTATATTCTTTTTGTATGTGTGTGAGAACAATCAACCAGTGGAAAGGCTTGCCTGCAGAAATTGTGAGTGCTCCATCACTGGAGGCTTTTTAAGAGACTGGACAGCCACTTGTCTGGAATGGAATAGGATCTTCTTGAGCAGGGGGTTGGACTAGAATTTCCTTCCAAATTTGATGATGTTATATGTTCTCTATTTTTTCACTTATTTTCTCTTTCTTTGTATTGTTTAGTTTGTATTACATTTTTTCACTTTAAGTATAGTTTTTAATAAAATTATTTAAAAAAGAAATTATCAATCAATCTACCTCAATACCTAGGGACAATTGGAGTTCTGTTAAATATATTAATTATTAGCAAACTAAATTAATCAAATCAGCATGGTTTCTCAAGAACAAATCTTATTAAGACTAATCTGATTTAATTTTTGTTATTAGCTAGCATTCTTAATAGATTGCAGGAATGCTGTACCTGTAAAATGTCTTGATGGTGATGAAGAGGCAGAAGCAGCTTATCGAATTTGCAAAATGCACAAAAGTGGATGGGAAGACAGAAATAAAATTGTGCTTGTGATAGAGAAATGGAAGAAAATAACAATGCCATTCAAAAAAGTAAGTTTGCAGGTCTTCTGTCACGAAACAGAAATCAAATGTTCAGGCCTAGTATGAGAAAGATCTTGGAAGAGTAAAAGACAACATGTTGCTATGGGACACAGGGCACTTGCTGCAATAAAGGCAAGTAAATGTCTAATTGCACCAAGAGTGGAGTTTCACTTTCTTCTGCTGTGGGCAAATCACGTCAAGAGCTGACGTCCCTTTCTGAGAGGAGACTGAGGCTGCTTTAAATGAGGTTTCTGCATTGAGCCAGAGGTCAGATTCAATGGCTTTATAGGGCTGGGTCATGGAGGTTAAAAGGCAGAATGAGCAAAATTTTGCAGACCGTACTAAAGCCCACAAAATCAGTCTATGTGCACCTAGAAACAATACATTGCTTCTTGGAGCCACAGGGGCTTATTACAAACAGCACAAACAGTGCCAAACCAAGACGGGACACACAAATATCCAAGGTATCCCAGATGCCAAAATCTTCTCTTTGTTTCAATAGGGCGAAGAAAGATAAATGAACTGCTAGAAATTTAGAAAAGGAAGGTAACAACTATATTTTAGTCTTCGAGAGAGATAGCTGTTAAATTTGTTAAGCAAAGGTCTCTGAATAGGAAACACACTTTCCCCCCTCCTCTGCTCCCTCCTTTTAGTTTCAGTTCAACTTCTGGAGGCAAGTGGGATTCCTGCATTTCCTATCCTCAGCCCTCCCAGAAGCAGAGCTAGAGAATGGCTGGAGGGAAAGAGGGAGACTCTCTCCAATGCTGTCAGCCAAGCCAGGAGGAAGGAGGCGTCTGGGATACATCGCCAGGGAGACACGAGTGGGAAGGCTCCTCTGACTTCTCAGCATGAAGCAAATGATGGGGACAGTTATGAGTTAAGAAAAGCAAAAGAAACAAGCAGTCCATCTGTTAAAGGTGCAGAATAACCCTCAGGTTGGCGTATGTGTGCTTGTGCCGCCACTCTCCCTCCCCCCCTCTCTCACACACAGGAAACACCAGGGAGACTGAAACAGGAACAATAATATGAGAAATGAACAGAGGCATTCTTCCTTTTGAGAGTCCAGCCACTCTTTCTTCCTTCTTGGTTTTGCCTGGAATGGCCACCACAAGCAAACAGTTCCTTCTCCTGTTTACACAGCCTTTTATAAAATTGGGAGAGAGAGTAGTTGGCTAAGTCACTAAAATACAACCCTCTCAAGAGATAATGGTGCTGAAGGATGTTAACAGCAAGCCAAAGCTGTGGATTAAGAGGTGTCTTTTCAACACACATTGAAGGAGACTGATGTACCTCAAGTTCCTCAGCAACAACCCCACCCTCCAAAGTCCTCTCAGGGATCTCTTCCAAGAGGCTGCACTGAAGGTCTCAGCCAGGACAAAAAGCAGGAGGTGCTCCCACCAATACCTGAGCAATTATTTCACCTTGGGAGCGATAAAAAGTCTTCCAGGGGTTTCATACTGAGAAGCAAGTGGAATATCTGTTTGCTGTCCATCTCGCCATAAGGCACTTCTGGGCAGTTACATGACAATTATTTACCCTAAAACCATCTGGAAGTTTTCCCTCTCTAACCACCGAGACCCTGCTTGGGGAATGCCCCCAAGGCCTCTTCCTCCTTGATCCTCCTCTCGCACAGCATTGACCAAGGGGCCTGGCCTCCCTCCGTCCGCCCCCCCCCCCCGGCGCAGTCCCTGCCCTCCCAAGCCCGCTTCTCCGTCTGCGCATCCACCTGGCTCTGCCCTGCCGCCTTCCTTCCCTCCCCCAGCCTTAATCCAGGGGCCTCGCAACCCCAAACAGCTCGGCCCTCCGGTCCACCCAGCCCTTCTCCAGCGCCGCGAAGAAACCCGAGGAAGGCAGGCGCTCCTTCCACCACCGCTTCGACCGCTGATCTCCGCCAAGGGCACCCGGGGCGTCGGCCTCGAGCCCCAGTTTCCCTCGCGGGGGGGGGACTTGGGCTGAGAGTCACTCCCCCCCAAGCCCGTTCCGACGGGGGGCGGAGGGTCGGAACAGCCCCTCTTGAGCGGAGGGCAGAACTGGCCGCCATCGTCTCCGCAGCGCGCGGACAATCGAGGCCGCCACGAGTGGATCCCCGGGCGGGCGGAGCTGGTCGGGAGCCGTGCGGGGGCGAGGGGACCCGAGGCGCTCCGGTTCTCCTGCCTTCCGGGCAACCTCGGCGGCGCTGCCTCTTCCAGCGCCGGCCGGAAGGTCCTGCCAAGGGCGCCCCCTCCCTTCGTCGTCGCCCGGCTAAAGCGCGGTGGCGCGCAGGGCCCGCGGCCCGCCACGCCCGGGAGCCGCGAGGGAGCGCGGCGCCACCTGGCCTTCCGGAGCGGCTTTCTGGGCGGGCTGCGCTCGGCTCGGGCCGGTGGGCAGCGAGCGACGCGGGCGAGACGATCAGCTGTTCGAGGGGAGGTTCAGCGCGCCGAGCCGGAAGGGAGGCGGGCAGGCGGCCAGGAAGGGCCGCGGCTAGGAGCCGCAACAGGTAACCCGCCGCCGCCGCCGCCGTCGCCATCTCGGCGCCCGCCCGGAGCCTCTTCCTCCGCCGGCCTGGCACGCCAAACTTTGCGCGGCGGAGGGAAGCGGCCCGAGAGCCGAGCGGCCGCCCCACGTGCTCAGCGGCCGAGCCAAGCCCCGCGCGCCCCTCCGCCTGCCTCGGCTGCCTCCTCCTCCTCCTCCCGCGGCGCCATCGCTGCTTTGCCGCCGCCGGGGCCGAGAGGGCGAGGGCGGCGGCGGCGGCGGCCTCTGGGGCCTGGCCGGTCGTCACGCGCGGCGCTGCCCGGCCCGGCCCTCTGTGTCCGGGCCCGCCGCCTCCTCGAGCCGGGGCGGAGAGGGCCGGCTGGGCCGGCCGGCGAACTCACCCTGGGAGTCCCGCAGAGGCTCGGCCGCGGGACGCGCAGCCCCACTCGGCACGGGCGAGGCGAGGGGCCTCCGGGGCGGCTGCCGCAGCGCTGAGCTCCGGCGGCGCTGCTGCTGCTGCTGCTGCTGCTTGCGCGTCCTCAGTTCCCTTTCCCTTTTCTCTCTCTCTCTCCCTCGCAGGAAGGAAGAAGGGAATGAGGCAGGGCTGACGTGAAGGGATGCAAAACAGCCCCTCCTAACCGCGCGGAGAGAGAGAAAGAGAAAGGCGCAGAGAGGAGGGAGAGCCGCCGCCGCCGCCCTTTTATCTCGCTTTTGTTGTCGCACTTCCTCTCGCTCCGGCCGCGCCAAGTTTTCTTTCTCCTGCAGCCCGGCTTCTCTCCCCCCTTCCGCCTCCGCGGGGACCCCGAGACCCCCCCCTTGCTCTCCCCGGGCCAGATGGAGCTCCGGGGGAGCTCAGTCTGGCCGCCTCCCGGTGAAATAGGTGAGGAGGGAGCCGGCCTGGCCCGGGAGAACCCTTCGCCCTGCCTCAGCCCGCCTGCCGGCAGCCTCACACAAGACAAGGGTGTTGCGGGGCGCCGGAGTGGGGCCTGGCCTGCTCCTTCCTGCAGCCTCACAGGCCTCCCTGGGGAAACGTTTGGAGGAAGCCCTGAAACAAGCAGCTGAGGTTAAAAAGGCCGAACAGGTGCTGCCCAGTGGGCCTCGGACGCCCCTCCCCATCTTTCTTGTGGGCCCATTTCTACCAGTTGATGCGATGTGATTTGATAGGGACAAGGAAGATGTGGGGTTGTCCCTGTTTGTCCTGCAGGCGTTGGGTTAGCACATCATGACAAGCCCCAATGTTTTCTGTGGCCTGTGTGTGGGTATGCCACATGCACCCAGCCATCATGGCTTATGGCACAATGCGCTGTAGGGATCTGACAATCAGTTGTGGTTTGCTCATTAAATCCATGTGGGTAACAAAGATGACTGTCTGCGCTTACAAAGAATGGCTTTCAGCTCTCAGACCTGCTGGCTCTCGGAGTTCTTCCACATATCATTTCCGATTCGTCCCCATTCTGAACCACAAAAATGTAGCCCTAAAGATTTAAAGCAGGAAAGGACTCCAGTCCTTCATTAACAACCCTCAGGCTGTTCCTGCCCATCACACAACCCAGGACGTACCACCCTTAGCCTGGAAACTGCCACTGTCAGCACCACGCGCTCACACTGCTGTTAGTCAGATCTCAAGGTGCCTCACTGTCGAATGCACCTTTGGAGCTGCCCTCCTGCGAGCAGCTCTTCTTTCCACACAAGCCACTTTCAAAAGACCCACACTCTGGGAAGATCCCCCACCATTGTGCTAAACCAGCATTCTGGTTTACATTTACATTTGGAAATTGCTCCACTTGCGTGCGCCTCTTCTGCACATGCGCAGAGCGTCAAAAATGGGACAATGACATCATGGGTGGGCGGAGCCTCCCACCGCCGGCACTATCAGTTTGCGTGAATCGGATAGATCCAGCCGGATTTCACCACTGCACTGATGCCTCCTCTTCTGTCCAAGAGAATAGCCCGAATTGTTACAGTCTTTGCTTCATTCTTCCAATGCCCTTTTTAATGTATTTCCTAAGTGCATCACATCCTTCTTAATCCTCCTTATTTCCTTCTACGATATAAACATCTTAGAAGGAGTTAAAATGCTGACCGAAGAACCTTTTGCTGCCCCATAAATCACCCTCCTCCTTTGCTAATGGCCTCTTCCCTGACGGGCATGGCCTCTTCCACTGAATCTACTTCCGAGGGAGGGAGGGAGGTGCTGCCGGCATTTCCTGCCTGCCTTCCTGCAGGGCAAGTGCTTGCCAGGAGCTCTAGTTGACAAGCTTCCTGAGGCAACGGGAAGCTGGGCACCCTGATGGCCTGTGGAGGCACAGCCTGAGTGGTTGCCACAGCTGGAACAACTGAGGATAAACTTCTTTTTTTTTTATTGAAAAGTTTTATAAAAGTACAAATATATAAAAAACACACACCCCCTCCCATTCCCTGATAAACTTCTATCAGACATCTCAAGCAACTCTTTATGTATTTGCACATAATCTTTATTAAGGATTTTTATTAGAATAGTAAAAGTTAATACAAACTATATAAAAAAGGAATAGTGAGAATAAAAAGTGCAAGAAAAAAATTAGGAATATAGTGAGGAAAGAGAAAATAAATATATAAAGAAATAACTCCCAACCTACATCACACATAGATGAATTTAGTAGCTCCTCACCTCTTCTAAGACTACAAATAGATTTGTCCATATCCCTTCCTTTAACAGTAAGCAAATCCATAAAACACTTTACGTCTGGTAGCAGCAAAAAAAGTCCATAAAGGGCTGCCGGAACTTTGCAAATAAATGTCTTATTTTAACCTTGATCAAATAAGCCAACTTTGCTCTTTTCTTTTATTTCTAACAGTCAATCTTGAATTTATTGAAATACTGACATAAGATTTGATTTAAATTGTTTATCCAATTACACAGATTTTATCAAGGGTGCCTTTTAACAAGCCTCTTGATGATCCAATAAGAAAACATTTTCCACATCATTTTCTTGGTTTGCCATTTGTATTTCCCCTTAATTTTTAACACCAACCAGTTTCTTTTCTTTATCCAATAAACATCCTTTTCCAAAACATTATCTTGGAACATTTATACAGATAATCCTCAATTTACAACAGTTCACTTAGTGACCATTTGAAGTTGCGGCATGCCCCCCCCCCCAAGCACTTACAACATAGTCCCGATGTTACAAATGTTGCAGCATCATGGCACCCTTATGAACTATGGCAGATGCACTGCAACGTTTGCCCTTTCGACCCCCCCCCCCCCCCCAGCTGGGTCTCCACAGGTACTGGGCCTGTGGAGATTCCCTAGTGAGCCTTTGGTTTCTTTGCCTGCTTTGTTGCTTCAGGCCTTCAGTGCATTCACAGAGGACAGAGGCCTAAAGTACCACGAGATCACTCGAGATCTTGTGCTACAGATCTCATGTAATCTTATTTATTTATTTATTTATTTTATCTATTGGTTCAATGTATATGCCGCCCTTCTCCGGAGACTCAGGGCGGTTTACAATGCATTAAGCAATAGCCTTCATACTTTTGTATATACCTGCTTAATAGGACTTTCGCTCCCCCCCCCAAGCGGTGTTCTTTTTTATACAAAGTCAGCTTATTGCCCCCACCATCCGGGTCCTCATTTTACCTACTTCAGAAGGATGGAAGGCTGAGTTAGCCTTGAGCCTGGTGAGATTCGAACTTGCAGTAATTGCAGGCAGCTGGTGTCGCTTAACACCACTTTAATCTGCTGTGCCACCAAGGCTCTTATCTTGCACACTTTAGGCCTCTGCGAATCGAGGCCTGGATGAGATCTGCGGCAAAAGGCTTTGAAAATGGAGGGAAGACTTCAGTGCTTCAGGCCTTCCCTCCATTTGCTGTTTCATTACCAAAGCCTGCAGGGAGATTATGTCCCTGTGGGCTCCGGTCGTCTTTGCAAAAAGCCTTTGCTGGCACAAATGGAGCCGGGAGGGATGTACAGCCCCTCCCAGGCTCTGTTCTTGCTGGCAAAGGCTTTTTGCAAAGATGACCCGGAGCCCACAGGGAAGCAGTCTCTCTGTAGGCTTCAGCCAAAAGCCTTTGCTGGCAAGAAACGAGCCCAGGAGGGGCCAGCGCATCCCTCCATTCTTGTCAGCAAAGGCTTGCCAAAGTTGCAAGCTGATGGGACGCTTTGAGGCAGCACGATTTCAATGCCCCAAAGTCTCCCATTGGCTTGCGTACTGTTTGGGCGCCGAGACTGGAAGCTTCTGGAGGCCCTGATCTCGCGTGATTTCAGGCACCCATTCTCAGCAGACACAGATGGGTGCCTGAAGTTGCACGAGATCACGGCCTCCAGAAACTTCCAGTCTCGGTGGCCAAAAGGTTTGCAACCCGATGGGATGCTTTGTCCTACCCCAAAGTGTCCCGTCAGTGTGCAAATGTTTTGCGCGCTGAGGCTGGAAACTTCTGGGGGCTGGGGAGAGCATGAAGTCCCTAACCCAGCCACCTCCAGCTTATACATTACCACCTTGATTTTGACACTGACCTCGCTGCCTCCAGACTATACTTTCACCACCTAGACAACCTTCCCTCTTTATATATACATCTACCCCCCCACCCCCATGGAACTATTATCATTCTACCTTCACTGTTTGGCTTTATTTCCAACTGAGCCACCCTCTTGTCATACGTTGTCTGGGAGCTACTAATGTAGTTGCTGAAGGAGTTTCGAATTACTGACATCATGGAGCAGACAGAACAACAAACTTATTATGACCATCTTATTCAGAACGAGCCGCCGTTAGAGGATGACTAGATTTTTATCCTCTGCTTATCCTGAGATTGCACTAAACTCCTTCCCCCTGCCGTGAGAGGGCAAGGGAGACCAGTTTCTTACCCACACTGAATTTATTACTCGACTGCCTCAAGACTCTTACATCAGACTATTGGACCAGACCCAATTGCTGTACCCATCTGACTTACTAGATGTATTTGGCGACCGAACTCTTGGCATTGCGAGACTCCCCCCTCTCGCAAATTTGGCCCTCCACATTATCGAGGGCCTACCTTGATGACGGATTTTGGAATCCCGAGAGGTGGCATGGTGCTAAGAGGGGATTAAGGGCTTTCTTATCTAATTTTCTAACCAAGATTTTAATGGCTTCTGAAAGGGGGGTGGGCATAAACAGGGTGGATCATGTGGATTTGGGGGGCAATCCACAGAGGGACGGATTAGTAAATAATTTTCCAAAAGTGAAGCCAAAGTCAACACAAAATTACATCATAGGAAACTCGAAACTGGGAATAGGCAGACTTAATACTGGCATGGAAATGGGCTGTTCCATCAAGGTTTTGGTTGGGAGGGGCAGATATGGTGGGAGCAGGAGGCCACATCATGTCAGGGGGGTACGCACCCACTATCTTCAAGCGGTGGCGTGCTCCGACCTCCAAAGCTCTTCTCGTTCCCTGGGTTGCTCAAGGTCTCTGAGCCTGAGTCTTAGGCTGATGTTATGCAATGCCAGGTCTGTGGCTAACAAAGCCTCCCTCATTTGTGACCTAATTCAAGAGGGGAAAGCGGACCTGGCAGGTATTACAGAGACCTGGTTGGGCAATGAAGGGGGGGTCCCCCTCGTAGAAATGTGCCCACCAGGTTTCTGCGCATTCCATCAGCCAAGAACTCGAGGCAGGGGTGGAGGTGTGGCGGTCATTATAAAGGAAGGTCTTGACCCTAGGGAAGTCACTGTCCCTCAGACAACCGGATGTGAGTCCCTCCTCGTGAAGTGGGGTTATGGGTTACAGATGGGCCTGTTGATTGCGTACCTGGCTCCCTGCCACGTATCAGCAGCCCTGCCTGAGCTCCTCAGCGTAATAGCCGAGGTGGCAGTTGAGACTCCTAAGCTACTGGTTATGGGAGATTTCAACCTGCCATCCATTGGTCTGAAAGGTCTGAAGGGACTCGGGAGTTTATGGCTTCCATGACGGCCATGGACCTGGCCCAATTAGTTAATGGCCCTACTCACACGGGGGGACACACTCTGGATTTGATCTTTATTTCTGACCAGTGGCTGAATGGTCTAGATATAGGGGATATAGTCATTGAACCCTTGTCATGGTCAGACCATTCTCTCCTTAGGCTTGACCTTCTGACCGCTACAACCCACCGCAGGGAGGTGGAATCAATTAAATGGTTCCGCCCCAGGCGCCTGATGGATCCTGATAGGTTCTGGATGGAGCTTGGGTCATTTCCTGAGACCTTGGCTCATGACTCAGCTGAAGACCTAGTGGCGTCCTGGAATAGGATGGCTGCTGGTGCTTTAGACCGGGTCGTGCCTTTGCGGCCTCTGACTCGGCGTCGAACCTACCCAGCTCCTTGGTTCTCTGATGAGCTGAGGGGGATGAAATGCCGGAAAAGACGCCTAGAGAGCAGATGGAGGACCAGCCATTCTGAATCCGACCAAACACTAGTGAGATCTTACATTAAGACCTACTTAGTGGCGATAAAAGCGGCAAAATGTAACTATTTTTCCGCTCTTATTGCATCGGCAGATAATCGCCCAGCCGCCTTGTTTAGGGTTACCCGCTGTCTACTCCAGCTGAGAGCCCGGGAAGATCCTCTGCAAGGACGAGCTGAGGATTTTGCACAATATCTGCACGATAAAATCGCTCAGATTCGGGAAGGCTTGGACTCTAACTGGGTTAATTCGGATGAAATGATGAGGGCAGATCTTGAGAACATTATCTGGGATGAGTTTGATACTGTGACTCCTGAGGACGTGGACAGGTTAATGGGGAAGCTGAATGCAACCACATGTTTATTGGACCCGTGCCCTTCCTGGCTAGTGCTGGCTACCCGGGAGGTTACACATAGCTGGCTCCAGAATCCCTCTGAGCGAGGGATTCTTACCTCCCGCCTTGAAAGAGGCGGTGGTGAGACCTCTCCTTAAGAAGCCCTCTCTGGATCCGGCTGTTTTAGCAAACTACCGTCCAGTCTCCAACCTTCGCTTTTTAGCAAAGGTTGTCGAAAGTGTGGTGGCACGACAGCTCCCACAGTACCTGGATGAAGCTGTCTATCTAGACTCGTTCCAGTCCGGCTTCAGGCCTGGATACAGCACAGAAACAGCATTGGTCGCATTGGTTGATGATCTCTGGAGGGCTCGGGATAAGGGATGTTCCTCTATCCTGGTCCTATTAGATCTCTCAGCGGCTTTTGATACCATTGATCATGGTATCATGCTGCACCGGTTGGAGGGGCTGGGAATGGGAGGCACCGTATTACGATGGTTCTCGTCCTACCTCTCTGACAGGTCGCAGTCAGTGTTGACAGGTGGACAGAGATCGACCTCGAGGCCCCTTACTTGCGGGGTGCCACAGGGATCGGTCCTCTTGCCTCTCCTGTTCAACATTTATGTGAAGCCGTTGGGGGAGATCATCCGTGGTTTTGGGGTGCGATGTCATCTGTACGCTGATGACACTCAGCTGTACATCTCCACCACAAACCACCCCAATGATGCCCTTGAAGTGATGTCCCGGTGCCTTGAGGCTGTACGGGTCTGGATAGGGAGGCGTCCTGGTACAGCCAGTTAGTCCCATCACTAACTATTGGGGATGAGTCATTGACCCCCACAGAGAAAGCTCGCAATTTAGGCATCCTCCTGGATGCACGACTGTCTTTAGAAGATCATATAACAGCCGTGGCCAGAGGAGCTTTCTATCAGGTTCACCTGATTCGCCAATTGCGTCCCTTTCTAGACCGGGACTCATTACGCACAGTCATTCAAGCCCTCGTCATTTCCCGGCTTGACTACTGCAATGCTTTCTACATGGGGCTCCCCTTGAAGTGCACCCGGAAGCTCCAACTGGTCCAGAATGCGGCTGCGCGAGTAATTATGGGAGCAACATGGTGCTTGCATGTAACACCTCTTCTACGCGAGCTGCACTGGCTTCCGGTGGCCTTCCGAGTGCACTTCAAGGTGTTGGTTCTTACCTTTAAAGTGCTCCATGGCTTAGGACCTGAGTACTTACGAGACCACCTGCTACAACCGATAACCTCCCACCAACCAATACGCTCTCACAGAGTAGGCCTACTCATGGTACCATCATTAAAACAATGTCGTCTGGTGGTTCCAAGGGAGAGGGCCTTCTCTGTGGGGGCACCTACACTTTGGAACAAAATACCACCTGGAATACGAATAATCCCAGATCTTCGCACTTTCCGACGTGCCCTGAAGACCTTTCTATTTCAACAAGCAGGGCTAGCATAAACATCAAAATTCTATGCCAAGGTCTTAGTAGATACACCAAGTTGACTCAATTTATTATTTACTGTTTATAAAATATATTTATATGTATATGAAATCTTAATCTGTTCACCGCCCTGAGTCCTTTGGGAGAAGGGCAGTATAGAAATTCAATAAATAAATAAATAAATAAATAAATAAGTATGAATTGGGAGGAGGCCTTGAGCAGTCTTAAGCAGGTGGCCTATACCATCACTAGCACCCCCCACACACACACATGACCTTCCCCACCCTGAGATATGTGCATTTAACAACCTGTACATTTGATTAGCAAATGTGTGGGCGAAAAGGAGTTTTCAAGTTCATTTTACGTGATTCACTCCAATGAATCCTCAGGTTACGAATGTAATTGGCAGGCTCCATTGCATTCGTAACTCAAGAACTACCTGTATTTCCACTTTCAGTACTTTTGTCTTGCCAGACAAAATTTGGTCCACATCTGTCATTCTGCCACTGACATATTTTGGACATAATCTATGCATAAAATTGGACATCATTACTGACAATTGATACTGTACTAATTTTTAGTTCCATTCTTCAAAAATATTTAATATTTCCAATGTTATAACATTTTATGTCATTTATAAGCCCCCATTAACCAACGCCTTCTACTTAAAGTATTTAGTCCCTTCTAGTTACCTTATTTTTATTATACACCAAGATAATTGATTTAATTTTAATTCTTTTATATTTATGCTTTTATGCTGTAATAAGTCATCCAGAGGCACAATGGAGAGTGAAAAGGGCAGCATATAAATTTAATAAATTAAAAATAAGATAGCCAAAATAATTCTGATTTGTATAAGAAGTTACTAAACTGGACTCCTAATCTGTTGGTAACTTTCTCAGATCAAAATTGTATGTAGCTTTTGCTTTTTATTTTCTTTCTATTCTTAGGTTTGTAATTACTTTTTTTGTTCGGAGTCGAAGCTAAACTTACTTGCTGGCTTTTCAAACTTGTTCTGAAAGTTTCTAGTAGTTTTTAAATGGCTAATAGGCAGTTTCAAAAAATGGGTAGAAAGTAAGGTTTGTGAACCTTTTTTTCCTTCTGTTCAGTTGTGTCAATTGTTTTAGGGACTGGATCAGTCGCTGCAGTTTTCTTTGTAAAGTTTTTCAAAAGGGCTGAGACAAAGTGACTGGCCCAAGGTCACACAGCTCACTTTGCGCCCACCAAAACTCCTGGTTTCCCAGTTTCTAATCTGATGCCTTAACCATTGACACGAAAGAAGCTCTCCTATAAAAAATCTATGTCCTTTAGTGTAACCTTATGTGTCTTAACTTTAGTGTCCTTATAAAGTTAGTATCTTCAGTGTGAGCAAGAAGCCTAATTCCTTTGTCTCCCAGAGCTGATACCAGTGGAATATTGCTGTCTTGCAGACTCCTCACAAGGAGCAGCTGTCTAGAGCACATCTAGATGATCTCCAGTCTTCTTCTCTGAAGAGTTTCCAAGGAACCAGTCTACTCACCTGTGCTTTGGTCTTTGCTGTGGTTGTTGGCTCTGCTTTCATGGAGGCATCGCCACTTTGCCATCTCACTCGCAGAGGTCTATACCAGGGTAACTCCAAAGGAATTCCTATACTAAATAGGCTGTTGCTTCAGTTGGCAGCATGCCAACTTCCTGATTACGTTTCCTTAATTAAAAAAAATCCTAATTACAAACGAGGAACAGCCAACTGGGTGGGCATAAAGAAAGGTATCTGGGCCACATTAATGTCCAGAAATATGACATATATTAAGTTATGCATTTGTGACCTTGCCATATACGTTATGAATTTTTTTCTGTAGAAATATTACTGCTTTTATTTATTTAATTTTTGTAGAGGATTAAAGTGGCAGAAATCTATGCTGTGACTTGGTGTTTATTCTCACTTTGAAATTGATGGGAGAGAGTTGGTTTTTAAGATCATGGTTTGAGTTGCCTT
Organism: Masticophis lateralis; assembly: GCA_030761175.1. Taxonomy (NCBI): domain Eukaryota; kingdom Metazoa; phylum Chordata; class Lepidosauria; order Squamata; family Colubridae; genus Masticophis; species Masticophis lateralis. Next base: position 23,642,897 of record JAUDYJ010000012.1, on the reverse strand, counting down.
CATAACGGACATCTGCATGAGACAGGCTATGTCTCCCAAGAACTGGGAATCTCATTTTCAATTAAAAATTATGACCTTTGTTGTACATCTTACTAATGTCCAGCAGATGAAAAACAAATGGAACAAACAACAAATGGAAAGTATAGTAAAATGAGTATACTGAGACCTGGTGAGAAGACTAACACAAAGACAATAATTGTTCAAAAGGAACTGAAGCAAAAGGAAAGAAAAAGGTGCGTTATAAAACGTTCAAACCAAAATATATAAACTTGGCAATGCTGTAGGAGTCTATGTCAAAATAAATGGAAGACTGAATAAAATTGTACTAGTCAGGACAACTAAGGAGAAGATGTGAATGGTTTCCATAATCAAATTGCAGACTTTCATATTCCAGAAGTTATAAGTGATTTGGGACTTTTATATTAGTATCTGTGAGAAAGAAACTCTACATCAGGAGTGACAAGCTCAATTTCATTGAGGGCCGCATCAGGGTTGCTTTTGACATGGGGGGGCGGGGGCATGGCCAGCTCAACATAGATGTGTCGGCGCCTATGGTGGCCCAAGTGCTCTGCCAGCAAAAATAGACTCCTGAGCAGTGTTTTCAGCTCTGCCGGCCTCTTGCAAACTCTGGCAGTGAAAATGGAACTCGGGAGGGCTGCACGTGAGCTCCATTTTCACTGGCAGAGGGTTGCAGGAGGCCATCACAGCCAAAAACGGGCCTCGGGAGCCCGTTTTCGCTGTTGGAGACACCACGGGCCAGTCCTTCACTGTTTCCAGGGTGGCTCCGCAGGCCAGATCTACACCTGCAGGCTGGATCCAGCCTGCAGTCCTTGAGTTTGACACCCTTGCTCGACAGTCCTTCCAGGACAGTAATAGGCCCTGCAAATGGTTTGAATAGAAGCCCCGCAAACACTCTTCTAAGCCGGAACTTCTACCGTTTTCCAACACCAAAGGATCTGTCCCACCAAGGACTGGTGAGGAGTAATTTAAGCTTCAGACTTCAACTGGCCCTTTACCTTGAGTGAGTTTCAACTTCCAGGTTAGATGAATTTGCATTCTAGTACTAAAGGAGCTACTTAATGGTTTTGGCTGAACTTCTGCAGCAAACTTTTGGAAGGGCCAGTTGGTTAGAAGGGAGCAAATGTCTGTGTCTTCCAAAAGATGCTCTGACACCGAGATTTGGAAAGAATGTAAAGCAGAACACAAACAGCTATTTATAGACACCTGGTAAAACAACGCAATGATTACCAGAAGTCATGGATTTATCAAGAACAAGTCTTGTTTTATGGAACTCATCTTTTTCTTTTTGGCTTCCTTAATACACTGTGGGTGGCTGTCATGTAATTGGTACTCTATTGATTCACTTATTTTTCTTTCTTAAGTGGTGTGATACTCTGATTAGAAAACTGAGCTGGGCATCCTGACAAATATATCAATAAAGGAGAGTATTTGTAGCTCGGGGTTGAAATGAAGGGTCCTTGTGCTCTCTGAGCTTGGTTGTTTTCTTGCAATAATGAATGAAAGAACGCAATTAATGAAACATCTGCAAGAAAACAACCAAGCTCAGAGAGCACAAGGACCCCTCAGTTAAATGTATACCTAAAATATCTTATGCAATATGTGCTCATCAATCCTTTGTAAATTGGGAACAGAGATTGAATGGTGGCAAGAACTGTCAAGCGTGTAGCCTTATATTCTAATATTTTTATTAAAATGTTTTTAAATATTTTGATTTTATGATTGTTTTTATTGCATGGCACCTAGAGTCACTCTTCTGTGAGATGGTCAGCTATGTAAATATGGATCTGACTGACTGACTGACTGACTGAATGACCTGGATGAAGAATCATGGAATGATTTCTAGAGAGCCACGGAAGGGGGCCTGGAGCAGGAGGCTTCCAGAAGCCAGCAGGTGCAGAGGAGGCCGGAAGGGCAGCCGGGAAAGATTCGAAAGAGGCTCAGAACGGCTCCTCCCTGACTCCCAGGGAAGGTGGAAGGGCGGCCATGATTTCTTAGGGAGCCGCTCTCACTAAAGCAGACTTGGAGGCCCAGTCTCCCTTCTGGGGCTGACAGGAACGCTCCTCAACCTGCAGGCAAGGCAGAATCCTCGGGGGGGGGGGGGGGGGAGGGTAACTCGCAAGATACGCGGACTTCAACTCCCAGAATCCCCCAGCTGGTGGAAGACGCTTAAGAGCGAACTGCGGCTTCTTGGAAGGCAAAATCGAAATCGAAGCCCCGCATCCCCCACCCCGTTGCGCGCCAGGGCCGGCGGTCCCGGGAGTGCCGAGCGCACGAGCCGGGGCTGCGTCCGGCCACAGGAGGGCAGCGCAGTTCTCGCCCCTGCAGCTGCAACGCCCCTCAAGCGCACCGCCACCGCCGCTCCAGCCGCACGCCAGCGCTCCCGGGCGGCGGGGGGAGGGACGCGACAGGCTGGAGCCGGAGAGGGGTGGGGAAGGGCGGCCGCCAGGCGCCTCAAGCGAGCCTCCCCCCTCCCCCGGCTGAGACGGCTTGGCAGCCCGCGCGCCCCGCCTCTTGCCAGCTGGTGGCAGTCCCCTCCCGGCCTTAGGAGGGGAGGGGGCCGCTGGGGCGGGAGGCCGGAGCCCCAGGCGTCCCTCCCCAGGAGCTGGGCCAGTCGGAGGTGGGCAGCCCAGCTGCAGCCTCCGGAGAGAAGCGGCTGCTCGGGCGCCTCTCGCTGTTTCTAGCCCGCCTCCGCTTTCTTCCCCTCGACGGTCGCGGAGAGCGCCTGACCTCCTCTGTGCGACACGTGGAGATGATTTGAAGGCGGCTGTGACGCCTCCCTCATCCTGGCTTTCTTAACGCTCAGCCTGCCCGGTGGAGTAGGACTTTCCAGTCCTTCCCTCCTGATTTGTTTATTAAGCTCCTAGAGCCTCCTAGGTGATTCTGGAGGCAAACAAAATTAAAAAAGAAGACTACAACAAACACATCCGGCTGATTTTTCCCTTAGTTTAACTTGGCCTTTGCCCAAGAATTTCAGGTGTCTATCTCTCTCATATGCACCTTTATTCAATTGTAAGTTGAAGGCGTTCCCTCCATCACAGGTAGGAACACAAACAGATTGCTTTCATCTCAGCCTCAGTTCATGTCTTAGTGGAAGAGCCAGACAAGGTGTATCCATCAACTCATTTAATATGTTCAGAAAACAGAAACCAATTGAAAAATATAAGATAACGTCTATTGAGCAGACCAATCAGCTTGCCTGCAGCACAGCGGTGGTTCTTAATAGGAGAAGTGGGCTTTGAAATTAGAAAACCAAAAGCAGAATCATGCCAAAGTGGAAGGTCAGACTGGAGGTCAAAATAAAGAAATTAAGATTAGGTGCAAATAATTTAGAGAACTTGAAAGAGCAAAAATTGAAGAAAGAGGAGCAAATCTAGTATAAATCATATGGAACAATTAAACAGCAGAAATGTTTCAACATCAAGGGAAAAGAATTAAAACTTCTCAAAATGAACAACTGCATGGCTTTTGATGCAAATATCTGACTAATCTACAAGATTGACTAACAGCTTAATAACATTGCATAAAGACTACATTAGTGATTGCTTAATAACTGACAAAAATTGATTCAAAAAGTTTCAGCAAAATGGTCAACACCAGAAACATAAAGGCTGATAATACGATTGCATACAATGCTTATATATCTTATGGGTATAATAGCAGACAACTTCCAAGATTTTTTAGAAGAAAATGGTTTTAGAGAATTGAAAAAGTTTTAAAAAATGTCTGGATTGCTTATGAAACAGTGTTTGATTCATTACCACATAGTTGAATAGAAAGAGTGCAGAGAAGAGCAACAAAGATGATTAGGGGTCTTGAAGCTAAAACATGATGAATAGTTGGGGGAACTGGGTACATCTAGTCTAACAAAGAAAAAGACTGGGTAGGACATGATAGCAGTCTTCCAATATTTGAGGGGCTGTCACAGACAAGAGGGAGTCATTCTGTTTTCCAAAGCACCCAAGGGCAGGACAAGATGCAACTGATAGAAATTTATCAAAGAGATCTATAACAAAAGAGACATTTGCTCCAGTGGTGGGTTGCTACCGGTTTGCACTGGTTCGGGAGGACTGCTAGCGATAAATTGGTGAGGGTCGCAGAACCGGTATTAATTGCTGGCTGGCCATGCCCCCGAACTGGTCTCCACCCCACTCAGTCATTTCTTTTTCCTCCTTACCATCCGGGCGGCTTGCCTGCCTAAGCTGCCTTCCCACATGGTGCCTGCCCTGCACCCCAACTGAGCTGCCGCCTCCTGCCTATAGGTAAGATGCGCTACCCCTCCCGAGCATGCTGCGCCACCCCCACTGGGCTCATGATCTTACCTTCCCCGCCTCTTACAACAGTTCCCCCCCACTCCCCGTGCCCAGTTTTGGCTCCCAGAGGCGGCAGCAGACGTGGGTTGCTCCCGGTCTGCACCTCTCTCTTTTCTTTCCTTCTTACTTTCTCTTCTCCCCCTCTACTTCTCCCTACTTCCTCTTCCTTTCTCCTTCTCTCTTCCTCCCTCTCTTATCCTCACTCCTACTCTAATTTCCCTTTCCTTCCTTCATCCCTCTCTATTGCTGTATCCTTTTATGCATATGGACTACTCAGAGGGCTGAAAAAGTTATTTTTGACTGGTCCTCGCACTTTTGACCAGTCCTCAAACTTACGACTGTCCTCACATTTTACGTTTTTGCCCTATCTTGTCACCATAGTGAAGAGAAGCAGTTGTGAAATGAGTGACACCGTTGTTAAGAATGCTGCAATGGGCATAAATGATGACCAGTCATAAGTGCGAAGACTGGTCAAAAGTGTGAGGATCTGTCAGAAATCACTTTTTTCAGTAGTTCTTTTGTGCATATGGACTACTCAGAGGGCTGAAAAAGTTATTTTTGTCTGGTCCTCACACTTTTGACTAGTCCTCAAACTTATGACTGTCCTCACATTTTATGTTTTTTGCCCTATCTTATCACTATGGTGAAGAGAAGCAGTTGTGAAATGATCACTCATGGTTGTTAAGAATGCTGCACGGGGCTTCCGGGTGGCGTCTTTGTCGTCGCCGGACGGCTTTCTTATAGCCACCGGCTTCACTGTGTGTCAGAGCCGCTCTGCTATCGTCAGGCGGCTTGAAAACCCTCTCTTCGGATCGGAAGAGAGGACAGAGCCGGTGGGGAATAGGTAGAGCCCCCAGAATTGCCGCCAGGGTCCCTCTTTTGCCCTGGAAGGCATTCTGTGTGAAGGCTCCCTTTCTACCCCACTGAAGCTCCGCGTGGCGAGGGACCTCTGTCCAGCGGCAGAGCGAGACAACGTGAGCAACTCCACCTTTCATATGGGGATTTTCTTCCAACTAAAGATTTTGGTGAGATCTGGACTTATTTTCAAGAATTTATAAGCATTTTAAGGATAAAAGGAAAAAAGTTTTCAGTTTAAACTTCTGAGTGAAAGTGTGTGGAAAATGGCGTCTGGCTAAAACGGAGGAAGTGAAAGTGGAAAGTGAAAGTGTTAATTAGAGTGATCTAGCCTGCCTGGTACTAATTGAAAGAAATATATTATTAAGATTTTAAAGCAGAAATATAACTTATCTGATCCCCCTTTTTGCAAAACTGGGGAGAAAAACTGGAGCAACAGGAAAGGGAGGAAGATTTTCTTTTTTCCAGAAATTAAGACTGTGTCCAGACATGGCTTCAAAGAAATCTGGTGGGGATTCCCCTACTCACCAGACAAAGGAAAAGCCAGCTAAGCCACTAACACCGGCTCAGAGTCAAATTCAAGAAAGTGGGAATGAGGATCTGAAAGCTTTTATGGCTAATTTAACAGCAACTCTTGCTGATCAAATCAAAAATTTGAATGAAAAGATGGAGAATAACCAAACTGAAATGAAGCAGTGGGTTAAGGAAAAAAGTGATAAGTTAAATCAGGACGTAACCAAAGTAGTAACTGCTTTCACAGATGCGTTGGTGGTGGTGGAGAAAAAAGTGGATGATTTAAATTTAGAAGTGGAAACCAACAAGAAGGATACAGAAGAAAAATTTTTCAAAGTGGATGTGAGAAATCAGAGGCTAGAAGATGAAATTACGATGATGCAGTTTCGTTCTATGGAGTTCGCTTTAAGACTGAGAGGACTAAGGGAGAACAACAGAGAGGATTTGAGGGCAGTTTGTGTGGATGTATTGGCCAAGATCTCAAAGTTGGAACCTGAGTTAATTGCTAAAAGAATTGACAAGATTTACAGGGTTAACTCTCATGTGGCAAGACAAAGGAATTTGCCTAGAGATGTTGTGATTTATTTTACTGATAGAAGACTGAGAAATGATATTCTGCAAAACTCCTTCCACACTACTGTTCAAGCTGAGGGTAATCAAATTGGTGTTTTTAAAGAGCTACCACCCAAAATGTTAAGAGATCGAAGAGACTATGGTTTTTTGGTAAATGAACTGAAAAAGCGCCAGATTCCATTTAGATGGGACACTCCTGTTGGGATTATTTTGAGATATGAGGATGTAAGATACCGTCTAAATTCGGTGGAAAAAGCAGAACATTTTTATCATAATATTCTTAAAAAATCTTCAACACCACCATGTTCATCCACATTGTTATCTGCAGAAGGAGTTTCTAAAGATAAGGATTTTGAAGAAGGGATTCAAGAATTAAACAGGGAACAAGAACGACAGGCACTTCGAGCAACAGCAAGGGAAGTACTTTTAGGAGCAGTAGGTGGTTTCTCAGAAGATTTTTTTGCAAACCTCCCAGAGCCCAGAATAAAGCATCCCAGAGCTACAAGAGAGGTGGATCTGGACCTTGAACTGTTGGTGCAAGAACCAAAAGATCAACGTATAACTCGTGCAGCAGATAAGCAAAGACTAGAGAAGCAAAAGGAGCTGGTCAGCGGCCCAGTACAAATACAGGGCCCCCCAACTGCAAGATGCAGATGGTTTCTTACAACTGCTGCGAGCCCGTTTCGAAGAAACGGGACGATCCCTATGTAGAAGATGAGCTCAGGCACCTAATGCAGAGGGGGAAGCCTATCCAAGAACATATCCGTGAGTTCAGGAAAGTTGTTGGGACTTTACCTCCTTTGCCTGAACGACTGCTAGTATACTTCTTTAGAACAAGCTTAGATAAGCAAATCGCCCAAGTGACTGCTTATCGAGATATTCTGAACCGACTGTCTGACTGGTTCCGGATAGCGACGCAAGTTGAGAGAGGGCTACGTGCCAACAACATGCTAAAACAACCACAGGCAAAGGAGAAAACCCAGCTGGACCAGGAACCGTCTACCAGACCAGAAACTACAGCATCATGGGCCACCCAGAGGCCATCCACCCCACGAAGTACGCTGAGGTGCTACAGATGTGGGGGAGTTGGGCATTTGGCAGCAACGTGTGGAACCCCGGGGCCAAAAACAGAGCCCCCAGCCAAGGCACGACTGGAATGAGGACCCAGGCACATTTCATACCCTGTAGTGGGCTACCCTCAGCCCACCAATTGGCCAAGCTGTTTGTGATACATATCTACCGTTTGCATGGAGTCCCCAGAAGAATCATCTCCGACCGAGGTGTCCAGTTTACAGCGAAATTTTGGAGGGAATTCCTACGATCCATAGGATCATCCCAAGGTCTCAGCTCAGCATTTCACCCGAGCACCAATGGCGGGGCGGAGAGACTGAATGCCATGATAGAGCAGTACTTGAGGTGCTATGTAGGCTACCAACAGTCGAACTGGGCGGACCTCCTATCTTTTGCGGAGGTCGCGTACAACAATGCTGTCCACAGTAGTACAGGACTAACCCCATTCAAGGTAGTGAGCAGTATGGATTTTGTCCCCATGCCAGAATATCCCAGGGAACCCCCTTCTTCAGTCAGTTTGAACGATTGGATGGCGATGCTAAGAGAATCCTGGGAGAACGTCAAAAAGGCATTAGACAAGGCGGCACAGGCTTATAAGAAGCAAGCAGATAAGCACCGAGCCCCTCAAAGACCGTTCCGAGTAGGAGAGAAGGTCTACCTCTCCACCAAGTACTTGAGACTCAAACTCCCAACTAGGAAATTGGGCCCGAAATTTATAGGACCATTTCCTTTAGTAAAAATAATCAACCCGGTCACGGTACAATTGCAGTTGCCCCGGTTACTAGGAAAGATACACCCCGTTTTTTACAGTAGTCTTCTGAAGCCTGTGGTGGGGTCAACTTTAAGGCCGGTGCCACGTGATCCCCCAGGGCCCTTGATCATTGGGGGCCAAACTCATTATGAAGTACAGCGAATTCTCGATTTGAGGTGGCACAGAGGCCGCCTCCAATACTTAATTAAGTGGAAGGGTTACCCATCATCAGAAGCATCATGGGTGAAGAGCACGAACATTCAAGCTGACCGCCTTATAGCTAAATTCCATGCAGATCACTCGGACAGTCCCAGACGGGGTAATAGTATTAGACCTGTTGTTTTATATTGTGCAAGTTTTGCTGAAGAATGAAGGGAGAGGGGCCTGATGTCGGCCTCCAGTGCTGACATAGTAAAGAGGGTGTTAAATTCCTGTGGGATTAGTAAGAGAGACTGCAGTAGAATGATTTAGATAATGACCAATAGGATAAGGAAGCAAGCCAGGAAAGGGAGGGATTATGGAGCAGAGATCATTTCCTGACTGCATATGAGTCCGTGAAGACGTTGTTCTAACAAATAAAAGTTTTTTTTTCTTTATTATCAAAATGTGAGAGGCATCTTATTTTTTAAGACAACTCTAGCCGGACACTCTGTTGTTTTCCCTTATTCCCCTCAATCTTAAAGCAAACTCCATAGCCCGAAACTGCATCATTGTGATTTCATCTTCCAGTCTCTGGTTTCTGATATCAGCTTTAAAAAATTTCTCTTCTGCATCTTTCTTATTAGATTCAACTTCTATATTTAGTTCATCCACTGTTTTCTCCACCACCATCACTGCATCTGAGAGAGCAACTACTGCTTTAGTTACATTCTGACTCAACTTATCACATTTTTCTTTAACCAGCTCCTTCATTTCCTTTTGATTTTTCTCCATCTTTTCCTCTATCTTATCCATTTTTTCAACAACACTTCCCAATGTCTTAGCTATAAAAGCTTTCAAATCCTCATTTCCACTTTCTTGGATTTGAGTCTGAGTCTGTGATTGTGGCTTAACTGGCTTTTCCTTTGTCTGATGTGTGGGGGATTCTCCCCCTGCTTTTTTTGAAGCCATGCCTGTACACAGTCTTAACCTCTCAAAAAAGGAAAATCTTCCTCCTTTTCCTCTTAATCCAGCTTTTCTCCCCAGTTTTGCAAGGAAAGGAGTTAAATAGATTTTATTTCTGCTTTAAAGTCTTATCAGAATATTTCTTTCAGTTACAGCCAGGCAAGCTTAATTATCACTTTCACTTTCCAACTTTCACTTTACTTCCTCCATTTTAACCAGTCGCCATTTTCTCCCACACTTTCTCCCAGAGACTGTTAAACTGAGGATTTTTTTTGAAAAAAAGAACTAGTACTTGCTTTTATCCTTCTTTGAGCGAATCCAGATTTCACCAAATTCTGCTTGCAACAAACTTCCAATATTGATGGTGGAGTTGCTCTCATCGTCTCGCTCTGCCGTTTAACAGAGGTCCCTCGCCGCGCGGAGCTTCAGTGGGTTGGAGAGGGAGCCTTCACCCTGACCGCTCCCCAGGACAGAAAAGGGATCCTGGGGGCAATTCAGGGGGGTCTACCTGCTCCCACTGGCTGTATCCTCCCTTCCGACCTGAAGAGGGGATTTTCCGAGCCGCCTGACAGCTGCGAGGCGGCTCTAACGCGCGACGAAGCCGGCGGCGATAAAAGACCGTCCGGCAATGACGGAGACGCCACCGGAAGCCCCGTTCCATCAAAGTTATTGTTGGGAGGGGCAGATGTGGGAGCAGGAGGCCACATCATGTCAGGGGGGTACGCACCCACTATTTTCAAGCGGTGGTGTGCTCCAACCTCCAAAGCTCTTCTCATTCCTTGGGTTGCTCAAGGTCTCAGAGCCCGAGTTTTAGGCTTATGTTATGCAACGCCAGGTCCGCGGTTAACAAAGCCCCCCTCATTTGTGACCTAATTCAGAAAGCGGACCTGGCAGGTATTATGGAAATGATGTTATCTCAGAGGTCGGCAAACCGCGCTGGGTAAACAACGTTTACACAAGGTCTTAATCTCATCAGGATGTCTGGCAGAGGCTTTATCTCAAAAATGCAAAGCATGCAGACCTGGCATAAAGGCATTGTCTATTACAGAAAGGGCACGAGGGAAACACGGGAGAGTTCACGTGGAATTCATGAGCTTTCTTTAGCCAATCAGTACAAAGTAAATGTTGGTTAATGTTTTGCCATGGAGTTGTAAAATGACAATAAAAAGGAGCCTTTTGGATGGAGTCAGGGGGGCCTTCACCAAAGTGCCTTTCACCAGGGTGCCTTCTCACCAAGGCGCCCTCTCACCAAGGGGCCTTCCCATGAACTATCGTTCCTGCCTACGCATCTTTGTTCATCGAAACAACATCTGGTGACCTCGACGTGATACCTCCTATGCTTACTCGGCCGGACGAGCCCAGGTGCACCTCAGCGAACTTTGCTCCCAAAGATTTGTGAGTAAGGGGGGGGGGGATATCTCAGTTCCGCAGACGTTTCATGCACAAGAACTGAGGAAAAAACTTAAAAGTGATGGAAAGGCAGGAATCAAGTTAAAGGTAAAGCATTTGTTGCCATGGAAAAAGTGTAAGAAAACAGTAGAGGTTATGGGGACTTCTAAACTCAAGGCACCGTCGCTATCTCTCTCTCTGTCTTCTGATCAGGGGGCTGCTTTCCCCACTCCCTATTCTCAGCTAATTTCGCCGGCTGCAACACAGTCAGAAGGTACCGTATTTTCCGGCGTATAAGACGACTGGGCATATAAGACGACCCCTGACTTTTCCTGTAAAAATATAGGGTTTGGGCTATACTTGCTGTATAAGATGACCTCTCTTCCAACGCACACCAAATAAAAATTAAAAAACATCAACTGGCTCACTCACAATGTAAAAGCAGCTGTGCTAGACCCAAAATGGCCCCTGCAACAAGCAGGAACCTCACACAGCCACAAAAAGCCACAAAAAACAACTTTCACACTTTACACACACAAAATTCTACATACAGCTTTGTGAGATTTTGTGCGTTTGTGTAGTTAGAGTGAAACACTACAGAAACACACTAAATCTCAGAAAGCTGCACAAATTTTATTTTTATTTTTATTATTTTTATTTTTATTTTTTATTTTTATTTTTATTTTTTTATTTTTATTTTTTTATTTTTTTATTTTTATTTTTATTATTTTTATATGAAAGCTAAATTTAAAACTTCCTAGCCTAAAACTTAGACCTAGCCTTTAAATGGCTAGGTCTAAAAAAGAACAACTAAAAAACCCCCCCAATTAACTATTTTTTAAAAAGCTCCCAAAAGGGGAAAAAACTTACCCAATAGAACAGGGGTCTCCAACCTTGGCAACTTTAAGACTTGTAGACTTCAACTCCCAGAATTCCTCAGCCAGCTTTGCTTTGCTGGCGGAGTTGAAGTCCACAACTCCCTGCCTGCTTGATTGCAGGCAGGGAGATTTAGTTGTTTGCTGATGCAATGGATTGCAGGCAAGGCAAGGCAAGCGTTGTGGCTAGCAGCTAAGGTAAGCAAGCTGGAGGGGGGGTGGATTTTTGCTATGTACCAATTAGCAGGCAAAAATTAGCGGCTGGGATGGCCAGCTTTGTATAAAAGGGAAATTTTTCCCTTTTAAACAGGGCTTGGCCATCCAAGCTCTGGCGATCCCAGCTGAGTTGGCTGCTAATCAGGCAACTCAGCTGGGATGGCCAGCGTTGTGTAAAAGGAAAGTTTTTCCCTTTTACACGGGGCTTGCGTGTAACTCAGCTGATTAGCGGCAACTCAGCAGGCAATTCAGCTTGGCTCCTTAGAGCCATTTAAGGCTCGTCAAAGCCTTTTGGGCTGGTCTGCCTGGTTACAGGAGACCGACACCTGGCGTATAAGACGACCCCCGACTTTTGAGAAGATTTTTGTGTGTTAGAAAGTCGTCTTATACGCCGGAAAATACGGTAGTTCTCCAACAGCTCCCTTATCAATTTCTCCTTCACAGGAGATGTTTTCAGCTGTCAGAGCAGGGTTTCAGGAAGCAGAACAAAGAGGAAGAAGAAAAGAGCTGAGATCTCTGACTTTGCCTCTTTCAGCTCCTATTGACATAGGTCAGATTTCTAAACTTTCTAACTCTGTTGTTCAGTCTTCTTTTCAAAAATCTTGTAAATAGGGTTCCTCTGTGCCTAAGGAAGAACTTGCTGAATTATTATTTGGTCAATCTCATCAGGGTCAATTAGCAGGACAGCAGATTGCAGACTGGGAAAGACAATCTTATCAAAATGCCAATGCTGATTATAAACAAGCTTTGCAGACTTTAAAAGCTACAAATGATTATACCTTGTCTGACATGTTGCAAGTCTGCCAGGATATGAGTTCTCAAACTTATAAAATGCATCTTTTAGCTGTTCCTATACAAAAAAGGCAGCATGCTGCTGGCAATTGTTTTAAATGTGGTAATTTTGCCAGAGGCTTGGTGGAAGGTATAAAAAGTGAATCTCATATGTTTCCTGAAGATTGGAAGCAAGTTTTTCTAATGATTTTGACTTCAATACAATATATTGTTTGGGACAGAGCTAAAAAGAGTATCTCTCCTATAGCTATGTCCCCTCCCCCAGTCTCTTTTCTTCCATTCCAGCCACAGCAGATAAGGCTGGGCTTGATTTAATCACTCAGGAATCTGTGGAATGTTAATCTCCTCTGGAAGTTAAATTGATTCCTTCTTTTCTCTGGTTTAGTGGATCTTACCTCACCTCGATCTTGAATTTTGATTATACTGAAACTCTTCCTAAAAATTCCTGATCAATCCTCTATTGCTCAATTGCTTTTGCTCCCCTATTAAGTCCCATGTTCTGGCACAGGAGCACGTGGGGATGCTGGCTTTGGTTATATCTTCCCTTCTGTGACTTTACTTCAGCCTGTTACTTCCTTTCTTAATTCTCTATTTGAATAAGCAATCTTTTCAAGGGAAAAGCATGTAAGAGATTTAATTCTCTACAACAATTGGTAAATTCTTTTGCTCTGAAAATTTTGGATATTCATACTAATATTTGGGGTTGGAACTTTCTTTTTTTTAAATATAAACTGATTTTGGATAATGGCTCTTTCCTCTTAAGTGACTCTCTGCTGCCACCATGTGGTATTTTACATAATAGCAAGCCAAAAATGATATTGGCATGTTTTACCACAGGGCATGCTTAATTGTCCTACTTTGTGTCAGTATTTGTGGATAATGCACTGCAACTATTTCATGAGATATTTTTATCTTATTTGGTATATCATCGTATGGATGATATTTTAATTGGAGCTCAAAAATACAACCTAATTGGCTTTCTGAAATATAAAATGATTTATGTGTCTATGGATTGTAAATTGTCCCAGAATAAATACAGCTGAATGTTCCTTATCTGTATTTAGGACATAAACTCTTGCAGTCTTTTTCTGCTCTGGTTTTTCCTCATTTAAAGTTACCCAAAGTTATTTCTAAAGCCAGGAGATTTAATTATAGTTCTAGCTATAGTATGTGCTACAGTTGAGAAAACTGATAACATCTTGAGCATTTAGTTTGTGGATTGAATCCCTCATGGAGATTGTCAGTTATTTCTTCATATTTTCTCCTAGTAAACTACCCACAAGAATATTGGGAGTTTTAGAATAGCAAAAAATATTGTATTGAATGGCTTTATTTGCCTCATTACCATCTAAAAATGTTTTACCCTTCTTGAAAGATATACGAAACTTAAACTTAAACAGAAACTCAGGCAGAGTTTCAGCCCCCACCTTTATCAATGGGCCATTAAGAAGCTGAAACCACCTTATTTTCCACAACAAAGGAAGGACAAATTTACAGGGGCTGGTAACATTTAAGCAGATATGGGACACAGAGAAGAAAAACAAACACCCGAGAAGGAAAAGAAATCAAGTCAAAGTAAGTAGAATTTTTAATACATGAGAAAATTTTTAAAGGATCACATAGAAAAATCAAAAGACATTTTAGGATATACAAAAGGGTTACTCTTACAGTTCAAACAGGCTAACCTCAAAACGCTGTGCCTGCGTTTATTTCTTGCCTGCCTTCCTATAAACGATAAACTAATTCTACTCTCAAGCAGCTGACCTCCAATCATTTGGAAGCAATCTCCCAGCCGGGAGTTTTGAATTCAAAGAAGGGATCACCCCAATGATGCCCTTGAAGTGATGTCCCAGTGTCTTGAGGCCGTACAGGTCTGGATGGGGAGAAACAGGCATCGACTCAACCCTTCCAAGACTAAGTGGCTGTGGCTGCTGGCATCCCGGTACAGCCAGTTAGTCCCATCATTAACTATTGGGGATGAGTCATTGACCCATGCAGAGGAAGCTCACAATTTAGGCATCCTCCTGGATGCACAACTGTCTTTAGAAGATCATATAACAGCCGTGACCAGAGGAGTTTTCTATCAGGTTCGCCTGATTCGCAAATTGCGTCTCTTTCTAGACTGGGACTCATTACGCACAGTCACCCAAGCCCTCGTCAATTCCTGACTTGACTACTGCAATGCTCTCTACATGGGGCTCCCCTTGAAGTGCACCCTGCACTTATCATTGGCTCACAGAATCTTCCAGGTAACTAGAATCTTTGGTTAACCATTGCTTGCCACTTATAATGTTTAGCTATAGTTAAAGTCTAACACACATCCCACTTCCTCTCCTCTTGTTTACAGAGTTAGGGTCTTATTTTCTAATGCCATTTCCTGGTGCCTACATGCAAGTAACCTTCCATATCTGAGGTTTGCCATCCAAGATAGGAAAATTCCTGCACATATGCAGACTCCTACATGATGGGAGGTGACAAGGGCATGAGTGACCGTGCGCAAGGAGTCCCGGTCCAGAAAGGGATGCAATTGGCGGATCAGGCCCCCCTGGCCACAGCTGTCATATGCTCTTCTAAAGACAGCTGTGCATCCAGGAGGACACCCAGATTGCGAGCCCTCTCTGGGGGGGGGCAAGGATTCACCTCCAATATCAGCGATGGCACTAGCTGACTATACTGGGACCCCGGAAGCCACAGCCACTCGGTCTTGGAGGGGTTGAATCTGAGCCTATTTCTCCCCATCCAGATCTGTACGGCCTCCAGGCAGCGGGATATCACATCAAGGGCATCTGGGGTGGAGATGTACAGCTGAGTGTCATCAGCGTACTGATGGACTCTCACCCCAAAACCATGGATGATCTCACCCAGCGGCTTCACGTAAATGTTGAACAGAAGGGGCAAGAGGACTGACCCTTGCGGCACCCCCAAGTGAGGCGCCTCAAGGTCAACCTCTGCCCCCCTGCCAACACAAACTGAGGAAGGAGGAGAACCACCGCAGCATGGTGCCCTCTATTCCTAGCCCCCTCAACCGCTGCAACATGATACCATGGTCAATGGTATCAAAAGCCGCTGAGAGATCTAATAGGACCAGGACAGAGGAACAACCCCTGTCCCGAGCCCTCCAGAGATCATCAACCAATGCAACCAATGCCGTTTCTGTGCTGTACCCCTGCCTGAAGCCCGACTGGTACGGGTCCAGATAGACAGCTTCATCCAGATACTGGGGGAGCTGTTGTGCCACCACACTCTCAACAACCTTCACCACAAAATGAAGGTTGGAGACCGGACGGTAATTTGCTAATACAGCTTGATCCAGGGATGGCTTCTTGAGGAGGGGCCTCACCACCGCCTCTTTCAAGGTGGCAGGAAAGGCACCCTCACTCAAAGAAGCATTTATAATCCCCTGGAGTCAGACTCGTGTAAGCTCCCGGGAGGCCAGTACCAACCATTTCATTTCATTTCATTTATTAAATTTGTATACCGCCCTTCTCCTGACGGACTCAGGGCGGTGAACAGCCAAAAATTAAAATACATACAGTATAAAAGCTAAAATAATTTAAAACATAATTAAATCAATTTTGGCCCCCCAAATTTAAAACCCCTCACTAAAATTAACCCATTAAAATCTTTTTAAGCCAGCCCAGCTTGCTTAAATAGAAAAGTCTTCAGGGCCTTGCAGAAAGTATGGAGGTCCGGGATCAGTCATATTCCTGGGGGTAGCTCATTCCAGAGGGTGGGTGCCCCCACAGAGAAGGCTCTCCCTGTGGGGGTCACCAGTCAACATTGCCTGACTGATGGCACCCTGAGGAGACCCTCTCTGTGAGAGCGTATTGGCTGGTGGGAGGTTATCGGTGGAAGAATGTGGTCTCGTAAATACCCAGTCCCTAAGCCATGGAGCACTTTAAAGATGAGAACCAATACCTTGAAGCACACCTGGAAGAACACTGGGAGCCAGAGCAGCTCGCGCAGGAGAGGTGTCAGATTGAAGTGCCAAGTCACCCCCATAATCACACACGTGGCTGCATTCTGGACCAATTGGAACCAGGAGGGACACGGGTCCAATAAACATGTGGCAGCACTAAGCCTACCCAGAATCCTGTCTATGTCCTCAGGAGCCACAGGGTCAAACTCTTCCCAGATAATATTCTCAAGACCTACCCCCGTCTCCCCACCTGGACTCAACCAGTCAGAGTTCAAGCCTTCCTGAATCTGAGCAACTTTATCATGCAGGAATTGCACAAAATTCTCAGCTTGACCCTGCAAGAGATCTTCTCGTACTCCCCACCGAAGAAGGGAGTGGGTCATCCTAAACAGAGCGGCTGGGCAGTTCTCTGCAGATGCAATAAGAGCGGAAAAATAATTAGATTTTGCCGTTTTTATCGCCACTAGGTAGGTTTTGATATAAGACCTCACCAGTGTTCAGTCAGATTCAGATTGACTAGTCCTCCAGATGCTCTCTAGGCGTCTTTTCTGATGCTTCATCTCTCTCAGCTCCTCGGAGAACCGAGGAGCCAATTGAGATCAGCATCGGGTCAGAGGCTGCAAAGGCGTGACAGTCCAAAGCTCCGGCGGCCGCCCTATCCCAGGCGGCCACCAGGTCTTCAGTCGAGTTGTATGCTAGGGTCCCAGGAAACGGCCCAAGCTCCATCAGGAACCTTTCGGAGTCCATCAGGTGCCTGGGACAGAACCATCTGGTCGGTTCCATCTCCCTGCGGTGGGGGGAAGCAGCTCAAAAGTCTAAGTGAAGGAGAGAATGATCTGTCCATGACAAAGGCTTGATGTCAAAGTCCCCTCTTCCAGGATCATTCAACCACTGACTAGAGAAGAAAATCAAGTCCAGAGTGTGTCCCCCTGTGTAAGTGGGGCCTTGAACTAACTGGGTCATGTCCATGGCCGTCATGGAAGCCATGAACTCCCGAGCCGCCTCTGATGCCTCACCAGCAGATGGCAGGTTGAAATCCCCCATGACAATAAGTCTGGGGTATCCACCGCCACCCCGGCAATAACGTCAAGTACCTCGGGCAGGGTCGCCCTATGTGGCAGGGAGCCAGATACACAGTCAGCAAGCCCATCTGCACCCCACGACCCCACTTCACAAACAGGGACTCACATCCGGCTATCTGAGGAACTGTGGCCTCGGCAAGGACTTTCCCTAATTATCACCGCCACTCCCCCACCCCTCCCATGAGCCCTCAGCTGATGAAATGCACAGAAACCTGGTGGACACATTTCAATGAGGGGAACCCCTTTCTCCGGCCCAACCAGGTCTCCGTAATCCCTGCCAGGTCCGCACCCCCCTCCAAAATAAGGTCACAAATGAGGGGGGCTTTGTTTACTACCGACCTGGCATTACACAACATCAGCCGAGGACCCAGTGCCTGAAACTCTGTGCAACCCAGGACACGAGCCACGCACTGGGGGCCGGAGTGCACAATCGCTCGTAAACAGCATGTGCACACCCCCGGAACATAATACGGCCCCCTGCGCCTGCCATACCTGCTCCTTCCACTCATTATTTCAATTAAGCTGCCCTTCCTTTCGCCCCCTGGCACCCCGGTTGAACTATCATCCTCATCCCCTCTGCTGCACCCACCTGACCCACCACCCTGTACAGTGGCTATATGGACGCCCCCAGGTCCACCTCTATGGCCCCCTCCCCCCCTCCCAGATCCCCTTAAAAACTTCCCTGCTATCCTTATTAAAAAATCCCTCAACCCCCTTTTTTTCGCATGCCACCTCTCTGGGTCCCAAAACCCATCATTGAGGTAGGCCGTCGATAATGTGGAGGGCCACACCTGTGAGAAGGGGGATTCTTGCAGCGCAAGGAGATCAGACATAGTATACATTTCAAGTTCAAAGTTAGAGGCGGAAAACATGGTCAGGGGTCCATTTGATAGTCCGAAGCCAGATGTAACATGCAGCCATTTTCAGTGTGGCTCAACTGTTAACTCCACTATCCTCTCACGACAGTAGGAGGAGTCTTTGAACGATTTCAGCCAGATGGGGAGCGACATCCAGCCCGCCCTCTCACGGCAGAAGGCCCTCCAGTGGCCATAGAGATCGAAAAACGCTCCACCAGGTGGCGACTGGTGACTGGATCCAAACCAGTGGTGGGTTTCACTTACCTTTGCTACCAGTTCACGAGCTTCTGCGCATGCACAGAGAATATTTGATGATGTCCGGGTGGGTGGACGGAGCCTCCCACCGCCGCTGCTACCTGTTCACCCAATCTGAGGTGAATTGGTAGCAACCCACCACTGATCCAAACCCAATTCTCTAGCTCAAATGGATGAAGGGTATCCTCTGGAGGCAGAATCTGGGTCAGTGTGCTCTGCATCCACAGGTTGTGGAGTTGTGAGAACAAGACCACCTCCCTCCTTTGTGGGTGACTCTCCCAGAAAAGGCATTATTGGTTTGACCTAGGAATGGAGAGCAGAGGATAAAAGATGGAGAGGTGGAGTGGGATGGATAGCTTGCAGGCAGAATTTGAAAACACGTTAATATTGCAGTTGTTAAAGAAACAGATAAACCAATCACAATGAAATGGAGACATTACCGATGAGAAAAAAGAGAAGCTGGACTCTGGCAATAAGGCAAATACTGTATGTCTGCTGATGAAAGAGAGCAAGAAAAGATGGAGGGCGCTCTGAAAATGAAGAAATGCATACATTTTGTAAAGCACATGTTAAAGAGGATTTAAGGACTGGCAGCTTGAGAATGCTGAAAGTTCCAAATAATTTTATAAGCCTAGTATTTTAGTGTGTACAATTTGTCAGGGGCATGGAGAATCTACCTGTAAGAACCAGCTTCTCCCCCCCACACCTTCCAGAAAGTATGAACTCTAGAGAACTTCGTATTTCAAAGGGAGCCTTTTATTGAATGGGATGAAAGCAAGTCAAAAATCAAAGCAGGCTCTGGGATCCCTCAGGCATGCAGTTCAGGATAAAGAAAATTAGGATGTGGATTCCAACCAATCCGCAGGTGTGAATACGAATTGCATCAGCCTCTCTGAGAAACAGATACTAAGAGTTTCTCAGGATCATTTTACAATTCAGTTGTTCCCCCCTTTTTCCGAGGTGTGAGATTTCTTTAGGGATTCCTGGTGCCAGGCAATGGTTATAAATCATGGTAAAGTTTATACAAAGAGGATCAGACAAGAAATTGGATACTTAGGATACATAAGAAAAGAACTAAATGTGACACTCCAAATCCCCGCCTTCTTCCACGGAGAAGCCGGTGGTGGAGCTGCTGGCTTCAGGGAAGCTCTGGGGTGGCAGCAGTGCCCCAGGAGGGAGGGTGGATGTCCCAGGGTTGCACATGTGGTGCCACCACTGCCACCCCTCTCGGTCCAAGCACAGCAACTGTGTCTCTCCCAAGGACTGCCCGCCCACCCGCTGGCTGGCCTGGCCCGGAAGCAGAGCATCTCCCATCATGGGCTGGATGTGGGACCAGGCCTCGGAAGGCAAGCGGGCATGGAGGACCACCGGGAAGGCTGCTTGGAAGGCAGACAAGCATGATAGGGCTGTGGAGAAGTAGGCTTATCTGCCTGCCTTCCACGTGGCCTTCCCGGCAGTCCCTGTGTCCAGCTTGCGAAGGCAGATAAGCGAACGGGTAAGCGGGCAGGCAGGAAAAGGGCCAACCAGGGGTGGTTTTTACCGTTGGCGAACCATTTAAAATCGCTGTTACTGGTACGTGCAATCTGGTCTTAACCGGATGAATTTCACCCCTGGGTTGACCCCCTCCTCTCTGTGGCAGCACCTCAAATATTGGAAGACTGCTATCATGTCTCTCCTGGTCCTTCTCTTCACTAGACTAGCCATGCCCAATTCCTGCAACTGTTCATCATATGTTTTAGCCTCCAGTCCCCTAATCATTCTGGTTTGCTCTTCTCTGCATTCATACTAGAATCTCAGCACCTTTTTTATAGTGTGATGACCAAACTGGATGCAGTAGTCTAGGTGTGGTCTTACTAAGGCTTTATAGAGTGGTATTAGTACCTTGATTGAATCCCTCTGTTAATGCAACTTAGGGAATGCATTGGCATTTTTTGGCTGCTGCCGCACACTGTTAGCTCATATTTAATTGGTTGTCCATTAAGACGCCAAGATCCCTCTCACAATTACTGCTATTAAGCCTTGTTTCACCCAGTCTGTATGTGTCCTTTTGGTTTTTCTTGCCTGTATAAGACTTTTCTCTACATTGAATTTTATTTTGTTAGATAGGGCCCAGTGTTCAAGTCTGTCAAAATCCATCTGGATCTTGAGCCTATCATCTAGGGCCGTGATGGCACATGGAGCCATATTAGTGGGCACACCAGCTCAGCTCTGGGGCACATGCGCGCACCAGCCAGCTGATTTTTGGGCCTTCTGGGCCCACCAGAAGTAGGGAAACAGGCTGTTTCCTGCCTCTGGAGGGCCTGGGGGTGGGGGTGGGTGGGGAAGGCCCGTTTTTCTTTCTTACCTGGCTCCAGATCCTCTCTATTTATCCAGAGACTCCTAGAGAGGCTCCTAGAAACTCCTAGAGAGAGGCTCTGGAGGCTGGGGACAGCAAGAATTGTCACTTCCTGTCCCACCGGGAGTTGGGAAATGAGCTGTTTCAGGCCTTTGGAGGGCCTCCGAGGGAGTGGTAAAGGCTGTTTTTGCCCTTCCCAGATAAATAGAGAGGATCTGGAACCAGGTAAGAAAGAAAAATGGGCCTACCAGGCCATTATGTGCCAGGAGCGGGGGGAGGGAGGTTGTGCGCGTATGCGCGTGGGCACGTGCGTGCTCAACCCTCCCCCGCCCCTCCTCTCCTGGCACGTATGGCAAAAAGGTTAGCCATCCCTGATCTAGGCTATTCCTGACAGCTAACTATCATCTGGAAATCTGGTAAGTTCCCCTTCTGTTCCCTCACCTAAGTCGTCTATGAAGATATTGAAGAGTACTGAGGCCTAAAACGGAATCTTGTGGTACCTCACAGCTTACTTCCCTCCATGTAGACGTAGTATTGTTAAGGACTACTTGTTGAATATGATTAGTCAACCAGTTACAAATCCATCTGAAGGTGATGCTATCTATCCCACTTGTTTCCAGTTTACCAAGAAATAGGTTGTGGGCTACTTGGCTGAATGCCTTGCTGAAATCTAAGTATACAGTATTATGTCCACAGTATTTCGCGGGTCTACTAATTTAGTCACTATGTTGAAAAATCAGATAAGCTTCCTATATTTTCAGGCAAGACTCACAGTGAGTTTATCTTTTACTGTCCTGCATCTGCAGAGTGTCCCTCCCCTGGAGTCCCCAGCCCTGGCCAGGCAATTTTTCAGCCTTTGCCCCTGGTTAGCCACCTTTTCCGTTACCAGAGCTAGTAGAGGAGAGATCCTTTCCTTCCCCGGGAGTTTTCTGGAAGGATGCAGAGCTCCTCCTCTTCCTTGCACCAGGGTTTTGCAGCAGCCAGCTCCAGAGTTTCCTGTTCCTGCAGCAGGTGGCAGCATCTGCCTGCCTTGAAATCATGGCTGATTGCAAGAAGCCAGCACCAGAAAACCTGATGCTTGGAAACTAGACTGGGAAACGGAAGAAATATCCAGGAAGAAAGCAGTGGTGAACTACAGTCCTGCACGGAGAGAACAATAATGTAATTCTCACTTGCAAGGGAATCTCTAGATAAGAGGTCCAAGCTGGTATAAAGAGGCTTGAGGCAAACATCAGTTTATGTTGTTTATATGCTGTGTGGGCCAAAAGGTGTTAACCACGAATGGGTTCTATTTTTTTTTACTACTGGTTCTGTGGGCGTGGCTTATTTTGTGGGCGTGGCTTGGTCATGTGACGGTGGGAGTGGTTTCATGGTCATGTGACTGGGTGGTCATGTGACTGGGTGGCCAACTCAATGTCACTCACGTCAAGGGGTCCCTCACCTGACCCCTCCCCTCCCAGCCTTCCTTGTCACACGCAGCCTCAATGTATCTATAGTTCTGTAAAAATGTTGTTCACCTTTTTTCAACTTTATTATCTACATACTATAGATGTACTGTCATGGACCACTGAAAGGAGGAAATGGCTCACATGCTTTGCCCAAGAGTGTGATAGGCAACAGGTTTTTTTTTAATTGAAACGTTTTACAAAAAGAATTCCCCCCCCGCAATATTCCCCCACCCTCTTTCCCTCCCCCCCACCCCCACCCCCACAACCCTCCCCCTTCCCCCCAGACTTCCCAGAGCAAAATAAAAGGCATTGCAATTAACAATCATGAACTAAATTAACCTAACTATTCTTAAACTACCCAATCCCCACCTGAAATCTTAACTCCACTATAGATAACATAATATTTTATTTTATTTTATTTTATATTTTATTTTATTTTATTTTATTTTATTTTATTTTATTATTTTATTTTATTTTATTTATTTTATTATTTTATTTTATTTTATTTTATTTTATTTTATTTTATTTTATTATTTTATTTTATTTTATTTTATTTTATTATTTTATTTTATTTTATTTTATTTATTTTATTTTATTTTATTTTATTTTATTTTATTTTTTATTTTATTTTATTTTATTTTATTTTATTTTATTTTATTATTTTATTTTATTTTATTTTATTTTTTATTTTATTTTATTTTATTTTATTTTATTTTATTTTATTTATTTTATTATTTTATTTTATTTTATTTTATTTTATTTTATTTTATTATTTTATTTTATTATTTTATTTTATTTTTTTATTTTATTTTTTTATTTTATTTTATTTTATTTTATTTTATTTTATTTTATTATTTTATTTTATTTTATTTTATTTTATTTTATTTTATTTTATATTTTATTTTATTATTTTATTTTATTTTATTTTATTTTATTATTTTATTTTATATTTTATTTTATTTTATTTTATTTTATTTTATTTTATTATTTTATTTTATTTTATTTTATTTTTTATTTTATTTTATTTTATTTTATTTTATTTTATTTATTTTATTATTTTATTTTATTTTATTTTATTTTATTTTATTTTATTTTATTATTTTATTTTATTATTTTATTTTATTTTTTTATTTTATTTTATTTTATTTTATTTTATTTTATTTTATTTTATTTTATTTTATTTTATTATTTTATTTTATTTTATTTTATTTTATTTTATTTTATTTATTTTATTTTATTTTATTTTATTTTATTATTTTATTTTATTTTATTTTATTTTATTTTATTTTATTTTATTTTATTTTATTTTATTATTTTATTTTATTTTATTTTATTTTATTTTATTTTATTTTATTTTATTTTATTTTATTTTATTTTATTTTATTTTATTTTATTTTATTTTATTTTATTTTATTTTATTTTATTTTATTTTATTTTATTTTATTAGATTTATATGCTGCCCTTCTCCGGAGACTCAGGGCGGCTTACAATGCGTTAAGCAATAGCCTTCATACTTTTGTATATTTATACAAAGTCAGCTTATTGCCCCCACAAACTGGGTCCTCAATTTACCTACCTTAGAAAGGATGGAAGGCTGAGTCAACCTTGAGCCTCGAATTCACATAATTGCAGACGTTAATTGCAGGTGTTAATAACAGGCTATCTAGCCCGTCAAGCTATCTGAGGCTCTTTCTAGAATGAGGCTATTTCTAGAGGCTATTTCTAGAATTTAACATTCATTCATAAGCTATTTGGTATTTTCTTGTATGATACTTATTTTGAATATAGTCAATCCATCTTCTCCGTTCCAATATATATCTTTCTTGTGTATAGTCCTTCAAGTACGCTGAAATTTTCGCCATTTCCGCTAAGTTTGCTACTTTCAGTGTCACTCTTCAATAGTAGGCAAAAAATCCTTCTTCCAGTATTGCGCTACCAACAGCCTAGCTAATGATTTTAAATTTAAAATCAATTTAGTCTCTAATACTGTACAAGCCGTAGTTATACCCAATAAAAACAGTTGCGGAGTAAATTTCAACCTCCTTTTCAAAACATTCTGCATTATCCACCAAATTTTTATCCAAAATGCTTTGATCTTCTTACAAGTCCAACATATATGATAATAAGTTGCAT
This sequence comes from Masticophis lateralis, assembly GCA_030761175.1. NCBI lineage: Eukaryota > Metazoa > Chordata > Lepidosauria > Squamata > Colubridae > Masticophis > Masticophis lateralis. The sequence continues at coordinate 23,618,398 of JAUDYJ010000012.1, read as the reverse complement.
CATCACAATCACATCTCCAAGATTTAGCTTGCAGGTTTGGATACATACATGATAATTTTTTAGGATCTAAATGCTATCTATAAAACATTTTGTAAAAATTTTCTCTTAAGTTTTGTGCTTGCGTGAAATTAACATTTCTAACCCAAATCTTTTCCCATGTTTCTATCATCACTGGTTCCTGAAAATTTTGTGCCCATTTTATCATACAATGCTTGACCAATTCCATTTCTGAGTCTATTTCCAATAATGCATTATACAACCTTTTAATGTGCATTAATGTGCCTGGAGGCCGTACGCATCTGGATGGGGAGGAACAGGCTCAGGCTCAACCCATCCAAGACCAAGTGGTTGTGGTTTCCGATGTCCCGATATAGTCAGCTGGTGCCATCGCTGACTATTGGGGGTGAATCACTGGCCCCCACAGAAAGGGCTCGCAACTTGGGCGTCCTCCTGGATTTACGGCTGTCTTTAGAAGAGCACTTGACGGCTGTGACTGGGAGGATTTTTCATCAGGTTCGCCTGATTCGCCAGTTGCATCCCTTTCTAGATTGGGACTCTTTACACACACACACTCACGCCCTTGTTACCTCCCGTCATTGAGAGGTTGGAGCCTCCGGGTGATCCCCAAGGGGATCCCCATGTAGAGAGCATTGCAGTAGTCCAGGCGGGAAGTGATGAGAGCATGAGTGTTGTGCTTAACGAGTCCTGATCCAGAAAGGGATGCAACTGGCGAATCAGGTGAACCTGATAAAAAGTCCTCTTGGCCACAGCAGTCAGGTGCTCTTCTAAAGACAGCCGTGAATCCAGGAGGACACCTAAGTTGCGAGCCCTCTCTGTGGGGGCCAGCGATTCGCCCCCAATAGTCAGTGATGGCGCCAACTGACTATATCGGGATGTTGGAAACCACAGCCACTCAGTCTTGGAAGGGTTGAGCCTGAGTTTGTTTCTCCCCATCCAGATCCGTACAGCCTCCAGGCACCAGGACATCACTTCAAGGGCATCATTGGGATGGTTCGGGGTGGAGATGTACAGCTGAGTATCATCAGCATACTGGTGGTACTTCACCCCGAAACCATGGATGATCTCACCCAGTGGCTTCATATAACTGTTGAACAGAAGGGACGAGAGAACTGACCCCTGTGGCACCCCGCAAACAAGGGGTCTCGGGGTCGACCTCTGACTCCCTGTCAACACAGACTGCGACCGGTCAGAGAGAAAGGAGGAGAACCATCGCAACACGGTGTCCCCCATCCCTAACTCTTCCAACCGGTGCAGCATGATACCATTGCTGATGGTATCAAAAGCTGCTGAGAGATCTAATAGGACTAAGATAGAGGAACAACCCCTATCCCGAGCCCTCTAGAGATCATCAACCAATGTGACCAATGCCGTTTCCATGCTGTGCCCGGGTCTGAAGCCCGACTGGAACAGATCTAGATAAGCCGATTCATCCAGGTACTGAGGGAGTTGTCGTGCTACCACACTCACAACAACCTTCGCAACAAAGCGAAGGTTGGAGACTGGACGATAATTAGCCAACACTGCTGGGTCCAAGGAAGGCTTCTTGAGGAGAGGCCTCACCACTACTTCCTTCAAGGCGGTTGGGAAGACACCCTCACTCAAGGAAGCATTTATAATCTCCTGGAGCCAGCCTTGTGTGACCTCCTGAGAGGCCAGCACCAACCAGGAGGGACATGGGTCCAATAAATATGTGGTCGCGTTTAGTCTACCCAGTATCCTGTCCACGTTATCAGGAGTCACAAAATCAAACTCTTCCCATATAATATTCTCAAGAGCTGCCTCCATCATTCCCCCTGAATCTACCCCGTCCGAGTTCAGATATTCCCTAATCTGAGCGATTTTGTCATACAGATACTGTACAAAGTCCTCGGCTCTACCCTCCAAGGGGTCTTCCCGTGCTTCCTGTTGGAGTAGGGAGTGGGTCACCCTAAACAGGGTGCCAGGCAATTATCTGATGATACAATAAGAGCGGAAAAATAATTACATTTTGCCACTTTTATCGCCACCAGGTAGGTCTTAATATGGTCCTTACCAGTGTTCGATCAGATTTGGAATGGCTGGCCCTCCAACGACTCTCTAGGCGTCTTTTCCGGTGCTTCATCTCCCTCAACTCCTCGGTAAACCAAGGAGCCAGGCGAGACTTACGCTGGGTCAGAGGCCGCATAGGCACGACCCAGTCCAAAGCTCCAGTGGCCGCCCTATCCCAGGCGGCCACTAGGTCTTCAGTTGAGGCGTGAGCTAGAGCCTCAGGAAATGGCCCAAGCTCCATCCAGAACCTATCTGGATTGCGCCTGGGGCGGAACCACCTCATCGGTTCCGCCTCCCTGTGGCAGGGTGTGGCAGTTTGAAGGTCAAAGAGAAGGAGGGAGTGATTCAACCATGACAAGGGTTCGATCACTATATCCCCTATCTCGAGATCACTCAAACACAGGCCAGAGGCAAAAACCATGTCCAATGTGTTTCCCCCCATGTGAGTAGGGTCATGAACTAACTGGGTCCATGGCCGTCATGGAAGCCATAAACTCCTGAGCCGCCTCTGACGCTTCACCAACGGACGGCAGGTTAAAATCCCCCATGACTATATGTCGGGGAGTATCAACCGCCACCACGGCAACAATGTTGAGTGGCTCTGGCAGGGCCGCCGCCACATGGCAGGGAGCCAGGTACATGTTCAGCAAGCCCACCTGCACCCCATGGCCCGACTTCACAAGGAGGGACTCACATCCAGCCGTCTGAGGAACAGTGGCCTCCCTCGGATTAAGACCTTCTTTGATGACAATCACCACTCCTCCACCCCTCCCCTGTGCCCTCGGCTGATGGAATGCACGAAAGCCAGGTGGGCACATCTCAACAAGGGGAACCCCCCCTTCTTGGCCCCACCAGGTTTCCGTAATACCCACCAGGTCTGCACCACCCTCTTGAATAAGATTGCAGATGAGGGGGGCTTTATTTACCACAGATCTGGCATTGCACAGCATCAGCCGAAGGCTCATGACCTGAGGGTCTGAGCAATCTGGGGAACGAGAGGAGCATTGGAGGCCAGAGTGTGCCACAGCTTGGAGACATCGAGCGCGCGCTCCCCTAACGTGATGTGGCCTCCTGCTCCTGCCATATCTGCCTCTCCCACCTACAGTACTGATATAATGTCTATCCATAGCACAAGCTCCAACCCCCTCCTTGATCCCGGGTCCTGTACTACTTGAGTTGAGCTCCTCCGCCGGGTCAGGCCTCTTTCCTCGTAGGTTCTCCCCCAAACCCACATAATCCACCCCCCTCCCAGAACCCTTTAAAATCCTATCTAAGAATTTCCCCAAAAAGCCCCACAACCCCTTCTTCAACGCATGCCACCTCTCGGGATTCCAAAATCTGTCATCAAGGTAGGCCCTCAATAGTGAGGAGGGCCAAACCTGCGAGAGGGGGGAGTCTTGCAGCACAAGCAGGTCAGCAGCTGTAAACATTACAAAAGAATAGAGATGGAAAGTAAACTGGTCAGGACTTCATCAGAATTGTCCAAATAGTGCTGGGTCAAAATTAGATCTTCATAACAGAAGTTGGACTTCACTGCCCTCTCACAGCAGTGGGAGGGGCAAGTGTCAATCCTCTGTGTATGGGGGATAATTATCCCAATCGCCCTCTCATAGTGATTGGGCCAGATGACATCGGCAATAAAAATTCAGTATGGTCCCTGAAGTGGCTGGGCAATAACGAGCAGCAGAGGCAGGATAGTGACAACAGCTCTTTATTGTATGGTGAGACTTCAGCAAAGCAATGCAGGCAGCAGCCCTCTTTATATACAGTTTGGCTGCTGGTCATTAACCAATCAGAAACAACCCCTAGTTTGAAATTCCCGCTCAAAACAGCAACAACATAACACCCCTCCCCTCCCAGAATGCATTTTATCACAATTATTTACATATTTACAAATGTAGTCGCACAGGTGACCTGGGCGTCTCTTAGTCCTAGTCGACCTGCGCAGTTCAGTTGCAGGTGGGGCATTGAGCCGGTCAGAGGGACCTCCCGTCTCTCCTGGTTCCGCCAATGGAACCTCCGGTAACCTTTCGGAGGTGTGACTTTCCCCGGCTGGGAGGAGTGGCTCGCTGGGGCAGCGCTGGAACTCTGGCTTGCCAGATAAGTATTCCGGCTCACTCGGGGTTGAGGTAGCTTACTACCAAAGAAGGACTTTGGTAGTAAGGGACTGGCTTGTACTCGAGATCTGAATTTTCACTGACTAGTCTTTTTCTTAACTGGTCGATGTGATGCCTCCAAATTCTACCTTGGCCTATATCGACTGTATACGATTTCGGTCCAGACATCCCTGTTACAATGCCCTCTACCCATAAGGGACCAGTGGCATAATTTCTCGCATAGACTGTTGTGCCAATTGGGAAATGCCTGAGGCCTCCCTCTTCCCCCTTAAAAGTATCGGCTGAATAATTAGGATGCAACCGGTCGAGGACACATCTGAGTTTATGGCCCATCAAAAGTTCGGCTGGACTGTGGCCAGTGGCCGTGCAGGTAATAGCATGTTGCACTGCCAGGAACTGGCCTATCTTGGCCTGCCAATCGCCCGAATCTAGTCAGGACAAAGCCTCCTTGGTGGTCCAAACGAATTGTTCGGCCTGACCATTCGAGGCCGGATGGAAAGGGGCCGATAGGGCATGCCGAATGCCCAGTTCGGCAAGGTAGCTTTCGAATTGGACTGAGGTGAATTGTGGCCCGTTGTCCGAAACTAATGTGTCGGGCAGGCCATGCGTGGCAAAAAGGCAGCAGAGGATTCTAATTACTGCCTCCGAAGTGGTCGATGGCATGAGGAAAACCTCCAACCACTTAGAGAATGCGTCTACCATTATTAGGAAAGACTGGCCGTGGAACGGCCCAGCGAAATCTATGTGGAGTCGTCCCCATGGGCCCTTGGGTTTCTCCCATTCCCTGACAGGGGTGACCGGGGATCTGGATGGGACTCCTGGCAGGGTCTGCACTTCCCCACCCACTCAGCAATATCTTGGCCTAATTGTGGCCACCACACGTAACTTCGGGCAAGACCCTTCATTCTAATCATGCCCGGGTGACCCACATGCAACATTTCTAACACTCTATGTCTTAGACTTTCAGGTACAACAACACGATCTCCCCACAGTAAACACCCCCCCCCAACATAGATAATTCGTTGCATTTAGTACAAAACGCTTTGAATACAACAGAGTCAGTTTGTGTAGGCCAGCCTCGCAGGACCCAGCCCATCACAGTTCTGATAGTAGCATCTCTTTTAGAAGCTTTGGCCACCTCAGCCGAAGATAGAGGCCCTGGCGGCACAGCGTCCAGTAAAAGAATTGGGACCTCGGGAGTCGGGTTGTCTAAAATGTCAGGCAGGGGACACCTGCTAAGGGTGTCTGCATGGTCCATGGCTTTTCCTGGTCGGTGGATTAGTTTGTAAGAGTATGTGGCCAAAAAAATTGACCACCTAGTCATTCGTGGAGAAAGTGCGGCAGGGGTGGGCCTGTCCCCGGCAAGGAGGCCCAGTAACGGTTGGTGGTTGGTAACTAAGTCAAATGATCGGCCAAACAGGTACTCGTGGAATTTTTTTACACCGGCAATAGCGGCTAAAGCTTCCCTGTCAAGTTGGCTATAGTTTCGCTCTCCGCATGACAGAGTCCGGGAGTAGTAAGCAATGGGCGCCTCTAGGCCATTTGGTAGTCTATGGCTGAGCACGGCACCAACGCCAAACGGAGAGGCATCACAAACCAAGACCAACAGCAGTTCAGAGTTACATTGAATTAGGAAGCTGTCCTCAGAGAGGAGCTTCTTAGCAGCGTTAAATGCTGCCGCTTCTGCTTTGCCCCAAACCCACGGAGTTTGCCTAAGAGTCTATGAAGTGGTTCGGCTACTGTTGCCTTGTCTTTTAAAAACATGGTGTAGAAGTTAAGAAGGCCTAGGAAGGCCTGCAGCTCAGTCTTGGTTTTGGGTGTGGGAGTGCTCTTTTTTTTTTTTTAATTGAAAAAGTTTTACATTAAAAAAATTTTTCCCCCTTTTTTCACCCCTACCCCCTCCCCCACCCTCTCATGCCCCCCAACCTCCCCCCAACCCCACCCCCTCCCTCTCCCACCCACCCCTGACTTCCGCTACACATTCTTAAGAAAGAAAAACAACAAGAATTTATAACAACAAAGAAAACAAATACTATTATATATTCGGTTCTAAGTTAAGAGGAAGAGGAAAGAAAGAAAGAAATTAAAAAAAAAATAAAAAAATAAAAAAATAAAATAAAATAAAATAAAGTAGTACAAAAAAAGACCCATAAACATAAATATTTGTCTAAGCTTAACAGTATTGTAATAAAAAAAACCACCAGAAAAAATAACCATTATAATATTTAACACAATTTAAAAACAGAGAAAAATAAAAATGAAAGAAACATTACTAACATTACAAATCATATACCATACTCAATCACTCCAAAATTATATAACTTACTTGTTCATATTAAATAATACCACATATTTTAATCCAAACTACTCCCCCTAATTCAAAAGCCCAGAAATCCCCCCTTCAAAGAGAAAAAAAATAAAGTATACAATATAATATAATTATGCTTATATTGTTATAATTTTCCATAACTCGAATTACAATCTTCTCTTCTTCCTGATTGAAGTTAGGTCTTCTTTCTTCACCTGTATCCAATTCCAATACTCTTCATCTTCTATCTGCCCCCATCAGTAAAACAAAACATTCCACATGAACCCCCCGTGTGACTTTATATAGATAACATCCAACCAAGAAGATAATCACTCCTCTAGGTAGAATCATTCAAACAAACGTGTTCTATTTCAACGAGAAAAAACCCAATGCAGCTCCTTAGAAACAAAAAAATCAAGAAAAAAGAAAAAAAATCCTATAGACTGCATTCCCAGATATTCTTATAAAAACTATTTCAAATCCTGCCACCCTTTGTCATTCACTCTTGGTTGTAAGACATTTTCATTTCCATTCTTTGCTCTTGGATGATAAATTCCAAAAAAAAAAAACTATGATAGGGTAATCACAAAACGCTACTACTATATAGATAGCATCCAACACCGAAGATAAGCAGAGAGCCTAATCAAGGAACAACCAAGGAGCAAACAGATTAAAAGAGTTGGAAGGGATCTTATAGGTCATCTAGTCCAATGGTCACCAAACGGTGGTCCACAAGAAAATTTTGGTGGTCCACAGAGAAATCTTTTGCATTTTTCATATTGCACTTCAGCGAGCGCTCCTCGAGAGACGAGAGTTTGCAGGGGGCTGATCTAGCATCCGGGCTGGCTACAAGAGAAACATGCATTCTCAGCCGTATTTGAGATTTCCAACTGCAAAGGACAGCAAAGCTAGGGTTGATCTCGGCCGCTTCTCTCCGCTAACCAAGTGATCAAGCTAACTGCCTGAAGGACCCCATCCTGTGGGTTGATGTCCTTGAGGCAGTTGGGGCCCTTGTCTGGGATTATTGGCTGCACAGATTTCACATCTCATACAGACATTGGCAACAATGCTGTGGATTTTATTGATGTATACTTCACGTAGCAGGGCCTTGGCCAATGCAGTCTTTCCCAAATGTAATTGCTTATGGATTTGTCGCACAGCATCTGATGCCATATGTCCCGGGACCAAAACGCGCTGGTCAGGAAGAATCCACCACCCATCTTCCAACATCGCCTCAAATTCCTTAGCTTGTTGCAATTCCTCCTTAGAATAATTAGGTCTAATTTGTTCATCCAGGACTCATAGAATTAAACAGTTAGCCTGTATAATAAAGGGCTTCAGCGTTGCTCGATGAGCTTCCTGGTGACCTTATTATTGCCTTGCTGTGTCTCTGCCTTCTGGTGCCCTCTACAGTGCATAACAGCCGCTTCCTGGGGGGGGCGGGGGGGGGAAGGGCAGACACTGTCCAACTGGCGTAGGATCTGAGGCCCCTTGTATATGACCCCATGCACTTGCACTGTCCAGAAGGCATATGTAGAGTCTGTATAAATGTTGACACATTTGCCTTTTGCAAATTCCAAAGCTCGAGTTAAAGCATGCAATTCTACCAGCTGAGCACTTGTACTGGGAGGGAGGGGCTCAGCTTCCCATACATCTTCAAGAGTTACAACAGCATACCCAGCTTTCTGTATTTCCTCTTGCACAAAACTGGTGCCATCTGTGTATGGAGTAAAGTCGGGGTTGGAAAGCGGAACATCAGTCCTATCTGGACGGCTGGCATAGGTTTCCTCAATAGTCTGAATACAACTGTGAGTAGCTTTTAAATCTAGTTCAGGCAGCAATGTGGCTGGATTCAATTAGTAAATTGTATTAACTTGATCATGGGGTTGTGTGTAATTAAATCTTGGTATTTCAGCATGCGGGGTTGGTCAACCACAAATGTCCCCCGGTTTCCAAGACGGCCCCGAGGGCATGGGGGGTGCAGACATCCAATTCCTGCCCAAAAGCCAATCCACTAGCTTCCTGTGTCAACAATGCCATGCCTGCCAGGGCTCCCAGACAGTCAGGCCACCCTCTTGCTGCTTCAACAGATAAGCAACGGGGCGATGCCAAGTTCCCATTTTCTGGGTGAGAATCCCCACTGCTGTGTTCTGTTTAGTGTCAACAAACAGCTGAAACGGCTTGTCTAAGTCGGGTAGTACTAAGCTGGAGTGTCTTTTAAAGTTGTGAAACTTTTCTCTTCCTCTTCTTCCCATCGCAGAGGTTCCTTATCACTTCCTCTTATAACTTCATAGAGAGGTTTTGCAATTAAACTGAAAGTGGGGGTCCAGATGCGACAGAAGCTTGCAGCCCCCCCCCCAAACCCTCAAGTCCTTCCTATTCCTAGGCGCTTGGAGCTGATACACGGCCTCCTTTCTCTCATGGCCGAGAGTTCTTTTACCTGGTTCAATGTCATATCACAGATATCTGAGTTTTTGTAAAACTAGTTATGCCTTTTTCCTGGATGCCTTGTAGCCCAGCTCTTGCAAGAGATGGAGCAAGTCGTGGGTGTTTCACCAACAGTTGTTTTCCATTTGGCCTGCAACTAACAAATCATCCATGCACTGCAACACACCATCTGGGTAGAGGATCTCCAGGGCCGTCAAATCTCACCCCCCCCCCCCCGTGTAGCCCCAAAAAGAATTGGGGCGTATGTGAATCCTTGGAGTAACCTGTCCAGGCATACTGTTGTTTTCTTCCTCATCACTCCTTGGATATTGGTGGGGAGTGGGAGGCTTGGCTCAGAGGCAGGTTAGGACTGAATGAATGGCCCCAGTATCCACAAGGAAGAAGATAGGTTTGCCTCCTATTTTAAGGAGGTGAGCTGAGGACCTACTTCCAGGAGGTGAGCTGAGCCCGGTTGATCTCAGTCCCACTCCTCCACTTCTGCCAGGCCTATGAGGGGGTGGGGGGGCTTTTGAAAATCCTTCTCTTCATCCTCTCCCTCCCTGGCTTTTCCCTAGGCCACCTCTGTAGTTCTTCACAAACCTGCTTCCTCTTCCTTCTTGTCCTTCCTCCTTATCCTTTTCTGTGCCCTTCTTTCTTACATATGGTGCACTTGTTACATCCCAAACCCATTCCATACCCTTTACCTCTGCCACCTCCCCTTCCTCTTGGTACCCCCCGCAATTCAGCTTTTCATTGCTTTTTTTTTTTTTGGGTCCTGCTTCCTTTCCTCCATCTTGTCACAATTGACAAAAGTTTTCCCTCAACTCACTCATAGGCTTTCCCAAGGCTCCCTCCAGTCTTTGTAACTTTTTACGTATATCTGGGGCACTTTGTAATATAAAGGTCATGGCAAGCATTTGAACATTTTCAGGCACTGTTGAATCAATAGGAGTATACATTTGGTATGCCTCCAGCAACCCAGTATAAAAAGCTTCTGGACTCTCAGTGGCTTCTTGCATCACCAGGGAAGGCTTGGACAGGTTAATGGCTGGTTTTCCTGCTGCATGGACTGCCCGCACCACCAAATGTTGATAGTCCTGAATTGCCCATAATTGGCCATTTGGACTCCACAAGGGATCCTTTTTAGGGAAGTGTTCCTTGACATATGCTTCAAGAATGCGAGCTGGGGTAGATCAGGCTTCACTATCTTTGATACTGCAATCCTAATCTTTTCCCTCTCAAGGTGGCAAGGTGCGTGAGACTAGGAATCTACATTGTTCAATATTGCATTTCTGGATCCAAGGGAGAGGTCTTTGAAGTAAGCCGAGCCACACATCAATGTAGGGGGCTAGGTCTAGGTGTCCTAATGTGGGGTGGAACACTAACTGGAGTACCTTTAAAGCAATAGAGGGATCTAATGTTCCCTTATCAGGCCAGCCTACCTCACAGAAGATCCTCAACCTCTGTTTGCTCCACTTAATGCTGTAGTCTTGACTGACATAAGCAATTTTGAAATGCTATAATGTGTACTCTAATGAAGTGAGGGGCACACTTTTTTTAAAAAAATTGATTTATATGCCGCCCTTCTCCGGAGACTCAGGGCGGCTCACAATGCGTTAAGCAATAGCCTTCATACTTTTGTATATTTATATTTATACAAAGTCAGCTTATTGCCCCAAACAAACTGGGTCCTCAATTTACCCACCTTATAAAGGATGGAAGGCTGAGTCGACCTTGAGCCTGGCTGGGATTGAACTCGCTTCCTCCCCCTCCCATATTCCTCCTGTGGCACCAGATAAGACAAATGAGGAAAAGGGATGAGAGGAAGGTAACGGGTCCTTCCTCTCGGGATAACACAGAGGGAGTTATTTCACACATTCATGTCTGACCCAGGGAGCCGGAAAATCACGATCTCCGATGGGAACTGCAAACGCCAATTACTTCCTACTGGTCCAAGGTACTGGACACTCAACAGTCACCCACAGTACACACTCACATCAAGTGCACTTGACGACCTTCCCCCCTTTACCTCTTAAGAGAGGGTGATCAGTCCTCTCCTCCGTCCCTGGTTTATAGGGAGGGATTATTCCTATTCCCCAATACTTGCCTGCAGGCTTGTTCTCCTGTCCTCTGGCCGGCTGTAACTTGGCCTGGTCTCTGTTCCCTTTCCAAATGGTTCTTGGAGGCGTCAACTGCTGCTGCAGGGGTTCTGCGTCACCGGGAAGACCCTCAGAACAAAGTATCCGATGGCATCTGGGAAGTCCTCCTGGATTCTCTTGCTGTCCTTAGATGATCATTTGACAGCCGTGACCAGGGGGTCTTTTGCACAGGTACGCCTGGTGCACCAGTTGCGCCCTTTCCTAGATCGAGATGCCCTCGCCATGGTCACTCATGCCCTTGTTACTTCTCGGTTAGATTACTGTAACGCCCTCTATATGGGGCTGCCCTTGGAATGCACCCGGAGGCTCCAGCTAGTCCAGAATGCGGCCGTGCGGGCTTTTACAGGAGCCTCTCGTTATTCCCGTGTAGCACCTCTCCGCGAGCTGCACTGGCTGCCGGTGGTCCTCTGGGTTCGTTTCAAGGTGCTGGTGCTCACCTATAAAGCCCTACATGGCTTAGGCCCAGGATACTTGCAGGACCATCTCCTGCCATCATCCCATCGTCCTGTGCGAACTCACAGAACGGGCCTCCTCATGGTGCCATCAACCAAACAATGTTGGCTGGCAGCCTCCAGTGGGACAGCGCTCTCTGTGGGAGCGCCGACCCTCTGGAACAGTTTTCCCACCAAGCTCAGGATAGCCCCCAACCTCCTCTCCTTTCGCTGTGAACTGAAGACATGGCTCTTTCATCAAATGGACTGATCCGTTGGGGGGTTAGCACATTGTAATAATTTTAATTTAATTTTAATTGGATTTTAACTTGTATTTGGCTTTTTATTGTTGATTTTTTATCTTGTAAGATGCCCTGAGTCCTTTGGGAGTAGGACAGCATATAAATCACAATTAATAAATATTAATTTATTGTTTAAATAAATAAACAAACAAACAAACAAACAAACAAGGCCCCTGGCAGAGGGATGACCTTCCAGAGAGTCCCAATGACCCGCTGTGTCTCATGCTGAGTGCCAGAAATATAGTGGGAAAACCCATTTTCCCAAATGCAAGAGACAAGACCATAAAAGTTGGAGAACACAGGTTTATTTGCTAGCAAATGTTCAGAGCATTCACATGTCAGATTCTGAAGCCTGGGCTATACCCAAGGTGTACCTTTTATACATTTTGCAATTCTAGCCATGCCAGAGGAGTTACGCTTCTGACTCTGTTTCCATATATGGGTATACTGTCTGTTATTTTCCATGTACACTTCTGGTAATATGTTTCTTAATATAAGTTCATTACAGAAATGATACAGAACATAGGTCATTAAGCTCATCAGTACATTTAACAAGTTCCTTATTTCTGTTCCTTGTACTTTCCTGAGGTTTGCAACATAACTTCTACTCCCATGTCAACACTTCTGAGAGCAACATAATACTGTGAATAATACAATACATAGATTAATATTATTTATACTATAAGACCCTTCTGTAGCAAGAGAACAGCAAGAATTCCACAGCTCAGCCTTGAGATGCACATATTCTTTTCTATGGGAGTGCAAGCAAAACAATAAAAAAGCCAGAAGAAACAGAATAGTTAAAAGACCAACAAACACATAGGACCACCGCCCATCCTAACCAAGGCCTGGGGAGTGGGGGAAGGGCAGATTTTCAGAGCTCTTTGGAACATGGCCATGTATCTGCTCTAGAGACAGGCACTGTAGCAGTCGGCCTGCTTCCTGGGTTCCAAGAGAAGAGGCTGTTTAATTGAAGGGACCCAGAGTGTAGCCACTCTGCCTGATCTTACTGGGTATTCCTGACCCAGCAGGAGGGTAACCAGCTCCAAGGCCTGCAGGGACCCAGCAGAGCGGGATAGGGAGGAAGATAGGTGGAGGGACCACTGCATATTCCACCAATCTTTGATTGCTTATAGGATTGCCAAATGCCTGAATTTGGTTCAGGTGACTATGGGGCTGCTGCAGTGGCTGTAACTTTGGGCAGGTTCGAAGTCCCTTCATTCAGCGCAATCTTAATTTCAAAGGGTCACTGAACTAATAGTCAATATTAAGGACTATCTACAGTACATCTGGAAGCCTCCTGGCAACCACTGCAGTTCATAGAGCAAAAGCCTAGACCTGAGGAGATCTGTTTCTTCCAGGATCGCCTGGGCCACCATTTTCTGGACCAGCAGCATATTTTGAGTGCTTTCCTCATGCAGAATCTATAGTGGTTCACAGAGGTTGATCCTGGACAGGGTGCAGTTGGCAGATAAGATGGACTTGTGTGAAGGCTTTTAGCCACGGCTACCAGCGCCTCCTCGAGCAGGAGCGGAGACCGCAACTGGGTGGAATTTAAGCCTGTTCCTTCCCTTCCAGCCCCCAGATACTTGGACAAAACTTTGACAGCATTGCCTGGTCAGTCTGGGATCCAGAGGCATAATTGAGTGCCATCTGCATATTGCTGACTCCTGATCCCAAATTGACAGATAACGTCACCCAGGAGCCTCATGAGTAAGCAGGAAGGGACAGAGTGTAGAGCTCTGAGGCTTCTCAAAAACCAGAGGCCTTGAATGTGTTTGCTCTCATGTGAGACCCAACCACAGAGAAAGGAGAACCACTGCAGCACCAGCATCCCACTTCCAATCCCCCAGTGGGCCAGAGGGTGACTGTGGTCAGTGGCATTGAAAACCACTGAAGAAACAAAAAGATTCAGTTTGGTTGTATCTCCATCACCTAACTCCACCAGAGGGCATCAACTAATATGACTAATGCTAACTCCATATTGTGTCTGAGCCTTGGCTAAAAGGCGTCTGAATAATGATCTCCCCCAGGATCCTCTATTACAACCCCAGCACCTTCTCAATAGTCTTCCCTAAAAATGGAAGATTGGAGACTGGATGAAAATTGTGCGGTATAGTTGGATCCAGAGAAGGCCTCTTATGGAGAGGGGTGAGCCACTGCTTTTTTCAAGGTAGCAGGGAACACTCCCTCCGTCAGTGAACCCAAGATTACAGAATGGATCCAAATAACTGTCTCGTCCAGGGCAGTCTTCACAAGCCAGGATGGATGAGAATCTAAGAAATCAAGTAGATCGTGGACAAATTAGAATTTTTGGACCGTAGTATGTCGGTCATGGGCTATACTAGATAGATTGCTGGGCAAAGGCCCCACAGGTGATGATGATTGGTCCTGAGCAGGCAGGATTTGAGCTCTGGATTGCCATTTTGCTGGGCAAGTTTTGAATGAGAAAATATTTTATGCCTCTAACATAGAAGACAATGGGATCAGAGCTTTACTTCTGTGTAAGCTTCAGCAAAATATACTGTACGTTTGCCATCTTCAGCATTTAGGAACACTGGCCCATACAGATTGAGACAAATAGTAGGCCAAACCAGGCTTCCTTTGGATCTTACTTTCTGCACATTGAAAAGTAGAACTACTTTATAAGATGGTCCTTCCTGTTCTTGGTCATGATGAAGTTTCTCTTTCCAAGAGAAGAAAATTTTTGAACCTCCGGGTTGAACTGTGAAGTTCTGGGTGCTCTCTGAGCTGGGTGTTTTCCTTGCAAATGTTTCAAGACTGCCCACTAGGTAACACTGTTGTGGTGGCACAGTAAGTAAAATGTAGTTAGAATGCAATATTGCAGGCTAATTCTGCTGACTGCCAAGAGTTCGATCCTGACTAGCTCAGGGTTGACTCAGCCTTCTGTCCTTCCGAGGAGGGTAAAATGAGGACCCAGATTGTTGGGGGCAATACGCTGACTCTGCAAAGTGCTTAGAGAGGATTGTAAAAGCAGTGTGAAGTGGTATATAAGTCTAAGTGCTATTGCTATTATGAGTGCATTTAGTCCTTTTATCCACAAGTCAGACATGTGGAAGCTTAAGAAACTGGGAGAGAACTGCAGATCTGAACCCCCTGGAACAAACTCTTCTAAAACAAGAGGATGCCAATGGATTCCAGATGATCACATCACAGCCCAGGTTCCTGGCTCCTTGCCCAGGCAGTCTTCAAGCCGGAACCCAGTTGTGCCCAATTAGCCTGTAAGCACCAGTTTCAGGTTATTTTCAGCAACACAATCACCCAACTTGTGTGGGAAAAACAGGGCGTTGCTCCTTCATGGCTGAGAAAGGTGGGTCTCAAATGAAGTAAATTTATAGATTTTACCCTTTGCCCTCCAGGAATTCTGTGCTGAGACAAGTTGCGGCTCCTTCAGGCCAAATAAAATGCTCTTTATTCTAAAGGGTGGAGGGAATGTGTAGCCAAACTGCATTCAGAGTAGGGGAGCTGGATTGAGATTGGCGTGAAAATATTTGCTCTTGACATTAGATACTTTGCAACAACAGGATTTTAAAGTTACTATATGTGATGAGTTATCCCAGCTAGAAAAAAAAGCAAAATATGAAAATGATCCAACTGCCAGGATCTTCCTGGTGTTCCGTTTAACTTGGATTCTGGCCCGTCGCCTGTATTTAGGAGCATTTTTTATATTTGTGTGGGTCATTCTTCATTGTTTTATTGTGTAGCTTTGGCTGGAAGGATCTTTTAGGAAGGTGGGTGCCAAGTAATATTTATATTGCCAATGAGGCAGCTTCTTTGCAAAGTATCCAAAAAATGTTGCTGTAAGCTGAATATTAACGTGGAAACGGCTTAGTATCTTACCTTATGCTGTGGCGTTTTAATTGATTTGATGTGTTCTGAAATTCTGCGGTTGTAAAAAACATGCAAGCACAGGCACCTGCCACTGGTATGAAACCATTTCTCCTCCCACCAGTCCAGCACCCCAGTAGACCCAATGGCCCCCAGCTGCCATCACTGCCATCTAGAAGTCAGAGAAGGCCAATTCCTGTAATGGGGGAATCCTGGAATATCCCCGGAGGGGTGGCAGGAGGGAGAGAGGGAGGGCAGGCGGGGAAGGAGATTTAGCAATCGGCTACTTCATGTTTCCTTGATTATCATCCTTTTCCTAAAGCCACAACGTGAGTGCCCAAACCAGTTGAGCCAGCCCAGGGCTGCACCCGCAAGACACTCCTTGCCAGGAGCATTTGGGACCGAAGGACACAGGGAAGGCAGATGGGATGGTCTCCTCCATCAGGCAAGTCCAGTTTGCCCTCTGACTGAGGTCTTCCAGGAACCCTGAAGGCTCAGGCGGGACTTTGGCTGCCAGACCTCCTGTTTTGAAAATGTCCTATTGGGAGGAACAGGATGGGGGGTGGGGGGCTGCAAAGGGAAGGGCAGTCATCTTAGCAGCTGATGGGTGAGACCTTTGCAATCTTCCGCTGTGCTGAGCTCCTGGCACATCACCAAGGTCTGGGGTGGGGGTGGGGGTCTTGCTCTGGGCTTAGAATGGGTTCTCTGAATGCATCAACTGTTGGTGGGTGAAGGCAGCGGAGCACAGCTGGCTCTAGTAGCCACGGTTTTGCAGAATGAAGGTGCCACCTTCTGCAAGGAGCAGGAGGCAGCTGCTCAGTTTTACTCCACAGCCAGTTTACTCTGAGGGAAGAGGGCAGAGCCCCCTCTGGAGAGCCCATAAAACGACCTGGCAGCACAGCAATTCTCAGAGTTGCTGGGCAACTGACTCTTCCCATCATCCCTCACCTTGAGGACACAGCAGGGTGGCCTTTGTCCATCTGTTCCCAGGGGCCAGGCTGTGCCAGGCAGGAAAATGGCAGTGCCAACCTGGGGGGGGGGTGGAGGTGGGAGAACCAGGCAACTGATCGCTTTTACCAGTTCCACCTGAAGGCACTTGGAGGCAGGGCAGCTTCTCTCCAGCATGTGCAGCCACTTTCAAGAGCAGGTCCCCAGAACAGCCTGTTGGGGAGCTTGTCTGTGGAGCTGCTTTCTGGGTGCAACTCTGGCAGTGTGTTTGAATTCCAGGCTCCGGCTTCTTGTGCTCCAATGGTCTTCAATGACGGTGGAGTGTGGACCCATGTGGACTATCCTCTTGGGTGGAAGGATCTTTTAGGGTTGGGCCCTTGAACCACTAGGACTCCCAGCCTCTTCTACTCCCCCCTGGCTGGCTGGCTGGCTGGCAGGCAGGCAGGCAGAGCCTGCAGAGGTCTGGCCCCACTTCCAGTTGCCTTGGTTTCAGATGCCTGCTCTCCTTGTGCCCTGAAGGCTGAGCCTGAGTGGGGCCCCAGAGGCTGCGGGGAAAAGGCAACGGCTCTGCCCCAAATCCGACTGGGAGGCCAAGGAGGCATCCGACTCCCTCCCTTTATTGATTTGGAAGATGTCTCTTGCCGCCTATTTAAAACTGCCTATATAAAACCTAGGCGGTTTACAGGAAAGGATGTTGCCTCATTCGATTCTCCCCAGGCTTTCTCAAGGGCGTCGCCGGGACCTTCTTCCCAGCTGGCCCCTCCCTGTCCACTCCGGGCCTGAGGCCCCTGGGCTTCCTCTCTGATCAGGAAAGGCGTGAATAAGAAGCTTCGCAATTTTGCTCTCCGATTCTGCTGGCCGGTTGGAGCCTTTCTGCAGGAGGGTGGGAGTGGGCATCTGAGGCAGTTCTCGAAAGGGAGAAGTCAGCATTTCTTTCTGCCCGTCGCCCACAGAAGTGGGGGAGGAAGCAGAGATCGCCCTCTGCCTCCTCGACACTTTGTTCTTTCATTAATCAACCTCCCAATCCCTCCTTGTTATCAGTGTGTGTTCCTTTCATAATCTTATCTAATTATTTTCATCAAACTGATAATGGCCAGAGCTAATTTCTATTCTGTTCATGCCAACAGCATTTCATAAACAGATAGGAACACCACTTTGAAAGATACTTTGCACACCAAAGCCAAGAAAACGCCATCATAAAAGCGGCCGTATAAATAAATGATTTTCTGAAGGAAATTGGCTCAGACAAGCGGGGGGGGGGGGGCAGGGTGAGGTGGTGATGAAGACTCTTGGGCCAGTCACTCACTCTCAGCCCTAGGGAGCAGTCAATGACATCACTTCTGAAAAACCTCACCAAGAAAGACTAGGCAGTTTCTGAGAATTGGCCTTGACTGAATGGAAGAAAACAACTAGGCAGCTTTAATGAGAGCTAGCTTGATGTCGTGGTTAGGCAACAGGCTAGAAATTGGGAGACTGAGTTCTAGTCCTGAGGCACAAAACTAGTCACGATCTTCTAGTCCTGGAAAGCAGACAATGGAAAGCCAAAATCTTGCCAAGAAACTGCAGGAACTGGTTCAGGAGTTGAGACTGACTCACAGGCAAAAGAAGAAAAGAAAGAAGGAAGGAAGGAAAGAAGACCCACCCAGAGAGAGTTCCCTTCAAGGGGACCTAAAGTATCTTCTCAGGAGCTTCAGATCTGTGCAAGTGGCTCTCACCAATGTTGCCAAGGGCACCATCCTGATCTCTGGCATCCTTACTTGGGCACAGCACGGGTGAAGCGGCTATTTCCAGACTGATGGTCAGGACTCATTCTCTAGAAGAGCTGCTTCTGAGGTTGACTGGGGGCCTCAAAGAAACATTTCTGCTGCCGCCTGGAAAAGGGTCTGTTAGCTCGGCGCTGGAAAGAAACGCGACTCAGCTGTTCGTTCAGAACCTTTATTAAGAGTGCAAACTGAACTGCCGGCTGGGCTGCTGAGCCTCCTTATATCCTGCTCAGGCATGCCCACCGGCCAATGACAACAGTTTAAACCTCCCGCCGGTGGGATCGACCAATCCCCCGGCGGATGTCCTTATAAGGACATAACACCCCTCCCTTCCTAGTCCTTAGTCCATCAGTCCGTGTGCGCGATCACGTACTCGCGCAGGTAGGCGGGACGCCTGACAGTTCTGCCCGACCTGCGCGGCCCCGTCGGTGGGTTGATGTTGCTCCGGACGGGTCGAGCCCCTGCTGGCTCCGGCTCCCCCGTTCGGGAATCTCCAGACTCCGGGTGCTGTGCCTGGGTTGCGCCGCCGTCAGTCCGGTGGCCCTCCGGGCTGTTCCAGTTGCCGCAGTCGGGAGACGGTCGTCTGAACCTCGGTACGGTTCCCGGGTCCTCGTCCGGTGTCCAGGGTGCCCCCAGGTCAGGGGGTGCGGCGGCTGTCCCCGTGGGTTGACCCCCGGGTGGGGGTGGTTGCGACAGTCCCATCTTGGCCTCTCCGGGTCGGTCTGCCTCGCCGGGGTAGGGTAGGACTCCCCTTTGGGGTTGTTGTTGTCCTACCCTGCCGGGGTGGCGGCGTCCTTCCAGGCTGGGGTGTAGTTGGCCCTCGTCTTCTGGGTGCGGTAGGTCTACCCCGCGGGGTCGTGGCTGGCCTACCTCGTCGGGGTGGGGTAGGCCTACCTCGTCAGTCAGTGGCTGGCCTACCCTGTCTGGTGGGTGCGGGCCTACCTCGTCGGGGTGGGGCAGGCCTACCTCGTCGGGGTGGTTTTCCTCGACCTCCTCGATTCCCCTCCACCTTTTCCGGAGCTGGTCGATGTGTCGCCGGCAGGTGCGGCCATCGTCCAGCTCGACCTCGTAGGACCTTGGTCCTGTCACCCTCACGATCTGACCCTTGAGCCACTTCGGATCGGCCTGAAAGTTTAGCGCGAAAATCAAATCTCCGCAGGCGAAGCTTCTTGATGGCGGTGGTTTGTTCGGCTTGTCTTTTGGGTTGTACATCGGGTGCAGGCGATCTAGCGGTGAGCGCAGCTTCCTCCCCATCAGTAGCTCTGCCGGGCTTTTCTTTGTTGTGGTGTGGGGAGTGATGTGTTGGGTCAAGAGGAACTGGTCGATTTGTTCCTGCCAGTCCCCATTTCCCATTCTGGTCAGTGTCTCTTTAGTTAGCCTCACCATTTTCTCGGCCTGTCCGTTTCCGGCCGGTCTGTAAGGGGCGATGAGGGCGTGCCTGATTCCGTGGCCGGCCAGGAACTCTTCCATCGCCTTCGCCGTCAGCTGTGGCCCGTTGTCGGAGACGAGGGTGTCCGGAAGGCCGTGCGTGGCGAAGAGTCGTCGTAGGGCTCTGATGGTGGCTTCCGTCGTTGTGGAGGGCATGGCTATAACTTCGAGCCACTTCGAGAATGCGTCGACCACGATCAGGAGGGATTTCCCATTCATCGGCCCGGCGAAATCGATGTGGATTCGCGACCACGGTCCGGATGGTTGTTCCCACTCCGTCGGCTGTGCTTGCGGGGGTGCTGGTCTCGTTGCCTGGCACGGGTCACATCTGGCAATCCACGCCTCAATGTCTTTGTCTAAGGCGGGCCACCAGACGTAACTCCGTGCTAGGGCCTTCATTCTGACGATCCCCGGGTGACCGCAGTGGAGGGTTTGCAAGGTCCGTTTTTGTAATGATGGGGGGATGACCACCCGGTCGCCCCAGAGGAGGCAGCCTTGCATGGTGGTGAGTTCTTGCTGCCTTCTCTGGTATGGGGCAAGTTCTTGCTTCTGTGTTTCTTCTGGCCATCCCCGCAAAACCCAGGATACGACTTGCCTGAGAATCCTGTCTTTAGCGGTGTGCTGTGCTACCGTGGATGAGGACACCGGGCTGGACTGGTCATCGTCGATGTGGTGGAGGCCGAGTGTCGGTGCTGGGTCCTCGATCTGCTCGTTCAGCGGGCACCTGCTGAGGCCGTCGGCGTTTCCGATGACTTTTCCGGGCCGGTAGACCAGGCGGTAGTTGTAGCCCGACAGGAATATGGCCCAGCGTGTCATCCTGGGTGACATGAAGGGTGGGGTGGGTTTGTCCCCCGCGAGGAGGCCCAGTAGGGGCTTGTGGTCGGTGACGATTGTAAAAGCTCTTCCATATACGTATTCATGGAATCGCTTTACGCCCGCCACCATCGCCAGCGCTTCCTTATCGATCTGGCCGTAGTTTCTCTCCGCCGGGGACATCGTTTTGGAGAAGAAGGCGATGGGTGCTTCTGTCCCGTTCGGTAGTTGGTGGCTTAGGACGGCCCCGACCCCGTAGGGTGAGGCGTCGCAGGTCAAGGTTAGCGGTAGCTCTCCGTTGTACTGGATGAGGAGGCTGTCGGAGGATAGGAGTCTTTTGGCTTTCTGGAAGGCTTCCTCTTCTTCGCTCCCCCACTTCCAAGGTGCCGCCTTCCCTAGGAGTCGGTGTAGTGGTTCAGCGACGGTGGCTTTCTGTTGTAAGAACACACTATAGAAATTAAGTAGTCCCAGGAAAGCCTGAAGCTCCGTTTTGTTTTTGGGGGCTGGAGCCTCGTGGATAGCCCTCACCTTGTTTTTAGTGGGGTGGATGCCCTGGCTATCAATTAAATAGCCCAGGAACTCGACTTCCCTGACTCCGATCACGCACTTGTCCCGTCGGACTCGTAGTCCCTTCGCCTGGAACCGCTGCAGGGCAAGCCTGAGCCGTTCCATTAGTTGGGATTCCGATGTCCCTGAGACTAGGACGTCATCAAAGTAGGGCACTACCCCTGGAATGCCTTGGAGAAGGCGTTCCATCATCGATTGAAAAATCCCCGGGGCAGCACTGACTCCGAACTGGAGCCTGTTGCATTTAAAGGCGCCCCGGTGCGTGACAATCGTTTGCGCCTCCGCAGTTGTCTGGTCCACTGGCAGCTGCTGATACGCCTGCGCCAGGTCCAGTTTGGCAAAAATTGATCCTTTGCCTAGTGAGTGCAACAGATGTTGCACCACTGGCACCGGATATGCGCTCTGCTGCAACGCACGGTTGATGGTGCACTTATAATCGGCGCAGATGCGCACTGATCCATCTGGCTTCATGGGGGTCACAATGGGAGTCTCCCATGCAGCGTGATCGATCGGTTCGAGGATGCCCTGGGCGATTAGTTTATCCAATTGTGCATCCACTTTTGGTCTAAGGGCAAACGGGACTCTGCGGGGCTTTAGCCGAATTGGATTGATTTGGGGGTCTAAATTTAGCGAAATGGGTTTCCCCAGGAATTTACCTAAGCTCCCGTCGAAGACGTCCTGGAAGTCTTCTAGGAGTTTGTCGAGTCGGCTAGTCCTGATTTGATTTATTCCGCCAATTGTGAGCCCTAGTGGCCTGAACCACTCCACTCCCAGTAGGGTCGGTCGGGCGTCCTTGACGACGGCGATGGGGAGGTCTCCGTTGAAGTCTTTGTATTGCACCCTGATGTTTGTTCGTCCCAGGATGCCAATGGGGTGGCCGCCGAAATCCACCAACTTCGCCTGGATTGGCTTCAATTGTCCCTTCGAGTTGTTGGGCTGGAGTTTCTTGAGGTTATGCCAGGCAATGATGGAGAATGGTGAGCCAGAGTCTATCTCCATGGGGCATGGTGCCCCTTCCACGTGGACGGTCACGTGGAATTTTTCGGATCCCTCAGCTGCGGTGTGGGCGATGGTCGTCTTGTTGACTTGCCGGCCGTTGGATTTCCGCTCGTCGTTCCGCCTCGGCTGCTGGGATCGTCTAGATGACCTTTGGTATTCACGGTCCGCAGGTCTTTGCCGCTCGAATGTTGGTTCTGCCGCTCTGCAGGCCTCGGCGATGTGGCCTTTCCGTCCGCAGCGTCGGCAGGTTGCATCTCGCCAGCGACATCTGGCGCGAGGGTGGTCCCCTTTGCAGCTGGCGCATCTGTCCTCTCGGCTGCCATCTTGGTGATTTTCCCGCCTTTGGGGCCTCGTGACCTTATGGACGGCCATTTCCCCATCTGACTCCGAGCACGTGGAGATGTCTTCAGATGACTGCGGGTGGTCTCTGTGGATCTTGTGGATCCCTTTTGATCGTCGCATCGCTGCTGCCGCTCTGTCGGACGTTTCCGCCGCGGTAGCCTCTTCGATGACGTCCTTGAGGGAGATCTTTTTTCGGCTGAGGAACTTCTTTTGGACTGTACAGTCCCTCATGCCGAAGACGATCCGGTCTCGCAGCTGGACGTCCACGTTTTCGAACTCACAGCTGGCCGCGATCTTCCGGAGCGCTGATACGAACTCCTTGAAAGTTTCCCCTTAATGCTGATTCCGTTGATGGAATTCGAAGCGGTTGGCTAGAGGAGTGCTCGTGGGCGCGTAGTGTTCTTGGAGAACGTCTTGGAGCTCGGACCATGGCATCTGTTCGATGTCTCTGGGTGCCACGAGGTCCATCGCCATCTCCAGAACTTCGGATCCGCAGTGGGCCAGGAAGAGAGCCCTCTTCCTGTTGTCGTCCAAGTCTGTGAAGCCGCTGCCTGCCAGGAATTGTCGGAATCGCACCATGAAGGACTTCCATTTTTCCTGGCTTGGATTGAATGGAGCCAGAGAAATTTGGGGTCCCGACATGGTTCAGTGACTTGCTCAAGTGATTCAGCTCTTGGATGGCGGGTGCGGTTGTGCTGGCTGCTCGTCGGTTCTTCTTCAGTCCTTCGTCGCCAGTGTTAGCTCGGCGCTGGAAAGAAACGCGACTCAGCTGTTCGTTCAGAACCTTTATTAAGAGTGCAAACTGAACTGCCGGCTGGGCTGCTGAGCCTCCTTATATCCTGCTCAGGCATGCCCACCGGCCAATGACAACAGTTTAAACCTCCCGCCGGTGGGATCGACCAATCCCCCGGCGGATGTCCTTATAAGGACATAACAGGGTCCACTTCTCTGGCTTCAAGCTTTGCTTCTGCTCTTTCTGCCCCTCCGCCCTGCTTACACAGTCTGGCATGCTGCCAACCAAACTCCTGGCTGGGATCAGCCTTTCCCAGCCAGGGGAAGAAGGGCAAGGGGTCCCTAGGCGGGATGCATTGGGGCTTCTCTGGAAAGGGTACCTTGGGGAGGTGGGCAGTGGTCTGCTGGGTGAGAAATTGCCAGGAGGAACTGGGCAGCACTCTGAAGCTCTGGGCCAAAAGGGGAAGCAACGTGGCTCCCTTCCTCTGAGAAACCCACCCTGGGAGACAAAGGAAGATGCAGTCAGGGTAAAACAAAGAAAACAGCTGTTTGCCCCTCCCAGCAGCAGAAGCTTTTCCGGGTCACTGGCTGCATTTCTGCTGAATGAATGGATAACTCATTTAAACTTATAGGAACATTAAGGCTGGGAGGAAAAAAGAACATGAAAAACAAACACGGCACCCATCTCATTCTTTTCAATATTCTCTGCTATTTGTGAGAATAATAGACTAAGAGAGTTGAAAGGGACCTTGGAGGTCTTCTAGTATGAGGGGTTGCCCTCATATCATCTCAGACAAATCGTTGTCCAATTATACTTCCTTTCTGAGCTGTATGGTATAAATATTTTTAGTTTTGCTCCAGCAAGACGAGGAAAGGCTTATTTATTCTTGGCTTGCCACACAAAGGTTGGCTTACCCCATGGCTGAGATCATATTTCATAGTTTCAGCTGCCACTTTGTGAATTAAAATTGCCTGAGGGTAGCCAGAGTGTTTGCTTGCCTTGCCCAAAGCATTCTGTGCACCAGGAAGAGCAGCTAAGTGAGGGGGGGTGGCAGTCGGTGAAAGGGGGTTCTTTACAGGTGGTGGAGGGTGAGGATCCCCAGCCGGCCTTGCTGAATGGCAATTTCCCCAGCTGGAAAGCAAAAAACCTCCGTTGTTATATATTCAAGATCCAAGGAGGGGCCAGAGGGCCGCTCCTTAGCTAACCTTTGGCACCACTCGTGATTTCTCAGAAGAGCCAATTCAGACCCCGGACTGACCACAGCCACAGGAGGTGAGCTGGAATCAACACTGGAGATTTCTCGGAGCTCAGGATGCACCTCCTGGCTTCCTCTTCTGGCTTCTATGAGGAGGTTCAAGTCAGAAAGATCTTTCCGGTTGATTGTTTCAGCCACACTTGCCTCTGGAAGCATTGAAAGAGATTTGGAAGCATTTACTGTGTTTCCGGCAGTGGATGAAGCAACAGACATAACCTGGGAATGGAGGGGAGCTGTTTATGGCAAACCCTCCCCCCAGGCTTTCTCTCTCTGGGGGAGGAAGAAAAGGAGGGGCTACACAGGGAAGTGTGCAGTGCAAGCTGTGCCAAGGAAGGACCTTTCGGGCCTATGCAAAGATACCTGTGGAACAAAGAATGGGGCACAGCTCTCATCATCCCCATGAAACCACCCTGAGAGTATTGAATCTTGCCCCCTTCCACCAGTGCCTAGTGCCTGGCTAATGTGGCATTGGCCTCTTCTGCTGCAGCAGCATCACAGCAGCTGTTAAATCAGACACAAACAATTGCTGTTGATTGTGTTTTAAGGTGTAGTCGAGGTTTGGACCCCCATCCCCATTGCTTAGTGGGCCTCCAGGTCCTGTACACTTGTACATACTACTGAAACGGCAACTTTACAGCACTCTTAGAATAATTTCCCAAGCCAGCCTTTGCATTCTTGCCAAGTCCAATTATAATTATTCACTTATCTCTGTCCACAGTTCACAGCGGCTATTTCAGCTCTGCCAGAGACATAGGGCAATACTGAATATCTTTACTGAAAGTGGATGGTTGAACTTAAGAAAATGGGCAGACGCAGAACTAGTTGGAGCAGCAAATACATACATTACCGGCATCACCAAGTAAAACCTTCCACAGGAGTGCGCATATAGGCTTGCAGCCCCAGCACCGTCTCCCACAGTACACACTACTGAGGTAGCTGTTCTGTGTCACAAGAAGTCATTAAAATGCTGCATTGCACATTGCTGATATCAAAGTGCCTTACTAGTGCAGAGCAATTTCAGGAACACATTTGTTACCCAAGAGGGCATTTCCTTCACCATGCAACAGGAACCACACAAACATGCCTAACAGAACAATCCTGCAATGGCAATGTGCACTATCCATCATTCTGTGCACGCTCGAAATATTTTGAGGTTTTTGGGTGGAAATCCCTGCAGATTTCAAATTATTGTGATTGTAAAGTATGAATGCAAATGTTTCCCTGCTGGCTAGAAAATAGCAGTGTCACTTCCGTTTCAGAGAGGTTGAAGAAGGAGAAGGAAAAGAAACATGCGTGCAATGCTGTTAGAAAATGGGAATTATCTACAAATTTTAATTTGTATTTGCCCTCCTGAGGAAAGTGAAGGGATTCAGCTCCAGATACTTGAATATATTTATCGCCCTTGGATAACTGCATTCATCCCGGGACCATCTTCTTTTTTAAGAGAAGAAGGCAGCTTCATGTCTTAGCTCCCTTCCCTCTGGCGGAAGGTCGCCCAGCCACTTCTGTCTCTTTGTTCCAAAGGGCTCTTTCCCTCTGGTGTTCAAGCACTCGAATAACCCAGACCACTCTCAGGGCCTTAGCAAAAGGGCCTCCTCCCTACAGATTCCTCCAGCAAGGGAGGAATAGGACTTCCTGCTTCCTCTTCCTGGGCATTTTTTGGTATTCTCCACCCCAACACAGTCCTCAAGAAAAGCACAGATATATTGGTGACTTCTGTCTGGCTCCTCATAAGTACTTCTGCCTGCGTAAGGGCTCCTAGACCTGCCGTCCGACTGGACCTCATCCCTGACTTTCACCGCCTCCTGCTGCCCAAGAGGGTCATTTCACTGTTTCTCCCAGTCTGCCAGAAGGATGTAGAGTCTTCAACCTTGGCAACTGTAAGACCTGTTGACATGAATTCCCAGAATTCCCCAGGCAGCATGGTTGGTGGCTGAATTCTGGGAATTAAGTCCACACATCTTAAAAGTTGCCAAGTTGGACACCTGTGATGTATATGATCCAGCTTCCTTTAAACTCTCGGAGCAAAGAAATACAGAGGTTGCTCACTCCCCTGCAATGAGTTTGCAGGTCTTCTGCAATGGCTTATGCAATGCAACTCTATTTCCTCTTTTTTTAGGCCTGTTTCTTCTGAACAATTGAAATCTCTCTAGCTGTATGTTCCAGTCATGGGTTTCATCCCATCAAGCCTGTACCTGCCCTCATCTACTATGCCTTGAAGGTCACTCTGTTCCTCATACATCAAGCGTTAGTATTTAGGCATCTGAGTCCTTTTTGAATGGCCCTACATTTGTTTCCTGTTTCTTCTGTTTTGTATCTGAGGTCCCCTTCTTTCTTACAGTTGGTTCATTGTCTTGGGTTTATGTTTGGGATTAAGTTCTAAAACGTGGAAAAGGACATCAGATGCAACCATTCTGAAACATTTTCATTTTGAAAATGTTGAAATGATTTTAAATGGAAGGAATATTACTGGGATGGGCAAATAGGAGAATATCCATATTTTTGTAAACTTTAGTTAGGTTGATGGTATATAAATACTGTAAAGTTGGAAGGGATCCTGTAGGTCATCTAATCCAACCCCCCACCCAAGCAGGAGACTACTCCATTTCTGACAGATGGCAGTCCAGTCTCTTCTTGAAAGCTTCCAGTTATGAAGCTCCCACAACTTCTGAAGGCAACTTCTGTTCCATCGGTTGATTGTTCTCACTGTCAGAACATTTCTCCTTATTTCCAGGTTGAATTTCTCCTTGTTCAGGTTCCATCCATCATTCCTTGTCTGGCCTTCAGGTGCTTTGGAAAATAGCTTGACACCCCCCTCCTCTCTGTGGCTATTAAACCTGGTTTTACTCAGTCTATATGTATACTTTTGTATATACCTGCTTAGTAAGGCTTTCGCCCCCCCCCCCCCAAGCGGTGTTCCTTTTTATACAAAGTCAGTTTATTGCCCCCACAATCTGGGTCCTCATTTTACCTCCCTCGGAAGGATGGAAGGCTGAGTCAACCTTGAGCCTGGTGAGATTCAAACTTGCAGTAATTGCAGACAGCTGGCAACTAAGTGGTATTTAACAGCGCTTTATCCACTGCTCCACCAGACTTTACTTTTCTCTACATTGAATTTCATTTTGTTAGATAGGGCCCAGTGTTCACGTCTGTCAAGATCCATCTGGATCTTGAGCCTATCATCTAGGGGGGAGCATGGGTCACGCGCGCACATGCCCACACCCATAATTCAGTGCCCCCCACACCCCCGTGCATGGGTGCACAACCCCCCCGCTTCCCGTTTTGGGCCTAGCAGGCCTACCTGAAGCCTCCGGAGGGGGGAAAATAGCCTTCCCCAACCCTCTGGAGGCAGGAAACAGCCCATTTCCAGACTTCCTGTGGGCTCAGTAGGCCTGTTTTTTGCCCTCCCCAGGTTCCAGAAGCTTTCCTGGAGGCTGGGAAGGGTGAAAATTGGCTTCCCACACCCCAGGAGGCCCTCTGGAGGCCAAAAACACCATCCCAAAGCCTCTGTGCAAGCCCTGTACTTACCTGGCATCCAAAACGGGCTGCGTGGAGACTCCTGGCAGGGGAGTGTGGGTGGGGCCAGCTGAAAATTAGCTGGCAGGCACACATGCGTGCTGGATCTGAGCTAGGGCAATAGCTTGCGTGCCTGAAGATATGGCTCCATGTGCCACCTCTGGCACGCGTGCCATAGGTACACCATCATGGATCTATAGTGTTGGTTATTCCTGCCAGTTTAGTATCATCTGCAAATTTGGTAGGTTCCATTTCTATTCCCTCATCTAATTCATTTATGAAGATATTGAAGAGTACTAGGCCTAAGAGGGAACCTTGTGGTACCCCTCTGCTTACTTCCCTTCATGTAGATCACGGGTGTCAAACTTGCCATGTCACATTGCCATTGCATGATATTTCACAACGTTTTTCCCATTTGCAGAGGTGGGGTGGGCGTGACCTTCACATGATGCATCTGGCCCACAGGCCACCAGTTTGACACCTGTGATGTAGATGTAGTACCATTAAGTACTTGTTGAGTACAGTTTGTCAGCCAGTTACAAATCCATCTGGTGGTGATGCTATCTATCCCACTTTTTTCTCGCTTACCAAGAAGTAGGTTGGGGTCTACTTTGTCGAACACCTTGCTAAAGTCCAAGTATGTTATGTCCACAGTATTTCACTGGTCTATTAATTTAGTCACTATATTGAAAAATCAAATAAGATTGGAATGATTTGTTTTTAACAAACTCATGCTGATTTTTAATTATTACTTTACTCGTTTCTAGATGTTGGCAGATCTTTTTTTTATTATCTTTTCCAGTATCTTCCTGGGTATTGATGTTAGGCTGATTGGTCTGTAGTTTCCTGGGTCTGTTTTTTTCCCCTCTTTTGAAGATGGGAACCACATCAGCTCTTTTCTAGTCCTCTGGTAGTTCCCCGATGTTCCAGGATTTTTGAAAGATGTGGTGCAGTGGTTCTGAGATGACATCTGCCAGCTCCTTTAGAACTGTGGGATGCAATCCATCAAGTCCTGGTGATTTGTATTCATCAAGATTAGACAGGTGTTCTTTTTTTTTTTTTTTTTTTGCTTATTTTAACTTTTATTTCCAGTCTGTTTTTTCCAGTTATGTTTCTAGTAGTTGGGCTATAGTTTCTCTTTGCATGAAGGTAGATGCAAAGAATGAGTTAAGCAGCTCTGCTTTCTCTCTGTTGCCTGTTACTTCCTTGCTGTCTTGTCTCTTTAGTCGACCAACACAGGGCAAGAGTCATTTAGCCGCAATGAGAATCACCCAAATCCTTTTAGAAACACAAAGCCCACATTGCACAAACCCCAAAACTTCAAAAACATAGAACCATATAAGAATCCTTCCTCGTTTGTTGTTCAGCTGACCCAGAAACGAACTGCTGAATGTCACTTCGCTTCTGCAATTAAAAATCTTCCGAGCAGCTCTTCTTGGCTTTTAAAGGATGGCGTCTTGGTTTTTTCCCCCTTCTTCTTTGCCAAGCGATCACCCGGCTGAAAAGCAAACCCTGATTTTTTTCCTTCTAACTCTTCCCTCCCTTTTCCTTCCTTCCTTCTTCCTTCCTTCCTTCCTTCCTTCCTTCCTTCCTTCCTTCCTTCCTTCCTTCCTTCCTTCCTTCCTTCCTTCCTTCCTTCCTTCCTTTCTTTCTCCCTTGAAGCTAGCAGGCCTCCCTGCAGCCTTCTGGGAGCCAAAACGGTGTGGGTGGGAAGGGGCAGGGTGGGGTAGGGTGGGTGGAGCCAGCCAGAGGTGGTATTTACCGGTTCTCTGAACCAGGCAAAATATCCCTTACCGGTCCACAAGAACCAGTTAGAGCCGCTGAATACCACATCTGGTTCTATTGCTTGTGTTATGTTGAATTCTAGCATGACATGGTCACTCTCACTCTGGTCCAGGAATCCAAAGTTTTTTTGGCAACAGCATTCCTTTAGCCGGTGGTTCACTTCTAAAATCCTTTGTTCTCTTACCGAATGTTGACAGTACAGTACACTACAATACAGCAAGTTGCTTATGAAGCTTTTGATTGCTTTTCTTTAAAAAAATGAATGTAAGTGAAACTAAGACATTCATTAGAGCTCATGTTCATCAGTGGAGTTTGCTAAAATGAAATTTGGCCAGAGAAGAAGGTCTCGTTTTTGAAAAAGATTTTATTTTTAAAGCGGATTAATGGAAGCGTGATTGAGCATAAGGAACGTCAACAGCAGCTATTCCTTGAGTTATTTCCTTTATGAGATAAACTTTATGAGATAACCTCATAAGTAGGATCAATTAATTTATAGCTCTGTGGAGTATTTTATGGTTTAGATTTCACCTGCCAATGATTATTAGATGCTCTTAAAGGACCTGCCTTTAATTACATCTGACCTCCAAAAGAATTACTGCCTTGGACTATGGCAGGCCTGTTCCCCTCAACAAGCCTGTGGATACGCATTGAGAACTCCCCAGGGAGTATATTTGTATGTGTGATCTAGAAAGAGTTGCAACCAGTTCTGTGGGTTTGGGACCAGGTGGAGCCTTCCAGTTCCGGCTATAAAAAATCTTCCTCTCTTGCTTAAACTCTTCTGCTTTGTTTCGATAGTCTCTTGCAGAAGGAAAGCAACCTGCGGTACGTAAGAGCTGCTTTGATCTAAAGATAATCCCAATAACCACACTATTATTACTACCGTGTTTCCCTGAAAATAAGACCCTGTCTTATATTTGTTTGAACCCTGAAATAAGTGCTTGGTCTTATGGCCATATGCTCAAAAATCCGATTGGGCTTATTATCAGGGGATAATGTCTTCTTTTGGGGGAAAAGGGTACTACTACTACTACTACTACTACTACTACTACTACTACTACTACTGAGAATGAAGAACTGGGCATGTTCACAGGCAGTGAAGAACCCCAGTTGCCTCAAAGGTTTCAGTTTGGTTAGAAGGAGCAATTGCAGGACTGAGAAATGCTCCCAGCCGAGGGGTCTTTGGGGGCTGCTGTGTGATCACTCCCATGTCTGCCATCTGGGCTGCTCAAGGCTTCCTGGCCAGTCCTGGGTCTTCCTGTGCTGAAATTGCTGAGTTAAGTGGGGGCTGATGCCTGGCAGGGGTGGGAAACAAACTCTCCTGGGGGGCACAGTGTGGCAGGTGCTTTGCCTTGTGCTGCTTCCACCCCAATGAAATGAGGCGACCTGAAAAAAAGTTGCTTGTGATAGGATGGATTGAGATGTCCATGGAAGCTTGGTGGATCATGTGATGTTTGTGAGGTCCATTTTATTTATTTTATATCATTATACTTTATAATACAATTTATTTATTGGATTCCAATAATTGGGCACTTTTTGTGGGTTCTTCTGTTCTTGACTGACTTATCAAAATTTCAGGATTTCGTAGACCCACAGAACAAAGGTATGCCTTAGTTGACCTAGTAGAGACCAGCTTCCTGACTCTGCGGTGGCCCTCGCTCTCTTTGGGGTAGCCTATTTACAGGATGGCTCCTCTTGAAAGAGATTTTAGGACAGGGCTTCTCCGAACTGCTGCCCGGTGTAGCTGCCCCACTTGGATTTGGGGCTAGGAGTCCTCCTAAGGTTGCTGAGAAAGGACGCTTCTGATCTTGGCTCCTGGGGTGCCCCATGCTTGCAGTGAACCAGTGAGTGGGGGGGTGGAGGGGTCCATGAATTGCAGCACATGAGAAATCATGGGGATCTTCTATGTGACTCCCAGAAACCATAGAGTGGCTCACATTGTCTCACAGAAGCCAGTTAGTGCAGGAACGCCCCCTTGCACCACCCCCACCCCCGGTACCTTCTGGAGGAGGGCCACCTTGTGTTGAGGCTCTGTGAGCGGCTCATGGAGAAATCCCTGCTGGACCTTTGATAGGTACATCAGGGAAAAGTCTGCAATTCTGGCCAATATGTGCCAGGTTGTCTTCAGGCAGAAACATACACATAGGGCATAACTACCTGGTCCTGTCTGTTCATTTACCCTTTTGTTCAATATCAATCAGGATGGAGCTGGAAGGGACCTTGGAGGTCTTCTAATCCAACCCCCTATTCAAGCAGGGGACCCTATACAATTTAAGACTCTTTAAGAATCCCTTAAAGGAGCTAATATTACTTCTGGTTCTTAGTTCCTGGGCTGGGCGAAATATATATTTGTTGGCTGAGAAGAAATGGACCAGAGATTCCCCCTTAAATCCCTCCACCAGAGATTCTTGGCCAAGTGCTGCCTGGTCTCTCATCTCCTCATCCCATGAGCTCAGCCCCCAGAACCTGCCCGCCCGATTCTCCTGGGGCCTCTGCTTAGTCAGCTGGAAGCAGGTATTCCGGTCCTCACAGTCAGTGCGTGCTCGGAGGTGATCTTTTCTCTTTCACAGATAAGCATCCGTTCGCCTGCAGACTTCTGGCCTCTCTTCCTCCTTTGGAATTCCCCAGGCAGCTTCTATTTGCTCCGCCTGTTTCTGTGTTCTGGAGGCAGAATCTGCGCTCAGAGTTATCCTTAGAGGAAAGAGCTGGAGAGGGCAGAAAGGCATTTCCTAAGCAAAATGAGGCAAGGTTTTTCAGCTAAGAAAAGGAAATCAAGTGCACAGAAGGAGCCCCACATGGCAATGGCACAGGAAGATCTTACTTAATGACTTAGTGACTTATTTAGTGACTGTCTGAAGTTATGACAGATCCCCCTACAACTTCTTTACGATGGGGTCACATGACTGCATTTCGGGCACTTGGCAACTGGGTTACTTTTATGGCAGGTTGCGCCATTCCGTGGTCACATGACTGTGACTTAATGACTTTTTTCCAGTTTCCAGACTTTTACACTGATGTCTCACAAAACAACACTCATAAGAATGACTTGCTTTATAACCACAACATTCACTTTATGACTTCCACATTCACCTACTGACTGCTGCAAAATCAGGTTGGTGATGTGGGTGCTTCAGACTTATCATGGAAATTCTGGGCTCCATTACAGTTGTACCACATGTACTTGTGAAAAAGTTCTTGGCATAGGAACTGACTACAAACTGAATTCGGGTCTCCTGTAATGTGGCTGCAAAAATAGGCAAATGTAATCTTAGTTTGTTTTCAATAGATTTATTGAAGTGTTGGGTTCCTATACAGCCAGGCTGTATGTTAGGTGCCTGTTTACAATTGTAACATGGAAGAATAGACAGCAATCAATAAAACCTCACCCGTAATACCAAAGCATTTGGGAAAAAG
This sequence comes from Masticophis lateralis, assembly GCA_030761175.1. Classification (NCBI taxonomy): domain Eukaryota; kingdom Metazoa; phylum Chordata; class Lepidosauria; order Squamata; family Colubridae; genus Masticophis; species Masticophis lateralis. The sequence goes on along the minus strand of JAUDYJ010000012.1, from coordinate 23,585,196 downwards.
CAATTTCATATTGGCATGTATTGGGCTTCCTAGGAAGTAGCAAGCTGGTACGGAGAGTTTGGTTTTTGCTGCGTTCTAGAATGATGTTGGTCTGCGCCACACCAGTTCACTGGATGATACTAGAGGCTGTCGTGAGAGATGGGGACCGTAGCAAGGACCAAAGCTTTCAGGGCCCTAAACATAAGAGGGATACTGGCTGGTATAAATCCCGGGCAGGATGTACTGTGATAACTCCAGGCTGGACTGACCTGCCCCCCCTCGTCCACCTTCCCCCCCTTACTGCAGGCTCCTCCGGGAATCTCTCCTCCCACCCCAGGTTTCCCCAATGGCCACCTGGGTCGATCCCACTTCAAGGTTGCTGTATCAAATTCAACCAAAAGAATCCTAGGAACCCCTTCAGGAGAGTTTGACCCAAGAGACCATGAATTTGTTTTAATTTATTAGGCATCTACCTCATCTGGCCCCAAGGTTTTGCAGAAGCACGTCTACAAGAGACCTTACAGTTCTGTGATCAAGAGAAAGCTGTCTGTTGAACCACCTGTTAAGCAGGCCTGTCCATGGCATGCCCCTAATTTCCCCAAAATCCACCGCCACAGACCTTAAATGCAAACTACTTAATTCACAAAGCCTGGTAAACAAATTACCAGAATTCATCCTTCTACTAAATATGACTATATTCGACATTATATTTGTGTGCGAGACGTGGCTGAATTCATCCCTCCCAGACTCCATTACCACAGTAAGAGACTATCACGTGTACAGGTCTGACTGTGAAATCCGCAGAGGGGGTGGTGTTGCTATTGTCTATAAAAAATCCCTAAATTTAAAAAATATTCAAGTTGCACAGGAGTTAGCTCCTCCTGAGACCATCGTTTGCGACCTTTCCCTGAACACCACAATTCATTTCATACTCTGTTACACAGCCCCTGATGATGACCTTGTACATGCGAACAAACTAACATCACTACTAACATGCCCACACCGTCAACTACTAACTGCCCACACCGTCTTATCTTTCTGGGTGACCTAAATCTACCTCTTATTATTTGGACCCTAAATGAATGTACAACTGAACCCATACATGCAACCCTGTACAATGCTTTAACTAATATGGGACTAGATCAACTAGTAACTAATAAAACACTAGACTCAACAACTGCCTTGATCTCATCTTCTGCAACAGTTTAAATTCAATTTATGGACTACAAATAAAAGAACCCTTTCCAACAGTGATCATAGCACGATAGACTTTTATCTCAACGTACGTCCTCACATAGACAATCATAATGACGGAAATCCAAAGTATAACTTTATTATTATTATTATTATTATTATTATTATTATTATTATTATTATTATTTAATCTGTAGTGAGATTCACAGCCTTTGAGGCTGGTTAATAGCTCAGCAGCTTGAGTCCTAACCAAGCACCTAGGAACTGTTAAGGTATCGTCGGAGGATGAAAGCTGTTCCAAGTAAGGTAGCTTTTTGTAGGGTCAAAATATTCAAGTCTGGTAAATTTAGAATTTCTAAATAGCGGTGTAACTCTTTGGGTATTGCTCCAAGGGCTCCAATTACAATTGGGACAACACACAATTTCTTTTTCCAGAGTCGCTCAACATCAATTTGCAAGTCCCGGTACTTTGTGATTTTTTCTTGCTGCTTATCTTCAATCTGTGCGTCACCAGGTATTGCAATGTCAATGAACCATACTTTTTTTTCTTTTCAACTATTGTTATGTCAGGTGTGTTGTGGACCAAGTGCCTGTCAGTCTGAATCCTAAAGTCCCACAAGATCTTGAGTTTCTCATTCTCTAAAACTTTCTCAACCTGATGTTCCCAGTGGTTTTTGCTGTACTCAAATCCAAACTTCTGGCACAATTTACAGTGAATGATCTTAGCAACGCGGTCATGGCGTTGTAGGTAGTCAGTTTGTGAAATTTTGCTGCATCCACTGATCAGGTGGTCGACTGTCTCTTCTTTCTCATTGCAGAGGCGGCATTTGCTGTTGGTGGTAACATGTTGAATTTTTGCCTTCATGAAGTTTGTGGCTAGGGCTTGTTCTTGAGCTGCCAAAATAAAGCTTTCTGTTTCTTTTTTCAGTACTTAGTAACCAGTTCCAAGTTAGTTTCTGGTCAGCTTTGCCTTCAGTACTTTTCAAGTATTGGCCATGCAGAGCTTTGCTTTTCCAATTTTCAGCTCGCTGCTCAATTACTTCTTTCTTATATTCTGCTTTTGTTTTAGTTGTCTTTAAAAGGCCTCCTTTATTTACTTCCTTAATCATTGGTTCTTCTCTTTTCTGGATGTAATCATTCAAGCTGTGTTTTTCTTCTTCCACAGTCTGCTTTACTTGTAGGAGTCCTCGGCCACCCTCTGCTCTTGGTAAATATAATTGGTCAACATCACTCTTAGGGTGCAAGGCATGATTTATTGTTATAAGCTTCCTTGTTTTTCTGTCCAAATTGTCTAACTCCATCTGGGTCCAGTCAATTATTCCTGCAGAGTATTGAATCACAGGTATAGCCCAAGTATTTATGGCTTTTATGATGTTTCCTCCACTCAATTTGGACATTAATATCTTAGGAATTCACTGAATGTACTTGGCTGAATTTAATTCCTTGAGTTTATTATGCATTAAGTCAGAGGCGTCTAAAATCCCCACGTACTTGTAGCCTTCTTCTGATTTTATTGCCTTTATAATTTCCTCATTCTCTAGTTCTACTCCATCCTCTTCTATGATCTTGCCTGCTTTGGTTGCTATTGTTGCACATTTGTCAATTCCAAACTGCATACCAATGTCTTGGCTGAATTCTTTTGTTTGTTCAATTAATAAATTCAGTTCAGTTTTTGTTTTACCAAACAGCTTCAAATCATCTATGTACATTAAGTGCGAGATTTTCAGTCCTTTCTTTGCAAGTTCATATTCACAGTTCATCTTCTTCAAAATGATTGTCAGTGGTAGCATTGAGAGTATAAAAAGTAGGGGTGAAAGGGAATCACCCTGGAAAATCGTTTAATTTCAACTTCACCCAGTTCTTCATTAGCCATAAGTTTCGTTTTCCAGAGGTTCATTGAAGATTCCATAAATTTTTGTATGTTTCTGCTGATGCCAAAGATTTCCAGGCATTTCTTGATCCAAGCTATGGGGAACTGAATCAAACGCTTTCTTATAGTCTATCCAAGCCATGAACAGGTTGGTTCGTCTTTTCTTTGAGTTCTTTAGGATTAGTTTGTCAATCAGCAATTGATCCTTTGTTCCTTTTGGGTTTTTGCAGCATCCTTTCTGTTCTACAGGAAGCAAGTTATTTCTTTCCAGGTATCCATAGATTTGGTTTGCAATGATACCAGTAAGAAGCTTGTATGTTGTTGGCAAACAGGTGATTGGCCTATAGTTTCCAGGGTCCTTTCCTTTTTCTTTATCTTTTTGGATCAAAAATGTCCTTCCAGTTGTCATCCATTCATCATTTTCAGGTGTTTTTAGGATCTGGTTCATCTGGGTTGCCAATCTTTTGTGTGCACTTGTAAGTGCCTTTAACCAGAAACCATGCAGCTCATCTGGTCCAGGTGCACTCCAGTTCTTCACTTTTCTTGACTGTCTTTGCACCATTGCTTTTGTTATTTTCACGTTTTCCATTTTATGCACTTTAATAGAGTCCTCAACCATTTTGATCCATTTTGCATTTCTGTTGTGCTTCTTGTTGTTTTCCCACAAATTCTTCCAGAATTTCAGAGCTTTCTCTTTATCAGGCTTTTCATTTGTTGTTACTCCATCTCCATTTTCTAAGCTCTTATAAAACTGGTGCTGATTTGCTCTGAACTGTGAGTTTTCCTTGATCTGAGTTACTCGGTTCTCATACCTTTTAATCTATTTCAGCTCTTCAATTACTACCACAATCTCCTTATTCCTCAGATCGTATCTTGTTTCCAGGCTGCTTTTGACCTGCTTGTTCTTTAACTGACCTTGCCTTAGGTTCTTCAAGTTTCTCAAATCTCCATGTAATTTTTTGATCTTTAATTCTAACCAAATTTTCCACTTAGGCTTCCCCTTCTTGCCTCTTTGGTTCTTTTGTATTTTCAACCCCAGTTCTTTGGTGGTTATGATGGCTGCTGCATACATCAGTTAGTTTGTTTTGGCTAATGTAGTGGTTCGGCTAGTTTGCACAGCCTCATTGACCTTTTTTAGTACATTTCTCAATTCTTTCTGGTTCACTTGGTTCAGCTTTGGCAAACATGTTCTTTCAGCATCTTCCATTTGATGCTTTATTTTTCCAGCTAATTGAGCACTATCTGTTGGTATTTGTTCTTCAGTACTTCCTTGTTCTTTATCTTCATCCATTTCAGTATCCTCTTCCTCCCTTTCTTCCTCAATTTGCTTTTGAGTCTGCAAATCATGTTTGATGTTACTCTTCTTTGTTGATGTACTCAGACCATTTATTGCTTTCTCTTCTATTGCTATTAATTCTTCTGTAGTGAAAAATTTGTGGTTTAGGATTACACATCGTTGGTCCATTAATCTTTGTTCACTGGTGTCACAGTCCCTATGGTTCATCTTCCAAATCTGATACATTTATGGTTTTTTTAATTGAAAAAGTTTTACAAGTACAAATTTATCATCCCCCCCCCCAATTCCCCCCCAACCCCCTATCCCCCCTCCCCTCCCTTCCCACCCTTGGCTTCCCTTACAAAAAATATTATTCTTATTCATCTACCAATATCAAACAAAAATGAAAAGGTGAAATCCAAATCAGGTAACATATCATATATTTCTCTCATCTAGTCTACCCCCTTTCAATATTAAAATTTTTCTAAATATCAACCAAATAGTAATACTAATTATCTGATTTATCAATCCCCCTCATTACATAATAAAATCCAAAAACATAATTTTCCCCCAATTACTCAACCCTAAATTTAAACTAATCCCTAAATAACATATTCTGTATAACATTCTATATCAATATATCAATCACTATTCCACATCTTAATTTACCTCCTATTACTTTACCTCCTATATACTATAAGTCTCAACTCAACTTAATCTTCTTCAACCAAATACTAACTGATACTTCTTTGTTTGATATTTATTCTGCACATAATCTATCCATTTCTTCCATTCCCAAACAAAAGTTTCTTGGGTCCTATCTTTTAAATATGCTGAAATCTTTGCCATTTCTGCAAAACTAGCCCTCTTCAAAGTCCATTCTTCAATTGTAGGTAAAATGTCTTTTTTCCAGTATTGTCCAATCAGTAACCTAGCTGCAGTAATCATATATAATATCAGTCTTGTGTCACTCGATGAGCAGTTCTTAACTATACCCAGCAAAAAAAAATGCGGAGAAAATTGAAGCTTCTTCTTCAAAACATTCTGCATAATCCACCAAAGTTTAATCCAAAAAGCTTTCACCTTTCTGCAAGTCCACCATTTATGATAATATGTAGCATCTAAACATTCACATATCCAACATCTTGGTTGAACATTGGGATACATGCATGACAGTTTCTTAGGATCTAAATGCCACCTATAAAACATTTTATAAAAATTTTCCCTCAAATTCTGTGCTTGAGTAAATTTAACATTCTGGACTTTTCCCATGTTTCCATCATAACTGGTTCTGTAAAATTTTGTGCCCATTTTATCATACAATCTTTAACCAATTCACTTTCAGAATCTCTTTCTAACAATATATTATAAACCTTTTTAATATGCATCGGCCCTTTCTGTTTTATCTGTGTCACCAATTCTTCATGCAACATTAAACCAGTTTTTTGATCTTCTCTCCATCTTGATTGAAGTTGATTATACTGTAACCAAGTTAAATTAATCCCTTCTTCCAACAGAGTTTTTAATGACTTCAAGTTCCAGCTGCCCCCATCATTAAAAAGTATCTCTTTATATAAAATCCCCCCGAGTGACTTTATATTCCGTATAATATGCCCAAGATCCAACCACAAAGGTATTTTGTAATCCAATTTAGACTGGTGCTTCTTCCAAACTCTCATCAAAGAATTTCTGAGTATATGACTTCTAAATACATTGTCCACTTCGTTTTCATAAAATAAGTATGCATGCCAACCAAATTCCAAATCGTGGCCTTCTATATTTAAAATTTCAGTCCTTGTTGTTCCAAACCAATCACTTGCTTGTATCAACACTGCTGCTTCATAATATAGCCGTAGGTTTGGAACTTAAAGGCCACCCCTTTCCCGAACATCTTGTATAATTTTCAGTTTTACTCTTGGCTTTTTCTCATTCCAAATAAATTTGTTCAACCCTGATTGCCACTCAATCAAGTTTTTATCACTTTTGAGCACTGGAATCATTTGAAACAGAAACAAGAATCTAGGTAGAACGTTCATCTTAACTGCTGCTATTCTACCAAGTAGAGATAGTTGCAGTTTTTTCCAAGTTTCCAGGTCTTTTTGCACCTTTTGCCACAAGACTTCATAATTATTTTGAAAAAGTTTTATATTGGAAGCTGCAACCTGCACTCCTAGATATTTCACCTTTGAAACTATTTCAAAGCCTACTAACCTTTCAAGTTCCTTCTTTTGAGCTTCCAACATATTTTTGATATATCATCTTGGTTTTTTTCTGATTCAGTCTAAATTCTGAGACTGAACCATATTCTTCTATATTGTGTTTCATCTGGATAATTAATTCCAAAGGTCGTGTTAGGGTAACCACCAGATTGTCTGCAAATGCCCTTGTTCTGTAATCCTTTTGCCTTATAAGTATTCCATTCAGAGTATTCAAATCCCATATTGAGTTCAACAAGACTTCTAAAGTTAAAATAAACAACAGTGGGGATAACGGACATCCTTGTCTTGTTCCCTTTTGTATATTAAAATTTGTTGTTAAACTCCCATTGATAATAATTTGAGCTGTTTGCTCTTGATAAATTGCTGATATCGCCTGAACAAACTGGTCCCCAAAGTTCATTTTAGACAAAGTCTTTAGTAGAAAATTCCAATTGACCCGATCAAAGGCCTTTTCCGCATCCAAAAACTATCGGTGGCAGAAGGCGATCCTGTAGGTATCCAGACCCTAAGCCATGGAGCGCTTAAAAGATGGTAACTAGCACCTTGAACCGCACCCAGAAGACCACTGGGAGCCAGTGCAGCTCGCGCAGGAGAGGTGTAACATGGGTGTGTCGAGTCACACCCATAATCACCCGCGCAGCTGCATTCTGGACCAGTTGGAGTCTCCAGGTGCCCTTCAAGGGGAGCCCCATGTAGAGAGCATTACAGTAGTCCACTTTAGAAAAGCCAGCTATGATCTCATAACTGATAACCTTTCATCTCTTGATTGACAAACTCTATTCATTGGCTGCATCACTACTGAAGACCATTATAACATTTTTTTGGAAAATGTCAAAAGAATCATCAAACTACATGTACCACTAATAACCCCCAAAACCAGGAAAAATAAATTACCCATAACAATAAGGAAGCTTCAGACCCCTCCCAAAAAAAAAAAAACCTGACACAAAAACAAAACTGGCTACTTCAAAAGTCGCTAACTTCAAAAGTTGCTACAAAACCATATGCCAACAGAAAAAGGCAGAATGTATCAGTTATCACAGCAAACAAGAGGAAAACCTAATACGCACTAAATCCACCTGGGCCTTCTACAATTTTGTAAACAACAAACTTAAAGACTCAAGATCCATCCCACCACTAAAAGGACCAAACAGGAAAGGCTTTAATGATGAAATCGTCATGCCTCTCATTTCTCAATCGTACCACAACTACTCACAACGATCTACTACATGTTAATTTCACAGAAGATGCCGTTGAAAAGGCACTATGCAACCTAAAACCATCTCTATAGATTGGCCCTGATGGATTATGTACCTACTTCCTAAAGAAGCTCTCAACCACCATAGCAGAACCTCTTAGCATAATCTACGAAATATCTTTCAGAACCAGCTCCTTACCTAATTTATGATCACCAGCCACAGTCATCCCTATCTTCAAAAAGGGTGACCCCAGCCTAGTTGATAATTACAGACCAAACTCATTATGTTGTGTCACCTGCAAAGTCATGGAATCAATCATAAACCAATCCATTACCCTCTACTTAGAGACTAACAACCTACTCTCTAACAAGCAATTTGGCTTTAGAACAAAATTGTCCTGCAATCTGCAACTATTACACTGAAAAAACATGGACTTCAAAATTTGATTCAGTAGTACACGACAAGCTACTTCTAAAACTAAAATCTTATGGCATTTTTGGATTCTGGCATAAGTGGATAGCTGCGTTCCTATCAAACAGGCAGCAAGTAGTCAAAATAAGGAACGCCTTATCTAACCCTGCACTTCTTAACAGCGGTGTCCTCCAAGGCAGCGTTTTAGGACCCACACTTTATACTTTATATAAATGACTTTTGCGATCATATTATGAGCAACTATTCTCTTTGCGGATGATGTAAAACTATTCAACACCACTGACAATGCTGCTACTCTATAAAAAGAGTTCTTTTTGTATGTGTCAGAATGGTCAAACAATTGGCAACTCCAAATCTCAATCAACAAATGCTCTGTCTTACACATTTTTTTTTACAAAAAAAAATCAGAACACAAAATACAAGCTGGATGGATACGACCTAACAGACGACCCTCACTCCGGCAAACACCTTGGAGTACTCATTTCAAATGATTGAAGTGCCAGAGCTCATTGTAACAGCATTGCTAAAAAAGCATTAAGAGTTGTTAACCTAAACTTGCATAGCTTCTTCTCTGGTAATATTGAACTGCAAACTAGAGCATACAAAACTTTTGCCAGACCAATTCTTGAATACAGCTCATCTGTCTGGAACCAACATTGTATATTGGACATTAATACAATTGAACAAGTCCAAGGTATTTCACAAGAGTCCTCCACTCCTCTGTTCACAACAAAATACCTTATTTATTTATTTATTTATTTATTTATTTATTTATTTATTTATTTATTTATTTATTTAAATTTTTATACTGCCCTTCTCCTGAGGGACTCAGGGCATGATAAAACAACATATACCACAAAACTTTAAAAACAATTTAAAATGTATTAAATTGGCCCTATTTTATTTTTTTATTTTAAAAAAACTCCAAAACTAAAATACCCAATTAAAATCATACTTTAGTCAGCCCAGCCTGTTGGAATAGTAGAGTCTTGAGGGCACGGCGAAAGGTCTGTAGGTCGGGGATCCTACGTATCTCCAGGGACAATCATTCCATAGGGCGGGAGTCCCCACAGAGAAGGCTCTCCCCCTGGGGGTCGCCAGTCATAATTTGACCAACGGCACCTTGAGGAATCTCCCTCTGTGAGAGCGTACTGGCCAGTGAGAGGCTATCGGTGGCAGATGGCAGTCTCGTAGATACCCAGGTCCTAAGCCATGGAGCACTTTAAAGGTGGTGACCAGCACCTTGAATTGCACCCGGAAGACCACTGGGAGCCAGTGCAGCTCATGCAGGAGAGGTGTTACATGGGTGCATTGGGTTACCCCCATAATCACCCACATGGCCGCATTCTGGAGCAGTTGGAGTCTCCAAGTGTTCTTCAAGAGGAGCCCCATGTAGAGAGTGTTACAGTAGTCCAGACAGGAAGTGACGAGGGCATGAGTGACCATGCACAAAGTGTCCCGGTCCAGAAAGGGATGCAACTGGTAAATCAGACGAACCTGATAGAAAGTCCCCCTGACCACAGCCATCATATGCTCTTCTAAAGATGGCTTCTAAAGCCATCATATGCTTAGGTTCCAAGAGGACGCCCAAGTTGCTAGCTGTCTCTGTGGAGGCCAAGATCTCCCCCCCCCCCAATGGTCAGCGATGGAACCAGCTCCCTATACCGGGATGCTGGAAACCACAGCCACTCGGCCATGGAGGGGTTGAGTCAGAACCTGTTTCTCCCCATTCAGATCCGCATGGATTCTAAGCATCGGGACATCACGTGAAGGGCATCATTGGGGTGGTCCGGGGTGGAGATGTACAGCTGTGTGTCATTAGCATACTGATGGACCTGCATCCCAAAACCTCGGATGATCTCACCCAGTGACTTCACATAAATGTTGAACAGGAGGGGCGACCCTTGCGGCACCCCACAAGTAAGGCTCCTCGAAGTCGATCTCTGCTCCCCTGCCAACACTGACTGCATACTGGCACCAGACTCGAAATTTTGGGCTTAGACAATTTAAAACTTTGCCATCTTCAGTCTGACCTAAGCATAGTACATAAAATCATCTGCTACAATGTCATACCAGCCAATGAATACTTCAGTTTCAACCAAAACAATGCAAGAGCACACAATAGATACAAACACGTGGTAAACTGATCCAAACTAGACTGCAGAAAATACAACTTTAGTAACTTCAGAGTTGTCAACGTCTGTAATGCACTACCTGACTGTGGTTTCTTCCCCAAATTCCCAAAACTTTAACTTCAGACTGTCTACTGTAGACCTCACCCATTCCTAAGAGGTCTATAAGGGGCGTGCATAAGTGCACCAGCATGCCTACTGTCCCTGTCCTAATGTTTTCTTTTATTCGTATCCTTTTCATGTGTGTATAATTATTTTTACACTTGTATCTGTCATAAAATACATGCCTGAACAAATAAATAAATACAATACCCATGCGAGGAGGCTCTGCTGTCTTCTTTAAGGGAGGCACCACAATCCTTTCTGCTTGTTATGTACTACTGAAAGCTTAGTGGATGATCAAGTATTGTTTCTGGATATTACAAAGTAGAACAGAATAAAAATATTACAAAAGTGCTGTATCTGAAGTGTGGCAAGTGCTTACTCTATCTAGCCCCCTAACCTCAGAGAGTGCCTGAAGGAAGCAGAGCAGACAGCGAAATCTTCTCAAGCTATAAGTGCTCACCATCTGTGCAGCTTCCAAGAGAACAGGGAAGATGCTGAAGAAAGAGGGAACGGGCGGGAGAGTCCAGCCTAGGAGGCAACCGGCAGCCCTTTCCCACTCCCTGCCAGGTGGGAGATTCAGGATGCTGAACAAACGGGACAGAATGAGGCCTTCAGCCCAACCCCTTGCAGAAGCAGGAGACTATACCATCCAGCCTCTTCTTGAAAACCTCCAGTGTTGGAGCACCTACAACTTCTGGAGGGAAGCTGTTCATTGGTTCATTATTCTCATTGTCAGGAAATTTCTCCTTGGTTCTAGCTTGCTTCGGTCTTTGATTAGATTCCACCCTTTGCTTCTTGTCCTGCCCTCCGGTGACCCATGTTTTTCACAGATTCTTTACCCTTCCTCCATATGAGTTCTATAGGTTGAATTCTAGGCTGCCTCAATCATACAAGTGACTCAAGGCAACATAGAGCAATAGAAACAAGGGCAAGAAAAATAATAACAACAAATGAATATATATTACTGTGTCAGAGAAAGAAACAAACAAGAGTTGAATGTATCCGTATTAGTATCAGTGTGGAGTCATAGGGCAATTCTGTCTTATTGACAGACCTACATTTAAAGGGATTTCCTAAATGAAACTGCTTTGGGGCCATGTAGACTCCAGGGTGCACCTCTCCCACAAGGCGGATATGCAACAGGGCATCCTTTGCATGTTGATGATACCTGATCCCATGCCAGTGAATAACCTCACCCAGCAACCGCATGTAGATGTTGCAGAGGATGCTCTCATTTTCCAAATCTCTGCCTGTGTAGACATGGTGGTGGTGGTTAACTTGAATCAACCTGTTCTTTGTGATGAGCTCAGCATCTTGTGTCAACTTAGCTGAATGAAAATAGGTCAAACAGGTTGTTACGCTACTGAGGCAAAACAAAGCTTTCATGCTTTTGACTTTGGTGAACCAGAACTCCTAAGCTGCCATCACTGCCACTGAGTCAATACCTGAACCAGCTCTTAGGCAGCTGCACTTTGCACACTGCCTGACCAAAGAGGACACCAGGATGCAGACCTGGTCTTCTAAGAGGAGTGTCACAACTGGGCCAAAGAGAGGACCAGGAGGTTTAGGACAAAGAACAACTTTGTTAAGATTTCATATGTTATGCCAGCAATTTTGGAAACTACTCTCATGATTCTATCCTCTCCTTTTTAGGGAACTTATTCAGAAGATGATGTAACATCCACAACTGAGTTCTTATCATAAAGGGGGAGAGGAGATAGAACGTAGAATAACAAGGATGGAAGGGACGTAGAAGCGCTTCTGGTCCAACCCTTTGCTTGAGCAGGAGAACTTATACCGTTTTGAACAAATGGCTGCCCAATCTTTTCTTGAAAACCTCTAGTGATGGAGCACCCACAATTTCTGAAATGAAGCCATTCCACTGATTAATTTTTCTCACTGACAGGAAATTCTAAGTTAGATCTCTCTTTGATTGTGCTTGGATAAGCTGTGAAATGTTTCAAACCAAGAAAGAAAAGAAGTTCAGCTGCCATTACTCAGCTTCCAGATCTCCCTTTGATAACCTTTCACCCGTGGCTTCTTGTCCTGCCCTCAGGTGCTTTGGAGCAGGGATCTCCAACCTTTTGGACCCCAGGGGCCACCAAATTCATAATTTTAAATCCTGTGGACTACTGGGAACTCAGCCTCCTTTCGCCCTACCTATTTGCTTCTGCGAGGCCTCCAGGTGGGGCTGGAGAGAAAGCGCCTGGTCTAGGCACACAGCCTGGAAACCTCTCTTGTGTTCCTTCTCCCAAGAAGCTTAGTCAATCTGAGGGAAGGAAAATGAAGACGGGCAGACTGACGGTGGCTTGCAGATGTTGGTGGGAAAGTTGGTCCTGTATTCCAGAGTTGCAGTAGTCACAGGACTGGCCCTTTGGTCATCCTGAAGCAGCTCTTCCAGCCGGGTGCACCGGCTTTTAGGGGAGCTACCTGCTTCTCGGCAGGCCACTGCAACCCGGTGGAGGAGCTGCTCCAGGATGACCAAAGGGCCAGTCTACTGTGACTACTTCACCTCTAGAATATGGGACTGGCCCATGGTGGGGTTGGAAATCTCTACCATAAGGGGTGGCACGTGCAGTGTGCAACTTTGCAGTTGGTGCAACGTGTAAAAAGAATCGCAGCCTCACCAGCCGGAATGAGGTAATGGTGCTGTTGGGGGGGGGGGGGAGGCTGAAGCGGCAATGGTAATCGCTTGGAAGGTGCAGGAGCAAAGCACTACTTGAATTTACGCAGCATCAGCATTTTGCCTTCAGCGCGGTATATTTGCGTCAGCTGGTGGCGTCAAGGCAGCTCTCGACTCCTGCCACTGGGGGTTCGGAGCAGTAAACCGTGTCCAGGAAGCACTACAGCAGAAAGACCTCTGCTGCTGTTGCTTGTCTAAAATTTGCTTATGAGCTGCTCGAGTTATACCCTGATCTTTAGGATCCTGCAACAATAATTCGAGGTCCAATGCCACCTCTCTTGTATTTCTGGGTGGCCCTTTTCTAGCCTCAGAGAAATCCAGCAATGGTTCATCCGAAGAGCCCCCTATTGCTCCTTGAATTTCCATTGCCTCCAGCTCCGTCTGTTTCCACTGTTCCTCAGACTCTTGTTCAAATTCCTTCTCTTTATCACCCTCCTCTATAGCCAACACTGAAGATGTATGTGGAGATGCTGCACCAGTTTTAAGAACTCTGAAATAAAATTCTTCCACTTTTTCAACAGTATTTAAATGGTATCTCTCTCCTTGGTACCTCAGTATTATACCAACTGGGCCATCCCATCTAAATGGAATCTGTTGTTTCTTCAACTCAGTCACCAAAAATCCAAAATCCTTTCTATCTCTTAACATCTTAGGTGGCAATTCTTTGTAAATCCCAACCTCCTTTCCATCCACTTGAAGAATAGAAACAAAAGACTTTTGCAAAATGTCATTTCTCATTCTTCTATCTGTTAAGTAGATCACCACATCTCTAGGCAAGTTCCTTTGCCTTGCCACCCGAGAATTCACTCTGTAGACCTTGTCAATCTTGCACAGAACCTCTTCAGGATTAACCTTTAACATCACAGCCAGTGCATCAGCACAAACCATTCTCAAATCCTCTCTGTTGTTTTCTTTTATTCCTCTCAGTCTTAAAGCAAACTCCATAAATCTGAATTGCATCATAGTCACTTCATTTTCAATTCTTTGAGTTTTATTATCCACATTGGAAATTTTATTGTCAGCTTCCCTCATTTTAGATTCAAATTCTGAACTGAGTTCACCCACTTTTTTATCAATCTCAACAACCACTTCTGACAGACCAGTAACAACTGTCAGTATATCTCGCTTCATCTTGTCATACTTTTCTTGAACCACCTCCTTAATTTCCTGCTGGGATTTTTCCATAACTTCAGTTTGGTTCCTCAGAGCCACAGCAATAAATTCTTTTAAATCCTTAAATCCAGTCTCCTGTTCTTGGCTCTGAGTCTGAGTCTCTGACTGCTCTTTTGTTTGGTGAGTAGGGGAGCCCCCCCCCCCCCGCAGCTTTAGGAGCTGACTTGGTCTGCTTTGAAGCCATAGTACTGCACAGTCTTATTCTTTCTAGGAAGGAAGTCTTCCCCCCTTTTCCACCACAGAGTCCTTTTAAAAACTTCCCCAGCTTCAATCAAGTTTATAAAGAAGAGGGAACAGATGAAAATCACTTTAAGAAAACTTTTCTCTTTTCTTCTAATAAACACTGTTGCTTTAAGTACTTTGAAACGCGTTGAAACACACAGGCATTTCCACTTTCCCTTTCAGCTTTTTTCCTCCACTGAAGCCGGACGCCATTTTAATTTACTTTCACTCCTTCTCCATTCTTAAGTTTAATGACAGGGCTAGAGCAAATACTTGCATTTTTAGTTTAAGATCCCAATTTCACCCTGCTTGATTTGGAGGATTCGGTTGTTTCTCGCTGCTAAGGTTGGTTGCGTCGTCTGGCTCTGCTGGGTGCAGAGTTGTCCCCGGAGTCCGGAGCCTCGGAGAGCTGGATAGGGAGCCTCACCCTGCTTCCTCCCCAGAAGCAAAAAAGACAGTCTGGGGGCTTTGCAGGGGGCTCTACCTGATCTTGCCGACTCTCCTCACGTTTCTTCAAAGAAAACAGAGTTTTTCAAGCCGCCTCTCAGCTGTAGAGGTGGCTCTTTATGGGCGGCGGGGCTGGCGGTCCCGAAGAGACTGTCTAGCGACGACGACGGCGCCAACCGGAAGCCTGAAATGTAAATTTTGTTACTACCAGTTCTGTGGGTGTGGCTTGGTGGTGGTGGGTAATGTGACTGGGTGGGTATGGCCAACTTTTTTTTTTATTTTTAAAGGCGTTTTTTTTCTACAACCTCTTTGTCCAAGAGGTTGCAGGAAAAAAATGCTTTGAAAAGCCTCTGACTATCCCAGCTGAGCTGCACGATCCTCAGAGGCTTTTTTTTTTTACTTTTAAAAGCATTTTTTGGTGGGAACAGGTTGTAGAAAAAAATCTTTTAAAAGTAAAAAAAAAAAGCCTCTGATGATTGTGCTGGGCATGGGGGGGTGGGGTGGGGGTGCAGGGATTTTTGCTACTGGTTCTCCGAACCACCCGCTGCCATCGCTACTGGATTGGGCGATCTGGTCCGAATGTGGAGCATTTCACCCCTGCCCCACCCCCAAACGAAGTGCTTGGATGTAAATCCTGACTTGATATTTAAAATGTACATGA
Organism: Masticophis lateralis; assembly: GCA_030761175.1. Lineage (NCBI taxonomy): Eukaryota > Metazoa > Chordata > Lepidosauria > Squamata > Colubridae > Masticophis > Masticophis lateralis. Next base: position 23,569,604 of record JAUDYJ010000012.1, on the reverse strand, counting down.
TTGGCTTCAGCAAAGGCAGTTTGTTGAAATGGAATTGCTTTTGGCTTCAGTTGCAGCCTTGTCAGTGATTTGACTAGAATGACACAACAGAGGGAGGAAAGCCACAGTCTGTGATCCCACTTCAGTTGGACCCGGAATTCATAGAAGGGACTGCATTTTTGTTTTACTTTCACAGCCTTCTCCAAAATTCAAGAAAAACGGAGCTATAGAGACCTTGTAGGAGGAGAGCTATGTTTGTCCCTGCTGGCAAAAATCGGTAGTGTGGGAACTGCTTCTCTGACTGCCAACTTGTACTAAAAGGCGTCCCTCCCTCCGTGGAGTTCTTTTCAGCCCCCTGGAGCAGTTGGCAACCGATCCCGATTGGGGAATGCTGGCGGGGAGGCAATATTAGGAGGGATTTTGTTGTGGAGTCCTGGGTGCTCTCAGGACCTGCAGAGGTTTCCTTCCCCAACGTGGTGGGAGGGAGTGTGGGGTTTGCTCCCTGTTTCTGTGGGCTCTCCCTGAGTCCTGGTGATCAGAGGCAGGAGCCTTCTTTCAAAGAGCATTCCCAGCCACCCCCGACTGCTTTCCTCCCTGTTCACATTCCGAAGCATCATTAGGACTTGGGACGATGTACTGTACGATCTGCTATTTTTGTTTATTCCTTTGGCATAGGCTACATTGCAACTTCATTTTTGTTTTCTTTACATTAGGATCTTGTGGTTGTTTTAATGTACTGCTTTTAATCCTCTTACTGGAAAGGTTTGTAAGCCACACTGAATTTCCACAGATCAGAGGGGCATATAAACCTTAGTAAATTCACACGAAGAAAGCCACTTTAATGTAGTGGTTAAGGCATCAGCTAGAAACCTGGAGATTGTGAGTTCTAGTCCTCCCTTGGGCATGAAGCAGCTGGGTGATATTGGGCTAGGAAGGAGGAGGCCAGGACAAACCCCCTCTTCAATCTTGCCTTGCAGGCGCAGGAGTCAAGACTGATTCAAAGGCCCCCAAGCCCTCCGAACCGAGACCCCACAACATACAGCACATACATGCTGCTGTTGAAGTAGCATTTTCATCCTTATTCTGACACCATCCTAGGACAACTACAAGACACTGAAGTTTCATGCGCTTCACCATCCAAGGTGCTGGTGCTGGGAGTCATGGAAAGGGCTTCAGAGGTGCTTTGTGGTTTTTCAGGTGGATGAAGAGGTGACCCTTCCCTCCAGGCTCTGGTCAGTCTCATTGGCCACCTCTCTGCTGATGCTTCCCCAAAACACTGGGAGAGCACATAAAACGTAACACCAAGGCTTAGAATCATAGAGTCGTAGGGTTGAAAAGGACCTTCGATGTCTTCAGTCCAGAACTGGACACAATAATCCAAATGTGGCCTCACTAGTGCAGAGTACAGCCCAGAAAGTGATAGTACAGAGTGGTACTATCGCTTTCTGTGATCTTGATGCTATCCCTCTGTTAATGCAGCCTAGGACTGTGTTGGCTTTTTTGGCAGTTGCAGCACACTTCTGGCTCACATTTAAGTGGTTATCCATTAAGTCTCCAAGATCCCTCTTGTAGTTACTGCTGTTGAGCCAAGTACCATTTATTCTATTTCTGCGCATTGGGTTTTTCTTGCCTAAGTGTAAAACTTTAATTTTTTCACCACTGAACTGCATCTTGTTGGATAGGCCCTATGCCCAAGTCTGTCAAGATCCTTCTAAATCTTCAGCCTATGTTAGCAGTTCCCCCCAGTTTGGTGTCATCTGCAAATATGATGAGCTCTCCTTCCTACTTTTCATCTAAATCATTTATAAAGATGCTGAAGAGTACTGGGTCCAAGACAGAACCTTGAGGTACTCCACTGCATGCTTCCCTCCATGTAGATGTAGTTCTGATAAGGACTATATGATGAGTGAAGATGGTCACACAATTGCAAATCCATCTGGTGATATATTGTCTATCCCACACATAATCCCAAGGAGTAGGCTGTGGTCTACTTTGTCAAATGCCTTACCGAAGTCGAAGTAAACTAGGTCCACAGCACTTCCCTGATCTACTAAATTACACTCTATATTAAAGAAGGCAATAAGGTATGTATGATATGATCTGTTTTTAATAAACCCATGTTGATGTCTAGTAATCACCTTATTGATCTTTAGATGTTCACAAACCCACTACTTGATTATCTTTTCCAGGATTTGCACAGGTATTGATGTCAATATTGTTTCTTGAAACTTGAAACAGTATAGTAGCATACAATTGAAACTTGAAACAGTATAGTAGCATACAATAGTGAAATAACAATAAAATGATGCCCAAGTGAAAATACAGCAAAATGATGTAATAAGATGCATTCAGATGATTGTGTTCAAATGGGAATAAATCTTTAAAGGCAAAGATGTTTTAGTCAGCTGAGGTTTCTGAAAAGATGTGTTACAGAGAATGCAGTCCAGTGGGGAAGAAAACTGGGAGGCATTGAAAGAAGTCAATGCAGTTAAACAGACAGCTTACAAAGGAACTGAGATTCCAGAACGTACTTGCTATCAATGGAAGAAAAGTCTTTTAAAAAAACCTTAGCTCAGAAATGAAGTAAGAGATCACAACAGCAAAACCCATCGAGAGGGGGTCCTCCAAAAGTGTCAACAAAAGGGCTGGTGGACCCCCAGCTTCTTTCAGAAGGAGAAATCTGAACAGATGACAAATAATAATAATAATGATGATGATGATGATGATGGAGGAACTCCTATCTGATTTTGCCTCTGTCTTTGTGTCCAAAGGAATTGGTGATTTCAGTGACAGACTGCAAACGAACACAACAGGGATGGGGTGCAGGACTCTCCAGCTAATTGGAAGGCCCTAAAAAGCTGCCAGGACCTCTGCCAGTGATCACGGGATGTGTGTGTGTGTGTGTGTGTGTGTGTGTGTGTGGAGAACTGGGGAGAAGCCACTGAGCTGGAGGATCCTAGAGATTTCTCACCAGGGAAAGAGGTGATTGCTGGTAATAAAGCAGGCGTTTTATCAGCATCTCAAAGCAGTGCTGAGTGCCGAGAGTCAACATGATTTTCTAAAAAAACCAGGACAGGTGAATCAAATCTTATCTTCGTTTTTTGACAGGTTCACTGGTGAACAAGAGGAATGCTTTGATTATAATCTACCTTTGACAAGTTACCCAAACATTCTCATTGCCAGACTATTAAAGGATGGCACTACAGTAAGGTGGGTCCACAACTGGCTGCTTAACTACGTTCAGAGAGTGACATTAAGTTGGAAAGTGAGAGCTTGTAGGTTTTCGCGGGGATTTCTCTTGGGGTAGTATTATGCAATATTTTTATTAATGACCTAATAATGGACTTGATGGGCTGCTTACTAGTTCCGTGGATGTAGAAATTAAGATGGGAGATTAATGATTTGGAAGCCTCAGATTGAAGCAGGACTTATAATTATTGACAACCAGCTGAATATGAGCATAGCAGGCAGCTGATATGGAGACCTGTGAACATGTCTATGAAGATAGGCTGGTTGGAACCAGGGATATTCAAGAGAAACGAAGACTGAGCAAAGATCTGATAGCCAAGATATGTTAACTGTTTTTCACAGCCACAGAAACTAGGACAGAAAAAAATGAGTATGCATTGCAAGTATTCATGTTTCATTTTATTGTAAGAAAAACTTTCTGGGGCAAGATCTGTACAAGAGTGGAAGAGTCTGCCCATGGAGCAGTGAGTACCCCCTCTCAAGAGGAGCTGTGTCTATCTCTTCTAAATGGTGGATTTGGTTTTCCAGATCAGTTTACAAAGGTTGGTCTTGTGTCCTTTCCAGCTCTAGACTTCCATGATGGTCTGATTCAGTCCCCAGGCCTCAGAAAGAATCTGCCAGCATAACTGTGGTTGGGCTCTCTCCTGCTTCAGAGAAGGCTGTGACAGACAAGCTTTGGAACGGATAGAGCTACCACGGTCCAGTTGGGGATGAGTTAGAGGCAAGGGTATGAGGACACACCACACAAAACAGCAAGTGCCAGGGCATGTTTGTGCCACCATTAGGATGTGAGAATGGCCCACAGAGAAAAGGGGCAACAAACTGAAATAGGTATTAGCCTCAAATGACAGGACCAGCGCTCTGCCCTGCTTTGAGCTGCTTGGCTGCCTAAGTGGCCATGACGATTTTTAAAGTTCATTCAACTTAGATTGGCTTGGAGCCAGGTTATTTGAAGGACCATGTTTTCCCAACTTTTCCCAGTTATGCCTACCCCACCCATCATAGCAGAGAGGCAGATTCTTGTTATGAATTCTATGTTAGGATCTCCTCTTGCATGGAGGTCCTTCTGGTGGGACCCAGAAGAGTGCTGGCGCCCTCTTTTGGAACATCAACTCTGCAGAGAGAAAATTGGCCTCCACCTTGACACTCTTTCGAAAGGCCTTGAAGACCTGGCTTTGCCAAACGGCCTGGAGACCAGGGTGATACAGAGGCCATCAAATGGCTTGCTTGCTTGTTATCACTGGGAAGGGGGGGGGGTGTTGGGTTTTCTATTTGGGCTTTTATTTTGGTAATCCACCTGGAATCATTGTGAGTGAGTTGAACAGCCATATAAATGTTCTAAATAAATAGATTATGACCGAATAGGGAGAGTTGGTAGAGGGATGAGCAGTCCTATACCCAGATCCTACCAATTCCTGCTCCTGTGCTATGATGAGCTGATATTTTCCTGTAGCTGAAGACCAGCAGCTGTGATTTTCTGACCACACTCTGCATCCTTTGGCAGCAGCTGTAGCTAGAGACAATCCTGGCAGCAGTAATCAGTTGGCAAGGAGGGTGGAGGGCACCTCAGCTCAGCAGGGGGAAAGGCCCATGGAGAAGGTAAATGCAGCCACCGGAAGTCATTTGACTGATGTTACACAATGGAACAAGCAGATGATTTTTTTTCTCAAACCCAGACCCAGGGACTGGCCTGGCTCTCCAGCCTCCGACCCATACCAGACTTGGCACACTTGTACACACTCTATGTACGAGCAGGTGGGAAATCTCACAATTAAAGGGTGAGGTCAGGGTTCCAAGTAATAATCCTATAGCAAGCAAAACTCTGAGGCAGGTGAATTCCTCAAAAAATAACTTTATTGGAGATATCATATTGTCACAAATCTGGTGAAAACCGACTCTCAAGGGTTAGGTTTCTCTAATTAACCGAGGGGGGTGGGGAAGGGTTGACAGGTGGAGCAGAAAATGCTAATTGTTTCTAAGTTTACATCAGAGATGTTAGCCTAGGACAATATTTCTTCAATGTTCTACTTGCCAGACTCCTCCTCACTTTTAAAAATTGTGGAAGACCCCAAAAGAGCTTTTGTTTGTAGGGGTTATATTTATTGATATTTACCATAATTAAAAAATGATGTATTCATAGAATGAGCCATGGTGGCACAGTGGTTAGAAAGCAGTGTTGCAGGCTGACTCTGCCCACTGCCAGGAATTTGATCCTGATGGGGTTCAAGGTTGACTCAGCCTTCCATCCTTCTGAGGTCGGTAAAATGAGGACCCAGATTGTTGGGGCAACCTGCTGACTCAGTAAACTGTTTAGAGAGGGCTGTAAACCACTGGGAAGGAGTATATAAGTCTTGGTGCTAAGTGCTATATTTTTATTATTTATTGAATCATGTAAACCAGTGGTTCTCAACCTGTGGTTTGCGGACCCCTGGGGAGATTCATAGTGTCATCACAGGGGTCTGCAGAGGCTTGAAGAAATGTAATGATTTAAATCTTGAATTAAGTCTTGGGGCCCCATGGCCATGATCCGTGGCCACAAAAGGTATTTAAAGGTGGGTCCATGGTGAAGAAAATGTTGAGAACCACTGATTTATTAACATAAATACAATATTTTCAAGAAAAAGCCCTATACTTTTTAAACAAATGAAAATAATAACGAGAAGGGTGACAAAAGTGTCTTGGCAGACCTCCAGAGGCAGGGCTGGCAAATTCCAGGTCTGCCTTGTACACCCAGTAGTGGGCATACCGGCTGGGCTCCAGTCTCAAGTCCATCCTGTACTCGCAGGGCCAGCAGTTCCTCCTGAATCCCAGACCTGCCCCTCAGGGGCACTTGGCCAAGTGCAAATGCAGGTGGGAGGCAGCTGGCTCTGTTGCCCTGGAGGTCCTTTGAAACTGGGGTTGATTTTCTCCACAGGAACCACATCAAGGTGCATCCAGTTCTCCATTAACTCTCTCACAAGATAAGAGAAGATGGCCGCAGAGCAGAAGTGACCTTTGCCCACCATTCCTGGTTTAATAATTGACATGTTTCATCGTGCTAATAAATCTCCAGAGGCGACACATATATAAAGGACCTGCAGCAACTTAGCAGATCCCTTTGTGTGCGAGCCCCTCTCTGGCCTCTGCTCAGCCATGGCCAAAGGATTCTTCATCAGCAAGTCTTTGGGGATCGTAGGCATTGTCCTTGGCCTGGCGGCCGTGGCCACCATCATCGCCCTCTCGGTTGTCTACACTCAGGAGAAGCAGCGAGCAGATAATGCGCTCGCCAACCAGGCTGGCGCTACTATAGCCAGCACTGTCCAAGCTACCACAGCTGGTGCCAACAGCACTATCACAACCAAGCCTTTGGAGCCTTGGGACCACATGCGGTTGCCCAAAACTTTGATGCCCACATTTTACACTATCTCTCTGCAGCCATTTCTGAAAGAGGTCAGCCCAGACTTCTACATTTTCAAAGGCAAGAGCACAGTGGAATTCCAGTGCAAGCAGCCTACGGACCTCATACTCATCCATAGCAAAAAGCTGAATTACACTCTGCAGGAGACATTCCTTGCATCCCTGACCGGAATTAATGTCGTTGCACCTGCCATTGAAAGAACTTGGCTAGTGGAGAAGACAGAGTACTTGGTGGTGAAACTCAAAGAGAAACTCCAGCAGGATAAGGCCTATCGACTGCATGCCGAATTCACTGGGGAACTGGCAGATGATCTGGCTGGCTTCTACCGCAGTACCTATACGGAAGAAGGGGTATCCAAGTATGTGGAAGGGACAGAGGTGGGGGGGGGAGTATGGGGACAGGAAGAGGACCCACAGAGATCTGTTCCATCAATGGGTTTTACAACATGGTTGTATATGTGCCTCCTTGAGAGGCCCCAGATCGAGCAGAAAGAGCAGGGCCAATTAATAGAAAGGTTCCTGGGCCTCTTGACTGACTATCTGGGGTCTGTCTTTTTCCAGGCTGGTGGCTACAACCCAGATGCAGGCTGCTGATGCCCGCAAAGCTTTTCCTTGCTTTGATGAGCCTGCCATGAAGGCCAACTTCTCCATCACGCTGATCCACTTGCCCGCATATAAGGCGCTCTCCAACATGCCTGTTAACAGTGAGTGCCTAATTGGGTGGGTGGGGGCAGAGAAAAGGGCTTCCCTGGGCAGTGGGGAGGACTTATGGTGCTCTCGCTCTTGGCTGTCACCCGGGCTCCTCTAAGAGGCTGGCAAAACGTCCCTCTAGTCTAGGTGGAAACCGGAGGCTGAACCGAAGCCAAGGGGGCCAGGAATGGGGCTGGGGAGAAGGTGCCGAATGACTGACTTAGCAGGATGAGGGTGCTTTTCGGGTGTGTGAGGGTGTGGAGAGAAGATTCTGGGGCCATTAGAAATGATGAGAGAATCCTTAAGGCCAGGCTTTAGCAGTAGTTGGGTGGCGGCAAAATCTGCTGCTGCCACCGAAGATGTCCTAGGGCTGAGATGAGTCTGGTAGGAGATGCGTCCACCCGCTTGTGCTCCCCAAGGCAAAAGGAAGTGGGAAAAGGGAGGGATCTGAGAGGGGGGAGCGTGCACCCTAATTTGTGACCACCATCACTTTAAACAGGCAATTTTTCAGGCAACCTGACAGCCATGGGTCAGAGTGACCACAACACACCCGCAAACTTTCAAGGCTCTGCTGGCACAAAGGTGCCCCCTCCCTATGGAACACATTGTAGAAAATCCATGGGAATACGTAGAAAGTCCATGGGCAGCAATGCAAGGTTTTTGCTGCATTTAGTGGCGGGGTAATCTCCCCTCTGCCTCCAAAGGGGAGGATTGCTCTGCTTTTACACAGGGCATGTAAATCCCTCCCGCTGAGCTACCCAGGCCTGTCAGTGGAATCTGCGAGGGAATGAAAAGGGTTTGGGGGCCTTCCGCATGAAAGGATGACAGGGCCAAAGGGTAAAAAGAGAAGGGAACCTTTCTTCAGGAACTTGTGCTTGGGGAGACAGCACCCCTTCCTCCTGGGGAGGAGGGCCAGGCGAGGGGACCGAGCTCACCCCTTCTCCTCTCTGCCTCTTCTTCCAGAGGCTGAGGAAGTAACAATGCCAGACGGATCAATCTGGATACGGACTGAATTTGAACCCACCCTCAAGATGTCTACCTACTTGCTTGCTTTTATTGTCAGCGAGTTTGAGAATGTGTCTGCTATCCACAATAACACCCTGGTAGGCCTGCTCTCAGGGGGGACCCCCTACCCACAACAGGGGCATCCCCTAGGTTGCTCTGCCCTGGAAGAGGGGCCTTTCCTGAGCGTTCTTGGCTCCCCTTTCAGATCCAGATCTGGGGCCGCCCCAAGTCGATCAAGGAAGGCCAGGGTGACTACGCCCTCAATGTCACCTGGCCCATTCTCAGCTTCTTCGAGCAGCAGTACAATGTGCCTTATCCTCTGAAGAGATTAGGTAGGTGAGGAGGGCTGAGTCACAGATGGGAGTCATGACTCTGGGCAGGGGGTAGGGAGACCTGTGTAGCCTTCAGTCATGAGGGGTTCCTGTGGGCGTGATCCTCCCCCATGTGCTTTATGGCCTCCCAATTCTTGCACTCAGCATTCACAGACAGTCTTGGGCACTGTTGGCAACTTAGTACCAGATGGAAAAACCTCAGTGAGCGACTCCCTTGCATTTAAGCTCCTCACTGCCCTTGTATGGCCACAGCGGTAGATGCTTTGAATTGGGGAAAAGTTGCTTTGATCAGGGAGGGCGGCTCAAGGTTCAACAGGGAGTCCTGGGGGTGGTTTTGGTTCAGTTAGCGGGGACTTCTCTTGCCAGACCAAGTCGCCCTTCCGGATTTCAATGCTGGAGCAATGGAGAATTGGGGGCTGATCACATACCGTGAGAGTGCGCTACTCTTTGACCTGGAATTCTCTTCCATCGGCAACAAGGAACGGATTGTGACAGTGATTGCTCATGAAGTCGCCCACCAGGTATTTTCTAGATTGTACTCTACCAATATAGAGGGCATGCAAGGGACTCTCTGGGCAATCTACCCTGGCTGGCACCCTCATATACCCAGGGGCTCCTAGATAAAGTGCTTATGGGACTAATCCCCTCTCTCTCAACAGTGGTTTGGAAACCTGGTAACCCTGGAGTGGTGGAATGAGCTGTGGCTAAATGAGGGCTTTGCGTCATACGTGGAATATTTGGGTGCCAATGAAGCTGAGCCCACATGGAATATTGTAAGTGCTGTGTGGGGTGCTGGATGGGGATGGGAAGTCAACAGGGGCACCACTGAGCCAGTGCAACTGATTGGCTGAGGGCTGGAGCAGTGCAGTACAATAGGAGAGGGGCTTTTCCAAACTCACATTAACCACTAAGTTTGTCCTGGTCTGGACCAGCCCAAAGGGGCAAGTGGAGCAAGTGCAAGGGGCCATGCCCACCCCCTGCAGAAGAGAGAGTTGGCCATGGCGCGATCTAGACTGGCTAAATGGGTAGACGTGTCTGGAGTCCAGGTGCCCCAGTAGCTCTGGGAAGAGCCCTCCAGGGCCTGGAGCCAAGAGCCGAGCACATTCTGAACGAGGCAAATCGAGCGGAGCATCTGTGGGAGGCTGAATTGTTGGGAGAAGGGCTGAGCTGAGCAGCAGACCTGGAAAGGCAATCCCAATGCAGGAAGATCCAGGGTCTTCAATGGTTGCCCATTTCATCCACCGCCAAGATTCCTGGGCAGCAGTTCTTTCACTAAGCAGAGTTTACATGCAACGTGTGACATGATTACTGAATCCACTCATTTAACCCATTTCCTGGTTTAGTAGAGTCCACTGAATCACAAAATAGCCAAATCCATGCATTGGTTAGCTCTTCTCTTCTCCCAGGGCTAGCATGATGTCTGAAGGCAGCACTAGTCTTTAACTGACTTGGCTGAGAGTGTTTGGTGCATCTAGCCCAAGTCTCTGAAAGGCTGAGAAAACTCATCTAGACTTGCCTTTCCTGGTTCTGGAGAGAAAGGACTTCTCCTGGGACAAAGACAATTCTGCTGGGGAGGCTTCCCAGATCTTCCTGCTGGATCCAAAGTCCTTGTGGTAGATCTAAGAGGAGGAACTTCCACGCCCTGCCCTTCCAATTATAAGCCCACTGGTGGCAGTAAGGTTGCTGCCCACTGTGGTCTTTGATGGAAGAAGGACTCAGGGCCAGTCAGGTTGCTTTGAGAACTGAGTTTAAGGCATTTGTTTTCAGAAAGACCTCATTGTACCAAATGAAATGTACCGTGTGATGGCCATCGATGCCCTGGCTTCCTCACACCCCCTCTCCAGTCCTGCAGAGGAAATCAACACTCCAGCTCAGATCAGTGAAGTCTTTGACTCCATTTCCTACAGTAAGGTGAGGAGGGGGCTTGGTGAAATCTTGCCTGACTTTTAGAACAGGAGGGATTTCTTAGCAGCTTTGCTGGGCTGCCTTCACCCCGGAGGAGAGGGGATTCGGGGCAAACGCACACAAATGCCAGGAGCAAGAAAATCCATCCCACAGCAAGAAGAGTGAACTCCCATCAACCTGCAGATGCATCCCACCAGGTGGAGAAAAGCTAAAATGCAGGGCCAAGTAAAAAGTGTGTGTGTGTCATAAGCAAGTTGGGTGGGTGGAATTGGCATTTTAAAAAAACGAACCCTGATCAACTTTGGACAGGCTGTACGAGTGGGAGCGCTGCCCCTCCAAAGTCGCTTGAACCCTTCAAGCAGGAGCAGAACCAGTGAAGGCTTTGACATTTCACTCATCACAGAAGAGTTCATGTTTTGCTCTATAAGAATGTCAGGATTCTTAGTCAAGATCCATTTGTTTCCCAAAGGGCCTAATCCATCAGGAGTGCTTGTAAAAGTAAGCTTGTGTCAAGAAATATAATGAGAGTTGCCCATCTTTCGAAAGGCAATGCAGCTTTCTACAAACAGCTAGAAGCAAGCAAAGTTATAATCAGAAGCCAACATGGATTTGTCAAAGCAGATCATGCCAAAGAAACCTTATCTCATTCTTTGACAAAGTGACTAAGTAAAATGCTGCAGACATAGTATACTTGGATTTCAGTAAGGCACTCGACAAAGAAGACCAAAGTAGACAAAGGGCCTACTTCTTGGTAAGCCAGAAAAATGTGGGATAGACAGCATCACCACCAGAGGGATTCTCAATTGGCTGACCAACCACATTCAGCCTGTAGGAACTGCATCTACATGGAGGGAAGCATACAGTGGGGTACCTCAAGGCTCTGCCTTCGCCCAGTTCTCTGCCATATCTTCATAAATGATTTAGATGAGGAGTTAGAAGAGGAATTCATCAAATTTGCAGACCACAACAAGACTGGGGGGAATAGCTGACACTTTAGAAGGATCTTGACAGACTTGAACACTTGCCCCATACAACAAAGTGCTATTCAGTGATGAGATTTTACACTTACTTACACAAACCAAATGCACAGGTACCGAATAGGTGGCACCTGGCTTAACAGCAGCAACTGCAAGAGGCATTTCGGAGTCCTAGTGGACAACCACTTAAATATGAGCCAGCAGTGTGCTGCAGCTTCCAAAAAAGCCAATACAGTCCTAGGCTGCATTGAATCAAGACCATGTGAAGCATCAGTACCACTTTATAATGCCTTGGGAAGACCACACTTGTAATATTGCATCCAGTTTTGGTCACCACGATACAAAAAAAGACCTTTTTTTTGTACAAAGTTTTATTTTTGAGTTAAAATAAAAAAAACAGCTTAAAAAACATCATCTTTACAAACAATCATAGATAGCTTTTCGGTCGGTCAAAATCATTTAGTGCTTACCATTTTCCAAATCTCATCATGTAACAATTATTCTTCAATTGAACAGAAGATAAATATTTAACCATTTTATCAAAGTTTCATTTTATATATGCTATCTCATCTCCATACTTTTTTGTCAAACCATTGATAAAATATCTCCATATCAAATAATATTGTTTATCTTCCTGAAATGTCAATCTACTCATTTCAGCACAGTCCAACATTTTCTTAATAATTTCTTCATCAGTAATTATCTTCTCTCCTTTCCAATTTTTAGCAAATAGAATTCTAGCCACTGTTAAAATGTTCACAATTAAGTATTATAGTTCTTCATTCAATGTCTCTGGTAGAATCCCCAATAAAAATATCTCTGGTTTAAAATCAATATGTCTCTTTATCATTTTTTCTAACCACATATGTATCTTAGTCCAAAATCTCCTTGCTTCTGCGCATGTCCACCACATATGGTAATAAGATCCTGAAGTTTGATGACACTTCCAACATTTCTCCGATTTATTCTTGAACATTCTTACTATTCTCGTCAGGGGTAAATGCCACCAGTAAAACATCTTACATAAATTCTCTTTATATGCTGTTGACATTGTCATTTTATAATTATGTGTCTACAATTTTTGCCATTTCTCTAAATCAATACTATACCCAAAGTTTTTCCCCCATGCTATCATTGATTCTTTAACTTGTTCTTCTTCCAATTTTATTTCAAGTAAATATCCATATAACTTTTTGATTACATGGTCATCAGAACCCATTAATATCTTATCTAAACCAGTCAAAACACTATAAATATCTTCTTGTTTGGAGTCTTCTCGATATCTGAAAAATATTTGCCTATATGAAAACCAATCCATCTTAATTCCCTGATTTTCTAAGTCTTGTTTCAATTTAAGTTCACCCTTTTAAATCCAATAATTCACTATATCTAACAATTTTTTCCTCTCTGAATACCACTGGATAGGAAAAAGCTTCAAATGTAGATGCCCAGACTGGAATCTTCAAATAGTGATATTTTCTAATCCTCTCCCATGTCAAAAACAGAGCTTAATGTATCTGATGTCTTCTAAAATACCCCTGTATTTTAGTTCCTTTACATCATAAAAAAGCGTGCCAGCCCATCAACAAATCATGTCCCTCCAAATTCAATAATCTGATGTTTTTCAATGTTACCCATTCTTTAATCCACATTAAACAGACCGCTTGGTAGTACAGTTCAAAATTCAGTAACCCAAAGCCACCCCTCATCTTAGCATCTTGTAACAATTTAAGTTTTATTCTTGCCTTCTTTCCCTGCCAAACATATTTCAAAACCATTTTATTTAAATCTGCAAAGAATTCCTTACCCAACTTTATAGGAATTGTCTGAAAAGATATAGAATTCTAGGTAAAATATTCATCTTAATAGTTGCAATTCTATCAATCAAAGATAACTGCAAGTTTCCCCATTTCACCAGGTCTTGTCCTATCTGTTGCTTAAGTTTATTGTAATTGTTTTCTTAAAGAGAACTACATCTTGTTGTTAATTGGATCCCCAAATATTTTACCTTGTTTGTGATCTGCATCTTTGAAATCTGCCTCAGGTCTTCTTTTTGTTTTTTCAATATATTTTTAGTCATTATCTTCGTCTTTTCTTTATTAATTTTCAAACCAGCAACCTCCCCAAATTCTCCAATTTTTTCTGTCAATTTATTTATTGATGTTAATGGTTCCTCAATTATAAAGACCAGGTCATCAGCAAAGGCTTGTAATTAGAAAAGAATATTCTTCTTTTCTAATTTTCATTCCTTTTATCTCTTTTTCTTCTTTAACATTTCTATTCAGCACTTCCAAAGTCAGTATAAACAACAATGGGGATAAAGGACATCCTTGTCGTGTGCCTTTTTCTATTTCAATATAATCAGTCAATTCTCCGTTAATCATTACCTTTGCCATCTGTTTCGAATATATAGTTTCAATTGCCTGGATAAATTTTTTTCCAAAGCCCATCTCTTCCATTTGTAGTATCATAAATCACCAATTCACATTGTCAAATGCTTTTTGTGTGTCTAGAAATATCAAGGCCATTTGTTTTTCGGGTTGCACTTCGTAATATTCTAGTGTGTTCAGAATTATTCTTATGTTTTCTCTAATTTGTCTTTTTGAAAGAAATCCATTTTGATCTGAATGTATAAAATTATTCAAATATCTCTTAAGTCTTTCTGCCAGTATTGAGGCAAAAATTTTATAATCTGAGTTTAGCAGGTATATAGGCCTGCTAAAATGTTTAATTTGTTGTGGGTCTGTGTCTTCTTTATGAATCAGTGTAATATAGGCCTCAGTCCATGATTGGGGTATTGTTTTGTTTATCATTACGTCATTCATAACATCCAACAGCGGAAGGCATAAAGATTCTTGTAGCGTCCTATAATATTCCACAGGAAAACCATCTGGTCCTGGTGTCTTTCCATTTTTTTGTTTCTTTTTTTTATTAAAAAGTTTTAATAAGTTTTACAAGTGTTTTCCCATCCCCCCTCCCTCCCCCCCCTCCCTCTACTTCCCAGAGCAAAATACAGGGTATAGCATTTAACAATCATAATCTAACATATGCTAACTAACTATAGCCTCCTATCTCCCTCTTGTGCTTTAACTCCCCTTTTGCTTAACTAAATTTAAATATTTTTCTAACATCTCTTTGTTCATTCATTTGAAACTTTTTAATTCGATATTTGCTTTGAATATAATCAATCCATCTTCTCCATTCCAAATTGTATTTTTCATTTGAGTGATCCTTCAAGTATGCTGAAATTTTTGCCATCTCTGCTAAATTTGCTACTTTTAGTGTCCATAATAGGCAAGTCTTCCTTCTTCCAGTACTACGCCACCAAAAATCTTGCTGCAGTTATTAGATTTAAAATCAAATTAGTCTCTATAACCATACAATCTGTAATTATAGCCAGCAAGAACAACTGTGGAGTAAACTTTATTTTCTTTTTAAGAATATTTTGGATAATCCACCATATTTTTATCCAAAATGCTTTAACTTTTTTAAAAGTCCACCATATATGAAAATAAGTGGCATCATCACAATCACATCTCCAACACTTAGATTGCAAGTTCGGATACATACAGGCTAGCTTTTTAGGATCTAGATGCCATCTATAAAACATTTTGTAAAACTTTTCTCTCAAATTTTGGGCTTGCGTAAATTTTACATTTCTAATCCATATTTTTTCCCACGTCTCCATCATTCCTCAATATTTTGTGCCCATTTTATCATACAGTCTTTAACTAACTCCATTTCCAAAACTATTTCTATCAATGTATTATACAACCTTTTTATATGCATTTGACTCTAATCTCTGATTTGTTTTACCTGTAAGGATCGCCTCTCCTTCCAACCTAAGAAAGTACGAACTCTTGAAATGTAGTTGTTCAAAAGGATTCTTTTATTAAGCAGAAGTGAAAGCCATCCAGCTAAAGCACAATCTGAATACCCTTAGGCAAAGCAGTAGGATTAAAATGGTAGAGACCCCTCCCTTTAAATCAGAATGCAGGTTTTAACCAATACACATGTGTGAAGATGTTTTATTTACCATTTCCTTTGAGAACCTGAATAAACATGCATTCCCACCACTATTCTTTAAAGTAAGACAACCCACATGGCTATCATATAAATTCCTGGCACCAGGATATAGGTTGTAAAACATCTGAGGACACAGGCCATGCTAGTAAATCAAATCCAAGTCTCCCCCTTCTCCACTTGAATGGCAGTATCACATTTTTTGGGATCTGACATTACCAAGTTTTCCTCATTTTGTGTGATACCAATGATCCTTTTTCCATCTAGCTTGTAACTGTCCATACTGAAACCAAGTTTGAATTATCCTTTCTTCTTTTAATACATTCAAAGACTTTAACTTTAAGAAGAGCCTGGTGGCATGGCAGACTAAAGCACTGTAATTAACATTCAGCTGTCTGCAATTACTGCAAGTTCAAATCTCACCAGGCTCGAGATTAACTCAGCCTTCCATCCTTTCTAAGGTAGGTAAATTGAGGACCCAGTTTGTGGGGGCAATAAGCTGACTTTGTATAAAAAGTATGAAGGCTATTGCTTAATGCATTGTAAGCCACCCTGGGTCTCCAGAGAAGGGTGGCATATAAATCAAATTAAGAAAAATAATAACTTTAGTGTACCTCTTTCTGTATTAAGAAGCTCTTTATATGTAATTACATCTTGTTTTTGTTCTACACTTATATTCTCTATCGCATGTCTGGGTACTGCCCATAGAGGTATCTTATCATTTAATTTATATTGATACTTTTTCTAGACACGCAATAAAGCATTCCTTAATATATGACTTTTAAAGGTCTTATCCACCTTCTTGTCATATAATAAGTAGGCATGCCAACCATATACCAAGTCATATCCCTCAATATTCAAAACTCTTTCTTCCATTAAATTGATCCAGTCATTAATTGCTGATAGGGCAGCTGCTTCATAATATAATTTTAAATTGGGCATTTTCAGACCTCCTCTTTCACATATATCTTGCATTATTTTTAATTTTATTCTTGATCTTTTCCCTGCCCAAACAAAGTTATTAATACCCTTCTGCCATTCCCCCAAATTTGCATCCTTTTTGAGTATTAGTATCATTTGAAAAAGAAATAAAAACTTAGGCAAAACATTCATTTTTACTACTGCTATTCTTCCCAACAAAGATAGTTGTAATTTCTTCCAGTTATCCATCTCTTTCTGTATTTTATGCCATAACGGTTCATAATTATGCTTATATAATTTCACATTTGAGGTTTTAATATAAATCCCTAAATATTTAACCTGTTTTACTATCTCAAATCCTGTTACTCTTTCTAATTTTTCTTATAGTCATATTTTTAGTTATTATCTTTGATTTCCCTATATTTATTTTAAATGCAGATACTTGACCTTATTGATTAATTATGTCCATTAAGCCTAGAGCTGATTGCACTGGTTGGGTTAAAGTTACAACCAAGTCATCTGCAAATGCTTTTAATCTGTAATCATAATGCCTAATTTTAATTCCCTGTATTTTATCTGACTCACGTATTTTGTTCAGCAAAAATTCCAAGATTAAGATAAACAATAATGGAGACAGGGGGCACCTCTGTCTTGTTCCTTTTTCAATTTTAAAAGTTTCTGTGAAACTGCCATTGATTATTATTTGTGCTGTTGGTTTCTGGCATATTGCCTTAATAGATTGTTTAAAATACTCTCCAAACTGCATCTTTTGTATTATTTTCAGTAAAAACTGCCATTTATTTATTTATTTATTTATTTATTTATTTATTTATTTATTTATTTATTTATTTATTTATTTCAATTTATATACCGCCCTTCTCCCTGAGAGGGGGACTCAGGGCAGTGAACAGCCAAATTAAAACACATATAATACAAAAATTAAAAAATTTAAAATTAAATTAAATCGTTGGCATTCCAAAATAAAAGTCTCAAACCCCATTAAAATACCCAATTTAAAACCCCAGAAATTAGTAATACCAAAAATTTTAAAAACCGCATTAAAATCAATCAAGCAAGGCCGGCTTGTTGGAATAAATAAGTCTTAAGGGCCTTTCGGAAAGCGCGGAGGTCCGGGATCAAACGAATTTCAGGAGGCAGCTCGTTCCATACGGCGGGTGCCCCCACAGAGAAGGCTCTCCCCCTGGGGGCCGCCAGCCGACATTGCTTGGCTGATGGCACCCTGAGAAGGCCCTCTCTGTGTGAGCGTACTGGCCCGTGGGAGGTTATCGGTAGCAGCAGGCGGTCCTGCAAATACCCCGGTCCCATGCCATGGAGCGCTTTAAAGGTCAAAACTAACACCTCGAAGCGCACCTGGAAGACCACCGGAAGCCAGTGCAGCTCGCGCAGGAGGGGTGTCACATGGGAGCGCCCTGTCGCTCCCATAATCACCCGCGCGGCCGCATTCTGGACCAGTTGGAGCCTCCGGGTGCACCCCAAGGGGAGCCCCATGTAGAGAGCGTTACAGTACAATTCAATTGATCAAATGCTTTCTCCGCATCCAAAGATATAAGCACTGCAGGAACTTGGTTATTCTTCCCCAAATATACCAATATATTAACAATTTGCCTTACATTTGCATGTTGCGAAACAAGGGTTGAAGGGTTTTTTAAGATTATTTTTTAGTAGAATTTTAAGGGGTTCTGGGGTGGGGGTGGGAGAGGGTTGGGGAGAAAACCAGATTGGGAGAAGGACAGTCTTGGCAGTCTGTGGTGTTACGGGGGTGCAGACTCTGGAGGTAAGAGGGCTCCTAGGGAGCCCTCGGTTGAGGGTTGGGCTATAAATACGCTGTGTGGGAGGGGCAGATATGGCGTGAGCGGGGGACCATATCATGTGGTGGGGGCACACACTTGCTGTCTTCGAGCGATTGCATGCCCCGGTCCCTGGAGCTATTCCCATTCCCCAGGTTGTTCGGAGTCTCAGGACCCGAGGCTCCGGCTGCTGCTATGCAATGCCAGGTCCGTTGTAAATAAGGCCCCCCTCATATGTGACCTTCTTCAAGAGGGGGGTGCGGACCTGGCTGGTATTACAGAGACCTGGTTGGGCCACGAGGGTGGGGTTCCCCTCGTGGAGATGTGCCCACCAGGTTTCCTTGCATTTCACCAGCCGAGAGCTCAGGGTAGGGGTGGGGGAGTAGCGGTCATTATTAAGGAAAGTCTGGATCCGAGGGAGGCCACTGTACCTCAGATAGCTGGGTGTGAGTCCATCTTTGTGAGGTGGGGTCCTGGTGGGCAGATGGGTCTGTTGGTCACGTACCTGGCTCCCTGCCACGTGGCAACGACCCTGCCCGAGCTTCTCAATGTTGTAGCCGATGTGGCGATTGACACCCCCAGGCTTATGGTCATGGGGGATTTCAATCTGCCATCTATCGGTGAAACATCTGAGATAGCTCGGGAGTTCATGGCTTCCATGATGGCCATGGACCTGACCCAGGTAATTCAGGGCCCGACTCACATTGGTGGACACACCCTGGATCTAGTTTTTGTCTCTGGGCAGTGGTTGAGTGGTCTTGATATTGGGGATATAGGTGTTGAACCCTTGTCATGGACTGACCACTCGCTCCTTCGACTTGACTTTCTGACGGCTGCACCTCATCACAGGGAGGCGGAACCGACTAGGTGGTTCCACCCCAGGCGCCTGATGGATCCTGATAGGTTCCAGACGGAGCTTGGGCCATTTCCTGAGACACTGACACGCGACTCGGCTGAGGACCTGGTGGCTGCCTGGGATAGGGCGGCCAGTGGGGCCTTGGACCGTGTCGTGCCTTTGCGGCCTCTGACCCGGCGCCGAACCCGCTTAGCCCCTTGGTTTACCGAGGAGCTGAGGGAGATGAAGTGCCGGAAAAGACGCCTGGAGAGCGGTTGGGGGGCCAGTCGCTCTGAATCTGACTTGACACTAGTAAGAGCTCATATTAAGACTTACATAGTGGCGATAAAAGCGGCTAAGTCTAATTACTTTGCCGCTCTTATTGCGTCATCAGATAATCGCCCAGCCGCCCTGTTTAGGGTGACCCGCTCCCTCCTCCATTCGGGAGCGCGGGAGGATCCCTTACAGGGACGTGCTGAGGATTTTGTTCAATATCTGGATGATAAAATAACTCAGATTCGGGATGATCTGGCTGCTGACTGGGTTAGTTCAGGCGGGGGGACTGAGGCAGGTCTTGAGAGTGTTACCTGGGCTGAGTTCGATCCTGTGGCTCCCGAGGACGTGGACAGGATTCTGGGAAGGCTGAACGCAACCACATGTTTATTGGACCCGTGTCCCTCCTGGTTGGTGCTGGCCTCCCGGGAGGTTACACGAGGCTGGCTCCAGGAGATTATAAACGCTTCTTTGAGTGAGGGTGCCCTACCGACCGCCTTGAAGGAGGCGGTGGTGAGGCCCCTCCTCAAGAAGCCCTCCCTGGACCCAGCTGTTTTGGCTAATTACCATCCTGTCTCCAACCTTCCCTTTCTAGCGAAGGTTGTTGAGAGTGTGGTTGCGCGGCAGCTCCCCCGATACCTGGATGAAGCTGTCTATTTAGACCCGCTCCAGTCCGGCTTCAGGTCTGGATACAGCACCGAAACGGCATTGGTCGTGTTGGTGGATGATCTCTGGAGGGCCCGGGGTAGGGGGTACTCCTCTATCCTGGTGCTGTTAGACCTCTCAGCGGCTTTTGATACCATCGACCATGGTATCATGTTGCGCCGGTTGGAGGGACTGGGGGTGGGGGCACCATTCTGCGGTGGTTCTCCTCCTACCTCTCCGACCGGTCGCAATCCGTGTTGACAGGGGGGCAGCGGTCGACCCTGAGGCGCCTGATATGTGGGGTGCCACAAGGGTCGGTCCTCTCGCCCCTCCTGTTCAACATTTATGTAAAGCCGCTGGGTGAGATCATCCGTGGTTTTGGGGTGGAGTTCCATCAGTACGCTGATGCTACTCAGCTGTACATTTCCACCCCAGACCACCCCAACGATGCCGTGGAAGTGATGTCCCAGTGCCTTGAAGCCGTGCGGGTCTGGATGGGGAGAAACAGGCTTCGACTCAACCCCTCCAAGACCAAGTGGCTGTGGCTGCCGGCGTCCCGATATAGCCAGCTGACTCTATCGCTGGTTATTGGGGGCGAATCATTGGCCCCCACGGAAAGGGTTCGCAACTTGGGCGTCCTCCTGGACTCACGGCTGTCTTTAGAGAATCACACGACAACTGTGGCCAGGGGGGCTTTCTATCAGGTTCGCCTGATACGCCAGCTGCGGCCCTTTCTAGATCGGGACTCCCTACGCACAGTCACTCAGGCTCTCGTCACTTCCCGCCTGGACTACTGCAATGCTCTCTACATGGGGCTCCCCTTGGGGTGCACCCGGAGGCTCCAACTGGTGCAGAATGCGGCTGCGCGGGGGATTATGGGAGCGACGGGGCGCTCCCACGTGACACCTCTCCTGCGCGAGCTGCATTGGTTGCCCGTGGACTTCCGGGTGCGTTTCAAGGTGTTGGTTATCACCTTTAAAGCGCTCCATGGCTTAGGGCCAGGGTACTTACGGGACTGCCTTCTGCCACCAATTGCCTCCCACCGGCCGGTTCGCTCCCACAGAGAGGGCCTCCTCAGGGTGCCGTCAGCCAGACAATGCCGGCTGGCGACCCACAGGGGGAGAGCCTTCTCTGTGGCAGCACCTACCCTCTGGAATGATCTGCCTCCAGAGTTAAGAACAATTTCTGACCTCCTGACTTTCCGGCGGGCTTTAAAAACTCATCTCTTTCAGCTTGCCGGCTTAGCCTGCTTCCTGTAAATATTTTATCACTTTTAGAGTTTTATTATTTTTAATTGAACTAGTTTTAATTTACGGCTATTTATATTTGTTCTTTTATGGAATTTTTTAACTTTTGTGTATTGTTTTTTAAATTGGCTGTGCACCGCCCTGAGTCCGTAAGGAGAAGGACGGTATATAAATCTAATAAATACAAATACAAATACAAATACAAATACATTACTTTTCATTTGTCTCCCATTTATAAATCCAGATTGGTCATTGTGAATCATTTGTTGCATAACTAACATTAACCTATTTGCTAATATTTTAGCAAAAATCTTGTAATCTGTGTTAAGTAACGATATAGGCCTGTAGTTTTTTGGCTGACTATGGTCTTGATCTTCTTTCAGGATCAAAGAAATAAAGGATGTTCTCCAGGATGGGAGTACTCCAAGTTGTATTTTACTAAATAATTCCTTAAGAGATTCCACCGTTTCTAATTGTAAATTTTTATAATAAACAGCTGTCAATCCATCTGTTCCAGGAGCCTCACCAACTTTTAACTGCTTAATTGTCAAGAAAATTTCCTCGGAAGTTATCGGTTGATTCAATCTTTCCCTTTGCTCGTCTGTAACTATAGGGATATTCTCCTTCTGTAGGTATCTATCTATATCTGTACCTTGAATTTTGTCACCAGCATATAACCTCATGTAAAATTCTAGAAATGCTTTTTAAATCATATTTTGTTGATATACCTCTTTACCTTTATACTCTATTTTCTCTATACTATGAGACTTTTGTTTTTTCCTTAACATATATGCTAACCATCTACCTGGTTTATTCACATTGCAAAAGGTGTTATGTTTAGCATTTTGCAAATTAATTGCAACCTGATCTGACTTTAACTTATTAAACTGCCCTCGCAATAAAGTAATTGCTTCTTTTATTTTCTTATCAGCTGGATTCAATATTAATGCCTGCTCTTTCTTTTTTATTTCCTCTTCTAATTCCATCCGTTTTTCCCGTCTGCGTCTGTATGCATTATTCAGATGTATTAACACACCTCTCATATATGCTTTGCTTGCATCCCAAACCATTTTCATAGATGCACCCTTATGCATATTCAAAACATGCCCTCTTTTGATCATCCTTCTTCTCCAACTCTTGTAGTCTTCCTTCAAATTTTGACATTGCCCGTTGAATGCTGACCACTTTTTCATCTGTTTTTATTAGTTGTTGTTCCATCCTTTGGACATTCTCATCTGTCTTAAATAATTGTTGTTCCATTCTTTGAACTGTACTTAAAATTGCTTGTAGCAACGCTTCTTTCTCTTTCTCTTGTTGAAGCATAGCCTGGATCGTACGTTGTCCTCCAGATGGAGATGCTGAAGGTGTGGTTGCAGCTCCCACTATTGCTGCTTTTTTACTTATTTTATTGTAATCCACTGGTGTAAATGTTAAAGGCCAAAAAAGGAAACAATTAAAAAACCAAGCAAAGAGGGAGACCAAAAAAAAGAGGAAGAGGGTAAGAAAAAAAAAATAAAAGCCAAAAAAGAAAAGAATCAAATATGAAAAAAGAAAAGAAAAAACCAAATCTTCAGGTTCTTCTAAACCCTAAACCAACTAGAATTTCCAAAATAAAAAAATCCACAATAAAAAGCAATATAGGAAAAAGAAAAGAAAAGAAAGAAAAGAAAACCCCAAAAAGGGTAAAGAAAAAGAAAAGGAAAAAAAAAACTTCCAGCTCTTGAATGCCTTAATCCAATTGAATTCTTAAAAAGTCGTAAAATAAGGATAATCTTTCACTTAAATTTATATCCAGAAAGCATACAGAGAGTTCCCTATCATAGGGGCCTCAAAGAGAAGAAATAACAGTGACTGCCCAAAAAAATAATGATCTTACAAAGAAGGATTCCCTTCCACACTTTTCCACGGCTCCTACTTCAAAGCCATCAAGAACACCTGAATCAACAATGCAGATAAATACTATCTGAGATGTTCTCTCCACTTGCGCTAAACAAGCTAAAGCTCAGAGCCACTCTGTTATTATTTTGGCTACAGTATATCTTTCAGCTTTCTGCCTAGATACACATCGTAACAAAATTTCTTCTTTTCTTTTCTTTTCCCCAATAGATGGCAGTACTTTCACTCTCTTTAGCTTTCCTACATTAAAAATCCAAATCTTCTTTATTAAAAATTACTTAGAGGGGGAAAAAAAAGAAGAGCAAAGAAGAAGGAAAAGTTAAAGTAAAAAAATAAAAAAGGAGGCTTCATAATAAATCAATCCCAAAACAGGCTAAAATTTTCCTTTAAGTAAAGCATAGTCCCAGGAAACAATATCTTCCTCTCTTTCTCTTTCAGTCCAGTCTCAGTCTTCAAAAGTAATTAATTTAAAATCCTTTCAATCAGCAATCAGGTCTCCAATAGTCTATGCCAAAGTAATATTCGCTGCTTAACTTTCTTTAGTTAATCATCTAAACACTCCTCTCATTAGGGTGCCTTTTGTAACTTAAAATAAGGCTCTCTCACCACATTGAGAAGCTGTCCCTGCCTTGCAGGTGCTATAGCTGCTTCCCTGCTGCCGGAAAAAGGACTTTTCTGGATCAATCAGGGACTTTGTGATGTCCCTGAGATGGACAGACGGTGCTCTCCACTACCACAGTCAAAACTAGACTGTGGGGTCCTGGCTGGACTGTCTAGAAGCAGTGCTATCGGCAGCGATTCTGGAGTTCCAGAATCTCATGTCGTTTCATAGGGACATCAACTTCCGGTATAATGCCTTGGGAAGACCACACTTGTAATATTGCATCCAGTTTTGGTCACCACGATACAAAAAAGATCTTGAGATTCTAGAAACAGTGCAGAGAAGAGCAACCAAGACAATTAATGGGCTGAAGGCTAAAATGTGCGAGGAATGGTTGCAGAAACTGGGCATATCTAGTCTAACAAAGAGAAGGACTAGAGAGCACATTGATAGCTGTCACAGAGAGGAAGGGGTTGACCTATTCTCCAAAACACCTGAAGGTAGGACAAGAAGTAATGAATGGAAACTTAGTAAGGAAGATCCAACTTAGAACTAAGGAGGAATTTCCTGTCAGAGAGAACAATTAATCTTGCCTCCAGGAGTTGTGGGAGCTCCATCACTGGAGGTTTTTAAGAGGAGGCTGGACAGCCATTTATCCGGAATGGTATCAAGTCTCCTGCTTGAGCAGGAGGTTGGACTAGAAGACCTCCAAGGTCCCTTCCATTATTCTGTGAATTCGGTATCTGTATCTGAGCCTCCTGACAGCTGTGAAACATGGGCTTTGGAGAACGAAAGAGGGATTTGCTGTATTCTTCCTCAGACGATCCCCAGGGCTGCCCACAATAAGTCTGGGACCAGGTCTGCTCCATGCCCTGCCTGGCCCTCTCGTGCAAGACCCTCCTGTGGAGGAAGGAAAGAGGGGTGAGCACGGTGGGTGGGTGGGTGCTTGCCTTATTGCAGCCTCTTTTCTCCCTGCAGGGGGCGTCTGTGATCCGAATGCTCTCCGAATTCCTCACGGAGCCCGTGTTCAGAGAAGGGTTGCAGGTAAGGGGCTGCCTTCCCCTCCCCTCCCTGACTGAGGCACAAGCTAAAACTGTGACACACACACATACACCCCACAGTGCCATGTATGGCTGTGCTGTTTGCGGGCTGGTGGTGGTGGTGATGTAAAAGGGCAGAGCTCACAGTGGCGCTTCCAGGCAGCCCTTTTGGGAGAGACCTAGCTCAGAACAATCTCAGCTTGCCACGCTGGTGAATGACCAGCAAAGAGGCTTTCCCATGTCCCTCTGACCCTTGCCCACCCACCGCCATAGGGAGACAGGCAGGTAGCTTTGTCCCTGGGCCAGCAGCAGCTCCAACCTGTGTAGAATCTTACCCGTTTTACTGGGGGGGGGTTGAGAGACGACCTGTAGGGATATGACACCTCTGTGCCCCCCTTCAAGCTGATGTGGGCAAGCCCCTCTCCTGTGGCCCTGGGATTTTCCTCCATGGCAGCTGCCGTCAGGTTCTGGGCCTGCTGACTTCCCCATCTACTAGATAACTCCCCCAACATCTGGGTGGGGTGCTGTGGTGGCTTCTAGATGGGCACCTCCCTGTCCTGAATGTGGGAGAGGGAAATCAGCCAGCTGCAGAGCTTTGCTGAGTTGGGAATTCTGCTCTCCTGACTTCCTTTCTCCACAGTCCTACTTCGAGACCTACCAATATGAAAATACTGTTTGTGATGACCTCTGGAAACAACTGCAGATGGTATGTTTTAAAGCCTATTCTAGCTGCTTCCATAGAATTTCTGAATCCCAGAGATGGAAGGATGTTTTTCTACCCGATGTGTTCTTTAGAAATGGATCCTTTCCCCCAAGGGCCTGAGCAGGCCAGCTACCCCCTCAGCCTCTGCCTTTACTGATCTGATGGAGACAGCTATGGCTAATAGCCACATCCAGAGTAGCCTCTTGCCTCCCCCCACCCTTTCCCTATGTGTGACAGTCAACTCAGCCACCCCCACCCCCACACTCCCGTGTCCTCTGGTTGGAAGTCCATCTGACATTTTTCCCTACCAGAAGCCAGTCTCTCGCCCTTCAGATCTCCTGCATACCCACTCTTAGCAACCCATCCACACATCCCAACTCACCAGGAAGCCAACACAGCTGTGAAGGCATCTGGCTCTCTTAGTGCCTCACGCTGCTTTTTTTTTGAAGGCTACAGTGCAAAGTTCACACTCAAAGTAACAGGAGCACTAGGTCCCAAGCATCTGATGAGTGTGAAGTTCAACTGCCTTGCAAGTGGCCTTGGTTCTCAACCTTTGGTACTCCATCTTACGCAGATTGTTCCTCTGAAGTTGCAGGCTGTTGTGTCTGCCCAACTCCAGTGGGAACCATCTCCTCTTTCCTTCTGTGGTCCTATGCCCACGTTGCCAACAAGCAGCCGAGGAAGAGACAGGTCCACGGTATAAGAGAGAGGAGCTACATTTCAAAGGCTGGTGGGACTGTCTGGCAGTTGGCCTCAATCAAAGCCTGGGATGCATTTCCTGCCAGGAAGTCCGTGTCTTGAGATTAGGCATTTCGGCATACCAGAGCCAGGAGCCACCTTCTCAAGTTGAGTCTCTTTGATGCTTCTGGGGCAGGTGGTGAACAAGAAGAACATGAGTCTCCCAGGCACCGTCAAGACCATCATGGACCGCTGGACCTTGCAGATGGGCTTCCCAGTTCTCACAGTTAATACCACAACAGGCATCGTCACCCAAAAACATTTTCTGCTGGACCCAGAAAGTCCCGTTGAGCGACCCTCACAGTTCAAGTAAGTCAGGAACTTTGAGCCTCTGTGGAGAGGTCAGATCTCTGTGTGGAAAGAGTCTTGTCCAGAGGCAGCGAGAGGAAGGAATCCTCTTGCCTAGTGCAATTCTTGAGGATGGGGGTCACATCCTGCTGTTGGGGAGATGAGGCTCATGCAGTCCAAGAATGAAGGGGACCAGGTTGAGGCAAGGGGAGGAACAAGGGAGGGCAGAAGCTGCTCAACTGACAGCTGGTTTCCTGCAGTTACACCTGGATTGTTCCGGTCTCCTGGATGAGCAAAGGAAAGGAGGCAGAGATGTACTGGCTCACAGACAGTTCAGGTATAATTCATTTGCACCACCTTGGTTGTTGTACGGAGTTACAAAATCATGCTTAGAGTGTTAGGAGATTTGATGGCGTTTGCTTAAGGCTGTCCAGGTGGCTTTTGCTAGCTGGCCCAAGATGGCTAAGGGTGCGCCTACTTAGCCTGCCCTGGCTTGATCTGCTGCCAGTCAGTGGTGAGGAGATGGCTTCCCTTATTGCTGGGGGGAAGCTTGGTGGCCTCCTCCTCCTCCTCTCCTCCTGATCTTCAAAATGGAATTTGGGAGAAGTCATCGGTGTTGTATGTTTGAAACCGTACAAAATGTCTAAAATTTACCTGTCGCCCCAGAAGAGCAGCAGGGCAGGACAAGCTTTCTTCCTTTTTTGCAGCTGAAAATGCCAACTTCTCAACTTCTACTAACCCTGCCCAGTGGCTGCTACTCAATATTAATGTTGTGGGCTATTTCCGGGTAAACTATGATTTGGAAAACTGGGAGAGGCTCATGAATCAGCTGAATGAAGACCTTCAGGTAGGCTGTCAAAGTGCTGCCTCCCCTCCCGGTCCCAGAAATGGCTATGATGAAACAGCCGCTCCTCCAGGGCAAGGGAAGCCCTCCAAGAGATAGAAAGTTGGGAAAGGAGGGAAGTGCTTCCTTTTCCCCCTGTGCCATTCCTCCTTCTGGGTCCCACAACATCTGTTTGCCTCCCAAACACCCCAACCAGCTTCTCCAGAAGAGTCTTTCAAATGCTTTGGCTCTCGTTCTCCATTTGTGGATGAGAGGCTGCTCTCTCTCGCTCCACAGTCTCACCTGATGCCCTCCCAGTGGAGGAAACACTCTGCTGACACAACCAGCAATGGTCTCGAGGCAGGATGTGAGCTTCCGGGATTCTCCTCTTGCCCATTGCCTGATTTTGCCAACTCTCGATTCAGTTTCTCTGACTGCTCTGTTCTTTTGCAGAAGATCCCCATTCTAAATCGTGCTCAGATCATCGATGATGCCTTCAACCTGGCAAGGTGAGAATCCTTTTATCTCCCCTTGCTGCTGGGGAGCAGAATTGCAATAAGATTACCTTCCGAGTCTATTGAACCTCCAAGGATTTTTCTTCCGCGCTCCGCCTAAGGGATCCCACTGGGCTGAAATGCTGCCATCTGATAGGGGGGCATTCCAGGACAGGAGCGACAGGGGCCTCTCTGTGGGAGGCTGCTGCACCCTCCAGGGGCACCTCTTCCACTCCGTGGCCCCCTTTTGGGCTAAGCATTGAGGCAGAGCGGAGGCCAGCCAGCCCCAAAGCCAGGCCCTTTGCTGCTCTTTCAGAGCCAAGCACGTGGGCAGCGACCTGGCCCTGAACACCACCCGCTACCTGGCCCAGGAGAGGGAGTACCTTCCTTGGGACACGGCCCTGGACAACCTGGACTACTACCGCCTCATGTTTGATCGCAGCGAAGTCTATGGGCCGATGCAGGTGTGAGCTCCAGCCACTCTCGGCCCTCCCACCCTTCCCTTCCAACAGAGGGGATCCTGGGGTGGGAGTGGGGGTGAATGGGCTGCTCTCCAGCTTCGGTCCTAGTCAGACCTCACTCTCCCTGTTGCAGAAATACATCCAGAAGCAGGTCACTCCCTTGTTTGAGCACTTTCAGAAACTCACTCTCAACTGGACCCAAATCCCAGATGGCTTGATGGATCAGTGAGTCTCCATGGATGAGGAGGAATGGCGGGGGGGGGGGGGGGGAGGGCTTGTCTGTGCATGGCAAGAGCAAAAGGGAGGGGTCACTGCCCTTGAATTCATATCCCGGCCTTCTCTCCGGCTTTCAGGTATAACCAGATCCTGGCCATCCGCACTGCCTGCTCCTATGGTGTCCCTGAGTGCAATGAGCTGGCCTCCTCCTGGTTTAAGGCCTGGAAAGCCAACCCCAGCATCAACAGGTGAGAGAGTGGCTGGGAATGGGGGAGGGGGGCTTGAGCAGGGAAGCCCAGTGAGGGGGGAGCGGAGCTGCTTTCTGGGCAGGCCATCCTCTTCTCTGCAAGGCCAGCCCCTCCTGCTTAGTGTCGGAGAGCAAGCGGCCTTTAAGTGCTCTTCACTCCCTGGGCTTGCCCAGGTCCCAAAGAGGGGCAGCTCCACGAGGGGCCCTGCGCCTCTGCCCACCTCTTCTCTTCAGACGCTGGGCCAGAGCAGAGGCCCCGCCCTGCTTTTCGGGCCTTGCCTCTTTGCTGAATAGCCTCCACGCCCATTGGGTCCTCTGGCTTTACTGCCAGGACAAGAGAAGGGTCAGGTTTTTCAACTTTTGTTTTCTTGGGCCAGAGAGCAGCCCCCCCTCCACATCTGGGACAGAAAAGACCTTTAGGGTTTGCAGAGTCAGCCCCCCCCCCACTTGAGGAAAGTTTGTTCTCTTGGGAGGCAAAGCCAGGAAGGCGGAGAGCCCTGTGGCCAGATGGTGGGTGGAGCAGGAGGGGGCAGGCGACAGCAGACTCCGTAGCCTTCCACAGGAGATTTTCTTCCAGCTTCCTGGGTCATCTTCATTCAGCAGCAGTTTGGCCCTCGGATGGAGGCACCACTGTGAAATCTCTTAGCCCCAATCAAGGCTAAGTGGGACATATTTGAGCTCAGGCAAAGGGGTTTTGTGGGTGAACCCCAAAATGTCCAGCTAGCTTTTGTCCATTCCATCCAAGGCCCACTTGACCAAATTCTAGGAAGTCAAGGGGTTTCTGTATTCACAAAAAAACATTTGGTTGTCCTCACATTTTGCCATCCTTGTCCTGACCTTCAGTTTTCCTAACATTGGTTCTACTGCTACCCATCATCTTCCTCTACCCTTCCTCTGTCCTTCTTTCCAGCTATGGTCTTCTTATATTTCCAGGTCTTCTCTAACTTTTGTACGTAGCCACCCTTGCCTCTTCTGCTGCCTCATGTTAGAACTATTTGCAGGATGCTTTTAGACATTCCTACCACACTGTTCACAGCAGAGGAAAATCCCCTGGGCTACAGCTGAGCTGAAGACGAGATTTTGTAATTTCCAGGATGGTGTGGATTTGGGATGGGCAGAAAGGCAAATCCTCCCTCCCTCGCCTGCTTTTGCAAGGAGGGCAAACTGATCTTGAAAGGCATCGGCCACTGAGTTTTCTTGGTCAGGTGGACAATGACACACGCACGTACGCACACACACACACACACAGAGGCCCCGTCCAGCAAACTGCTGTTTGCAATGCAGAGGGCTTTTCTGAGCAGGGCACTTGTAGCCTCTGGTACAGCTGCTTCTCTCTCTGCTGGTGGCAGCGGGCATCTGTTCTTTTAGACCAAAAGAATACTCCTCGGTTGCAGCCACCTTGGGGGCGGTCAATGGCAGGGATCCACACATCCTGCCCATTATGCAAAACCCCACCCCGTTTTCCCCAGACAGCACTTTAGATGTGCTGGACCTCATTCCATTAAAGCCCTTCCTCCATCTGCCCCAGTTCCTCCCCTCCCCCCTCTGCCCGTGGGGCCCCCCACTGACGGTCTTACTTTCAGGATCCCGCCCAATCTGCGCTCCGCCATCTACTGCAGCGCCATCAGCACAGGTGGCCAGGAGGCCTGGGACTTTGCCTGGATGATGTTTCAGCAGGCCCAGGTGATCTCAGAGGCCGACAGGCTGCGCGGGGCCCTGACCTGCAGCCAGACCCCCTGGATCCTTCAGAGGTGAGCTGATCTCTGCCCAGGGCGGTGAGGTGGCAGCTCACGGGGCTTCATCCAATTGCCAGAGACGAGCGGGGAGATCGCCAGGATTTGTCTTTAACACTGGGGCACAGTTCAGGCATTCTGCAGACGACCCCTGGCTCTCAAACAAGGGCAGGTGGGTGATCTCAGGTGAAGAGCTGCATTTGAAGGGAAGGAGAGCTTCCTGATGGGAACAGCTGCCCAGCACTGGTAGTGTCTCCCTTTGGAAGTGGGCCTTTTCCATCTCTGGAGGATTTTGGGAAGAAGCTGGACAGCTGCCTCTCAGGGATCTCTTTCCTGCATCGAGCAGAGGGTTGGATCAGAAGATCCTTGTGGCCCTGTCCATCCCTAAAATTGTAGGAGTGCATGAAAAAAAAGAAGCCTAGGGGAGGGGGCTACCTGGAGGGGGCTGCAGCTGTTTGGGGAGGGGGCTACCTGGAGCTACCCATTTATCCCTCGCAGGTATCTTCAGTATACCCTGAACTCCACCTTGATCCGCCGCCAGGATGCCACGTCCACCATCAACAGCATTGCCAGAAATGTGGTGGGACAGTCTCTGGCCTGGGATTTTGTGCGCATGAACTGGAGGACCCTCTTCCAGCAGTGAGTGTGCACCTTTCCCCACCCCCACCCCCACCCAGGGCTGGGTGACGGGAGACCAGCCACTCATCCGCCCGTCTTCCGGCCTAGGTTTGGGGGAAGCTCCTTCTCTTTCTCCAGCCTCATCCAGTCGGTGACCCAGAGATTTGCGTCTCCATTTGAACTTCAACAGGTGAGGCTGCTTGGGGTTTGGGGAGGGCTTACGGGGAGACAGGCTTTGCAAAGAGTGACAGCCACCTTTTAGGAGCATCCAAGTCCTCGTTTTATGTATCTGCCCAGTGAAGAAAGCACTGGAGGCCAGAGAACCAGGCCAAGGCATCTGCTAAAGGTGCTGCTGCCTTCCTGGCATCAGACCAGCTTTTTTTTGTCTTGCTAGGGGTTTTCAAAATGGTTGCTGGGTGAGTTATTTAGCCTGTTCCCAGAAGCCCTTCTTCCTGTCCGATCCTAGTGCAGACGGGAGATGTGAAGGAAGGGGGCCAGTGGGGAGTCCTTTGAACGCTTGGGGGGGGACGCAGGTCTGATCAGGAAATCTGTGAGCTGGCAAGCAGGGACGCTTGAGGAAAATGCTTCTTCCTTCTCTCTGTGACTGGCCGATAGCTGGAGCAGTTCAAGGCAGACAACGCGGATGTGGGCTTCGGCTCTGCCACCCGGGCGCTGGAGCAGGCCCTGGAGAGAACGAAGGCCAACATCAAGTGGGTGGCAGAGAACCAGCCGCTTGTCCTGCAGTGGTTCAAGGAGAACTCGTAGGCGGAACCAGCTGGTGCTGCTGCAGGGCGGGGGTTCCAGTCAGAGGGGCAACGTCTGGGATGTTGCAGTTGCCTCAGTGACTCTCCCTCTGGGCACCCAAGGGCGGAGGAGCAGGTGGGCCGGGACTCTGTCCAGCCATGGCAATACCCCTCTATAATTTTGTAACTCCAACACTGTAAATTAAAGTCTCTTGAATGAAATGTGCAGATTACTGCTGGAGAAAGGGAAAGGGAAGATATCGTAGGGCCATGTGGGGTGTGACCTCTTGACACAGCACTCTGTCTACAGTGGGTATTAACAATGGAGGACATGACTCCTGCATCAGCATCCATTGGGCAACATGTCCTTGGCAAGGCTGCCCAAGGAGCACCTGTCTCAACAGCCGGCTTTAGCCTCCATGTTCATGGGTTGAGCAGCTTCAGGAGGGGGGGAGCAAGAAGGGAAGGAGAATAACATCTGGGGAGCTGTAACAAAAGCCAGTTGAAACCCAGGAGGCTAATTCAGAGGAGCTGATCCAGCAGGGAGGGGCTGAGGAAGGTCTGTTCTAGATCTGGAGATGGGGAGAGGCGGCAGTGGCCCTCCTGATCCATATCCTGCTATTCCACCAAACAGAAGGCTCCCTCACTGGAGCGAGCAAAGCTGATGATGGCACAAGAAAAGGTCTGGAGGCTGACCTGTATGAAGGATAACCAGACAAATTTCACCCCTGGGTTGACCCCCTCCTCTCTGTGGCAGCACCTCAAATATTGGAAGACTGCTATCATGTCTCTCCTGGTCCTTCTCTTCACTAGACTAGCCATGCCCAATTCCTGCAACTGTTCATCATATGTTTTAGCCTCCAGTCCCCTAATCATTCTGGTTTGCTCTTCTCTGCATTCATACTAGAATCTCAGCACCTTTTTATAGTGTGATGACCAAACTGGATGCAGTAGTCTAGGTGTGGTCTTACTAAGATCTCCTCCTGCACATGCGCTTCACCTCCTGCGCATGCCCAAGATGGCGGCCCAGCTCTAAATCGCTGAGATGAGATGGGATGATATTTGGCTTTTAAGGGGTTCCTGGGGCTGTTTTGACCATCTATGAACCCCTGCCCAGCAAGCGAAGTATGTGGCCAGTCAGGGGAGAGCTTTCGTGCTCTCTAACGTACCGGTAACATCGACTCCTGAAGGGAATGCTGCCCCTCAGTCGTCAGGGAAGGGCGGTGTCCATGGCGGGTGGGCGGTGGTGGCGGCAGTAGTGGCGGTGAAGGTGTTTGTCAGCTTGTTTGGCCGGCTTCCATGACGGGATTGCCCGCCAGTGTTTTCAACTGGAGTGACGACGGAGGTGCTGGCGTCAACATGGGCTGCATCCCCCTCATCGGAGCCATGGACGCCCGGATGGAGTAGGGGGCGTCGACGAGGCAACTAGAGGACTTTCAGCAACGTGGCTATTGGTGATGCCCTTGAGGATGCCACCACCACTGCCGATGCCAGTGCAATGGTTGGCCGGTGGAACGGCCAGAGTCAGGTGCCAACAGCTGACGAAGATGAGGGTGGGAGATCCTCCTTAGGTGACTGTTAGACCTTGGAGTTTCCAGAGCGCCGCAGGGCACTGGGCTAACTCCCAGAGGTCAGTCCCCTGTGGTGAGGCCTCCTCCATTAACATTGTAGGAGGCTAAGACCGGGCATGGAATGGTTATTGGAAGACCTGGGGAGGATGAGGAGGGTTGAGAGGCTGACGGAGGGGTGATTACTGTGTCGCCTCGGATAACCCTCCCCTTCCCCCCCTTTCCCTAGTTTTTGGCCAGTTTATAGACCCTAGGACTATTACTCTTGCCCTTCCGGTCTCTGCTCGATGGAGGTGGTACCCATTTCCATCTTTTCCCTCCCTGATATGCTCACCTTTTTGAACAATGTGGACCATTTCATTCTTACTCTGGAGTCTTGGACCTGGCTCTGTTTTTCATCCTGCACGCTTGCTGTATGGAGAATCAGCAGTTTACGGGAGGACTGATGGAGCCGGTTCTATCTTCGTTTCACCACCAATGGGATGTGTCATCTTCTCCATGGCCAGTGGGCCAACCACTATGAGAGGCTGGTCTGGAGGTTTACCCTCAGTTGGTTGGAATGCTATGACTCCCACCCAATGCCGTGAGAGGGCAGTGGAGACTCTTCCGGTTAACCTGCCTTTTTCTCTCAGACGTTGTGGACTATCATAATGGACCCCTTGGCCATACTTTATCATCACCTCAGAGCTTTGGATGTACTCAAGGTCTCAGCTTCTTGTACTGCGAAACTCCCCCCTCTTGCAGGTCTGGCCTTCCACGTTATCAAGGGCCTACCTTGATGATGGGTTTTGGAACCCAGAGAGGTGGGATGCTGCGAGGAGGGAGTTGAGGGTTTTTTTTATATAGATTTTTAGCTAAACTTTTAAGGGGTTCCAGGGGGAAGGGTTGGACTAGAATTAGGGCTGTGGTTGTGGGGGATAACCCACCAAGGGTAGGGCCAGGTCTGGCTGTGAGGCATGGCATGGGGGGTGGAGGACCCGTGGTCAAGGAGGGGGTTAGAGCTTATCCAGATGATGCTTCTACTATCAGTATTGTTGGTGGGAGGGGCAGATACGGCGGGAGCAGGGGGCCATATCGTGTTGGGGGAGCGCACGCCCGCTGTCTCTGAGTGGTGGTGCACTCCGGCCCCCAATGTTCCACTCATTCTCCAGGTTGCAGAGATCCTCAGGGCCCGGGCCTTTGGCTGATGTTGTGCAATGCCAGGTCCGTGGTAAATAAAGCCCCCCTCATTTGTGATCTTGTTCAGGAGGGGAGAGCGGGCCTGGCATGTATTACGGAGACCTGGTTGGGCCAGGAGAGGGGGGGTCCCCCTCATTGAAATGTGCCCACCAGGTTTCCATGCATTCCATCAGCCGAGGTCACAGGGGAAGGGTGTGGGGGGGTAGCAGTTATTATTAGAGAAGGTCTTAGACCGAGGGAGGCCGCTGTTCCTCAGACGGCCGGCTGTGAGTCCCTCCTTGTAAAGTGGGGTCATGAAGTACAGATGGGCTTGCTGATCATGTACCTGGCTCCCAGCCACGTGGTGGCATCCTTGCCCGAGCTACTCGTTATAGCCACGGTGGCAGTTGACACCCCCAGACTTATGGTCATGGGGGATTTGAACCTGCCGTCCGTTGGCGAGACGTCTGAGGTGGCTCGGGAGTTCATGGCTTCCATAACAGCTATGGACTTTACCCAGCTAATTCATGGTCCTACTCACACGGGGGAAAACACACTGGACCTGGCTTTTGTCTCAGGACAGGGGTTGAGTGATCTTGAGATAGGGGATGTAGTGACCGAGCCCTTTTCATGGTCAGATCACTCCCTCCTTTGCCTTGACCTTCGAACCGTTACACCCTGCTGCAGGGAGGCGGAACCGGTAAGATGGTTCTGTCCCAGGCTCCTAATGGAGCCTGATAGGTTCCAGATAGAGCTTGGGCCATTCCTGAGGCTCTGGCTCACACCTCGACTAGAGACCTAGTGGCCGCCTGGGATAGGGCGGCCGCTGGAGCTTTGGATCGGGTCGTGCCTTTGCGGCCTCTGACCCGGTGCCGATCTCATTTGGCTCCTTGGGTTACTGAGGACCTGAGGGAGATGAAGCGCTGGAAAAGACACCTGGAGAGCAGTTGGAGGGCCAGCCTTTCTGAATCCGACCAAACACTGGTAAGATCTCATATTAAGACTTACCTAGTGGCAATAAAAGCCACAAAGTGTAATTATTTTGCTGCTCTTATTGCATCATCAGATAACTGCCCGGCCACCCTGTTTAGGGTGACCCGCTCCCTGCTCCACCAGGGAGCGTGGGAGGACCCCTTGGAGGGTAGAGCCAAGGATTTTGTACAGTATCTACATGGCAAAATCACTCAGATTCGGGAAGATCTGGACTCTGACTGGGTAGTTTCAGGGGGGATGATTGAGGCAGGTCTTGAGAATGTTATCTGGGATGAGTTTGATCCTGTGTCTCTTGATGACATGGACAGGATTCTGGGTAGACTGAACGTGACCACATGTTTGTTGGACCTGTGTCCCTCCTGGTTAGTGCTGGCTTCTCCGGAGGTGACGCGAAGCTGGCTCCAGGGTATTATAAATGCTTCATTGGGTGAGGGTGACTTCCCCGCTGCCTTGAAAGAGGCAGTGGTGAGACATCTCCTCAAGAAGCCTTCCCTGGACCTGGCAGTGTTGTCTAATTATTGTCCAGTCTCCAATCTTTGCTTTGTGGCGAAGGTAGTTGAGAGTGTGGTTGCTTCCCCAGCACCTGAATGAAATGATATATCTGGATCCATTCCAGTTGGGTTTCAGGCCTGGGTACAACATGGAAATGGCATTGGTCACGTTGGTTGATGATCTCTGGAGGGCTCGGGACAGGGGTTGCTCCTCTGTCCTGGTCCTATTAGATCTCTCAGCGGCTTTTGATACCATCAACCATGGTATCATGCTACACTGGTTGGAAGAGTTAGGAGTGGGGGGCACTGTGTTGCAGTGGTTCTCCTCCTTTTTCTCTGACCGGTCGCAGTCTGCGTTGGCAGGGAGGCAGAGGTCGACTCCGAGGCACTTCATTTGTGGGGTGCCACAAGGGTGGGTCCTCTCACCCCTTCTGTTCAACATTTATGTAAAGCCGCTGGGCAAGATCATCGGGGTGAAGTACCACCAGTACGCTGATGACACTCAGCTGTACATCTCCACCCCGGACTACCGCAATGATGCCCTTGAAGTGATGTCCCAGTGCCTGGAAGCCGTGAGGATCCAGATGGGGAGAAACAGGCTCAGGCTCAACCCATCCAAGACCCAGTGGCTGTGGTTTCTGACGTCCCAATATAGTCAGTTGGTGCCATCATTGACTATTGGGGGCAAATCACTGGCCCCCACGGAGAGGGCTTGCAACTTGGGTGTCCTCGTGGATTCACGGCTGTCTTTAGAAGAGCACCTGATGGTCGTGACCAGGAGGATTTTTCATCAGGTTCGCCTGATTCGCCAGTTGCGTCCCTTTCTGGATCGGGACTCCTTATGCACGGTCACTCATGCCCTTGTCACTTCCTGCCTGGACTACTGTAATGCTCTCTACATGGGGCTCCTCTTGAGGAGCACCTAGAGGCTCCAACTGGTGCAGAGTGCGGCCACGCAGGTGGTTATGGGAGCGACATGGTGTTCCCATGTAACACCGCTCCTGCGCGAGCTACACTAGCTGCTGGTGGTCTTCCAGGTGCGCTTCAAGATTTTGGTTACCACCTTTAGAGCGCTCCATGGCTTAGGTCCCGGTTATTTACGGGACCGCCTGCTGCCTCCAGTAGCCTCCCACCGGCTGGTATGCTCTCATAGAGAGGGGCTCCTCCGGGTGCTGTCGGCCAAACAATGCTGACTGGCAGCCCCCAGGGGGAGAGCCTTCTCTGTGGGGGCACCTACTGTTAAGTCCTCACCGGCACGACCGTCCTCGAGCTGGCTGTGTCGTCAGCAGGCTCGGATTGGTGGAGACGCACAGCAACTAAAGCAGCGGGAAGTGCCTGGCCCCCAATTGGTTATCGCCGTCTGACAGCTCATTAATTAAGCAG
Source organism: Masticophis lateralis (assembly GCA_030761175.1). NCBI lineage: Eukaryota > Metazoa > Chordata > Lepidosauria > Squamata > Colubridae > Masticophis > Masticophis lateralis. Next base: position 23,532,125 of record JAUDYJ010000012.1, on the reverse strand, counting down.
CTGTCAGGCTGCGCATTCTTCTTGTTGCTCTCTTTGAGTTTTAGTTCGGACTGTTCAATAAAGTTAATGGTTTAACAGCCCGGCCTCAGAGTCACCTCTATTAACATAACACCTACCATCTGGAATGAGCTCTCCCTGGAGATACGGAGGATCCCGGATCTACTCACCTTCCGTCGCGCTCTCAAGACCTTTTTATTCCATCAGGCTGGTCTGGCCTAACTTTCTTTCTTTCTTTCTTTTTCCCTTTTTATAATGTACATTTTCAATTTGTTCTTAATTTATTGGGGTGTTTTAAATCTGTCTTGGGCCGAATTGTTTAATTCGGTTTTATTTCACTTTTAAATTTTGAATTTATGTATTTTAACTTGTGGCTGTACACTGCCCTGAGTCCTTCGGGAGTAGGGTGGTATAGAAATCAAATAAAACTAAACTAAACTAAACTAAACTAAGGCTTTATAGAGTGGTATTAGTACCTTGACTGAATCCCTCTGTTAATGCAACTTAGGGAATGCATTGGCATTTTTTGGCTGCTGCCGCACACTGTTAGCTCATATTTAATTGGTTGTCCATTAAGACACCAAGATCCCTCTCACAATTACTGCTATTAAGCCTTGTTTCACCCAGTCTGTATGTGTCCTTTTGGTTTTTCTTGCCTGTATAAGACTTTTCTCTACATTGAATTTTATTTTGTTAGATAGGGCCCAGTGTTCAAGTCTGTCAAAATCCATCTGGATCTTGAGCCTATCATCTAGGGCCGTGATGGCACATGGAGCCATATTAGTGGGCACACCAGCTCAGCTCTGGGGCACATGCGCGCACCAGCCAGCTGATTTTTGGGCCTTCTGGGCCCACCAGAAGTAGGGAAACAGGCTGTTTCCTGCCTCTGGAGGGCCTGGGGGTGGGGGTGAGTGGGGAAGGCCCGTTTTTCTTTCTTACCTGGCTCCAGATCCTCTCTATTTATCCAGAGACTCCTAGAGAGGCTCCTAGAAACTCCTAGAGAGAGGCTCTGGAGGCTGGGGACAGCAAGAATTGTCACTTCCTGTCCCACCGGGAGTTGGGAAATGAGCTGTTTCAGGCCTTTGGAGGGCCTCCGAGGGAGTGGTAAAGGCTGTTTTTGCCCTTCCCAGATAAATAGAGAGGATCTGGAACCAGGTAAGAAAGAAAAATGGGCCTACCAGGCCATTATGTGCCAGGAGCGGGGGGAGGGAGGTTGTGCGCGTATGCGCGTGGGCACGTGCGTGCTCAACCCTCCCCCGCCCCTCCTCTCCTGGCACGTATGGCAAAAAGGTTAGCCATCCCTGATCTAGGCTATTCCTGACAGCTAACTATCATCTGGAAATCTGGTAAGTTCCCCTTCTGTTCCCTCACCTAAGTCGTCTATGAAGATATTGAAGAGTACTGAGGCCTAAAACGGAATCTTGTGGTACCTCACAGCTTACTTCCCTCCATGTAGACGTAGTATTGTTAAGGACTACTTGTTGAATATGATTAGTCAACCAGTTACAAATCCATCTGAAGGTGATGCTATCTATCCCACTTGTTTCCAGTTTACCAAGAAATAGGTTGTGGGCTACTTGGCTGAATGCCTTGCTGAAATCTAAGTATACAGTATTATGTCCACAGTATTTCGCGGGTCTACTAATTTAGTCACTATGTTGAAAAATCAGATAAGCTTCCTATATTTTCAGGCAAGACTCACAGTGAGTTTATCTTTTACTGTCCTGCATCTGCAGAGTGTCCCTCCCCTGGAGTCCCCAGCCCTGGCCAGGCAATTTTTCAGCCTTTGCCCCTGGTTAGCCACCTTTTCCGTTACCAGAGCTAGTAGAGGAGAGATCCTTTCCTTCCCCGGGAGTTTTCTGGAAGGATGCAGAGCTCCTCCTCTTCCTTGCACCAGGGTTTTGCAGCAGCCAGCTCCAGAGTTTCCTGTTCCTGCAGCAGGTGGCAGCATCTGCCTGCCTTGAAATCATGGCTGATTGCAAGAAGCCAGCACCAGAAAACCTGATGCTTGGAAACTAGACTGGGAAACGGAAGAAATATCCAGGAAGAAAGCAGTGGTGAACTACAGTCCTGCACGGAGAGAACAATAATGTAATTCTCACTTGCAAGGGAATCTCTAGATAAGAGGTCCAAGCTGGTATAAAGAGGCTTGAGGCAAACATCAGTTTATGTTGTTTATATGCTGTGTGGGCCAAAAGGTGTTAACCACGAATGGGTTCTATTTTTTTTTACTACTGGTTCTGTGGGCGTGGCTTATTTTGTGGGCGTGGCTTGGTCATGTGACGGTGGGAGTGGTTTCATGGTCATGTGACTGGGTGGTCATGTGACTGGGTGACCAACTCAATGTCACTCACGTCAAGGGGTCCCTCACCTGACCCCTCCCCTCCCAGCCTTCCTTGTCACACGCAGCCTCAATGTATCTATAGTTCTGTAAAAATGTTGTTCACCTTTTTTCAACTTTATTATCTACATACTATAGATGTACTGTCATGGACCACTGAAAGGAGGAAATGGCTCACATGCTGTGCCCAAGAGTGTGATAGGCAATAGGTTTTTAAGGGGCTGCCAAAAAGAATGTATAGGCAATGTATTTTCCAAAGCACCAGAAGGCAAAACAAGAAGCAATGGATGGAAACTGAACAAAGAGAGTTTTTTTCTCCTAAAACTAAGGAGAAACTTCCTGACAGTGAGAACCAATATAGGTGCAGAAATATTTCAGTCATATTTTCACATATAAAATAGCCACTCGTGCATATTGTTCAAAACAGTAATTAGTATTATGGCTGATATTTGACAGCAAGCGTAAAAGATCACAAGAGTGCTTCTTTCTCTGTATGTATACAAAACATCACATACCAGGAATAGCATATTAAGATGGACTTATGCAACCTGATGTACAAAATAAACACACACATATTTATGTTCTGGACTATAGACACTGAATGCATGTAAATCCCTGAAAAATATGTGGTAGCCCTGGGCAAAAGAAAGGCAGTAAAATCATTCTAGGTGTAGGGACAGTGTAAAATATTAACACATGATAAATAATGGAGCAATTAAAAATAATAGCACAGAGGGGTTTTTTTCCCTCTCTCCCTTCCTTCCTCTTTCTTTCTTTCTTTCTTTCTTTCTTTCTTTCTTTCTTTCTTTCTTTCTTTCTTTCTTTCTTTCTTTCTTTCTCTCTCTCTCTCTCTCTCTCTCTCTCTCTCTCTCTCTTTCTCTGTCTTTTTGGGGGAGGGTGTTTGTGGCTATGACACCTACTTTCAAAATTGCTACTGGATATTTCCCGTTACATATTTCCTGCTACAGGCTTTTGCAGTCATATAATGCAACAAAACATTTTTAATGGTAAAAGTTAAGAGATACCTGCATTCTCTCTCTCTCTGTCCCTTCCTTTTTTCTTTTTCTTTTTCTTTCTCTTTCTTTCTTTGTCTCTTTCTTTCCTCTCTCTCTCTCTCTCTTTTTCTTTCTTTCTCCCTCCCTTTCTCCTTTCTCCCTTCCTTTGAAGAACCCCAGAAGATCTTTAGTACGAGGAAGAAAAGCCAGACATTTTGAAATTTTTTGTAGCTTAGCCTGAGCAAGGATAGCTAGCAGCAATAAGCAATAAGCTCTCAACTCAAGCTCAGTGTACGTGGGGATCCCCAAACAGTGAGGATGAAGTGTGAGTAAAAGGGTTTACCCCTCCTGTTATGTATATAGTTTGGCGGGAAAGTTTTAACTTAATAGCTCTCAGCTGATTGCTGACCACCATAGCTGTAGGGTATAGAAAGAGAGCTGTTTCCCCAGGTTAGTTGCTGGATTCTCACTCTAATAAAAAGAACTGTTATCACTCACTGCCTGGCTGGCTGCATCCTCATTCACCCAACTTAACAGTGGCGACAAGGGTGGGATTTTGAGGCCAGAAGCCATGGAAAGAGCTGAAGCCACGAGCCAATAAGGAAGCTGAAACCCCAAATCCAGCCAAGTGAACAAGCGGAGTACCTGGAGAATCAACCAACGATGTCTGCCTATGTACCGCCAGTGTCTTTCAACCTGACAGAAGAAAAGTGGGGATCCTACATGTCCGCTTTGAATGGCCAGCAATTTACAGGGGCTGCCAGACGTGCGAAAGAAAGCCCTGTTCCTGAGCTATTGCGGACCCAATGTGTTTGATATGGCCGAAGCCTTGTCGGAACTGAACTCGGTCCAGACCATCTCATGGCAAATGCTCCAGACGCTACTGAAGGACCACTACACCCCAACGCCATTGAAATACATCCAGCGGTACGAATTCCTGCAACGAATGCAGCAGGAGGGAGAATCAATCAGCGAATATGTTGCTGCCCTGCGCAAGGCCACTGACCAGTGTGAGTACTGAGATCTAGATGAGATGCTCCTAGAGCAACTAATCTGTGGAGTGAGAGGTATTCGCTTGCAGAGGAGGTTGCTCACGAACTCGAATCTAACCTTGCACATAGCACTGGATGAGGCAAGGGCTCAAGAATCCTCCATCAAGGCAGCCAAGAGACTACAGGGGATGACACAGGTCAGGACGGCACAGAAGTCAGCCCCGGTTCACCACGAAGCCGTATACACAGAGAGCAAGGGGGAATCAGATGAAGAGGTCTGCCGAACTGAACAGGACTGACAGGACTGGCGAGGCCACCGAGATACCTGTATGAGCTGTGGGGGGACCCTATCCACATCAGACCTGTAGGTTCTGAGACGCCATTTGCCCGCAATGCGATCGAAAGGGCCACATCGCTAGTGTCTGCAGATCCAAGTAGAGTCCCAATTAGAAGCCGAGGAGCAACGCTAGCCAATCAGAGACGGCGCAGTGAAAGAAGACCAATAAGAATGGTGGACACCGGAAGGGTGCGAAATCCTAGGACCTCGAAGCCTGCACCATTTGAATCGGCCAGACCTGATCTCCCATCATGTCCTGGGAGAAGCTATAGAAAGCCATCCCCAGCATCCAGAAACAACACCTACGACACCAGCGGCTTGGACTGCGCGATTACCAGGGGAAGCACATACACGTGGAAGGAATCGGCGAGTTCCAGGTGGAGTAAGGAGAACTCTGGGAGAGGCTGCCCCTCACCGTAGTCAGTGGAAAGCTCCCAAGCCTCCTGGGCATGGACCCCCATTAAGCCCTGGGCATGGGATTCACCGGAGTCCACAACGTGCGAAGCACCCTGAAAGATGACCTGATTCAGGAGTTCCAGGACGTGTTCAACGAGTAGCCCAGCAAGTATGTGGGGATCCCTATTTCATTCAACCTCTGCCCTAATATTGCCCCTATACGGCTGTAGCCCAGGAGAGTGCCTTTCGCCCTAAAGCCAAAAATTGATGTTGAACTGGACAAGTTGATTAAGCAAGAGGTGCTAGTGCCAGTCGATCATGTCCGGTGGGCCCAATAGTGACTCCCGTTAAGCTGGATGGATCTGTGCGCATTTGCGCTGACTACAAATGTACGATCAATAAGGCTCTCCAGCAGACCGCTTATGCAGTTCCGATCGTACACCATCTGCTGCACTCCCTTGGGCCCGACAAGATCTTTGCAAAACTCAATCTTGCGCAGGTGTATCAGCAGTTGCTGGTAGGTGGCACTACCGTGGAGGCACAGACTATAGTTATGCACAGAGGTGCCTTCAAGTGTACCAGACTCCAATTTGGAGTCAGCATAGCCCCCGGACTGTTCCAGAGCACCATGGAACTACAGGGGATTCCCGGGGTGGTCCCATATTTTGATGACGTGGTCGTCACCACAGAGGATGAACTATAGCTAGGTGGGAGACTTAGACAAGTTCTAGAAAAGTTCAGAAGTGCAGGACTCAGGATCAAACACAACAAGTGCATGATTGCAGTCCCTTCTGTGGAATTCTTGGGGTATCAGGTAGACCAAGCCGGCATACACCCCACTGAGAGCAAGATTAGGGTGATCCAAGAGGCCCCCACCCCCAAAAACAAGGCGGGACTACAAGCGTTCCTGGGACTGTTGAATTTCTATGCGATCTTCCTAAAAAGACAAGGCAACAGTAGCTGAACCCCTGCACAGACCGTTGGCCAAGAAGTCCACATGGGAATGGGGGAAGGCTGAGGCTACTGCGTTTGCTGCTGTAAAGAAACTACTGTCGGCCAAGAGTTTTCTAATCCAGTACAACTCTATGCTTCCCCTTGTGCTAGTCTGTGATGCGTCCTCATTTGGCGTGGGGGCTGTCCTGAGCCATAGACTACTGAATAGTCTAGAGGCACCCATCACCTACTACTCCCGGACTCTTTCAAGTGCCGAACGGAACTACAGTCAACTTAACAAGAAGGCCCTTGTAGCCGTCCCAGGAGTCAAGAAGTTCCATGAGTACTTGTTCAGCAGAAACTTCGACCTCATCACGGACCATCGCCCCCTTCTGGGTCTCATTGTGGGGGACCAACCCACCCTGGCAGCCCTGTCTCCCAGGATGACACACTGGGCCATCTTCCTGGCAGCATACTCCTATCGCCTGGTACATTGACCAGGGGTGAGCATGGATAATGCCGACGCCCTCAGCCATTGCCCATTATCGGACAGAATAGAAGACCCCACACCCGGAATCCCTGTCCTGCTGATTGATGTCTTGGACTCGGGACCCATCACTTCAGCAGAGGTGGTGAGGTCCTCAACCATAGACCACGTGCTTAGGAAAGTCATGAGTAGGGTCATGAGGGGGTGGCCGGAAAAGACTGAAGGTGGGGAATTCAAACATTTCACTAACAAAAGAGGCAAGCTGACAATGCAAGGTGGTTGCTATTGTGGGGAGATCGGGTAATTGTTCCATTGTGCTTAAGAGAAAAAGTTTTGAATTTGTTGCATGAGGGGCACCCCGGGATTGTGAGAATGAAGGGGTTGGCTAGGAGTTACGTATGGTGGCCCCAAATGGATAAGGACATCACTGAATGGGTGGGGAAGTGCCAGCCCTGCCAAGAGTCTAGGCCAGACCCACCCACAGCACCAGTACAGGAATGGGAGCAGCCCCAGGGTCCCTGGTCCATGTTCCACATAGATTTTGTTGGCCCATTCCATGGGCAGGTATTTATGGTCGTTGTGGACGCCTTCTCAAAGTGGCTGGAGATTAAATTTATGAAAGCCACTACTACCAACGCAGTCATGAGGGAGCTAAGGCAATTGTTCGCCATCCACGGCCTACCAGACACCTTAGTTTCAGACAACAGGCCCCAGTTCATGGCCATGCAGTTTGAGGGGTACTTGGCAGAGTTGGGTATCAGGCACATATTCTCCAGCCCGTTTCATCCAGCAAGTAATGGATTGGCGAAGAGATTCGTGAGAATGGCTAAGGAAGCCATCTCATGCCTAGGCCCCGGGGACTGGCAGGAAAGGATAGACCGATTCTTAATGGCCCAACACACCACACCATGTACCGCCACAGGCCGAAGCCCAGCGGAACTTCCAATGGGGAGAAAACTCCAAGGAGTCCTGGACAAGCTACACCCCAACTATTCCCCTGACAACTTCAGAGGGAAAGACAGGAAGCTTAGGGAGTTCCCAATAGGGACTCCAGTTTACACCAGGAATTATGGGAAGGGGGCCCTGTGGAGTGCCGGAATAATCACGGAGGTAACCGGTCTCAAGTCGTATAGGGTACAAATGGGAGATGGGAAGATTTGGCGCCAGCACATCGATCAGTTACGAAAGCGGTTAGGTGCTGACACAGAAGAAATCTTCGACGAACCGCTCCCTGACTACCAATAAACTCCCAAGACTAACTCAAGCCCGAGTCAGGTGGAGGACTTAGCTGTCAGCCCCGAGATCCAGCGCTGCCCCATTGAGGAAGATTGACCAGCCGAAGAAGTTGCCACCCACAACAAATTCTCGGAGGTTCCATTGGCGGAGCAGGGAGAAACAGGGAGTTCCTCCGACCCACTCGACGCCACACCTCTGACTGAGCTGTGCAGGTCAACTAGGGTACAAACACACCCTGGTCATCTGAAGGACTATGTATGCTAATGTCCACCCCAAGTGACTTCTGGGAGGGGAGGAGTGTTATGTATATAGTTTGGCGGGAAAGTTTGAGCTTAATAGCCCTCAGCTGATTGGCTAACCATCACAGCTGCAGGGTATATAAGGAGAGCTGTTTCCCCAGGTAAATTGCTGGATTCTCACTCTAATTAAAAAGAGCTGTTGCCACTCACTGCCTGGCTTGCTGCGTCCTCATTCACCCAACTTTACACCTCTCTCTCTCTCCCTCTCTCTCTCTCTCTCTTTCTCTCTCTCTCTCTCTCTCTCCCTCCCTCCCTCCCTCCCTCCCTCCCTTTCTCCCTCCTTCCCTTTCTCCTTTCTCCCTTCCTGGGAAGAACTCCAGAAGGTCTTTGGTAGGAGGAAGAAAAGCCAGACGTTTTGAAACGTTTTGTAACTTAGCCTGAGCAAGGATAGCTAGCAGCAATAAGCAAAAGCTCTCAACTCAAGCTCAGTGTACGTGGGGATCCCCAAATAGTGAGGATGAAGTGTGAGTAAAAGGGATTACCCTTCCCTCCCTCTCTCCCCACCCTCTCTCTTTCTTTCTCCCTCCCTTTCTCCTGTCTCCCTTCCTGTGAAGAACCCCAGAAGATCTTTGGTAGGAGGAAGAAAATCCAGACGTTTTAAAATTCAGAACATGCCCACTGATCATCTGGCATTCTTAGAGCTCCACTATTGATTAGCTTAGCCTTAACAACAGCCACTTAACAATAAGCTCTCAACTCAAACTCAGTGCACCTGGGGATCTTTTTTTTTTTAATTTGATTGATATGCTGCCTTTCTCCGGAGACTCAGGGCAGCTTACAATGCATTAAGCAATAGCCTTCATACTTTTGTATATTTTATACAAAGTCAACTTATTGCCCCCATAACTGGGTCCTCAATTTACCCACCTTAGAAAGGATGGAAGGCTGAGTCGACCTTGAGCCTGGGGAGTTTCGAACTGGTGTAACTGGAGGCAGCTGGATGTTAAATGCTGGCTTTAGTAGGAGGCATTAGCCTCCTATGCCACTCAGGCTCTTCCTAAACAATGAGGATTTCTTTGTTTCTTTCTCCCTTGAAGTCCACCCCCACCCCCGCAGCCCGTTTTTGCTTCAAGGGGGCTGCAGGAAGTCTTGTTAGGCACCCCCCATGCCCCCTTTTGGCCTTAGCAAGCCTCCCTGCAGTCCCTGGGAGCCAAAACGGGGTGTGTGGGGGGACTCCTGTAAGGGGCAGGGAAGGTAAGGTCATGAGCCCAGTGGAGGTGGTACAGCATGCTTTGGGGGGTGGGAGGTAGCATGACTTATCTATAGGCAGGAGGCGGCAGCTCAGTTAGGGAGCAGGGCAGGCACCACATGGGAAAGCAGCTTAGGCAGGCAAACCGCCCGGGTGGTAAGGAGAAAAAAGAAGTGACTGGGTGGGGTGGGAACCGGTTCAGGGGCATGGGCAGCCAGCAATTAATACCAGTTCTGTGACCCTCACCAATTTATTGCTACTGGTCCTCCCGAACCGGTGCGAACCAGTAGCAATCCACCACTGTTGTTAACCGATCAACATTATCCATACTGTTAGCAATAAATACCATGGGGGGGAGGGGTTCAGCAAAGGCTGAGAGTCTTCTCTTACTGCAAACAGTAAGTTGGAAACCTCAAAGGAGCAGAGCAGGATGGGCCCCCAGTATTTGCAGGATGGGCCCCTCAGTATTTGCAGACCCCTCTGTGATAACCACCATATTTTTTTAAACAAGTTTTATTAAAAATTTTCTTTCATCATACATATTTTATGAACAGAGTGCTGACCAGGTCACATCTTATACATTTTATATATATTAATCTTTTTAATCTATTCCAATCTTCCCATTTTTTCCATATTCATTTCTTTTATGTAGTTCTTTATCACAAATTAATCATTTTTCATCATATCTTGTTATTTCAACTTCTGCCATATTGCGTTTTTTTTCCCAAGTCCATTTTACATGTTTCCAATTTCAGCCATAATATTCTTTCTCCATACTTCATCTTATCTTAATTTCTTCTTAATACATAATACATAAACAGTATCACTATCCGCCCTTAATTCCTAATCTCTTACAATAATATCAATTAATTATCTTATTTCTCCATTACAGAATATATTTTTCAAAATTCCCATCCCACTTTTTAACATTTCAACTTTGTCTCTCAGTTTAAATTGTCTTCAAAATTATATCAAATTGCCATTTCACATTTCATCTGCTATTCTGTTTTCTATAAGCAATATACATCATTATATTCAGATCTTACATTAAAACCCTTTAACTTAGTTGACCATCCACAATTAATAATATTAATACAATTCCCTTAAATCTACTAATATTTAAGTTACTTCCCTTTCTCCTTTCCACTAATCTTCTCTTCTTTAACCATTTTCTCTTGGTCTTTCCAAAATTCCACTTTATTTATTTATTTATTGGATCAATTTATATGCCGCCCTTCTCCGGAGACTCAGACTTCTTGGTAGTTTTCTTCTTTTATCCCATTCTCTTAACAACTACTACTACTACTACTACTACTACTACTACTACTACTACTACTACTACTTCTTCTTCTTCTTCTTCTTCTTCTTCTTCTTCTTCTTCTTCTTCTTCTTCTTCTTTTCTTTGGTTTTATATTTATTATAGCTTTTCTTCTAAATCCTTTTTCTCACTGTTAAATATGTTATTTCAGTAATTCTCCCCAAGCTTTCTCATAACCTCTTCCCACTATTTCCCTCTTTACCCTTTAATTCTTTTGGAGGGGATGTTCCCCCTGTCCACTCTTTTTTTGTCACTGTAAGCCCCAGTGAAATCATCTAGCTGCTTTTTGCTTGCAATTCCTTTTCCTTCAATATTATTTTTTTGCTCCTCATTTATGCTCTCTTCTCCTATTTCCTGCTCTGTGTATTACAACAATGTTTCTAACTTTTTATTACCTTTCGGAGATTCACATGAATTTTTAAACATCTCAATTGATTCCTCACACATCCAAGGCTCCATATTACCAAATTACCAAATTATTATGATTTTTAAATTATGTTACATTTAATTAGAACTTAAAATCCATATAGTCTCTTTTTATTTTCAAATTCTAATTCCAATTCAAATATTTATCCAGTCCACTCGAAGTTAAAGCTTTATCTTCCACAGCCGTTGAAAATCAAAATAAAGCAATGTAAAAAGGCAGATACTCCTTAAAAGTTCTCACAGTTTCCAAATTATCTTTTAATAGTCAAGGTCATAGCTGTACTTTCTCTTCTTCCAACATATTGACGGCCGTGGCCGGGAGGGCATTTTATCAGGTTCACCTGATTCGCCAGTTGCGTCCCTTTCTGGATCGGGACTCGTTACGCACGGTCACTCATGCCCTTGTCACCTCATGCCTGGACTACTGTAATGCTCTCTACATGGGGCTCCTCTTGAGGAGCACTCGGAGGCTCCAACTGGTCCAGAATGCGGCCGCGCAGGTGGTGATGGGAGCGACGTGGCGCTCCCATGTGACCCCCCTCCTGCATGAGCTGCACTGGCTCCCGGTGGTCTTCCGGGTGCACTACAAGGTTTTGGTTACCTTTAGAGCGCTCCATGGCTTAGGACCAGGGTACTTACGAGACCGCCTTCTGCCACCGATAGCCTCTCACTGACCAGTCCGCTCCCATAGAGAGGGGCTTCTCAGGGTGCCATCGGCCAAACAGTGTCGACTGGCGGCCCCCAGGGGAGAGCCTTCTCTGTGGGGGCACCTGCCATCTGGAATGAGCTCCCCCCGGAGATACGGAGGATTCAGGACTTACACACTTTTCGCCATGCCCTAAAAACGCTTCTATTCCAACAGGCGGGTCTGGCCTACTCTCCCTTTTAAATTGGTTTTAAATTGGGTTTTTAATTGTTTATATAAATTGGTGGTTTTAAATTTTCGAGCCTAAATTTAATCTTTTTAAATAGTTTTTTAACTTTTGTATGTAAATTGTATTTTAGTTTGGCTGTTCACCGCCCTGAGTCCCTCTGGGAGTAGGGCGGTATACAAATTTAAACAATAAATAAATAAATAAATAAATAAATATTGCAATACTTTCAGCCAGCAGGTGTCTCTCTCAAACCCACAATATTCTCAAACCAACTAAGTGTCAAAACTGTCAAAAATATTTTAGATCTACATAAAAAATACTTTTCCTCGGGTTCTTTTCTTTTATTATTTTTAGTTTCTCCAAATCTAATTATTATTTTTTTTTATTGAAAAAGTTTTACAAATACAAATTTTCCCATTTCCCCCCTCCCCCGTATCCCATAACCTCCCTCCCATAACCCCTACCTCCTGCTACCCTCCCCTCCCCTAACCCCCCCTCACATCCTCCCCCCCGACTTCCCTAGGTGAAATCCAAATCATACCATATCATATATTACCCTCCTACAACTCTAACCCCTGACTACACTATAAACTTCTGCATCTTAACATTCAACTGAAAGCTATCTGGTACTTCCTTGTTTGGTATTTATTCTGCACATAATCTATCCATTTCTTCCATTCCGACATGTAAATTTCTTGGGTCTGGTCTTTTAAGTATGCTGATATCTTCGCCATTTCTGCAAAACTGGCCACCTTCAAAGTCCATTCTTCTAGAGTCTTTTTTCCAGTATTGGCCAATCAATAATCTAATCATATATAACCGTAATCATATATAATATCATTTTTGTCTCAGTCACTGAAGAATCCTTAACTATGCCCAGTAAGAACAATTGAGGAGAAAATTTCAGTTTTTTCTTCAAAACATTTTGCATAACCCATCATATTTTAATCCAAAAAGCCTTCACTTTCTTGCAGGTCCACCATATATGATAGTATGTAGCATCTAAGCATTCACATCTCCAACATTTTGCCTGAACATTAGGATACATGCACGATAATTTCTTGGGATCTAAATGCCACCTATAAAACATTTTACAAAAATTTTCCTTCAAATTCTGTGACTGCGTAAATTTAACATTCTGAACCCATATTTTTCCCATGTTTCCATCATAACTGGTTCTGCAAAGTTCTGTACCCACTTTATCATGCAGTCTTTAACCAACTCATTTTCAGAATCTCTTTCTAACAAAACGTTATAAACACTCTTGATATGCATTTGGCCTTTATCTTTTATCTGTCTTACCAAATCTTCTTCATGCAACATTAAACCAGTTTTTTGATCTTCCCTCCCTCTCAATTGAAGTTGATTATAGTGTAACCAAGTTAAAATTATCCCTTCTTCCAACAGTGTATTTAATGTCTTTAATTGTAATCTACCCCCATCATTAAAAAATACCTCTTTATATAAAATCCCCCCGAGTGACTTTATGTTTATATTCCGTGTAATGTGACCAAGATTCAACCACAACGGTATTTTGTAATCCAATTTAAGCTGGTGCTTCTTCCATACTCTCATTAAAGAGTTCCTAAGTATATGAGTCTTGAATACTTTATCAACTTTACTTTCATAAAATAGATATGCATGCCACCCATGCTCTAAGTCATGGCCTTCTATATTCAATATTCCAGTCTCTGTCATTCCAAACCAATCACTCGCTTGCGTCAAAGCTGCTGCTTCATAATACAGTCGTAGGTTTGGAACTTTAAGATGAATCACTTCTTGCATAACTGGCATTAATCTGTTCGCTAATACTTTTGCAAAAATTTTATAATCTGTATTCAGGAGGGATATTAGTCTAAAATTTTCCAGTTTTGTACAACCTGTTTCCTCTTTTGGTATCAATGATCCAAAGGCTGCTTTCCATGAAGGGGGTATTTTACCCCCTTTTTGTATACTACAAAATAAATCTCTGAGGTGTTCAATCATTTCTGCTTGTAAGGTTTTGTAATACACCACTGTTAGACCATCCGTCCCGGGAGCTTTAGCTGTTTTCAGTTGCTTAATTGCAATAATAATCTCCTCAACTGTTATTAGTTGATTCATTCTTTCCTTTTGCTTCTTAGCAATTTTCGTAACTCTCCCTTCTTCTAAGTATTTATCTATAAGTTCATTCTGTATATCATCTTTGGCATATAGTTTTGTATAGTAATCTGAAAAGGCTTCTTTAATTAGACTTTATTGAAAAACTTCCTTCCCTCCATATTCAATTCTACCAATAACTCGAGAACTCTGCTGTTTCCTCAATGCATAAGCCAACCACCTGCCCGGTTTATTAGCATTACAAAATGTGTTATGTTTTGCAAATTGTAGGTTAATTGCTGTTTGTTCCGCTATAAGCATTTGAAATTGATCTTTCAAAAGTTTTATAATTTCTTGTAATTTCTTGTCTGTCGGATTTTTTATAAGTAGTTGTTCTTTTTTCTTTATCTCTCCTTCTAATTCTAATCTTTTTCTTTGCTGATTCAGTTTATGTTTAGAGTTCATATGTATTAGTACCCCCCGCATATAGGCCTTACTCGCATCCCAAATGATTTCAATAGAGGTACCCTTATTCAGATTAATTTCAAAAAATTCTTTCATTTGTTTTTTGAGTTCATTTACATTCTTTTCATATCTAAACAGATTTTCATTTACTCTCCACGATCTTCTCTCATTCTTTCCCATTTCTATTTCTATCCACACTGGACTATGAGCAGTTAGAGTCCTCGGGAATATCTTTGTTTTCTTTGTCCTAGAAAGTAAATCAGCTGTAACTAAGATGAAGTCAATCCTAGAGAAGAATCAATGTCTATCTGAAAAAAAAGTAAAGTCCAATTCTCTTGGGTTTTGCTCTCTCCATATATCTTTCAATTCCAAATCTTCTTTCATTTCAAAAAATATTTGTGGTAGTTTAGCACGTATTGATGACTTTGCCAGACTCTTCTTATCTTTTTTAATGTCTATTACTCCATTCCAATCTCCCATAAATAAAATAGATCTATAGTCCCATTGCAATATTTTGGAATATAATAATTTATAAAAATTTTCTTGTTGTTGGTTGGGGGCATAAATTCCAATTACCAAAATTGGTCCATTTTGTGTATTTAATTCAATCGCCAAATATCTTCCACAATCATCTGCCTCTATTATTTTGGCTGGTACTCTTTTATTTACATAAATCACAATGCCATTCTTTTTCTGAGTCTGTTGCCATAAATTGTGCACCTAATTTAGAGTTTATGAGGTATTTTTGGTCTAGTAATCTAATATGAGTTTCTGGCAAACAAATAACATCATTATTAAACTGTTTCAAATAGTGAAATATTTTTCTTCTCTTCTGTGGTGAATTTAATCCATTCACGTTCCAAGATAAAAATTTAATTGTCATTTGTGGTCTTTTGAAGCCTTAAGAGCATTTGCTAAACTTCCTGTTCCAAAGTAGTAGTCTTCGACCTAGCTCCTCCCATTGCTTCAGATCTCTGTGATTTACTATTGACTCCATTCTTATCTTGTAGTGGCAAGGACTTCTGCTGCTGTTGCTGAAGTTGCTTGTAAGCTGCTCTGGTTATATGTTGATCTTTTGGTTCTTGTAGTTTCAGTTCAAGGTCCAATGCTACCTGTCTTTTATTCTTAGGTGATCCACTTGTAATCTCCAGGGGGAAATCTATCAATGGTTCATCCAATAACCCCCCTCCTGTTGCTCCTTGAGTTTCCGCCACCTCTGCATATGTTTGCTTCCGCTGTTCCTCAGACTCTTGTTCGAATTCCTTCTCTTTATCACTCTCCTCTACACATAGAGATGAGGATGCGTGTGGAGATGCTGTACCAGTTTTTAGAACATTGAAATAGAATTCTTCAGCTTTTAGAACAGTGTTTAATCGATATCTCTCTCCTTGGTACCTCAATATTACGCCAACTGGAGCATTCCATCTAAACTGAATTTGCTGTTTCTTCAACTCATTCACCAGGAATCCAAAATCCTTTCTATCTCTTAACATCTTTGGTGGCAGCTCTTTGTAGATCCCAATCTCCTTTCCATCCACTTGGACAGTAGAAACAAAAGATCTTTGCAAGATATCATTTCTTATTCTTTTGCCTGTAAAATAAATCACCACATCTCTAGGCAACTGTCTTTGCTTTGCCACCCAAGAATTCACTCTGTAAGCCTTGTCAATCCTGCTTAGAACATCTTCAGGGTTAATCTTTAACATCACAGCCAGAGCCTCAGCACAAATTGCTCTCAGATCCTCTCTGTTATTTTCTTTTATTCCTCTCAGTCTTACAGCAAACTCCATAAATCTAAATTGCATCATAGTCAGTTCATTTTCAATTCTTTGAGTTTTATTATCCACATTAGTAATTTTATTATCAGTTTCAAATTTTAGATTCCAGTTCTGAACTAAGTTCTCCCACTTTTTTATCAATCTGAACAACCACTTTTGGCAAACCAGTCACTGCTGTCAATATATCATTTTTCATTTTGTCATACTTTTCTTGAACCACCTCTTTAATCTCCTGTTGATACTTTTCAAATTTTTTGTTCAAATCTTCCATAGCTTTAGTTTGATTCTTCAGAGCCCCAGCAATAAATTCCTTCAAATCTTTAAATCCAGTCTCCTGCTCTTGACTCTGAGTCTGCAGGCTTAATAACTGTACTTTTTGTTGCTGCGTAGGGGAGCCACCCCCTGCACCTTTAGGAGCTGACTTTGTCTGCTTTGAAGCCATACTGCTATGCAATCTTATTCTTTCAAAAAAAGAAGTCTTCCTCCCCTTTTCACCACCACAAAATCTTTTCAAAAATTTCCCCAGCTTTAATCCAGTCTCTAAGAGAAAAAAAAACAGATGAAAATCCCTTTAAAATTTTTTTTCTTTTCTTCTGGCAAGTTCAATTACTTTAGTTGTTTTGTAACACGTTAAAACACACAAGCATAATCACTTTTGCTTTCAGCTTTCTTCCCTCTGCTGTAACCCAGGTGCCATTTTAAAATCACTTTCACTCTTTCTCTGTTCTTAAGTATAATAATAGGGCTAGTATAAATACTTGTGATTTTAAATTTGCAGTCCAGATTTCACCCTGCTTATTTTTAAACTTGCTTGAACTTTGCTGCTTGAAGTTGGTCACGTCTTCTGGCTCTACATAAATGCAGAGTTGTCCCGGTGTCTGGAGCTTCGGCAAGCGATTTAGGGAGCCTCTCCCTGCTTCCTCCCCGGAAATAATCCAGGGGCTTCACAGGGGGCTCTACCTGCACTTGCCGGTTCTGCTCTCGTTTATCTTTCAAACGAGAGTTTTTCAAGCTGCCTCTCAGTTGCGGGGGCGGCTTTTTTACGGGCGGCGGGGCTGGTGGTCATAAAAGACCATCTGCGACAACGGCGGCAGTAACCAGAAGTCTCCAAATCTAATTATTGATACAAAAACTTTCTTGAGCTTTATTATTTCAGCCTCCTCTTTGTTCTTCTCCCTCCATAGAATTTCCCAAATGCCAACTAGCCGCTCATTTCAGCTCCAGGACACCTTTTAATCCAATTCAAAATTTTCTTTTACCTGGAGGAACCTGGAAGCGTCGTGATGAGACTGGTTGGGAAAACACCAGTCTCTAACGAGCCTGACAAAAACTCAGCCAGACGAACCGCTGTTGGGTCTTTGGACTGGAACTGTCCTGTAGGGACAGTGAAGAAGGAGGGGCATCTCAGTTGGCTAAAGAGGAACAGGCAAGTTCCTTGAAAAGCCAGAGAAAACTCTTTGATCCAACGGTGGGGGGTGGGACATTGCGAACCGCCATGAAGCTGGTGCATCCAGAATAAGAATTGTGCAGGAGCAAAGGTTTGAGTGGAGTTTTGGAACCAGGTGAGGTACTGGCCAACTCACAGGTAATAAAGGAAAAAATTGGAAATTTTAAAGTTACCCCGGTGTGGAGACAGCGGCTAAATAGCATTGGAGGGAGATAATTGACAGAGAAGAGAGAAAGTGGAAGTGAAAGCACTAAAGCCCAAAGTGGAATTGGATACTTAAATTTTAAAAGTGGATATAGAATTTGAAGAGACTAAATTGACTATAAGAAAAGAAACCCAAAAGAAAATACTTTTGGAGGACGATATAAATTGTTTAGAAAATTTTGAACTTTAAAAGAAGGTTAAAGAATAAAGTCTGTAATAGAAAAGCCCAGCTAAAAATTTTAAATTGAACTTGAACTGGAATGTAAAGTTGGAATTTGGACTTTGTAAATTCAGATTGGATTATAAACTGATTTGGTGCATAAAAAGGTAAAAAAGGAGAAAACTTTTATTAAAGTGGATTGCAAACAAAATGGATACTTTCTAAAGTTACTAATTGGAATTGTGGATTGTAAAGAGACATCTTCAGGAGAAACAAGATCATTACAACACTAAATTTTTGCTTTGGAAAAAACTCTGAACTTTGAAAGGAATAACAACAGTGAGGGAACCTTGAACTTTGAAAGTGATAACAACTGGGCTAAGGAGGGTTTATTTGTCTGTAAACGGCTTGACTTTGATGATTATAAAAAGAGGATTATAATGCAACTGTAAATTGGAATGATATTAACCCAGAAAGAGCAAAATGGTGCAGGAACTTAAGGAAATGATGCAAATGATGTACTTATCACTGAAAATGGAAATAAGGGAAATGACTACGCTGTTGCATGGAAAACAGAAGTCTGATTTAAAAACTGAGTCAGAGCATATTCAAGTTGACAAGGAAATAAGAAGCAATGAGAAGCAAGAAAGAGAGACTGACAATAACGAAGACAAAGACAAAGAGATTGATTATGGAAAATCAAATAATTATGTGGGTAGTAATAATAAAAAGGAGAACTTTAAAGATTACATTGGGATTAACAATGGAAATAATAGAAAGGGGGAAGAGACAAAGAAGAAAGAGTGGGAAATGGAACGAATAAAAAAAAATTGCATGATTACACTGGGATTAACAGTGGGAATATAAGAAAGAAGGAAAAGGGATGGAAAACAATGGGAAATATAGGGCAGCATATTTTGTTATTTCAACTTCTGCCATATTTTTCCAAGTCCATTTTCCAAGTTTCCAATTTCAGGCATAATATTCTTTCTCCATACTTCTGTGTCTTATCAATCTTTCTCCTTTTTTAATTTGAGGGCTAATAGCTAACTCAGCATTTCCTGTAGACATCTGTTCTCCACTTTACTGTGAAGGGGCATGCTACCGATTTGCACTGGTTCGGGAGGACCAGTAGCAATAAATTGGTGAGGGTCACAGAACCGGTATTAATTGCTGGCTGGCCACACCCCTGGACCGGTCCCCACCCCACCCTGTCACTTCCTTTTCCTCCTTACCACCAGGGTGGCTTGCCTGCCTAAGCTACCTTCCCACATGGTGCTGGCCCTGTGTCCCAACTGACCTGCCACCTCCTGCCTATAGGTAAGTCATGCTACCTCCCCCCCCCCAAAGCATGCTGCACCACCTCCACTGGGCTCACGACCTTCCCTTCCCTGCCCCTTACAGGAGTCCCCTCCCTGCGCCCCATTTTCGCTCCTATGGGCCGCAGGGAGGCTTGCTAAGGCCAAAATGGGACATGAGGGGGGTGCCTAGGAAGACCCCCTGCAGCCCCTTAGAAGCAAAAACGGGCTGCGGGGGGGGGGAGCTTCAAGGGAGAAAGAAACAAAGAAATCTTCACTGTTTAGGGAGATCCCCAGGTGCACTGAGCTTGAGTTGAGAGCTTATTGTTAAGTGGCTGCTAGCTATCCTTGCTCAGGCTAAACTAATCAATAGTGGAGCTCTAAGAATGCCAGATGATCAATGGACATGTTCTGAATTTCAAAACATCTGGATTTTCTTCCTCCTACCAAAGATCTTCTGGGGTTCTTCACAGGAAGGGAGAAAGGAGAAAGGGAGAAGGAAGGAAGGAAGGAAGGAAGGAAGAAAGAAAGAAAGAGTTAAGTTGGGTAAATGAGGACACAGCAAGCCAGGCAGTGAGTAACAGCTCTTTTTATTAGGGTGTGAATCCAGCAACTGACCTGGGGAAACAGCTCCCTTTATATACCTTGGAGCTGTGGTGGTCAGCCAATCAAATGATGGTCAGTTAATTCAAACTTCCCACCAGAACTTATTTACAAAAATTCCTCCCCTCCCAGAAGTCACTTGGGATGAGTATTAACATACAAAGTCTCTCAGGTGACTAGGGCATGTCCATGGTCGACTAAGGCATGTCCATGCCCTAGTGGACCTGCGCAGTTCAGTCGGAGGAGTGGTGTCGAGTGGGTTAGAGAGACTCCCTGCTTCTCCCTGCTCCGCCAATGGAACCTCTGCAACTTCTTTTGTATTAACAAATTTTTTATTTCATAATCAACATGCAAACATATAGGCATATAAACAAAACATAGTCAGTCATCAAAATATAGCATCTAATACATCAAAGTTTGAAAGTTTTAAAAAAAAATTTCCCCGCCTCCCCCCTCCTATCCCAACCCCCACCCCACCCCCAGACTTCCCTGAGCAAATACAGGGTAAAACATTTGATAAACATAAAAAAACCCCACACACTAACTATCTATAGATTTATCTCCCTCTTGCACTTTAACTAGCCTTATTCATATCTAAATATAACTGTTCTTGCTTGAAGGTAGTTAGTCCCTCTTCATTCTTGTCCATTCTTCAACAATAAGCAGATCTTCTTTGTTCCAGTCAAAACCTAGTAACAATTAGCCATCGTATCTCCAACCCTTACATATATTACCACAGTGAGAAAATACTTCAACTAGTCTCCAGTAAAATATATTGTAAAAAACCTTATACTTCCCATCCTATAAATTTATATTAAACATCAACTTATTCAACTTATTCTCTACAAACCCACTAGATAACATTAATGTAACTTAAAACAAAATATAAAAATTGTAATGATATCCTTCTTGGAACCCTTGAATTTATATTGAGAGATCTATACTGACCTTAATTTTAACATCCACAATATTTTCCTTTTAGGCCATCAACTTTTATAGTTTTTTTTTTTAAAAAAAAAACACTGTTCAAAATGTACTTCCAAACACAAGTAAAAATTTAGCCAGTAACCTATAACAATTCAAACATAACATTACTTAAAATAACTTTCCAAAGTAAATCATGTCCCTAAATATAAGTAAATCATTCATTTTCACTCTAATATAACTTTTCAAAACAAAACAAATCATATCCCTTAATATAAGTATAGTAATTCTTTTTCACCATTATTATCCTCCCCAACAAGGAGGAGTATAATTCTTCCGTCTCCATTTTTTCCTGGCTTTTTTACAAGCCTTCTTCTTTAGTCTTATTCCTCCATCTTTTTTTATTTTTACAAACTCTTAAATTTTCAGCTGTAATTTTTGAGTCTTGCAATCTTGTACACTTCGCAAAATAATTCCTTTTAGTAAGCGCACCTCTTTAACTAGAATTGAAAGTCCATTTTTATAAAGAAATTGTAATGTTCCATTTCGAATCCTTCTTATATTAAAAATTCCAATGCCTCCTGTCACTTTTCCATTTGACTGTGTCAAAACCTCTGGAAAGATCTCTCTCCATATCTCCTGATTAATCTCCTTCAAGCCTGTCATCTTTCCATTCTTAATTTGTAGAACTCCATTTTCCTCAGGCGCTTTGAACTGGGTTGCTTCTTCCTCCTCTTTGATCAGCATTTCAGTATTATTTGGCATCTAGGATACCAATACAGTGTCTCCCCTTATATCTTTGTTAGAAATTTGAGTAAAAATCTTCTTTCTATCCAAATATAGAAATCTAGATAAAATTTTATTGGGACAAGAAAAGAAAATGCTGGCTAGACTGTACAACGTGTTACTAGATGAGGATAGGGCAGAGACCATAGCTAGGAACCAACTGTGTGTCTGGGAAAAAAAATATAGGATACAATGAGTGGGAAGAAGGATACAATGAGTGGGATACAATGAGTGGGAAGAAGCCTGGAACAGGAATTACCATATAACGAAAGCGGTATCCTATAGGGAAAATCAGTACAAGATGCTCCACAGATGGCACCTAGCACCAGCTAGAATAGCTAAAATGATTCCCAATGCCTCACCAACCTGTTGGAAATGCGGTAAGGAGGTTGGTACCTTTTTCCACATGTGGTGGTCCTGTCAGATAACCAAAAAGTTTTGGCTTAAAATTCGGGCCTGGCTGAAGGTAATAATTGGAGAGGATTTGGAATTAGCCCCCAAAATCTTCTTACTAGGTATAATTAGGGAGAGATTGGCAAAAGAAAAGACTCAACTCTTGATCCATATAATCACGGCAGCTAGATTAGTTTTTGCAAAGACATGGAAGGATAATGCGCCTCCTTCTGAGGAAAGTGTAATCAATAAGATTCTAGAATGTGCGGAAATGTCCAATCTAACAAATGAGCTGAATAATGGTGAAAAATCTAAATATTATGATGTATGGGGTAGATGGTACAATTGGATGCGTAACAGGAAAAATATCTGAGAGTCAAAAAAAGTGATTTTACTCACTGTTAACTAGAATATTATTGTGATAAACTCTGTAAATTACGGTTAACACTGCACTTCCGATGTGGCATGAAACATGTTGTATTTTGTTTTATTTTCATAAAATCAATAAAGTATATTTTAAAAAAAATGAAAGTCCATTTTTATAAAGAAATTGTAATGTTCCATTTCGAATCCTTCTTATATTAAAAATTCCAATGCCTCCTGTCACTTTTCCATTTGACTGTGTCAAAACCTCTGGAAAGATCTCTCTCCATATCTCCTGATTAATCTCCTTCAAGCCTGCCAGCTTTCCATTCTTAATTTGTAGAACATCCATTCCATTTTCCTCAGGCGCTTTGAACTGGGTTGCTTCTTCCTCCTCTTTGTTCAGCATTTCAGTATTATTTGGCATCTGGGATACCAATACAGTGTCTCCCCTTATATCTTTGTTAGAAATTTGAGTAAAAATCTTCTCTAAACACCCTTCCAATCTTTCCATTAACGAGGAGGTAAATGATTCTAGCCTTTCTTCAAAGAGATCCACTGTCAGTATTTGTACATTTGCTGATGTATGTGATAATAAACCTTCATCCCTTTCAGAAATCTTGACCACTGTTTTTACTTGTTTATCCGCCATTTCCAAAAAATACTTTCCAGCAGCCTCACAACAAAGTCAGTAAAATTCTTATTCTCAGTCTCCAACAGGTATTACAATTTAATAGTCAATAAATCCTATCTTCTTGAGCTGCAAACCTTAGTTTCAACTTCATTCAGCCAAACCTTAAAATACTGACAGCTTTAACAACTTTAATGAGCACTAACGAGCATTAACGATCACTTTCTTCTTTAGCGTTCATTTTCACTCCTTCTAGCAAATCAGCGCCATCTTGATTCTTTTAAAAAATTTCTCTCGCCTCTGGAAGGAAGTAGTATTTATTGGAGTTAAAGTATAAGTAAAATACTTGCAATAATTCTCCTGTTTTGCTCTGCCTGCTTTAAAGTCACTCCTTGGAATCAGTTGGTTCGCAGGGGTGGTCGCGACGCCTTGTTCTGTCATTGACAGAAACGTCCTGGATCTGGAGCTGCTTCAGGCGCTTGGGGAGCCTCGCCCTCTGCACCTGAGGGGAGTACCCACACCTGTGCACTCGCTTCCCCCTCTTCATCTGAGGGGTAAGTTCTGAGCCACCAGAACAGCTGATTTTCGCTGTTTTGGCGGCTTTACAGATCGCGGGAGTCAGAGCTCCCAAAAGAGCTGCTGCAGGCCGGCAGTGCCACCAGAAGTCCGAACCTCCGAGACTTCTTGGTGGGCAGCGACTTCTCCGGCTGGTCGATTGTCTTCGATGAGGCGGCGCTGGATGCTGGACTCGACAGCTAAGTCTTCTGCTGCATTCGGGTTTGAGTTAGTTTGTGTTTCTGGTTGGTAGTCAGGGAATGGATCGTTGGAGTTTTCCTCGGCGTCGGCGGCTGTTCGTTTCCTCAGTTGATTGATGTGCCTGCACCACACTCTCCCGTCTCCCATGTCTACTCTATATGATTTAGGCCCGTTAATTTCTGTGATGGTCCGCTTCCCAGAGTGGGCCCTTCCCATATTTTCTGGCATATACTGGAGTTCCTATGGTAAACTCCCTGAGTTTCCTCTCCCCTCCCCTTGAAACTGTTGGGGGAGTAGTTGGGGTTTAGCCTGTCTAGTACTCTGTGGAGTTTCCTTCCCATTAGCAGCTCCGCCGGGCTTTGGCCTGTGGCAGTACAAGGGGTAGTGTGTTGGGCCATTAGAAACCTATATATTCTTTCCTGCCAATCCCCGGGGCCTAGGCGTAAGAGGACATCCTTGGTCGTTCTTATGAACCTCTCAGCCTGCCCACTACTGGCTGGATGGAACGGGGCCGAGAATACATGTCTAATCCCCAAGTCCTCTAGGTACCCCTCAAATTGTGTGGCCATAAACTGGGGCCCATAGTCTGAGATCAGGACATCTGGTAAGCCGTGAGTGGCGAACAATTGTCTCAGTTCTTTTACTACTGCTTCGGTGGTAGTGGCCTTGATTAGTTTGATCTCCAGCAATTTGGAGAATGCGTTCACTATGACCATAAAGATTTGCCCATGGAATGGACCGGCAAAGTCTATGTGGATCCTGGACCAGAGACCCTGGGGCCTTTCCCACTCTCGGACCAGTGCTGCCGGTGGGACTGGCCTAGATTCTTGGCAGGGTTGACACTTCCCCACCCATTCAGTAATGTCTTTGTCCATGTTGGGCCACCATATGTAGCTCCTGGCTAGCCCCTTCATTTGAACAATTCCAGGGTGCCCCTCGTATACTAGGTATAAGACCTTTTCCCTTAGGCCCAAAGGTACAATGACCTGATCACCCCACATCAGTCAACCCCCTTGCACGGTCAGTTCGTCCCTTTTGCTAGCGTACTGTTTAAATTCTCCGCCCTCAGTCTTTTCCGGCCACCCCCTTGTCACCCAACTCGTGACCTTCCTGGTTACATGGTCCCTGGTTGAGGCTCTCGCTACCTCTGCTGATGTGTTGGACCCCGAGTCCAACACATCTATCAGCAGGATGGGAATGCTGGGTGTGGGGTCTTCTATCTTGTCCGGTAATGGGCAATGGCCGAGGGCATCGGCGTTGCCCATGTTCACCCCGGTCGGTGTACCAGGCGATAGGAG
This sequence comes from Masticophis lateralis, assembly GCA_030761175.1. Lineage (NCBI taxonomy): Eukaryota > Metazoa > Chordata > Lepidosauria > Squamata > Colubridae > Masticophis > Masticophis lateralis. The sequence goes on along the minus strand of JAUDYJ010000012.1, from coordinate 23,507,119 downwards.
TAGGCTGCTAGGAAGATGGCCCAGCGTGTCATCCTGGGCAATAGAGCTGCCAGTGTGGGTCGGTCACCTGCGATGAGACCCAGGAGGGGGCGATGGTCGGTGTTGAGGTCAAAGTCTCTGCCGAACAAGTACTTGTGGAACTTCTTGACTCCCGAGACGGCTGTGAGGGCCTCTTTGTCAAGTTGGCTGTAATTCCGTTCGGTGCTTGAAAGAGTCCGGGAGTAGTAAGCGATGTGTGCCTCTAGGCCATTCAGTAGTCTATGGCTCAAGACGGCTTCCATGCCGAACGGAGACGCGTCACAGATAGAACAAGGGGAAGTGTAGAGTTATACTGAATGAGAAAATTTTCAGCTGACAGCAGTTTTTTCATGGCAGTAAACGCGATAGCCTCAGCCTTCCCCCATTTCCATGTGGACTTCTTGGCCAATAGTCTGTGTAGGGGCTCAGCTACTGTTGCCTTGTCCTTTAAGAAGATAGCGTAAAAGTTCAATAGCTCCAAGAATGCTTGCAGCTCTGCCTTGTCTTTGGGGGTGGGGGGCCTTTCGTATTGCCCTGACCTTGCTCTCAGTGGGGTGTATGCTGGCTCCGTCTACTCGGTACCCCAAGAACTTTACCGATGGGACTGCGATCATGCATTTGTTACACTTGACCCTGAGCCCTGCACTTCTGAATTTTTCCAAGACTTGTCTGAGTCTCTCTCCCAGTTGTTGTTCATCTTCTGCGGTGACGAGCACATCATCAAAATAGGGGACCACCCCGGGGATCCCCTGTAAAAGCCGTTCCATTGTACTTTGGAAAAGTCCGGGGGCTATGCTGACTCCAAACTGGAGTCAGGTGCATTTGAAGGCACCTCTGTGAGTTACGATGGTCTGTGCCTCTGCAATAGTGCCATCGACTGGCAGCTGCTGGTACGCCTGCGCAAGATCAAGTTTAGCAAAGATCTTGCCGGGCCCTAGGGAGTGCAGCAAATTGTGCACAATCGGAACTGGGTAAGCGCTCTGCTGGAGAGCTTTATTGATTGTACACTGATAATCCACGCAGATGTGCACAGACCCGTCCAACTTCATAGGGGTCACTATTGGGGTATCCCACCGGGCATGGCCGACTGGCACAAGCACCCCTTGCTTAATTAACTTGTCCAGTTCAACGTCTATTTTGGGTTTCAGGGTGAATGGTACCCTCCTAGGCTTCACCTGGATTAGGGGCAATATTGGGGTCTAGATTGAATGCAATAGGGATCCTCACATACTTGCCGAGCTGCTCGTCAAACACGTCCTGGAACTCTTCCAGCAAGTCGTCCCTCAGGGTGCTTCGTACGTTGCAGACTCTGGTGAATCCCATGCCTAGGGCTCTCAACCAGTCCATGCCCAGGAGGTTTGGGAGCTTGCTGCTGACTATGGTGAGGGGAAGCTTCTCCTGAATTTCCCCGTACTGTACATGGATCTCGCTGATTCCTTCCATGGGGATACGATTCCCCTGGAAATCTTGCAGTCTGCACCGCTGGGGTCGGAGCTTTTGCTTCCGGACATTGGGGATGGTCTTCTTCAGCTTGCCCAAAGACATTATTGTTATGGGAGATCTGGTGTTTATCTCCATTAAGCACTCATGTCCCTCAATCTTGACCATTGTGTAGGTCTTTTCTCCGGGAGAGGTGCAAGTCTGGCCGATCCGGATAGTGTAGGCCTCAATGTCTTCAGATTTTGTGCCCTTCCGGCTTCTGCCATCTTTATTGGACCTCTTTCACAGTGCCATCTCTGATTAGCCGGTTTGTTTCCATGGCTTGTAGCTCTGAGCTTGCTTGGCCCTGCAGACCCTGGCGATGTGGCCCTTCTTTTCGTACAAATGGCAGATAGCATCCCTGAAAGTGCAGTTCTGTCGTGGATGGAGTCCTCCACAGCTGGCACAGTTGTCTCAAGGCCCTTGTTGGTCCTGCCGAGACTGTTCGGTGTGGCAGACCTCTTCGTTGGACTTCTCCTTGCTCTTGGTATTCATGGCCTTACGGTGCACGGGAGCCGACCTCTGTGTCACTCATCCAGGGATGGTCCCTTGCAATCTCTCGGCCACCTTGACCAAGGATTCTTGGGCTCTGGCCTCGTCCAGCGCAATGTGTAGGGTCAGGTTCAATCTCGCGAGTGGCCTCCTCTGTAGCCAGCTGTCCCTCACTCCGCAGATTATTTGCTCTAGAAGCATTTCATCCAAGTCTCTGTATTCGCACTGGTTTGCGGCCTTGCATAGGGCAGCGACGTACTTGCTGATCAATTCTCCATCCTGTTGCAGTCTTTGCCAGAACTCGTACTGCTGGATGTACTTTGATGGCGTTAGGGCATAGTGGTCCTTCAGCAGGGTCTGAAGCATTGACCACGATATGGTGTGGACTGTGTTCAGCTCCGATAGGACTTTGGCCATATCAAACACCCTGGGTCCGCAGTGGCTCAGGAAGAGAGCCTTCTTCTGTACGTCCGGTAGCCCTTGCAGGTCATTGGCCATCATGAAGCATTTGAAGCGGGACATGTAGGATCCCTTCTCTTCCTTCAGGTTGAATGGCGTTGGCGGTATGTAGGCAGACATGGTCTTCTTGATTCTCCTGTTGCTCCGCTCGCTTGCCTGGCTGGATTTGGTGCTCTCCGCTTCTCTTTCGGCTTGTGGCTTCAGCTCTTTCCATGGCTTCTGGCCTCAAAATCCCACCTTCATTGCCAATGTTAAGTTGGGTGAATGAGGACACAGCAAGCCAGGCAGTGAGTAACAGCTCTTTTTATTAGGGTATGAATGCAGCAACTGACCTGGGGAAACAGCTCCCTTTATATACCTTGCAGCTGTGGTGGTCAGCCAATCAGCTGATGGTCAGTTAATTCAAACTTCCTGCCAGAACTTATTTACATAACAGAAAGAGAGGGGGGAGGGAGGGAGGGAGGGGTAAACCCTTTTACTCACACTTCATCCTCACTGTTTGGGGATTCCCACGTGCACTGAGCTTGAGTTGAGAGCTTATTGGTTATTGCTGCTAGCTATCCTTCTTCAGGCTAAGCTACAAAACATTTCAAAATGTCTGGCTTTTCTTCCTCCTTCCAAAGACCTTCTGGGGTTCTTTACAGGAAGGGAGAAAGGAGAAAGGGAGGGAGAAAGAAAGAAAAGAGAGACAGAGAGAGAAGAAAGAAACAAAGAAAGAAACAGAAATAAAAGGGAAGAGACAGAGAGAGAGAATGCAGGTATCTCTTAACCGAGGCTTGAACTTGCCCGAAATTAGATCAAGCCCTACATCACTTAACCCAATGTATCAGATTAAATTGTTATTGAATTATTTTTGGTATATATATTACATTCTCTTGTGTAATTTAGTTATAGTGTAAAACTAGTCTATTATGTCTCAAAATAAAAGGGAGGTCAAAAATCCAATTAGTGCCATGTAAATTCTGGAATCCCCAGACCTTTCCCACTGTATTTATTAAACGAATTTATATAGCTACCCAACTCATATACAGAGACTTTATCACTTTTGTGTTCCTTTCATGTAGTTCTCAATGTGTCAATCTCCTTGCTACTCTATTTCCTCCACCAAAATTCTATTATAAATAATATTACCACACATTACAGCTCTAATTTTGTGTATTTGTGCCAGTAATTTTCAGAAAAAGATTTATTCCTCTCTTACATAGTTATTTAGAAGTAGCTTCATATGTCAGTTTACTTTTACCATTAAAAAAATATTTTGTTGCATTATATGACTGCAAAAGCCTTTTAGCAGTTTCATGTAACAGGAAATATCCGGTAACAATTTTCAAAGTAGTTATCATAGCCACAAACACCCTCCCCCCAAAAAGACAGAGAAAGAGAGAGAGAGAGAGAGAGAGAGAGAGAGAGAAAGAAAGAAAGAAAGAAAGAAAGAAAGAAAGAAAGAAAGAAAGAAAGAAAGAAAGAAAGAGGAAGGAAGGGAGAGAGAGAGAAAAAAAACCTCTGTGCTATTATTTTTAATTGTTCCATTATTTATCATGTGTTAATATTTTACACTGTCCCTGCACCTAGAATGATTTTACTGCCTTTCTTTTGCCCAGGGCTACCACATATTTTTCAGGGATTTACATGTATTCAGTGTCTATAGTCCAGAACATAAATATGTGTGTGTTTATTTTGTACATCAGGTTGCATAAGTCCATCTTAATATGCTATTCCTGGTATGTGATGTTTTGTATACATACAGAGAAAGAAGCACTCTTGTGATCTTTTACGCTTGCTATCAAATATCAGCCATAATACTAATTACTGTTTTGAACAATATGCACGAGTGGCTATTTTATATGTGAAATTATGACTGAAATATTTCTGCACCTATATTGGTTCTCACTGTCAGGAAGTTTCTCCTTAGTTTTAGGAGAAAAATTAACTTCTCTCTGTTCAGTTTCCATCCATTGCTTCTTGTTTTGCCTTCTGGTGCTTTGGAAAATACATTGCCTATACATTCTTTTTGGCAGCCCCTTAAAAACCTATTGCCTATCACACTCTTGGGCACAGCATGTGAGCCATTTCCTACTTTCAGTGGTCCATGACAGTACATCTATAGTATGTAAATAGTAAACTTGAAAAAAGGTGAACAACATTTTTACAGAACTATAGATACATTGAGGCTGTGTGTGACAAGGAATGGCTGGGAGGGGAGGGGCCAGGCGAGGGACCCCTTGACGTGAGTGACATTGAGTTGGCCATGCCCACTCAGTCACATGACCATGAAGCCACGCCTACCGTCACGACCAAGCCATGCCCACAAAATAAGCCACACCCACAGAACCAGTAGTAAAAAAATTTAGAACCCATCCCTGGTATGCACACACAAACATATATATATATATATATATATATATATATATATATATATATATATATATATATATATATATATATATATATATATATATATATCTTTGGTTATTCGGGTCTTCTCCTGTGTAGAAATGGAAGTATCTTGGTGACATTTCGATGAAGTCTCATTCGTCATCTTCAGGCTGGTGTTCTCGGCTTCGTGCTTCCTGGAAGCACGTCACCAAGATACTTCCAATTCTACACGGGAGAAGACCCGAATAACCAAAGACCTACATACAAACACCCGCAAAAACCTCAGAAAACATATGTGTGTATATATGTATATATGTATATATGTATATATGTATGTATGTATGTATGTATGTATGTATGTATATATATATATATATATACACACACACACACACACTTCACATGGGTTGGTCAGGGACACCCAAAGGGTGTCTGAGGCCGTAAAATTATGCCTGGGGCCATAAAATGCTCAGGTCTGCCTTATCCGTTCATAGTACAATTTAGCTTCCATCGTCTTTGTTGCTCTTCTCCGCATACTTTCTGCATTATCAGCATCTTTTTTATATCATGGTGACCAGAACTGGATGCAGTATTTCAAGTGTGATCTCAGTGCAGTATAAAGCTCTTTTGAAGAAGCACAAATGGGCAACATTGAGGACCACAGATACAGTGATTGGCCAAGGAAACTTAATGCAGCAGATGAACGGCACATGCTTACTTCCCTTTGACACTGAAAGATGTCCAGCAGTGCCATCAACACAGAATTGGCAGAAACCAGTACACCTTTCTACAGCCAGGAGAAGTCTGGTCAGAAGTGGTCTTCATGAAAGAATTGTGGCCAAAAAGTCATACCTCCAAGCTGGAAAAACGCTGAGACACAATTACGCATGAAAACATAGGAACTGGGGTGCAGAAAAATGGCAGCAGGAGCTCTGGACTGATGGGTTAAAATTTGAAATATTTGACTGTAGCAGGAAACAGTTCATTTGCCAAAGGGATGGAGAATGGTACAATAATGAGTGTCTGCAGGCAACAGTGACGCATGGTGGAAGCTCCTTATAATTTTGGGGGTGTATTTCTGCAAATAGAGTTGGAGATTTGGTCAGGATCAATGGTATCCCCAGCGATGAGAAATACAGACAGATACTTATCCATCATGCCATTCTATCAGAGAGGCATGTTTGGTCCCAAATTTATTCTCCAGTAGGACAATGTCCCCAAACATAATGACAATGTCATTAAGAACTATCTTTGGGGTAAAGAAGAGCAAGAAGTCCTGAAAGTGATGGCTTGGCCCCCACAGAGCCATGATCTCAACATCATCAAGTCTGTTTGGGATTATATGAGGAGACAAAAGGATTTGAGGAAGCCTACATTCACAGAAGATCTGTGGTTAGTTCTCCAAGATGTTTGGAACAACCTTGAAGGAACCTTGCTAGTTCCTTCAAAAACAAATGCAAAAATCCATATTTGGGGGAAAATATCGAAGGCAGAAAGATAGGGTGGCAGGACTACAGCAGACAGGTGTAATGTGAAAAAGATCTGGATGTTTTGATATATGACAATCTGAACATGAGCCAAGACTGTGATGTGGTTGCAAACAAAAAGTTTATGGCCATCCTAGATGCATCAACAAATGTTTACTGCAGGGGTGGGTTCTACTTATCTTTACTACTGGTTCACAATGGGAGCACGCACGCTTTTGCATATGCACAAAAGTTTCTGCGCATGCACAGATCATCCTTTATAATGTCCCGGCGGATGGCGGGGCCTCCCGCTGCTTTTACTACCGGTTTGCAAGAACCGGACAGACCCGGGAGCAACCCACCACTGGTAGACTGTCAAGATTCTACTGTGCAGGAAACACATCACTGTAGTAATGGAAGATTTGAACTACCTTGACTTCAATTGGGGAATAAACTCTGCAGGGAATGGAAGATATAACAGGTTCCTGACTTGCCTAGGTGACAACTTTGTTATACAAAAGGTAGAGGAGGGAACTAGAGGGTCAACTCTACTGGACTTAATGCTTACTTAGGGATAAAATGATGGAGAGGGTAGAAGTGATAGGAACTTTGGGGGAGAGTAATCATATCATACTAGAATTCCCCATAATGCAGGCACAGGGACAGAACACAGTCAGATTAGACTTTAAAAGAGCTGATTTAACAAACTCAGAGAGAGATTAGGAAGATTTCAAGGAAGAAATTTCTAGAAGGAAAACAGTTCAAGATGCTTGGGAAACCCTGATATACAAAATACTAAAGGCCCAAACAAAAACAATGTCATGGAGGAAGAGAAACGGGACTCCAAAAAGCAGCATGGTTGCACAAAGAGTTCCTTTGATGCCAAGATCCACCCAAATGCAGTTCCTCTTTGGAAGGTTCTACAGGGGAATATGGAGGAGGGGAAAAGGGGGAAACGACAACATATTTGTGAGGACATAATTATGCAAATGCTATGACTTACACATACTTGCATAAGATGTAAATCATCCTTTCTGGCATGATCACAATCAGCTGAGATGTTGCAACTTCTCATCAAATATGCCTTCCTGCCATCTTCTCTTTACAGTGGACCCATCCCTTCTTTTGTCTTCCTTAATAACCTATCCAAAAAAGGATCTTTCAGCATGATTCAGTGGGAAATATGAATGTGAAAACATCCATAATGAACCCAAAGATCCAGGTATTTGTGTTTGGCAGGCAAAATATGAATGAATGATTTCAAAATGCATTTAAAGATTTTTAACAGAAATAAAAGCTAGCACCAATAAAAGGACATGGCTGGTCTGTTGCAAGCATAGAAACTTTATAGAGAGGAAAGATCTGCCTGAATCGAATCCATCATCTAGAACGTTAGCTATTCTGCCCACCATTGTGTGATCTGCAAATTTAATGAATTCCTCTTCTATCCCTTCATCATAAATGATCTAGCTGAGGGGATACAAGGAGAACTCATCAAATTTGCAGACGACACCAGGCTGGTGGGAGGTGGGATTAGCCAGTACTTTAGAAGATAGGTTCAAGATCCAGAAGAATCTTGACAGACTTGAATACCAGGCCCTATCCAACAAAATACAATTTAATGATAAGAAATGTAAGATTTCACACTATTAAGCAAGAAAATCCAAATGCCCAGGTACAGAATAGGTGGTACCTGGCACAACAGTAACCACTGTGAGAGGGATCTAGGTGTCTGCGTGGACAATCCCTTAAATATGAGCCAGCAGTGTATAGCAACTGCCTAAAAAATTAATGCAGTCCTAAAGGGCATCATCAGAGGGATAGTTTCAAGATTACATGAAGTGATAGTCCCACTTCATACTGCATTGGTGAGACCACACTTGGAATATTGCATCCAATTCTGGTCACCAAGAGATCCAATCTAGAACCAAGGAGAAATTTCCTGACAGTGAGAACAATTAACCAGTCGAATGGCTTGCCTTCAGAAATTCTGGGCGCTCCATCACCGATGGATCGCCTACACCACTTCAAAAAACTTTTTTTAAAGACAGTCATTTGTCCAAAATTGTATAGGGTCTTCTGCCATAGTCAGGAGGGCGGACTAGAAGACCTCCAAGGTCCTTTCCAACTTTATTATTCTATGTTCTATATTCTAAAATAGCTTTCAACAACCTGAGGAGATCCTCAGAATGAAAGAGGCGGGAAATTCAAAGAACAAAAGGACATGAAGGAAGGATGGAATATGAGGACAGAAAGGTATGGAGAAGTGGAACTCAGTTTCCAGGCTTACTCGTGAGTCCAGAAATACAGAATAAGAATTAGTAAAGTTTAAAAGAAGTTCCTTGCAGGATATTTTAGATTTAGCAGGCAAAAAATAGATACATTCTATTTTTTAAATTAATTATGTCTACAGAAAGAATTGGAGCTGGTGTGCAAGTAACACAATTTTAGGAGTTTGTGCTTGTCATGGCTAATAAGTTAGGTCTATAATAGAAACTTAAGACTCCTGCTTTGGTTGTGGTTTCACATTTTTGTACCATATATGGTGCTCCCAAAAAGGCAGAACCAAGATCTTTAAGCCAATTCCCAAAGGTGTCCCAGCATAACAGCCTCTGAAAACTCTATTTTCACATTAACTATTGGCTACATTCCAAGGGAAGAAGTGTTTCTCCAGAATTATTTATAGCTAACCCAAGTTCCTTCTTAGCTCTTTTATTGTCTCTTGTGAATGGTGTATAATAAAAGTCTGTAAAATAGTGCACTTTAGAGATATAAATACTCCATTTTATGTTTTACACAAATAGTGTGTAAAATGGTGCATAAATGTGTATAAAGAAGAGATAAACTACATGTACAAACCATTTAAAAGAGACAGTTAAAAAAGCTCAGAAAGAAAGAGAAAGATCAGAATATCTCCTCCAGCAGCCAACACCGAAGATAAGCAGAGAGCCTAATCAAGGAACAACCAAGGAGCAAACAGATTAACAGAGTTGGAAGGGATCTTATAGGTCATCTAGTCCAATGGTCACCAAACGGTGGTCCACGAGAAAATTTTGGTGGTCCACAGAGAAATCTTTTGCATTTTTCATATTGCACTTCAGCGAGCGCTCCTCAAGAGACGAGAGTTTGCAGGGGGCTGATCTAGCATCCGGGCTGGCTACAAGAGAAACATGCATTCTCAGCCGTATTTGAGATTTCTAACTGCAAAGGACAGCAAAGCTAGGGTTGACTCCAGCTGCTTCTATCTGCTGTAGTGCTTCCTGGACACGGTTTACTGCTCCGAACCCCCAGTGGCAGAAGTCGAGAGCTGCCTTGACGCCACCAGCTGGCGCAAATATACTGCGCCGAAGGCAAAATGCTGATGCTGCGTAAATGCAAGTAGTGCTTTGCTCCTGCACCTTCCAAGCCATCACCATTGCCGCTTAAGCCCCCTCCCCCCACAACAGCACCATTACCTCATTCCAGCTGGTGAGGCTGCGGTTCTTTTTACATGTTGCACCACCTGCAAAATTGCACACTGCACATGCCACCACCTATGGTAGAGATTTCCAGCCCCACCATGGGCCAGTCCCATATTCTAGAGCTGAAGTAGTCACAGGACTGGCCCTTTGGTCATCCTGGAGCAGCTCCTCCACCGGGTTGCAGTGGCCTGCCGAGAAGCAGGTAGCTCCCCTGAAAGCCGGTGCACCCGGCTGGAAGAGCTGCTTCAGGATGACCAAAGGGCCAGTCCTGTGACTACTGCAACTCTGGAATACGGGACCAACTTTCCCACCAACATCTGCAAGCCACCGTCAGTCTGCCCGTCTTCATTTTCCTTCCCTCAGATTGACTAAGTTTCTTGAGAGAAGGAACACAAGAGGTTTCCAGGCTGTGTGCCTAGACCAGGCGCTTTCCCTCGGGCCTCCCACCTGGAGGCCTCACAGAAGCAGATAGGTAGGCCCGAAAGGAGGCTGAGTTACCCCCCCCCAGTGGTCTGTGGGATTTAAAATTATGAATTTGGTGGCCCCTGAGGTCCAAAAGATTGGAGGCCCCTGATCTATTCCAACCCCCTGCTCAAACACGAGACCCTACACCATTTATGACAAATGAAAGAGGCGGTTGTGAAGCCCCTCCTCAAGAAACCTTCCCTGGATCCGGCTTTATTATCAAACTATCGTCCAGTCTCCAATCTTCGCTTCGTTGCGAAGGTTGTTGAGAGTGTGGTGGCACGACAACTACCCCGATACCTGGATGAAGATGTCTATCTGGATCCGTTCCAGTCGGGCTTCAGGTCACGATACAGCACAGAAATGGCATTGGTCGCATTGGTTGATGATCTCTGGAGGACCCGGGACAGAGGTTGCTCCTCTATCCTGGTCCTATTAGATCTCTCAGTGGCTTTTGATACCATCGACCATGGTATCCTACTGCACCGGCTGGAGAGGTTAGGAATAAGGGGCACCGTGCTTCGGTGGTTCTCCTCCTTTCTCTCTGACCGTTCGCAGTTTGTGTTGGCAGGGGGGCATAGGTCGACCTCGAGGGACCTTATTTGTGGGGTGCTGCAAGGGTCGGTCCTTTCACCCCTTCTGTTCAACATTTATGTAAAACCGCTAGGTGAAATCATCCGTGGTTTCGGGGTGAATGTTCATCGATATGCTAATGACACTCAGCTATACATCTCCACCCCAAGCCACCCCACCGATGCCCTTACTGTGATGTCCCGTTGCCTGGAGGCTGTACGGATCTGGATGGGGAGAAACAAACTCAGACTCAACCCCTCCAAGACTGAGTGGCTGTGGCTTCCAGCGTCCCGGTATAGTCAGCTGGTACCATCACTGACAATTGGGGATGAGACCTTGCTCCCCTCAGAGAGAGCCCGTAATTTGGGTGTCCTCCTGGACTCACGACTATCTTTAGAAGACCATTTGACGGCTGTGGCCAGGGGGGCCTTTTATCAAGTTCGCCTGATCCGCCAGTTGCGTCCCTTTCTGGATCGGGATGCCTTGCGCACAGTCACTCATGCCCTAGTCACCTCCCTCCCTACTGCAATGGTCTCTACATGGGGCTCCCCTTGAAAAGCACCCAGTGGCTCCAACTGGTCCAGAATGTAGTCGCACAGGTGATTATGGGCGCATCTCATTGCGCCCATGTAACACCTATCCTACGCGAGCTGCACTGGCTTCTGGTGATCCTCCGGGTGCAATTCAAGGTGTTAGTTATCACCTTTAAAGCGCTCCATGGCTTAGGACCTGGGTACTTACAAGACCATCTTTTGCCACCAATAGCCTCCCACCGACCAGTTCGTTCTCACAGGGAGGTACTAGTCAGGGTACCATCAGTCAAATTGTGCCAATTGGCGACTCCCAGGGGGAGGGCCTTCTCTGTAAGGGCTCCAACCCTTTGGAATGAACTGCCCTGATATACGAAACATCCCTAATCTCTGTACTTTCTGCTGTGCCCTCAAGACCCTGATGTTCAATCAGGCAGGACTAAACATGTTAACTGGGAATGATTAAAATATTATCTAATTCTGGGTTTTATTTAATTTGGGCTAAACTATATTATAATTTTAATTATCAATTTTATGATGTTTATGTATCTTTTATTTTTTCTTGACTGTACACCACCTTGAGTCCTGCGGGAGAAAGGCGGTATAGAAATATAATAAATAAATAAAAATGGCAGTCCAATCTTTTCTTGAAAGTCTCAAGTGATGAAGCTCCCACCACTTCCAAAGGCAAGCTATTCCATTGGTTGATTAGTCTGTGTCAGAAAGTTCCTCATTTCTAGGTTGCATCTGTCCTTGGTCAGTTTCCATCCATTATTCCTTGTCTGGCCTTTAGGTGCTTTGGAAAAGAGCTTTACCCCCTCATCTCTGTGAGAGCCCCTCAAGTATTGGAAGATGGCTATCATGTCTCTCCTGGTCCTTCTCTTCACTAGACTAGCCATGCCCAGTTGATGTAACATTCTTCGTATGTTTTAGTCTCCAGTCCCCTAATCATTCTGGTTGCTCTTCTCTGCACTTTTTCTAGAGTCTCAACATCTTTTTATAGTGTGGTGACCAGACAGGCAGGGCAAATGGCTGCATATAAACAGGAAGCAACCCCCCACCACTCACTTGCACAGATGATGCTACCTGGTCCTCTAATGAAACATCGACAAGCAAGCAGCTCAGAGAACAGCAAGAATTCCACAGCTCAGCCTTGAGATGCACATATTCTTTTCTATGGGAGTGCAAGCAAAACAATAAAAAAGCCAGAAGAAACAGAATAGTTAAAAGACCAACAAACACATAGGACCACCGCCCATCCTAACCAAGGCCTGGGGAGTGGGGGAAGGGCAGATTTTCAGAGCTCTTTGGAACATGGCCATGTATCTGCTCTAGAGACAGGCACTGTAGCAGTCGGCCTGCTTCCTGGGTTCCAAGAGAAGAGGCTGTTTAATTGAAGGGACCCAGAGTGTAGCCACTCTGCCTGATCTTACTGGGTATTCCTGACCCAGCAGGAGGGTAACCAGCTCCAAGGCCTGCAGGGACCCAGCAGAGCGGGATAGGGAGGAAGATAGGTGGAGGGACCACTGCATATTCCACCAATCTTTGATTGCTTATAGGATTGCCAAATGCCTGAATTTGGTTCAGGTGACTATGGGGCTGCTGCAGTGGCTGTAACTTTGGGCAGGTTCGAAGTCCCTTCATTCAGCGCAATCTTAATTTCAAAGGGTCACTGAACTAATAGTCAATATTAAGGACTATCTACAGTACATCTGGAAGCCTCCTGGCAACCACTGCAGTTCATAGAGCAAAAGCCTAGACCTGAGGAGATCTGTTTCTTCCAGGATCGCCTGGGCCACCATTTTCTGGACCAGCAGCATATTTTGAGTGCTTTCCTCATGCAGAATCTATAGTGGTTCACAGAGGTTGATCCTGGACAGGGTGCAGTTGGCAGATAAGATGGACTTGTGTGAAGGCTTTTAGCCACGGCTACCAGCGCCTCCTCGAGCAGGAGCGGAGACCGCAACTGGGTGGAATTTAAGCCTGTTCCTTCCCTTCCAGCCCCCAGATACTTGGACAAAACTTTGACAGCATTGCCTGGTCAGTCTGGGATCCAGAGGCATAATTGAGTGCCATCTGCATATTGCTGACTCCTGATCCCAAATTGACAGATAACGTCACCCAGGAGCCTCATGAGTAAGCAGGAAGGGACAGAGTGTAGAGTTCTGAGGCTTCTCAAAAACCAGAGGCCTTGAATGTGTTTGCTCTCATGTGAGACCCAACCACAGAGAAAGGAGAACCACTGTAGCACCAGCATCCCACTTCCAATCCCCCAGTGGGCCAGAGGGTGACTGTGGTCAGTGGCATTGAAAACCACTGAAGAAACAAAAAGATTCAGTTTGGTTGTATCTCCATCACCTAACTCCACCAGAGGGCATCAACTAATGCTAACTCCATATTGTGTCTGAGCCTTGGCTAAAAGGCGTCTGAATAATGATCTCCCCCAGGATCCTCTATTACAACCCCAGCACCTTCTCAATAGTCTTCCCTAAAAATGGAAGATTGGAGACTGGATGAAAATTGTGCGGTATAGTTGGATCCAGAGAAGGCCTCTTATGGAGAGGGGTGAGCCACTGCTTTTTTCAAGGTAGCAGGGAACACTCCCTCCGTCAGTGAACCCAAGATTACAGAATGGATCCAAATAACTGTCTCGTCCAGGGCAGTCTTCACAAGCCAGGATGGATGAGAATCTAAGAAATCAAGTAGATCGTGGACAAATTAGAATTTTTGGACCGTAGTATGTCGGTCATGGGCTATACTAGATAGATTGCTGGGCAAAGGCCCCACAGGTGATGATGATTGGTCCTGAGCAGGCAGGATTTGAGCTCTGGATTGCCATTTTGCTGGGCAAGTTTTGAATGAGAAAATATTTTATGCCTCTAACATAGAAGACAATGGGATCAGAGCTTTACTTCTGTGTAAGCTTCAGCAAAATATACTGTACGTTTGCCATCTTCAGCATTTAGGAACACTGGCCCATACAGATTGAGACAAATAGTAGGCCAAACCAGGCTTCCTTTGGATCTTACTTTCTGCACATTGAAAAGTAGAACTACTTTATAAGATGGTCCTTCCTGTTCTTGGTCATGATGAAGTTTCTCTTTCCAAGAGAAGAAAATTTTTGAACCTCCGGGTTGAACTGTGAAGTTCTGGGTGCTCTCTGAGCTGGGTGTTTTCCTTGCAAATGTTTCAAGACTGCCCACTAGGTAACACTGTTGTGGTGGCACAGTAAGTAAAATGTAGTTAGAATGCAATATTGCAGGCTAATTCTGCTGACTGCCAAGAGTTCGATCCTGACTAGCTCAGGGTTGACTCAGCCTTCTGTCCTTCCGAGGAGGGTAAAATGAGGACCCAGATTGTTGGGGGCAATACGCTGACTCTGCAAAGTGCTTAGAGAGGATTGTAAAAGCAGTGTGAAGTGGTATATAAGTCTAAGTGCTATTGCTATTATGAGTGCATTTAGTCCTTTTATCCACAAGTCAGACATGTGGAAGCTTAAGAAACTGGGAGAGAACTGCAGATCTGAACCCCCTGGAACAAACTCTTCTAAAACAAGAGGATGCCAATGGATTCCAGATGATCACATCACATCACAGCCCAGGTTCCTGGCTCCTTGCCCAGGCAGTCTTCAAGCCGGAACCCAGTTGTGCCCAATTAGCCTGTAAGCACCAGTTTCAGGTTATTTTCAGCAACACAATCACCCAACTTGTGTGGGAAAAACAGGGCGTTGCTCCTTCATGGCTGAGAAAGGTGGGTCTCAAATGAAGTAAATTTATAGATTTTACCCTTTGCCCTCCAGGAATTCTGTGCTGAGACAAGTTGCGGCTCCTTCAGGCCAAATAAAATGCTCTTTATTCTAAAGGGTGGAGGGAATGTGTAGCCAAACTGCATTCAGAGTAGGGGAGCTGGATTGAGATTGGCGTGAAAATATTTGCTCTTGACATTAGATACTTTGCAACAACAGGATTTTAAAGTTACTATATGTGATGAGTTATCCCAGCTAGAAAAAAAAGCAAAATATGAAAATGATCCAACTGCCAGGATCTTCCTGGTGTTCCGTTTAACTTGGATTCTGGCCCGTCGCCTGTATTTAGGAGCATTTTTTATATTTGTGTGGGTCATTCTTCATTGTTTTATTGTGTAGCTTTGGCTGGAAGGATCTTTTAGGAAGGTGGGTGCCAAGTAATATTTATATTGCCAATGAGGCAGCTTCTTTGCAAAGTATCCAAAAAATGTTGCTGTAAGCTGAATATTAATGTGGAAACGGCTTAGTATCTTACCTTATGCTGTGGCGTTTTAATTGATTTGATGTGTTCTGAAATTCTGCGGTTGTAAAAAACATGCAAGCACAGGCACCTGCCACTGGTATGAAACCATTTCTCCTCCCACCAGTCCAGCACCCCAGTAGACCCAATGGCCCCCAGCTGCCATCACTGCCATCTAGAAGTCAGAGAAGGCCAATTCCTGTAATGGGGGAATCCTGGAATATCCCCGGAGGGGTGGCAGGAGGGAGAGAGGGAGGGCAGGCGGGGAAGGAGATTTAGCAATCGGCTACTTCATGTTTCCTTGATTATCATCCTTTTCCTAAAGCCACAACGTGAGTGCCCAAACCAGTTGAGCCAGCCCAGGGCTGCACCCGCAAGACACTCCTTGCCAGGAGCATTTGGGACCGAAGGACACAGGGAAGGCAGATGGGATGGTCTCCTCCATCAGGCAAGTCCAGTTTGCCCTCTGACTGAGGTCTTCCAGGAACCCTGAAGGCTCAGGCGGGACTTTGGCTGCCAGACCTCCTGTTTTGAAAATGTCCTATTGGGAGGAACAGGATGGGGGGGGGCTGCAAAGGGAAGGGCAGTCATCTTAGCAGCTGCTGAGTGAGACCTTTGCAATCTTCCGCTGTGCTGAGCTCCTGGCACATCACCAAGGTCTGGGGTGGGGGTGGGGGTCTTGCTCTGGGCTTAGAATGGGTTCTCTGAATGCATCAACTGTTGGTGGGTGAAGGCAGCGGAGCACAGCTGGCTCTAGTAGCCACGGTTTTGCAGAATGAAGGTGCCACCTTCTGCAAGGAGCAGGAGGCAGCTGCTCAGTTTTACTCCACAGCCAGTTTACTCTGAGGGAAGAGGGCAGAGCCCTCTCTGGAGAGCCCATAAAACGACCTGGCAGCACAGCAATTCTCAGAGTTGCTGGGCAACTGACTCTTCCCATCATCCCTCACCTTGAGGACACAGCAGGGTGGCCTTTGTCCATCTGTTCCCAGGGGCCAGGCTGTGCCAGGCAGGAAAATGGCAGTGCCAACCTGGGGGGGGGGGGTGGAGGTGGGAGAACCAGGCAACTGATCGCTTTTACCAGTTCCACCTGAAGGCACTTGGAGGCAGGGCAGCTTCTCTCCAGCATGTGCAGCCACTTTCAAGAGCAGGTCCCCAGAACAGCCTGTTGGGGAGCTTGTCTGTGGAGCTGCTTTCTGGGTGCAACTCTGGCAGTGTGTTTGAATTCCAGGCTCCGGCTTCTTGTGCTCCAATGGTCTTCAGTGTCGGTGGGGTGTGGACCCATGTGGAAGGATCTTTTAGGGTTGGGCCCTTGAACCACTAGGACTCCCAGCCTCTTCTACTCCCCCCTGGCTGGCTGGCTGGCTGGCAGGCAGGCAGGCAGAGCCTGCAGAGGTCTGGCCCCACTTCCAGTTGCCTTGGTTTCAGATGCCTGCTCTCCTTGTGCCCTGAAGGCTGAGCCTGAGTGGGGCCCCTCACCTGCAGCTCAGAGGCTCTGCTCAGCCTTAGGTGGGGAACCTCTAAATCATCAGCAGCTCCTCTGCCTTTGGCTCAAACAACTGCAGTCCTTGGGAGCTGCCAAAATTTAAGAAACATCCCAAAGGCAGAGCATAAATCTTGTAAGCAAGTAGATGAAGTATGAACATCTGGAGGAAAAGGAAACCTGACCCGCTTTTTGAAAAGGCCCTGCTCTGCCCCCCCACGGTCCACCTCCTGCTGCTTCCAAGGCTGTGTTCCCACACGGAGGGTCCTGGGGTCCAGTTCAGACCCAGGCTTTGCATTTGCACAAGACTCCCAAGGGAAGGAGGCTGTCATAGATTCCTTTGGATCCGGGTTCAGGCTCTGTTGGTGGCCTCTGAGGGCACTTCAGGAGGAGACCACTCCCTGGTGTTCCTGAGGGGCTCCTCGAGGCCCCGGCTGTAAGGTGTCTGGGCGAGGATGACAAACCGTTCACAGCGACCAGGAAAACCCCATTGGGAGGATGAAGGGCTGGCTGGACAGAGTAACTCGAATTCAATCCTAGCCAGCCAGAGTCGCTCTTTGCGACCGTCCAGGCAGGGCCCGAAGCCTTTTCCGCGCGGCCCTTCGGGGGAGAAGCGTGTGTCCCCCCCCCCCCGCGCCCCTGGCAAGCAGCCGGCCGGTCTCCCTCCCAAGGGCGGTGGGGCGGCCGCAGATGCTTTCCAGATGTGGCGGCCTGGCCGCTGAGGGAAGGCGGGCCCAGTCTGGCTCAGCGGCGTCCGGCCGGGCCGGAGTCCCCGCCAGAGGCCAGCCCGCCCCGCGAGGTGACGCAGCAGCCGGCCACGGCTCGGGCCCCTCACGCCGAGGCCCCGTCCTGCTTGCCAACCAGCCAGCCAGCCAGCCAGCCAGCCGAGGGCGAGCGGGTCCGGGCCCCCGTCGGAGCGCAGGCCGGCCATGGGGCAAGTAGGTGAGTCGGCGTGCGCGGCCGGCCGAGGAAGGCGCGGAGGGCGCCAAAGGGATCGGCCGGCTCCGTCGGGCGAGCAGAGCCACCCAGATCCCGGCGTAACCCGCCGCCGCCTCCCTTGGCTCCTCTGCGCGTCGCGGGTGGGCGTGGCTGCCTCCCCCACCTCGCGGACGGGGCCGAGGAGAAGCCGCGGTGCTCGGCCGGGACCTCCCAGGGAGCCGGAGCCGGAGCCGGCGCCGGCCCGGAGGCTGCGGGGAAAAGGCGACGACTCTGCCCCAAATCCGACTGGGAGGCCGAGGAGGCGTCCGACTCCCCCCGTGGGTCGTCCGCCCTCCCGTGTGTGTGCGCGTGTGTGTGCGTTGTAGGAGCTGGAACTCCTGCCCCCCTTGGTGCAGCCAGGTGACTTTCCAGGATGTCTCCAGCTCTGAGCCTTTGAGGGCTTTGGGGAGCGCTGGGGGCTGTGCGTGGGGGAGGGTTGTCGCCGGGACCTTCTTCCCAGCTGGCCCCTCCCTGTCCACTCCGGGCCTGAGGCCCCTGGGCTTCCTCTCTGATCAGGAAAGGCGTGAATAAGAAGCTTCGCAATTTTGCTCTCCGATTCTGCTGGCCGGTTGGAGCCTTTCTGCAGGAGGGTGGGAGTGGGCATCTGAGGCAGTTCTCGAAAGGGAGAAGTCAGCATTTCTTTCTGCCCGTCGCCCACAGAAGTGGGGGAGGAAGCAGAGATCGCCCTCTGCCTCCTCGACACTTTGTTCTTTCATTAATCAACCTCCCAATCCCTCCTTGTTATCAGTGTGTGTTCCTTTCATAATCTTATCTAATTATTTTCATCAAACTGATAATGGCCAGAGCTAATTTCTATTCTGTTCATGCCAACAGCATTTCATAAACAGATAGGAACACCACTTTGAAAGATACTTTGCACACCAAAGCCAAGAAAACGCCATCATAAAAGCGGCCGTATAAATAAATGATTTTCTGAAGGAAATTGGCTCAGACAAGCGGGGGGGGGGGGGGCAGGGTGAGGTGGTGATGAAGACTCTTGGGCCAGTCACTCACTCTCAGCCCTAGGGAGCAGTCAATGACATCACTTCTGAAAAACCTCACCAAGAAAGACTAGGCAGTTTCTGAGAATTGGCCTTGACTGAATGGAAGAAAACAACTAGGCAGCTTTAATGAGAGCTAGCTTGATGTCGTGGTTAGGCAACAGGCTAGAAATTGGGAGACTGAGTTCTAGTCCTGAGGCACAAAACTAGTCACGATCTTCTAGTCCTGGAAAGCAGACAATGGAAAGCCAAAATCTTGCCAAGAAACTGCAGGAACTGGTTCAGGAGTTGAGACTGACTCACAGGCAAAAGAAGAAAAGAAAGAAGGAAGGAAGGAAAGAAGACCCACCCAGAGAGAGTTCCCTTCAAGGGGACCTAAAGTATCTTCTCAGGAGCTTCAGATCTGTGCAAGTGGCTCTCACCAATGTTGCCAAGGGCACCATCCTGATCTCTGGCATCCTTACTTGGGCACAGCACGGGTGAAGCGGCTATTTCCAGACTGATGGTCAGGACTCATTCTCTAGAAGAGCTGCTTCTGAGGTTGACTGGGGGCCTCAAAGAAACATTTCTGCTGCCGCCTGGAAAAGGGTCCACTTCTCTGGCTTCAAGCTTTGCTTCTGCTCTTTCTGCCCCTCCGCCCTGCTTACACAGTCTGGCATGCTGCCAACCAAACTCCTGGCTGGGATCAGCCTTTCCCAGCCAGGGGAAGAAGGGCAAGGGGTCCCTAGGCGGGATGCATTGGGGCTTCTCTGGAAAGGGTACCTTGGGGAGGTGGGCAGTGGTCTGCTGGGTGAGAAATTGCCAGGAGGAACTGGGCAGCACTCTGAAGCTCTGGGCCAAAAGGGGAAGCAACGTGGCTCCCTTCCTCTGAGAAACCCACCCTGGGAGACAAAGGAAGATGCAGTCAGGGTAAAACAAAGAAAACAGCTGTTTGCCCCTCCCAGCAGCAGAAGCTTTTCCGGGTCACTGGCTGCATTTCTGCTGAATGAATGGATAACTCATTTAAACTTATAGGAACATTAAGGCTGGGAGGAAAAAAGAACATGAAAAACAAACACGGCACCCATCTCATTCTTTTCAATATTCTCTGCTATTTGTGAGAATAATAGACTAAGAGAGTTGAAAGGGACCTTGGAGGTCTTCTAGTATGAGGGGTTGCCCTCATATCATCTCAGACAAATCGTTGTCCAATTATACTTCCTTTCTGAGCTGTATGGTATAAATATTTTTAGTTTTGCTCCAGCAAGACGAGGAAAGGCTTATTTATTCTTGGCTTGCCACACAAAGGTTGGCTTACCCCATGGCTGAGATCATATTTCATAGTTTCAGCTGCCACTTTGTGAATTAAAATTGCCTGAGGGTAGCCAGGGTGTTTGCTTGCCTTGCCCAAAGCATTCTGTGCACCAGGAAGAGCAGCTAAGTGAGGGGGGGTGGCAGTCGGTGAAAGGGGGTTCTTTACAGGTGGTGGAGGGTGAGGATCCCCAGCCGGCCTTGCTGAATGGCAATTTCCCCAGCTGGAAAGCAAAAAACCTCCGTTGTTACATATTCAAGATCCAAGGAGGGGCCAGAGGGCCGCTCCTTAGCTAACCTTTGGCACCACTCGTGATTTCTCAGAAGAGCCAATTCAGACCCCGGACTGACCACAGCCACAGGAGGTGAGCTGGAATCAACACTGGAGATTTCTCGGAGCTCAGGATGCACCTCCTGGCTTCCTCTTCTGGCTTCTATGAGGAGGTTCAAGTCAGAAAGATCTTTCCGGTTGATTGTTTCAGCCACACTTGCCTCTGGAAGCATTGAAAGAGATTTGGAAGCATTTACTGTGTTTCCGGCAGTGGATGAAGCAACAGACATAACCTGGGAATGGAGGGGAGCTGTTTATGGCAAACCCTCCCCCCAGGCTTTCTCTCTCTGGGGGAGGAAGAAAAGGAGGGGCTACACAGGGAAGTGTGCAGTGCAAGCTGTGCCAAGGAAGGACCTTTCGGGCCTATGCAAAGATACCTGTGGAACAAAGAATGGGGCACAGCTCTCATCATCCCCATGAAACCACCCTGAGAGTATTGAATCTTGCCCCCTTCCACCAGTGCCTAGTGCCTGGCTAATGTGGCATTGGCCTCTTCTGCTGCAGCAGCATCACAGCAGCTGTTAAATCAGACACAAACAATTGCTGTTGATTGTGTTTTAAGGTGTAGTCGAGGTTTGGACCCCCATCCCCATAGCTTAGTGGGCCTCCAGGTCCTGTACACTTGTACATACTACTGAAACGGCAACTTTACAGCACTCTTAGAATAATTTCCCAAGCCAGCCTTTGCATTCTTGCCAAGTCCAATTATAATTATTCACTTATCTCTGTCCACAGTTCACAGCGGCTATTTCAGCTCTGCCAGAGACATAGGGCAATACTGAATATCTTTACTGAAAGTGGATGGTTGAACTTAAGAAAATGGGCAGACGCAGAACTAGTTGGAGCAGCAAATACATACATTACCGGCATCACCAAGTAAAACCTTCCACAGGAGTGCGCATATAGGCTTGCAGCCCCAGCACCGTCTCCCACAGTACACACTACTGAGGTAGCTGTTCTGTGTCACAAGAAGTCATTAAAATGCTGCATTGCACATTGCTGATATCAAAGTGCCTTACTAGTGCAGAGCAATTTCAGGAACACATTTGTTACCCAAGAGGGCATTTCCTTCACCATGCAACAGGAACCACACAAACATGCCTAACAGAACAATCCTGCAATGGCAATGTGCACTATCCATCATTCTGTGCACGCTCGAAATATTTTGAGGTTTTTGGGTGGAAATCCCTGCAGATTTCAAATTATTGTGATTGTAAAGTATGAATGCAAATGTTTCCCTGCTGGCTAGAAAATAGCAGTGTCACTTCCGTTTCAGAGAGGTTGAAGAAGGAGAAGGAAAAGAAACATGCGTGCAATGCTGTTAGAAAATGGGAATTATCTACAAATTTTAATTTGTATTTGCCCTCCTGAGGAAAGTGAAGGGATTCAGCTCCAGATACTTGAATATATTTATCGCCCTTGGATAACTGCATTCATCCCGGGACCATCTTCTTTTTTAAGAGAAGAAGGCAGCTTCATGTCTTAGCTCCCTTCCCTCTGGCGGAAGGTCGCCCAGCCACTTCTGTCTCTTTGTTCCAAAGGGCTCTTTCCCTCTGGTGTTCAAGCACTCGAATAACCCAGGGGGCCTCTTCCGCAAGACCCTGTTCCAGACCACTCTCAGGGCCTTAGCAAAAGGGCCTCCTCCCTACAGATTCCTCCAGCAAGGGAGGAATAGGACTTCCTGCTTCCTCTTCCTGGGCATTTTTTGGTATTCTCCACCCCAACACAGTCCTCAAGAAAAGCACAGATATATTGGTGACTTCTGTCTGGCTCCTCATAAGTACTTCTGCCTGCGTAAGGGCTCCTAGACCTGCCGTCTGACTGGACCTCATCCCTGACTTTCACCGCCTCCTGCTGCCCAAGAGGGTCATTTCACTGTTTCTCCCAGTCTGCCAGAAGGATGTAGAGTCTTCAACTGTAGAACTTGGCAACTTGGCAACTGTAAGACCTGTTGACATGAATTCCCAGAATTCCCCAGGCAGCATGGTTGGTGGCTGAATTCTGGGAATTAAGTCCACACATCTTAAAAGTTGCCAAGTTGGACACCTGTGATGTATATGATCCAGCTTCCTTTAAACTCTCGGAGCAAAGAAATACAGAGGTTGCTCACTCCCCTGCAATGAGTTTGCAGGTCTTCTGCAATGGCTTATGCAATGCAACTCTATTTCCTCTTTTTTTAGGCCTGTTTCTTCTGAACAATTGAAATCTCTCTAGCTGTATGTTCCAGTCATGGGTTTCATCCCATCAAGCCTGTACCTGCCCTCATCTACTATGCCTTGAAGGTCACTCTGTTCCTCATACATCAAGCGTTAGTATTTAGGCATCTGAGTCCTTTTTGAATGGCCCTACATTTGTTTCCTGTTTCTTCTGTTTTGTATCTGAGGTCCCCTTCTTTCTTACAGTTGGTTCATTGTCTTGGGTTTATGTTTGGGATTAAGTTCTAAAACGTGGAAAAGGACATCAGATGCAACCATTCTGAAACATTTTCATTTTGAAAATGTTGAAATGATTTTAAATGGAAGGAATATTACTGGGATGGGCAAATAGGAGAATATCCATATTTTTGTAAACTTTAGTTAGGTTGATGGTATATAAATACTGTAAAGTTGGAAGGGATCCTGTAGGTCATCTAATCCAACCCCCCACCCAAGCAGGAGACTACTCCATTTCTGACAGATGGCAGTCCAGTCTCTTCTTGAAAGCTTCCAGTTATGAAGCTCCCACAACTTCTGAAGGCAACTTCTGTTCCATCGGTTGATTGTTCTCACTGTCAGAACATTTCTCCTTATTTCCAGGTTGAATTTCTCCTTGTTCAGGTTCCATCCATCATTCCTTGTCTGGCCTTCAGGTGCTTTGGAAAATAGCTTGACACCCCCCTCCTCTCTGTGGCTATTAAACCTGGTTTTACTCAGTCTATATGTATACTTTTGTATATACCTGCTTAGTAAGGCTTTCGCCCCCCCCCCCCCAAGCGGTGTTCCTTTTTATACAAAGTCAGTTTATTGCCCCCACAATCTGGGTCCTCATTTTACCTCCCTCGGAAGGATGGAAGGCTGAGTCAACCTTGAGCCTGGTGAGATTCAAACTTGCAGTAATTGCAGACAGCTGGCAACTAAGTGGTATTTAACAGCGCTTTATCCACTGCTCCACCAGACTTTACTTTTCTCTACATTGAATTTCATTTTGTTAGATAGGGCCCAGTGTTCACGTCTGTCAAGATCCATCTGGATCTTGAGCCTATCATCTAGGGGGGAGCATGGGTCACGCGCGCACATGCCCACACCCATAATTCAGTGCCCCCCACACCCCCGTGCATGGGTGCACAACCCCCCCGCTTCCCGTTTTGGGCCTAGCAGGCCTACCTGAAGCCTCCGGAGGGGGGAAAATAGCCTTCCCCAACCCTCTGGAGGCAGGAAACAGCCCATTTCCAGACTTCCTGTGGGCTCAGTAGGCCTGTTTTTTGCCCTCCCCAGGTTCCAGAAGCTTTCCTGGAGGCTGGGAAGGGTGAAAATTGGCTTCCCACACCCCAGGAGGCCCTCTGGAGGCCAAAAACACCATCCCAAAGCCTCTGTGCAAGCCCTGTACTTACCTGGCATCCAAAACGGGCTGCGTGGAGACTCCTGGCAGGGGAGTGTGGGTGGGGCCAGCTGAAAATTAGCTGGCAGGCACACATATGCGTGCTGGATCTGAGCTAGGGCAATAGCTTGCGTGCCTGAAGATATGGCTCCATGTGCCACCTCTGGCACGCGTGCCATAGGTACACCATCATGGATCTATAGTGTTGGTTATTCCTGCCAGTTTAGTATCATCTGCAAATTTGGTAGGTTCCATTTCTATTCCCTCATCTAATTCATTTATGAAGATATTGAAGAGTACTAGGCCTAAGAGGGAACCTTGTGGTACCCCTCTGCTTACTTCCCTTCATGTAGATCACGGGTGTCAAACTTGCCATGTCACATTGCCATTGCATGATATTTCACAACGTTTTTCCCATTTGCAGAGGTGGGGTGGGCGTGACCTTCACATGATGCATCTGGCCCACAGGCCACCAGTTTGACACCTGTGATGTAGATGTAGTACCATTAAGTACTTGTTGAGTACAGTTTGTCAGCCAGTTACAAATCCATCTGGTGGTGATGCTATCTATCCCACTTTTTTCTCGCTTACCAAGAAGTAGGTTGGGGTCTACTTTGTCGAACGCCTTGCTAAAGTCCAAGTATGTTATGTCCACAGTATTTCACTGGTCTATTAATTTAGTCACTATATTGAAAAATCAAATAAGATTGGAATGATTTGTTTTTAACAAACTCATGCTGATTTTTAATTATTACTTTACTCGTTTCTAGATGTTGGCAGATCTTTTTTTTATTATCTTTTCCAGTATCTTCCTGGGTATTGATGTTAGGCTGATTGGTCTGTAGTTTCCTGGGTCTGTTTTTTTCCCCTCTTTTGAAGATGGGAACCACATCAGCTCTTTTCTAGTCCTCTGGTAGTTCCCCGATGTTCCAGGATTTTTGAAAGATGTGGTGCAGTGGTTCTGAGATGACATCTGCCAGCTCCTTTAGAACTGTGGGATGCAATCCATCAAGTCCTGGTGATTTGTATTCATCAAGATTAGACAGGTGTTCTTTTTTTTTTTTTTTTGCTTATTTTAACTTTTATTTCCAGTCTGTTTTTTCCAGTTATGTTTCTAGTAGTTGGGCTATAGTTTCTCTTTGCATGAAGGTAGATGCAAAGAATGAGTTAAGCAGCTCTGCTTTCTCTCTGTTGCCTGTTACTTCCTTGCTGTCTTGTCTCTTTAGTCGACCAACACAGGACAAGAGTCATTTAGCCGCAATGAGAATCACCCAAATCCTTTTAGAAACACAAAGCCCACATTGCACAAACCCCAAAACTTCAAAAACATAGAATCATATAAGAATCCTTCCTTTTATCCAGTTCGTTGTTCAGTTGACCCAGAAACGAACTGCTGAACGTCACTTCGCTTCTGCAATTAAAAATCTTCCGAGCAGCTCTTCTTGGCTTTTAAAGGATGGCGTCTTGGTTTTTTCCCCCTTCTTCTTTGCCAAGCGATCACCCGGCTGAAAAGCAAACCCTGATTTTTTTCCTTCTAACTCTTCCCTCCCTTTTCCTTCCTTCCTTCCTTCCTTCCTTCCTTCCTTCCTTCCTTCCTTCCTTGAAGCTAGCAGGCCTCCCTGCAGCCTTCTGGGAGCCAAAACGGTGTGGGTGGGAAGGGGCAGGGTGGGGTAGGTTGGGTGGAGACGGCCAGAGGTAGTATTTACCGGTTCTCTAAACCAGGCAAAATATCCCTTACCGGTCCACAAGAACCAGTTAGAGTCGCTGAATACCACATCTGGTTCTATTGCTTGTGTTATGTTGAATTCTAGCATGACATGGTCACTCTCACTCTGGTCCAGGAATCCAAAGTTTTTTTGGCAACAGCATTCCTTTAGCCGGTGGTTCACTTCTAAAATCCTTTGTTCTCTTACCGAATGTTGGCAGTACAGTACACTACAATACAGCAAGTTGCTTATCAAGCTTTTGATTGCTTTTCTTTAAAAAAATGAATGTAAGTGAAACTAAGACATTCATTAGAGCTCATGTTCATCAGTGGAGTTTGCTAAAATGAAATTTGGCCAGAGAAGAAGGTCTCGTTTTTGAAAAAGATTTTATTTTTAAAGCGGATTAATGGAAGTGTGATTGAGCATAAGGAACGTCAACAGCAGCTATTCCTTGAGTTATTTCCTTTATGAGATAAACTTTATGAGATAACCTCATAAGTAGGATCAATTAATTTATAGCTCTGTGGAGTATTTTATGGTTTAGATTTCACCTGCCAATGATTATTAGATGCTCTTAAAGGACCTGCTTTTAATTACATCTGACCTCCGAAAGAATTACTGCCTTGGACTATGGCAGGCCTGTTCCCCTCAACAAGCCTGTGGATACGCATTGAGAACTCCCCAGGGAGTATATTTGTATGTGTGATTTAGAAAGAGTTGCAACCAGTTCTGTGGGTTTGGGACCAGGTGGAGCCTTCCAGTTCCGGCTATAAAAAATCTTCCTCTCTTGCTTAAACTCTTCTGCTTTGTTTCGATAGTCTCTTGCAGAAGGAAAGCAACCTGCGGTACGTAAGAGCTGCTTTGATCTAAAGATAATCCCAATAACCACACTATTATTACTACCGTGTTTCCCTGAAAATAAGACCCTGTCTTATATTTGTTTGAACCCTGAAATAAGTGCTTGGTCTTATGGCCATATGCTCAAAAATCCGATTGGGCTTATTATCAGGGGATAATGTCTTCTTTTGGGGGAAAAGGGTACTACTACTACTACTACTACTACTACTACTGAGAATAAGAATGAAGAACTGGGCATGTTCACAGGCAGTGAAGAACCCCAGTTGCCTCAAAGGTTTCAGTTTGGTTAGAAGGAGCAATTGCAGGACTGAGAAATGCTCCCAGCCGAGGGGTCTTTGGGGGCTGCTGTGTGATCACTCCCATGTCTGCCATCTGGGCTGCTCAAGGCTTCCTGGCCAGTCCTGGGTCTTCCTGTGCTGAAATTGCTGAGTTAAGTGGGGGCTGATGCCTGGCAGGGGTGGGAAACAAACTCTCCTGGGGGGCACAGTGTGGCAGGTGCTTTGCCTTGTGCTGCTTCCACCCCAATGAAATGAGGCGACCTGAAAAAAAGTTGCTTGTGATAGGATGGATTGAGATGTCCATGGAAGCCTGGTGGATCATGTGATGTTTGTGAGGTCCATTTTTATTTATTTTATATCATTATACTTTATAATACAATTTATTTATTGGATTCCAATAATTGGGCACTTTTTGTGGGTTCTTCTGTTCTTGACTGACTTATCAAAATTTCAGGATTTCGTAGACCCACAGAACAAAGGTATGCCTTAGTTGACCTAGTAGAGACAGCTTCCTGACTCTGCAGTGGCCCTCGCTCTCTTTGGGGTGGCCTATTTACAGGATGGCTCCTCTTGAAAGAGATTTTAGGACAGGGCTTCTCCGAACTGCTGCCCAGTGTAGCTGCCCCACTTGGATTTGGGGCTAGGACTCCTCCTAAGGTTGCTGAGAAAGGACGCTTCTGATCTTGGCTCCTGGGGTGCCTCATGCTTGCAGTGAACCAGTGAGTGGGGGGTGGAGGGGTCCATGAATTGCAGCACATGAGAAATCATGGGGATCTTCTATGTGACTCCCAGAAACCATAGAGTGGCTCACATTGTCTCACAGAAGCCAGTTAGTGCAGGAACGCCCCCTTGCACCACCCCCACCCCCGGTAGCTTCTGGAGGAGGGCCACCTTGTGTTGAGGCTCTGTGAGCGGCTCATGGAGAAATCCCTGCTGGACCTTTGATAGGTACATCAGGGAAAAGTCTGCAATTCTGGCCAATATGTGCCAGGTTGTCTTCAGGCAGAAACATACACATAGGGCATAGCTACCTGGTCCTGTCTGTTCATTTACCCTTTTGTTCAATATCAATCAGGATGGAGCTGGAAGGGACCTTGGAGGTCTTCTAATCCAACCCCCTATTCAAGCAGGGGACCCTATACAATTTAAGACTCTTTCGGAATCCCTTAAAGGAGCTAATATTACTTCTGGTTCTTAGTTCCTGGGCTGGGCGAAATATATATTTGTTGGCTGAGAAGAAATGGACCAGAGATTCCCCCTTAAATCCCTCCACCAGAGATTCTTGGCCAAGTGCTGCCTGGTCTCTCATCTCCTCATCCCATGAGCTCAGCCCCCAGAACCTGCCCGCCCGATTCTCCTGGGGCCTCTGCTTAGTCAGCTGGAAGCAGGTATTCCGGTCCTCACAGTCAGTGCGTGCTCGGAGGTGATCTTTTCTCTTTCACAGATAAGCATCCGTTCGCCTGCAGACTTCTGGCCTCTCTTCCTCCTTTGGAATTCCCCAGGCAGCTTCTATTTGCTCCGCCTGTTTCTGTGTTCTGGAGGCAGAATCTGCGCTCAGAGTTATCCTTAGAGGAAAGAGCTGGAGAGGGCAGAAAGGCATTTCCTAAGCAAAATGAGGCAAGGTTTTTCAGCTAAGAAAAGGAAATCAAGTGCACAGAAGGAGCCCCACATGGCAATGGCACAGGAAGATCTTACTTAATGACTTAGTGACTTATTTAGTGACTGTCTGAAGTTATGACAGATCTCCCTACAACTTCTTTACGATGGGGTCACATGACTGCATTTCGGGCACTTGGCAACTGGGTTACTTTTATGGCAGGTTGCGCCATTCCGTGGTCACATGACTGTGACTTAATGACTTTTTTCCAGTTTCCAGACTTTTACACTGATGTCTCACAAAACAACACTCATAAGAATGACTTGCTTTATAACCACAACATTCACTTTATGACTTCCACATTCACCTACTGACTGCTGCAAAATCAGGTTGGTGATGTGGGTGCTTCAGACTTATCATGGAAATTCTGGGCTCCATTACAGTTGTACCACATGTACTTGTGAAAAAGTTCTTGGCATAGGAACTGACTACAAACTGAATTCGGGTCTCCTGTAATGTGGCTGCAAAAATAGGCAAATGTAATCTTAGTTTGTTTTCAATAGATTTATTGAAGTGTTGGGTTCCTATACAGCCAGGCTGTATGTTAGGTGCCTGTTTACAATTGTAACATGGAAGAATAGACAGCAATCAATAAAACCTCACCCGTAATACCAAAGCATTTGGGAAAAAGCAATTTCATATTGGCATGTATTGGGCTTCCTAGGAAGTAGCAAGCTGGTACGGAGAGTTTGGTTTTTGCTGCTTTCTAGAATGAAGTTGGTCTGCGCCACACCAGTTCACTGGATGATACTAGAGGCTGTCGTGAGAGATGGGGACCGTAGCAAGGACCAAAGCTTTCAGGGCCCTAAACATAAGAGGGATACTGGCTGGTATAAATCCCAGGCAGGGCAGTTGTACTCTGATAACTCCAGGCTGGACTGACCTGCCCCGCCTCGTCCACCTCCCCACCCCTCACTGCAGGCTCCTCCGGGAATCTCTCCTCCCACCCCAGGTTTCCCCAATGGCCACCTGGGTCGATCCCACTTCAAGGTTGCTGTATCAAATTCAACCAAAAGAATCCTAGGAACCCCTTCAGGAGAGTTTGACCCAAGAGACCATGAATTTGTTTTAATTTATTAGGCATCTACCTCATCTGGCCCCAAGGTTTTGCAGAAGCACGTCTACAAGAGACCTTACAGTTCTGTGATCAAGAGAAAGCTGTCTGTTGAACCACCTGTTAAGCAGGCCTGTCCATGGCATGCCCCTAATTTCCCCAAAATCCACCGCCACAGACCTTAAATGCAAACTACTTAATTCACAAAGCCTGGTAAACAAATTACCAGAATTCATCCTTCTACTAAATATGACTATATTCGACATTATATTTGTGTGCGAGACGTGGCTGAATTCATCCCTCCCAGACTCCATTACCACAGTAAGAGACTATCACGTGTACAGGTCTGACTGTGAAATCCGCAGAGGGGGTGGTGTTGCTATTGTCTATAAAAAATCCCTAAATTTAAAAAATATTCAAGTTGCACAGGAGTTAGCTCCTCCTGAGACCATCGTTTGCGACCTTTCCCTGAACACCACAATTCATTTCATACTCTGTTACACAGCCCCTGATGATGACCTTGTACATGCGAACAAACTAACATCACTACTAACATGCCCACACCGTCAACTACTAACTGCCCACACCGTCTTATCTTTCTGGGTGACCTAAATCTACCTCTTATTATTTGGACCCTAAATGAATGTACAACTGAATCCATACATGCAACCCTGTACAATGCTTTAACTAATCTGGGACTAGATCAACTAGTAACTAATAACACTATACCGTCCTTCGGGAGAAGAGCGGTATAGAAATTTAATAAAATCAAAATCAAATCAAACACTAGACTCAACAACTGCCTTGATCTTATCTTCTGCAACAGTTTAAATTCAGTTTATGGACTACAAATAAAAGAACCCTTTTCCAACAGTGACCCTAGCATGATAGACTTTTATCTCAACTTATGTCCTCACAAGACAATCATAATAACAGAAGCCCAAAGTATAACTTTAGAAAAGCCAACTATGATCTCATCATAACTGATAACCTTTCATCTCTTGATTGACAAACTCTATTCATTGGCTGCATCACTACTGAAGACCATTATAGACATTTTTTTGGAAAATGTCAAAAGAATCATCAAACTACATGTACCACTAATAACCCCCAAAACCAGGAAAAATAAATTGCCCATAACAATAAGGAAGCTTCAGACCCCCCCAAAATAACTTTTTGGCACAAAAACAAAACTGGCTACATAGCTAACTTCAAAAGTCGCTACAAAACCATATGCCAACAGAAAAAGGCAGAATGCATCAGTTATCACATCAAACGAGAAAAACCTAATACGCACTAAATCCACCCGGGCCTGCTACAATTTTGTAAACAACAAACTTAAAAGACTCAAGATCCATCCCACCACTAAAAGGCCCAAACAGGAAAGGCTGTAATGATGAAACTGTTAAGGCCAATCTCTTCAACACATCCTTCAGTTCAGTCTTTGTAAACAGCAATGGCTCATGCCCCTCATTTCCCAATCGTACCACAACTACTCACAACGATCTACTACATGTTAATTTCACAGAAGATGCCGTTGAAAAGGCACTATGCAACCTAAAACCATCTGTATAGATTGGCCTTGATGGATTATGTACATACTTCCTAAAGAAGCTCTCAACCACCATAGCAGAACCACTTAGCATAATCTACGAAATATCTTTCAGAACCAGCTCCTTACCTAATTTATGGTCACCAGCCATGGTCATCACTATCTTCAGAAACAATCACCCCAGCCTAGTTGATAATTACAGACCAATCTCATTATGTTGTCTCACCTGCAAAGTCATGGAATCAATCATAAACCAATCCATTACCCTCTACTTAGAGACTAACAACCTACTCTCTAACAAGCAATTTGGCTTTAGAACAAAATTGTCCTGCAATTTGCAACTATTACACTGAAAAAACATGGACTTCACAATTTGACCAGGGTAAATCAATAGATGCAATTTATATAGACTTCTCTAAAGCCTTTGATTCAGTAGTACACGACAAGCTACTTCTAAAACTAAAATCTTACGGCATTTTTGGATTCTGGCATAAGTGGATAGCTGCGTTCCTATCAAACAGGCAGCAAGTAGTTAAAATAAGGAACACCTTATCTAACCCTGCACTTCTTAATAGCGGTGTCCTCCAAGGCAGCGTTTTAGGACCCACACTTTATACTTTATATAAATGACTTTTGCAATCATATTATGAGCAACTGTTCTCTTTGTGGATGATGTAAAACTATTCAACACCACTGATAATGCTGCTACTCTACAAAAAGAGTTCTTTTTGTATGTGTCAGAATGGTCAAACAATTGGCAACTCCAAATCTCAACCAACAAATGCTCTGTCTTACACATTGGCAAAAAAAAAAAAAAAAAAAAATCAGAACAAAAAATACAAGCTGGACGGGAAAATACAAGCTGGATATGACCTAACAGACGACCCTCACTCCGGCAAAGACCTTGGAGTACTCATTTCAAATGATTGAAGTGCCAGAGCTCATTGTAACAGCATTGCTAAAAAAGCATTAAGAGTTGTTAACCTAAACTTGCATAGCTTCTTCTCCGGTAATATTGAACCTCAAACTAGGGCATACAAAACTTTTGCCAGACCAATTCTTGAATACAGCTCATCTGTCTGGAACCCACATTGCATATTGGACATTAATACAATTGAACGAGTCCAAGATATTTCACCAGAAGAGTCCTCCATTCCTCTGTTCACAATAAAATACCTTATTTATTTATTTTATTAAATTTTTATACCGCCCTTCTCCCGAGGGACAGTGTACAGCCGTAATAAAACCACATATACCGAAAACTTTAAAAACAATTTAAAATGTATTAAATAATTTGGACCTATTTTATTTTTTTTATTTTAAAAAACTCCAAAACTAATATACGCAATTAAAATCATACTTTTGTCAGCCCAGCCTGTTGGAATAGTAGTCTTGAGGGCACGGCGAAAGGTCCATAGGTCGGGGATCCTTCATATCTCTGGGGGCAATTCATTCCATAGGGCGGGAGCCCCCACAGAGAAGGCTCTCCCTCTAGGTGTCGCCGGTCATAATTTGACCGACGGCACCCTGAGGAGTCCCTCTCTGTGAGAGCGTACTGGCCAGTGGGAGGCTCTCGGTGGCAGATGGCAGTCTCGTAGATACCCAGGTCCTAAGCCATGGAGCACTTTAAAGGTGGTGATCGGCACCTTGAATCGTACCCGGAAGACCACCAGAAGCCAGTGCAGCTCGCGCAGGAGTGATGTTACGTGGGTGCATCGGGTTGCCTCCATAATCAGCCGTGCGGCCGCATTCTGGAGCACTTGGAGTCTCCAAGTGTTCTTCAAGGGGAGCCCCATGTAGAGAGTGTTAGAGTAGTCCAGACAGGAAGGGACGAGGGCATGAGTGACCGTGCACAAGGCGTCCCGGTCCAGAAAGGGATGCAACTGGTAAATCAGACGAACCTGATAGAAAGTCCCCCTGACCACAGCCATCATATGCTCTTCTAAAGATGGCTTCTAAAGCCATCATATGCTTGGGTTCCAGGAGGACACCCAAGTTGCTAGCCATCTCTGTGGAGGCCAAGATCTCCCCCCCAATGGTCAGCAATGGAACCAGCTGGCTATACCGGGATGCCGGAAACCACAGCCACTCGGACATGGAGGGGTTAAGTTTGAACCTGTTTGTCCCCATTCAGATCTGCATGGCCTCCAAGCATCAGGACATCACGTGAAGGGCATCATTGGGGTGGTCCGGGGTGGAGATGTACAGCTGTGTGTCATTAGCATACTGATGGACCTGCATCCCAAAACCTCGGATGATCTCACCCAGCGACTTCACATAAATGTTGAACGGGAGGGGTGAGAGAACCGACCCTTGTGGCACCCCACAAGTAAGGCACCTTGAGGTCGATCTCTGCCCCCCTGCCCCCAATGACTGCGTACTGGCACCAGACTCAAAATTTTGGGCTTAGACAACTTAGAACAATCTGACCTAAGCATAGTACATAAAATCATCTGCTACAATGTCATACCAGCCAATGAATACTTCAGTTTCAACCAAAACAATGCAAGAACACACAATTGATACAAACTCGTGGTAAACTGATCCAAACTAGACTGCAGAAAATACAACTTTAGTAACTTCAGAGTTGTCAATGTCTGTAATGCACTACCTGACTCTGTGGTTTCTTCCCCAAATTCCCAAAACTTTAACCTCAGACTGTCTACTGTAGACCTCACCATTCCTAAGAGGTCTGTAAGGGGCGTGCATAAATGCACCAGCATGCCTACTGTCCCTGTCCTAATGTTTTCTTTTATTCGTATCCTTTTCATGTGTGTATAATTATTTTTACACTTGTATCTGTCATAAAATACATGCCTGAACAAATAAATAAATACAATACCCATGCGAGGAGGCTCTGCTGTCTTCTTTAAGGGAGGCACCACAATCCTTTCTGCTTGTTATGTACTACTGAAAGCTTAGTGGATGATCAAGTCAATATTGATATATCAATATTGCTTCTGGATATTTCAAAATAGAACAGAATAAAAATATTACAAAAGTGCCGTATCTGAAGTGTGGCAAGTGCTTACTCTATCTAGCCCCCTAACCTCAGAGAGTGCCTGAAGGAAGCAGAGCAGACAGCGAAATCTTCTCAAGCTGTAAGTGCTCACCATCTGTGCAGCTTCCAAGAGAGCAGGGAAGATGCTGAAGAAAGAGGGAACGGGCAGGAGAGTCCAGCCTAGGAGGCAACCGGCAGCCCTTTCCCACTCCCTGCCAGGCGGGAGATTCAGGATGCTGAACAAACGGGACAGAATGAGGCCTTCAGCCCAACCCCTTGCAGAAGCAGGAGACTATACCATCCAGCCTCTTCTTGAAAACCTCCAGTATTGGAGTACCTACAATTTCTGGAGGGAAGCTGTTCATTGGTTCATTATTCTCATTGTCAGGAAATTTCTCCTTGGTTCTAGCTTGCTTCGGTCTTTGATTAGATTCCACCGTTTGCTTCTTGTCCTGCCCTCCGGTGACCCATGTTTTTCACAGATTCTTTACCCTTCCTCCATATGAGTTCTATAGGTTGAATTCTAGGCTGCCTCAATCATACATGTGACTCAAGGCAACATAGAGCAATAGAAACAAGGGCAAGAAAAATAATAACAACAAATGAATATATATTACTGTGTCAGAGAAAGAAACAAACAAGAGTTGAATGTATCCGTATTAGTATCAGTGTGGAGTCATAGAGCAATTCTGTCTTATTGACAGACCTACATTTAAAGGGATTTCCTAAATGAAACTGCTTTGGGGCCATGTAGACTCCAGGGTGCACCTCTCCCACAAGGCGGATATGCAACAGGGCATCCTTTGCATGTTGATGATACCTGATCCCATGCCAGTGAATAACCTCACCCAGCAACCGCATGTAGATGTTGCAGAGGATGCTCTCATTTTCCAAATCTCTGCCTGTGTAGACATGGTGGTGGTGGTTAACTTGAATCAACCTATTCTTTGTGATGAGCTCAGCATCTTGTGTCAACTTAGCTGAATGAAAATAGGTCAAACAGGTTGTTACGCTACTGAGGTAAAACAAACGAGATTGTCGGCTGGCGGCCCCCAGGGGGAGAGCCTTCTCTGTGGGGGCACCCGCCCTGTGGAATGAGCTACCTCCTGAAATTTGATTTATCCCGGACCTCCGCGCTTTCCGAAAGGCCCTGAAGACTCACTTATTTCAACAAGCTGGCCTGGTTTAATTTGGTTTTAATGGGGTTTTTAAACTCTTGATATTATTGACTTTTGGGTTTTAAATTGGGTATTTTAATTTGTAGATTTGAGATTTTAAATTGAAACACCGACGATTTAATTTAATTTTAATTTTTTAAAATATTTGTATTATATGTGTCTTAATTGGCTGTTCACCACCCTGAGTCCCTCTGGGGAGAAGGGCGGTATATAAGTTGAAATAATAAATAAATAAATAAAACCCTTTGCTTGAGCAGGAGAACTTATACCGTTTTGAACAAATGGCTGTCCAATCTTTTCTTGAAAACATCTAGTGATGGAGCACCCACAATTTCTGAAATGAAGCCATTCCACTGATTAATTTTTCTCACTGACAGGAAATTCTAAGTTAGATCTCTCTTTGATTGTGCTTGGATAAGCTGTGAAATGTTTCAAACCAAGAAAGAAAAGAAGTTCAGCTGCCATTACTCAGCTTCCAGATCTCCCTTTGATAACCTTTCACCCGTGGCTTCTTGTCCTGCCCTCAGGTGCTTTGGAGCAGGGATCTCCAACCTTTTGGACCCCAGGGGCCACCAAATTCATAATTTTAAATCCTGTGGACTACTGGGAACTCAGCCTCCTTTCAGGCCTACCTATCTGCTTCTGCAAGGCCTCCAGGTGGGGCTGGAGAGAAAGCGCCTGGTCTAGGCACACAGCCTGGAAACCTCTCTTGTGTTCCTTCTCTCAAGAAACTTAGTCAATCTGAGGGAAGGAAAATGAAGACGGGCAGACTGAGGTGGCTTGCAGATGTTGGTGGGAAAGTTGGTCCCGTATTCCAGAGTTGCAGTAGTCACAGGACTGGCCCTTTGGTCATCCTGAAGCAGCTCTTCCAGCCGGGTGCACCGGCTTTCAGGGGAGCTACCTGCTTCTCGGCAGGCCACTGCAACCCGGTGGAGGAGCTGCTCCAGGATGACCAAAGGGCCAGTCTACTGTGACTACTTCAGCTCTAGAATATGGGATTGGCCCATGGTGGGGCTGGAAATCTCTACCATAGGTGGTGGCACGTGCAGTGTGCAACTTTGCAGGTGGTGCAACGTGTAAAATGAACCGCAGCCTCACCAGCCGGAATGAGGTAATGGTGCTGTTGGGGGGGGGGGGGGGAGGCTGAAGCGGCAATGGTGATGGCTTGGAAGGTGCAGGAGCAAAGCACTACTTGCATTTACGCAGCATCAGCATTTTGCCTTCAGCGCAGTATATTTGCGCCAGCTGGTGGCGTCAAGGCAGCTCTCGTCTCCTGCCACTGGGGGTTCGGAGCAGTAAACCGTGTCCAGGAAGCACTACAGCAGAAAGACCTCTGCTGCTGTTGCTTGTCTAAAATTTGCTTATGAGCTGCTCGAGTTATACGCTGATCTTTAGGATCCTGCAACAATAATTCGAGGTCCAATGCCACCTCTCTTGTATTTCTGGGTGGCCCTTTTCTAGCCTCAGAGAAATCCAGCAATGGTTCATCCGAAGAGCCCCCTATTGCTCCTTGAATTTCCATTGCCTCCAGCTCCGTCTGTTTCCACTGTTCCTCAGACTCTTGTTCAAATTCCTTCTCTTTATCACCCTCCTCTATAGCCAACACTGAAGATGTATGTGGAGATGCTGCACCAGTTTTAAGAACTCTGAAATAAAATTCTTCCGCTTTTTCAACAGTATTTAAATGGTATCTCTCTCCTTGGTACCTCAGTATTATACCAACTGGGCCATCCCATCTAAATGGAATCTGTTGTTTCTTCAACTCAGTCACCAAAAATCCAAAATCCTTTCTATCTCTTAACATCTTAGGCGGCAATTCTTTGTAAATCCCAACCTCCTTTCCATCCACTTGAAGAATAGAAACAAAAGACTTTTGCAAAATGTCATTTCTCATTCTTCTATCTGTTAAGTAAATCACCACATCTCTAGGCAAGTTCCTTTGCCTTGCCACCCGAGAATTCACTCTGTAGACCTTGTCAATCTTGCACAGAACCTCTTCAGGATTAACCTTTAACATCACAGCCAGTGCATCAGCACAAACCATTCTCAAATCCTCTCTGTTGTTTTCTTTTATTCCTCTCAGTCTTAAAGCAAACTCCATAAATCTGAATTGCATCATAGTCACTTCATTTTCAATTCTTTGAGTTTTATTATCCACATTGGAAATTTTATTGTCAGCTTCCCTCATTTTAGATTCAAATTCTGAACTGAGTTCACCCGCTTTTTTATCAATCTCAACAACCACTTCTGACAGACCAGTAAGAACTGTCAGTATATCTCGCTTCATCTTGTCATACTTTTCTTGAACCACCTCCTTAATTTCCTGCTGGGATTTTTCCATAACTTCAGTTTGGTTCCTCAGAGCCACAGCAATAAATTCTTTTAAATCCTTAAATCCAGTCTCCTGTTCTTGGCTCTGAGTCTGAGTCTCTGACTGCTCTTTTGTTTGGTGAGTAGGGGAGCCCCCCCCCCCACCCCTCAGCTTTAGGAGCTGACTTGGTCTGCTTTGAAGCCATAGTACTGCACAGTCTTATTCTTTCTAGGAAGGAAGTCTTCCCCCCTTTTCCACCACAGAGTCCTTTTAAAAACTTCCCCAGCTTCAATCAAGTTTATAAAGAAGAGGGAACAGATGAAAATCACTTTAAGAAAACTTTTCTCTTTTCTTCTAATAAACACTGTTGCTTTAAGTACTTTGAAACGCGTTGAAACACACAGGCATTTCCACTTTCGCTTTCAGCTTTTTTCCTCCGCTGAAGCCGGACGCCATTTTAATTTACTTTCACTCCTTCTCCATTCTTAAGTTTAATGACAGGGCTAGAGCAAATACTTGCATTTTTAGTTTAAGATCCCAATTTCACCCTGCTTGATTTGGAGGATTCGGTTGTTTCTCGCTGCTAAGGTTGGTTGCATCGTCTGGCTCTGCTGGGTGCAGAGTTGTCCCCGGAGTCCGGAGCCTCGGAGAGCTGGATAGGGAGCCTCACCCTGCTTCCTCCCCAGAAGCAAAAAAGACAGTCTGGGGGCTTTGCAGGGGGCTCTACCTGATCTTGCCGACTCTCCTCACGTTTCTTCAAAGAAAACAGAGTTTTTCAAGCCGCCTCTCAGCTGTAGAGGTGGCTCTTTATGGGCGGCGGGGCTGGTGGTCCCGAAGAGACTGTCTAGCGACGACGACGGCGCCAACCGGAAGCCTGAAATGTAAATTTTGTTACTACCAGTTCTGTGGGTGTGGCTTGGTGGTGGTGGGTAATGTGACTGGGTGGGTATGGCCAACTTTTTTTTTTATTTTTAAAGGCGTTTTTTTTCTACAACCTCTTTGTCCAAGAGGTTGCAGGAAAAAAATGCTTTGAAAAGCCTCTGACTATCCCAGCTGAGCCGCACGATCCTCAGAGGCTTTTTTTTTTTTACTTTTAAAAGCATTTTTTGGTGGGAACAGGTTGTAGAAAAAAATCTTTTAAAAGTAAAAAAAAAAAAGCCTCTGATGATTGTGCTGGGCATGGGGGGGTGGGGTGGGGGTGCAGGGATTTTTGCTACTGGTTCTCCGAACCACCCGCTGCCATCGCTACTGGATTGGGCGATCTGGTCCGAATGTGGAGCATTTCACCCCTGCCCCACCCCCAAACGAAGTGCTTGGATGTAAATCCTGACTTGATATTTAAAATGTACATGATTGGCTTCAGCAAAGGCAGTTTGTTGAAATGGAATTGCTTTTGGCTTCAGTTGCAGCCTTGTCAGTGATTTGACTAGAATGACACAACAGAGGGAGGAAAGCCACAGTCTGTGATCCCACTTCAGTTGGACCCGGAATTCATAGAAGGGACTGCATTTTTGTTTTACTTTCACAGCCTTCTCCAAAATTCAAGAAAAACGGAGCTATAGAGACCTTGTAGGAGGAGAGCTATGTTTGTCCCTGCTGGCAAAAATCGGTAGTGTGGGAACTGCTTCTCTGACTGCCAACTTGTACTAAAAGGCGTCCCTCCCTCCGTGGAGTTCTTTTCAGCCCCCTGGAGCAGTTGGCAACCGATCCCGATTGGGGAATGCTGGCGGGGAGGCAATATTAGGAGGGATTTTGTTGTGGAGTCCTGGGTGCTCTCAGGACCTGCAGAGGTTTCCTTCCCCAACGTGGTGGGAGGGAGTGTGGGGTTTGCTCCCTGTTTCTGTGGGCTCTCCCTGAGTCCTGGTGATCAGAGGCAGGAGCCTTCTTTCAAAGAGCATTCCCAGCCACCCCCGACTGCTTTCCTCCCTGTTCACATTCCGAAGCATCATTAGGACTTGGGACGATGTACTGTACGATCTGCTATTTTTGTTTATTCCTTTGGCATAGGCTACATTGCAACTTCATTTTTGTTTTCTTTACATTAGGATCTTGTGGTTGTTTTAATGTACTGCTTTTAATCCTCTTACTGGAAAGGTTTGTAAGCCACACTGAATTTCCACAGATCAGAGGGGCATATAAACCTTAGTAAATTCACACGAAGAAAGCCACTTTAATGTAGTGGTTAAGGCATCAGCTAGAAACCTGGAGATTGTGAGTTCTAGTCCTCCCTTGGGCATGAAGCAGCTGGGTGATATTGGGCTAGGAAGGAGGAGGCCAGGACAAACCCCCTCTTCAATCTTGCCTTGCAGGCGCAGGAGTCAAGACTGATTCAAAAGCCCCCAAGCCCTCCGAACCGAGACCCCACAACATACAGCACATACATGCTGCTGTTGAAGTAGCATTTTCATCCTTATTCTGACACCATCCTAGGACAACTACAAGACACTGAAGTTTCATGCGCTTCACCATCCAAGGTGCTGGTGCTGGGAGTCATGGAAAGGGCTTCAGAGGTGCTTTGTGGTTTTTCAGGTGGATGAAGAGGTGACCCTTCCCTCCAGGCTCTGGTCAGTCTCATTGGCCACCTCTCTGCTGATGCTTCCCCAAAACACTGGGAGAGCACATAAAACGTAACACCAAGGCTTAGAATCATAGAGTCGTAGGGTTGAAAAGGACCTTCGATGTCTTCAGTCCAGAACTGGACACAATAATCCAAATGTGGCCTCACTAGTGCAGAGTACAGCCCAGAAAGTGATAGTACAGAGTGGTACTATCGCTTTCTGTGATCTTGATGCTATCCCTCTGTTAATGCAGCCTAGGACTGTGTTGGCTTTTTTGGCAGTTGCAGCACACTTCTGGCTCACATTTAAGTGGTTATCCATTAAGTCTCCAAGATCCCTCTTGTAGTTACTGCTGTTGAGCCAAGTACCATTTATTCTATTTCTGCGCATTGGGTTTTTCTTGCCTAAGTGTAAAACTTTAATTTTTTCACCACTGAACTGCATCTTGTTGGATAGGCCCTATGCCCAAGTCTGTCAAGATCCTTCTAAATCTTCAGCCTATGTTAGCAGTTCCCCCCAGTTTGGTGTCATCTGCAAATATGATGAGCTCTCCTTCCTACTTTTCATCTAAATCATTTATAAAGATGCTGAAGAGTACTGGGTCCAAGACAGAACCTTGAGGTACTCCACTGCATGCTTCCCTCCATGTAGATGTAGTTCTGATAAGGACTATATGATGAGTGAAGGTGGTCACACAATTGCAAATCCATCTGGTGATATATTGTCTATCCCACACATAATCCCAAGGAGTAGGCTGTGGTCTACTTTGTCAAATGCCTTACCGAAGTCGAAGTAAACTAGGTCCACAGCACTTCCCTGATCTACTAAATTACACTCTATATTAAAGAAGGCAATAAGGTATGTATGATATGATCTGTTTTTAATAAACCCATGTTGATGTCTAGTAATCACCTTATTGATCTTTAGATGTTCACAAACCCACTACTTGATTATCTTTTCCAGGATTTGCACAGGTATTGATGTCAATATTGTTTCTTGAAACTTGAAACAGTATAGTAGCATACAATTGAAACTTGAAACAGTATAGTAGCATACAATAGTGAAATAACAATAAAATGATGCCCAAGTGAAAATACAGCAAAATGATGTAATAAGATGCATTCAGATGATTGTGTTCAAATGGGAATAAATCTTTAAAGGCAAAGATGTTTTAGTCAGCTGAGGTTTCTGAAAAGATGTGTTACAGAGAATGCAGTCCAGTGGGGAAGAAAACTGGGAGGCATTGAAAG
The DNA here is from genome assembly GCA_030761175.1 of Masticophis lateralis. NCBI lineage: Eukaryota > Metazoa > Chordata > Lepidosauria > Squamata > Colubridae > Masticophis > Masticophis lateralis. The sequence goes on along the minus strand of JAUDYJ010000012.1, from coordinate 23,465,476 downwards.
AAGTCAATGCAGTTAAACAGACAGCTTACAAAGGAACTGAGATTCCAGAACGTACTTGCTATCAATGGAAGAAAAGTCTTTTAAAAAAACCTTAGCTCAGAAATGAAGTAAGAGATCACAACAGCAAAACCCATCGAGAGGGGGTCCTCCAAAAGTGTCAACAAAAGGGCTGGTGGACCCCCAGCTTCTTTCAGAAGGAGAAATCTGAACAGATGACAAATAATAATAATAATGATGATGATGATGATGATGGAGGAACTCCTATCTGATTTTGCCTCTGTCTTTGTGTCCAAAGGAATTGGTGATTTCAGTGACAGACTGCAAACGAACACAACAGGGATGGGGTGCAGGACTCTCCAGCTAATTGGAAGGCCCTAAAAAGCTGCCAGGACCTCTGCCAGTGATCACGGGATGTGTGTGTGTGTGTGTGTGTGTGTGTGTGTGTGTAGAACTGGGGAGAAGCCACTGAGCTGGAGGATCCTAGAGATTTCTCACCAGGGAAAGAGGTGATTGCTGGTAATAAAGCAGGCGTTTTATCAGCATCTCAAAGCAGTGCTGAGTGCCGAGAGTCAACATGATTTTCTAAAAAAACCAGGACAGGTGAATCAAATCTTATCTTCGTTTTTTGACAGGTTCACTGGTGAACAAGAGGAATGCTTTGATTATAATCTACCTTTGACAAGTTACCCAAACATTCTCATTGCCAGACTATTAAAGGATGGCACTACAGTAAGGTGGGTCCACAACTGGCTGCTTAACTACGTTCAGAGAGTGACATTAAGTTGGAAAGTGAGAGCTTGTAGGTTTTCGCGGGGATTTCTCTTGGGGTAGTATTATGCAATATTTTTATTAATGACCTAATAATGGACTTGATGGGCTGCTTACTAGTTCCGTGGATGTAGAAATTAAGATGGGAGATTAATGATTTGGAAGCCTCAGATTGAAGCAGGACTTATAATTATTGACAACCAGCTGAATATGAGCATAGCAGGCAGCTGATATGGAGACCTGTGAACATGTCTATGAAGATAGGCTGGTTGGAACCAGGGATATTCAAGAGAAACGAAGACTGAGCAAAGATCTGATAGCCAAGATATGTTAACTGTTTTTCACAGCCACAGAAACTAGGACAGAAAAAAATGAGTATGCATTGCAAGTATTCATGTTTCATTTTATTGTAAGAAAAACTTTCTGGGGCAAGATCTGTACAAGAGTGGAAGAGTCTGCCCATGGAGCAGTGAGTACCCCCTCTCAAGAGGAGCTGTGTCTAGCTCTTCTAAATGGTGGATTTGGTTTTCCAGATCAGTTTACGAAGGTTGGTCTTGTGTCCTTTCCAGCTCTAGACTTCCATGATGGTCTGATTCAGTCCCCAGGCCTCAGAAAGAATCTGCCAGCATAACTGTGGTTGGGCTCTCTCCTGCTTCAGAGAAGGCTGTGACAGACAAGCTTTGGAACGGATAGAGCTACCACGGTCCAGTTGGGGATGAGTTAGAGGCAAGGGTATGAGGACACACCACACAAAACAGCAAGTGCCAGGGCATGTTTGTGCCACCATTAGGATGTGAGAATGGCCCACAGAGAAAAGGGGCAACAAACTGAAATAGGTATTAGCCTCAAATGACAGGACCAGCGCTCCGCCCTGCTTTGAGCTGCTTGGCTGCCTAAGTGGCCATGACGATTTTTAAAGTTCATTCAACTTAGATTGGCTTGGAGCCAGGTTATTTGAAGGACCATGTTTTCCCAACTTTTCCCAGTTATGCCTACCCCACCCATCATAGCAGAGAGGCAGATTCTTGTTATGAATTCTATGTTAGGATCTCCTCTTGCATGGAGGTCCTTCTGGTGGGACCCAGAAGAGTGCTGGCGCCCTCTTTTGGAACATCAACTCTGCAGAGAGAAAATTGGCCTCCACCTTGACACTCTTTCGAAAGGCCTTGAAGACCTGGCTTTGCCAAACGGCCTGGAGACCAGGGTGATACAGAGGCCATCAAATGGCTTGCTTGCTTGTTATCACTGGGAAGGCGGGGGGGGGTGTTGGGTTTTCTATTTGGGCTTTTATTTTGGTAATCCACCTGGAATCATTGTGAGTGAGTTGAACAGCCATATAAATGTTCTAAATAAATAGATTATGACCGAATAGGGAGAGTTGGTAGAGGGATGAGCTATACCCAGATCCTACCAATTCCTGCTCCTGTGCTATGATGAGCTGATATTTTCCTGTAGCTGAAGACCAGCAGCTGTGATTTTCTGACCACACTCTGCATCCTTTGGCAGCAGCTGTAGCTAGAGACAAACCTGGCAGCAGTAATCAGTTGGCAAGGAGGGTGGAGGGCACCTCAGCTCAGCAGGGGGAAAGGCCCATGGAGAAGGTAAATGCAGCCACCGGAAGTCATTTGACTGATGTTACACAATGGAACAAGCAGATGATTTTTTTTCTCAAACCCAGACCCAGGGACTGGCCTGGCTCTCCAGCCTCCGACCCATACCAGACTTGGCACACTTGTACACACTCTATGTACGAGCAGGTGGGAAATCTCACAATTAAAGGGTGAGGTCAGGGTTCCAAGTAATAATCCTATAGCAAGCAAAACTCTGAGGCAGGTGAATTCCTCAAAAAATAACTTTATTGGAGATATCATATTGTCACAAATCTGGTGAAAACTGACTCTCAAGGGTTAGGTTTCTCTAATTAACCGAGGGGGGGTGGGGAAGGGTTGACAGGTGGAGCAGAAAATGCTAATTGTTTCTAAGTTTACATCAGAGATGTTAGCCTAGGACAATATTTCTTCAATGTTCTACTTGCCAGACTCCTCCTCACTTTTAAAAATTGTGGAAGACCCCAAAAGAGCTTTTGTTTGTAGGGGTTATATTTATTGATATTTACCATAATTAAAAAATGATGTATTCATAGAATGAGCCATGGTGGCACAGTTGTTAGAAAGCAGTGTTGCAGGCTGACTCTGCCCACTGCCAGGAATTTGATCCTGATGGGGTTCAAGGTTGACTCAGCCTTCCATCCTTCTGAGGTCGGTAAAATGAGGACCCAGATTGTTGGGGCAACCTGCTGACTCAGTAAACTGTTTAGAGAGGGCTGTAAACCACTGGGAAGGAGTATATAAGTCTTGGTGCTAAGTGCTATATTTTTATTATTTATTGAATCATGTAAACCAGTGGTTCTCAACCTGTGGTTTGCGGACCCCTGGGGAGATTCATAGTGTCATCACAGGGGTCTGCAGAGGCTTGAAGAAATGTAATGATTTAAATCTTGAATTAAGTCTTGGGGCCCCATGGCCATGATCCGTGGCCACAAAAGGTATTTAAAGGTGGGTCCATGGTGAAGAAAATGTTGAGAACCACTGATTTATTAACATAAATACAATATTTTCAAGAAAAAGCCCTATACTTTTTAAACAAATGAAAATAATAACGAGAAGGGTGACAAAAGTGTCTTGGCAGACCTCCAGAGGCAGGGCTGGCAAATTCCAGGTCTGCCTTGTACACCCAGTAGTGGGCATACCGGCTGGGCTCCAGTCTCAAGTCCATCCTGTACTCGCAGGGCCAGCAGTTCCTCCTGAATCCCAGACCTGCCCCTCAGGGGCACTTGGCCAAGTGCAAATGCAGGTGGGAGGCAGCTGGCTCTGTTGCCCTGGAGGTCCTTTGAAACTGGGGTTGATTTTCTCCACAGGAACCACATCAAGGTGCATCCAGTTCTCCATTAACTCTCTCACAAGATAAGAGAAGATGGCCGCAGAGCAGAAGTGACCTTTGCCCACCATTCCTGGTTTAATAATTGACATGTTTCATCGTGCTAATAAATCTCCAGAGGCGACACATATATAAAGGACCTGCAGCATCTTAGCAGATCCCTTTGTGTGCGAGCCCCTCTCTGGCCTCTGCTCAGCCATGGCCAAAGGATTCTTCATCAGCAAGTCTTTGGGGATCGTAGGCATTGTCCTTGGCCTGGCGGCCGTGGCCACCATCATCGCCCTCTCGGTTGTCTACACCCAGGAGAAGCAGCGAGCAGATAATGCGCTCGCCAACCAGGGCCCAAGCAGCACCATCACGGCTGGCGCTACTATAGCCAGCACTGTCCAAGCTACCACGGCCAGCACCACCAGAGCTACCACGGCCAGCACCACCAGAACTACCATGGCCGGAACCACCAGAGCTACCACGGCCGGCACCACCAGAGCTACCACGGCCGGCACCACCAGAGCTACTACGGCCGGCACCACCAGAGCTACCACAGCTGGCACCACCAGAGTTACCACAGCCAGCACCAACAGCACTATCACAACCAAGCCTTTGGAGCCTTGGGACCACATGCGGTTGCCCAAAACTTTGATGCCCACATTTTACACTATCTCTCTGCAGCCATTTCTGAAAGAGGTCAGCCCAGACTTCTACATTTTCAAAGGCAAGAGCACAGTGGAATTCCAGTGCAAGCAGCCTACGGACCTCATACTCATCCATAGCAAAAAGCTGAATTACACTCTGCAGGAGACATTCCTTGCATCCCTGACCGGAATTAATGTCGTTGCACCTGCCATTGAAAGAACTTGGCTAGTGGAGAAGACAGAGTACTTGGTGGTGAAACTCAAAGAGAAACTCCAGCAGGATAAGGCCTATCGACTGCATGCCGAATTCACTGGGGAACTGGCAGATGATCTGGCTGGCTTCTACCGCAGTGCCTATACGGAAGAAGGGGTATCCAAGTATGTGGAAGGGACAGAGGTGGGGGGGGGAGTATGGGGACAGGAAGAGGACCCACAGAGATCTGTTCCATCAATGGGTTTTACAACATGGTTGTATATGTGCCTCCTTGAGAGGCCCCAGATCGAGCAGAAAGAGCAGGGCCAATTAATAGAAAGGTTCCTGGGCCTCTTGACTATCTGGGGTCTGTCTTTTTCCAGGCTGGTGGCTACAACCCAGATGCAGGCTGCTGATGCCCGCAAAGCTTTTCCTTGCTTTGATGAGCCTGCCATGAAGGCCAACTTCTCCATCACGCTGATCCACTTGCCCGCATATAAGGCGCTCTCCAACATGCCTGTTAACAGTGAGTGCCTAATTGGGTGGGTGGGGGCAGAGAAAAGGGCTTCCCTGGGCAGTGGGGAGGACTTATGGTGCTCTCGCTCTTGGCTGTCACCCGGGCTCCTCTAAGAGGCTGGCAAAACGTCCCTCTAGTCTAGGTGGAAACCGGAGGCTGAACCGAAGCCAAGGGGGCCAGGAATGGGGCTGGGGAGAAGGTGCCGAATGACTGACTTAGCAGGATGAGGGTGCTTTTCGGGTGTGTGAGGGTGTGGAGAGAAGATTCTGGGGCCATTAGAAATGATGAGAGAATCCTTAAGGCCAGGCTTTAGCAGTAGTTGGGTGGCGGCAAAATCTGCTGCTGCCACCGAAGATGTCCTAGGGCTGAGATGAGTCTGGTAGGAGATGCGTCCACCCGCTTGTGCTCCCCAAGGCAAAAGGAAGTGGGAAAAGGGAGGGATCTGAGAGGGGGGAGCGTGCACCCTAATTTGTGACCACCATCACTTTAAACAGGCAATTTTTCAGGCAACCTGACAGCCATGGGTCAGAGTGACCACAACACACCCGCAAACTTTCAAGGCTCTGCTGGCACAAAGGTGCCCCCTCCCTATGGAACACATTGTAGAAAATCCATGGGAATACGTAGAAAGTCCATGGGCAGCAATGCAAGGTTTTTGCTGCATTTAGTGGCGGGGTAATCTCCCCTCTGCCTCCAAAGGGGAGGATTGCTCTGCTTTTACACAGGGCATGTAAATCCCTCCCGCTGAGCTACCCAGGCCTGTCAGTGGAATCTGCGAGGGAATGAAAAGGGTTTGGGGGCCTTCCGCATGAAAGGATGACCGGGCCAAAGGGTAAAAAGAGAAGGGAACCTTTCTTCAGGAACTTGTGCTTGGGGAGACAGCACCCCTTCCTCCTGGGGAGGAGGGCCAGGCGAGGGGACCGAGCTCACCCCTTCTCCTCTCTGCCTCTTCTTCCAGAGGCTGAGGAAGTAACAATGCCAGACGGATCAATCTGGATACGGACTGAATTTGAACCCACCCTCAAGATGTCTACCTACTTGCTTGCTTTTATTGTCAGCGAGTTTGAGAATGTGTCTGCTATCCACAATAACACCCTGGTAGGCCTGCTCTCAGGGGGGACCCCCTACCCACAACAGGGGCATCCCCTAGGTTGCTCTGCCCTGGAAGAGGGGCCTTTCCTGAGCGTTCTTGGCTCCCCTTTCAGATCCAGATCTGGGGCCGCCCCAAGTCGATCAAGGAAGGCCAGGGTGACTACGCCCTCAATGTCACCTGGCCCATTCTCAGCTTCTTCGAGCAGCAGTACAATGTGCCTTATCCTCTGAAGAGATTAGGTAGGTGAGGAGGGCTGAGTCACAGATGGGAGTCATGACTCTGGGCAGGGGGTAGGGAGACCTGTGTAGCCTTCAGTCATGAGGGGTTCCTGTGGGCGTGATCCTCCCCCATGTGCTTTATGGCCTCCCAATTCTTGCACTCAGCATTCACAGACAGTCTTGGGCACTGTTGGCAACTTAGTACCAGATGGAAAAACCTCAGTGAGCGACTCCCTTGCATTTAAGCTCCTCACTGCCCTTGTACGGCCACAGCGGTAGATGCTTTGAATTGGGGAAAAGTTGCTTTGATCAGGGAGGGCGGCTCAAGGTTCAACAGGGAGTCCTGGGGGTGGTTTTGGTTCAGTTAGCGGGGACTTCTCTTGCCAGACCAAGTCGCCCTTCCGGATTTCAATGCTGGAGCAATGGAGAATTGGGGGCTGATCACATACCGTGAGAGTGCGCTACTCTTTGACCTGGAATTCTCTTCCATCGGCAACAAGGAACGGATTGTGACAGTGATTGCTCATGAAGTCGCCCACCAGGTATTTTCTAGATTGTACTCTACCAATATAGAGGGCATGCAAGGGACTCTCTGGGCAATCTACCCTGGCTGGCACCCTCATATACCCAGGGGCTCCTAGATAAAGTGCTTATGGGACTAATCCCCTCTCTCTCAACAGTGGTTTGGAAACCTGGTAACCCTGGAGTGGTGGAATGAGCTGTGGCTAAATGAGGGCTTTGCGTCATACGTGGAATATTTGGGTGCCAATGAAGCTGAGCCCACATGGAATATTGTAAGTGCTGTGTGGGGTGCTGGATGGGGATGGGAAGTCAACAGGGGCACCACTGAGCCAGTGCAACTGATTGGCTGAGGGCTGGAGCAGTGCAGTACAATAGGAGAGGGGCTTTTCCAAACTCACATTAACCACTAAGTTTGTCCTGGTCTGGACCAGCCCAAAGGGGCAAGTGGAGCAAGTGCAAGGGGCCATGCCCACCCCCTGCAGAAGAGAGAGTTGGCCATGGCGCGATCTAGACTGGCTAAATGGGTAGACGTGTCTGGAGTCCAGGTGCCACAGTAGCTCTGGGAAGAGCCCTCCAGGGCCTGGAGCCAAGAGCCGAGCACATTCTGAACGAGGCAAATCGAGCGGAGCATCTGTGGGAGGCTGAATTGTTGGGAGAAGGGCTGAGCTGAGCAGCAGACCTGGAAAGGGAATCCCAATGTAGGAAGATCCAGGGTCTTCAATGGTTGCCCATTTCATCCACCGCCAAGATTCCTGGGCAGCAGTTCTTTCACTAAGCAGAGTTTACATGCAACGTGTGACATGATTACTGAATCCACTCATTTAACCCATTTCCTGGTTTAGTAGAGTCCACTGAATCACAAAATAGCCAAATCCATGCATTGGTTAGCTCTTCTCTTCTAGCATGATGTCTGAAGGCAGCACTAGTCTTTGACTTGGCTGAGAGTGTTTGGTGCATCTAGCCCAAGTCTCTGAAAGGCTGAGAAAACTCATCTAGACTTGCCTTTCCTGGTTCTGGAGAGAAAGGACTTCTCCTGGGACAAAGACGATTCTGCTGGGGAGGCTTCCCAGATCTTCCTGCTGGATCCAAAGTCCTTGTGGTAGATCTAAGAGGAGGAACTTCCACGCCCTGCCCTTCCAATTATAAGCCCACTGGTGGCAGTAAGGTTGCTGCCCACTGTGGTCTTTGGTGGAAGAAGGACTCAGGGCCAGTCAGGTTGCTTTGAGAACTGAGTTTAAGGCATTTGTTTTCAGAAAGACCTCATTGTACCAAATGATGTGTACCGTGTGATGGCCATCGATGCCCTGGCTTCCTCACACCCCCTCTCCAGCCCTGCAGAGGAAATCAACACTCCAGCTCAGATCAGTGAAGTCTTTGACTCCATTTCCTACAGTAAGGTGAGGAGGGGGCTTGGTGAAATCTTGCCTGACTTTTAGAACAGGAGGGATTTCTTAGCAGCTTTGCTGGGCTGCCTTCACCCCGGAGGAGAGGGGATTCGGGGCAAACACACACAAATGCCAGGAGCAAGAAAATCCATCCCACAGCAAGAAGAGTGAACTCCCATCAACCTGCAGATGCATCCCACCAGGTGGAGAAAAGCTAAAATGCAGGGCCAAGTAAAAAGTGTGTGTGTGTCATAAGCAAGTTGGGAGGGTGGAACTGGCATTTTAAAAAAACAAACCCTGATCAACTTTGGACAGGCCGTACGAGTGGGAGCGCTGCCCCTCCAAAGTCGCTTGAACCCTTCAAGCAGGAGCAGAACCAGTGAAGGCTTTGACATTTCACTCATCACAGAAGAGTTCATGTTTTGCTCTGTAAGAATGTCAGGATTCTTAGTCAAGATCCATTTGTTTCCCAAAGGGCCCAATCCATCAGGAGTGCTTGTAAAAGTAAGCTTGTGTCAAGAAATATAATGAGAGTTGCCCATCTTTTGAAAGGCAATGCAGCTTTCTACAAACAGCTAGAAGCAAGCAAAGTTATAATCAGAAGCCAACATGGATTTGTCAAAGCAGATCATGCCAAAGAAACCTTATCTCATTCTTAGACAAAGTGACTAAGTAAAATGCTGCAGACATAGTATACTTGGATTTCAGTAAGGCACTCGACAAAGAAGACCAAAGTAGACAAAGGGCCTACTTCTTGGTAAGCCAGAAAAATGTGGGATAGACAGCATCACCACCAGAGGGATTCTCAATTGGCTGACCAACCACATTCAGCCTGTAGGAACTGCATCTACATGGAGGGAAGCATACAGTGGGGTACCTCAAGGCTCTGCCTTCGCCCAGTTCTCTGCCATATCTTCATAAATGATTTAGATGAAGAGTTAGAAGAGGAATTCATCAAATTTGCAGACCACAACAAGACTGGGGGGAATAGCTGACACTTTAGAAGGATCTTGACAGACTTGAACACTTGCCCCATACAACAAAGTGCTATTCAGTGATGAGATTTTACACTTACTTACACAAACCAAATGCACAGGTACCGAATAGGTGGCACCTGGCTTAACAGCAGCAACTGCAAGAGGCATCTCGGCGTCCTAGTGGACAACCACTTAAATATGAGCCAGCAGTGTGCTGCAGCTTCCAAAAAAGCCAATACAGTCCTAGGCTGCATTGAATCAAGACCATGTGAAGCATCAGTACCGCTTTATAATGCCTTGGGAAGACCACACTTGTAATATTGCATCCAGTTTTGGTCACCACGATACAAAAAAGATCTTGAGATTCTAGAAACAGTGCAGAGAAGAGCAACCAAGACAATTAATGGGCTGAAGGCTAAAATGTGCGAGGAATGGTTGCAGAAACTGGGCATATCTAGTCTAACAAAGAGAAGGACTAGAGAGCACATTGATAGCTGTCACAGAGAGGAAGGGGTTGACCTATTCTCCAAAACACCTGAAGGTAGGACAAGAAGTAATGAATGGAAACTTAGTAAGGAAGATCCAACTTAGAACTAAGGAGGAATTTCCTGTCAGAGAGAACAATTAATCTTGCCTCCAGGAGTTGTGGAAGCTCCATCACTGGAGGTTTTTAAGAGGAGGCTGGACAGCCATTTATCCGGAATGGTATCAAGTCTCCTGCTTGAGCAGGAGGTTGGACTAGAAGACCTCCAAGGTCCCTTCCATTATTCTGTGAATTCGGTATCTGTATCTGAGCCTCCTAACAGCTGTGAAACATGGGCTTTGGAGAACGAAAGAGGGATTTGCTGTATTCTTCCTCAGACGATCCCCAGGGCTGCCCACAATAAGTCTGGGACCAGGTCTGCTCCATGCCCTGCCTGGCCCTCTCGTGCAAGACCCTCCTGTGGAGGAAGGAAAGAGGGGTGAGCACGGTGGGTGGGTGGGTACTTGCCTTATTGCAGCCTCTTTTCTCCCTGCAGGGGGCGTCTGTGATCCGAATGCTCTCCGAATTCCTCACGGAGCCCGTGTTCAGAGAAGGGTTGCAGGTAAGGGGCTGCCTTCCCCTCCCCTCCCTGACTGAGGCACAAGCTAAAACTGTGACACACACACATACACCCCACAGTGCCATGTATGGCTGTGCTGTTTGCGGGCTGGTGGTGGTGGTGATGTAAAAGGGCAGATCTCACAGTGGCGCTTCCAGGCAGCCCTTTTGGGAGAGACCTAGCTCAGAACAATCTCAGCTTGCCACGCTGGTGAATGACCAGCAAAGAGGCTTTCCCATGTCCCTCTGACCCTTGCCCACCCACCGCCATAGGGAGACAGGCAGGTAGCTTTGTCCCTGGGCCAGCAGCAGCTCCAACCTGTGTAGAATCTTACCCGTTTTACTGGGGGGGGGGGGGGGTTGAGAGACGACCTGTAGGGATATGACACCTCTGTGCCCCCCTTCAAGCTGATGTGGGCAAGCCCCTCTCCTGTGGCCCTGGGATTTTCCTCCATGGCAGCTGCCGTCAGGTTCTGGGCCTGCTGACTTCCCCATCTACTAGATAACTCCCCCAACATCTGGGTGGGGTGCTGTGGTGGCTTCTAGATGGGCACCTCCCTGTCCTGAATGTGGGAGAGGGAAATCAGCCAGCTGCAGAGCTTTGCTGAGTTGGGAATTCTGCTCTCCTGACTTCCTTTCTCCACAGTCCTACTTCGAGACCTACCAATATGAAAATACTGTTTGTGATGACCTCTGGAAACAACTGCAGATGGTATGTTTTAAAGCCTATTCTAGCTGCTTCCATAGAATTTCTGAATCCCAGAGATGGAAGGATGTTTTTCTACCCGATGTGTTCTTTAGAAATGGATCCTTTCCCCCAAGGGCCTGAGCAGGCCAGCTACCCCCTCAGCCTCTGCCTTTACTGATCTGATGGAGACAGCTATGGCTAATAGCCACATCCAGAGTAGCCTCTAGCCTCCCCCCACCCTTTCCCTATGTGTGACAGTCAACTCAGCCACCCCCACCCCCACACTCCTGTGTCCTCTGGTTGGAAGTCCATCTGACATTTTTCCCTACCAGAAGCCAGTCTCTCGCCCTTCAGATCTCCTGCATCAAAGCCTGGGATGCATTTCCTGCCAGGAAGTCCGTGTCTTGAGATTAGGCATTTCGGCATACCAGAGCCAGGAGCCACCTTCTCAAGTTGAGTCTCTTTGATGCTTCTGGGGCAGGTGGTGAACAAGAAGAACATGAGTCTCCCAGGCACCGTCAAGACCATCATGGACCGCTGGACCTTGCAGATGGGCTTCCCAGTTCTCACAGTTAATACCACAACAGGCATCGTCACCCAAAAACATTTTCTGCTGGACCCAGAAAGTCCCGTTGAGCGACCCTCACAGTTCAAGTAAGTCAGGAACTTTGAGCCTCTGTGGAGAGGTCAGATCTCTGTGTGGAAAGAGTCTTGTCCAGAGGCAGCGAGAGGAAGGAATCCTCTTGCCTAGTGCAATTCTTGAGGATGGGGGTCACATCCTGCTGTTGGGGAGATGAGGCTCATGCAGTCCAAGAATGAAGGGGACCAGGTTGAGGCAAGGGGAGGAACAAGGGAGGGCAGAAGCTGCTCAACTGACAGCTGGTTTCCTGCAGTTACACCTGGATTGTTCCGGTCTCCTGGATGAGCAAAGGAAAGGAGGCAGAGATGTACTGGCTCACAGACAGTTCAGGTATAATTCATTTGCACCACCTTGGTTGTTGTACGGAGTTACAAAATCATGCTTAGAGTGTTAGGAGATTTGATGGCGTTTGCTTAAGGCTGTCCAGGTGGCTTTTGCTAGCTGGCCCAAGATGGCTAAGGGTGCGCCTACTTAGCCTGCCCTGGCTTGATCTGCTGCCAGTCAGTGGTGAGGAGATGGCTTCCCTTATTGCTGGGGGGAAGCTTGGTGGCCTCCTCCTCCTCCTCTCCTCCTGATCTTCAAAATGGAATTTGGGAGAAGTCATCGGTGTTGTATGTTTGAAACCGTACAAAATGTCTAAAATTTACCTGTCGCCCCAGAAGAGCAGCAGGGCAGGACAAGCTTTCTTCCTTTTTTGCAGCTGAAAATGCCAACTTCTCAACTTCTACTAACCCTGCCCAGTGGCTGCTACTCAATATTAATGTTGTGGGCTATTTCCGGGTAAACTATGATTTGGAAAACTGGGAGAGGCTCATGAATCAGCTGAATGAAGACCTTCAGGTAGGCTGTCAAAGTGCTGCCTCCCCTCCCGGTCCCAGAAATGGCTATGATGAAACAGCCACTCCTCCAGGGCAAGGGAAGCCCTCCAAGAGATAGAAAGTTGGGAAAGGAGGGAAGTGCTTCCTTTTCCCCCTGTGCCATTCCTCCTTCTGGGTCCCACAACATCTGTTTGCCTCCCAAACACCCCAACCAGCTTCTCCAGAAGAGTCTTTCAAATGCTTTGGCTCTCGTTCTCCATTTGTGGATGAGAGGCTGCTCTCTCTCGCTCCACAGTCTCACCTGATGCCCTCCCAGTGGAGGAAACACTCTGCTGACACAACCAGCAATGGTCTCGAGGCAGGATGTGAGCTTCCGGGATTCTCCTCTTGCCCATTGCCTGATTTTGCCAACTCTCGATTCAGTTTCTCTGACTGCTCTGTTCTTTTGCAGAAGATCCCCATTCTAAATCGTGCTCAGATCATCGATGATGCCTTCAACCTGGCAAGGTGAGAATCCTTTTATCTCCCCTTGCTGCTGGGGAGCAGAATTGCAATAAGATTACCTTCCGAGTCTATTGAACCTCCAAGGATTTTTCTTCCGCACTCCGCCTAAGGGATCCCACTGGGCTGAAATGCTGCCATCTGATAGGGGGGCATTCCAGGACAGGAGCGACAGGGGCCTCTCTGTGGGAGGCTGCTGCACCCTCCAGGGGCACCTCTTCCACTCCGTGGCCCCCTTTTGGGCTAAGCATTGAGGCAGAGCGGAGGCCAGCCAGCCCCAAAGCCAGGCCCTTTGCTGCTCTTTCAGAGCCAAGCACGTGGGCAGCGACCTGGCCCTGAACACCACCCGCTACCTGGCCCAGGAGAGGGAGTACCTTCCTTGGGACACGGCCCTGGACAACCTGGACTACTACCGCCTCATGTTTGATCGCAGCGAAGTCTATGGGCCGATGCAGGTGTGAGCTCCAGCCACTCTCGGCCCTCCCACCCTTCCCTTCCAACAGAGGGGATCCTGGGGTGGGAGTGGGGGTGAATGGGCTGCTCTCCAGCTTCGGTCCTAGTCAGACCTCACTCTCCCTGTTGCAGAAATACATCCAGAAGCAGGTCACTCCCTTGTTTGAGCACTTTCAGAAACTCACTCTCAACTGGACCCAAATCCCAGATGGCTTGATGGATCAGTGAGTCTCCATGGATGAGGAGGAATGGCGGGGGGGGGGGGGGGGGGAGGGCTTGTCTGTGCATGGCAAGAGCAAAAGGGAGGGGTCACTGCCCTTGAATTCATATCCCGGCCTTCTCTCCGGCTTTCAGGTATAACCAGATCCTGGCCATCCGCACTGCCTGCTCCTATGGTGTCCCTGAGTGCAATGAGCTGGCCTCCTCCTGGTTTAAGGCCTGGAAAGCCAACCCCAGCATCAACAGGTGAGAGAGTGGCTGGGAATGGGGGAGGGGGGCTTGAGCAGGGAAGCCCAGTGAGGGGGGAGCGGAGCTGCTTTCTGGGCAGGCCATCCTCTTCTCTGCAAGGCCAGCCCCTCCTGCTTAGTGTCGGAGAGCAAGCGGCCTTTAAGTGCTCTTCACTCCCTGGGCTTGCCCAGGTCCCAAAGAGGGGCAGCTCCACGAGGGGCCCTGCGCCTCTGCCCACCTCTTCTCTTCAGACGCTGGGCCAGAGCAGAGGCCCCGCCCTGCTTTTCGGGCCTTGCCTCTTTGCTGAATAGCCTCCACGCCCATTGGGTCCTCTGGCTTTACTGCCAGGACAAGAGAAGGGTCAGGTTTTTCAACTTTTGTTTTCTTGGGCCAGAGAGCAGCCCCCCCTCCACATCTGGGACAGAAAAGACCTTTAGGGTTTGCAGAGTCAGCCCCCCCCCCCCCACTTGAGGAAAGTTTGTTCTCTTGGGAGGCAAAGCCAGGAAGGCGGAGAGCCCTGTGGCCAGATGGTGGGTGGAGCAGGAGGGGGCAGGCGACAGCAGACTCCGTAGCCTTCCACAGGAGATTTTCTTCCAGCTTCCTGGGTCATCTTCATTCAGCAGCAGTTTGGCCCTCGGATGGAGGCACCACTGTGAAATCTCTTAGCCCCAATCAAGGCTAAGTGGGACATATTTGAGCTCAGGCAAAGGGGTTTTGTGGGTGAACCCCAAAATGTCCAGCTAGCTTTTGTCCATTCCATCCAAGGCCCACTTGACCAAATTCTAGGAAGTCAAGGGGTTTCTGTATTCACAAAAAAACATTTGGTTGTCCTCACATTTTGCCATCCTTGTCCTGACCTTCAGTTTTCCTAACATTGGTTCTACTGCTACCCATCATCTTCCTCTACCCTTCCTCTGTCCTTCTTTCCAGCTATGGTCTTCTTATATTTCCAGGTCTTCTCTAACTTTTGTACGTAGCCACCCTTGCCTCTTCTGCTGCCTCATGTTAGAACTATTTGCAGGATGCTTTTAGACATTCCTACCACACTGTTCACAGCAGAGGAAAATCCCCTGGGCTACAGCTGAGCTGAAGACGAGATTTTGTAATTTCCAGGATGGTGTGGATTTGGGATGGGCAGAAAGGCAAATCCTCCCTCCCTCGCCTGCTTTTGCAAGGAGGGCAAACTGATCTTGAAAGGCATCGGCCACTGAGTTTTCTTGGTCAGGTGGACAATGACACACGCACGTACGCACGCACACACACACAGAGGCCCCGTCCAGCAAACTGCTGTTTGCAATGCAGAGGGCTTTTCTGAGCAGGGCACTTGTAGCCTCTGGTACAGCTGCTTCTCTCTCTGCTGGTGGCAGCGGGCATCTGTTCTTTTAGACCAAAAGAATACTCCTCGGTTGCAGCCACCTTGGGGGCGGTCAATGGCAGGGATCCACACATCCTGCCCATTATGCAAAACCCCACCCCGTTTTCCCCAGACAGCACTTTAGATGTGCTGGACCTCATTCCATTAAAGCCCTTCCTCCATCTGCCCCAGTTCCTCCCCTCCCCCCTCTGCCCGTGGGGCCCCCCACTGACGGTCTTACTTTCAGGATCCCGCCCAATCTGCGCTCCGCCATCTACTGCAGCGCCATCAGCACAGGCGGCCAGGAGGCCTGGGACTTTGCCTGGATGATGTTTCAGCAGGCCCAGGTGATCTCAGAGGCCGACAGGCTGCGCGGGGCCCTGACCTGCAGCCAGACCCCCTGGATCCTTCAGAGGTGAGCTGATCTCTGCCCAGGGCGGTGAGGTGGCAGCTCACGGGGCTTCATCCAATTGCCAGAGACGAGCGGGGAGATCGCCAGGATTTGTCTTTAACACTGGGGCACAGTTCAGGCATTCTGCAGACGACCCCTGGCTCTCAAACAAGGGCAGGTGGGTGATCTCAGGTGAAGAGCTGCATTTGAAGGGAAGGAGAGCTTCCTGATGGGAACAGCTGCCCAGCACTGGTAGTGTCTCCCTTTGGAAGTGGGCCTTTTCCATCTCTGGAGGATTTTGGGAAGAAGCTGGACAGCTGCCTCTCAGGGATCTCTTTCCTGCATCGAGCAGAGGGTTGGATCAGAAGATCCTTGTGGCCCTGTCCATCCCTAAAATTGTAGGAGTGCATGAAAAAAAAGAAGCCTAGGGGAGGGGGCTACCTGGAGGGGGCTGCAGCTGTTTGGGGAGGGGGCTACCTGGAGCTACCCATTTATCCCTCGCAGGTATCTTCAGTATACCCTGAACTCCACCTTGATCCGCCGCCAGGATGCCACGTCCACCATCAACAGCATTGCCAGAAATGTGGTGGGACAGTCTCTGGCCTGGGATTTTGTGCGCATGAACTGGAGGACCCTCTTCCAGCAGTGAGTGTGCACCTTTCCCCACCCCCACCCCCACCCAGGGCTGGGTGACGGGAGACCAGCCACTCATCCGCCCGTCTTCCGGCCTAGGTTTGGGGGAAGCTCCTTCTCTTTCTCCAGCCTCATCCAGTCGGTGACCCAGAGATTTGCGTCTCCATTTGAACTTCAACAGGTGAGGCTGCTTGGGGTTTGGGGAGGGCTTACGGGGAGACAGGCTTTGCAAAGAGTGACAGCCACCTTTTAGGAGCATCCAAGTCCTCGTTTTATGTATCTGCCCAGTGAAGAAAGCACTGGAGGCCAGAGAACCAGGCCAAGGCATCTGCTAAAGGTGCTGCTGCCTTCCTGGCATCAGACCAGCTTTTTTTTGTCTTGCTAGGGGTTTTCAAAATGGTTGCTGGGTGAGTTATTTAGCCTGTTCCCAGAAGCCCTTCTTCCTGTCCGATCCTAGTGCAGACGGGAGATGTGAAGGAAGGGGGCCAGTGGGGAGTCCTTTGAACGCTTGGGGGGGGGACGCAGGTCTGATCAGAAAATCTGTGAGCTGGCAAGCAGGGACGCTTGAGGAAAATGCTTCTTCCTTCTCTCTGTGACTGGCCGATAGCTGGAGCAGTTCAAGGCAGACAACGCGGATGTGGGCTTCGGCTCTGCCACCCGGGCGCTGGAGCAGGCCCTGGAGAGAACGAAGGCCAACATCAAGTGGGTGGCAGAGAACCAGCCGCTTGTCCTGCAGTGGTTCAAGGAGAACTCGTAGGCGGAACCAGCTGGTGCTGCTGCAGGGCGGGGGTTCCAGTCAGAGGGGCAACGTCTGGGATGTTGCAGTTGCCTCAGTGACTCTCCCTCTGGGCACCCAAGGGCGGAGGAGCAGGTGGGCCGGGACTCTGTCCAGCCATGGCAATACCCCTCTATAATTTTGTAACTCCAACACTGTAAATTAAAGTCTCTTGAATGAAATGTGCAGATTACTGCTGGAGAAAGGGAAAGGGAAGATATCGTAGGGCCATGTGGGGTGTGACCTCTTGACACAGCACTCTGTCTACAGTGGGTATTAACAATGGAGGACATGACTCCTGCATCAGCATCCATTGGGCAACATGTCCTTGGCAAGGCTGCCCAAGGAGCACCTGTCTCAACAGCCGGCTTTAGCCTCCATGTTCATGGGTTGAGCAGCTTCAGGAGGGGGGGAGCAAGAAGGGAAGGAGAATAACATCTGGGGAGCTGTAACAAAAGCCAGTTGAAACCCAGGAGGCTAATTCAGAGGAGCTGATCCAGCAGGGAGGGGCTGAGGAAGGTCTGTTCTAGATCTGGAGATGGGGAGAGGCGGCAGTGGCCCTCCTGGTCCATATCCTGCTATTCCACCAAACAGAAGGCTCTCTCACTGGAGCGAGCAAAGCTGATGATGGCACAAGAAAAGGTCTGGAGGCTGACCTGTATGAAGGATGGCTAAGGGAATGAGATGCGTCGAACAGAAGGTTTAGGCATGACATAATAACAGTCTTCTAGTACTTGAGGGGCTTTCACAGAGAAGGCCTTGTCTTACTCTCTAAAGCACCTAAAGGCAGGACAAGAAGTAATGGATAGAAACTTAACAAAGAAAGATCCTACCGAGAAGTAAAGAGGAATTTCCTGGCAGAGAGAACAACGAATTGCTGGAATCGCAGCTTACCGTCTGGAGTTATGGGGTGTTCCATTGAAGGAAGTTTTCAAGAAAAGATTGGACCATCATTT
Organism: Masticophis lateralis; assembly: GCA_030761175.1. Taxonomy (NCBI): domain Eukaryota; kingdom Metazoa; phylum Chordata; class Lepidosauria; order Squamata; family Colubridae; genus Masticophis; species Masticophis lateralis. The sequence goes on along the minus strand of JAUDYJ010000012.1, from coordinate 23,447,497 downwards.
CTCCAGGATGATATAAGGACTCCTGCCTTGGCCAGACAGTTGGACTAGAAAACCTCCAAGGTCCCTTCCAGCCCTATTGTTCTGTTCTGTTCTACTCTAATCTCATCTCTTTGGTCCTCCTTAATCAGCCATTCCTTTTGATCATTCTTCTTGGTGAATGGTGAATGAAGGGAGAATCTCAGCTTTAGCTCTCCTAACAACCCTATGGACGGAGTAACCCAGCTTTCTACCCCCTGCACACATTTCTTCAGTCATTCATTATCCCGTCCACCTCACCTTCCCAGAGCCCACCACCTGTAAGATCCAAAGCAGTCTTCTTCCACTTCTCTCGTGTCTTCAAACATGTCTAGTTCTAACCAAAAACCCCAGGGTTGTTACATTTATGAAGAAGATTGATCCTGGCTGTGGGATAGACAGTTTCTGTGGGATTTAATTTCTATGGGAATTAATTTCACATACAGTAGAAGTCTCCCAATCCAAATCTCAGAGTGTGTTATCAAGAGCACTTTATATTAAGTGACTGGTTATAAGCCATCAAGTCCTTTTCGATTCCTAACAATCACGTAAGAGTTTCTCAAAGACAAACAGTCCCTATTCTGTTATTTCAAGTCTCCCAGTTATTGCCACACAAACAGAGTCTGTCCACCTTGCATCCTCTTCCCTTTCATGGCCAAGATGAAGGTAGCAGTTAGACCATATCTTACATCTTGGTAAGGTACAAAAATGTGGGATAGACAACATCACCACCAGATGGACTTATAACTGGCTGACCAACTACACACAACATTTAGCCCTCAATGGAACTACATCTACATGGAGGAAAATATGCAGTAGGGTGTCCACAGATTCTGTCTTAGGCTCTTCAATATCTTCATAGATGACTTAAGATGAGGGAACAGAAGGGGAACTCATCCAATTTGCAGATGACACAGAGATGGCAGGAACAAATTCCACTCCAGAAGATCAGATCAAGATCCAGAAGGAACTTGACAGACTTGAACACTGGGTCCTATAGAATAAGATGCAGTTCAGTAGTGAGATGCGTTAAGGTCTTGTACTTAGATAGAACAAACCAAATGCATGGGTATAGAATAGGAGGTACTTTGCTCAACAATCTGTCAGAGGAATTTTAGTATCCTAATAGATCACCACATAAATATGAACCAGCAGGGTGCTGCAGCTGCCCCAAAAGTCAATGCAATACTACGCAGCATCAACAGATAGCGTCAAGATTCACGAGAAGTGATAGTAGCACTATATTGCCCTAGTGAGGCCATTCTTGGAATACTGCGTACAGTTCTGATCATCATGATACAAAAACAATGTTGAGAGTTTGGAAGGTGTATAAAGAATTAACAGAACAGAACAACAAAGTTGGAAGGGACCTTGGAGGTCTTCAAGTCCAACCCCCTGCCCAAGCAAGAGATCCTGTACTATTTCAGGCAAATGGCTGTCAAGTCTCTCTTTTAAAACCTCCAGAGTTAAAGCCTCCACAACTTCTGAAGTTCTATTGATTCATTGTTCTCACTGACAGGAAATTTCTCCTTAGTTCTAGGTTAGTTCTGTCTTTGATTAGCTTCCATCCATTACTTCTCGTCAACCCCTCAGATATGACCACACTGCTGTCATGTCACCCCCAGCCCTTCTTTTCAGTACACTAGACATCCCCAATTCCTACAACCGTTCTTTATGTTTTAGCCTCCAGTTCCCTAATCATCTTTGTTGCTTTTCTCTGCACTCTAGAAAGAGTTTCAGCCTTTTTCTTAATATCATGGTGACGAACACTAAATGCAATATTCCAACTGTGGTCTTACCAAGGAAAGCAGGCAGGAGGCTAAATCATATGAAGAACGGTTGAGGGAGTTAGGTATGTCTAGCCTATCAAAGATAAGGAATGGGGGGGGGGGGTTTCATGTTAACTGTCTTCCAGTCCTTGAGGAGCTGCCACAGAGAGGAGCCGATTGACTTCTTCTCCAAAGCACGGGGGGGGGGGGGGGGGGGAGGACAAGAAGTGAGAGGAAGCTGGTAGCGACCCAACCTAGAAGGAAAAAAATTCTGTCAGTGAGAACAATCAATGCAATAGCTTGCCTCCCAAAGTTGTAAGTGCTCCATCACTGAAGATTTTCAATAGACCTGACAACCATTTGATTGGCATAAAGCTCCTACCCTGAGCAGGGGGATTGACTAGAAGACCTCTCGGGACCCTTCCAGCCTTATGATTCTAAGTTGCTCTGCTGGGCTGGGAAAATCAGTTTCTATTGGTCAATTCCTGTTTTCCAACTTGTTCCAGAGAACATTCAGTCCCTCACAAGCTGAAAAAGAGTGGAAGAATTTAGATTGGGATGAAGTTTGTGGAGGGAGGACAGGTGCTGGAAACCCGCTCGCCCCCCCCCTGTGGGAACCTGGGGACCAGGTTATTTTAACCACGTGGCACGTGAAGATGATTGCAGCACCTGAACCCCCAAAAGGGGAGGGCTCATCTGGTCCCTCCTGCCTGCTGATGCTTACAGTGCCTGACCTGCCAGGGCTGCCTCACTGGCTGCAGCCCGGGAGGGTCACCAGTGCTGCCCTTTTTCTACCTGCATCGTAACATTGCACCACAGAACACAGAGCGCAACACCCCCACCGCTTCACTAAAAAGAATGCAGTCCTGCAGAAACCGCGGGGGGAGGGCTGGCTGAGCAGAAGCCCCAAATTTCCGTAATCTTTGGGAAGAAAAGGATGAAAACTGGACTCCAGCAAAGGTCTCCGAAGAATTCAGGCACAAGGAAGACTCTATTTTTATACAGCACTGGCTGTACCCGGCCACGCATTGCTGTAGTCCAGTCTAGTGCTTCCACTGGGCTAAAAGAGGGGGGCTGACCTTCCAAACGCTCCACAAACATTTGGTGGGCGTGGCCAACTTGACGTCACTCACTTTCATCAGTCACATGGCAGCCACCGAGCCACGCCTACCCAGCTGGTGATTAGGGCAGAGAACCGGTTGCTAAAAAACAATGGGAACCACAAAATATTCCCTCTGTCTCCCCCTCTCTTTGTATCTATCTCTCTCTGTCTCTCTCTCCCCCTCTCTCAACCTCCCTCTCTCTGTATGTCTCTCTCTCTCTCTCCCTCCTCCCGTCTCTTGTATTTCTCTCTGTCTCTCTCTGTTTACCTCTGTCTCTGGCCCGGCCTCTTTTGCATCCCCCGCCATCGCCCTCACCTTTTCAGGCCAGGCCTTCGCAGCTCTCCGCACCACAGCAGAAACTCGGGGGCCCCCTCCGTCCCACCTACACAGATGTTCTCTGAGGGCTCGACGGGGAGACGCATAGCAGGGAAGGGAAGGGGAAGGGAAAGGAAGGGAGGTTCGAGGCTGGTTTGGGGCTTCCCGCCCGAAGGAAGAAAGCGGCAAGGAGCCACGCACACCCCACTGTACCCCTGTTGCGCAGTTCTCTTCCCCCGCCTGCCAAGGGCCGGGGAATGATTAAATCCCCCGCTCCTCCAGGCGAAACGAAGGAGGACCAGCCATCCTCCCTCCTGCCCGTTTCCGCCCCGCGAAGCCTCCCCGGAGCCCCTTTTCTGCCAGAGGCCGAGATGTTCGTGTAGGCTCCGTGAACTGCCAGAATGCCCAGCTGGGAATCAAAGGCGACGCTGCCCGAGGCTACAGTTGCCTCCATCTCCAGTTCACCGACCGGATTCGCATAGCGCCGGTTAGCGGCTGGTCTTTCTGACCTCGGGGCCCGAGGTAGTGCTGGGCCAAGCGCGATTCGGGCCAGAGGGTTCTCGCTCGGCAGACCCAGGCAGCCTCGTTGGCAGGTGTTCTTTGGCGGGAGCCCCGAGAGCGGCTGGCGAGGGGCATGGGCAGCAGCAGCGAGCGAGGCTACTTCTCCGGGCGGCCTGGGGAGGGGGAGGTCAGAGCCAGGCTCGGGCAGGCTCCGGCCAGCCTAGAAGCGCCAGCTGCGAGGGCTTCCCGGCGGGGAGCCGGCTGCCTACCTGCCGAGCCTGGTGGCAGGATATGGCCCTCGGGCGTCTCTGCCTTCCAAATGCGCAGTTTCTTGGAAGCAATATGGAGAGTCTAAATATAAGGAGCAGAAATCTGTTGAGCGTAATCAGGGCTGGGTGGCTATCATGTTGGCTTTACGTCCAGCAGGTGGCGCTGTTTTTCAATGTCTTTCAATGTTTTTATCTGTCACAGGTGTGACATGTATATAATATAGGTATATAAAAACACGCCCGTGGTCGAATGCAACATTGTCAAAATTTGAAAGCAATCGGTGAAGAACTTTCGGAGATGTGCGGTTATGTACAAACGGACATTTACATTTTTATTTATAGATATTATCTTCATCTAAATTCGTGGTAGATGAGGAGTTTGATCTCCTGAAGCTGAACCTGCCATTATATTTATCGTACTGTTTGACTCTTTCTTCCATACAAAAGCACGGCCCATTCAGGATTTTGCTTCATCTCTCGGTGTCTCACAAGCACAAACATTAAAATGTCACAGCACAACTTTGTAAGAAAAATGGCAGACCGGGCAGCCTTTATTAAACAAGCTCACACAGGGCAGGGCAGGGCAGGGCAGTGGCCAGCACCGAGATGAGAGACGGGCAGTGAGATCTGGTTGCTTCTGTTGGCTCCCTCTTCAGTACTTGGCTCGGCATGGCTGGAAGAGGCGAAGCAGCTGCCCCAGGTGAGAAGGGGCACTCATGGCCGTCCTTGGCAGAAGCAACAACAGCTGCACTCCACAACACAACCACTTCATACAATCTTTTTTTCCTCCTGTTTTTGAACAATGTATGCATTGCTCTATTGTTTTTATGTGTTGCTCTTTTTTTGTTAGTTAAAAAGCAATAAAATAAGAGAGCAACCTTTGTTCTTGAAGCACCCAAAAAACTGCCCAATGGGAGTTTTGCAAGCCAACCTCCTTTCGTCCCATCTGAGATGGGAGCCTGGATGTGTCTAGAACAGGAAGGCAGGTGCCTTGGCAGATGGCAGGTAGGCCAGCTCCAGCATTGGCTTTATCTGTTGAATCATCTCTCAATGCCATCCAGGTCAAGAGGACCTCTGGAGAAGCTTTAAACACATGTTGTGAGGCCTGTCAGGAGGTGACATGCACACGTAAAGGGAGGGAGGATGGCCCTGGAATCCTGGTTGCTCCATACAGAAAGGTTGCCGAGGAACTGGAAAGGGTGCAGGGAGAGCAGCAACAGTAGTCAAGAGGTTGGAGGGTAGCTACGAATAGTAGTTACAGGAACACGGGGAGATAGGAGAGGACTTTCCCAGGGAGGTCCCAGGAAGTGTGTGGATACGTTCCCCACAGGAGTGGGAGAAGCAGCAAGAGGTGGAAACTTTATAGATGGAGGGCCAAACTTGAACTGGGGAGAAATTTCCTGGCTGTCAGATCTACAAAGTAATGGAGAACCTGCCACCTGGTACTGGGGAGGTTTTTAAGAAAAGGGGTTTTTTAAAGAAAAGACTGGGCAGTCATTTGTCCAGAATGGTTGGTGGGATTCCTGTTCTGGGAAGGAGGTTGGACTGGACCATCTCCAAGGTCCGTACCAATTCTTATCCCAAAGGTGCTTTCTTCAAAAGGCAACTGGACCGTGTTTCTTCCTTGAAAGAAAAAACACAGTCCAGTTGCCTTTTGAAAAAAGCACCCGACACAACCATGACCTAGAGTGACCGAGAATCTCCACTGACATTGATACCAATTCTTATCATTCCTAGAAAGGCCATCTCTCCACACATGCTCAGGAACTGCAGAGAGGACAGCGGCCAGGCATGCAGGAGCCAGAATGCCAGAGGTGGAGAAAGCAAATGTTTTACTGGACCTCTGACCTGGGTGCCTTCTGAGGTGCATGTGCTCTGCATTCCTCCGCCCCCCTCCCCCGTGTCTTTTTCTTCCTCAGCTTCAGGCTTTTGCAGTAGAGCTTCTTTAGGTCTGAGCAGGGGTGCCCAATCAGGATGTTGTGGCCCATCAGCAGCCTGTGCAGATTGTAGCTGATTCTGACAGCGAGGAGGCTGGAGAAGATGTGGTGCCAGAGGCAGGGATTCAGCCAGGGCCTTCAGAACCTCCAGAAGCTTAAGTGAAGAGGACAAAGAGGAGGCGCCTCTTCTCGATGCATGGGCACGCAGAGCTGCCAAAAGGCAGGAGTCTCCTCGAGGTCTCCTCAAGAGTAAGGCTTGGGGCTAATTGGCCACTCCCTTAGCCTATTTAAGGAGGAACGTCAACTGAAGCAATTTGTAGGGAACAACTTTAGTTCATTCTCCTTCGCGTCTGGATTCTCTGCAAATTGCTTCTGGGCTTTCTGCCAACCTCAGTAAGATTGTGATTAATCTTTGGTTTCTGGTGGGCTGTTAAGGAAGTTTATTAACAGCCTTTGTTTTGAAAAAGACTGAGTTATTTTAGTAAATTAAGTTTTGTTCAAACTTTGTGTGTATTGTGTTCTTTGGGATCCGTAGCTGGGGCAGAACACAGGGCTGCACAGCAGAGGCCCAAGCAGCCCAGATGTTGCAAGGACCTGGGAGTCAAGAGCATCCCTTGGCCCTGGCCACGCAAAGCCTTGCTTCTTGGCCCCGGAGCATCTCTGCCTCTCCAGCAAATGCCAGGGTCACCACTCTTCTGCAAGGCAGCTGGAGGCACTGTGCCAGACACCCCCACCCACAAGGCCTGAGGCTGCTGCAACTGTTCACTCTTCCAGGCATCTGGCAGGCAATCTGTGGCTCACACGAGGTCCAGCAGCTCTGAGAGGGAATTGGGGGGGCAGAGGGAGGCAGAGTGTCAGCCTTGGCCTCGGCTGCGCAGACGGGCAGGGAGCCATGGAGTCTGGGCGTGGCAGCTGCCCTATGCAAATCCACCTGGCATGGCTGGGGTGGGTGGAGGCGGCATCTCCTCTGCAGTTGGAGGCTGAAAGGGGCCTGGCAGCAGGGAGTGGCAGAAAACCCAAAGCAGCCTTGTCCCACCCTGGCCAAGGAAGCTGGAAGTGCCTGATGCTGCTTCTGGTGATGGGAAGCAACCCCAAACAGGGCTGGGCAAGGGGTCAAAGGCTCCCAGCCGAGAGTACTGGGAAAGAGAGACCCATTTGCAAAGGTGTGACTTTCACCACTCGGCACCTTAATTGTCGTCACTCCAGCCTTGGGAAGTGTGCAGGCAGCAATTCACACAGCACTGAGAGCTGCTCATTCTCTGCATGCCCTTTCTGGGATCAGGTTCCCTGGAGCAGCCCCTCCTGAGTTGCCCCCCAGGCCAGGTGGACTATGATGGATTCAGCATCCCTCCCTCTCTCTTACTCAGCAGCCAAAAATGCAATGTGGGAAAATGAAGAAAGGCCCTTCCCAATGGAGACCCTCTGGCAGGGGCCTCTCCTCCCCCACCCCCCCATCCTCCTGAGGCCCAGGAGCCTTTGCCCCTCCAGTTGCCTGGGGATGTGCGTTTTCTTGGCGCTGCCTTCCCAAGCCCTTATAGTTGGAGTCTCCCACAATTCATCCCATTCACAAGCCTTTTTTTCATTAACTCAGGGGGCATCTTTGATTAGTCACAGACACTCATCGGAGACAAGAATATGAGGACTGAATGTGGGTTTTTTTCTCCTTAATAATTCTTTCTCCTTTCAACTTGTATCTTGCTTTACTTGGCCTCTCTTTTACCAAGAGATTTTCTCTTTCATCTCGGTCCCTCATGTGAGAAATGCTCCCAAATGTGTCCCAGGACCTCAGTGGAAGTCCCACAAATGTCTTCCGGGGGACCCAGGGATCATGGAAGCCACAAACCTCCACTGTCTCTTCCACTGGTCCCCCAGCTCTTCTCCATCCCTTCTGCCCTTTCCTGTTTGTCTGAAACTCAGTCAGTGGTCCCTCGGCAGGGTCTGCAGGTGGCCTCGGTGCTTTGGCTCTCCTGGATCTCGCTCACTCGCAGCCTCGAGTTTGCTCTCCTCTTTCCCCAGAGAGTTTTCTGCCCTCTTCTTTAACCTGGTCAAGCTCCCTTGGCCAAACTCACTGCTCCAATTCTTTTGACTGCTTCAGGCAGGCACACAATCCAGCCAGCCTCCTCCGCAGAGGGCCTGGGCCACGACTGCAAAACCCTGCTTGTTCAGAGAGGGATCGCTGCCTTTCTCTGGTGTGCTACCAGATTCACCAAGAGTGAGTTGTTCCCCACAAAGAAAAGAAGGGGCCAGGGCACCCTCTGACTCTTGCCCCCATCATCCCACTGGGAATTCCTCTTCTCTGTAAGCTTCCTAATCCGTGTGACAAGGATGGCTTCCATTCTCTCCCCCAGAATAAAATTCCAGATCTCAGGAGTGCAAAGGTAGCCTCTCGGCCTTTGCACTCCCACCAAGGTTGCCCCATTGCAGACCTGCAGTTCCAGGCACACAACCAGGAAGGACGGCTCTTGCGAAGCATTTCTCCCTGGTCCACCTCTTAATAGCCTGAAGGGCTCAATCAGTGGAAGTCCCTCAGTGGCAATTTCAGAAGCTGTGAGGAAGAGAAGTGGCTGCAGTTCACTTTTCCTCCCCTCGCGGTGGCAGCTCTTCTTTCCCAAGGCAGGGAAATGTGTGGAGGGAAAGATTTCCCAGGCCTGGGTGTAAAAAAGCCCCACCCTTGTCTAAACACTGAGTGACTGGTGTGGAGACCCCATCTCAAGTCTGCAGTTTGTGAGGCAGGCCAGGTGTGAAGAGAGGGCAGCAGCAGCCTCTAGGCAGCCCATGGGGTGTTCCTGCTTCCAGGGGCTGAGGGAGCACAAGCCTCATAACACCCCCCCCCCCCCCAAAGCAGCAAGTCCTCCTGGGATTTTCCTGCGGAGACCTCCTGCCTATCCGCCCTCACTGGAGCTCATCTCATCACCCCTCAGATATGGCAGCCCCTTCAAAGCCCCAGAGCTGCCCCCATATCCCAACCCTTCATCACCAGAGCAGGGGGAAAGGTTATCAATGGGGCGAGGCCCCTTCAGAATGGGGTGTCTCACACACTCAGCAGCTGGATCTGAAAGCCTCTGGTCCCTCAGAGAACAACCAATGCCATGCCATGGAGCTCTCTGGCCAATTGGCCACCCAATTCTCAGCTAGCTCACAGCCTTCCATCAGGAATGTAAGAAGGTAGTTTCCTCTTATCTAAGGCACCAGGAAGAGACCTCCATAATGATTATTTTTACAACATACATGTAGAAAACAGTACACCAGGTTAATCCTGGAGCAAGGACAATCCCAGGCATTCTTCCACAGCCCGATCCAGTTTTTATCCACACGCTTTCCAGGCGGCTGGAATCGGAATAGCCCGGGCTCCCCTAAGTGGGACGGGGAAGCCAAAGACAAAGAGAGCCTCCGGCATGTGCCGGGAATTCGAGAGCGGCCCCTCCGTTGGGGTCGGGAGAGCAAGGGGGCTGCCGGGGCCCTTCAGGCAACGCTCCCCGACCTGGCCAAGCCACCCGCAAAGCTTCCCAGGCGAGCGCCTCGGGTGCCCCGACCAGGCCAAGCTGGGGCAGCTGCCTATGCCGGGACCTCCCAAAGCCACAGTCCCCCCCCCGGACCCTCCGCCCGTCCGCTCTTTCCCACCGCCGGCTGAAAGCGCCCGGCCGCCCCCTCCCCGCTCGGAGGTGCGAAGGCCCGGCCGAGGTGCCAACTTCACACCTGTCCGGCATAAAGCGCTCCCCGCGCGGCCCGTCCCACACAAGCGCCCCAGCCATGGCCCGCAGCACCCGCGACGGCTGCCCCTCTCCGGCCCTCGGCCCCGCTTTCCCGCGGCCGTCCTGCTGCCTGTGCCCAGCCGAGGGCGGCCAGGGCTCCGGCAGCGTCTCGCCGGCCTCCTCCCCGGACTCCTGCGGCTCCTTGCCGGGCTCCCGGGCCTGGCGGCCAGGCGGCCGGGCGCGGCTGGGCGGCGGCCAGCGGCAGAGCGCCAGCCAGCGCGAGAAGCTCCGCATGCGGCGCCTGGCCCAGGCCCTGCACGCGCTGCGCCGCTACCTGCCCACCTCGGTGGCGCCGGCCGGCCAGAGCCTGACCAAGATCGAGACGCTGCGCCTCGCCATCCGCTACATCGGCCACCTCTCCGAGCTGCTCGGCCAGGAGACGCGCCCGCCGCCCCGCCTGCCCGAGCCGCAGGCAGAGTCGTGGCGCGCCGCTCCCGCCCCGAGCTGCGGACAAGGCGGCCGTGCCGGCGCGGCGCTGCCCCCGGCTGAGCCGCCCGCCGCGCCCCCGTCGCCCGCCTGCCAGGTAGGTCCCCGGCCCGCCCGGCCCTCTCCTGCCGCCGCCGCCGCCGCCGCCGCCGCCCTTCCTGCTGGGACGCGGGTGGTGGCGCGGCCGGAGGCTCATCGGCTCCCGTCTCTCCCTGCAGAGTCTCCCCGACGAGCTGCTCGCCTTCCTGGAGGACTTCTTCCCGCTGGCGGCTCCCGGCCGGGACTGACCGCCGCCGCGGCCGCCGGCCGGTCCCACGCCAGCAGCAGCAGAGGCGCCCCGCGCCCGCCGGACGGAGCGCCGCGCTCTCGGGGCCGACCTAGCAGCCCTCGCCAGCCGAGGGACTCCGCGGCCAAACGGGCTTCCTCCCCCGGCTGCGGCCGCTCGAGACCCACTTCGGCTCCTCCGGGTCCATCGCGCTTCGTGGAGCGGCCCGGCCGGCCGAGGATAGAAAACGCTTCTCCGGCGATTGGGCAGCCGCGCTCCCCGCCCAGGTCGGCGCGCCGGATTCGGATTTTCGGAGCTCCGGGAGGCCGTGAGGAGCAGGCGCCCCCTGGTGGCGGCTTCTGCCCTGATTTCTCCGGCGCCGATGGCCGCGGGGCCCTTTCCGTTAATTGCCGAGGATGCTTGTTGTCCCTGAAACTTCTGGACTCTTTGTAATGATTACAATGTATTTATTATTATGGAGAAAAATGGGGTAGAAATGATTGGGTAAAATAAATGCTTTTTAATAATTTAGAGCTGAATGTAGTGGTGTTTCCTTAGAAAACCTTTGACGCTCGAAAGCAAAGTACAAACCCAGCGAAACAAGACAAACGGTGGTGAGGAGAGGAGAGAGCCCCGTTCTCCACCTTTGGCCACAAACAGCCCCGCGGAGGCCGGATTAGGTGTGGCTGCAGCCCCCGATTGCTAATGGGGGTTGTTGAGGTCACTGGTGGGCTGTGAGCACCTTTACCATAGCAGCAGCACAGAAGCTGCTCCAAAGGAGGACAATAAAGTGACCCCCAATCCAGCTGGGTCTTCCGGAGGAGCTCCACTGATAAGCCCAGAGGGGAAAGGAGCCCAAGCCCAGTGGGGACTCTGCCGCTTTCCCCAGGCACCTCCAGGCAGAGGCTGCAGCCTTGCCATCCAACCCGCTGCTGCCCCACAGCCACTCTCTGGGGCAGGCCGAGTAAGAACTCCTTTATTTAAATGACTTGGATTCTTGACCCTGCTGGGTTCAAAAACATTTCCTTCTGTTTTAACTGTGTTTTGTGGAACAAGCCATTGAGCCCTTTTTCATACAGAGGCCATTATTTGCACAACATGCTGCTAAAGGGGCTTGGGGCAGGGTGTGAAAATCCTGATTTGGAGTCGCCTCCCCCCCCCCCCCCCGCCCAGCCACCCAGCAGCTGCATGAGAACCACCTGGCTGCATTCTGGGGTGGGGCTGAGCAGATGTGACCCTGGGCAGAATTCGAGGGATGTCTGTCCAAGGGCGTTTCTCAGAGTGACTAGCCCTGACTGTCTGCAGGCCCCTTCAGGCTGCTTTCCCAGGGCTGGTGAGGCAGAGAGGAAGCCAGGCTCCGGCTCCAGGTCAGGTAGGCTGCTGAGACCCTATGGAGGGCAACAGAGGAAGGGGAGGGGGCTGCTGGGGAGCTGCACTGGCTCCGATGAACTGCCTTGCCTCCCTTTTCTCCCTCCCAGGGCCCAGGGAGACAGATTCCTCCCCCCGCCCCCGCCATGGAGCACAACAGGAGCAGGCTGTGGGGAAGGGGCTCCTCTTTCAAAGGCCTGGAGGAATCGGTGGTGCTACCCGTCTTCTCGGCTGCCGCTCAGGTCCGGGTGGGGCTCACCCTGCTGCTGTGTGTGATCTCAGCCACCTGCAACCTGGCCATGCTGTGGACTGGCTGGACCAGGCCAGCAGCCAAGGGCTCCCACGCACGCCTGCTGCTGCTGCACCTGGCAGTGGCAGACCTACTAGTGGCCTTGGTGGTGATGCCACTAGATGCTGCCTGGAACATCACGCTGCAGTGGCAGGCCGGGGATGTGGCCTGCCGGCTTCTCATGTTCCTCAAACTGCTGGCCATGTACGCCTCGGCCTTTGTCACCACTCTGATCAGCTTGGACTGCCAAGCAGCCATCCTGCAGCCCCTGGCCACTGCCCGGGCTTGGCGCAAGAACCAGATCTTGCTCTACGCGGCCTGGCTGATGAGTGCCAGCCTCTCTACTCCTCAGGTACTTGAGCCGGCTCATCCTGGCTGGGCTAGGGATCCACGGCCTGAGGGGGCTCTGGGGTGTGTGTGTGAGCGGGGGCTTGCACAACATCAGGCTCTGCTCCAAAACCTTTCTCTCTCCCCCCCCCCAATTCCCTGCATTGTCCCTGCAGTTGTTCCTGTTCCACACAGTCACCATCAGCTCCCCCCAGAACTTCACCCAGTGCACGACCCACGGCTCCTTTGCCCAGCACTGGCACGAGGTGGCTTACAACATGTTCAGCTTCCTGGGCCTTTTTCTGCTCCCGCTGCTGGTCATGAGCGCTTGCTACACCCGGGTGCTGCTGGAGATCTCCAGACATGTCAGCTCCTGCAACAGCTGTGAGTTCGGCCTGGTGGGGCCGGGAGTGGGCACAGCGCAATGGCTTCCCTTCGCCTGGGAGTTAATTGATGTCCTTTAAACTTGAATCGTTCTTCCACGTCCACATCTGGAGATTTTGCATAGGGCTTTTTTGAACAAGTCTTTGAAAATACAGGTTGTCCCGAGTTATGACAGTTCATTTAGTGACCGTTTGAAGTTACAACAAACTGAAAAAAGTGCTTCAGACCATTTTTCATACTTGACCCTTGCAGCATTCCCATGGTCATGTGATCAAAGTTCAGATGTTTGGCATGACGGTGGCAGCGTTCATGTTGCGACCTTTTGACAGACAGAATCAATTGGGAAGCCAGACTCACTTTACAACCGTGTTACTAACATAGCAACTGTGGCAAGAAAGGTTGTAAAATGGGACAAAATTCACTTCACAACTGTCTTGCTTAACAAGACAAATTTTGGGCTCAGTTGGGATCATAAATTGAGGACTCCCCGGGCTGTTATTCATTCAGCCATAGTTTTATGTGAGGCTCTGGAAAAGCCTAAATCTGAATGGGATCCCAGAGGCCAAATAACGAAAATGAAAGGATTCCCCAAAGATGTTAGACTAGATGTTTGCCCAAGGAGCTTCATGCAAAATTTGGGGTTTTTTTCCTTAACAGAGGAAATTAACAGAAAAGGCATATATTGGAAAAAAAGTCTGCCCAATATGTTTATTCTGGACAAACACAAAACAGAAACATTTTAGGAAAAGCTGCACCAAAATCTGCATTATGCAATGAATGTACCAGACCCATGAACTCCAGACAAAAGGAGAAGCTGAAATGGAGCTACAGGGCCCTTGGGCCTCCAGGCCCGCCCAGGCTGACCAGGCTGCCCTCTTTGTTTCAGGGTCTGCCCAAGAGATGCCTCTGCGCCGTTCACGCAATCCCATCCCGAGGGCGCGTCTCCGCTTGCTGCACCTCAGCCTGGCCATCGTCGGCTCCTTCGTGCTCTGCTGGACCCCTTACTACTTGCTAGGCCTGTGGTACTGGTTCTGCCCAGCGGACATGGAGGGGGCAGTGAGCCCCTCTCTGGCACATATCCTCTTCCTCTTTGGTTTGCTCAATGCCTGCCTGGACCCCATCACCTACCGCCTCTTTGCTGGGGGCTGGCAGGGCGGGTGCTGCAGGGCAGCCGGGCGAGGGAAGCAGCTGCCCTCCCCTGTCACCGGCTCCTTCCAGGGCTCCATGTCTTCTGCTCGCCTTCAGAGAGAGGGCAGGGTGCTCCTCTCTGACACAGCAGAGGTAGCCCTGGGCCCGGGCTCAAGGGCCCCCCCGAGGGCATCTGCATGTCCAACTGACAGCCCTTCCAGCCAGTTGAGTGGGAAGGCTGCGAGGCCAAGCCTCCTTCAGACCATGGAGCTGCCGGCTGCCTTGCCTGGGCCAGAGGAGGAAGGGGCTCCGGCAGGCACCCCACCGCAGGCCCCCTGGTCTGGGAAGAAGCCTGTGTGGCCTTGAGTTAGGCTCTTTCTGAGGTAGCTGAGAGGGGGCTTTCCATGAAAGACACATCCAGCTGTTTCCACCTGATGTTTAAACAATAATGGGCTTCTGGCACATTCTCTCCTGGCTTGCTTTTATGGTGCTGTGGCTTGTTCAAGAAATGGTGGCTCAACACTCTCTCAGCCTCTTGCTCTCCTTGTGAAGCCTGGACGGAAGAGCTTCCCCTCAGCAGTCATAAGGAGTGGGGTCTCTGCCCAGCCCCGTTTTCTCTCCCCTAGAAAGCTCCAGTAGGCTTTTCTGAGGGGCTGAGTCTCCTCTCTGGGAGGGAGGGGGCACAGGTCAAAGAGTTTGGCTGTTCTTTGGCAGGAGGCAAGTGAGCAGCCATGCTCCCCTCTCGATCCTGGGCTTCTGGGCATCGGCTGAGCCAGGAGGCTTTGGAGTGGGGACACCGACTTGCACCCTGATGGGGGATGGTTGGCTGACCAGCTCCTGCCCCTGGGGGATTCTCCCAGTTTTCTCCACAAACCGGTGAGTACAACTGGCACAGCATCTCCCAGGCTTTCCAGGGACTTCAACCCAGGCGGCTTCAGTGGGTGCCCAAGGAGGCAGTTTGGAGAGCAGCCCCTCCAGGCAGCCACAGCAGAGTCCCTCAAGGAGGCAGCTGGGGATTCTGGGTGTCAGAGTGCAGTGCTGCCCCCAGTGGCCCCCCGGAGAAACTACTCACGAGCCCCTGGTGGTGCTTAGAGGAAGCAGGCTCTGCCCCCAAGATCAGGGGCGGAGGCTTCAAGTGGGCGAGGTACTGCCGGGAGACTGGGCAGGAAAAGACCAGGCCCCTGTGGCTCTGGGGGAAGGGAGAGGACCCTGGCAGATTGCCTGAGACTGGGAAACAGCAAGGAAAGTGACAGGGCTGCCTCCGGCTGCCTCCTCGTTGGGACTGAGAGTGGCACCAGCAGTCCTGCAAAGAGGAAGCGTCCCCTGCTGGGAGCAGGTCTGGGCTGCTCTATAAGGCAGACCCAGGCAAGAAAACCAGGCTCTCATTGCAGCAGCCACAGGGACGGTCCCTTCGTGGCTGAATGGGCTTCTGCCTCCCTCCCTCCCTGCAGAGAGGTTCCCTCAAGGTTTTCCTCTTTGCAGGGGTGAAATCTAAAATTTGTTACTCCTGGTTCTGTGGGCGTGGCTTGGTGGTGGTGGAGGTAATGTGACTGGGTGGGTGTGGCCATTTTTTTTATTTTTAAAACCATTTTTTACATGTAAAACCATGTAAAAAATGCTTTCAAAAGGCTCTGACAGTCCCAGCTGAGTTGCCTGATCCACAGACAACTCAGCTGGGATCGTCAGAGCCATTTAAAAGGAAAAAAAGAGGCTCAGCAGGGCATGGGGGGCGGGGGCAGGGATTTTTGCTACTGGTTCTCCGAACTGCCCACCGCCATCGCTACCTACTCGCCCGAGCCGGTCTGAACCGGGAGCATTTCACCCCTGGTTCCTTAGGGGAATGGGACAACACAGCCCACTCGCTGTGGGAAAATTCCCTGCGGGACAATTTAATAATCCTATTTAATTATTTAAAATAAATAAAAATTATTTTAATGTTTGCCATTCACATTTCATTCTCTCCCTCCTTTTGCATCCTTTCCTTAATGATTTTATTTCATCATTGCTTCAATATTAATGTAACTCTCATCCCACAGCAAGAGTTGTCCTATGGGAAGTGGGCCAAGGCAATAGACCATATTCTGCCATAATTCTTAATAATAATTATAATAATGATAATAATAATAATAATTCTGCCATAGACCCATTTCTTGACTGGGCTCAGGCCCTCTTTCCTGACCACTGACCAACAAGCCCCTCCCCCACCATCCCCTGCTCCCCAGTCTTGGGGAGCAAGCCAACTGCCCTCACCCCCAGGGCCTTTTTGGCAGAATTGGCGCCAAACTGGCATTTGGAGAAGCTGGGAGAGAGAGCAGCAGGGCTTGGGGCTCCCAGGGATCTCCCAGCATTCCAGAGTGATGTAGGGGGCTGGGATGAGGTCACACGCAGGAGCAGAGCTAATAGTTTTCAGCCTGTTTTGGGATGTTTGCAGGGTCTGAAGGAGGGGAGTGGGAGCAGAGGCATCTGGGGTAAAGCGATTCCTCTTCCCTCATTTGACACTCAAATTCTTCAATGCTTTTTCAGCCCCAAATACCTCAGTGTGGGTCCCTTTTTGTATTTTGTGAAAATGTTAAGGGGAAAAAAGTTCTCAGCTCTGTGCCAGAAACAGGAAAGAAGGAAAAGAAGGAAGGAAGGAAGGAAGAAAGGAAAGAGAGAGGGGGGGGAGGGAGGGAGCTGGAAGCAAGCAGGGAGTATGGGGCTGCATTTGACCCACAGGTGCTGCTTGACCATCTCTGCCCTGAGCTGATTGGAGCCCTCCAGGGTGGGGCAACATGAAGAGGGCCTTGCCACGCAGATGCCAAGCAGATGCTCCACTCCACGCAAGCAGGGGAAAAGAAAAAAAAAGTGTTCTTGCAATGCCAAGCAGAAAGCAAGCCACCAAAGATCAAGATCGGCAGCCCAGCCACTCCAGATGAGGCTCTGTCTTTCCTGGGGCCCAAACACTGCTTGGCTTAGGGCAACGGAGCACCCAGCTTGGCTTTTTCACTGGGGCGGGTGGAGAGGCAGAGTGGCCTAGAACCAGCATGCACAAAGCCAGGTTAGATGAAGAGTCCCTGGAGGCCATCATGGCCGACTCACTGCACGTCTGGAAGAGACAAAAATGTGCTGCTTCCATCTCTCTTAAAACCCAGAAGCCCAGCATGTCGTGGCCCATTGGAGCCTGGGTCCAAGCAGGAGGATGAGACGAAGCCAGGTCAGATGGAGGAGGACGTGCAGCCTCACTGGCCCCGGACAAATGACCAGAGGAGCAGGATGAGACAGTCCCAGGTCCTTCGGGCCTTGGAAGGGTTGCCAGCGACGGAGAGAGGGCGCAGGACGACTGAGCAAGGGGGGAGGAGAGGAAAAGAGTAGGCCGTGGAGCAGAGGAGTGATGGAGCTCTGGAGAAGAACAATTGCCTCCCCCACCAGACTCTCCAGCCCAGACTCTCCAGAATGGAGAATGGCAAGGAGGCAGGATCAGTGCAGGGCAAACACAGAGGGGGTCCCCCACCCCTTGTCACAAGGCTCACCTGGGGAATAGGATTCAAGGGAGGGGTCCAAATTTCTTGCTGGGTAACCTCAATCTTAGGTATTTGATTGACAAATACACCTTATCTCCTATTCGGAAAGGTGGTTGGAGGGACCGGTGTTTGTCTGCCTGGGCCTTATATTTCTCCGCTGCTTCAGCTAAAGCTTTCTTAGTATTCTCCCAACCCTTTTGTAATGAGGTTATCCATTCCGTTAGGGACATGGATGTGGGTGGCTCTCTAGGCAACTCAGGCATCGGCACAAAATCCATGCCTGTAGTTATTCGAAAAGGAGTCAACCCTGTACTGCTGTGTACTGCATTATTATAAGCCACTTCTGTGAATGGTAATAACTCTGCCCAGTTCTCTTGTTGATAATTTGCATAACATCTAATGTATTGTTCCACCATTGTGTTCAATTTTTCAGCAGATCCATTTGTACATGGGTGGAAAGCCAAGCTGAGTCCCTGGGATGACCCAATGGATCTTAGGAACTCCTTCCAGAACTTAGCAGTAAATTGGACCCCTTGATCTGATATTATTCTCCTTGGAAACCCATGTAGTCTGTAGATATGTTTCATGAAAAGTTTTGCCAGTTTCTTGGCTGAGGGTAGTCTGTTATAGGCAGTGAAGTGTGCTTGTTTGGAGAATAAATCAATGACAGTCCATATCACCTTATTTCCTCCGCTCTCAGGGAGCTTGACTATAAAGTCCATTGCAATCTCCTCCCAGAGTTTTGTGGGTTCAGCCACGGTCTGGAGAAGCCCAGGGGGCTTCCCTGGTCTGGACTTCATGGTGGCACAGGTGGCGCAGCTTCTAACATAGTCCTCTAAGTCAGTTTTCATTCTTGGCCACCAGAATTGTCTTCTAGTCAAATGGAGGGTTTTTAAAAATCCAAAATGGCCTCCTAGGTGAGAATCATGACTACACTTTAGCATATGCAGGAGTCACATGCAGCTGGGCACATAAATCTTACTCCCCTTCCAAGCCAATCCCTCCCTTAAGGTTAAGTCCGTCTCGTTTTCCTCAAACCAAGCATTGTTTGAGAGCACTGCTTTTAGCTCTGCTGTCAACTTGTCTTCTGGGAGGTTGGAACCATGGTGCTCTTCTAGTTTGTGCTCTAGTCCATGCTTGGGCAGCTTGTTGGGTTTCAGAGATCATGGCATGTACTACCTCTTCCTGTTGGCTGTCAAACTGGGGTTTCCGAGACAAAGCATCAGCTAATAGGTTTTTCCCTCCCAGAATGTATTTCGGGTTGAAGTTAAAGCATTTAAAATACTGAGCCCAGTGAACTTGCTTGGGGGAAAGCTTCCAAGGGATCTTCAACGCCTTGAGGTTTTTGTGGTCAGTCCACACTTTGAAAGGTTCCTTAACCTCCTCTAGGAAGTGCACTGCAAAAGCCACCACCCATCTGCATTCAGTGTCTGTTAATTTTTTCAATATGTAAGCACAAGTCATTAGTTTGTTTTGAACATTTCTCTGCAGTAGAATAGCTTCTACTGCCACATCACTAGAGTCAGCTTGGACTATGAATGGTTTATTACGGAGGATCGGCTCCACCATGAAGAAGCGTTTTGAATTTTGAACAATTGTTCAAAGGATTTTTGGCAGTCCATTGTCCAATGGACTAGGGGTTGGCTAGGTTTTGGCTTGGTTGGAGACGGACTGGTTTTTACTAGTTCCATCAAACTTCTGCAAAGAAAGGGATGAATTGTCTGTAAAAATTTGCAAACCCCAGGAAGCTTTGAAGTTGCTTACATGTTTGTGAGGGCTACCAGTCTAGAACCGCCTTTACTTTCCCCGGGTCCATTTCAATTCCCTGATTTGACACCCTGTATCCCAGGTAGTCCAAGGACTCCTTATGGAACTCTCATTTTGACAGCTTTGCATAAAGTTTGGCTGCTAGGAGTTTTTTCAGCGCTTGCCTGACTAGTTTGACATGCTCTTCCATATTTTTGTTGAATATAAGAATGTCGTCCAGATAAACAAGGACCCCTTTATATAGATGCTCATACAGAACTTCATTGATAAGTTGCACGAAGACTGCGGGGGCCCCCTGAAGTCCGAAAGACATGACCTGGAATTGGAAGCTGCCCAGGGGGCAGTTAAAAACAGTCTTCCATTTGCCTCCCTCCTTTATGAGAACCTGGTAGTAGGCTTCCCTTAGATCTAGTTTGGTGAAAATCTTGCCTTTTGACAAGTGGTTCAGCAAGTCTTTCATTCATGGTGGGGGAAGATATTTTGTATGCAAATGCAGTTCACGGCTCTAAAGTCAACACATAATCTCAAGCCCCCATCTTTCTTCTCTTTAAACAATATGGAGGCGGCCACCCTGGATTTTGCTGGCTCAATGAACCCTCTGGCTAAGTTGATGTCAATGTACTTCCTCAGCTTGGTCATTTCAGCAGGCGTCATGGAATATATCCTGGGCTTTGGTAACTTGGCTCCTGGTTCTAGTTTAATGGAAAAATCCATGGCTTGATGAGGGGGGAGGATATTACATTCCTCGTCACTAAATGTTTCAGCTAAGTCTGCATATACCTTAGGAATCTGGGGTGCGCCTGGAGGCCTGTCTGAAACAGTGTCTGCTGTTTCTGGTGGCTGGCCCTTATGGGTTAGCAGTTTCTTGGGGGAAGGGACAGGGGGCAGTGGCCCAAGGCCAATTATGATTTTACGGTATCCATCTTCCCATTTAATGGTGGGGGCCCATTTGTCCAGCCAAGCAAGGCCCAGTATGACTGATTCTAACATTTTTGGCGCTATTGTGAAACGTATAAATTCATGGTGTCCTCCAATTTCTAATCTAACCAGCTCAGTGCTTTGGGTGTCTGGAATTCCTCCAATTAATGTCCCATTCACCTGTTCAAACTTAATTGGGCACTTTAAGGCTCGTGTTTTTATCCCTAATTGTTCAACAATTAAATTGTCCAATTAAACATCTGGTGCACCCTGTATCTATTTTTGCTGGCACTTCTCCTTGCTCCCCCATTTCTGGCACCACCAGTCTCACTTTACCTGAAAAGTGGGGATGGGTGAATTCACCATCTTCTCTGTTACCCTTGTCAGGAGGGGCTTCTTTAGCTGGAGGTTCCTCTCTTTGGTGGGGAGGGGAACCTCTACGGCTTGTTTGGCAAATCGACTGGTATCAGGAGCCTTCCGTGGAGCCCTTCTGCCTCAGGCAGCTGTGGAGCGTGTTGTTATGGAACTGGTGCGGGGGCCAAGCACTCAGAAGCTCGATGTCCTGTTTATCCACACCGATAGCATTTAATTACCCCTGTCAGTTCTTGGGGGGGGGGGGGGGAGACTTCAGCAGGCTTTGAAAGGGACCGTCTAGCTAAAGCTCTCTGAGGAGGCTTCTCTGCTGGGGCTTTGCGGTGGGTGTGAATTTCTCTGTCCAGAGCTATGGACATGGACCTTGTTTCATCACCTTTATTGTGGCTTCATTTTCATTGATTCGGTCTGGGTCTTCAAATCTGGCCCAGAGCAGCACAACAAACCCATCAGCATCATTCAGTTCAGCAGCTCTCTCATTGTGCATTCATCCCGTCAGAAATTGCTGATACTGTCTTGATCTGCTTCGTATTGGTCTCCATACTGATCTATATGAGCCCAGACCTTGCTGAGGAAGTAAGCCAGTTTGGCAGGCGTACCATTAAATGTTGCTCTGAAGCGGGGTGGCATTTGCCTCATGGGTGGATTGGGCCCAGTGGCGGGTGGCTGAACTGGAACCTGTGGCAGAGTTGCTGCTGGTTGCTGGACAGCAGCCTGCTGAGGGAGAGGCTGGTGGCTGAGCTGCTTGTTGGGCTGCAGAAGGGGGTGGGGAGGACTCCAGATGGCTGCTTGATTAGCCCTCCCCCTGTGGTGCTGGGATCGTTGGGGCCATGGGGATCCCTGGAAAATTGGAGATGTTGCTGGAGGCCACTGGCACTGGACCCACCTATGGCCGGGATAGAATCCCCAGCCTGGGGGGATACATTCAGCAGGAGGTAGCACAAAGGCAGGCTGGTGAGGGGGGCCATGCTGGCTGCACCTGATGTCTCCTAGCTATCGGATGGCCATGCTGTGCTGAGCCACTTCTCCTGTCATCCCTGGCCAGGTAGAATGGTGCCTGTACCCCACTAATTCTTCCACCAGTTCCTGGAGCGGGAAAAGTGAACATAGGTTGCACTAAGCTCCAGCTCACCTGAGGAGTTTGAGTGGGGGGTGCATAACTTCCCACTTCCATCCTTTCAAACCGCTCAGGGAGCCCGGTTAACTATTGGCTTTGAGACAGAGGCCACAGGTTCCAGTCCCGGGAATCTCTGGATCCCAAAGCTGTCCCCCCATTCCACTCTGGCTCATGGGGCAACTTCATTGGGCTGGGAGCAGCACGATATCCAGGTGGTCTCCCCTCTGGTCCCCTTTCTGGAGTTGGATCAGACTGGAAACTTTTCCAGGAATCCGTCTCCTTGGGCCGAGTGCCAGCCTTTGCACTGCCTCTGCAGCTTCAACAGCTCACACCATTTCCTCAGAGGGAGCATACAGGGTCTCGCTGAATCCTTCAGTATTCATGCCAATGGCCCCCTCTGCGATCTCCTCTTTCTCCTCCATCTTTGCTGAGTTTTCACACCACCAGAGGTTTAGGTTGATGCTGGGGCTTAGCACCCCGGACAGCCCCCTTTTGGGGTGCTGTTAGGTTTTTTAGGAGAGTTGGGTTAATGTCAGCGTTCCAGAAACAACCCCTCTCCAGTTAAAAACTCTGAAGCAAGCATTTCTCAAAAGTTCTTTTTAATTGAGTAGGTATACTGGCACATCTGGGGTAACCCAAGAGTTCCGGGTTTTCCCTCACTAAATCAAAACCCCCAAAACCATCCCCTCAATCATCGCTTGATCACATGCTCCAATCATCATCCGTCCCATCTCAAGACAGCACTCTGACCACTCCTTCTCCAGATGCAGGATTGTCCTGACCGAAAGGAAGAATGCTATTTTGTCTAAAACCAATTCTTCTATGAAAATCCCCCCTCCTATTTTCCCACACAGGAGAAGGTGACAGCATGGAAGCTTCCAGCCTAATATGGCTTCCAAAGCTGACCAAAGGTGGGATACAAATCAAATCAATAAATATAAATACAGGCATCAAATAACAGGGCTTAACACAACAGCAAAAGACCAAATACTCAGGAATTCACTTGACAAAGAATAAGGAGGACTTGTTTTAAAATAATTACAGAGCTGAAAAGATGTGACAGCGGATGGAAAAAATATATTTGTTTTGGTTGGGAAAATTGCAGCCTTTAAAACAAACACTTTTCCAATACTTATTTTTTTTTCCTCCAAAGAAGTGTGATATATATATTAAACAGGGGGTACTATGTGACTGGCATAAACACATAAAGTACCTAGGGTGAAATTCAAGAGCTGCAGAATTTGGAAGAGCAAGGTGCCCTGGCAGTGCCAAACTTCAAGCTGGACGACCATGGATTGAGAGTGGATTGTGTCTCCTCACATTTTGATGCTCTACTCGCACAACGCAAGGTGGTGCGTGTGAGTGAAGCATGCGTGCACGCACTCACATGTGCAAACCAGTAGCTAGGGTAAGTGAATACCACCCCTGGTGATGACCAAAACTGGATGCAGTATTCTAGGTGTGGTCTTACTAAGGCTTTATAGAGTGGTATTAGTACCCCCCTTGATCTTGATTGTATCCCTCGGTTAATGCAATTTAGGATTGCTTTGGCTTTTTTGGCTGCCGCTGCACACTGCTGGCTCATATTTAGCTGGTTGTCCACTAAGACTCAAGACTCATTTACTGCTATTAAGCCTGGTTTCCCCCAGTCTATATGTGTGCTTTTGGTTTTTCTTGACTAAGTGTACGACTTTACTTTTACATTGAATTTAATTTTGTTAAATAGGGCCCAGTGTTCAAGTCTGTCAAGATCCATCTGGATCTTGAGCCTATCTTCTAGGATGTTGGCTATTCCTGCCAGCTTAGTATCATCTGCAAATTTGGTAAGTTCCCCTTCTATTCCCTCATCCACTGGCTTTGCACCACAGCCTATCAGTTTCTACCCTGGTGCCCCAACAACTGCACCAAACTGTCTGTCTTCAAAGAAGTGGAGTTGCATTAAAAAGAATTGCAGGAACAAGGGGTTTGGCTGTCCTTTGAAACTCTCATACTACACAACCCAGAGTATCAGCTGAACCTTATTCCTCAAGTACTAGTAAAGCCTGACTCAGAAACCAAACAGGTCAATGATTGCATAAATAAATAATGAGGAATTTAGATGTGGTAAGATACCTGAGACCCTAAATTCTAATCCCAACAAAAGGGCAAAGCCAGTTGGGTGACCCTGGGCCAGTCACTCTCGGTCAAGTCACCTTTAAAAACTTTTTGTCAAGGGAGCGATGGGGCTGGTCCAGGCAGTTGCCAGATGTCAACATTCAAAGGCAGCTTGCACAAACAACAAGAATTTAAATCAAAGAAGCATATTACATTTATACTGACCTTGGATAATACTTATATGAAATACTTTATCTTTGGTGTGTAAACCCCAGTCCTGAATATTAAAATGGACAGTTCATTTTTTAATAATTGCTGGAACACCACAATCAGTTTAAATCGTTTATCCCTATCTGCTAGCATTGTGATAAAGCTCAACCCTTTGGAGAACGATTCCACCCCAGGGTCCTGAAGGAGCTGGCAGACGTGATCTCGGAACCATTGAACTAAATCTTTCAAAGATCCTGGAAACTGCCTATGTGGTTCCAAACTTTTTTTTTAAGCAGGGGGAGTAGATCCAGGAAATTTGAGAGCCCACTGTGCAGCAGAGGGCAGTGCAGGACACAGAATGGGCGTAGCCTGGCTGTTCAAACCCCCAGTCAGGGGCTCCTGAGGGGCTCCAAGTGACAGCTTTCAACAATTTCTAACTTTCTGCTGTAGTTGCATGTTGCAACATTGACAAGAAACAACTCCTGACCCCTCCTGACCCGGGTGCCGTCGGCCAAACAATGTCGACTGGCGGCCCCCAGAGGGAGAGCCTTCTCTGTGGGAGCACCTACCATCTGGAACGAGCTCCCCCCGGATATACGGAGGATCCCAGACCTGCGCACCTTCCATCGCACGCTCAAGACTTACTTATTCCAACAAGCCGGCCTGACCTAAGTTATTTTCTCCTTTTAATTGTGAATTTTAATTTGTTTTAAATTATTGGGGTTTTAATTGTCAGCCAAATTATTTAATTCGTTTTATTCTATTTTAAATTTTTATATTTATATGTTTGATTTATGGCTGTACACCGCCCTGAGTCCCCCAGGAGTAGGGCGGTTTATAAATCTAATAAAATCAATCAATCAATCAATCAATCTGGAACTGGGCCATACCTCAAAGGGTTGCTGGGGAATTAGGACAGAGTCAAATCTTGGGGGGCAGGGGGGAGAAAACTGGGGCATCTTCTCACTAGCAAGGAACAGCACAGCAGTGCATCTTCTTCAATGTCCTTCAGGTCTTCTTCCAATGCCTGTTTCCTTCTTCAAGCACCTGATGTACTTGCCCACATTCCACACCCACCTGTTTTTCTTGGTAAGTAGTCTGTCGAAATCGCTGAATGCATGAGGGGCATGGTCTTTCTATCCAGGGCTTTTAATTCTGCTTCAGTCCCCAATTTCAGTTGTGTGTCTAATGACTGGCATTGCCCGGGTGTTAATTGACTTGATGGTGTTTCGTCCATTGAGTTTGGACTTTAAGATTTTCACTCTCTTGAGGTATTCACTTCTGGCCTTCATCTTCACTCCAATGTGTTTGATGTCAGCTTGAAGGATACCCAGATATTTGTGTGGAATGGGATAATTAACCATGGGCCCCTCTGATGCAGCTGACCTATTCTCGGCTGGCCCTCCTCTGGAATCCACCCCACTGGTCCCCCACCCCCTCATCTCAGGTGATTTGCAGAGGGACACTTGTCCCAGCCAATTGGCTGTGTGAGACAAATAGCTGCGTGTCCTGGGAGCAAATCTCCATGCTAAGGGGTGGGCTTCCACCCTTGGCATGGGTGGAATGAACAGTGGCCTCAGGCATTGGGGGGGGACACAGCAATTGCTGAGTGGGGCAACCGGGCAGTTCCTCTCCACCAAGCGTGCCTTCCCAGTGGCGGTGCAGCACCCTGGTGCCCCCAAAAGAGAGGGCTTGGTAATAGAAGCAATACCCACTTGGAGCAATACCCAAAGGGTTGCCTAGATACTTGGAAATTCTGAATTATCAGACCTGAATATTCTGACTTTGCAAAAAAACCCACCTTACTTGGAACTGCCTATATACTCAGATGTTACCTTAACAGCTCTTAGGCCCTTGGTTAGGACTTGAATTGTTCAGTTTTTACCAGTCCCAGACTGTTAATCGAATTGAAGATTAATTCTACAACAACAACACATCTCACAGCTGCATTTCTTTTATTTCTTTTTTCTTTTCTTCTTGCCCAGAAACTTCTATTTTCTGAAACCTGAATTTCTGTAGCTTCCTGTTATCCTCACACCACCTCTTCCCTTTTGGTTGAGCCCATTTCTTTTTTATAAATTTTAGCCTTTCATCACTGGTAGGAATCATCCAACTTGTTACAGCAGGGGTGAAATTCATTTACCTTCCCTACCGGTTTGCAAATGTGTGTGCTCCTTTTGTTGAGCAAGCCAGTTGTGTGTGAAGTAGATGACATCCTCTTGGTCATATGAGAAGTTGTATCCACCCAAGTTGTGATGACTTCCTGATGTGGTGACCTAGTCTTGTGCCCTCGATTATCTTCCTTCCCTAAGTCAATTCAGCTTGATATTCTGTTTCTCCCTTTTGGGACAAATAATACTCCTCCAGCAGCATCACAGTAAAAGCAGTTGCTACCAGTTTAGCCCTCCAGAAAATCCACCTAGGTGTAACTGTGAAGAGCACAGTTGGGCGGCCAATGGACTTAAAGAGAAAGTAGTAAATTATCCAGATTTTATGAGTAACAATGAAAACAGAGGGATGACATGAAGTGCTGATGTTTGTACAGTGTGAAAAAGCAACAAAGCGGTAGAGAAGAAAGAATGCAAGGAGGCCTTCGCTTGGAAGCTGGCATAGTGCAACTGGGAATGCCAAGCAGCCTTCCACATCCCTGAGCTTCTCCGGAATGCTGTTTGTTCAGTTTAAGAACACGCCACCTGGAGATGGGGCTACAAGATATGGTTTAAAAAAGTCAAGATGGCAGCCACAATGGCATTATGGAAGCTCCACCTGTTTGTGTTACATTTTGGAATGCAGTGGGGGAAAAATGCTAACATAAAGTGATCCTTGAATATTAATTGCAAGATGGAAATGAAACAGACTCTGGAAAGCTATTTGGTAGAGAATCAGTCTCTCCAGCCATATTGCAAAGTCTAAGTACTCCTACCTGCTCTATGAAAAGATTTTCATAGCCGCAGCAGAATGTGTGCTGTCGTAGCCGAGTTTGTCCACAGGACCTTCCTCTTTTCAGAGACAACTTTGATGTCCTGGGCTTTCCACATGGCTGGGATTGTGGATGCTGTCGGAGAGCAGTCTGTGCCCCATCTGGCCGGCAAGACCAGCCAATAAACAGAAGACGTTCTTACTTGGTTCTCCTTCAGGGCATGGTGGATGACCTTGGCAGGTTCACTAGCAAAAGCTTTGTCTTCTAAAGCCTGTCCTCGTGCCAAGCCATGCTGAGGTATTTGTGCTTGGCAACCCACAATCACATTTGGAGGGCAGATCCTGCCCCTGATTTTGAGGATGTGAGGTGGCTTATGAAGCTATACATAGTCTTCACTTGAGATGAGGGTATCATGGTGCACAGTCTTCAGGAGCAGTGGGAAACAATGCCTTCTGTAACATTTCTGTAACATTTGTAAAGAACACATGCCAGAGATAGAAGCAAGGTATGGCCAGCTATTCAAATTTTGTGTCTACCAGCAAGTGGGCAGTTGAGAGCAACTTCAACCAAAACTCTCCTGCAGCCGCTTCCGGTTCTCAGTCTCCCTTTCCAAAAAGTGGCAACTGGCTCCTTGGGCCCTAGCCAAGCAGAGGTACATTGAGGAAATCATCTTGCTTTATTTATCTAGTTAACTATTTGGGATTAAGGTTTACATATCACTGGATAACTCAGTGGTACACAATTAAAGCGACAATGGAATGGAATAGGAATAGAGCTGGAAGGGACCTTGGAGGTCTTTTAATCCAGCCCCCTGCTCAAGCAAGATAAGTGATTTCAGATAAGTGATTGCCCGGTCTCTTCTTAAAAACCTCCAATGATGGAGCACCCACAATTTCTGAAGGTAAGTTATTCCACTGGTTAATTGTCCTCAGTGTTAGGAAGTTTCTCCTTAATTCCAGGTTGCATCTCTCCTTGGTTAGTTTCCACCCGTTGCTTCCTGTTCTGCCTTCAGGGGCTTTGGAGAACAATTTGCCCCCCTCTTCTTTGTGGCAGCCCCTCAAATACTGGAATACCTCTATCATGTCACCCCTAATTCTTCTCTTTTTTAGACTCAAGCCGAACTCAAATCCTGTAGCCGTTCCTCATATGTTTTAGTCTCCAGGCCTTTGATCCAGGTCTATAGATTGTAGTATAAAATATGCTAACACACAACATAGCCAAAAAATGATAACTATGACTTAACTTGACATAAAAATAACCTGTCAGGTTAACTAACTCTGTCAGTCAACAGAGGAGGCTTTCCATCCTTCTAGCACTGGGAGCTGCTCCTTGTTTCAAACACCCGCCCTCTCTGCCTCCTCAGAGGTAACAATGCAGGGAGGGTGGCAGGAGGGCACAAAGCTTGCCTGCTTCCAGCTGATGTGCTTTTGAGCGTCTCTGCTTTGGAGCCCAATATTTTCAGCCCATTTTCCAGATGTTTCAGGGTGGAAGTGGGAAGGAAGCTCCCTTCATCCCCACTTCAATGCACCTAAACCAGCAAAAGTGGCCAAAGGCTTGGCTGCAATTTGGCCAGTGAATTTCTGCAGCACAATCAGGATGCTGGCGGGCAGGAGGGCAGCTGCCTAGTCTGTTCCCAAATTCTAGTATTGGGCAAAATGGGCATCTGACTTCACACGAGACTTCTGCAAAAAAAGACAAGTCCATTCACTGGTTGAGGGAACTGTATGGTGTCCAGAAATTAATTATTGTTTCAGTTTTAAGACTGTCTGACTCTACCATGATTGGATGGCTTGCAAAAATAAAAAGTGAAAAAGAAGCAAGATGCCACCTATCAAAGAGAGAAGAAGCTACTCTTGGAGAATGCCCCAAAATCTGGGGCGGCAGCTGCAATTCTTGATGGGAGGGCACCTGAGCAGCCCCACCCTTTGCCCCAAACCAGACGACACCCCTCCTGTGCGGGAGAGGGAGAGGAAGAGGAGAGGCCAGGAAGGCTGCTTTCCCTCTTTCCCAGCCCCTGGAGATTTGGAGGAAGGGGCGTCCCCCCCCCACCCGCTCGCTCCTCCGGCGCCTTTTGACCACCTCCGCCCTGGCCTTCCTTCGCCCTCCGGGGGCTCCGCGCGTCTCCCAGCGGGGCTGGGGCCGGTTGTCCTCACGGCCGCTTCGGAGCGCCTCCCCCCCCACTCCCCCCGGCAGGGCAGGTGTCCGCCGCCTCGCCTCCGGGCCCCTCCGCAGCTCCGCTCCGACCCGCTGTTGCCCAGCGAGGGGGAGGTCAGCGGGGCCGGCCCCCGAGGAGACGGTCGGGGCTTCCCCCTCCCGCCGGCTCCGCGCGCCTGGCCGACTCAGCGCTTTCCCGCCTCGAACTGAGCCGCCCTGGCAGGCTGACAAAACAGCCGCCGGGCACGGAGCGCTCGGCACGCAGAGGCCGGCGCCGGGCGGAGGGCCGGCGGGGCGAGCGCGGCGGCTTCCCCTCTGAAAGGAGAGACGGGCCGGGCCCTCCCCTCCCTCCCCACGGGCCCTCGCCGCTCCATCTTCCCAGCGCCCGAGAGCTGCCCGGCTGCCCCCCGCCGCCGCCTCCCCCAGAGGGCGGCTGCCGGCGCTCCCTTTGAGAAGCGGCGAGGCCAGGGGCGGCTCCGCTCGGCGGCCCGGCGAGGCCTTCCCGGCTGGAGGGGACCAGCGGCGGAGGGAAACCCAGCCTGGGCCGCCCCCGAGCAGTCCCGCGAAGCTGCCGCCGGCAGGGCCGCCACTGCCCGCCCCGTCCAGGGACAGCCGCCGCCGCCGCCTTAGCTGCCAGGGCCGTCGGCAGCCCTCGAGCCGTTCCCCCGGAGCGGATGGCCCCGCCGGTGCTCTTGCTCGCCGCCCCCTTTCCGTCTCCCGTGGCTGCTTCTTAAGGTGCGGCCACGTGTCCTGCGGTTCCCTTTCACGGCAGCCGCGGTTCTCTGGTGCTGGAGGGCCTCAACCATTAAGCAGACCAAGCGCGTGTTTAGGGCACCACGACCTTCAGAAAGAAACACCCCCAAGGAAGACTGGTTCTTCATTGAGAGGAGGGGAGCACCACGATTTTATTTATTTTTTATTTTATTTTATTTTACTCAAGCATGCATTAGATAACAGATATGGATGCATGAATGGATACAAATAAAAGGAAACATTAGGACAGCGACCGTAGGCACTCTGGTGCACTTATGCACACCTTAAGTTAAGTTAAATTAAGCATTTGTCGGTGCTTTGGGCACCAGTGAGCCTTAATCCACCACTGATGGCGGGGCATATGAAGTCAATAAAAAGGACCAAGCGCCTTTAATGAAAGACCTGACAATTTCTTCTTCCCCCGATAAGCACAACACCCCTATAAGCTCTGCAGGAGCCCTTCTTGCCCCCCCCTCCCCAAGGCAGTCGGGTGAAGGATGGTTGGGCTAACAGCAGCTTGGGGTGGTGGGCGCTTTCATCACTGTAGCAAGTGGATCTGAAGGCCAATGAGACACGGGGAGTCCTGAAAAGCCGGTAGTGAGTTGTGGGGCAGTTAGGAGTCCATCTTGGCTGCTTGGGGACAGACATGCAGAGAGGGAAAAGGCCACAGGCTCTTCCCATCTGCCTCCCTATTTCACAAGGCCCTCCCCTGCTCCCTAGTTGTGTGGCTTCCTCTCCTCCCCCTCCCTTGCAAAAAGCCATTGGAGCCTGCTGGCTGGGCCTCTTCCCAGGCTGGAGATGCTGCAGGGCTTCCCAGGAGGGGGAGGCTGTCCAGGACAATGCACTCACCACCCTAGTGCCCAAGCCCAATTTGGTGTGCAGCAGGCTTTGCTGTTAGGATTGAGTTGCTGCTTTCCTGGTGAACAGAACCAACCCCATACCAGGCAAAGCTGCCCTGGGCCCAAAGGGGGCCAAATGATCCGGCTGACTGGAGTGCATGATCCAGCCTCACTTTCCCCGCTGCCTTTTTTGTGCTTGCAGAAGGAACAAAGAATTCCCAGCTCCATGGGTATCCTAGGTTAATCTCGGTCAATGTTGCAAAGGGACTACAGTGGAAAGTTGAGGAATTATCCTGCAAAAAGTTAATCGCCTCCAAACTGTCCTATAGACAGTTGTGTAGACATTTGCTGTTTTGCAGTCACTACCAGGAATAAGCTTCACTTGAGTGGCTCTTTACCTGCCTCCGCCCTCCCACCCTCCAAGGTGGTGGGATAAAGCTAAAACAAAGGCGTGAGTCTCAGAGACTATACTTAGCACTTGAATGCAACGGATCTTCAAAGGTAAAGTCTCCTTTTTAAGTTGGCTGTTCTGTGGGTTTTTCCAATGCTCGTTTCCTACTGTCCAGATGAACCTTAAAGAGGATTTGGGGAAGTTGGAAGAGATGCAGAGACAGGGATGAAGGAGGCAAGTCCCAGGAAGAGGTGAGGAGACCAGCCCCCTTCCCTCACCTCTCAAGGCGGGATGAAGGTCCAGGCAGCGGAATGTTAAGGACCCTAAGCGCAAGCAAGAGCATGGGGGGGGGGGGGGTGTCTCCACAGAAGAGATGCTTTAATTTGGAATCCTACACAGGAGATGTCTGATGGAGGAGATAGGAACTTTGATTGTTATTGGCCAATCCTGATTTTGTGCTGAGAATGTTTTGTGCCTTGAAATAACACTTTCAGTTTACTTAAAAATGTTTGCCATTGATCAGACTATTACAGGTTTCTCTTCTGGAGGTGCCAGCTTTGTGACTGAATTTTGAAATGACTAAGCAGAAACTATCCTTGGATGAAATGCACGTCCTTCCCACCCAACTCCCCCCTCTCTACTAGCCCCTAAGCACACACAAGGCAGACGGCTCCTCCCACCTTCTCTGCCTTTCTACTTATTTCCCTGTTTGACAGAAAATGAATATTTGGGGAATATTTATTTGTTCAACTTCACAGCTCAGAAATTGCTGAGCTCCTGATGCTCACCGGTCTGTGACAAACTGTTCCGTCTTTATCAAGTACTAACCAACATGTTTTTTTTTCCTAGCCATCTTCTGAATACTTTTCCCATTAAAAGCCGGCATGTAAGTATTAAAATAAGGAGCCAAGTCAGCCTGATTTTATTAACTTGATTACTGAATTAACCCACCTGCACATTGTGGGTCTGCACATGTCACACCAATCCTTGAAGAAATGCTCTCTGGCACACTTTCTTTCTCCAGCCTGAGAGGCAAGAATGCCCCTCCTGGAACAGGGGTTTCCTGCACACACGCACTTGGATGTAAAGCTCTGAGAGCTTGCAGATATATAACACTTCAAAGAAGTGCAGGAATTTGACTCCTCGGCTGTGGCTGTTATATCTTCCTTTGGAACCTTCGGCAGTACAATCTGTAGTGCCCTCGCAGGTTTTCTCCATGCTCGCAGCTGGTTCCTCACATAATGCACTTGCCCTAAAAGGCTCACAGGAACTTTGTGCCCCTGCAAGAAATGAAAACCTCCATCCTTCTGGCAGCTGCTCTCTCTGAGAATTATTGTGGAATTAAATGGTGCTCAGAACATCTGGCCAAACAGCAGACATTGATGCTGTTGCGGATACAATTAAATGGAAATGAAAAAGTTTTATGAACTACTAAGCCTGCTGCATGAAGTAATTCTATGGGTGTTTATTGCAGGGAACATTATTTTGCAGAAGCGATGGTCATAGCCTGCAGAAGACTCGTGCATTAATTAAAAAAAAAAAGGAAGTCCACTTTTTTTTGTCCTCCATCCAGGGATGCTTTTTTGCGGGTCAACAGTCTGCAGCAGGCAAGGATTATGGTCATCATCTCTGGAGCTGTTTTTCTACCTCTGCTACCTCTCAGTCTCTCGCCATTCCTTTAAAGAAAAGTTAGCAAATGTTAATTTTTTTTTTCAATTCAAATGGTGCATTTGAATTAGGATCCTGTTTCAAGAACCTCCTGAGCCTCCTGGAAAAAAGAAATAGCATCAGGAAATTGCAATGTTTAGAATATAATGGTTTTTTAAAATTCCTGACAGCAAATGTAGATTGTACTTGGAAAAAAAGATTAGAGTACAATCGTTGCTCAGATGTTAGAGGCTTTTTCCAAAATCTCCAAAACAAGGAGCATAGTCTCACCTTTCCAACTGTGTTCAAATTCAGCGGGAAAGCTAATCAAATTGCTAAAATGACATTTGGCTAGACTCCCCTAAAGGTTTTATTTAAATATCTGGCTGCTCAGACATCCAGTTTGCTGAGCTACTCAAAAGAAGGCAAAACAGGTATTTCTTCATGCGACCCCAACACCCCATTAGTGCTGGCCTCCAGGCAGCCTCTGGAGTGGGTTCTGGTCGTGTGGGTCACCCACATTCCCTTATCAGTTCTCCGTCCAACACTTGCGAGAAGAAAGCTGGCTGGAAGAATGATAAGGAAATGTGGGGGACTTCAGGAATTCTCACGAGACCTGCAAAATAGAGCAAAGAGGAGAAGATGGAGAAAAAGGGTTTGACATCACCCATCACCTCTGGAGGCATCGAGAGATCTTCCCATGCCAGGAGGCTGTGATCAGCAGCAGCTGCCTGCGTGTGCTTGGGTCCTCCTGGGAAGAGAGCTTGTCCTCTGGGGAGAGACCAGGAAAGGGCTGCCTCTGCCCATCCAATGGCTTCAGCTGAAGAGCCCAGCCCATTCATACATTTCATAAACATCGGGTTCCCTCCTCACATTCTTGGGATTGGACCATCCACTTCCCCAAGTCTTTGTTTTCTACAAAACTTGATCTGATTGGCTATACAGAGCCACGGTTTTGCCATAATTAGGATTGCTAAAAGGTCAAGATCCCGCCCTCTTTCCACTTGCAATGAGGTCCTTCTCGCCCTCAGGAGCCCTTAAAGCCAAACTCTGCTTCCAGCAGCTCAAATCCTGCCAGTATTGTGACTGCTCTGCAAAATCGCTGCCTCCCCCAGGCAAGGGGAGATCGGGGCAATCCAGCACTAGAGAGTCGGGTCCCTTTTTAAGAGAGAGAAGTTCAGATTCTGCCCCAAGGCTGGTAGTGCCCAGGAGACCATCCTGGCAGGCTCGTCTGTCCAGCAGGCCCTTTCTTGGGGCTGGGGCTGCCTTCTTTTCTCCCCAGGCCCCTGGGCTCCCAACCAGAGCCAAGGATGAGCAGCTGTGTTCAGTTGCTGACATAATGTGCTAGGACAGGAAGCAGGTGCATCCCGAGAGCTGTGCCCACCTGGCCAATGCCTTTGAGGAATGCGAGTGGGGCTGCCATGTCTGTGGGACTGCCCTCCCTCTGCCCCCATTGTTTTCCTGAGTTGCTGAGCTAAGGAATGTTCTCTTTGCATCGCTTCATGTTTGTTTAAGCCCTTTTCAGTCCCTCCTAGGGAGGCACGACATGACTCAGTGGCCAGCAATGGATTCCCCCCAGGGCAGATTGCAGAAGCCGCCCATTTGGCCATGGCTTCGCTTCTCTTCTCATCCCTTCTCTCTCCTTTTTGTGTCATCCCCTCCTCTTCCCTTTATCCAGGTGCTTGGGGGCTTTGGGAATTGATTCCCACAGCAATTAACCAATTAACAAAATAATCAATTATCATTTCAATTAACCTGTATTTGGTTCAGATTCTGGCACTACGAAAAGCAAATCCTGCTTCTTGAGGCTCCGGGAAGGCTAAAGAAATGGACTGGAAGGTGAGATTTGGCTAGCTGGAGAGAGACAGCAGTGCATCATGTTGTGTCTAGCCATTTTTAATGCAGAAGTCTCATTCACCCTCCTTGCAAAAGCCAGGGTGGTTTTGGGGGGCCCAGGCCTGTTGCTTTGGCAGCTTTTCTGACCAGGTTGAAAGAGCAGGAGGTCTTCAGGGGTTTGGCCCTGAAATGGACAATGTTTCCATGTTTGGAAGCTTTCTGCAGTGCAAAACAACAAAAAAGTATCAAGAGAACTTAATGTTAGCATTTTGGATCAGTTTCGAATTTTCTCCTTGAACTCTTCTCATCAAACTGACCTGAAGGGTCAGTTGAATTTTGCTTGTGGGGCAAAAGCTGGGCGAACATGGAAGTGGCCGGACTGCTCAACCAGCCCAGAGACCGACCACCCTTACCCCACTCTTGGGAAGCTCGGAGAATGAACTCCTTGCAAACCCTTTTGCAGATTCCCTAATGGCCAGTGAAGCCCCCCAGCAAAGTCTCTCCTCATGCCTTTTGGCAGCCCCCCTTTCCCTCCTTGCTTGTGGCTCGTTTCCCCATGTAGCCCTTGCCCAAAGGCTCAGCTGGCTTCTGATCCTGGCCCCCTCCTCCAAAACAAGCCCTTTTTCCTGCAAAGTCCAAGAGGCGGAAACGGATGCCAGAGCCCTCCTGCTCACTGGGCTTACTGGATGAAGCGATGCCCTCCCCCCTCACAGTCTGGGAAGAGCAAGTGGGGCACAGAGCCAATGGTTTCTCTAGCGCAAATGAAGAATCTGGACTTAGCTTCAATGCCGCCTCCTTTTGTCTAGAGGAAGCCGGAATCCTTCAGGGAGCAAGAGGAAATTGCAAATATCTTCTGGGGCCTGGGCCTCCCCCATACGTTCCATTTCTCTACAGACTCCTCCTTTGCAAGGGAAATTCAGAGGGTTGCAACCGGCTGCAGCTTTGACAGAAGGAAGTATCAATAAAATTGCATCCCTTTTGGGGTGGCATAGAGAGATTTGTTCAATGAGATGGGCCCTGGGCACATGCCCATTCATGGCAGCTCAGGCCCTGGGCAAACCCTTTCACTTAGTACCCTGTGGGATACAGGTGGAAACATGGTGGCAGCTGCAACTAGAGGGAAATCACTTAATTTCATTCAATTTATTTGATTTAATGTAGGTATATACTCTGGGTGTCTTACAAACTGCATAAAAAAAGTAAACAAGTAAAACAATTAAAGAGCAACACCACAAGGAATCAGCGAGGAAGAAATTTCCTCCAGATGGGCAAGACTGAAACCGCCAGATGTGCCCCGGAATCTACACCAAGTTCTTCTCACTGCTCCCCAGGCAATCTCTGAGTCTTGAAATGTGCAGTATTCGCCCTTTCATGACTGGTATGTTGACTGTAGATCTATTCAATCAACTTGATTAAACAATTCCTTATGATACCCGGCAGAGGTGAAATCTAAAATTTGTTACTACCGGTTCTGTGGGCATTGCTTGGTGGTGGGGGGTTAATGTGACTGGGTGGGCATGTCCCCCCCCTACAAGCTCTTTGGCAAAGAGGTTGTAAAAAAATGTTTTCAAAAGGCTCTGATAATCTCAGCTGAGTTGCCTGATCGGCAGAAACTTTTTTCTTTTAAATGCCTCTGACGATCAGGCAACTCAGCTTGGATCATCAGGGGCATTTAAAAGAAAAAAAGGTTTTTTGTTCTTTTAAAAGCCTTTGATGATCCCAGCTGAGCCGCACGATCATCAGAGGCTTTTTTTTTTTACTTTTAAAAGCATTTTTTCGGCCAGAGGTTGTAGAAAAAATGCTTTTAAAAGTTAAAAAAAGCCTCTGATAATTGTGCAGCTCAGCTGGGCATGTGGGGGGAGGGAGCAGGAATTTTTGCTACCAGTTCTCCGAACCACCCACCTCCATCACTACCAGATCAGGTGATCCAGTCCAAACCGGGAGCATTTCACCCCTGATACCTAACACACACCGAAATTCACCCCCTTGACTTGAAGATTTCAGAATATTAGGTAAATAATACCTGAATTAATACCTTCTTCTCACCCTGTCTGTATGAAAATTTTATTAAAATCATCAAGATAGGCCTTCCAAAACAATTCACAAAAGGTAATAACAAGAACGTTAAATACATCTGATCTAAGGGGTGACTTTACTCAGGGCAGGAGTCCAAATTCAGGCAGTGAGAGGGGCTGGAGTTTTCTTTTGCATTCACCAAGAGGCTGCCTTACTCTAACTTCAGCCTTTTCTTCCAACTCATGCACTCAGGAAAGGGAAAACTTCTAGGATGCACGGAAGTTAAATCCATAGAAAGATGCCAATGTTTGAGCGTGACTGTGGAGTTGATGAGCATGATTGATAGGCAGACTCTGGGCATTTGGCATCATAAACTGAGCTGAAGCGCACAACCTATGACAATGCAAAAAGGCATTTTGATGTCTGGGAAGAGTTATTTTAATACACAAACAAGCCTACAGCTATACCTAAAACTCTCTTAGATGCTGCACCTTATAGAATAAGGGCAGCTGAGTGACTTCTCTTCTGAAGTCTATCTATTTTGTTGCAGTTGCATTGTGGCTTTGGAAGTTGCCCTGGCACCGAGTCAACTCTTCTGGCCATGCAGCTTGTCTCTCCTGCTCAGGAGATCCTTGCTGAATCCAAGCAGATTTCTGGAATAGCCATGAAAAAGGTGGTCTTTTGAACAACAACGTGGAAGTCTGTGGGCCGAAAGGATGGGTGGGCCATGAAAACTGAAAACTTGTGCCCATTTCTCTAAAAACTGGCCCCAAAACAGCCTTTTGGTATTTTCTTCCTTTCTATCTATAATCTTGAAGAAGCTCTTTGAATGAAAGACAGTCTGCTGCCCAGGTTGGACAAACACTCCCTCCTCCGGCTGCATCATTCTGGAAGAACACAAAAAGCTACAACCCACTGGTGGCTGTAGTGGCTGATGAGGAATGGGTTGTCCCCCCCTCAAACCGCCTCTCCTCTGCCACGGGGCAAAGAGCCTCACATCCAAACAAAAGGATTATTTCTGGAAGGCTGCCCTGCTGCGTTGGAGTGGAAATGCCATCTTTTCTATCTGTTGATGTACTCAAAATAACCACTTCCACCCACACAGCAGCACAGAAGCTGCTATCCAGATGGGCTGGAAATTCAGGAAGGTGTTTCCCTTCCTAGAAACATTGCTTTCAAAGTGGTTATTTCTGTTATAACTTCTGGGAAAATAATGGGAGGCAGAGCTAGAAATAAGCATGATCTCAGCCTTTGGCTTCATCTGGAGACTTAGGAGAAACCAGAAGCCTCTAGAGGGCGGCACTGACCAACCTTCCCTAGGAGTGGAGCCATCCACCTGAAGAGCCTGAGATCCTGGTACTGGCAGGATCGGCTATTTTCTTTGGAGGCGGACCTTCCTTAGACTCCCAGGGCAAAAATCAGCCCGGACCCCAACATGGGCAGAAGTCTGATTTTAGGACAAGTGGCTGAGCTGGTGTATCCAAGCAAGTCTCCAGCATTCTGCTTTTTAGATAGTCAAATCTGTCAATTCCCAGAAACAATCTCCAGAACAGAGTCCACACAACAAATATTATACAAAAGGCCCCGAGTCAGGTTCTTTATGTCTGGTTGCCACGGACTTCAATAGCCTTCTATTATGTAGAAAACAGCTCTTGCCTTCAGAATCAACTTATTTGAGAAGCATCTTCGGGATGAGTCATTTATACCTATCAGATAATGAGAAATGGGTACACTGTGCTGGCTCGCTAGGCAGTCTTTAGATGAAGATCATGGCTTAAACAGAAGAGTGAGCAGCTTGGGCTCGTGTCTACTAGCCAAATGTCTACTAGCCCTGTTTAGGGTGACTCGCTCCCTCCTTAATGCAGGGGGAGTGGAGGAGCCCTTGCAGGGTAGAGCTGAGGAGTTTGTGCAGTTTCTGTTGGATAAAGTTGCTCAGATTCAGATGGACCTGGACTCTGATTGGGCAATTACGACCGAGATGACGTGGGCAGCTCTTAGTCCTATTGTGTGGGAGGAATTTGAGCCTGTGACTCCTGAGGAAGTGGACAAGGCTGTAGGAGCAATGAGTTCCTCTACTTGTTTGTTGGGCCCATGCCCCTCCTGGCTGGTTTCGGCCAGCAGGGAGGTGACATGAGGCTGGCTCCAGGCTTTAGTTAACGGATCCTTGAGGGAAGGGGCCTTCCCGCAACCATTAAAGGAAGCGGTTGAAAGGCCCCTCCTCAAGAAGCCTTCCCCGGATCCAGCAGAATTAAAGAACTTTCGTCCAGTCTCCAACCTACCCTTTGTAGGAAAGGTTGTAGAGAAAGTGGTGGCACTTCAGCTCCTGCGGTCATTGGATGAAACGGATTATCTGGACCCTTTTCAGTCTGGCTTCAGGCCTGGCTACAGCACGGAAACTGCTTTGGTCACGCTGATGGATGATCTCTGGCGAGCCCAAGATGGGGGTCATTCCTCCATCTTGGTGCTACTTGACCTCTCAGCGACTTTTGATACCATTGACCATGGTATCCTTCTGGGACGACTAAGGGAATTGGGAGTGGGAGGCATTGTGTTACGGTGGTTCTCCTCCTATCTCTCTGGTCAGTCACAGTCGGTGTTGGTAGGAGGACAGAGATCGACCCCTAGGCCCCTCATTTGCAGGGTGCCTCAGGTACCTAGGCTTGTTTTTATTCCTCTGGCTAAACAAGTATTATGTGAAAGACTTAAGGGACCAAAACTGTGATGGGCAGTAGATCGGGTCTGCTGAAAATAAAGAAGACTGCAGCTTGGAAGCTTGTAGGTAAAGGACACGAATTAATAAATAAGATAAATGAAATTATATTGATATTGTTTCCTGATT
Source organism: Masticophis lateralis (assembly GCA_030761175.1). Taxonomy (NCBI): domain Eukaryota; kingdom Metazoa; phylum Chordata; class Lepidosauria; order Squamata; family Colubridae; genus Masticophis; species Masticophis lateralis. The sequence goes on along the minus strand of JAUDYJ010000012.1, from coordinate 23,408,276 downwards.
GCTTATTTGTACCCTATGACTATCATTAAGTGTTGTACCTTATGACTGTTGATGAATGTATCTTTTATGTACACTGAGAGCGTATGCACCAAGACAAATTCCTTGTGCATCCAAGAAAAAAATGGCCAATAAAAAAAATCTATTCTATTCTATTCTAAATCAAAATCAAGGGAGGTACTAATACTCTATAAGACCACACCTAGAGTACGGCATCCAAGAAAGCCTCTGGAGCCTGGGGAGGGTGAAAAATGGGCCTACCAGGCCCATCATGCCATCATGTGCCAAAAGCAGGGGGGAACGTGGGGGGGGCACATGCACATGTGCAGGAGGGCGGGGCGCATTGAATTATGGATGTGGGCACATGCACCCGTGACCCCCAACGCTCCCCCTGCTTTTGGCACGCGATGGCAAAAAGGTAAGCCATCACTGGTGTAGGGTCTCCTGCTTGACCGGGGAGGGTGGGGGTAGACTAGAAGACCTCCAACTCTGTTATTCTGTTAAGTACTGGAAGACTGCTAGTCTTCTAACCCAGTTAGATGTCGGTGTGGTTGCTGGTCCGGTGGAAGCCCGAGGCAGGTTCTCGCCCTGTTATATGGGAACATTTTGACCCTGTTGCTCCTGAGTAAGTGGACAGCATCAGACATGGGTTTAAGCAGGTTATGACCAGTTCTGGAGAACTGGTAGCGGAAATTTTGAGGAGTTCAGACAATTGGTAGTAAAAAGTCTGACTGGCCCCGCCCCCATCTATTCTCTACCTCCCAAGTTCCAGCTGATCGGGAGGAAATGGGGATTTTGCAGTAACCTTCCCCTGGATTGGGGACGGAATGAAGATTTTACAGTATCCTTTCCCTGCCACACCCACCAAGCCACACCCACAGAACCGGTAGTAAAAAATTTTGAAACCCACCACTGGACAGGATCCTAGGGAGTGTGCACGTAAGCACCTGTGTATTAGACCCATGTCCCTCCTGGCTTGTGAAAGCTTCCCAGGAGGTGACAGGCAGGTGGACTCTGATGGAGAGTAATGCCCCAGCACTTTAAGGAGGTTGTGGTTCACCCTCTTCTTAAGAAGCCATCACTGGACTCCACCTGGTTGGATAATTTCCGACCTGTCTCCAATCTGCCCTTTTTGGGGAAGGTTGTCGAGAAGGTGGTTGAGCAGCAGCTGCAGAGATTTCTGGATGAAACGGATTATCTCGACCCCTACCAATCAGAATTCAGGCCTGGATTTCGGACAGAAACGGCATTGGTTGCACCTTTGGATGATCTCTGGCAGGAGTGGGATGGAGGTAGTGCATCCATCCTTGCTCTATTTGACCCCTCAGCAGCTATTGATACCATTGACCATGGCATTCTCCTGGGGTGGCTTCTGGGGGTGGGAGTGGGAGGCCTTGTGTAAGCCTGGTTCACTTCCTTGCTCTTGGGCTGCTCTCAGTCAGTATTGATAGGAGGGGAGAGATCCAGCCCTCGCCCACAACTTTATGGGGTTCTGCAGCGCTTGATACTCTTGCTGCTCCTGTTATATGAAGCCGCTGGGTGAAATCCTCTATCACCATGGGCTGAGGTATCACCAATATGTGATGATACTCAGCTGTATGTGTCATCCCGTGGTGAGTTAAGTGATGCCATGTCCTCCCTTTCAGTGCCTAGAGCTGTGATGGCGAACCTATGGCACGGGTGCCACAGGTGGCACGCGGAGCCATATCAGAGGGCACATGAGTATTGCCCAAGCTCAGCTCCAGCACACATGTGCCCGCCAGCCAGCTGATTTTCGGGCCTTCTGGGCCCACCGGAAGTCAGGAAATGGGCTGTTTCCGGCCTCCGGAGGGCCTCCAGGGCGGTTGAGGAAGGCCGTTTTTGCCCTTCCCAGGCTCCTAGAAAGGCTCTGGAGCCTGGTGAGAGTGAAAACGGGCCCACTGTGCCATCACGTGTCAAAAACGTGGGGAGCACGGGCACGGGAGGGCGGGGCACGGATGGGCATTGAATTATGGGTGTGGGCACGCACACGCATAATCCCCCCGCTCTCCCCCCGCTTTTGGCACACAACAGCAAAAAGGTTAGCCATCACTGGCTTAGAGGCTGTTCGGAGGTTGGATGAGGAGCAACGGGTTGAAACTAAACCCTTGCAAGACTGAATGGCTCTGGGTTTGGGGTTCATTGGCTCAGGGAGAATTGCCACTTTTGGCCTTGGATGGGGTGGCGCTACCCCAAAGAGACCCTGTGCGTAATCTGGGGTTTTTCCTGGCCTCATGACTCCTGCTCAAAGAGTAGGTGGCGGTCATGGCCAGGAGGGCATTTGCGCAACTGCAGGTTGTGCGTCAGTTACGTCCTTTCCTGGACCAAAAGTCACTCATGCCCTAGTCACTTCCTGTCTTGACTATTGCAACACGCTCTACATGGGGCTGCCCTTGAAAAGCATCTGGAAGCTCCAGTTGATGTGAAATGCAGCAGCCTGCATGGTTTTGTGCAGACCCCGGTGTGCACATGCATCACCTTTCCTGCAGGAGCTGCATTGGTTGCCAGTTTGCTTCCGGGTGCAATTCAAGGTTCTGGTTGTCACCTTTAAAGCCCTTCCTGGCTTGGGACCAGGTGATCTGAGGGACCGTCTCTTGCCGGTCACATCTACCCAACCCATCAGAGTCTGGGAATGTTGCGGGTCCCATCCCCGTGGGAGATGCACCTGGTGGGACCCAGAAGAAGGGTCTTCTCCGTGGTGGCTCCCTCTCTCTGGAACATCATCCCCCCAGAGATTAGACTTGCCCCCACTCTAATAACTTTTCCAGAAGGCGCTGAAGACCTGGTTCTGCCAGCGGGCCTGGGGAACCCAGAGTGGGATGGAGCCCATTAAAGGGCTCATGTAATCTGCTGTCACCAGGGTGGGGTGTGGGAGGTGGGGGGGGGTGATTTTGTTATATTGTACTATATTATTTGATTCTTTTTGTTAGTTTTTGTTGTTTTAAATGTGGTGTTATATTCTGTAAGCCGCCTTGAATCGCCATGGGCAAATAGGTGGCAACATTAAATAAATAAAAAATAAGAAAGAAAGAAAGAAAGAAAGAAAGAAAGAAAGAAAGAAAGAAAGAAAAAGAAAGAAAGAAAGATCACCCCTACTTGTTCTCTTCATTAACTAGACATACCTAGTTCTCTCAAACATTCATCTTACAGTTTAGCCTCCATCTAACCCGTCATAAGCCTGGCACCTTTGTTGCCCTTCTCTGCACCCTTTCTAGAGTCTCAACCATTTTGTTTCTTGATAACCAGAATTAGACACAATATTCCACATGTGGCCTCACCAGTGCACTATAAAGCAGTACCATCACTTCACATGAGCTTGAAACTAACTTTCTGTGGATGCATCCTAGGACTGTATTGGTTTTATTTTTTTTGCAGCTGCCGCAGACTGCTGGATCGTGCTTAAGTAATAGTCTACTCTTAGCTATCTCTCACCAGACACCACCTGTTTTATATCTGTGTGTTTGGTTTTTCTTGCTTATATGTGAGGCTTCTATGCCTTACTTTTCTCACCACCTGCATTTTGTTGGGTAGGGCCTGGTATTCAGGTCTATCAAGATCCTTATGAATCTGGAGCGTCTCTTCTAAAGTGCTGGCTACTCCCCCAAGCTTGGTGTCCTCTGCAAATTTGATTAACATCCGCTTCTATCCCCTCACCTAGATCATCTATGAAGAGGTTGAAGAGTCCGGGGCCTAGGACAGAACCTTGAGGTTTGCTAAGATGGCAAACTAGAAGCACAAGTGTACCAAAAAAACACCCACAATAATCAAATACTCCACCAGCAAAGTAATATGTTTAGCCTAGTGAATATGACAGCAGTTTTCCAATACTTGAAGGGCTGTTACAGGGAAGAGTGTGTCATTTATTCTCCAAAGCACTTGTGGGTAGAACAAGAAGCAATGGTGTAAGCTTATCAGAAGAAGATCAATCCTGTAAATAGAGGAATTTCCTGACAGTGAAAATGATTAATCAGTGGAACAACTTGCCTCCTAGAGTTATGGGTACTCCCATCACTGGAGGTTTTCAAAATAAGGTTGGACAACTATTTGCCTGGGATGTATAAGGACTCCTGCCTTGGACAGGAGGTTAGACAAGATGATGATCTGCAAGTTTTTTGTGGACATGCTGCATAAAGATATGTCTGAGCGATATCAGGATCTTCTTTTGATGGAAATTCCAGACTGGGTGATAAATCCATTTTCAGATACTGAGGAAGATGGGGTAGTGGAGGAACAACTAATAGAGCTGCAAAATGACATTGAGCTGAAGCCAAAGTTTAAGAAATCGTACCAAGAGTTTTGGTTACAGAAGGAAATTTCTGATTCCTATCCTGCACTACGGACAGTGGTTAAGAAACTCCTTGTTGCATTTCCTACATCGTATTTGGTGGCACGTGATTTCAGTGTGGTCATCCAACTCAGTGGTGAAATGTAAAATTTGTTACTATCTGTTCTATGGGCGTGGCTTGGTGGGGGGTAATGTGACAGTGGGCGTGGCCAACTTTTTTAAAAAAAATATTTTTAAAAGCATTTTTTCTACAACCTCTTCGGCCGAAGAGGTTGTAAAAAATGCTTTTAAAAGGCTCTGATGATCCCAGCTGAGTCATGCGATCATGAGAGGCTTTTTTTAACTTTCAAAAGCATTATTTAGCTGGGAAAAAAACTTTAAAAAGTTTTTTAAAAAGCCTTTGATGATCGTGCAGCTCAGCTGGGCATGGGGGTGGGCAGGGATTTTTGCTACTGGTTCTTCGAACCATCTGCCGCCATCACTACCAGATCGGGCGATCCGGTCCGAACCGGGAGCAGTTCACCCGATCCAACTTCTCTCCAAGCAAAGAAATTGACTCCAGATTACTGAACATGGTGATTTAAGACTCCTGCTAAGTGATTTAAAACCAGACACTGGGAAACTGGTATCATTTCATCAAGCCCATCCATCACATTTAAGAATTTACTGAACAGTGAAGTTGTTACTAAATTTTACTGAGTTTACTAAGTTAGTAGTTACTAAGGTTTTTGATAAATGACTATCAGACTTTGAAAACCCAGTATCACTGGATCATGTTCAACAATTTTGTTGAATTAACAAAAGATTTTTAAACTGATTTTGAATAAATGTGCAATTTATTCATGTGCAAGTTTTGAATTTTACTGTTATTATCTTCCTTAGTGGGTCATGCAAACCGCTATTCCGAACAATGCTATTTATAGGGGGTGGGGATGGGGGGCACTGAGGATGAGTTTGTAGCACCAAGGGGACGATGGACTGAAAACGTTTGGAACCACTGGACTAAAAGATCTCTAGCATCCCTTCCAGTCCTATGATTCTTTTCTCCTCCAATTCAAATTATGGAATGGCCAAGCCAAAGCCAAGGATGACAATGCCAGGGTGAAACAAGCGTGGCAGTTCTTCTAGTTGCAACAGTCCTTCCCTATGCTGTGAGTGAATATAATTCATGCTTCAACTTCATCCTGCTTCAGGGCTGCAGAGAGATCAGCTCTGTGCCTAAGAAGGTGTTATCTTAAATGGGCAAATGAGAATTGAAACCAATGCGTTAGAAGTTCTCCAACTGGAAGCTTCACAAGAACTCCTCCTAAGCAGACTTAGGCTGCTAATCAATCATCTTGGCAGCCCAACAATTTTGGCCAACATAAAATCTGTTAAATCTAATTTCATCCCTGGAAAATATTTCACTGATAAGAGGTGAGGAATTTAACAGGAAAAAGGGCTCAAACAAAGTAAGAAAAATGACAATTTTGGAGAATGCATCTGATTGAAGTATATCTTTCCAATATACGAAGTCTGATCTGAAGTGAAAATATTTTGCAAAACTTTTTGAAATTAATTGGAAGGATGGGCTACTAAGGAAATATATGGCTTTAATCAAACTCCTTAATTCCATTAAATAGTGAAACCTCATACCCTGAAGGAGTTAAAGGAAAACCTGAGTCTCACCTGCAATGAAATCCAATCAAGCTACACAGGTAAAGACAGGTAAACTTGGGAAAATGAACAATAAAGGGGGAGGAGCAGGATTCTGAGATGGGCTTCTAAAGAGAAGCTGTAGCTTCACTTTATAGTCTTTTTTTTCCCCATGGGAGAAGTTGGAGTGTCTCTCAGGTGGCCTCAAACCCAGAAGGATTTCTGGATTTTATTTTTTAGATTTAAGGTATGGAAATTATTTGCTTTCATGGTAGTTGGTTCTTCCCGAATCCTATTTTTCTTCGTAGACATGGCTGAGTAGCCACTGAGAAACATAGTAAAATTCCTTCCTTCCTCTTTCCAATTAGTACAAGAAGGGATGAGCTTTTGGGTTGAATGACCATTGCCTGGTTTTCTGCTGTCCTGACATTTCATTAAGCAGCTCTGCTGGCATCCTCAGAGGCAGAAGGAGATGCTCTTCGCAGGAAACAATAAACCAAACAGGACAACTGTGTAGGCACAGAAAAGGCAGGACCTGGCTCATCAATGTAGCTGTGAGAGAGATCTAGGTGAACGAGTGGACTACCACTTATGTTGGAGCCAGCAGTGTGCTGCTGGTGCTGGTGCTGGTGCTGGTGCTGGTGCTAAAGCCACGGCAGTCCAAGGCTGCATCAACAGAGAGATAGCATCAAAATTTCTGGTCACCACGATACAAGAAATATGATGAGATCTTGGAAAGTGTGCAGAGAATAGTAACAATAAAGGGTCTGGAGACTAAATCGTATGATGAATGGTTGAGGAGCTAGAGAAGAAGGGGGGCGAGGGGGGCACATGCTAACTGTCTTCCAGTACTTGAGGGGCCGTCACAGAGAAGAAGGGACTAATTTATTCTCCAAAGCACCTGCGGGCAGGAAGAGCAGTAATGGATAGAACATTGTTAAAGAGAAATCCAACTTAGAATTTAGAAGACATTTCTTGTCAGTGAGAACAATTCATAAATGAGTCGTTGTCGTTTCACACTTAGGACCACCGCAGCATGAGTCGTAAGGAGAGTTGTGGATTTTGAAGAAGAGATTGTACAGCCATTTATCAGGAATGGCATAGGGTCACCTGCTCAAGCAGGGGATTGCACTAGAAGACCTCCAAGCCTTTTATCTATGTCACCCTATATCCTTCCCAGCATGAGAATCTTTTCCACATCATGTATCTGAAGTAAGATCATTTGAGCTTTATCTTTTGTACCTTGAATGAGAACTTTGGGGATTTTTCTCTGATGATCCCTTGGTTGCTTTCTTGACTGACCATGGTCTTCTCAGCAATCTTCTCCAATTTCAAAGTTCAAAAGTGTAAATACTCTTCTTTTTCTGCTTCCTCAAAGTCCAACTTCAGCTTCCACGGAGCATCATGGGCAATTTTTTATTTATTTATTTTATTTTTAATTCGATTTATATGCCGCCCATCTCCAGAGACTCAGGGCAGCTTACAATGCGTTAAGCAATAGCCTTCATACTTTTGTATATTTATACAAAGTCAGCTTATTGCCCCCACAAACTGGGTCCTCAATTTACCCACCTTAGAAAGGATGGAAGGCTGAGTCGACCTTGAGCCTGGCTAGGATTGAACTCAGAGAAATTACAGGCAGCTGGTGTTAATTGCTGCCTTTAGTAGGAGGCATTAGCCCCCTACGCTACACAGGCTCACAATACTATGACTTGCATGATTCTGGTCTTTGTAAGTAGAGACACATCACAGCATCTGAACATATTTGTTGAGGCCTTCACGGCTGCTCTACCAAGCTGTAGTCTGCAGTGTAATTATTGACTGCTTGCTCCTTTATTGTTCACGGTTGAGCCTAAAATGCAGAAATTATATACCACTTTGTTATTTTTCATGTCAATTTTAGGGCTGGTTGTTTTACCTGTTGTCATTACTTGGTATTCTTTATATACATATGTACTTTTACTCCCATTTTTTCACTGTGCTCTTTGACTTTTAATATTACATTTTCAGTAATCAGGGCAGTGTCATTAGCACAGTACAGGATTTCAATGTTTCTTCCTCCAATTTTAAAACCATGCTCTTTCTCAACCCACTTTCCCTTAATATATATTCAGCATATAGGTTGAATAAATAAGGGGAGAGTGTGCAGCCTTACCAACCTGGAGCTGGTCTGCTTCTCCATGTTCTATCCCTAATGTGACTTCCTGACTTGTATATAAGCTTCTCACAAGGACAATGGAATCTTCTGGGATTCCATCTTTCTAAGGACTTTTTACAGCTTGGCACAATTCACACAATGAAAGGCTTCTCTATAATTGATGAGGCACTTGCTGACTTATATACAGTATTCTTTGGCATCCTCAGTTATCTAGCCTACATCAGCAATAATGTCTCATGTTCCTAAGATTGTTCTGAAGGCATCTCAAACATCTGGCATCTCCTTTTTCATGTAGGGCTCTAATTTGCATTGGGTGATCCTATGCATTATTGATCCTATGCATGTGAACTGAACAGCTGCATATGGGTTTTTCTGTTTTAGTGCCTGTGAGAAGGGATTTAAAATTAACAGATTAATCTGTTAATCTGTTAATTATATTTGCAGTCGGTAGTTATGAAGCCAAGTGTCCAGTGGTGAAATTCAAATTTTTTAACTACCGGTTCTGTGGGCGAGGCTTGGAGGGTGTGATGTGGCTTGGTGGGCGTGGCAGGGGAAGGATACTGCAAAATCTCCATTCCCACCCACTCCAGGGGAAGGATACTGCAAAATCCCCATTCCCTCCCCACTCCTGGGGGAAGGATATTGCAAAATCTCCATTCCCACCCCATTCTGGGACCAGCCAGAGGTGGTATTTGCCAGTTCTCCTAATTGCTCAAAATTTCCGCTACCAGTTCTCCAGAACCTGTCAAAACCTGCTGGATTTCACCCCTGCGTCTCAGTTTTGTGCTAAAAGTTTGTCATGATTTTATTCCAGGAGGTAAAGGTACCTTGGTACAGAGGAGAAATATGTTGCAAAAGGTTTTGTTCCAAGGCCGTCTGGGGGGGATATGGTGAACTGAAGATGACTCTTTAAAACTGGAACCGATGAACCATGGCAAAGCCCACGGAACTGGTGATTACACTGGTTTCTTTAAACCTTTCTGGATAATCAGGGGACAGGAGATTGCCCACCTGTACTCCAGACAGTTGCTCCTTGTGAGGAGACCTCAGGGCAGTGGGTTTCAGTGGGTTTCAGTGCCTGGAGGCAAAGGGATTGACCATTTTACTACAATTGTGACAGAGCCTTTTAAAGGACACTACATTCATAAACCTCACTACCACAATCAAAGGTGGAAATTGGCTCTTAACAATTTTAAAGCTACTAGAGACCTTCAGAATGACAAATTTTAAAAGTTACTGGGGGAGTTTAGCTTCAACTCTAAACAAAACAAAAATTAATTAGACTTAAAAATTTGGGGAATTTGAAATAAACAGCAAAAAACACACTGCAGCAACCCTGAACAGCAGAAAAAGGAAACAAATCATCTATATAACATCTTCCAACAAAGTGGATATGGTTAGAAAAGAAATATGAATAAAAGATTATAGAGAAATAAATTAGATAAGGTATAAGTAAATGAGAGAGAAGACAAAAAAGAAATAGAAACCCAGAAGATACCTGTGTAAATGGAAAAGGGGAAAGGGGGGGTACTATATAAATGTACATTTATGATAACATGTATGAATTAAGTAAAATGAAAAAGTAATTGAAAATAAAGTAAAAATTGGGATTGCTCGAATACCACTTTGGAAAATACTAAATTGAAAATGAATACAACAATAGAGAGAGAATGGAGAGGGATAGAGGAGAGGAGAGAGGCAGGAGAAAGGGAAAGGGAAAAGGAGAGGAAGAAAGAGAGGGGAAACAAGAGTAGGAGAGAAGGTTAGAAGGGAGGAAGAAGGGAGATGTGGGGGAAAGGAAGGGGAAGGAGAGAAGGAGAAGGAGAGGAGGAAAGAAGAAAGTAAAAGAGTAGATGGAAGAAGGGTGGGAAAGGAAAGAGAGGAGAGGATTGTAAAACAAGGGAGATGACATGGTAGAAGAGCAACCCCGAATATACTTAAATTGTTTAGGATGAAGGTTGTATTAGTATGAAAGTTAAAAGAAAATATGTATGTTAGATAAGAAACTACATTTAAGATATGTTTATGAGAAAAAAATAAAAAACTTCTTCAAAAAAAAAAAGGATATCCACGCAACTCCAGCAAAGAGTGCCTGACCACTTAACCCAATAAAGCACAACCAACCGAACAACAAAAGAATACTATTGCCATGCATAAAAACCATCTCAGAAACTACCAACAAACTGTTATCATGGCATCAGCATAGCACACAGTCAGAAGACAGGATGATTTCACAACGTATGGACAGACTTAGCAATCGTTTCAACTGGGAAACTGATCATTTTAGACCATGCAAAGTCCAAAAATTCTAGAGAACTCTGACAAATCAGCCATCAACAACTTCTGCATATTGTGCAAAAGGCTAATCAATAACCCAAATAGGGAACAAAAAGACAAAAACACCTCCCCACCATCAATGAACACCCAGATGAGCATAGATTAACACAAAGATAAACAATACCCCAACCAAGGAACTGCCAAACAAGCTAACAGTAAACAGCCCATCCAAAGAACCACCAAAACCACTAGCACCAACACTGACAGGAGAAGCCACCAGAATATAAACTGAGGGCAGTTTAGTGTCATCTGCAAATTTGATGAGTTCCCCTTCTATTCCCTCATCTAAGTCACTTATGAAGATATTAAAGAGTACTGGACCTAAGACGGAACTTGGTGGTACCCCACTGCTTACTTCCCTCCATACAGACATAGTACCATTAAGGACTACTCCATGAGTACAGTTTGTCAGCCAGTTACAAATCCCTCTGATGGTGATGTTGTCTATTCCACATTTTTCTAGCTTGCCAAGAAGTAGGTTGTGGTCTACTTTATCAAATGCCTTACTGAAATCTAAGTATACTATGTCCACAGCATTTCACCGGTCTAATAATTTAGTCACTTTATCAAAAAATGAAATAAGATTAGTTTGGCATGATCTGTTTTTAAGAAACCCATGCTGGCTACTAGTTATATAATTATATAGTTATAATTTTATTTGCTTCTGGTTGTTTGCAGATGTGTTTCTTGATTATCTTTCCCAGTATCTTCCCGGGTATGGATGCTAGGCTGATTGGTCTGTAGTTTCCTGGGTCTGTTTTTTTTCCCCTCTTTTGAAGATGGGAACCACATCAGCCCTTTTCCAATCCTCAGGTACTTTCCCAGGTGCTCCAGGATTTTTGAAAGAAAAGGTACAATGGTTCTGAGATAACATTTGTCAGCTCCTCAGAAACAGAAATCACAAAACTTCAGGGAAATATTCACTTTGGTGGAGCTTTTGCTGGGCTGCAACTATATACATCTGCTCCCCCAAGCGCTGTATAATTCCCCCTTTGGTAGCATATTTTAAGGGCAACTCTTGGAACAGGGCGTGCTATCTGGGATCAGTGAAGGATCTGGGGGGCTCAGTCTGGAGAAAAGAAAGGAGGGAAGACATGGCATCAGGTGCCTGAGGGAAGGTGGTTTGGAGCCAGCTGCATCATACTTCTGGATCATGCTCCACATGTAACCTCCTAGAACATCTGGATCCTTTCCAGGTCGACTACTGCCAAACCATGTCGCCTTGCTTTACATTTCCCATCCAGACACAAATCTTCAATTTCTCCCTTAAGGACACCAGCCTATTCATTTCAGCCCAGGATGCCTTTGAATCTTCTCTCAAGTATGTGCCAGCTTTATGTCCTCTCCAATCTCAGTTCTGTCCCTGAAGCCACTAATGAAAGCCTTGAAGAGCCCACTCCCCGCAGCTCTTCCTCCCAAGCTGGAGCCGAGCTTTCCTGAGCACCGTTTGGCTCATTCAGCCCGCTCCGAGAACCCCCTCCCCGCAAGAGACGCATCCGCAGCCCACCTTCTCCCCTTTCCGGGAGGAGGAAAGCTAAAGAAATCCCGCTGTTCTGGGGGCTCCCGGAGGGCCTGAGCTAGTGAGCCTAAGAAGGCAGGAGGGGATGCAGGGGCAGCATTTCCGCAGGCTTTGCGTGTCCTAAGCTCCTCTCGGGCCCTCCATGGCCGCTGCTTGTCCAGGGGCTGCCAGACACGCCTAGGACGGAGGACAAAATGACAGGTCCTGAGAAGAAAGGAGACCACTCGGAAAGCCCCCAAGCCAGGGGTCCCCATTATGGGGCCGCCGTCGGGTTGCTCCTCAGCCGGGTTCAGGGAGCGCTGCGAAGGGCGGCGATTTGGTGGGGAAACCCCTGCCTCCTTCTCACGGGCCCATTTCCAGGGGCCTTTTTGGACCCAGTGATTCGGTTTCTTCTGCGCGCGCGCCCTCCCCCCTGCAAGAAGCACCCGGTGGGGCAGGCCGGGCGGAGGGGCAGCGAGCGGGCCCGGGAGTCCCGGCGGCTGACAGGGCCCGGCCTCTGTGGGGCTCCGGGCGCGCGAGAGGAGGAGGAGGAGGAGGAGGCGGCGGCGCAGTTCCCCCCGCCCGGCTGAGTCCTCCCGCGAGCGCCCGAGTGCTAATGAGGCATTTCCACAGTGAATCAGCGGGCCGGAATCGCGGGGCGCCTAACTCGATCAGCAGCGCTGTCTCTCTGAGGCAGCCACACGGCTAATCCTGCCAGACAGGCAGAAAAGCCCCGGAGCGGCCGGGCGGTCGCCCCGCCTGGCCCGCCGCCCCCGCCCGGCCGCAGAGCGGGGCCCTCCAGGCAGGCGCCCCGCTGCCCTGAGCCCGGCTCCCGCCGCCGCCCCCGCCCGGCCGCCGGAGCCTCGGTCGCCTTGGGCGGGGGAACCGGTGGCTGGGGCGGGAAGGAAGAGCCAGAGCTCGCCGAAGCCCAACCGGCCCTGCTGCGGCGCCGCTTTTCCGCCCTCGCGGGGGCCCCTCACCCGGCCTTTCGAATCCCGCCGCCCTCGGATGCCCCTCCCGCTCTGAGCCGGCTCCCCTGTCCACCGCCCTGAGTCCGCAAGGAGAAGGGCGGTATACAAATCTAAACAAATAAATAAAATAAATAAATAAAAGAGACGCGGGCCGCCCTTCCCGGAGGACCCGGTTTGTCGGCCGTGGCTTCCGTATTGACTCTAGGGCTCCTTTCAGCCCCTTCTCACAGGGGTAACTAAGGCTCCCAGAATCAAAGCAAAGACGAGTGGAGGGAAAAGGCAAGCTGGCCCTTCTGCAGGATAATCATTGAACTTATGATTTCCTGCAGTTTGGAGACTCTACGGCTGTTGATGAATCTGAGCATTATTGCATTTGCCTCTTTTGCAGCCAGGCCACCCGGCAGGCTCAAGTTCACCTTGCAAGTAATTTTAATCCTAAATGCCTTTTCGCAACTGTCATTTCCAAGAGAGTCACCCTTCGTTGCCTGTACCTGTGCACCTCCAGGGCTTCCAGGAGAGCTTGGGGAAACATCCCAGAGGAAGGCACTGGCAAAACCTCTCTACTGCTACCTGCCTTGGCCATGAATAGAGCAGGAGTCGAGCTCATTTCCAAAGAATAACAGAGTGGGAAAGGAATTGGGAGGACTGCTAGTGCTGGGTCCCAACTCCCAGGCTGCAGCCCACTATCGGGCCTTGAACCTTTTGGAATATGGCCGTGGAGGTGGCAGGTGAGCACGTGTGCGCATCCCCGTTTGCACAAGCAGTGGGTGAGTGTGTGTGTGTGCACTTCATTTGCGTAGTCACAGAACCATCCCCTCTTCAATCCTCAAAGCCAAAAAGGTTAGGGACAGGAAACCCTAAACCATTTCAGACAAATGGTTATCCAGTCTCTTCTTAGAAACTTCCAGTGATGGAGCATCAAGACATTCACTGATTCACTGTTCTCCCTGACAGGAAATTTTTTCTTAGTTCTATCTTGCTTCCCTCCTTGATTAATTTCCATTCATTGCTTCTTGTCCTACTCTCAGGTGCTTTGGAGAATAGCTTGACTCCCTCTTTTTGTGGCAGCCCCTGAGATAGTGGAACCCTGCTATCACGTGACCCCAGTCCTTTTTTCCCCCATTATACCCAATTCTTCATATGTTTTATCCTCCAGTCATCTTTATTGCTTTTGTCTGTGCTCTTTCTAAAGAAGAATTTTTTTTTTAATTTTCAAACAAAAACAACATGAAAACATCATCCTTTCAAACAATTACAGACAGTGTTTCAGTTGGTTAAAATCCTTTCATGCTCCCATAATCATAATCATAATCTTCAAAATATATGACAATATATTCTCTGCGCTCTTTCTAGAGTCTCTACGTCTCTTTCATAGTGTGGTGACCAAAACTAGATTCCAAGGTATTACTTTGGAATTTACCAAGGTATTATAAAGTGGATCAAAGATGTGACTGGAGGATTTACTAAAACAATTAATCCCACAGATCTCTTTCTCCTCTTTCATGTGGGGGCAAATGATGCAACAAAGAGCCTGAAAACAATATCAATGAGCAGCTAGGCATGCAAGCCAAAGAGAGGGGGGCACAGGTGGTGTTTCCTAACGAAAGGTAATCATCCAACGGGGGAAACTCAATATGTAGTTCTTAATGGAACTACATCTATATGAAGGGAAGCAGGGCGAAATGCTACCGGTTTGCACAGGTTCGGATGAACTGGTAGTATAAAAGCTACCGGTTCCGGCAAACCAGTAGTAAAAAAAAAAAAGCTACTGGTTTGATTGAACTGGTATGTCTGACAATCAGCTGTGATTTAGATTCGCTAGAAAGCAAAAAGTGGTGGGAAAAGTAAGGCTTTACACTGAGGGAAGAAAAAGCAAATGGGCAGGTACAGAAAAGATGGTATCTGGCTCAATAGTAGTAACTGAGCAGGATCTAGGAGTCCTATTGGACAATTGCTCAAATATGAGCCAGCAGGGTGCTGCATTACCAAAAAAGCCAGTGCCCTCTAGGCAGTAGGGGAATAGAATCAAGATCACATGAGACTCTGATCGAGAGCATAGAACTCTCTGTGGCCCTCCAAATCTGATGAGGAGCCATTGATGGGCTCTCTCCAAGGATGCTTCCCAAATCATTTGCATCCACCTGACAGACAATCAGTTCAGCAGCCCATACTTAGTGTGATGCTGATTAGCAAGAACAGGTCTGCTGACCTGTTCTTGCTTCCAGATACTCATCTCTCCCTGGATTTGCAGACTTAAAACTTTCATCACTTGATCAAGACCTGAAGCCTCAACAGGGCTTTCCCAGCCCTCCCAGAAGGAAGGCATCTCTTCGGTTTCAGTCTGCCACCTGGTGGCAGAAGGAAGAAACACTTTCTTCTGTAACGAACTGTTCTGGCATGAGTTACTTTTGCTCTCTTAAGGCTGTTCCAAGGGTGCTTTTTCAGGGGGCAACTGGACTTCCTTGTTTTGTTTTGTTTTTTTGAAGATGTTTCGCTTCTCATTCAAGAAGCTTCTTCAGCTCTGACAGGATAGTGGGGAATGGGAGGATTTGTATTCCTTCATAAATCTTTCCATTCCCCATTATCCTGTCAGAGCTGAAGAAGCTTCTTGGATGAGAAGCAAAAGAAAAAACAAAGTCCAGTTGCCTCCTGAAAAGCACCTGTGGGACAATCTGGATGACTGAGAATCTCTACAGACTCTTTAAAGCTATGTGACCTTGCGCACTGGCACCATGTTGGAGGGGATCTTAGAAGTCAACTAGTCCAACCTCCTGTTCAGTGCAAGGTCCCTTCAAATTCTCTGGAGTTGGTTCCAGCCTTGGTCTGAACAGTGCCAGGGCAAGGGAGTCCTGCCTGTTTCATCGGCTGGCAGGCTTTACTCTCCAGACATCTTTCCCTCCGATGTCTCCGGTCCCATTTCCCTGCGCTTTCAGCCATTGGCCGTGCTCTTCTGCCAGGTGGCAGTGGAGGATCCCACCACGAGAAGAGGGGATGGGAGAAGGCCCACAGTGGAGCGTAAAGGAAACTAACTGTGTCTCGCTTAGGTCTAGAGTGAGAGGAGAGCTGTCAAGGTTCAAAACTGTCTAAAATAAATCGCATCTCAGCCACATCTTTGATGAAAAAAATCATTGATTTATTAGAACAGCATTCTGTCCTAGACTCATTGTAGCCAGGAATAGACTTTTGCCCCCAAACTCCCTCCCTTCCTGGCTTGCTTTCCTATTCTGATTGGCCATCTTTTAAATCATTCTACTGCTCTCTGCTATCTAAGCTCACAGGAATTCCCCCCTCCCCTCTCATCTCCTAGGGGATCACTAGGTGAAATGTCAAACAGTCTCTTGCCAGATGCTCCCCCTTCTTCTTATGTCAGCCCTGAACGGAATGCAATTTGAGGGGCTGACATGAGCTATCTTCTGGTACTTGAGGGCCTGTTGCAGAGAAATGGGGATCGATTTATTCCCTCAAGAACCCAGAGGGAAAGCCAAGTAGTGAAGTTTGTTAAAGGGAGATCCCACCTTGATCTAAGGAAAAGTTTCCGGATAGTGGCAATGATTAAACCATGGGATTGCTTTCCTCCTGGAGTTGTGGGTGTTCCATCACTGGAGGTTTTCAAGAATAGAATGAACAACCATTTGACCATGATGGTAAAATGTTTCAGGGGGTTGGACTAGAAGATCTCAGAGGTCCCTTCCAGCTCCATGATTCTGTGTTTTATGTGGATTCCTCCAAGGGACCCACCTGCCCAAGGCAAGGATGATCTCTTGGAGGCTTCTGGCTCTTCTGCTAGGCCTTCTGATACTGGGATTATTTATTAGTTATAGCACTGTATTTTCTCTTCTTTTTAGACTGATATTGTTGCATTTTTATTATACACATCTACAGACTGCTTAAGATCTGAGACATGACTAGATTCCAGTAGATGAATAAAATCTCTCTTCTGTGAGTTGAAGATACCCCAACACTTTAGGCTTGTTTTCCAGATCCCTTCCATCATGACAGCTTTCCTCTAATTGGCCCCATGTTATTCATCTGCTTTTTAGATGGATGCCTTGAGCTGAACATAGTAGCCAAGGCAGGGAGGGTGCCGGCCCACATCCAGGGGAAAATTACTTCCTGGGGTCTGAACTCAGCATTGGTGATCACACACTCCCAAATAACATTTGCCCTTTTAGTGTTTGCTCATTTTCCTATGATCTTCTAGATCATCAGCCAGTCTCACATATTTATGTCTCTCATTTTTCCTCCACAGTTGCAACTTTTTCCTTTCTCTATTAAATTCTATCCTGTTCATGTCACCTCAATGCTCAACACTGTCAAGTCTCCCCTTTTCCTCTTAAAGTATGACCCATTCCTCTCCTGGTCTTGAAAATCATCCATCAACTCTCCAACCAAGTCATTAATAAGGATGCCCTGGATCCAGGAGAGAATCATGTGGTGCTCCCCTTATTTTTACATGCATCTTCAACATCTTCATGCATGATGTAGACAAGGGGATAGAAAGGGATCTCACCAACTTTGCAGATGGCACCGAGCTGGGGGGAATAGCCAATACTTTAGAAGCTCAAGATCCAGAAGGATCTCTACAGAGTTGAACTCTGGGTCCTGTGCAACAAAATGAAATTCAGTGGTGAAAAAAATTGCTTTCATATTTATTCTCTAACCATTGATAAAATAACTTCCATATATTATAATAATCTGATTCTTCCTTTTCTTGAATTGCAAGGATTAATCTGTTTATTTCTGCACATTCTAATATTAATCACTTTTTCATCTATAGAGATCTCTTCGCTTTTCCAATTTTGTGCAAATACAATTCTAGCTGCAGTTATTACATGAATAATCAAATATACAGTTTATTTGCTATAAATTCCCAGTAAAATTCCCAACAGGAACAATTCCGGTTTTAAATCAATATGTTGTTGCATCATTTATTTATTTATTTATTTATTTATTTATTTATTTATTTATTTATTTATTTATTTATTTATTTATTTATTTATTTATGTGATTTATATGCCGCCATTCTCCCTGAGGACTCAGGGTGGCTTACATACAACAATCATCAATACAAATCACAATAAAACAAATTAAAATAATTAAAATCCCCAATTAAAACCTTCTAAAAATTATAAAACGATACAACCCCTCAATCAGATTATTGTTGGAACAGCCACATCTTTAGTCCGCGGTGAAATGAGAGGAGGTCAGGGGCCATCCTGAGGTCGGTGGGCAAACTATTCCAGAGGGTCGGGACTCTGACAGAGAAAGCCCTCCCCCTGGGGGCCGCCAGCCGACATTGTCTGGCTGGCGGCACCCGGAGGAGGCCCACCCTGTGGGAGCGCACCGGATGATGGGAGGAAGGCAAGAGATGGTCCTGTAAGTACCCTGGGCCTAAGCCATGTAGGGCTTTATAGGTAAGCACCAGGACCTTGAAACGGACCCGGAGAGCAACCGGTAGCCAGTGCAGCCCGCGCAGGAGAGGTGTAACACGGGAGTAACGAGGGACCCCCGTAACTACCCGCGCAGCCACGTTCTGAACTAACTGGAGTCTCCAGATGCATCCCAAGAGCAGCCCCATGTAGAGGGTGTTACAGTAATCCAACCGAGAAGTAACGAGGGCATGAGTGACTGTGGCGAGGGCATCTCGGTCTAGAAAAGGGCGCAACTGGCGCACAAGGTGTACTTGTGTGAAGGCCCCCCTGGTTACGGCCGTCAGATGGTCATTCAAGGATAGCCGAGAATCCAGGAGAACACCCAGATTGCGAACCCTATCGGATGGGGTAAGAGTCTCCCCACCGATCACTAGCAATGGTATCTCTAGATCCCGAGATGCCAGCACCCACAGCCACTCAGTCTTGGAAGGGTTCAGTCTGAGCCTTACCCATTCATCCCTTACCCTTACCCTTACCCATCCAAATCTGCACCCCTCCAGGCAGCGGGACATCACGGAAAGGGCATCCCTAGGGTGGCCCGGGGTGGAGATATAAAACTGGGTATCATCTGCATATTGGTGATACCTCACCCCGAAGCCACGAATGATCTCACCCAGCGGCTTCATGTAGATGTTAAAGAGCAAGGGGGAGAGAACCGATCCCTGAGGCACCCCGCAAGTGAGAGGCCTCTGGGAGGATCTCTGACCCTCTGCCGATACAAACTGCGAGCGGCCCAAGAGGTAGGGCGAGAACCACTGCAACACAGTGCCTCCTATCCCCAACCCCCTGAGTCACTGCAGTAAGATACCATGGTCGATAGTATCGAAAGCCGCTGAGAGGTCAAGAAGGACCAGGATGGAGGAACAACCCCCATCACGGGCCCGCCATCATGCCCACTGGGGCGACCAATGCCGTCTCTGTGCTGTGGCTGCACCTGAAGCCAGATTGGTAAGGATCAAGGTAGTCAGTTTCCTCCAGGAAATGAGGGAATTGCTGTGCCACCACGGTCTCAACAACCTTCGCTAAAAAGCGAAGGTTGGAGACAGGATGGTAGTTGTTAAGTGAGTCCGGATCCAGGTTAGGCTTCTTAAGGAGAGGTCATACCACTGCCTCTTTTAGATGATTTACTAATCATCTTCTCCAGCCACATACAAATTTTTGCCCAATATCTTTTTGCTTCCCCACATGTCCACCACATATGATAATATGACCCCAGTGTCTGTTGGTATTTCCAACATTTAGTTGATATATCTTTAAACATTAAAGATGTTCTTTAAAGTCTTCCTGGTGCTAAGTGCCATCTGTAAAACATCTTATATAGATTTTCCTTGTATGCAGTTGACAATGCTAATTTGTAATTCCTATCCCATAGTTGCTGTCATTTATCTGTTTTTTCAACCTAAATTACAACCATCTTCCTGGTTTATTTATATTTTCAATAAAGTTTTGTTTAGCTCTGTTAATCTTTTGTGCTAAGTCTTCTTTTTCTATTAAGTTTAGTTTATGTTTTTTCAAGTCCATTTGATTTATGATGTTCTTTTTTCGTGGGTCTTTTTGTAGTTCCATCTCTAGCTTCTTATATTCCTCTTCTAATTGCTTTTGAGTTTGTCTTTTCTTTTTATTCCTCTTTCCCATATATGTTATTGCCAGTTCTGTAATATATGCTTTTCCTGTATCCCATACATTTTGTAATGATGTTTCTTCTTTTCTATTCTTTTTGAAGAAGGCGGCCAGCTCTCTTTCCATAAATTGTATAAAGTCTTTTTCTTTTAAAATTGTTTGGTTCATTGTCCATCGTAGCTTCTTTTTTTCTTTTTTCAGGTTTATAGTCCAATTCTGCATCCACAATTGCATTGAAGTCACTGCATCCAGATCTGATCATCACAATACAAAGAAGATGTTGAGACTCTGGAAAGAGTTCAGAGATGAGCAACAAAGATGATTAGGGGTCTGGAAGCTAAAACATACGAAGAACGGTTGCAGGAATTGGGTATGTCTAGTCTAGAGAAGAGAAGGACCAGGGGAGACATGTTCCAATATGTTTTCTTAAAGTTTTTTTTTTATTTTTTAACTCAAACATTCCATTTTCCATTAAACAGTGTGTCCTCTGCGTACAAATATCTTTGTGCAATAACAATAAAAATTTACAACAGTATTCATTACATTGATATTGATTCTCTAATTTGCAGTAATAATAATGAGCATAATACATCTATTCATTTCTCCCTATTAACATATCTTCTAGTATATCTTCTATTGGACCCGTGTCCCTCCTGGTTGGTGCTGGCCTCCGGGGAGGTTACACAAGTCTGGTTTCAGGAGATTATTAACGCTTCGTTGAGTGAGGGTGTCCCCATCCGCCCTCAAAGAGGCAGTGGTGAGGCTCCTCCTCAAGAAACCTTCCCTGGACCCAGCTGTATTAGCTAATTATCGTCCTGTCTCCAACCTCCGCTTTGTGGCGAAGGTTGTTGAGAGTGTGGTGGCGAGACAACTTCCTTGATTCCTGGATGAAGCTGTCTATCTAAATCCATGCCAGTCGGGCTTCAGGGTGGGATACAGCACGGAAACGGCATTAATCACATTGGTTGATGATCTCTGGAGGGCCCGGGACAGGGGTTGTTCCTCTGTCCTGATCCTCCTAGATCTCTAAGCGGCTTTTGATACCATCCATCATGGTATCATGCTGCATCAGTTAGAGGGGTGCACCGTGTTACGATGGTTCTCCTCCTTCCTCTCTGACTGTACTCAGTCTGTGTTGACGGGGGGGGGCAGAGGTCGACCTCGAGGTTCCTCACTTGTGGGGTGCCGCAAGGGTCAGTCCTCTCACCCCTCCTGTTCAACATTTATATGAAGCCGCTGGGTGAGATTATCCGTGGTTTTGGGGTTAAGTGTCAACTGTATGTCGATGACACGCAGTTGTACATTTCAACCCCAGGCCACCCCATGATGCCCTAGACGTAATGTCCCGTTGCCTGGAGGCCATGCGGATCTGGATGGGGAAGAACAGGCTCAGACTCAACCCCTCCAAGACTGAGTGGCTGTGGTCCCAATATAGCCAGCTAGCACCATCGCTGGCTATTGGGGATGAGATCTTACCCCACTCAGAGAGGACTCTCAACTTGGGCATCCTCCTGGACTCGCGGCTGTCTTTGAACGATCATATAATGGCTGTGGCCAGGGGGGCTTTCTATCAGGTTTGCCTGATTTCCCAGTTGCATCCCTTTCTGGATTGGGATGCCTTGTGCACAGTCAGTCACGCCCTCATCACTTCCCGTCTGGACTATTGTAATGGTCTCTACATTGGACTCCCTTTGAGGAGCACCCGGAGGCTCCAACTGGTCCAGAATGCGCACAAGTAATAATGGGGACAACTCATCGCTCCCATGTAACACCCCTCTTGTGCGAGCTGCACGCAGGTGCCCGGTGGTCTTCCGGGTGTGTTTCAAGGTATTGGTTACCACCTTTAAAGCGCTCCATGGCGCTTGGTTATCTACAGGACCACATTCTGCCACCAAGTGCCTCTCACTGGCCGACATGCTCCCACAGAGGGGGCCTCATCAGGGTGCCGTCAGCCAAGCAATGTCGACTGGTGACCCCAGGGGGAGAGCCTTCTCTGTGGGGGCTCCTGCCCAATGGAATGAATTACCCCTAGACATACGAAAGATCCCCGACCTCCGTGCCTTCCGTCGTACTCTGAAGACCCTGTTATTCCTTCAAGCCAGTTTGATGGGGTAAACGATTTTAATTGGGCTTTTAAACGTGGTTTTAAAATGGATTTAGTTGGGAGTTTTAAATTTGGCCAAGGATTGAATTATTTTAATTCATTTTTAAATTTGTCCTATATATTGTTTTTACCATGGCTGTCCACCGCCCTGAGTCCTTCGGGAGAAGAGCGGTATATAAATATAATATAATAAAATAAATAAATAAATAAATAGTAAGAAAAAAGGACTCGGGTGATGTGATAGCACTGTTCCAATATTTGAGGGGCTGCCACAAAGAAAAGGGGATCAACCTATTCTCCAAAACATCTGCAGGCAAGACAAGAAGTAGTGGATGGAAACCAATGGTGGGTTGCTACTGGTTTGCACTGGATCAGGTGAACCGGTAGCGGCGGTGGTGGGAGGCTCTGCCCACCCACCCGGACGCTTCTTTACATGCGCAGAAGTGCCGCGCACGTGCACACACACAAATGAACTGCTAGCAAAGGGATTTGGAACCGCCACTCATGGAAACTTACCAGAGAAAGAGCCAATCTAGGACTAAGGAAAAATTTCTTGCCAATGAGAACAATCAATCAATGGAATGGTCTGCTTCCAGAAGTGGTGCGTGCTGCAACATTGGAAGTTTTAAAGAAGAGGCTGGACAACTGTTTGTCCAGAGTGGTATAGGGTCTCCTGCATGGGGAGAGGGTTAGACTAGAAAACCTCCCTTCCAGCTCTGTTAAAAGAACTGTGGCTGAAGTGCTCTAGACCATAGGGGGAACCCCACAATCTGGGAACAGGTGAGCCTCCAACCACTGTTTTAGTGCTAGAACAACTTGGATTTGAAGCACAAAAGAGCTGCATCCTTGGTGCACAGGTGGCAGTGGCTGAACTCTGCCTCTCCATTGCAGGAAGCCAAAAGGCAACATTGCTGGGGTCCCCAGGCTCCACCTCCTGCTAGAGCTTATCCAGATGCCCTACTTTTCATGGCATGATGATGATGTCCTAACCACTTCTAGAGGCTCTGAGCTCCTGACCTCACCTCTGTTTGTTTCCCAACAAGCTGCTGAAGGAGGGTAAAGCCAGTCTGGGGCGTGAACACATGAAAGCAGTGGGCTCTGTGTGCCTCTGGTGCAGAGGGAAACCTTTGGTGATTATCTGGATGTTACAATTTTTGTAAAACCAGAACCTCCCATGTACAGCTATTTCCTCTTATTTTTTCAAGATATAAGAGATCAAGTCCCATGAGTCTCCCAAAAGGGTGAGTTGTATGTGCCAGCTTTCTCCCCCATCATGCACAAGCATTTGGCTGCGGTACATCTCTTCTTCATGGAGTTGGAAATCATTAAAAAAAAAAAAAGCCCTACAAGCAGTGGTGGGATTCAGTCAGTTCGCACCGGTTCAGGTGAACTGATAGTTTACTTTCTGAGCAGTTCGGCGAATCAGCTCTTGGAAGAAACCTCTTTCCAACAGTCTTTTGGTTTTCCTACCTTACAGAGTTAATCCTGTCAGGAAGGAGGCGTTCTGGTGTGCCTGTGTGTGTTGTTTCTAGCCTGTTTAAGTGTTTCCCAAAACTGCCTCTGGCTTAAGCCTTGTTACATTGTAACAGCAGTTAAAGGTTCTTTGCAGTACGCCTAGACTTTCTATAGCCTGAGCGGCTTCTCTGGAGTTTTCCCCCACTTTGCTGGTACTTTTATTCTGGGGCTTGGAAGAAGAGACTGGTTGGATTAAGAGCTATTTACATAAGGGTTGGCATAGCCATAGAAGAAATGGCTGAGAGGCAGGATACAAGCTTGGCACTCTGATTTTTTTACTGCCTTTCTGGGGCATGTGATCTTTCCTTAAATCTGGATGATTTCCTTAGGATATCTTGTGACGCGAGTGAGACCAGCTGGTATCTTTAAGTGATGCAAATGGATCTAAGGATTGCTTCTCCTGGGTGGGAAAGGGTGCTTTGTCAGTTCACTGAGCACAGGAGCCTCTTGTCTATGGGGATTCTACAGTCATCCAGGTTATGGTTGTCTCAAAGGTGCTTTTTTCAAGAGGCAACTGGACTTTCTTGGTTTCCAGAAAGTCCAGTTGCCTCTTGAAAAAGCACCTTTGCGACAGGAGTCTCTTGCATTGTTTAATAGCCCATAGCAGATGTCAGCATTTAAGAGATAAAGAGATAGATAGCTCTGTTCATAGGCAAAAATTCCCTGCAGCAAGGTCTGAACAAAGGCAGAATGGGATTAGCCCTCACTCAAGATCCAAAACAGGAGGAAATACATTAAAACACAATAGGAATTGCCCAACACCCTTTCAGGACACAAACCTCTTCATTACATTATCTCAGAAAGATGTGATTCTGCTTCATCATTAAACCATCTTTCCAATCAGCCTCCATGTTTCCAGTGTCTTTCTCCCAGCTTAGAACTGAACCAGATGGATATTTCTTCCAACAAATATTTGAAGTTTATTTAGATATCTGTGGCATGTACCAATTTTATTGTCATCCTGACAAGTTTGGAAGGGCAGAGACTTGAACTTGGGTCCCCTATATACTTCGTTAATTTGTCTCTTTAGCTTGGCTTTTTGTAGCTTAAGTATGCCCACCTACTTTTTGGAGAGCTTAAATGACCTCTCTTTCCACACTTATGACCGTTGCAGCATCCCCACAGTCAGAAGAGGCTGGGTGAGGTGAAGCGCATCTCAACATAAGTTGGCCATTCCCACCCAGTCACATGATCATCCAGTCACATGATCACCCAGCCACGCCTACCAAGCTGGTCATTAGGGCAGAGAACTGGTTGTTAACTTATTTGAATCCCACCACTGCCTACAAATGATTGGTGTGGATAGACTTTTAAAAAATCAAGATGTGATTTCAGATCCAGGAAAATAGGAGCAGCTCCTCCAAGGGCAGGTCTTCTGGAGCTGCTTTGTCCCAGCCCTGGAAGAGAGGAGACACGCGGGGCTTGCAGGCTCCCCAGGGGAGAAGCTGCTCCTGTTCATTCAGAGGCTGCAAGTTCCTGGAGAAGCCCTGCAGTTCCACTTAGCTCCCTTCCTTTCTGGCTGCCTATCCATGGTCTGAACTTGCAGGCATCCCGATCCCAGAGCAGAGGAGCCGGATTCTCTCAGGGGATCGGAAGGAAAGACAGGAAGCCTTGGATCTTGTTTCACTCAAGTAAATACCACTGGGACAACCCAGAGCCTCCAAATCCCAATCCAAACTCTCTTGTTCAGGTGCCATGGTTGGACCACAGGAGGTCCAATCTGGCAAGAGAAAGGACAATCTGGGTAACCTTAGGTTTACTGAGCTGTGCAACACACACACAAGTGTTATTTGGGGAAACTCCTAGCTCAGGGGCAGCAAAGTGGCAGCTTCTTCCCAGTTCCTTCTAGCTACAGTCATCCAGCCAAGGGGTTGATCTACTCTCGGGGGTGGGGGGGACACTGTCTTCCCGCTGCCAGCATAAACTTGTAGCAAATTGATCCAAAGTAATGAAAATGCTGCCAACCTCATCCCACCACACAGTCAGGTGAGAAAATGGTGGTTGGGTTTCTACCATGGTGGATTGGTGGATGATGGTGGCAGGGAAGGAATAGGTGGGCGGAGAATGTTGTGGCCCTGAAAACAATGCAGAGGTTGTGACATCCTGTGTCACCCAACCGGTGGGCAAAACCTGTTTTTTCTTTTTACAGAAAGAATTATGAAGTATCTAGAAGGATTGTAGGAAAAACAATTTCAATAGGCCAGTTCAATAGCGAAAGAAGTGGTGTTGGTACAGTCTCCTTCATTGCTTGTGTTGAAGCAGAAAGAAGATGT
The DNA here is from genome assembly GCA_030761175.1 of Masticophis lateralis. Lineage (NCBI taxonomy): Eukaryota > Metazoa > Chordata > Lepidosauria > Squamata > Colubridae > Masticophis > Masticophis lateralis. The sequence goes on along the minus strand of JAUDYJ010000012.1, from coordinate 23,382,433 downwards.
TGGTCTGCTGGGGGTTCTTCACTGATATGTTAAGTATCAATCAAATTAAAATAAAACATGATTTATATTTATTTGGATTTTTACGCTGAGCAGGCGGTTGGACTGGATGTCCTAAACTGTCTCTTTCAATTCTAGGATGCTATTAACTCTGTTCATTGCTAGAAGCTCCCAGAACCTTTAGCTTACCAATTTTGGATGTCTCCTGGTGTGTTATGCTGTGGGTGGCCTGAGTATGGCATTCATCAAGGACTTCCCTGCCCCCACTGGAGGATCGGCTTCTGCTCCTGCTGCTGGGGAGGTTGCCAGAAATAGCAGCCAATCACCGGCAGCCTGAAAGAGATCACAGAAGACCTGCTAGGAAACTGTGCAAAATTATTCCAGCAGCCCTTTGAACTGCTAAGCTACTTTTTGGGAGTGTCAGCACTTGGGCGATAGGTGATGATTTATGCCAAGGAGGCGCTTCTGCCTGCTCTGTTCCAAGTGAATAGCTGAATTACAGGTAGTCCTTGACTGATGATCACAATTGAGCCCAAGCTTTCTATTGCAAAGCAAACTGTTGTTAAGTGAGCCATGCCTCATTTTAGGTCCTTTTTGCCATGGTTGTTAAGCGAACTACTGCAGTTGTTAAGTGAATTGTGTGGCTGTTAAGCGAATCCAGCTTTCTCCATTGACTTTGCTTGTTGGAAGCCAGCTGGGTAGGTCACAACTGATGATCACATGACCCTGGGAGGCTGCAACCGTCATAAATACATGCCAGTTGCCAAGCATCCAAATGTGGGGTACGTGACTACAGGGATGTTGCAATAGTTGTAAGTGTGAAAAACGGTCATAAGTCACTTTTTTCAATGGTGGTGTAAGTTCAAATGGTCACTAAACAAATATTGTAAGTCAAAGACCACCTGTATAAATTGGGGAGCTGGAAGGGCCAAGAGCATCTAGTCCAATATTCTGCAAAAAACAAATTAAACTATCTTCAAGTAATGGCTATCCACCCTCTTCTTAGAAATCTCCAGAGGTCGAGAAATCCACCATTGATGCAGTTCTCACTTTTCTTGATGTTCAATTGACGTCAAGTGAGCAGCAATTCTTCCTCACAGGACCTGCCTCAAGTCCCTATCATCATCTTTGCACCCTTCTCCAAACTCTCTCCAACATGTCAGTCGCCTTCTGGAAATAGGGCACCCAGAATTGCACACCAGCCATATTGCCACCAGCCATATTCTCACCAGCTTTCCTGATTTCTTTCCTGCATTTCTAGGCTGAAATTTGTATTCTTTTTTAAAAAAAATTAAATTTTAATAGTAATTTAATGGTGTAACAATTACAATGCCACCACAACAAAAATCCATTGGTAGTTATAGGGTGAGAGAAGAATCTACATAGTGTGGTGTCACTCATTAAAATGAACCAAAAATAATGAAAACAAAAGGGAAAAATTAGTTAATAAAAAGAAAATGTTCCTTATTCTCTTTGTAGCAATGTAGAACTAATTCAGTCTTTAAGCTTTTTATTCAATCCAGACGTATTGGAATGGAAACATATTGCCTTCTCTTCTCATTTTTAGAACAGAAAGACGTTTTGTAAAACAGATGACAGACTCAGCTGCTCTTGATCACCTTCCGTTTCCCTTCCGGCTCCCTTACCAGCTGCTCCATCCAATAGCAGCTTTTTCACAGGGCCCGAGTTTTCTTCCCAGCTGGAAAGTGGTATCTTCTGTAAAGCTTTTAAGGAGGCCCAGCCGGCTTGAGGCTTTTGCCCTGTAGGATTTTTCTGTCTCTTTGCTATTTCTTTTAGCTATTTAAAAATGGCCTTTCAAGTTATGAAGATATATAATTGAACTTGTTTGTTTTTAACCAAGCGTTTTGTTAAAATTAAGAATTATAAGAATGTATGTTCTTTTTAATATTTTTAATATGGATGGACGTTGACAGACTTGAACACTGGCCCTATTTAACAAAATTACTGGTAAATTCAATGTAGAGAAAAGTAAAGTCGTACACTTAGTCAAGAAAAACCAAAAGCACACATATAGACTGGGGGAAACCAGGCTTAATAGCAGTAAATGAGTCTTGAGTCTTAGTGGACAACCAGCTAAATATGAGCCAGCAGTGTGCAGCGGCAGCCAAAAAAGCCAAAGCAATCCTAAATTGCATTAACAGAGAGATACACTCAAGATCAAGGGAGGTACTAATACTACTCTATAAAGCCTTAGTAAGATCACACCTAGAATACTGCATCCAGTTTTGGTCACCACCAGGGGTGGTATTCACTTACCTAGGCTACTGGTTTGCAAATGTGAGTGCGCGCACGCACGCTTCACTCGCACCACCTCCGTGCATGCGCAGGGCCTTCCGCGCACATGTAGAGCATCAAAAATGTGGATAAAAGGGACGTGATTACATCTGGGCGGGTGAGCGGAGCCTCCCGCAACCACCGCTACCAATTCGCCTGAACAAGATAGAACCGGCTGAATACCACCACTGGTCACCACACTGTAAAAAAGAGGTTGAGACTCTAGAAAGAGTGCAGAGAAGGACAACCAAGAGGATTAGGGGACTGGAGGCTGAAACATGAAGAACGGTTGCAGGAACTGGGCATGGCTAGTCTAGTGAAGAGAAGGACCAGGGGAGACATGATAGAAACGTTGCAATACTTGAGCGGCTGCCACAGAGAGGAAGGGGTCAAGCTATTTTCCAAGGCACCCAAAGGCCAGACAAGGAATAATGGATGGAAACTAATCAAGGAGATATTCAACCTAGAAATAAAGAGAAGTTTTCTGATAGAACAATTCAACCAATGGAACAGAAGTTGCCTTTGGAAGTTGTGGGAGCTTCATCACTTTAACAGATGTCTGGAGGGTTAGTCTCCTATCCTGTTTTTTGAGGCTTTGGTAACGTAACCTGCCCCTCTGGTGATCTGTAGCCGATTCCCCAGCAACATATATTTTGCATTGGCTTGCCCTCTTACCTTACCTTAGACTTCCACACAACTGCTATTGTCAATCCAGGGGACCTCTGTACAGGTATCCTCATTCCTGGTATTCAACACTGCACCACTTCCCCCTGCAAAGCCTGTTTCCCTGAAACCAGTATCCCCATCAAGCTGGAAGCTCCACTGTTTCTGTAGTCCCTTTTATATTACGCCTGCGTTTCTGCTTCCTGCCATCCACCTGCCCAGTTTACTGTCTGATCACATGCATTGATGTGCATCAGCATTGAAGATAATGGAAGGAACTCTCTGGGTTCACATCACCCTTTCCCATTATTTCATTTCTTTCTTTATATGTACTTTCCATATATGTACTTTTTCTTCTGAGAAATGAATTCCATCTCCACCAAGCACATGTTTTCCTTTCCCTTGCTCAGTGTTTGCTTCTATTGCTAAGACCTTCGGGGCCCCAAGTCCTTCAGGCTCTTCCCAAAAGCCATAAAAGGCTTCTTGACATACTGAAAGACACCAAAGCAATGTGAACATGGACAAGGAGAATGGATTCAGGCACCGGGGACAGCATACAGCCTGAGATGAATGACCTGGGCAACAAATGTGAGTTTCTGTTCTCCTCAGGAGGAAGTTGCTTACAATCACAACCTGACTTTTCTTCTTCTTAGTGATTTGGGATGTATCACTTCCACTTGGATCAATGAGAGAGTTACAAGTTTGAAGTCTTCTGTAGTTGACCCTTGTTGGTAGCATCTTCCTCAGAAGCTAGAATTGGTTGGGGTGTAGTTTATTTTATGATGACTTTGCTGCTGGTGGCAATGTGTTATCACCATCATAATTCTCATTCTCTGGAGAAATTGTAAAGTTCACATTGCTCTGATGCCTACAGAGAATAACAGCATCCAAACTACTGTTCAGGAAGACTTCATATTAACTAATGAGATGTAGTTATGATGCTCTGGTCTCTAGTTTACCAACCTTTGACTTAAGAACTCCTCACTAAATAATAGTTTGCACAGATGTCCACTTTTTTCTGGAAAAAATTCATCTACAACTATGATATGTCTTGCAGTTGCACTTGATACCTGGGAGGCAAATCAAGCTAAGGTTGACACTGGGAGGCAAGTTATGTGAATACTTCCACAAAAAACATGAAATTGGTCCATCTAGGGGCCCAGCTCTACCCACTGGGCCACAGGTGCAAGAAGACAGGCCCTGCAGCTGATGGAGAAAGAAAAAGAGACTTTTCCTGGGAAGCCAAACATTTGCACACCTGGCCTCTCCTCCCACAGTTGTTCAGTGGCAACATGCCAATATATGTGGCATGTATTGTGCAGGACTGGCAATGGAACCACAGTGTAACAAACCTCAAGATCAGATGAGAGGAAACATCCATCAGCAGAAGCCATTTGACAGTTTGGCAGAAGGATGGAAAGAGGGAAGACCAACCATCAGCAACCCTACAAATGCAGATCATGCACTCAGCCAGGGGTGGACTAAATTGATGCCCCAAGTCAGTCCATCCAGAAATCCAAGGTAGCACCTTTTATAATCTGAAGGCAGGAACATTTCCTTCATCTGCTCCAACACTGTACTAGCAATCTGCCATCCCCATTCTGGTCTCTCAATTTTGGCCCAGAAAAGAACCGTTGTGTCTTGGTATGACACAACAGGAAGTCTCTTATTCAGGGAGAAATGGAGCCTCTTAGTGCCAAGACACCTTTATGATGGGCTCCATAAAGATGATCTGGGCAAGGATAAAATAAGGATCTGACTTCTACTTTGTTTGTGGTTTGCACAATAGAATAGGTAACAATGGACTTCATCATCCTGACCGTTAGCCATACTTGTCAAGGAGAAACCTCTTTCCACAAGTGCTGATGCTAACCTGCCCTCACTCCTAGCAAGGCCCCTTTTGAACTATCAACATGAAGAATGTACAGACACCATTTCCATCTCTGAATAGAAGTAATCTTCATGTTTTAATATATATAAAACAGGTCCATCAACTTGTCTTAACTAGAAAAGAGCCTGGTTTAGCTCTGCAGACTAAAAGTACCGTAATTAAACACCAGCTGTCTGCAATTACACCAATTCGATTCTCCCCAGGCTCAAGGTTGACTCAGCCTTCCATCTTTTCTAAGGTAGGTAAATTGAGGACCCAGTTTGTGGGGGCAATAAGCTGACTTTGTATAAATATACAAAAAGTATGAAGGCTATTGCTTAACGCATTGTAAGCCGCCCTGAGTCTTTGGAGAAGGGCGGCATATAAATCAATTTTTTTTTTAAAAAAAGCTACAGAATACACAGGAACTGCATAGAGGCACACTAGAAGTTGGCATTAGCAGCAAATCATATTAGGAGAATATTTATAGCAGTTTTGCATATGCAAGAGAAAGTCAAACTGCTTTCCTCCCAAAATCGCACTCCCTTGATAAGTTTAAATATAACATCTCTAGTCCAGAGCTTGCTACGCAGCACTTTTGAAAGGAAGAGCAATGAAGGAAAGGGGGCGAGAGGAAAGCGCCCCTCTTTCCTACGTCAAAGTGTGCAGCAAACACATTCAAAGGATAATTAGAGTGAAAGAAATGACAGCTGGATTCAAAATTGGAGGCCAAATCACTAACAATTTGCCATATGGAGACAACCCCATTTTGCTAGCAGAAATTAAAGAAGACCTAGAATCACTCATTGGAAAATGAATGATTCTAAATACTAAGAAGGCAAAGGTAATGTTAACTGGCCTGGCCCGTAAACATACTGACAGGTGATGGCAAAAGGTGAGGAGTCAAGAACGAAGGTGGGTGGAGAAGTTAAGAAGACTGGTCTTAAAGACAAAGGCAACGACAGGCTCCATCCACCATCTCCAACCAGAACAATGATTAGAATATCTTAAACCATGGTCCATCCAGTGAAAACTATGGCTCTGAAAAGTGGAGGCTGAGAGGAAAATGTTAGAAAGATGACAGAATTATGAGCTTTGGAGAAGGTTATTCTGAGTGCAGCACAACCCAATCCTGGAAATCACTCCTGGACCAAACTGAGGTTGATTGGTGCTTCCTTGATTAACAAGCAGAATATCACCTGCTTTAGGCATGTGATGGAAGAGAGGGACAGTGATGTTTGGCAAGAGTGAAGAGAGTTCATTAGAAGTGGAAGACAACAAGTATTTGGATAGACATATCAGGGATTATGGCTCTTGGCCAATTGAGATGGTTTTTTTCCATATAATCATCATCCAGGAGCCAAGCCCAATTTGTTAACATTAATTAACTAACTAAACACAAAGACAAAAGTCACACAATGGATAAACCTCTGGCACAGCCACATTTTCCAGTAAGAAAAGTGTTCAATTTCTGGAAATTCTTTCTATGCTATATTCAGGCACCTCAGTATAGGAGATTTGCAGCAGTCCCAGACCTCTCGGATCTCATGATATGAGCAAGATTCAGGAGCTGTCAGCTTATTTCTGGTTCCATGATTTGCAACTTGGGCAATGCCTGTTTGGGAACTCTGGCCCGATGGTCATGATGAGACAAATGTGGTACATGTGGCTCCTAAAACAAGATTGCCAGTGCTGCAATTCATTTTACTTTGCCTCTGTACAAATTGGAAATGAGAAAATTGCCTTGGATTTGCAGCAGCTGGTGGTTGGACACTGATTGGATGACATTTTCTAGCACTCCTATTGGTCAACTGGAGGGGAGTATTGATTGGCTCATGTTGTTCCTGGGCATTCTCCTTGTTTCCAAGTCTGTAGAAGTGAAGATTATTACAAATCAGAATAACAAATAATAGAGTTCAAAGGGGCCTTGGAGGTCTTCTGGTGAAGTCCAACCTCCCCTGCACAAACAGGAGACCCTGCAACATTCCAGACAAATGGTTGTCCATCTCTGCTTAAAACCCTCCAGTGATGGAGCATCCACAACTTCTGAAGGCAAGTCATTCCTATTTCTCCCTACAGCCTTGTGAACAAAGTCAGGCAAGGGCCAGCTTCAGTCTTCTCATGTCCCAAAGCCCCCCTTTCCCACTGAATCCTCCTCTTGGGAATCATCCTGAGTTGGCCTTCCAAGTCTGTGAGAAAGGAATATGCCATCAAGAAAGTCTGGCATTTGGAGAAAATAAATGTCCCAGAGACCTTGGTGCTTAAAGTGGCAAATAGACGTCTTTATGGGTTGGACACCAATCTCTTTCTAATGGTTTTGTTTTAAGGCACCATTTGCTTGATTATAAGCCAAATAGCTCAAAACATGGGGGGGGAGGGGGAATCCAATTTTCTTTTTTATCACACACACCAAGTAGTTGCAAAATCTCACTTTTGATCTTGCGGAAAGTAGATAACCTTCCTCCAAAAATTGAATATAGTGATTCAGAGTGTGATCAATTTTTTTAATAAATACAGTTTTATATAGACAGCTACACTGGGGAAGCCCCTGGGTGCCTGAAATAAGTTTCTCAAAAAATTTAACCCAATCAGCCAGTCATAAGCCCAGTAGGGGCTTAGCTGACCCAGAAGCAATGTTTGGGCAGCAACCCCATGCCTCCTTGAGCTGCTCCGGCCACCAGTGGGATTCAAGGGGCTGCTTATCTTCCATAAAGCCAGCCAGGCTGTTGTAGGGCTGCCTCTTCCATCTTTCTGCTCTGTCCCCGAGAGCTAGTGGGAGGGCATACTGGTCCCTTCCAGCAAACAATTTGTTGCCATGCTTTCTCTGTGCCTGCCCCACGTCTGTGTGGTCCTGATACTGGCATCCTCTCGTAAGGCACCAAAGGCCTGGCTGTTCCACTGGTATTCAGGCCAAGGGCTTAGGGGAACCTTGCTGGCTAAATGTTGCTTTTCCAGGTTGGGACCACTGTTTTAACCTCGGATTTTGGGGGTTGGAGTATGAAATTGTTGGTTCTTCAATCCACCCAGTCGCTGCTGTGGGACTGGCAGCCATAGAAAGATGTTTGTGCAGTGGCACATGCTGCAGAGGCAAAACAGGCTCCTCTAATGCACAGATGTTGTCTGAACATGGCAATATTCTTTTGGTGGTTGGTGGTCTGGAGCACACCTCATTTGCTCCCCTGGCTGCCTGTTTCACATAGTTATTTCCAGGACAGAAGGACAAGGGAGAGGATTCTGGATTCTCCTAGTCAGGTTTTCGGATTTATTCATCATACATGTATTCAACCTTTTTCTGTTTTAAGTATTATTTATTTTTGTTTGATGAAGTGGAAAACATTAGCCAAAAAAGTGATTGGCCGCTCTGACAGATATATTAAAGATTTGTTCTGTAATCATTATCTGATATATTTTATCATATTGTTTATTCATTTGCTAATCCTGTTGTTCATATTTATCACTGCATACTATATACAATATTTATTTATGTATTTTCAGGAGTTTCATTTATTTATTTATATAGCATTTTTCCAGAGTTCAATTTTTTTTACTGTTTTCTGTATCATGGTTTACTAAATATTCAATTTTAGAAAGCTTATCAGTTCTTCTATGCTTATCTCTGAGAATTAGGAGGAAAGAAACTGTTTTTTCTTTTTAATGTTATTTCATACTGTAAGCCTGTGATAGCAGAGTGAGAAAACCTGTAAGCATCTGATCAGTTCTGGCTCTTTTCCCTGCACGGGTGTTGGAGAGATCTGTTGGGTCCAGAGAAGTCCTTTCTTTTCCAGGCCTTCTGTCATCATGGTCCTTCCAGTCCCAGCAACCTTCCTGGTTTCTAGACAATTCCTGGATGTTACCATGGTGATTCATGACCTAATTAAAGTCACTGGAGTGGTACCCACATTTTCCCATCAAATTCACATCATCTCTCCAACATTCTTCCAGCCTATTTAAAGAAGTCACAATCTGGGTCAGTGGTAAGAAATAGGAGGCATTTACTATCATCCGCCTGAGCGTGCGCACGCACGCACACACACACCCTTTTCAAATAGACCAAGGGCTAAGAGGTCACAACTCAGTTTGATGTTCATTTACCTTGCTTAGGTAGTTTTCTATCAAGATATCAACATTCAAGTGGAATCCCATGCTCCCCACACACACACACACACACACACACATTTTCTATCTGGCTGCCTTACCATTCCCAGAAGTGCCCTCATGGCCCCTGGGGGTTCTTTTGAGACAATTCCTCTCTGTGCAGCTCAACAGTACCAAGATGCCTAAAACAGGGATACATCGTCTGTTGCCTTGTTAAAACCATGTTAAGGTATACAGCTACCTCCATGGAATTTGAATCATGTATTTAATGGTGCATAGGAGCTTTCTAGTCATTGGACATTATTCTCTATGCAGAATAGAAATAAAGGATTGTGTTGTGTGTAGGATAATGTACCATAGAGATGAGCAGATTTGGCAATTTTGTTAAGATGTTTAATTTAATAGCTGGAACAGTACAGTGGATAATGGGCCAGAACAGAGTGGCAGTTGATCCATTGGAGAGTGCAGACTCCTGCATGAGGCAGTCTAAGTTATGATTGGATGCTGGGTGTAAAGCGGGAGTTTCCCTTTTTTCCCGCCTTTTTTTCTTCTGTGTGTGCTCTGAATGCTGTTCTGTGATTTACCTGATGATTTACCTCATGATGTAGTGATGTGCCCGACTATATTGTCTAATATAAATAGAGATGTTAACTATGTTTATTTATTTATATAAAACTAAAAGTTCATGACTTCATTTGGGCACCTGCTGTGCAATTCCCTGACAAATTTTCATGTAGTCCTGCTGAGCTGATGCGCCTAGCAGAATAGGCTGTCTCAAGAGATGATGGACTCTTTTTTGCTGGAGGTGTTTCAAATGAATCTAGATGTCCCTTTTTCGGGGTTAACAATATTGTGGATTTCTGCACTGGTAGAGAGGTAGGACTAGATGGTCTCCAAGGTCCCATTCAATACTTCAAACACATTCTGTGTTTTATTTTCAAAACTCACCTAATCCCAACTCTTGGATGGTCAGAAAGCATCTGTTGTGAATCCTGTTGCAGTTTCATTCAACAAGTTAAATCTGTTTTTCCACAGTAAAGCCCCCATTAAGAAACAAACTGCAATTGGAGCCCCCTCTGCTTTACTGTTTAGGAATTAGCCAAAACATACCAGCCTTTTAATGTGTTCACGGTTTAATGGTAGATGTGTGGGTGCTAAGATTGCATATAGTTTTAAAATTATGTTCTCACAATAATTTTATTTTTATAATCCAGACAACCTATTAATGGGATGGAATACACAGTTCTCCTGCGGTGCTCCAAAGCAGCTACTATGATTATTTTTGTGGTCTTTATGATGTCTGAAGAGATTCTCACAATGTACCCAAACTGACTCTTGACTGAGCCATTCTGAAGTCTGGGACAATGCACAGAACCATCAACTGACCAGGCTGAATTTCTCCAACTCCCATAACTCCCTTTTCCCATTAGCACCCAATTTTGCCAGCATCACACAAACCAAGTTGAGCATGTTGTCCAAATGTAGCCATGTGGTCTTTAAGAGATCTAGTGAAGCAGATCCTGTTGGCAGAATCTGGCTAGTGTTCTGGGTGGAGAATTCACCCACTCCCACGTCCTCTTGCCCAACTGGGCATCCCATCCGACTCAGATCCCCTCCTGCAAGAAGGGCCAAAGTGAAGGTCCTTATGGTCTTTATGACCAGAGGCAGAAGAAGGGAGCCGACTGGGGAAGAGATGCCTCTTTCTGGCAGGACATTCAGTGTTTCCCAGGTTCTGCCATTGGGTCAGTCATGAGGGTGGCTGCCTTCTGCTTTGCCAATGGCGAGGTGATGCTAGAAAGTGGGGACCCTAAGAGGGCATGGAAACTTCCTAAAAGAGGCCGAAGGGAGCCTGCACAGTTGAGCTGATGTGGGCCTGGTAGTTTGGCTGACTTAAATGGGGGATGGGGGCTTAACGTCCTCAGAAGTGGCCTTGATGCCTGCGGAGAGGCCGCTTCTTCCCGTCCTGGGAGACTGAAGTGGACTGAGCTCAGCGGCTGTTCCTGCGGGTTTTCTTGCCTGACCCGTGGATAAGAGAGCCCAGCAGCTGGACCGCATTTTACTCCCTGGAGCCTTCCTTTTCACACTGGCTTGACGCACGGGGCCACCCGCGGACGAGGGCGCCCGCTGGGCTGGGACTAGCTGGGACCAGGCGAGGACGGCGAACTTCCCCTGCTGGGGGCATCGGCATTCCCGGCAGCTGCGGCTGATCGAAAAGTCCCGCCCCGCCAAAGGCAGGGTCCTCCCGACCGACTCCTTGGCGTTGGGAGGCGCCAGAGGGAAGCTAAAAATAAACCTCGGCTCAGGCGCGCCGCCGCGGTTGCCAGGACTGGCTTGGTGCGCCGGCCCCGGTCGGGAGAGCGCCGGTCTCCGGGCTGCTCGGCTGCCACCGCCCCGCCCCGCCCCGCCCCGCCCCGCCCCGGACCCCCGAGCCCCTCTTGCGGCGGCGCAGCCCGGGAGCGAGGAGGGCAGCGGCGGCGCTCCTTCTCAGCCGGGCTGGCCGGCGGGGCGCGCGCAGCCTCCGAGCGCCGCGGCGCTGCCGCAGTTTGCTGCTGTCCGCGGTGCTGAGGCTGGTCGGAGCGCGGCGGCGGCGGCGGCGGCGGCACTGTCCGCGGTGCTGCCCGTCCAACCTGCCGCTCAGGTGCCCGCGCTGAGCCAGGCGGGGCGGGGGGCATGCGAGAGGCGGGCCGACGGCGCGAGGGGCTCCGGCCTGCTGGGGCTCTGCTGAGCCGAACGACGTTGCGGTTGCTGCGGCTGTGAGTTCTCCTGTGCCCACACTATGCAGAAGGCTCTGCGCCTGAACGACGGGCACGCCGTCTACCTGGGGCTGCTGGCCAAGAAGGACGGGGCCCGGCGGGGCTACCTCAGCAAGAGGAGCTCTGACAACACCAAATGGCACCCCAAGTGGTTCGCCCTCCTCCAGAACATGCTTTTCTACTTCGAGAACGACTCCAGTTCCCGCCCGGCTGGCCTCTACCTGTTGGAAGGGTGCCTGTGTGACAGAGCACCTTCACCCAAGCCCAAGGATGCACTGGAGAAGCAGGTGGGATGGGAGCATCTTGGGGGGGAGGGGGGAGGGAGCACATGGATGGAGAAGCAGAGAGAGGCTGGGGAACTCTGACCAGCCTCTTTGGGGGTCCTCCTCTGCATAGGGGAGATCATGTTGGGGAGTCTCTCAGCAGCTGCCAGGTGCATTTGCCCCTTCTCCTCACCTCCCCCCAGCCTAATAAGCAGCATCATAAGCTGATCTTCCCCACTTCAGCACCCCAGACTCAAAGGGCGGGAGCTTCCCCCTCCACCCAGAAAATTAGTTACCATAAATAAAACTGCATGTTTCTTTATAAAATTAAGTATTAACCTATCCAATTAATTAGCCAGCATACTAAAATATAATGCTCCAAGTGGAGGGTGTTGCAGGAGGAGAGCTCTATTAGTCTTTGTGGTATAAAAATTAATGAAAGAAAGAGTCTAGTAACATCTTTTCAGATTAAAAGCTTCAATAAAAGCTTATGCCTTTTAATAAAATTGGTTAACTGGAAAAAGTGCTACCAGACTTCTCTTGATTTTCTGGAGGAAGGAAAGGGGAAGACTGCTCATTTGCAGCCATTCACACTCAACTTCCTTCAAATCTGCCTCTCCCAGCCCCATCCACCCCTCTCCCTCCCTCAAGCCAGTTCCCCATTGACTTCTCTCTCTCTTGGGGAGGGCTAGAGGCCAGCCCACAGGCCTGAAGTGGCAAAAAGCTGGCAAGCAGCCCAGCCTTGATGGATTTCCTGGGCCCAGAGCCAGTCAGGCTCATCCCAGTCACTCAGGAGTTCTAAACTGTCCCCTGAGCTGCACTGCAGAGTGAGAGATACCTCAGCTCCATGCATGAAATGCACTCCCAGACTCTGTTCCCAGCCCTGCAGTTTGGAAAAGGCTTGTGAAGCTCCTTGAAGAACTGACCCTATAAAGGGGTGAGACAGTTGAGATTCCAGACTGCCCAAGTCAGGTAAATCTAGTTCTTAACATGGTCAGGAAAAAAACCACATCTGCACCTTCTAGAGTCAGGTGAAGACTGGGTCACTTGATCTGCTGTTCACACAGCTTGCCTGCTGTGCTGCATGTCTGCCTTGCTGATATTTTAGGAACCAGGAGGAAAAAATGGGCAGAGAAGGACCTTGCCTGGGCCAGTTTCTAGTATTTGCCCATTCTGGCCCAAGTGGCTAGCTGCCAGACCACAGGGCAGGAGATGTCTAGGCCAGTGAGGTTCTCAAGAAAGCTCACTGCTTTCTTGGCGCCTTCTTTCTCAGGGGTGCTTTGAGTAAATCAACTCAAATGTGAGTCCTAGATCATCCTTTGCTGCAGATGATTACAATGGACTATCTGTTACTCGGGATTTCTATGGACACAATGGTTTTCCACATCTTGGTTATTCAAAGCATTTTTCCTGTCTCAGTTCAACACCAAAACAATTGCATTAAATCACAATTAAAGGGCTCTCTGCAACTGATTTACTATTACAGGATCTTATTCCAATCAGCCTTATTTCTGCTCCATGTATGCATATGTTCTGGGGACCATTTCTGAGTCTTCATGATGGGTCATCATCTCAGCTCTGCTTAAGTGTAAGTCATGAGTAGGAAAGCATTGCTACCTTTTAAGCGGTTTCCAAAGCCAGAAGATTTCCACCCAAGAATGGGTGCTCCAATACTGGAGGTTTTAAAGAAAAGATTGGACAACCATTTGTCTGAAATGGTATAGGGTCTCCTGGCTTGAGGGGTGAGTTGGACTAGAAGACCTCTGAGGTCCCTTCCAACTCTGTTATTCTGATAAAAGCCAAAGAACTGCTGCCAGCTGAATAGGCAGGAAGGACTCAGCAACCTCTGGCCCTCCGTTTTCTTGCTGCAGAGGCAAACCAGGTGCAGAGAGAAACACTCCAGGTGACTTCTAATTCCCTGAAAATGCATTTCAGTTTCTTCCTATCTCTTATTCTTTAAAAAGCCTCCCTCTCACCTCACTTTGGCCCTTCTGATGTGGGTACCCTATTCATGTATGCATCCATGCATTTGTGTGCATGTCCCTGCCAATCTATTAGGCAGCAGCACCAGAGGGAGGGGCTGGGAGGGAGCTTGGTTCAATTCTGAATGCCCTGAGCTGTCTAGTTGCACTGAGAAGAAGGCTGGGAAGCTTGAAATGGCCTCACGGCTTGTCCAGTGTACAAGAGATGAGGCATTCCTGGAGTCAGAGCTTTGTTTTCCACTACCCATTCCAGAATCAGGAACACATTCAGATATCACACATTTTGCCTCTCAATAGCCACCAGCCAAATGGGGTTTCTGCAGCACCACAAATTCAATCATTTCACTTCCACTCCAGTTTGAAAGCAAAACCTCCCAACAGAAAAAGGGCTTTGCTTTCTCTTGGTGGCAAGAATTGCAGGCTTTAAAGGATCAGCACCACCAGGCAATCCACCGGCTGCTCAGAGCAGGGATTCTGCTTGAATCCCTGAAGCTCCACTTTACTTTGCTACCCTCCCCTTTCTCTGTCTACTGGCCATTTGTCCCTCTCCTCCTCAGAGGGGGGCCCTCTGAAATTCATACAATCAAGTGTGGGGGGGTGTTCACCTGTCTATAGTGGTCTTTTTGTTTGCTGAAGGTTGGAAATTATATTTTTGTTGATGCAGATTAACATTTTATTTTTGCCAGCCATGTCACTGTGATCAGTACAATTGTATCCTTTTTTATGTGAACAATATTTGTCTATCCTGTTCCTGCACCTTTGATCTCTGTTTTACTCAATCAAGCTATTTGCAAATTTCCCAGTAGACATTCTACAGGTAGTCTACAACTTATAATCATTCATTCAGTGACCATTTAAAATTGCAATACCAATGAAAAAAACAACTTGACCATTTTTTTACATTTATGACTGCACCCCCATGATCATATGATCAAAACTTGGATGCTTGGCAACTGGCATGTATTTATGATGGTTGCAGTGTCCCAGGGTCATACGATCACCTTTTGCAACCTTCTGACCAAGCAAAATCAATAGGGAAGCCAGACTCACTTATGTTAGTAACTATGTTAGTATGTTACTAACTGAACACTGCAGTGATTCACTTAACAACTGTGGCAAGAAAGGTCGTAAAATGGGGCAAAGCTCATTTAGCAACTATCTTGTTTAGAAACAAATTTTGGGTCAATTGTGTTGGTAAGTCAAGGACTCCCTGTATTTTTATAAATATGAGATAAGGTTTATCAGGCTAGACTCAATAATTCCCTGCATTGTTTTAAGTATTCAATAATCAATTGCTATATCAGATATTGATGAATTTCTTTCTCCTTTTTTGAAAGTTTGGGATTAGAGTTAGGGTCTCTATCATCACATTTGCCAGAATTTTCATAGACCACCAGCTCAATGATGAGGTGTTTCCTTCAGTGCTCTAAGGCGTAACTCAGCAAGCCCTGGAGTTTTAAAGCATTTCGAGATTTCCTGATTAGATTTCTATCAATCTAATCTGAATTTGCAACCCTGTTTCTTCAACCTAGAAATGCCATCCTCTTCTTACACAACAGGCTCACTAAAGGGGCCAAGTATTCTGCCTTTTCTTTGCTCTCTGTTAGGGCTTTGTTGATTTTGATTCTGCTTCTTCTTGCCTTGTCAGCAAACCCTGAAGAAGCCCCTTTTCTACTTCTAAGCATCCTCTGCTCCCTTCAGCTCATTCTGAACACCAGAATTTTCTGACAACCTCTCTAAAAATCAGGACCTTTCTCCTGTACTTGTGATTCTTTCTCCAGAATGTGTCTTCTTCTATTCTGCTTCTTTGGCTGTCTTCCCTTTGTTCTCATTTGGATTGTCTGTGTTTTAGCATCTCCTTTTTAAATAATTTCTGTCCACCTTGTGCTCATCTTCTCATTAAAACCACTTTCTTGTAGATATGCTTTCAAGATGAGTTTGGTTTCATACCCGACTACTACTGCTGCGTTCATTGGGCCTAGTAAGATTTTCTGATTGATTCATTAAACAAGGGTAATTGGAATTCCTGTGCTTTCTTCTACTTTCTGAAAAATAAAAGTGCCAGAAAAATAGTAAGTTGGGGATTTCCTCAAAGGGCCATGCTTGGCAGAATTTGCCTGCTAACATATGTCAGGGCAGTTAAAGTCTCCCATCATTACCACTTCATGTCTGGAAAGATCTTTGCTTTTGGTAATCATTTCCATACTTTTTCCATAGTTGAATTGTCAGCAATAGATAACATTTATAAACACTGCTTTTATTCACTGTTTCACATACTTTAAACAATGTACTCTTCAACAGCAAAGTGCTTTCCCTTGAATTGTACTGTAGATTTTATAGTTCAACTCTTCCTCCATAGTTCAAACCTTTCTTCCTTTTTTTCTAAAAAGTTTTTTGAGGTTTCATTTCTTCCTTCTCAGTCATGCGAGCCATCCTACCAGCTCTCCAAATATGATCTCTTTTGATCATATTTCCCATATTGTGATAGATAATGCCATGAGCTGAGCAAATATTTTTGATTTTCATTGTGTAATACAAAGATATAGTTATATAATTATTCTGTCTCCGTTATTTCTGCAGGATACAAATCCTTATTTCAAATTCTTCTAGAGTTTTATCTCCAATCTTAATAGGACAACCAAGGTTTTGGATATTCCATCACTGGAAGTTTTAAAAAAGAGGTTGGACAGCCATTTGTCCAGAATGGTATAGGGTCTCCTGCTTGAGTAGGGACTTGGACTGGAAAATCTTCAAGGTCCCTCCCTATTGTATGTTCTAGGATTCAGTGTAAAAGCTTCTTTATCACCATGCTTTGGTGGAAAAGCTTCTTCGTTCCCTTCCCTCTCTGCTTATCCTTCCTCCCCAATCCTCTAATAAATCTAATCTAATCTAATCTCCACTCCTCCTTTTCCTCCTCTTTCTACAGCCTATAAGTATTTATCCAAGGTTTTTAGTTGGTGCTGTACCTCAAAAGATGAAATTGAAAGTTCTCCTGATTAGGGTCACCACATTTTGCCACACATTTTTAACTACTTGTGCCACGCAGCCAATCATTCAAGGCAGTGGCTCCTGAAAACAAACCACTCCCACTCTATAGCATTTGTCTAAACGGTTAGTTTAACTGGCAATTTCCCTTGTCCTTTTCAGGCCTTGATGAGTGGATGAGAAACCACCTGAAACTCCAGAATATTGATTTCCTTCCAGAATCCACAATGATGCAGTTATAGCTGTTATTGCAGTATCATCTGTCCCCATACAGAATAGCAGAAAGAGAAAATTGACAGTTTGATAAATCTTGGAAATTGTTCTGTCACATTGCTAATCTGGGCTCCTGAGAGACAAACTTGTTTCATGAATCGTTGGGTTTATTGTCATCTCTCATTTTTATTCCACATTGAGGGAATCAGCTACTTCCAAGGATGTCTTTTTGCAAGATGAAGCTGGACTCCCTCTGCCCTTTAGAGGTCCACTCTCCTGACTCCCTTTCTGGGGTCTCTTTCCTCAACTGAAGATTGAGAACCTCTTTTTTTGGGTTAGGGTTGGAATTTGATTCTGAATTCCCAGGTACAAAATACTTTCTCCCTTTCTCATTTCTGGCTGTCCTTCTTGTCTCTTTTTTACAGGCACACACACACACACACACACACACACACACACACACACACACACACATGAGATACACGTGCACACACATATCAGTTCCTGTTATTATACTTCTTTTAGTTCATCCAGCATGTCTTTGCTCTCCATTATGACCTGACAGATGGTCACTCACTGCTCTCAGCTGTCTTCTCCTTCAGGTACCAGAGCCTGCATTTGCTGCAGAGGACTCCTTAGTTGTGCTTAGCAGTTGGAGATGCACAACATCAGTCTTGCAAGTCCCCATGGAGAGTGTCCTTCCTCTGTTTTCTCTTGGGCTGAAGAAATAAGGGTTTTCTCAAGACATGGCTTATTTCTCCTCTGGGAATGCAAGAGGAACACCATTTCCTCCCCCTGACTCTAGCTCATGCTTCCCACAGCTCTCCTCCCCGCCCCCACCACTCAAAAGAATCTATGCAGTATCCTGCATAGGTATAAGCTAACCCTTATGTATCCTCCGGTACAGGCATGACTGCTGGCCTGAAGCTTTACCAAATAGGTTAAGGTGCTAGTCCTGTGGATCCCTGTTTAGGAAGTGTCCCTGTGCAAGCATGGAGATATTTGGAAGTTAGCAGAAACATTATAATGCTCTGTAATGGTCCACATTCCATCATTTTGGAATTTAAGATCAGAAGGAACTGCAGATCTTTTGTAGGATAAGGCCCTGCACACATTGGCATAGATGTATGCTGTGATTTGTTGTCCTTCACATAACCAGCAGTACCAGTGAGAAGAGCTATATTTAGATGAGAAAACCCTCATCTGCTTGGCCTCATCAGCAATGTTTCCAGGGTGCTGCTGAAACTGTATCCAGCAGGATGCCCTTGAAGAAGGCAAGCCAGGTTTGGAGTGAGGGGAATGGAGGTGATTAGAAACTCCCCAGTGCAGAAGCCTGGCCAGAATCAGGCTGGCTGATCAGCATCATGAGAACCATTGGCATGCCATTCTTTGGCATAGCTCTATCCCTTGGTTACCCCCAGCACTGCTCAGTCTGATAGCAGGTGGGGTCAGTGAGAACAGGCCATGTAAAGCCCCGACTTCCCTTGGGTTGATCTAGGAAGCTCTTCTAGGATTAGCAAAGGGAGCCACAATCTGCTATTCCCGTTTTCTGTTGCACCTCCTTTCTCAGCACAGAACAAAGACCTGGAGAGGAGAAAGACAGAGACGTATTATGGAAAAGGAAAGTGATCCCAAGCAATCAGGCAGAGCAAAGCCCAGGTAAATTGGGTGGAAATGCAGCTCTGGGATCCCTTGTGATGTCAGCAAGGCAAGAGAAATGGGCTGTGCTCAGTTATAATGCAGCCCTCGTCCTTCCAAGCAGCCCCTTGACCGCTTTTGACAAAGATGCCAACACCCCTATTCTGCATATTTAGGAGCTCAGGAATGTAGGGTGAGCAGTGCCAGGTGAACAATTGCCCGGAGCAGCCACAGCAAGGCAAGAGAGGCCCCTCTGCTCACCACCTGGCAGCCCTGACCACTATGGGAGTCAGGGGTCAATCTCTGCCTGTCAAGACCTTCTCCCAGGTTGCATTTTGGGGTCCCCTCTGATTAGAGCAGTGGAATCAGAAGGGGACAGCTAAATGCTTCCTTACTTGTTTCCCCACTTAATCGATTGGATCTGTGGCCATGCAGAATATTCCGTTTCCTAGGAGACTGTAGAAAGGAGAGCAAATGAACTGCAAGAACTCTTTTGCTGGGCTAGAAGCTTCCCTGATGAAAATTAACACAACAAGAATAAATGCCAAAGGAAGCTAAAAATAGCCTGTCCTGAGTCTGCTCAGCTCCTCGACTCAGCAGCCTGAAACAAACTGGGGCCTCCCCCCTCTGTTGGGCTGAGACCAAACCCCAGGGTTTATTCAACAGCTGACACGTCCATGAAGTCTAGAATTAAAACAATAATTAATATCCAATCAAAGCTATTTATTCAAAACTATTAAAGGCTCACAGCATGCAATGCAATCACGTAATCATTTGGTATTCAGTGGTAGAACAGGTCAATAGCTCTTCAACTAATGCATTTTAATGGCACTGGGCATTACCCAGTCATACACCAAAGAAGAGAACAGGCTAAAAGGTGTCCCGGAGATCCAAAGCAGCCGCCTTTAAGTTTCCTTCCAGACTTTCCATTCTGTGGTCCCTGATGCCCATGCAGGAATCTTCTCTACATCGCAGAGACTCCACACCTCTCAGGGCAGCCTCTTCCGTGGTGCAAAAGCTCTTAACATCAGGATATTCTTGCTCATGTGCCACCAAAATCTCTTTCCTTGTAATTTCTCACTGAGAACAGCTTTGTGCTCCATCTGGGGTCCTTTCTTTGATATCCCTTCAGATACATCTCTCCCCGAAGTCCTCCATCCTGCAGGCGAGCCCTTCAATCATTCCTCATAGGTAGCGCCTTCCAAGTCCCTGGTCATCTTGGTTACTTTAATCCAACCTGTGCCAATTTTTCAGTGAAAATCCTCCATGACCAATATGGCGTGTAGAGAAAAATTATGACTTCTCTTGATTGGCATGCCCTGTTTTTGTTGATGTAGCTCAGGACTGCTTTTGATGGTTGGGTGGGTGGTTTTCCCAAGTACATTAAACTGTTAGCTCATACTCAGCTTAAGATTCAGCAAGGCACAAGATCTTTTCTCTATATATTGTTGCCTACTGTGATCTTCCCTAACCTATACCCAGACCCTTGGTTCCCCCCACTTTTCCCCCCATTTCATGAGGGGGGCTCTGAGCTAAAGGTGAGGGTGGGGATGCAATTAGGAAGGCTTAAAAAATCACAAAAGCCGCCTGACACCTCAGGGGTGAGCCAGAGGCTCAAAGCCTTCAGAATCCAAAGGACGGTATTGGAGGCTGCTTCAGGCTCAGGATGCCTGACAGAGTGACAGATGCTCCCAGGGTCTTTCTCAGGCACACCTCCCTGCCTCTGAGCCAGGCAAAGGGCCTGTTGATGCTGGGAGAAACCCTGTCAGACTTTTTATCCTTTAGACTTCTGGTTGTTCACTGCCAGGCCTGAGCCCAAAAATGAGATCCAATTGAGCCCGATCCTTTATTTGCTTACACCTAATGGACAGATTCTTCCACATCAAAGCTATAAGCTTCTATCCCAGTGGAAATATCCTGAGAGATTCTAAGGTATGGCTCCCTGAGCCTCCTTCTCTTCCCTACCCCATCCAGCTCAGGACTGTGGAGTCTCTTTCTTTGGGCTTCTCTCTGGAATATTCTGCCTCCTCTCTGGGAAGCTGCAGTGCTCCAGGTGAGCCCCACCCTTTCCCCAGGTGCAGATGCCATCGTCTTCAGGTGGTGATTGTTTCTTCACTTCAAAGGGCCAAAATGACTCCTCCTTAAGAGGAAAAGCAATTTTGTAGAAATCATCATAATTTCAGAAGAGGCATGGCTTCCTTTACCCCCAAAGCCAGAATTGGGCACGGCTAGTCTAGGGAAGAGGGAGACTAGTGAACCAGGGGAGACATGATAGCAGCCTTCCAACATTTGGGGGGCTACCACAGAGAGGATGGGATGAAGCTATTTTCCAAGGCACCCGAAGGCCAGGCAGGGAATAATGGATGGAAACGAATCAAGGAGAGATTCAACCTAGAAATAAAGAGAAGTTTTCTGACAGAGTAATCAACCAACGGAACAGAAGTTTATTTATTTATTTATTTATTTATTGGTTGGTTGGTTCGATTTATATGACGCCTTTCTCCGGAGACTCGGGGCGGCTTACAATACGTTAAGCAATAGCCGTCATACTTTTGTATATGCCTGCTTAGTAGGGATTTCAGCCCCCCCTAAGTGGTGTTCTTTTTTATTCAAAATCATCTTATTGCCCCCACAATCCAGGTCCTCATTTTACCTACCTCAGAAGAATAGAAGGCTGAGTCAACCTTGAGCCTGGTAAGATTTGAACTCACAGTAATTGCAGGCAGCTGGCAGCTAAGTGCTATTTAACAGCACTTTAGTCCACTGTACCACCAAGGCTCTTTTAAAGTTGCCTTCAGAAGTTGTGGGAGCTTCATCACTGGAAGCTTTCAAGAAGAGACTGGACTGCCATGTGTCAGAAATGGTGTAGGGTCTCCTGCTTGGGCAGAGGGTTGGACTAGATGACCTACAAAGTTCCTTCCAACTCTGTTAATCTGATTAACAGAGATTAACTCTGTTAATCTGAACTGAAATTCATCTTGTGTCAGCCCTGGAAGCTACCTTTTGCATTGGATCTTCAGGCCAGCCACATTTACTACTGTGGGAAACTGGGGGGGGGGGGATTGTATGGAGCACAGGTGATATAAAGTCATAACAACATTCCTTTCTCAGAGAGTCAAGTACATCTTGCCCTGCACCTGGAGGGCTGGAACTGGGAGGCATCTCCAGTTGGGACGGTGCCTTGATTGGACCGTGTGATGGACATGTAGCTCCTGGGCAGGGACTTGGACTTTCCTTTGGGTGGGGAAAACCTGGAAGCTTTCAGATTCGGGTTTTCCCAGATGTGCCAATACAACATCTCTAATAAAATAGAACTTTGAGGAACTTCAAGCCTTGGAGTCTTCTTCCGTTGGGGGTGTTACTTAGAACCACAACATCTTGTTGATTTCTAACCGTTGTTGTAGCTTTCAAGATTCCACTCAATCTTGATGGTGCTCTGCCAATGTCACTACTGCCACCAAAATAATCTCCATAAAAGCCCAGAATGACCTCCCCGCCAGCTATAAAGAAGGAGGAGGGGTAAAGAAGCAGGGCTGCAATTAGGACCTCTATTGGCCTCAGGTGGGGAGCCCCATAATGGGGGCTTGGTCCTTAAAGTGGCAGAAGGGAGCTCCAGCTTGGCAAGAGCAAATATTTTTTAAAATAATTTTTATTAAACTTCTAAACAAGAAGATAAAAACTAACACAAACTAATATAAAGTGAGGAAGAAAAAAGGAAAAGAAAGAAAAGGAAAAAGTGCAAGAAAAGAAAAAAATGAAGAAAAATAGAAGAAAGATATAAAAAGTGGCACCAGATATTCTTCACAGCAGTTATAAGTCCAATTATATTTTAATCTTTCTCTCTAAAATTATATCCTCTTACTCTTTTTTTCTATAATCTATTCTGTCTGATCCTCAAAACCATAAACCACAAAATCATTTTTTCCAGTTATGCATTAAAAGTCCATAAGAAGCTTCTGGTCTCAAATACTTTAATATGTTTGAGACATTAATATGTCTCAAATAAATGCAGGTTTTGTCTTTTCTCTAATAAAAGAAGTCAATTTAGCCATTTCAGCAAAATTGGCCAATTTCACCAACATTCCTCCATCGTGGGCAGTGTTGAATGTTTCCTTCTCTGTGCATATAGAAGCCCCACTGCAATAACCACCTTCTGAAATAATCTTCATGGCTTTTTTCCAGCTTTATCCATTTTTATTTTATCCTAAAATAAAAAATCTAGCCCCAATTGAATTTTGATTTTTAAAATCCTCTGTATCAAAGTATGTATTTGAATTCAAATCTTTTTAACTTTTTTACATGGCATGATAAAATGTCCCTTAATGTTTGCATTTCCAACCTACATTTGAAGCACCTTTATACATTCTAGATCATTTCCTTGGCATCATGTACTTACGATACATTATTTTATAAAAAATTAAATTTAAATCCCTTGCAGGGACGTGCTGAGGACTTTGTTCAATATCTGGATGATAAAATAACTCAAATTCGGGAAGATTTGGCCGCTGACTGGGTTAGTTCAGGCGAGGGGACTGAGGCAGGTCTTGAGAGTGTTATCTGGGCTGAGTTCGATCCTGTGGCTCCCGAGGACGTGGACAGGATTCTGGGAAGACTGAACGCAACCACATGTTTATTGGACCCGTGTCCCTCCTGGTTGGTGCTGGCCTCCCGGGAGGTTACACGAGGCTGGCTCCAGGAGATTATTAATGCTTCTTTGAGTGAGGGTGCCCTACCGGCCGCCTTGAAGGAGGTGGTGGTGAGGCCCCTCCTCAAGAAGCCCTCCCTGGACCCAGCTGTTTTGGCTAATTATCGTCCTGTCTCCAACCTTCTCTTCTTGGTGAAGGTTGTTGAGAATGTGGTGGCGTGGCAGGTCCCCCGGTACCTGGATGAAGCTGTCTATTTAGACCCACTCCAGTCCGGCTTCAGGTCTGGATACAGCACCGAAACGGCATTGGTCGCGTTGGTGGATGATCTCTGGAGGGCCCGGGATAGGGGGTACTCCTCTATCCTGGTGTTGTTAGACCTCTCAGCGGCTTTTGATACCATCAACCATGGTATCATGTTGCGTCGGTTGGAGGGATTGAGGTTGGGGGGCACCGTTCTGCGGTGGTTCTCCTCCTACCTCTCCGACCAGTCGCAATCTGTGTTGACAGGGGGGCAGCGGTCGACCCCGAGGCACCTAGTGTGTGGGGTGCCACAAGGGTCGGTCCTCTCGCCCCTCCTGTTCAACATTTATGTAAAGCCGCTGGGTGAGATCATCCGTGGTTTTGGGGTGGAGTTCCATCAGTACTCTGATGATACTCAGCTGTACATTTCCACCCCAGACCACCCCAATGATGCCGTGGAAGTGATGTCCCAGTGCCTTGAAGCCGTGCGGGTCTGGATGGGGAGAAACAGGCTTCGACTCAACCCCTCCAAGACCGAGTGGCTGTGGCTGCCGGCGTCCCGATATAGCCAGCTGACACCATCGCTGGTTACTGGGGGCGAATCATTGGCTCCCACAGAAAGGGTGCGCAACTTGGGCGTCCTCCTGGACCCACCGCTGTCTTTAGAGAATCACACGACAACTGTGGCCAGGGGGGCTTTCTATCAGGTTCGCCTGATACGCCAGTTGCAGCCCTTTCTAGATCGGGACTCCCTACGCACTGTCACTCACGCTCTCGTCACTTCTTGCCTGGACTACTGTAATGCTCTCTACATGGGGCTCCCCTTGGGGTGCACCCGGAGGCTCCAACTGGTGCAAAATGCGGCCGCGCGGGGGGTTATGGGAGCGACTGTGACACCTCTCCTGCGCGAGCTGCACTGGCTACCGGTGGACTACCAGGTGCGTTTCAAGGTGTTGGTAATCACCTTTAAAGCGCTCCATGGCTTAGGACCAGGGTACTTACAGGACCGCCTTCTGCCACCAATTGCCTCCCACCGGCCGGTTCGCTCCCACAGAGAGGGCCTCCTCAGGGTGCCGTCAGCCAGACAATGCTGGCTGGCGACCCCCAGGGGGAGAGCCTTCTCTGTGGCAGCTCCTACCCTCTGGAACGACCTTCCTCCAGAGTTAAGAACAATTTCTGACCTCTCGACTTTCTGGCGGGCTTTAAAAACACATCTTTTTCAGCTTGCCGGCTTAGCCTGATTCCTGTCAAATATTTTATTATTTTTAGAGTTTTATTATCTTTTTAAATTAATTTGTTTTAATCTACGGCTATTTATATTTGTTCTTTTTATGAAATTTTAACTTTTGTGTATTTGCTTTTTAATTTGGCTGTTCACTGCCCTGAGTCCGCAAGGAGAAAGGCGGTATATAAATCTAATAAAACTTAAACTTAAACTTAAACTTAACCACATATTTTCCTATTGATCCAGCTGTATCTTTCAGATAACAATAAATGGGGAGATCACTGCCAACAGCTCTCTTGGCAGATCAAACATGACCTTGGGATGCCTGGTGGCTCCAGTTGAGGGAGCTGGTGGCCTGAGACTAAAGGCTCTGCTTGTTGTGCCAGTCTTGTATATTCCCATGAAGCTGATTATATTCCGATTTTGAGTGCGTTTATTTTAATGTTATATATTTTAATGTTCTATACATTTTATTATTTTAAGCCATCTTGAGTTTTTACGAAGAAAAAGATGGGGCAGTATAAATGTAATAATAGAACAGCAGTGGCACAGTGTTTAGAATGCAATACTGCAGGCTACCTCTGCTGACTGATGGCTGACGGCAGTTCAGCAGTTCGATTCTCACTGGCTCAAGCTTGACTCAACCTTCCATATTTCTGAGGTTGGTAAAATGAAGACCCAGATTGTTGGGTGCAATATACAAACTGCTTAGAGAGGGCTGTAAAAAGCACTGTGAAGCGGTATATAAGTCTAGTGCTATTGCTATTGCTAATAAATTAAATAACAATAAGACCGTTTCTCTTTATTTTTATAGCATTATTTTACTGTTAACTTCAATCATGAGAACCAGAAAACTCTGGAGCTGAGAACCGAGGATGCCAAGGATTGTGACGAATGGGTAGCAGCTATCAGTCATGCCAGGTAAGGACCTCTGGCAGAAATGCCTCCCTAGGATGGCTCCTGGTAGGCTGAGCGCAAGGGAGGGAGAGTAGCTGGAGGGAAGGGCTGCCTTGCTGTTTCCCGTTATCCGAGGGCTCCTGAATGGACCACAGCTCAGTACCAGGCCTCAACCCAGGTTTGGATAGCCCTGGTTTAGAGTGTCTTTCTTGGGTTTTGGAGCCTTACTCCTGAGAAGGGCCTGGTAGGCTTTTCTTGGAAAGGGAAGGAGAAGCAGGAGTTACACTTGCCTTCTTCAGATACTGGAGTGACCGAGGCACCACTGAGAGCTCTCCTCTAACTTCTCAAACAGCAGACCTCTGAATGGTGGCCAGATTAAAATAAAGAGGGAATAATGCCACTTCTGTCTCACAAAGAAAGTTTGATGCTGTGGAATCTTTGACTATTACAACGAACAACTTGCCTCCTTCGACAAATATCCTGAAAATTCCTTTGATCTCAGATTAAACCCGATCCCACCCATGAAAAGTATATTCTGTCTTAATCTCTTCTAAAATGTAAGAAAAAAGAATGTTCCACCTAAAATTCACCTCTTCCTGGCAAATTGTAATGATAAAAAGCAGCATGAAGGAGCAGGACTGAAGCCGGATGAAAATATTGTCTGGGAATAACTGTTTACTTTAAATTTTGGGGCCAGTTAAATAGCTCCCTAGAATGCAGCTGAAGGAGCCATCTGATGGTCTGGCTTAACACGTTTTCTTTGAAAAATCCTGGAGAGCAGAGGAGAAGCCAGGCAGCTGAAGGAGGCTTCCAAAGGGGGAAATCAGAGGAACCAGGGAGGCTGGTACAAATTGGGAAGGCTGCCCAGCTCACCATTTATGAATCTAAACAGCATAGATCAATAAAAAGCAAAAACATTCCAAATGAAGGAAAAGTAATAATGTAATGTTCAGCCTCCTCAGGCAGTCCAGGCTATTATTAGTCCCTATTTTGGCCATGGATTATCTCTGTCACCAGATGGTGTGTAAGTGCCATGCTCCCACCAGAAACTGGCTGTCCGGGGGTGGGGATGGGGAGCAGAGTGGGGCAGCACCTGGATGGACCAATCGTCAGATCAACCCCTGAGGCTCAGTTTCTTAGTTTGCTGTAATGCAGCTTTAATCACTTCACTTCCTAGTGAGCTTGTGGATTGCGCTATGCTGTGGTTTCCTTGGTTATAGTTAATTGAATAAGCCACATCCTGGCTGAATGCACATACCACACTAAGTAAAGCCATGTTCCTGTACTGGTTTTGTGTGATGCATAATCCAGCCTTATTCTTGTCAGATTAGCTGAGCCAATCACCTCTGTGGCACATACCTATCAGTAGTGGGTTTCAAATCCCATTGCTACCGATTCGCTCGTGGGTGCGCTCATGGTCACGCTCACACGCGATGCTTCTGCGCATGTGCAGAGACATCCGGGCGGGTGGGCGGAGCCTCCTGCCGCTGCCGCTACCGGTTTGCCCAATCTGTGACAAACTGGTAGCAACCCACCACTGATGCCTATTACCCCACAATAGTCCTGTACTTTGCTGAGTCCTCAGTGTCATCAGTGGCAGGAATTCAGTGCCAAAATACCAAATAAAATTAATGTGACTTTGAGTATTTAAATCAGTAACAAGTTTAATTAACATCCAGTTTGAAAATGATGAAATACAGATACACCAAAGGGGGAACTAGGCCAGAATCTACCCTGCATCCCTTTCTGTGATGTTGCTGCACACTAGCCATGGAGACTGAAGAAAACAATAAAAAGGCATCACACAATGCAGCTCTGCACGCATGAGGGCCAAGGTCCCAGGCAGATGGAACCAAAGCAAAAAGTCTGATCAAGTAGATCAACCTCGATGAAAGAAAAACTTGGCCTTTGCCTTCTGGACCTCCTTCCAATCTTTGTTTCTTGAGGTTTCACAGAACTTCCTGTTGGTTTGGTTCACCAGAAGGTTGAGCCTTGACATCCAAAACCACCAAAGAACAGAGAAAATGGGAGAGAACCACAGGAAGTTCCTCTGCAAGGCAACTAACCAGTTCCTCCATCTTGAAGCCAGATGAATGATTTATTTCGATCAGAATAGAGCTGGAAGGGACATTGGAGGGCCTCTAGTCCAGCCCCCTGCTCAAGCAGGAGACCCTGTACCATTTCAGATAGGTGGCTGCCCAGTCTCTTCTTAAAAACCTCCAGTGATGAAGCACCTACAACTTCTGGAGGCAACTTCTGTTCCATTGGTTGATTGTCCTCACTGTTGGGAAGTTTATCCTTAATTCCAGGTTGCTTCTCTCCTTGATTAGTTTCCGTCTGTTGTTTCTTGTCCTGCCCTTTGGTGCTTTGGAAAATAAATTGCTCCCCACTTCTTTGTGGCAACCCCTCAGTACATCCTGGAATACTGCTATCATGTCCTTCTTTTCTCTAGACTGGCCATATCCAATTCCTGCAACCATTCTTCATGTTTTTGTCTCCAGGCTCTTAATCATCTTAGTTGCTTTTCTTTGCACTTTTTCCAAAGTCTCAACCTCTTTTTTGTAATGTGGTGACCAAAACTGGATGCAGTATTCCAGATGTGCCCTTACTAAGGCTTTATAAAGTGATACTAATACTTCACATGATTTTGATTCTATGCCTCTGTTTATACAGCCCAGGATTGTATTAGCTTTTTTGGCTGCTGCCGCACACGGCTGGCTCATGTTTAAGCGATCGTCCACTAGGACTCCAAGGTCCCTTTCACAGTTACTGTTTTTTGAGCCAGGTTTCGCCTACCATACTTTTTGGAGTATAAGATGCACTTTTCCCACCCCTAAAAGAGAGTGGAAATGTTGGTGCATCTTATACATCAAATACAGCCATTTATGGCCTCCTGAGGCCCTGCCTCACGTGTCCCATTTTTGCAAAAATAGGCCCATTTTTTGCAAAAACAGGGTGTGCAGAGGCTTTGGGAGGGCTGCAGAGTACTCCTGTGGACTGGGGAGGGCAAAAACATTTTTTCTTGCTTACCACTTTGAAATCCTGGTGCGTCTTATATACCAGTGTTTTATAGTCCGAAAAAATGGTAATCTGTACTTGTACCTTTGGTTTTTCCTGTCCATGTGTAAAACCTTTGTTTTCTCCACATTAAATTTCATGTTGTTGGGTAGAGCCCATTGTTCAAGTCTGTCAAGACCTTTTTGGAACCTGAGCTTGTCTTCTGGGGTGTTGGCTATTCCTGCTAGATTAGTGTCATCTGCAAATTTGATGCGTTTCCCTTCTGTTCCCTCATCAAAGTCATTTATGAAGATATTAAAGAGTACTGGGCCAAAGATGGAACCTTGCGGTACCCCCACTGTTTGAGGAATTCCCTCCGTGTAGTTTTAGTACCATTAAGGATGACTCGTTGAGTACGGTGTGTCAGCCAGTTACAAATCTATCTAGGGGTGATGCTGTCTATCTCACATTTTTCTAGCTTACCAAGAAGTAGGTTGTGGTCTACTTTGTTGAATGCTTTGTGGAAGCCTAAGTATACTATGTCCACAGCATTTTGTTAGTTTAGTTAGTTAGAAACTTAGTTAGTTAGAAACGAGCAAAGTAATAACTAGCAGTCAGCATGGGCTTTTTAAAAACAGATCATGCTAAACCAATCTTATTTCATTCTTCAACATAGTGACTATATTAGTAGACCAGCAAAATACTGTGGACATAATATACTTAGACTTCAGCAAGGCATTTGACAAAGTAGACTACAACCTATTTCTTCATAAGCTAGAAAAAAGTGGGATAGATAGCTTCACCACCAGATGGATTCACAACTGGCTGACAAACCGTACTCAACAATTAGTCCTTAATGGGTCCAAGTCTACATGGAGAGAAGTAAGCAGTGGGGTGCCACAAGGTTCCGTCTTAGGCCCAGTACTCTTCAATATCTTCATAAACGACTTAGATGAGGGAATAGAAGAGGAACTTGCCAAATTTGCAGATGATACTAAGCTTGCAGGAATAGCTAACACCCTAAAAGATAGGCTCAAGATCCAGATGGATCTTGACAGACTTGAACACTGGGCCCTATCTAACAAAATGAAATTCAATGTAGAGAAAAGTAAAGTCCTACACTTAGGTAAGAAAAGCCAAAAGCACACTGGGGAAACCAGGCTTAATAGCAATGACTGTGAGAGGGGTCTTGGAGTCTTAGTGGACAATCAGCCAAATATGAGCCAGCAGTGTGTGATGGCAGCTAAAAAAGCCAACGCAATTCTAAATTGCATTAACAGAGGGATACTATCAAGATCAACTGAGGTACTAATACCACTCTATAAAGCCCCAGTAAGACCAAACCTAGAGTACTGCATCCAGTTTTGGTCACCACACCATAAAAAAGATGTTGAGACTTTAGAAAAAGTACGGAGAAGTGCAACTAGAATGATTAGGGAACTGGAGACTAAAACATACGAAGAATGTTACATCAACTGAGCTTGGCTAGTCTAGTGAAGAGAAGGACCAGGGGAGACATGATAGCAGTCTTCCAACATTTGAGGGGCTGCCACAGAGAGGAGGGGGGTCAAGCTCTTTTCCAAAGCACCTGAAGGCCAGACAAGGAATAATGGATGGAAACTGACCAAGGACAGATTCAACCTAGAAATGAGGAGGAACTTTCTGACAGCGAGAACAATCAACCCATGGAACAGAAGTTGCCTTTGGAAGTTGTGGGAGCTTCATCACTGGAGACTTTCAAGAAGAGACTGGACCACCATTTGTCAGAAATGGTGTAGGATCTCCTGCTTGAGCGGGGGGTTGGACTAGATGACCTATAAAGTCCCTTCCAACTCTGTTAATCTATTAATATTCATCAAGATCAGACAGGCCTTCTTCTACCATTCTCTTGCTGGTTTTAATTTTTATTTCTAGTCCGTCATTTACAGTTATGTTATTGGTACCTTGGGATATAATCTCTTTCCGTGTAAAGACTGATGCCAAGATTGAGTTAAGGAGCTCTTCTTTCTCTCTTATGCCTGTTACTTTCCTTGCCATCTTCTCTCTTCAGTGAACTTACCGTTTCTTTGACTTTTTTCTTGTTATTTATATGTTGAAATAAACTTTTCTATTACTGGTATTATTTTTTTACTTTTGTTGCAAGTCTTTATTCATCCTGAGCCTTTGCTTTCCTGACTTGATGTTTGCAGATTCAGGCTATCTGTTGATATTCTGCTTTGGTTATATGCCCCTCTTTCCATTTTTTGTACTTATCCTTCCTGTCTTTCAGTTTATCAGAGAGATCTTTCTGCATGGAACCATGCTTGTTTCTTCTTGGATTTCTTGTTTTTAATTTTCAGTGGTATTGTGCTGAACTGGGCTTTTATTATCATATTTTTCAGAGTTTCCCATGCTACTCAAGTTGTTTTCTCCTTTAGGATTTTTATCCTAAATGATGGTCATAGAGAATCACAAAAATGCAGGAGCTCCAAAGGGCCACTGAGGCCAAGCAATCCCTGGCCAATTTCTGCTTGAATAAATCCAACAGAGGGCTGTCCATCACTGGGGGAGGGGGCAACCAGGTTCTGCTGAACTGCGTCTCTCATTCTCCCCTTCATCCCATGCAGAATCGTTGGGATCCCTGCATTTCCTTCTTCCCTGAAGTTGTGCAGCCAAATACAGCTCCCACTTTTCTCTGGAAAGGAATGTGAAAACAGACCCATTTTCCTGGAAAGGAAGGATCTTTCCTACCTGCATGTAGCAGAAAGCAGGTTTTTTCCTCTGCATGTCCATGACTGTACATCTATATGGGGGAGGTGTGTGTGTGTGTGTGTGTGTGTGGTTCAGGCTGCACAAACCACACTTTATCTTGTCTCTGCAAACTCTTGGAAGTTGTCTTTAGTCAGGCATGGACTGTGAATATAACCTGGTGAGGGTTAGGGTGAGGCATGCTGAATTCTACAGCTTAAAGGTTCTTTGAAGCATGAAGTCTAAACCCCTGTTAAGTAGTGAAATCCAAATTAAGCAGAAAATGGTCCAGTTTCTTCTTAGACAACTTCAGGAAAAATGAGCCCACCTCTTCTTGGCTCATTGATTCCACTAAGTTAAGAGATTGTTGGAAACATCCTATTGGAACCCACTCTATGCAATATAAATCCATTTTTCTATATTGGGCAGTCTGAGTCAATGAAGAACTGGAGTTAACCTTCTGATGAGGGACATCTTTTGGGTATTGGAGAGTGGGTGTGTATCAGGGTTTCTTCTGAAGATTTCATTTTTAAACCCCTGATCAGCTTATTGCCTTACATGGAAGAAATTTCAGTGAGTCCTTCTCAAAGTGTGGAGCCCTAATTGGCAAAGCAAACTGCATTTCCTCTGGCAATGTATATTGTGTTTGCCTTTTTAGCGGTCTCATCCCATTGCTGCTTCCTTCTCTTTTTTAACCACTACTATTCAAAAGTGTTTTTCACAGGAGCTGCTACTAAGCCATGGCCTGCTTCTTATCCCTCTTCGTTTGAGTTTTGCCTCTCAGGTGAAGAATTTTGAACTTGTCTCTGTTACATTTCATTTTTCTGTTTCCATCCAATTTCTCCAACCCTTCAAAGTCAGTTTGAACTGTATTTGTTTTCCAAAATACTTGTACCCAATTTTCTGTTACCTTCAATGGCTTCATCCTGGTGATTAATAAAAATGCTGACGCAGAACTTGATACTTCTCTTCTGTTTAATGAAGAAATGTTAATCACTTTTCCATACATTCTAATTTTATCCAGACCCATTTAATAATTCACTGATCAAAATATTGTGGACTTGCAGTAGACATAATAGAATTTGATAGTCTACTAATTAATCCTTTGACTTTCTGTTCTCAGATGTCAGATCTAGTTCTCCAGGTCTCCTTTTTGAAATTATGGTTGGCATCCACCTCCGGTTGTCTGGTACCTCAACCATTTCCCAGAATTTCTCAAAGGGTCAGTCAAACAGTAATTCCCAGGAACTTCTTAGGAAGAAATTAATCTCCTCCTCCCAAAAACTTATATTAAATTCAAAAGAAGTATTATTTCCACCAGCTTGTTATCAGTCTTATGCTTCCTCTTGCTTTTTTACAGTGGCAGTTTACAGACAAATCCTTTTCTGTTGGGGAAGATTAAACCAAAATAGGAGTTCAGTAAAAGTAACAATAAATGTTTCCCCATTTCAGACTCTATAGGGCAGTGCTCATTTCTGTTTCTTAGCCGAGGGAGCCAGCATAATCTGAAGACCCTTCTGTGGTCATGTGGCTGAGGCCCATGGAATGCTGTTACCTTCCCACAGAAGTGATACCTATTTATCTACTTGCATTTGCATGCTTTTGAACTGCTAGATGGGCAGGAGCTGGGGCAAAGAACGGGAACTCACCCCATCTCACGGTGAAGCCTGGCTGTCAGTTGACAAGCTCAGCCTCGTTAATCACTGAGCTATCACACCTTGGATAGGAGTTAAGTATTTCTCCTTTTCCCCTTACCTGCTATCATTTTGCTAGTTCTTTATTCGGATTATATCTTAAAAAGACCTTTTCCCTTCACTTCATTCTGAGCTTTCACAAATCTCTCCAGTTTTGGACTGTCTGCATTTTCTGTTCCTTGGCAATTTCTGGAAAGTCCTGATATGCAGATTTGATCTGCATCTGTTTATCTCTATTCCAAGTTGTAGCAATGGCTCAGCAAGCATCAGGCTCTTGTCTCCTGGCAGGGCAAAGCTGCCTCCCTTCTGTCCTACAGGGATCCATTCTTTGCTCTCTTGCTTAGCAGTTCAAAGCTTTTTTCCTCCATTGTTTCAATCTGATAAATCTTCTGGTCTGACCTTAAGGATGGTCGCCCATTGCTCCAATCTCCCGCTTTTCTTCAATTGCTGCCATCAGCAAGGCTCACAAATCAGATGCCTCAAAGGAGCAGAACTTCTGGCCAACAGTGCAACAATGTGTACAATGGTACAACAATTTTTGTCAGACTGACTAGAATGATCAATTATTGTACACACTGTCAATACTACTACAACTTTGTACATGCTTCAAAATATGCCAGAGTATGACAAGATTAGCCAAGAATATATTGTCACTTTAAAGTGGTGGGTCGGGGGTCCATCCTGGAAACCTGCCGGTTAATTGCACTGGTTTCTCAGTTTTCCTCTGTTTCTGCTTGCTGCCTTATCATGATTTGTAGTGGCATCTGCTTATTTACTGGGCCATTCTGCTCTTAAGACACACTTTGCAAACAGCATGGAATGACTTGTTCACCTCATCTAGCTGAGCAACAGCTCAAAATATTCAGCTTTTCTGGTTGTTCCTCTCTTCCTCCTCCTGTTGCTCTCCCCACCAGGGCTTTCTGACTGTACAATCTGTAAGCAGCCCACAGTCTTGGACAACTGGAACATAGCTGGACCACAGCATGTGCTCAGCCTCTACGTGTATGAAAGTGGCATTTGCAGGAGAAATGCAGTAGAGCACAAAGGGCCATCTGCACCTTCAGATCCCTGTGGGGCTTCAATAATCACTACAATTCTTGAATGCTAATTAAATATACAAAGCTGCCTTATACTGAGGCTCACCACTATCTCCCCTCCTCCCTCTCTTTCCTTGATCTCTGAGATCCTTTTAACAAGGCTTTCCCCTTCCTTGTGATGAAGTTTAAAAAATAGTTGTGGAGTACCCTTAAATCTTGCATATCGGATGAGAAATTTCAAAGGAATAGTGACTCATGGCAACAAATTCTTGGCCACAGCCTGTACCTTTACAGGGAGGATACATGGGATGAGGGTGTGGCTAACTGATGAGGACTTATACGTCCGAAATAGATCTATCTTAGTCTCCTTAGTCTCCCAATGGGCAGCAGAGTGTTTGCTGGCTGCTAGGGGAAAAAAAAGCCTAGAAACTAGTGGATTGTGATTTCACTGAACTAGGGCTGCATAAAGATCTTGGTTTACATAGGAAGAACCTGGCTAAAGAGATAGATAGATAGATAGATAGATAGATAGATAGATAGATAGATAGATAGATAGATATTTCCATAAAACTTTTTAGTAATAGCAGTTCATCAGTAAAGATGCTGGAAGTGAACTAGCACACTGAAAATAATTTGCTTTACAGGAACAACCTGACCCAAGAGCCCACTGTTGCTGTGCAGTGAGACTGGGGGCATCACGAATGCCAGGCCTGAAGATGTTTCAGAGCTGGCAGGAAGGAGAGCAACTTTTAACAGCTGTCTGTCTATCTCTGCTGTCTCTGTCACAGTTATGGGACTCTCGCCACAGAGCACGAAGGCTTAATGCAGAAGTACCTCCACTTACTTCAGATTGTGGAGACTGAAAAAACAGTTGCCAAGCAACTCAGGCAACAAATTGAAGATGGAGAAATAGAGACAGAGCGCCTGAAATCAGAGGTATGGAGCCCAGCCTCAAAACGTGCTGTCAGCTGCTCAAAGTGCTAGGGAACTGGGTATTTTGCTATTTTGGGAGCCATTCCGTCATCCCACTTGCTTCACTTGCAGGGGCCTTGGCCAAACTCCTGCCATCAAGTGGGTTCTTGATGCAGATGATGCAAATGGAGAGCAGATTCTGAACAGGCACCTTGGGAGACATTTAGTGGGTCACTAGACTCCATGATGTGGGCATGCAGGTTCCAGGACGTGGGCCGGGGACTTCCTGGGTTGAAAGCCATTGTGACCCAATTGGCTTTGATTAAAAAGACCTTCTCGCTGGAGTTCCTGAGACCTAACGGTAAACATGGTATCAGTGGATAGCAAAAACACTGCAGTATTTGTCTGGAAGAGAATAGAGAACAATTGTGGCAGAAGGACAAAAGTTGTGCATCAAATGATTTTGGAAAAATCTGGCTCCATAATATCTGGAAATGTCCTTTGCCTTTGTTCTGACAGCTTTGATTGTAAAGCCACTTTAAGCTCAGAAGTCCATAGTAGGAGACTCTAGGAAAGTGTGACAGTTATTTAAAAAGCCCAAGCAAACCATAATCTCAACCTTTTTGATTAATTATGGAGCTTCCGCATTTAAATGTTTGTTGAGCTTCCCTTTGTGCTCTTTGAAGAGCAGATCAAATGGGCCTTTGTAGGCATATGCAAATACCAATGATTGCAATGATTGCGTAAGGAGTTGTGTTGTTTTGTTCCCAAGACAATTTGTTTAGACAGCTCTAAATAGGCTGCCCTGTGTGCTCCCCAAAAGGCCCCTCTTGCTCTTTCCTGAGGCTGAGCAGAAGGCCAGGGGAGGAGGCATTTCAGGGGCCAAGCTGGGAAGCTCTGGGCGCAGTTGGCCTGGGCAGTCTGTCTCACCCCTGGAATGGGGACATTGTGGGCTGTCAGAGGCACCCAAGACAAAATAGAGATGACCTCTGCAGTTTTAGTGAGATGGAGAAGACCCCTGTTTAAGCTCTCTCTCTGTATCAACAAGGAACTGAGCCCATAACCCAACTGGAACACCAGGCCATAGAGAGGTTTATGGAAGCTATTCCATGCACCGGGTTTCTCCTTCTTCAGCAGCAGATCTGAGCATTTGCTGCTGGGCGGAAGAAGGACTCCAAAGCAGGAAAGTCAAAGTGCAGAATTGCTTCAGTGCCACAAGCAGCTCCCGAGGTTTAGTGGCAGCGCTAGATCAACTTCTCTACCCCATTACTTCCTGCTACTGATTTTATTCTAGTACTTTAGACTCACTTTATTTGAGTGCTGTGCTGCTTTCACATTACCAGATTTTATGTCTAGGTTTACTTTTTACATTTAACTTTCTGGGTGACCCTTCCAGGAGAAGCAGAAATATTAACAGTAAATAAATTCTTTGCTGATGTCCTGTTTCCTTCCCCTGCCCAGTCCAGGCTACAAGAGCGATAAGGAGCCTCTTCTTGCTCAGGAAAGTCCCTTAGCTCAACCTGTGCAACTTTGTGTTGCACCCTAGGCAAAGCCAGTTTCTTGCAACCTTTCCCCATCTGGTTTTTCAGCCTGGCTACTGACTGCCCAGTGAAGGCCGGGATTGGGAATCTCATCCTGATGTACCTTATTTCCTCTCCCAGAAGCCATGATCTGAATGGCAGCAGCTGAGCTAGCAGGTTCCTCTGCTTTGCTCCAGTTCTGATTTTGCCCTGAACCAGTATCTCCTTCTATGCTTGAAGGATTCTAACTCTCTGGTATCTGTTGCACAGAGAAATAGAACCTTTGACATCTTGTAAGTAGGCCTCTTTATTGCTATAGTAGTTATTAGTTATTTAAGTTAGTAGTTATTAAAATGCAGGTGATGCAGTGGTTGGAATGCACTGTTGCAGGCTAATTCTGCTGCCTTCCAGCAGCTCAGTTCTGACTAGCTCAAGGTTGACTCATCCATCAATCCTTCTGAGGTCAGTAAAATGAGGACCCAGATTGTTGGGGGCCATAGGCTAACTCTGTAAACTGCTTAGAGAGGGATGTAAAACACTGTGAAGTGGTATATACGTCTAAGTGCTCTTGCTATTTATCCCTTCCCTTTCCTGGATTTGGGCTCACAATTTCTTATGTACTGTATCATTAAATCACACATCCCTACGTTACTAACACCCCTTTTAATAGCTGATTGGAGGGAAATAATTATTTCAAAACTATTTTATAAATTAAAATATAAAGCCTGTTTCTGCTTTTCTCTGTCCCACCAGATTGCTGCCTTACTTAAGGACCACGAGCGCATTCAGTCCAACCAGGCTAACGTGCCAAATGATGATGACATTGACATCAAGAAAATCAAGAAGGTGATGAGCCCCTTTTGCCCCCAGCTCCAGCCCAAAATGATGAGGGGTGTGTGTGTGTGTAGGAAAAGCCCATGTTTAGACCCATGAGAAGAAGCCTCCTTGCCCACTCCGGATGGCCTCTTTCATCGCCTCGGGGCCGCAGGGGACCCCCAGCATATTGCTGGAAGACTCTGGTTTCTCTTCAGATAAAGTGTTCCTTGCATAAGACATGAGCCCCTCCCCCTCCAGCCTCTCCTGGTCAATCACACTATTTTCCAAGTCATATCTCGGTCCAGGGACTGAGCCACCAGGCATGCAGCCCCCAAATGAGCCTCTGTCAAGAGCATTTGTTGGATTCAACGGTTCACCTTGCTCTGCATCCATTCAGCGGCAGCCCACCTTTGGCCATCCTCTCTACTAGAATCTCATTTTGGAGGAATGCTTTTCCTCAGCCCTTTCGGGACATGGTCCTCTGGTGCAACTCTTGATTTTGGGAGATTGGGCTGGCCTGCTTCAGACAGTTATCTCTGTTGTTGATGGAGCCCTGGGAGCTGTGGCCTCCAGCATTTCCCCTGGGGTGAGCATCACATTGCTGTGCTACCTGACTTAATTTTCTACTTAAGGCCTTTCTGTTAAGAAACCAATAAACAGAAACTGGCCTGCTATGCAGCCTAACTAAGTCCTGGCCTCTGGTGTCATTTTGATTGGCAAAAATGTTTCATATCATATCAACCAAACAGGTTATTTTCCAGAAGGGAATGTAAGAGGAACATTAAGGATAACAGCAGGTTTGTAATTAATACAGCAGATTATTAATTAATAATATTACTAATAATATCAACAGCAACAACAAAAAAGACAGCACAAATCTTCCTAGATAAAGAAAAAGCTTTTGATAACCTGCAGTGGTCCTTTTTACTTGTGGTATCCAAAAAAAGAAATCCTGGGCAGTTCTGGACTGAAAGTCTGTCTCAATGGCAAATGGCAAAAATTCTGGTGAGCAACAGAATATTTTCCACAGACTTTCCAATAAGGAAAGGTGCTAGGCAAGGAGTCCCAGTCTCTCCCTTATTATTGATCATTGCCCTAGAAATATTGGCAGAAAAAATTGGAGACAACAAATTCTATGGAGAGGAATACAGGTAATTCTCAACTTACCATCACAACTGAGCCCAAAATTTATGTTGCTAAGTGAGACATTTGTTAAGTGTGTTTTGCCACATTTCACAATCTTTGTTGCCACAGTTAAGTGAGTCACTGCAGTTGTTAAATTAGTAACAAGGTTGTTAAGTGAATCTGGCTTTCCCATTGACTTTGCTTATCAAGATTGCAAAAGGAGATCACATGTTTCTCATAAATATGAGCCAGTTGCCACATATCTGAATTCTGATCATGTGACCATGGGGATGCTGCAATGTTGAAAATGTGAAAACAGACATAAATCACTTTTTTCGGTGTCCTTGTCATATTGAACAATCACTAAATGAACTGTTGAGGACTACCTGTATAAGCTTAAATGTGGTTCAGATGATGGAGCATTAACCATTGCAGAACCATAAACTGATGAAAATAATACAAGACTAGGGAGAATGCAAGACTAGGGAGAAAAGCCAAACATAATTTCAAGAAACTGAACACAAGAAGATTTCCTGTGGAAGGATCTGTATGCCACACAATAGATTCAGGAAAGGATCTGGGATTGCACTTGACAGGCAATAATCTGGAATCCCCTCTCTGGAAACAGGTCCAAAGTTTTCTCCGGGGATGGCTGTGCAGAAGAAAGTGGAAGACCATCATCCAGGATTACATCCGCTCCCCTCACGCTGACAGCATGCGGAAGAGGAACCAGGTGGTCTTCAGCATGTTGGAAGCTGAAGCTGAGTATGTGCAGCAGCTGCACATCCTCGTCAACAACTTCCTGCGCCCACTGAGGATGGCAGCCAGTTCTAAAAAGCCCCCCATCACCCATGATGATGTCAGCAGCATCTTCCTGAACAGGTGAGTCGGAAGGAATCTGGCTAAAGAAAGCCACCACTTTCACTGTGACTTATAAATGCCATCAGACCATTGGGTGCCTGCCTTCCGGTCGTGCCCTGCCTCATGACTTTTAAGGCAGGTAAGGGAACCTGGGGAGTGGGAGGGCTTGGCCAGATATGACCCACTCCTGTGCAGCTGCGTCAGGGACTAAGGGAGATAGTGTCTTTCTCAGGAATCAAGATTGAGCAGAAAAGGGGTGGAGTCCAACTGGTGTCTTCCAAGTTTCTTTGGGAGGGAGGGAGGGAGGGAGAGAGGGAAGAAGTAGCCACATAATTCTCTTCTGAGGATCTCCAAGGAGTTTTCCCTTAAGAAGGTCTGGGCTTCTACTCTCTCATTTCCAAGGTGACAGGATGTGAAATCATGGATTTGAGTTCAGGAAAGGCAGATTCCGGTTGTGCTTTCTAAACAAACAAGCAGTTTGGTAGTGGAATTCATGATGGAGATGGGTGTGCTTAAGGGGGGTGTTGGCTGCTTCTAAAATTGATAATTAATCTGGATTCCTGCACAAAGTTGGACCAATGGCTTTGATTGCTCCTTCCAAGACTACAATTCTGTGATCCTATGGGGGATTGTAAGTGGGGTGGGAAAGGATCAGATAATCTGTGACACTTGGAGTTTGTTGGCAACACTTTGCTACTCTCCAAAATCATACATGGGTGATGCTCCCATGTGATTGGCTGCTCTCTCAGACTTTCAGATTTGGGGATCATTTTTCTTTGATTCAGACCTGTGCGGAGAGCTGAGTGAGGAAAAACTCAGCACGCATCTTATCCTCCTCTGTTATGCACTATCCAGCAGCCTGGGGGCAATTAACATTTTTTTCCCAGCAAAATGAGTTTTCATAGGTGATAAGCCAAACGCTTCCCACCCCCTACCCCCAGTACCAGGTTTTCAGTTCCTAACTTCCTGCCCCACATTTCTTTCTCTTTTAGTGAAACCATCATGTTTTTACATCAGATCTTCTACCAGGGCTTAAAAGCACGCATCTCTAGCTGGCCAACCTTGGTGCTTGGTGAGTGTCAAGAAATTTGCTGATTACCCTGTTCAAGATTAAACCAAACCCCAAGGACCTTCAGCAAAGTGCACGGGGCCTGGTTTCCAGGCATTCAGAGGGGTGGGTGGGTGGGTGGGATTCACCATTCAATTTCCATCTCCCATCCTCATGGCCAGACTGCCAATCCAGGCAAAGTGAGTATTCTGAGCACCCCAGGTTTGGGAAAGGAGATTCTTCTGCAGCCAAGATCTATTGCTCTTTCATCTCGGATTTCCCTCCAAACTTGGGGCTTCCTGCCTTTTTATGTAGATGGTGCCACTTGGGCTATAAGAATCTACACAAACACGCAACTGTTTGCCACTACTGAGTTGAGTCCATTCACCCATGACTCAGTCAGGAGAAAGTGATGCTGGCATGTTCACCACTCTTCTGGCTGAGCTCCATGGTGCTGCCCGTCATTGCCAAATTGATGTGATAAGCCAAGTGGCTGCCCCCTCTCCACAATTTTCCTGCCCATCACACTATTTCAGCAGGAGGGTATGTGTGGGGGCAGGGGAGCCCATGGGACTGCCTCAAGACTCCTTTGCAGGTCTCCTCCCCCCCCCCCACCGCCCACTGTAACAGGGCTCAAAAGAGGCTTCGAAGAGA
The DNA here is from genome assembly GCA_030761175.1 of Masticophis lateralis. Classification (NCBI taxonomy): domain Eukaryota; kingdom Metazoa; phylum Chordata; class Lepidosauria; order Squamata; family Colubridae; genus Masticophis; species Masticophis lateralis. The sequence continues at coordinate 23,341,280 of JAUDYJ010000012.1, read as the reverse complement.
GATGGGATTCATGTTCCCAGAGCCCCTTTTCTTTCAGACTTCTCCTCTTCCTTTCCTTTCTTTCCTTTGCTGCTTCCAAATTCAGCATGGCTGGCTGAGAAAGGGGCATTCTTCAGTAGTACATTATTGGTGCCAAAATAGGAAGGGGCACCGGGGTGATTCTTTTCATTGGTTCTCAGGACACTGTAAACACCCCCTCTAGAAAATGATCTGGTCCAGCAGTCCCAGTCTACAAGCACCTCTTGCATGAGGCTGGCTCAGGGACGCCGCCCGTGCCATCTCTCCCAGCACCGAGAAAGAGGGATCTGGATTGGGACATGTCTGGAGTGAAGCTTCACTTCCTCCATCTGAGCTCTGATCCCAGGGAGAACAAGCCAAGAGGGCAGCTGGGAGGGGATGAGATCTTTGATTGACACTGCCATGACCCCATTTAACGTCTAAAAGATGTGAAAGGACACAAATGGGATGTGGCATCACCCTGCATTCTCACTCAGAGTCTACGCCTCCCCCCAAACTGCAATGGCCAGGCCCTCTGCCCTGCCAAGGAGTTTCCCCCAGCAGGGAGAGACTCTGCTGCCTGCCTAGGCTGGCCTTCCCCCCTCCCTCGTCCCCGCTCCCCCAGCCACTCACTGCCTGCCTGCCTGCCTTTGCCCACAGCGGACCTCTTTGATATCCTCCTGCCAATGCTCAACATCTACCAGGAGTTTGTTCGGAACCACCAATACAGCCTGCAGATCCTGGCCCACTGCAAGCAGAACCGGGATTTTGATAAACTCTTGAAGCATTACGAGGCCAAGCCTGACTGTGAGGAGCGGACGCTGGAGACTTTCCTGACCTACCCCATGTTTCAGGTGAGGCTGTGGGGCATCAGGTCAGCTTGGGCACTGATATAATGCATCCCTGGAGAAAGCCCCATTTGGGGTCCTTGTATGGTGTCCTGGAAATGTCACCCTGAAGGCTGGACACAAATGCTTCAGCACAGTCCTCTAAAGCCTAGTGGGGGGAGGGTCTTGTCTGGGGAAGCCAAAACACCAACTCAGTCCCTGGTTCTTTTCTCTCTTGTGTCTCCACCAGATCCCCAGGTACATCCTGACCCTGCACGAGCTGCTGGCCCACACGCCCCACGAGCACGTCGAGAGGAACAGCCTGGACTATGCCAAGTCCAAGTTGGAGGAACTCTCCAGGTCAGAGGGGCTGAGGGCTGCCTTGGGGAGAGGGTGTGGCAGAATGCGGGCAGCAGCCCCCCTTGCACCCAGGCCCCCTCAGCACCCACCACTGAGGTGGATCCTTTCATCTATTTCCTCATTGGCCTCCCTTTTTTCACAAAGAAACCAGCAAGAGATTCTGCTTGATGAAGCAGCCTCTCCATGAGGCTTTTACGGCATGAAGAGCTGTTTGGGTTTCCAGTAAGTGCTCTGAGTCCTGCGCTCCGACTCTGAAGCCTACAATACAAAGATCTCCACCACCTTTAAAGAATTCTGAATTTCTCACATTTTTGTATAATTATCACTTTGGGAAAAATAAGCAGCCATCTGCACTTAAGCAGAGACACAGAGTACTGGATGTGTGAAGCAGATAATGACAAGGCAACATATGTTATTTTAGAAATGCAGAGACTTTTCTTCCAAAATGCCTTTCAGGGAGAAAAAATGCTCTCTGGAGAACTTTAGAAGTGCTTATTTTTATCAAGCCCCCACCATCAAAGCTGAAGCTGAAGCTCAGCTCCCTCAAACAGCTGATAGCTCCTGCTTGCCCTTCATCTTCGGTCCCCCCCACCACCACAAGCGGGCCCTGTAGCTCCCAGGTTTCCCTTTGAGGCGAGTGCCCAGATGAGCTGCCAGCTTTGCCCCCAGGGACTCTGGACTGGGGGAATCTCTGCCTTTCTTCCTTCAAGTCCTCCAGCTGCACTCTCTCAGCCCTCGGCTCTCTCAGCTAGGGACAGCTGGCAAATCTATGATGGTGGGAATTATTGCTCCCACTTCCTTTTTCAAACAATTAAATTTTATTAAATATTTATTAAAGATGAATCATTAATAAATTTTATTAAATATTCTTGCTAACTAAAAACAATACAGATTTAAAGAAAAAAGCAAAGTCAAAGATGATAAGTAAATGGGGAAAAAAGAAAAAAAAGATACAAAAGAAGTTTCTGATCTTCTTTACAGCAGTTAATGCATTTATATTTTGTCCTCTGCTTTCAGCAAAACCTTTCCATAAAAGATTTCCAAATCTTGTCATAGTTGTCCTTTCCCTGATCAAACAAGTCAATTTTGCAATCTCTGCCATTCTGCCATCTTTACTACCCTCCCTCCCTTAGGGGCATTTCAGAGTCTTTCCATCTTTGGAACAAATAATCTTGCTGCAGCTGCCATGTATAAAGCCACCTTTTAGAGTTGACCGTTCAGCAAGAAAAACCCTGGTTTCAGGCTGACTGATCTCTTCCCATGCAGGATAATGCACGATGAAGTCAGTGAAACAGAAAACATTCGGAAGAACTTGGCGATCGAGCGGATGATTACGGAAGGCTGTGAAATCCTCCTGGACACCAGCCAGACTTTTGTGAGACAAGGTAGCCCATGAGTCTTCTGGCCACCAGAGCTCCAGAAAGAGCTGGAGATCCTCCAGGAAAGGGCAGTCCCAGAGGGAGCCCTGAGGAGGCTCAGCAGTTTCTCTTTCTCAGATAGCCCAGGGGCTTGTCCGGAGAAGTTCAAGGCTGGGAGGTTCAGGACAAGACTTATTTAAGCGAAAAAAATGCCTCTATAGGAAGGCCTGATGGCCATCAAGGAATAGCCTGATTCCTTTCATGGGCTGCCTGTCACCATGCCCACGGATGAATCCACTGGGAAAAGGCTCCCCGATTGAGAACATGAGGGGTTCTATAGCTTTCCTGCTGCTAGTCCTGCTAAATGTCAATGGCTGGGAGGGCCAGTACACTTGCATGTTTGACCGGTGAGACCATTGCAGGAAGTTTTCAGTCCTGTTCTTCTCAGGTTCCCCCTCCGTCCACCCAGACCTGCTCTGAAAGCCCTGGGCATAGGTTTGGGCTGCACAGGGTCCCCACCATGGGCTGCCACCTGACTTGCTGTCTTTAGGTGCTGCTAGAGAGGAGCTGGTGTCCCCAGGGCTGAGGGCTGTGACGGCAGTGCCTCTTCTCCCGCAGGGTCCCTCATCCAAGTGCCGATGTCTGAGAAGGGGAAAGTGACGCGTGGACGGCTGGGCTCCCTGTCCCTGAGGAAGGAGGGGGAGAGGCAGTGCTTCCTCTTCTCCAAGCACCTGATCATTTGCACCCGGGGCTCCGGAGGGAAGCTGCACTTGACAAAGGTGAGAGAGGCAGAACGTCAAGCAGCAGGTTACTCTAGAATATATTTGGGGGTGTGTGCATTGGTCTCCAGCCTCCCATACTGAAGGCCACACAATCCTTATAGAAGCTACTGTACAGTGAGGGAGACCACCACCCCACCCACGTCATGACTGGAGGCTGCGCATGGCAGTAGGATGCCAAGTGTGCCTGACAGACAGTGACTGAGCACTTCTCATGGTGTGGAGGAGACGTAGCAGGAGGGTCAGGGAGCAGTGGGGATACAAGAGACTCTCACGTAAGGCCTCCCCTATGCTTTCTCCAGAATGGCGGTGTGATTTCACTCATTGACTGCACGCTGGTGGAAGATACGGAAAGCGCGGATGAGGACCGTATGTATCCCTGGAGCAACCCCATACTCCCACCCACCGAGCCTGGCACACAGCTCTTCCACCCAGCCCAGCTTACATTTGACACCCCCTCCCCTTAAGCTCTTTCCTGGTTCCCTGCTGTCCTCTGCAGCCTTAGCAGCACTGGGGTCCCCTTTGCACTTATACAGCCTCTCCTCCTCAATTGAGTCTTGAAATGAGCATATCTGGGAGTAGGGAGTCCAGAGAGAGTCTGCCTCTGGAGAGACTGCCTGGCTGCCATTTCCCCATATCTATAAGGCAGGAAGCCAGGGAGAGTGCAGCAGGCAGCTCTAGGAGAAGATCCACAGCCTTCACTGGCATTTCCCACTGCTAGATGAAGGCTTTTAATGGGGTTTCTCACTTCAAAGAAAGCCTCAGTTCATGACACTGGAGCTGATTTCACAAGCACAGCACAAGCCTTGGGCTGCTGTGGGGAGGAGGGGAACATTTCTCTCCTGCTCCCTTCCTCCAAGCGTCAGCTGCCTCATCTGTTCCTCTCAGAATAACAGAGTTGGAAGGGACCTTGGAGGTCTTCTAGTCCAACCTCCTGCTCAAGCAGGAGACCCTATACCATTTCAGACAAGTAGCTGTTCAATCTCGACTTGAAAACTTCCAGTGATGGAGCACCCGCAACTTCTGGAGAGATGTCGTTCCACCAGGTTGCTTCTCTCCTTGATTAGTTTCCACCCATTGTTTCTTATCTTGCCTTCTGGTACTTTGGAAAATAGGTCAATCCCCTCTTCTTTGTGGCAGCCCCCCAAATATTGAAATAGTGCTATCACATCTCCCCTTTTCAAAAGCCTAAAGGTAAAGGTTCCCCTCGCACATATGTGCTAGTCGTTCCCGACTCTAGGAGGCGATGCTCATCTCCGTTTCAAAACCAAAGAGCCAGCGCTCTCTGAAGACCTCTCCATGGTCATGTGGTCGGCATGACTTAATGCCAAAGGCTCACGGAACGCTGTTACCTTCCCACCAAAGGTGGTCCCTATTTTTCTTCTTGCATTTTTTACATGCTTTCGAACTGCTAGGTTGGCAGAAGCTGGGACAAGTAACAGGAGCTCACCCTGTTGCGTGGCACTAGGGATTCGAACCACTGAACTGCTGACCTTTCAATCGAAAACTCAGCATCTTAGCCACTGAGCCACCACATCCATCTTACCTTTCACAAACCTAGCTGTACCCAATTCCTGCAACTTTCTTCATATATTTTAGCCTCCAGCCCCCTAATCATTTTTGTTGCTCCTCTCTGCACTCTTTCCAGTTTCAACATCTTTTTTATATCATGGTGAAAATAGAAGCAATATTCCAAGTGTGGGATTACCAAACTTTTATAAAGTGGTATTAACACTTCATGTGATCTTGATTCAACCCCTCTGTTAATACAGGCAAAGATTGCATTGGCTTTTTGATAGCGGCAGCTGCACAATCATATTTAAGTGATTATCCACTGGGACCCTAAGATCCCCTCTGATACTGTTATCACACTCTTGCACTCTTGCACCAGCAGTGAAAGGGTGGCTGCTGTGCATTGAAGGAGCTGCCCTTTCAGTCCTTAAGCAGGTGAAAAGGATTTTGCACCAAAATGAATGTCCTGCCACACAAGTTGGAGGCTAAAGGCCCAGCCCAGCTTATTCCCTTCCTTTCACTTACCCCCATGCTTTCTCTTCCCATGACCACCTTCTTAAATTGTTTCTCTCCTTCCTCAAAATAACAACATAAAGGATCTGGGCAAGATACAGAGCACCTTGACTTCAAGATTGTGGTGGAACCTAAAGACAGCGCACCTTATACCATTATCCTGGTGGCATCATCCAGGCAAGAAAAGGCTGCATGGACCAGCGACATCAGCCAGGTGAGGAAAGAACAGTTACACCATGAAGAACCAACACTTATGTCCAGGCAGGGTTAGGGATGTTAGGACCTGAGGCTGTAGGAGAATCCTTCACTGTTTTTCAAGATGAAGGCATCCTTTGGACTAAATCAAAGATGAAGAATGACAGTAGTTGCCGAATGAACCAATGCCTACAAGTGACACACACGTCTCCCAAAGATCCATTGGGAAAACCAGCAGAGCACAACTGCTTCCCATCTCATCCTTCCTGCTTCCTGAAACCTCTTTTCCCTGTTTCAGTGTGTAGACAACATCCGATGTAATGGCCTCATGATGAACGCCTTTGAAGAAAATTCAAAAGTTTCTGTTCCGCAGATGATCAAGTAAGGAATGCAGTTGTCTTTGTCTAGAATTGTTGGGGGTATTTTTGGTGCAACCCCTAATTTATAAAGGCTTCCTGCCAACAAAGCCATCGATAGCACAGGGAGTTGGTACCACAACTTCTTCTGGGTTAATTGCTCTATTTTGAATAGCAGAGTGTGGACTGTGCTCCAGAACTATGTGAGGACAGGCAAAAAATGTGGCACGTGTATCTTTTCAGGCAACCGAGATGCCCACCAGTGTCTCACTGGCCTGAACCTCAGGGAGATAGAGAGAAAACTGGATGGGATGTTTTGGCTGGAGCCAGAAGTCTTTTACAATAACAGAATAACAGACCAGGAAATTACTTGAAATTATATCAATTTCTCTAGCAAGTAAATGCAATTTAAAAGGAAGAAATGAATTAACTATAGCTGGATTGTTATCTATTATTTAATAATGTTGTAAACCATTTTGGGATTTTCTGTAATAAGACGTAGCATGGACTCATTTCAGAATGGTGGTTCTGCACCTGGACTGCAAGCCCCAGTGTCCCAGCCAGCTTCCTCTCCAACCCTTGGAGGTTCAGGCCAGTGAGCCTCTCTGGTGCCTGGAAAGCTACAGTCACCACAGGCGAGGCCGATGGGCTGTGCTTCCACTCTCTGTCCCTCTCTGTTCTCCAGGTCAGACACCAGCCTGTACTGTGACGACGTGGACATTCGATTCAGCAAGACCATGAACTCCTGCAAAGTCCTCCAGATCCGCTATGCCAGTGTGGGGCGTCTCCTGGAAAGACTGACAGACCTGAGATTCCTCAGCATCGACTTTCTCAACACCTTCCTGCACTCGTACCGGGTCTTCACCACGGCTATGACTGTGTTGGACAAGCTGATCACTATCTACAAGAAACCGATCAGTGCAATTCCTGCTAGGTGAGTCTTTGGCAGCCACATGGGTGAAGCTCAAAATAGGAAAATGAGGCTGAGAGGAGAAGGGCGGGGGAGAGAGAGAAAGGGAGAGGAGAGAGAGGGAGAGAGATTGAAGGATTGAGATCAGCTTCCTTCTGGTCTGAGGGACATTTGATAGGATATCTGGGGCATCTTGCTTTAGTGAGATGAGAACTACCAAGGAGCCTCCTGCCTACTGTAATTCTTGAAATATATCAAGCTGGGGCATGATGATCTAAAATGCCAGATAAGATAATTTCCCAAAGAAAGGCAGGTCAAATCCCATATGAAGTAGACCAACAGGATCCCAAAAGTCGTGAAAAGCCACTCACATTAGTGCAGCTTTGCTTGGAGAAATGGAAGCTCCCATGGCTGATTTCCCCCTACCCCGAGGATCGGGGCTGCTTGATGAAGCTGCAACTGATCTATCAGTCCCCCCCACTTCAGATGGGGCAGAGATACAGAGCGGAGCCTCACCATGCCCGTCCCTTGGTTCCTACCTAAGGTCCTTGGAAGCCCTCTTTCCATCCAAGCTCAGGAGTTCTCCAAAAACGTTACCTAAACCTCCTGGGGGCGGAAATTCAGCTGAGGCCATCCGGGCCTTTTCAGATGTTTCTTTCTTACACTGATTTGATTGTGTTTACAACACCATGCATGCTTAATAGAAAGACAGAAGGAATAAGTAAGACAATATTCAGAAATCTAGAGACAAACTTTGGCAGAAAAATTCCTCCCAAGCCTGAGAGAGGCAGTCCAGTGTCCTAAGCCCCCAGCTCGGTTTGGCAGGAGAGTTAGAGTTCAACCTGGAGGCTTCTTCATGGGCCAATCCCACTTTTTCAGCATTTTTTTTTTTAAAAAATTTTTTAAAGAAAAAAAAGCCCCTGCTGATCAGACAACTCAGCTGGGATCGTCAGAGCCTTTTAAAAGCATTTTTTACAACCTTTTCACCGAAGAGGTTGTAGAAAAAATGGTTTTAAAAGTTTTTTTTTTAAAAGTTGGCCTCCACCCAGTCACATTACCCCCACCACCACCAAGCCACGCCCACAGAACTGGTAGTAACAGATTTTAGATTTCATCCCTGCTCCGAGGGTCAGTGCTGCATCCAACTGCAGATCTCTGGAGAGGTTTTGGCCTGATTGAGTCTCACCATTCGAAGGTGGGGGGATGAACCGCTACCCCTCAGCTCCTGATCTTCTCCAGGATGCAGGTGAATTCTGTTGATTCACCTGCATCTCACAGTAAAAGAAGAGGCCTGGGGAAAGGGGGCCCTTTACCTCACCTTTTTTAACTAGCTCATACTAGTTGAATTTTCTTCTAATGGGATTTGGGGCTCAAATTCTTCTTTTGGGAGATTATGTAAAATCATGTGGTGTTTGAGGAATTCAGGCAGTTGTGTCATTAAGGGATGCAACGTAGAGGAGGAAAGAGACGCCCTGGTGAAAGCTTTGTCCCTGGATGTCTTCCGCCAGGTCCCTGGAGCTTTTGTTTGCCAGCAGCCAGAACACCAAACTCCTCTATGGAGAGCCCCCCAAGTCTCCACGCGCCAACCGGAAGTTTTCTTCCCCTCCCCCTCTGTCCATCACCAAGTCATCCTCACCAAGCCGGAGGAGGAAGCTGTCCTTGAACATTCCCATCATCACAGGAGGGAAGGCCCTGGAGCTGGCGGCCCTGAGCTGCTCTTCCAATGGTTATGCAAGCATGTATTCCTCCGCCATGTCGCCCTTCAGCAAAACCACCGTGGACATCAACAAGCTTTATGTCTCCGGCAGCTACTCCAATAAGATATCCGACGAGGGAGAAGGGAGCACCGAAAAGGCAGAGGAAGCGCTTCTGAGCAAGACAGGTGAGTGCCTTTTGAGGAGGAGGAGCAAAAGATGGTCAGGAGGAGCCCAAAACAGACAGTTTCAACTTCTGCCCACTGACCGTCCAGGAGGCAGATAGCAGCTCCGGGGGTGGAGCTCTCTCTTTTCTTACACCTCAGGCTTAGTGGAAAGGTGCCAGGTGGGCGGGTAGATGTGGCAGTGAGAATTCATGCCCCCCTCCCACAATCTCAGGAGACAGGCCAGCCTGGGAAGAGGTTTGGGACCGCCTTCTCCAGTGCAGGCCTGGGCATCGCAGGGCTTTGGATTCCTGGTGCTGCTTTCTGCAGTGGGTTAATTTCAGTTGAAGAGATCGGACAGACCCAAGCGAATGGCTTCTATCCCAAATACCTGGGTGAATCTGCTGAAAGCAGAGAGGGGCTGACAATCATGGAACCTTCAGCCACCTTGCCTTCAAAGCAGTGGTGAAATCTAAAATTTGTGTGTAGGGGGGGATAATGTGACTGGGTGGGCATGGCCATTTTTTTTCCTTTTAAAACCATTTTTTCTACAAGCTCTTCGGCAAAGAGGTTGTAAAAAAATGCTTTTAAAAGCCTCTGATGATCCAAACTGAGTTGCCTGATCGTCAGAGGCTTTTTTTCTTTTAAAAGCCTCTGCCAATCAGGCAACTCAGCTTGGATCATCAGAGGCTTTTAAAAGGAAAAAAGCCTCTGCCGATCAGGCAACTCAGCTTGGATCATCAGAGGCTTTTAAAAGAAAAAAAGCCTCTGCCGATCAGGCAACTCAGCTTGGATCATCAGCTGACGATCCCTTTGATGATCCCAGCTGAGCTGCGTGATCGTCAGAGGCTTTTTTTTTTTTTTACTTTTAAAAGCATTTTTCGGACAAAGAGGCTCTTTCTCCTCCTCTTCCCTCTTCTTCTTCCTCTTCCTCTTCTTCCTCCTCCACTTTTCCTCCTTCCTGCTCCTGCTCCTCCCACAACTTGCCTATCAGGAACATTTGAGAGAAATGTCTAAAGCTGTTGCTGCTTCTTCTGCCAGGCTCCGAAGAGTCTCCCCGAGAAGATTCTGCCTTTGAAGCAGCCCAGAGTGAGGATGCAGACCCAGAGGCATCGCCCACCAAGTCTCCAACAACCCCTAAACTGGTCAGAGGCAAGAACTCTTCAGGTAAGCTGGCTGTGGGGGAGGGGCCCCAGAGAAGTCATCTTCACTCTTGGCAGGCGGCCACTCTGGGGCTTTCTAACGGGGAGCCTCTGTGGGTGAGGCTGATCCTGGCCCCCATGGAGGCGCAAAGGGTCAGGGTCAACCTTTGCGGGCTGCTTTTCCCAAGCGGGCAGGGCTTCTGATCCTCCCGGGAAGCCCAGTGGAGAGATGCGTCAGGTGGGATCTGGATTCAGAACCCAATTGCCTCCCCCTATGCAGAGTTCCCTTTGTTTTCCTACAACAATGGCGTGGTGATGACTTCTTGCCGAGAGTTGGAGAACAGCCGCAGCAGCGCTCTCTCAGCTGCCTCTGCATTCGCCATTGCCACCGCTGGAGCCAACGAGGGTACCCCGACAAAAGAGAAGTACCGCAGAATGTCATTGGCCAGCCCAGGTAGGAGAAGAGGAAGGGCCCTCTGGGCTGGGTGGTTCCTCTCTTTCTCAGGCCCCGCAATCCTTCCAGTGAGCCTTGGAAGGGCTGCTGTCTGTGGGAGGAGGCCAGGCAATGGCTGGAACCATCTTCCAGGACAGGCCATCAAGTCTCCTCCAGGCCTCTTGCTGATCCTGCTTGGGCCCCACAGAGCCAGAGTCCTGGGTGAGTTTCTAGGCTGACTCTCTCTTGCCCTGCAGGCTTCCCTTCTGACCAAAGGAACAGCGACAAAGAGTTTGTGATCAGGAGGGCAGCGACCAACCGGGTGCTCAATGTCCTGAGGCACTGGGTCTCCAAGCATGCCCAGGTACATGATCGGAGACCCCGGGCTGAAGTGGGCTGTGGTTGCCTCTGGCTAAGCCTCACTGCGGCTTGTTGCAAATATCCCTTTGACAGGACTTTGAAACCAAGGAGGAGCTGAAGTATAAAGTGATCAGCTTTCTGGAGGAAGTGATGCACGACCCAGAACTCCTGACTCAAGAGAGAAAAGCTGCTGGCAACATCATAAGGCAGGTCATGCAGGTCCCAAAAGGCAGAGTTTTCCTCTCACTCTCACCACAGATGGGTCCTAATGCAAGGCAGGGAGGGGACTGTGTGGGGCCTGGCCTGGCCCCCGAGTGCTGGTTGCCCCAAATGTTGCACTTCATTGGGCTGTCAGTTCAGGGCGAGTGGCTGGTCACATGGCTTGACTTTCTGATTCAAGGGAGAGGTTTTTGGGGATGGCTTCGTCTTCCTTTGCTTTGAGGTGATCTCTGTCCCTGAGGCTCTGGATGGAGAAGCTCAGAGCCACAGAAACCCAGCGCCTCCCCAAAATAAGCTGAGGCCTCCCAGTTTTTGTCACTGGAAACTCACTGCTGCAATTCTCCTTTCCACGTGCCTGCCAGGACCCTGACCCAGGATGACCCCGGAGACAACCAGATCACCCTGGAAGAGATTCTGCAAATGGTAATGTCTTCTGGGGTCCCCAAGTGGGTCACAAAGAAGCCTGTGCTACTTTTGGTTTGTTTCCTAAACTAGGAGCCAACACTGGGCTCGAGTCCAGTATTACCTGTTTAACAATGTAATTGTGAAGATTGGCATAAAGTTGAACAGTTATGAATTGTTGAGGGTGGGGTGGGTTGTCTTCTAGCCATCTCAAAAGGGAAGTTGAAGTCAGAATACCAGCAAGAGAGGCCTTGGCGTGGCCTGAGCCCAGCGGTAAAATCCTGCCGGATCTATCCGGCTCGCACAAACTGGTAGCGCCAGTGGTGGGAGTCTCTGCCTACCCGCCAGGATGTCATTACATCCCATTTTTGACCCTCTGTGCATGCGCAGAAGAGGTATGTGTGCTATGCACGCACACACTCCTGTGCACTCCCGTTCCTGAACTGGTAGCGAAGGTAAGTGGATTTCACCGCTGCCTGAGCCCCACTGAGGCCCCAAGAGGTCTGATAAGATCTGCACGATCTTCCCTTCTTGATACCCTTTGAGTTAGGGTTAGACCAGCTTTAGGCTCCTTCATAATAGCAACCATGTAAGCAGGTGGGAGATTTGAGCAGAAGCACATCTGAGTGGGAATTTGAACTCAATTCAGTCTAAACTAGGTAGCACTACCCTGGCTCTTCTTTGTAATTCTAACTTCAGCAGACAGTTACGTATGTATGTATGTCCTGCTTTTATTATTTTTGCAAGTTACTCAAGGCATATTCACTATGCCAGGGGTGTCAAAACTCATGTCGTCACGGTGGCATCACGTGACGTATCTAGACTTTTTTCCCCTTCACTAAACTGGGCATGGGCGTGGCCAGCCCACAGCCCTGCACTATAACTTGCTTACTCTTTTCCACACAACAGCAATCCTGTGAGGTGGGTTGGGCTGAGAGAGAATGATTGGCCTAGGGTCACCCAGCTGACTTTTATGCCTAAGGCGAACTAGAACTCATTGTCTCCCAGTGATTGGCCAAAGGTCGCTCCGTGGGCTTTCATGGCTAAGGCGGGACCAGCACTCATGGTCTCCCGCTTTCTAGCTGGCGCCTTAACTACTAGATTAGGCTAGTGACCTGCATTGGCCCCAGCATGGGAGGGACAGAGGTTCTTTGGGGGAGCATCTCAGGACCACAAGGGGGGCATTTGTTTATAACATCCAACTTGAGGGGCACCTATTTTGATCCATTCCTATGGAAGGGTGGAGTTGAGAAAATTAAGGAGCATAATGGGTGCCTTAAGGCTTCCCTGCATGACCCCCAGATGAGGCTATGTCAACTTATATTGGAGATGTTCTTAAGAAGAGAACTGGGTTCTTTGTGCCTGCCTGTGAGCCCTGGCATCTCTCCTGGGCTGAGCGGCATTTGCCTCTTTGCATTAACCTCCTCTCCCTCCAAAGAATGACCGGTGTGCTATATCTGTGTCGATGAGTTGAGTTAATGGGAGCAAGAATCTATCCAGGCTCAGGAGGGTTTTAAACCTTTCTGACTTCCTGGATTTGTCCTACGTGAACATCATAGGATTCCATTATAGGAAACAAGAATCTCAAGCAAGGTGTGTCTCTTTTCTGGAGCTCAGTGGTTTTGTTGATTTCCTGGCCTTCTTCAGAAGACGAGGAACTGGACGTGCCATTGTTCTGCCTTGCTTGGGCCTGATGGAGCAGGAGGGTTCGTAGACTAAGGCCTTGCTCTGAATCAGCAGCTTCTGGGACTCAAATGCAAGGGAAGGGCCTGGATTCCCTCTTCCGCTTCTCCTTCACCACCAGGCCCTTGGTGTGGCCTTCTTGATCCCCCTCCAAGGTTCCCTGACTGGGCATGGGTCTCAGCTGTCAGGGATCAGGGGGCAGGTCAGATGGGCACTTCCCTTCCCCTCCTTCCTGTCCCCATAAACCCCTGCTAGTCTGCCAGGTTCAAGGCTACTGGGGAGTGGAAAGTTCTTCTGCCACAGCATGCACTTCACCTGAATCCACTCCCCCCCCCATGCTTTCCCCCCACTGAGTGTTTTGTGCTGCTTCCTTCATTTATCGTCTCGGGTGCTCTGGGAGATCTGGTTGGAGTTGCTGCCTGTGGACTGGAGTGTCCTACCACAAAGTCCCAGCCCTTTGGGGTTCCTGGCCTGGGCATGACCCCCTTCCCGCCACAAGAACAGGAAGAGGCTGAGTCCGCCAGGATCCGGCTCACTCTGGCTCAACATATCTGAGCAGCTTCTTTTGCTTCACCTTCATTTGGGGACCTCATCTTTTTCCATTTCAGGCTATGGGGGTCAAGGCAGAACCTTTTGAAAACCACTCGGCTTTAGAAATAGCTGAGCAGCTCACCTTATTGGATCACCTGATCTTCAAGACAATACCCTACGAGTGAGTACTGAGCCCTTTGACACACATATGGGAGTGCAGCCAAGACGAAGGATGCAAAATTGCATTCAGGTGGGGGGAGGGGTGTTCCTGTGGGTGGTTTTGCAAATACAGGTCCAAACAAAGATGAAGATGAAGAAGTCATAGACATCTGTCACCCCCATCATACCCATGGGGCTTGTGGGAGTAAGTCTGCCTCTCCCTGCATCCACTTGCAAAGACCTTAGGAGGAGACCCCAGTGGCTGGTTTTAAAATTTTTTACTACCAGTTCTGTGGGTGTGGCATGGCTTGGTGGGCGTGGCAGGGGAAGAATACTGTCAAATCTCCATTCCCACCCCACTCCAGGGTAAGGTTACTGCAAAATCCCCATTTCCTCCCGATCCGCTGGGACTCGGAAGGCTGAGAATAGATGGGGGCGGGGCCAGTCAGAATTTTTACTACCGGTTCTCTGAACTACTCAAAATTTCTGCTACCGGTTCTCAAGAACTAGTCAGAACCTGCTGAAACCCACCTCTGGAAGACCCCCATTTCCTCAAGAACTTCCTGTGCAGGACAAGGTGGGCCAGGCAGGGAGAAATTCTGGAGAGGGCCCAGCTCATCCCGAGACCTCTTGTTTTCAGAGAATTCTTTGGACAAGGATGGATGAAGGTGGAAAAGAATGAGCGAACACCCTATATCCTGATGAACACAAAGCACTTCAATGACGTGAGTGCTACTGCTGTGGGTCCAAGTCTCAGTGGGGTTTTGCAGGGAGCAGCTCAGAATTCAGGAATAATTTCTTCCAACAACCAGTTTGCCAAACTGCTTTGGGAGAACAATCAGTTCTCCCGAAGTGGTGCGAACTGGCTGAATCCCACCAGTGTCACTATCCTATATTATACAGTCATTTGAATCTATATATATAAAAGCAAAAACCATTCACACATTAATCATGAAATCTCCAGAACCGTAAAGCCTACAAACTTGAAATTTGCCACGTAAGTTCCTCTTGGCTTCTAGGTGCTCACTAAGAAAGGATTTTTCAAAATGACCATCAGAGCATTAGTAATTCCTATATTATTATAACATGCTCTGATGCTAATTAGTTAGACGTTCTACTCCCCCTCCCAACATGAAAATAACTCTGGAGAGAATGGAATAGCATAGGACAGGCTTCTGTGGGGCTAGCCTGAGGGAGAGAATGGGATAGGAGAGAATATGTGGGGCCAGCCTGAGGGAGAGAAGGGGAGAGGAGAGGATCTATGGTGCCACCCTGAGGGAGAGAAGGGGATAGGAGAGGATCTATGGGGCCAGCCTGAAGGGGAGAAGGGGAGGATCTATGGGGCCAGCCTGAGGGAGAGAAGGGGAGAGGAGAGGATCTATGGTGCCACCCTGAGGGAGAGAAGGGGGAGAGGAGAGAATCTATGGAGCCAGCCTGAAGGCAGAGAAGGGGGATAGGAGAGAATCTATGAGCCCAGCCTGAGGCAGAGAAGGGGATAGGAGAGGATCTATGCGGCAGCCTGAGGGAAAGAAGGGGAGAGGAGAGGATCTATGGGCCCAGTCTGAGGGAGAGAAGGGAATAGGAGAGAATCCGTGGGGCCAGCCTGAGGGAGAGAAGAGGAGAGGATCTATGCGGCAGCCTGAGGGAGAGAAGGGGAGAGGAGAGGAGAGGCTATATGGCGCCAGCCTGAGGGAGAGAAGGGGGATAGGAGAGGATCTATGCAGCAGCCTGAGGGAGAAAAGGGGAGAGGAAAGGATCTATGGCGCCAGCCTGAGGGAGAGAAGGGGGATAGGAGGGGATCTATGCGGCAGCCTGAGGGAGAGAAGGGGAATAGGAGAGGATCTATGGGGCCAATTCTGGCTTTGGGGCAGGTCCACCACATGTGGTAGAAAGTTCCCTGTTTATAATTACATCTCCAGAATTCCGGTGAGCAGTTTGGAAACATTTTGGCCAATCTGGCTGGTGGTAAATTCCAACATTTAGAACATTTTGTAGAGGTTTTCCTTATAGGCTGCTGACATCCTTAATTTTTCTCCCATAATTTATCCCAATGATCTAATTCAATACTGTATCCGAAATTTCTAGCCCAACTTATCATTGTCTCCTTCACATTTTCTTCTTCCATTTTAGATCTTAGGAAGATTATATGTTTTGGTAATCATTTTTTCCCCTGTCCCTAATAATATTTTATCTAATTCTAATTGTTTTCCATAGATGCCATACTATTCTAAGTCTTTTTTTATATCTTGTCTTAATTTGGAGATAGGGCCACCAATCAATCTTTATTCCTTGATTCTTTAATTCCTGATCAAATTTTAATTCTCCTTATTCATCTAATAGTTCTGAATATCTCACCACCTTATTTAAATCTAATATGTTTGGGTAAATCATCGTCTCCATTGTTGATAGCCAAATTGGAATTTTCAGTTAATGATTGTTCTTAATTTTTTCCCAGGTGCTTATCAAGGCATCTCTCACTAAGTGTCTCTGAAAATAGGCATGGGTTTTGTTTTTCCCTTCCTAAGGAATGTGTGTCAGCCGAGTTGGAGATTGTGGCCCTTTAATGTTAATACCCTTTCATTGTTCAATTGAATCCAATCTTTAAGCCATGTCACAGCTGCTGCATGATAATATAGTTCCCAATCAGGAAGGCCAAAAACCCTTTTGTTTCTAGAATCTTGCAGAAGTTTGAGTTTTACTCGGGCTTTTTTCCCCCAATCAAATAAATTTTGTTAGTAGTTTATTTAATTGTTCAAAAAATATTTCCCCAATTTTATTGGTACCGTTTGGAAGAGATACAAAAGTTTAGGTAATATATTCATTTTTATTGCGGCGATTCTGCCAATTAACGATATTTGTAATTTTGCCTAATTATCCAAATGTTTTTGTATCCGTTGTACTAATTTATTGTAATTGTCCTTTTTTATCGAAGAGCATTTCGCCATTAACCAAATTCCCAGGTATTTCACTTTTTTGGCAGTTTGGATCCTCAATTTCTCTTCCAATTCCTCATTTTGCCTGTTAGTAAGTTTCTTAGTTAGTATTTTAGTTTGTTCTTTATTTATTTTAAGCCCTGCTACTTTACCAAATTCTTCTATTTCCTATAAGAATATGGTTCCTGTCTCTAGGGGATCTTCTATGATAAAGGCCAAATCATCTGCAAAGCCTTATACTTTATATTCTTCCTTTTTAATTCTCAATCCTTTTATTTCCTGTTTTTGCCTAATTTGTATCAATAATGTTTCCAACGATATAAAAGGGGGATAGGGGACATCTTTATTTATTTATTTATTTATTTATTTATTAAATTTCTATACCGCCCTTCTCCTGGCGGACCCAGGGCGGTGTACAGCCAATTAAAAACCAGTACATAAACAATTAAAAACATCCTAAAATCAATATAAGTTAAGGCTGAAAGTATAAGAACCGACTAAAAACTCTAAAAAAGTTTAAAATTTAAAAATATGTAGAAATATTTAAAAATAAAAGGGATCAGGCAAGTCCGGCGAGTTGGAAAAGGTGCGTCTTTAGAGCCCGACGAAAAGTCCGGAGGTCAGCAATAGTTCTCAGTTCTGGAGGCAGATCGTTCCAGAGGGTGGGGGCTACCACAGAGAACGCTCTCCCCCTGGGGGTCGCCAGCCGGCATTGTCTGGCTGACGGCACCCTGAGGAGGCCCTCTCTGTGGGAGCGAACCGGTCGGTGGGAGGCAATTGGTGGCAGAAGGCGGTCCCGTAAATACCCTGGTCCTAAGCCATGGAGCGCTTTAAAGGTGATTACCAACACCTTGAAACGCACCCGGAAGTCAACCGGCAACCAATGCAGCTCACGCAGGAGAGGTGTCACGTGGGAGCGCCCTGTCGCTCCCATAATCCCCCGCGCGGCCGCATTCTGCACCAGCTGAAGCCTCCGGGTGCATCCCAAGGGGAGCCCCATTTTGTATAACCCCTTTGGTTATACAAAAATCCTCTGTTGTTTCCCCATTTAATATTATTTTTGACGATTGGTTGGAGTAAATTGCCCTAATCATTCCCATGAATTTTTCCCCATAGTTCATAATTTTTAATTGATTAATAAGAAAATTCCAATTTAAATTATCAAAGGCTTTTTGAGCAACTACGAATATCAGCACCGCTTGCTTTTCCAAGTGACCCTCAAAATATTCCAATATATTCATTATAATCCATATGTTATTTCTTAGATGTCTGTTGGGTAGAAACCCATTTTGGTCAGAATGAATAATTTCATTTAATATTTTTTTGACTCTTTCGGCCATTATTGTAACAAATATTTTGTAGTCGGCATTTAGCAGCAAGATTGGCCTATAATTTTTAATTTTGTGTTTGTCTGTGTTATCTTTCAGAATGAGCATTATTAATGCCTCTGTCCAAGACTTTGATAGTTTTGCCTGTTCTAAAGTTTTGTTGTATACATCCAACAGTAATATCTCCAATGGCTTTTCTTTATCGAACTCTGTGGGAATTCCATCTGGCCCCAGAGTTTTATTGTTCATTTAACATTTCATTTGTTACATCCGATAATATAGGAAGGCTCCTCTCATTTAGATACAGTTTGATATCTTCTTCCTCTATCTTCTCCTGACTATACAGAGTTTTAAAGAATTTTTGGGCAATACTCTTTTTCTCTTTCATCTGGTAATGTATATTCCCCTTTTCATCCTGTAATTGCTATATTAATTTTTTTTCTTTTTCCTTCTTCAATTTATAGGCCAGCCATCTCCCTGGTTTGTTAGCATGTTTAAAAAAATTCTGTCTCATCAATCTAAGTTTTTGGGCCATTTCTTCTTGTGAAATTAAATTTATTTTGTGCTTAATCATTTCTTTTTCTCTGCTAATTTTCTCATTTGGGGACTCTTGCACCCTAAGTTCCAATTTTTCAAGTTTCTCCTGTAGTTCTGTTTGTTGTTCCTTTTTTTCTTTATTCCTTAAGGCCACATAGGCTATTGTTAAACTCCTAATGTAAGCTTTAGTTGTGTCCCATAGATTTTGTAGCGTTGTGTTTTCCTTCAAAAAGAAATCCAGCTCTTTTTCTCATTAGACGTATGTTTTTTTCTTTTAGCACTCTCTGATTCATGGTCCATCTCCCTCTCTTTTTTGTTCTTCCCTTCCATTTCACTATTAAAGGATTATGGTCCGCCCATGTATTTGATATTATCTCTACCTCCACTATGTTTTACCCAATTCCAAATCCATCCACACCATATCTATCCTAGACGATGAATTATGCGAGTTGGAAAAAAAGGTGTACTGTCTTTTCTGCGGATTTAGTTCTCTCCATATGTCCTTTAAATTCAGCTCTTGCATCATTTTGAAGAAGGTGTTCGGCAATGCTTTCTTTTTCTTCTTATTTTTTTACCACTATTTTGGGATCCACTACAGCATTGAAATCTCCTAATAAATATATATTCTCCAGGTCTAATTCTACTATTTACCTACACAGTTTCTGATAATATTCCCTCTGATTAGTGTTTGGTGCGTAAATAACTGCCAATAGTGTTCGTTTTTGCCTTATTGTTACTTCAATTAATAGTGTTCTTCCTTCATCGTCTCCATATATTTGTCTCGGTTTTAACCATTTTTTTGTAAATACTGCTATGCCCCTCTTTTTTCTTTTTTTTTTTGGTGCCAGAGCCAAATGGAGTTTCCCTATTTTAGAAGATTCTAGGATGCCACTTTGCTGTTTTTTGATATGGACTTCTTGTAATATCCATATTTTGCTTTTGGAGTTTAGAGAATTCTTGCTTTCTTTTAACCAGAGAGTTCAGTCCATTTATATTAATTGATATTAACTTAATTTCTTCTTCCATATTATTTTTATTGGTAGTCCTAGTTCCTCTTCTTGGTCTTGTCTCCCATTGCGTCCTCATCCTCGCCCCGTCCCTTTCCTGTTGTTCTCTTTCAGTCCTCTCTCTTACTTCTTTGTCCAACTCCTTTTCTTCTACTTATTTTTCTTCCTGGTTTTTACCCTCTATCTCTTCTCCACTATCCTGTTCCTCATCTATTGCTATATAATGTTCGTAAAACTCTTGGGCTTTGTCTAGGGTATCGATTCTGATTTTTTATCCTGCCAAGATACCAACATACCCTCAGGAGGGATAAGCCACTGAAACATTATCTTATACTTAACAAGTTGTGAAGAGAGAAAGTGATAGCCTTTGTTCTCTAATTCTTCTGGGTACCTGCTTAAGAGTTAAAACATCTTTCCCCTTATAAGTCAACGGAACATTTCATGTCCTTCTATAGATTTCATTTCTGACTGTTTTTATTTTGCGAACCACACATGCACTTCCCATGGTAGTTTATGGTGTTGTGCGTAATTAGTATGGACTCTGTATATTTCATCAGTGCCATTCTGCATTTCAAGTTTATTCATCTGCAAAGTGTCTGCCAGCATTTCTGTCATGAGGTTCACAAGATCTTCTTCTTTATTCTCTTGTTATATTTGAAATCTCAGATAGAAGGCAGATTTTTCCAATTCAAGATGTATTATTGCCTCCTCCAAGTTCTGATTCGCTGCCATCAGTCTTTCTTCCAGTATTTTCCCCATTCTATCATCTAATTTCCATATATCTTCTTTCACTTCAGCCATATCACTCTTCATTTCCTCATGGTTCTTACCTGTTGACTCTTGCATTTTCAGCATCACTTCTTGGATCATATTCAATGTTGACTGGATGCTTTGTAAACTTAGTGAGGGTCCTGATTTCTCAACACCCAGCATGTCTCCTATTGATCTCTATCCCAATGGGGAAGCTATCATCTATGCAGTTTTCTTTGCAGTTTTCATGATCGTCATCATGCTTGTCATACTTAAACTCTTAAAGAACTTCTTCCACAGTAACATAAATAGCCTATTCTTTATTTTCTCCGGAATCATCTTCTCTAGTAAAAATTCTTCCTACTCTACACATTCATCGTATGTCCATTATAATTTTTAAAAAGGTAAATGTAATACACTATACTATCCTCTTTTAAACCTATAGCAATAATCACTTATAAATTACTCTTTAGTATAATACAATTATATTCTAAAATTAATAAGTTAATTAATTAATTAATAGTTAATATCATAATCCAACAGTTCTGATTACCAATAACAGTATCAATTCTAGTCTAAATACGTAAGTTATAGTAATTGGAAATTGTATCATATTTTAAATACACAGAACTATATATATTAAGTATATATAAAATGTTAACTATATAAAACAGGTTTCTATACAAAAATATATCTAATATGTATACATGTATATATGTATATGCAGTTATACAAACAATATAATAAATAAATTGAATATTAAATATAGTATATATACACAGCTGGTTGCGGGTGTATCCAATCCAAAATCCTTCCCAAACTTCACCAGAGTTCTTTGCTTCTAAGTCTCACTATTTCATCTGCAACTTCTCCGTTCTCCGAATGCAAGATGTCAGCTTCCCTCTAATTTGCACTGTCATTTCTCTTCACTCCCAGAACCTTAACGTCTCTATCAAAAAACTTTTTCGTGCATATTTCTTTCCTGAACTGCTCACTGCAATAGCTAGTCTCTCAAAATAGATAGTCACACATTCAGTCTCGATGGTCAGTCTAATTGTACAGTTTTCCGGCACAGCACCCATTTGAATTGTCAGATTGCACCCTCCTCTCCTTCTGCCGTGCTTACTGATTCTGTCTTCTCAAAATTTCGCTCCTACCACTAAAGCATTGCTTTTCCCATCTGGGAGACTCACTTGTCTATCAGCTTGTAGGTTTCAACAACTTAGAAAAGCGACCTGGTATCGCACTCTGTCTTATTACTCTCCACCGATACTTCTCATTGCTTCCCACTCTTTGCTTCCTCCGCCATTCAATCAGGCCGTCACGCCTCCAGTCTCGACCATTACAGCCGGTCTCTTTCGCGCTGGATTCATGGGGTTCCTCCTGCTGCAACAGGGGATTGCTCTTCTCCCTGTCGCCCCTGGAGTATCCACAATAACGCCAACCCCTCCAGAGTCTAACTTGGCCTCTACAGGCCTCCAGATGCAGAAATTTGGACAGAAAGAATGGAGTCCCGTTCTTCAGTACCACACCACCGTGACGTCACCCCAGAAATCTCCCTCTCTTCTGAGGATGTAGAAGAGACATGGAAGGGCTGGTCTTTTCCTGGCCAGAGAATTCTTGCTTCCCTTGGAGAGGGTGACAGTTTGGACATTGACTGAAGAAACACATTGTCTGTGCTTCATTTTAAGGCATTTACTCTATTACCAGCTTAAGCTAGTTGGTCACTCTGGCCCATGCTTCCCAAGGGACCAAACTTTCCTGATTCCCAGGTTAGAAAGCCACAAAACTCTCTTTGCTAGAGGCCTCTGAAGAGAGTTCAGAAGTTTCAGAAGACAAAATAATTGAAAGGAGCTAGGAGGTCTTGTAATCTGATCCCCTGCTCAAGCAGGAGGCTCTACCATTCTGGACAAATAGGTGTCCAGTCTCTTCTTGAGAACCTTCAGTGATGGAGCCCCCCCCCACTTCTAGATCCCTCTCACTGTTGCTGCTCTTGAGCCAGGCACCACCTATTCTGTCCCTCTTGCTGCTCTCCCGTGCTGCAGGATCTTTGAAAGATACGGTTCAGTGCTTCCTAGATTACTTCTGCCAGCTCCTTCAGATGTAATCCATCTGGTCCTGGTGATTTAAACTCTTTTGAGTTATGCCTGCATTATATTGAATTCCAATATGACATGGTCAGTCTCCCTCAAAGTTCCTGCAACTTCAACCCCCTCTATCATTTCATCTCTGTCAGCAAGGATTAAGTCCAGTATAGCTGTCCCTCTAGTTCCTTCCTCAACCTTTTGGATGACAAAATCATCTACTAGGCTTCTCAGGAACCTGTTTGATCTCCCACTTGATGCAGAGTTTGTTTCCTGGTTGGATGTCAGGGTAATTAAAGTCCCCCCTTACTATTGTAGTGTGCTTCCTGCACATTTTAGCTAACTAATTAGCAAAACCGTTGTCTATTTCCATTGATTGGTTGGTTGGTCTGTAAGATCATGACTGTTGTTGAGGAGGAAGCTTCTTTAAGGTTCTGGCTAGGACTGGGGCATGGACCCTGAAAGATCTATCAGAATGTGCTGCTGACCCAGGAGAAGCTTTGCGCACCACTCTTTGCTGGAGCCCTTGGAGGACCAGGACTGGCATCTTCTCAATGCCCCACACTCCTTTCTCCAGGAAAATGGTCTGCTCCTGGGCATGACATTCATTGAGTTGGGTTGGGATTTGCAACATCATTAAGAATAACAATATTTAGCTGCCATTTCTAAAAAAAAAGAAAAATTCTGATATTGAAATTTTAATTATACTTTTGTGCAGTGGTGAAATCTAAAATTTGTTACTAACGGTTCTGTGGGCGTGGCTTGGTGGGTGAGTGGGTAATGTGACTGGGTGGGTGTGGCCAATTTTTTTTTTTACTTTTAAAACCATTTTTTCTACAACCTCTTTGGTGAATGGTTTCAAAAGGCTTGATCGTCAGAGGCATTTAAAAGAA
Organism: Masticophis lateralis; assembly: GCA_030761175.1. Taxonomy (NCBI): domain Eukaryota; kingdom Metazoa; phylum Chordata; class Lepidosauria; order Squamata; family Colubridae; genus Masticophis; species Masticophis lateralis. The sequence continues at coordinate 23,318,154 of JAUDYJ010000012.1, read as the reverse complement.
AAAAATGTTTTTTTTTCTTTTAAAAGCCTTTGATGATCCCAGCTGAGGCTTTTTTTTTACTTTTAAAAGCATTTTTTTGGCCAAAGAGGTTGTAGAAAAAATGCTTTTAAAAGTAAAAAAAAAAGTCTCTGATGATTGTGCGGCTCAGCTGGGCATGGGGTGGGGGGCAGGGATTTTTGCTACTGGTTCCCTGAACCACCCGCCTCCATCGCTACCAGATCAGGTGATCCGGTCTGAACTGGGAGCATTTCACCCCTGCTTTTGTGTATTTGAAGTCTTTAAAGCCCCTTTTGTAATGCAAAGCACCTTCAAAGGCAAGTCTTCGTATGCCCCGCCCCCTGCCAAAACCAGCCTGTCCCCACAGATGTGCTCCTCTCCACGGCCACTGCTCCCTGTGAGTCAGAAGCTGCCTTTGACCGGGTGGATTGCTAGCCCTTTGCCGCTGCCCCCCTCCCCATCCAGAAGCACTTCCTTCCTTCTCTAACTGGAGGTGCTGCCTGGGCAAAAGTGCCTTCACTCCTTATTCGGATTCTAGTTCTGAAAGTCTTCCCTGTTAGTCCAGGATAGGTAACAAAGAGGATTTTCACAGATCTTTCTTTTTTCATGTCAGAAGCACCTACAACTTACGGACATATTACATTCAACACTGATCAAATAAAACAAGTTTTAGAATAGATCATAGAAATATAGTGCATGTAAAAAGTATACATAAATTGGATTAAATCTATATAAATAAATTGGATTAAATCTAAATGCCATTCACCCAGTATGGGGCCATGTCAAAAGCACTTTCCCTTGTCAGCATGACGTCGTCTTCCGTCTGCGTTGAAGGAGCTCGTCTGTGCAGCAGCAGAGATGGATTGCTCTTCTCCACATTCAGACACAGGGTCTTTTCTAGGGAAGCCGCATTTCCTTTGATCTTCCTAACCTAGTGCATACTCTATTCAGCAATTTCCATGCAGGCCAGGCGGCAGGCAGGTGCATGGTTGTGCCCAGAATGGGGTCTTCCTTCTGCTGTGGGTAGGGAAGATGAGGGGCAGCCTTTCCCACCAGCGTGTGTTTGAGCTTCCCTCCGCCTCGGTCTCCCCCTTCCTCTTTGGAGGCAGGGGGCTTTTCTTATTATTCGGGGCTGCACACAAACCCTTCCAGGGGTTGTAATGTCCACCCACCTGTCCCTGATGACCCCTGCAGATCAGTAACCTGATTGCCTCCGAGATCCTCCGCAATGAGGACATGGCTGCCCGGGTGAGCACGATCGAGAAGTGGGTGGCCGTGGCTGACATTTGCCGGTGCCTGCACAACTACAACGCCGTTCTGGATATCACCTCGGCCTTTAACCGCAGTGCCATCTTCCGCCTCAAGAAGACTTGGATGAAGGTGTCAAAGCCGGTGAGCGCCTCAGGAGCCCCACGGCCAAAGCTGCGCCATTGGGACAGGGGCTTGTGCCACAGAGGCCTTTCTATACATACTTGTCCTCCTGTTTTTCTGGAAATGAGATCCTAATCTTGAGCTTACACACTTCAGGAAGCTGGCTGGCTCTTTTCTGAGCCCTTTGCAGCTTCGGGTTATTGTGTCCTTCTTGACAGAGCAGCACTGTTTACCCCACTGGACCCATTTTTAAAGGTGCTGTTTACCAGCTGGGGTAGCTTCCTGACTTCAAAATCATGGTCCCAAAGAGAGAGGTTGCAAGCAGGGATGGCTTTCCTTCTTCAGCTCTCCAAGATCCATTCAGCCAGGATCCATCTTCCTCAGCCTGCCTTCAACTGCCCTGCCCCTGAGAGTTGTAAAAGCCCCACGTTGCTCATGCCAGCAGCATCTGCCCACAAAACCCGTACCCCAAAGGAGGGGACTGTTTCTTTGACCTCTAATGAATCTGGTAGCCAGTGCATTTCCCCCCTTTATTCTTCCACTTCCTGGACTTATTATTTGATTGTAGGTCCTTAGTGCTGTCTGAGCTGGGTTGGTTGCTTGGAGACGTTTCCTTACCTGACTAGGTAACCTCATCAGTGCACATCAATGCTAGGTAGCATCGGATGTTGTTTAATCATCAGGCTCTACAAGCCCCCCCATGGGCTCAAAGGGCCCCCCAATGAGTCATCAGCATGTCCATCTAGCAGTTCTGAGACCTCCTTGGAAAGCCCCCTTGGCCCAGGCTCCCTTCCCCCTTTTGCTCCTCTAACTTTTTCCTTTCCTCCCAGACCAAAGCTGTGATCGATAAGCTACAACGGCTGGTGTCTTCAGAAGGACGATTTAAAAACTTGAGGGAAGCTCTGAAAAAGTAAGTTGCCTCTGCTGCTCACACGTGTGGGTCAGAGGGCGGGAGGCCAGGCAGACTCCAGGAGAAGAGAGCAAAAGGGCAAGTTGTACCCAGCCCTGCCCACGTAGATGGTGCCATGGCAAAAGCCGGGCACTTGGCCAGCAGGAGGCTGAAGAGTGGAAGGTAGGGGAGCTCTGCCTGCGCCATGCCCCCACCCCCCTTGGCCAAAGGAGCAGGGTCCAATCCTGCGGCAATAGCTGCTGAGGCAGAGCAGGCCACCTGGGGGGATCCAGCTCCATCCCAAACAGCAGAGGAAGGGCAGGGGGGCGCTTTCTCATAGCTTTGGGTGGGAGTCAAAGTTCATTTGCCTCATTTTTTTAAAAAAAATTGATTTATATGCTGCCCTTCTCTGGAGACTCAGGGCGGCTTACAATGCGTTAAGCAATAGCCTTCATACTTTTGTATATTTATACAAAATCAGCTTATTGCGCCCACAATCCGGGTCCTCAGTTTACCTACCTTAGAAAGGATGGAAGGCTGAGTCAACCTGGAGCCTGGCGAGATTCAAACTGGTGTAATTGCAGACAGCTGGATGTTAATTACGGTGCTTTAGTCTGCTGAGCTAAACCAGGCTCCAGAAGGAGTTTGGGGAGAGAGACTTTGTTTGGCAAAAGCTTGTAAAAACTATGTTAGGGTTTTAAGTGACTTAAAAGTCACTTAAGAGTTTCCCACTTCAAAAGGTGGGGGAGCCCTGCAGGTCTTTGGCTTTTTGCAGCAATGCTTGGAGCAGGCTTGAGGGGGATGCCCAGGGATGTGGGGATAGCTGGAGGGGCTGCATGGACCTCATCCATGTGCTGGAAGGCAGCAGCAGCAGCAGCAGTGAGTGACATCCACCTGGAGATTCCAGAACTCCTAAAAATTATTTCAGTCTCAGGGACTAAAGCAAAATTCTGCAGACAAGCACATCCTGTGACTTGATTTGCAGCTTAGATGTGACCAAAAGTACCGGGATAATGTAGGGCAAACCTCTTCCAGGAGCCAATTCTCCTGACTCAGAGAAAATGTGAAGGTGTGATAGTATGTAAACGGGACCAAAGAGACCATTTTTCAGGAGATGGAGGCTGTTTATCTTTGGGAAGCAGCCCTGTTGCCTTTGTCTTGCCAGCTGAGTTTCTCTTTTCTGCCTCTCGCAGTTGTGACCCGCCTTGCGTCCCTTACCTGGGCATGTACCTCACGGATCTGGCGTTCATTGAAGAGGGCACTCCCAATTACACAGAGGATGGCTTGGTGAACTTCTCCAAAATGAGGATGGTGAGCTCCCTGGCAGGGGCACTGAATCGCCTTCCTACCTCAGCCAGCTGCCTGCCTGACTTTGCCATAACACCCATGGCATGATGCCAATGCTTTCTTGGCCTGGCCCTTCTCCCTGGGACCACCATCTGCTTTTTGGAAGCCTTTGGGCACAGGGGCCTCTCTCCTCTCTCCCTGTAGATCTCCCACATCATCCGAGAGATCCGGCAGTTTCAGCAGACGGCCTATAAGATCGAGCATCAGGCCAAGGTAGGAACCTGCAGCTGCTCAGCTCTCTGCTCAAGGAGAAGGTCTGGGTGGGGGAAAGAACCGCCATTTGGGGGGGAACCACTAGGCCACAGGGAAGGGCAGGCCTTGGTGTTACTGGGGCACAGGCTCTCCCTGAACTCCTGGGGTAGCATGTCCTGGAAGAGAAACTACCGGGGTGTGGGGGGGGGGGGGGGGCAGAGTCCTGCTTTAAGCACATGGTTCCTTCAGTGACATACAGCAGACAAGCCCCCAGCCCAGCCAGCTGCCAGCAAAGTCTCAACTTCCTTCCTTCAGTCTCTTTCTTGAAAAGAGTGGGGTGAATGATGTTGCCTCCCCTGTTGGGCTACTTCTCCTCTCCCAACATGCCCAAGGGACCCCTTTCTCAGGCTCCCATTTCCTGCTGCTCGGTCCTGAAGAGCTGCTGCCAACTGGCACCTTGGACAGATGCTCTGGGAGAGGCCCTCTTGACCCAGCCTCTCTCCCCACTGACTGGCACTGGGGCAGATGCTCCCTGGAGTCCCCGGCCTCTTCTGCCCTGGTCTTCTCTCTCTTCCAGGTCACTCAGTATCTCCTTGATCAGTCGTTTGTGATGGATGAAGAGGGTCTCTATGATGCCTCTCTGAAGATAGAGCCAAAACTCCCCACCTAAGAACTGAGCAGCTGCACCCACCAGCCCAGGACACGGGGATGTGTCTTGCCTCTCATCTCTGTTTCTTGACTTCCTCCCATGGCCTTTCCTCCCCCCCCCCTCCCCCGCCTCCCCAATCTTTGCACTGTCAACAGGCAGGCTTGGTTTTGATCAAGCCTATTTTTTCCTTTGTTGACTCTTGGGAGCAACTGGACTGGAGAAACTCAGGACTGGGGCACCAAGTTGCCCCACTTGCCCTGGAGCCCGTTTTCTTGGCTTCTGTGCTCTGGCCCCTCCTGTAGTGTGGCCAGAAAATGCAGCCCCCACTGAGCTACTCTGGACGTTCTTCGGCTTTTCCAGAGCAGCTTTGATGGTATCCATTTTGCCAGGATTGTTGGGTTCTCTTCCCCACCCAAGGAAGGCAGGGAGGCCAGCCAGCAGAAGGCACCCATGGTTGGCTTGGCAGGAGCAGCTGGTCCACACCTCCCATCTGTATTGGGAAGACACCTCTTTAGTGGCACAGAGCCCCTCCAAAGTTCCTGGAGCTGGTTGGCTTGTGCAAAGAGAGGTTGGGATATCCCCGTGGGGCTCTGGGTCTCATGTGGCAGGCCTGGGGGGTGGCGGGGGTTAAAGGCCATTTGGACTTCCTGCCCGAGGCCCTGAAAGGGAGAGGCCCTCTGTCCCTTTGAGCAATTCTGCTGCATCCCCCACTTTGGCGCTTCTGTCTGTATGCTTCATTGTAGACATAGTGACATGTCTTAGTAACATGATGTACAATTAAAGGGGGAAATGGCCAGGTGTTTTTATTACATATACTGTAATCCTGTCTAACCACTTGCTAGCAGGAATATAGTAATGTAGTGCTTATTCTGTGAATATTATCATGTATTTTTTACAGTGTACAGTGTATAAACCCAAGTGAATTTTTGACTAGCAGGCATGCTCTATGGGAACTGAATTCAGAAACCTTTTGCTGTAAGCAATACCCTCTGGTATGAGAATTGTCTTTCAAGACCTGAAATATTTCAACCTGCAGCTTATTTGGAAAAGAAAATTTCCATTTTTTGTAAAAATCTATGTTTCCTGATTACCTCTTGCTAATAAATTTATTCTATCTCAGGGTGAACCATGGCTTTGGACCTGTGTACAGACCAGCCAGTGGGGCTAGAGAGGCAAGTTTTAAAAGGAAAAACAGAAAGTGGGTGGGAAGGGAGAGTTTTGCATATCTAGCACAGTCCATTTCAATTAGGAGCCTGGAGGAGAGTTCCAGATTACCGATAAAGAGGTGGACACCTCACCATCTGGGTGTGAAGGAAACACATCCCTAGTTTTCAGAAAGGGGGATACTCATCTCTTTCTGGGAAACTGCAGGTACTTGGCTTAAGACCTACTCTGGCCGGTTTATGGGATCACAGGACCCTCACTATGTTTTCAAGTGCAGCCTCCACTTCTACCCCACTCCCAGCCACAGCGATTCCTTCAAATGGAACTTCTTTGACTCCCCAGGAAGACAGAGCAAACTGGCAGCTGATCCACTGTTAGGCAACTCTTCTCACGACTGAGAGAAAAACATTCCAACATAGTCTAGGATTGGACCAGAAATCCTATTTTGCAGCCGTAGCACTACAAAGCCCTCTCAAACCAGGTTCCATAAGGATGAAAATATGGGTAGAATCAATCAATCGTATTAGAGCTGAAAGACCCTGGAGGTCTTCTAGTCCATCCCCTGGCTCAAGCAGGAGACCCTGTACCATTTCACAGAAGTGACTGTCCAATGGCAGCCTCTTCTTAAAAACCTGCAGTGATGAAGCACCCACAACTTCTGAAGGCAAGCTTCTCCACTGGTTAATTTCCTCAATATTAGGAAGTTTCTCCTTAATTCCAGGTTGCTTCTCTCCTTGGTTAGTTTCCATCCATTGTTCCTTCTCCTGCCCTCTGGTGTTTTGGGGAATAGCTTGACCCCCTTCTTCTTTGTGGCAGCCTCTCAAATACTGGAATACTGCTGTCATGTCTCTCCTAGCCCTTCTAGCCAAACCCAAATCCTGCAACAGTTCTTCAGATGTTTTATTCTCCAAGCTTTTAATCATCTTAGTTGCTCTTCTTTGCACTTTTTCCAAAGTCTCAACCTCTTTTTTGTAATGTGGTGACCAAAACTGGATGCAGTATTCCAGGTGTGCCCTTACTAAGGCTTTATAAAGTGGTACTAATACTTCACATGATTTTGATTCTATGCCTCTGTTTATACAACCCAGGATTGTATTAGCTTTTTTGGCTGCTGCCGCACACTGCTGACTCATGTTTAAATGATCGTCCACTAGGACTTCAAGGTCCCTTTCACAGTTACTGTTTTTGAGACAGGTTTCGCCTAATCTGTACTTGTACCTTTGGTTTTTTCTGACCAGGTGTAAAACCTTGCTGTTCTCCACATTAAATTTCATGTTGTTGGATAGAGGCCAGTGTTCAAGTCTTTTTGGATCCTGAGCTTATCTTCTGGGGTGTTGGCTATTCCTGCCAACTTAGTATCATCTGCAAATTTGATGCATTCCCCTTCTATTCCCTCATCTAAGTCATTTATGCAGATATTGAAGAGTACTGGGCCTAAGATGGAATCTTGTGATACCCCACTGCTTACTTCCTTCCCAGTACATCTACATCTAGGGGCTGCTCGTTGAGTATGGTTTGTCAGCCAGTTACAAATCCCTCTGGAGGTGATGCTGTCTACCTCACATTTTTCTATCTTTTTCAACCTACAAGTAGCAAGTTGTGGTCTGTTTTGTCGAATGCCTTGCTGAAGTCTAAATATGCTATATCCACAGCATTTCACTAGTCTAGTAATTTAGTCACTTTATCAAAGAAAGAATGGGGTGAGGAAATGGGGCGCCATATCCAAAACCCAAAAACTGTATCAGGAGCCCCTACAGGGCATTCCGATCCCATAGAGATAAGGAAAGAAAAAGGGAAGATCCGAAGCCCCTGGTCAACATGCAATAGCCCGGGAGGACAAGGGATAAATCCCCTTAAAACTGGTGGACAGGAAGTTGGCCAGCAAGGCGGATTAGGAGTAATGGCGGCCGTATAGAATGGAAGCAAAGACTGGAGAAAATAGTTTCTAGTAGCAGATGAAAAGAACCCAGAAGAAGGAAATTGGAAAAAAACCCAGAGAAATGGAAAAGCCGAGTGAGGAAGATGCAAAAGGGACGGACAAGACTAGTCCAACCAAGCGGCAATGAGGGGAGCGCTGCACGAAATGAGGGGAGCGCTGCACGAAATGGAAAAAGGTCAGTATAAGCGAAGGAGGATCCCAGAGAGTGAAACAACTGAGCAAGAAGAGGACTAGTGGTGGAGATAAGACCCCTGGGACGGAGGGAAGCAGAGAGAGTGAAAAGACAGGAGAAACTAAACTACTTCCTGAGGCAAAGAAGAAGTTAAGAAACTTAATTTTGGAAAATCCGAGGAACTTAAATTGTGACTGGTAACTGTAAAACAGAGATATAAAAACTAAAAAGAAGGGAAGACTAGAATCATATAGATTGACTTGACAGTGGAGACAGAGATTTGAAAGAGATGGAAAGAGACTGATGCAATAGCACGACAGAAAATTACAACCAGAAGTAAAAGCAGAGAAGGGAAAGAGTGACAAAGAAGTACAAAAGAAGAATAAAATATACATTTTTATATATAAATATATATACATAAGCAGTAAAGTAAGGAAAAATATTGTATTAATTTATAGTTAATTATTGTATTGTTATCTCACTGAGTTTGAAATAGAGGAATTATTGAATGAATGAATAAGACATTAAGTGACCTATAGAAATATATATGGGGGGTGGGAGGAGGTAGCAGAAGATAAGCAAATTAAATAAATTGTACTGATTAAATACACTGCAAAGCAATACTTGATTATATTGATTATATTGTATAATAGATGAATTCAGATTAAGTTGAAGTTTATACAGAATATAAAGCAAAGGTGGGTGTCCTCAAAATTGTTTTTGATCATTAATTATATGATACTGTGGAAAAACTTTACACGAGCTTTAAAAATGTCAACTACAACAACAATAGCCATAACAGGAAAAAAGCCAATTACAAATCCTATACCTACAGTGGCGTCACCACTACATCAGAGAACAATAGATAATATGATAGGAAAGGAAAAAGAAAAACCGGAAATGACACTAAATACCATGCAAAATATGTTCCAGATGATTCAAGAAACCCTATTAAAAATACAAGGGAAAATGGTGAATAATCACGAAGAAATGAAAATGTTTCATACAGAAATTAAAAATTAAATAGGAGAATAAAAGAGGATATCAAGAACATGGACGATAAAATTGGGGACATTCAACAAACAATAACAGAAAACAAAAAATCAAAAAATGGAAACAAAAATAGATCAAATAGACACAAAAATGGAGACCATGGAGCAGAAATCTCTCCAATTAAATAAGGAACTATCAAATTCAACAGCAATGTTGGAAATGGAGAAAGCCTCCTATTTCCCGCGCTTTCAGAACATAGTAGAAGAAAAAGATAAAGATCTGGGAGAAAAGATGGCAGAAATAGGGTCAGAAATAATACAAAGAGACAAGACAGAAATAAGAGGACAGATAGACGAAATTTATTGGGCACATACTAATTATATAAGAAGACACCGATTGGCGAGGGAAGTACATATCAGATTTACAAAGCAGACAATCAGAGATGAAGTATACAAGAAATCATGAGAAGAAACATTGACCTACAAGGGCAAAGAAATAATAATTTTAAAACAAATACCACAAAGGATTAGAAACCAACACCAACAATACTAATTTTTAACAACCCAACTGATCAGGTACGAAGTAATGTTTAGATGGCTGACACCAGATGGGATTTTAATTACATGGCAAGATAAAAAATATAAAATAGACATACTAGAGAAAGCAAGAGAATTTTATAATCTACATTTCACTCAGGAAGAGGAACAGGAAAGCAAAGAAGAAACAGAGAGCAAAAGCCAGGAGGAAGAGCAAATAGAAGAAATGGAGCGAGAAAGAGAAATAAGAAAGAGCCAGGAAAAGGAACAAGAGGAAAGAGAAGGGGCAAAAGCTAGAATACGGATGGAGACAAGAAACACAAAAAACAACAACAGTAGGCAATAGAAGAGTCAATTAAACTTCTCTCAGTAAACATAAATGGATTAAATGCACCAAAGAAGAGAACACAAATATTCACAAAATTATGAAAACTGGAAGCAGATGTGATATGTCTTCAAGAGGTACATATCAAAAAAGGATATCAAAAATTACTAGAAAATCCAAAATTAGGAAAACTATATATATCATTGATACAAAAAAAAAAAAAAGAGGAGGAGTGGCGGTCTATGTAAAAGAAAGGATAAAATCAAAGCTAATCTACACAGACGGGGAGAATTGTAATGGTCGAATTAGAAATAGAAGAAAAATAGTCATTATTAATAGTAATATATGCCCCCCCAAAATATATGCCCCCCCCAAAAATCAACAGGAATTCTTTAAAAAAATACACAGTAAAGTAATAGACTATGAAAATATTTGTCTAATTCAAGACTATAACGCCATAGTAGATGTTAAAAAAGACTATAAGAGTAACAAGAAAAATAAAAAAAGGAAAGAAATATTACCAAAAGAATTATTTAATATGACAGCAGAACTAAAATTGAGGGTGTATGGAGGGAAATACATGAAGACGAGAACCAATACGTATTCTACTCCCACCCACACCAATCTTGGTCCAAAATCAATATGGCCTGGATGACTGCAGATATTCGGACAGGTTTAAAAACAATAGAAATAGGGGTAAATGAATGGACAGATCACAATCTAATAATCATAAAATGGAAGGGACAAAAAAGATTTAGGAGATGGACAATGAACCAAAACATATGCAGAGATAAAGAGTATAAACAAATGCTAGAAAAGGAATTGGAATCATTTTTTACAATAAATAAAACAGAAGATACCTCTTTACAAAATATCTGGGATACGACAAAAGCATATACACGCAGATTGACAATTGCGTATATAGGGAAGAAAAATAAGGAAAGGAGGCAGCAACAAGAAAAATTATATGAAGAATTAAAAAAAGCAGAATATAAATTACAGGAAGATCCTCAAAATAAAAAATTAAGAGAGGAATGGAAGATAACCAAACATAAAATAAATTTGTTAACTCAAAAGGAAGTAGCCCAGAAAATAAAAATGGCAAAGCAAAATTATTTTGAATTTGCAAATAAAACAGGTAGATGGCTGGCATACAAACTGAAAAAAGAAAAATATAAAATAATGATACACCAACTCAAAAATGGGGGTAATGCAGTACAGAAGAGAAGCAAAAAAAAAGTATTCAAACATTTTTTTTCAAATTTATGTAATCAGAAAGAAATAGAAGAAGAAAAAGTTAAATAATATATAGAAAGATCCGAAATGAATAAAATTACAGAAGAACAAAAAGAAATATTAAATAGCCCAATAACTAAACCTGAATTTGAATTGGCATTGAAAAAACAACAAAACAACAAAACACCTGGTCCAGATGGGCTACCAGTGGAAATATATAAGAATTTACTGGAAATATTGGGAGAAACAATGTTAGAACTATACAATGATGCTCTGCAAAATGCAAAAATCCCGATAACCTGGACAGAGGCAATAATTACTATCATCCCCAAAGAATATATGGATTAAATACAAAATTACAGACCAATCTCCTTACTAAATACTGATTATAAGATATTTGCAGCAATTATAGTGGAAAGAATCAAAAAAGTTCTGAATAGCTATATACACCGGGATCAAAATGGATTCTTGCCAGGCCGACAAATCAAAAATAATTTGAGTATAATAATAAACACATTAGAATTTTACAAATCACACTCGGAAAAACAAGTTTCATTGGTTTTCCTTGATGCCCAAAAGCCATTTGATAATTTAAATTGGAAATGTTTAATGGGGCAACTAAAATTTATGCAATTTGGGACAAAATTTGAAAAATGATAGGGAAAATCTATACAAAACAAACGGCAAGAGTAATTTTTAATGACATCACAGAACAATTTGGCATAACTGATTCATCAATTGCATCCCTTTCTAGACCGGGACTCATTACGTACAGTCACTCAAGCCCTCGTCATTTCCCGACTTGACTACTGCAATAGTCTCTACATGGGGTTCCCCTTGAAGTGCACCTGGTCCAGAATGCGGCCGCGCGAGTAATTATGGGAGCAACATGGCGCTCACATGTAACACCTCTTCTACGCGAGCTGCACTGGCTTCTGGTGGCCTTCCAAGTGCGCTTCAAGGTGTTGGTTCTTACCTTTAAAGTGCTCCATGGTTTAGGACCTGAGTACTTACGAGACCACCTGCTGCAACCAATAACCTCCCACCAACCAATACGCTCTCACAGAGTAGGCCTACTCATAGTACCATCATTAAAACAATGTTGACTACTAGTTCCAAGGGAGAGAGCCTTCTCTGTGGGGGCACCTACTCTTTGGAACAAAATACCCCCTGGAATACGAATAATCCCAGATCTTCACACTTTCCGATGTGCCCTGAAGACCTTTCTGTTTCAACAAGCAGGGCTAGCATAAACATCTAAATTCTATGCCAAAATCTTAGCAGATACACTAAGTTGACTCAATTTTACTGTTTATAATATATATATATATATTATTATAATATATATATACATATATATATATATATATATATATATATATATATATATATATATATATATATATATATATATATATATATATATATATATATATGTAGGTCTTTGGTTATTCGGGTCTTCTCCCGCGTAGAATTGGAAGTATCTTGGCGACGTTTCGACGAAGTCTCATTCATCATCTTCAGGCTGGTGTTCTCGGCTTCGTTCTTCCAGGAGCAATGTGAGATTGCAGCTGACCCTTCCTTTTAACTACTCGTGGGGGTGTGAGCTGATTGGGTGGGAGCTTGACTGTGTTCTGATTGGGTGGAGGTGTGTTCTGATTGGTTGGGGGCTTGGCTGTGCTCTGATTGGATGGGGGGTTGGTTGTGCTCTGATTGGCTGGGGGTGTGTTCTGTTTGGGTGGGGGCTTGGTTGTGCTCGGCTTAGTCTGAGACAAAACCTAGCCAAATTTGTTACTGCATACAACCAGGGAAAATCCCATCTGCAGATAAGGCAAATCCTATTTGGGGGATGGATTTTGGCATCTAAAATGCTTGGCTAATTACCAAGTATACATAGATATATACAACTGTGTTAAAATGAACTTAAAATATTTCCTTGATCACATTATTTTGCACCACTGGATTTCTCCCATCATCTTTTATAGTATGAGGTGTTATTAACTCTTTTTGTGACCCTTGTAACATCTTACAATTTGTGGTATGTCAAGCAATGTTTGCCTTGAGAAGGATCTAAGAGCTTATTTCTTCATAACTGCATCTCTAAGACTGATATTCACAATATAAGCTGTTATAAAATGTCACCAAGTCTATTTGCCAATAACATGTATGTGCGTTCAATCATTGACATGCTTTCAACATGGGGCAGGCATTGCCTTGTCAAAGTGCAGATGCCAACAATATTGCTATGTATGTTGGAAGTGTTTGAGCCAATGCTGGGAAACCCTACTATGTATAAACCATGACAAGAGGAACCTTCCACTAAGCAGATGATGAATGAACTCGGGGAGGCCAGTGGGGTCTGGCCAGAGGGCCACTGCAGATGGCCAAAGAGAGTCTGACATGACTGAATGGATAACATAATCAGGTTTCAGTTTTGTCAGAACTGGTAAATTGTAGAAACTTATTTACAGGGCAGGGAAGACCTCTCTTAAAAGCAGCCTTTTGATTTGATGAGATGATATGCTGGTAACTTTTCCCTAACTTAAGATTTGTCCCAACTTGAAAAGAATTTTCTTCCAGTTTCTAACTTGGAAGGTCATACAGTTGCCTTCCAACCCTGAACATTGGTTCAATTATATCTTAAGCGTATAGGTAATCCTTCAGTTATGAACAATGAAGCCTGCCAATTACATTTGTAACCTGAAGATTTGTTGGAGTGAATCATATCAAATTTTATTTATTTATTTATTTATTATTTCAATTTATATACCGCCCTTCTCCCCGGGAGGGGGACATGATCACTCCCTGCTTTTGCCCACACATTCTCTAATTGAATGTGCAGGTTGTTAAGTGCACGAGGTGGAGAAGGCCATGGGGGCCCTAGCAATGGAAGAAGCCACCTGCTTCAGACCACCCAAGGTCTCTCCCAGCCTACTGAGATACCTCATGCTCCCTCCCCTTGGATTCCCACAATTGCCCCCCCCCCCCCATTCTGTCATGTTGGATCATTTATGCTGGTGAAGATATAGCAAGCTCTCTCCTCTCCAGCCTCTGCTGCAGTTTCTTTGCCTGCTTGCAGTCTTGGCACAAAAAGCTTTTGCAAGCCAACGAGACTTTGGGTCAGCGAAATTGCATTGCTTCAAGCCTCCCATTGGTTTGCAAATGCTTTTCGTGCCGAGACTGGAAGCTTCTGGGGGCCATGGTCTCATGTAATCTGTTGCAGGTCTCTGTTCGGCCTACCATACTGTAGTACAAGATCATGCAAGATCAGTAGCATGTGATCTCATGCTACTGATCTCGCATTAGTTTAGGCCTCTGTTCTCCGCCAATGCACCAAAGCAGGCAAAGGAACTGACAGCTCACTAGATTGTTGCAAGGTAAGTGAGTCTCCACAGGCCCAGTACTTATGGAGACCCAGCCAGGGAGTGGGGGCAGGGAATTGGCAGGGCAAATGTTGCAGTGCCTTTGCGGTCATTTATAAGTGTGAATGACTTCCACAGTGTTGTAACATTCGTAACTTCAGGGACTGTCCTTGGGGGGGTTATATCATAATTTCAAATAATCGCTAAGTGAACTGTCGTAGCTTAAGGATTACCTGTGTTTTTGCAAAAATTATGGCATCCACTACATTTTAAAAAAATAAATTTTATTAATTTTTGCAAATTATAATTAACACAAGACAAAAACATTATTTATACATACAAACAAAAAAACATACATTCCCCTCCCTCCCTCATTCATAACACTAAACACACAAAAAAACACATCCAGGCAGATATTGTTCCTGGCCTCATTAGTAAATAATTATGCCCAGAACACAGAATAAAGTAAGTATAAAATCACCCAAGTGTGATTTTCATACAATTATCTTTCAATCTAAATAAGCATATCTCTCTTCATATTAACATAGGCCCTCACTTCATTTTGATTCTTTTATTCAACCACCGATACCAACTGTCCCAACTTTAAAAGATTCAGAATCCTCTTTTTCTTTCAACATATACATCATTCTATCTGCCTCAGCGCACTCTAATATTTTGTTTATAATTTGGGCACTAGCCAGTATCTCTTTTCCTTTCCACTGTTGGGTGAACACTATTCTAGCTGCGACTAAAATATGTAGAGTGAGATACCATTTTTTTCTTACTCAGCCCCTCTGGGCGAATACCTAGTAAATATATCTCAGGTTTCCATTGCAGGTCCTCATTAGTAATTTCCTTACTCCAATTCCTAATCCTTCTCCAATACTTCTTTGCCATTGTACAAGTCCACCATTGGTGGAAATATGTATCTCTGGTTTTCCCACATTTTCAACGTAACTCTGATGCACCCGGAAACATTTTAGCATCCACTATTTTTTGTAAGCCTTTGGACCTGAAAACATTTATAATCTCCACTCAGCTGGAACGCTTTTAAATCTCACCACATTTCTTTCACACTAGATAGTTTACAAAGCAAAGTTGTTGTCTTGCACTCATAGTCTCAGTCTGGCACTACTGAGCCTGTGCCTGTCGTTCTGTGTGAACCTGAGGACTGCCCACCATCTCACCCAAACTTAATTTGCTTGTGCTGTGCTGTTCCAAAAAGGAGCCATGTGTATAGACTCCAAAGCACCATCGGTCTTGCCTTACGCTACATTTCGTGCAGCTCCTTGAGGGGCCACAAGTCTGCCTCAGAGCTTCCTTGGGGGAGTCCAGGGATTGCGGGGGGGGGGGGGGGGTCTTGGAGATTTTGCAGCTACTTCACAGTCTTCTCCTCCCCTGCTAGATTCTGGAGTGTTTTGCAGAATAGTATCTGCAAGCCTCTGTTGAGATGCAGCTACACTCTCAATTTTTATTCCCTCATGAACTTGTATCAAGGGTTCCATGGAACAATTTGAAGAGGCTTTAATGTACCAACGTGAGGCTGGAATCTCTGAGTCCACAGAGATTCTCTGAGTTTGAAAAACCCGCCTTGTTTTCTGAAACTGTTTTCATTTGTAATATTTATGCAGAAGTTGTGGTTCTGCTTCTTGTTTCCTCTAACAACTTCCTAACATTCTTTGTGAAGTTATTTCCTGAGATTATTTTATTACTTGGCATTGGCTTCTTTTTTCTCCCTGGCAATTTTCACCATTTGTTCTGGCTTCCAGTTTGTTTTCTTCTGTTTCTTCATCTTTGACATTCTCTTTTCACTGTTATCCTCAACAAATGCTTTGATTTCATTCACACGTCCTCTGGTTCTCTGAAAGGTTCAGGGCTTTCAAACGATTCCTGATGTTCTCCTTGAAAACATTAGCTATACACACATGCTCTTCACCAGGCCTTTGGTGAGGGAGCGCGAGGCCCCCTCCCTTCATTCCATCTGCTTTCTCACAACAGGCCTCCTTATAGGGTTTATCGGTTTTATTGTTAATTCCTTTGACTGCATTGTCAGGCAGCACACAAGTTTAATAAACCACTAGTTGTTATTATCACATTGTGGAACTAATTGGCTTTCTTCTGCAGCTTTAGCTTGATGTGGAACTTGTACATGGAGCGTGTGATGTGCTTCCCACTCAGCACCTGGCCAGGTCTTTGCTCTTACACCTGAGCTCTTCTACTTCGTTCCTATAATCAATTTGGTTTTTGTGTTCCCTATGTGATGTCACAGGGCTTGACATGCAATGGATGGTAGTTTCAACATGCAATAGCATATTTGATAGTATATCTGGCCGATGGAACCTTTTTTTAGGTTAACTTCCCCAAGCCAGATCAATTTCTACCTTTGTTTCTCGTCTTGCCTTCTGGTGCTTTGGAAAATAAGTTGACCATTTGCCCAGAATGGGATGGGTTCTGAGCAGGGGGCTGGACTAAAAGATCTCCAAGTCCCTTCCATCCATATTCACAAGTGCCTTTTAATAAAATTTGTCAAGTTATCAAAACACTTTCTTGTTTTCCCCCCACTCTGATTAGTCTGACAGAAAGTAACCACCCAGAAAGTAATTTCCCTGATGCTTATTATAGCAATTTGCAGAAGTTTCATTTCATCTTTCTGTGGGTTGAGCTTCCCCATGTTCCTGCTTCTTATGTTTCATTTCTGTCTTTGCAATTTCAGATCTTTTCCTCTATGGATCATCATCCCCGAGCCATGTTACAAACACCATTAGCATCCTGAAAAATCCTCAGCTCTTCTTCGGCATCTGGAGGGCCGTATTACCTGAGCAGCCATCAGCCGGCACTGCACCCTCAATTGTTTTATATTTTCCCTCTGGTTTCCTTGATCAAGGTCCAGGAGTGGCTTACCATGGCATTCTCCCATGCAATATGAATGGCCACTTTTGCCACAAAAGGGACCTCTGCCCCCAGCATCTGCTTCTATCACTGTTGCCCCATAGTGAGGCCTGCTGGCTTTAGCTGGGCAGCTGGGATGACCTTCAGGCCTTGGGTGACCCTGTTGAGAGGCACACCCTTGGCATACACCCCTGGCCTTCCTCACCCACCCCTCAAGCGCACACATGCGCACAGACACACACAGTGGGTTACTTTATTGAATTGCTGGGAGTATCTCAAAGTGCTTTAAGCCATTCCCAACCATTTTCTCCAGCAAGGTAATTCAGAAGTCATTTTTTCCCAATCACTCTTTCCGAGGCTTTCACAGCCACGTCATTTTCATGGGGGAAGAAGCCTGGCTCTGGCCGTGTAGTTCCTTAGTTCAAAGGTGCTTCTCAGAGGTGCAGCTTTGAAGATAGGCTCAAGATCCAGATAGATCTGACAGACTTGAACACTGGGCCCTAGCTAACGAAATGAAATTCAATGTGAGAAAAGCAGTGTCTTACACTTACTGTAAGTGTAAGTGTCTTATACTTAGGCAAGAAAAACCAAAAGCACACACATAAACTGGGGGAAACCAGGCTTAACAGCAGTAATGGTGAGAGGGATCTTGGAGTCCAAGTGGACAACCAGTTAAATATGAGCCAACTGTGTGGCGGCAGCAAAAAAAGGAAACACAATCGTATACTGCATTAACAGAGGGCACAATCAAGATCAAGGGACGTACTAATACTCTATAAGACCACACCTAGATACCGAATCCAGTTTTGGTCACCACACTATAAAAAAAGATGTTGAGACTCTAGAAAGAGTGCAGAGAAAAGCAACCAGGATGATTAGACGACTGGAGGCTAAAACATGAATGGTTGCAGGAACTGGGCCTGGCTAGTCTAGTGAAGAGAAGGACCAGGAGAGACAGGATAGCCATCTTCCAATATTTGAGGGGCTGCCACAGAGAGGAGGGGGTCAAGCTGATTTCCAAGGGACCAAACAAGGAATAATGGATGGAAAGTGAACAAGGAGAGATTCAACCTTGGTGGTGCAGCGGACTAATTGCTGTTATGTAACACTTAGCTGCCAGCTGCCTGCAATTAGTGCGAGTTCAAATCTCACCAGTTCAGGGTTGACTCAGCCTTCCATCCTTCCGAGGTAGGTAATATGAGGACCCGGATTGTGGGGACAATAAGCTGACTTTGTAGAAACACCGCTTATGGGGGGCCAAAAGCCCTACTAAGCAGGTATATACAAAAGAATGAAGGCTATTGCTATAAGTGCATTGTAAGCCACCCTGAGTCTTTGGAGGAGGGTGGCATATAAATTGAACTAATAAATAAATAAATAAACCTGAAAATGAGGAGAAATTTTCTGACAGAACAATCAACCCATGGAACCAAAGTTGCCTTCGGAAGTTGTGGGAGCTTCATCCCTGGAGGCTTTCAAGAAGAAACTGGACTGCCATCTGTCAGAAATGGTCTAGGGTCTCCTGTTTGGGGGTGGGACTAGATGGCCTACAAGCTGCCTTCCAACTCGGTTAATCTGTAAAAAGGCAACTGGGCTCTTGGTTTTTTCTTCGAAAACCTTTTGCTTCTCATCCCAGAAGCTTCTTCAGTTCAAGACAGTCCAGCTGCTTTGGGACAGCCATAGCTGAGACTCCATCGTTGTTTCTGAGTTTCCGTTCAGCCTTTTGCGGGGAGTTCCGGAGACTCCTGCCCGGATTCTGCTGTTTGCCCGGTGTCCCACGCGGGCCTGCAACACTCCAGCCTCTTTGGGGGCACGGCGCAGCCCTCGTCGGACCAGCATCCTGCTCCGCTCTCTGCCGGGACCCCATTGGGCCCCCTCTGCCCCGGGAGCCGTTCCAGGCCGGCGGGAGAGCCGCTTTCGAGGCACAGGAAGGGGCGGAGGCAGCGCCCGGGCCTCGGTTGCCCAAGGAGCCGCCCAGCCTCTCCGCCACTTCCGAAGAGCGCCGCTCCAGCGCTCAGCACGACGCGCCCCGCTCGCAGCCCGTCCCGCGCCCAGCATGGCCCCGCGGGCGCTGCCGCTGCCGCTCTTGATGCTCTGCTTCGGGCTGGGACTCGGCCTCTGCGCCGCCGGCAGCAGCTCCGCCACAGGTACGCCGGCACGGCGGGAGCAGTTGGCCTGCTCGGCCCCCTCGGCAGGGCAGGGCAGGGCAGGGCAGGGCAGGGCAGCAGCGCGGTGCCTGCGCACGCCCGGCCCGCTCCCGACCTGCGCTTTTCCTCCCGCAGGCGAGCAGCTCTTCAAGGCGTGGGCCTCGCAGGTAAACGGCCTCTGGCCAGGAGCCACGGCGGGACCGGCCGCCTCCCAGCGCAGCAGCCCCGGAGAAGCGCCCGTCCCCCTTCCCTCCCCGGGGGCGAGCGGGGCGGATTGGGGAGGGGGAGGCGCGCCTGCAACGCCCAGGGCCCCCTGCCGCCTTCCCAGCCGGGCCCAAGCGCGGGGGGCGGCCGTCCCGGGAAGTCCCCTCCTGCTCGTGCCCGCCGAACCCTCGCCTCGCTTTCGCTTTCTCTTTGGCGCTGCAGCACCGGCGGGAGTACCGCTCCGAGGAGGAGCTCCGGCACCGGCTGCGGATCTTCCTGGACAACAAGCAGAAGATCGACAAGCACAATGCAGGCAACTCCAGCTTCCGAAGTAGGGGCGCTGCTGCCCCCCCCCCCCTTTTTGGCGGCGAAGAGAAAGGGGAGCGGGAGCCCCTCCTGACCGCCTCCCCCGTTTCTCTCTTCAGTGGGCTTGAACCAGTTCTCAGATATGACCTTCACTGAATTCAGGAAGAAGTATCTCTGGCACGAACCTCAGGTAATGCCACCTGGGTCTCTTAAGGAGATCAGGAGGGGCACGACACCCAGCAGATGTGCCCTTAATCCCATTACACCCCACTCAGACCCCAATCTGCTTGACCTTGGAAACTTTGCAGACATGCAACTCTTAGAATTCCCTAGCCCGTATTGCTAACAGCTGAATTCTGGGACTTGAAGTCCAGGCATCTTAAAGTTGCCCAGGTTGAGAAATGAGGGGCTGGAGGTTAACATCTCAGTCACATTTGGGATAAGCATTAAAAGTGAAAGGGGGAACCCCAAACCACTTGAATGGCAGAGCAGCAAGGGAAGGCTTCTCACCAGAATTGGAGCACTACCAGCCCCTTTTTAATGCTATTCCTGTTCCTCTGTATCCAGAGCAGATCCTGCACTAGCCAAGCCACAGCCCTTGTTTCTCCTGTTCAGATACAGATGTGCCTCACAAAACCCCAAAGCCTCGGCTGGCCCACATGGGTGGGGCATTACAGTACGGAGGGCTGCCATGAGGGAATTAGCCCCACAATCCTTTATTTGGCCCCACCCATGAGAAGCAGGCTAGCTGTGGTGGCCAGGGACCCTCCAGAGCTTCCTCAGAGTGGTCTGTTCAGGCACAGGGAGAGCGAGATGAGCTGGCCCGCTGGGGCTCATCTGCTGGCCAGTGACCCCTTCCCACTTGCCTCCAGAACTGCTCTGCTACCATGGGCAACCTCCCCAGGAGCTCTGGGCCCTACCCGAAGGCCATCGACTGGAGGAAGAAAGGAAAGTTTGTCAGCCCTGTGAAAAACCAGGTAATTAGGCCAGTCATACACAATCTGTACAGCCGCTCATCCCAACGAGGAACTCTGGGCAGCCAGCAGGGCTTAAAAAGGGGGTGAGCTTCCTCTGGCCTTTGGGAGTCTTGCCAAAAAGCTCTCATGCCTCTCCTCTCCTCCCGCTCCCCCCACCCCCGCAGGGCCCCTGTGGCAGCTGCTGGACCTTTTCCACTACCGGCTGCTTGGAGTCTGCTATTGCCATAAAAACAGGGAAGCTACTGAATTTGGTGAGGATGTTCGTTTGCACTCCGTTGCATTGAAAGATTTTGGTGAAGTATAACCAAGGGCCGCTTGATCTAGGGCCTGCTCTATTGGATAAAGCCAGACCCACACCAGTCAGTATAAGCAGAGGGGTTTCCACAGCTGAAGCACACGGCTCCCCTTGCTGCCTCCTAGGGGTCCTTCCAATCTCACAGGCGCCACTTGCAGCTTTGTGCTGCTCTCTCGGAGATGCCGCTCCTGACCCGAACTCATCAGCGCCCCCTTCTTCCAGACGGCTTGTACAGGAGCAGATAACGGTGGGGGGGGACCCCTACCCGGGAAACCGCAGCCTTCGCCTGCCAAGGCCGGCGGGGTGGGTGGGGTGGGGGCTTTCATGCTGTGTTTTGTGGCAGAGCGCAAGCAGCCCTGGCTGAGCCCCAGCCCAGCAGTTAGTTCCATGCTGCCAAGGCAACACACCTTCCTTCCCTTGTTTTCCCCTCAACCTCTCTGTGAGGTTTGATGGGCTGAGAGAGCAAGTGACTGGTCCAAAGTAACATAGCCACCTTTCATGGTTATGGCGAGACTAAAACTCGTCTCCCACTTTCTAACCTGGTGCCTTTACCGCTTGACTTCAACATGCGAGACCCCCTACACTAGTGGGGCTGCCGAGGAGCAAGGTGGACGCAAGCTCTTGCAGAGCAGCCTGGCCCCAAGCGTCCACCGCATATGGTGGGCTTTTATCCTGGGCTTCAGTTTGGTCACGGTGGGCCTGGGGCACTCTCTGGCTCCTCTGCCCAGGCTCCTGTGGGAAGCCTCAGCCCCTACAGGGTCAACTTGAGGACAGGCTTCCTCGGGTGCCAAGCACAGTGGCAAAGAGCTGGGACGGCCCCTTGTCTGCAAAAACCCCCCGTCTCTAGGAAAGAAACTGGCACTAGGTAAGGCAAGGCAGGGTGCTAAAGAGACGGGCAGGAAGGCTGGCTGGGCCTGAAACAGGCCCTCAGTGGCTTTCCAAGGCTGGCAGACTTGATTCAACATGTCTCCTCTCCCAGGCGGAGCAGCAGCTGATTGACTGTGCTCAAAACTTCAACAACTTTGGCTGTAATGGGTAAGAGAGGCTCTCAGGAAGCGCCCTCCCCCAATCATTCCATTCCACTCACCACCCCAGGCAGCTTTGGCCTCTGGGGTTCCCTGTAAAGGGTCCACATGGTGAGGCTGTACCTTCCCTCCGCAGGGGGCTCCCCAGCCAGGCTTTTGAATATATTCTGTACAACAAGGGACTCATGGATGAAGAGGAGTACCCTTATCAGGCTAAGGTACTGGTGCGGGCAGGGTCTCTGATCCAAGGCGAGGGGGGCAAGTTGCCTCTTCTGCAAAACCACATCTAAGAAGGCTCTCTGGTTATGTGCAGAACGGCACCTGCAAGTTCCAGCCTCAGAAGGCAGTGGCGTTCATCAAAGACGTGGTCAACATTTCACTGGTGAGCAGAGACTTGCAGAGGCCAAGCAGCAGCCAAAAGCCCTTTGCTCCTTGGGGGACCAACCTTCACCTCATGCCGCACAAAGCGGAGTTCCAGGGCACTCCCGGCAGTCTTCCTTGATTGCCCTTTCTTTTAAAAGAGATTAAGAGACTTGAACATGGCCTGCTTCTCACTTGGATTTGCTCTGGCAACCTGGTGAGAAGCCATGTCCCCGCTTTCTGCACATGCTCAGAGGCCCTTGCACAGTAATGCCGGGCCTCTTTCTTTCCAGTATGATGAGCAAGGCCTGGTGCAAGCAGTGGGCACATACAACCCAGTGAGCATTGCCTTTGAAGTGAAGGAGGACTTTGTACTCTATCAGGAGGGGGTTTACACCAGGTGAGTTGACCCGTTTGCTTCATGCTCCATAATCAGCCTCTTCCCAGCAGGGCTGCCTGAAGCATCACTCTGGCAACCCCCTGCAAGAATGGCCCCTATTCCGTGGCCCCTCAGATCCCCACCAGAACTCCCAGGCATCCATTACAGGCACATGCTGAATTGGGAGATGGCAAATTGGCCAGCTGGGCAGGGGCTCTAGAAACAGGTCTACATGAAAGGGAAGTGCCCATTTCGGGCTTCACGCTTACTTCTTTGAGGTATTGTGCAGCCCTAGATTTTGGCTACATGCTGTAAGGAACCACTTCCAGGATTACTTTATTCCAGCCCTGTTACTTCACTTACTTTGATCAGCCTGTAATTTATCAGTCATATGCAAATGAGCTGATCCATGAGTCCATGTCCTGCTAAGAGCCAAAGCCCAGCTGAAGTCACCTGGCCTCTGTTGCCAGCCAGCCAAAAGCCCAATTTTTTTCCTCCATGCCGCCCACTCATCCTGAATCTGCCCTGTGACACGGTTGCCCTTTGGGACAATAGGAACAAGGCTTGACATCTTCTGGTATTGAAAATGATATTCCCTCCTCCCATTGCTTCTTTTTCCAAGTCACCCTATTTAGTTCCCTTTTCCCCTCATAAATTGTGTTTCCAGACCCCTACGCAACTTGCTATCCTGTAAACAGTTCCCTAAAAATGTGGTGCCCCAAACCTGCCATAACACTTAAGTTCCTGTGCAGAAACACCCCCCCCCCTCATTTCTTCCTATGATCTGGAAATTAAATACGTTGATTTATCTTTAAACTCTATTTGCCTTTTTTGGACGATATTACACAGCTGGCACATAGTTTGCCATCGGCCACTATTCCAAACCTGAGTTTCGCCCCAGCCAAATAGCGGCCACTTAGAGACATTGTTTCCGTTTCTGCCTTGCATCTAACTGAGCAACCCAAGGAAGCAGCGAAAGGAGAAGCGCGTCTCTAAGGCTTCGCTTCTCCAAGGAGGGAAGTTCCCAGAGGGCATCCCATCGGGCCCTTCGAGATCACCCCGACGCTTTTCCCTTAGGAGGCCGAGGGCCCAGCGGGCTTCTTTCCCTCTTGGACTCGCACTCCGGCGGCTAAAGCAGAGCGTCTCTCTCCCCACAGCACGGAGTGCGACCGAACCCCGGACAAGGTGAACCACGCCGTCCTGGCCGTGGGCTACGGGGAAGCGGACGGCCTGCCCTTCTGGATCGTGAAGAACTCGTGGGGGCCCTCGTGGGGCATGGACGGGTAATGCAGGCAGCGGCCCCGCACAAGCCTCGGCCCGCCTCGGGTCTCGTCTGGCGGCTTCCCGGGAGTCAGCGGGCGGGGCGCTTCGGGGGCAGCAACGGCGCTCCGAGGGGCTCCGGCGCCTGAGGCTCTTCTTTGCCCCGGCAGGTACTTCAACATCGAGCGCGGGAAGAACATGTGCGGCCTGGCCGACTGCGCCTCCTTCCCGGTCCCCCTGCTCTGAGGCGAGACGGAGCCCCGGGCGCCCTCGACGGCTCCGGCAGCGGCGCAGGCGCACTCCGCGCGGCGGTTAATAAAGGCTTCCAACTGAGAATTCGCGTGTGGGCGTGTCGGGGGGATGGCGGGGGCGTGGCCTCTGGCCTAGCCGGAAGGCGCCGACGCCACTTCCGTGGGCGGGGCGAGGCCTGCGGGCTCCAATCGGGGGCCTCCGGGCCGGGAAGGCGCGATGTCCGAAGCCGCCGCCGCGATGGCGGCCCTTCCGCGCAACAACCTGCGGGAGCAGCTGCAGCGCCACTCGGCCAAGGGCGCCCCAAGCCCGCACGCCGCGCCCAGGCCCAGGCCCGCGTGAGTGGAGGGGGCGCTCGCCAAGCGGGCGGGCCGGGCGGGGCGGTTGCCGCTTGCGAGGGAGGCTTCGGTGCAGGCGGAGGCCGGCGACGCCTTGCAAGCCGCGTAGGGGCCGCCTCAGCCAGCCTGCCCTGCGGCTGCTCGCCTCGCGTGGAGCCCGCGGCCTTTTGCGGAGGCCGCCGAGGAAATCGGGGCTCCGGCGGGAGGGGCCGCGAGCGGGCCGGGGCTTCCGGGAGGGAAGAAGCGGGGGGAGCGGGACCCGCCCGGTGCGCCCATGACGGCCTTCCCGTGGAGCGTCGTGCGGCGACCCCCTCGGGGTGACTGAGCGTGGGCAGCGCCTGCCAGCCCAGGAAAAGGCGCGACTGGAAGAGAAACCTGGGCGCCTCCCCTCCGTGGCTGCCCCCCACCCCCCAAAAGGACGCGCCTCCGGTTGCACCCCAGGTTTTTTTGGGAAAGTGCAGTTGAGCCCAGAGTCAAAGGTGGAAACGCTAGATCGGTGGGGCCCCCAAACCCAGAATCCCCTCAGTCTCGCCAGGGTTAAGCAGAAGCCTGCTCTTCCCCGTCCAGACCCTCACAGACACAGACACCGAGACCGAATCTCCTGTCTGAAGGAGATGCCCCACAGAAACCTAGCTAGGGGCTAGATGCTTCCTCCCCATTCACACCAACTGGAACCAGCTCTGCACAGAACTGGGCTCCCATTCCCAAACCCTGGAACCAGGCCAGAAGGATACACGATTTATGGTAACAAAGACACTGAGAGATTAAAGCTTTAGTCCTTTAAAGGCTGCACAAGAAGTTCAACCTCCAGTAATATCTTTATTGTAAGGTTATTGCAAAGACCTATCCTTTCATTCTCCAGAAAAGGGACCCTTCTGGAATGCTTCCCACACCCCTTTTCCTTTGGTGATCTAAGAAATCATTGACCTGTCAGTTGTCCAGTTGGCAGCTCTTCCTTCTGCCTCCCAAGGTCATTACCGTTCATCATTACATAAGGAAATTCAGGATGGACACTGCCTCCATCCGACTCTTGCTAGACTCACCCACAAATGGAATTGATGGTATTTCAGTCATCTGAAATCTGACAGACAAGGATCCAGACAATCCATTTCTACCAGTACAACCAGGCATGGTTGGAGATCCAGTGAGAGTTAATCAAAATGGTTAGATCTAGCCATGGTTTTTGAGAAAGGTAAACAAACAGCAGCAGGACCATCATCCTGGTTTAAGAATGAATCTCCCTGCCCTAATCCAGAAAGCATAAACAGCTGGGCTAATAATTCCAGGTACCCTGCCTGTTTCCTTAACGGTATCACCTATGCTGAGATGTGGAGCAAGGAGGAAAAGGGGAGCAGTGAAAGAGAGACACCAGCAGGGAGCAGACATAATTAGCCAAACCGAAGGATTAATTCAAGACACCGTAACTTTAGTTACATTAAATGGTATGAAATCTGCTGAGTTTCAACTTGGCTTTTTAAGGACAGACTTGAAATCCTTTTTCTCAGGGATTGCTACCATGATGGGGTAGTTGGAGGGGTGGGGCGGGGAACATTCTGCCAGTGATTTGAGTCTGTTGCCACCTTTACATCAGAAATGTGTTTCTTTTGCATAGAAACTGACTGGGTTGCCTAATGTAAAACATAACAGGGCATTGCTGTCAGCCTTGCCAGGTAGATCAGATAAATAAATACTTCTACTTAATTGTAAAGCTACATTAACAGAATCTTGCAAGTCTGAAAATACAGTTGTTCCACTGAAAATCTGTAGATTATCCCACTGTCACCTTTTACAGCCTGATAACTTGGGGTGGGTTGGTCCCTTCTGAGCCACTTGTTCTGCCCAGTATTCAGCTGTGGGTAACGCTGTCTCTTATCTGACAGCTGCCTAGACAGCATCTCTCCCCTCCTCCCCCCCCCCCCCCACAAATACCATTACATCTCCTTACAACTTGCTACATTGGAGGATTAGCTTTGAGGAACTTGTCAAATGCCCCATTTTTTCAGGGCTGCCATAACTGAACAGATACACACTATAGATTTAAAGTAGGCATTCTTTCAAATTACAATAAAACTATCCACTGATTGAAAGCCTATCAACCAAAATATGAGAGTTCAAAGGAATAAGGTGCAAGATAGATGTGGAAGAGGAAAAAAACAACAGAATGTCACTTGACTTTTGTTTAATTGAGCTGAGGTGGCGCAATGGTTAGAGTGCTGTATGCAGCTACTTCAGCTGATTGCTAGTTCAGCAGATCAGCAGATCAAATCTCACAGGCTCAAGGTTGACTCAGCCTTCCATCCTTCCGAGGTGGGTAAAATGAGGACCCAGATTGTTGGGGGCAATATGCTATTTAGTATACTGTTGATTGTTGTAAGCCAATAATAATAATAATAATAATAATAATAATAATAATAATAATAATAATAATATGATGTGCTCTTTTTTTGTTAAAGGGCAAAATGACTGGCTAAAGTCTAAACTTACCCATTTTTGCAGGGGTTTTGTATTCAGAAAGATGAATTGCCTTGATGACTGCACATCAGGATATCTGGGTGGAACAAAACCTCTGGCCTTGAAGGACAAGAATATCAATTCTTCGTTGGAAAAACAAAGTGGTGTTAAAAATAAGCAAACCAAAATTAATATGCTGTTTGAAACAACACTGAAAGTTCAAAAAGGAAAACGAGAGCATTCAAATGATCAACAGGTCAAGAATTTAGATTGTTTTATCTCCTCTGTGAAAGAAAATGATGCAGACTGCAAAGTGGGGGGATCGGAGATCCTGACCCCAGACCATAATTGTTCAAACAACTCATTTATTGACCTTACTGATATTTGGGAAGACATGGAGGACTTTGAAACAACTGGACCACAGAAAATATGTCCACAACAGTCTGTATCATTTCGAGATAAGCTGTCTGTATACAATGGAAAGACTGCAAAAAGCCCCTCTACCAGCAAGCCAAAGATCTCTAGCACAGGAAGAGAGAATGAAAAATGTAACGATGTGTATATTTGTACAAATAGGAAAACACAAACACTTCATAAGAAACAAGAGAGAGGCAGCCTGCCTGTTCCTTGTCTTGATCCTTCTAATTCCAGTCAAAGAGAGTTTTCAAATGGAGAACGTGAAGAGGAGAAGTCTTTGGAAAGTCTCCAGGCAGAGAGAAAAGAAAAATCTTGGATCGGTAAATGCCCTTTTTCTAATCAGTTCTGTAACAGGGAGGATAACTTCCGGGAAAATGAATTTACTACAGCATGTGCCCCTTAAAAAGCTAGACTCTCAAATGAAGCTTACTTCCTATTTATTTATTTATTATTGTGATTTATATGCCACCATTCTCCCTGAGGACTCATACAATTTATGAATTTAGGTTCTCATTAGTTCCTCTGGGATGTTTTCCAACTTCCCAGTCTAACTTGGAACCTTGAAATTCCTCATTAGGTCCCCAACTAAGAGCTAAGCAGTCCCAATGCTGCTCATTTTCCGGGGCTAGTCAAGGTGATGGTGTTTGTGTAGGTCTTCTGCTATGGTGCTCCTTCCCCAGGAGCTCACAGCAAATGCCATCTGGCTTCATATCAGCTGCCTTAGGGAAACCAATCACACACACACACACCCCTTTAGCCTGAGGTCACACCATGTAACTTGTAGTTCTATTGCTGTTTTGACCTGGTTCTCCATAGTCCGAGTCTGACCTTGTTCTCTATCACATAACTTGATTATGTTAAAAAGAGTTGGTTATGCGTCCCCACTAATCAACACATCTACTCACAGAATATCATTAGATGTGCTTACTGCTTTTCCTTACTTGACTAACAACAGCACTTAGGCTTATATACTGCTTCGTTGTGCTTTACAACCCTCTCTAAGCATTTACAGAGTCAACCTATTGCCCCCAGCCATCTGGGTCCTCATTTTACCGACCTCGGAAGGATGGAAGGCTGAGTCAACTTTTAGCCATCCAGAATCAAATTCCTGGAGTGAGCTAGACTGGAGTTAGACTGCAGTACTTCATTCTAACCACTTGTTGTTGTAATTTAACTTTATATTTTTAATGATTAAATGTGTTCATTATTTTTCACTGGTCTTTTGTTTAACATGTGCTCTTTTTTGGTTAAAGGGCAAAATGATTCTGGTCTTCCCTTAAGTGGGAATGAAGAACCTGATGATGGAAGGGATGACCCTCAGGCATTTAGTGAGTCTGAAGACTATGTGGACGCCATCCCTCCATCCCCAGAAGAGGAGATGCTGCCTGCTTTGTTCGGGCTGAAGAGCACCAGGTACACGAGAATTTATCTGAATGAATAAGCAAAGTAAATAAGCAAAGACAAAGGCATTTTTCTAGAATGGCCCCTTGTGGGAAATGGCTGGTATGTATATATCTGAATGTTCTGCACAAGTGAATGAGCAGAACTCTCCCTAAAGATAAAACAATGAAGGTAAAGCAACCAAATTGTTCTAAAAAGGCACGGGGTGGTATTAAGTGGGGGAGTTTGGACTCTAAACATCCCCAGAGGAAAGGGAGATGTTTACCAGTAGCTGCCAGCATAGGATCAAGCTCTTCCCTGGTTTTGTTTCTACCCCCCCTCCCCAAAATCACATGGGAGCAGGAAGGGGATGGATCCAGAAGACTTCTCCCTTTCCCCACTAGACAGGTAATCTTCACGACCACAATTGTCCCCAAATTTATACTGTTAAGCAAGCAATAGCAATAGCACTTAGACTTATATACTGCTTCACAGTGCTTTGCAGCCCTCTCTAAGCAGTTTATAGAGTCAGCCTCTTGCCCCCAACTATCTGGGTCCTCATTTTACTCCACTTGGAAGGATGGAAGGCTGAGTCAACCTTGAGCCGGGTGAGATTCGAACTGTCAAATTGCAGGCAAGCAGCAGAAGTAGCTGCAGTCCTGCACTCTAACCACTTATTTATTGAGTTTTGCCCCATTTTATGACCTTTCTTGCCATACTTAAGTGAATCACTGCAGTTCAGTTAATAACATGGTGGCGAAGTGAATCTGGCTTCCCCCTTGACTTTGCTTGCCAGAAGGGCGCAAAAGGGAATCGGTTTACCTCGGAACACCGGAACCGTCATAAATAGGAACCAGTTGCCAGGCATCCAACTTTGGATCACATGACCATGGGAATGCTGCAACGGTCGTAAGTGAAAAATTGGTCCTAAGTCATGTTTTTCAGTGCTGTTGTAACTTCAAATGGTCACTAAACGAATGGTTGTAAGTTGACTTACTGTAGCTCCAGCAGTTCTCTGATATGTTTTACTGTGACCTCTCAGCCGTCTTTGCAGCGACTGGCGTTCCTGTGAATCAACTTGACTGCCTTCCTTAGTCTTTGTGGGGATGAACGCTTCCCCAAGGTAGTGACAGATCATGGAAATACAGCCAGTAAGAGCTGACTTTACAAATACTTCCTAGATTAGAGTTTCCCGATCTTTCTGGGTTGGAGCTGAGGGTTCCCCTCCAGGTGGCTCAAAGGATTCCTTGATCAGTGCTGAGAGATCATGGAGGTCCAGGATCAATATCAGCTTAGTGCTGTATTCAGGCCTGAAACCGAACTGTAGTGGTTCAGATAATCTTCAATAATTGAAAAAGTTCTCAACAATGTTTGGTGATTAATTCTATTGAATTAATAGAATTGTATTTGTTTGTATTTATAAAGATTTGTTAACCGACTTAATCCAATAAATCAATGCATCTTTTAGTGACAGGTGTATTATTGCAAAAACTGGAAAATCAAATAGTTTTTCTCTGGCTGGTAGTATTTAAGCAAATGGGAAGAAACACTGACTGAAAAATTAACACTTTCAAACTTCAATACAGTTGGTTTACTCAAATTTAATTTCCATTAATTCCATACTTTCCTAATCGTCATTGACTTTACAGTAGAAATACATACAATTTTTGTTGACAGAAATATTGTGGATGTGTGCATAAAATCCCTGTCTTGTTAAAATTCAATTCAATGTATAAAGTGTATCTACTTCATGATATATGACTGGATTTCTTAATAATTCTTAACATTGTTAGGCATTTTCCCCAAAGAACAGCTGACAAGGCAATGCTAAATCCTGAACTCTCGGTGAACCAACTTCTGGAGTTTGGAGAAATGACCAGAAGAAGCGAAGGAAGGAAGGAAGGTAAAACATTGTGACATATTCCACAATCTTTTGATGATAGTCAGCTAGCTTTGCACTGCTGGTGCCTTGCAAAATATGTGACTGAACTCTGTTACATTTCAGGCCAGTCCCTCCTATGTGTAATGGAAGATATCTGTAAACTGGTGGACTCCATTCCGGAAAGAGAGCTGAAGTCTGTACTAGGTGGCCAAGAGCTGCTTCGGCTTAGAGATTGCAGGTCTGTTGGGAGTTTGGAATGCGATGAGGGCCTTTGCTTCTTTACCTTAAGAAATTAAGATGGGATAGGTTTGTCCAAGTTGCAAAGTGTTCAGTCCCCTGAGATTCTCTTAGCTCTTAAAGCAGACCAGATTTTTTTAGGTATGCAAAATAACTTCTAGAAAGTAGAATTATGCAAATAAATTCCCTTTTTTTTCATCAGGATTTAGTATCTCATAATTTCAGTGCTATTCAGTTCAGGGCTGTAAAACCTCCACAGAAATCCAACTTTGGAAAATATGCCTAGTCCTTAAGGGGGAAAATTGTTCCTTACTATTATTATATTAGAGAAACGGGAATGTTGTAGAACAAGAGAGTTCTTAATGATTAGATAATACCATAGTATCATAGTTCTACAGGAAACTCATGGGTGAATAATAATTAAAAAATACTGTTCAAATGGGACAGCTTTTTATTATCCATGGCCATTGAGGGTCAGGAGTATTGATTGAATTGTTGAAATTGTTCAATTTCATTATTGACTAAAAATGTTTCTATCAGTTAGGAAAGATTCCACAGGACAATACATTGCTATTAAGGATAGGTATATTTATGGAGGATATTTAGGATAATAGTATCACTTCACTTTATTGGCCAAATCAAAACTCTGGAAATGCTTCTATATAATACACTCAAACATATGTTTTAATGTCAATTATGTTTTATAGATAGGGATCTAAATTGCGTTGTGAGTTGTAAGTAAGATAAAAGATTAAGAAGAGTTTCTGGAAAGGAAACAGCAAATTCATTTGGGAATTTTTAAAATAATAACTTATATTTTTTTTATATCCAGAAGAAAACTATTGAGCAATTCCAGAAATGGAAACAGAACTGGTGCTGATAAATTTGTAGATATAAACTCTAAATGTAATTTTAACTACGATGGCTCCCACAATGGAAGTTCTCAGCTGGGAAAAACATCTTCCCCGGTTCCTCAAGGGACTGCCATTACTTCTGGACCATTGTCTGGCAAGCAGCTTGGTGATGTTCCCGCACTGCATGGCCTTCATCCACCCTCTCAAGGATGGGTCAGCGCCAATCCTTCCATTTTTGTGAAAGATTCTACCTGGGACACGTCCTCTTCTGCCGTGGAAAGTTCAGGTGTATCTTGTCCCAAGTGGGAAGCCGGTGGAATAACTGGGCTCCAAAATCCAGACTTAGAAGCCGAGACACGCTGGTGGTCTTCAACGCTGAATGGAACAAGTTCGGAGAGCCGAAGGAAAGGTGCTCCGCTTATGAGCAATGTGGGAAGTGAAAGTCCTTTGGCAACTGGAAGGCAGAAGCTTCATAAGGATGATTTTGATATTGATGATTTGAATGACTTGGATGATGCAGTAAGGGCTTCAACAGCCAGAGACGCTTCCCAGGGCCCGGTCCAGCCTGCTGCAGACGCCTCCCCTGCAGCAAATCTGTTTTTGAAAGAAAACTGGGTTGCAACCAAGTCAGGCGCTGATCTTCCGCATAGCCATTTTTCTTTCACAGACTGTTCGGTGAGGGGCAAGAGTTTCCCTGGTAAATTACCCTATTTCTTCTTTTAGTGGATTCTGGGAAATAAGCTGCAGTAGGAAATTATAGTGAAGAGTACAGTTAACTCATTTTACAAACAATCTTGCACCAGAGACTCTTACCCACACATTAACTCAATCCTTTTGAGTATATTTGGATTTTTAGAAACATGGCACTCACCAGATAGTTTCTAGGGGTATTTCCCAGTTTACAAGTTGGCTAGCAGTAGGTATGTTTGCTTGTGCAGATAAGGTTCTTGAAGGTTAGCTAACTCTCCCATTAGGCCTGCTAACCTTTGTCCCTTTTTTAGACTGGGAGGCATATTTCCAAAAAGAGTTTTGGGTTGCATCTGACCATCATTTTTATTCTGTAAAAAAATATGTATGGATCCCAATCATTATTCTGCTCAAGGAAACTTTTTGGAGATTGCCTGGACCAGTCTTGGTAAGGTTTTTCAGCTGTGGATTGTCAATGCCTCCTTGCTGGCTTTGTGGCTAAGGCAGGACTTGAAAAAGTATCTATTTTTCTGGCAGCTTTTTGCATTTAGTTTTTAATGGTAATTTTGAATCTAGCTGCATTATATCCAAAGTGGCTGTGTTGTAATAGGTGAAAACTGAAAGTGTTTCACTGGCTGAGCTGTGTGTCAAGATGCGAACTGAGTCCTCTTCAAGACTTCACATTGTTCTGTACATTTATGAGTGAAAATAGAATGGGTGAAACTTACTGAGATTTAATCATAGCAATAGCACTTAGATTTATATACCACTTTACAGTGCTTTACAGCCCTCTCTAAGCAGTTTACAGAATCAGCATATTGCCCCCAACAATTGGGTCCTCATTTTACCCATCTCGGAAGGATGGAAGGCTGAATCAACCTTGAGCCTGGTGAGATTTGAACTGCCAAATTGCAGTCAGCAGAAGTAGCCTGCAGTACTGCACTCTGACCACTGCGCCACCACGTCTCATCATTGACATGGCTTAGTAATACACTCCCTCTATCCCTCCTCCCACCCCTGAAAATATTTGGATATTTTCCTGTTTAGGAAATTAATTAAGTTTCAGCACCTTATTGGCTGGCTATAAATTATGGAAACAGCAAATATATTTTGTCTTCAATCTCATAACAAAAATTTGTTTTCTTCCAAGTTCCTCCACTAATTAAGGATACGCCTTCCAGAAATGCCACCCTGGAACCCTTCAGAGGTTTAGCATTTCCACATTCTAATGAGATGATGAAGATATTCCATAAAAAGTTTGGTCTCCATCATTTTCGGACCAATCAGCTTGAAGCCATCAATGCTGCTTTGCTGGGTCAGGACTGCTTCATCCTGATGCCCACAGGTGAGTCTGTAGGCGGAGCCCATCTCTGAATAGTCATTGCCTTCTGCCCTTCGATGAAAGGGGGAAAGGAGAATCAAGGCTGACAAACAACATTTTAAGCTGGGATTGAAATAATCAAGGGGGGGGAAAGAGCAGTTATAATAATTGGTTTTAAATCAAGTTGCTGATATTTTGCCTACATTCTAATTGGGACATGCTGATAAGCTGAACAATTGGGATGAAATGATTCAGGTGGTGCTCCAACCTTGAACTTTCTTCCCTTATACTGTTCTGATCAATTGTTACAGACAGTTCCTGTCACCTCACTATTCAATACAAGTGTGCAGCCCCTACAGAAGTGAACCATTCCTATTAGGGAAAATTAAGTTTATAAATGAAATCCATCGTTCTGTCTGTTTTGAAAAGTTATAAATGTTGGTTTCAGAGTTGAATGCGCTGCATAATTTTGGTAGCTAGACATTGGAATTGGGGCAAACTTCCAGCTCTGAAACCCTGCAAAGTAAGCTATTTCAAATATGCTTACCAACCGCAGGGCAATGGCTTTTGATTGAAATGCCAGGTTCTATTCTGGTTCTAAGTCAAGGACTACCTGTAGGTATCATTGAGTCAGGCTTGACTCATAGCAACAAATGCATTCAGTTTCAACTGCTTCAGTAATAACTGAATGCTTTTCCAGCAGAGTCCTACACTTTTTTGGATCCTGCCCATCCCGTGATCCATTGCCTTCCTTTTCTACCTTCCTCGCTCCTGCCAAGGATAACTAAAAGATCTCGCCTATTATCCTCTCACATCATCTGCAGAATTATATACATTTACTTGCTTATCTGGGTGTTGATTGCTGGTGATAGTCTCTTTGCTTCGTTTTTATTGTCTTCTTCAAATGGTTTGAATTTATCTGTGTGTGCCTGTTGATGGCTGATTTGTCTGAGTGCTTCTGGGAATTCCCCAGCATTTTTGGATTTAACTTGGTCTAGGATGCTCACCGTTTCGCAGTTGAACTATGGTTGAGTCTGCTCACCTGTTGTGTGATTAAGGAGTTTTTATTGTGTCTTTTGACTGCTAGTTGGTGTTCATGACTAGTCTGCCTGTGTTCTACATGCAGGTAGTCTTTGACTTATGACCACAATTGAGCCCAAAAATTCCATTGCTAAGCAAGGCAGTTAAGTGAACTTTGCCCCATTTGGGGACCTTTCTCACCACAGTTCTTAAGTGAATCACTGCAGTTGTTAAGTTAGTAGTGTGATTGTGAAGCGAATCTGACTTTGCTTGTCAGAAGGTTGCAAAGGGGATCACATGACCCCGGGATACGGCAAGCGTCATCAACACATGCCAGTTGCCAAGCATCCAGATTTTGGTCTCATGACTGGGGATGTAAGGATCGCTTCTCCTTTCAACCTAAGAAAGTACGAACTCTTGAAACGTAGTTGTTCAAAAGGATTCTTTTATTAAGCAGAAGTGAAAGCCATCCAGCTAAAGCACAATCTGAATACCCTTAGGCAAAGCAGTAGGATTAAAGTGGTAGAGACCCCTCCCTTTAAGTCAGAATGCAGGTTTTAGCCAATACCCAAGTGTGAAGCTGTTTTCTTTACTATTTCCTTTGAGAATCCGAACAAACATGCATTCCCACCACTAGCCTTTAAAGTGAGACAACCCAGATGGCTATCATATAAATTCCTGCAGGTAAAGGGAATCTCAGGCCTCCTTGGCCAGGATATAGGTTGTAAAATATCTGATGACACAGGTCTTCCCCTTCCTCCACTTGAATGGCAGTATCACTTTTAGGGATCTGACAGGGGATGCTACAATGGTCATAAGTGTGAAAAAAGATCATAAGTCACTTTTTTCAGTGCCGTTATAACTTCAACAGTCACTGAAGAAAGTTCTAAGTCAAGGACTACTTGTAGTGGCTATTGCAGTCCTTATATTGTATGTTGTAGATGACTCCTGTTTTTTCTTCTTGGGCTCCTGGGTCTTTTGGTCTAGACCAGTGGGTCTCAACCTTCCTAATGCCGCGACCCTTTAATACCGTTCCTCATGTTGTGACCCCCAACCATAAAATTATTCCTAAGACCATTGAAAATATGTGTTTTCCATGGTCTTAGGTGACCCCTGTGAAAGGGTCGTTTGACCCCCACAGGTTGAGAACCACTGGTCTAGATATTTTGAAAAGCTTTAAATGATTATGCCATGTGATTATAATCACATGTTGGTTTTTTCTGAGATGTTCCTGATGTATGACAGTGTTATTAGCCTTTCCATACCTTGTGTTGTTTGTGTTGTAGTGGGTTGAGCATCTGGGGACTGTTTGATAAAGTTCCATAGGTACCCATTTTGTTGGAAGATGTCGTAGGTGGTCCTTTCTCTCGTGCTCTGGGTTGTCTGAATGATGTTCTTTCCCAGCTCCTTTCGTAGGAGTTTGGGTTGATACTTTGCTAGTGGAACACTTGGCTAGAGTAGTGGGTGGTTTTTCAGAGACTCGCATTTCTAATTTGCCATCACTTCCTCTACTGATGAGGATATCCAGGAAGGTAGTGTGTTGTTGTTTTCTTGAAGGTGTTGTTGATTGCTTTGTGTGTCTTTTTTAGGTGTTTCTTTTTTATAATGAGAAAGGTGTTGTCCACATAGCAGTTCTATACTTTTGGTCAAAAGCCTGGGAGTGCTGTGCTTTCCAGATGCTGCATTATAGTCTCTGTTAGGAGATCTGAGAATGGTGATTCCGCCAGCGTTTTCCTCCGATTTGTTGGTATATTTGTCCATCAAACTGAAAGTAGGTAGAGAGGCAGAGGTTGATAAGAGCCATGATTCTGCGTATTTCATTGTCAGGGTATATGGTTGGCTTGGGTGTGTTATGTAGTCTGCTGCCCTGGATTCCTTCACTAGTCCTGAATCTATGAATGTAAATGGTGCTGTGACACTGAATGAAACTGTAATCTCATCCTCTTCCCTTATCAGGTCTTTGATACTTTGGAGGCCTTTAGTGGGGGGTGGATGGAATATTTACTCCCTGTATGAGATGTCCAAGCTTTTTTGAAAATTCTTTAGCTTTGTTGTATGTTGGGGTCTCTTTAACCAGACGCTTGGATGAAGAGAGATGTCAGGCGTGTGTATTTCTAGGTCTCCATAGAAGCGTGGGGAAATGGATCCACTATTTTTCATCTGCCACTCTTCTTCTTTTGTGAGTTCACTTTTTTTGACTGGGTGGTTAACAGTTCTCGTGGTCAGGTTGCCTAGTTTCTGAATTGGTTCTGTTGTTTACTGAGATGCAGGCTTGTTCATCAAGCAATTCTTTGGTATATATTGTAATTTGTCCATGAAAAGTGCATCTTGGTCTTTGTCTGCTGGGAGGAGGATGGTTTGGTCCTTCAGTTTTTTGAGGGCTGCCCTGGCTTCTGCTTTGACTTGGTTCTGGTTCTGTGTTCTCCTGGTCTATGGTGGGGCTGTTGCCGTATGTTTTCCTGGGTCTCTGTGGCTTTCAATGCTTCTAAGGTGCAAAGAATTCTAACTGATGATTAACATGGTCTATAGTCGAGGCCCTTCACGAGATATTGTGTTCTGTGGTGGATTTTTTTTTAAATTTGATTTATATGCCACCCTTCTCCGGAGACTCAGGGCGGCTTACAATGCATTAAGCAATAGCCTTCATACTTTTGTATATATTTATACAAAGTCAGCTTATTGCCCCCACAAACTGGGTCCTCAATTTACCCACCTTAGAAAGAATGGAAGGCTGAGTCGACCTTGAGCCTGGCTAGGATTGGGCATCTGGAGAGGTTGACAGCCCGTTCAGATTCAGGTCCCTCTTTGCTTCTGGCTTTTTGATCATAAGATGAATCAATTTTCTTTACCTGCTTGGTTGAATTATTTGCCACCCTCTCTAATGGAGGGTTAAATCTGGTTCGTGGGGTATGATGTCATTGGTATCCATACAGACAGAATAGCTGTTCATTGGTGGAGTTTTGCTTTGTCTCTCCTCTTTGGATCTTACAGTCCTGCCAGAGGGACTCTCAAAGTCACTAAAGTGAATGAGGTTGCCCAACATGTCGTGGGGGGGAGGGGTGTTAAGTAAAATTTTGTAATTTTATAACAAGTAATTATATTCTAAATCAATTTTAAACTTTACTTGGAATAAAAGAAACCATTGGATTTCTTACTTAGTTGAATTACACATTCACAACCCAGACTGAGCACTCTTCTACCCACTATAAAGCTATTTTTTTTTTATTGAAAAAGTTTTACATTACATTTTATTTTTAAACCCCCTTCCCCGTCCCACCCCCTACCAACCCCACCCTATCCCCCCTATCCCTCCCCAATCCCCCCTTGACTTCCGCTATTAAACAAACATCAACATTAACATATTTAACAATTTTTGAAGGTGAGATCCAACTAAGAAAAAACTATAACCTTATTTTAAAACCATTTTTAACCTTAAGTAATAAAAAAGTTTTTCTCTTAAACCAATATATGACAACAATCCAATATAAAAACACTTAACTCTTAACAATCTATTTAAAAAAATCTAGTAAAATAATTTTGAGCATCATAAGATTTAAATTGAATTATCATATAAGTAATATAGATATATAACATTAACTATAATTCCCAACATTCCATACATCAAAATCAAAGTCGGACAATACATAATACATTTCTCTTTAAAATTAAGTCAAAATATTAAACATAAATTCAGTTACATAAAATATAATAAAAAAATCTAAATATTAAAATTATAAGATATAATAAAAATCAAAAATTATCAAGTTCAATACATTTCATAGTACATTTCTCTTTAGAATTAAATCTAGATATTAAAATTATAAATTCAATTACATAAAGTATAATAAAAATCAAAAATTATCAAATTCAATACATATCTCTTTTAAATTAATTGAATATGCAAAATATAAATTCAGTTAAGCACTAATTGAAACTTCTTACTTTGATATTTATTCTTCATGTATTCTACCCATTTCTTCCACTCCTTAGCAAAAACTTCATGGGTCCTTTCTTTTAAATATGCAGAAATTTTAGCCATCTCTACCAAATTAGACATCTTCAGTATCCATTCCTCTATAGTAGGTACATTATCTTTCTTCCAGTATTGACCAATCAATAATCTAGCTGCAGTGATCATGTGTAAAATTAATCTAGTGTCAGTTGCTGAACAACCCTTAACTATTCCCAACAAAAAAAACTGAGGAGAAAACTCCAACTTCTTCTTCAAAATGTTCTGCATTACCCACCAAAGTTTAATCCAAAATGCTTTCAGTTTTCTGCACGTCCACCAAATATGAAAATATGTTGCATCCAAACAATCACACCTCCAACATTTAGGCTGAACATTTGGATACATACATGATAACTTTTTAGGATCTAAGTGCCATCTGTAAAACATCTTATAAAAATTTTCCCTCAAATTCTGTGCTTGTGTAAATTTAACATTCTGGACCCAAATCTTTTCCCATGTTTCCAACATTACTGGTTCTGCGAAATTCTGTGCCCATTTTATCATACAGTCTTTAACTAATTCACCCTCTGAATCTCTTTCTAACAGTAAATTATACACTCGTTTAATATGCATCGGCCCTTTACATTTTATCTGAGTCACCAAATCTTCTTCGTGTAGCATTAATCCAGTTTTCTGATCTTCTCTCCATCTTGCTTGAAGTTGAAAATACTGCAACCAGGTTAGGTTCACTCCTTCTTCCAACAGGGTATTCAAAGATTTCAAACGCCATCTGCCCCCATCATTAAGAAGTATCTCTTTGTACAACAACCCCCCGAGTGACTTTATATTTGGCATAATATGCCCAAGATCCAACCACAAAGGTATTTTGTAATCCAATTGAAGCTGGTGCTTCTTCCAAACTCTCATCAAAGCATGTCTTAAAATATGCCTATTAAATACGCTGTCTCTCTTATCTTCATAAAGTAAATATGCATGCCATCCAAATTGCAAATCATGGCCTTCTATATTCAAAATTTCTCTTTTAGTTATTCCAATCCAATCTCCAACTTGTGTCAACACTGCAGCTTCATAATATAAACGTAGATTTGGAACTTTAAGGCCACCTCTTTCACGAGCATCTTGCATAATCTTAAGTTTAATTCTTGGTTTTTTCCCATTCCAAATAAATTTATTTAAACCTGCTTGCCATTCCATCAAAAACTTGTCATTTTAAAGCACCGGAATCATTTGAAACAAAAACAGAAATCTAGGTAGAACATTCATCTTAACAGCTGCTATTCTACCAAGCAAAGATCGTTGCAGCTTCTTCCATGTTTCAAGATCCTTTTGAATCTTATGCCAAAGTTCCTCATAATTATTTTGAAAGAGTTTTATATTGGATGCTGCAACTTGGACCCCTAGATATTTCACCTTTGTAACTATTTCAAAGCCTGCCACCCTTTCAAGTTCATTCCTTTGTGGTTCCAACATATTCTTGACTATCATCTTAGTCTTTTTCTGGTTCAGGCTAAAACCTGAAACCAGACCATATTCCTCTATAATGTTTTTCATCTGGATGATTGATTCCAAAGGTCGTGTTAGGGTAACAACCAGATCATCTGCGAATGCCTTTGTTCTGTAATCTCTTTGCCTTACAACTATTCCCTTCAATTTGTCCGAGTCCCGTAGAGCATTCAACAGCACTTCCAAAGTCAAAATAAACAGTAATGGAGATAATGGACAGCCTTGTCTTGTTCCTTTCTGTATGTTAAAATTGGTAGTCAAACTGCCATTAATAATAATTTGTGCCATCTGTTCTTGATAAATTGCCAAAATCGCTTGTATAAACTGTGCCCCAAAATCCATTTTGTGCAAAGTCTTTTTTAGAAAGTCCCAGTTGACTCGATCAAAGGCTTTCTCCGCATCCAAAAACACCAGCACCGCAGAGGTCTGTTTCTTTTCCTCAAGATATTCCAACAAATCTATGAGTTGCCTGACATTGTCCTTCATATGTCTACCTTCTATAAAACCTGC
This sequence comes from Masticophis lateralis, assembly GCA_030761175.1. Lineage (NCBI taxonomy): Eukaryota > Metazoa > Chordata > Lepidosauria > Squamata > Colubridae > Masticophis > Masticophis lateralis. The sequence continues at coordinate 23,277,318 of JAUDYJ010000012.1, read as the reverse complement.
TTGGTCTTCATGAATCACATCTTGAATAACTGGCATCAATCTGTTGGCTAATACTTTAGCATAAATTTTATAATCCGTATTCAGGAGAGATATTGGTCTGAAATTTTCAGGTTTAACAGATTCTTCTTCTTTAGGTATCAGTGAAATAAAGGCCGTCTTCCACGAGGGGGGTATTTTACCCCCCTGCTGAATATTACAAAACAAATCCTTAAGATGCTCAACCAATTCCTCTTGCAAAGTCTTATAATATACTGCCGTCAAACCATCTGTCCCAGGAGCTTTAGATAATTTCAGTTGTTTTATTGCGTATAAAATCTCTTCCGATGTTATAGGTCGATTCAATCTATCACTTTGTGTACTTGAAATTTTTGTAACTCTCTTCTTCTGCAAATATTCATCGATAAAGTCCTCTTTAATTTTATCAGCTTGGTACAATTTAGAATAATAAGCTAAGAAAGCTTGATGTATTAAATTTTGCTGATGCACTTGTTTCCCTTTATACTCAATAGTGTTTATCATACGAGAACTTTGTTGTTTCCTCAAAGTATAAGCCAACCATCTGCCGGGTTTATTAGCGTTACAAAAAGTAGCGTTAGCAAATTGCAGATTAGTTGCTGTTTGATCCGCCATCAATATTTGAAATTGATCTTTCAGGAGTTTTATCGTTAATTGTACCTTTTCATCAGTCGGATTCTTAATAAGCAATTGCTCTTTCTCCTTTATCTCTATCTCCAGATCTATTCTTGACTTCTGACGTATTGATCTGTATTTAGAATTCATATGAATCAGAACACCCCTCATATAAGCCTTACATGCATCCCATACAATCTCAATAGGTGTACCTTTGTTCAAATTAATATCAAAAAATTCTTTAACATGTTTCTTAAGGTCCATAATATTCTTTTCATATCTAAATAAATTTTCATTCATACACCAAGATCTCCTTTCTCTTTTACCCAAATCTATCTCCATCCACACCGGACTATGATCCGTTAAAGTTCTGGGAAATATTTTTGTCTTAGTCGCTATAGTGAGTAAATCAGTAGTAGCCAGCATAAAATCAATTCTCGAGAAAGATTTATGTCTATCAGAAAAAAAGGTAAAATCCAATTCCTTGGGATGATGAATTCTCCAGACATCCTTCAACTCCAATTCTTCTTTCAATGAAAAAAAAAGTCAATGGTAACTTATTCCCTTTCTTGGCAAACATCTTTTTATCAAGCGTTGCATCAATCACCCCGTTCCAGTCACCCATGATCAAAAAAGACTTATAATTCCACTGCAGTATTTTATTGTTCAACACTTTATAAAAACTTTCCTGCTGCTGGTTCGGGGCATAAATGCCAATTAGAAGTATCAAAACATTCTGTACGTTTATTTCGACTGCGAGATATCTCCCCTCATCATCCGCTTCTATAAGTTTAGCTGGTATTCTTTTAGAAATATAAAAAACAAGTCCATTCCTTTTAACCGAACTAGAAGATATAAAATGTGATCCAATTTTTGAAATAAAAAATTTCTGGTCCTGGGTTCTAATGTGGGTTTCCTGCAAACAAACAACATCATTTTTATATTGCTTCAAGTAGTGGAATATTTTTCTTCTTTTCTGTGGTGAGTTCAGACCATTCACGTTCCATGATAAAAATCTGAGTGTCATTCTGAGAGTGGATGAAGCCCTTTGAGCATTTGACGAAGACTCTCTCCAACCGCCGATGTCTTCGGTCTCGCCCCTCCCACAGCTTCAGAGTATAATTTTTTCCCTTTTGTTCCATTCTCTTCCTGTGGTATCTTCCCCTGATGTGTCTCCAATCTTTGCTTTCCTGCGGCTCGAGTTATACGTTGGTCCTTAGGTTCTTGCATCAGTAAATCCAGATCAGGCTCCACCTCTCTTGTAGCTCTAGATTGCTTTGGTTTAACCTCAAGAAATTCTATTAGCAAATCCTCTGAAAGACCTCCTACAGCACCTAAAATTTCCTCCCTTGGAACTTCTTGATTTGCCTGTCCTTCTTTTGGCAAAATTACTCCTTGAATCCCCTCTTCAGGAGCCTTCTCAACTGAGATATCTTCAATAGGTAAAAGTGTAGACGAGCGAGGTGATATTAAAAATTTTTTTAAGACATTGTTGTAAAACTGTTCCGCCTTCTCCACAGAATTAATGCGATATCTTACATCCTCATGTCGCAAAATGATACCAACAGGAACATCCCATCTAAATGGGATCTGACGCTTTTTCAACTCATTTACAAGAAAGCCGAAATCTTTCCGATCCCTTAACATCTTTGGTGGCAGCTCTTTGTAAACACCAATTTGGTTGCCATCATGTTGAACCATAGTAAGAAAAGAACTCTGCAAAATGTCATTTCTCAATTTCCTCTCAGTAAAATAAATCACCACATCTCTTGGCAAATTCCTCTGTCTCGCTATGCATGAGTTAGCTCTGTACAGCTTGTCAATTCTATTATCAATCACGTCTGGTTCAGCTTTTAAAATCTTAGCCAACACCTCCACACAGGTTGCCCTCAAGTTCTCTCTATTATTCTCCCTTAAGCCTCTTAGTCTTATAGCATATTCCATATTCCGAAATTGCAACATCGTGATCTCCTCTTCAAGCCTCTGGTTCTGCACCACCACCTTAAACATCTGCTCTTTTGCTTCCTTTTTATTAGCTTCCACTTCAAATTTAAATCCTCCACTTTTTTCTCAACAACCAATAGGGCATCAGTAAGAGCTGTAGCTACTTTGGTTACACTCTGATGTAATCCTTCAGTTTTTTCCTCCACCAACTCCTTCACTTCCCCCACCATCACCTTCATTTCCTTTTGATTTTTGCCCATCCTTTCATCCATTTTACTCATTTTTCCAGAAAGCTCTCCCAAAGATTTGTGTATATTTAATATAAAGGCTTTCAAATCCTCTGTCTCGCTGTCCTGTGACTGTTTTGAGGCTGACACTGACTTTTCCTTTGTCTGATGTGTGGGGGAATCCCCCCCCCCCGTTTTCTTTGAAGCCATGCCTGAGCAGGATTTAAATCTTTGAAAAAAAGAAAAAAATCTTCCTCCTTTTCCTGTCCTCCCCAGTTTTACAGAAAAGGAGTAAAATCCATTAACTTTTGCAGTTAGAAAAAAACTTGTAAAACTTGTAAATAAACTCAATGCAACTACAGGCAGGCACACTTTCCCTTTCTTGCTGCGCTTTCTGCTTTCAGCTTTCACTGACTCAGCTTTGATCAGCCGCCATTTTCAAACACTTTTACACTGAGACAGCTTACTTTCCAAAGTTAAAAAAAGTCCGTTTAGAAACATTATACTTGACAAAAAAGATTCCAAATCTCACCAAACTCGTTGTTGAACGTTTAGAGATAGGCTTCGGCCGTTGGAATTGCCTCTCCGTCTTGCTCTGTCTTGCAGAGGTCCCGCGCCGCTCGGAGATCCAGCAGCTTGGAAAGGGAGCCCAAACACGGAGCGCTTGCCAGGGGACAAAAGACCACCCTGGCAGCGCTTCTGGGGCTCAACCTGGAGCTGCCCACTCTAGCTCCCCCTTATTTCAAAAGGGGAGCTTTCCGAGCCGCTTTTGAGTCGGAAAAGCGGCTCTACAGGCGGCGGGGGCGGCGGCCGAACAAGCAAGCCGCCCAGCGACGGAGAGATCGCCAACCGGAAGTCCTCTATAAAGCTATTTTCTGTTTTAATTTTAATGTATGATTTGCTGTTCATTATGATTAGAAGTCATTTTCAGGATTTCAATCAGTGTGCGTAATAATCTGAATTCCTATGCAATTTAATCTTTGGCTGCACTTTAAATAAAAACCCAAAGAATGATCTCTAAAATAAATTTCATAAGAAATAATTGTATTTTACCTGAGCAAGTGTTAAGGGGATGCTTCACTCCTGGGCCAAACAGAAGGTTGAACTTAGAGGTTCTTTGCATCTAAGTCTTGGGTCAGATTTTAATCTTCATAGTAGTAGAGGTGATGGAGAAAGTGTGAGTGGAAGCACTGGGCCTCCTCCCATGATTGTGCATATAGAGCTTGTGTGTAAAGAACTAGTAGCAGAACAGAACATGAGTAGAGTTTTCATCTTGTGCTTTTGCTCTGCTCAGGAGGTGGCAAGAGTCTGTGCTATCAGCTACCAGCCTGTGTTTCGGTGGGAGTCACCATCGTCATCTCTCCGTTGAGGTCCCTGATAGTGGATCAAGTCCAGAAGCTGACCTCAATGGATGTGAGTTCAAAATGGCTTCCTGCTTGATTGTCTGTAAATTGCATGAAATGCAAAACTTTTTAAGATTATTGTATCTGTCACAGGCATGTTGATTTCTGCTCTTTACAGTGTGACCGTGCAAATATAAAACACTAAATTCTTGTAGAATCTGTGTTCATGGAAAATTTAGTGGGTTAGTCCTGTTAAAAATCTAGGAAGAAAACCTGGTGTATAACTGCTTTCATTGAAAGAACAATGTAGCCATGGCTTCCCCAGAGTTATGGGTACAGCCAAAATTGGGATTTTTTACATATAATTGTTATTGAAACATTTAAATGAGAAGATGAACACTAAGACAAAGAAATAGCAAAAAATACAAGAAAAGTACAAAAATTGAAGAAAAGTAGAAAAGTAAGAAAAACATAGAAAAGTGGCTTCCAATATTATTCACAGCAGTTATAAGTACAGGTCCATCTAGAATTGTGTGGTGCTTCTTACAATTTGGTTCTGTGGCCGAAGGGACGAGCACTGGACAAGAGCAGAGCAGTGGTCTGACCTTCCCCACTCCGAGCACAAGCATTGGCCTTACTGTTGGATCAGTTTCCAAATGAAGCGGTCAGCAGCAACCAAGATTAGCTGCAAATTAGAGCCGCTGTCTTCTCTGTCTAGATTCCAGCCACGTACCTCACAGGCGACAAGACTGATGCCGAAGCATCCCGAATTTACATGCAGCTCTCAAAAAAAGATCCCATCATAAAACTCCTCTACGTTACTCCAGAGAAGGTTAGTGTTGAGGCCTGAGCTGACCCAAAGGGCTTGGATGGAATCGGGCTCTGCCCGGGTCCCTGCATAGTTGAGGAGGCTTTGGTTGCCGTTGCCTGCCTGATGGGGCCTGGGGGTGAAGAAGACAAGAAGACTTGGAACGGTGCCAGAGTTGTGGCCTCTGGGCCTCCTGCTGCTCTTGCTTTCCCCAGGTTTGCTCGAGTGGTCGGCTGATGTCAGCACTGGAGAATCTGTACCAGCGGCAGCTCTTGGCTCGCTTTGTGATCGACGAGGCCCATTGCGTCAGTCAGGTGATCTGTTTTCATTGAAAAGGGCACAGACGGCCACAATGGTTGTCTGTTTCACTAGTGGTCAAGGCACCAGGCCGGAAAGCGGGAGACCTGCAACTCCCACCTTTGGCATGAAAGCCAGCTGGGTGACTTTGAGCTATTCTGTGATTTTACATATCAGGACACGTACTCCTGTTCGTCTGAGGTTGTGTTTAACCTCCCTTTAAAAACTGCTAAGGATCAGATGATTTTTACTCTGACTTGATACATAAAAGTATAGAACACAAAAAGTGTGCTTTTTTCACATGACTTTATAAATGTAAATATAACTTTTAAAAATCTTTTTATTAGTGGGGTCATGATTTTCGCCAAGATTACAAGCGGCTTAACATGCTCCGAAAGAAGTTCTCCTTGGTTCCCATGATGGCTCTTACTGCCACCGCCAACCCCAGAGTGCAGAAGGACATCCTGAATCAACTGGAGATGCACCAGCCCCAGGTGTAAGTTGGACTTGGAGGCAGAGGAGAGATTTCCTTCTTGGGAAATTTGGAGAAGGAATGGCTTCACTGGGATTGCTTTATAGATGAGCTCTAGAGTCATTCAATAATTCTTTTATTCAACTAAATCGCTAATATCCCTCTAGGTTTACTATGAGCTTTAACAGGCACAACTTGAAATACGACGTGTTACCCAAGAAACCCAAAACTGTTGCTTTAGATTGCTTACAATGGATCAGAAAATACCACCCCAGTAAGTCATCACCCATTCTTCCGTGGTCAATGTCTACTTGTATGGGATTATTATAAACCCAAAGTTTTTATTAGATTATAGAGAAATTCTGTGTTTGCTATCTTAGTGTTCCTTTGTGAAATATGCACAAAATAGGTAAGCCTAGTGGAATGATTCTGTGGCTATCTAAAACCTGTTCAAAAATGTCCCAACAAAGTGGTGCCGTGTGGCTAATGCAAGTTTCTTCAACCCTTTTGAAATTTGGGGCCTTTTAATTTTGAAAAGTATTTGGGTAATAGCACCAAGGAGCTGGTTGTAAGGGATGTGCCAGATACAAAACCTTGGAAATGCCCTTTTTCCCCTTTATGCTTTATGCTTTTTCTGGAGTTAGAAAGGCCCATTGAGGCCTTTTGCCTACTCAAGGCCAAAATCCAGATGCAGGTATCCCAGAGAGAAGGATGTCCAGCCTCCAGTTGGAGACACTCAAGAAGAGGATAAATGATTTTATATATATTTTTTCAAATGTGTTTTTTGTTGGGAAGGCTAGGCATTTGGGAAGGTCCCTTCTTTCTGGAACAGTGGTGTCCATGAGCATTACGTTGCATGCCCCACATGAGAGTATCAGTTGAAGACCATGCTGAGATGTTGGCAGAGCAGCAACAGGCAACATCATTTCCAGAGCTTCACCTTCATCATCTTGTTATGGGAAGAGGGAAACGCTGGCTTTATTGTTTGGGCTAAGATGGGAAAGGACCTTATTATCTGTTACGATCTTTAAAGGGCAGGGAAGCCACGGAGATAAAGGAACAGTGTTAAGTTTGACAGTTGGGTTTGTTTCTATCCAATGGTAAATTGTTATAAGCTGCCATTAAGTAAAGCCAACGGATGGAATTCCAAACTCTATCGCCTTCTTGAACAGACCAGCGTTTCTCAACCTCAGCAACTTTAAGATGAGTGGCGTTCAACTCCCAGAATGGGAATTTAAGCCAATTTAAAGTTGTTGAGGTTGGAAAACACTGGAAGAGATCTTTAGAGGACTTGAGACCCTGAACCTTTTCCTGTGTGTTGCAGGTGACTCGGGAATTATTTATTGTCTCTCGCGGTATGAATGTGACTCAGTGGCCAACGCTTTGCAAGGGGGCGGCCTCTCAGCCCTGGCATACCATGCTGGCCTCCCAGACGGCACTAGAGACCTCGTGCAGCAGAAATGGATTAACCAGGATGGATGCCAGGTAGAAAGAAGGTCCTGTGAGAAAGGGTCACGAGCCATGTCAGCAATTAAAGCCAAGGGGCGGGGCGGGGGGGGGGCAATGGGACTTGCCCTTTACAAAGGGAAGTGCAGGGGACGCTTTCAGGAGCTCAGACCGGCAGCGATTCTACTGACATAACAGCAAAATAGGGCAGTATTGACCAATATTGTGGCTTGAACTTCTTGGGAAGACGAGAAGCCTTAAGAACCCTTAGAATACTGCATCTAGTTTTGGTCTCCATATTACACGTTCTCAACTTACAACAATTTGTTTAGTGACTGTACAAAGTTTCAGTGGCACTGAAAAAAGTGATTTATCACCATTTTTCACACTTAGGACCATTGCAGCGTCCTCATAGTCACGTGATCAAAATTCTGACAGTTGGCAACTGACTCATACCATACTTAGGATGCTTGCCGTGTCCCGAGGTCATATGATCACCTTCTGCACCCTTCTGACAATGGAGAAGCCAGATTCATTTAACAACCACATTACTAACTTAACAATTGTATCCAGTTGGCAGCGTCTCTGTGGGCTAGCAATGCGGGATAGGCCAAAGGGAATGAACCAGTGACCGGCTCTGCCTGTCAGTTGGCTGCACTCTCGCTTTGGTTCTTCCCTAGCAAGGCCCTGGACTCGCCTTGATCCCTAGCCATACTGGCACCAGCAAAATAGGGAGCAATGTGGTAGAAGAGGCAGCCAGGACCATGGGCAGGGAACGTGGCCGAGGATGGCGAGCGCTCTGCCCAGCCTGAGCTTTGGGCAAAGAGGAAGAGGAAAGGAGCCAGAGTTAGTCCAGGATGCTCTTGCTTCCCCTGCATGAAGTGGCCTGTTCTATTGCCTTCCAGGTTATCTGTGCCACCATTGCATTTGGAATGGGGATCGACAAACCCGATGTGCGCTTTGTGATCCATGCCTCCCTCCCGAAATCGATTGAGGGCTACTATCAGGAATCCGGCAGAAGCGGGCGGGATGGTGAAGTCTCCCACTGCCTTCTTTTCTACAGCTACAGCGACGTGACCAGGCTGAGACGGCTCATCCTGAGTAAGTGTCATTTCAAGGCTGGGGCTTTTCAAGCTCTGAGCTGGTCGTTTATTCCCTTGCCAACTCACGGTGCTGCTCGCTCTCAAAGGGTCCAGTCGGCTAATGGTGAACAGAAAACCCTAAACCTAAATAGAGGGAATGTCCAGTTGATGATCTTCTTTCCGTGCTTCTCTGTAAAGCAGCCCTTCCCGAAGCAACGCACACTGCCTGCCACTCCAGCAATATTCAGAACCAAAATAAGACTGACTTTATCTTGCTTGGACTATTACATGAGAGGCCGTCACATTTTAGCCTTTCATAATTTGGCTTTGACTTCTTTTGCTTAGAAAGTCAGCTGGATTATAACGGCTGCCTGGCTGATTTCTTTTGTTTCCTGTTTGCCAAGGGATCTATGTATATAGGGTGAGGATTGGGAACAGGTTGGGCTTTAACAGCTAGGACTAATTTTTCAAAAAATGGAAAACACACTACAGTTGGCAGCTGCTTTTCCCAGCAAGCTTTGGGACGGTGCTTCTCCCAACTTAATCTGATCCAGCAGGACCGTCTGGAGGCTGGGGGATCTCCTTGTTCCAGGAAAACGGCCACAAAGGGGGTTCCAAGGTCCGTGGGGTGTTTCTTTCCATCCTCACCAGGTTCCTCAGAAGTTTGCAGCAGCTTTGTGAAACTTGAGTCGCTTGTCCCAAGTCTTGCTTCTCTGGACCCTTTTCTCACAAGGGCCCTGCTGCTTGCCTTTCAGTGGAAAGGGAGGGCAACAGCCACACCCGGCAGACACACTTCAACAACCTCTACAGTATGGTCCATTACTGTGAGAACATCATGGAATGCCGGAGGATACAGTTGCTGGCCTACTTCGGAGAAACGGACTTTAATCCTAGATTTTGTAAAGAGCACCCCGAAGTAAGTTGCGACAACTGCTCCAAACAACAGGTAAGCAGCTCTGCCTCAAAGTTTGCCTCTAAACAGCTGGATTAGGCCCCTCTCTGAGGAGTGGGCAGTTTAGAAATATGAAATATAAATACTAAACATAAATCTTCCTAGGAAGGGCTGAAAGTAGCCAGCTGAAGAAGTTAGTTTTCCATATGGTAGCATACCATTTTTTCTTCTCATTATTGCTGTTCTTCATCCCAAAAAAGCTATTATATGATATTCCTATTATAAGTAATTAATTTTTTAAAAAATTTGATTTATATGCCACCCTTCTCCGGAGACTCAGGGCGGCTTACAATGCGTTAAGCAATAGCCTTCATACTTTTGTATATTTATACGAAGTCAGCTTATTGCCCCCACAAACTGGGTCCTCAATTTACCTACCTTAGAAAGGATGGAAGGCTGAGTCAACTTTGAGCCTGGCGAGTTTCGAATAAGTAATTGCAGGCAGCTGGTGTATAATTACAATGCTTTTAGTCTGCTGAGCCACCAGAGCTCCTTAATTACATTTACACGACATTTAAGTGGTATTAAATGCTGCAGTGTACTGGCTTATGTGAGATAAGAATTAATAAAACTACACTTATTAGGTATACAAGTTGAGGAATGTGACCGAAGAAGTAAAAAACATTGTGAGGTTTATAAAGGAATATTGTGGTGAAAAAGAACCTAGAAATATCAAGAGAAATGCAGGAAGATATACCCTCAATATGATGATTGACATTTTCTTGGGTAAGTTCTACATTATACATATTTGCATGTACGTATACAAATCCTATATTATTTTTTCAACATTGGGTGCCGGATAGGTTGTAAAACATTTTCTTCTCCCTAGCCCTCCCCTTTTGCCAAGGAAGGATGCGCAGGGTCTCATACACAGTCATTTCCAGGAGTATCTCATGGCTCCCTTTATCCCCCTCCTTGTCTTCTGTTGGGGCTCAGAGGGTAGCAGCCTGTTGACATGACAGAGATGGCGGGATGGAATTTGTGCCTGAGCAACAGCCATCCCGGCTTCCATATTGCCTGGGGTGGGGGGAGTTCTCTCTCAGCCACAGAGAAGCCAAGTGAATTGCCTGAGGAGAGACTGGACAATCCCTTTGGCTACCCTGGCTACCTTTGTGGGAAGCAGGGAGGGCTGAAAGGAGGAATCGGGGGTGGCTGGGCTCTCTTCCCCTTTCTACAAGAAACCCAGAGAGAGGTGCATATTCCAGGCTGCCCAATCAGCGCACTCTGGCTTAGACCTTCCTAGCTGGTTATATCCAGATGTGGACCCGACTCTTCATTGTTCAGTGCCAGAGGTTTCCAATCCTGGGCTCTGTTCTTTCTGAAGAAGAGCCGTGAACTTTCAAATGATATTGGCTTGACCATGAAAATAGGCTATACTCTCCTCCTTTTCCTAGGTTCAAAAGCTGCAAAGATTCAGTGTGGTCTCTTTGGCAAGGGAGCAGCTTACTCCCGCCATAACGCCGAACGACTTTTTAGGAGGCTGGTGCTGGACAGGATTCTGGATGAAGACTTGTACATCACTGCCAACGATCAAGCGATAGCGTACATCCAGCTGGGGGAAAAAGCTGGTGCTGTGCTGAACGGCTGTTTGCAGGTGTGTGACTGCAGACCCAGCTGCCCCTCAGCATGGGCTGGAGCTGCTGTGGAATGGGTCAGAAAAACAGAATAGTGACGGGGGCTGCTGCAGAGGGGCTTTCCTGCGGTCAGCCATCAGTTGTTCTGGATTGTCCCCTCTTCTTTCTTCTCTTATAAACAACATTTCAGAAGTGTTTTTATTTTTATTGTATACCAACATGCATCTTCCTGCCCTTCAGGTGGAGTTCTGTGAAACAGAAAGTGCCAGCAATATCCGGAAGCAAAGGGCTTTGGAGACCAAGATGTCCCTACGGGAAGAAACGGTTAAGAAGTGTCTCTCTGAACTCACGGATGTCTGTAAAAACCTTGGGAAAGTGTTTAATATCCACTATTTTAATATTTTTAACACTGCCACGTTAAAAAGAATAGCAGGTAATATATATATAATATATGCCTGGACTGATGGGGTTTTAATTTTTAACTTGTTAGTCTTAATTGCACTTTTAACTGTTAAATTATGAGATTTGGATTTAATTTTTTTTAACTTTTTCATTAGATGTTTTTTACTGTTGTGAGCTGCCCTGAGTCCGGCTGGAGATAGGGCGGCATATAAATCTCATTAAAATAAATAAATAAATAAATAAATAAATAAATAAATAAATAAATAAATAAATAAATAAATAAATAAATAAATAATAAATAAATAAAATTTTATATATATATATATATATATATATATATATATATATATATATATATGTATATCTTCATGGAAAAATGTGTATGATATAGTTGAGGATAAATTCTATGTGTTGCAATAAAAATAACAAGCGTGTTATCATAACTATGTCACTGGCATGCCAAATGTACAATTTCCAACACTTCAGTGCAATGCTCAGGTTATGTATGATAAATGCAACACTTGTTTAAATAGCAATCCTTGCCATTTTATAGAATAGAATTCTTTATTGGACAAGTGTGATTGGACACACAGGGAATTTGTCTTGGTGCATATGCTCAAGAATCATAAGGTACCAGGTTACAGTCATACAGTCATACAATCATAAGTGAAAGGAGATGGGTGATGGGATACAATGAGATTAATAGTAATGCAGACTTAGTGAATAGTTTAACAGCGTTGAGGGAATTATTTGTTTAGCAGAGTGATGGCGTTCGGGAAAAAACTGTTTTTGTGTCTAGTTGTCTTGGTGTGTGCAGTGATCTATTAGTGTCGTTTTGAGGGTAGGAGTCGAAACAATTTATGTCCAGGATGTGAGGGGTCTGTAGGTATTTTCACAGCCCTCTTTTTGACTCGTGCAGTATACAGGTCCTCAGTGGAAGGCAGGTTGGTAGCCATTGTTTTTTCTCCACTTCTAATGATCCTCTGAAGTCTGTGTCTGTCTTGTTGGGTTGCAGAGCCAAATCAGACAGTGATAGAGGTGCCGTTGACAGACTCAATAATTCCACTGTAGAACTGCATCAGCAGCTCCTTGGGTAGTTTTATCTTCTTTTATTTGCCATCTCATCCACCTGTTTTCTCACTTGCTTTCTTTGCATAAGCTTGAATTAGGTAAGAAAAGGCCATGATACCTGATGACATTTTAAAAATCTGTTACTTGGTAGGATGCTGTAAGTGTTGTAAAATTTGTCTATCTTCAGATTTTCCAGCTTTCAAAAGTGCCCTGTTTCTATAGCCCTGGCTCCATTTCATGTAGATTTCTTCATGTCTGCCTAACGATCTTCAGGCAATATCAGGCTCATAATGCTCTCCAGGGATGAAATGCTCCCGGTTCGGACCGGATCCGGTAGCAATGGAAGCAGGTGGTTCAGAGAACCGGTAGCAAAAATCCCTGACCCCCGCTCCCCCCCCCAGTGCCCAGCTGAGCCGCACAATCATCAGAGGCTTTTTTTTTACTTTTAAAAGCCTTTTTTCTACAACCTCTTCAGCCGAAATGCTTTTTAAAAAAAGCCTCTGATGATCGCATGGCTCAGCTGGGATCATCAGAGCCTTTTGAAAGCATTTTTTTACAACCTCTTCACCGAAGAGGTTGTAGAAAAAATGGTTTTAAAAGTTTAAAAAAAAAATTGGCCACACCCACTCAGTCACATTACCTCCACCACTACCAAGCCACGCCCACAGAACTGGTAGTAACAAATTTTAGATTTCACCACTGATGCTCTCCATGAAAAACCAGTCAATGTCACTGAGTTCTGACAGGGTATTGGAAAGTCAAATCACATCCCTGAAGGCAGAGATGGCCAGGTTTTTTTGTATTGTAGCGGGGTAATAAGGATCTTCCATGATGTCAACAGGTGGCCAACATGTGGCAGCTCTTGGCTGATCTCAAAAAAGCTAAGCAGGATTGGTTGGTTGGTTAGACTTGGAATCGAGACCACCGTGCTGTAGCCTAAATTGGGAAGTTTAAAAAAAAATTCTTGGAAGGCAGGAATGACAAGCCAGTTTGGTATTGTGGATGCCAAGAAAGCTGTATTGAGATTTTTTTTTCCAGAGACTTTGTCTTCAGATCCAGCAGTTTTGCTTCAGATTGATGGTGTCACAGAGGACAAATTAGAGAAATATGGAGCAGAAATAATAGACGTGATGCAGAAGCATTGTGCAAAGTTACTACCAGGTATTTAAATCACTTAATTTAATTAATACATAGACTGACCACACTGCAACCGAATCTTGCTAAAATGTTAACCTGTCCTGTTGACTCTTTTCCTTATCGCTCGACCTTGTTTAGGTCTAGACAAGGTTCTCAGGCAGTCTTCGGTGGCAGTCATCCCAATGGGACCCCTAAGGCAGAAATGCTGTCCGAACTAAGAAAAAGGAATTGTGTTAAGGAAATTGGGTTTTTCTCCACAGTGGAAAAGAAGCCTCTCGCAGCCACAGAGACTGATGTTGGCAGATGTGACAGTGAAGGTGAGGAGGGAGAAGCAACATATACGACATCCAGCTATTTCCAAACCAAAAATGGCAAGGGAAGGAAGAGGAAGAAGTCTCATTTTTTTAGAGAATCGAAGAAAAAAAAAGGATCTGGGGGACAGCAGGCTTATTCTAAGAGGTATGTTTTTCGGTTCTTCATAAAGGTTGAATAAAACTGCGACATAGTGCTAATGAAGCATCTTTTAACCATTTCATCATGAAAAGTTCCTTGGAGATATCCACTGGTAGGCCTGCGGGTTGAATTCCGACATGGACAATAGCTTTGGAATACTTTAACATGACCAGCTGTGCCTGGCTGTGCCTCTCCTTCTCCCCCTCCCCCCAACCCCCATTGTAATAGCCACATAAATATAAATACCACCTGAGCCCTGAGGTTTCAGAAAAGGTGATGAGAAGGAAACTCTTCACTTTTCATACTCCTAAAAGAAGTCTCTGCTGGTGTCACTATGTTTCCTTTCTCCATGTGCAAATGACCTTTTAAACTGTGTGGCGGAAGCCCATGTGATTTTTTTGAAACAAAAGATATAGCCCGTTTGTTCTTCTCTCTTCCTAGGAGTTACAAAGCCTGCAAAAGCGCATCGTCCAATTCTAGAAGTTCTACTTCCTGTGTTTTTCCTGGCCAACCAGGAGCTGGAAAGAGGCCTGGAATCATGGCATTGCCAAAGCCCCAAAGCAGACAATACCTTAAACCTTCTTACACGCTTTTGTGATGCCCTTAAAAGTTATTTTCATTTTTATAGATGTTATTCAGCATAAATGTATTAAATTTTAAAATGACTTTTATATTAAGTACTCGTGTTTCATAACTGGCTGGTATATAAGTAAAGCATTTAAATTAAGTCACCTCTTGTGAGTTGCTTCATAAGAAAGCTTTTGAGTTGTGGATATGAATCCCCTAAATAGGAGATGAATGCCCGTGAGGCGGGAGACATTAAAGGAGGCGGAGATTAAAAGGTTTGTTATCTGTTAAATTGTATGGGCAGCGATCAGCAGCAGCCCTTTGAGCAAGGGAGCTTGGCAAGAGATGGCCCCCTGGTCACCAGTGGGGGGGGGGAGGCTCTCCAGGACTGGAACAGGATGGGAGAGGGGTCAGGGAAAGGGTCATGTCCAGTGGAAGGAGGGGGGGACCAGCCTTGGGGGGAGGGGGGTTTCCGCCTTCCAGCCTACAGCCTTGCTCCTCTTCCACCTTTCAGGGAAAGAGCCGGGGCTCCTGTGGCAGGGGAAGGGGGGGACAGGGGTCCCAGGGTTGCCTAGGAAACTCAGGTGGCGGGGAGGGGGGTCAGGGCTGGGTGGCCCAATTGAGGACAGAAGCGTTTTTGCAAGGTGTCTTTTGCCCCCCCCCCCCAATCCCCAGTGCCAGGCGCTTCAGGCGAAGCAAAAGGCCTTTATTAAGGGCGGGGGGGGAGTCTATCTGAGGGGGAGCCACCACGTAAACAAGCGGCCTTGAGTGGCGGTGAAAACTGAATAGGCCGCGGGATTTCGCTCCGCCCTCGCGAGGGAGGCGCCGCCCCCGGCAGCCCCAGCCGGGCAGGGCTTCTGCGCGTGCGCGCGCCTGCAGCGGTGGCGGGAAGCCTGCCGGGCGGCGAGAGCGAGGCGGGCGGCGGGGGAGCCATGGCAGGGTCCGCGGGAGCCTCCTCGGGCCTCCGGGCGGCCGGAGCGGAGGGGGGAGAGGCGCCCGAAGGCCGGCTTCCCTCCCGGCGGGGCGGCGAGGGGGCGCAGCTGTCGGCCTACGAGAGGAAGCGGCTGAGGAACATCTCGGAGAACGCCCGCTTCTTCGCCTCGCTGCGGCTCTTCGAGGTCGGTGCGGAGCCTCCCCCGGGCAGGGCCGGGAAGCGCTCCGGCTGCTCCGCGAGAGGCGGGCCCCGGAGGGGTTGAGAAGGCGGCCGGCTGCTCCCTGCCCCGAAGGCAGCGGGGAAAAGCGCTCCCCGTTTCCCCGGGACGCAAGCCAGGCTCCGTGGACGGAGAGAAATGGGGCCGAGGCTTAGGGCTGGCTTGCCTTTGCGAAACCTCGGGGGATTCGGATTTAAAAGAGCCACTTCGGGGTTGGCCGACCTCCCTGGGCCGCGTTGAGGGAAGAGGCGCTGGCTCATGTCTGCAAATCGCATCTTGTGGGGCCACAAGGCAGCTGCCCAGGCCTGCACGTGCCTGCTGTAAGGATTCAGGTGCTGGCCTTGAAACCAGGAGACTCTGAATTCTAGTTCTGCCTTAGACAAAACAGGCATCTGCGTAATTTTGGGTCACTCACCTCCTGCCTTAGGCCTGAAAGCCAGCTGGGTAACTGGGCCAGACCCCCCCCCCCAGCCCAACACACATGACTGGCTGGTGGTGGCTGGGAGGAAGGAGGAAGTATTGGGTTATTTATAAAAATAATAAAGAGGGGATAAAAATATAATTTAAAACAAGTGTGTTGAAACATTGAGAGAGCATGCTTCTCTGTTCTTTTTCTCCTTCAAGTCAGCTGCCAGACTTCATAAAATGACCTTGAAAAGGAAGACACAAGGAATAAAGAGGTAAAACTATATTGTGTGTACATTAATTGAAGACAGAGTTCAGATATCTGGCAATCCCAACCGAAAATTAATCCAGACACACCCGCCATGAGAAATGTTCTTAGCCTGTGACTGTAGCCCTTCCGGTGGTATCTGTGAAACCCACAGTTAAATAAAACTTAAATTTAAAAGCTTACACTTTATATAGACCTTAAATCTCACAACCTAAGTATAAAAATAGTTTATGATTGGGGTTAGGACCATTTGAATACAAAAGTGAATATTCAACACTCAACAACTATGTTGAGGTGGTGTAGTTGCCTAAAGAGAATGAGCCTTGGTGGCGCAGCATACTAAAGTGCTGTTAAGGTAGCACTTAGCTGCCAGCTGCCTGTAATTACTGCAAGTTCAAATCTCACCAGGCTCAAGGTTGACTCAGCCTTCCATCCTTTCAAGGTAGGTAAAATGAGAACCCGGATTGTGGGGGCAATAAGCTGACTTTGTATAAAAAAGAACACCGCTTGGGGGGGCCAAAAGCCCTACTAAGCAGGTATGTACAAAAGTATGAAGGCTATTGCTTAACGCATTGTAAGCTGCTCTGGGTCTCCGGAGAAGGGCAGCATATAAATTGGACCAATAAATAAATAATAAATAAATTGTAAAATATGAAGGAAGAGCATATAGGTGGAGAGGAAGATTCATTACATGAAGTTACTGAGATCCTCCAAGAGGAAGAGATAAGGACAGTGGAAATAAGAATGAACTGAGGTAAGATGAAGTGAACAAGTGCACATGGGTGGAAACGAGATAGCCGCATGTTTCCTGTCTCTGTCCCCCCCCCCCCCCCCCCCCACCTGCCATTTTTTATGTCTTGGCATAATGATACTTACCTTACAAGAAAACGATGTGAATCATATGAATGTACTCAAATACATATCCTGGATTTCAAAAAATGAAAGGATCCCACAGCAGGACAAATGATTGGGAAGCAGCACTCATGATGTTTCTTAAAGTGGGGAAGGGGGAGAGGAAAATTGGAGGACAGGAAAAAGGCCAAAATTGGCTTAATTAAACTCTGGGGGTGGTGGGGGGGCAGGCACAAAGGGAAAAACTATCAGTAGACTGGAAGTGTACTGGTGGTGTTAGATAACCCAGGAAAATAATTGATGTATTGCTTGCTTAAGGTAGGCAGCAAAATGCCTCCTGATAACAAACGGGTCCTTACAGATATTTTAGCAAATATTGGAACTCCCGGTTTGGTTTTAGTAGCTGTTCCATCTCATGGTATTGCAGGCTGTGGATTGTTCTAAAAGGCCCACAAACATTCGTTCAGCTCAGTAAACGGCTTTCTTCAAACAGGTGAAAGAGGAAGGTCAAGCCTTGTTCTCTGTCAGGATTCTGGAGTGAAAGATACAGAATATCAGATATTCTAAGGAGGCATTATGAATTGTGTGTTAGGAAAGTATCCAAACAATAAAAGGGACCCTACTTCAAAGTAAGTTCTGGGTATTGGCTGGAGGAAAGCATCCTTGGAAAAAACTGGTAGCCCCCTCGGTGTCGTAGCCCAATGGAAACAATCCACACATGCATCTGCTTAGCCAGTTGGGGAAGAGCTGCAGGACTCTTGGTCTCCAGCCTCATCCAGTCAAGTTCCTACATCTTCAGATTGTAGCACAGAGCAGCCTGAGTGATGTCAAAGGGAGGAAATGATAGTAGAAAATACAATGAGAATTAAAACAGCGAGAACTCAAGTAATTGAAAATACCAACAGGGCATAAGCAAATGTTTTCATGACATGAATGTATTCTTGACGCACAAGATTTTAGAGGTGCACTTGTATTGTCTCAGTAGAGTTAAGTCTCCAAAGGCAGAAACTAAGACAACTTGTCGAAGATCCATGCGTTTGCAGAGAATAGATCCACTGGGCATTCCCCTCCCGGAGCCAGAAGCAAAGGTGGAATCTCCTGTGGAAGAGGAGCATGTAAGAGGACCACAGGGGAGAGGGCAGGTTAAGATGCGCTTGTGCTTGGCCCTCTGGGTGACTCAGACACATTAGGGGCTTCTGCCCTTGGCTGGCAAAGCTTTTCTGATTGAGTTACCTTATGTAGGGACTTCTGATCCTAATGGATGGTCTTGGATTTTCACTGCCGCCTCGCTACTAATACTCATGCGATTGCTTTAAGTGTGACTTAAATTTAGCTTTGCTCAAGTGACTTGGATTGTGCAAACAAAGCAAAATAATTTGTTTAAGAATCCGTATTTCTGCTTGCTGCATTTTCTGTGAACTGCACTGATGATATACAATACAGTTCACTGTTTTATACATCTTTTCCTTTTTTGAAAGGCCCGATTGCCACCTGGACCTCATCCAATGGTTGCTACTGTTCAGGAGCCAGAAACTGACACATTTCTCAGCATATGGGCAAAAATAAGCCAGGTATTTTTAGAATTCACTAGTAAGTTTGAAAGAGACTGAATATTTAATGTAAATAATTTCTGCATTGTTTTCCAACCATTAACTAGGTGGAAAGAAAGAAGAGTGAGAAGAGCTCGTGTAATTTAGAAAGGTGACTCTGAAATTAATTCTAACTTGGTTTTTTTAAATATGTTTTAAATACGTTGTGTTTAACATATTCATTATTTTGGCCCAGTTACAAAACTCATCTCCGTGGGATGGTCCTCAGAGAAGAACATGTTGCGAAAGTGGTGAAAAGCCGGATTTGTTCTGTGGCTGTCCATCCATCAGAAAGCAGAACTCTGGTGGCAGCTGGGGACAAGTGGGGGCAGATTGGCATCTGGGATTTGGTAAATACTTCATGATTCATTGTCTTTGCAGCAATGTTTTATTATGCTTTCAAGGTAGCTTCCATATAAGTTATGTTAGGTAGAAATAGTTGAACGTTTAAAGAAACAAGAAACATTTGGCTGGACAAATGAATATTGTCAGGCAAAAAATGAAACTCAGATGTCGCCCTCCTGCTATTCAGATGAGTCAGGCTGCTCCATTTCCCTCCACTAGGCAGGATTTTGATAGCTGAGCAGAGCTTTGAGCTTTGTTCCAAGGCAGCGTGTTTCAACTGTGGCAACTTTAAGATGCTGTGGTATGTTGGCTGGGGAATTCTGGGAGTTGCAGTCCAGACATCTTAAAGTTGGCAAGGTTGAGAAACACTGTTCCAAGAAATGTAGGTTCTGTGATTTGGAAAGAAATGGAGAAGCTTAAGAAAGGCTTGTGCACTGTGATTTCCTTTTGCTTCTGACAAGCAAAGTCGATGGGAAGCCAGATTCACTTAACAACCATGTTACTAATTTAATAATTGCAGTGATTCACTTAGCAATTGTGGCAAGAAAGATCATAAAATGGGGCAAAACTGACTTAACAAATGTCTCACTTAGCAATAGAAATTTTGGGCTTAAGTGTGGTCGTAAGTTGAGTACTACCTGTATTCTGGAGAAATCCAGGAAGATGGAGAAGTGACAAATTATTGAAGGAGAGCAAACATCTTTACAGTATCTTCAAAAAGATAATAAGGAAGATAGAAGAAGTGCTGAAGCCTGTCTCTGCCAGCTTTCTCTGCCTTCGTTAAATCAGATCCCTAGAAATATCAATGCAAAAGGCTTTTTTGTTTTGGTCATCCAAATTGGAACATTTTCACTTTTTGAGATGGGGCCCTCTGGCTGGAGCACAGCATTTGGGTCCCTGTGTGAGAAAGTATTCCTCTTCCTGGTGCGGCCCTTGCTGTGAGTTCCATTGCTGATTGTGAAAAGCAGGACTGTAATTGTGGTATTGCTCTGGTTTGTGTTTTTCAGGATTCCAGTTTAGAAAATGGAGCCTACATCTTCACACCTCACAGCCAGGCAGTCAGCTGTTTGCACTTTTCTCCCGTTAATCCTGCTCATCTTTTATCTCTCAGTCACGATGGCACATTACGATCTGGGGATGTAACTCAAAGAATTTTTGAGGAGGTAAATATTTCAGCCTTTCAATAATACTAGGAATCCTATAATGCCATGTTTGGCAGAGACCTTGTGAATAATCTACTCCAAGTCCTCTGCCTGCTTATACTTACCTATTTTTTAGGGAAAGGCTGCAAAGTCTTGACAGTGCTGTTCCCTTAGCAAGTACAGCATAGCTTGACTTTGTCAGGTACAGTGGAGTTTGGGATGGGCTCTCCCATTCCTGCCCTTCTTCCCTGTCCCTGGAGGCAGGTGAAACTGAAAAGAAGCAATGCTCTCTTCCATCTGCCCGGGAAGCCTTTGCCGCTATCAGAAGGAGAGCGCCACAAGTCGAGGCATGGGGCTCTAGAGAAAATATCACAGAATACTCTGGATAGTTGTGTTCTAAGTGACAACTTCCAGCTGTGCTTATTTTTTTCTGAGTTAGAGATTGAATATTATTGTGTGTTTGGGAAACTCAACTGTCTTCAGGAAAGTCTGCTTTTCTCCTTTTGATTGCTATAAGTGAGGCTTGAAAATAGATGGAAGATTAATTTCCAGCTGTTATGAAATGCAAGCATCAAGTCAGTAGCTCAGGCTGAATAATGCCTTAGGCCTAGTCTTAATGGAAACCTCTTTCTCATTCACAGATATACCGAAATGAGAGCCACAGTCTTTCTTCATTTGACTTCTTGGCAAGCGATGCCTCTACTTTGGTTGTAGGAATGTGGGATGGAAAGGTAGCCATAGTGGATCGAAGAACACCAATCCCATCCCCCGAGATCTTGGTTGAACTTCAATCAAAGACAAGGACGGTCCACGTTCACCCCATCCATAGAGAGTACTTTGTTGCTGCTGGGGAAAGGTGAGTTCTCACACAGGTACAAAGGTGTGCTAGGCTGGTAGCAACGGGAAAGCAGCAGCCACCCATTTGAGTTAGAATAGAATCTAGAAAAATAGAATCTAAAGAAAAACGTTTGGTGTAATGAATAAAGAATTGGTTGAAAAGAGTCCTTTAGGTCAGGGGGTCACCAGCCTTTCAGACCTCAGGGACCACTAAATTCATAATTTTAAATCCTGCAGACCACTAATATGAATCCAGCGTGCCACATGCTGAAATGCCTGGACTCCCAGTGATGGGATGGGGTCCTTCAGGCACTTAGCTTGGCTGCCTGTTTCTACAAAGAGCCATTTGGACCCGTTTCCCACAGAAAGCAAAACACTGGGATCTCTCCTCTCTCTGTGTATCTCTTTCTTTCTCTCATCTCTCTCGCTTTTATCTCTCTCAGTATCTCTTTCGCATCTCTCTTTCATCTCTCATCTTTCTCATCTCTTTCTCTCATCCCTCATCTCTCTCTCTTCTCAGTATCTCTTTCATCTCTCATTCTGATTCTCCAGCGCAACCAAGGTGCACGCAGCACCTCTCAATATATATATCTCTCATCGAGCTCTCTAACTCTCTCTCCTCTCTCTCTCTCATCTCACGGGCCAACCAGTGTCTTGGAGCAGAGAGGAAGTCACACATCTCCCAGTTGCACAGCACCAACAAGGGCTGGAAGAAACATTCACGAAATCCAGCAAGAGATGAACTGCTCTGGAATATGGAGCGAATCTCCATCCCCCGCCCTTCCCTTCTTAGGCCAGGCGAGGAGTAAGTGGGAGGGCAAGGGGCGGGCTAGCTAGTGGTGGGTTCAGCCAACAGGAAGCCACAGCAGGGGGACGAAGAGCCACAGATTGCCGATACTCTTTCTTCGGCCTGCCTGTGCCACAATCCTGCCTTGCCGCAACAGCACCATTACCTTGTTCCAGCAGGCAAGTGCTGCACTACTCCTTGCCTGTTGCACCTCCTGCAAAGTTGCAAGTTGCACGTATTTCCCTCTGTGGCAAAGATTTCCAGCCCCACCATGAGCTGCCTAGCTGGTCCCATATTTCAGAGCTCTAGTCACAGGACTGGCCCATTGGTCATCCCGGAGTAGCTCCTTCACCCGGGTGCGCCGTGGACCACCAAAATTTTCTCGTGGACTACCAGTGGTCCGCGAACTACTGGTTGGTGACCTATGCTCCAGACCTACTGGCTCCCCAGAGCCATATTAGCTTTGGGGTCTTAGTAAGTGCAAGTGGAATTCTCTTCTAATGACCTTTGTAATCTCACAATACAGAGCAGAGTAAAAGAGGAAGGAGCTTGCTACTGATACTCATCAGTACCCCCAAGGGTGAATATTCGTTAACTGTCTTTTTGCTCTTTCCCCCTGAAGCACATTTTCTGAATAGTGTACAAGTACGCCTAGGCAATGCATACAGTCTAATTTGTAAGAAGTGAATGATCTAGAAGGGTGGGATTCTGTATGATTGAAATGATAGCAATAGCATTTAGACTTCTATACTGCTTCACAGTGCTTTATAGCCCTTTCTAGGCAGTTTACAGAGTCAGCGTATTGCCCCCAACAATCTGCGTCCTCATTTTACCCACCTTTTATCTCTCATCTGAGTCATGTTATAAAAAGCCTTAGGTGTATGCCTCTCTCCATGTGTTGTGGATCCATACTTTGAGTATAATTGATCTAATAAAACCTAGAAACAAGCAAAGCTATTACTAGAAGTCAACATGGGTTTGTCAAAAACGGATCATGCCAGACGGACCTTACTGCACTCTTTAACACAGTGACTAAATTAGTGAACCAACAAAGTACTGTGGACACTATATATGTAGACTTCTGTAAGGCATTTGATAGTGTAGACCACAGCCTTCTTGGTAAAACAGAAAAATGTCGGATAGGCAGCATCACCACCCAATGGATTTATAACTGGCCAACCAGCCACACTCATCATGTAGTTCTCCATGGAACTATATCTACGTGGAGGGAAGGATGCAGTGGGGTACCCTAAAGTTCTGCCAGAGGCCCAGTACTCTTCAACATCTTCGTAAACAATTTAGACGAGCAGAGGAAGTCATCAAATTTGTAAGCAACAAGCTTAGGGGAATAGCCAACACTTTGGAAGACAGATTCAAGATACAGGAAGATCTTGACAGACTTGAACACTGGGCCCTGTCCAACAAAATTTAATTCATTGGTGACAAATGAAAGGTTTTACACTAGGCAAGAAAAAACCAAACACACATGTGGTACCTGGCTCAACAGCAATATTTATGAGAGCGATCTCAGAGTCCTAGTGGACAGCCACTTAACTGTGAGCCAGCAGTGTCCTGTAGCTGCCAAAAAAGTCAACATAGTCCTAAAATGCATTAATAGAGACAATATCAAGATCACATGAACTTTTAATACTGCTTTATAGTGGCTTGGTAAGACTATAGTTGGATTATTGTACCCGGTTTTGGTTGCCATGATATAAAAAAAAGATGTGTCTCTAGAAAGAGTGCAGAGAGGAACAAAGATAACTAGGGGACTAGAGGGTAAATCATATGAAGAATAGTTACGTTGTGACCTGCCAGCGGCCAGCAGAGCTGGCAGCAGTTTCAAACAGTGAGGTTGAGAAGGAATGTGGATCAGTCTTGGAATCTGGGGAAGGCTCGGACAATGGCTCTGAGTTCGGAGGCAGAGAGGAGGCCAAGGCCATCTGCTAGTTCTTTGCTGCCTCCAGTGTGTGACATCAGCGAGGTAGAAGAACAGCATGAGCCTGTTCCCAGTGGGCGCATGAGCAGAGCTGCCAGGAGACAGGAACAATTAAGGAAACAAGGTTGACTTGGGAGTAAGGCTTGGAGATGATTGACCTCTTCCATAAGACATAAAAGAGAAGGGAACGGGACGTGAGTTTTTGCCAGAAGCAATTAGTTCATCTGGCTGATTCAGGATTTGAAAATTCTGTTTGTGACTGTGCCAAGTTTGGCCTTGCCCTGCATCTGGAAATTAACTCTTTGGCAGTGTTCCATGTGAGATAGGTGGGTGTTGATAACCTTCCTCTGAAAGACAGTTTATCAAGCCTTGTAGACTGTAAATGAAAGTAATTTACAGCCGTATGAATTAAAGAGGTTTGCCGGGACTAAGTTTGTGCTGTTTAATTTCTAAGGAAGCCTAGGTCAGAACAAGTTATAGGAATTGGGTATGTCTATGAAAAGTCCAATGAAAAGAAGGACTAGGGGTGACGTGATAGCAGTCTCCCAGTATTTGAGGGGCTGTCACAATATTTGATGGGAGAATAGGGTTGACCTATTCTCTACAGCACCTTTTTTTTTTCTTGTGTGTGGGGGGGGGGGCTATGCTGTCGTTTGGAGAGCCATAGAACCTTCCCCCCTTACCTGCCACTTGATTGGAGTCCAGCAAAAGGCATCACAGTTTTTTCCTTTTCTGAGGCAAACCTCCGGTGGAGATGGTTTTCTTCATGGCCTCTGATAAGGTTGTTTACTTTCAGAGACATCTGAAGGTCTGCCAACATCGGCAGTAGCTTAGGAATGCATAAATATTTTTAGAAGTAAAGTTTTTGAAGAGAGCATTTTTTTTTTTTTGTTTAAAATTATTTTCCTGACTGTCTGTCCGGCTCGAGTTGTCTAAAAAAATATAAAATGCCTCTCACATTTTGATAATAAAGAAAAAAAAACTTTTATTTCTTAGAACAACGTCTTCACGGACTCATATGCAGTCAGGAAATGACCTCTGCTCCAAATTCCCTCCCTTTCCTGGCTTGCTTCCTTATCCTATTGGTCATTATCTAAATCATTCTACGGCAGTCTCTCTTACTAATCCCACAGGAATTTAACCCCCTCTTTACTATGTCAGCACTGAGAGGCTGACACCTCCAAGACCCCTTCCAACTCTGATGTTATAAATCCATCTGATTATGGGACAATCCATCTCATATTGTTCCATTATACTTAAGAAATTTATCAAATGCTTATTGAAGTCTAGACATCTGAGTCTACTAATCTAGCCTCTTCGTCAAAACAGTCCGGCATGACCTGTTTCTAACAAATCCATGCTGGCTTCTAGTAATTATTTTGTTTCTTGCTTAGGACTTACATGCCCGCTGCTTGATGCTCTTTTCTAGGATTTTCCTTGTTCCTCATATCAAGCTGATGAGTGGATCCACTTTGTTTTCTTTCTTAAAGATAGGAACAATCTTTGGTCTCCAATTTACTGTTACTTCCTCTATACCAGTGATGGCTAACCTTTTTGCCATCGCATGCCAGAAGCATCGGGAGCATGGGAGGGTCACGCATGCATGTGCCCACACCCATAATTCAATGCCCCTGTGCCCTGCCCCTCCACCCGCACATGCTTGCCCCACACTCTTCTCGCTTTTGGCACACGACTGGTAGGCCTGTTTTTCACACACACACACACACCCGGCTCCAGAGGCTTTCTTGGAGCCTGGGGAGGGTGAAAACAGCCTTCCACACACCCCCAGAGTCCCTCTAGAGGCCCCTACGCTGGGCCCTGAAGGCCCGAAAATCAGCTGGCTGGTGCGCACATGCACACTGCAGCTGAGCTAGGGCAACACTTGCGTGCCCATAGATATGGCTCCATGTGCCACTTGTGGCACCCGTGCCATGGGTTCGCCATCACGGCTCTATACTATTAGTCAAAAAGTCACTGACTCCAGCCTAGACTGCATGAAACTTTCCATTCGCTCAAACTGTCACTGCTTCAGTTTACTGTCCTATTGCTTTTTTGGCCTAGACATCTGTTTATAGATACTCAGTAATTCTTTTGTTTCTGCTAAAACAGTATTTTTGCTTAGGATCGTAATGAAATAGTCATTAATCTCTGTTGAGAAAATAGGACAATGAAACTTTCTTGTCACATCGGATGGAACATAGACGCTGCATTTTTAATAAGTAAAATATACAGAAGGTAGTGTATAAATTAAGGAAATCTAATTACTAGGCCTATCCATATTACTCAATTCAGAATATTGATTTAAATATTACATGATATTGCTTCATAAAATGATGTATTATTTAATTATTAAGTAATTTCAAATACTTCCATTATAAAGCATGATATAAATATTTACAATTTACATTCTAAAGGAGAAGCCAACAGATGTGCATGACATTGTTTTTCCCCACAGAATTCTTGGTTTTGTTTGAACGGCTAGAAAATGGAACAGTTCTCAAACTGTCAACCTTTATTTTTTCTCCTTTCTCCAAGTGAAGGGCACTCACAGTTAATCAAAATTTAACTAATTTGCATTGCAGATTGCAACTGCGATATCTCAAAGGTTATTGTCCAATTTCTGCTTAGTTGATTCCAGGGAAGAATCCAGATTTCCCATGCAGAGAGATCCAAAATGCCTCATGTTTCTTTCCCTGCATCCTTCTTTTGCTTTCTGGAATCATTGAAAACAATTTTGTTCTGACTTCTTGATTGTGGTGGCTCTTTCACATACTGTACATATTAATTAGTGGATCATTTGATCATGGCCTGGATGGGTAATTGGTTTCTGTGGAACATAGAGCAAAATTTGTCCAATCAGAAGATGAGATTTTTGTCCCTCCCAGATAGTAACTGCTAACTGTCACTTCCAAATGACTCTGAATTTAGTGTTAACGATCTATGGATGTGGAGAGAAAAGTTCTGATTTACAGGAGGATCTTTCTCTCCAAGATACTTGGAAGTGTGGAGTATCCTCTTTAATTTATAGGACAATAAAGACTTTGCTTCTTGAATACTTTTAGGTGTACCTTATAAATTGGCTTCTAATTGTGAAAGTAACCTATAATTAAACATACCAGTTTACAGACACCTTCTATTTTTACACAATGGCAGTGTATGCTCTTCAGTACCTGTTGCTTGTGCTGCACACATGAAAGAAACATGAAAACTTGGAACTGTTGTTGAAGCATATCCAGTATACCGTGCTCTGGAATATCTGTGGAGATCTCAAAGTAGTGGTTCTGCTGCTTGGAATGCAGCTTTAGCATACCATGTACTGTTTTTACATCTTCAGTTATGATGCCGGATTTATCCTTATATTATGGAAATAATGTTATAAGTTCTGCTGAGCTATTTATGGATTTACTGCTTTAGTTAAAATTTCTTTGGTATACAAAAACTCTGGCTCTGGTCAATGCAAGAGGAACAGCAGTATTATACTCAACATATAATTATATATTAAAAATCACAGTTACTTCAACTTTCCAAGCACTCAAGATCGAAAGGCCTTCTAAAGAGCCAATGTTTTACAGGCTTTCTGGAAGGCCCACAAACGGAACCCCTACACATTGGAGTCTCTTGCATCCTGCCTCTCAGCAGGAGCCTTCCTTGCTCTCCAATTGGGCAGGCAAAATCTAAATTTTATTATCAGGAATTGGCTAAAAAAGCTGGAAACTTTCAAAAAACTTACTGTGCTCAGGTGACCATGAAATGCTGCTGTCGATCCTAAATTGAGCTAGTTGCCAAACTCCTGAAATGAAGTCACAACTGCAGGCGTGTGTGCAGCATCAAAACTCTGGAACAGGTCGTAAGAAACTTTTGGGGGGCCATTGTAAGGTTGAAAAGTCACTAAGCAACTGGCTGCTTAACAAGTACCACCTTCACCTTTATAGATACCCCGGTCTAGATCTCATCCAGAGGTGGGTTGTACTCGGAAGAATGGCCCTCACCCTTTAAGCTCCTCCCAGCCGCTGTGCTTGGTGGTGGTCCTGACCAGCAGCCTCTAGGCTGCTGCACTTTGCACCAAGTGAGGTTTCTTTCTGAGTAGTCTGCAAAGGCAACTCCATGTAAAGCTACTTACAGAACTCCACAGAGAAAATGATTATCTCCAGTGCCACTTGCTCTGAGTGTGGGCTGTTTGTTTTGATGCCCTTCCAAAAGTTTATTTTGCCTCATCCCTCAAGCTTTCCACCTGCTTTTGTTTTCTGTATGCATGGCACGCACCTGTAGCAACTGGCTTTATGGTGCTAGGTTGCCTGTTCTCGGATACATCGTCGTCATCACCAAGTTCCCCCTGACATTAGTCCTTTGGTCCCAGGCTACAGAACCCTTTCTGCCCTCTTCCAGTTTTGAGCACCCAGCCCTGTGGCTTTATCCAAAAGCCCTCAGTCCAGCTGGGAGCTCCATCACATATCTCAATGTTTGCTTAACAAGACTGGGACTGGTGATGCAACACACCAGAAAAAGCACAGACCTCAAGTAAGCTGAGCAGGTGAGATACAGGAAAGTAGGAAAGAAGCAGTAATGAGGAGGACGCCCCCGTTAAGTCTAAAACTGGGTTCAAGAATCCTCTTTGCCGACTTCCGGTGGCGCCTTCCTCGTTGGCGGCGGGCTCTTCATGCCCGCCGGTTTCTCGGCGCGTTAGAGCCGCCTTACAACAGACAGGCGGCTCGAAAAAACCTGCTCCTTGACGGGAGGAGCAGGGAGAGCTTCTGGGGGTGAGGTTGAGCCTCACTGAGTCGCCCCAGGAATTTTTCCTTGTCCTGGGGAGGGCTCAGAGGGATGGCTCCCTCCATACCCCCAGGGTATGCTCCGCGCCGAGAGGATCCTCCGCTAATTATCTAATTAGCGGAGCCAGACGTTGGGAGCAACACCACAATCGAAACGACAATTGGAGCAAGTTGGAAAAGAGAGAAGAAAAATTTAAGCAAGTATGGATTTTTTTCAACGGATTTTTTGGAAGAGGAGGGGGGAAAGGGGGAAGGAGAGGAAGAAAATTGAAAGTTTTTAAGATGGCTACTGGCTCTGCTTGAAAGGAAAGTGATAGCGGAAATGGAGTGCAGAGTTTAGTCCTGAAAGACTTTGAAAGGAATATTTTGTCACAGAAAAAGAACTTAAAGGAACAGAGGCTGATTTAAATAGATTTTTTCTGGTTTTTTTTTTCTTTTTTCTATCGAAGTAAGAAGGATTTTTTCTTGGTCCTTTTTAAAAGTAAAGATGCCTAAACTTAAAGGAAGGGGGGGCTCCCCCTTGAATCAGATGAATAAAGTTGAAATGTCTCATTTGCAGAGACTTACAGAACAGGAGTTAAAAGAGTTAATTACAAGGTCCTTAGAGAGTGTGGTAGATAAGATAAAAGGATCACAGAAGGATCTCGAGGAACTGGTTTCTGGGAAATATGACCAATTAAGTCAAATTATTGCTCAAGTAGCTTCAGATTTTTCAACTGCGGTGGCTGCAATGGGGAAGAAAGTGATTGAGATGAGTAGAAAATTTGAATCTCAGATACAAGAATTACAAGCGAAACTTCTGGAAGCAGAGGCCAAAAATTATAACATTCAGAATGATGTTATTATGCTTCAAATTAAGGCTATGGAATCTGCAATTAGACTAAGAGGGATAAAAGAAAACAACAGAGAAAACTTAAGAACAACTTGTGCAAAGGCCTTTGCAGAATTATTAAAGCTACAAGATGAATTAATTTTGGGTTCTATAGCGAAAGTTTACAGAGTTAACTCACATTTGGCTAAACAAAGGAATCTGCCTAGAGATGTCGTTGTTTACTTCACTGATAAAAGACTGAGAGATGATATTTTACAAAAGTCTTATTCTGATAGAGTGCAGGTAGCAGGTACACAAATCAGGATTTTCAAAGAGCTACCATCGAAGGTCTTGAAGGACAGGAAAGATTTTGATTTTTTGGTCAAGGAATTGAAGAGAAGTAATATCCCATTTAGATGGGATTTTCCAGTTGGTATAATTTTTAGATATCAAGGTGTGAGACATTGTCTGAATACTATTGAAAAAGCAGAATATTTTTATCAAAATATCTTTAAGGGAGCACCGAAATATATTAAGAATAAAAAGTCAAAAACAGAGTTTACAAAATGTGAACAGAAAGAAGAAAATCAAAGTGTGTTAAAAGTAAAAGGAGAATTTGGTGGTTGTCCAGAGGATTCTATTATGGATTTTTCTGATGAGAAAACTGAACACCTCAGTGATCTTGGGGGATTACAGGACCTTGAACTGCTGGAGGAAGATTCAAAAAACAAAGTTTTACTTCGAGATGACCAGCCGCAGAGGTCCAATACTCTTCAAGACATGGGAGGTGATGCTAATCGACAGGAACTAGAAGTCAATGAAGAAATCCGACTGGAAACCACAGGTGATAAATTTAAAGAGCATCCTGAATTGTTTGATACTGAATCAGAAAGCATTGTAAGATTTGGAAAAAATGGATTATAAAAACTCTTTTAAGATGTACAACAATTTGTTAAAAGTTCATTCTGAGTTGGACTAACTTTAAACTTATATATCAAAATGGATTATAAAAATTTTTTACTATGAAGTTTATCCTGGATTGGACATGTTATCCTGAGTTCTGATAGATTGCTGCAAAATTAGCAGCGATCACTGGTTACCCAATTATATATTTTTTGTGGAACTTATTTTCTAGGAGAAGACTACGAAATTGAAAATATCTTATAATCCGAAGGATTGAATTGCAAAGGGTGGCAGGATTTGAAATAATTTTGAAGGAACATCTGGGAATGCAGCTCTTAGTTGGTTTTTTTTTCTCTTTTTTTTTTCTTCAAGGCTTGAATGTCAAGACTGCAAAAGCCTATTTTTAGGTATAGTATAAGTTAGCTTGAATGAATTTTCCTAGAGGTGTGAATATCTTCGTGGTTGGATATTATTCATATAAAGTCACTCGGGGGGTTGTGTGGGGAAATGTTTTACTTTGCTGATGGGGGCAGCGGCAAGATGAAGATTATTGAAGCAGGATTTATGTAAGGAAATATGTTTGACTTCAATCAAGTTGAAGAGAAGATTGAAATTTGGATTATACAGACTGAGGAATGAATTAAACAAAAGATAATTTTCTTAATGATATAACTGCGTGATTATAAATATATATGCATATATATGTTTTATGTTTTTGGGGTTTTTTTTTTTAGTTAAGGGGTGTAGTTAGGATAGAATTATAATGGTGTTCTTAATTATAATGGTTATTAATGGCTTTTTTTATATTATAATATTGTTTAAATATATTAAGGTCTGGTTTTTTGTTTTTGTTTTTTACTTTTTTTTTCCTTCTTTCCTTCTTTCTCTTTCTTTTCCTCTTTCGAAATTTGTTTAATTTAGAATTTGAATATTTAATAATCTTTTTCTTTTTCCCTTGTTCTAAATTTTTTTTTTAACTTGTAGTGGAAGTCAGGGGGGATGGGGAGGGAAGGGGCTGGGGTTGAGGGGGGATGGGAGGGGTTGGGTAGGGGGACTGGGGGAGGGGGGGTGAAAATGAAAAAAATTCTGTATTGTAAAACTTTTTCAATAAAAAAAAAAAAGAATCCTCTTTGCCATTATTACCTCTGAAAACCTGTTTCTTCACTCCCAGAACCCAGAGACTCTTCCTGAAAAGCTTCCTTGCTTAGATTCCCCACAACTGTGAACTTAAATTCTCTTCCATCAGAGGAGATGTGCACTCCTTTGCCTTAGTCCCACTTACTTAGGAGTGATGGAAGGTGATTCCCTACTCAGCGTCTCCTAATCTTTGAAGAAAGTCTGCAATCCCGGTAAATCCCTGTTTCCGTTGCTCTTACAGAAACGTCAGTATTTACGATGCTCGGCACCTGAAGAGCAGAAGCCAGCCAGTAGTTGCTCTCAACGGACATACCAAGAGTGTTGCTTCGGCTTATTTTTCACCTGTGACTGGAAACAGAGTAGTGACAACTTGTGCTGATGATACACTGAGGTATGTGTAAGTTGGCTTTGAATTAGATTTTGCTTTTGGGAGTCTGCCTTCTAATTTTCTTCCCCTGCAGCCAAAATATTTTATTTAGCAGGACAAAAGGTCCAGGGAAATTGCCTAAGTTAACTTCTTACCAGATGTCTATCGAGGCACATTTGTCCTCACAGCAATTTCTCTTTTTTCTTTGCAATATGTGCAAACAAAGGGAGTTTGTTGATTTCTGTGTAAAAATGGGGGTGAGAAAGAGGGGCTGGGGAAATGCTAGAGGACTCCACATACATACCTCTATACCCTTACTGTAAATATTATGAGGAATTGAGCAATTCTGGCTCTACTATTGACCATTGGATTCCACAAACTGGAAAGTCCAAATGTGAGTTCACAGAGCAAGAGGAGCTCCAGTTCACTCCCCCCTCCAGCTGGGACCAGTTGGCATCTGCTCCAAGGGAAGAGAGGAAAGAAAAACAGCCTCGAGCAGCAGCTGCCTCCTTCTCAAGCATCTCTGGAAGGAGTTGCATAGAATCTGCAGCTGAAGGAACAACCAGTTGCCATGGTGTGGGCCCACATGTGGGCACATGCTACCACTTGGTGATGGGGTTCCCGTTTTTCACCAGGATTGTTTTGCTCTCATCAGCTGCTCCAAGAAGTCTGGAGCCATCTGGGATTGACAGTTTAGAAACTATTTTGACGTCAATCAGGATGGAAAGTGAACCATCAGGGAATTCCCAAGTGCCCAGAAAACTCAGGCAGTGGGCTGAATCATCTTATTCTTAAGGGGATCCTCAGCTACATAGATATGAAGGGTGACCTGCAATCTGGCTAGAAGGGGATTGGAGAACGGCAAGCAGAGGTGAAATGCTACCGGTTTGGGCTGATTCGCCCTAACAGTTAGTAAAAAATGCTACTGGTTCACCAAACTGTTAGTAAAAAACGTAAAAAAAGCCCCCACCAAAACCGTTCCTGAGTGAGGTGCAATTATCAGATTTTTTTTTTACTTTTTTAGCATTTTTTTATTACCGGCCCTGGAAAAAATAAAAACTAAATTAAAATTAAAAATGCTTTAAAAAGTTTTTTTAAAAAAAGTTTGGAGGATCAGGCATCACTCAGCTGATAGTCGGATTATTTTTTTACTTTTTTTTTTTTTACTTTTTTAAAGCATTTTTACTACCTATTCGCCCGAGCCAGTAGTAAAAAATGCTCTTAAATTTTTTTTTAAAGTTTCCCACGATCGTGTGCCACAGCTGATCACACACACACACACACACACACACACACACACACACACACACACACGCTGTTCTACTTACCTTCCCAAGCCTCCTTTTCGTGCACACTGTGTGTGCTTGCATGTTTGGCGCACAGCGTGCATGCACAGCCAGTGAACCGGTAGTTAACCGGTTCAGATTTCACAACTGACAGCAAGGGACAGATGGCAACCACCGTTCTATCCAAGCCAGGTTTCAACTGCTTGGGAGGGGAAAGGAGACTCTGTTGGGCCCCCGGCAGCATGAAAGCCCAGGCCATGCCTGATACCCCAAGGCATAGGGCCCAGCCAGGTCACCACGGAAATTTCCTTGGGGAATTGGGGCATCCAGGAGTCAGACCACAAAGCCCTTGGGTTAGAAGTAAAAGCTGCACCAGCTTCTCCAGCAATGTAGCCAGTGTCTTCCTCTGTCCATCAGGGCTTCGGGGTGTGTCATCCCAGAACTGAACTCCAACCTTGCCCTCCTCGCGTCCCATAATACATCCGAGCTGGTCACCTCTGGAGATAGGAGATACCAGTCCCAAGGCTGCCCTCGTGCTTGAGAGAAGCCAGCCTTTAAAAGCCTGCTCAAATTCATGCATTCAGTGTTGCCCTTGTTTCATTCCAGGGGACCAGAGCAGGTTCTGCAAACATGCAGAAATCAAATGGGGCCTTTCCCAGTGCCACCGTGCCCTATGGTATCGGTGGGTTGAGGCTTGGGAGGTTGCCTCTTGTGGTAGGTCAGTGGAGTTCCTTTTCTGGCTTTGCTGCCATCCTTTTGACAGGGGTGGGTCTCCACCTGCATTCTTTGGCTGCTGTGTCTGCCCCTTTTCCCACACTCTTTTTGGGATTTAACTCAAAGTGACAGAGGGGGAGACATCCAGGAGGGCAGAAAGAGCTCCAGAGAGAAGAACCTTGGTGGTCCTTCCCCCTCCCCTCCCTTTTCCCATTTATCTCTAGGGGTGCCTGAGTTTCTTCTGCTCACAGCCTCTGGGTCTTGATTGCAGCCTTGGATTCCTCTATTGATCTGAGGGGGATCTGTTTCAGTTCTTGCTGTTACTGATTGACTATTCATTGGGTCAGGAAGTTCTGGCAGGGAGATGGCACTTTTATTGCCTGCCCATCTTGGGGGGTTTCATGCCTGACTTAATGCGCCAGTCTCCTGGCAGCAGTTCTCAGTTCCTCTCTCACTTCTGATTGCATCTAGAGCAAAGCTGCTTGGGCTGATCTGGCCCTTCTGGGAGGATTTCCATCTCCATGCAGAGTAGGGTTCGCAGCCAAAGATCAGTTTAAGCTACAGGGCTTGTGTACACACACCCAAGGTCCACTGCCCTGATTTCCCCCTCGACATCCAGAGTCTGTTCACATTCCTTGATGGGACTTGGTCCCCAGCCCTGGAATAGCAATAGCCCTTAGACTTACATCCCGCTTCACAGGGCTTCACAGGCCTCTCTAAGTGGTTTACACAGTCAGCCTCTGGCCCCCAACAACCTGGGTCCTCATTTCATCAACCACGGAAGGCTGAGTCAACCTTGAGCCTGGTGAAAATCGAACTGCCAAACTGCAGGCAGCCAGGAGAAGTAGCCTGTGGTACTGCATTCTAACCATGGCGCCACAGCAGTTCCTAAATCAGTGCCTAGTTCTCCCTTTGTGTTCTCTGAAAGTGAGGAATTTAAGACCTTTTTGTTGGACGAGCAGGCTGGATAGGTAAGTGGGAAGAATGCTGGAATAGTAATAACAACTCCAGCTTTCCCCCAATTGCGTGGTGGGAAATGGGAGGCAAGGAGGGGAATGTTTACCTGTTGGTGTGGGGGGAATAGGCTCTGTAGAAAGGCAGGAGGAAGGAAGTAGCCTCTGGCCTGGAATCGGCCAACATGGTTTAGAATCAGGAAGTCAGGAAGCTTTAAAAGGAGAGATGAAGCAGTGGTTGATTCTTCTGAATTGAAGCCTGCTGTTTCTCTGGAGGAGGAGGAAAGCAAGGCCCCGGCTCTGCCTATCGGCTGCTGGTATCCCATAGGTCATCATTACGGCGATTCTAATTTTCAGAGGTGGTTCTTCTGTTCTTGAGTCAACCTGTGGACTAGGTTGTTCACTTGGTTTCACTTCCACAGTGGAGGTCAACTGACTGTGAAAGCTCTCAATTTTCACAAGCAAATCCTCTGAGCAAAGACAGTGGAATAACCAATACAGAAGGGGTGGGGATAGTGGAATACTAACCAACCTATGCTATGCCTAGCTGTATTGATTCCTTGTTGGGGAATGCTGCAGGAGAGGTGAAATATTTGATCCTCAAGGAACTTTTGATATAATCTTTGTGCAAAATGTGAGGGATGATTAGAGTGTCCCAGCACGAACCTTCATTTGAGAAGGATTAATGAGAGTTGATAGCATGTTTCTTCCAATTACTGATGTTGGCCAGGTGGAATATCTGCCCAGGAGATGCCCAGTTGCTGTCCCCTGGGTCATGCTGGAAGGCTGTGTAGAGAGATGCATGGACTGCCCTGCCCCATAAGACCGGGCCTGGGGGCAGCCTGATTTATGTCAGTGAGTTTCCCCCCAGCTCGGGGAGGGGAGGGGAGCAAAGGTAAGCAGCTGGGGATAAGCCATAAGCGGCACTTAAAGCAATCAAATTGTTTATTACACCCATAAGGCTAGATCTAGTGGAATATCCAACTGTAGAACTGTCGCATACACCCCCTATATATACAACAGAAAAACAACAAGTTCTGCCTCGTAAGATCTAAATAAGATTATTTATCATAACATAAAAATGATAGTGGGAGCATGTAAGACAGCAGTTAATGATCTGAGGGTTTGGGTCTGGGATTTTTTTGACTAAACCCTGATTTTTGCCTTACAGGATCTTTGGAACTCAGTGTTTATCATCTTTAGCTCCTATTCTCACAACTATTCGGTGAGTTAAGACAAGGAGATTGACTGGATACAGGTAGCCCTTGACTTATGACCAAAAAAAATCCCTTTCTAAGCAAGACAATTGTTAAATGAGTTTTACCCATTTTACAACCTTTCTTCCCACAGTTGTTAAGTGAATCACTGCAGTTGTTAAGTTAGTAACATCATTCAGTGAATCTGGTTTCCCCATTGACAAGGTTACAAAAGGTGATCACCTGACCCCGGGACACTAGTCATAAATACATGCCAGTTGCCAGGCATCTGAATTTTCATCATGTGGTTACAGGGATGCCTCAGTGGTTCTAAGTGTGAAAAACGGCCATAAGTCATTTTTTCCCGTGCCAATGTAAGTTTGAACAGTCACTGGTTATAAGAGAATGGTTATAAAAGTTGAGGAGTACCTGAACTGATGAGAATGAAATTGCCTAAATGAACCCAATTTCCCACAGTGCACAGATCTTGGCATCCAAGTGTCATTCAGGAATTTAAAGGGCAAGTGAGCCAACAGCATGTCTCTCTCTTCCCTTTTCTGAACAGGCACAACAACAACACAGGTCGATGGCTGACCAGGTTCCAGGCAGTTTGGGACCCCAAACGGGACGACTGTTTTGTAGTGGGGAGCATGACACGGCCGAGGCAGGTCCAGGCCTTTCATGCCAGCGGGGAGCTGCTGCACTCCTTTCTGAGTGAGGATTATCTTAACTCTGTTTGTTCCATCAATTCCTGGCACCCCACCAGGTACCTGGTTGCAGGTGGGAATTCCAGTGGCCGCCTGCACATTTTTAAAGAGTGACTGAAAACACTCTGAATGCTGAAAACAAATCAGAATTTAGTGTTTAGTTTAGGTATGCCTTATTTTGCTTCAGGGCAAAGACAGCTAAAGACCAATAAATACGTTGCATCATGTATCTGAAGAGGTCTTCCATTTCGACTAAGTTGTAAATTAATAAGGCTCAGGTTTGCCATTATGGGATTGTAACTTTTTGAACAGGTGGTGAGAAACTGTTGGTGTCAATTTAATCGCAGAGGCTTATAAATCTGTGTCATAAACTGTGCAATAGATAAACCTCATTTAGAAGTTAAATGCTGGTACTTTTGTGATAAGAAATTTAAATGTGTGTTCAAGAATCAATAAAAAGCATATTTTGATGTTTTTAATTCAAAGCATGTTTATATTGTTTATTCCTAGTATCGATTGGAAATTATGAATGCTCTGATCAGAAAAATGGCTCTTACAAATTAGGGGGGGTGGCCCCTGTGTTAGTAAACATCTTTAATGTATAAACAATCGTATAACACCCTCCCCCATGTTAGTTATTCATGCTTCTCTTATAATGCCCCTTAAACATACTTAAATGGTTTTAGTAATCAATTGTACACAATTGTTCCACAATTAAATTGCTCAAAAGGATTTTTTTCCATCATAATTAAGTATTTATTTAAATTTGAAAATACTTTCATATGGAATCAATGGTTTTACACTAACTACAGGCTGAATATGTAGAAAAATTTACATCTTTGAAGGAAAAATGTGACATATAGTATTTGGCACATGAATTAACAACATCTATATTATGAAAATGAAAATTCACATTTTCAGGTAATCGACCTTTTCCTGCTTCAGAGTGCAGCACTTTAGTCCTCATTCAGATGAGCAACCTGTGGAAATCCCCCAAGTCATACAGTTGTGATTTGGAACAAATGAGCAGTGAGCCGTGAAACAGGGGGCTGAATGGTTGGATTGGCAGAAAGAGAGCTCAGTCCGCCAACACTTTCTGAAGGGCACAAGAGAAAGTGTCCTTCATTGGGCCCAGGATTTAGGGTCAACAGCTATCTAAGAATAACTTGCCCCCATCAAAGTTTGCATCTTATCTATTAAAAAAATGTATTGCATGAAATTGTTACAGGTAGAATTGGACAGGTTTGAGGCATGAGAAACACCACCAACAATTAACACGTGAACATTTGTATCTCTCCCTGGAATGGAGAATACGACATGAAAACTTTTCCCTCACTGCATAGAAGCATCATTTACTACAGACTGAGGTAGGAACACCACACTAGAAGTTTTTGTTGCTTTGTTGCATAAAACATTATAAATCCTTGGATAGGTCCTTCCATATTCTTGTAGATAATACAAAGTGTAATGCGTCCGTTCCTCTTGTGAAAGCCACAATTGCTTCTGGCTCCTGAGAGGCTAGCCATGCGATTCAGCTATTTGACTCTGAGGGGAGGCCCTCCATTGACCGGCATCTTCGCTAGCCAATGTGCACGCGCCCCGTCCAAGTGCAGCAGAGTCTTGCCCATTCCCACGTATTGCTAATGCTGTTAATTGTGCTCTGTTTTGACTGGCGAATGACCAGCTGTGGAGGAAAAGACTGTGCAAAGTCCCACCTCCACAGCCTCCTTCCCATTGATTCTGGCAGTGTTTCGGTTCTGCTGAATTCGGAGGGCCTGTGCGCATACTTATGGCTGCCCGGGCAGAGTCAAGATCATGAAACCGGCCTCTTGAAATATTTCTGATTAGATCCCCGAATGACTTGAAATCTCTCCCTGAGATGAAATAGGACCCTTGCCAGTCAGATTTCGTGCTCTTACTCTCTTCCCGTGTTTTATTGCTCCCTGTACAAATGAGCTGCTGCTTTTAGAGAATGTTCTCTGAATCACAAAACAAAATACAAAGAAGTCTGGATTCCCTTTGCTTTGGAGACAATGTTGATTTGATGGTTGTCATTTCTCCTAATTTCCATTTTAAAATAGCACAAAATAGCCCACTTTTTAAAAACAATGGATGGTTGATGCAGTGTTAACACATTGTTTAAAACATTTGTAACCTTGTGAGTATCTCCGTCACTTGATACCCAACATTACATTTATCCAATTTATAAAGTAAAAAAAAGTTTGGTTCATTAACAAAATATATTTTTTTCTTAAAATATAGGTTGAAATAAGTTCTTTCATAATACAAAAAAATTTACAGTTTACTGTGGCAGAATCTCATTCAAAGAATCCAGACCTGTTGATTCCTACCACAGCAAGATTTCAAAAACAACGATCAGGTGCACAGATTGACTCTTCCCGTCTACACCAATTCCTGCTTCCTTTGGCACCCAACTATTCTAAGAAAAGGTCTCTCTGGGATTGAAAAGGCCAAAGATTGAAATTCACCAAAGACAGTATTTAATGGCCGTTGCACTCCATGCTAAGGGAAGAAATAAATGTATGCCTGCTGACATCCTCTCGTAACAATCTATTGCTTGAAAAGAATAATGCTAGATGATCTCACAATATTGGCATTGGTCCTATCATTCTCCTCTCCCCCCCCCCCCCCATCACTCCCCCACCTAAATTCTGGCAATTGGTAAGAAAATAAAACTGCCCTATTTTCAATGTCCAAGATGGTAGTGCTATGCACAGTGACAGTTTTAATAAAATAATACTATATTATTAAACTTACAACTCAGTAGCACCATTACAAAAGCTCCTGCATAAAGTAACAGCTGCCTTCATAAACTGGTGTCCCAGCTGAAGGCTGGCATTTAGTCCAATGCTAGTAATAATAAAAATAAGCTCTTTCTACTTGAAGTTTCTGCAGTTAATACCTCTACGAAAGCAAAATTAAATTTGAAGAGTGCAGAGTAATTTGAATGTCGGAAAGCAAAACTCTGAAGGAGCTTCCCCCAAAGGACCTGCAAAGAAATTGATGACGTGGTGGGTTTGAACTGGTATGAGTCTGTCCTTATCTTCGGCTGGGAAACCGCCCTCCTGGGCTGCAGCGTGCTTTGAGTCATGAGAGGAGGAAGAGGAGGAGGAGGACTTAGTTTATGTGCTGATGGCGCCACGATGAGCCCCATTTTCTGGGAATGGGCAGCAGGGATCTTCCACAGTCCGCCCGGCTAGTTACTAGGAGGACAACTGCCTTCAGGTATCATTGAGCAGGCTGAGTACGGAGCGGATTTTGCAGGCAAACCATCGCCTGAGGGGACAAAAGTATTGATAATGGAATTGTTCAAACTCGGGGGTCTGGCGAATATCACGGAAAAAGGCAACGTCAAGGTCAGACTCCGTAAGGATGATCAGGAGAAGGAGCAAAACCAAGAGGAGTCCGACTGTCACAAGGAGCAGACGGAGGACACTTAAAACAAACTTATTCACCTGTTCTGCTTGGGCTCCTCCACTGCTGCACAAGGCCCGGAGGTCCCTTCCCAGCTCCTCTGCCTCCCCCGCT
This sequence comes from Masticophis lateralis, assembly GCA_030761175.1. Lineage (NCBI taxonomy): Eukaryota > Metazoa > Chordata > Lepidosauria > Squamata > Colubridae > Masticophis > Masticophis lateralis. Next base: position 23,237,206 of record JAUDYJ010000012.1, on the reverse strand, counting down.
GGAGCACCGGCTTCCGACTCCTCTTCCTCTATGCTGCAAGGGGTGCCATTAACCGGCCGGGACAGCAGCATCAGTTCCAGGCTCTCTTCGGCCACCGGAGTGGGCAGCACGCTGTCCGATGGACTGTAAACCTCATCTGAGATGATTGCCACACGCTCATTGCTCTCTGCTCTGCCGCTCCGAGAGTGGAGCAAGAAGGCGTCGCTGTGGGAGGTCGACCTGACCGGGGTGGAGTGAGCGCTGTCCCGCAAAGATTCGAGGCCTGAAGAAGCAGAAAAAGATGGGTCTCATTGCAGAGCCACAAAAATGGTTTCAACCAATTTTTTTTTTTTGACATTGCAACATTCTGCTTGCAAGAGGTCCTATAGGAAAACATAAGTATTGCAAGTTTAATTAAGGATAGGCATTGATGATTTGGTTTGGTCAACACAAGGTGCTAGAGATTTTAATAGAGATATCTCTATTAAATGTGGATTATAAGATTTTTGCATCAATCATGGCTGAAAGATTAAAAAAAATTATTAAACGAGTTTATACATTTGGACCAAAATGGCTTTTTACCAAAAAGACAAATTAAAGATAATATGCAAATTATATTAAATACATTAGAATATTATGAATTAAACTCAGAAACAAATAGCGCTGTTGTTTTTAGATGCACAAAAGTCGATTGATAATGTGAATTGGCAATTTATGACAAAACAGTTGAAAATGATGGATTTTGGAGACAGATTTATAAATATGATCCAAACTATATAGAGAGACCAAGCAGCAAAAGTGATGGTAAATGGTGAAATGAAAGGAACAAGACGAGGATGCCCTTTATCTCCATTATTATTTATATTGACATTAGCAGTTTTAAATAGAAAAGTGAGACAGGAAAATGAAATAAAAGGAATGAGAATCAAAAAATAAGAATATAAGCTACAAGCATTTGCGGATGATTTGGTGTTTCAGAATCAGAATAGAGATGGAAGGGACCTTGGAGGTCGACCAATTAAAGACAGCACCAAAATTATTAGAGCAAATAGAAGAATATGGGAAAGTAGCAAGATAAGACAAAAATATTAGTTAAAAATATGAGAGAAAATTTTAAAAAAGATGTTGGAGAAACTGGACATCCAAATTGTGAAGAAAGTGAAATATTTGGTCATATATCTTGAAATCAACATGTGCAACGCTCAAGGAAGCCTCTGAAGGCAAAGTCTGGAACATCGCCCAAGCCCTTTCCAACAAAATGCAATTCAGTGGTCAGAAAAGAAGGCCTTGCATTTAGGCAAGAAAAACTAAATGCGTATGTACAAAATAGGTAATCCCTGGCTCAAAAGCAATACCTTGGGGTCCTAGTGGACCACCACTTAAGTATGAGCCAGCATTGTGCAGCAGCTGCTGAAAAAGCCAATGCAAACCTGGGCTACATCAATAGGGATCGTATCAAGATCACATGAAGTGATAGTTCCGCTTTATACTGCACTAGTAAGGCCACACTGGTACAAAAAAGATGCTGAGACCCTAAAAAGTACAGAGAAGAGCAACAAAGATAATAAAGGATCTGGAGGCTAAATTACGACGGATGGTTGTGGGAACTTGGTATCTCTAGTCCAACAAAGGGAAGGCTCACAGGTGAGAGGAGAGTAGTTTTCCAGAGAGCCTATACCAGGGGTCCTCAACCCGTGGGTAATAGCCTATTCACAACCGGGCCACATGAGTGGCCGGCTGGTGCACACTCAAGCAACGGGAGTCACACCTGCCCCTCCCACAAAACCATCCCCTTTCCTCCCTCCCTGGGCTGCCAACCTAGAAAGGTTGGGGAACTCTGCCCTGTACCACTTCAGACAAATGGCTGCCCAATAATCTTTTCTTCAACCTCCAGTGTTGGGGCTCACAACCTCTGGAGACAAGCCGTTCCATTGATGAATGGTTCTATCAGGAAGTTTCTCTAGTCCTAGCTTGCTTCCCTCCTTGATTAGTTTCCAACCGCTGCTTCTTGTCCTGCCGTCAGGTGCTTTGGAGAATAGCTTGAACCCCCCCCCCTTCTTTGTGACACCCCCTCAGGTATTGGGATGTTGCTGTCACATCACCTCCTAGTCCTTTTCCATTCCAATTGGTCTTACCAAGGCATAAACCAGTATTAAAAGTTCATGTGATCTTGATACCGTCTATACCGTCTACAGCTTAGACTATGTTGGCTTTTTTGGCAGCTGCAGGATACCGCTGCTGGTTGTCCACTAGGACTCCACCATCCCTCTCACAGTTACGGGTCATTCCATGTCAAGTGGTCTGATTTCAGCTCGACCACCATGGATTTCGATGAAATTTGGTGTGAACATGCACACATGACCGCAAAGGACATTGGTAAAGTGTTACGTTTGCCAATTAAATACTTTTGAAGATAAAGTCATTTGTTTGACCCCATACGCCTTCAACAGTATGACTCTGAGGTTTCAGCAGCTTTGAGACATAATATCTCTGGCAATATTTTGTTGAGAGAAGCAAAACTTGGCCATCTTGTACAACTTGTGCTCTATTAAACAAAATAATAAAAACATTCTCATGAGCGATCTCCATCTAGATAATTTGGAGCAAAATTGGCCAAAAATGACTGTGGCGCAAAAAAAGGGTAAAGTTTTATATCTCTGGAAGGAAAGATATGAGAAATGTGAAACTTCGTGCATAATAACTTAGGAACACAAAGTTCTTGAATATTTTGTTCTCCTACTGCTTTTCAATAGTTCACAAATTGAGTGTAAAGGTGACAGTTTATGTAAAAACGCCAGGTCCTAAAGATTGGTCCCCCCCACTTCAGCTTTAGTTTAAAGCCCTTTGGATAAGCTGAGAGTTTCCCAAATACCTTCTTTTCAGTTCTTGTGCAGCCTATTCCCTGCCAGACCATTTGTCTCCACATGAAAGAGTAGAGAGGGATAACAGACTGGTCTTGGTTATTTTTAAAAAAATATTTTTATGCGTCTCAGTCACATATTTGATACCTCCCTAGATTTATTGTCAGTCTACAAATTGCTGATTCCGTTCCTCAGAAGAATCTCCTATCATCAACATACGCTGGGGGTGTGGGGGGGGCATGGAGTCTGAGCTACTTTTCTTGCTATCACTAGAAAACATGATGCTGTCCCTTCTCCAGCTGTCTGCATGCTTTCTTCCAGGAAAGGATATGAGATTGGTTGCTCAGCTCCAACAAGACTGGACTGGATTGGGCTGTTCCAGGCAGCAGGGACATTGTTTCCCTCTCTGAGTGACATGTTGCTATCGGTCTGTCTCTAAAGGTTTATGAACAGGTTGATTTCTTCTGGTAACTGCCAAAATATTCAGCAAATGCATGAAAAGACACTCTGTTGCCACAATTTTGGAAAATGCTGAGCCTTCTTATAAAACTACTGAAACAACAATCCATGAATTGCTTTGCATGTACTGTCTCTCTTCAGAATTCACTTCCCTCTTCCAACTGGCAAAGAAGGATGAAGCCTTTGGTCATTGCAATTTTGTACTGGGAAGCTGAAACCTCAACTCCTGAGCATTTTTTTCAATACCTAGTTCCAAAACTGATTAAAATCTATAACAAAGACACCAGAACAATCTAACAAAATGAACTCCAATGAACCAAATGCAGTATGATTGCTATTGTTCTGCAGTCCTTGTTTAGTAGCCATATGTAACACAAGTGATGGAAAAGTAACTTTATGGCCAATCCTCACATTTTCAATCCTTGCATGTCTGCAAAGCAAAGGAAAGCTGAAGAAAGATTGTAAATACAGTCATAATTTCAATGGTTAGCAATTGTCTCTGAAGCGATTAATGACCAGGTTTGTATGGTTAATGACTTAAATGTGGTTGCTAAATGAGGACTATCACCAGCAGAGCACCCAACTCACCTTCCATGATAGAGATGTGGACAGCCCTCCTCCTGGTCCTGGGAACGCTGCTGAGCCGGGGTCCGTGGGGAATGGAGGGGCAGCTACGGCTGGGAACCAGTCCAGCCCTGTGAAAGAAAGGAAGGGCAGAGGCAGCATTCTCTTTCCATCACGAAGGCTGGCTCCAGCTATTCCCACCACTCCTGTCTTCTTCCTTCCTGCTCATGGTGGCCCTTTGACCCTTCCGCTCCTCCATAGCTGCCTTACCTGTGTATTTCTGGAGGCTCCCTCTTAATTTTGGCACTAGACTCCATAACCTCTTTGGCAACTCGGCCGCTGAAAGAGATTGGAGAGCAGAGCAGGTGACAAGCATGGCAAATGCCCAGACCAAGATTTCTGCTGGCAACCTCCCCCCGCCCCCCGCCCCTGAAAGTTGGGAGCATGGCAGTGCTTCTCCATCTTGCAGCATCACTCAAAGCTATTACTTAATCCCTGGCAATAACCAGATTGGATACCTGGAAAGGTTTTGAGTGGGTGCGTAGCTTGGTAAGAGTACCTGGGCAGCCTTCCTGTTGTGGAAGAGCCAAGTGGCGGTGGCTCTGTAGTGTTGGGAAGGGGGACCCCAGAAATGCCAGGACTGAACGGGTCAACTCAGAGAAGACTTTGCCTTTGTACTATCGCCTCCCTGAATCGATTCTCAGGCTTCATGCAGCCAGGTGTGTGTCAAAACAGGTCCAGTGACAGCTGCCTACAGTCTTCATTTACCTGTATCGGAAGCGGCTCCCTTTGAAAAATAAGTTGCTGCTGGAGACGGTGCGAACTTGACTGGACTTCTCCAACCTGAAGCAAGAAGCAGAGGTGGGAACAGGGATCGAATAACAGCACTCGGTCAACAGTTGCTGGGCTTGGAAAGGGCTGCGATGGGAGGGGCGTTTTGGAAGCTTATCATTTCCACGTGCTGAAAACGAGATCTGGCTCAAAGAACGACACCCCTGGGGGAGCGACCACCTTGGGTGCTACTAATGGCCACCAAGCAGAGAGGATGGTGTCTCCTGTTCTGCGGGAACTGGTGCCTGTACATCGGCACAGCTCAGAAGCGCACGGGAAAGTGTGGCCGACTTTGAGGCTTTCCCAGTGCCCGTTATGGACATGTGGCTGCCTTGTCCACCTTCTCCTCAGATGTGCCCTGGGGAGCCTTTCCCGGTCCAGGCAGAATGCCGTGTGATCTGGCCAGGTTTTCTGGCCCTTCTCCATCTTCATGGCTGGTCCAAATTGCTTTATCCAGAGCAACAACCCATCTAGAAATTGTGGCAAAAGTGCAGCCAGCCTGACTCCTGCAAGGCCCACTCTAAAGTGGGGGGGTTTCCACCCTCAAAGCCCCCACACTTTTCCCTAACCTGCCGGGCACCTGCCTGGCAGGAAGAGCCCAATGGAGGCCTTTCCAGAGAGGTTCCTACTGCCAGAAGCCTCTTTGCTCGGCCTACGGGGAGGGCCTCACCTGCATTGACCCGACCAAGAAATGTCCTGCTTGGGGATTGGCACTTTGCTCAGACACGTTTCTCTTACCAGGGTCATCACTGCTAATTTTAGTATTAATCTGTTTTCTGTTAATTTTATGTTAGCCATTTTTGTCCCCTTGCTTGCTTAGAAAAATGGGACGTAGACCCCTCAACCGGTGAAGGGAGGAAAGGTGGGGGAATTGACCTCTTTCCCTTCTGCAAATCTCGCTTGAGGATTTTGGTTTGACAGGGCAGGGAATGAGGTCACTTTCAGCTGCTAGAGAGAAAAAGACTGAGAGATGGGGAAAGTGAGGCAAATGGAGCAGCTGACTGCTCCTTATGAGGTTAAGAACCGTTTAAAAGATCAGCTCAAGATGTCTGAACTTTAGGCTTTGGAGCCTCGTTTGAACTTTCATGTGTAGTTTCTGAGAGCCGCTTAGCAAGATTGGAAGAGAACTGACTTTTCTTAATATTAAAATTGAATTTTGGTGAGGAAACATGGAAGTGCAAGTGGCATTCTAAAAAGAGCCCAGGTAGAGAAGCTTTTCTCTCCTTGAGAGTGTGGAACAGCCCTTCAAGGTGGGCCAAGTCAAAACACAGACTCCACAAGGATGCTCCACTATTGAGACAGAATCTCTAAAGCCCAGCTGTGTTTCCCCTTCCTTCCCTTTTACGTCAACAAAAGTTAAAGTGGAACCAGAATTTGTTTTTCTTCCCAGGCTGAACTGCTATCGTGTTCCTTCTCTGGCCTCCTCTATCCCACTTGGCTCAGTCATCCTTCAAAAAGCATCCCTGCCTGCTGTCAGAACTGCCATCTTGAGCTTCAGCCTTGCTTTGCTAGATGCCAGCCTACCAGAAACTATTGGGGGAGGGAGCTACTGAGAAGGGGGTGGCTGAAACTACTCATTGTGCCTTTCCGAGACATCAGTTCATTGTCCCAAAGCCAGAGGGGAATGCAATGGCTCACCATCTAGCCCACCGATGGAGGGAGCAATACCAAGACAATTCCTTTGAATGTGACTGGATAATAGGGAGATAATGGGAAAGGGAAAGTTAACTGGGGAACCTTTGCATGCAACCCTTTAGCTCTGATTTACTGCTATTCACTTGGCTTCTACTAATTTTTTTTCCTTTTGCAACAAATGGAGCCATTTCTTTGTTTCTACTTGGGGGTCCATCTCCTCACCAGGCAGAGCAGAGAATGCCAAGGGTCAATGCCAGGGGTGAAATTCAGCAGGTTCTGACAGGTTCTGGAGAATCAGTAGTGGAAATTTTGAGCAGTTCGGAGAACCGGCAAATACCACCTCTGGCTGGCCCCAGAGTGGGTTGGGAATGGGGATTTTGCAATATCCTTCCCCCAGGGGTGGGGAGGGAATGGGGATTTTGCAATATCCTTCCCCTGACACTCTCACCAAGCCACACCATGCCCACCAAGCCACCCTCATAGAACCGGTAGTAAAGAAAAAATGGATTTCACCACTGATATCAGATCTTCTAGGACATGCATCAATCCCAAGCAATTATTGTGGCCACTTTTCAGCCGCTCCTTAAAAAGCCCAGAAAATCTGTCTAAATAATGCAGTCCCTGCTTTCCCTCTTAGCATAAGGAAAAGGAAGCTGCCTGGACGCAAGTTTTCCAAACAAGTCCAGGCAGCACCCAGAGCCAAAGGAAATTCATGTGATCCAAAAGACAAGATGACTTGGGACATGGACAGAAGACGCTTATGGACAGCAGATGCTCTTCATGAGAAATTCTTTCTCACAGATGTTTTAACTTCTCAGGTTTCTGAGCTTTGTCTGGGAGACAGGAAGAATTCCCAGGCAGAAGCCAGAGGGATCACTAACCCGATTAGATGCCCATTTACAGGGCAAGATGTGGCTGCAGCAGGAAACCAACCCTGGACCAGGTTTTTGCAGGAAACATCACCACCACTTTGGGCTGAGCGGGCAGGCTCTGCATTGGCAACGGCTGCTTCCCAAGGATAGAAAGCCATCCTGGAAAATAGATGATCTACTCACTTATAAAAGGCTTGATTTTCAATCCCACATTTCCAGAGATGCTTGCAGGCTTCAGGAGTCGGAGCAAAATAGGTCAGAACAATTTTCTTTTCCTGTCAAAATCCCAGAAAAATCCTTATGGTTAATTTACAGGTGGTCTTGATACTGTTTGAAAGAAAGCATGCAAAATATAATTAAAGTAACAAAAACATGGATGGTTTAGATCCAGCTCTGTAGTAGGCTGGAAACCTCTACACTGTAGTAGGAAACCACCTCTACACTCCTGGTGTGTCTAAAACTGCTTTTATTAAGGTGGGCTCTCAGAACAGAATTTTGCCACTCTGGTTGTAAGGTCCCTCCTCCTCGTTGTTCTGGTCCAGTGAATTGGGGAGGAGCCTGAACCATTTCCAAATGTTATCTGGGCATTCTAGACTTAACAATTGTTTCAGTCCCTTTTGCCTAGGACTTGGGTTAGGATATCCTGCATAGCATCCTTCATCTTCATCTTCCCTATTCTCTGCCATCAAAGTCCCACCCTGTTTTTTTTTATGTGTTGCGATGTATATTAAACAGGGCAGGTGGCCACCATCTTGGCTTTTTGACAAAGCAGACACCTTCGCTCTACTGGACACCAAGAGCTCCCAACCAGAGTCTGGAAAAGCAGGCATCATTTGAGTAACTGAACTGGGCAGCCTGTCCTACACCCCAATGTTTGTTTATCTCCCCACCCAGCACTGCCCTGAACTCTTGATTCCTCTGCCCCCACCACCTTTGGGAAAACGAAGTGAGAGGTGCAGAGTGTCTGTGGGGTGTGTGGGGTTGATCTTGGAATGTGGTGGAGAAGAGGATAAGCTATTCCCTCCATCTGGCAATAAGTGCAGCTCTTCAAATCCCAAAGATGAAAGCTTTTCCAGTCTGGATTCAGCTTCAGCCTCCCCCCATGGAGTTGGGGGGACAGAACCCCCTCCATGTACTTCAAGTCCCATGAGCAAGGATGAGAAGGCTGCTCTGAGGGGCCAACAATTGGGAGGGTCCGGTATTTGTTCAGGGGGTGGTCTGTAAGTCTGAGAGTTTTTTCTCCAGCCAGAGAGGATGCTCAGAATTCAACAAACCCAAGAGGGTGGATCCATCCACATTGGCTCCATCCCTTTTGACCAGCATTGGTCATTGATCAAGTCTGGGCTGGATTCCTCTGAGGTTCAAAGGGGCCTAAAGCAAGGCATCTCTGATAGTCCATTTGGAAACATCCCAGTTTCTCGGTCTGACGGTTGCTTTGATAAGGTAATACGGAGTTTAACCTGGATCCAGACAACTTCTTGAGATCTCGTGGGTGATCTGCAGGCAGAGATAGCCCTGGATTTGTTTGGTCTCATTAAGCAGATCCCTTTGGAAGGCACTCACCTCTTTCTGACTTACGTATAAATAGAACGTCTTGCCTTCAAATTTCATTTTGGCCACTTCGTTCCTGCAGGCGAGAGAGAAGCACTTCCATGAAAGAGGAAACCGCCTCAAACCCTCCTGCATCGCATGACAAGATCAGGCCCACAGCCAGTGTGGAACAGGCTCTGGCAAAATGCAGAGATTTTAACATCAAGGGCATAAAAGACAAAGTTAAATGAAACTTCTTTTGGAAAAGGAGAGCAGTTGCAGATCTAAGCTGAACGTTTATGGCTCAGGGCAGGGGCCTCCAGCTGTAAACAGCGGTGGGCAGCAGCACCTGGCAGCCTGGCAGATTTGAAGGAGCAGGTTGAATGGAGAGAGTCACACTTGGCTGATGTGCCCGGAGGAAGAACTACCTGGTGACCAGTCCAGGTGAGGGGCTTTTAGGTGGCTGTGCCAAGAACATGGACAATGCAGACAAATGGACAAAAGGGAGTATTTGGAGGCACAAACTGAATATGGAGGGCACAGATTACATGGAACAGTCATGCAGTGTACTGACCAGGAAAGGGGTTTAGGGGATATTGTAGAAAAATCCGTGAAGCTCAGGATGGAGCTGCAGTAAAAAGGGCAAACAGGATACTGGGGCATATCAACAACAGGCTACAAGACAAAGCAACAGAAATGACACTAACTACGCATCACATGAACCAATTGACCACCAAATTGTTCCCAGGGGAAGAGGTGGCCCTTAGCCAGGTCCTGCCAAAGGAAGCGCCTACCCCAGCAGCACAGCCACACACACACACCCGCAAGGGCCTCTGTCTGTCCTCAGCAGCAGAGAGCCAGGACAGCCCTTCCCCCAGCGGCTGAGATCCAGTTCCCTCTCTAATGGAGGAAGCCTAGTTCAGATTTGGGTTGAAAACTTTTGATTCCTTCTTTCAGAAAGTCAGTTCTTTCAAGGTCTGTGGCCGACCTTGGATCTCTCTTGGTGCAGGGATGCCTGCTGGTGGCAGCAATGGCCGCCCAGTGGCCCCTTCTTAGCCTGCCAGCCATTTCAGGTCTTGCTGGCCTCCTGTTCAAGTGCAGAAATGCCAGCTATTTCCCAGAGCAGTCTTTGCACCCGCTGAAGGGGGCAGCTTTTCCTGTCTATTCTTCCTGCACGTGGGAAAATTATGCCTCCTTTTTTGTGGCTGTGGGAATTTTTCTCTAGGTAAAAAGACATTGCCGCGCAAGGCCAGAGATTTCGAACTCTTTACTGCCTGCTAGGTTCTAGTCAGCTCTGGCTGACTCTTGTCTACACACCCAGGGAGGGACTTGGTTGGGCGTCGCAATCTCTCAGCCTGGGTTTGCACCTGCACAAAGAATTCTCCAGAATTTTTCACTTTCCAGAACTGACACTGCCTGGGCTTCCCAGCCTGCCAGTTTCCTTCCTTGACCCAGAGCAAGGCAGAGGCTTGAAGCACCGCCTCAGGAGGGAAGGCTCAGAATCCCTTTGGTATCACAAGGCACTTTTTTCCCCTCCTGAAATTGGGAGGCCTGGCCGGATGGAAATCCCAGACTGAAGGATTCCAGGCTGACCTGGGAGACAGAAGCATTCCACATCTGATAGCTGTGGGAGAGGGTAGCTTTCTGCCCCTTTTATCAATTCAAGGGCCAGGTTTTGAGGCTGCCCTGGCAAAGGCTGGTGCCAGTCTGCCATTTCTTTTTCTACGCTGAGGAGTAGATGAAGGCCAACGGGGATATATTTGGGTGTGCTCAGTTGCAAAGAAGATCCTCAAAGAAGCAAAGAAAGATTGCACATTGCTCTTAAGGAATCAAAAGTAAAAATGCTAACATGATTTGGTGTGCAACTGAGCTGATGGAATTCTGGAAAAGGATTGTATGGGGATGATAGTGATATACAGAACATGTCACTGTAATGTTAATGCTGTAATGCTAATACAGGTAATCCTCGGTTTACAAAATTCGCTTAGTGATGGTTCAAAGTTGCAACAGCACAGAAAAAAAGTGATTTATGACCATTTTTCACATTGCAGCATCCCCATGGTCACATTACTTACATTCAGATGCTTGATAATTGACTCATATTTCTGACAGTTTGCAGGATCCCTCCCAGATCCCCTTTTGACCACCTGACAAGTAAAGTCAATGGGGAAGCCAGATTCAGTGAACAATTGTGTTGCTAATTTAACAACTGCAGTGATTACTTAACCGTATGTGGCAAGAAAAGTCATAAAATGGGGCAAAACTCACTTAACAAATTTCTCACTTAGCAACATAAAGGTTGGGCTCAATTGTGGCATTAATTGAGGACTACCTGTATCAGTATTCAAGAAACATTATGAACAAGAAGCAAGAAATAGTAGAAAGTGGATAAGTGGAAAGGCTACAGGTGCAGGTGACATAACTAGAAAAACCTTAAAATATTCAGTAGTTTACTTATATGCAACTTGTTTAATATGTAACACGTTTGTGACTGTCCAATTGTGCCCTTTACAAAAGGAAAGCCGTAAGTAAGGGTGAATGCAGAAACTACAGGGGGGCTAATTTGTTAAGTGGGCTGACTGGATTCTAAGAAAAAGGCATCAATGAGCAAAGCCTATAAAGTACAGCGTAGATTCATCACGGCCTATTGGTTGTTGAAAGTATTTATGGATGCATGTATAAGGAATAGTTGGGAGGAGATTACAGGAGGTGGGTTGGAAATGTGAAATGTTCATAGACTTTTGTTTGCAGATGAGGCTGTTTTGCTGGTTGAAAATCTGAATTATTCCCAGCAGACTTTGGGCTGTGTAATGAGATAAGGATTGTGGATCTGAAAATTAATATATTAAAGTCCAAGGTAGTTTCAAAGTGGAGATTTGGAAAGTTAGACAGAAATGCTTCAGTAGATACTGATGATGAGAAAAGAAATTTTAAGATATGAAATGCCTATTGCAAAAGGGTGGGCAGTGTGTGGTTGCTGGAAGGGCATCGAGAAAAGTGGAAATGGCTGTGAATATAAGTTAAGTATTTCTATGAAAGGGACAGTTGTCTAAATTGAATGCAGAAAGAACGGAGCGAGCATAGCAAAAACCATAAGTGTTAAAGGAATACAAAAGTGAATAATCCATACCAAGGAAGTAAACAGAGATGGGGAATTGGTGGTGCCGAGGTAATGGATGATCTTAGCTTTTTTATTGATGCTTTTCAATGGTGCATAAATACAGTTTATTTCTCTGGGCCTATTGAGAGCTGATTTCTCTGAATGCCAGGCTGCCAGGAATTCCCTAGCAGTTTTGGATTTAACCTGGATTGAGCTGTGAGCTAGGATGATTACAGTTTCCCAGTTGCAACTATAGCTGAGTCTGTCCCTGTGTTGTGACACGAAGGAGTTTTCATCAACAACAACTAGCAGTCAGAAAACTCCTTCATCTCACACCATATAGACAGACTCAACCATACTTTCAGGCAAATCAGGCATCAATAGACATATGTTAACAAAGAGATTATCTGTGATGTATAAAGGTATCTCAAACTACTGCTGAAAATGTGAAGAGTATGAAAGGACATGTTTACCACGTGAACTTGTGAAAAAGCAAAAAAAATAAATAAATACTGGATGCAAATACAAAATGCAGACAATTTAAAAAATTAATATTTAGTGGAAACCCAAATTTTCTTCATTGGGACTGATAGACAGCCAATTAGACTCAGGGAAGATTAACTGCAATAAGACTATTATGTACACCAAGATGGGGAAAAGGCAGAATGAAAGGAAGAGAGGATCATAAAGATGGAGAAATGCGGAAATGCTTGACTTCTTTGGTTAGAGAAGGAGTCACGGGTACGTTTACCAAAGGCTGGAAACCCTTTATAGACTTTTCACTGAAAATGTATAAAAATGAACTGGTGATTAAGACGCTTCATATGGGAAGAAGGGAAGGGCACCCAGACAAGACCATCTCTCTCTATAACTGCTGCAAAGACAATCAAAAGTAAATTCTTTAAATCTTTCTTTCTTTCTTTTTCTTTCTTTCTTTCTTTTCCTTCCTTCCTTCCTTTTTAAATCTATAGTGTTCACTTTTTGTTTCTTTCTTTCCTATATATATATGTAGGTCTTTGGTTATTCGGGTTTTCTCCCGCATAAAATTGGATTTTACGTGGGAGAAAACCCGAATAACCAAAGACCTACATACAAACACCCGCAAAAACCTCAGAACACACACACACACACACACACACACAGTGTGTGTATATGGAAATAATGAAGTCTGCCCCGGAGGGTGAGGTCAAGCTGAGGGGGGAAGGGGGGTCAGGCATTGCTTTCCAATACTGGTGTGGTCTTGGGGGGGGGCACAGACAGACATGGGGAGGGGCTGGAGGGGGAGCTGATGATGTCAGTCTATTTGGGAAGGCCTCCGTTCCTCCTGTGTAACTATAGGAACAGGTTTTAAGTGCAGAACTCACCATTTGATGAAGTGAACTCGCTTGTTTCCCTGCAGAACCACAAATCCAAATGGGGTGAAGGCCAGAAAAGCAGCATTTCCGGACACGTCCTGCAACAGACCAGGAGCTGCTCACCGAGCGATGCCATGGTTGAAGGCAAACTCAGCACGTGGTGGAGCTGGCCAGAGTGCAGCCTCTTTGGCCACCAGGACTCTGACCTGGATGCCTGTGTTGAACAGCGAGGCTCCGCAGCTCTCGAACCCTGGACATCACTCCCCTCCCACTTGGGGAGGCAGCTGCCCGGAGCTTCCGAGAGCCCATCCAGCATTCGGCCGTTGATCCAAAGGGGCCTCTTGCATGCCCTGCCTGGAGGCATCAAAGCCCTCTTCTTCAAGCCACCTGCACTGCTTTATCTCTGGGTGGGGCCAGCATGCGTGGCTGTAGGTATGGAGCCACAGGTGGGCCCGGAAAAAGGGACTGTCAGCCCTTCAAGGAAGAGCAGACAGGGAGACCAAAGTCACACATGCAAACATTACTTTTCTGTAAGGTTACAGTAACAGAATCCTCCAAGACTGAATATGCCCCCCACCCCACTTATCTTTTGAGATGCTTTCTCAAATTCCCTTTCTGCCTTGGACCCAAATTTCTTTTCTCTGAGCATCGCCCTGGCTGCTGCCCTTCCTTCCATTTCTCAAAGCTGATCCTACTGGGACCTGAGAAAGTTTTCAAAATAACTTTCTACCTTAAAAGTAAATTTCAACTTGAACTGAAAACCATTCTTGGATTAGGATCCAACCGATGGCCTAATAGCACATCTGATGTTTGGGTTCATTTATGCATAGAATCTATATTTTATAAGATACCCAAATTAAAATAAATTCTAATAATATAGACTGAGCTATATCCCCTCCGCAGGGAGGCTGGGGCCATTTGCTTGGCCTGCAAACCCCCCCCCCCCCCAGTGACTAATGGACCCAATGGGGTTCCAAAGAGAGCTGGGGGAAATCCTGCCGATCTGCCACTTGGTCCTGCAGAGGCCCTGGCAGCTGCCTGGAACAGGGAATCTGCTGGGCCCTCAATAGGATCCCGCTTGTGCAGTCTCTCCTGGCCCATCAACCCCGTTTCTCCACAAGGTTCATGGAGGAGTTGAAAAGACACCCATTTTCTTCTCGCTGGAAGAAAATGAAGAACGAGCTCGACTGAACACGAGTTAAAGCCTCTACTAATCTTCATCTCATGGTAGCAGGGGTGGCAAAGTGCCACAACTTCTCTGTCCTTATGGCATCCATGGAAAGCCACCCAGCAGCCCTGTTTAGGGTCACTTAGGCTGACCCATAGATTCATCTACAGGGCCATGTGGAGAAATTTTCCAGGCACCTGGAGAATGAAATTACTCAAATTCATCCCAGTGTGGAGCATGTCCTGTGGAGATGCCCTGGGAGCAGACTTACCCAGTTATCTGGGAATGGCTTGGTTCTGTTGAGGAAGTGGACAGGACCCTGCAGATGCAAATGCCACCACTTGCGTGTTAGCTCTGTGCCCTTCTTGGCTGATTAAGACCACCCAGGAGGCATCGTATGGGTGGGTCCAAGCGGTGGTGAACTCGTCCTTGTTGGAGAGGGGGATCCCAGCTCCTTTCGGAGAGGTGCTGGCGTGACTACCACTCAAGAAGCCATTGCTGGAGCCAACCGCTCTGGACAATTTCTGTCCAGTCTCTACCTCCCCTTTTTAAGGAGGGTGCCATTGCAACTACAGGAGATCCTGGAGGAAATGGAAAGTTGGGATCCTTTTCCATCAGGTTTCAGGGCCAGATATGGGACCGAAACGGCATTGGTCCACTCTATGGATGGCCTCCAGCAAGAGTGGGAAGGAGGTGGTGCATCCATCCTTGCTCTTCTTGACCTCCTCCATGCTATCAACCATGATATCCTTTTGGGTCACCTTAAGGAGTTGGGTGGCTAGTTTTGTGAAGGTTCACCTCCTTCCTCCAAGGCCGGTCCCAGGAGGTCCAGCTCATAGCCTCTGCTTTGTGTGAGGTGCCATAGGGCTCGGTGCTTTCTCTGCTCCTTTTGAACACCTACATGAAACTGCTGGGCGAGACCATCCATCCAAAGGAGCAGGCAGTTCCTTTACCTTTGCCATCTAATTTTACAGAGTTTAATTATTCTTGCCTCCTTAAATGTCTTTAAACTTTTAAATTTTATAAAATTGCAGCTCTAACATTTTAATTTTTATATACTGTTTTATGTTTTGATGCGTTTCCAGAGTCCCTCTTTATTCAATATTCAGAAGAAGATGCCGCTGCCTGAAGTGGGCCCTGAAAGCCAAAAAAAGGATTGCACAAAGCCCATCCAGAGGTGGCATCTGGGGTGGCACCGCCTGCTGCAAGAATGCCCGGCTTCAACCCAGGGTCCCCACATTGGGGCGGGTCTGAAAATAAAATGGAGGAGAAAACTTTGTTTGACTGGGCTGGGCTGGGCAGGAGATGGCTCAGCGATCCCAGGCAATAAGAAGTTGAAAGAAGGCAGCAGCAAACCAGTTCTCTTCTGCTGCCAAATAAAGGGACAGGAATGTAGCCATGACAGTTCCAGGAGTCCCTCTCAGGCTGAAGCCCATCAACCCCTGAAGAGCATTCAGAAGCTACAGCTGCCAAGGAGTGTGGCGGTGTGGGCAGCCTTTGGGGCCCCTAGAAAGGCCCATGTGATGTGCTGTTCCGTGAGCTGCACTGGCTGCCAGTTTGCTTCCGGGTGCACTTCCAAGTGTTGGTCATTACCTTTAAAGCCCTGGAGGGGATGGGTCCAGTTCCCTAAGGACGGGCCTGCCCCACCCACACTGGCAGAGGAGGCACACTACGGGGGCCCTCAGGCTGGTGGGGCTCACTAGAGCCTTTCCTGCCGTGGCTCCTGCCCTTTGGAGCATTTGCCCCCACACACATACCCCTCGGGGTCAGATCTGCTCCCACCCTCCTGACCTGATAAAGGCTCAAAAACCTTTGGTTGGTGAACTAATGGCAGATCCCACCTCACTCCCTACACACCCGTCCTCCCTCCCCAACTTTTTACCAGAATTTATAATTTTATTGTGACTGGGTGTGTCTGCATCTGTGTGCATAGTTTTATTGCTTTTGACCTTGTAAGCTTGCATTGTGGCAAACTGGGTGGCAAATAGATTTAATAAATAAGTAAATAAATAAACTTCATCGTTGCTTTGGAACATAAACCACAAGGCAGCAACCTGAGGACTTGTCTTTGGGAACTGCTGAGGTCTCTGCTATAGTTGAGTTGAGTGGTTGTCCCCTGCCAGCTGCTGGATGGAAGGCAAAGCAGAGGGGGAAAGAGAGGTGGGGGGGGGAGAGAGAGAAAGAGAAAGAGAAAGAGAAAAGGAAGGAAGGAAGGAAGGAAGGAAGGAAGGAAGGAAGGAAGGGAGGGAGGGAGGGAGGGAGGGAGAGGAAGGAAGGAAGGAAGAGCTGCCCAGCATTTTCACAGTTGGATCCTGCCCAAGTCAGAGTTTCAAGTAATCAGTGCTCACCAGCCTTAAATTATGGTTGTGTTGCAAAAAATTATATGTTTAAGTAAGTAGTTTGAAAATCAGAACGAATGAAGACAATGCCAAGACGACAACAATTAAGGCCCAGAATGAGGCCTCACTGTAGTAGAAGTGTCTGCCCCTTATCCCTGCCCTCCATCTTGGGAAGGAAGGATTTTGCCACCCACCCCACCCGCATCTCTTTCTCATCACAGAGTTCTTAAACTCCTATTTTATTGCTAAGTGTGGGCTGCCTTATTCCACGGTAAGGGAATTGCCACTTGCCATGCAAAGCAATGGTCAGCTGGCAGGAATCCCATTGGGAGGGATGGCCTTTATGTGGGCCACGCTCTGAGCCTGTGACATAGGTAGCTCTCTGAACCGGGAGCTGCTGTGTGGCACGCAAGGAAGCCTCACATCAGGCTTGTCCTTCCTGACATTGACTTAAATATTAAAGACACCGCAAGAGTCAATCCAGCTGATCTGACAAATATCTTTCTGCTGCAGTTCCTTCTAAAACTGCTTTTGCTGCAGAATTTTCTTTCAAATGTTTTGATTTGCTGTTAGCATTTAAATGCAGCTGTGTCCATTTCTCTCTACTCACTTCTGACAAAGGGGGAGGGGGCATTGTTGCTTCCAGACCCCAGCAGATGGCTGCCAATCAGCAATTTAAATCTGGCTCCACAGGGGAGCCCTACAAAACCAGTAGGGGGCAGCAGGAAAGGGTGAAGGTGTGCTGGGGGGGGGGGGCAGTGTGGAGAGGAGGACTTGGGTGGTGGGTCAGGGGCTGCCTGACTTCCATGGCTATTTAATAACCTTTTCAGGGGGGATTTGGCCTCTCCCAGGAGGAGGACTTCGTGGCAGATGCCACGGCTGGCAAGGGAAGTCACTGCTCCATTAATTGCTGCCTGTAATTGCCCAGGCCCTCAGTGCAGAAGAAGTCAGGGAGAGGATGCCCCCCCCCCCCATGTACCTTGCAGGGATGTGGGTCCACTCCATACGTCTCCAAGGTCTGTGCTTTCCTGAGAAAGTTCAGCTCTGCTGTCGCGGGGGTCTGCCCACTGGAAGAGAAGAGGAAGAAGGGCATCAGAAGTTCTAAGCCCCGCCTGAGGAGGGCAGCTGGGCAGTCTGGCTACAGGCCCCCAGCAGAGCCACCACAGCCTGGCTGCCTTTGAAAGCCGCAGGTACACAAGGGTGTGCATGGGGCGAGGCACCGGCAGACAGGGGCTCCGCCACCTGGAGCCCAGGGAAGCAGCCCAGTGGCACTTCAGCAGCTCTCGGGGGGCACAACAAGGCAGCTTGTTTATGCTGATGCCAGCTTCGTGCACCTAATTTGGTGTTATTGATGGTTTTCATTTTACATTATTAATTGGGCTTGCTTTCCTAGCCGAGCCAGAGAGTTGTCAGGGTGAAAGGCGACCTTAAATATTCTGACCAAATGCTAATACAATAAATAGCTAGAAGTGTTTAAATATGTGATTTCTTAAGATGCTTCTTGAATCATGTGAAATGCAACCTTCTTGCACAGTAATCTAACACAACAGATAACACAGCGGAGAGAAGGAAGACGGGGAGGAGGCGGAGGAGGAGGAGAAAGATGTCCCAATCCTCTCGCATCTGCCTGAGCAAACTGGGGGAGCAATTTTCCCCAGCAGGGAGGGACTTGGAAGGCAGAATGTCACTGCCAAATGGAGTAAAACTTAAGAGATCTTCAGGCCCAGCTTGGCTGAATTGTTACAAACTAATTTTTAAATTTTCAGTGCAATGTAATGAAAACTGCAATGTAATATTGGAATTATATGGTATTAAATTGCAATATGGCTGAATTTGCACCTGCTGGACCAGGCCATTTGTATTTCAAAGAGGCCGTTTCACCTGCACACAAGCCAGATGTTCTCCTTAGCTGGCTTTTCCCCACCCCACAGATGCTTCCACCCATTCACCAATCTTGCCCTGTTCTGTGTTCTCCTTCTCCTTTCCTGGATCAAGCGATATCTGGAAGTGATTCATAGCGGCCCTGCCTTTTATTAGTTAGACCATCTTTTGGCCTGACCCCAGAAGTGTTACAGAGCTAAAGTAAGCCTTGGATTTTAGCCGCTCCGTGTTCTAGGGATGCCCTCGTTGTCATTGGCCATTGGCATCCTTCAGTCTCAAGAGACGATGGTCTCGTGCTCTGAAAAGAGCTCCTAAAACAGCATCTGGTGTGACTAAAAAGGCCAATTCGAGAGTGGCCATCCCTTCCACACTGAGGGCAGATACATTCTGCCCCCTGCTCAGCCCCCAGATTTCGCTGGTTCCAGGACTGCCTCTTTGCCTCAGCCTGCAGAACAAGGGTCTCTTCGAATTGGAGAAGGCCATGCTGCGTCTTTAGCCTCCAAGCAGAACGATCGGAGGTCAAGGTTCCCCAGTTGTTAATGTCCATTCCCAGGGCCTTTAGGTCCCTCTTGCAGGTATCTCTATATCACAGCTGTGGTCTTCCTCTGAGACGCTTTCCCTGCACTAACTCTCCATACATCTAGGGATGCCCTAAACCCAGGAAAAATAGTTGGGGCTACTAAATCATGTTTTGTTTTGAAAGGCATCTCCCACGTTGCCTTCCAGTCCTCTCAGGAGCCAGAAGGAAACCGGGTGACCACGTCTCTTGGGTGCAGCTTTAAAACCAACCATTCCTCTTGCTAGGAAGGCCAGTCCCATCAGCTGACCACAAAGCAGAGCTGGTCCATCTGTAGGGCAGCTTCACCCTTGTGGTCAAGTACTGGGCAATCAAGATCTCATCTCTTCTGCTCTGGCAAATGAGCAAGGCCACCGTGAAAAGGGCAAAAGCCAAGGTCAAAAAAATCCCTCCTGAGCAGCTCCAGGCACACATTTCCCCGGCCTTTCATGACGGCTCTTGTTCTAAGGTCATCCGAATCCTCCCTCCCCCCCACCCCCCACCCCCCACCAGCGCTGAGCTGGATCGTCACTCCTGACTCAGCCAAGACTTGCTGTAGGGGACTTCGGGAAGCACTTCTGCACACTCTAGGAGACAAAGGAAGACGCAGAGCAGCTACCAAGAGTCACCTGAGCTCAATTTTATGGATCTCAGCAATTTTCCTCTCCAATTTTTCAGAGTGTTTGGGGAAAAACTGGAACTTGGAACTGTATCCCTCTGGGTGTTTTCCAGGGTCATAGTCACCAATTTCAGCTGAAAGAAAGAACAGAAATCTCCAATAATTATTGACTTTGGCAAATGTAAGCAAAGGGGATCCTTGGTGGGTCCATTTGGGGCTGTTGTTTTAAAAATATCCTCTTAGTAATGCATTCACCAGGAAGCTGATCGGCTGCAATGCCTGATGTTTATTGGCAGGATCCCTTTCAGCCCCAGAGGGATTGCCAGAAAAAGGCAAACATGCCCCCTTCTCCTCCTTAAACTATTTTCTCTGGGAAGAAAAGGAGTGGAACAATGGGAAAAAAATGGGTCGAGGTGCAAGTAAAAGCCCACTGAAGAGCTCCTTCCCCCCAACCTAGGGGCAAAAGGGCTTAAAGGCAGCGTAGCTGTGCTGCTGGGGGGCAGCTTGCAAGGAAGCCTTGGTGCCCGCCCTCCCTCCCTCCCAAAGGTCTCCTTCTGAAGCCCTCCCTACCTTGGAGGATGTAAGCAGCCAGCAGAGCAGCGTCCGAGGTCTTGCACAGGAGACGCCCGTGATACAGATCTCGTTTGATCTGCAAGAAGACGAGATACCTGTCAGGGGAACCAGAGCGAGAAGGATGAGTGCCTTCCTTCCTGCACCTTCTGGCGAAGCCAATTGGGGCCTTCCTAAATCCTTTCTTGGCCTCTTCTGATGGTTGGTCCTCACCAAGCTTCTCCCTCCCAGATGGATCCGAAGGGGGGTCTGTTCCAAAATGCCCGGGCAAGAAAGGCCATTTTTGATCCCCTGATCCCTGCCAGGAAGCCAGTCCGGAGGAGAGCTTTTCCACGACTCTGAACCCAATGCCTCAGCCAGCCCTTTCATCTGTGCAGCTAAATGCTGCTCTTCTTAACACTATTGCAACCGCTGGGCCGGGACAGTTGGGTTGAAGACACAAGAAGACCACACAAGTCATGATCCAAGGGGGAGATAACAAGCAGGGAAAAGCCTGGAATGGGCATATCATCTAGGGATGCCCCCAAGACTAAGTAGAGCTAGATGACAGCAGTAAAAATGGAAGATCCACTACTTCTGCTTTTGACGCCATCTCAGCAGCCCTTGAGAAGACAGCCCAACCTGAAACCACCACGGTATCTAGGAGAAAGGGGAGATTGACCATCTAACCGGTTCCAGAGTCCTAATGGAAAGTTCCTTTCTCCTCTATAAACAAGCCAACCCCCATCGTTTCCAGCAGGAAGCTCAGAAGCAGAACCTGACCCTCCCTGGAAGGTGTTGCTGGCAAAGCCAGCCCAGCTGGAAAGTAACGTCCAGTTTCTTTTCCTTTTAGGTGTCCTTGCTGTCATCTCTTCCTCCTTTCTCTTATTCTCCACCGAGGTATCAGAGCAACAGGCAAAGCCAAGCGCCTCCAGTGGTCTCAGGCTCCCCACCCCCCATCAGCTTTTCCTAAGGCCAGCCCAAAGTGGGACAAGGTCCCTCCCTGTCTTACCTGGTGATCTCCTCTTTCAGAGCAGCTGGATCGGTGGGGTAGAACTTCACTCGGAAGCACATGGTGAATGGGGGCTGAGCTGCAGAACAGAAAAAGATCTCAGATGGGATGGGGAGTCTACAGGAACCCATCAGCCCCAGGGGAGCCTTCACCCGCCTGGTGCATCTCCAATCTGACTTCATCCAGAACAAAAAGAGGATTTGTGTCTTAGAAAGGAAAAATTGAAAACTGCTCATCAGAAACTGGAGAATATCATGTGACAAGAGGAAGGAAGTCACGTCTAGGAACAGACACAGGTCTTATTTGTAGCTCAGCTACAAATCCAGCTAGGATCCATTTGAAAAAGTCAGCACTTCTCTCAGCTCAGTGGATCCTATCAAGTCAAGAACAATGAGAGGAACCAGATTCCTCTAGTTAAGCACAAGACCACTAGCGCACCACGTTCACAGAGGTTCAGATGGCATCATGGAAGCTTAGATTCCAGATGTGTGAGTGGGAGATCCCCCATAACCAGCACAGACCCCTAGTGGCAGAGTAAAAGCAAGAGGGCATCGCATCTCCCGTTGTGTGATGCACTACAGTGAAGTTTCCAAATCTTGCCACTGGCTGTGACCCTCTGAATGAGATCACCGAAATGGCCTCTAAATCTCCTGAGGAAGTTCTGATACTTGCCAGCATCAGGTCATTGCCTTCCATCAATGGAACGGCCCATTTTGCTGCTAACCTCTTCAACAAGCTTAATAAAAAGCTCACCCTGGCCTGGTCAGTTGTCTCTCCTGTCCGTGAGCATCTCGCACTGAGTAAGGTTGGTCCATGTCCTCTCCACACTCCTTCAGCCAGCTGCCCTGAGAGCGCACAAGGACTGGCTGTGCTGCTGTTGTCAGTGTGGCTACGGCTACTGGACATTTTTCCTGACCTGCTGCAACAACTGCATCATTGTGGCAGTGTTGACCTGTGCGTCCATCTGCTGCTGACGCTGGAGTAAGACCTCTGCTAGCTGCTACGGAGTTATCCGTGTTCCTTGTGGATCTGTGGCCATGCTGGAGTTCTCCTCCCTTTTGGGGGGAGTAGGAGTCTGGCAAGATGGATGTCAGGTGTAGCCCAAGAACAACGCAACACAATCCAGCCAAGGATTATTTGCTTCCACTGTATAGACAGAATCTTGCCAGAAGACTGGAAACTGCTGGTTCATCGTAGTCCATCCCACCACCTCCCCCTTCAGAGATCCAGACCCTCACACATTGCCAAGGGAGGGGCATGCCAGCTCACTGAAGAGATCCTGAAGATAAATACTTACATCGCATTTGCTTCACAATAGACTTTGTGAATTCCAGCCAGTGCTGAAGCAAAGAAAAGAGAGAGATTCAAAAGCTAGCAAAGAGAGGGTGGCTGCACTGTCTTTTTGCTCCCCCCTCCCCCCAAAACCTGACTTCAGTTATAAAATTGCACTAGCTACAAAGCGGTTGGGGCTGAGCAGGAGCTGTGTAGTGATCTTGTAGAGATATTTGGGGTAACTTGTTTTCAAAAGGCTACAATCCTGATCTCCGCAATGCGAGCAAGATTTGTGGCCGTAAATCACTGGGCACCCAATCAAGCAAGTGACGGGCTTTCAACATTTGGGATGGTTTTTTCCACACCTGCCTATTTTGCCTCAGAAGCTCAGGATAGGACAGTCCCTTTCTTAGGTCCTTGGGATCCCAGGGCTTGTTTTTTCCTGGCCGGCCTGCAGCGTCCCAAGGTTGGGCCCTTGTGCTGGTAATGCAGCTGCAGGGTGTGTCCTGGCCAACTTCCTAACAACTGCACTCCGGGCTCCCTGCTGGGTCCCCTTGGAGCAGGTGCTGTGCCCGAGGAAGGCAAGGCTGGCTCTGGGCTCACAGCCTCCGGGTGAGATTCCCCTCTGTAGGGAACACAGCAGTCTGGGTGGTGCAATTGGCACCTTGGGGATTTCTCCCCCCTCGTCTCATTGAGCAGGCAAGTACTGGGCCCAGAGCGGCTGGAGGGCACCACAGCTTCCTTTGGTTGGCTTTTTTTGGCCTTTCCTAAACTTTTAAAATGGGGATTCGTTCAGAGAGTTCTGGAGGACAAAGCGGTGCCAAGAGTTTTTCTTTGTTTTCTTTTTTATTTGATTTATATGCCGCCCTTCTCTGGAGACTCAGGGCGGCTTACAATGCGCTAAGCAATCGCCTCCATACTTTTGTATATTTTATACAAAGTCAGCTTATTGTCCCCACAAACTGGGTCCTCAATTGACCTACCTTAGAAAGGATGGAAGGCTGAGTCAACCTTGAGCCTGGTGAGATTTGAACTTACAGTAATTGCAGACAGCTGGAGTTAATTACAATGCATTAGTCTGCTGAGCTATCCAGGCTCCTCCTTTTCTTGCAGGTTGTGTGTGTGCTGCTCTTTGATTTTAATGGTTCAGCATGCCGATTCTTCTCTATGGAGGCTACCTTGCACTGTTTCCTATCACAATATTGTGGGCCACCAAGAGCCTTGAATTGCACTGCTACAAATCCCGTCTACACTGAAAGTACTGTACTGTGGAGGGTCTTCATGGGCAGCAGAGCTTCCATCTGAGGGAGAAAGGCTGCTCTCTCGGTCCAGGTTAAGCACATGCACACGCAAGCACACACACGATAATTGGCAAATTGTCGTCCTGCTTTATTGCGAAGGTTGTTGAGAGTATGGTTGCGCGACAGCTCCCTCAGTACCTGGATGAAACCGTCTATCTAGATCCGTGCCAGTCCGACTTCAGACCTGGGTACAGCACGGAGATGGCATTGGTCGCGTTGGTGGATGATCTCTGAAGGGCTCGGGATAGGGGTTGCTCCTCTGTCCTGGTCCTGTTAGATCTCTCAGCGGCTTTTGATACCATCGACCATGGTATCATGCTGCGTCGGTTGGGAGTGGTGGGGGTGGGAGGCACCATGCTGCGGTGGTTCTCCTCCTATCTCTCCAACCGGTCACAGTCTGTGTTGGCAGGGGGGCAGAGGTCTACCTTGAGACGCCTCGTTTGTGGGGTGCCACAAGGGTCGGTCCTCTCGCCACTCCTGTTCAACATTTATGTGAAGCCGCTGGGTGAGATCATCCGTGGTTTTGGGGTGCGATGCCAACTGTACGCTGATGACACTCAGCTGTACATCTCCACCCCTGACCACCCCAATGATGCCCTCAAAGTGATGTCCCAGTGTCTTGAGGCCGTGCGGGTCTGGATAGGGAGAAACAGGCTTCGACTCAACCCTTCCAAGACCGAGTGGCTGTGGATGCCGGCATCCTGATATAGCCAGCTGACACCATCGCTGGCTATTGGGGGTGAGTTTTTGGCCCCCACAAAGGGGGCTTGCAACTTGGGTGTCCTCCTGGACACACGGCTGTCCCTGGAGGAGCATATGGCGGCCGTGGCCAGGGGGGCCTTCTATCAGGTTCGCCTGATACACCAGTTGCGCCCCTTTCTAGATCAGGACTCCCTATGCACAGTCACTCATGCCCTCGTCACGTCTCGTCTGGACTACTGTAATGCTCTCTACATGGGGCTCCCCTTGGGGTGCACTCGGAGACTTCAGCTGGTCCAGAATGCAGCCGCGCGGGTGATTATGGGAGCAACCTGGCGCTCCCACATAACACCTCTCCTGCGCGAGCTGCACTGGCTTCCGGTGGTCTTCCGGGTGCGCTTCAAGGTGTTGGTTCTCACCTTTAAAGCGCTCCATGGCATAGGGCCAGGGTATTTGCAAGACCGCCTGCTGCTACCGATAACCTCCCACTGGCCAATACGCTCACACAGAGAAGGCCTCCTCAGGGTGCCGTCGGCCAAACAATGTCAGCTGATGGCCCCCAGGAGGAGAGCCTTCTCTGTGGGGACACCCACCCTGTGGAATGAGCTGCCTCCTAGTATACGTTTGATCCCGGACCTTCGCACCTTCCGTAAGGCCCTAAAGACCTACCTATTCCAACAAGCCGGCCTAGCCCAAAGGGTTTTTTAACAGGGTTTTTTTTAAATTATATGGATTCGGGTTTTATAAAATTGCAATTTTATCGATTTGGGGGGTTCGAAATTTTAAATTTTAAATTTTTTAAATTGAGAAGCCAAGGATTTAATTTATTTATTTTAGTTCCTTATAACTTTTGTATTCTATGTATTTTAATTTTTTGGCTGTTCACCGCCCTGAGTCCCTCTTGGGAGATAGGGCGGGATATAAATCTGAAATAAACTAAACTAAATAAAACTAAACACACACACTCACACACATACACACACAGAGAGAGAGAGAGAGAGCCCCTTCTCTGTCCTTGGACATTGCTTAGCAGGCCACGTCTACTGAGCGTCTGCATTGGATGGAGATGTTGCAAACGCTCTTAATTCCCCATTATTCCCAAACTGGCCCCCTGCTCCTTACTCTAAGATTATACATTCTTCTTAATTTAGGAAGGTGCAGAATATCGTAAGCCCATGGATCAGGCAAGGACCATTCCTGTTGACTGATCTTGTGATGATAACCCTAAGCTGGTCCTTCAGGTCTTCCCACAATGCACCTACAGCTGTTGTAAGTGAGCCAGCCCCCCACCCCTCAGCTGCTGGGGCCCCCTTCTCTTTTCTTCTATTTCCCCAGCATTAGAGACTTCCCCAGAGAACTAGATCTTTGCATAATGCATCCAAAGTAGAATTGAGAAACTATCATTATTTTGTCATATGATTTTATCTATACCCTAGACTATATTTACCTAATCATTTTTATAATTTTACTATTAATAGTCACCAGAATTTCTATATATATGCATATATGCCTCTTAGGGTAATCATGCTACATAGCTTTTGGGCAATTATGATAGCTCTCAGATGTCTGTTCCATCTTCCCTCTTCTTACAGGTTCGACTGCTGTTATTGGAGGAGCTGCGACTGTCCATTCAGGCAGCGCAATGCCTCCACATCCACCACCCAGGATGAAGGCAGGACCCCCGGCCTTGTGGGAACCAAAGGAGGGATGGACTGGGCAGGGCAGGGCAGGGAGTTTGCCTCTTGGCCACCTGCTCTCTGGGGAACCCAGGGGCAGCTTCCCAAGGTCTTTGCTTATTCCGATCCAGGAGCTGAGAGACAAATCCAGGAAGACGCAATGAGAGATCCCCAGGCTCTCTCCCCTGATCAAAGCAGAGAGAGAGAGAGAGAGAGAGAGAGAGAGAGAGAGAGAGAGAGAGAGGGAGGGAGGGAGGGAGGGAGGGAGGGAGAGAGAGGGAGAGGGAGAGGGAGAGGGAGAGGGAGAGGGAGAGGGAGAGAGAGAGAGAGCGAGAGAGAGAGAGAGAGAGAGAGAGAGAGAGAGGGAGGGAGGGAGGGAGGGAGGGAGAGAGAGGGAGAGGGAGAGGGAGAGGGAGGGAGAGAGAGAGAGAGAGAGAGAGAGAGAGAGAGAGAGAGAGAAAGGGGGGGGCGTGTCTTGAGTCTATTGCTCTGGTTCCCAGAAGAATGGGGGTGGGAGATTCAATTTTTCCAGTTTGAACAGTGCTCCAGAAAGCATTGAGAAGAGATAGAATTTCATTTAATTTGCAATTAAATCAGATTAATTTCAAATATACTCTATGTACACATAACCATACAATATCTACTAACTTGGGCCTCGGTGGCACAGTGGTTAGAGTGCAGTACTGCAGGCTATTTCTGCTGACTGCTGGCTGCCTGCAATTTGGCAGTTCGAATCTCACCAGGCTCAAGGTTGACTCGGCCTTCCAACCTTCCGAGATGGGTAAAATGAGGATCCAGATTGTTGGGGGCAAGAGGCTGACTCTGTAAAGCGCTTAGAGAGGGCTGTGAAACACTGTTAAAGCAGTATATGGGTGCTATTGCTATTGGAGTCTCTGGGTATCTCATTCAAGGCATACAGGGCCACATGGGGCCTGGATTGAATATCTCTGACCTCAAAGAGCGGTCAGGTAGAAACCCAAGATGGGAGATAACAAGCAAGCAAAGATGCTGCAAGCAAAGATGCTGTGTAGTGAAACGAATTTTGACCGGGGAGGGGGGGGGTAATGCCAGTATTTTAAGTGGGGGGGGGGGTCAACTCTTCTCCCCCTCTGGAAGAATGCAGGAACAGCAGCTGAAGCCCCTCCACCTGCAGCATCTTTGCTGGCTTGGAGGCCGGGTACAGGGAAGGGGCTCCCCTGACCCAAAGCACCAAGCCGGGACTCACCCTCTGCTTGTCGGGGTCAACAAAGCGGATCCCAAAGTAATCCTTCTCCAGGAGGTTTAGGTGATGGCACAGCAGGTCAAAGAGGAACTGGCCTTTGGCATCTCTCTGCAAAACAAGGGCTGGAGTCAGTCAGGGCAGCAGCCAGAAGCAGGCAGGCTGGCTGGGAGCCTGGAGCAGGAGGGATGTCTGAAGGAGGGATCTCCTTCTAGGGATGGACCCAGACAACGCAGCAGCTGGCACAACTTTCCCAAAGGCAACACGCGTCCCCCCAACACAACACGGCAAGGCATCAGGAGATGAAGTCCAGAGAGCCAGCAAGAGTGCCCCTTCCGAGGCAGATGTAGTTCTCTCTCCTCCCATTCCGGATGGTGTTGGTCTTCTTCTGTGCAAAGTAGATTTTCCACCAATCACGGCAGAAAGAATGTTGGCCAGAAGCACCTCATGAATCATGAGAACCTCTGCAGAACTCGTCACCAAAGGACAAGAAAGGCAACCACTGGATAGAACCTAAGGGGGAGGTGATGTGGCCTCCCCCATTCCTCCCCCCTCTTGAATCCCTCAAACAACCTTTGAGACAATCATGACCCGGATGACTGAGAATCTCCACAGACATGTCTGAAGTGAAAATTACTGAACCAGCCTTGTGGATTCTTATCCACCATTCTCTTTGGGAAGAATCTGAGCCTTTCTGAGAGACTGGATGAGCTCAAAGCTGTCCCTGCTTTGTCCCCAGGGCAGAGATGTCCCCCAGAGCAGGTAGCTGCCTGCTCCCTCACCTGCCCTCCTGCTTCCCCTCCTGGCAAGTAGGCCACTCGCCTGGCCCAGCTCAGCCCCAGAGCCTCCCTCCTCCACGGTCCTTGCCTCCCCAGCAGCAACTCTGAGGAGCTGAGATGGAGGGGCACTTGGGGGGCCACTCAAATCACTCGAAACTGCTGCTAGGAGCAACCAGCAACAACAAGCTGTTCAATTACATTCACATTCAAGATAACGTTTGTGGCTGAGGATCTGCTAAAGTCTCCCCACATCGACGAACCGTGATAAAAGAGCAACTGAATCCTTCAGACAGCCTAACTGCCAACTCTTGCTTAACGACTGCTCTAAAAACAGTTGAAAAATCAGATCTGGTCACATGGGTGCCTCAGCTTGTGACTTTCCTGACATACAACTAAAATTCCAGTCCCGTGAGGTGGTATATCCAGGACTACCTGTACCTTTTCAGCATTTTCAGTACCTTTTCAGTGCAACTACCCTTCAAAAAGACCTCGACTATGTGTCAGATTGGTCTAACAAGTGGCAACTTCAAATCTCAACCAACAAATGCTCTGTCTTGCACACTGACAAAAAAATAATAATCAAAACATAAAATACAAATTAGATGGACATGACCATGTAGATGACCCTCTCTCTGTCAAGGACTTTGGAGTACTCATTTCTAAAGATCTAAAGTGCCAGAGCCCATTGTTACATTGCCAAAAAGGCATTAAGGGTTGTTAACCTAATCTTGTGTAGCTTCTTCTCTGGTAAAATCGCACTGCTAACCAGAGCATACAAAACATTTGCTAGACCAATTCTCGAATACAGCTCATCTGTCTGGAACCTGCACTGCATATCGGACATAAATACAATTGAGAGTCCAGAGATATTTTACAAAAAGAGTCATCCATTCCTCTACCCGCAATACAATACCTTATGCCACCAGACTTCAAATTTTGGGCTTAGACAACTTAGAATTAAGCCGACTTCGGTCTGACCTAAGCATAGTACATAAAAGTATCTGCCACAATGTCCTACCTGTCAATGACTACTTCAACTTCAACCATAACAATACATGAGCAAATAATAGATCCAAACTTGATTGCAGAAAATATGACTTCAGTAACAGAGTGGTCAATGCCTGGAATGCTCTACCTGACTCTGCGGTTTCTTCCCCAAAACTCTCAAAACTTTAACCTTAGACTGTCTAATGTTGACCTCCCCCCATTCCCAAGAGGGGCGTGCATAACGGGTGTGCATAAGTGCACCAGCGTGCCTATTGTCCCTTTCCTAATATTCCTTTTTACTTACTCTTTTCATGTATTCAAATTATATTTATATTTTTACCGGTTATCTTATATATGCTTGACAAACAAACAAACAAACAAACTCCTTGAAAGTCCCTGCCAGGCTCCAAAAGCCAAAGATACACTGAGTTCCTTTCATGTTCACCTACAGAGAGAAATTTTGCCAAACTGAAGCAGACTCCTTGCCCCATTAAACACAATATCTGGGAACTATTAGGGAGGAGCTTTCTTCATCCTTTTTCTCCCGCACAAACTATCTAAGCAACCCCTCCCTCCCTCTTGGGAATCCAGACTACTTTCCACCACAATCTCTCTTCCTGTGTTGGGACTGAAAGCTCTAAACTTCCTCTCTGGGAATCAGCCCACCCTGATTGTCAGTTGAAGAAAGATTAGTGAGCCAACAAATGCTGCTAGGCCCCTATGGCATTGAGGCTCCCTTATCACCATCCTCCAGCCTCTCTGGTTGGCTTCACTGCTGTGTAGCAGTAGGGATGGGGCGGCTCCCTCCTGCTTGCACTGGGGCCAAGGTCTTTTGATGAGCCAACAGGAGCTAGAAAAGAAAGGGAGGCCCACCTAGGCAGTCTGCAGAATATGGCCCTGCTTCCCACTCTGCAGCTCTGGAGAGCGAGGCTGCCCTCCCTCGAGAGTCCAGCTGCCCTCGCCTCCCCACCACCCAGAACTGCCTTGTTTGCAAACAGAAGCGGCTTCAAAGTTTTGCAAGAAGGACCCCCACAGCCGTGCCAAGAATATGGAGAACATGGAGGTTTCTTCTTTCTGAAATCTCCCAATTGGAATGTTTGAAGAGCAGCTCTCAACTGCCACCCCAGCTTCAGCTGAGAAGGGCAGCCAGAAGACTCCGCACAGAAGGTGCAGCTCAGCCTTTGCAGAGTCCTACCCCACATCAGCCTGAGTCTCGTTCACTGGGCCTCACCCTCCCTAAGAGCCTCGCTGCATTGTCAGCGGAAAAAGAACCAGGCGTTTCTCAAGGGCAGCAACATCCTTGTCTCCACTTTTCCAGGACTCCTTTGTGAGCAGAAAATCTCTGGACCGCCCAAGGGCTTAACTGCATCCCCCTCCTCTTCCTCCTTTCGGAGCCAGGATCCATGGAGGCTGCTGGACTTCAGGCAGCAGGGCAAAACCAGGAGGCTCGGGGGCTTTTCCCTTTGGTTTAAATAAGTGTTCTGGGTGGGGGGAGCCTGAGGATGCCGAACGGCTCCTCAGACCTGGCTGAGAGGGTTATTTCGGCTCAGAGCTGGGACCTCCATGGGAATCATACACAAACCAGCAGTGGGAAAGGAAGCTGAGCCCTGGGAAGCCCTGCCCAAGATCGAAACAACCGGGAAGATCAAAATATTAATGAACTTCAATGGAGACAAATGCAAATAAATGCTGCTCTAGGATCATAATAAAGCTTTGATTTGATTTGATTTGATCTGATCTGAAATGCCATGGCATTGGGGCACCTAGAAATAGAGATTGTTAGCAAAAGATCTGACTCAATACAGGTCCAGAAATCTAGCAGATGCAACCGAATTTGAAGGCAGCCGCACCAGCAGTAGGTGAATGCCAAGCAAGTCGCATCACAGCTGGCAGCCACTCCGCCCCCGCCCCCCCCATCAAGAAAGGGGGCGGTGTTTTGGGAGGGAGTCAAGGGAGGCCAGAGCCACAGAGAAGACAGAAGAGGCGTGGGGGGAGAGAGCGGTTAGGGTGCAACCATCCTCAAAGGAAATGGACAATGGAGCAAGTGCGTTTTCTGATGCTCCAGAAAGAGGATTCAAAGGAAAGGATCCAGAAAGATCCAAAAGGCATACTAAAGATTAGGACAGAATTGCTTTGCCTAGTGTTAACTAAAAACCGGGAGACCCGAGTTCTAGTCCTGCCTCGGCACAAGGCCAGCTGGGAGTCCCTCAGCAGGGCAGGGTCTCCCAGACCTGGGATGTAGGTAAAACTTGCCAAGAAAGCTGCAGGGAGCAGGCCAGGCAGTTGCCAAGAGTAGAGACTGACTGGAGGACAAACAACAACAAAAATAGATAATACTTTCTGACCAAAGGAATAGACTACTTTGAAAAGGGAAAGGCGTTTTTAATTTAAATAACTATTTTAAAGCAAGCCTTATCAGCCACATTATATCAGTGCGTCAATAGGATGTTCCTGGCTGCCTGGATGACTTTTTCTGCTGGCGCCTTTGTCCAGCCCACCCCCAGCAGAATCTCTATACCCTGAGGACCCCAATACTTGGTTGTCCTGGAGCTGGTCAGTCCCCAGGGTCCCCTCGCCTGAGGCTGCTCACTGGGGGCTGGACAAGTCCTATTTTGCAAATTGTTGAAAAAAGCCCTTGTGTCTGCTGAGGACCTCCATCTTTACACATGTGGGGGGGGGGGGTCGGCTTCCGCTTTCATTTTCCTTTCATGTGCAATTTTGTATTTTATAGTTTCATAATGGTTTTGTGTAGCAAGTCATGTAAAAATATATGAAAGAATAATAATCTAATTTTTGTACTTTGGCGTCTCTCCCCCCTCAATCCCAGTTCTAGTGGGGTAACAGTGGCAGAAGCAGCAGCAACAGAAATCAAATACGTATTAGCAAAATTTGATCCAAGGGAGAACACAATGAAAGTAGTTTCATTTTCTGCTGAGCTCACAGCTGCAGCGTAGAAGATTCTGCGTCTGCATCCAAAGAATCAAAATCACAGGGCTAGAAGGGGTCTTGGAGGTCTTCTAGTCCAACCCCTGCCAAAGACTACATACTATCTTGGACAAGTTGTTTTTTTTTTAAATTTGATTTATATGCCACCCTTCTCTGGAGACTCAGGGCGGCTTACAATGCGCTAAGCAATAGCCTTCATACTTTTTGTATATTTTATACAAAGTCAGCTTATTGCCCTCACAAACTGGGTCCTCATTTTACCTACCTTAGAAAGGATGGAAGGCTGAGTCGACCTTGAGCCTGGGGAGATTTGAACTTACAGTAATTGCAGACAGCTGGAGTTAATCACAATGCTTTAGTCTGCTGAGCCACCAGGCCCTTGTTGTTCAATCTTTCTTGAAAACCACCTCAAATGGCATTTTCTTTTATTTATATAAAGGTTAAACATTAGGGGAGTGATCAAACATCCTGGTTGATCCCCTTTAGATCACTAAAATTAGTGCCTTTAACTTGCAGTCACTCCATTCCCCCAAGAAAAACTTTGGGGGAAACTTACTTACATGGATTGATCATCATCTGCCTAATTTAATAAGAATTCCTTGTTTTTTACTTCTTGTACATGATTTGCATACTCCCAGCTCTAGGTAAAGAACCCAGGTGGCCTAGTGATTAAGGCACCAGGCTAGCCGTAGAAATATTAGAGTGGGAAGGGACGGGGGAGGTCTTCTGTTCCAACCCTCTGCTCAAGCAGGAAACCCTCGGTCATTTTAGACAAATGACTGTCCAGTCTCTTCTTGAAAACTTCCAATGATGAAGCATCTGCAACTTTTGGAACCTGATGCACTGATAAATTGTTTTCATTGTCATACATTTCTCCTTAGTTCTAGGCTGAATCTCACTAGGTTCAGTTTTAACTCAATTCATTTAGTCCTCCACAGCCTTCAGATACTTGGTTAGAAGTTTTACTAGATTTCTGCCCAGCATGAAGTACACAATTGGGTACCATCCATGTACTGATGATGTATTACCCTGAACCTACAGATACTATAATTTCTCTCTATAGAAAAATGGAACAGAACAGAACAGAACAGAACAGAATTCTTTATTGGCCAAGCGTGATTGGACACACAAGGAATTTGTCTTTGGTGCATTTGCTCTCAGTGTACATAAAGAAAAATAAAATACATTCATTAAGAATCATATAAATAACATAAGAGCCTAGGAGAAAGAATGGAACAGTCCACCTGCACCTATTGAAGACCTACTGACTGGGCCTGCTCTCTCAGGAAGGAGCAGGACCATGGAGGCAGTTCTAAAGTCCATGGACAACAGTACTGAAAGCTGCATCCCAGGGCCTTAAAGGCTGCACTTCCCCCCTTCAGTTCCCAACGCAGTCTCCTAGGCAGGGCAGTTTATGTCCCATGCCCAGGCTTGAACTTTGGCCTGAAGGGGTCTGGTGCCCCAAACGAGATTGCTGGGGGTCAATCATGTCCAGCACTTTTATTATCTCTGTCCAGAGATCACAGAGCCTGCCTGTTCACCGAGAAAATCTCCAACTGCCTCCTGGAAACCAACCGGATCCATTAATCACAAGGCTGGAGCATCCTAATTGGCCTCCCAACCCTGGCTGGTAGAGGTGACAACCTGAACATAGCAAAGAACCTAACAGTGAGGTCCTCCATATTCAATCAGGTAAACCACCAAGTGAAGGTGAGATGGAATATATGACAACCTGAATGAGTGGGGCAGATGGGATAGGCCCAAGATCTTGCATTCCCCAGCTTGCCCAGAACCTTTCCCCTGGAGATACTGAAGTCCTCTGGCATGAAAACCTGGGGAGGCTCCGATAGCCTCAGAACTCAGAAAGAACTCAGAAAGAAGTCCTGCTGCAGGATGGGGAAGCTCTTCCTTCCATTGCAAGGTTGAAAGACCCTCTGCAGAATTTTCTGCAGACAACAGACCCTGGGATTGTCCAAGTTTCCTTTTTCATATAGTCTGAATAAAATGTCACTTGATGGCTTTATTGGCAAGGGGAATTGCATTAATATTTTTGAGTACAACTGAACTCTGTAAAATTAAAGCATAAAATAATGAGATGCTGGTTGGTGTCACTGAGATATTTCATTCACTTCTGCCAATCAAGACAGCAGGGGGTGAGATCTCCTTGTGTGGAAGCCGCTCTCCCTGCCTCCCACCAAGGTCTGCCTGACCCACCCTCCTGACTCAACTGCAGCAGCCTTGCCAGGCCCTCAGCTGCTCACTGAGTCCCAAAGAGAGCCAGGCAGCACAGAGCAAACCCAGCTTTGCAGAGATTTCAGCAGCTGATGGGAGCCATGCCAGATCCAGAACGCCTGGCCTCGGCATCCATAATCTCTGTGTCTTGTCTGCCTTTTAAATACTCTCAGGACATCCCAGGATATTTACAGCTCCAAAGTTAACAAGCAAAGCCAAGCCTCCTTTTGATTTCTATTTAATTCAAACCACGAATGCTGGTTTCCCCCTTCTGTTGTGTGTATGAGCAACTCCTGCTTAATCCAAGTGAATCTCTAAGAGCAAAGACAGTAGCTAAAATAAAGATTATGAGAAAGAAAAAACAATCTGAGAAGCTGAGATTAAAAGTTCTCTGCTGCCTAGGAGACCCTCTGTCTTGTGCCGTCACTTGTAGGCAATGGCTCCTAAGTGGGACACCCATCTTATGAAAACATGAAATGGATACGAATAAAAAGGGACATTAGGACAGGGACGGTGTTTGTGTGGTTTTTCTTTCATTCCATAGCCAATCAGAAATTCAAAGGAGAATGAGATGAGGCCGGCTTCTTGATCCTTGTAATCACAGGCTGCAGTCTAACCCAACATCTGCAAGACGGAACTGCTCGACCCTTTGCTGAAAGTGACACTTTAATCTCCTCCATTACGGAATCTTCAGCCACATATTTATATAATCCTGCTGGAAGAGGATTTATGGAGGAGAAACACTTCTTCCTTAAGTCCTGAGTTAGGCTCTTATCTCTTTAAAATTGTTAGGAGTTGGCTCTGCAACCATCACCTGCAGCTAAACCAGTGGTGCAAAAGCCAAATTTTCCCTTTTCTCCTACACTTTTGGGCAAACCTCAGTTGGGCAAAAGCCTAGCCTATCACTCTCTGCTTGCATTCTCCCTAAAACTGAGCAAGTGAAGCCAAGTGAGGTAGGACTAGTACCAACAGGCAGGACAGGATCTCTTAATAACAAACAAGTGATGGAAGAATGCAATTTTAAAAGGTTAGAGGGAGGGAAGGGAAGGGAAGGGAAGGAAGGGAAGGGAAGGGAAATTTCCAGCCAGATGAAGCAATTCGAGATGATCTGTCTTCTGTGCTTCCACCCAGGCCTCTGCAAGGGAAGCCATCTGTTTTCTCCTCTTCACATCAAAACATTCTTCACATCAAACATGCCTTAATGAGCCACAATTAAGAACAAGTATGAGACATGCTTATGTCAGAATAAACCAC
The DNA here is from genome assembly GCA_030761175.1 of Masticophis lateralis. NCBI lineage: Eukaryota > Metazoa > Chordata > Lepidosauria > Squamata > Colubridae > Masticophis > Masticophis lateralis. The sequence continues at coordinate 23,201,531 of JAUDYJ010000012.1, read as the reverse complement.
TTAACACCATTCAAATATTCATAATGAACTGAACACAGAGGAATTCTCCACGATGCATTTTTGAAAGAAAAGAGCCCTCAATACACACAACTGCAGCCTCCAGACGGCCTGTGCTGAGGGGCTTCTGGTGATGCAGCGGCACCCATCAAGCTCAGCTCTTTGACAAGTGGGACTGGGAAGCCTCTGCCTGCTCTCTGCCTGTGGGCTGCGCACCAGGATTAACCCAGGCTGGACGCCCTTCCTCCTCCCAAGTTGAAAAGAGAAGGCGAAGGGAGAACTTCACCTTTCTTGGCAAGACAAGTGGCCTGAGGCCTCTGGCTCAGTGCTGACCTGGGTTTCTTTGGGATCTGGATAAAATCCTTACTGCCTAAAAGAATTACTTCAATGGTGAATCCAAGAACCCTCCCCTCCACTTATGAAAAATGGCTGGGAGAGTAGGGGGGATTCATAGCAAATTCAGTGCACCAGAACCGAAGTTACCAGAAGTGGTAAACACTTTGCAAGAACAGAGAGGAAACTGGGAACAATTGAAAAAAAAAACCAGGCTTGTGGCATTCACTATATTGCAGCCTCCCTGCCAGTCTGAATGCCAGACAGGGTCCAAATCTGATACACACCCACCTGGTAAGATCAGCCACTTGGCAGGTGGGCACCAGGAGACCCTCCCTGCCCTCTTCTCTTTCCTGGAGAGAAAAAAAGCTTTGTCCATAATTCCTGTGGCTTCAGGTCTGACTGTCTGGGGTTTCTGGGGAAAATGGAGGTCCAGGCAAAGAGAAACAAGAGGAACGCCTGTTTCAAGAGAAATATTTCTGAGCAAATAGGTCAATGTTTTCACTGGGAGCACCTTTTCCAGCTAATGAATGTTATTAAAAGAGAGGAGCTTTTGTGAGCCCAGAGTGGCTGAGCTGATGGACAAAGATTTCAATTAGGTTGGGTGGGAGGGGGGTATTCGGATGCAGGTTACAAACAGGGTGGATTGTAAGTATCTCATCAATCAATTAACAATTGTAATGTGTTAAAACCACCGTGATTGTTGAGACCTGAGATTGCCTGAGATCAGCAACTTCTGACTCGGTGATGGAGTTAAAAAGTAGAGACAGAATCCCACAGGCATCTCCACCATGTCCTGCTGAGAGAGGCCCGATTCTGCCTTTTGCTCAAAGGGGCCAGAGGTTTCCATAGCGGATTAGCCACTTGACCAGCTGAGGAGGTGAGCTTTATTTAAGAACTGCTAGATGAAATCTGTGAGCTCTGTGGCCTGAGATGTCAGATTTTCAAGGAAAATTAACAGCATGTTTCAGATTGAAGCCTGTCTTCAAAGAGCTTTACTCTTCTCCTTTTGCTGTAGCCTTCATTCTCTCAAGCCCCTAATTGTAAGATGGGCAGGTGAGCAGAGGCCATTCTATCCCCTGTACTTTGGGTGTGGTGCTGGCTGCTCCCTGCCCTCCTTTCTCCGAGCCAGGCAGAACCTGCAGCCTGTTTGAGATCCCATGGTCCCTCTTTTACCCTTCCTGGATGCTGCCCATGTCACAGAGCCAAGCAAGCCCCTGTCAGCATGACTGGGACGAATCTCCAACTGCCAGGGGAGTCCCAATGCCAGTCCCTCCTTTCCCAGAACCCATCACCCAGTGGAAGGAAGAGAGGGTCAAAAGATCATTAGGGCCTGGCAGCCTTTTCTTCCCAATCATCTTCATTTGCTTCTCCTTGCCAGGCATGGTAGCAAACTCTCTAGACAATTTCTCCAATATTAGAAGACATTGGGTACGTAAGGCCAACTTGGCCTGCAGACTTGCCATCTCTAGACACACACACAACAGAAACACACACACCAGCTCTGGCCTCCTGCTGGAGGTATTTTCAGTCTGAGCTTCTTACATAAATCCCAAGCATTGGGAGTTGCTCGTTAGGACAAAGGCGGCTTTCCTTCTGAAGCCCCTCCTCCCCCAGAGGCCTTTCTAAGGCTTTCTGCCTACAGCTGGAGACCTCCACTCCCCACTTTTTGCTTACTGAAAGCTGCTTGTCAACCAGCCAGCAAGGGGGATTCTTCAGCAGGCTGGGGGGGGGTGGGGTGTCCCACAGCCCAGCTGCCCACAAAGCCCTTCCCTTCCGGCAGCTGGCAGGTATAATCAGCTCCTCCCCTCCTCCCTCAGCTTCAGTTCTCCCATGAGGAAAAGACAAGCGAATAGCACGAAAGATGAAGTCCCAAGAGAATAAAATGTCTGGCAACAAAGGATGCAGCAGTGACACAAACACAAGCTTTGGGGGGCAGGAGGGGAGAGGAGCAGCACACATACACCCGGGACACTATTGCTGAAACCCCAGAAAAGGTCTGGATCAGAGGCAGGTTTCAAAACCTGTCGCTACCAGTTCGCTCGTCGGCGCATGCACACTCATACATGTACCTGAGCCTTCTGCTCATGCGCAGAAGTGTCTGGGCGGGTGGGCGGAGCCTTCTGCCGCAGCTGCTACCGGTTCGCCTGATCCACCACCGCTCTGGATGCAGCTGGGTGCCTCCCCTTGTGCCCTGGACCCCGACGGAGGAGGACCGAAGCAGTCCGCCCTGCAGCTCCTCTGTCCAGGGGGAACTATTATGTCGATCTGGTTAAACCTAAATGCAATGATGTAAGCTGCCTGCACAGAAACCTTTCTAAAAGCTGGCTGACTCCATAAAAGAAAAAAAATGCCTGCAGACCTCTCCTCCTCCTCCTCCTCCCCCTCCTCCTCCTCCTCCTCACCAGATCCTTCCCATACCATCTAAAGAAGCCATCATGGCTGGAAACCTCCACAACCAAGTAGGCTGGTGAGACAGTGAGCTACAAGGCCTTTTGTGCAGAGTTTTGTGATCTCTTTTTCACTCCCTCTCCCGGCCCATCCCAACCAGCAAGGCATAAATACCTACCCAGGCCGAGTCCTTCTGAGTCTCTGCACTGATTTAAAACTGTCACTGAAACCATCTTTAAGCTGTTCTTTGTCTTGCAAAGCGGAGAATGTGCTGTTACGGGCACTTTTGTGGATGAGTGCCATTCGCACGCACAGGAATTTACCCTCTCAAGCGTGACTCTGAACAGCCCGGCTTTTCCACTCCACTGTCTACTAGAACCAGCCCTCCTTCTCCTGGTCAGATCCATCAAGGAAAGAGCAGGCTTAATACATCTTCGCCCCTGAGACGAGCAGTTGAACACTCATCTATTTTGAATGGTTTTTCCCACATTGCTCCTCACCCTAATCATGCTGGAGGTTTCACAGTCCAGTGAAGTTAGCACCACTCAGAGTAAATGGTTTCATTGTCAGATCCTTCACCAGCTCCAGATTATGTACGAAGGAATGAAGGAGCTCCATTCTGTGGTGCTCAAACAATTCTTTAAAAAAGAGCCCAAAACGATGAAAGGGGAAGGACAACGGGGGAGGGAGTCAACAGTCCAAGAATCTGTTAGACAAGGACACAGGGAAGTCCTCCTCACCTCAAAATTACTTTCTTTGGTCATTTGTGAATGTTTTAGAATGTGCCTTTTTAACAAGAATTCTTGGGATATGATAGACAGGAAAGGACAGTCAAAGCAATTGTGGGAGAAAGGAATCAATTGATAATGGGCGACACTGAGAGGGCAAAATTTCTTAATTCCAATTTTATGCCTATCTTGTAGAGGGAAACAGAGCCCGTGAGGGTCTTAACTCTGCCACTTGGGGGAAGGAAGGATCTCAACTCAGGACAAATGAGCCAAGGAAAAAAGAACTTAGCTAATTGAAAGCAATTTAAGTCTCCATTGCCGGGTGAAGTCTACCCCAGGGTACTGGAGGGAGGGAAGGAAGGAAGGAAGGAAGGAAGGAAGGAAGGAAGGAAGGAAGGAAGGAAGGAAGGAAGGAAGGAAGGAAGGAAGGAAGGAAGGAAGGAAGGAAGGAAGGAAGGAAGGAAGGAAGGAAGGAAGGAAGGAAGGCAGCCCAGGGAGAGTGTCTCATCCAATAATTCAAGTCTTAGCAAACCTTCCAATTGCCTCAACTTTTCTCTTCCTGGAGAAATGCTGCATTGAGCAATTAGAAGAGATTAGAAATTCTATTTGCGATAGGAAAATTCCATTTTCTTCTTTGCTCCAGAGGCAGGTGTCTGACTCAATTACATCTGCCTAGGATAAAGTGACATCCTTCCTCTAATACAGTCAGAGGTGGGAGGAATGTCTTTGCTGTGAGGCAGCGGCTCTGCCATTGTTGGTGGCATTATCAACTTCCTCCGAGCCCTTGTGCCCCTCTCTCCAAGGCTGGGACTCTAGCTGGGAGGCACCGTCATCCTTCATGGAAGGCTTGGCACAAGGTCTCAAGCGATCTGATTTCCCAACTCGGAGCCTGTTCTTGGCTGATTCTTTTTCTTGGAAAGAGCAGAGGCGGCAGAGCACCAGCCAACCCAGTGGGTGACCGGTTAGCCATTGAAGCAGGCTGGCTGAGCTCAAGCTGGAAAATGAAAACGGCGCAAGTGGAGAGAAAAACCAGAGAGCCACCAGATCCGAATTTCCCTGCTCAACTTTCCGGAAAGAAGGAAAGAAGAAGCAACAAACTCATCTCAATGGTCACTAACATAAAGAGGAACGGATAGGCAAGTGCCCTAGGGAAGGGCCCGATTCTGCTCCAGGCTTCATCTGGAGCCAGCCTGGGTGAGTGAAGTGCTATTGGACATAATGGAGAGGCCTCTGGCCTACCAGGCTCCCTTGACGTGGGGGCTTCAGACGTTGCTAAGGTCACATTGAGACCCAGAGGAGACACACACTGGGGCAATGTTTTTGGTTCCAGGAACCGAACTTTCTTGGGGAAATGCCTGGACACCATGACTCCTTGCAAGCTGGGACAATCACTCCTTCCTCCCTAACCCTTTTCTCTTTTGTAAGTAATAGTTGCCCCTATTCTTCATTGCCTTTGCTCTTCAGACTTGGCATGAAAGCATTTAGGAATAAAAACTGCTTAAAAGACAGTTTCCCAACTCAAGCATAATGCAAAAGGGCCCCATGCCAGGAAGTACATTATTTTCTTGGGATGGTAGAAATCATGATTTGTGCTGCCTGGTCAGAATATCCGCACTTCCTACCACCTCTTCCCCTGTCATGCCGCCCCATGGCTCCTTTTACCGACAATGACATGTGAGCAAACCAAAGGCCCCCTGGCTCAGATGCCACTGTGGGGTCAGGTCAATGGGTCTCTTCCCATCCTTGAGAAGGATGGGGAGAGACCCACTGCTATGATAAATACTGCTAAGAATATTTAATTTATTATCTAATAGATAATAATAAATACAGTCATAGTCCCTGTGCCTTAGCCACACACCCTGATGGGCTGCTGTCCCTTACAGGGACATCCTTAAGGGCCCAGGGCCATGATCCCCCCTTCCTCTCATGACCAGCCATTCCCCACATACTCCTAGCATGAACCCCTGGCTAAGCATCTTGTCCAGAATATCTTTAATTAGTTCAAACATTTATACAACTGCCCATCTTGTACCAAACTCTGGACCGCTCACAACCAAGAATGGCCCAGATCAGCCCAGAGAAAGGGGGGAAGCTCCTGGAAGAAGCAGATGGATAATCCCTTGCTGCCTTTGTGTGCAAGAGGCAGGAGAGCTGCCAAGTGAATCCTGGAGGTCCTTCCTTTTTTAGTCCCAAAGGATCACTGGTTCCTTGGGAGATCTGCATCTGCATTCCCCATTCAGAACCTCAAAAAACAAATAGAAATCTGACTCTGCTGTGGTTGGCTCTCCCTGGCAGACTCAGCAGAAAAGTGGGCCATGGAGGCACAGAGCCCAGTCCTGGGCCTAGGGCTGCTGAATCACCTGGAGGTTGCTGGCCCCCAAAGGTGCTCCTGCATGAACCCAGACTCCCTGCATGGGAGAAGTCTTGTGCTTCAGCACTCTTTCGTACCTGAAGACCTGAGACGAACTTTGGCCGGCCTCAGCAGTGGCCCAGCAACACGTCGGAGGCCACTCTATGGAGACCTGTCCTTGGCAAGGGGATGTCTTTACTTTGCAGCAATCAGGATGAGCCCTTTGCCAGCCTCCTGCCATCTATCTTTCGAAGGAGAGAGAGGACTGTGGGCATCACTTCCACTTCTGGCCAGACCATGAAGATGTTTTGAAGCACACACAGTCACAGGCCTCTGAGAACAAGGAAGTTCAAGAAGGTTGAACTACACTGACAGATGAGATTGGTCGTATGGGATTTATTGTACACAAGCCATTTGCCAGGGCCAAGCTTGGCTCTGAATTAAGCTTGGTGTGCTGTCCCGCACATATTCCCCAGCAATTCCCTTCACCAAAAACCCAGAACTGTCCTAATTATGTCTGGCCACAAGCAGACCAATGCTAGTCCACAGAGCAATGGCCAATGAATCCACAAGGCACTTGAAAATTTCCCAGTCAAAATAAGCCCACCAGACAAAATAAAATCCACACTACAAGAGGGTCCACAAGGCAAGCAAAGAGTTCACAAGACACAGTCTAAGTCAAGGCATGGTGTCAATCCAAAGCAAGGCAAGAATCATAACAAACAGAAAACACACAGCTAGGAACTGAACAGTTTGTCCCCAGCATCACTTCCCTCTTTCTGCTGTGCTAAAAAGCCAGTTTCTATAAATCAAAGTCCTGGACTTTTCTATTTTAACCCATATTCCCCAATTCTTTCACTGTTAATCCCAGTGTAATCATCTTTTTAACTATTGCTTTTCACAATATAGTCTCTAAGAACCTCCTTTTTATTATTACTATCCACATGTGCATTACTTATTCATATTAATCACCTTGTCTTTGTCTTCTTTATTTCCAGCCGTTATGTCTTGTTTCTTCATTTTCTTGTCTGCTTGCGTATACTTCATTTCAGCTTCAGTGTCCTCAAATTTTGTCCTCCATGTGGCATTTTAATTATTTTTCTTATTTCCATTCCAAGTCAAATACATCCATTTGTTCCTTCTCTAATTCCTGTGCCATTTTATTTTTTTTAAGTTAATGTTATCCCAATTATAAGAGTTCCATTGTGGTTTCTCTTTTCTTTTCTTTTTTTTTCCCTAAAGTCAAGCTGCCTGCAACAAAGAAATCCTCCTCCTCAAATTCTCACGGTTGTTACCTGTAAAGTTCACAATTTTCCAAAACAAAAACCAAGTTGCAATGTTCCTTTTTACTCCAGAAGGTGTCTCTCTGCAATCCACAATTTCCAATTGTTTAACAAGTATCCATCTTGTTTCAGTTACATAACGATCTTACTTGGCTTCTCTTTTTCTTCTTAGTTTTAAAAGTATCAAATCTTTTTTTAAAGTCCAGTCCAAATTTAAACTCTTCCAATCCTTTGACCATGTCTCAATGTTTAATGTTTCCAATTAGTTTTATTCAAAATTCAATTTTCTATCGGGTTTTTTGTCTCTTTAAAGTTACATTTCAAAATCTTCTTTGTCCCCATGCTCCTTAGCCACTATTTTATCACTAGGGGTCTTGTAGTTAAAAAATGTTTCCCTTGATGTTATTACAAGCCTGGGTTGGCTGTCACTCACCTGCCTTCAAAAAACTCCGTTCCATTCCACTTTCCTCAATACTTGATCTGATTGTCCCAGCTTCGTGGCAGCTGCCATGGCTGCCACCCCCCGCCACCGAGTCACAGAGAGTTCCCTCTGACCTCTGGGAAACTTGCCTGTTCCTCTTGGTCGTCCGAGGTGCCTCTCTTTCTTCCCCACCCCTGCAGAACAGTTCTGGTCCAAAGACCCATTGGCGGCGGTTCATCAGGGGTTTTCGCGGGGCTCATCGGAGCCCGCTAATTCCCCGACTGTCTCGCCACAATGCCAAACCAGAAGGCAAAATAAAATCCACACTACAAGAGGGTTCAAAAGGGAAGAAAAGAATTCACAAGACACAGTCTAAGTCAAGGCATGGTGTCAATCCAAAGCAAGGCAAGAATCATAACGAACAGAAAACACACAGCTAGGAACTGAACAGTTTGTCCCCAGCATCACTTCCCTCTTTCTGCTGCGCTAAAAAGCCAGTTTCTGGTGCACCCCATCAAGAAGGGCGAGGTTTACTCCTTGCAAGTAATCTGGCTGACCTTCTCTGCTCCTGCCTTTTCTCTGCCCTACGTGTTCTTGGATCAGGTATAGCTGCATGCTTTCCCCACCTGGAGCCTCAGGGTTGTCCTGCTGCAGCTGTGTTTGAGCCAAATCCCTCTCAGACAGCTGCTTGGAGCCATTGACCAACTCCCCTCTAGACATGCCTGGAACTGGTTCATCTTCCTCTGAGTTGACATCTGGGGAGATAATGTGAAGCATCTGGGGGAGTCATCACATTTGGAAGCAACAGGCAATATCAGAGGGGAGCCTCAGTGATCCATAGAGAGACTGTGTTGCACCTATGAATATTCGAGAGAAGATCAGAATGAACACCTTGAGGGAGACACTCATCAGAGAACAGAACACCAGATCACCAAAGGAGAATTCATGCAAAATGACCAAAGGAGGCTAAGAACAACAGCTCTTCAGATATGGTCAAAAAAAAAAAAGAAAGCCAAAAGAACTGGGACACCAGAACATGCAGACCAGGGGTGGGTTCCAAATCCCGTTGCTACTGGTTTGCTCGTGCCCATGTGCGTGGCACTTCTGCACAGAAGCGTCCGGATGGGTGGACAGAGCCTCCCGCCACCATTGCTACCAGTTTGCCCAATCCAGTACGAACAGGTAGCAACCCACCACTGATGCAGATTCCTAGGCAATCGAGGTGAAGAGGGTCTTTACACAGCTTTGATTGGTGCGTCAGTTGCACCCATTCCTGGATCAGGCACACCCTGCTCAGTCTCACATGCTCTAGCCACACTCTCCCTCTCCCCCATATAGAATCCTGCAATACGCTCCACATGGAGCTGCCTTTGAAGAGCACTTGGAAGCTTCCGTTGATGCAAACTTCAGCAGCACAGGCAGTTATGCGCATAACTAAACCTGTGCCAGTTACACCTCGGCTTCCCAAGCTGTACTGGTTACGTTTGCTTTCAGGTTCAATTCACAATGTTGGTGATGCCCAATAAAGCCCTACGTGGCATGTTGCCATGTCATTTGAAGAACTTCTTCTTCCCAGATAGATCTACGCATCCCATAGGTGGGGCAGGAGGGCATGATGCGAGTCCCACTGACCAAGGAATGTCATCCAATGGCACCCACTGCATCTGCCCTTTGGAATATCTGCCCCCCCCAGTTGAGACTGGCCCTAACTCAGCTTTGCCCTCTGGCCTGGGGATCGGAAAGTGATAGTGCGGAGCCTATAAAATGGTTGAATCATTCCTAAATTGACAGAGTTGCTTGTAGTGCTTTAAATTGCTTTCAGGTCTTAAAGGCTGCAGCCTTGCTTTGCTCTGCTCAGAGCTCTTGTGCAGATCTTTGGTGAGAAGCCCACAGATGGCTCTTCTTTCTAGGCGCCAATGAAAGATACTTTGTATGGCTGTCTCCCATTACTCTGATTCCTAATTTAAGGGGCATTTTTCCCACATCAGTCCCACTTACTACTCATCCTAGGATGCTACTTAGTAATTACTAATATTTACTTCTACTGAAGGAACAGCATTGCTTTCATAAGGATACAGTAAGGACAGTACATGGGCACCGTGTAGTCAGTGATCAAATAATATCAATTAAGCTTCATGGACAATCCTTTAATAGGATGCTTATGGTCAAACCACCAATGCAGAAAGAGGAGGCGGAAGATTATTTTTAGGATCCAGCTTAATCTGAAGCCAACAGAACATGCAAGCGAGGTGCGTGGTTTCTGATGGAGAACCGAGTGCCGTAAGAGGAAAAATACCAGTGCGCCCTATGGCTCCTGGGCAGGGCTGGGGCTGTTGTCTTTTGTGAGTCTCTGATGGCCACTAAGGGCCCTGCCACAGACATCACTGGCTGAGAGACCTTTCTTGTGAGTTTTGGCTGTGGGATCAGAGGAGCCTGTGTGTGCATTACCTTCCTCCCTGCAGGGTAGCAGCATCTCTGCCTGTCTTCCTGCACTCACTCTGGGCTGGCAGTGGATTGGTCCTCAGGGTTATGATTTGGGGGGGGGGCCTTCAAACTTGCCCTCACGAGGCCTGGGGGCTGCATGGGGCTGCAGCTGACTCAAGAGCTTCTGTCTGAAAACCTCTCTGAAGAACCACAACTCGACAGCCTGTTTTAGATGTCAACAGTTTCGAGTCAAGATGCTCCTCCTGAAGATTAACCTAAACCTACTTCCTTGTAGTTTCTTACTCATTGGTTCTGGGCCTCTCCTCTATGGAATTAAAGGGAAAAAGTCGCTTCTTCTTCTGTGTGACTACTTCAGAGTTATTTCAGAGTTCCCCAATCTTTCCAGCTTTGCAGACTGACGGGGGGTGGGGAAGGTGGGGTGATTCATGCATGGCAGGCAAGTGCGTGCGGAGCCCCATTTGTGCGAAGGGCAGGCAAGCACCCCCGCTACTTGTACAAAAGGAGCCTGTGCCCACCCACTGTTCATGCAAATGGGGATGTGCGTGTATGCTTGCCCACCATTCCACAGCTCGGTTTCGAACGGCTCACGGCCCGGAGGTGGTGGGACCCCTGCCTTATTTAATATATCTCCCCTTAGTTTTTGAAGGGTAACTTATGCCGATTCTTTCCTTCTGAGTGCTCGCCCTTTATTATCTCCTTTACATCAACTTACATCTACCTGTCATTGTCCTTCTTGAAAACCGGTGCCCAGAAATGGGCACAGGACTCCAAGGGGTGTGTCTAACTGAGCCAAAGTAAAGGGGAAGAATTCATTTCCATGATTGGGACTCTTGTTAATGCATCCCAAGGGTGTGTTTCACTTCTGAGAGTGGAATCCCAAGACTGGCATCCAGCCCTTTGACATAGGAAAACTCATGAAACAAGAACTATTTGGGTTTATGGAAAGTTCTTTATTGGGAGTAAGGTACCATAGCAGACTCTTGAAGCCTGTCCGAGTAATTTTCTAGCTCAGTTTATACCTAGCATAATTATAGGGGAGTTAGTCTGACTCTTTTTTCCCTTTTTTTTCCTCCTCCCCTGAACTCCAGAGTATTTTCTGTAATGCTCAGACTCCTTCTATGACGTCCTCAGCATTTGCTGGCCACACCAATATTTTCCAAATAGTTCCAATATTTGAGGGGCTGCCACAAAGAAGACCTATTCTCCAGAGCACCTGAAGGCAGGACAAGCAGCAGTGGATGGAAACTAATCAAGGAGAGAAGCAACCTTAGAACGAAGGAGAAATTTCCCGATAGCAAGAACAATTAGCCAGTGGGATGGAAGTTGCCTCCAGAGGTTGTGGGTGCTCCAGTACTGGAGGTTTTCAAGAAAAGGCTGGACAGCCATTTGCCTGGAATGGAACAGGGTCTGCTGCTTGAGGAGGAGGTTGGACTAGAAGACCTCCAAGGTCCCTTCCAATTCTGTTATTCTATGTTCCATTACTGTGGCGGCTCATGTTTAAATCGTGGTCAGGAAGGAAGCCCTGGTCCTTTTCATAAGGATCGCTGCCAAACGAGATTGTCTCGTACTTTTTTGCCTTCCATTTCTCCCACCCAACTTTATATTTCTTTTGATTAGATTCCATCCAATTTGTTTCAGCTCACTGCTCAAGCTTGCCTAGCCGTTTTTGAATTCTCCCTCCCCTCTAGTCAGTTGAGTAGGCAGCAATAAATGGCAGTCAATAAAATCAATAAATGAAAAAGCATTAGGCAACCTTCCCAGCTTTGTGATTGTAAATTTGAGAAGTGTCATTACAATTCCCCGAGTTATTGTTAAAACGTTGAACTGCACAACTCAGGGCGCTATGGTGCCCCCTGAGACCTTTCCCTCAAGGCAGAGCCATGAATGAGCAAGCTTTCAATATGGTCACTCAGCCAACGCTGAGTTCATCTAACAGGAATATCATCTAGCCCATATCTCACTGTTCGATAAAGAATACCACAAAGGCTTCAGTGAAGTCTTCATTGAGATCCCATCTCTGTAGCCTGGCCTTGGTCTGCTACGTAAATACTGCTATTACCTGAGAAGATAAGGTTAGCCTAGTAGAAGTGCTTAAGGCTGAAGACAGACAGTCAAAAACTAAAACTATAAGAAAAAAATACAATTGAAAGCCAATTTGAAAGCCTGAGAAATAGAAGATGTGAATTATTTATTAAATGTCCATTCAATTTAAATTGAAATCCCACAGCCCTACATGTTAAGGGTGTTGATTGCAGAATTGTTCCTGGCAATCTTTGAGAATTGGGGAGGGCAGGATATATCACCCACTCTTCAGAAAAGTGGCCCCTGTTAATTGTAAACACCAATTGAAGCAATTCAAAGCCTGCTGCTTAATCCTTAATTCAACAGCCTCCCCAGGCTCAGTTCCTGGGACCCCTTTTTCTACTTTTCTGAAGAGGGGGCGATATATCCTACCCTCCCCAATTCTCAAAGATTGCCAGGAACAATTCTGCAATCAGCACCTTTAACATGTAGGGCGGTGGAGTTTCAATTTAAACTGAATGCAGCATTTATTAATAAATACCTATCTATTTCCTAGGCTTTCAAATTGGCTTTCAATTGTGTTGTATTCATATAGTTTTAGTTTTTGAATGACTATCTTGCTGCTTCCTAGTTTATTTTGTATCTGCTTTGATTATATTATACATATTTTTGCTCAGTTAATTTTTTTTTTGCCCAAGAGATTAGACAGTGTAATATTTTAATAAAATAAATAAATGAATGAATTAAGTACATTCTCTTATACCCATTCCTTGGATGTTTATAATTCTGTTTTCCTCCCTCCCTCCCTCCCTCCCTTTTCCTGCACTGGTGACTGACTACAATACAGTATTCATTCATTCCTGCATGCACATGTTCATTTCCTCCTCCTCTGGACATCATGAATTCAGTGGTAATTTTCCTACCAAGGGGCCAGACTCCTGGTGCTTTCGTCCAACTGGCCATCAAGGAAGGACAGTTTCCTGTCTTTGGGCAGAGAAGGATTCCCAGCTGGCATTGCGTACCTGCAATTCCCCATTACTACCTGCCTCTTTGAAAGCCAGATCTTCACACCCAAAAAGGCCTCAGAAGGTCTACAAGAAACTTCCTCAAGGCTTTCACTTTGTTTCTCTCCTCTTCTGTTCCACCGCAAGCTGTTTCAGCTGGATTTCTATGCTCCAGTTCCTGGATTTCTATTTATGTAAACTGCAGTGCTCCCTCCCCCTCTGTTGCTCCCATTCCTTTTAAATAAATTATAGCCTTCTGGACTGCATGTCCATCCCGAGTGTCTTTCCTCCAAATTTCAGTGATGTCTTTGACATCATACTTGTCTTCCTGAGTTAGGCTCTCCAGTTTTCCTGCTTCTTTCACTTGGTCCTGAAATAGCTGGAATTTGGAGGGCTCTATTTACTGGCTACTCTCTTGTAGCTCTTTCTAAGAGAGAAGGGTCAGGCCTTCCAGCTGGAATATTGGCAGAAAACCCTGCAGGAACATGTCTTTGCTAGCCATCAACTGTCTTAATCACCTGCTCAATGCAGGCAACCTTCTAGCACTGCAACTGATTGTAAGTCATAGCAATTTTGGGGACACCCAGATGAGCCTTTCGGCTGAGACAAAGTTATTTTCAGAGGTGGGATTCAGCTGGTTCGGACCAGTTCACATAAACTGGTTGTTAAAAGTCTGTGCAGTTCGGCGAACCGACTACTCCCACCAGTGACTGCCTCTCCCGCCCACCCCTCACTGCCCTGCCCTGTCTGCCCATCCCAACTCTTACAGCCACTCTTTTTCTTGCCTTGCTTGCTTTGGCTGCTTGCTTGCCTTACTCATTTTTTGGCCTGTTTTCGGCCCGTTTTTTGGACCCTTTTTCAGCCTGCCTGCCTGCCTTCCTTGCCTGCCTTCACCCCAGCTGCTCTCCGGTTCCTTCCCCACTTGCCTGCCCTCGCTACTTGCCTAGTAAGTTGCTGTCATGTACAGGGACAAAGGGGCCAGGTGGGGGCCTTCCTCTCCTCCTCCTGAGCAGTTTTAGAAAGAAACTGGGAACTTAAAGCCAGGCGTGTCCCACAGGCCCAGCCTCGCCTCGCCAACCCCTGCCAGCCAGGGGCCGCAAGGTTGTGGCTGCTCAGATCGCCCGTCTCCCACCCGCTCGCCCTCCCGGTCAGATTGTGGGAGTGCCTGGCCACCCAGATGCCCCCTACCCTCTGGAGCGGCAGCGGCAGGGAATACAGGATCGCCTGGCAGCAGGGAGAGAGAGGGAGAAGGGGGCGGTTGCTAGCAGAGAGGGGAGAGTGCGAGGCTGGTGCTTCTGGGATGAGGGGAGCCAGGAAGCATCTGGGTGTGGTTCACCCAGGCTCTCTTCCTCTCACAGCCACGTCTCCTCCAACCGGCATGGACGGCAACTATGGCCTCAACGTGTGTTGCCAGTGCTTCGGCTAGTAAACTGAGGACATCGGCTTCATTAAGGTGAGGGGGAGGGAGGCTGTGTAGGCCCCAGCCGTACACTTCTGGTTGCCCACTGACGCTGCTGGCGGACACCCCCTTTGTTGCCCAGGGTTCCCTGGCATCTCCTGGCTCTAACGGTCAAGTGCAGGCTAGGGAAGTAAATCTGAAAACGTGTGTTAATATCCGAATGTATAGAAGTTATAGTTAGGTGTACGACAGAATGTGGGCTCTGGGTGTGTGAGGTTGAATGTGTATAGTTTTAGTTGTGTGTGTGTGTCTGTGTGTACATACACATATAGTATATATAGTAGCTAATGTATCTTTTTGTGTGCCTATACATAGTCTATACTATGTAATGTGTATGTACACATATACATAGGATTAAATAGTGTATTTTGTATCTTGTTGAGGCCTTTAAGGTGAGTGGCCGGGAGGCAGGGCTGGGTATGATGTCGAGTTGGGCACGCCCACCCAGTCACATGACCACCCCCCCAGCCACACCCACCCAGCTAGTCATTAGGGCAAAGAACCTGTTGTTAAATTGTTTGAATCCCACCACTGTTTATTTTACATTACTCTTTAGGGCAGCAATAAAAGCAATGAAGAAAAGAAACCCTGCCCTCCAATCCCACTGCCACTTTCTCTCCCTTCCCAAGTAAAATGGCTCCACAAAGTCATGGTCTGCATGCCCCCTCCCAGAGCTGCTTTCCTGCCATCCACCTAATCCAAGCTCTTTTGGGCCTCCAGGCAAAGCCCTTTGTCCAGCCCCTTTTTCACAGACTGAGACCTGAGGCCCTTCTGCTGCTCAGCCCCTGCCCCTACCCACACAAAAGGGCCGCAAGAGTTGGTTGCTTTTGAAAGCTGCTGGAGGTCTCAAAAGGAGCACAAAGCCCAGCCCAGCCTTCGCACCAGCACCGGATTCTGGCATGTTCTTCTCTTCTGCAGCAGAGAAAGCGATTCAATCCACCTTGCTGGTCTGAATCTCCTCCCAGAAAACGGGGAAGGTGCCAACAGGCTGGCTGGGTGGCTGGTTTATTGTGGGAGCTTTCAGTAATGGCAACTGGTTACCTGGAGCAGCTCAGCTCTGACCTTGTGCTGAAAAGTTTCTTTGGACAGCTGAACAACTCATCTCCCTGAATCAAGAACGATGCTATTTTTTTCAGGAATGAAGGAACGAGTGGGACTTATTGCTTTTTAACACACTGTCTGTCCACAATTCCCACAGATGATGGTGCTGCTGCTGCCTTTCTCAGCAACGTTCCCACGCCTCCTTTTCCAGGGTCTCCACGGCACACAGGACAGCTTGGGAGGATTGTCCAAGAAGACCAGAAAATTTCTTCCTGAAGATCAGAAATGGCCAAGAGCTCCAGATCACCCCTGCCCCAGTGATGAAACTTCAAATGAGCTAATGTAAAAGGCATAGATTAACTAACTATGGTTTGTTGAATAACTCTCAGAAGTAGCTATGGCATAAACCACAGCCTACCAATCAATTGTATTCATACAGCATATTAAGCTAAAGCCCCACAAACGATATGACCTTTGAGCGTGAAAGTTAAGACCCATCATCTGGAGAGCCTGGAGCCCAAATCTGACCTGGATTAAGCCACCCACTGCTGATCCCACAGCACCTTGCAGCAAAGCCAGAACCAAAGCTTGTTTGGGGGAGGAGGGGGGGAACTGCCCACAAAAGTAGGCCGGCCCCATTTCCACCAGCCGCCTTAGAGCAGCATCCTGGCTGCCCTTCAGAAGGCTGAGCTGTCACAGGATGACCGTCCATGGGTCCTTTCCGCCGGCTCGCACGGATGCGCAGGCAGCCTCTGGGAGAAGGAGGAAAGGTTCTCGCTAACGCTTCCTGACAGGGTGGAAATTCACTGCCATCAGGGGGAGCCACAGGCCATGCCAGGAGGGCTCTTTGGTGGCTGCTGTGGCACAATGTTCAAACATGTCACTTTGGATCACATCGCAAAGTCCATAAATAAACTCCGGTCTCCACTTAAGGGTACGGTGCCTTCAAAAAACTCTAATCTGAAGATGTTTTCCCCTAAAACCAGACTCAGAAAACATCAGACATCTTAAGGGTAAAAGCCAAGGCCAGATCTCCAAATCAAATCAAAATGGGAAAGAGGCATCCTGTCTGCTTCCTAGTTTAATTCAGTCAGGGAGATGTTGATTTTAATTACAGCAAAAGAGTGAGAGGGGTTTTGCATGGCTTTCTCCCAGCTTTATGTAACTGAAAAAAGTTCACTAAAAACGAGATCAATGGAAAGAAGAGCAACTAGTAGAAGTTAATAAAGACACACTTTCTGCAAAAGAAGCAGAAGGCAACTTGCACAGTTGAGTTTTTTGGGGAGGGCTCCTGGGTGCTGCAGCTGAGACCTTTCTAGTTTACACTTTCTTATCTTCTCAAGTTCCAGGTGAGCTGAGAGAAGACACTCAAGCCAGATGCTGCTGCCCTTTGGAAGGCATAAAAAAAGGCTTGAAGCTGATCTAGGATCAGTGATTCCTTGAGGGGTTCCTCAAGTCCGAAGCAACTCTCCTGAGGGGGTGGGGGGATGAAAGAGAACCTAACTGAAAGCCAAGCAGAGGACAAGGGACTGCAAGCTGCCCCTAGGGAAACCCTCAAGCAGGTCCTCCTGGAGGCACAGAGGAGGCCTCTCCGGACAGGCCAGAAACATTCCCCAGGGGCAGAAGGCCACGGAAGGCTCGGGAGCATCAACCTGGCACTCTTGGCACCTGATGGGCATCCCTGCGGTGGCAGCTGGGCCTTAGGAGCCTGCAAAGATGAGGGCTCCCTTACATGGCCAGGGCTTGTCCAGGCAGCCGGAACCTGGAGCTGGGGACACACTGGGTGCAATCAATCCCCCCTCCAGGAATTGATGCTGCAGACAAACTAAAGAGTCCCAAGTACTGAGTCTCCTATCACCAATACACACCTTTTTCTTCTGAAAGAAGGCTGCCCTACTTTTTTTCTGCACTTGGTGCACCTGGTGATGTCTTTTCTGCAGGTGTCTTCTAAACAGAGGTGATAATATTGATTGTTTAGCTACTGGATTGGACAGGACTGGTTTTGTTTTCTTTTTCCTTCTATGAGTGACACATCGCCAGCGGTCTCTCTCTAAAGGTTTGTTTTCTGTGTTAGTTAATTGTTCCTTACTGTGTTCTGTTTGGATACAGTCTTTGTCCTTTAATTGGAATGTCTCGTTTTGTTTTCCGAGTCTCAGAGAGGCTGGACTTTAGAGAAAACCCCTTTGCTTTTTCTTCTAGGTTGTTAATTTTTTTCTCAAGTGTTTAAATTAGTTTACATTTGGTACAGATATAATTTGGTCTTTTGAGGCTATGAGTACATACATGGGACGTACTTTTGCCAATCAATACATTGTTAATTTTTCCCCGTGTTTTTTCCATGACTATATTATTCTTGTTGTAACTGCTGTTATAAATGCTCCCAGTAGTTTCAATGCACAGTCTCTTCTTTTAAAAAAAGTTTAATGAAGGGTTTTTTTTACGATTTTGCAGTTATTATGAAAGGATGAGAATATTTATCTAACAATTTAGGATCAGGGGTGACATGATAACTCTCTTCCAGTCCTTGAGAGAAGAGTGGGTCAACCTATTTTCCAAAGTACCAGAAGGCAGAACAAGAAGTAACAGATGGAAACTAATGAAGGAGAGAAGCAACCTGGAACTAAGGAGAAATTTCCTGACGTGTAAATGGGTTGCCTTGTGTTTTATTTGAGTCGGTGTTCACCGTAGGATAATGAGGAAATCTTTCCTCCTTTGTGACAATGCCTGGTTTGCAGCAGCAGCAGTGACCCTGCTGGAGCAGCTCAGCAAAAGAAATGCAGCAGAAACCTTTTCATCAGGTATTCCAATCGGAAGGAGCCTTCCGAAGTCAGGAGAGGGCTGAAAACAACCGCAGGGCCATCCTGAGCATCAGGTGAGACTGGAGAGGGCCGCTACCTAGGGGGTAAGCGGCAGAGGAAGGTACCTGACCTGCAGACTCAGAGATGCTTCCCTTGCCTCACTCTGCCTTCCTGGGACACCAGACCCCTGGGGAGAGTCAGGCACCCGGCTCCGTTGCTGCCCTACCTTTCTGGGGACACAGTCAGCTGTGAGGCTGAGTGGACAATATCTTTTCCTTCCCTCCCCTCCCCCCGATTGATGTCCTAGTGAGTCTACTCAAAATCTGAGACAGAACACGGATCTTCGAGCCATATCAAAAGTGTGGTGTGATCATTTATTTCCATAGCTTTTTCTCTAAGTGAGACCAAAGGTTGTCCTAAATTGATAAACATCAAATTTCATGTACGTATTTCCACATCACATTAACATCTCTGCAGCTTATTTCTGTTCCTATAATCCTCTCAACAATAATGTGAATATTAAACCCAAATCTGAGAACCATACAAGAAAAAGCCATATATGTCAATGTTCCCTTAAATGTAAGACATCTTCAGCATAAAATGTCGATACCAAACCCTTTTGAGCATACATTGAGTTATCCTACACATCTGAAAAAGAATCTTCCTTCCCCCCCCCCCCCATTTTTTAAATTTTTTTTAGCATAAAACATAAAATACATCTTTTTAGAGCAGGGGTTTGGTCTGGCTTAAAATAAGTACAATTATTCACATTCCCCCAATCAATTTTGTTCCAAATTTTAAAATCTTTAAGAAGAAAATAAAGAATAATAAAAAAAACAAAATTCTTATTCTAAGCATTTATCATTCTACTATAACACCCAAAATTCTAAACAATAAACACTGTTCTAAATCTTTATCATTTTAACAATTAATATTTCATATATATTCCTCAATCCTAAAACCCATTGCCTCAAAACAATATTTTATCTCTCTTAAATGACAACAGTTATCCAATTCGTGACAAAAAATATTTTCCTCCTCTCTTAAAATCATTTTGAAATAAATCAACATTTCTTTCTGTATTTTATTGCTTCCAAAATATTTTACCTTAATACTTCAAATTTATTCTCAAATTCTATTAGACCAGCTGTTTAACTGATTCATGGTTTAAATATCTATTTCCCAGTTATAATTTCCAATATTCCTTTCTCCATTTATTTAACTGGTTCACAGTTCAATTACTATTCTCCAATGTCTTTTCTACTTCCTCCTAGGTTTATTTTTGAGCTGGTTCGCATCTTAATGAGCTGCTTTCCAGCAATGCTTCCTCCACTCCTTACCTTAATTATTTTGGCTGGTTCACAGTATAATTTTAACTGCATACCAACCTTCTCCTTTACTCCTCCTAAATCTAATTTAAAACTGGTTCACAACTCAGATGGTTGCCTTCCAGCAATGCTTTCCTCCATTCCTGCCCCTATTTTTAACTGGTTCACAACTTTATTTCAATTGATCCCCAGATATAGTCTCCTCCACACCTACCTTTTTATTTTTTGCTAGTTTACAGTTTGGCTTTAACTGTTAGCCAGCATATGCTTTCCTTCACTCTAACTGTATTATGGCCGGTGCACAATTTTGCTTTAACTGCTTTCCAGCACATATTTCCTCCACTCCTAACTCCTATTTTTATTTTTAACTGGTTCCCAGTTTGCATTAACTGTTCTCCAGTATGATGCTTTCCTCCACTCCTACCCTATTTGTAAGACTGGATCTCTGCTTTTCTTTCACTGATCACCAGAATCTTGCTTTGTATTTTCCTCCACTCTAAGATCTCTTGTTCCATTATTTAGCTTCAGATTACTTCAAAGTGTATCACCAATAGTATTTTCAATCTGTTCTCCTCCATATCTTTTGCTAATTAAAAAAAAATTCAACAAGTATCTTATCTCTTATTTTCTCCTAAATTTTCTCTCATTACTTGCTTATTTCATATTTCAATACAAACATCATTTTAAACCATTTTAAATTCATTTTTCTATGCTTATTAAATGTATGAATAATTCTTTTAACATCCAACACCTTAAAAATAATCTGTTGATGAAGTAGTTTTTAAGAGCATAAAAATGTATTTCTTTAAATCATGATTCCATTGATTTGCTAGAATATTTCAATTCTGTACTCTTTTGTAGGTTTTTTTTTTCATAGATTATCACTATTTTAGTAACACTTCTCTTTACTGTCTATAAAAATAAATTGTAGGTTAGACTTTCTCTTTCCTGATTCTCTCCAATATTTAAGATGAAGGAGAAAAAAAATCTTTGGAAATTTCTTTCTTTGTAATGGCTCAATTTGCCTAATAGGATTCAGCCTCCTCAGATACATAGTCTGTTATCGAAGAAATGCAGAAATAGAGGATGATAATACCAAGATATTTGACTGATTTGAAAATCTTACAGTACGTAACTCAGAACATTTCTTGGGCCATATTTATAAACTGCTGGTGAAGAATGATTCAGAAAATGAACAGGCCAAAGATTAAATGGATGCAGACCTTGAATACAGTAATTGAGATGCAATAATGGGCATTTGAGTGGAAGAACATTCAATTTACTCTGAACGCTAGGAAAAAATGTAATCACTAGTAAATTATTAGTGGGGTTTTTTTAAACAAATCACTTGGATTCCCTAAAAAAACAAACCAACATTTACTATAGTTAAAAATACAGAGCGTTAAAAACCATCTAAATACTGAAGTCAAGACAGAGAAAAACAGGAGGGGAGGGTTGCCTCTCCCCTCTGGGTGTCTATCTGGCCAGTTAGAGCCAACATGGTGGGCATACTATGGGCCCCCTTTTCTGGCTATCCTCCCCAGCCTTGGTGGGCAGAGGAGGAAATCCTCTTGTTAGACGTGCTTGTCATATGTTGCCTGTATTTTGAGGTTCTTTGCATTTGGCATTCTGTTTATTTCCTATATGGTTTTTTTTTTAATTGAAAAGTAGTGAAGTTTGCGGATGATACAACAGTGATTGGTCTCATTTCAGACAATGATGAATCTGCATACAGATGGGAGGTTGAACAACTGGCCTTGTGAATGTGGCCGCAACAGTATTGAACTGAACGCACTTAAACCTGTATAGTACATTTTAGGAGAAGCCTCCTATTCTACCACCTCTTACAATATTAGACAACATGGTATCAACAGTAGAGACCTTCAAGTTTCTAGATTCTATGATATCTCAAGACTTAAAATGGACACCTAACATCAAAAACGTCTTCAAAAAAGCACAACAAAGAACGTACTTCCTGCACCAACTCAGGAAGCTCAAATTGTCCAAGGAGCTGCTGATTTTCTACAGAGGAATAATTGAGTCTCTCATTTGAACCTCTATCTGGTCTGGCACAGCAACCGAACAAGATAGACACTGATTTCAATGGATAGTTAGGACTGCAGAAAAAACAATTGCAACCAGCCTGCCTTCCAATGAAGGCCTGCATCAGACTGCATATACTGCATCAGACAGAAAAAGGGATGTGAAAATATCTACAGACCCCTCACCTCCTGGACATAAACTGTTTCAAACCACCAAATAGGGTTGTATTATTTATTATCCTAATCTGTCCAATTACCTATTTCCTTAGATTCTTATAACTATAACTTGTATGTAATGATTTGTTGATTACTTTTATTCAGTATCCTATTACGATGATTGCTTTAGCATCCTATGACTATCAGTATGTGTATCTATGATTTATGATTATATTTTAGGATTATGATTATCACTTGTTGCTTGTACACTGAAAGCTTATGCACCAGAGACAAATTCCTTGTGTGTGTTCAATCACACTTGCCAATAAAGAATTGAATTCTGTTCTCTTATTTGCATTTTTATCTTATTATTGTGAGCTGCCCAGAGCTGGTCTGTATTTGGGCAGTGATGAACTTGATACAGATAGATAGATAATAGCCCTATATGTTACTAAAACTTCTCGTGACCTTTAATTGGGCAAAATGGTGCATGACCTTAGACTAGTCACTCTCAGTCCAACTGCCCTCAAAGGGTTTTTTGTTGTGGGGAAAATAAGAGGAGGGAGGTATGGTGGATATGTTTGCCATCTTGTGTTATTTGTAAAAGTAATAAAGGTGGAATATAAATAAACAAATAAATCCTAGGGCAACAATTTTTGAACTAGGATACCACAAACAGGTTTACGGATTGTGTCCAAAATCCCAATGATATGAAATGTGGGAAAGATGGGCTGCTTCAGTGCTACTGGCTGCTGTGGTCGTGTAATCTTTGTTTTCATAATTCTCACTTTCCCAGCCACTCTTGCCATCCTTTGCTTTCTCCCCCACCCAGCAGCAGCCAATTACTTGCAGGGTAGGAAGGGAAGGGAAGGGGGAAAGGAGAGGGAGCTTTCTGACACGCCCTGCCAGATTCCCACAAGGAAGCTCAATAGGGAAGCTGGCAGGAATTTGCTTCTGCTCTCATTCCTTCTTTGCCCAACCATGGCCATTCTGTTTGTCTGTCTAGGTAAGGTAACATCTCTGAAACTATGACATAATGGAGCACAGGTTGTCGAACTACAATTTGGCAGTTTGAATCTCAACAGGCTCAAGGTTCACTCAGCCTTCTGTCCTTCCAAGGTGGGTAAAATGAGGATCCAGATTGTTGGGGGCCATATGCTGACTCTGTAAACTGCTTAGAGAGGGCTGTCAAAGCACTGTGAAGCAGTATACGTCTATGTGCTATTGCTATTTGTGAAAAAGATCTTGGAATAGTGGTTGTGTGCAAATTGAAAAGGAGCCAGAAGAGACATGCAGTTTTAGGCTGCATCTATAAAATGCAATTAACAAATTAGTGGAAATAAGTATTCTATTATACTAAGTTCAGATCCATGAGCCACACTAACAGGAGGATTCAGAGAAATTGGCACAGGTTGAAACAAGGGCAGTGAGGAACATCTGAAGATTGATACCTTAAGTTTTATGGAGAAGGACTGTTCATGTCAGAAGCATCACAATTACAATAAGGCATACTGTGTGACCTAACATTCAAAATATAAAATTAAAATATGTACAAATTAAACAGACCTTGCCCAGAAACTAGCAATGTTAATTGTGTTACATCGCGCTGCCATAAGGGACAGAAGGCAAGCAAGGCAGAGAAGCCCAGGTTGGGACCTGCCTGGGCTTTGCTGCTTCTGCTCTGCCATGAGCAATCACCTTGGCAAGAGGGAGATTTCTCTTAAGAAATCAAATACAGCGACATGGAAACATTCCCATCTGCTGTTGCTAGTCAGCAGCTGAGTTTACATAGCTGAAGCATTCAATAAAGATGAGAACGGCAGCCCTTTCTAAGTGGTAGCCTGAAAACGGAGGACGAGCCTGATGGAATAGCTGGCTTGCCTTGAAGGAACACCTGCCTGCATTTTGCCCAGCTGCTCTGATTTGGAGAAGGAAGGCACACCGGAAGGTAACCAGCAGCAGATGGATCAAACTCACAGGGCTTCTCTCCTGAGGGTCTCCTCTCTCTGCCCAGGGTCTTCTCCCTGGAAGAGCCATGCAGTTCAGCAAAGGTGCTGGACAGGTGGGCACAAGGAATCTCTCCCGTTCAGCTATGATCAAGCTGAAGAATATATTCCTATCTTAGTATTGAAACACACTCTCAGGAAATCAGGAGTTGCTTGGCATCAGCTCAGCTTTGTGGCTTTTGCAACAAAGAAGAAAAGGGGGGGGGTTAGAGATGAGTAGACTTCCATCATAATTGGTTCAGTTAATGCTCTGGCAGTGTCCGAAAAAGGCCTCTTCTTGCTGCCATTCAAAAATAACCACCTGGTGAAGATGAGATAACATCACATCTCTTTGACCACCTGGCCAGGAAAGTTTGAACAGCACTCCCAAAGGGTTGCAAGGATGTAAAGGGCCCAAAGGCCTCCTGGATCTCAAAGGGGCAAAATTCTCTCCTGAGGGAGCTGCCCGGCACCCGTTGTCCTCCGAAGGCCTCCCTCATAGCCATGGAAACACACACAAATGAAAGTTCAGCCACAAAGTGGAAAGGCGCAAATTTCACCAGACAGTTCTGGCTTCTACGAATGAACTCTCCAGGGTCCCGGTGTTAATGGCTGAGGCCTTCTATTTATCCAGAGTCTTTATTGTTTCGTTAATGAGTTCTCTAAGTTGCGGATCCCCAACTCCTGGTCCGTGGACCAGCCCCAGGCCACAGCATGCCAGAAAAGTCCTATCCACAGGATGCTGGAAGTACACAAAACCACGTCCTCTCTGATCCACGGAGAAACCTCTCTCCACGGAACCGGTCCCTGGTGCCCAGAAGGTTGGAGGCTGCTGCTCTAAGCAACCCTAAAGGAGACTTCTGCCACTTTGCCAGCAACCGATTCCTTCCCAGCCACACACACTCTTGCAGAAACACATTGGCTCAATTAACTATTGATAACCCTGGCTTGTTCAAGCACTCATTTGCGGTCTATTTTTGTGCTGTTTCCTTTTGTTGAAAATGCCCAACGCTTGTGTCGATACAAGATCCCTGCTGGGACCAGGGGACTAATGGTGCATTTTAAGACGAGCAAAGCAAACCATCCAGCCCAGGGCGCCTCTCATGCCTTCTCTCATTCCCTGGCCTCAGACTGCACCCCACGAGTTTTGGCAGCTGGAGTGCCCTGTGTAAATTGTACATTCAGTTAAACTGCTGAATTTCTCTGCAATGAATGCAGATTAGCCATTAAAAAAACTCTACTACAATTGACATTTGCCAATCTAATTTTAGAAGTCTTGTGCCATTGATGTGGATCATTTTTCCCCTGAAATTTATCAAATGGAGTACAAAACCACGTGGAATGACACAAACACCTGTTTTTAATGCATAGATACAAGGAAGGATTTATTGTGCACTCACTTTCAGCCTCAGATCGAAAAATAACTTCTTGTTTCTCTTAGCATGTATCCTACACAAGCATAGGTTGCGTTATGTTTTGGGTGGCTCTTGCCTAGTTCACGCAGCTAAGCCATTGATGCAATGATCCGGGTTTTGGCCACTCGATGCTGATTTGGAGAGGGTGGTCAGAAGCCTGCAGGCACTTTGGGTGGCTGAGGGAGAATTAGAACCCAGGCCTCCTTACTCCTACTTTTTCTTCTACGCCAGAGTTCCCCAATCTTTCCGGCTTTGGGGACTGGTGGGAAGGGGAGACGGGATGGTTCCATATATGTGGCCAGCAAGCACGCCCACGTGCACAGCTCTATTTGCATGAGTGCTGTGCACATGTGCCCACTGCTCAGGCAAATGGAGTGCATGTCCCTGCACTCGATGCTCGTGCAAGAGGGGATGTACACACACACACTTGCCTGCCATCTCCATGGCCCAGTTGGAAATAGCTCACAGCCCACTAGTAGGCCGTGGCCCAGAGGTTCGGGCCCCCTGTCCTGTAACACTCCGGCTCTCTCAATAGAAAAACAAATAATGGTCTCACATACCTTTAGGAACAAATAATGAACTCTTCCCATCTACCTGTAGGCTCCATATATGTGGGGCCATCAGGTCAAGCACTGTCAGCTGCACCTCTTTGCTTGTAGTCCATCCTTCACCTGAGCCCATCGCCGGCCTTCCAGGAGCCCGCTACCTCCGCTCCGGTCCCAGAGGGGCCCTGGAGCCCATTTGCTGCAACCTCTTTCATGCAAACCAACTGACACACCGCAGAGAAAAGGCAGGCTATACAGGCTAATTTAGCAGAGAAGCAGCAGTGAGAAAATACAGTTGCCCTCTAGATGACCCTGAGGGCAAGATGAGGCAAGGGGAAGACCTTGGAGCTTTGTCAAGGGGGCAGAGAAGTCCTGGTGCCCAGGGTGGCACAGAGGCTTCCTCAGTAGAGCTGCGTCCCTTCCAGATACCACCCAGAGCCACAAAAGAAAAGTCCTTCACTTTTTGCCATGGCAACAAACGGATTTTCCAAAAGAGGCTGTCAGAAATGCTTGACATTTTGAACAGAAATAATCACCAGTTGCCGAGATCTTAGGGCGCTTAGCAAACCAACCAGCCAGCCGAGCGAGCGAGCGAGCGAGCGATATTTGCAAGGGTGTGTTAGGAGGAGGGGAGGAGATTGATATAAACCCCCTCTCCTGCGGGGATTATCCAAGCCTCTGTTTTAAAAAAAGTTCACTTCAATCCTGCCGCTTCTTCCTCCTGGTGACCCAATGTCCCCTTTTTGGACAGCTGACCAGTGGGCCCCATGTACGATTTTTTGGGAGCCAGATTGGCCCACTGTG
The DNA here is from genome assembly GCA_030761175.1 of Masticophis lateralis. NCBI lineage: Eukaryota > Metazoa > Chordata > Lepidosauria > Squamata > Colubridae > Masticophis > Masticophis lateralis. The sequence goes on along the minus strand of JAUDYJ010000012.1, from coordinate 23,174,984 downwards.
GCCACCACAGCACCAACCTCTGCTGACCACTACATAACTGCTGCTTCCAGGGCAGCAGGCATCTGCTGTGGCTGGTCCACTCTCTGCCCCCCCACCTCAAAAGTCACCTTGTTCTTCTCCATTTTCCTTCCCTAGGGTGAAATCAGTGACCCCATCATCCCCCCAGAATATAGAGATTTGCTTTATGAAATAGTCCAAGTCCAAGAGATTTCCAGAGGCTATGCAGGTATTTGCTTATTTAAAAATACAATATTTAAGCCACAGGCACCTGGGGGATCAGAGTCCCATTCACCAGGAGGATTTGGCCAGATACATCTCAGTAATTGAGGCAGAGACACCTCTGGCTCCCACCTCCCAGTCAGAACAAAATCATCATGTACCTCTGGAAAACTTGTTCTCCTTTGTTAATCCCTTTTCCCTCCATAGGGCCGCAATGCCACTTTTTGGCTGTCGTGCTATGGAGCTAGCGAAGGCCCGTTGTTTCCAGCCCCCAGCAGCCCCCCAGAGACTCTCATCTCTTGATGGAATCAAGACCCTCCTGTCTGAGACTAGACTTTCCCACAGCCCCTCCTCCAAGCCTTCTCGTCCACTCTCAAGCCATCCAAGGCAAGGCAGGCAACATTCTGCAATGGGAAATCCCATCTTGAACAAGGTCATTTGCTCACTGTCTCTACACTCTTCCCAATGCCAGATGCTTTCTGAAGGGCAGAGACCAAAGCTGCATACAGGAATTCCTGGGGGGGGGGGGGGGGGGGGGCGGGCTGCATTAGTTTGAAAGCAGCTCCAGATCTCTGGGCTGGAGAACTGAGACGACTTGTTTCTGGCCCGTCTAAGGAACAGATGCCACCCTGCAGAGCAGGAGCCATTCGGCTTTGGGTTGTGAAATGCGGGGACTTCCTTTCATGTTGAGCTTCAGGTCCTGCAGGAGAAGCAGGACCTCAATGGTCTAATGCTCCCCGTTGGTAGCCCAGGTCAGTGAAGGTCAGTAAGCAGAGCAGTCAGTTCCCGGCTCTTCTGGAAGCAGCCTTTCAACTCAACAAAGGTGAAGACTTCAAACAGCTTCGGAGGGTTTGGGGAGTGAAAGCATTGCTAATACGGAAGCTCTCCAAGATCGGGCCCATCGTGCGCCTACACTGAGGCATTCAGGTGTTGGTAATTCTACTTTATTCTACTTATTCTACTAATAAACCTTCCTAAAGGAAGACTAATACAGAAGTTTCATGCCAGCTGTAGACTTAATTAACATTTTCCTAAAAGGTCAACATCCTATTTTTCCTTGGTTATTTATCAAAGTTCAAAGCACTCTGAGATTCACTGGCTCAAAAGATGGGATTCTGCATTCAGATGGGGCCGGCATGATTCCTAATCCTTTTCTATAAACATTGCCATCTTGTGGGGGTGCCTTTTCCAGGGAGGGGGGCTCCGCCCTCTGCAATCCCCCTTCCCCAACAGTTTAGCCAGCTTCCACTCTCCAGCCAGGCTGAAGACCTGGCTTTTCCCCCCAACACCAAGATAGACTGAGATCTCTAGGGGTTTCTGTGGTGGACTGCCTGGGAAAGGAGATTACGCAGTTTTAATAGATGCAGCTAGACACTAATTCTACAAGGATGCTGTTTGAATTATTGATTGGGAGCCACCCAAAGTTCGGTATATGATGAGTGGCCATATAAATCTTATAAAAAATAATTCATTTATGAGAGTGCTGACTTTCAAGTAAGCTAAAATGCGACAATCTCAAAAACATAACACAGGTAGTCCTTGACTTACAACCACAATTGAGCCCAAAATTTCTGTTGTTAAGTGACACATTTGTTAAATGAGTTTTGCCCCATTTTAGACTTTTTTTGCCACAGTTGTTAAGTGAATCTGGCTTCCCCATTGACTTTGCTTAGAAGGTCACAAAAAGTGAAAAACATGACTCTGGGACACTGCAGCTGTCCTAAATATGAGTCCTTATTTTGATCGCATGACCAAAGGGATGCTGAATGCTCATAAGTGTGCGTGGGCCCCGTCGCCATCGTGCACGTTGCTCCTCCCTTCATTCTTTCCCGACTGCTCAGGATTAAGCCCAGACTTCCATTCAGAGACTCCTTACAAGAGGTCACGAGATTGATTGGGCCAAGAGACCCAGAGAAATGGACCACACAGATACCCACTTTCTGCCTTCTCCAAAGCAGCCAAAGCAGAAAATTGGCCGAAAGTTCCCAGAAACTTGAAACAACATGGCCAGGCCAAATCTTGAACACTACAAACGCCAGTAAATCTCTGGCCATGAAGGATAGTTTCTCAGCTTGATCTTTCTTGGGCTCAAATCCAAAATCCTGCCACCTCCCCTTTCCTTCTGTGTAAATGTGCTGTTGCCTTGTGTGTCCCAGGCTTGCTGAAGGTGCCCATGGAATCTCCCCATTGCCCATGTTCCTCCCCTGGGAATCTCTAGCTGCTCCCAGCCTCTGGCAGCTGCTGGCGTTCATGGCTGAGCAGGGCTTTAGATGCCAGTTTTCAAGCCCTTCGCTATGCTGGCTTTCATACCAGCAGCCCCCAACCCCACGGACAGCTTTCTTCTCCCTGGGTGGGAAAGATCCTGGCCCAGCTCTCTTTTCTTCTCTCTCATCATGGTCACTAAGGTTGCCCTGAGGGAGGGGGCTGCAGCGGGGTCTTCCAGGCGCTCCTTGGCTCTCTAGCGTTTCCCAGTCTGACTCTGACTCCCAATGGGTGGGACTAAGCTGCACCTCCTCTCCCACCGGCTCACCAAGATGCTGAACCCCAGCAGCCCTTGGCTCGGCCAGCAACTTCGGTTCCTCAAGGAAAGGCTGTCACACTAACTTGCAGAGAGCAAGAGTCACTTGGCCTACAATTTGAAATCTGCTTCCAAATAACAGAGGCAAGAATATACCAAAGAATGTTTGGGTTTTATGCTGTTAGAGCGACATCTGAATGGAGAGCAAGTCATTTGGCAGGCTGTGGAAGGAGTCCTTCCTCGTGTGCCTTCTGGCATTTTGGAAAAGAGCTTCTGCCGCAGGAACCAGCCTTCCGGGAGTTCCTTCACTTGAGCCAATCTCCAGTCCCCGAGGCCAAGAGCGACTGGGAGGGCAGGAACCACTGCTTTATGGCCACTCCTGGCCTGCTGTCCACAGTCAGAGCAGGTCAAGTAGGCTCTTCTTGGGGCCTTACAAGTAAATGGCCCAGGACTTCTATGCTTGGCAGTGAAGAAGTAAAGAGTTCTGGAACTTGAGGGAGAGGAAAGAGCAAATGAGAATCTCCTGGGAGTCTGTTTAATGTGGTTATTTCTTTAAAATAGAAGTGTGTGAATAGATATCAAGAGCGGAAGTAAAAACCATCACATATAAGTGCCCCGGTGCGTTTTCCTCACAAATCTCTGACTTGAGATCCTGCAGAGGCCCAACAGGCTGCTCCCTCAGCAGACACTCCTGCTGTCTCTCTGCATTGCAGCAGGAACACAAACTGACCTACTGGAATCTGGTGGAAGAAAGTGAAACTCTGCAGGATCCCTCCAGATAACTTTAAAAAAGGCTTGCATAAATTCAGAGAAAACTATAAGCCTTAAGACTCCTAATTGGAGGGAGGAGAGGGGCAAGCCTTCATTTCCTGCTTGAGAGCAAACAGGGGCAACTGGGCCACCTCTGTGAGAAACAGAATCCTAGAGAGGCTGGACAGATGCATTTGGGCTCTCATGGACATTTTCTAATCTTCTTGTAGTTGTGCGAAGATGGACATGTCTGTATTCAGACCCACTGATTTCTCTTCATAGGGAAGAAGAAGCAGCACCTAGGAAGGCTACACTAGAATTGCCGTTTGATCGAAGGAAGCCAAGGGGAGGGAGGTCCTCTTCTGCTGCTTCTATGGGTGGATTCTGAAACCGGGCCAGGTGGCCAGAGAAACAGGAAAACGAAGGAGACCGGCGTATCAGAAGTACAAGTGGGCCCAAAGTCACTTAAGGCCGGCTCCCTGCCCAGTCTTCATCACATATGTACCTTTCAAAATTGAGAATGATAATTAAAGTATGTTAGGCTAACAAATTTAGCCCTTTGTTGAAAGGGAAAGCCATCTAATTCTAAGTTTTGAGAAAGAAGGAACATCCATCTTGAGTTTATGATGTCACATCAATAAAAAGAACAGGCTGACTTGACAGGATACAACGGAGATGCTTTCAGCAGTTGGAAGGACTCAGAACTATAATGGAAGGAACAGACCATTTTATCCTCTGTTAATTAAATGAATCCAAAAATGGCCATTCTTCTTCCTGTCCTGATTTTTAATTTCCTTCAGCCCTTACTGACACGTCTGCACCTCGAGGAGATGGGAGCTCCACTCCTTCTGCTTCAGTACTGTTGGGCCATAAATCATTCTCCAGAAAATGCTGCTGCAAAACAAGCCTAGCCATGATCTGAGCAGGCACCATCATCCAATCCATGTTCTGTCCTCAGGCTCTGCCTCCACCACAAAAGAAGCATCTTTTTGGTGGGAATGTGTAGAATAAGAACCTGGTCATTTCTATAAGGGAACCTGGGGCCATCTGAGGAAGGACACTGACTAAAACCCTGCAAAGTAGGAGCTTGAAGTGAGAGTCCATCCCTTGATAGATTACAAGACTGTCAGGAAAGAAGAAGCAAACCCAGAACTGAAGCCCTAATGCCGATTGATGTCACCAGGTCTTCTTGCTCAACCACAGACGTTTCCCAAGGAAGGAAAAGGGTGGCATTTGTGGGGTGAGGAAATAGCTAAGAAGTTCAACCACCCACAGTGAGAAGCAGAGAATGGGGCAGGGTCAGGCATCCTGCGCCTTCCCTGTCAGAAAGCCCTGTTGCCCAAGGGATAGATGGGAGCTTGGTCCAGTCTTTCTTGCTGAGAGTTCCAAAAAGCGCCATAGGATAAAGTTGGGCCCAGGAATTTACGGTACCGGTAACCATCCATTGCTTCAGCCATCAAGAGAGTCCAGCACTTCCCCACTGCTCTGGGCACCCCAGCTTCCATATCATGACTGAAACGCAGCATCAGGTCTGAGTTTTGTAACATACCCAAAGCAAAACTCTGAATTACATTTCTTGGCCTTGCTCAAGATCATGTTAGAGGGTTCCTGCCAAACAATTTCCCAGAAGGAAAGATAGAAAAGTCTTTCAAAACTTGGCTGGTTCTTCAGCCACCTACCACCATGAGCCTCTACTGCTGCTCCTGGCAGACCTGCAAGACCCTCTCAAGTGTTGGTTACCATCCTTGGTTAGGGGGTGGGAGAGAACGGCAGACCTAGAGATGGAGTGAAAAGAGGACTCTGCCTAGAATCCCTAAGTAGCCAGAAGCGGACTAAGCCCAACCTTCCTGGAATCCTGTTCCCTTATTTAACCCCAAGCACGGGCTGACCTTAGTTAAGAAGAGTCCTGTGCACAGGCTTCTAGCAATAAATCAGTTTAATGGGACCTTCAGCTGGGCTTTGGCACCTGACAAGTGCAGACCTTCCACTTCCCAGAGCATTGCACTCTCTCCAGGAACAGAAAAAACCAATGTGAGCCAACCAGAATGAAAGCCCTACGTGAGCCAATTTATACATAGAAGTAACAAATCTGACTTGGACTTTTGCTTCTGGAAATGTCATATTTATTTATTTATTTATTTATTACAGGTATTTATATGCCGCCCTTCTCCTGAAGGACTCAGGGTGGCGAACATAAGTTAAGAAACATGTACAATAAAATTGTATTTTAAATCAAATAACTAATTAATGATAAATAATAAACCCAGAATCAAAGTCAGCCTATTTGCTTGAACAGCCAAGTCTTCAGCTCCCGACGAAAGGAGCGGAGATCAAGAGCCGTCCGGAGCTCGGTAGGTAATTCATTCCAGAGGGTGGGAGCACCCACAGAGAATGCCCTACCCCTGGGCACCGCTAGATGACATTGGCTTGCCGTCAGGACCCTGAGGAGAGCGGCCCTATGTGAGCGAACAGGACGGTGGGAAGCAGGCAGGAGAAGGTCCTGTAAATATCCTGGACCTAAATCATGTAGGGCCTTATAGGTGAGAACTAGTACCTTGAAGCGGACCCGGAGAACCACTGGTAATCAGTGCAGCTGACGCAGGAGGGGTGTTATATGGGAGTAACGAGGGGCTCCTGTAACAACCCGTGCGGCTGCATTTTGGATCAGCTGGAGTCTCCGGGTGCATCTCAGGGGCAGGCCCATGTAGAGGGAATTGCAGTAATCCAAGCGGGAAGTAACCAGGGCATGAGTGACTGTGCGAAAGTCATCTTGGTCCAGGAAAGGGCGCAACTGGCGCACCAGGCGAAGCTGTGAGAAGGCCCCCCTGGTCACAGCCGTTAGATGGTCTTCTAGGGACAATCGAGCATCCAGGAGGACACCCAAGTTGCGAGCCCTATCAATGGGGGCAAGTTTTTCTCCATCCATCAAAAGTGATGGGGTTTCTGAAATCCGAGATGCCGGCATCCACAGCCACTCAGTCTTGGAGGGATTGAGTTTGAGTTTGTTTCTACCCATCCAGGCCCGTACCGCCTCCAGGCAACGGGACATCATGGAAAGGGCATCTCTGGGGTGGTCTGGGGTGGAGATGTATAATTGGGTATCATCAGCATATTGATGATATCTCACCCCAAAGCCACGAATGATCTCACCCAGTGGCTTCATATAGATATTAAAGAGCAGGGGGGAGAGAACCGACCCCTGAGGCACCCCACAATTTAGGGGCCTCGGGGTGGATCTCTGCCCTCCTGTCCATACAAACTGTAAGCGACCCGAGAGGTAGGAGGAGAACCACTGTAAGACAGTGCCTCCCACTCCCAACCCCTCAAGTCGCTGCAGTAGGATACCATGGTCGATGGTATCAAAAGCCGCTGAGAGGTCAAGTAGGACCAGGATGGAGGAACAACCACCATCCCGAGCCCGCCAGAGATCATTCACCAGAGCGACCAATGCCGTTTCCGTGCTGTGCCCGCGTCGGAAGCCCGATTGGTACGGGTCAAGGTATTCCGTTTCCTCCAGGAACTGTGGGAGCTGTTGCGCCACTACAGTCTCAACAACTTTTGCGATGAAGCGAAGGTTGGAGACGGGACGATAGTTATTAAGTGAATCTGGATCCAGGGAAGGCTTCTTGAGGAGAGGTTGAACCACCGCCTCCTTAAGAGAGGCGGGGAAGTTCCCCTCTCTCAACGAAGCGTTGACAATTGCCTGGATCCAGTCTCTAGTCACCTTCCTGGCAGCCGAAACCAACCAGGAGGGACAAGGGTCCAATAAGCAAGTAGAGGAACTAAGTTTGCCCATAATCCTGTCCACTTCCTTGACAGAAACAGGGTCAAACTCAATCCAGATATTGTTCTCAAGACCCACCCTAGTCTCCCGATTGGATTCTGTCCAGTCAGAGTCCAATCCGATCCGGATCTGAGCGATTTTATCATGCAGAAACTGTACAAAATCCTCAGCTCTGCCCTGTAAAGGGTCTTCCCTCACTCCCTGATTGAGGAGGGAGCGGGTCACACGAAACAGGGCCGCTGGGCGGTTTTCTGCAGATGCAATGAGGGCGGCGAAGTAATCTCGTTTCGTCACTTCCATTGCAACTAGATAAGACCTAATATGGGTTCTTAACTGTGTTCGGTCAGATTCAGATCGGGAGGACCTCCAACATTCCTCTAGACGTCTTTTCCGACGTTTCATTTCCCGGAGCTCCATGGAAAACCAAGGAGAGACCCGGGATCTGCGGCGGGTTAGAGGCCGCAAAGGTGCAATTCTGTCTAAGGCGTCAGTAGCTGACCGTTCCCAGGATGCCACTAGAGCCTCAGCTGAATTGCAGGATTGAGAGGTGGGGAATGTCCCAAGCTCCTTTAAGAACCTTTCTGGGTCCATCAGGCGCCTGGGGCGGAACCATTTTATGGGTTCCATCTCCATGCGGCAAGGGCTGGCAGATTGAAAGTCCAGTCTAAGGAGGGAATGGTCAGTCCATGACAGGGGAGTGATGGAAAGTTCCCCCCTACCATGACCATTTATCCACTGCCCAGAGAGGAAAACCAGGTCGAGTGTGTGTCCTCCCCTATGAGTTGGGCCCTGAATAACCTGAGTCAGGTCCATGGCTGTCATGGAGGCCATGAACTCCCGGACTGTCTCAGATGACTTGCCGATCAAAGGCAGATTAAAATCTCCCACAACCACAAGGCTGGGGAGTTCAAGTGCCACTTCAGTCAAGACATCGAGCAGTGCAGGCAGGGCTGTGGCAACATAGCTGGGAGATAGGTATGTGACCAACAAGCCCGACTGAACTCCAGGGTCCCACTTTAATAGAAGAGACTCACACCCGCCTATCTGAGGGACAGTGACCTCCTTAGGACTCAGACCCTTCCTGACAACCACTGCCACCCCCCCCCCGCCCCTTCCCTGGCATTGCGGCTGGTGCAGAACACGAAAGCCTGGGGGGCATAAGTCAGAGAGAGGGATTCCCCCCTCTTGCCCCAACCAGGTCTCCGTGATACAGGCCAGGTCTGCGCCCTCCTCATCAATAAGGTTTCGTATGAGGAGGGCCTTATTCATCACAGACCTGGCATTCAAATACACCAGACGGAGACCAGGTTCCCTCGCTCTCATATCCCCAGGAAAGCAGGGTGAACAGGAGGTATGGGAGCAAGCCACCATCCGAATGCTTCTGGTGTGATGCTCCCCCCTCCTACTTTGATTTCTTCTGCCCCTTCCCACCATCACAGGTATAGAATGTCCCACCCTCCTCTGAGCATCCCCCACGACTCCCAACCCCCCCAACCCGTCGGGACTGTCAGCATGGCATGGCTGCTGAACCTTAAGAGACCCCCCAGTCTCATTTTTATTATTAAAAACCACCCTCCTCCCAGATCCCCTTAAAATTGGATCTAAAAATTTATTTAAAAAACCCCATAGCTTCCGTTTTTTAGCATACCACCTCTCAGGGTTCCAAAACCCATCATCAAGGGCAGCCCTCGATATTTGAGAGGGCCAAACCTGCGAGAGGGGGGAGTCTCGCAGTGCAAGGAGCTCCGCAGTTGAATACATTGAAGAATAGCAACGAGCTGAGAGTGATAAAGGATCATTTTCTTCTAAAGGGTGTTAGAGATGGTTAAAAACAGGTAGATTAAATAAGGGAGGAAAAGATGTTAAAGAGAAGACAATATGCTAAAAACATCAGAACATCATCGCCCTCTCACAACGATGGGAAGTCTTGTGATTATAATAAGTCTATTCAATGGTGGGAAAAAGTCTCAAAGGCTGCCCTCTCACGGTGACCAAACCAGAGTCATAACATCAAACAAGAAGATGGTCCATCCCACGATAGTTCAAGACTCTCGGTGTCTGTGTCTCCTCCCATCCTGACACCAGCAATAGCCGAGGCTTAGTTCAGAAAAAAACAAGGTGTAGTCATAGGATGGAATAAATGATTGAATAATCCGGGTAATCCAGGGAGGACAAGATGGTCAAACAATGGTCAAATAAGGCTGCAGATCAATCAATAGCTGTAAATTTATGCTGAGTGGTCATATTAGGCCTAAGTCTAATAAGGGGGGGGAGGAACAATCAAGGGGGGGGGAACCAACTGTCATCCCCCAGCTAACAATCCTCAGTCCCTTCCCCATGACCTTGATCTTCAGGCCATTCAGCCCATTAAGTTGTTAAGCCCCCTTCCATGCTTCAGAAAAAAAGGGGGAGTGTCCAGATCCCTCAAGACTGAGGGATCCTAACATTTGTAATGCTGCCCTTTTCTCCATCAATAACGGGGCGTCTTCGCAGCCAGGCCTCCAGGTACTGCCACCGCCCTCCAGCTGTCTCAGCACTCCTGCCAGCACCATTGTTGCCCTGGCAGCCATCTAGGCCCTGACAGTTGGGCCTCAATTGTGGCGTTCTCCATACTGTTTTCTAACTTTCTTCCCGACAGTCAGTTGTTCCTCAGGCTCCATCCACGGCTCTATTGAGTTGGCAACACCTCGGCTCGCTGGGACGGGGGTCAAAAGATGGTTAACTGACCCCCGACACCCCTGAAAATGCCAAACATCGCCTCCCTAAGCTCAGGGTTCACTGCAGAGCTGCCATTTTGGTCTGTTGCCCAACGGAATATTGAGAGGTCATCAGAATGGATAATCACAGAATCCTGTTTCTGGGAGGGGCCACAGAGTCGAACCTCTGTCCAGGGTAGGAGTCCAAATCCAAACCACCGAGAAGACCCACTGAAGCGGGGCTGGAGGTTTTCTTCTAGCATTCAGTCAACTTCAGTCTCCTGCACTTCAGAACAACAGATCCTGGGAGGTTTGCACAGGGCATCTTTTCAAGTATCTGCCAATCACTGTCATATCTCCAGCTAGTGTTTTTTTACTCTCCAGGCTAAAACACCCTTCAAAGACCTTAATTCCGACTCCTCACTATTCCTCATCATATTTCTCTGCTTCTCTGAACCCTTCTTAAACTATGGCCACAGGTGACCCATGTAAAAGAGGGGAAACCAACATTGCCTCCCCCTCCCCTTCACAAAGCCTGGAACAGGACAGACAGTTCAAGATGGAGCCTGACCAGAGAGGAGCAGAACGGAAAGGGGGCTGCCCACCAGAGAGCAATTCATTGTTGCACAGACAGATGTGAGCAGCAGCGCAGCAGAGCATTCTCACCACATGGAACACTCATTCCAAGGAACAAGAGTTCTTTGCTTGGTTCAGTTTTAGTTCCTGTTTCTATTTCATATCATTCCTGATTTTAAAAGGTGTTTTCAAGGTGCCTTTTCCAAGTGTTAGCAGTTTTCTATTTACTGTTATCAAAGGAATACAGAAAGGGCTGAACATGCCTGCAATTGTCACCATGGACTCCTGGGGCAAACAGAGTCATCTTCTCTTGAGCTCTGGCTCAAAGCCCCCACCGGGAGCGAGCAACCAGAAACTCTGGCATCTTGCATCTTTGAAACAGCCCAGAGTTCCCCCAAAAGTTGCCACCAGACTATCATAGAAACAGGAAGTTAGAGGACATCAAGCACCAATGCTTGCCCTGTGTGGATTCCTGGACCGTATCTCTGATTCATGAGCAGCCTCTATTGGAAGCTCTCCGGTGAGAGAGAACTTCCGCATCTTGGAGCAGCCACCAGCTCTATGTCTAGCAGTTTCTATACTCAGGGAATTTCTCTGGACATTGAGCTCTAAGCCCATTGGTTCTGGACCAGCCCTCTACATCTATATGGAAGGAAGTAAGCAGTGGGATACCCCAAAGTTTTAGCTTAGGTCCAGTCCTCTTCAACATCTTCGTAAATTATTTAGATAAGGGAACAGAAAGGAAACTCATCAAATTTATAGACGACACTGTTAGGAAATGGTTGTCTAACTAGTTGGTCAGGCAATATATAAACCAACAATGTATGTTTGCAGTCAGAAAGGTATTATATTGCTTTAAGACTGTATTGCATCATTCTGTATCCTGATTGGCTAAGCTCTGTAGCCAATGTACTTAAAAGAAGTCAGGATCATGGCTTGTGTGGATACTACACCATTTTACCTGCATATTTGCTATAACTCTCTACCTGATCTCTCTGCATGATCACTGTTTGATCTTAGCAACATGTTGCTTTCTACTATTTATTGAATGTTTTGATATTGAACTTGTTCCTGTTTTGAAACTCAAGAAGAACTGTTTTATTGTGTATGACTACAACTGGTAAGAAGACTTTGTACTTGAAATATCCCTGGATTGATCTTTTAACTCTCGTCTTATCCGTGTATGACTTGGATTGTTTTTGGACTTTGCTTTATTTTTTCTAAAAGTAAAAGACTACAACAACTCAGTGTGTTTGTATGTTTACTGCGATTGTTCACAACCACTCCCAGTCGCTTTTCATGCGTTTACTCGAAGAGTACTCTGCTCAATAACCCATAACATCGGTTATGAGCCAAGAATATCCTTAACATTGGTTATGGGCCCAGAGCACTGAGAGTTTGTTGTGAATACACAGTGCTACATTCTGTGTATTGCTGCAGCACAAGCTGTGTTTGCTGTTCATTGTCCAAGAGAAGATGGCACAAGAACAGTCATCCAGCATATCCTTGATAACCCGGTTGGATGGAAAAAACTATGTTTCCTGGTCCATGAAATGTAGTCTACTTTTGCGTAAGGAAGGGCTATGGGATGTAGTTATTAATCCACCAGATGTAACTGAATGGAATCCAGCAGATAGTGAAGATTTGAAGAAAATAGTTAAATTTAACCGGGATAACGAACGAGCTCTATGTATAATTGGACTGACACTGAGTGACCAGCAGCTTGTCCATATTCGTGATGAAGATTCTGCTCTAGGTGTTGGAACAATTTAAAGAGCATTTATATTTGTGATAGTGTGGGTGCACATATACACCTTACACATAAACTGTTTAAAACTCATCTTCTTAAAGGTGGAAATATGTTAGCTCATTTATCAAGATAACTTTGCAAGAGCTACATGAAAAGGAACTAATTTTTACAGAGTTGCAACAGGTTTATATCATTCTTTCTTCTTTGAATGAAAGTTATGATGATTATGTGTCTTCACTGGAGGTAACAGTTGGGAGGTATAATAGTCAGTGCTTTAGAAGATAGGCTTAAGATCCAGAAAGATCCTAACAGTGTGGAACACTGGGCCCTATCCAACAAAATGCAATTCATGTGTGTGAGGAAAGTACGTTTTTACACTTAGACAAGAAAAACCAAATGCACAGGTACACAATATGTGATACCTGGCTCAATTGAGAGGGATCTTAGTCCTAACGGGCAATCATTTAAATATGAGCTAGCACTGTCCTGCAGCTGCCGAAAAAGCCAATGCAATCCCAGGCTGCATCAACAGAGGGATACTATCAAGATCACTGCACTAGAACAACCATACTTGGAATCCTGTGTCCAGTTCTGGTCACCATGTTACAGAAAAGAAATTGAAATGCTAAAAAGAGTGCAGAGAAGAACAAGAAAGATGATTAGGGGCCTGAAGGCTAAAATATATAAAGAACGGTTGCAGGAATTGGGTATGACTAAGGTAGTAAAAAGAAGGACTGAGTGTGACATGATAGCAGTGTTCAAATATTTGAGGGGTTGCCACCGAGAAGAGGGAGTCAAACTATTTTTCAAAGGAGCTGAGGGAAAGACAAGAAGCAATGGATGGAAGAGAGATCCAACCTTGAATTAAGAGAAATTTCCTGAGTGAAATCAATGGAATGGCTTGCCTCCAGAAGTTGTGGCTGCTCCAGCATGGAAGTTTTCAAGAAGAGATTGGACAACCATTTGTCCAAAATGGTAGTGGGTCTTCTGCTTGGGCGTGGGATTGGACTAGAAGGCCTGCAAGGTCCTTTTCAACTCTAATATTCTGTATTCAGCAGTGAGGACATCCAAATCCTTTTCACAATCACTGCTGCCAAGCCAAGCCAAGCCTCCAGATCCTATTCTTCTACCTTTCACCTTCCCTGCTCGAATGCAAAATGTTGAATTTCCCTGTTCAATTCTATTCTATTAATTTCAGTACATTACTGAAGACTGTCTAGGCTTTATGGAATTATTTCTCTCTTCTCTAAAGTAATAGACACTTTATCAAGCAGCATAACATAATTGAAATAAATAAGGTTAATAAATAAAAGTATAACCTCTCCCATGCACCAGTTTTGAATGCAGGCTTGGATGGGTGGATGATGAATAGATGGATGGACAGTCATTCTTCCCAGTTCTGTCTAATCTGAAGGCCTGATAAGCGTAGCCTCAAATTGTTTGATAGAGTTGTTGAACAGCATAGAGCCCAAGACTGAGGCCTGTTGTCCTCCACAGCAGACAGGTTGTTCCCCTCTTCTTTGTGGCAGCCCCTCAAAAATCAGAACATTGCCATCATGTCTCCCCTAGTACTTCTTTTCACTAGACTAACCAAACCTAATTCCTGCCTCTATTCTTCATAGATTTTAGCCTCCAGCTCCCTAATCAGCTTTGTTGCTCTCCTCTGTACTCTTCCCAGAGTCTCAACATCCTTCCTATAATATAGTGACCAAAACTAGATACAGGATTTCAAGTATGGTCTTACTAAGGATTTATAAAGCCTTTAGTTGCTCTCCTCCCATCTTTTGGGACCCCACCATAGCTCCAAGGAATGTTCAAAGATTAAAGAGAGAGGTCACTTCTGTTGGTTCCTTCAGGATTCTAGGAGGGGATTCATCTGTCCCTGGAGATCTGGATTTCTTTACGTTAATTCATGTCTCTCTTACCTTCTCCTTGTCTATCCTAAGCAACAATCCCCCTACGCAGCCCCACAATGACAAAGCCACAGTCACGGGAGCTCCGTTTCCATTTGAAACAAAATTCAAGCAGTCATAACTGGCTAAATCTGTAGTTTCCTTTAATTTCTGTTTAGAAGAAAATTCTCATGGTGCAGACATCCCTTCCTCTTCTTTCAATACAAATCCAAAACCTGTTTTAACCACACGATACAAACCTTTGCAGGGGAAACAGCTAAGCCTCTTTCTAAAACCTTTTTCCAGCCGGGCCTTTTGCGAAGATGTAAAAGAGCCCCCGATAAAACACTAAATGTTCTAAATGTACAAAAAGCTAGAAAGCCACTTTCGCAGCACATGACGCACAATATACTGATTAGGCACCCTCCACTCCTGACCTTTGTGAAAACCTCAAAGATTTTTTTTCTCAGTTGAGTCAAATTCATTTGCCTGATTAGATTATTAAATTCATTTTTCGCTGCATGATTTTCTGCTGGTTTTCGAATGTCTCTATTTTGCTAAAAAGGAATGACAGATGCTGCATTTTGGGAAATGCATTATATCAACGTTAAAGATCTTGACAACAGGCAGCAAACGGAGAGAGATGGATGTCAGTAGAAAGAACTGAAAGAGCAAAATCAAAGGCACAAAGATGGGATAGGGAGTCCACACTGGGCAGCAGCGGCAGTAGATACAAAAAGAATCCGAATATCTGGTGGCTCACAATCTTGAGCCAAAAGGCTAATTCAAGGGAGTTTAAGATGAAATTAAGAAAGGAACTAATAATACATGGACAGAGCTGTCATGGTTTTCCCATTTACAGTTATCGGAAAGATTCAAAATAGATAAAAAGACTTATGGGGATGGGGCAAAGCAAGATAAAATTTGAAGTACAATTGTGCACCAATGATAACATGTACTTGCTAAAAAGTACACATGGTTTTTATGGTTAGATCAGTTAGATCATGGGTGTCAAACTCAAGGCCTGGGGGCCGGATCCAGCCTCCGGGATACTTAAATCTGGTCCCTGGGGCCGCCCTGGAAACAGAGAAGGACTGGCCTGTGGTGCTTCTGCCAGCAAAAACAGGCTCCCGAGCTCCATTTTCGGCTGTGACAGCCTCCTGCAACCCTCTGCCAGTGAAAACGAAGCTCGGGAGTCCAGTCCTGAGGCAGAGGGTTGCAGGAGGCCGTTGCAGCCGAAAAACGAGCTGGGGAGCCCGTTTTCACTAACAGAGTGGTCAGGCCACCACAGGCAACCCACACACGAGTATCATTGAGCTGGCCACACCCACCCCGGCCCCCTAAGGACAAACACAACCCTAATGCTGCCCTCAATGAAATTGAGTTTGACACTCCCGAGCTAGATTATTGAAAGTATTATGATGTAACTTAGAGAGGGGTTATAATATATTGTCCTTTACTGCTGCAAAGAATATCAGAAGCTTCTGTTTTGTATCTTTTTTCTTCCTTTTCTATTTTTAACTTTTTTTTATTCTCGCACTTTTTGCTTTGCTTTCTTTCCTTTTCTCCCTTACTTAATATTAGTTTGCATTAATTTTTATCTTCTTAAAAAATAATTAAAATTATATATATTTGTGTGTGTGTAAGATTCTGCTCAGGGTGGACAAGCAGAGACACAGTCTGGAAAAACACAGATCCAAATATTGAATCTCCAGGCATTTGACAGAATTCCTGCAGGTCAGCACCAAATTTTCTTGATTAAATATCAGCATGGAAATGGAAGAGCGGGAGATGTAATACCGAGGGAAAAAGGTGTAAATAAATGTTTTCCCCAACAGAGGTCTTGAGGGTTCGTTTCCTTCATACACACACATACACACACACACACACACACACACACGCACACACACACATATTGCAGTCTTTTGTTTCTTGCCAGGGGTGTATTCCCACTGCTACCAAGCCAAAATATCCCATCTTCCAATGACCAACAATATTGGCACTTTCAGTTGATAGGAGGTGATGTGTCTGTGAGTCAGTGGTGGGATTCAAATTTTTTTACTACCGGTTCTGTGGGTATGGCTTTGTGGGTGTGGCTGGGACTTGGGAGGCAAAGAATAGATGGGGGCGGGGCCAGTCAGTGGTGGTATTTACTGGTTCTCTGAACTACTCAAAATTTCCGCTACCGGTTCTCCAGAACTGGTCAGAACCTGCTGAAACCCACCTCTGCTGTGAGTGTTCCTGCCCCTTTCTGCTCTGCTCCTTAGGGCCCGTTTGGGAAGAGTCTTCTGGAGGCACCTCCTCCTGAAGCGGCCTAGAAGCACACTGCATTCAGAGCAAGTCTGGCACTTCACAGCTGGGCTCTGGGGTGGCTTCTGCCCTGCCTCCTCCCAAGAGTGTCCTTGCCATGACCCAGAGATGTCTCCAGGCTGAGGGAAGCAACCCAAGGCTCAGAACAGAGCCCCTTCACAAGTGTCTCAGTGCTGCCCCACAATAGCCCCTTGTTCTAGACTAGCTGCGGGATCCAGCCAAGGGGCAGCCTCGACACCACACAGCTCACACAGCTTAGGCCGCAAAGAAAGCTGCCCTCTCAGCACCTGCCCAACTTCAATCCCAGGCGGGTCCTCTCCTGCTCTGCCAGTTCCAATTCTTTCCAGCTTGGATGTCAAGCTGATTGGTGTCAACCATCCCATTTGGCACATCCAAAAAAAGAAATTCCTGGCACGGAGGAACTATCAAGAGTTAAACGTTATTAAAAGATCCATTTAGGTACAGCAGAAGTCAAGTCAGCTCTGAGGTTTTCCCGTGAAAACCCACATAGGTAAAACCCCATTTTTACCCCTGGGCCACCCACGGTTCACTACATTCAGTACTTTTGTTTTGGGAAAACGTTCTGTGCCGGCTGGTAGCTCTGAGAACCTGGCCTTGGTGGGTATCTCCTCTCTGGTGGCAGAAGGCTCTCATGCATTCCTTAGCCTCCCCCCACCCTAGGAATTTACCAACCAACCAGCCTTTTCTGTTTGGCAAACTGTGAGCTGGAAGTTGATGCAGGCAACAAAGAAAGTGAGTCAGCTTGGACATGCCGACCCTACAGAGAAAATAAGAATAAAGATGCTCACCTCATTAGACATTATTTGCTTCCCTCCTCACTGGGGCCGACCCAGATGTTGAGCATGAAATCCACACACTAACCTATCCATCTTCACATCTGTTGCAGCCACCCATTCTGCATCGGCTAAAAGATAGCCCCAACATAACACCAAATGTTGCAGTTCCCCCTATAGTACCAAGAGTTGAGAATCTCCTCGATTTCATAGGGCTCCTCTCCTTTGACCATGATGGGAGGGGGAGCGCCTCTGAAGCTGGCTTTAATTCCGAACTACGTAAAGTGTACAACAGACTACACTGAAACACTGGCTGCACTCGTCTGAGGCTTTTTGACAGCTGCAGCTCTATAGTAACCGGATTTATGATCTGGATAAGCTGGAAGGGAGGGTCCTATGTACTTTGGGCCCAGGTTCTTACAAGGCTGCCTCAGGTTAAGGAACTTGGTAGACAGGCATATTTGAACTCCCTCTGTGGGCCTCTTTTCTTGCGTGCCTGCCCCTTCTGCATTTCCCTAGCTTTCTGCAATGCCCTGTGCACTACCACCCATGTTTACTTTAATGATTCCATCTATTCAGCCAAGGATACTGAAGATGGCTACCCCTATGGGATTTCCAGCATGGGCGCAAACTCTACTCCACTAACTACCCAGAAAGCGGTAAACTCCGCACAGAGTTATTGTATGACACTTGTGCAAAGGGGAGCAGTTCAGTCGAATTGGTCTGTTGGTAGTTGACACAACACTGCTCCAGAACCAAGTTCACTCATTCACAGGCTCCATTGGTACTAGGATGATAGGTGGAGCTAAGGCCCTGTGAGGACTCAATCAGGCTGAGGAATTCCTGCCAAAATTTTGACATGAATGGCACCCCTCAGTCTGAAATTATGCGTTTGGGGACTCCATACAGCCAATAGATATGCTGCACAAACATCTTGGCCAGGGACCAGGAGGAGGGAATCTTTGGGCATGCTACAAAATGTGCCTCCTTGGAAAATAAGTCTGTGATGGTCTAGATTACAGTATTCCCCGCACTTTTTGGCAACTCCACAATAAAGCCCATAGAGATCTCTTCCCAGGGCTTCATTGGATTGGCCAATGGCTGCAATCGACCGGGGGGACTTCTCCGGTAGCTGTTTCATTGAAGCACACCCAGGGCAGCTGGCTACGTAAGTCTCTTATGTCCTTTTTCATCTTTGGCTACCAGAACTGCCTCTTTACTAAGTGAAGAGTTTTTATGAATCCAAAATGTCCTGCTGCCTTTGTGTCATGACTCCTCTGCAAAATCGAGGTCCATTGGTTGGCCAGGACATATAATTTTGTCCCTTTCCATGCCAACCTTCCTTCAGGGATAGGTTTCTTTGTGCTGTTGGAAACACTCATCTCTTGCCAGGGCGTCTTTCGGGGGTTGCACTAAATCCTGGGCTGGCTCCGGCCAGGACACTGCTTGTTTTCGAGTGATGGCTGGTGCTGCACGCTGTCTAGATCGGATGATGGAAGTCACTACTGCGTCTTGGGTGCTATTGTACTGCAGCATGAGAGAGAGGGCATCTGCGAGGAAGCTCTTCCCTCCAGGCAGATATTGGAGGGTGAAATTGAACTGATTAAAATATTGAACCCACTGGACTTACTTAGGGGACAGCTTCTGGAGGGGTCTTCAGCACTTCTAAGTTCTTATTCTTCCACCCAGATGTCGAATGGGATCTTGCTACCCTCCAAGATCTGTCTCCACATCATGAGAGCCCACCTGATGCCCTTCACTGTCAGACAGCTTGCAGGACATGTAGGCGGAAGGTTGCAATTCCCCTTTGGCATTCTTTTGGAGCAGGACTGCCCCTATTGCTACATCACTGGCATCAGCCTGTATTACAAACGGATTCTCCAGGTCAGGGTGCTTCAGGACCGGCTCTGCAGTGAACAGGTATTTCAGCATTTCAAAAGCAGCTTGGCAGTCAAGGAACCAATCCAGGGGTTGTTGGATTTTGATTTTGTGCCCCCCTCACCCTGGTTTTCAGCAGATTGGTGATCAGCAGGGCTATCTGGGCAAATGTAATGAGTTGGCAGTAAAGTTCGCAAAGCCTAGGGAGCTCTGTAACTGCCTCCTGGTTTGTGGGGGCTCCCATTCCAGTATAGCTCTCTTTGCTAGGGTACATTTTCACTCCCTCATATGGTACCCCCAGATAGTCTAAAAGTTTTTTGTGAAACTCACACTTGGACAGCTTCATGTAGAGTTGGGCTCTTTACAGTTTCTTGAGTACTGCCCTGACTATTCACATGCTCTTCAGGAGTTTTGGTGTATATTAATATTTTGTCCAACTACACCACGTCCCTTTTGTATATCACTGTCACTCTCATAAACGGTTAGACCCACTCCGGTGGCAGTTGGAGTTCCTTCTTTCTCACTGGACTGGGGAGACAACTCGATGACCTGCTGCCCTATGCGTGTCATCTTCGGCTTCGCGGGGGATCTTCCTTTTGGGCTGACTGGCAGGTGGAGGAGAAGGGACCCCAGTTGCTGCTGCAGCCATGGAAGCTGCTGGCCGCCCCACACCAACAAAGAGATGGTGGAGCCCGCTGCCACTGCTCCTTGCACCAGGTACCCAATCGTCCTGGCAGGTGCTGGCACCACCGCTGCAGGATGGGAGGAGATGGGGTGATTAGTGATTTCATTCCCCCGTCCCAGCCACCACTGCTGCAGCACTAAGTGTCGCTGCTCCTTTGATCTCTAGCCCACTTAATTTTTCCCCAGTTGCTCCACTGATGGGCTGCGAGTGCCACTGGAGGTTTCCACTCGATCAGCTCATACCACTACCTTGTTTCCCCAAAAATAGGACATGTCCCAAAAATAAGACCAAGCCTGATTTTTGGGGTGGGCATAAATATATGTCCTTCCCTGAAAATAAGCCCTAGTGATGGGGTGGGCATGGCCAGCACAGGAGGCAGCCTTTCCCTTCTCAGTGCTTCTTGGCCCCTTAATCGGATCAGCTGAGCCACTCAGGCTGCCATTCACAGCTGATTTGCGGGGGCTGCTCAGGCCGCCTCTCCAGCAAATGCGGCTGATTTTGAGCCAATTGCGGCTGCAAAAGAAGCCGGAGGCCAAGCAATGCACTCCATATGCCCCGCACCCTCCTTACCTAATGGTGACAGTCACAGCAGGCAATTCTGTCCACTGAACAACTGCCTCATGGGTGCCACTCCAGCTGGCACCTCCAGCAAGCACGGCCGTGTTTGCCATGGATTGCAACCACTTCTGCAGCAGGAGGCCAAGTAATGCGCCCCATGTGTCTCCTGCCAGCCTTCCAAAGGGTACTGTAGCAGCAGCTATCCACAATTTTTTTAGCATTATTTCATCCCGACTGTACTGGGCCACATAGGTCGGGACAAAATAAGGGTTAAAAAATTGTGGATAGCTGCTGCTATGGTACTCTTCGGAAGGCCGGCGCGAGGTGCAAGTCTCCTGCTGCAGAAGTGGCTGTGCCCAAGAAGCGCTTTTGGGAGAGAAGCAAAGGGGAAGCGATTGCTTGCAAACTCCCGCCCTGCTCTCACTTCTCCGCCAAGTGACTCCCAGCAGCCCCAGACGCCCAAAGCCTGCGCCCGCCCGTCTCCCTTTTTCAAAGTTCCTGGCTCTTTATCGAGGGGGGTGGCAGGTGGGGTGGGGGAGAAGTGAGATGCATGGAGTGAGGCAGGACTCACTCCTCTTGCTGTCTCTTCTCCCCCTCTCCCCGGGCATGGCAGGGCTTCCGGCCCCTGCCCAAATTGGATGCAATTTGGGGCTGACAGGTGGGGAGGGATGGGGCTGGGAAGACGTGAGATATATCTTACCTGCCTTGTAGCTCCGTCGCATGTCTCACCGTTGTCTGCAGGCAAACATGTAAAAAAAACCTCTAGAGTCCAATCAAACTTCTTGAACTCCCGAGAAGTTTGGTTTTACCCTACAACATGTTCGCCTACAGACAATGGCAAGACACACAACAGAGCTGCAAGGCAGGTAAGACACGCGTCTCTTGTCTCCCTGGCCCCTGGCGGAGGAGTGAGAAGTTGATGCAGGCAATGAAGAAAGAGAATCAGCTTTCATAATTGGTCTGTAAGCCCTCCTTCTCCTCCTCTTCCTCCTCCTCTTTCCCCCTTTTGAGCCTTCTGGGTGCGCTCTATCATCAACCTGAGTGCAGGGCATCCACACTTCCCCAGGCCCCAACCGTGTCCCTGCCCCCACCCCATGGAAGCCCCTCCAGCCACCCAATTGCTCAGTTTGAACAGTTTGCATTTGCAGCCTCCTCTTTCCAAAAAAGGGAGCCCTTTGAAGACTTCGGCCCCACAAACCGAAGGAGGCAGGCGGAGATGAGAGACAGCATCTTGCTTGGGCTGAAAATGGCCATATGCTTCAGCTCATCCATTCATCCAGAGAGCAATGGAGCAATACTCCAGAGAGTATTGGAGCACTGTCGAGAAGATGCAGAGGCCATTTATCCCGTGTTTCCATAGTAATGCTCAGCCCTCTGAGCCACACAAAGGCCCCCGAATAAAGACAAAGGAGCAGCCATTCCAGACGGCACACCGAGGGAAGCCAAGCCACCAACAGGTCTCCCAGAGAGGCAGAAGCCCGTGTGACTTCTTCTTCTGGAGGTTTACAGCTCACTCTTTACCAAAATCGCAAGGGCTCTGCACCTTTTCCCTTGCAATGGCATCCGAGGGCTGCCCTGACCCTTTGGCTGACGCCTCCTCAACCCTCCTCAAAATCATTTGGGCGCCTTTGGGCCAGTCCAAGCCACCTCACAGGAAAAATAAGAGGAGGAGGAAGGAGTATTAGGTATGTACGTCACCTTATTTACAAAAAATAAGGTGAGATTAAAAAAAATCTAAAATTAAAAACTAATAGTAAATAAAATGTCTCCCCTCACCTCGGTAACTGGACAAGCAGCTGTGCTCTTACGATTTTACCGTAGGACAATTTAAGGGCAAAGGCTGATGAATTCCTCTGGCATCATTTTCACTTATAGCCAGCCTCACCAGCCAGAAGGGAAACCCCCCACAACCGTACCAATTGCTTTCTTGGTTAAGGTGGGAAAGGGGTGGTGGCCTGAGGGACAAAGGCTTGGCTCTTTTCAATTGGCCAGGTTGCTGGTGATGAGATGCCCCTCACCCGCTAGATGGATCATCTGTTGTATTTGGATGGAGATCGGCTGGTCTTTCAGAGCAACTTTGAAAGACCAGCCGATCGCCATCCAAATACAACCAACTTCACTGGTTGGAGGGAGATAGGAGGGGATGTGGAGTGAAGCGGGGGCAAGTTCAGAAGGCACATTGGCAGAATTCCCTTAACGAGCCCTGAAAGTTTAAAAAAACTTAAGAAACAAAAATCTCAGCTTGTGGAAAGATCTATGTTACTGGTAAAACAATGAAACAGAAACTTGAAGATTTCTCAAAGAAATTCTCCAGATCAGTGTTTCTCAACTGTGGCCACTTTAAGATGGGTGGACTTCAATTCCCAGAATCCCCCAGCCGGCATGATTCTGGGAGTTGTTGAAGTCCATCCATCTTAAAGCGGCCACAGTTGAGAACCAGTGCTCCAGATAATTCATATCTTGTGTAATGAAAGGAGGTTACTCTGGCCCCTTTCCCGACCCAAGGAAAGCTTTCGGGGATAGCTCAACTAGTCATGGTTTTGCTCTTTGCTCCGTCAGGGCCTGTTAGCTGTCCTATCACATCTCACCAGCCTTATCCCAGGCCCATCCTCCATGCCATCAACTTCTTGGCTGGTCTATTTTGGGACACAGATTTACTGCTCTTTCCGTCACTTGGACAGATGCTAACCCAGAGTCTGGAAACTATAAGGAATTAGTTGACAGCAATCAGATTTGTATTAAATCCCTGCCAGATAGAGAAGCTGCTCATCTGGATCCAGTCCAATTCCAGGCCTTAGTGATTCACCGGCCACTTTCCTCTACAAACATCCACCTGGGAGGATATGTGTTGTGACCACCTCCTTCGAAGGGATGGAGCACGAAACAGCAGCTCCAGCATCTTGGAATCCTCTTCTCTCTGATGGCAGAAGGCCCTGCCCTGCCATCTCCTTGGAAAAAGGAGGAAGCTGTCTCTTCTCCAGGGTCTGGAGGTACGTCAGTGTAGAAGATGCTGCTGTTTTAGGTCTACATAAGACATTTTTATATTGATATTATGTTTTGTATCTTCCAAGGCATGTTTTATATTGATTATCATGAAAAGCTCCATTTTTTTTGATAGGAGTAGCTTACAAATTGCTACAAAACAGAATAACAGAGTTGGAAGGGATCTTCTAGCCCAACCCCCTACTCAGGCAGGAAACCCTAAACCATTTCAGAAAAATGGCTTTCAAAGCTCCTCCTGGAGGGTTGGACAACTTCTGGAGGCAAGTCGTTCCACTGATTAACTGTTCTGACTGCCAGGAAATTTCTCTTTAGTTCTAGGCTGGTTCTCTCCTTCATTACTTTCCATCCGTTGCTTCTTTAGAGAATAGATTTGGCCTCCTCATTTGTGGCAGCCCCTTAGATATTGGAAGACTGCTATCCTGTCACCCCAGTCCTTCTTTTCATGGAACTAGACATAAATACCCAATCCCTGCAATTATATAATCCCTTATATATTTTAGCCATACAGCGGCTGTCAAGGCAGGATGGATGAAGCAGTCTCACCAACAGCTTACCTTCAGACGTGGTGGATGTTTCATCACTGGAAGCTTTCAAAAAAAGGCTGGACTGACATTTGTCAGAAATGTAGGGTCTCCTGTTTGGGCGGAGGGTTGGACTAGATGACCTACAAGGTCCCTTCCAACTCTGTTGTTCTGTTCTGTTCTGTTCCGTTCCGTTCCATTCCGTTTTATTCTGTTCTCCTATATGGAAACTATGGCCCTTTTACAATCTGTGAACTTTGACTCCCAGAATTCCTGAGCCTAAGAGGGCTGGTACAGGCAGCCCCTTTTGCTATAAACCCACAAAAATGAAGGTCCCTGCAGTGGCCACCAAACTCGGAATAAAACAGTTCCAAGAGGGTGGGAGATGGTGGAGAACAGTAGGAGAGGAGGAAGGAGGGGATGTGAGCCCAGTCACACCCAATAAAGCCCCTGCAGTGCTTCACTTGGAGCCTGGATCACCACCTCCTTCAAGGTAGCTCTTCTCCTCATTTGAACAAATACCTGTATCAAGAAGTGAAGTGGATTCATGTCCTGAGCAGGCCTGAGTGGAGGAGCTGGATGGACATGCAGATGCCGGCAGAGGAAAGAGCCCAATTCTGCATCTCTCTCAGTTCAGAAAAGAGGGCTGGCAAACTGCCTCTCGGTTGCAGACAACGGGCGAGCTCTCCAAGCACAGTCCAGGAAAACACAAATGCCCAAGTTTATCTCCTCAGCTCATCTGCATGCTCCAACAATTCCTTTGCAAGGATTTTGTCTGGGAGCAGAGGCAGCCATTTCAAGCCCTCCCTGCAATTTTTCAGCTTTTCTAAAATGGATGCTCCATGCCTTCCTGTTATCGTTTCATTTCTTATTCTAAGCAGAATTGCTTGTGATGGAAGCAGATGGGACACAGCTGTCTCTTAATTAGGCCAGTTCATGTTGCCACGTGGATCCAGATTTCCTTGGGGATAAGGCCAAAACAGATTCGTGGGTAGTGATGTATCTAATGGCCTCCAGCAGAAACCCCTGGGATTGAAGACACTTCCAATCAAAATACTACAAGAGATATGCTCCACCCCCACTGCCCCATTCTCTCCTGCGGGCCTCTACGCAAGCCTTCCTTCTGCTTGGCATGTTGACACACTCAGAAAGTGCCTACAAGAAGTTTCAGGTACATCCATGACCTGGTGGGTCATGACCTAGTTTGAGAGGAACCCTTGGGAGAATTGGCCAAAGAGATTGCTGCCAACTATGCTTCCCTCCCATAAACCTTGGTTTGGTATGGAACAGGAGGAAGAAAGGGCACCTCAACGCCTAGGCAAGGTGTGGGTCAGAAAAGTGAACTATCCCAATCTGTAGTGGTGAAGCAGTGACTCTTGTCATGGGAATGTCAGACCGAAAAGTCAGGAAATCCCAAGAAATGATTAACTCCGAGGGCTCTCCAGCCAAGAGCCTTCCCCTCACCTGTCCTGCCCTTCCTTTGGGGAAGACATAATTGACCTTCATTCACGCCAAAGGAGCCCAGGTGACCCAGTGCTTCCTTTTTAATACTTCTATGCCACCTTTGTGAAAAAAAGCACAGAACTGGAGGAGGCACAGCATCCTAACACAGAGCCCTAACTGCAATAAAAAGCCACACGTAAACAGATTTAATTTCAAAATGTCTGCAGAAAAAATCCCACCTTCCCTGTCCTTCAAGAGAGGAAGGCTGGAAGGCTCTTCAGAAGAAACCCTCTGCAGGCAGGGCCGGCTTAACAGCATCATGGGCCCCCGGGCATAGCAGTTTCCTGGGGCCCCTACGACAACTACTCACAGGAATAAAAATGTAAATGGGCGATAAAATTAAATATATATTTATTTTATTAGCACTTCCAACAAAATCGGTGTTGAAACACTAAGAACATGCTGGGCAACAACTAATCATCATGATAAACCTTTGAACAATACGGGAGGCTCGAAAAACACAATAATACTCAGTAAACTGTACAGGTGCTGTATTTATATGATCCGAGGTACATTGAAGGATTAACACACAGAGATTAGTATGGGGCCCCTATGCAAGGGCCCATCAGGCCCATTGAGACAGCCCTGTCTGCAGGTACAGGCGCACCCTGACATTACCTGCTCCTAAGCAGACTTAAGCCTCTAAAGGGGCAGCTGGCAACCAGTGTGGCTCTTTTGATGGGGGGAAATGCCAAGCACAGAACACAGACTGACCTACCACACTTTGTGGCAATGGAAGCATCCAGAAGCCCTCCCAAGAATAGCCCTACCCAGAGCTGACCAAGCCCGATGCAAACCAGAGCACAGATAACAGGAGCTACATCAGAGGAGGGTCGAAGCTGGTACCCCAGCTATAATTCTGCCCGTGCCCATCTTGCTTCCTTCTGAGAAGCCCTCAGGCAACAGAAGACCCAGAGGCCTTCCAGGTGCCCAGCGTGACACATCAGAATCCTTTCTGGGACAGATTCAGTCCCAGCCCTTGGACCTGCCTTGCTGCTGCTGAAAAGCACCTCTCCTTCTCCGGGTTGAACCAGAGCACCTGACCACCCAAAGGTGGAGAAATCAAGAGCACACGCCACAAAGCCGTGGTCCCAAGAGCGGACAACCTACTAAAGGAAAGCCAACCAGCCTGGCCAGTAAAAATACCCTCCCTCACCAGAAGAAGCAAGGCTGCTCCCTACATCCTGACCCCCGCACTCACCCCCAACTCAGGCTGCTTCTTTTGGCTGGACGGGGCACCCCTCCCACGAACAGCCTGGACTCTTGCTGCCCCCATTTTCATAGCATGCCCAGGGGGGCAATGGGAGCCCAGAGGGTTTTCTGGAAAAGTGGATCATGGAAGCAGCTGGCACTTACGCACTACATTCCAATTTCAAATTTGAGATTTAGAACCTATTAAATGGAAGGGCGAGGGAAGGGGCAGGGAGCCAGGAAAGCCTCCCTGCCTGTGTCAGTAGGCGCAGCACTCCTCCTGCTGACAGATATTCCGCTGCTCCTTGGAGGCCGAGGAGAAAGAGCGAGAGGATCACCAGCAGCATAATAATGGCTGCTCCCTTCAAAGTAGGCAGGCGACTGGCCTCTCCCGCCCCAGCTCAGCCCAGACAAAAGCCCCGGGGGTGAGGGATGGAGGGAGCTGGTGCGTCTGGAGGCCCCTCATGCAGCTGGCTGAGGTTCAGTCTCATTGCTAGGATGCCTAGACCTAAAGACCTGGTATTTCGTCTGCCAAGAGATTACACTATGCAGGAATTGAATGGGGCCATTTAAACCACAAAGCCCCCTTCTCTTACGCCAGTATCCAAAGTGAAGCATCAACTTAACCAATGGCTGCCCATCTTCCACTTGGACACATCCACTCGCTGGAGGATTGCTGGAGGTTTTCAAGAAAAGTTTGTCTGGGATGGACTAAGGTCTCCTGCTTTAGGCAGAGAGTTGGACTAGAAGGCCTCTAAGGTCCTATCCTGTCCTATTCTATTCCCATCCCCATCCCCCGACTCCACTCCTCTATCTTCGTATTCTATCTTCTGTTCTGTTCTGTCCTACTCTTATTTGTCCTCTGTGGCTCACAACCCCATTCCTTACTGTGCTTAGTTACAGCGTGGACACCTAAAACGGGGCACGACTTCAGCTGTGCCGGCCACTCTGGACCCCTTTGGACCATTGCAGAGGTTCCTGGATGGCTATTCTCTGAAGCTGTTTACCATTTAAGTGACATGAAGGGGGTTTCTGGGTGCTCTCCCCAAGGCCGGCTCAAAGCAGCCTCTGCCAAGGGCTGCATTCACACCAGCAGCTCTTCGAGGCAAAAGGATTGGGGGCAGAGCCTGGCAGGTCAAAAGGCTTCTTCCTAGCCCGGTCACTCAGGAATGGAAAAGAAAGCCCCCACAAAGGGCAAACTCTTCCCCACGCGGGAAGACTCATCTCTCAGAAAACCAAACATTTTCCGGACCTTTCCGGACCCAAACATATTTATTATTTATTATTTATTTATTTATTTATTTATTTATTTATTTATTTATTTATTTATTTATTTATTTATTTATTTATTTATTTATTTATTTATTATTTAATTTATTTATTATTTATTATTTATTTATTTATTTACTTACTTATTTATTTATTTATTAAATTTCTATACCGCCCTTCTCCTAGCGGACTCAGGGCGGTGAACAGCCAATTAAAAACCAGTACACAAACGTTAAAAACATACTAAAAC
This sequence comes from Masticophis lateralis, assembly GCA_030761175.1. Taxonomy (NCBI): domain Eukaryota; kingdom Metazoa; phylum Chordata; class Lepidosauria; order Squamata; family Colubridae; genus Masticophis; species Masticophis lateralis. The sequence continues at coordinate 23,146,837 of JAUDYJ010000012.1, read as the reverse complement.
CAATATAAATTAGGCTGAAAGTATAAAACCGAATAAAAGCTCTAAAAAGTTAAAATTTAAAAATATTTAAAAATAGAAGGGATCAGGCAAGTCCGGCAAGTTGAAAGAGATGAGTCTTCAGAGCCCGACGAAAAGTCCGGAGGTCAGCAATTGTTCTCAGTTCTGGAGGAAGATCGTTCCGGAGGGTGGGGGCTACCACAGAGAACGCTCTCCCCCTGGGGGTCGCCAGCCGGCATTGTCTGGCTGACGGCACCCTGAGGAGGCCCTCTCTGTGGGAGCGAACCGGCCGGTGGGAGGCAATTGGTGGCAGAAGGCGGTCCCGTAAGTACCCTGGTCCTAAGCCATGGAGCGCTTTAAAGGTGATTACCAACACCTTGAAACGCACCCGGAAGTCAACCGGCAACCAATGCAGCTCACGCAGGAGAGGTGTCACGTGGGAGCGCCCCGTCGCTCCCATAATCCCCCGCGCGGCCGCATTCTGCACCAGCTGAAGCCTCCGGGTGCACCCCAAGGGGAGCCCCATGTAGAGAGCATTGCAGTAGTCCAAGCGAGATGTGACGAGCGCCTGAGTGACTGTGCGTAGGGAGTCCCGATCTAGAAAGGGCCGCAACTGGCGTATCAGGCGAACCTGATAGAAAGCCCCCCTGGCCACGGCTGTCGTATGATCCTCTAAAGACAGCCGTGGGTCCAGGAGGACGCCCAAGTTGCGCACCCTTTCCGTGGGGGCCAATGATTCGCCCCCAATAACCAACGATGGAGTCAGTTGGCTATATCGGGACGCCAGCAGCCACAGCCACTCAGTCTTGGAGGAGTTGAGTCGAAGCCTGTTTCGCCCCATCCAGACCCGCACAGCTTCAAGGCACTGGGACATCACTTCCACGGCATCATTGGGGTGGTCTAGGGTGGAAATGTACAGCTGAGTGTCATCAGCATACTGATGGAATTCCACCCCAAAACCACGGATGATCTCACCCAGCGGCTTTACATAAATGTTGAACAGAAGGGGCGAGAGGACCGACCCTTGTGGCACCCCACACACTAGGCGCCTCGGGGTCGACCTATATGGGACCATAATATCACCCTGAGCATGACAATCATCTGCACAGCTCCCACATGTCTGAGTCCTGATCCAGAACTCGCCCCTCCCACCATGGCATAAAAGGGGGGAGGCTGGCTGATCACTCCCCGGGGGTAGGGGAGCAACTCCAAGGCTGGCCTCCTGACAGAATCAGACCCAAAGGAGCCAGCCAGATACACACACTGGCAGCTGGGGGCTGGGGGGCGCCTGCAGGGATTTGTTTCAGAGGTCTGCATTCACCCCCCAATCCAGACACGATCCGATCCCACAAGATACCAGGGCAGCCATATTCATCTACTAGAGTTCACTTTATCCAACGGGGGCTTAGTCCTGGCTACTATAGGTGGACCTCTGCACAGGAGAAATGAGAATTTAAACATTAAGATTGGAAGAAAATTGCAGACAACGATAATGTACCATAAGAACAGGCACTCCTAAAATAGCTGCTGGAGAGACAGTACGTTTGTTTGCAAATGTTTTAAAGAAGATCAGAAGTTGCTTCTTTAAATAGTTTTTTCTTTTCCCATTTTCTATCTATCCTGATTTTTGCACTAGGGGTGACATGACAGCAATATTCCAGGGTATTTGAGGGGCTGCCACAAAGAAGAGGGGGTCAAATTATTTTCCAAAGCACCGGAGGGCAGGACAAGAAACAATGGATGGAAACTAACAAAGGAGACAAGCAACCTGGAATTACGGAGAAACTTCCTGACAGTGAGAACAATTAACCAGTGGAACAGAAGTTGCCTCCAGAAGTTGTAGCGGCTTCAACATTGGAGGTTTTTAAGAGAAGACTGGGCAGTCACTTATCTGAAATGTTATAGAGCAGTGATGGTTAACCTTTTGGGCACTAACCGAGTGCCCAAAGCACAAGCATGCGCACGCTCGAATCTGTGCCTGTGCGTCCGAACCCCCAAAATGCAATGCGGCACAGCCTCCCGCATGCACCCTGCTCCCTGCGCAAACCGCAATGTGCCCCCGCATATGCACACCCCCCCCCCGCAGGTGCCCTGCCCCCGGCAGAAACCTGAAGACCAGCTGGCTGGTGGGAAGCGTGCGCGCGTGCGCAGCTGAACTGAGGCAATGGCTTGCATGCCATCAGAGAGGGCGCTGTGTGCCACTTCTGGCATGTGCGCCATAGGTTCGCCACCACGGTTATAGAGTCTCCTGCTTAAGCAGGGGGTTGGACAGGAAGACCTCCAAGTCCCTTTCAGCTCTATTTTGATTGATTGATTTTTCTCTTTTTTTCTTTGTCATATATTTTTTCATGGCTATCTTTTCTTCTTGTAAAAATCTTTCCTAAAAATTACTTTAAAAGACAGCTTTTGGATACTAGCGCTGAGATCACTTAATATAATTTTGTTTACTTGTTGATGGACACCCAGAATAATTTGATACCGTTTCCCCCAAAATAAGACCTCTCCTGATAATAAGCCCAGTCGGGTTTTTGAGCGCATGGCAATAAGGCCAAGAGCTTATTTTAGGGTACAAAAAAAATACAAGACAGGGTTTTATTTTCGGGGAAACACGGTATAATATGGTGATCGTATAAATCTCTTAAATCAGTAAATAAAACATACCAGACGAAGCTGACTTTTAATCCCCTCCACCCCTCCCAGGTGTAGAATTGAGTTATCTTCAAAGTCTGAGGACCCCTGGGCCCCCCTGCAGAAAAAAAGCTTTGTCTTTTTAATAGGACAGACATTGACAAAGGGGGGAGAAAAGAGACGGGGGCCTTTGCCCAGCAGCCTCAGAGCTCTGAAAATGAGCGGCGAAGGTGGGTGGGAAATCAGGGAGGTTGTCACCTTTGAAAGGACAAACCGAGAACCTTTGGTGAGGAATACTGCATAGAATTACTTTAAATTCAGTTGGGGGGAGGGGGAATTAAGTTTGTCCGTAGTGTTTTAGGTTTTCTGAAACTGTCCAGTAAATTGGGTGATTTTGCACAGAGTTGCCCCAGAAGCAGGATCTCAGCACAAGTCAGGCTTTTTCAAAGCTTTGTTTTCCTGCATGCTTTTTCTACCAAGGGTTCCCCATTGCTTTTTATGTCCATAACTGAATGTATTTATTTATTAAATTTATGTGCTGCCCATCTCTCAAAAGGAGACTCCTTGACCGAATGCTTTGCAGGTCACTATTTAAAGTTAAAACCCATCTATGTGTGTATCTTTTCCTTTAAAAAAAGTCAGACAGTATTTATATCTTGGGCTTTTATTATAATTGTCTACATGACTAGGAGCTGTTTGGGAAGAATGGTTAAAGGTGGGATCTAAATTACTATGACCAATAAGTTGACCTTAAGTTGTGACCTTTTGCTCAGTTCTCAGTGGCTGAAAATCCACTCCATCTGTCAGCATCAATTGCCACTTGCCAAAAATTCTGGAATTCTGCTTTTCCAGACATTGCCTTCATTTCATCTTTCCTGCCTGCGTTTTAAGATATCAAGCGGCTGCCTGGGCTGGTTCACTTGAGGACTTGGAGGGGGGGCAGTTCTGTGCTTGCTACTGCTTCCCCCCCCACCCCAGCCGCAGACAGAGGAAGATGCTTTCTGGACTCCTCCAATGGAGCCGGACGATGCTGGTTTTGAGTGACACAAGACTCACAAGGCGATTCTGCAGAAGGGGGGATGGAGGGAGTCATTGAGCAGTGAACGGCCTGCATTGGGAGCGGGGTGCTCTGCTTCTGGGCATGCAAATCAGTCTCTAGTGCCGCCCTGAAGACACCTGGAAAAAAGGCCCTGAGGAAGGGGGCGACTGGGCTCTAGGTGTGGAGGCAGCAGGTAGCAGCCAGAGGTTGTTCGGGTTGACCCAGGCAGCCAGCAGGCAGCTCCCCCTCCCCTGTGCCAGAGCAGCAGCAGGGGACTCCATGGGGCCAGTGGGAGGGGGGGTGCCAGCTGCTGCCATTGCTCTGCAGTCTCTTGGCTCTCCCTGAGCTGGCAAAGCAACACCGAAGAAGCTACACCAAAGAGAGAGAGAGAGGGGGGGGGAGGGAGGGAGGGAGGGAGAGAGAGATGGAGCAGAAACTGGCTGAGGTTTCTTTTCTCTTGCAGGAAGAACAGGCAGAACTGGGAAGAAATTCAGAGGAGATGCAAGCCGTTCCAGAAAAGAGGTCTGCCTGGAATAAATTGGGGGATTCGTTTTGATACAGCATTTATTGGCAGAGGTGAAGGAAAAAGAGTATTTTTGTCAACTTAGTTTTTGGAGGGATATGAAGCTATACAGAGAGGAATCCTTCATCAATATTTATGGAACGGGGGAGGGGGGGAGAATTCTCAACTGCTCTGACTGGGACTAGGACACGGCAGAAAATCCCTATTCCCCCAAAGCTTCTATCCACTGAGTGATTATGGCCACAAGTTACAGACAGGCTCACTCTCCAGAGATCTCTCTGATGACCATCCAGTCTTAGAATCTGAGACTCATAGGGCTTTAATCATTCGGTTTAGCCTTCAGACACTTTATCCTCTTTGTTGCTCTTCTCTGTTCATTATCCAGATGTCTCAACATCTATTTTGTACCATGGTGAACTGAACCCAGTAGTCCCAGTCTGGTCTCATCAGTGCAGTATGAAGAGGTATTAACACTTCTCGTGATCTTAACGCTATCCCTCTGTTGAAGCAGCCTACGATTGCATCGGCTCTTTTGGCAGCTGCAACACACGGATGGCTCAAACTTCAGTGATTGTCCACTGGGACTCCTAGATCTCTTTCACAGTTATTATTGCTGAACCACAATTGTTGAGCTATTCTAAACTTTTGCATGTGGTTTTTCCTGCCTATGCATCAGACCTTCCCTTTCTCACCAATTAATTGCATTTTGTTGCACATTCAAGTCTGTAGAGATTGTCCTGGATCTTCAGCTTATCTTCTAAATGTTGGCTATTCCCCCCAGCTTGGTGGCAGCTGCAAACTGGATGAATTCCCCTTCTATTCCCCACTCCCCCGTCTACATCATGCATGAAGATTTTGGAAGAGTACAGATAGTCCTCAAATTATGTCAATTGAGCCCAATATTTCTGTTGTTAAGTGAGATATTTGTTAAGTGAGTTTTGCCCAATTTTACAACCTTTATTGGCACAGTTATTAAGTGAATCACTGCATTTGTTAAGTTAGTACCAATCGCACTTAGACTGCAATTTACAGAGTCAGCATATTTTGTCTCCAACAAGTTAGGTAACCCGGTTGTTAAGTGAATGCAGGTTCCCCATTGGCTTTGCTCGTCAGAAGGTCACAAAAGGGGATCACATGACCCCGGGATGCTGTGACCGTCATAAAAATGAGTCAATTGCCAAGCATCCAAATGTGAATCCTGGGGATGCTGCAGGAGTTGTAAGTGTGAAAAACAATCATGTCATTTTTTTCAGTGCCATTGTAACTTCGAGCAGTTACTAAATGAACTGTTTTAAGTCAAGGACCACCATGCTGGGCCCAAAACAGAACCCTGAGCATGCTTCCCACCATTGAGGACTGCTCAGTTGGTCAGCCAATTACGACTCCATCTGGTGGTGAAGCTGCCTGTCTCACTCTGGTCTAGCTTTGCGGCTGAAAAAAACGATGGCAGCACAGGAGGTCTGCAAAGACGAAGAGTCTGGGGAAGGGGGCAGGGAGAAGTCCAGGAGCCCTGGGGCTGCCTTGCCCTTCTGTCCACCCCCCTGCTCATGTTCACCTTCCTGCAAAAGGAAGCTTCTCCCTTGCCCCAGAAGTGCTGCACTAGAGGTTGCTCAGAGCAAAGCATCTTGTGCATGGCCACAAAAAAGGAATGGAGCAACCCATGAAGCCCTTTGTGGTCAATGTCAGGTACCCAAACTTTTTTGGGAGTGGGCGAAGGTGAAGGAGGGCAGCAGCTGGAGAAGGACCCTGCAGGTTCATGGCTATGCGAAGCTCTCGGGGGCCCTGCCTGCCGCTGATCTCCATATAACCCTCCCCTGCCCAAGAGACCCCCAACTTGGTAACTGTGCTGGTTCAATCATTCCTCCCTCTAGCAAGGCCCAGCCTGGCTAGAAGAAACGTGGCCTCCTGAACAGAGCTGAAGGAAAGGTGCCACTGGAGCCGCATCCCGTTCCCCTTGGAGGAGGCTAAGTGGAGCCCTTCCCCACTTGGGACCTGCTCCAGGCCGGGGCTCTGTCCACTGCCCATGAGGAATGGGGACTTAACAGAGGAGGCAGCACCATTTAATGGAAATGCCGCCTGGGTCTTTGGAGGTCTCTCTGCTGGAGAGCTAGTCCCTGGCAGCAAAAGAATCAGGAGGCTTTCAAGAATCAGGAGGATTGTAGCTTCGATGGGCTGTCAGTTGGAAAAGGGGCTCCAGAGGCCCCCTTTCTTTGGGCTCAGCAGTGCTTCTTTTAGTTATTTTAGAGTTATTTCAGCTAAACGTGGAACAGATGCATGGATTCTATAGTCACATGTTCTGATTAGAATCCAGTTCCTCACATAATCAAGATAATGAAAAATAAATTCTAGAAAATACACATGTGCCCCTGTTTGTTTTTCAAAGGCAATGTGCAGCCTGCATTAAAACCAGCAACATCGGAGCCTCAAGGCAAAAAAGAGTTGCGTCTTTCGTCTTTTCCTCAAGAATGGCTTCCAGAATCCTTCCTCTCTGCAAGCAACGGCTCTCAGGAAAAATTCCCATTTTGTAGATGTCGTTTACTCCCAGGTCAGAAATGTTTGGAAAGGAAGAGTTTGGAAACGAGACAACTCTCCTCCAACTGCCCAGACCCCTGGAGGAGGATGAGACCCCAGAAAAGGCCAGAGCCTTTGCAGAGCCAGCTCCTCAATCTCTTTCCCAGGAGACAAGGAAAGCCATCAACCCAAGCCCGGCCAACCTAGCACTGCTACTTCCAAACTTCCAGCCCCAAGAGAGCCACACTGTCACCACAGATCAGGTATCCCTCCAGGCCAGCACAACAGCAGGACCAGGAGCTGAAGAATCCTCCAGCAGGCCTGTGGCTCCCACATATTGCAGCAGGCAGATAGATCTCCCGGTGCAGCTTGCAATCTAACACTAACCCTGCCAAGGGTTACGCTGTGCTGAGTCTGCAAGCGTTTGGCTGAGGGGTCCAGGTCCTGATGAAGGGGCGAACTAAGTGAGGGGCCAAGGCTGCTGTGAAGCCTGACCCTGGTTGATGGGGGGACAGAGCCAGGCCCCTTCCAATAAACTAGAACAATTATTTGCATGCATCCCACTAAGTCCAGTGTCCCAATTAAGTCACAACAGCTAGGACCATCCATCATGCTATGCAGTAAATCAGACTTTGTGGTGGCAGGAAGCTGAAAGCAGAAAACCAGTTCAATAACTGGGACTACCCTCCACCCGCAATGGGAAGGGTGGCAGAGGTCCCCGGAGCTCTTCCGGCAGCACCCCCAGAACCATGAAGGGGGCAGATTCCTTGTCCCAGCCAATTAAGCTGAGACCACAACTAGCCTGGACTCAGGAGCCTCATTTGAGCCCTCAATATTTAAGGGGCCCAAGGTGACCAATCTCAGCCCAGCGAAAGGGGCGTTTTAGCAGAGGCGCTTCCTTCTTGGGGGGGAAATGTACTTAAAAGCACCCCCATTCTCTCCAACGGGCCACCTATCACCCCTCATCGCCCTGGTTGGGGCGCCAAACGCCCCACCAGCCTCCATCCCCAACGCGCGCCGCCCAAGGACCCGCGGCTAAGAGGCGAAACGCCGCCCCGCTCAGGACCCGCCGCTTCTCTCGGCTCCGGGCACAGCGAGCAGTGGGGCCGGGGAAGCAGCGGCGACCCAGGAGGCGGCCGGCCGTGGCCCCGCAGCCCGCCGGACCGCCCCGCTCCCCAACGCCGCTTCTGCCGCCGCCCCTAAGGAACCGGCCCCAACAGCCCGCCGCGGGTTCGCGCCCGAGTGCCGGCCCGTCTCAGGCAGGACACAGAAAAGGCGCCTCGGAGCTCCGGAGCCGAGCCGAGCCGCGCCGGGCTAAGCCTCGCCTGCAGCCCCGAACCCAGCCCGGCAGCATCTCTGCGGGGCGCCCAGAGACCACGGCGCCTGCCTTCCGACGTGACCGCTGCTTCGCGCCGGGCGGGGGTTGCGGGGAGGGCTCGGTCGGCGGAGATGCCCCGTCCCGGCTCGGCCCGCCCCCCGCCGCGCCTCCCGGACAGAAGTTTCTTCCCAGCCGCGTTTCGGCACGCAACACCGCCGGGCTCCGCGCCCGCAGCTCCGGACCCCCGCCTGGCCGCTCGTCCCGGCTCCCGCAGGAAAGCCGCCGCCGCCCCCCGCCCGCCGAGCTCCCTGCGTGAGGCCGCCGCTCGCCAGGCCGCCACCGGCACGGCGCTCCCCGGAGCGGCAGGCCCGGAGCCCAGCCCGCCCGCCCGCCCGCCCGCCGACCTCCGGCGCCGGCTCTCCCTGCAGCCCGGCCCCGCCGTAGCCCCCACCTGGATGGTGCACGAGTACTCGTTGTCGTCGAGGAGGCGGACGGTGCAGCTGTAGTCGCGGTCGAGGCTCCTGCTGCTGCCGCTCATCAGCCGGCTGAGCATCTTGGCCGGGGCAGCGGCGGCGGACGGGGGCTCCGCGCCGGCTCCCTTCACATGGCCGGAGCAGGGGGCTCCCTGGCGGGCGAGGGGGGCTGCCGCCACCGCCGCCACCGCTGCCTCCTGCCTTGGCTCGCCTCGCCTCGCACAAAGCCCGGCTGCAGGGAGCGCGGCGGCCGGGCGGCGAGCGGCGAGCGGCGCGGCTTTCGGGGGCGGGAGGGGCGGGGGCTGCGCCGCGCAGAGCCAAGCTGGCGGATTCGCGGCCGCCGAGGCCAATCCGGGCCCGGCGCCGCCTCTGACGAGCTCGCGCGCAACCCGATGTGCCGCTCCGCTCCGTTCCGTTTGGGGGGGGGGGGGGGGCTCTCCGCCGCCTCTCCGGCGGCGCTTGGGAAACTGCCGCAGCTGCAACCGCGGTGACCCCCCTCCCCCGCGGCCCCTGCAGGGCCAGAACGCCCCCCCCCCGAGGAAGTGGGGGACGGGCAGCAGCAGCCTCGGAGGCGACGCTCTGCCGAGCCGGTCCCGTGGAGGGGAGCTGGGCGCCTCGGGGAGCGATGCCCGCAGCCGGACCAAGGGCGCGGAGGGACGCGGAGCCGCCGCCGAGGGGCTCCCAGTAAACCCAGAGCGCTTACAGGGGCCGAGGGGGAGGGGCGGCGGGGATGCCAGCCCTGCTAGTGGTGAGTTCAGACGTGCCGCCGCTGCCCGATGGGCCCGTCCGTCCCCCCCCCTTCCGCTACGGCCTCTTCCGACCCACCCGTCGCAGGAGCTCAACCTGGAAGCCGGACACGGGAATCGTCTTCCCGACCTCAATGGCGGGCAGCGCTTTTACACCTGGCCTTACAACTTGAACCGCTTATCGGCGGGTTCCTCTGTTATGACCCGGTCCGAGTTGATCGCCACCTGGCACTTTCAGCAGAGCAATAGATAAAAGTGGCAGGTAGAAAAGGTATTCAGGCAGCTAAATAGGTGGCAGAATTGTCACAGAGCCATACAATTCAGGACCCACGTGGTCATCCAGCCCAACCTCCTGCTTAGTATAGGATGGGCTAAAGCATGGTGGACAAAAGCCTGTCCAGCTTGTGATGCTGTTCATGGAGCAGGTTTTTTTTTGGGGGGGGGGGACTCGAAGCAACATGGGCTGCTTTGTGGATTGTGGCTCTGCCTGGAGAACCTGAATTCCAGACTGCATTCTGGAACTGCCCCTGTTTCCTCACTGGCAGAGAATTCAAAGGGCTCCAGGAGTTTGGCCATTGCAGCAGCTTAGGGAAAGTGAGCAGATAAAGCTTCTGGCAATGGGGAGGAGCAGGGGAGGGTCCAAAGAAGGCCAGTGGGAGCGCAGGACAACCAGAAGGCATAAGAACCTTGAACTGGTTGAAATGAAAGAGCTCCAGAGCCTCGTGCACTGCATGCCAGGCTACGAAGGAAGCTTCACAGTCAAATGTGAATCAACGGGCGATGCAGATCAGGGGTGGGTTCTACTTACCTTTACTACCAGATTGCAATGGGGCTGCGTGCGCAGAAGCATTCTGATAACGTTGGGGTTGGTGGGCGGAGCCTCCCGCCACTTTTACTACTGGTTATATAGAACCAGTGCAAACAGGGGTAACCCACCACTGATGCAGATGCTACAAGACAAATGCTTTCTTGAGATGCATTAACAGGACCATGGAGTCCAGATCGCAGGAAGTAACTGCTTGCCCCAACCTTGTCCCAATCAAACCCCACTTGGCCTAACACGCAGCTAACGTGGTGAGGGAGATACCAATCAAATCCTTTGAAGAACCAGGGAGAAAAGGCTGCCGCCTTTCCAGACACTTGGGCTGGGAAGCAGAGTGGATGGCCTTCTGGGTGCTTTTTGCCTGGCAGTGTGGCTGTTTCCCCCCTGCAGCTTGGCATTTCAGGGTTCCCATGTCCAGTCTGGGAGCCTGGATCTTTTCTCTTTATCCATTCCGTCTGTATCGAGGGGGAGGGCTTGGGCAGCACAGTGAGGCTTCCAGGGGCCCAGATGTTTGTTCCTGCTGAACAAGCTAAGGCAGAACTGGCTGATAGACCATTAGTGTCTCATATGGGCTAGGGTGACTTGGGTTTCCCAGGGGGTCTGGTATATATTGCAAATGATTTCAACACCAGCCACAAGAGGAGCTAAAAAAAGTATTACTCCAGCTTTAACCACAAAAGATTAAATCCGTCCATATAGCCATTCTCATTTTTAAAAACCAAATTTTAATTAAACTTTTAAAAAGTTAGGCTTTTTAATTTTATACTTTTTAAAACTTGTTATAATTTTCTAAACTAATTTTTATATATAAATGTAAATTTAATTTTTTTAAAACATAGTTTCTAAAATTCATTTTTAAATAAATTTTAATTTTTTAAAAGTAAACATGAATTTTGTAAGTTTAATTCTTACATTTTTATACAAGTGTTAAACTTTTATTTAGAGTTTTATATTTTTATATTAGATTTAGATTAGATTAGATTTTGTATCATCTTTATAAAGTTTTTAATTTAAACAAAATCAAAAAAATCTTTTTAAAAATCTTTATATTTTTAAAAATCCCATGGAATCCTATATTATCATGAAAAAAATCTAACAATGTTTTGATTTGCAAAAATATGTCCCATGTATGTACTCATAGCCTCAGAAGATCCAAATTAAATCTGTACCAAATGTAAATTAATTGAAACATTTGAGAAAAAAGTTAACAATCTAGAGGAAAAAGCAAAAGGTCAAAGTCAGTGAATAGAATGTACAGTTAAAAGTTTTCAGTTGTTCAAAAGAAACAGTCTTAATAAAAGCTAAAACTTAGAATGAACTAACCATTGCAATAAATGTCAACAATAATTAATCAAACTTCTTTCAACATATAAAAAAACAAAAAAGTGGTCAAGGAAATGATTGGTCCACTATTGGAAGAAGATGTCAAGGAGGAAACAGGCATCAGGGAGAAATTGGAACTGCTTAATTCAAATCTTTGCATCTGCCTTTACACCAAAGGAAAAAATAATCCAACCTATTAAAAAATCATAGATTTTTTAATCAAAAAGACAAAGATGGGATCTCAGAATTACTAAAGCATATCTTTTAATGATTGTGGAGCACAGGGAAACTACTACAGGACTGGAAAAGAGCTTATATGATTCCCATCATAAAAATGGGGGCGGGGAGGAATTACTCCAGAAAACTACAGATCAATCAGCCTTACATGAGAAGATCCTAGAAAATCAAGCAAAGAATTGCAAATACCTAGAAGCAAGCAAGGTTATTAGAAGCCCACTAGAATTTGCCAAAAGTAGATCATACCAGACAAATCTTAGTACATTTTTTACAAAAAGAGTAGCTATATCACTTAGATTTATATACCCCTCCATAGTGCTTTACATCACACTCTGAGCAGTTTACAAATCCATCTCTTTTTTATTGCTAAGGAACGAAACACCACCAAATAATGAAAATGCAAGTTGGAGGGGTCTGTGTCATAGGATGATAAAGTGATCTTCAGTACAGCTGGATCTTTTCTATTTCCCTGCAGTGGGGCCTCTTGGAGACTTTGCTGTGACTTCCCCATTGAGCCCTCAGCTGCAGAATGGCCTCCCCTTCAGATGGCATCTCTCTTATTGTGGAAACATTAAACACCGTTGTCCATCTGCTGCAGAGCGTTTATAGGAAAAGAATCTGCCAGTCAAAATCCCAGGCAATTTGCCACTTAGAACGCCATGGGTTTTCCCACGTGGCCTTTTCATAAAAGCTGCTTCTCATTAGGAAACATAGCAGTGAGTCTTTTGCAAAACAAAACCAAAAAAGTGCCATTTCAGTTACCATCTTTTTGAAAGATTACTTAATAACTTGTCGGTACTGAACTGCAGATTATGAGTGACTGAAACGAGGGGTGAAGTGGGTCTCAGCACTCAAATGTTGCACCTTCTGAAGACAGCAGCAGGACATGAGTAGGCCGGGGGGTGGGGGTGGGGGGCATCCATTTCGTGCTGCAATGCCATCATTCCAGCTTAGCTTGATTGACTCTGATGCATCTGCTGGAGGTGACAACCTTTAACGTTCAATGCTACGAAGGACCGTCCCATCAAATACAATGAACGTTAGAAATGGGGAACAAATAAAAAGGCAGATGCTGTGGTCCTCCTGAGCAATGGAACAATTCCCCAGTAAAATAAATTCTTGTTTCTAAATTCTCCAGCTGGAAAAAGATTAAACCTCAGAGAATGTTTAGGTCATCTGGCCAAAGTAGTATTTGTCATGCCAGGTTTAATATGTTGAAAATAGTACAATAAATGTATCTGTGCTGTGCCTGCAATAATATGCTGTATTGAATCATGGAATCGTAGCACTGGAAGGGGTCTGGGAGATCTTCTAGTCCAGCCCCCTGTTCAAGCAGGAGACCTGATACCATCCAGGGTAAAACTGGAAGGGAAGAAGAAAAGAGTGATGAGCCAGGAGTGGCAGTTCAAAAGTGGGAGGTTTTGATGGCCTGGTCATATTGATATCCCAGTATGGAAGGAGAGTAAAGGGACCAGCCAGGTCTAGTTGGCAGCATCCTCAGAAAGAGAGGTGGGTTTTGGGGAGAAGCATACAAAACGGTGAACAGATTTGGTGGAAGCAAGAATGGTTTGTGAGGGCTGAGAGAAGCATAGCAAATCTATGCTTTGTTCCCTTTTATTCTTTCTTCCTGTGCCTTTAATACCTTTTGCTTACAATTTTGTATCCCTTTTCTGAATCACATTGCTCATTCTGAAAGGGAACAGCCCGGCACAGATGTCTCCATTCACAATGACTAATTTGGAATTCAAGTAATTGGGCAGTAAAAGAGGGCAATGACCACTCATAAGGAATGACTGGCTAACCAGTTAAAACCACAGTGTACACTTTGCAGTTTAAAAAATGTGCATTGTGGTTTTATACGACTGTCCAAATCATTTACTAGTCCTGGGCTCTCAACTTCAAGCCGTACAGTAAACATTAATTATTGGAATGTTTAAATCTGGTTTTCCCCACTGCTCCTTACTACAAGTTATCACAGTTAAAACATTAGCATCTAGCATATTATTCACCTCGTGGAGGAAGACTACAGAGGGCTGGAGGGCTTCGTGATCCAGTCTGCCTGCAACTCTTCAAGGACCATGGCTAGGAGGCCCTAAAGTCCTGCACATGGTCCCACCTGTTTCTTTCCTCCACGCAGGGATGCTCAACCTCTGTAGAAATGACTCACCGGATGGAATAGAAAAGATCCTTATTCATACACAGATCATACCAAGCAGGGGCATTGGTTAATACATTACAAATCAAAATTTGCATATATTATGTAATATGATAATTCTATGAAAGATGAATACCAAGCCCTTCATGTGGTTTGGAGAAAGGCACACATTCCTCTTTTGAAGTATTTCAGCTAAGGCTTGAAATAGTCACATAGGGTGTTTTTCATGTATCAACATAAAACAATGGCAGTTCAGATTATCCATACAAGGTTTCCTTAAGAGCAGATTAAGCAAATCAACAATTACATCTTTAGATGTAGAAGACTGAATTATGCCAGAGTTGTGGGATATTGGGACTCTTTTTTTAAAATCATCCAGAATAACAGAGTTGGATGGAACCTTAGAGATATTATAGTCCAACCATATGCTCAGGTAGGAGACCCTATACCTGTGATGGCGAACCTATGGCACGCATGCCCAAAGTGGCATGCAAAGCCATTTTGCCTGGCATGCACCGCCTTGCCTGTTTGTCTTCCAGGTTTCTGGCACGCATGCACATGTGATGATCAGATGTCCTTCGTACGTGCAGCAATGCCGAAAACCGGTGCACGCACGCATGCCGGCCAGCTGATCGTTCCACACCTGTGCATTTGGTTTTTATTGCCTGTGTAACCTTACTTTTCTTTTCACCCAATTTCATTTTGTTGCACATGACCCAGCATTCAGTCTGTAGAGATGCTTCTGGATCTTGAACTTATCTTTTAAAGTGTTGACTGTTCCCACCTTGGTGTCATCTGAAAATTTGATGAGTTCCCTTTTCTTTCTCCTCATCTAAATTGTTTAAGAAAATGTTGGAAGAGTACTGGGCCCAAGACCCATTGCATGCTTCCCTCCATGTGAATGTAGTTTCATCAAGGACTATACACTGAGCGTGGTTGGTCAGCCAGTTACAAATCCATCTGGTGGTGATGCTGTTTAGCTCACATTTTTTCTATCTTATCAAGAAGTAGGCTGTGGTCTATTTTGTCCAATGCCTTTCTGAATTCCAAATACATTATGTCCACAACATTTTGCTGGTCCACTAATTTAGTCACTTTGTCAAAGAACGTAATAAGGTTTGTCTGGCATTGTCTATTTTTGACAGACTTATGTTGACTTCCAGAAATAGTTTTGCTTGTTTTTTGGGTGTTTGAAGATTCATTGATTGGTTGTCTTTTCCAGGATGTTTCCAAATATTTTTTTATTGAAAAGTTTTAATAAATTTTACAAATGTTTCCCCCTCCCTCCCCCCCCCAAACTTTCCCCCTCCAACCCTCCCTCCCCCCAACTTCCCAGAGGAAAATACAGGGTATAGCATTTGACAATCGTACACTAACATGAGCTAACTAACTATAGCCTCCTATCTCCCTCTTCTACTTTAACTCCCCTTTTATTAGACTAAATTTAGGTAAATTATAACATTTCTTTGTTCATTCATAAGCTAATTGAAATTTCTTAGTCCGATATTTGTTTTGAATGTAGTCAATCCATCTTCTCCATTCCAACATATATTTCCCATTCAAATGGTCCTTCAAAGGTGGCTCAGCAGTCTAAAAGCATTGTGATTAACACCAGCTGTCTGCAATTACTGCAAGTTCCAATCTCCCCAGGCTCAAGGTTGACTCAGCCTTCCATCCTTTCTAAGGTAGGTAAATTGAGGACCCAGTTTGTGGGGGCAATAAGCTGACTTTGTATAAATATACAAAAGTATGAAGGCTATTGCTTAACGCATTGTAAGCCGCCCTGAGTCTCCGGAGAATATAAGTCATATATTGTTGGCATATAAGTCAAATTTTTAAAATATTTAAAAAAAAATATGCTGAAATTTTGGCCATCTCTGCTAAATTTACTACTTTTAATGTCCATTCTTGAATAGTAGGCAAATCTTCCTTCTTCCAATACTGCGCCACCAACAATCTTTCTGCCGTTATTAAGTTCAGAATCAAATTAGTCTCTATAACTGTACAATCTGTAATTATACCTAACAAGAACAACTGTGGAATAAAGTTTATCTTCTTTTTAAGGATATTTTGGATAATCCACCATATTTTTATCCAAAATGCTTTAACTTTTTTACAAGTCCACCATACATGATAATACGTAGCATCAACACAGTCACATCTCCAACATTTGGATTGTAGATTTGGATACACACAAGCTAGCTTTTTGGAATCTAAATGCCATCTATAAAACATTTTATAAAAGTTCTCTCTCAAATTTTGAGCTTGCATAAATTTTACATTTCTTACCCAGATTTTTTCCCATGTTTCCATCATTATTGGTTCCTCAAAGTTTTCTGCCCATTTTATCATACAATCTTTAACTAACTCTGTTTCCGAATCTATTTCTATCAATATATTATACAACCTTTTTATATGCATTTGACTCTGATCCCTAATTTGTTTTACCAAATTTTCCTCATTTCGTGTGATACCAATTGTCTGATCTTTTTTCCATCTAGCCTGTAACTGTCCATACTGAAACCAGGTTTGAATTACCCTTTCTTCTCTTAATACATTCAAAGGCTTTAACTGTAATACACCTCTTTCTATGTCAAGAAGCTCTTTATATGTAATTATATCCTGTTTTTGTTCTATACTTACGTTCTCTATCACGTGTCTGGGTACTACCCACGTAGGTATCTTGTCATTTAATTTATATTGATATTTTTTCCAGACACATAATAGAGCATTCCTTAATATATGGCTTTTAAAGATCCTATCCACCTTTTTATCATATACTAAATAAACATGCCACCCATATACCAAATCATATCCCTCAATATTCAATATTCTATCCTATGTTAAATTAATCCAATCACTAATTGTTGATAAAACAACTGCTGTTGATAAAACAACCTCTCCTGCGTGAGCTGCATTGGTTGCCGGTTGACTTCCGGGTGCGTTTCAAGGTGTTGGTAATCACCTTTAAAGCGCTCCATGGCTTAGGACCAGGGTACTTACGGGACCGCCTTCTGCCACCAATTGCCTCCCACCGGCCGGTTCGCTCCCACAGAGAGGGCCTCCTCAGGGTGCCGTCAGCCAGACAATGCCGGCTGGCGACCCCCAGGGGGAGAGCGTTCTCTGTGGTAGCCCCCACCCTCCGGAACGATCTTCCTCCAGATCTGAGAACAATTGCTGACCTCCGGACTTTTCGTCGGGCTCTGAAGACTTATCTCTTCCAACTTGCCGGACTTGCCTGATCCCTTCTACTTTTTAAAATTTTTTAGAGTTTTATTCTGTTTTATACTCTCAGCCTAATTTATATTGGTTTTAGTACGTTTTTAACTTTTTTGTATTGGTTTATAATTGGCTGTTCACCGCCCTGAGTCCGGTAGGAGAAGGGCGGTATAGAAATCTAATAAATAAATAAATAAATAAATAAATAAATAAATAAATAAATAAATAAATAAATAAATAAATAAATAAATTTAAATTGGGCATTTTCAAACTTCCTCTTTCATGTATATCTTGCATTATTTTAAGTTTTATTCTCGGTCTCTTCCCTGCCCAAGCAAAGTTGTTAATATCTTTCTGCCATTCTTCCAAATTTGCATCTTTTTTGAGTATTGGTATCATTTGAAATAGAAATAAAAACTTAGGCAAAACATTCATTTTTACTACTGCTATCCTTCCCAACAAAGACAATTGTAATTTTTTCCATTTATCCATCTCCGTCTGTATTTTATGCCATAATGGTTCATAATCATGCTTATATAATTTCCCATTTGATGTTGTGATATAGACTCCTAAATATTTAACCTTTTTTACTATCTCACATCCTGTTACTCTTTCTAGTTCTTCTTTTTGATTTGTAGTCAGATTTTTAACTATCATTTTTGTTTTCCCTGGATTTATTTTAAACCCAGATACTTGACCATATTTGATTAATTATGTCCATCAAACCTATAGCTGATTTCCCCGGTTGGGTTAAAGTTACAACCAAGTCATCTGCAAATGCTCGTAATCTATACTCATAATGCCTAATCTTAATTCCCTGTACATCATCTGAATCACGTATTCTATTCAGCAATAATTCCAGAGTTAAAATAAACAATAATGGAGACAGGGGACACCCCTGTCTTGTTCCTTTTTCAATTTTAAAAGATTCTGTTAAGCTACCATTAACTATAATTTGTGCTATTTGTTTCTGATATATTGCTTTAATAGATTGTGTAAAATACTCTCCAAACTGCATCTTTTGTATTATTTTCATTAAAAATTGCCAATTCACTTGATCAAATGCTTTCTCCGCGTCCAAGAATATAAGCACTGCAGGGACTTGGTTGTTCTTCCCCAAATACTCCAGTATATTAACAATTTGTCTTACATTATTTTTAATTTGTTTCCCATGTATAAAACCTTGGTCATTGTGAATCACTTGTTGCATAATTGACATTAACCTGTTTGCTAATATTTTAGCAAAGATCTTATAGTCTGTATTAAGTAATGATATAGGCCTATAGTTTTTTGGCTGACTATGATCTTGATCTTCTTTCGGAATCAAAGAAATGAAAGCTGTTCTCCAAGATGGTGGGATCTGTCCTCCAAGTTGTATTTTAATAAGTAATTCCCTAAGAGATCCTACCATTTCTAGTTGGAAATTTTTATAATAAGCTGCTGTCAGTCCATCTGTGCCAGGGGCTTTACCAACTTTTAACTGCTTAATTACCAGGAGAATTTCCTCCGTGGTTATCGGTTGATTCAATCTTTCCCTTTGTTCATCTGTAAGTATAGGAATATTCTCCTTCTCCAAATATCTGTCTATATCTATGTCTCATATTGTATCACCAGCATATAGTCTTGTATAAAATTCTAAAAAGGCCTTTTTGATCATATTCTGTTGATACACTTCTTTCCCTTTATACTCTATTTTCTCTATGGTACAAGACTTTTGTTTTTTCCTTAACATGTATGCTAGGCAGTCTTGCACGTGTTTGAGTATTTTGCAAAAGTACCTTCTTGTCTTTCTTAGTATCCAATACTTCATTCCAATCACCCAATAATATGCACGATCTATAATCCCATTGTATCAATTTAGTATGCGGCAACTTGAAAAACTTTTCTTGTTGTTGATTGGGAGCATATACTCCTGTTAAAAGTATTTTCTTTCCTTCTATTAATAGCTCGATTGCAATATATCTTCCTTGAGGGTCTGCTTCAATTAATTTAGCCTTTAAGTCTTTCCTTAAATATATAACTATGCCATTTTTCTTCTCCGGGGCAGATGTCACAAAATGTGTTCCCAATCTTGTATTTATCAAATATTTTTGGCCATTTGTTCTAATATGTGTTTCTTGCAAACAAATTACATCATTTTTAAATTGTTTCAAATAGTGAAATATTTTTTTCCTTTTTTGTGGCGAATTTAAACCATTAACATTCCAGGTTAAAAATTTAATTGTCATCTTTAGCCCCTCGAAGCTTTTGAAGCATAGCCTGGAATTCTTGCTGGAATTTCTTCTTCAGTCTGGTCCCCCCTATAGCTTCTGTATTTGTATTTATTGTTTCTTGGGTTATTATCTATATTTGTTTCCAAATATTGATGTCAGGTTGATTGGTTGATTGGTCTGTAGTTTTCCGAGTTCATTTCCCCCCCCTTTTTTAAAAATGGGAACCACATCAGCTCTTTTCCAGCTCTCTGGTAGGTTCCTAATGCTCCAGAATCTTTGAAAGAGTTTGTTCAGTGCTTCCAAGATCATATCTGCATCATGAGTTTCCATTCATTAAGTAAGGTTACCAAGATTGGGCACACTCCACCATTAAGTAGTAACATCTTGTGGGAATTAGGAAACAGCTCTTCTTGGTGGTGCTTTTGCCTCTGAAATGCTATCTCTATCGGCTCCCACTATTTTGACTTTCCTAGACCATTAAAGGCCTGGTTGTGGTTTTCTTGCCCTTTCCTCCCTGGCTTCCAGTCAATTACTTTCTTTTTTCTTGGTATATCTTATTTTCTTTTCATTTTTATTGGAAAGCTGCCAAGAATTGCTATGGAGTTGAGTGATCTCAAAGCTGAAATAATAAACGAAATAGTAAGGAATTCAAAGAGACAAGCCCCTGCCACATAACAGCCCAGACTTCACAATTGTTGATAAGAAGGACAAAAAAGTCTAGACGGTGGATGGGGCAATACTGGAAAGAGCAGAGTAGAAGAGAAAGAATTGGAGAAAATCATGAAATACTTGCAAATAGAAAAAGAATAATGTGGCAAAAGAAAGTAAAGATAGTGTCAATAACTATGGGTGCTTTGGTTGCAATCCCAAAACAACTGGAGCACTATTTGAATACCATCAGCATTAACAAAACCACAACCTGTCAATTGCGAAAGGCAGCTTTATTTGGAACATTTTATATCCTGTGAAGATACCTTTAACCCCATCAACAACATCTGCCTGTGCCAGGGTCCTTGGGAAGGACTTGGTAACAGTAAAAAAATGCCAAATCCCATCTAAACATCTGGCTGACTATGCACTCCTCTATAATCATAATTCATATTACTATACTGGAGAAAGAAACACCAAGAAATAAAATTGTAGTATCTCTGCAGGATCACAGAGCATCCTACCTTGTTGAAAAAAATAATTCTGTATAAGGGAGTTTCTTGCCCAAATTTGAATTTCTTAAAAGATGTGGGGCTGCAGCCCTATTTTTTTCATCTAGTTTTCTTTTTCTTTTTTTCATCTGCTTTTATATGTAAAAGGATGCCTGCTTTTTTTTGACATTTGTTGTTTATTTAGAACTCTTATCTTCTACCATTTTATTTTTGAAAAATGATATATTTATTTCTAAAGGTCATACTAGGATTCCAGCATGCATGCATCTGATTAATGCATTTGGACTGTTGGATATTCTGTTAATCATTAGAAACTATTGTAATAGGCAGGTATTTATTAAAAACTAATTATTTTATTTTTGGACTAAATTTATTAATTTAGGTATATTTATTCCATATATTTTTCAAATGATTATATTAAATTATATTAAATAAATTATATATACAGATATATATCTGGATATTAACAGAGGGGTTTATTAAGTCTTACCCTTTGAGACCCTTTGAGATTACTTCCTTGTCGTGGCAAAGGGGCTTGCATAGCCCAATGAAGCTATGAGCTATCCTGTGCAGGACCACCCAAGACAAATAGGTCATAGCAGAGAGTTCTGACAAAACATGATCTACTGGAGAAGGAAATGGCAACCCACTCCAGTATCTTTGCCATGAAAACCCCATTTGTTCTTGTTAGCTGCAAAGTTGTGTCTGACCCATCGTGACCCCATGGACAACCTTCCTCCAGGCCTTCCTGTCCTCTACCATCCTCTGGAGTCCATTTAAGCTCACGCCGACTGCTTCAGTGACTCCATCCAGCCACCTCATTCTCTGCTGTCCCCTTCTTCTTTTGCCCTCCACCATTCCCAGCATTAGGTTTTTCTCCAGGGAGTCCTTCCTACTCATTAGGTGGCCAAAGTATTTGAGTTTCATCTTCAGGATCTGGCCTTCTAAAGAGCAGTCAGGGTTGATCTCCTCTAGGACTGACCAGTTGGATTTGTTATGTCCTTATAAGGACATCCGCCGGGGATTGGCTGAAGCATCCTCCGGCGGGAGTTTTGAATCCCTGTCAAGGGGGCGGTGCGGCTGCCGGAGCGAATATAAGGAGAGCTCCGGCAGCGCCGCTCCAGTTCTGTTCCTGTTAATAAACGTGTTACATGAACTCCGCTGGTCCCGTCTTCATTCCTGCGCCGATCTAACACTGGCGACGAAGGACTAAGAGGAATCGACCGCGTGGCACGATCGCCATCACCACTGAAGAGATTCGCCGCCATTCTGCACGATGGCAACCCAGCAAGCGCTCTTCTCGTCCATCGCTCCATTCAATCCCGGACGGGAGAAATGGAGCTCATACATGATTCGGTTCCGCCAATTTCTCCGCGGAAACGGCCACAGCAATCTCGACGACGAAAGGAAGAGGGCCCTCTTCCTCGCCCACTGTGGATCCGAGGTCCTGGAGATGGCGGTGAACCTCGTCGCACCTCAGGACATCGAGGAGATGTCCTGGACAGACCTGCAAGCAGCTCTGCAAGAGCATTACGCGCCCACGGGCACCCCCATAGCGAACCGGTTCACTTTCCATCAGAGGAACCAACGCGAAGGGGAATCCATCAAAGACTTTGTTGCCGCACTCCGTCAAATCGCAGCCAACTGCGAGTTTGACCACGTAGATAATGCGCTGAGAGACCGCATCGTCTTTGGCATGAGGGATGCGGGCCTCCAAAAAAAATTCCTGAGTAGGAAACGCATCCTGCTCAAAGATGTGCTTGAGGAGGCCACCGCTGCCGAATCCTCGGAGCACGCGGCCGCGGAAATGCAAAAGGCGAAGGGGATCCACAAGATCCACCAGTCGATCCCCGAATCGTCTGAAGAATCCGCCACACCATCAGACTCGGACGGCGAGATGGCCGTCCACAAGGTCTCTCAGCCATATCGGCGGGAAAACCCGCAAAATGGCCGACGCGGGGAACGATGCGGCAGTTGCAGAGGCGACCACCCCAGGACATCCTGCAAATGGCGGGACGCAACCTGCCGCCGATGCCTGCGGAGGGGGCACATTGCAGAGGCATGCCGAGCCTCCGATCCAGTCCCTGAACCACCCAGACCACGGAACCGAGAGAATCGGCGCGACAATCAGAGGACATCCAAACCGTCCTCGCACCAACCCAGAGGCGACGGCTATGAAGAATCCCGGCATGGCGCGGTGAATCAGACCACCATAGCACACACCAGCAACAACAGCGCCACCAAATTCAACGTGACGCTGCTGGCCGAGGGCTCGCCCTGCACCATGGAGGTGGACACCGGGTCCGTTTCACCATCATCGACTGGCAACAGCTGAAGAAATTCAAGCCGCAAATCTCCAAAAGCCAGCTCAAACCCCTGCAGTCCAGACTGGTGGATTTCAGCGGGAATCCAATCGACGTCCTGGGCAGGACCACCCTCCACATCTCATTCAAGGACTTCGAGGGCCAGCTGCCAGTCACGATCGTGAGGAACAGCCGCCCGAACCTGCTGGGCATTGAATGGTTCCAGCCGCTGGGGCTTTCCATCGGAGGCATCCACCAGGTTAGGGTAGATGAACTCGACGCCATCATCGAAGAATTCAGCGAAGTCTTCGATGGTAAGCTGGGGAAGTACGTAGGGAAACCCATCTCCTTTAATCTGGATCAGGGTGTAACCCCCATTCGGCTCAAGCCCCGCCGGGTTCCTTTCGCCTTGAGGCCTAAAGTAGACGAGCAGCTAGATAAGCTGATCGCCCAAGGCGTTCTGGAACCGATCGATCATGCTTCATGGGAAACTCCCATTGTGACCCCAATGAAGCAGGATGGATCTGTGCGCATCTGCGCTGATTATAAGGTGACGATAAATAAGGCGTTGCAGCAGAGCGCATACCCTGTGCCAGTGGTGCAGCACCTCCTGCATTCACTAGGCAAGGGCACGATTTTCGCAAAGCTGGACCTGGCCCAGGCTTACCAGCAACTGCCAGTGGATTCTAAAACAGCGGAGGCTCAAACCATTGTCACACACAGGGGGGCCTTTAAGTGCAACCGTCTCCAATTCGGAGTCAGTGCCGCCCCGGGGATTTTTCAATCAATGATGGAACGCCTTCTCCAAGGCGTTCCAGGGGTAGTGCCTTACTTCGATGACGTGCTCATCTCCGGAGACTCGAAAGCACAACTTCTTGAACGGCTGAGGCTCGTCCTGCAGCGGTTCAGGGAGAAGGGCTTGAGAGTGAGACGGGATAAGTGCATCATCGGGGTCCAGGAAGTCGAGTTCCTGGGCTATCTCATCGATGGAAAGGGCATACACCCCACCAAATCAAAAGTTAAAGCCATCCATGAAGCTCCCAGCCCCAAAAATAAAGCGGAGCTTCAGGCATTCCTTGGATTGCTTAACTTTTATGCAATATTCCTCCAACAGAAAGCCACAGTTGCTGAGCCGCTTCATCGCCTGCTGGGGAAAGCGGTTTCCTGGAAGTGGGGTGACAAAGAGGAAACGGCATTCCGGACCATTAAAGGACTATTGACATCCAACAGCGTCCTCATACAATACAACGAGACGCTACCCATCCGGCTAACCTGCGACGCATCATCATACGGGGTGGGGGCAGTCCTGAGCCATGAACTGCCCAATGACACAGAAGCCCCCATCGCCTTCTTCTCGAAGACCATGTCCAGCGCTGAACGTAACTACAGCCAGCTGGACAAAGAAGCATTGGCCATCGTCGCAGGGGTGAAGCGCTTCCACGAATACCTCTACGGAAGAAGCTTCACCATAGTCACGGACCACAAGCCGCTCCTGGGCCTCCTCGCCGGCGACAAGCAAACACCCACATTCATGTCGCCGCGAATGACACGCTGGGCCATCTTCCTCGCCGGCTACGCCTACACCCTCATTCACCAACCCGGAAAGGCCATCGCCAACGCGGACGCGCTCAGCAGATGCCCGTCCACAGACGCCGTGGAGGATCCCGCCCCCACCCTCGAGCTCCTGCACATCGACCACGACAGCAGCTGCCCAGTCACATCTGCAGACGTGGCCACGCACACCAGGAGAGACCCTACACTCCGACAAGTGCAATCTTGGATCCTGCGGGGATGGCCGGCGCAGCCTAGCGGAGAAGAATACAGCCCTTTCAGCCGCAAGCAGAAGGAGCTGTCCATGATGAAAGGCTGCCTGCTATGGGGAGACAGGGTGCTGATCCCCGCCGCGCTCCAACGGAAGACGCTCGAGACGCTACACAAGGGGCACCCGGGCATCGTCCGCATGAAGGCCCTGGCACGAAGCTACGTCTGGTGGCCATCACTGGACAAGGACATTGAGCAATGGGTCGCCGGATGTAGCCAGTGTCAGAAAGTCCGACCAGCACCCCCTCAAGCGGAGCCCACCCCCTGGGAGATGCCCAGCAGCCCCTGGTCCCGGATCCACATCGACTTCGTGGGTCCGATGCAGGGGCGCCACCTCCTCATCGTGGTTGATGCATTCTCCAAGTTGATTCCCATGGCATCAACCACATCGGAAGCCACCATTCGCGCCCTCCGCCCTCTTCGCTACGCATGGACTCCCAGACGTGTTGGTTTCCGACAACGGTCCCCAACTTACGTCCGTGCCCATGGAGGCGTTCCTAGCAGGACTGGGCATCCGCCATGCCCTCTCGGCGCCGTACAGACCGGCCGGAAACGGCCAAGCCGAGAGGATGGTGAGGCTAACCAAGGAGGCGCTCACCAAGATGGCACCGGGTGACTGGCAGGAGCGCATAGACACCTTCCTCCTCACCCAACACATAACGCCGCACGCAACCACCAAGAAGTGCCCATCGGAGCTGTTGATGGGCAGAAGACTCCGCTCACCCCTCGACAGGCTGCACCCCCAGTACCACTCGGAGGTGCCCGCAACCGCCAGCCGCCAGCTCCGCAGCTTCGCCGTGGAAGACCCCGTCTATGCGCTGAACTTCCACGGCTCACCAAAATGGCTGAAAGGAAGGATTCACAGCACAACCGGCCCGAAGTCCTATCGGGTAGAGCTGGAAGATGGACAGGTCGTGAGACGTCACATCGACCAGCTCCGCAAAAGGTGGAGGGGAGTGGACGAACAACAGTCTGGCGAGGTAGGCCTACCACACCCCGAAGAGGTAGGCCTGCCCGGCCCTGACGAGGTAGGCCTACCACAACCCTACGAGGGAGGCCTACAACACCCCGGGAGAGTGGATGCCCCGGGTTCCGCAGCAGCCAGAGACGGAGCTCAGCCAGTAGACCGGGGACAATGTCCGAAGGGAAACCCGAAGCACCCAGGGGTGGACCGGGATCAACACCCCGAGGTCCGAGACCCAGCCACTAACGAAGGCAGCCAGGGGGACCGAAGCCCAGACGCCCACGACACCCAACAACACCCCTGCGAGGTCGGACCGCACCAGTCCGACAACAGACAGTACCCAAAGAAAGGGCAAGTAGACCGGGGCCAACCAAGCGGCGGAGACCAACAGCACCCCCGCAAGGGCGGCCACCGACTCACCGGCGAGGGAGACCTCCATGCATCACTACAGGGGTCTCCCCAACAACACCCCAACCACAACGAAAACCAACCCTGCGAGGAGGGCCTCCGCCACCCCAGCAGAGGAGGCCAGCGCCAACCGAGCCGAGACGACCGAGACGACCGACACCCAGACGGCGAGAGGCGGCGACCGGGAGAAACACACCAACCCCACAGAGAAGGCCTACGCCACCCCTGCAGAGAAGGCCGCGAGAGTCCTCAGCCGACCCAGCAACGCCACCCCGGCGGAGAGGGCCTTCGCCACCCCCGCGAGGTAGGACAGCGCCACCCCGGCGAGGGCGAGACCCCGCGACCAACCCAGCAGCGCCAGCCCAGCAGAGGGACTACGCCACCCCTGCGGAGGAGGCCTGCGACCCACCGGCGAGGAGGAACCAACACCAAACCAACCCACCAGCAGCCCCGGGAGGGAATCGAGGAACCCGAGGGGCCAACCCAGACGCCGCCGCCGAACCAACACCCACGACCGGACCCGTCCAATCCCGACCCGGTGAGGACCGAAGGGCGCCCCCAGGGCTTACCGTGGCTCAGGAGTTCCGGACCGGTCGAACAGCGGAGATCCGACGATCGGAGCAGCAATGGAGAAGACCAGCGTCGCCTGCAGGCGGAGGTCAGCGACCTGGCCGGAGGTACGGGAGCACCGCCCGCACCTTCGACGGCCAGATCCAGCCCGGCTCCCGAGATGGCGACAGGAGCCGCAGAAGCACCCTCCGACCAGGAGGGCTGTCAGCCAACGAATGGTCTGCGCAGGTCTAGTAGACTACGCAATCAGCCCGCCTACTTACGTGACTTTATTATTGATGGACAGCTTAAGATCTAGGGGGGAGGAGTGTTATGTCCTTATAAGGACATCCGCCGGGGATTGGCTGAAGCATCCTCCGGCGGGAGTTTTGAATCCCTGTCAAGGGGGCGGTGCGGCTGCCGGAGCGAATATAAGGAGAGCTCCGGCAGCGCCGCTCCAGTTCTGTTCCTGTTAATAAACGTGTTACATGAACTCCGCTGGTCCCGTCTTCATTCCTGCGCCGATCTAACAGGATTGCCTTGCAGTCCAAGGGACTCGCAGGAGTCTTCTCCAGCATCTTTGGAGCATATGTACCAAAGACAAATTCCTTGTGTGTCCAATCACATTTGGCCAATAAAGAATTCTATTCTATTCTATATAAAAAATAAAACGTATTTTTCACGGAGTTCCCTTTCCTGGATAGATATTAAAAGCTCACTATACTGTTCTATAAATCCTTGTGAACGTCTTAAATTCTGAAGATATCATTTTAATTGTTAGTTAAGGGGTGGAGGTTTTAGTTTCCTGAATCTGACACAATATTCTTGTGCTATTGGTATTGATTATGTTATTGTAAATAAAAGTAACACTACTCATATCATTAAGTATGTCTTTTAACAAGCACTGTATTTTGGACAACTTAATATCTATGATGCACTCCTTTCCTGGGATCTTTTGGAATATTCATACAGAGTACCTCTAATTAATTGGTAATGTCAACTGTCCAGTTGACGAATCCAGAAAAAGGAACTCCTGCAATGTTATTTTACCAAGAGTATAAAACTTGACTGAATAAACCACATTGGCACAGAAGAAGCGAAACCAGCTCTGGGTTTCCCACACAAAAGCAAGGATAGTTAATTTCCCCTTTTCCCTACAGGCCACCCACAGTCCAAAACATCCACCCTGTTCATTTTTTAAATAGGATTTTTAATAGGAAACTGCCAGCCACGCTGGGACATCTGTTCAGTGGTCCTTGAGATGCCAGCACAGTGCCTTCGGAAGCTTGAATACCATTTTCCCACCCCTCTATTCCATCCACCCTCCTCCCCGTTATGGTCAAACTGCGAGCGAAGAAAAAATGTAGATAAAAGTACGAAGGTCTTTTTATAGTTCAAGATACTATTATAGTTCAAGATATTATGCTTATTGCAATAAGCAATAAGCTATATCTATCAATTTGAAATGGTGGTATGCCAGTTGTGAAAAATAGCATTTTTTATTTTTTTTTACACAAAAATGACACTGCGAGAATACATATCTTAAACGTGATTTTTTTAAATTAAAAAAACTGATGTGGAAAATTTAAGTGTTGAGATTTTTTTCTTTATTAATAACAGGACAATAATTTCCTTTGTTAAGGGATAAAAAATGTCACTGATTTGTTGCCCCCCACTGGCTGCATTGAGAACTGCAGTCTGTACCAACATCGGGAGGGGGGTGGAGGGCATCTTCAGCTACAAATCCATCCACTACGATTATTCGATATGATCATTAAATCTTTTTTTTTATTGAAAAGTTTTATACAAATACAAATATAAAAAATATAAACTCCTCCCCCCCTCCCCCCTTCAACCCCCCCCCCAGACTTCCCAGAGTGAAATACAGGATTTTTCTTTTTCCACAAAAAAGATAAACTAATCATTAACCTATCCAATTTCTAATTTACAAACACCATCAAAATCTTAACTCCAATATAATAAAAATTTACAACTCTATAGTTCTTCTTCATTCATACGCAACTTGATGTCTTCTTATATGGTATTTATTCCGAATATAATCAATCCATTTCCTCCACTCCAAAATGAATTTTTCTTGCGTATGATCTTTCAAATATGCTGAGATTTTGGCCATCTCAGCTAAGTTCATTACTTTTACAATCCATTCTTCTACAGTGGGCAAAGAGTCTTTCTTCCAGTATTGTGCAACCAGCAGTCTAGCTGCTGTTATTAAATTTAAAATCAACTTTGTCTCCAATAACGTACAATCATTTATGATACCCAATAAAAACAATTGTGGTGTAAATTCCAACCTTTTTTTCAAAATATTTTGCATTACCCACCAAATCTTTATCCAAAATGCCTTGACCTTCTTACAGGTCCACCAAATATGAAAATAAGTTGCATCTTCACAATCACACGGCCAACATTTAGCTTGTACATTAGAATACATACATGACAACTTTTTTGGGTCTAAATGCCAACTATAAAACATCTTATAAAAGTTTTCTCTCAAATTTTGTGCTTGAGTAAATTTAACATTTCTGACCCAAATCTTTTCCCATGTTTCCATCATTATTGGTTCTTGAAAGTTTCTAGCCCATTTAATCATACAGTCTTTAACCAACTCTGTTTCAGAATCTATCTCTAATAATACATTATATAATCTTTTAATATGCATAATACCCTAGTCCCTAATTTGCTTTACCAGGTTTTCTTCATTTTCCATAAGACCTATTTTTTGATCCTCCCTCCACCTTGCTTGGAGCTGACCATATTGAAACCAGGTATAAATTATCCCTTCCTTCTTCAAAACCTCTAACGATTTAAGTTGTAGTTTACCGCTTTCACTAAATAAGAGTTCTTTATATGTGATCACCTCCATCTTTTGTTCTACACTTATATTTTCTATTGCATGTCTAGGATTTGCCCAAATAGGTATTTTGTAATCCAATTTATATTGATATTTCTTCCACACTCGCAACAAGGCATTTCTAAGTATATGGCTTTTAAAAGTTTTATCTATTTTCTTTTCATACAATAAATAAGCATGCCATCCATAAAGTAAATCATATCCTTCTAGATTCAAAATTCTTTCCTCCGTTAAGTTAAACCAATCACTAATCTGAACTAATACCGAAGCTTCATAATATAATCTTAAATTTGGCATTTTCAAACCACCTCTCTCCCGAGCATCTTGTATAATTTTTAATTTAACTCTAGGTTTTTTACCTGACCATATAAAAGTGTTGAGATCTTTTTGCCATTCCCTCAGTTGTTCATCCTTCTTCAATACCGGTATCATTTGGAACAAAAATAAAAACTTAGGTAATACATTCATTTTAATTGCTGCTATTCTGCCTAATAAAGATAATTGTAACTTTTTCCAATTCTCCATTTCTTTCTGCACTTTTCGCCATAAAACTTCATAGTTATTTTTAAATAGCTTTGTATTTGATCCAGCAACAATCACACCCAAATATTTAACCTTTTTAACTATTTCAAATCCCGATATTTGTTGAAGCTCTTCCCTTTGATCAAAAGACATATTTTTAGTCACTATCTTAGTCTTGTGTTGATTTATTTTAAATCCTGAGACTTTACCATATTGTTCTATCATTTCCAACATATATGAAACTGTATCTATAGGTTGCGTTAGTGTAACAACTAAGTTATCCGCAAACGCTCTCAATCTATAGTCTTGCTGTCGAATCACTATTCCTTTTAGTTCTTTAGATTCACGTATCTTTTTCAACAAAATTTCCAAAGATAAAACAAACAATAAAGGAGATAATGGACAACCCTGCGGCGTTCCCTTTTCTATCTTAAAACTATCCGTTAGACTTCCATTAATAATTATTTGTGCAGTTTGTTCTCTATATATTGCTTTAATTGAACTCATAAATTGCTCCCCAAATTGCATTTTATCTATTACTTTAAACAAAAATTGCCAATTCAATCTGTCAAAAGCTTTCTCTGCATCCAAAAAGAAAAAAGCTGCAGGAACCTGGTTATTTTTCTCCAAATATTCTACCAAGTTTATTATTTGTCTCAAATTATATTTCATATATCTCCCTTTTATAAAAAGGGAGATTTTATTAAATCTTAATGATTAATCATTAAATCTTAGAATCCCCACCATTAAACCCCCATCAACCATTAAATTTGATATGCAGACTTCAAAGCTCAAATGGAACAAATTGGAGATTCCCATTTTGCCTACACAATGGGAAAGCGTCTTAATTGCTTTATCAAAAATGTGACTATACATAAAATAAATAAAAACAAAGAGTTCCCTATCAGATTTCCCGGCACTTGGCTAAACCAGCGTTTCTCAAGCTTGGGCAACATTGTGTGACTTCAACTCCCAGAATGCCCCAGCCGGCACGCAGGAATGCCGGGAGTCGACGTGCGGGCAGCCGTGGAGCCTCGCCCCACCCACGCCAAATGCCGCGCCCCGCCCTCTGACGTAGCGGCGGGGCGGGGCTGCACCGGCCGCGTCCCTCGCAAACCTCGCAGCAACGGCGCGCCGCCCCTCTCTTCTCGCGAGAGGCGTGGCTTGGGAACGGGCGGTAGGGCGACGCGGAAGTGGCGGAGAGGGAGGCGGAGAGAGAGGCGGGCGGGCGCCGTTGGCCTCCTGGCGGGGCTTCCCACTCCCAGCTTCCCGGCGGCCGCCCAGCCTCGGGCCCTCCGACCCGCCCGGCGGGAGCGGCGGCCGGCATCGGGCGGGGCACCCTGGGCGGCAGTTGCCCCGGCCTCGCCCGGTTCCGTCGGCCGGGCGCTTCGGTTTGCCCTTGAGAGGCTCCCGCAGCAGCGGCCGGCGCGCCCTTCAGGCGGCAGCGCGTCGGAGCCCGCCCGCGACGCGGCCTCTCGGTGCCGGCTGAGGGGCGGCGCGGGTTGCCAGGCGCCCGGTTTCTGCCCGGGAGCGGCGCCAGATCCGGGGCGGAGGCTGCGACCGCCCGGCGAGGGGCCCCTGGGCTGCCGGCCGGCCTGAGTCGGGTCGAGGCGGCGGCGGCGGCCGATGAGAGCGCCGGCTTTCCGCCCCTCGAGGTGCTGAAAGAGCCGCCCGGCCTGCCCCATGGTGGGGTTCGGCAGCAACCGAAGGGGCGGCCGCCTCCCGTCCTTCCTCTTCGCGGCGCTGCTGCTCGTCATCGCGGCGCTGGCCTTCAATTCCTGGAGCTCGTCGTCCCGCCAGACGGTCCTGCAGGAGGAGGTGGCCGAGCTGCAGGGCCAGGCCAAGCGCGGCGATGTGGCTCGGGGCCGCCTGGAGAAGAGGAACTCGGAGCTGCTGCTGCAGGTGGAGGCCCACAAGAAGTCCCTGGAGCGGAGGGAGGCCGACCACAGCCAGCTGAGCGGGCAGCTCCAGGCCAAGGACGGCCAGGTCCGCAAGTGCGAGGAGGGCAAGGTGAGGAGGGCGCCCAAAGGAAGGCAGCTCTTCCTGGCCTTGGAGAAGATGAAAGGGAAGCTAAAGGTGGAGGGCCGGATGCCTTCCTTCCCCGGAGGACAGGAAGGTTCCTCCGCTTGATCTAATTCAGGGGTCTCCAACCTTGGCCACTTTAAGACTTGTGGACTTCAACTCCCAGAGTTCCTCAGCCAGCTTTGCTGGCTGAGGAACTCTGGGAGTTGAAGTCCACAAGTCTTAAAGTGGCCAAGGTTGGAGACCCCTGATCTAATTAATAGAGCCCCCATCCCAGAAGCAAGTGACTCTGGGCACTAAAACAATGTCTACAGTCATTACCAAAAATAGAGACAGTCCTCAACTTACAACAGCTCATATGTTTTTCAGAAGGGTGGAAGGCTGAATCAACCTTGAGCCTGGTGAGAACCTGTCAGCTGCCTGCAATTTGGCAGTTCAAATCTCACCAGGCTCCAGAGCAGCCTTCCATCCTTCCGAGGTCGGTAAAATGAGCACCCAGGTTGTTGGGGGCAAGTGGCTGACTATGTAAACCGCTTAGAGAGGGCTGTAAAGCAGTATATAACTCCAAGTGCTATTGCTATTTAGTGGCACTGAATAAAGTGACTTATGACTGTTTTTCAGTTACGAACCTTTGCAGCATCCCCACAGTCACATGATCAAAATTCAGAGGCTTGGCAGCTGATTCATATTGATGATGATTGTAGCGTCCAGGAGTCATGTGATTCCCTTTTGTGATCTCCTGATCAGCAAAGTCAGTGGGGGAGGCAGATTCACTTAACTGTGATTCACTTAACTGCGGCAAGAAATGTCATGGGCAAAACTCACTGAACAAATGTCTCACTTAACAAATGTTGGGGTCATAAGTCCAGGACCACCTAATTAAAATGCTGTAAGCAAACAAAATTAATAGGAGGAGGGAGTTAATGCAGCTGCCCCACCAGTTCCCCAACCCCTGGGCTCCCCAGACTTGCTTACATAGTTCAGTATATGCTTCAGGCCCTTCTTCTGAAGCTAGGGTGGGTTGTGGGATTTCAGTCCATACTTCAACTATAGGCATCTGCAGGGAAAGCACGTTACCTTCTGCAAATTACTTCTCGGGCACAGGGTATGTATGAGGAGGTAGCTGCCCTGATCAGTTGTGTTTTCTAAGACATCAAGTGTATTACTTTTGCTTAAGCCAAAGGAAAAAAAGGGGATGTGAAAGTCTCATCCCTCCAGGGATTACATTTCTTACATTCTCACCCCATCTCTGAGGCTGTCAGAATGAGGCCATAGACAAGGGTAGGTGGCCTATCCCTAATCAGAGCTGCCTTCAAAATCATTTGTTCTAGAGAATTTTATTCTCGGAACAGGAATCCATACTACTTCACTATTTATGTTTTGTTTTTAGGTCAAACTTCAGAGCAATGTTTCATACCAGATGGCAGACATACGTCGCTTAAAGGGTAAATGTTCTTGGTGCAAACATGATTATATAGCTGAATAACATAGAGCAGTAAAATGTAATGCCAAGGAGGCAACATGTTCTCTTGACTTTTTGGAAGGCGGCTACAAATGTAATCTCTCCTACTTTTTGTGGACTATTGTAATTTCTCTTTTAAATATTTGGCTACATAAATATTATAAAATTACTAGAAGATCAAACATTAAAAATAGGCAGCATCTCTGAAAAATATCCATTATCTTCTGGAGTCTTTTTAATGGGCCTCAAATATAAAAGCAACAGCCTCTATTGTTTTGTAACAAAGTAGCTGTGGAATAAGGATTCAGAAAGGTATATTTTGTTTTATTTTACTTCAGTAAAGTATATTTTTATTACTATAGTGGAAAATTACCCAGCCAAAAACAAGCCTAAATTTAAAGTATGGAGCACTTTTTAAAAATTGTTCAATTGTTTTTACTTCGGCTTAGAACAACTTGCAGAATTGCGTCAAGAATTCCTACGACAAGAGGACTATCTTCATGAATACAAGAAAAACAATACACAGCTTCTTAAAAGATTAGAGTATGAAAGGTGAGAGATTAAATATGAATAAAATTAACCCGGTTATAAGACATTTTATTGTTGCTAGGTCAGCTCATTTGTTTATGAGCATTAGGATCCCTGTTGAGTATTATTTTAACCATAATCTTTCACGGTTGTTGTATATAAAATAGGTTAAGATGTTTGGCCTCAGCTGTGTTGTTTGATAGATCAATACAGCTTTATAATTATTAAGGAGGAGAAGAATGCAACACATTTTGCTTTGCTTGTTTGTAGAAATAAAATCTGCAAGTAGATTGCAGTTCTCCAAAGTCAATAGACAATGTAAAATGGTCAATTTACTAGTGTTTATAGAGAGTGCTGCAGTAGTATGCCGCTCTACTTGGGTTCATGACTGATCGAGATTTTTGTGAAGGACTTCCTAAAAAACGTTAAGAGACCCTGGCTGTCTGCCTCACCAACTCTCCTGTTTGCCTGTGACCTTTATCTGGGTGAAACAGTTCATCAAAGGGCAACTATTTTTGAGCCAAGATACCTCAAGTCGGGCTAACTTAAAGAATGCATCCAAAATCTGGGACGTAAGACTCCCATCATATTGAAATTTGGCAATTTTTTATAAAATATTTTTATGATATTTACAACTATAAATCATTTTATGACATAATGCAAATTGTCAAAAAACTTTCCCTGCGGTCAAGTGTTGATCTTTGTGCTATACAGCTCATCATAGCCTATTTGCAAGGCAGATCCATCTCTCAATCTCCCTGAATTTTGAAAAGAGCTTTTCAAGTGTACTAGGACCTCTGCCATTTTTGAAAGCATTGAGGAATCTGGTAAGGAAGTATCTCTGAAACAATGGATATCAGGTTATCTGGTTTCCTATAAAGGCCTTTTAAGAACTATACTTTTCTTAGCAAATCATAAATGATACAGTGGGAAGCCTAGAAAAACTGTCAGTCTCAGTTCTAAATTCCACTCCATCTTGGTTCTAGTTTTCAGTGTGGGCAACAAATCAAGGAACTAAGAATACAACATGAAGAAGATATGAAAAAAATGGAGGAACAAGTTATGCAGGACCAGAAGGTACATTGTTCTCTTTGTGAGGGGTGAATCCAGAAACCTTTCGCCTGTTTTTGCTCCCTCCCAACATGGGTATAAGATGGGACTGGCATGGACCAGACTTAACCTGTATCAGGGTAAAGTTTTTATATTGTTACACTTGGGCTGTAGGAAATAGGAGATGCAAAGGTGAAAAGAAAGATGGATGATTTCTATATGTTGATCCCAACAATGAAATATAAAGCATTGGATTGACTGAAAGATAAATTAATGTTTTCCTTGCAAATTTAGCTTTTAATGCTTAGGGAACATTTTCACAGCAGGCCACTCACGGGAACCAATTCACCAAAGACATTGAAAGAGGATTGAGTGAGAGTCCAAAAGTAGTGAAGGCAACTCAAAAACTGAACGAAGTTAAGAATGAAGCACCATCAACCAACAATATATCAGATGGAAAAGGTCTGTGTGAGGCAACTGTGGTAAGGCAACAGGGTCCCTCTGGCACTCATGGGAGGATGGCAAATACTTGCCTGGCGCATTACGTGGCCAGACTACAGACCTGGTGGCACTGCACAGCTCAATCAGCAGAGCTTGGGGGGGTTAACCTGACTGCAACAGGAGGTTAGGTGAGATAACTTTCCTCTGTTACTGTTCCAACTCCCTTCCCTGGAACAGTCTGAAGGCCCCTAGTTTTAGAGCTTCAGTGGATGGTGCAGCAAAGGGAAAAATATCTTGTTTTGACAGAAAAGATTAAGCTCGGAGATGACGCAGGCATGCCTGGAATAGAAGAAAATGACCCTGCCAAAGGTGAAGATACACTCACTGGTTAGTATCTAATGTCAAATCTAATGTTGGCTGACTCTTGCATTTCTGCTCACTCTATAGACAGATACTTGAATTGATAAATGGGACCCAGGATACTTAAAAATACTACTCCGATAAATAAGATTGGTGATGTTTTCCTTACTCATGCAGCATTTTTTCTGGGTTCTTAATTATGTTGTTTTTCAATTGGTTTTCACAGTTGGCACTAACTGGTTAATGTCCCATCCTGATCTGAAATATGAGAGATACAGGCTGTAAGGCAGGACTTCTTCATGGAAGTCCTGACACTGGTTAGGAAATGTTTTAAGATCTTCCTTTTTAAATGGGTTGTAGTAAGAAAAAGAGCCTTTTTAGATACTTTTTTGATCCTTAAAACTTGAGAGTTTGCTACGTTGACAGAGGACTTCTGTGTAATGTCCAGTCCCAAGTTTGAGACAATATATATTTATTAATATATGCAGTGGTTTTTCTACAAATCTGGAATTGCACATTTTTATTCATTGGTTCTTAATGCTGATAGTTGCTGTAATCAGCAAACCCTTCAGGGCTACTAGGATAGAGATGTGAGTCTCTGATTTTCCCCAGGAATTGGCATTATGACTGTTCTAACTAGGGAGGCTTATGGTGAACATCTATATTTGCTTAGAGCCACAGCTGGATCTGTAACAGTCTGTCTCCTGCAGCAAACATTGGTCTTTAGCAGAATTATTTGTTTGGCCTCTTTGAACCAAGTACTAAATAATTGCTCTTTAATATGTTTAAGTAGTATTTACAGATGTGAGTCATGGTATGGATTTGTGTTTTTAGCTTTGAAGAAGCCACTTTTTTCAACTTCTCAAAATCAGCATCAGCCTGGTGGAAATGTTTTCACAGAAAAAACCCATACAGGTGAGATAATGTATCTTGGGTGAAAGTCTTGTTGATTTGCCCTTCATCATGAGCTCTTCTCTGTGTCCTTGAACTCTGGCTTTGTATTTTTGTCTGCTCCAGGTGTAAATGAGGGTAATACTGACATGGTAAACCAGGTACCACCAAACTATCTTCAGCGGGCAATTCCTGATCACACATTGGACATTCAAAAACCCAAAAAACAGCTTGCGAAACAGACTTCCAAGGAGAGAGTCAACGACTTTCAGAGAATGAAGCAAAGTGAGTCAGACCATAATAATTGAGCATAATTGCATGTGTTATCTCAAGTTCATTAAAACACTTAATATCTACCAGCTGGCTGTTTTAAGTATATTTGTATTCAGATGTCTTTGTTTTTAAAAATCTTAGCTCTTAATTGCTGCACTATAAATCCCTTTCAGAAGCTCAGAGCTCTATCTTCTAGCATTCCTACCCAACATGCTAGGGAAGCTCATGGTCCACCACAGTGGTATGAGGTTTGTGAATCCATCATCCTGCAGTGCTGTGACCAGAGCTTCATATAAGTCCTATCCAGAAATGGACTCTGATAAAACAAAGAAAGTGTACTCTGCAGGGGTTTAGGTCTTTATGGAATGCATATGGCTAACGTAAACTGTCTTTTCTTCTAAAAAGTATGCCAAGCTCTACGATAATTAGCCTCTCTTAAAGAGACTAATGAATCAGATGTTCAAATCTGAGATGGCCATCAGGGATGAATTTGGAGGGGGGGGGGGAGTTGGGTTCATGCTCTATCAACAAAAAAACAACTTCCCATCTTACATAGTAATTTCCTTCTTCAGAGTCTTGGGTTCATGATGTAAATTTGTGGAAGCTGAAAATCTTCATCATGAACACAAAGGATCTGCAGACCACTTTTACACTGCCTGATGTCAGTGTGCATGATACCATATGCCATAAGAAAAACACAATGAGAGCAATGTGCATGGGAAGAGGCCAAGGAGGAAGCCACCAGACTCCAGAAAGCACATTGCTATCCAGCTCAAGTTTGCTAGAGAGCATTTGAGTGACCTAGCCAGTTACTGAGATAACGTTTTGTGGGCCAATAAGGAAAGAACTTACTAAAAGCATTGGAACAGAGAAACATAACGTGTGAAGAAAACAAAAACTGCAGTTCAAGGAAAGAACCTTATCTGTGAGGTGTGGGACTTGGAGAATCAAAGCCTGGAACAGCTTGGCAAAATCGGCAAGATATTTCAGTGGAGACAAATTCAGAATCTAAGCTTTGGGTTGGAAAAAAACAGCAAGTATAAAATGAAGAAAGCCCTATAGGGCAGGAATCCATGTCAAAAAAATATCTGGTTGTTTTGGTGGTTCACAAGCTGAATATGAACTAGCTGTGTGATTCAGTTGCAAAAAATGCAAATGCAATATTAGGCTATATTAACAAAATTTAGCATGGAGTTCAAGAGAAGTGATTCTGTTCTGGTGAAATTTATTTATTTACATCTCACCTTTTTTATTTTTATAAACAACTCAACGCAGCAAACATATCCAGTACATCTTCCTTCTATTTTCCTCACAACAACAAACTTGTGAGTTGGGCTGAGAGAGAGTAACTGGCCCAAAGTCACTCAGTTGCCTTTCGTGGCTAAGGTGGGATGTGAATTCACAGTCTTCTTAGCCTCAACCACTAGTCCAAACTGGCTAGACGTTTCTCTAGACCAGGGGTGTCAAACTCAAGGCCCGTGGATCGGAACTGGCCCACCGGGTGCTTAGATCTGGCCCACAGGGCCATCCTGGAAACAGTGAAGGAGCGGCCTGCAGTGCCTCTGCCAGCGAAAACGGAGCTCAGGAGGCTGCGATGGCCTCCTGCAACCCTCTCCATTTTGGGCCACTACAGGTACCCCCGATGAGTGATGCCGAGCTAGCCATGCCCACCCTGCCCACACCCACCTGGCCCCCACCAAAGGTCAAACAACCCTGATGCGGCCCTCAGTGAAATCGAGTTTGACACCCGTGGTCCAGACTCTTGTATCCCAATCTGGGCACGGCATTCAAGGAAAGACTTTGACCAGTGGCAGCATACCAGGGTCTGAGCAGCAAGGGCGGTAAGGGAACATGGATGGAAAAAACTGTGGAGGAATGGTTGAAGGTGTTGAGTATAGCCTGGAGATGTGATTTATGTCGAAGTATTTTAAAGGGGTATCAGCAATAGGTAAAAGGAAGAGTTTAGTCGCTCACATGATTGACCCAATTTTTACAACCTTGTTTACAGTGGGGATTAAGTGAATGGTTTGCTGTGGGTGTGTTTTTGCTGAAAACCAAAAGTAAAGGCCTGTTTTCAGCAAAACCA
The DNA here is from genome assembly GCA_030761175.1 of Masticophis lateralis. Classification (NCBI taxonomy): domain Eukaryota; kingdom Metazoa; phylum Chordata; class Lepidosauria; order Squamata; family Colubridae; genus Masticophis; species Masticophis lateralis. The sequence goes on along the minus strand of JAUDYJ010000012.1, from coordinate 23,107,920 downwards.
GCATAAAACATTGTTATGTGACCATGGGACACTGCAAATGGCCGTAAATGAGGCCCAGTAGCTGAGCATCAGAAGTGCAGCCATGGGACCACGTGATGGGGGGAACCATTGGAACTTTGAATCCAAGCCGTAAGTACCCCAAGAGAGGTCTGTCATAACTTCAAATGTTTGCTCAATGACTGGTCATAAATTGAGGACTACCTGTAAGTCCTGTTCAGCAATGGAAGAGGGTGCCTTTAAAGAGAGCCTGGAGGGCTCCCTTTTTGGGATGCTGTAGAAGTGGATTCCTGCACTTGAGCAGAGCATTGGATTGAATGACCTCTGGGTCCCTTCTGCAATTACATTCTGATTAATGGCTTAGATAAAACTGATCTGAAGCTCAGCTCTTGGGACTTTTTCTACTGTACTATCTTTGAAAAAAAAATGCCGTTTTTGTATGCTCCAGTAATAGTAATAATAAGATCCTTGGGAAGGACTGAATAGATCAGTGATGGCTAACCTTTTTGCTATTGCGTACCAGGAGCGGGGGAGTGGGGGGTGGTGCGTGTGCCCAGACCCATAATTCTATGCACTTTGCCCCCGTGCATGCACGCACAACTCCTGGCACACAATGGCACAGTAGGCCCATTTTTTCCTCTCCCCAGCCTTCAGAGCATTTCTAGGAGTCTGGGGAGAGCGAAAACAGCTTTCCACCCCCAGAGGCCCTCTGGAGGCCAAAAATGGCCAGCTGGCCAGTTTCTGATCGTTTCTGGCCTCCAGAGGGCCTCCAGAGGGTGGGAAAGGCCGTTTTCGCCCTCCCCCCCATCCTAGAAAGGCTCTGGAGGCTGGGGAGAGAGAAAAACGGGCCTTCCCCCCCTCTCCCCTCCGAGGTCCTCCAAAGGCGGGAAATAGCCTGTTTCCCTACTTCTGGTGGGCCCAGAAGGCCTGAAGCATGCTGGAGCTGAACTCGTATGCCCACTGATATGGCTACACGTGCCACAGGTCCGTCATCACGGGGATAGACAGACAGAATTGCCAAATCCAGTCTGAACATTTGACTGACTACGCAACGAACCATAATAACAGAATACAGAGTTGGAAGGGACCTTGGAGGTCTTCTAGTCTAGCCCCCTGCCCAAGCAGGAAACCCTATGCCATTTTGGATAAATGGCTGTCCAGTCTCTTCCTAAAAACCTCTAGTGGGATAGGGATAGGGAGATAGAAGGGAATGGAATAGGAATAGAATAAATTGGCCTGTGTGATTAGACACAAGGAATTTGTCTCTGGTGCATAAACTCTCAGTGTACAGACAAAGAACAATGTCACACTCATCAATCATAAATCACAAGATACAACCATAATCATAAGATACAAAAACAAATGATAAATCATAAGATACCAATAGGAGAAGGTAGTAGGAAAGGTGAGAAAGTTGAGAAGGTGACAAGGGTAATAGCAATACAGCCTACTACATGGGTAACTCTAGTACCTTTCAGGATAAGACAGTGCTGTGGGAGTTGGGTGTTTAGCAGAGTGATGGCATATGGGAAGAAACTATCTTTGTGTCTAGTTCTTTTCCCATGCAATGCCCTATAGTGGCATTGCATGCCAAAACAACTAGTATTGGAGCATTCACAACTTCTGGAGGCAAGTCGTTTCACTGATTAATTATTCTGTCAGGAAACAATTCTTAGTTCTAGGTTGCTTCTCTCCTTGATTAGTTTCCACCTGCTGCTTCTTGTCCTTCCCCCTCTGGTGCTTTGGAGAATAGCCTGACGCTCTCTTCGTTCTTCTTTGCTGTGCCAGAGATATTGGAAGACTGCTATCATGCCACCCCTAGTCCTTCTTTTCATCAAAGTAGACATACCCAATTCCAGCAACTATTCTTTATATGTTCCAGACAACCATATTTTCTAGGAGACTCCTGTTTCTATTCCTATCCCATTTCCCCCCCCCCCCCCACTTTCTTTTCCCCAAGGTGGCAGTGTTGCGATTAAGTATTTTTCAGAAGTAGCTTTTACTTACAAATCATGCTGAATCCTGCGTTCTAGGATCCTCATGAATACACCTGAGTCATACTTGGCCTTCTGAAACTTGATGAAACCAGCTTTCTCCTGTGGGGAGCTAATGGGTGCGGATGCATTTCCTGGGCTCTAGTGGGCCAAGCAGCTTCTGTCAGCAAGTAGAACTTCTTATAAAAGGCTCTCAAAATATTCTTGGCTCCAAAAATGAACACCACTCAGAGCCTGCCTTGTTTCCAAGGTCAAACTACGGTAGTACTGAAAACTTAGAAAGCTAGCAATTCTTTGCTGCTGGTATTTTTAATTACAGCTCTTTGGGTTTCACAAAGCGGTTGGAGTTTGACAATTCTACTTACCCAGAACTTCCGTACATACACCAGTTTGCCCATTCCTTTGGCTGGGTTCTCAGGCCATCTGCTCTCAGCTAGAGGATGAACAAAAAATGATCGATCCTAGGAAAGCAAAAACAATTCCCAGTCTTAATGCAGGACCTACTAAAAGAGAGCACGTTTTAGTGCTTCCGCTTTTGGGGCCCACCTGCTTTAGCGGGAGCTAAATACCTCAGCCACTCTTCCAGAACAGGACATCTCCGGAGATGTTACGTCACCCCAGCCTCAAAACTCAAAGGCAGGGGGCTGGCGGTGGTAGAGTTGCAGAAAGGCAGGTTAAGTCTTTTAACCTTTCATCCTCATAGCTTTCCATCAGTAGCTTTCCATCTTTCCTCAGGTTTTGTTGTTTTTCCAGATAGTAAACTCAGAACTTGAATAGCTTGATGGCTTTCTATCTTTGTAGATAATTAGAAATAAGAATTACATTATATTTATTTACCACAAATTTTCGTACAACATTTATGAAATTCATTATATGTATGCCCTTTGCTTGACTGTTTCTGCATGTATGTATGTGAGAAAGGGGTTGGACTCAAATCTTAGCTGAGTTTCTGAAAGATGCTTTGGAGGAAATTCTGGAAGGATTTGCAAGTTGATTTTGTAAGTATTCCCAGCCTTCTCCTGCATTCTTTCACCATCTGATAATGGGCATTGGGCTTCAGTTCATCCACGTAATATGGCACTGGATCTTGCCATTCTTGCAATGTACAAGTAGTAGTTTTCTTCAGCTTAATTTGTTTTCATTGTGAAATTTAGTTTCACAATTCGTATTTTTCTCAAATATTGGGAATTTTTCTATATAGGCTGGAGTATGTTACTTATTGTAAATTTAGCCCAAGTGACCAGGCATTTTCATCAGCTCAGATAAACGGAAGTCAAGGTATGCTTAAAAAGTATTCAACCAGTATAAATTGGTTACTTGCCTTCATTGAAAGCAAGCAATTAAAATCTCTGCATGAAAAACACAACAAATTGAGCTTTGGAAAATAACCATTCTGTGACAAAAATAGGAGTTGTACAATATGTGAGGTTTTGGACACATCTTTCTAGTTATTTAGCCAAAAAGGCGATAGTCCTTTTTCTCACAACAGAAGTAAGGATTGTGTAACACGAAGTAAAATGTCTACTCTTGACTCATTGTGATTTTTTTCCCTATGAAGTTCTGATTAACGAATACTCACCTTTCTGGGGTTTCTGGTGCTGGAAGAGCTGCAAATTCCCTTTCCACAACTTTCCTAACAGGTGACATTGAAGCCTCCCCTTCGATGCGTCCCTCCTCCCGCTCTCCCTGCGCTCCTCCCCCTTTCTGGCTTCTGACTGAACCTTTGCCTACTTTGCAGGCCGGTTCTTTGATGAGAACGAGTCCCCCGTTGATCCTCAGCATGGATCTAAACTGGCGGATTATAATGGGGATGATGGGAACGTGGGTGAGTATGAGGCAGACAAGCAGGCTGAGCTGGCCTACAATGAGGAAGAGGATGGTGATGGTGGTGAAGAAGACGTCCAAGGTGAGCTTGGGCCTTGTCTCCATCCCATTCACTTAACTTCATCCTGTAAAAAAACTCTTGGGATTTGTGTCGTTCCATTATTTAACTGATAGGAAAATACTTTCGGCACCTGAGATTTGACTGTATCTTTTTTGTAGTACTTTTGGGGTCGAATGTTTCCAAAATTGAAGCCGTTTTATTGAAATGGCTTTTTTTGAATCAAATTTATTTATGACGTTTGGCACTGTGTGTGAAGGGGCAGATCTAGCAGCTGAATCTTAAACTGGAGTATACAATTGAACAGTACTCTGCTTTGGAGAAACTAGCTGGGATTTTGAGCCCACTCTAGCAGAAACCATGTAGACGGTGATCTTTCAAAGCAAGCAAGGACATGTCCATGGAGATTCTCAGTCATCCAGGTCATGGCTGTCCCAAAGAGGCAACTGGACTTCTGATTTTTCTTTGAAGACATTTCGCTTCTCATCCAAGAAGCTTCTTCAGCTCTAATTTCTAAGTGAAGAAGCTTCTTGGATGAGAAGCGAAACGTCTTCAAAGAAAAACTAGAACGTCCAGTTGCCTGTTGAAAAAGCACCTTTGGAATAAACAAGGAAAATTTAATTAATCTTCAAGGTCCCGCAGAGTGCATTTGCTGCAGAAAACCCGAGGGCTAAAGGATTATCACTTAACCGAAAGGGCAGATGGAACCCAGTGATCCACAACTGTTCATGGATTTAAAAATCCACCAACACTGACAGAACAAGCCACTAGTATATAAAAAGAGCCAACTTCATTCTCCTCTAGCACTGAAAATATTAGCTAATTGGATAATAAAATCTCTGCAAGAAACAACCAAGTTGAGATCCTGAGCTTCAAACATTGCCTTCTATTGGATTTAGAAAGGAGATCTGATAGGGTGAGAGGGGAACATTAAATGATGAAGTGAAAGGTGAGGTTATAAAACACAAGACTGCTGAAATCCAGTACAATTTCTGACCAAATCAGGGGTGAGTAATCAGCAGATGGCATGTGCCTCACTGCAGCCAGAGCAGCTGGGTCTGAAAATTGGGCCGATTTGGGAGGAAGCGTGTAAGGCAAAGCGGGGGGGGGGGGGCGGTGTCAGCTTTATAAAACGTAAAGCAACCCTGGGCTTTATCCCCTCAAGACCAGGCAGGAGACATCTTGAAATCACTTGCTCCGGGTCATGTGACTATGGGGCTTCAGGTGGAGAAGCTGGCCATGTGCCAAATAGTGGTCTCTCCCTTGTGGCCCATTGGGGAAACTTGGTCTCAGTCTTCCTTTCTAGTCCAACTTCTGACTGCAACTTTCTTCAACCAGCTTCTTCCTGCGTGCCACATTGCATCCTGTTCTGCTCAGTTTTGAATCAGATTAACTGAGAAGGATGGGTCTAATTCCCAAACCAAGGGGTGGGGGGGGTGGGGCTGAGAAATCTGGATTCATTCATTGTGTTGTTGCAGTACTACAGCACCCCAATCCCACCCAGGTGTGAAAAGGAAAAGGCAGCCTTTGCAGCTAGATGTTCCTCCATGTCTCCCCTCTTCTCCCTGTTTGTGGGAGAGAAACTGAAGGGTGGTTTTCCTCCTTGCGTTGCAGATGATGAGGAGAGGGAGCTCCAAATGGATCTGGTGGACTATGGGAAACCACGCTTCAATGATGTCCTTTAAAGGCCTGATGACTTTCTTCTGAGAGATTGTGCAAGTCTTCAGCGCTTGGTGCAAAAGACCCGGAAGACCAGAGACAGTGCGCTGTTTGACCTGAAAGGTAACATGCAGTGATGGGCGTACGGTGGGGTCCAGCCCTTTGCAAATAAGAGATGCTTGGTCCTAGAAAGATGAGCAGTGGGTAGAATTACTGGACTGGGCTGCAAGACTGTTCTTTATCTGTAATCTTTGTGTTAATAATTAACATTGCAAAATAATTTTACGTTTCTTCAATAAAGTGAACGTGTACAGTTTGTATCTCATACATAGTCATGACTTCATTGCAGAAAAAAATATATAGATGGGACATTGAAACAGCAATGTAGTTAATTCATGCAAGCAAATTGTTTTCTCTCGTCTTGTGACTTGTATTTTATGGTAACAATCCATTTTGAAAAAGTAAGACTGAAAATACATGATACGTGTTTATGAAGGAACTTTGTTTAACACAACTCTGCAAGGTCTGTGTGGCAGTGACACCATACGGGGATTTCGTCCTAGAATGACTAATGTTACCCATAGCAAATGTTTTGCAAACTATTCTCATTTTATATGTTTTTTTATTAGGCTCTAAATCGACAAACGGTATTTCGAACATTCAAAAGCTAGTCTGTTAACCCGTGTTTTTCTTTACAGCAGTGGGCTTTGATTGCATGCAATGATAGATTAATTCATTTAAACTTGCTTAAAACTGTAATCTTGGATCTTTTAAATTCATTCCTCTCTAAACCTGTTGTGTCCAGCTCCTGAGTGATGCTCAGTTCTTCTTAAGGAAAGTACTGCTGGAGGGATTCTGCATGAAAATGGAAAAGGGATCCACAGTCATGCATGTGCAGCAAAGGGCATCTTCCGTCTCCTGGGGAGGGCAGGACCAGATGGATCGAGTGCTTTGGGGTGTTCAGACTCAGAGCAATGGTTACACCCTGATAGTGACAGGCTATTAACCCAGACCAGCAAGGGCTATTGGGAATAAACTATTTAAGCCCTATATGACAGGGTTGATCATCTTTCACTACAGATTGTTCTTACTTAACGACAGTGGTTGGGAGTGGAAATTCCTAATGCTGTCGCTAAGCAAGAGTCATAAAGTGCAATGTGACATGAACATGTTACTGTATTTAGAATGGCAGCGTCAACATTTCAGGTTGCCATCGTTAAATGAATTCTGCGGTGGTGTTGGTTGCCCCTTGTATCCTCCTCCTGCTTTCCCAATTGACTTTCATTGTCGGAAGCCAGCAGTGAAGACCACAAATAGTGACTATTACAAAAAATTGACTGCGGAACCACGGGATGTTGCAACATTATAATTGAGAGTCAGTTGCCAAACACCCGGATCGAGATCACACGACTGCAGGTGTGCTTTGACCATTGCAAGTACAAGGACCGCTTGGCTCAGTGCTGTTGTAAGTTGAGTTACTGAATGAGTGGTCATTGAGCGAGGACCACCTGTATTTCTGTGCTCAGGTTAAAGTTCATTTTTGATGAATAAAGTCCATTTGTGATCACTGCATTACACTGAATTTCATTAGAAAATTATTCATTTATGACAATTAAAATAGAAGTCTCTATCTGGGATTCTTTTGAGCCATAAGATGAAAGCAGGGCTCCTCAAGGGGAATTGTTCTGCCTGCAACTTTTCTTTCTGTGCTGTAAAAAGCTGCTGTTTACACACAAATATAAGGCTGAATCTGCAGCCCTGTCCTGTTCTTCATAATCCCCCCCCCCATCTGTCTTTGTTGCAACTGATGAACTGACAAAACTATTTCCAAAGCTAGGTGTAATTTTGTTAAGAATCTGCTGTTGAAATTGAACATTTAATAGGGTTTAATAAAAGCTTAATATAGCTTCTGTGTCTGCCTTTGTGTTCCTCTCTCCTCTTGGCAATGCAGAGTGAAGGGAAATGAAGATTTCCCACATCTCCAACATAATTTTGCTTCTAACACAGTTGTGTATGTGTACATGTTTTATTTAAATATAATCCCTTACATTTCTCTCTAAATGTTTTGGTTTTGGTCCTCTCTGCCCAGTTTTCCAGCCTCTCCAGATTAATTACAAACTTCATTTCCCAAATTTGAAAAGCAGTCCATCCATCTCATTGCAAGTGTTGAATGCTGGCTCCAAGATTGAGCCCCATTGGTCACTCCTCCCCTACCTCCCTATGCAGCTCTTAATGTTGACCAGGAGCCTTTGGCGCACGTCTTGCCATTGTGCCAGTCTGCGGGCGCCCTGCTGCTCCTGGGGGGGGGGGGGCGTTGGGGGCTGCTTGGCTACGCATCATGCACGTGCAGCCTCTGCCAGGGCATCCCCGCTCCAGGAAAGAAGATCCGAGAGGCGTCCCAGCCATCCGTTTCCAACCCGGGAAGGTCTGGCGAGCCCCACGGCGTCCCCGAGTCTGCCGGAGCAGCTCCCCGCCGGCCCCTTCGCTCGGCCCTCCTTCCCCGGGAGCCCCCAGGCGCAGGGAGCCTCCTCCTGGCCGGCCAGCGGGGGCTCCGGGCGGCCTCGGCCCGAGAGAAGAGCCTCTTTGGCCACGACGCCCCGCCCCGCCCCGCCCCGCGTGCGCGCCTGCGCAGTGTCGGCGTCGGGCAGGCCGCCGGGCTCGCGCCTTCCCTCCCCCGCCAGCATCCGGGTCCTTCCGCGCGGTGCAGCAGGTCGGTAGGCGGGAAATGGCGACCGGCCGCTGCTGGGGCTGCTGAGCGCGAAAGAGACCCGGCGGCAGCGGGAGCGGCGGCGGCGCTTTGTGGGAGCCGCGCGGCGGGGGAGGCCTGCCGGGCCTGGGCTGCCCTGCCGCCGCGGGGCCGGTCTCCGGCGGCGGGGAGGCGCCCGACTGCCCCACCTTCCCCTCGGCGCTTCACAGGTAACCGCTGCGAGCGGCGCGGGAGGCGGCGGCCACGGCGGGCCCGGGAAGCGCGCTCCTCGCCCGGGGCTCCCGCGCAGGCCTTGCGCCCGCCCGCCCGCCCGCTCGCCTAGGCCGAGCTTGCCGCCGCGGGCGCCCCTGTTGCTCTGCGCGGCGGCCGCCTCTGGGCCGGGCCGGGTGGGCGAGGAGCGCGTGCCGCCTGCGCCGCGGCCGGTGGGGTCTGGCGGGCACTTAGCAACAGGCCGGCGGGGCGAGCGGGAAGCGGCGCTCCAAGGTCATCGGCGCGCGGGGAGGCTCCGCCGGGCGATCCCGCCAGGACCCCCCGGAGGGTCCGCCTCCGCCGAGCCCCGCAGAAGCGCCCTTGCCCCCCGCGGACGGCCGCGGGGCCCTGGGGACCGGGGAGCCGCCTTTGTTCCCCGCGGCGCGGCGCCGGGGAGGCGGTGGACACAATGAGCCTGGAAGTCGGGGCGCCGGGGGGGCTTCCTCTCGGCGGGCGGGGATCGCGCCATCCCGGTAGGCGGAGAGCCCGAGACCCCCGGAGGTGGAGCCGGCGCAGAGTTTGCCTCTCTCGGGCCGCTCCACCTGCCCGCCGTCGGTTTCAGTTTTGCCGTGGCTACTTCCCAGTCCCGGCCCATTTCACTCCACACGCGAGCACACAAACCTGCCCGTTTAACGTCTGGCCCAATGGAACCGAGGCTGGCTGAGCAAAGGGCGCCTGGGGACTGAAGACAGAGCGGGAGGGAGAGTTTCGCTCTGGGGCTAAGGAAGCCGCGCTTCCCTGGGTGGAGAAGTACCCGACTGTTTAAAGACTCCTCTAAGGTGGTCTTCAAATCTATTTGCTCATCAGTTATTGTTTGCCTTTACCGGACAAATAATTTAATCTCTGTTTTCCATTTCTCCACTAGTAAAATGGGAATAATTCATCACAAACTGCTGGTGCTGCAAGGGTTAATTACTTAATGTTAATAAAGGGAGTCGAAGATTAAAAAGGCCCTACAAGTAAGTTACTAAAATTCGTATTGGTCATTGAAGTGTAATAGTGATTTTTATTCATTCTATATTTGAAGAAATGGAGTCACCATTCACTGTGATGAATGTTGTTTTTGGGTGGGAGAAGAAGAAGCACTGTGTGTTTTGCCTTTCCTGTTCATCGTAAGCATAATTTAAATATTGCTTTAGTGACATGCATGCTTTACGCCTTCTCCCGAGCTATTACTTAACGCTTCAAGGAATGGTTTTTATAAATGTAGTCATCAGGGGTTTATGAATTTTTACTTGGCACGGTAGCTGGCCATAATTTGTGGCCATGAGTAATCCTTCCTCACCACCATATCCTCTGTGTATGCCAGATAACTGGGAGTCTCTCAGTTTGCTCTGGGCATTGGAAGAGACAGAGGCGGACTAAAGCTGTTGTAGTTTGTGCCTGCTGTCAAACTGAATAGGAAAAAAGCATAAGCTGCTGCTGCTTTTTCTCCTAAACTTACTTGATTTCTATCCGTGTTAGCTGGGCTCCAGTATCCCAATAGAGGCACAGAAGGAAGATAGTCCCCTCTGAAAGGGAAGTGAGTGAGGTTCATGATAAAGGAAGGCAACTCACCAAAAAGGAGTGATGGAGTCTGCAGATTGCAGTGCAGAAATGCTGGATGTCATAGTGGCCAAGGGATTCGAGAGTTGTAGGACATATACTGCCACATCTTTTGAGGCCCCCAGATGGGGGAAAGCTCCAGTGGACAAGAAAAAAATTAGTCTTTTCTCCCCCAAGAAGGAAATTAGACCCAGAAAAAAATAAACTTGGAAAGTTGTGTTATAGTAGAACATTTACCTCAGTTTTATTGTTCTGACTGGCAGTGACTCTCCAAAATCAAAATGGCAACTCTTTCCCATTAACTGCTATGCAATTATTTTACTTGGCAATTAACTCCTAGACCTTTTGCATGTGCCTCTGTCACAGTTTGGGTAAAAGAGGTGAGCAAGTCCTTGAGGAGGTCTATTGGTGATGTGGATTTATGCTTTGAGAGTATTGTGTGTTTCCTTGCTGAGCACATGTAAAGGAAAAGGGCACGCTTTATTTGCTTTCTTACAAACTTTTGTAGCCTAGCTTTCTGTACCTTGAGGTATCCTATACTCTTAGAGGCTTGGTTGCTAGACTGCATGCCAATTAGTTCAATTAATCAGGGTAATTGCTTTGATTCTTTAGATGTTTTCTTCTGTGCTAGAAAATGAAACATTCTTAACTTTTTTGAAAAGTGTTCCGTGGGACACTTTATTTTAGTTGCTGGATGGTTTTATTATTATTTAGAAGTGACTGATACTGGTTTATGAAATCTTATTCTAGTTCAGTTTTTTTTAGCATTGTTGTACTCCATTAGTGTACTTAATCATGTCAAAAAATAAATATACTCCATGTAAAGTTGCTTTCTGTTTTTTAAGAGAAATATTTTTTAAAATATCAATATTTTATCTTCAAAGTATATAAAAGGCAAAGATAATATACAGGCAGTCCTCCACTTACAACTATTTATTTAGTGACCCATCAAAGTTACAACAGCACTGGAAAAAAGTGACTGTTGGCCCTTTCCCCACACTTATGACCATTGCAGCATCCCCATGGTCACATGATTAAAATTAGATGCTTAGCACCTGGATTATATGACGATTGCGGTGTCTGGGTCATGTGATCCCCTTTTGTGACCTGACAAGCAAAGTCAATGGGGAGCCAGATTCACTTAACAATTGTGTTACTTAACAACTGCAATGATTAACTTAACAACTGTAGCAAAAAAGGTTGTAAAATGGGGCACAATTCATTTAACAACCATTTTGTTTAGCAACAGAAATATTGGGGTCTATTGTAAGTTGAGGACTACCTATAATAGGGAAAAAACTGAAACACTGACTTTGCAATCATTCAACAAAGAAATACAAATAAGAAATAAGCCATTTTGTTCTGTAGAAAAAGTAGGCAGACTCTTGACTCTTAATACCTGATTGCCCCTTTGGCAGAAACAGCCTTAAATAGGCAGATTTGTTGCTGGGAAAAAAAATAAACTTGTGATTTATGGAGTTCGATGATTAGAAAGAATAAACAATGAACAGAAGGAAATTATGTAGGAGTCCATGGCAGATTTTACTCCACTAGCCATAGCTAACTTTAGGAGGTGGTGCTCATCTCCATTTCAAGGCCATTGAGTCAGTGCTATCTGTAGATGTTTCCACAATCATGTGGCCAGCATGACATCACAGAACGCTGTTGCCTTCCCACCGAAGTACTACCTATTTATCTACTCGCATTTGCATGCTTTCAAACTGCTAGGCTGGCAGGAGCTGGAGTGAGGATGGGAGTTCACTCTGTCACATGGAACTTGGCTCTTGAACCTGAGCTGTTGACTTTCCAGCTGACAAGCCTAGCATATTAACCTCTGAGCCATCATGCTGCCCAGGTAATCTTAGAGAAGGTAAAATATAAATGTAACTGCTATTAAGAAAGAAAAGCCCACTTCTTTATAACTTACTCTATTCTACCACCCTTTTTACATTTTACTTGCTAATTTCCTTTGTTTTTTCTTTCAAAATTTATTTAATGCATATTATGTATAAGAAAAGAAACATCCTTAAGTAGGCAATTCTTATAACTATCTACCAGTCTCTGTCATGCCCTAGGAGGAATATTTTCCCTTCAGTGCAGAATTTTTTCAACTGTGCGATGTTTGAAGGATCTCATGAAAGTAGAGACTAGTGTGTAGGTAATCATACTTAACTTCTGGCTCAGACCAAACCTTTTTACCCCTCAGCCTTGTCCCAGAGACAGTGTGAGATGATTTTCAAGCCACATGACAAAAGACAGTGGCAAACTAAAATCTCATTCCTGGGCTTCTACTCCACATGGGACAAGACCAGACCAAAGCACTCATTAAACCGCATGTAGCAGACGGAATGCCAAGTGGACCTATCCAGGTCCCCAACTTTCATTTGCCAGTGAGCCCAACTGGTTTTATATCTTTCTGCTGCTCTCGGATGCCAACCTCCTATAACAGGCAGAGTTGCAAGGTTCTGTGCAGCAGCAGTTGAAATAGGTCAGAAGGTGACCTGTGTTAGAAATTAGTTTTAATTGAGTATCTAGACTGTTGCAGAGTGTTTTGTATTATGGTAGATTTGGTTTGCCATGCTCCCCTACACTCCCCTACTACTCCTAGCCCTCCTTTTAAATTCTTTTTAGATTTTTGTTTTTATACTTTTTAGATTTTTATGCTTAATTTTTATTCTCTTGTATCTTTTATGCTTTTTACCCCACCCCTTTTGTGCTGGTCTTTGACTGTAATGAATGTTTTGATTTGATTTGATGTTTCTCCAGATAGATGGTCTTACATTCTCCTCAAGCACCCAACAATGGATTCATAGTGAATTTCTATGATAGTGAGTTGCCCTGATACAAAGCTTTGCCTTGCCTTGCCTTGTAGTTGGTATTGGGTTCTTCTGGTGAAATGCTATTTTTGGTTTTCCCAGAATGTCAACTTTGATCAAATAACTCTATATTTGCCTTGTCTGTCCAACGCCAGCATTGTCTTGTCTTAGGTGTTGAGTCTCACTCTGAGGTTCTTTCTGGTCAGAAAAGTTTCCTCCTGGCAGTCTTCTCGTGAAGATCTGATTTGTGTTGCTTCTTTCTAATGTTGGGTTCATGCCTTTAACATCAGTAGAGGCAAGAGCTCCCTGCAGGCCACATGATGAAATTCCAGAACTCTTAGGGACTTCCTTCAACATCTTAGTCTCTACTCTGAGGCTAAATTGTTTAGGACAGCCTAGCCTGGGCCAGTTGACAGCTTGAAATCATCTTCGTTTGTAGATGATCTATTGGACAGTGGAATGATTGATATCTACTTTTGGTACACTTTCATAATCCCTTACTGGGCACCTATAACATTTCTGAAGGCTTAAGAGAGCTCTTTTGAACTAAACTTGATGATGCCATACACTAAAGTAAATCAAAGTAAATATCTGAGGTTTCATGTTTGTCCCAGGTCCTTTCTAACAATGTTCTGATCTTTCGAATCATCATGATTCTGATTTTAGGCATTTGAGGTAGTGGTCAATGTAAAAGTGTACTTACTTTTTCCACATGCATATTGTGCCTTTGTATCTTACTATAGCAGGAGAGTCAAACTCATGGGCGTTTGACATCCCTGTACTTTAGGGTCTTACAAAGACCACAAAGGACTACAAATTGTGAAAGGTGCAGATATTTGTTAAACTATATTCCATTTATCTGTTAGTATTATTGAAATAAGATTAAAAATTTGTATGTGGAAATCTGTTGAAAAAGTAAAAAAAAAATGCCAGTGGCATGATTGTACTTATTTCTCTCTTCCTGCTAATGTAATTTCTCAGCTCCTTCAGACTCAGGCTGTGTCCACCTTAACTGCTCTTCCCGTGTCATCCTGTTGCAGCTGAGTTTGAAGAAGCCAGGAACGCCAATTCTTACACCTATTTTGGAGAAATTCAGTTTTGAAATTGGTATGATTTAATAGATATACTAAAGATAATAATAAATAGAAGTACTTATCTGCTAAGCCTGATAAGTAATTTCTGTTTGTTTTAGCTTTCAATGTCTTCTTATTCCAGCAAACACTTCTCTAGGCTTTGCAGCAAGAATATTATAGGAAAGAAGAGATGGTTAGTTTTCTAGATAGTGAGTTTTTATTGTATTTATATCTTGTCTTTCTTCTGGGAACTAGAGTGTATATATGTTTTCCCTCATTCTTGCCCCAAAGTAACAGTTTCATTAGGTGAGAGAGATTTGCTGGCCAAAAGGTATCTGGGGTTTCATTGGTAAAAGGAGAATAAATGAAGAGTCTTAATTGTGGATTAAAAACTTGTTAATTTTAGGAGTTAATGGACAAATAGGGAGTCCCAAGGGATATCTATTGGAACTGGCCTTTTTAAACTTTCATTTTCTATGAACTGGAGTTAATGATGTAACTGGGTTCGCAGATGCTACTAATTTATTTCTAGTGGTTAAAAACACAATTGATTTCTTTTTTAAGATAAATAACAAATGATATTGAATGTGACACATTTTGAAAAAAAATGTAATGGTAAAGCCCAGAGAAAATTTTGACTGAGAAAGCCCCATCACTCTTTTTTAAAAAAATGTAACCCCTGCCATGTGGTTTATGAATCCTTGGGCACCTAGCCCCACATGATGAATTTTAGGCACAATTGTAAAATGAGATTCGCTCATCATGCAAAACCAAAGATGAAGACAGACTCAAGGGGAGGCATGAAAAATCTAGTTTTTTAAAAAAACTAAAAAACTTATAAAAGTTTAGTTTGTTACAGTAAATCCAGCTTTCCCAAAGTTTTATTTTATTGTTTTCATTGTTCGTTTGTGTTTATTTTGTTGATTACACTTTTAGGGGAGGTATGTATATTAAGATTATATTATACAGCAGTGTGATGGCAAAAAGTTTAGGAACTCCTGCGCTAAGCCATAAATCATAAGTAGCCAACTACAGTGATTGAATTTCCAAACCATGCTGAACCAAAATAAAAGCCAATGTTTTGGGTATGAGGAGGGAGCCCTGTTTTAACAAAAAGAAGCAAACTCTTTTTAAAAACCCAGGTATTTCTGACCAAATGATTGATAGAAGGTCCTGTTGTGAGCATCCAAATGGAAGCTACTTCATTCTAAAATTGAATTTCACTTTCTGTTTTCTATAATTTTCCTTTGTTAATATTGTCTTATTAATTTCCCAACTATAATTTTTTTAGAATAAGATTGAAGCATACACAAATATCTTTCTGAATAGGTTTAATTCTGAATATATTTTGAGAAGAGCCTCCTAATACAGAATTCACTAAAGTATAAATTGTTCTGGACCAGGGGTGAAATGCTCCCGGTTCAGATGGGATCGCCCGATCCGGTAGCAAAGGAGGCAGGTGGTTCGAAGAACCATTAGCAAAAATCCCTGCCCCCCACCCCATGCCCAGCTGAGCCGCACAATCATCAGAGGCTTTTTTTTTTACTTTTAAAAGCATTTTTTCTACAACCTCTTCTGCCAAAAAAATGCTTTTAAAAGTTAAAAAAAAGTCTGATGATTGTGCGGCTCAGCTGGGATCGTCAAAGGCTTTTTTTTAAAAAAAATCCTTTTTTTTCTTTTAAATGCCTCTGACGATCCAAGCTGAGTTGCCTGATTGGCAGAGGCATTTAAAAGAAAAAAAGTCTCTGCTGATCAGGCAACTTAGCTGGGATCGTCACAGCCTTTTGAAAGCATTTTTTACAACCTACTAACCCTAACAATATACTTACTTCCTGTGTGTTTAATAATCTTCCTTATTGGTCATATTTCAATTTCAATTTGATACCTATGTTTAATGAGACCCCGAGGCTCCATTTAAGAATGGAGGGGCTTGTTATGTATTAAATATTTTATTGGGCAGTATTATAAACTTCAGGATTTATAATAATGGTAGTCTTGACAGCAGATATCCTGGTGTTGACCTGTTTAGACCAGTCACTGAAACCCTGAAGCCCAACACTGCCTAACAGACATGGACTGTGAAAGACTAAACCAGAATATTTAATATCTTTATCCATTAGTAACTACTGTTTTTGTAAATGGATGCTCTTCTTGACATGTATAATTTATACATTTCATACCAATCCAATGTAGGTCTGTATTTCATAGTTTTCAGCCCCCTGATACTGTTTCTCTATGCACCTATGTTTGTGTGCCTATGCATGTAATATTTGAAGTGTAACCTAAACTTTGGCAATAGATTAATGAGTTTTAGTTCAGTGAAGATAATCATAATTGAATCTATGAGTTTTAAAGATGTGATAGGATTGTTTTTCTAAAACTTAAGCAGTTTAACTGCTGGATTGCCTGCTGCTTGCTCTTCTCTTTTCTCTCCCCACCTCAGATATTATGCTATCTCTTCTGAATTTGAACAGCAAGTATCTGTCCCCAGTGGATATTCTGTACTTAAACAGATTTATTTATTTATTGGTTTGATTTATATGCCGCCCTTCTCCAGAGACTCAGAGTGGCTTATAATGCGTTAAGCAATAGCCGTTGTACTTTTGTATATACCTGCTTAGTAGGGCTTCCCCTCCCCTCCAAAAGCAGTGTGCTTTTTTATACAAAGTCAGTTTATTGCCCCCACAATCCGGGTCCTCATTTTACCTACCTCGGAAGGATGGAAGGCTGAGTCAACCTTGAGCCTGGTGAGATTTAAACTTGCAGTAATTACAGGCAACTGGCAGCTAAGTGCTATTTAACAGCGCTTTAGTCCGCTGCTCCACCAAGGCTCCTAGATATTGAGGCTTTATTCTTGCCCCATGGAAATAAGCTTGGCTTTGCCATAAAACCTCCAAGGCAGTATATATATTTTATTATAATACCTATATTATAGGTATTATCTGTGACATGTTGAGTCATCCTTTGAGAGAAAGGTCTGGTGTGATTAGAATGAACATTAAATTTTAAGTTGACCATTTTTTTTACCCCAATGCTGGACAGATCCCATAGATCATCTATGAAAAATATATGTCGTTAATAGAAAAACAAATGCAGTGGCAAACAAGTTTCAGTAAAAAGTCAACATTTCCTAACTTAAACAGAGAAACAGAATAACCATGCGCAGCCAAAAAGGCCCTGGGAGTGGGAGTGACTTCTGACTTCCTGCCTGTTTTCCTGTTGACTGCTTGTGGGAAGCTGGCAGGGAATTTTAGAAATCAGGATCTTCAGATGGGCCAAAATCAAGCTGGATAGCTAATCATTGGGAAAAATGATAAGATAAAGAACTGCTAAAATAATGGAATCAAATTTAATAGAAACAAATTAAAATTATTCAGTTAAAAAATTAAAAGCAAATTGTGACTTAAAAGTAGAGGTAGACAGTTTTTACCTTTTTAAAAAAGTTTCTAAACTCTTTAGAACTATCTAAAGTTCTGCAATGCTTTAACTATTGTGATGGGCATTTCCTCTAAGAGATTCTGATTAAATAAGAAATACTCAAAATAGTATTCTCAGTCAGTCTTCATTGAACATATTTGTTGTACTAGAAAAAATGTGAAGCCCTAAAATAATTTATGATTATGAAATAAGAGATATTTTAGGGATCAATAGGAATCAATCGCCCCTCCTGCCCCCCCAGGGAGAAACCATAGCACCTGCCTGGAGCTGCTTCCGATGTGGAAAAGAGGCCAACGAGCAGCCAACTGCCTGGCCCTGCAGCCCATGTCAGTAGCAAGGGGCCCAGGCCAACTGAAGGCCAAGAAGACGCTGAGGAAGGGAAAAGAGAAGACCCGGGTGGTGCAGCAGGTCATGGAGGTCTCTTCTCCCTCTAGCGAGCGGAGGGGACTCTGACCGCCAGCAGCACCAACCTGGTCTTCTACGAAAGTGACAGTAAAGGGGAGGATGATCCAATGGTAAGTGGAACCATCGCCCCTTTGACTGCCTAGGTAGAGATGCTAGTGCCCCACTTAGGGGCAAAAAGGGGTCTTCACAGCCCTGGTAGACTCAGGGCTGTTGCTTGGTTAGCCTGCAAACTGTGGAAAAGATGGGACTGAGGCTTAAAAAATTGAGGCAACCTATGAAGTTTGAAAAAGAAGATGGTTCCCTTACTGGGGGTTGCCAGCAACATATCTAACTGAGCCAGTAAACCTGAGATCAGGGAGCCACAAGGAAATTATGCAGTTCATAGTGGCCCTGAAATTGTCAAAGACTATGATATTGGGGTTGGCATGGCTGAAGAAGTGGAACCCAGGGGTTGACTGGAAAGACAACAACTGGTGCTGGAGTAGTAGAGCAAGTGGACCGCAACGCATAAGGGTGAAAGGTAGCGAACCCCACTGGTAGGGAGGGGAAAGATAGACCCCATCAATTAACCGAGGGTGGCCAAGAGGGACCCATCCCACTCATCCCAAAAGAGTATCAGGACTTAGCAGAAGCATTCAACAAGCGAAAATCAGACATACTCCCTCCCTATCGCCCCACTGACTGTGCCATTGAAATACTGCCAGGGGTGAAATTATTCACACCAAAGATGTACTCAATGACCCGAGACAGATGGAGGAGCTCAGGACTTTTGTGGATAAAAACCTAACTAGGGGCTTCATTCAACTGGCAGTGCTCTTCAAACAGAAGAATAGCAATAGCACTTAGACTTATATACTGCTTCACAGAGCTTTAGGCCCTCTCTAAGCGGTTTATAGAGTCCACATATGGCCCCCAACAATTTGGGACCGCATTTTCAGCTCCAGGCTGACTCAGGTGGGTACCTTGGAAGGATGGACGGCTGAGTTAACCTGGAGCCTGGTGAGATTTGAACAGCCAAATTGCAGGCAGCCAGCAGTCAGCAGAAGTAGCCTGCAGTACTGCACTCTTAACTACTGAGCTACCGTGGCTCATAAAGATGGGCCTTTGAGATTATGTGTGGGTTTTCAAGGGATCAGTAGTGTTTGTAAAAAAAAACATGCACCCCTTCCCCCTTACGAAGGACATGCTGGAGTAAGAATAAAATAAGGCAATGGATGGAAAACCACTTTCTATTGACCCTTAGGTGCTTCCAGTTCTGAGTGATGCCTTTCGGGTTGCAAGGAGCACCCGCAGTGTTCATGCAACTAATCAATGAAGTGCTGCAGGAACACCTGTATTAAGGGGGTGCTAGTGTACCTGGTTGATAACTACATTTATTCTGAGACAATGGAAGCCCACATGAAATTAGTGTGGGAGGTGCTAAGAAAACTATTAAAGGCTAAGTGGCAGGCCTGAAGCCTGAAGGCAGAAAGGTAGAAAGAAAGGTTCCAGGAACTTTGACACTAAGAGCTCTGTGCCAAATTGCAGCGCCATCTCCTGCTGGCCCTGCCAACCTGGGTCGAGGTTCAGAGGGCAAGGGTTTCTTTGGCTCGTTGATTCCCAAAGGCATCCTTCTTGTCGGATTCCCCCTGGAGCTCTTCCTCACCCCGGCCACCGTGTCGCTTCCATCTCCTGGCTCCGCGGCTCCCCTGGGTGCAGTGTGACGCAGTTTTACACCTGTGATCTACCCCAATCAGTCCCACCTATGCCGATCTTAACTGAACCATTTTGCTCAAGTATTGTGCTGTATTAAATGTTGTTTTCAAATTCTGACCGCACATAAGGTAAGTTGTTTTGATACAGGGTTTCCAATGGATCATTTGTTTAGAATATGGGCCCGAGGTACCTGTCTGTCACCCTCTTATACAGGCAACAATCAAATAGGATGTGAGCCAGGTCTTATGCTTCTGCCGCTCTGCAAATGCCGAGATATCTATTATAGGGTATGGAATGGAATCTCCCATCTCTGACCATTATGTCAAGCTGTTCGAATCTCATTCACGTAAATATCTCCCTAAGATGTTTTGGCAGTTGTAAGTTTAAATAGCTGTCTATTTGAAAAGTATGTTTCTATTTACTCAGCCATTTCAAGCTACCAACCTTACTAAGGATAGCTGTATCATTTTGTGCTTCTATATCCTTGATTCTTTGGGCAGCTCTTTTTTTAGTTTGTTCCCCTGCTACACAAGAGAAAGGAAGGCCACATCTATTTACAAAATTTATCAGTGTAGTGATCCAAGAGGTTTGTGATTGTGATTTTATCTGCTCTAGTAAGCATAATTTTGGGAGTCTTGTCAGTCTCTATTTCATTGATTTTGTGCCAGTAGTTAAGGCTCTGATTTTGGATAGTGCATGAATTGTATAAATTCCCAATTCAGCTTTAACTGTTGCAGCAGATGTCCTTAGATCTACCTGGTTGACTGTTACAGCAGAGCTTGCCTGCTGTCAGAGTGGCCCCAGCTTGTTCCCTAGGAAAGAACAACCCTTGACTCCATTGATGTTAGAGAAAAGGTACTTTTGCTAGCGATGCTGAGTGCAGCGTGAGCAAGGCAAGCTCTGAAGAAAAACTGTGTGAAAATCATATATTGAAAGCAATCCCTCAATGTCCAAACCCCTCCCCTCTGGGAGAATAGTCCAATCAGGTCCTGTTCCAATGTTTTGGGAACCTGGTACTGTAGACGCTGCAGTAAACTCCTTTTCCAGAGCTAGCGTCCTTGAAGACAGAAACATAGCTTGGTTTGGCACCTCTGTTTGCTGTCAGTGTCCACACTCTCCAATTTCCCATAGCATACTTTCACACCTCCAGTATTCTCCTCCTTCCAAATGCCCCCTCCCCCCTGGTTATGGCAGTTGCTAGCGAGCTTCAAAGAAAGCAAAGATGGCAGCTGACAGGTAAAGTCTTTTTAACCTTTCATCCTCGTAGCTTCCCATCAGTGAAAGCATCTTTTCTTGGTTTTTGTTGTTTTTCCAGATAATAAGATGAGAACTTGAACAGTTTGATTGGTTTTTGTCTTTGTAGACAGTTTGTAGAAGATCTGGTAATAGATGTGAATTATTTAAGGGCCTCAGACTGAATTGCCCCCAGAAAAAGAAATGTAATTGAATGAGGGAATGGAGAACTAGTGTAATAAAACACTGACTTAAAGGATGGTGCCATCAAGAGAACTTTGGAATCCTAAACCATGGTCTACAACGGGCGTCAAACTGGATTTCTTCGAGGGCTGGATCAGCATTGTAGTTCTCCACGGGCCGGCTGTGAGGGAGAAGGGGGCGAGTCCTAATGTACACCTCCTGCAGCACTTTGCCAGCCAAAATGGGGATAGCAAGAAGGTAATGGGCAGTAGGGAGAAAGAGGAATTGCTTAATTCATTCTTTGTATCTGTCTTCGCATAAAAAGGAAAATAGTCCAACCTAACAAAAAACAGTACTGTAAAACCTAAGAATTACATTAAGAATGTAGATTAAGAATACAAGTAAAAATAGGCAAGAAAATGGTAAAACAACACCTAGACAAGTTCAGATTACCAAGACTAAATAGATTACATCTCAGAGTTCTGAAGAAGCTGATAGACCTGATCTTGGAAACGTTCAGCCATATCTTTCTTTAAAATCCTGGAGCACCAGAAAAATATCAAGACTGGAAAAGAGCTGATGTGGTTCCCATCTTTAAAAAAAAAAAAATTGATCGAGGAAACTAGAGACCAAGCAGCCTGATATCAATATCTGGGAAGGGTCCTGGAAAAAGATAAGCAATGGATCTGTAAACACCTAGAAACAGGCAAAGCTTACTAGAAGCCAACATGGGTTTGTCAAAGTCAGATTATTGCATTCTTTGAGAAAGTGAGTAAATTAGTAGACCAGTGAAATACTGTGGACATAATATACTTGGATTTAGTAAGGCATTTGACAGAGTAGACCATCACCTACTTTTTGGTAAGATAGAAAAATGTGTGATAGACAGTATCACCATCAGATTGATTTGTAACTGGCTGATCCGCAGCACTCAACATATAGTCCTCAATGGAACTACATCTACATGGAGGGAAGCATGCAGTGGGGTGCCCCAAGGTCCTGTTATAGGCCCAGTACGCTTCAACATCTTCATTCGTGATTTAGATAGATAGAAGCGGAACTCATCAAATTTGCAGACAGTACCAAGCTGGGTAGAATAGCCAATGCTTAGAAGATCCAGAAAAGTCTTGATGGATTAGAACACTGGATCCTATCCAACAAAATGCAGTTCAGTAGTAAGAAAAGTAAGATCTTACACTTAGGCAAGAAAACCCTAATCCACAGATATAGAATAGGTGGTGCTGGCTCAGCAGCAGTAACTGTGAGCAAGGTCTAGTAGCCCTAGTGGACAATCACTAGGCCAAAAAAGCCACTGCTGTCCTAGGTACATCAACAAAAGGCTAGTAATAAGATCACATGAAGCGTTAGTACCACTTTATACTGCACTGGTAAGGCCACGCAGTTCTGGCCATTACAGTACAAAAAAGATGTTGAGACATTAGAGTGCAGAGGAGATCATCAACGATGATTAGTGGATTGGTAGCTAAAGCATACGATGAATAGTTGCGGGAACTAGCTGTGTCTACTCTAATGAAGAAAAGAACTAGAGAGTGTCATGTTAGCAGTGATCCAATGTTTCAGCGGTTGTCACAGAGAGGAGGGGGGGCAACCAGAACACCTATGGGCACGACAAGAAGTAATAGATGGAATCTTATCAAAAGAGAGCCAACGCAGAACTAAGGGGAAGTTTCCTGACAGAACAATTAACCAGTAGAACAACTTGCCTTCAGAATTTGAGGGTACTCCATCACTGCAGGTTTTAAAGAAGAGACTGGATAGTCATTAGTTCAAAATGGTATAAGGTCTCCTGCTTCACCAGAAGGCTGGACTAGAAGCACTCCCGGATCCTTTCCAACTCTCTTATTCTGTAGTTGTATACTCTTGAGTAATTCCTTCTTGAAATACCGGGGAGCTTTTGCCAATCAGTGACACAAGGCTCACCGTACCTGTCAGAAATAGGTTGGATAAATTTGCTTCCACTACAACTGTGTCAAAAGTTAGATGCTTTTCCTTTAGCACCCGCTTATCCTAGAAGGCTTTTTATTCAGAAAAGCATGTATGAATGGAATGCAGAAAGACAGGTTTGGGAGAAAAGATTCCATGTGCTGCTGTTTGCTTTGTATGCATGACTTACCTGAATTATGAACCGTCTGGCTGATTCATTGAGTTCTCCAATTTTCTTAGGGCTGATTGTGTAAGAATGTAAAAAGAAAGGGTTGTAAACAATGCCTTCGTTTCTCAAATTCCTAGATACCAGGCTTAATTTTTTGAGTACCTAGAATCCAGTTATAAACGTGATAATTGTTTATATTGAATACAGAATAAACTTAATTCTACTTTTAATTAAGTACTGTTGTTATTTTAGAAGATTAAAGAAGATTTTTAAAGTTTTAAAACAATGTATTTTCTGTTCTTGTCTTACATAGCTTTACATGTGATACCATCAAAAATGAGGCTGAGAACACGGAAAGCTTCTCAGCAGTCAAATCAAAATCATACACAGCGTGCATTGAGAGTGAAGAGGAAATACTCAGATGTGGAGGAGAACATAACCGTTGGTGGAGGAAAACTTCAGAAAAATGAAACTGGTTTACTATCTTCAATTAAAAAGTTCATTAAAGGAAGTACCCCAAAGGTAAATATTCGGGAACCACTGTTACATTTTGACATGCATGATATATCTTCCAAAATGGCTTACAAAAGCAAACATTTAAATAGCAATCATTAAAACATTTGGAATAAAATCAGTTGTAAATCTATTCGGGGAAAATGTGAAAGAGCTGTCTAAAGACAGCAAGCATTTTCCAAAGTATTTTAAGTATGGTTAAAGAAGTTCTAACACTAGTTAATGCCAGGCTGATGCCTCCTAGTAAAAGGTCAGCATCGAAGAGATGCTGGTTTCTTAAGTTCCTCTGCCGCATCTGCCAGCTGATGGTTTGGCTTGTTGGCTGTCATGTCAGCTACATCATTTTTTCCAGAAACAGGTTGGTAGCCCTTGTGGGATCAGTATAATGCAACCTGGTTATCTGGTCCCTACAGAATGCTCTTGTTTTCTGAGCTCAGCCAGTTCAGTTCAGTTGAATTGAATTGTATAAATTCCAGATTTTCCCTTTTAAGAGAGCAGTAAGTACTTGGCTAGTCTAAAAACCAGTTGAGGGAACAAAAAGAAATCAAAGAAACCCACTGGTGAAACTAAAGTCAAATGTGGGGAACTCCGAGTCGTGCTTTATAGTGCATAAGCATTGCAATTCTATTGGAAGCAGGCACCCCTGATTTTTGAAGGAAAGGTCATTATTGGAGCAGTGTGGGGGGTGTTCATTTCAATTGAGAGGAAATGGATGTATAAAATCAAAAAAGGGGATTCTATTAGGAAGACAAATTAAAGAGCAAGTTCACTGGCTGAGAGGCAACAAGAAGCAAAGATGTAGAACGATGTTTCTGAACCTTGGCAACTTGAAATGTATGGACTTAACTTCCAGAATTCTCCAGCCAGCTTTGCTTTGCTGAGTGCGGAATTCTGGGAGTCAAAGTCCATACATCTTCAAGCTGCCAAGGTTCAAAAACACTGATGTAGAAGATATTGTGCATCGCTTGGAGATAGTTTTGAGGACCCTTTAGAAAAAACAGCCTTTAAGGGGGAAAGTAGAAAAATGCCACAAAAGAGAGAAATAGGACAGTGAATTTCTCAAGTGAAGCAGAAGGCAGTGTGTGTCTCATTAACACAAGGAATTGAAATAGATGGCTGCCTGAGCCATCAACTTGTGGTAGTCAGGTAGTCCTTGACTTGCAATAGTTCATTTAGTGACTGTTCAAAGTTAAAACAGCACTGAAAAAAGTGACATGACCGTTTTTCGTGTGACCATTAGCAGCATCTCCATGGTCAGTTGATCAAAATTCAGATGGCAACTGACTCATATTTATGACAGTCGCAGTGTCCTGGGATCACGTGATCCCCTTTTGCAACCTTCTGAGAAGCCAGATTCACTTCACAACCGTGCTACTAAGTTGACAACTGCAGTGATTCACTTAACAACTGGCAAGAAACGTTGCAAAATGGGACAAAACTCACTTAGCAATAGAAATTTGGGGCAAATTTCTATTTGGAGCAAAACACAGCAGTATAATAAATTTTAAAGATCTTAAAGGAAGCTTAGGACTCTGTTTCTTAGGTGGTCTTTGTATCCATTGTCCTGCCCATAGAAAAGCCTCAGATACCTTCTAGATGACTTGCAGGAAATTTTGGAGTTGCCAAAGTACAATAATAGGAATGTTGGAGGAAAGTGACTATGTAAAGTTGCAACTCCTTTATTTAAGCTGAATATAATTGAATGCATATCCTAATTAAAAAATCCTTTTAATAAACTTAAAATGATTATAAATAGGAATTCCTTTCCAAAGCAGCTATGGATAAAGGAACCCAAGATAGGTGAAATTTCCTATTAAAATCATAACTGCAAATACATAAATTATTAGGGAACAGATCACTAAGGAAAAATACATTATTAAATTGGGATTGAAGTAATGACTAAGGTTCAATCTTTTTTCTTGGGCAAGATGACCACCTGGCTGGAGGAGACAGCCTTCTTTTCAAAAAGATAGAAAAACAAAGAAAGAAAGATCATTCACTCTGACACCAATAGCAATAGCACTTAGACTTTTGTACTGCTTCACTGTATTTTACAGACCTCTTTAAGCAATTACAGAGTCAGCCTCTTGCCCCCAACAATCTGGGTCCTCATTTTATCCACCTCAGAAGGATGGAAGGCTGAGTCAACCTTGAGCCGTTCAGAATTGAACTTCTGTGGTGAGCAGGAAGTCAGCCTGCAAGTACTGCATTCTAACCACCACGGCTCTTATAATTCTCAATACCTGGGAAGATTCTAGAGCAGAGCTGTCAAACTCGTGGCGTCGCGGCAATGTCATATGATGTATCGGACTTTTTCCCCCTTTGCTAAACCAGGTGTGGGTGACAAGTTTGACAGGCCTGCTCTAGTGTGATCATAAACAATGCAGTAATTATTATAAATCAATGTGGAATGTGTTGGCTCTTTTAATTCAAAATTTATATATTGAGATTAGGTAAATTTCTTCATACGTTTCATATATTGTGGAAATAACATAAGAGAAAAATCTTGATTTCATGTAGCCAATTGATAAATACTCCATGACATTTCAATTAGCAAGTTAAATTGGAAGTGGATGGTACAATAATTTTGAAAACTCTACTCACAAATAGTATGTACCAGGTATGAACTGGGATGCCACAATGTTCAGCTTTGTAGTCTTTAGCATTTCTGTTAATGGCGTGGCTGAAAAAGTGGAAGGAATTCTCGTGTAATTTGCAGATGAAATAAGATAAAACACAGTAATATTAGAAGAAAGAGAAATAATCTTGATAGAAAAATAAAGAGAAATTAACAATAAAATCTAAAAAAAAATTATTTAGGAAATTGTCCCTCTGCTAAATCTCTCTACGGGTGGAACAGAAAAAGTGATCAGTCTGGCTGACATTTAAAAATTGGGCAGAGTGATTTTTCTATATAGAACATATGTTTCTTTATTTTTATGGGCTTGGGAATTTATTTTTCTCTTTTTCTGGCATGTTAAAGCAGTGAAAATAATGGAACAAATAGTATGATCTAAATGGGAATTTAAATTTAAATTAGGCTTGATATGTTTTTTTTGTTTTTTTTTATGACATATTTTTGCCAAAAGCCTATGAAGTGAAAAGCGTGAAAAAAAGATAAAACACTGGAAATTTGATTTTCATGAAAGAGTACAAATAGACAAAGTTTGCTAGTAACAGTAAGGCATAATTTGGTGTATTTGTTTTGTTAAGGATGAACGAGAACACCCTGCAAAGAGAAGTAGAATTGAACGTGACATAGAGGACAACTTAATTACATCCACTCCTCGAACAGGAGAAAAGCCTAATAAACAGCTTTCTCGAGTTAGGCGGAAAAGTCAAGTGAATGGAGGTTTGTAAATATCCCAATCTTTAGCTGAAAGGGGGGCTTTGGTCCTTCCGCCATTGATCCTTATGACCTTGGCTTCAGAGAAGAAGAGAATGATTGCAGAACTGCTGATATGTTACTTTAAACATTTTTTCCTTATTGTGCGAAGTAATTTTCTTAAACATCTGAGCTAAACCATGATACCCAGTTTGTGGATTGGAAACCAATGCTTAAGAAAGTGATGTCTTCAAAGCACAGAGAAAGAGAACCAAATACTCATGTATGACCACATTATTTCCTTTACACAATTAATAGGATAACTTTCTCTTTTGTGAAAATGGCCTTCCCTGTAAAGCAGTGGCCCCTGACCTGTTGGGCACCAGGGAGAGGTTCTGTGGAGAGACAGAGGGGTGTGTGTCTGTGATTTCATGTGCTGCCTGCATCCCACGGATGGGGCTTTGCTTGTTTGCATGGCCCAGTTTCTGGCATGCTGCCAGTCCAGAGACCGAGGGTTGGGGAGCCCTGCTGTAAAGGAACCCTGCATTTTTGCTTTGCTAACCATATAAGCAGTTCTACTACCTGCAGCTCATAATTACCTGTTAACAGTTACCTCTCATCACAAACCAATGTAATAAGCAGCATATTTATAACAATATGGTGATGAAAAAGAAGATGATACCAATGTCAGATTCATTTACAAATACTTATCTGTGTGTTTATTTATTTATATAAAATTTATTGGCTGCTCATTTTACCCCAGGATAACTCTTAGCAAATATTAACAAATCATTTGTTTTATTTATCAACTATAGTAACCGGCCATCTCCCTTTCAGAGGGACTGATCATATGATCTGAATTAACAGTTTACAGTAAAACACCTCTGCTGCAGCTTTTAGCTCACTTTCTTAAATTATAATATTCCGTGTGTTTCTTAAAGATTTCTGTATGGTAAAGTCAGCGGGAGTTTCCCAGACTACAAGTTAGCCAATTGTGAATCTTCATTGCCTTGGAAACCATGAGCCATAAGAGTATCAGTCTTGTGGACATGCCAGCTAGGGCATGGCTTTCTAAGGTTTAATTCCTGCAGTACATTTGTGCTCATCTAGGAATCTGATGTTTAATTGAAACTTTGTCACTCCAACCTATATTGGAAAAATCACACTAGAAACTTAGTGCACTTTTTTGTTTGTCTGTTCCAGAAGCTGGGAATTATGAAATGGCAAACCAGCATGTCCGGCAAAATGGAAAATTGGATGATAATCCCACCAGCTGCAGCCCCCCAAGGACTACATTATTGGGGACCATATTTTCTCCTGTCTTCAATTTTTTCTCACCAGCAAATAAAAATGGCAAGTACTACACAAAATTGCATTTAGCTCTTAACATGCATCTAAAACAGTGGCCCCCAACCTTTCCATCTTGGCAGCCCGGCTGGGCGGTGGGGAGAGGGGATGGTTCTGTGTGAGCAGCAGGCACGCGTACAACTCCATTTGTGCTTGCGCGGGCACCTGCCTCACCCGCTTTCTCACTGCTTCTGCAGCACAGTTCCAAACAGGCCAAAGCTCAGGAGTGGGCCATAACCTGGGAGTTGGGCACTCCTGACCTAAAAAAATATAAAATTGTTATTATGACATAGTTGTTTCCTATTCAGGAAAAATGACTGATAGGAATATATTCTGTTAGGTTTCTGTTTAGACCTTAAATCTAGAGACAGAAGAGCAGGTGCAAATGCTCCTCTTAAATTGAGAGCGCTAGTATTAAGCCGGAGCTTTATTGCAGGAACAGCAGGCTCGGATTCTCCTGGCCAAGCTGTGGAGGCTGAAGAAATTGTGAAGCAGCTCGATATGGAGCAGGTGGACGAGATCATTACCAGCACTGCCGTCTCAGCCAACGGAGGAGCGCCCTATGCCAGCCAGGCAGCCCAGGTCCGAACGACCATCAACACCGTCTTGGAGGAAGTGGAGGATGTGGCTGACTGTGATCTGCCTCCACTGACTGGTAAGGAAGAAGCACCATTGTTGGCTCCAGCCTTGTACTTCTCCCCCAGCCAGCAGGTGGGGCGGCCGGAGAGTCAGGAGACACAGCAGCCTCAAGCTGTTTGGAGCAAAGAAAACATTTGGGCAAACCTGTCTTTCTCCTGACTGAATCCCTTCACTGTTTTATCTTAAAAATACCTAGAGTCCTTCGGAATTCAGCAGTCTAGAAATGGGATTAACAAATGATAAATAAGTTGTTAATGGGAAATCCTAGTTATTTATATCTACAGGTAGTCCTCACCTTAGAACAGTTCATTTAGTGACCATTTGAAGGTACAATGGCACTGAAAAAAGTAACTTATGACCATTTTTCACACTTAAGAACTGTTGCAGGTCATGTGATTTACATTCAGATGCTTGACAACTGACTCATACTTACGACGATTGCAGTATCCCAGAGTCACGTGATCCCCTTTTGCGACCTTCGGACAAGCAAAGTCAGTGGGGAAACCAAATTTATTTAACAACCGTGTTACTAAGTTAACAACTGCAGTCATTCACTTAACAAATGTGGCAAAAAAAATAATAATTGTAAAATGCAGCAAAGCTCAAGTATCAAATTTCTTACTTAACAACATAAATTTTGGGTTCAATTGTGGTCGTAAGTTGAGAACTACCTGTACTCACGTTACTTGAGCATGAATGTATTCCGACAGACAATTGCCATATGCGTTATGCTTCATCTACACATATGTACAAACACTACTTCAAAGCCAAGGGCAGTATCACTGGCTAGTAAGAATTTAACTTGATAATATTGTTTTCTGTTTAAGGTCTGTATTTATTTACTTAATGGAACATTTATACCAGGCCAATCAGATGACTATCAAAGTTCCACAATACAATAGGACATCATAATATTGCAGTGTGAAAGAAAACATGGTAACCGTCATCCTTAGTAGGCACTTAAACAGCCAAAGGTTTGGTTTAAAAAGATTCATATTTGACTCTGCACATAATTTTTATCATGTCAGTAACTTTCATCTATGACAGACAACACACTTGTGAAATTATACCTGGCCCTCGCCGCAAATATTCCTAACCATTTAGAGCCTGATACATAAAATAGATATATCTATTTTAAGAGTCAAATTATAAGCCTTAATAATATTGATAATAGTTCTTAAGAAAAGTGAAAGAGAAAACATTCCATACCAAATAGAAATATTTTAGTAACTAAACGATCACTGTTAAGAGAAAATTTCCCTTTTCTTCCTATAAACTAATGAGGAACTTTTGTGTTTTGTCAGCCCCAGTATCTCCAGACAGTGGTTATTCGTCAGCTCATGCAGAAGCCACCTATGAAGAAGACTGGGAAGTCTTTGATCCGTACGTGTCCGTACTCAGACGTGTGTGTGTAAATAAATGAAAATATTTATGATAATGAATTCAGCTGGTGCCTGCTGACAGAAGAGGAGCTAAGATTGGCCCTCTGTAAAACCAAAGAAGGGAGAAATAGCATACTTGGAGAGCCCTAAATGCGGGGGTGGGGATGGGGGGGGTGTATTTACAAAGGAACAACCATAGAAAAAGGAGTGTTGGTCTAGGTAGAATAGTTAACTTCTGTTTTCAGAAGCTCCAGTTCTGAAAACAGTTCCTTCCCCAGGTAACTGTATAATTATATAGTTCATTTAGTATATCTGTGGGTAGATTTATTGTTATATATGCCTTTATCATAGTTTAAGAGTAAAGTGTTCACTGATAAATGAGCAAACCATGATGTGACTCATCTTTAGGTACTACTTCATCAAGCATGTTCCACCGCTAACGGAAGAACAACTTAATCGGAAACCTGCTCTTCCATTGAAAACCAGAAGTACGCCCGAGTTCTCGTTAGTTCTAGACTTGGTAAGAAAAGCATATTTGGTTGCTTGCTTCACTTTTGAGGGAAAGCTAATCTCTCTTTGGCAAACTGTAAATTATAGGGCTATTTCAGAGAACACATTCTTTTCTGTCCCTCTGCTAAATTGACTCATTTTTTAAAACTATTTGTAGGATGAAACATTAGTCCACTGTAGTCTAAATGAACTGGAAGATGCTGCACTCACGTTTCCAGTCCTTTTCCAGGATGTCATTTACCAGGTAATCCAAATCATGTTAAGGTGAAGTGGCTCCTATGAAATTAAAGGAAAAACATTACATATCTGAAATCTTTTTGCTCTCTTAAAAGGTTGGTAATTTAGCGGCATTGGTTATATTCTATGAAATATTGTTAAGCAAGCCATCAGATCTTAGAGGAGTTGTGGCATAGGGATTACTACTTTGACACTTTCCATATAATTCCATTGTAAAACTCTCATCCATTAGGAAGCTAGAAGTATTCCTCTTAAACAGCTTTCCTCCTTGCCAGGAGGTGACGAAAAAGGCCTTCTAAGTCTGCATGGTTATTTGATAAAACAAGCGGTTCTTAAGGGGAAGTCAGCCTTGGGAATGACTTGCTTTTAGAAGTAGATCCATGCCTTCGTTCCTAGTTAGGTGCTGTTATGTGGCCAGAGTTGCTTTGTTGATGAAGACTGACAGATTGCTAGCTGTTGGTTGTTGTGCTTCGCAACGTATTATTTGCTCTCATCTATGGTGCATCCAACAATTCTGCCAGTGAAGCACAGGGGAAGGAGGAGGAGAAGGAGGTGTATTCCAGCAACTGCCAAAGATGCTGCACTGACCCCGGCTGTTGTTCTCAGGTCCCTATTGTGTGATGTACCTGGGAGTAGCAACAGCTTTCCTCCATGTAGTTCGCACGATATTGGACCCCTCTGTAGTAACTTTGGAGAATGACATCAGACATCTTAAACGGACACTTGTCCAGGTATTTTACCCTAATTTTAAAATTTGTCTTTTGTCTTTTGTTTTATTTACAATCCTTCAACATAACATGAGATCTTCCAAAATACACACAAACGTGGGTTTCTTATCTTCTCTCTCATGATGGCCGTAGTCAGAATCTCTTCATTTCCACGCACTTAGAGAATGTAGTTACCCTTCTGGATAGTAAGAGGAAGAGCAATACGTGGATTAGGCCTATTTTGTGTGGTAGCTAGAATGTTTTTTGATCTCTTGCCTATGGTATATATTACTCAGAATAACTATGTCTTCCTGGGGTTATTTACAAAAAAAAAAAATACTTATTTTGAAATAATAAAGAAATGTAAAATTTGCATTACCCAGACCCTAAATCTTGTTGGAAGCATATATTTGATTCTTGGCACCTTTCTTCTTAATAAGTGCAGGCCTTGCTCCATACAACCTAACTTGGATATTCAGGGACATTTTTCTGAGAATGTGCTCTCCAAACCCCCACCTGCTTTCATCTGGGGCTTCTTAATCACTTCCCCAGAGTAAGATGCAATTGTGAATGCCTCAGAACCGGTCCCAATGTGTCATTGTGGAGCTCAAGACAAGTGTCGTATATGGTAGCGTTTCCCAGAAGCCATTTTCTGAGTCCCTGTGCTTAGGGCAGGATTTGTTCTCATCTAAGGCCAGAGTGAGCACTGGGGATGCCTCCTGGCTGAGTTGGGGAGGGGGATTGCCGTTTGGATAAAGGCCCAGCTCAGTTTCAGTCCTTCCAGTCATATCCTTTTAACTTATTTTATCTGAGTGTCTTGTTATTCTTGTTAACTCTTGAAACATCAGATTCAACATTTTTAGACAATCTGAAAAATGGTTCAATACAGGAAGAAGAAATAAGTCTATAAACACCCTCTTGCAAATGCATTTATTTCAGCAGCAGTCTTGAGTAATTGAGCTACTTTGTTAGCTGCATCTTGCCTTTAATATAAATAATAGTAGCAGTGATCAATCATAGTGCTAAAGTATTGCACCATTACAACCTGTGTAACCCGAGAGGAAGGTACAATTAAGAAATTACCTCCCATAAGTCGGTAGGGATGGAGTGTGGTGGAAGGTCTTCAGTTGTTTTTTATGCTCCCCAAGCAGTATTGAAAGTGTGAGGTTTAATAAGAGTGGGTTGACTTAAAGTTCTTGATCATGAATTTCCTTTTTTTGCTCTCTAATATACCTTTTAGAATGATTATGAAGGCCAAAGTTGGTAATTGAGAAGTATGTAGCTATTGCTTAATATGAATGACTGATATCAACAAAGAATATTTGTAGCTCACGGTTGACATGCAGGGTCCTAGATAACATCATCAGTGTTGGTAAGGAATGGGGCTTACTCTCAGTTTATATTCCGGTGGCTTGCCCTGTTGGCGTTAGTGGGGGTGGCCTTGGAAGTTCTTTGGTTGGGCCATTTACTATTACCTTATTTGACAGGTCCTTGATTGTGGGGTATTGTTTGCTTCTTGATTGTTGGTTTGATGTTAATCTTGATGTTAATCTGGTCTCCTCTGAGTTTTGATTGTTGGTGAGGAGGTGTTTCAGTCTTTTTGTTCCATTTCAGGCTTGTTAATTTTCCCTTTTGCACAATATGTAGATGTTGTCTACAATCAAGAATCAAAGAATAGAATGGAATGGAATAGGAATAGGAATAGGAATAGGGAGTTGGAAGAGACCTTGGAGGTCTTCTAGTCCAACCCCCTGCTCAGGTAGGAAATCCTATACCCATGATGGCGAACCTATGGCATGTGTGCCACAGGTGGCATGTGAAGCCATATCAATGGGCACACGAGCATTGTCCTAGCTCAGCTCCAGCGCACATGCGCACGCTGGCCAGCTGATTTTTGGGCCTTCCAGGATCACTGGAAGTTGGGAAACAGGCTGTTTCTGACCTCCAAAGGACCTCCACGGGGGATGGGGAAGGCCCATTTTTCACTCTCCACAGGCTCCAGAGGCTTTCTAGGTGCCTGAGGAGGGCGAAAACGGCCTTCCCCACTCCCCTGGAGGCCCTCCGGAGGCTGGAAATGGACCGTTTTCTAACTTCTGGTGGGACTGGAAGGCCTGATTTTCACCCTCCCCAGGCTCCAAGAAAGCCTCTGGAGCCTGGGGAGGTCAAAAAACAGGCCTATCAGGCCCCATCACGTGCCAAAAGCGGGGGGAGCGCGGGGGGGCTTGTGCACATATGTGGGGCACATTGAATTATGGGTGTGGGCATGTGTGCGTGTGACCCCCTGTGCTCCCCCCATTTTTGGCACGTGACAGCAAAAAGGTTAGCCATCACTGCCCTATACAATTTCAGTCAAATGGTTGTCCAATCTCTTCCAGTGTTGGAGCAATCACAACTCCTGGAGGCAGATTGTTCCACTGATTAATAGTTCTAACTGTCAGGCAATTTCTTCTTAGTTCTAGGTTGCTTCTCTCCTTAATTAATTTCCATCCACGGCTTCTTGTCCTGCCCTCAGGTGCTTTGGAGAATAGGCTGACCCCCTCTTCTTTGTGGCAGCCCCTCAGATATTGGAAGACTGCTATTCTGTCATCCCAAGTCCTTCTTTTCATTCAACTAGACATACTCAGTTCCTGCAACCATTGTTTATATGTTTTGGCCTCCTTTCCCCTGATTCTCTTGGTTGCTCTTCTCTGCACTCTTTCTAGAGTCTCCACATATTTTTTATATCGTGGTGGCCAAAACTGAATGCAGTATTCCAAGTGTGGCCTTACCAAGGCCTTATAAAGCGGTATTAATACTTCACAGGCTCTTGATTCTATCCCTCTGTCTATGCAGCCTAGAACTGTTGGCTGAAAAGGTTCCGACTAACAAACCCAAGCAAATCGGAACTCTGAGGCCAGGCACGTCCTCAAAGAACTTCTGTAAATCATATCAGTACACTTGGTTGAAAACCAACTCTTAATCTTCCTCGTGGTTTCAGCATAATTAAAATTAGAAATCAACCCTTCCCCCCAGTGTCACTGGTCATTAAATGAATTGGCGGGCTCCTCGGGCACTCTTCTCCTTTTCCCTCCGTCACCGAGGAGATGGCCTTGGTTTTCATGAGAAAGTTCAATGTTGTGTCTAGTAATACAGTCCGCCCCCCTCCCATACAGTGTGGCAATGATGAACCAGGAAAATGGCCTCTAGCAGGTTCTGTTCAGTATTGACATTGGCTTTTTTTGGCAGCTGCTGCACACTGCTGGCACGTATTTAAGTGATTGTCCACGAGGACCCCAAGATCCCTCTCACAGTTATTACTATTGAGCGAGGTATCATATATGCTGTACCTGTGCATTTGGGGTTTTTTGCCTAAATGTAGAACCTTACTTTTTTCACCATTGAATTTCATTTTGTTAGATAGGGCCCAATGTTCAAGTCTGTCAAGATCCTTCTGTATCTTGAGCCTATCTTCCGGAGGGTTGGCTATTCCTGCCAGCTTGATGTCGTCTGCACATTTGATGAGTTCCCCATCTATCCCCTCGCCCAAGTCATTGATGAAGGTGTTGAAGAGCACTGGGCCTAAAACAGTCTTGGGGTGCCCCACTGCAGACTTCACTCCTTATAGATGCAGTTCCATTGAGGGCTACATGTTGAGCGCGGTTGGTCAGCCAGTTACGAATCCATCATGAATTAACAATGGACAAGACATTTGCTTTTCATACTTTATACAGGTAGTCCTCGACTTACGACCACAACTGAACCCAAAATTTATGCTGTTAAGTGAGATATTTGTTAAGGAGTTTTAAGATCTTTCTTGCCACAGTTGTTAAGTGAATCACTGCAGTCAGTCACCTGGTTGTTAAGTGAATCTGGCTTCCCCATTGACGTTGCTTGTCAGAAGGTCACAAGAGGGGATCACATGACCCCAGGACACTGCAGCCGTCATAAATATGAACTAGTTGCCAAGCTTCTGAATTTTGATCACATTCTGGAGATGCTGCATAGATCATAACTGGAAAATGGTCATAAGTCATATTTTTCAGTGCCATTGTAACTGAATGGTCACTAAATGAACTGCTGTAAGTTGAGGACTACCTGTAATGCCTCTTTTATTCTTTGGACCGATTGGGTTAATTTACTAACATGTTTGGTAGAAGTCTTCGGGATGAGATACTGATCTGTTACTGTTAGCTGTTGGTAGGGACACTTTGAAAGGCAAGAACTATTTCCAAGGGCCTTAGCCAGTTTCTGCTCAGCATTTCACCAAAACCGAATTGGTCTTTTGTACTTTCTTAAACAAGGCCTTCTGTAGGTGCTCATCAAGGGGAAAGAGTCTTGAAGTTTTCACAGCCAAAGTAGACTCACTTTTTATTTGTATTGTTTGTGTGAGTGGTGCATGCGTGCAAATATAGTCCTAGGACCTTTTATATAATGATCATGAGCTCAACATCTGATGCCTAAGAATAATATTTCTCTTAAACCATGTCTTTGCTGGTGACTTTCTGGTGGAAAAGGTAGACAAGAAAAAGTGTTAACTACATTAATTAATTCAATTGAGTTTTGAGCATTGTACTTGAAAAGCAAAATTCTGGGAATTCTGCATTGCTTGGATATAAAAATGTTGTTTCTGATAAAACAGACTTGTTGGATATGTCCTTGTGGGTGAACTAATCAATCTGATGAAAGTTCTGACTGAAAAAGAATCTTAAATCTCAAAAGTTTGCATTTATGAAAGATTATCTCTTATGTTTCTGTTCTAATAAAGAATGTTCAAAGCAAAAAGGCTTTTATAGCGGTGTCTTTCTACAAATATACTAGTTACTATTACTTTTTCATAGATTCTTAAAAATTAAAATAACAAATAATGTTAATATATTAAACTGTGTGCCATACTCTGTAATTTCTGAAGTCTCTGCCATTTGAAATAAATCATCTTTATGTTCCATAGTGTAAAATTACCATTTTGTTCTCTTTTTAGGTTTATGTGCGGTTAAGACCATTTTTCAGAGAATTCTTGGAATGTATGTCCCAAATTTATGAGGTAATGGAACATGCTTAAAAAAATTGTGTGATACTCAAGTTCTTTACTTTTTTTGATAGTATGGATTCCAATTGCCTCTCCTTTTCTTTCTTTTAGATCATTCTTTTTACTGCTTCGAAAAAGGTCTATGCAGACAAATTGCTGAATATATTAGACCCTAAAAAGCAGCTGGTCAGGTAAGCTTGAATAGAAAGCTGTCATGTGTTATTTACACTTTAACCAGAATAACAAAATAGGTATATGTAATGCTATTTTAGCATCACAGTAATGCCTAATATGTAGCGGGGGTAATAAGCTGCTAACGGGCCTGCTCTTAACATGTCTTCGCGTCCTTAAAAATGTTCAACCTGAAGTTACTATTTTTCACCAGCATCTGACTAAACCCTGCAGTGTAACTTTAGCCTGTAATACTCCTTGACTTGATTTCTACTTTTCCTCCACATACTAGAAATTGCTTCAGGGAGACTGTTCAAATATCCTTGCTCCCAGCAGACACAATATTTCAAGTTATGCAGGCCTGAGAAAAGGCTTCTTTGCTTTAAAGTGTTTGCCACTGGACTCGATCCTTGCTCCTGCTTGTCCAAAGACTACCCAGCCCTCCTTAGGATAGTAGGAGCAGGTCCATTCTATAAGTGGACTGCAGCTAATTCTGACAGATAGGTCCTTTGCTTTATGTTCCCCACACCCTTTCAAGTTTGTTCAGTGTAATTTGGAAGAGAAAAAACAGCAAACGTGTGTCAGGGCTGGTTTGCTTGAGCCCTAAGCTAGGACCCTATTGCATTGCCATGGCTAGCCAGCTGAATCCTTTAGTTGAGAAAGAACTCATCTTGGCTTTTTAAATCTCCTTTTTAATAACAAAGCTCTATTATCCAGAAGATTGTCCTTAAATCACAGAAGGGTTTTTGACTACAGTATTTTCTTGATCTACACCTGTCTGAATGCAACCTAAATGTGTTCTTAAATATAGGCATCGACTTTTCCGTGAACATTGTGTTTGTGTGCAAGGGAACTACATAAAAGATTTAAATATCCTTGGTAGAGATCTCTCAAAAACGATCATCATCGACAATTCACCACAAGCCTTTGCCTACCAGGTGAGTTTATTTCCTGTAGGTCATGCTTTAGATTTCTCAAGAATACTAAATAAAGTCTCCTTCAAATCATTCTCTGCATGTTGATTTTTTTAAAAATATTTTTGCTGTGATACCAAATGTGTCCATAACCCCTGGGACCACATAATTTCTTAGCTTCAGTGTTTAGATATTGTTACTTTGTGGTCTTCTGGAATTTTTTGTCTTTTATTCTACTACCTCCTGATATTGCCGCATCAATTATCCACACTTTCTTCTTTTCAAGCACAGTTAAATCTGATGCATTGTGAGCCAAGTTTATATCAATTTGTATTTAGAATACCATATGCAGAATAACAGAGTTGGAAGGGACCTTGGAGGTCTTCTAGTCCAACCCTTTGCTCAAGCAGGAGGCCCTCTACGATTTCAGACAAGTGGCTGTCCAGTCTCTTTTTAAAAGCCTCCAGTGATGGAGCATCCAGAACCTCTGGAGGGAAGCTGTTGCAGTAGTTAATAGTTCTCTCCGTTGGGAAAATTCTGCTTGGTCCTAGCTTTGATTTCTCTTTGTGAAGCTTTCA
Organism: Masticophis lateralis; assembly: GCA_030761175.1. NCBI lineage: Eukaryota > Metazoa > Chordata > Lepidosauria > Squamata > Colubridae > Masticophis > Masticophis lateralis. Next base: position 23,069,603 of record JAUDYJ010000012.1, on the reverse strand, counting down.
TCTGTTACTTCTTGTCTTGCCCTCAGGTGCTTTGGAGAATAGGTGGGACCCCATAACACCCCCTCAAATATTGAGAGATGGCTATCATGTCATCCCTAGTCCTTCTCTTAATTAGACTAGGCCTGCAATGGTAAACTTATGGCACGCGTGCCACAAGTGGCACACAGAGCCCCGTCTGCGGGCGCGCCAGCTGTCGCCCCAGCCCAGCTCTACCTTGCATGCGCACCTGCTGGCCAGCTGGTCTTTGGGTCTCTGGTGCGCATGCGTGGGGGTGGGGCAGGGGCACATGCAGGGGGAGGGGGCGCATGTGCAGGGAGGTGTAGGTTGGTGCAGGAGGCTTTCCAGGCCCAAAATGGAGCAGGGGGGCAGGGTGCATGCGCGGAGGGGTGCTCGTATTGCAGTTTGGGGCACTCCGCAACAAAAAGATTAACCATCACGGGACTAGGCATTCCTAGTTCCTGGAACTGTTCATCGTATGGTTTAGCTTCCAGTCACCTAATCGTCTTTGGTGCTCATCTGCACCCTTTCTAGAGTCTCAATATCTTTTTTGTACTGCGGTGACTAAAACTGAACCAAGTCTGGTCTTATCAGTGCAGTATAAAAGCAGTATTAACACTTCACATGTTTTTGATACTATTTCTCTGTTGATGCAGCCAAGACTGCATTGGCCTCTTTGGCAGCTGCCGCACACGGCTGGCTCATATTCAAGTGTTTTTCCACTAGGAATTCTAGATCCTTCTCACAGTTACTATTATTGAGCCAGGTACCACATATTCTGTCAAGGTATTGTCAATCCATATTTCTGTCAATCCATATTTCTGGATCTCACCTATCTTCTAAAGTGTTGGCTATTCCCCCCAGCTTGGTGTCATCTGCAAATTTGATGAATTCTCCTATCCCTTTATCTAAATCTTTTTATGAAGATATTAAAAAGTATTGGGCCTAGGACAGAACCTTGTGATACCCCACAACATGCCTCCTTCCATGTTGGTGGAGTTCCATTAAGGACTACGTATTGAGTGTGGTTGGTTAGTTGGAAATAAGCAGGCAAAATTTTAGCCTGCTTATTTTAAACTACTTTTTCAACCATGTTACCACTAGTTTTTTATTATCTGTACATAATAATTTTCATAGATATTCCAGTGAATCATTTTGGTGACTGTTACATCGTTGTTTTTAATCAGTTTGTGTAGTCTTCTTGCATGAGTTGAGTACATAATCTACTTTTTCTTCTGTTTCTTTTTCCATTTTTTATTCTTACCTTTTTGTTAGTTTATCAGAAAGTTCTTTATGCAACCATGCTAGTTTCTTTCTTGATTTTTTTTCTTTTTCTGTGGTATTTGGTGGACTGGGCTTTTATAGTCACATTTTTCAGATTTTCCAAAACTTCTTGAGTTGTTTTCTCCCTTAAGATTCATTGAATCTTAATCTCATCCATTGAATCCTTCCCAATCCTTCCCATTCCCTAATTCCTTGTCTGGTTGATTATCTTGGGGTTTATGCTTGGGATTAGGTGCTAAAGGTCCTAAAGATTGGTCATCCTCCCCCTTCAGTTTTAGTTTAAGCCCTTTGGATAAGATGAGCCAGTTTTCCGAATACATTCTTCCCGGTTCTTGTGAGATGCAGCCCATCCCTTGCCAAAAGCCCTTCAGGTTGATTGTCCCCAAGGTGCTTTTTTTCAAGAGGCAACTGGACTAAAAAAAGCGCCTTGGGAACAACCATGGCCTGGATGACTGAGAATCTCCCTAGACCTTCACGTTGGTGGTACGGACTGTGGTCTAGAAATTCTAAGTTCTCCTGATAGCACAATCCCTTAAACTGGTGGTTTATTTCTGTTCCCTTGTTGGATGTTGACCTTTTGTTGGAAGTACAGATGAAAACACCTGTGCTCCTAGCTCCTTCACTTTCTTGCAAACTGCTCATAGTCTTTGTTGCTTCGATGAACAAAGACGCATAGGCAGGAATGATGGTTCATGGGAAGGCTCCTTGGTGAGAGGGCACCCAGTCTTGATACTGTTTTCAGGTTCGTTGTCGTTTCATTTGTCCCCACATGAATGAGATGAAGGGAGAGTCATCTTTTGGCTTGATTATTTTAATCAGGCTCTCAGCCACATCTTTGATTTTCACTCCAGGGAGGCAGCATACCTCCCTCATTTGATTGTCTGGTCTACATACCGCTCATCCTGTTCTCCTTTGTTGAACATTGGAATAGATGTCAGAGGTTTTATTTCTAAATGTGAAATTTTTGGTGCATCTTCTTACCCTGAATATTCTTTTATGACCTTTTGGCATGTTTATGTAAATGATCACTGCCATCTGTCCTGAGCAAAACAAACATGTGCAGAGATGTTTTCAATTGTTCTCTCTCTCCCCCCCCCCCCCCCCCCCGTTCCCCCTTCACATTTGGGAAGAGTTTTAAAACCTTGAATTAATGAGGGAACTACTGAAAAGGAGATCTTATCTCTTTCTAGCAACTTATTTTATCTCTCTCTCTTTTTTAACTGATTTAGCTTTCAAATGGAATTCCTATAGAGAGCTGGTTCATGGATAAAAATGACAATGAACTTCTAAAGTTGATTCCTTTTCTGGAAAAACTTGTAGAACTGGTAAGTATTCTTTAAATATATTTCTTCTACTTAAATCTTCATAGATCAAAATAGCACAGTTCAGGATAGCAGTTTTTGACTTAGGAAATACCTTCAGCTATCTTTGCATTAAATGACACCTTCCTTTTGGGAGTGCTCTCTCCCTTTTATAGCAGCACAATTTCCCTGTTCTGTCCAAAAATAATAGGATCAAATAAATCTTTTTCAGCCTCTTAAAGGTGAATCCTCTGTCAAAGGTCAAGCAAGACGATGTTTTATAGAGCTTTCAGAGGACAGGTAGTTCTCAATTTACAACAGTTCAGTTAGTGACTGAAGTTATATATAACGTCACTGAAAAAAGTGACTTATGACTGTTTTCCACACCTACGACCCTTGCAGCATCCCCAGGGTCACGTGATCAAAACTGAGGTCTTTGGCAGCTGATTCACATTCATGATGGTTGCCGTGACCTTCTGAGAAGCCAAGCCAATGGGGAAGGCAGATTCACTTAACAACCATGTTACTAACTTAATAGCTGCAGTGATTCATTTAATAGCTGTGACAAGAAAGACTGTAAAATGGAGCAAAATTCACTTAATAACTGACTTGCTTAGCAACAGAAATCTCGAGCTCAACTATCGTTGCAAGTTGAGGACTATCTGTAATCTCCTGTCCATACTCAATGTATGAGTGAACTTTTATTTTTTTAGAATTCACATTTTAATCAGAATTATAAGGATGTCGACTAGAGCTGAAGGTTTCATAACGCAACCTCACAGAAGTATCTCCACAGAAAAACATTTGGGGCTTGGAAGAGGTCTGCAAGTCCGTGTTAGCCATTACATGGAGTGAGATTACAGAGACCAATAAAGCCACATTTCTTGGCAAGCCTGAGTTTGAATTTGGGAACAATTAAAGCTAATTGCCAGTAGGAATAACTTCACTAAATAGAAGTTCAGTAAGAACTTGCAAACATTTCAGTAACCAAATTAAAATCATTACAGGAATCGTGGTTCGGAAGAAAATGTAAGGGGATATTTCAGCACCCCGTGTCTTGTTTTCTTTGAATGTGGCGATCGGTTGAAAATAAAGGCCACGGGGTTTCAAAAGCTGTGGAGAGGAGTTCCACAGGCTCTGACTCTCTGCAATAAAAAGCAGTAGTTTCTGAGCACGCTTTTCTTTACTGTAATCCATGAAAGATGGTAAAGTTTTGTTTTGCTCTCCCTGTCTCTAGAATGAAGATGTTCGACCTCACATCCGAGACAGATTTCGCTTGCATGACTTGCTACCCCCTGATTAAACTCAATCTTGGTCAAAGAGCTGAAGGGAAAGAAAATGCAGGATCCTTTTTCTTTTTGGACTAGAACAAAAACATTGCCATTACTGTTGAAATTTTTGCATTTTTGTACCCTTTCTCGCTTTTCTTATCTCTGGTGCCCAACAGTAATAAAAGGGTTACAGAAGAACTTTCTATATCGCCAAATGGAAAGACGTGCAGTATAGAAGGTAGGCTAGAACAGAAGAGTCTTTAGATCTAGTGCAACTCCCATGGTTTTTAATGTACAGAACACCTGCCGTTTTTAGAGAATTCTGTTTCTGCCACCAGCAGTTTATCCTATAAAAATACAGGATTTATGAAATCACAGAGATTGAAAATGGACTCTTGTTTTCTCTCTGTTTGGTGCTCTCTAAGTGGGTTTGTAGCCACTTTGTGTTACTTTTAAAATTCTCATTTCAACAGGAATGGCCAGTAATTTTTTTCCTGTTAAGGTTTATAACCTTTTTACGTTTTTGATCTGTATTCAATTTTAGAATTTCATTATGCATTCCTTTTAGTTGAGGTGACTTCATATTTTTCTGGGAATACCCAAGTTTTATTCATTTTTATTATTCGATTGAATGGCCATTTTCCTGCTTTGTCTGCCTGCATACTGTATATTTGTTTTTAAAAATCATCTAGTTTTATTCTATGTAGGAATATATATATATATATATATATATATATATATATATATATATATATATATATATACATATACATATACATATACATATATATATATATATATATACACATACATACACACATACATACATATACACATACACATACACATACATACATACATACATACACACATGCATACACACACACATTCTAATATTCTACTGTAGTGGAAATCTTTTTTTAAAAAAAATCAAGAGACTGGCTAGATAAGAAATATAAAAATTACTAATATGCAGAATATTTAAACCATCGTGATGGCATGTACTTGTGAACAGATGACTTCTTGTGTGCACAGCTCAGAGAGCGAGCGAGCGAGCGAGCGAGAGCGGTGCCTCGGTCTCCTGTCCGTAGGAGTCCTTGAGAATTTGTTTGGTGTAATGCAGCTCAGTTCCTGCCGCACCAGGATCTCCACAAATGAGAATAGGAAGAGCAGTCAGGCCTTGCGTGGGTTGGCCCTCTATCCTGCAGGTAGCGCCAGTCAGTTTGAAACTTCGGTGTGGCTTCGTCTGTGCACTACCGTCACCCTGCCTGCTCTTGTGGTCCTGGACACTCCTTTGCTGCCAGCGCAGCTGATATGCTATCATAGTGGTTTTCTATATTATTATATGGAAATAGTTTTCAAGCCTTGGTTCTCTAATGCAGGTTACACAAGAGGCTGATATTTTTTTAATGGAGCATACTCTCCTTTTTTGGAGGCTTTTTATGGAAGGGAAAAATTTGTAGAAGTTAGTAAGCTTTGCCTCGAAACCGCATAGACACGCCACAGGCTTGGGCTGTTTTTATGTAAAGGATGTTGCAGAATGGCACTTTTTCTAAAGAGAAGTTTGATATTTTGTATGCTTGTTAAAGAAAGAACAGTATTGGAAATTAAAGGTGGACAACTGATAATTGAGAAGTATGTCAATTAATTTTTTATGTATATTACCTGTTTACTTGTACAATTTTATTGTACAAATTACACGCAGCTTCATTTTTGAATGAGTCCTTAAAATAAGGAAAATCTTTTTAGGAAAACATTTAATTTTTGTATTTTTTTGATTTTAAAAGGCATGAATTATATCAACTTTTTCCAATGTATTAATGAAGATTTTAACTTTTCATCAGGTTGAGTGTTTTCTTACTATATTATCTGTTATATATGTAGCTAGCACATGTGTCACTGAACTGTTAAAAAGTTAGCATGTAGAGCAAGCCTGCTTTATGGGAAATCATTATTCATTTAGCACAGAATTATGGTGAATTTTCTGTGAAAAGAGAAAAAAAGGCATTTGCTATCCAGAATGCTGACTTTTTTTTGTATTTAAAGAAAGGTATTTTGCTTGCGGGAAAATGCTACAGATTCATTTTAATGAGAATCTTTGAATTGTATTTATCTTTAGGGCATCTGGGCATCTTTACGCTGTTTTGTCTTAAATGTCTTTATTGAAATAAAATGTACATAATGTTACTATAATATATATAAATATATATAAATATATATACATACACACACACACACATTATATATAATGTAAGTAAGCGTGTGTATGTGTTTTCCCAGAGGTGATCCCTGTAACCACTTTTTCCTGTTTTGCTAGTAAGGCTTTATTGATCCTTTTGATTTTGAAAATGTTAAATGCTCTCAAAGCTATGAAAGTGGATTATCATCATTATGAGCAATTTAGGAGTGTCCTTGACTCAGATTATTTTTGATTTAAAAGAAGATAACTCTAGTAATAATTAGTCCAATCTGCTCCTCTGCGGCTTCTAACGATGATAGCTCACAACTTTGCCAGTGGTCTCCAGAAGGTAGCTTGGGCCCATGGAGAGGCCAAGGGGCTCCCGGTTCGTGTAGAAAGCCACCCCATTGATCTTCCCCAGCTTCAAAACACAACTGTGAAGAGAAGAACTCTCTTCTGAGGAAGAGCGGATGCCAGCCCTGTGGAACTTTGGGGGGGATAAGCGAGCGAGCAAGCGAGTGCGTGGTTTTCTTATTACGGTAGTTTGCTATGCTGCATTCAGAGATTATTTTCTGCAAATCCACTAATGAGTAAATTGAACAGCAGTCCTTGCGTTGAACAATACAACGGACATTTCTGATATTTCAAGGGAATTGTACAGCATCTTTTTAGAGTAACTTTTTAAAGCAAATGTGCGTTTTCATGAACAACATTAATAAACCAGCTGCTTTTTGTTAAGGTGGAATACTGCAAATAACACCACCGACCCCTGAAGAGAGGAGAAAAAAAGGAATGTGAGGTTTTACGGTCTAAAATGATTGGTAATGTGGGTGACTTAATCCTATTTAGGACAACCAAATCAACTGCTGCAGGCTGCTCTGTAAATACTTATTAAACTATCGTTTTGTAATTTGGTGCAAGTCTGGTTTTTAATTTCCAGTAGAAATGTAAAATTGTTTGATAAATGAGGGTTCCGTCTTGTCTTGGAACATTGGCCGAGAGTGACGCGCAGAGAGTTGTGCAGAAGCCCTCGGTATAAATGCCAGCCTGGGCCGCCGCCGCCGCCTCCTGGGGGATAATGACGTCATCCTGGAATTTTGGTATAATTGGGGAATGGACACCCATCTAGGAGAACCGCTTAACGGCCTTCCGGGGAGCGCCGTTGACCGGCAAAGCCTCCGGGGTGACTCGGGGTCTCTGCTTGCCCGCGTGGAGCGCAGCCCCGCCCCCGGCTCGCCCGATGGACTGAACGATGCGGCGGGCGGGCCCAGGCCCCGCCTCTTCCGGAGACGTGGCGGAAGCAGGAAGCGCGTCGGGGGGGCGGGGCGGAAGTCCCGTCGTGCTTCGCGCGGCCCCTCCTGCCTTCTGGCCTGGGCGAGCCGCGAGCGAGAGGGCGGCGGGCAAGATGGCGGCCGAGGCGGACTGCTGGGGTAGGTCCGGCGCCACCGCCGCTGCCCCCCCTCCCTCCCTCCCTCCCTCCGGCCAGGCCGGCCCGGGCCCTCCACTCACCCTTTCTCTGTCCCCGCAGACGCGGACACCTTCGAGGCGCCGGACCCGCTGGCCGGGCGCCTCGGGCCCACTGCCGCCGTGGTGACCAGAGACCGCTGGGCCGGCGAGGACGAGGACGACGACGTCAAGGTGGCCGGGAGGGGGGCGGGCGCGGCGGCGGCGGGGGCCCCGGGGCCTTTCCCGGTGCGTTGGGGAGGCGGGCGGACGAGCGGGCGGAGGCCTCCCGGCGGCTGACCGGCGCTTCTGCTCTGCCCGGCCAGGACAACTGGGACGACGAGGAGGAGGAGCAGCAGCAGGAGGACGAGAAGGAGGCCGAGGCCAAGCCAGGTGAGCGGCCGGGCGGCGGGTCCCCGGGAGCCCCGCGCCGCCAGCGGGAAGCCGCCGCTAACCTTCCGCCTCCCCGCAGAATCCAAAGTTTCCGACAAGAAAAGAATAGCCGAGAAAATCAAGGAGCGGGAGAAGCTGCAGCGGAAAAAGCAGGAGGAGGCGATGAAAAGGGTAGGCTATGGACGGGACGGGCCTCCCCCGAGGCGAACGGGGAACGGCCCGCCGCCTTTCTCCGGCGCCTGGGCGGGCACAGCGGGCTGCATTTCTGCTTTGTCTCCCCTTTGAAGTTAGAGGAGTCGGAAGACTCGAAAGAACTGACGGCGGAAGAGCAGTTAGCAGACAAGCTCCGGCTGCAGAAATTGCAGGAAGAGGCAGACCTGGAGTTAGCAAAAGAAACCTTTGGTGAGTGGGAAGGCTGGGCCGGCAGTCGCTTCCCTTGATTGGGCACCGGTATCATTCCCTATGAAAGGTGCCAAAGGCTGCTGGCCGGAGCTCTTTTAGGTCCTCCCATCATTTTTAAGACTGCCAAGGGGTCCCCAGACCAATCTATCAGCTGATTATTTTATGTGATTCAGCAGCCCTTTCTATACACTGCTCCTTTCTTACAGGTGTAAATAACATATGTGGAATAGATAGTATGAATCCATCCTCAAAAGATGATTTTACGGAATTTGAGAAATTGTTAAAAGAAAAAATAACACAGTATGAGAAATCCCTATATTATGCTGGATTTTTGGAAACATTAGTTCGAGATATATGCATTTCATGTAAGTACATTTAGTGAAATACTACAGTTTGTGCCCTGCTTAGCTTGGAAATAAAGGACATATTAGAACAATTCTCTAGTGAAATAGACTAGGCTAATGGGATTGAATTTGTTATTTAGTAACTCGATCTAGAAAAGGTTGTGTAATGTCTTCTGTGTTCTGTTTTAATGCTGCTAAGATAGTAGAACATTCCTTCCACAACCAGCCTATCTGATCATCTATTTATCTTACTAGAAAAGCACCTGGGTGGTTCCCAACATGTTCTGCATTTTCCAGAAATATCTAAATATATATTACCTCTTTAATTCAAGATCATTTGGAGTGAAAAATATGTTGAGTTTCCTAAATAGTTAATCATATTTAATATTTCTGCCCATTTGGCTTGCTTGCAATTTCAAAGTTTTAACCAGCTACTGTTTTCTTCTATAAAGATTTAGCCAGACCATAAAGTTAAAATAATTTCTAATAACTTGTATTAAAAATTTCTGTAATATAAAATGCACTGAAGAGAAGAAAGCCTTATCCAATTTAACATATGCTTTTAAGGACTTTTTTAAATGATGTATTATGAAGTTTAGGGTTATAACCTCAGAATGGCCTTATTAAATACTGTTTTTCATTGGGAAGCCAGGGGTGTTTGTAGCCCTACATTTTTTAACTTTATTACAACAGAATTGAACCAATTAACTATTGGTACCCCATATGGACATTCACACAAATAGTTCCTCGTTTTTCCTTGATGCTTTATAGGCTACAATAATCTCAAATTGATAGCAGATGTTAAATGTGTTGTAGACAGATTTACTTCTCAAATATTCCCATCAAATATTTGGGATATTTTTAAATGTTAGGAAAAGCAGCGGGGAAAGGAGGCATACTTCTGTCTACTCGGTTAAATGAATATTTGTTTTAGCCCTTAATATTTTGCAATGCGTGTCTCTTAGTTTGAGAAGAAATCTGGCCAGGAGGGCATTTTGTCCTCTTGGTCTGGTTTTGGGAGAGGAGCAGAGCCCAAGAGGCAGATCTGTCCAAAGGCCTGAAGGAGACAGGCCAGGCACTGGGAAGAGCTGTGATGTCGTTGGGGCTTTCCAGGGGGAGGGGGAGGGGAGCTGTCTGGCCTCAGGAGCCTGTGGAGATACAGTCCAGGTCATGGGAGGAAGATTGCCTGAGGGGAGGGGCTGTTGAGTAAAGGCTCATTTGAGACACTTATAGGCTACTATGACATTTTGAAAAAAATCGATGGACTGCAGAGAGGTCATCTTTGGCATGCCAAATAAAACATTCAAGAAAAAATGAACATTTTAAAATTATTGCTCAATTATGGATTTTAATTTTTTTCTTTGAGCAACATAGCTAACCTTAGTTTTCAGGCTGCTCATAGCAGGGCCAGGCACTAGTTAGACTCTCGGTTCTGTGCTTGAGGTCATAACCCGGACATGTGGTGTTACAACTGTGATGTCCTTTGCCTACCCATAAATTGCCAGTTTATTTGTATTTTCCCTAAACATATTTTCCCAGGTATTCCAGAGATTTTATTGTAATATAAAATTCCTTCGCCACCCTTCTTTTTGGGGCAGAAAAAGCAAGCTGTAAATAATCCCTCCCCTCCTTGTTCCTCCTTTAGTGGAAGTCGATGACTTGAAAAAGATCACGAATTCCTTGACAGTGCTATGCAGCGAGAAGCAGAAGCAGGAGAAGGTGGGTTGGGGAGTGCGGGGGGCAGAGGGGTGTGTGGGCCTTCCAAGCTTTGGCAGCCACTATGATACTTTCCGTCGTGCACTTAAAACCTTTCTTTTTCACCAAGCCGGTCTGGCATAAATCTTTTCTAATTTTGTAAATCTTTATGCTGAAGATTCTTAACTGTCGAGCCAAACTGGCTTAATTATTTATATTCACATTCTATATGTATGTCATTTTAACTGTTCACCGCCCTGAGTCCTTCGGGAGAAGGGCGGTATAGAAATTGAATAAATAAATAAATAAATATTCTGCTTGACCTGGGGGAGGAGGGGGGAAATCAGTGGGAGAAGGCACCTGGTAGCTAATGTAGCTTCCTTCTACTGGCTCCATGAAAACATCTGCTGCTCCTTCTAGGCTTTCTACAACTGAAGAAGCACCTTTTGTCTTATTCTGACACGCTAGTTAGTTGCTTTACACGGCAGTCTTTAAACGTTGATCACGATCCTGATGAAGGTAAATACTCCATCGGGTACAGAATACCGCATGTCAGAATAAATGCAAAGGGTTTTTCCTTGATTTGGTACCTTCCACGCATTCTGGATTTCAGCTTTCATCAACTCTGGATTGTTTCTTGGGGGTGTGGGGGAGGAAACTAGCACAGTGGTTTGTAAGGGAACTGAGGCTGGCTTTTCCTTTTCTAGCCCAGGATTGTCCAGTTATGTTCTTAAATCCAGTTATGTTCTTAAATCTGAGCTGTTCCTTTTTCTTTCCAGCAAAATAAAGCCAAAAAGAAGAAGAAAGGTGTGGTGCCTGGTGGAGGTCTAAAAGCAACGATGAAAGATGACCTGGAAGACTACGGTGGTTATGATGGCGGCTACGTACAAGACTTTGAAGACTTCATGTGACCCTTCTTTCCGTCTGTTGGTTTGCCCAAACTCCCTTAACTGTAGCACAACTCCTTTCCTTTCAATTCTGCCAAATGCAACAATCAGAAAGTGCAGTATCTTTGTGCTGTTGGTTATCCTGTCACAACTTGACACATTGGAATACCTGTCTTGATGCCGAGGGAATAAAATTATGAAGCTCAATTATTTTATTCAATGATAGGAAATAACGGAATATCGAAAAGGTGTGTCTTCATGGCAGCGAAGCAGCACTAAATTGGACATTAATTTTGACCTGGCCGAAGTTGTATTATTACCAGCAGAGTTAGTAATAACAATCTTAACTTATCGTTTTTACAAGAAACTACCCAGAAAACAAAGGCAGTTTGCAGCAAATGCATGGGTTTGCAGTAGTATTAAAATGGCTTTTCTATTAGAATTTGGTTTTTCAGTGGCTTGGGGGACGTAGCTATATCTATTCCCTGACTTCCAAGCTTGAAAGGGGCAAAGGGGCTGTTTTTCTTTCCCTGGGAGGGGGAAGGACCACCTCTGAGCAGGTCAGCTGATTCTTTGGGACAGTTTCTTGTCACCCAGTTTGGTGGCTCTCACAAGACTGCGGTTTTTTCATGTATAGGAATCCTGCTTAGCAAACTGCAACAGTTACAATAGTTGGGCAAATTGTTATGTTCAGAATTATGACATCTGCAAATGTTTTATAAAAGCAACTAATTTAATAAAATCACTATTGTGAGGACTGAGATTTTTGGTCAGCTTGTGCTTTCCCCATGGGTAATTATCATTGCTGACAAGGGACCAAATTGCCAAGGGAAGGCAGTGGCTCTTCTCTCAACCACTAAAGTGACTATGTGGATTGCCCGGTTCTGGCCACACCCTCCCTTCTTCACTCAGGCTGCCCTCCATTAATAGCCAGTGACTGGAAGGATTCCTTAAAAAACAGGTAATTTCTAAAGACGAGCAAATCCAACAATGGCTCCTCTTTCTAAAATGCAAGCAACTAAACTGTATTGTCTTTAGCCACAGCCATGACATGGCTTCCAAACTCCATCCCAATGGTTCTGGAGGAAGGGGCAAAAGCAATAGGAAATTCCTCTCCCCATATCTAAATTGTCCACCTTTCCCCACACTTTAAATTAAACAGAACACCAGCATTATCTGGTTCTTTGAGCCATTCATCTATGCCTGATGCATCCTTGCACACAGCTACCGGCAGAAGGTGGCGCTGCCGACCTTTTCAAGTTCCTGAAAAAGTGACACATAGTGTTACAATGCTTCAACTGAAAGCTCCAAAATAGGGCCAAATTTGCAAAGCTGCTCTAATAGGTCCAAAATAGATCTGGAAAAGCTACTTGTCTTCTGATATAGAAGAAAAAATAGTTCTGAAATACTCCCAGGTCAAATCCAGATGTTTTGCTCTCTGGCCACAAGATCATTCAAAACTCTCTCTCGACTTCAGCCAAGGAAGTTGGTCTTCAATGTGAAGTTCTTTTAATTCAATGGCAGCTGCGCTTCAGTCTGACTTCAGAAGTCAATATATTTGACCCACAGTCCCAGATTAATAATCCTCTATTTTGTGCAGTTTTGAAAAACAGCATCTTGGTAATCTTTTTCCTCTGGATGACTGAAAACGTAATTCCCCGAGTTGATTTTTTTCTGGCTTGTCTGAAGCTTGTTTGTAGTTCTACTTTGCTCAGCCAGGATGAGCTAATTGGCCAGCAAATCGTTGAGACAGCAGCCTGTTTGGGCGTCGTTCAAGAGCATCTTCACCACATCATAGAACTGGTTGTCATAGGCGAGCTTGTAATAGACATAAATGTCCTCGCAGTAGGTCAAGAGCTTCTTCAGGTTCCTTACAGCAGACTCGTTGGCGGCCTGCTGCTTGAACCTGAAAGAGAAGGAAGGGCCGTCAGCTAACGGAGCCCGCTCTCCTTCCCTCCCAGCTCCAAAGCTTCTGCCCCATCATTTCCTCTCGGCTCCTGAAGAGGGAAACACGGAAGCCACAAGCTGCCTTCCCAGCTGCACGGAAAGGCCAAACTGGGTGGCAGAGAAGACTCACTTGTGGGCGATCTCTTCGAAGGTGGCTGTCCTGAGCAGCCCGTGCTGCTTGTGCTCCTCCAGGTAGTTGAAGTCGCCCTTCAGGATCACCTGCTGATAGAGCACCTCTGACCAGTCTGGAGTGAAGTCGTATGCCTCGGCCACCACGGCTGCCTGGAGAAAGGGGGAATCCCGGGGGTCCCTTTGAGCCACAGCCTGCCAGTCCCCAGGCTGCTTTCCCACTGCCAGGAACAGGGAGTGGTGGTGCCCAACGTCCACTGAGGCTTGAGGAAAGCCAGAACTGAAAACTGCAGCAACGCAAGGGAGCGAGGAAACAAACCTCAAGAGCTTCTCGTACAGACAGTCCTCCAGTTATGACAGGTCACTTAAAGTTATGACATAATGACCCCATCCCAAAGTTACTGTGTTGCAGCACCCCTGTGGTCCTTCATCTTCATGATCGGACCTGGGACCGACTGCAGAGAGACTGCAATGCACATACACCGCATATTCCTCCCCCACAGTTGCCCCGTTGGTTCCCACAGGCACTGAGCCTCCCTTGCTAGCCCACCGGATTACACAGGCTCTTACCCACCAGGTCAGCATTGGCTCACTTAACCTTCAGAGATTGCCAGAGCTCGGGAGGTCGGGGTAGGAAAGGAGGGCAGGCTGTTCCATCGCTGGTCCACGTGGCAGAAAAGTGGCATGGCCCTGTTTTCAACAAAACTCTTCCCTCGCCACACTCTTCTGTCCTGCAAACGCAGGTATGAATATGGTCCCCTGCTCCCTCTTCCAGTAAACTCGCGTGGCCACACCCTCCCTCTTTCTCCCAGCGAATGCAGCAGGCTGGCAAACTTTTATCTGATGCTGGGAGAAAGGTATGGCCACGCGTGTTTACTGGAAGAGGGAGCAGGTGGCTACGTTCATAACTGCGGTTGCAGGACCGAATAGGGACAGTGGTGAGGGAAGAGTTTTGTTGAAAGCTGTGCTGTTCTTCTGCCACGCGGACCCGCAATGGAACGGCCTGCGCTTCTTTCTCACCCTGACGTCCAGAGCTCTGGAGCTCCCCAAAGAGTCCAAGTGGCTGTGGGAACGCCAAGAGCAGTGTGGAGCATCTCAGTGGGGGGAGGTCTTCCTGCACCAGCCCACCATCACCTTCTCCACCTGATTCATCCTCTATGCACTTAATGACTTGCACACTCGATTAACAAATGCACGGGGGGGGGGGGGGGGAGAGGCAGGAGGGGCTGATTCACTTAAGGTGAATCACCTAATGTCCTCTTGACTTCCGAACATAATCAGCAGGCTCCATTAGCGTCATCCCTCAAGGACTACCTGTACCCTGGTCCGTCTAGCACTTTCCTCAAAGGAGCCTGGCAGGCAGCCTCGGCAGCTGCTGACTGGGCAAGGGATTCTGGTCTGGGTCTTTGCTGCCTTCAGAGACTTTCTGCCATCTGCCTATTTTGAAGAGTCTGCTGTCAACCCTCGAAACAACTTTGGCCGGGCTTACTTTCCTTATGCTTCTCAGTTGCCACTCTTGGGGGAAGAGGGGGGGGAGTCAGAAGGTATTGGAATGTGGTGCCTTAACCAGCTAGACAAAACATTGGCCAGAATCGGCATGAGAGCCGAGGCCGTGGCAATGAACATCTGCTGAGACAGGGGGGAGGGTGCTGACGGACTGATTGGCTAAGGTGACCTAAGACACCTGGGGGGGCGGGGCGGGGGAGTTTCTATTCTTTTAACTACCCTCAAGTGCAGGACCGGCTTAGAACTAGCTTCAACTTTCTAGGTTGTAGTCCATATGATGTACTCAAGAAAAGGTCTTTTGAGCCTGACTGAAGCCTCAGAGTCCTGATTCGATTGGGTTCTTTATTCGGAACCCTGACATCTGCCTCTTCAAAGGCCAGCTGAGGTTAAAATCTGGGGCTTTTCTCCTAAAATATCCTCCCAAGGGATTCTCTGCCAATATCTGTTGTGTCTCTTGCTTCCCGTCCTTGGGACTGATGCAAGAGGAGCAACCAGCAGAGCTCCCACTGCAATGGGACCCCAGCCACCCTTCCCATCCGGGCTTCACCTGAAGCGCAGGGCCAACTGGCTTCGTTTCCAGACCTCCTTCGCCTACCTGGTTTTGGCAATTCCTCACTGACAGGACAAGGAAATTATACAGCTGCGTCCTTTGGCTGGTTTGTACATAAATGCTACCCAGCTACAGAATTTGGATTTTTTAGGTGGTTTTATTCATTACACAACATTATTGATAGTCCTAGACTTAAAGCCACTTGTTTAGCCACCATTTGGAGACACAACGGCACTGAAAAAAACGCACAACTGGTGATTCCACTTCTGACTTGCAGCATCTCCACGGTGGCGAGGCCACAATTCAGGTGCTTGAAAACTGGCATCTATTCACAACGGCTGCAGTGTCCCAGGTCACGGGATCACCATTTACGACCTTCCCAGCCAGCTTCCGACAAGCAGCATCAACGGGGGAAGTTGGAGCCACGTACCAACTGCAGTGATTCACTTAACAACCATGGCAGAAAGGGTCATAATATTGGGCATGACTCAACAATCTTGTTTAGGAACAAAAATTATGGTCTCCATTGTGGTTGGAAGTAAAAAAAAATGCTAATAAATAATTAGCCTTCCTGTTATGACAGAATTGGGACCAGGACTTTTGTCACTAAGCAAGGTGTCCATAAGGTGTGACACCACATGACTTAGCCACAGCAACTATGGCAGCCTTGCCAAGTTGCTGTGAGTATTAATAATACTCTTATTAAGCTTACATATTGTTTCTCAAGAGGAACGGTCATTAAGTGGGAAGCCGTGGGAGCCCCCAGGAAAAAGGGTGGGGTGGGGGAGGCCAGGGAGGGCCAGTGCAAGGGGCAGAGGAATTAAGGGAGGAAGGCGAGTAGTGGGAGCTCAGGGATGCTGCTGGGATGGGGAGCTGAGGGAGGAAGGCCGAGCGAGCACAGGAACGCCAGCTGAACTGATCAGAGTGCCTGAGACCTTCCCTGCCAGCTTCCCAGAGACTCTGCTTGGGGGGAAGCTTGCAAATGATCACGTGACCTCAGGGCGCTGCCCAATGCCCAAATCGTAACCACATGATTGTGAGAATGCTGCGGCAGCCAGAACTTCAAGAACTGGATGTAAGTACCACTGGTTCAGACCTGTTGCAGTTTTGAGTGGAAAGAGGCTTGTTTTGTATTTATTTATTTATTTAATTGATTTAATTGATTTATTTAGCATTTATGAACTGCCCATCTCTCTCAAAGAGGACCCCTCCTGGCATTTTCTTCTAATCTCTTTTCAGATAAAGCAAACCGCCTCTTCCAAGGGGAGAAGGCCCTTCTCACCTGGTAGAACCTGGGCAGTGCCAGGATACAGGGCATCAAGCTCTTCCGCCTCAGGTTGATCAGCTTGGTTTTGTGCTGAGTAGTCAAGAAGTGGAGCTGCAGGGTGATGAGCCTGGTCAACCTCTTGCAGCGCAAAGACTGGTACACGCAGAAGTCCTAAACGCCGGAGCAGAGAGGCATCAGGTGGAGCAAGGAGGGAGCCCTGGGAGCATCTGCCTGTCCCACCCAATTCATCACACACCAAACCTAGGAGGGAGACATTAACCCCCACCCTTCAGCTCCAAACACATTTGAGCACTTGGCAAATCGAAGGCGACATTACTGACATTATTGGTTTGCTGAAGCCAATAGCCCACCCCTACCTCAGCTGCAGATTTCACCACAAGATGCCAGTGTCCCTAGGAGACACCCCTGCGCCAGGCATCTCCTCAGTCCCCATCTCACCTTGGAGTAGCTCTCGGCAGCATCTAGGAAGAGGGTGAGGGCTCTCATCAGGAGCTTCTTCAAGCTTGGCACGTCCTGAAGGCTCTCCTCTAGAAGGAAGAGAGCAGCTGGTAGCCTGGGCCATCGTGGCAAATCCCACTCAGGATCGTGGGATGAAACTCTCCCAAGGCAGAGGGGAGTGAGGGGGCAGCAAGTGACCCAGCACTGAACTGGCACTGAACCAGAGGTATTTCACCAGCCCAAGTAACAAGAGCCTCCCTGAAGCTGCTTTGGACGCAGGCAGCCAGATGCAAGGGGTCCTGCTGCCCCGTCTAAGTGGATGAGGCCACGCTGAATACAATAGCAGAGCTCTCCATTGGAAAAGCTCAGGCCTGAAGGGGCTTCCTTGGAAACACTCCCGAGGCCAGCCATGAAATCCAGCAACAGAAGCAACCTCATTTTCCCACAATGGGAAAATCCGGCTGGCACAGGACTCCAAGGAAACACTGGCATCAAAGCAGAAACTGCCCTTTTCTGGTATCTGTCCGGTCCCATAGGTCCCTACAGGGACGCTGTCATTCTGGTGGGAGGGGGGTCTTCTGTTTCTATTTCTTGCTTTGCTTTGCTGTAACTTTTGGGACCTTGCGATGGGGAAAGGAATGTGCCTCTCGCTGGCTGCCTTATCTCGTCTCTGGAGAAGAGCAGCAGCATTGCCTTGGAGACCGGCGTTTCCCTTAACATCTTCACACACAGGGATTGGTTTGGGAGGGGCCCTGTCTGCACTGCTTTAATCTAACATTTGGAAAAGCTAATTCCTGTCCAGATCTCTTGCTATCACTCTCTTCCAATAAAAGCGTCCTTTGGAAATGAGTTCTGCTTTCTTGAGAAGACTGGCCAGGCAGAGCCTTACAGTATGACCGAGTCCAAGCTACAATAGTTTTCACAGGCTTAGACGTGCAATTGTGTTGCAGTTACTACTGGAGGCTCTTTGCCCTTCCCAGCAGCAGCCAAAAAGCAGCTTCATTTGCAGACCTGCTTCTAGAGGACTCTGCAGCCCAGAGCAGTTGACTCCCCGGGAGGCTTTTACCTGAAGGGGAACCTATGGAACGCAGCCCCACCACCCTCATCCCTGGACCTTCTGCCTGGGGGTTGAGTTTGGCAACACTCGGGGGCCACAAGAGAGAGAGAGGGTTTCTGAGGAGCAACTGGCTCTTGGTAGCCCTGCAGGGATCTATGCTGCCCATCACATATTTTCCCCCTTCCTCAAAGCTTGAAGGAAAGAGAAAGCGGAGCTGGGCCCTCAGTGTTCTTTGCTCCCTCAGGAGGAGCAAGGTGAAGAACAAGCAGCAGGATCCCCGTGTGCAGCCTCCATCCACCTAGAGTGTCCGCCAGAGGGGTCTACCTGGACAGGTGAGCCCTTACCCCATGGCTGAGATTCAATGAGCTTCAGCTGGACATTGGCCGCAGCCTCGTGGTTCTCCCCAATCTCCCGGCACATGCTGAAGCAGAGGGCAATCATGTTGTGCTTCTCACTGTCTCCCGGCCGGCAACGCTTGATGTAGTCTAGCAAGGCGGTCTTGAGGGTCCCGTTCTGCTAGAGGGAGAGGGAGAGGTGCAGCAGGGGGGAAACTGGCATCTCGCCAGCTAGAGGTCTGCCACACAGTCCCAAGCAGCCAATCCCACCAGTCCAAGTGGCCCAGGCCTCCCCCTCCACTGGTCAGGAGACAGATGTCCTTCACAATGGCAGAATACCACAAAGGGAGGGGGCGGGGGAGCTTGAGGCAATCCCGACCCAGTCGCCAACTGAGCGCATCCCAAATTGGTGACTGCTACCTTGAGCATGTCCACCGAGCAGGAGATCACTCTGGATCAAGGCTTCCACTGCTGCTCAGAGCAGGAAGGTTTTCCCTAACATTGATTAAGAATCTACCTTCCTTTTACTTCAGTCCAATATTCCATGTTCTGCACTTTGGAATGATAAAAAACGGGCCTTGACACCTTGAAATAATTGGAAACTCCTGGCAGTCACACTTTCCTTTCCTTGAGAGGGCCAATCAATGCCCTCTCATGGTTTTCTCAGTTTCATGTTAAACTTCTGATTATATTTTAGGCTTCTATGTCCTTTGCGGTTTAATGTTTGGCATACTGCTCTCCAAAGTTCCAAAATAGTTGCTGTTCTCCTTTCTAAAACAGACTTTAAATGAATAATCCTGGGCCCAGCTTTCCCAAGACGTCGTCAAAGCTGGAAGATAATAACCATTGTGGTTGGAGGGGGGGAAATGATGGCTGTTTAGGCTTAGAATAACTTTACTATCACTTTGAATGTACACTAATTGGCATACATATACCATGTTTCCCTGAAAATAAGACCCTGTCTTATGTTTTTTTGAACCCTGAAACAAGCGCTTGGCTTATTATCAGGGGATGTCTTATTTTGGGGGAAACAGGGTAAAATGAAATTTCACTGCATATAGCTCTCAGAGGGTCACCAACTCTACTACACTACGTAAACATGACTAAACAAACAAACAAACAAACAAACAATTATGCTGCCCAGAATTATACAACATAAAAGCAAGAAATCTAATAAACCATTATCCTCATTTCCCGTAATCCGTTGTGCCATGGCAGGAAGAGAGGGCAGCAATGGTGGGATGATGGTTCCCGAGGACTTCTGAAGGAGTCCTCCCTTCCGCCTATGAGCCCAGGGCCCTCCTGCTACAAAGAGATGCCACACAAGAGGAGGAAGTTCTGAACAAGTCCAAACTGATTCCTGGTGATGACTCTGAAGTCCTTCAAACTTTATGACCTGCTCTAGAATCCTGCCAGTCAGAAAGACCAGGCTACTTGATTGCAAGTTCCTCCTTTGCTGGAAGGACAGCAGGAGGTTGGGAAGAAACTCTAAACTGCCCCACCTTGACTCTCTTCAATATAGTAATAGCAATAGACTTATATACCGCTTTGCAGTGCTTTTACAGCCCTCTCTAAGTGGTGTACAAAGGGAAGGGATGCCAAAGCAGCACCGGCCTGGGGAAAGCAGGTCTGGTTCTTAATGCCTACCGGGTCCAGCTTCTTTCTCATCAGCACCTCAAAGTAATGCTTTTCATGCAACAGGTCAAAGATGTAGGTCATCTCATTGTACCTGCCAATTCCGGTGAGAAGGCGAACCTTTGGGGAGAGAAGGAGAACGTTCAGCTGAGTGAGATGCCAGCCTACAGTCACAAGAACTCTACTCCCCCCATAAGGGCACCAGGGGGACTGGGCCGTATCTGCCACTTCCTGATATCCAGCCAGCTTCAGAAAGGGCGTTTTGGAGCCCCAGTCCATCCTCGACTTACAACCATTCAAAGTTACCACAACACTGAGAAAAGTGGCTTATGATCATTTTTCACACTGGCAACCATTGGCAGCATCTCCATGGTCCCGTGATCCAAATGCAGACGCTTGGCAACTGACTCATATTTACAACGGCTGCCGGGTCCCGGGGCCACACGGCTCCCTTTTCCAGCCTTCGGACAAGCAAAGTCAAGGGGGAAGCCAGATTCACTTAACAACGGTGTGACTAACTTAACCACTGCAGCGATTCACTTAACAATGGAAATTTTGGGCTCAGCTGTGGTTGTAAGCCGAGGACTACTGAAGCTGTCTCCACTGAGAAGCTGAGAGTGAGCAGATCCTAAGGTCAGATGAGGACACTCTCTCTGCCCTGACAGGAGCTGCAGCTCCAGCTAAGAGCCCCAAAGACTTTGGGGCTGGGAGGGGCAGGTTCTTGCTCCACAAGTGCAGCCATCCCTCCTCTCGGAGGAGTTAACCTACCACAAGGCCGTACTCTTCCTTTGGCGCCAAATGTTCATCTGTGAGCAGCCGGGCAGCTTGGAGGACACGAGTGATGCCCTCCATGTGACAAGTCAAGCTGAAGCACTGGTGGGCCAGGATCAGCAGCTCCACAGCTGAGGACGGAGAGGGGCTTCCGTGAACCAACGCTCGTGCTGCACACCAACCCTGGCCTCCTCCCACATGCGACTAAACTACAACCCCCAGCAATTTAGCCAACATGGACGATGACCAGGGACGTCGGGAGTTGCATTTCAGCCAACTGGAGGACCAGAGTTCCCATCTGATCCAAGAGAAAGCAAATGTTGTTCAAAGGAGGGAACAGACAACATGGTCACGGATTCATCATTTGCCAGTTTTTCCCAGCTCTCCCACTTTCTTTCTCTTGGAAACACTAGCACATCACTGAAGAATTCTTCCCTCCCCCCAGATGTGCAGAGAAGAAAAGCAGGCAAGCAGGGGCCTCCATGGAGAAAGCACCGGCTTCTGAGCTTGGATCCTCAGGAACACGATGGCAGTTTCAATACGTGTCACCATGTTGTGCCAATGTGGACTATGCAAGAAGAATCAGCAAGAGACGCAACATGCGAAGATGAGGTCAAAGGAGATCCAGGTTCCCCTGGCCAATAGATCCTCATGAGATCTTTGCCAAAGTATAGATATTTTGGATTTCAGTCTGGGTTGAGACTCAGAAGTCCTCACAAACCTAACCTTAAATTCCAACCTCACAAGGACCCATTTTCTATCCACCACGAACTTACTACAGGCAAGTTCCCCATGTGGCACAGAGGAAACCTTATCCAGCAGCTTCAGGCCAACAAGTGTGTGGTCCTGGCAAAGTTTGGCCAGTTGCAGGAACCTCTGGCTCTCCTCCGCAGGATTCAGGGCTGGAGTTTGCTCTGTACATAAAATAAGATAGGCTGCGTCTCTCCTCTGCTCCTAGGAATTATATTACAGTCCTTCAGCAGCATGACATAATCTGATTAAATAATGATCACGTGAGCTACAGTCTTGACAGAACTTAGGTTAAAAAGGCAAATGCAGAGCAAACGCTGCAGCAGCAACCAGAGAATAATGAAGAGTTGGAAGGGACCTTGGAGTTTCAAGCCCTGTTTGAGCAGGAGACCCTATCAAAATCAATCAGATCATCCAAACCCATCAAAAGAGAAGCGTGAAATGACCAGGCTTGGCCAAAGTCCAGCAAGCAGCAACTATCCAGAGCCAAAGCCTTTTGTCCAGCTTCGTGTTCCCAAGCAGAGACCAAGAGTGGACTTACTGCCTCTTCCTTCTGAAGGCGCCAGCAGCTCACGTGTGATTTCCTCCGCCACAAGCTCAGCCACAGCCCCTGGCTCCAGCCCCTGGTTGGTGATGAAGGCCTGGGCCTTCTTGTACCAGTCTGGCTGCTGGGAGGACAGGATTGCCCGAAGCAGCTTCTCTGAATCGTGGACGGCGATCTCACTGAAGGAACAGCCCAGCTCCTGCGGAGAGCCAGGATGGGGGCAGGAGGGTCAGATCCCTAACCTTTCTGCTTGAGGCGTGAGGGCTGCTTCTCCTTCACCCCGATTCCAGACCCCAGCGACGTACTTTGGAGAGTTCGTAAAGGTAGAGAGTCTGTCGACAATAATTCCGACCATGCACACATTCTGCAACTAAAGTCTGCAGGCTTCTGACCACTCCACTATCCGGAGAGGAACCCCCCATGCAGGACCAGGAATCGAGGCTTGAGGCTGAGAAGAAAACCAAGATCTTGGAGTTGAGCAAACAGCCACAGCAATACACTGGGGGGGGGGGGGGGAGAGGGGGGAGGGGGACACACCTGGGAGCTGCCAGCATCACAATCGAGCAGGACACATCCAGCTCTGTTTAAAGACAGCCTAAGATGCATTCCCCCCCCCCGCCCCACTTGCCATGCTCACAAATTCTGAACCCACAGAACCTCTGGACTTGCAGATGAGCTGAATGGCACTATCCATCTCCACTTATTTCTGGAGGGGGGAAATGGCACAAATGGTCCTCAGCTTACAACAGTCATTGGGAATTTCTATTGCTAAGCGAGGTGATGGGAAAGGCTGACTGCAGTCTGGATCCCATGATCTTTAGGGGACGAAACTTCCCGCTGCCAGGAAGTTACTACCTCCTAGCAAGCAGGCCAGCTAGCAGGTAGTAAGTGGCGGGTGGGGGAGGGTACGTGGCAAGGCTCGGGGTGGGTATGGGGGGTTCGTGAGGGTGCGTGAGAGGGGCAGCAAGGGCTGGGGAGGGGTAGTGGAATGCACGGGTGCAGAAGGATGCAAAGGTGGCACGGGGGGCCTCAGGGAGGGTGTACAAGGGAGGTACTGTGAGGGTGTGCAGGGGAAGGGGAAGGGGAAGGGAGCTTCAGCCAAAGCACAGGGACTGGGGAAGGAGGAGACTTACTCCCATAACTTGCAACCTGCTTTGCTGGCTTCCCCACTGACTTTCTGAGGAAGCTGGCAGGGAAGGTTGCAAATAGCATCACATGATGCCGGGAGCCGCAACGGTCATAACTGTGAGCCGGTCACCAAGCGCACAGATGGCGATCATGTAATTGTGGGGAGGCTGGAACTCTGAGGACCATTCATTCAATGCTTCTGTAACTTTGAATGGTCATAAGTCAGGGACCACCTGTAGCGATTTTAAAGGGTCAGAAGGGCAAAACTGAAGCAGGAGCCTCCATCCCCGGTAGAATGGCCAGCGTAAAACCCCACGGCCACTGCTCACCCTGCCTCACTACCGAAAGAGGCTGGCAAACAAAAGCCAATGGGCTGTAAGGAGTCGTGGGTGGCGCAGTGGTTAAAAGGCAGCCTGGTAGGCTGACTCTGCCCTCAGTCAGGAATTGGATCCTGACAGGGCTCCAGGTTGACTCAGCCTTCCAGCCTTCTGAGGTGGGTAAAACGAGGACCCAGATTGTTGGGGGCAACAGGCCGACTCTGTAAAATGCCCAGAGGGTGCTGTAAAGCTCTGTGGAGCAGTACATCAGTCTAAGTGCTATTGCTATGAGGAAAGAGTACAATGGTCTATGAGAGACTAACTGGTCTCACTCGGGTGTTTCATGGCGGATGCAACTTACAACTCTTCAACCGTCTCTTTTCGGGTGCCGCTTCTCTGTGCCTCTTGCTCTTCTCAGCTGCCAGGAGAGCCTGGATCTCTGGATGAAAGCAGCCCTGGGTGTCCTCCCCCAAGGCCAGCATTCTGCTGTGCAAGATCAGTGCAACGTCTCTGCTGTAGAAGCTGAAATAGCGGCAAACCCGGGCAGCTTCGTGCACGCTTCCTTCATCCAGAAGACGTCCAATCAGAAAACTCAGGGACGCCTCTTCAGCTTTGGAAAGCATAACTGTGGGTGTATCCTGGGAAGGGAAACCTCTGAGCTCCAGGTACTTTGGGATGTTTAAAGCAACAACCTTAGAAAAGCAGAATTCTTTGGCCAAGGAGTCAAAGGACAGCTCGCTACTTATGGAAATCTGGTGAGAACTTCTGGCCTCGATCTGCCCTGTGCCTTGGCTGAAAGTTTGTCGCCTGATGTGGCACCACCAGATCCCCCTCTCTATCTCCTCCAGATCATCTACAGGAACCGGGTCACTTCTGACTAGCCAGTGTCCAGCTAAAGTAAGGAGGAGTTGCCTCTCTAAGATGTTGGACACCCTCTCATCCTCCGGGCCCTCTGAGACCAAGTCTGCCTGAGCTGAGAAGAAGCCGGAAGCAGCTCGATTCGAGATGGCATTTTGCACAAAGTTCTCGTGGCACTTTTTCCAGAACTCAACTCTTGTCCGTTTTTGAGTCCAGTGGCCAACTTGTTTCAGGAGGAGGAGGTTCTGGAGCACCTGGAAAGGACACAAACCACCATCAGAAGCCAAGGAACTCTACTGCACAGAAATGATTGTCTGAC
The DNA here is from genome assembly GCA_030761175.1 of Masticophis lateralis. Taxonomy (NCBI): domain Eukaryota; kingdom Metazoa; phylum Chordata; class Lepidosauria; order Squamata; family Colubridae; genus Masticophis; species Masticophis lateralis. The sequence continues at coordinate 23,044,835 of JAUDYJ010000012.1, read as the reverse complement.
TCGTATTCCCAGGGATGGCTTCCCCATTCCCCCCACCCCACCCCAGGTGCCTCTCCCGCCCTTCCTATTCAGCCCCTCTTCCGGGCAGAGGTTCAGTGAACTCGAGAGCCGAGTGTGGCTTGTAAAGCCCGGGCTGGCAGGGGCCCCAACAGTGCTGGGAAAACCCACTGTGCCAATGCAGATCTGGACACACAGCTGCACTAGACATGGGGGAGGGGAGAGCAGCCACCAACAGATTGACCCTAACTTTGCAGTGGGTGAAACACAATCAACGGGAATCAAAACAGAAAAGGCTGGACTCCAGGGTACCTCCTGAATGACAACGTTGTCTACAGGCAGTGCTGCCAGCTCTGCCACATTGCGAGCCACAGAGAAAGAGCTGCTCTCCTGCAGCTGCTCCAGAATCCTCTGGCACTCCTCCTGAAACCTCTCAAAGCTGTAGCTGCCCAGTAGAGTCCGGCTGATGGAGATGGGTGAATCTTTCAGGATGGCACCAAGGGCACTGAGCTTCTTCAGATCTGGTCCTGCACCCAAAAAGGAGAAGAGCAATAGCAACAGGAGAGGGACAGCCTGCAGCTGAACAACAAGGCTGACTTTGGGGATGGAGCAAAGGGACTTTTCTTGAGTCCCCCCGTCCCCCGACAGAACTGCATAGCTGAGGCACCCCAGTTGGAAGAGAACCTAACATCAAAACCAGGGAAGCCCTGCAGCTCAATCAGCCAACGGAGCACCCTATTCTCCAAAACAGTCACCGGCTGTCACATCAGCAGGCAATTTACTGCCACCTGATGTAAGTAAGGCTGTCCTGAGCTGACAGCAGTGTCAGCCACAGCAGAGAAGAGAAGAGAAGGAAGGTGTCCTTGCCATGGAGAAGAGCAGTTCCTGCATCTGCAAGCAGCTCGAGGAGTTTTCTGAACTCGTACTCTGTTCTGCACTGGTACAGCATCAGGTTGAGTAGGAAGGAGGCCTGCAACTCCAGCCAGGGCCCAGGGAGGATGGGCAGCCACTTCTCATGCTGAGCTTCAAGCTGCAGGAAGAACAGGTCACTGGGCAAGACTGTTTCAAAACCTTTCCTCTGCAGCTCCAGTACAAAATAAAACCACTTGTATCAAAAGCCAGTCAAGCAGCAACAATTTTGGTACCTGGAAAGCCTGTGCACAAAGAAACACTTGTACACCCATCGGCCAGATGAAGGCTCCTTCCACTGAAAACCCTGCTTTGCTGAGCAATGCCTCTTCCCCGAGAAAGCCCCTTTACTGGACCAGCCTCTTCTCCCTCAAAATGTACAACTTCCCACAATATCTGTTCCTGAATCAGGAGCAGCATTTACCCTTCTCATTCACACCGGTTCTTCTCGCTACCTGGCCTTCCGACAAGCACCAGGGGGCCACCCTCCTTTGCCCCCAGGGACAAGCCTGATTCCCAAACAGCTCTGACCCAGCCTTCGCAGCCATGATAAAATGTTTACTCACGAGTCAACAACCCCTATTTTATAACAGGGCAGTAACAGTCTTTTATTCACAGGGATAAACAAAAAAAATCAAACGTAATTAGTCCCAACAAATCTGAGTTTATCCAAGAAATCCAAATTTCTTGTATGCTAGAAATGAACAGTTGTTTGCAACAAGTGGCCACTCCCAAGCCCCTCCTATTTATTTCCCAGCCAGGGAGGGGCTGGCTATTGTCTGTCCCTGAGAGCCGGCTTATTGCTTTCCTTTGCTCTCCTCTCCTTTCTATGCATATAGAGTATCTGGGATGGGCCCCATCTGTTCCTCCCCCTCACTCAGCTCAGGCCCTGAAGACAGCTGCCTCTCCATCTGGGCGAGGACAGAATGCCCCGGCTCTGCCTCTGTTTCTGATGCCTTCCAAAGGCTCCGAAGCTGGCCCAGGCTCCCCCTCTCCCTCTCGTCTAACTCTGCAGCTATCTCTGCTGGCAGCAGAGCCACAATAAACAGTCCTTGCCTTGAATAGCCAAGTTTCTTCTTTGTCCACAAGAAAGACGAGGGCATGGAGTAGATAGGAACCTGGATAGCTCAGCAGACTAATGCATTGTAATTAACTCCAGCTGCCTGCAATTACTGTAAGTTCGAATCTCCCCAGGCTCAAGGTTGACTCAGCCTTCCATCCTTTCTAAAGGAGGTAAATTGAGGACCCAGATTATGGGGGCCATAAACTGACTTTGTATAAAATATACAAAAGTATGAAGGCTATTGCTTAAGGCATTGTAAGTCGCCCTGAGTCTCCGGAGAAGGGCGGCATATAAATCAAATTAAAAAAAAAAAGATATGAGCTCCCTGATGGCCCTGCTTGTGAAGGTGACAGCCATGGGTCACCACTGGGCATCCCCACCGTTAAGACAACAGGCATGAGAAGAGCTCCACATCTTTGATCTCATCAACAGGGGATGAAAAGGCACAAATCCAGGAGCCAAGAAAGGACCACCCTGGCAGGACCCGTGGGAATTCTGATCACCTGGGAGCCAGGCCACCTCCAAGGGCCTGGAGCATTCAGGACATGGAAAAGGAAATCTGCCTGTTCGGTTTGTAAAAAGCTACAGGGGTCAAATTAAATTTCTGCTTACTTTTGAAAGATTGTCTTGAAATGTGAGCAGTTTCATTTTGGCTTGGCTGTAATTTTTGTAGTCCATGCACAATTCATACACTTCTAGCATTATCAGCAAAGGAGAATCCTGAATATCAGAAGAGAAATAAAGAACTGTGTGTCCAAATTCTACCAAGAGTGGGTTACACAACTTTGGAAGGAAAAAAGATGAGTTCTGGATAGAGGGAGGGGGAGAATCTCTCTTCTCATCCGCTTCTGAGAGGGGAGCTCTCGTCTGCCGGATGTCTTCAAGCCGATGTCTGGGCAGCCATTGGGTAGGAAGAAAATGATCATTCAGATTCCTGCACAGAGCATGAATCCAGACTCAGGGCCTCCCCCAAGTCCAGGTTTCTGGCTCTTCCTCATCCCTCCCTCCCCAGCACTCCATGAAATCTGCCCCCTCCCACCCCAAAAGACATGTGCTTCAGTGGCCCGCCATGAGCCTCCGAGGGCTGGGCGAGCGACCCTGGCCAGCTTACCTCCAGGAAGAGCTGGAAGCCATGAAGGAGGATCCTGGCCTTCTGCCTCTTCAACAGCCACTGCCAGAGAAAGGCCAAGTCTGGAAGGCCCCACTTGTGGGATTCAGCCATGCCGTCCATGTGCCCCATCACCTCACTGGAGGCAGAAGCGTCCAGGGAAGTAATTATCCAAACACAGAGACAGTGGAGAAGGCTGGCGTCCTGCCCAGTGTGGGTGTGACGAAATGAAGAGAAGAAAAATGGTATTTTAAAAAAGCAGAGCGGTTTGAATAATCCACACGCCAAAGTCCAAACTTCCGCAGCCAGCCTGGGCCTGATGCATAGCACCTGCATTGTTCCAGAGTCACCTTCCACCCCCTCCGTCTCCCCAGGAGCCTGGATGCCCATCCTGGAGAACTCGTACCTGGAAGCCAGCAGCCAGCACGCTCAGGACGGGCAAGTGATGCTTCACAGAGGCAGCCAAGAGGTGTTGCCAAGGGCATGGCTGCTCCTGGCTCTGGAGCAGGACATGGAAGAGGCCCTGCGGCTCCTGCTCCAACTCCAGCCCCTGCAAGCCCCCCTGCCTCGGAGGCTGCAGATGCCTCAGGGCCAACGCCAAGTGGTCCCGCAGGGGCAGGGGGAAGTCCTGGAGGAGGGGGATCACCTGGGAGAGGGAAGGAAGGAGAGCAAGCAGCTCTGTAAAGTTTTGACCCGAAATCCACCACGCAAGAGGGAGGCTGCAATGCCTCCCAGGAGAGGAATGAGGTGGGGGGGTCCTCCTTGGGATACTGAAGCCCCAGCTTGGAGAATTCAGAGTCGGGGAGCCCTTGGAGTGGAAGGATGGGCAGGAACGAGTGGGCCTATTGCCGCTCACTGCAACCTCCTGCCCACCTCCTTTTCCACCTCATCTTTTTACAAAGCATTGTGACTTCTCTATTCCGTGGCATTAGAACGTTCTTTTCTCTTGGGAGGGCCATCTTCCACCCAAACCTCACAGCCTGGGGCTCAGCTCAGCATCCAGCAGCTCCTCACCTCCGCTGGCTGGTAGCCCTGCATTTGCGCTTCAGTCACAAACTGCAGCCATTCGTTCGAACGTGCACAGGCCCTCAGGTATGATGTGCTCAGCTTGATGTGGTGCAGCTGGCAAAACTGGATGACCAGGGACCAGTGACGCCTCGCCTCGCTTGAGGTCCTGAAAGGAAGGAGCCTCTTTACGCCTCTCCTCGCCCTCCCCTGCCACAGCAGCAAGCCACGCTGCTCTCACCCCCCCCCCCCAAGTAAATGAGTGAGCCAAAGAGGATAGGGCAGGGGTGTCAATCTCAATATCATTGAGGGCCGCATCAGGGTTGTCTTTGATCTTGGGGGGGGCTGGGGGGCGTGGCCAGGGTGTGTGTGGCCAACTTGACATCACTCATGTCAGGGACGCCTGTGGCGGCCCAAGCCGTCTGCCAGTGAAAATGGGCTCCCGAGCTATATTTCGGCTGCGACTGCCTCCGGCAACACTCTGCCAGCAAAAATGGAGTTTGGGGGTGCTGCTCGCACCTCTCCCAAGCTCAGTTTTCAGCTGTGATGGCCTCCTGCAACTTCTGCCAGTGAAAATGGAGCTCAGGAACTCCGTTTTCACTGGCAGAAGCACCACAGGCCGGTCCTTCACTGTTTCCAGGATGCCCCACGTGCCACATCTAAGCACCCCACGGGCTGGACCAGGCCCCCAGGCCTTGATTTGACACCCCTGGTATTGGGGACGACCCCACATCTTATCTTTGGACCATGAACGAGGAGGAAGGAGGTGGCACATTCTGGCCAAACACGAGTTCTTCTTTGAATGATTGACTCTAACATCTCAAACTGTTAGCTACCAAAATAGCAACAATTAACAAAACAGCAAGTGAAGAAAATGCAGGTACATAGCCTTCAGTTAATGACCCGAATTGGGACTGGGATTTCCACTGCTAAAGTGATGCATTTGTTGGGCAAAATATCGCACTGCACCGCTTACTAAGGGAATTTCAGTCGTCTGGGCTGAGAACGTATTTTCCAATCCTTCGGCAGAGTCCTTCTGAAGAGCCCCAGGCCTAGAAGGAGCTCCTCCTACAGTGCAGCACTCAAGCTCCTCCTTTCAGTTTGAAGCCTCTGATGGACACTCGCTCAACCAACTCTGTGTCCATCCTGGGGAAGCCCAGCCCAGCCCAGTGTTAATTATTCCAATTCTTCACCTTCACAAAAAGTAATACAAGATCCCAGATTGTTTAATGAATTCCTAATAGTCCTATGAAATGTAACTTAGGCTCTCCAGGAGTAAACATGACAAGTTGTTTTTCTTGCTCTCTTGGTTGTCTTGAGACCAAACCACACAATACTGAACCACAAACTCACTTGTTTATCTCTTGATGGTCAACCTTATCCCAGACAGCTTCCTCTAAGCAAACCAGAAGGTCTTCTGCAGCAGTTTTTTCTCCATCAGCCAGCTCTCCTAGCTTTTCAACTGAAAGCAGAAGAGACCAGATGTCCTGCTAAGGCACCGTCAGCCCAACATGTAGATAGGTAGATAGCAAGAGCAAGAGACTTATATACCACTTCACAGGGCTTTCCAGCCCTCTCTAAGCAGTTTACAGGGTTAGCATAATTGCCCCCAACAATCTGGGTCCTCATTTTACCCACCTCGGAAGGATGGAAGGCTGAGTCAACCTGAGATTTGAACTGCCAAATTGCAGGTAACCGGCAGTCAGCAGAAGGAGCCTGCAGCACTCTAACTACTATGCCACCGTTGCTCATAGACCTTCCCAAGAAGCTACTGCTCTACAAGCCAGGGCTATAGGAATTTTGTTTTATTTATTTAGCATATGGCATCTGCAGAGGTCAGGCAATCACTGGCATACAACACTAATAAGACACATTATACATACAAAAACATTTATAAGTTCAAATAAGGGTTATGGGAACAGCCAGAGTCTGAGTGTCCCACCCCTCCTCTTCCTCTGGGACTTTCACTCAGGTGAGGTGTTTTGCCCACTTCCTCCTGACCCCCGGGGGCCACTCGCTTGCCCTCCACAAAATCTACCTTCAACAGATTTTTTTTTTCATCAATAAGGCATCTTCTTATTAGCAAGAATAATTCAAATAGAAAGGCACATATTTTACTTGAAATGTTTTCCATGTTTACCACTCTGACCACCCCGTGGATATGGATTTCTTTCACATAGCCTTTCTATCAAATCTTAAGCCAGGTACCCCAAGGGAGAATAACATTCAAAGGCTGGAAATGCAAACGTAATGCAAACGTTACCCAAGGATTGTCTGATGGAGTGGTGCTGTGGCTCCTCTCTCCGGGACATGAAGCTCAAAATCACATTGGCGGCTTTAACATCCACTCGCAGTTTCAGACTCGGAACGCCCAGCATTTCCAAAAAGCAGACAGAGGTTGCAGCAAGAGAAGGTGCATAGAAAACCGAGAGGGCCACGGAATAGGCTTCGTTAGCCACTTGCTGAACCCTAGAAAAGGCACAATTCCGCTCTCAGCATGAATTCCATAAAGCTCACTGGGTTAAGAGGCAGACAATTACTGGCCAGCACGCAGGCCAGTTTCCCCTGAACTACGGTTGTGACCCTTGGGCTGGAGCTCTCTGGGTCTCTTTCTCATGCCTTCTGGATGGAGGAGGAGGCAGGCAGGGGTCTTCTGAGATGAGGGGACGCCATCACTCTGGGTGTCGTTCTGAGGACCGATGCTTACCCAGAGGGTATTTATGGCACCATCTGGGTCTATAGTACTTATTACGTTCACTTCTAGTGGCCAGGGTCACAAGTACTTAAATTGGTAGGTGTTGCTTCAGGTTGACAGAATAAAGACAAGAGTGGTGTGAGGAAGGACAGACCAGGACTTGGAAGGTCCATGTTAAAGTTTTCTCTCCTGCACAGCCCAACTGACCCACCAAGGGGCTGTTGGGGAGGAGAGCAGGTAGGAAGGTATATGCTGCACTCATCTCCAGGAAGAAATACAGGACACAAATCAAACAGATAAACACTTGCAATAAAATAATGTTAACCATAATTACTGTAATAGAGTTACATGTGCTTCTTTTAACTACTTACAGCTCCTTTGGGAGGTCACCCTTTGATAGCTGCTGAGCTAAAAATGCTCCGAAAGCGAAGGAGGGGCGCTCGTGATATATGTAATAGGAGAAATCAAGGTGCTCCATTATGGCATGCTTCTTTACGAGAGCCGAACACGAGAAGTGAGGCAGGTCATTGCAAATATCTGAAAAGGACAGAAAAAGAGCAGAACTGCTAGTAACCAGAACGAAACAAAGCAGCACCTGGCTTTGCCTTATTCCTCTTGACCCCAGAACAGGAATTCTTCATGCTAAAGGGCTCAACTGCTTCAGGGCTCAACTGCTACTAGATTGGTTTCCGACTGTATGTGAAAGTTTACTTACCAGGAATGGCAAGCGTATTTGCTGACTGCCAGCCAAACAACTTGGTGGGATCAAATGGAGCCAAGCACTAAAAAAAGAAAACATTCATTTCAGACTGTATAGCCCAAGAGTGTCAAACTCAAACCCCGCGGGCCAGATCTAAGCATCCGGCCCACGGGGTGCTTAGATCTGGCTGGTGGGGCCACCCTGGAACCAGTGAAGGTGCCAAAAGGTGCCTCTGCCAGCAAAAACAGGCTCCCCAGCTCCATTTTTGCTGACAGAGTGTTTGGGCCACCACAGGTGTGACACGAATGACATTAAGCTGGCCACGCCCACCCCGGCCCCCCAAAATAAAACACAACCCTGATGCGGCTCTCAATGAAACCGAGTTTGACATCCGTGGTATAGCAGAACAGGCGAAGTTCAGAGCTGGTGTATGTACTGCTCAGGGAGTCCTGTAACTTTTGCTCAGTTTGTGACAGAACTGGCCGCCCATCAAGATTTGGAGCCAGCCTAATTTTTCCGCATCCCCACAGCAACGCAAGAGCCTGTGGAAGGGGCGTTTTCCATGGCAGGGCTCTGGAGTTCAAAAGGCCCTCAATTCAAGGGTCTGCATCTACAGATTTTGGGCGCAGGGGCAAAAGAGCAATCTAAAAAGGACACCCTGGAGAGTCACTGGAATCGCAATGAAGAAATGGTTGAAACTTCCATATATGATGCAGCAGCCTTTTCCTTTTGGGATCTTTAGAATGCGTCCAGATTCTGATGGGGAACAGCGGCTTGACCCAACTTCTTTTTCTTTTAGGAGCTGCTTGGGGCTGGATGCATCCCTTGATTCATGAAAAACACTCTGGATTGAAGAGAGTTTGTGACTTGATCTAACAACTTCGGGCAGCCAAGTGTTCACAGGAAGAACATGAAGGATTTTGTGATGGGCTGGCTGAAGAGCCCAAATTTAAATGGACACTAGAACTGACCTCCCCGCTTGTAATAACTTTTTCTGTTGTTTATGAGAGGCTTTCTTTTGCTGTGGTGATCTTCCTCTTGGTACTTTTCAGTACTTTTGAAACTTTTTGTTTTTGTGGAAAATGTGTTGGTAGAGTTCACTTATAAACAAGAGGTCAAAAGTAGAGACTACAGATTCCTTTCTTTGGGACTGTTACTTTATATTGAAATTTTCTTTTCTTTATTTTTTTTCCTTTGGTGAATCTGCATTTAACTTTTTATTTGCATTTATATAAAAATATACATCAAGCAAGTTCCAGACAAACCTAGCAGACAACTTTGTCCCTCAAAAGGTTGAGGAAGGAACTACAGGGCCAGCCATGCTGGACTTAAGGACGGGACTGGACTTCTAAATATGTGTAATTATAACCCAAACCGTATCAGGTAGCTTTTATGTTTATTTAGGTTGGTGTTTCTCAACCTTGGTAGCTTGAAGATGGGTGGACTTCAACTCCCAGAGTCCCCCAGCCAGCAGCGCTGGCTGGGGGATTCTGGGAGTTGAAGTCCACCCATCTTCAAGCTTCCAAGGTTGAGAAACACTGACTTAGGTGCTAATAGTTTCAGGGGTTAGACTGGCCACTAGTGTGTGCTATTGACATTATTATGGGATACCAGACACTGAAGTATTGCCTCCCCCCCCCTTTTTTTTTTTTGATCATGGCTACAAGAAAGGCTCAAAGGCGAAGATCTGGAAATACTGACATTATAGCAATTCTAGAAAAATTTACTAAAAATAGGTAGGTAGCACAATCTATAGAAAATAAATTTGACGCCCTGGAGAAAAACAAACAATAAACAATAAACTCGACAAGATGAAACCTAATCAAGTTGAGTATTTTAGGGGTCTTTGGGGGAAATCAAACAATTAGCTACTAAAGCAGGGGTGACCAACAAGTATCTGAAAGGACCCAAAGCAGTTTTCAGGCTTGCCCAAACTTTGCTATTATAAACGGTGGAGGTCCCACATGGAGTGGAGGACCTCAAAGGGGTTGGAAAGAATTTGTGGGCGACCACAAAGGCAGCCCCAGATGGAAGCTGTCCAGAAGAGGGATGCAGAGCCAGACGCCAGAATATGATCAGAAGGTGGCGCCATCTAAGAAATGTCCACCTTGCTTTCGCCTGGGCCTGCCTGATGACAGAGCTGCAGGGTTGGAGAAGGAACATCCAAGGTGGACACTGCTTCCGAGGCTGTGCTGCCTGGGTAAGTCCTGCCCCTGCCCCAATTAGATCCGTCTACTATTGTGACCACATTTTCTGGGTGGCACTGAATCCTACCTGAAGAAGGTGATAGAGAGAAAGGTCGGGAGGTGAGATTCCATGAGGAGTGGTCTGAGGGAAGAGGGCAGCTCTAAGCTTGGGGTAAGGAGCAAGTGCCATCCTGAAGAGCTGTGCATCCACCTTCTCTCTTCCATCTCCCTTCTGGACAATCTGCAACAGCATTGAAGCATTGAAGTCTCCTTGCACCACCGATTTTCCGGCACTCCCCATTCCAAGCGTTTGAGGCAGCCCAATGGCCGACCTCTGTTTCTCCAACGAGGGGCCAGGCCAACATAGCCGGCCTGTGGTTGGGAGAGGGGATGTTGGGTGCACGGAGCCTCCTTCAGGCCTTTAACCCTTTGTGGAAGGGCTGCTCAGTTGCCAGCCTTCTGCAGTTGGCATACCTGGTCAATCCCTCCCCCGGCGAACATGGTGGTAGCCAGGGCAAGAAGGGTTCGTCCCTCCAACAGCATGGTGCTCACACTGGCCTGGTTGCTGGGAATCAAGATCTGGGCATTGGCCAGGCTAGCCTGAAAAATCTTGTCTGCATCTGGGGCAGGATGGCAAGAGGAGAAGAAGGGAAACAAAAGGAGCATTAGCCAAAAGAAAGTTCGAAATAGATTTAACATAATCAAGCAGATTACTCAAAGCGGAACATCCTTTAAGTGCACAGATACAGAACTCTAGTAGGTATTTCCAAAGGTCCCATTCATGACTCAATTTTCCTCCCTCTCAAAATCCTACCGAGAAGATTGGTGTGCAAATGACTCCTGCAGAGGGTCTGCCAGCCCCAATTACCCTCCGCTCGACCAGGAACGGAGGCTTCTGGAACTCGAGGGCCCACTGGTCCAGGTGGCCTTTGAGGGTCACCGAGGGCAGGACAGCACCACAAGCAGCCCACCCAAAACCCTGAACGTGTCCCCTCTCCATTTCCAGGGCTGCTCTGAAAGGCCCACCCCTCATAACTTTAAATCTGACAGAGGAGGGAAATTATTAAACACACACAAAAAAACATATTTTGTATCCACTTAGAATCTTTTGGAAAAAGAGAAGTCAATCCAATCACTCACAGGATCTGGTGATCTCTTGGATCTCTAAGGTCGAAGCATGTAAGTTAGGACATTTTGTCCTGAGGCTGCCTACTCTTTTGGAGGGCAGCTCAGTAGCCAGCAAGTCAAGAGTGCAAATAGCCCTCGGCCTGTGGTCACATCCAGAGTGACCACACACAGGGCTTACTTATAGCTTTATACGTCAAAATCAGTTTGATCCAGAAACCAAGAAGAGTTGAAAACCCACTAGATCACAAAGTAGATCTGATTCCCTGAACCCTGAGACTGCTCTATTCCGGACTGTTGCAGCTTCAAACCCATTTCAAAGGCAGGTCAAGAAGACAACTACAGTGCAAGGGGTCACCGGAGGCTGTGAGAGAGCGGACAGGCCTCTCTTTCCCTGAAATGGAAGCCAACCAGCCTGCCAGGTGAAGCCACTGAGGTCAGTTTGCCCCATAAGGAGCGAAAAGCCTTACATGGTCAGGCCAGGGACTGCAGCTGCCCCTGGAACACCTGCTGTGCGTTTTGACAAAGTGAAGGTAAAGGAGTCCCTGCAGATTTCACTCCATCAATCGTTGCCATCTATAGGGGCTGTTACTCATTTCTATTTGAAGGCCACTGAGCCAGCACTGCTAAAGAGATTTCCGTGCAAGTAGATAAATAGTTACCACGTAAGGGGGAAGGCTTTTTGTCAAACATTTGTCCAAATGAGATGCAAAGACGCCACCTACCTCCAGGATTGTGAGCAATGTCCCAACATTGCACTAAAAATTCAAACCAAGGATGCTCCTCACGCAGATCCTTATCGTTCAAAATGGGACAGTCTGATGAAAATAAACTGAAAATCAAGAACGACATTTCATAGAATTACAAAGACAAAGCGAGCCTTGTCTCTCTTGGCCAGATATCAGCCATTCCAATGAACTTGCCTTAACAATCAGCTGCATTGTGAGAAAACTGCCCTGCCTCCTAGGGCTGGAGGGGAGGGGCCTTCTTGGGGAGAATAATCGCCAGTTCCCACAACCCCACCAACACGACTCCCTTGTTTCCCTAGTTCACGGCTGTCCAGCACAAAGCACTTCCTTTTTCCCACAAGGCATAACGGAGACCATTGCAGGAAAGGAAGTGCTTGGTTTGGTTTATAAGCAATACCAACAGCTGAGCCGCCCCCCCCCTTTGCCCCCCCTTCACAGAATCTGCTGCTCCCATCACTGCTGCCCGTGTCCTCTAAATGCCTCTGCTGGAATCGTTTACGGCCATGCCCACCTACCGATAGTAATCCAAGTAGGAGTAGAGAAGATGGTCCAGCCCCCGTTCTAAGCAATAAAGGATAAAGCAGGTGTGGAAATCTAAGCCACCTACAGAGGTGTAGCCCAGGAGAGGATGGGGCTCCTGCATCACGCCTCCGGCACAGGCCGTCCGTTGGAGAAGGCCTTCAAAATCTTCCAGTTCTGCGGGCACAAAAGTCCCATTTCTGTCAAGAAAAAAGCAGAGCAGTGATCCACTAAGCAACCTTCTCTTTTGGAAGAGTAAGTGGGAAACTGGATGGAAACGGAAATAATTATACAGACAAGGTGCCTACCTAGCTAGGATGTCCAAGACTTCATTGCGCAAGTAATGGCTGCATAATGTACTTTGACCGATGGCTTCTAAAGGGAGGGGGGGCCAGTTTGCAGGGTTGCCTTCGAGTTGAGAATCAGAAATCCACGAAGTGATATTTACCCAATCGTGCCAAGACGACAAATACATCCAGAGGGCCTCAGGATTACGGAACTTGAATTCTAATTTTTAAAGAAATGAATACGTAAGTACAAACATATTACTAAGCAGGTATATACAAAAGAATGAAGGCTATTGCTATAAGTGCATTGTAAGCCGCCCTGAGTCTTCAGAGGAGGGCGGCATATAAACAAACAAACAAACAAAACAAACATTGGGTGGACACTAGGAACTATGCATACATGGAGGGTGGCCATGGCAGACCACTCTCAAGCTGATGTCCACATGTGTAGCTGCTGCTATTAGTGGGAAAGGAAGGAGCCAGCGGTCTCTGCCCAACTCCATCCTCCCTGGCCTAATCACATCCCAGCTGCAGCTGAGCCAAAGCGGTTGAGGACCCCCCCCCCCCATGCCTCACTCCTCTCTTTCTAGCCAGACCACCATCAGCCCCCCTGCCACCTCCTTGCTCCTGCTGCATTGCTCCTCCAAGAGATTTGTATCTATGGCTTCTGGAAAAGGGGCTGGTTTTTACTCTGTTCTTCATTACACTTTTAACGTGGCTATTCTCCAACTGCTGGCAGATCTCTGGGTGGCCCGTACAGTCTTAATTTCGCTTGTAACCCCATAAAAATGCCACAAAGAGAGCTGCCCTGCCCTCTTGAAGGAGAGCCTGGGGGCACCAGGAAGGGGGTTGAGGTCTCCCTGCAAGTCATGACTTGCCCACCATTGAAGGAACCAACAGTTTCCAAAAACAAAGCTGTCCGTTTAGTCTAGCGATTAAAGCTCCAGGCTAGAAAGTGGAGCCCCGTCCTCAAGCATGAAAGCCAGCTGGGTGACTTTGGGCCACTCAACCCCTCACAGTGCAAATCACCTCACAGGGTTGTTTTTGTGGGGAAAAGAGGAGGAGGAAGGAGATACGTTCATTGCCTTGAGGCATTTATATCAACAATAAAGGCGGCATAAAAACAAAGCAAATAAATGAAAAGCTGCAAGTCCACTCTCCTCCCACAGCAACAAATACTTACCCCCTTCCTGAGTTCTTCCAGGGAGAAGGACCCTTTCCCGTGTAGATGGATTCCACCACTGAGCCCAGTTTAGCATCACCCTGTGTTCCCTGTTATGAGTTCTGTCCTGAGTGCAATTCAGAAAGGAATCCAAAGAAGTAACATCGATACGGTCTGCTTCTTTTCTCCAAGATCTAGAACCGATAATTAAGCATTTCCTTGAAACCAGGGTACTGATTCTTTCCAAAACGTCTTACCAAAGCATGACCCTTCAAAACCAAACAACAAAATGAGCCCGTATTCAATAGCAAATAGCCATCAGATATACCCTGGCCAGTAGCTCACCAACAAATGAAGGCAAATATGTACGTCCCATGATAATCCTGCAGGATCCAATCACTGGGACCGGAGGTTTAAGTCTTCTGAGCTTTCAGATTCGTGCTGGAGCCCATCCTCAGTGAACTTCTCTCTCATCAGAATGTGTGCTTTGGGCTATTCTACTTGTAGTATTTATGTGGTGTCTGGTTGTGTGTCGTAGTATCTCCCACCTCCAAACAAAAGATCACTTGAAGTTGCATTGCTAAGATCTTGGAGGTGGGAGAAACTGCCAATGTAATCTCCCGGATCCCCTGCATGGATTGCCCCTGTGACTATGTAGGACAGACAGGGAGAAAGCTAACCATCAGATTAGCTGCGAGCGCGCGCAAGCTAGCGTTCAGAAGAGGAGACCTGAACTCATTAGTAGCCTCACACTGCAACGAACAAGAACATACTGTATTTTTTGGACTATAAGATGCACCTACCTTTTTGTTGGGGGAGGAAAACAAGAAAAAAAAATCTGCCTCCCAGCAATTAGCCTCCTTGCAGCAAACAGCCCATTTCAGCTTCAGCTTCAGCACAGCCTGATTAGCACAAGCAGCTGAGTGTCGATTGGATTGGCCTGCCGAAGATCAGTTGTTTCAGGCTGCAGGGATTGCCATAGCCTATTGCCACCTCCGCGCACCCCATTTTCCGGTGGGTAGGCAGAGCTTCATTCACTGTATAAGACGCATCCAAATTTTCACCTTCTTTTGAGGGTGGGGAGTGCGTTTTATACTCCAAAAAATGCGGTATGTTCAATTTCGCAACTACTAAGATTGTTGGCTGAGTAGGTACAAAAATAGCCAGGGAAATGATTGAAGCCTGGGAAATGGGGCCCTTGTCAGTCAACAGGAGTGCTGATTTACCACCAGCTTATCAGATATACTTAGAATCAGGAAACAACAGCCACACAACTAAATAGCCACACAACAAGGCACCACATAAATACTACACATAGAACAGCTCAAAACACACATTTTGATGAGAGAAGTTCCCTGGGCTCATGCTAGAGTCCATTGGAAGCTTGGAAGGCTAAATCTCTGGTCTCAGTAACCAACCCAGACTGGATCCCACAACAGCTCACCAATCTCACTTTTCCCATACCATAAAAAGGTGGGCAAGGAGAAAACAGGAGTTCATCTTTGTTTGGCTCACGTGCTGGGAGTTCGGTTTATCCCAGGGTTCTTCCCCACCTGTGACTGAACTGAGGATGCATTACCTGCAACAGGCTGTGTTCGTTTCCTGTCTTTGGAAGGAGCCTGAATAAATATTTTCTACCTCATGCACCAAGTCTATCATTTCCTTCTCCGTTTCAGCAAGAACATCTTCATCTTGTAGCACGCTCACCTACAGAGTCAAAACAAAACTTTAGTCTGTTTCTTTTCCATCCAATAGACATTTTATAGCTTCCTTTCAACTAAATTTTGAATAAGGTGAAGGACAACATTATAAGGGAAGTGCTGCCATCCCTTACGTAAGAAAATGATGTCAGTGCAGCTGAATTTCCACTTCAGTTATTAACACTGGAATCCATTTACATTCTGACCATTTCTGATATCTGAGTAAAAATTAACAATCTGAAGAGCAGAGGTCTTCAAACTTGGCAGCTTTAAGACTTGTGGACTTCAATTCCCAGAATTCTCCAGCCAGCATAGCATAGCATCTCCAGCAGAATACATGGGGAAAAACACAATTAACTAAAATCATTTCATGGGCAAAGTTTCTTACTTAAACTTACCAGAAAGTCCCGGACATGGTAATCTGTTGTGTAGAAACATATTTTGTGCAGCTGCTGCTTCACACTGAAGCCCTGCCGAAAGGAAAAAGAAATTCTCCTGCAGGAGTGTTTGCAAAAAAAACAAAAATCGTAAGGAAAATGCCCTAGTTCTCTGCACTGGCATGAAAGGACCCAGGGCCTGGGCTATGGCCTTTTGTTGTCAGTAAACAGAGGCTCAAAAAGGCAGAAATGTCCCTGGGGACTAGGGATCACCCTTTCCCATTCAAACCCTTGTCCAGAGGAACAAGAGAGAAATACGTTATGCTGAGGGTGCAAAGATACAAAATCCGTGTACGTGAAAATACTCTACAGCAAAGATTTTAGATGGAGCTCAGTGGGGTTGTGGTGTTACTCACCATGTTCCTTAAAAGTTTGGAAGCTTCATTTATGTCATCCTTCAGGAGGCTTTTGTAGGCCATCTCCAGACCTATCTGGGTTAGCTGCCCAAGATCCTGGGCAGGGTTGTGAGTCAGACGGAAAAAGATTTGTGCCTCTGGCACTCTGTTGCTTAGAAGGGCTTCAGTAACAACTTGCTGGGAAATAAAATGATGAGCGATTTCAGGAGATGCCCCCTCTACCCACCCTGAGTTTTGCATTCTGTTTTGAAAGATTGACGAGAGGCAAGGGAAGTGGAGTAGAACAGAGGAATGCTGGATCAAAGCAAAGGGGCGCAAACCAATTGAAGCCAAGTCCATCCTTACAACTTGAAAAAAGCTGATCAGGGCAATGTTCCATTAGGTCTGGAGATGAGCAGCAGTTCTGCTGAGCGGCACACTGGTGTGTGTGTGTTCCAAAACGCCTGAGTTACTAGCTGATCTGATAGTCAAACTGAGCCCACAGCACAGAGGCTAACAGACCTAAAAGTCTTCCTAAAAAGACCACAAGTCTGTATTCAGCAGCCAAGCTACTCCACTGAAGGTACTGAACCAGTCAGATTAAAGAGAAGCCATTAACCGGCCTCTCCTCTATAAAACTGCTACCGCCATTTTTAAAAATGTTTAAGCTGATAACCATGGAGACATTTGCCCTGGCCGTAAATTCCATGAAGGGGTTCAGGTTGGTGTAGAAAGCACTTCCCTTTGCCCCTGCCCCTCTGCAATGCCTTCCATTTCAGGGAAGGTCTCCAAGGTTAGTTCTGTTGAAGGGGGAAGACCACCCAGCCTATGAAGCCAGAGGGCTTCCTGTATTCTTTTCCAGCTTAATTACCAGTATATCCCTTTACAAGACAATGCCTGGCACAGATTTACCTTTCCAAATGACTTTGGCACAAACCAGGATATTTTCATAGCTATATCATCTCTCTCTCTCACACCCCCAAAATGCTCCCTTGCTAAAATAATTACATCCCCACTTTGTTCCTTCACACTGAAATCAATTACTTTCAAAGGCTGAACTTGGAGTAGGCTCCATACGTGGCTCCAATTTGCTAGGCATGTGTGTAATGAGGAAATCGTTTAATAAATTGAAATCATGGGTGAAATACATACTGATATTTAAGCTACATTCCGCTTACCTCTGTATCAAATTTTTCCCAGTGGCTTTGCTCCATTTGGGGTAGGATGTCTTCGGAATCCCAGGGCTGCCTTATGACACCGGATGGCTTATGAGGAAACCTGATCATAAATGTCCTGAGTTTAATGATGTAGCTGGTGAAAATGTCAACACACTGGAGCATATTTTCATCCAATTCTGTGAAGAGCAACAGGAAGACAATCAAGTAAAGCTACCAAAAAGGCGGCTTGGGGAGAATGGCAGCTACAGAGGTTGCATTGTTATCCACTACAACCACCACAAAACCACTGCACCACCCACTTTGAGAGGACGCTTTTCACCCACCCTACCTGCCACCCCCAATTTGCATCCCTAAAGGGGACGGGTGGCTAAGTGAGGGGCAGGAGTCCTGCCATGCCCAGTGAGGGGAGGGAGAAGAGACAGCAAGGGGAACCACATCTCGCTCCACGCGACTTGCTTCTCCCCTGCCCACCTGCCACCCCTCTCAATAAAGAGACAGCGGGGACCGGAAGTTGGCGCCACAGCGAGACACGCAGGGGTTTTTAGGGCTTCTAAAATCCTGAGAAATTCTGCTGCTGGACGGTCCAAATTGGACCACGCAGTCTCGTTTTGACGGTGTCAGTGGAGGGCACGTCCTGAGGTCATTGCTAAGTCCCTGGTTGAGCCAGGAGAGCCCTTTTTCCAAAAGCGGAGCAGCAGCCATTAGACTGCAGAGGCCGTGGCAGCTTCAGGAAGGAAGATCGGAACGGCAGTGAACAGAGCAGTGAGAAACTTTCACTTTTTACCTATTTTGGATTGATTTTATTTTTCCCAAATATATTTTAAAAGACTTGAAAATGCCTATTTGTCGTATTTCTGTCTTGGATAACTGGACTGGACTAAAAGCAGGAAAAACAGTATTGGGACACTTTTGAAATTTTTTGATCCGATGGATTTTGGTTTACAATATTTGCTGAGTTAATACATCTGGATTGGCTTTACTTTTTTATTTTTGGACTATTTAAAAGAAAGTTTTTCCTACTTTCCTTTTTTTCTTTTCTTTTTTTTTCCTTTCCCTTATAAGGATAGAAGAACCAGGGGAGTGTGTAGTGCTGCCACCCACTGGAAGAGAAATCAAAACAAATGCAGAGACTGAAGAGTTACTGAATGTTGTTTACACAGGTGCTCTTCTATCTAAGTTCTTAAAGCCTGGGAATATTATTCGGGTCTTCTCCCGCGTAAAATTGGAAGTGTCTTGGCGACGTTTCGACGAAGTCTCATTCGTCATCTTCAGGCTGGTGTTCTCGGCTTCATTCGTCGAAACGTCGCCAAGACACTTCCAATTTTACGCGGGAGAAGACCCGAATAACCAAAGACATACATATACATATACATATACATATACATATACATATACATATACATATACATATACATATATATATATATATATATATATATATATATATATATATATATCTTTTTCTCTTTCATGGATTGTATATAAATTCTGGATTAAGGCATTCTAGAGCCTGAAGAATTATTGCTAATCTTTAAAAAAAAATTTTTTTTTAATTTTTTTTTATTATTTTGGCTTTTTATTTGGAGGAGCATCCCAATGTTTTGTCTCTTCCTATTTTGCTTTTCTTTTCCTTTGGATTAGGGTTTTTGGAAGAACCTGAAGAATTGAAGAAATTATTATTATTATTATTTTTCTTTTTTACTACTTTTTTTTTCCATTTTCTTTTTCTTCCCCTTTTTTTACCCTATCTTTTCAATTTTTTGGAATTTAAAGTGAATTTAGCTAACTCCAAAATGAGTAAAAAAGTAGCGACGGTGGGATCTGCAGTGACCACACCATCCACAGAAGTATGTGGATCCAGAAGGCAGAATTTTGATGGTGAAATTAATTGATAACAACACAAAATTACTTTTAGTAGCAATATACAGCCCTAACAGCAATCAGAGCGATTTCTATAAGAAATTACACAATAAGATAATTGAAATGGAGTATGAAAATGTTTGCATGATGGGGAATTTTAATGGAATTGTAGATGAAAAACTGGACTATAAAACAAGTAGAACAACAAGACACAGTAGAAAGATATTGCCAAGGACCTTCTTTAAAATGATAGAGGAAATAAATTTGAAAGACACTTGGAGGGAGAGAAATGGGAAAAGTAGACAATATACTTTCTACTCTGACAGACATTTATCATGGTGCAGATTGGAGATGATATAGGCAACAATGGAACTGACTTTAAATATTGAACAAGTGAATATAGATATTAATACATGGGTGGATCATAATCCAGTAATTGTCATTTGGAAAGGGCGAAAAGGCAGATCTAGATGGACATTGAATAATACAATATTAAAAGAGAAAGATTTTATACAGAAAATGAAACGAGAATTGGACTTTTTTAAGGAGAATAAGAAAGAAACATCAATACAAAACTGTTGGGATACAATGAAAGCCTTTGCCAGAGGATTAATCATTGACTATACACGGAAAAGAAATGTGAAGAAAAGACAAACCCTTAAAATATTGAGAGATGATCATAAAAGTCTCGAAAAAGAACTCCAGAAAGATCCATATAAGAAAGATGTAAAAATTAAAATGGATACTATAAAGCACAAAATGGACCTACTGGAGAAGGAAGAATTAGCACAAAAAATAAGAGCTGCTAAACAGAATTATTTTGAAAATGCAAACAAACCTGGCAGATGGTTAGCATATAAATTGAAAAAAGAAAGAGAATCAAGGAAAATAACGCAGTTAATTGATCATCAAGGACAGAGCAGATTTGGAAATAAAGAGATGGGGGAAATAATACAGGAATATTATACACAACTGTACAAGAAAGGTGCTATAGAAGAGGACTAAGTGGCAAGGTACTTACAAAAAGCTAAACTACCAAAAATTCCCAAAGAGGTCAAGGAGTTATTGGATGGAAATATAACACTGATGGAGCTAACCAAGGCAATTAAGAAACAGAAGAATGGAAAGGCACCAGGTCCAGATGGACTGCCAGCCGAATATTATAGGACTTTACAGGAATCACTATCGATCCCAATGCTGGAGGTCATGAATGAAGTAATGATAAAAAAAGAAATATCCAAGACATGGACTGAGGCATATATCACTTTGATTCATAAAGAAGAGACAGGCCCACAACAAATCAAAAACTGTAGGCCGATATCCCTGCTAAATGCAGATTACAAAATCTTTGCTATGATAGTGGCAGAAAGACTTAAGACTGAAATACATTTGGCAGGGGAAAAAGGCAAGAATAAAAATGAAGTTGCTACAAGATGCTAAAATGAGGGTGGATTTGGCTTACCTAACTTTGAACTTTATTACCAAGCAGCTAGCCTAACGTGGATTAAAGAATGGATATCATTAGGAAATACTAGATTGTTAAATTTGGAAGGATATGATTTGTTGTTGGGATGGCATGCCTATTTGTGGTATAAAGGAACTAAAATACAGGGGTATTTTAAAAGACATAAAATACATGAAGCCTTATAGTTGAACTGGGAGAAGATTAAAAAAGGACACTATTTGAAGATACCAGTCTGGGTATCTACAACGGAAGCATTTTCGTATTCAGTGACGTTTAAAGGGAAACAAATCATAAGATATAAGGAATTATTGGATGAAAAGGGTGAACTTAAATTAAAGCAAGATATAGAAGGTCAAGGGTACAAGATGGATTGGTTTACATATATGCAAATACTTTCTAGATATCGAGAAGATCTTAAACAAGAAGGGTTTTATAATGTATTGACTAATTTGGATAAGATTTTGATGGGTTCTGATGATCATGTAATTAAAAAGCTATATGGTTATTTGCTAGAAGTTAAATTGGAGGAAGAACAAATTAAAGAACCAATGATAGCATGGGGGAAGAATTTTGGCTATGGTATTGATTTAGAGAAATGGCAAAAATTGTGGTTACATAATTATAAAATGACAACGTCTACAGCATATAAGGAGAATTTGTATATAAGATGTTTTACAGGTGGTATCTACCCCCATCGAGGACAGCCAGAATGTTCCAGAATAAATCGGAGAAATGTTGGAAATGTCATCAGACCCCAGGATCCTACTTCCACATGTGGTGGACATGCGTAGAAGCAAGGAGATATTGGACTAAGATACACATGTGGTTGGAAAAAATGATAAAGAGACATATTGATTTTAAACCAGAGATATTTTTATTAGGGATTGTACCGGAGATATATAATAAAGAAGCACAATATCTAATCGTAAACCTCTTGACAGCAGCCAGAATTGTATTTGCTAAAAACTGGAAAGGAGAAAAGTTACCTAACGATGAGGAAACTATTAAGAAAATGATGGATTGAGCTGAAATGAGCAAACTGACATTTGAAATAAGAGAACAGGAAGATAGACAATATTATTTGATATGGGATTTATTTTATCAATGGATAGAGAATAAGAATTGGAAATAATTATGATATAAATGATGTTGAAACTTTTTGAAAGTAAGTTAAAATGCTTAGTGACAAATTGAAGAAAGGAGGAGCACAAAAAATACCACAAACTGTTACACTGTCTTTGATTGTATGGAATGATAATGGTTTTTATATTCAGTTTTGTTTTGTTTTGTTTGAAAATAAAAAATTCTTTAAAAAAAAATAAAATAAAGAGACAGCGGGGAAGGGAAGCAGCTGTTGCCGTTGGGGTGGGGTGGGACTTGTGGGGCTGCTCGCCCAGCACCAAGAACAGGGAGGGGAGGTGATGGCAGTGATGGGACATCTAGTCCCACGCTCGCCGCCTCCTGCACCCCCAAAATAATAAGATCCCCTAATAATAATGCCAAGCCCTTATTTGGGGGGTAGGAGGTCAAAAGAAAATAAGACCCTGTCTTATCTTCTGGGAAACACGGTCTTTCCAAGTAAAGCAGGAACAAGTGGCCTTTCAAATAGCTGGCACTATCAACATCCCTAATCTCCATGCTTTCCGCTGTGCCCTCAAGACCCTGATGTTCAATCAGGCAGGGCTAAACATGTTAACTGGGAATGATTAAAATATTATCTAATTCTGGGTTTTATTTAATTTGGGCTAAACTATGTTATAATTTTAATTATCAATTTTATGATGTTTATGTATCTTTTATTTTTTCTTGACTGTACACCACCTTGAGTCCTGCAGGAGAAAGGCGGTATAGAAATATAATAAATAAATAAATAAAATAAATAAATAAAACTAATTTATACAATATCACTGGAATCCATCCATCTATTTTAAACAATTGAAATATAAAACCTTTTAATAAATTATACATGGCTGAATTCTGGGGAAATCACGATGATGATTTCAGCCAGCCAATAAGTAAAATATTGTAATAGATAAAAAGTGAGAGTGATAGTACTCCTCGACTTACAACCACAACTGAGCCCAAAATTTCCAGTGCTATGAAGTGAGGAAGTTTTTTAACTGAGTTGCACCTCATTTTATGACTATTTTTGCCAGTTGTTAAGCAAATCACTGGAGTTGTTAAGTGAACCTTGTGGTCATCAGATAAATCTTAATTATGCAAATGGCTTCTCCCATTGACTTCGCTTAGCAGTTACAAATGGTGACCACATGAACCCTGGACACAGCAACTGTCGTAAGTCCATGCCAGTTGCCAAGTGCCTGAATTTTTATCATGTGACCAGGGGGATGCCGCAATGGTCATAAGTGTGAAAACTGATCATGTTATCTTTTTCAATATTATTGTAACTTATGAATGACTGTAAGTCAAGGGCTACCTGTATCGCACAGCCCCATAATATATCTTTAGACGCTTTATAGACACTTAATACCCACCGAGTAAGTGGGTATTAAGGCTGATCCTGCATGCTGCCTTGTTTTTGGCTTTCTTCCCTTCATGATTTAAGGAGCACAACATTTGTAAAGCCCATTCCAGAAACAGAAATTTTGTTGTTATGTGATGGCAGAGAGAATGCCAGTTCAAGTAAAATAGATACCTAATACAGACTCTACCTTCTCTGTGGGTAAAAATCTCACGGAGTTGTTTGTTAAGAAAAGATATGGTGAGGTTCAACAGCTGCTCAGAGAAATGCTTGCTCTGGGTTTCCACATCATTTTCGTGAATTGCCTTACAAAGTAAATCCAATGCTGGCCTCAGTTCTTCAATGCCTGTAGGAGAAAAGGGTAAACCCAAGAAAAATGGGAACATCACATTAAGAAAGGAACAAGTTTGCATTTGCTTCCAAAGGGATGTCAAAGAGATATACGCAATTCATGCCATTAAGCTGAAGACTCATGGGCCTCTGAGGGCCCCTGGCCCTCTCTCTCTGCCTTCAATGCACTTTACTTCAGTGAAGTGAGGCTTCTTTTGTATTTATACTGTAATTCATAAAATATCAGTGTGAACATTCAGAGTTTACTTACTCTTCAAGTAAAAATCTGACATAATATTTGCAGGCTGATCTTGTATAGAGCTTGCTGCAGACAGACTGAAAAGGTTATCTTTATTCTTTAGGAAAAAATCCACGGTGTCCAACTGTCGGTTCTCCAAGCCAGCCTAAATATAAAAAATATAATTTTTATATTTATAGAGAGATTCACCACCAATACTTTGATCTCTCTCTTAATTAGCACTGGCCTGAGTGTCCAAGGGAGCATCAAGCCACGGATTGTGCTTCTCACTTCCTGAGCTCCCTTCTCAGAGGTCTAGCTGTCACAACATCAAGACAAAACTGTCCAACCACACAAGAATTTTTTCTGGAGAAGTTGAGCTCTAGCTCTTTCTCTGCTTACAAATTCGTTAACATGAATGTGATCTATTCTAAGTAACATATTTAGGAGCCTGGATAGCTCAGCAGACTAAAGCCTGTTATTAACATTCAGCTGTCTGCAATTACTGTAAGTTTGAATCTCACAGGCTCAAGGTTGACTTAGCCTTTCATCCTTTCTAAGGTGGGTAAATTGAGGACCCAGTTTGTGGGGGCAATAAGCTGACTTTGTATAAATATACAAAAGTATGAAAGCTATTGCTTAATGCATTGTAAGCCGCCCTGAGTCTCCGGAGAAGGGCGGCATATAAATCTAATTTTTTAAAAAATTGTTCTGTATGTAATATATTTGAGTACACCAAAATAAGTGCTGGATGATATGTTAATTACAGCTTAGTTTTACATAGATTTGTAACTAACATTGACTGTAACCAAGGAACAGTCAATATTTCTTTGTAATATAGAGCAAAGGAACAGTGGTTTATGGAAGATTCAGGATTCCTTAAAGATAATAAATGAGAGACGAAATACACAGATGGCACTAAAATACAAATGGTAATACTTAAAAAAACACACAACAATCTTCACAATATGAAAAATTGTGCCAGAATTAGCCAAGCCAGTTTCTTGTCTTATCAACAGAAGGTCTTGTGTCTCCACTGGCTGAGTACCAGAACCACTTAAAGTAGAGCAAAAGGTGTGGGGGATCAATCTTTCTGCTCTAGAATGGATGGCCAGGGTCTCACAGCTTCATAGGCACCCAGGGAAAGAGTTGGGGCTGTCCAGAAAATCTTCAGCGATAGAAAGACGCTGCTACCCGCAACCCTGGAAACAAGGACGGCCCAGGCTTCTTTCCTTACCTCTAAGGCATGCACAGGAATCGAACACCTTCCCCACCTATTGAGGCGGCAAAGGGAATCTACAGTGCTAGCGCTTCCGTAGATGATCAGTCTGTTCAAGAATTCCTCTTGGGTAAAGCCAAACAGGAGCAAGAAGAGGCCAGTCTCTAAGGATTATCACAAAGGAGAGAGGTTATTTCCATATTGCTCTCTGTCTACAGAAAAGATGTTCTAGTGACTTGAACACAGCTCCCTCCTAATGTCAAGAAGAGGAAACAACTTCAACTCTGCAATTTTCTAGAGGGAAAATATTTATCTGCAATTAAAATCAAAGATGCTCACCTGAAAGGATGAGCCATAGTGGTTCCTCCCTGGTATATTCCACAAAAAAGGAGTGTTCTCCCACACAAGACTGGGTGATGTCCTGCGTCAACAAATCCCACAGGACAAGAGTCAGCCCTTCCCTTTCACTTGAGACAGTGAACAGCACGTGAAAACCAGTCACGTGTTTACACTCAAGATTCCCACGTTCTTCTAGGTCACCTAGAGGTATTTTCTTCCACCGGCGGTCTTCAGGGCTTTTGTTCCCTTTCCCTCTGGAGCTTGAAAGAACAAATGCAACCTCTTGAAAGAGGGACGCTTCAGAAGTGTCCAGAGTCTCAGAGTTAAGAGGCTCTAAGTACAGAAGATGCTGATACCAAGGCAATTCAACATCTGTACACAAATGTGGGAAATAATTGTGTGGGTGTGTATCATTCAAAGATAGTGTGTGTGTCTTCCAGGATCTGGAAAAAAAGGGGAAAAATCTTAACATTTTCAATGATACATAAAACGAAGATGTAAAAATTACACTTTTCAATGAAACAACTCTTCTCGTTACTATAAAAGTACCTTTTGCCAACTAACCTGTCAGTCTGAAATGAAGGTTGCAAGAACTTCATGCTGTAACTTGAACTATTAAGGTCATCTTCACTCGCCCCCTCCAACTGTTGTGCAGGAAGATTTTCAAAGCTTCGCTTGCAAAACAAATGGTCAGGGTATTCTCTGGGGGGATTAAACAAATTAAACAGATTAAAAGAGTTGGAAGGGACCTTGTAGATCTTCTAAATCTAACTGCCAACATCATTTCTGACAGATGGCTACCCAGTCTCTTCTTAAAAGCCTCCAGTGATGAAGCTCCCACAACTTCTGAAGGCAACTTCTGTTCCACGGGTTGATGGTTCTCACTGTTAGAAAATGTCTCCTTAGTTCTAAGTTGCTTCTCTCCTTGCTTCTCTCCATCCATGGCTTCTTGTCCTGCCCTCAGGTGCTTTAGAGAATAGCCTGATTCCCTCTTCTTTGTGGCAACCCCTCAAATATTGGAAGACTGCTATCATGTCTCCCCTGGTCCTTCTCTTCACTAGACTAGCCATGCCCAGTTCCTGCTTCGTTCTTCATATGTTTTAGCCTCCAGCCCCCTAATCATCTCTGTAAATACAGGTGAAACTCGAAAAATTAGAATATCATGCAAAAGTTCATTTATTTCAGTAATGCAACTTAAAAGGTGAAACTAATATATGAGATAGACTCATTACATGAAAAGCGAGATAGTTCAAGCCTTGATTTGTCATAATTTTGATGATTATGGCCTACAGCTCATGAAAACCCCAAATTCACAATCTCAGAAAATTAGAATATTGTGAAAAGGTTCAATATTCTAGGCTCAAAGTGTCCCACTCTAATCAGCTAATTAAGCATTAACACCTGCAAAGGGTTCCTGAGCCTTTCAATGGTCTCTCAGTCTCGTTCAGTAGGAATCACAATCATGGGAAAGACTGATGATCTGACAGTTGTGCAGAAAACCATCATTGACACCCTCCATAAGGAGGGAAAGCCTCAAAAGGTAATTGCAAAAGAAGTTGGATGTTCCCAAAGTGCTGTATCAAAGCACATTAATAGAAAGTTACATGGAAGAGAAAAGAGTGGAAGAAAAAGGTGCACAAGCAGCAGGGATGACCGCAGCCTGGAGAGGATTGTCAGGAAAAGGCCATTCAAAAGTGTTGAGGACTTTCACAAGGGGTGGACTGAGGCTGGAGTCAGTGCATCAAGAGCCACCACACACAGACGGATCCTGGACATGGGCTTCAAATGTCGTATTCCTCTTGTCAAGCCACTCCTGAACAATGTCAGAAGCATCTTATCTGGGCTAAAGACAAAAAGAACTGGTCTGTTGCTCAGTGGTCCAAAGTTCTTTTTTCTGATGAGAGCAACTTTTGCATCTCATTTGGAATCCAAGGACCCAGAGTCTGGAGGAAGAATGGAGAGGCACACACTACAAGATGCTTGAAGTCCACTGTGAAGTTTCCACAGTCTGTATTGATTTGGGAAGCCATGTCATCTGCTGGTGTTGGTCCACTGTACTTCATTAAGTCCAGGGTCAACACAGCCATCTACCAGGAGATTTTGGAGCACTTCATGCTTCCTTCCGCAGACGAGCTTTACGGGGATGCTGACTTCATTTTCCAGCAGGACTTGGCACCTGCCCACACTGCCAAAAGTACCAAAACCTGGTTCAAGGACCATGGGATTACTGTGCTTGATCGGCCAGCAAACTCGCCTGACCTGAACCCCATAGAGAATCTATGGGGGATTGTCAAGAGAAAGATGAGAGACATGAGACCGAACAGTGCAGAAGAGCTGAAGGCTGCTATTGAAGCATCCTGGTCTTCCATAACACCTCAGCAGTGCCACAGGCTGATAGCATCCATGCCATGCCGCAATTGATGCAAAAGGGGCCCAAACCAAGTACTGAGTACATATGCATGCTTATACTTTTCAGAGGTCCGATATTGTTCTATGTACAATCCTTGTTTTATAGATTTCATGTAATATTCTAATTTGCTGAGATTGTGAATTTGGGGTTTTCATGAGCTGTTAGCCATAATTATCAAAATTATGACAAATCAAGGCTTGAACTATCTCGCTTTGCATGTAATGAGTCTAATGAGTGTAATGAGTCTATCCCATATATTAGTTTCACCTTTTAAGTTGCATTACTGAAATAAATGAACTTTTGCATGATATTCTAATTTTTCGAGTTTCACCTGTAGATAGATAGTTCTCAAATAAACAAATGAATCCATAATATTATACTTTTTCATTGAGGAAAATGATCCAAAACTATAGATTTGTCTATGGCCAAAGCATGGAAGCCTAAGATTCTCAATTCATTAGATGGGAATTGAATCAGGCATTTTAATCAATAGGGTGAAAATCAGTGTGAGAGATCCCGCCTTATTTAAAGAATAAATTGTGGGTATTCACTATCAAAGTCTGAGCTTCACAACACGGGTATTTCAATGGGGAAGCCAGCAGGTCCTCGCAAATGGCAACCAAGTGATCTCAACAATCCCTGGTGCTTTGTTTAATGACAGCAGTCAGGGGTGCCAAAATTGCCGTTGCTATGTGGCATGTGACCTGGTGTTGTATTTTATGAGCCCATTGCTTAGCTACATCATTAACTAAGAACCACTTGTATTAGTGCTTCCTGCTCTTGTCTATCTAGTAAGGTTGATATAATCCCAAGAAAGAAAAGCACCATGGGTTTGTAATGCAAGTATAGAGGTTTAACCATGATTCTGTGAACTGCTACAGGAGTTGAGTTATTGAGTGCTACAAAAATGCAATTAGAAAGACTTCTAACAAGCCTTTTCTCTGGAAAAGCCTGGAATCCTGCCCAAGGCAGCTATGAAATATTTACTTCTTATGAGCAGGAAGACTTTTTAAATTTCCAAATATTCTTGCATTATCTTATCACAGGTGAGTTCTGCTGCTGTTAACGTGGGGTTTTTTTGTAGGTAGGGGTTACTGTTTTATCCTTGGGCATGGGGAGTGATATGTGTGGCTTTCATGCTCTTAATCATTATAAACCACTCAGAATCACTCAAATGAGTTGAATCTGTTTAAATGGCCCTATAAATCATCTACATAAACAAATTTTATGCTGGAAATCAGGCAGTCTTTGGGAAACAGCCTTCAATCATTTCAGTCCACCTACCTGAAGTACAAGTTGAGGTCAACAACCAGACAACTGGAGCGGCTGACAACCACAGCCACACTGAGATCATATGATATACTTAATTGCACAAGAGGAAATGGCATGTCCTGGTTTCTCTCTTCTTGCCCCCGTGACTGATAGAGAGCGACACTGATGTGGGCCAAATAGGCACCATCGGTAGCACCAAATATATCTTTGTAAAAAGTTAAAGAATTTCAAAGGCTGTTGAAATAACAGGACAAAAAGAAACATACCCTTCAAAGAGCATTCCTGCTTCAGATGAAGCCTCACTGGGCAAGGTCATCTTATTTTACAATAAATATGCACAGGAAATCAAGTAAGCTATAAATTCAATAGAACTTGCTGCCAGGAAAATACTACTATTCTTTAAAAATCAATCTTTTTATGTTCTGTGAAAGGAAACCAGGATGCAGCAGTTAAAAATCAATGCCAGACAAATGACAGGGTTAGTTTGCTGAATTCCAATCTAGGGAAAAAGGACACAACCTCCACCATAAATCTAATTATAACAAGAAATACTTTTTTTCAAGTCAATGAAGATGTATAATTAGCGTGCAGCATCGCCCACCAGAGACCTGGAAAATGAATGCAAGGATTTCAAACATGATTATCTATATGCCACTGATGAGTCTCAAGAGGGAAAATCATTTGTTTATACTGGTAATCCTCTCTTCTAGAGTGGATTCTTGAAGGCGCTTGTGAGGTCAAGGAAAGGCCCCAGAACAGTTGTTGCATAGATACAAGAGCAGTGTGGCTAGGTCAGCCCAGAAGCAAACGGTAACCTAAAGCAGAGGTGGGCACCTCACAGACTACATGTAAGGATCGCCTCTCCTTCCAACCTAAGGAAGTACAAACTCTTGAAACGTAGTTGTTCAAAAGGATTCTTTTATTAAGCCGAAGTGAAAGCCATCCAGCTAAAGCACAATCTGAATATCCTTAGGCAAAACAATAGGATTAAGGTGATAGAGACCCCTCCCTTTTGGTCAGAATGCAGATTTTGGCCAATCCACAAGTGTGAAGGTATTTTCTTTACTATTTCTTTTGAGACCCGGAACAACCATGCATTCCCACCACTACCCTTTAAAGTGAGACAACCCACATGGTTGTCATATAAATTCCTGCAGGTAAAGTTCCCTTCTCAGGCCCCTTGGCGCCAGGATATAGGTTGTAAAATATCTAATGACACAGGCCGTGCTCCCCCTTCTCCACTTGAATGGCAGTATCACATTTTTTGGGGATTTGACACTACAAATCATGGGGTAAATAGAGTCCCCATGCGCCCTTCTCTGTCCTCCTCACCCACCCTGCAAGAACCCTTGGATCAACAGGGTACTTTTTGCCTTTTTCACGGTAAAGCTGGGAATTAATGTGCTACATCTCCAGTAGGTCAATTTTCACTCTTAGATTTCAGCGTTACCCAATCTGGGATATGGCCAAGCAATCCTTGGAAGCCCACCCAACACCAGCTTTATATTAAAGGATACGTATCCATCCGGTCTCATCCAACAAGAAGAGGATACCTCTGCAGAAAGTAACATTCACTGTCCTTTCCAAAGTTTGTGGGGGCAAATCAAGTCTATAGCAGCTTTCCACCTCTTCCCCCAGTTCTCCTCCAGGAAAAATCAGATGTGCAACCACAAAATTGTTGAGCAACAGTATAGCTCTGCCATTTTTAAATGACAGCACTTGCAAGGAGGAAATAGATAGTAAGCCTGTAAAAGAGGACATAAGGAATATTTCATATTTTGTAAAGGCGAAATAACATGCAGAGAAACACTGGTTTAAAAAAGCACATTCAACTAGATTGTTAACCCGGCACTTGGGAGAATTTCCATCTTCATAAATAATTATGACTTTTTTTGCAGTCCCATGGACCTCTCCAGTTTCCAAAAATTGGTAACATACAGTAGTTTCCTGCAATTTCTAGACAAATACTAAAAAAAATCAATCTATGTCAATTCCTATAATAGTTGTTTATATTTTACATTTTGTTTACTATTGTTGAATGTTTTATATGTAACTATGTAAGCCATTTTGAGTCCAACTCAGCATAGAATTAATCACCCACACTAAGTGTTCCACTATCAAAGAAACAACCGAACTTCCTACAAGAGAAGCTGTGTAAGAACATTATTCGGATGAGCACAAATGCACAGCTGCTGCACAAAAACAACAAAAAAAGGAAACAGACCACCTATACCAGTGATGGCTAACCTTTTCCGGACCAAGTGCCTAAAGCGCAGCTGAAACTCCCCAAATGCAATGCCCCCGCCTCCCCAAATGTGTCCCCCACATGCACCTGCATACGGCTCCCTCCAAGTGCCATCCCCCCCCCCGCACATGCATGGCAGAGACCCAAAGATCAGCTCACTGGTGGGAGGTGCGCGCGCATGCACAGCAGAGCTGAACTGGGGCAACGGCTCATGTGCCCACAGAGAGGGCGCTGCGTGCCACCTCTGGCATGAGTGCCATACATTGGCCATCACAGACCTATACACAACCTTCCAGCAAAATGGATACCTACATGATTTTATCAAAGTGCCTGACCACTCAACCCAAGATAGCAAAAAGATAGCACTGCCATACATTAGAAACATAGAAAAAAACATAACAGATTATTATTAAAACCACATGGCATCACCATAACACACAAATCAACTAAAACTGTCCAAAGTGAATCCCAGGACCCAGCAGTCCCAGAAAAAAAAAATAGGAGACATCTGCAACATTCAGTGTAAACAGGTCCTCTCCATCGCTCCACAGCCAGATAAGCAGGAATTAACACCAGGCAAACAATCAAGCAGAAAACGATACCCTAATCAAGGAAATATGGAGGAGAAAACCACACCCCCATCAACACTGGAAGGGCAAGGGTTGGGAATGACCTTGGGAAGAATCAGACAAAGGTAAAAGTTTGTGCTTTCAGACTTGCAAGATCCTAATGTAGCAGAATAAACAATAAAGCAGAATTAGCTCATCAGCTAGATGCAGCATCATTTCCATCTTACCTGGATTCAGATTAAATATGTTCAATTCTCTGAACATATCAATCCTAATAGTATACCTCCAGGATTTAACCTATCCCGACACATATGGGTGACAAATAACAGAATTAGAACAACTCATGGGGTGTGTGCTGACTCCTTGTATAAATGGGGAAAGACACCTTCAGCACAATGTGATTGCGGGGCCCCTCGACAGACTATCCAGCGTATAGTGAGGGAATGCCCTAACAGAAGGTATCCAGGAGATTCTAGGGATTTCCTCTGCGTAACAACGGCAGCTACTGACTGGATCTCCATACCCGACATTAAACTTTGAAATGTTATTTCTGTTTTTCTTTTAGGTTTTCTTACTGCTTTTTTAGTGTTTTAATTGTTTTTAATCTGTAAAAATGAAGTGTTTTAATACTGTGCGTGATCAGCCATACGCTAAATAAATAAAGAGATCAGATTCAATGCATTCTCTCTCATTAGCAACCAGGGGGAGAACTAGAGGATGTTGTTACGCAAAGGAGCCCAGAGGTTTGGATGAGAATTGGTGGGACCTCATTAGTAACCTCGGGGCAACCAGAGTGTCTCTTTCTCCATCAACGTCCATCGCCCAGGAGCTCCTATTCTCAGGAAGGGCCGTCCTTAAGCAGCAGCATCTGAAAACCAGCCAAGACCTGGAACTTCTGCGAAAACCGCGAGGCCTTTGTGACGTCTCCGGGCTGCACAGAGCTCAATCTCAGCTCGGCAGTTGCAGGGCAGCCAGGCCGGCCGGAGGCCTCCAAGCAGCAGCTTCCAGGCAGAAGAAACCTCCCTCCCGCCCCCCCCCCCCCGGGGCGCCCCTGCGAGGACGGACTCGCCTGCATTTCGGGGGGCCAGCAGGGCCCGCAGCCGCTCTTCGGGGAGGCTGCGCAGGAGGGCGGCGCCCCACTTCCCAGGCTCCGAAGCCACTTCGTAGAGGAACAGCGCCCGGCTCTGGGCCACGGCCAGCAGCTGCAGGCGACCCCCCGCCGGATCCTCCGCCTCGCCGCCGCCCCACACGAAGCTGCAAGAGCTCGGATCAGGGACTCCCCTTCCCCCCCCCCTCCGCCCCCGAGCGCGGCCCCCGCCGGCCCCCCCGCCTCGGGAGCCCCCGGACGGGACGGCGAGCGGGCCGGGCTCTTCCTGGGGAGGGGACCCTTTGCCTCCCGCAGGCCGCGCTTACTCTTCCCAGGCGCCCGGCAGAGAGACGCCCGACGGCCGCGCCGAGGGCAGCCCCGACAGACGCAGCTCGGCCGGCCCGGCCACGGCCAGCGCTCCCCGCCCGCGGCTGAGCTTGGCCCGCAGGGGGCCGGCCGGGGGCTCCGCAGGCGGCGGCGGCGGCGGCAGCAGCAACACCCGCAGCGGCTCTGCCATCCCGGCTGAGAGACCCGCGCCCAGCTGCCGGACGCGCCAGGCCTGCCGGACGTTGTAGTCCTCCGCCACTTCCGTTTCCCACATCCCACCGCGCAGCTGCCGCCCCGCCCCCGCCGGAAGCGCGCGCGCCGACTTCCGCCCGCCTTGCATGGAGGCCTCTCTGCCGCCCGCGGCCGGCCTGCCGAGGGAGCCCCTGGGCGGCGATGCTGGCGCTGGGGCTGCTGTGGCGGGCGCTCGGTAGCGCGGGCTATGCGGACGCGGCGGGCGGGCGCGGGGGCGAGAGCGGGCGGGCCGCCGCCATGGCGCAGGAGCAGGAGCGGGCGCTGGAGGTCTACGGTCGGTGCCGCGGAGGGGCGGCGGGGGGGGGTGGACGGGTCGGGGGGGCCGCAGCAGTTCCGCCCCGCTCAGCCCGCCGCCTCTTCTTTGCCCCGCGCAGATCTCATCCGCACCATCCGCGACCCCGAGAAGCCCAACACGCTGGAGGAGCTGGAGGTGGTGAGCGAGAGCTGCGTGGAAGTGGCCGAGATCGGGCCGGGCGAGAGCCTGATCACCATCCGCTTCACGCCCACCGTTCCCCACTGCTCGCTGGCCACGCTCATCGGTAGGGCCCCCGCCGACGGCCTGCCTTGAATCTGGGCAGATTCTCCTCAGCCTCCCAGCCACGGGGCACCGCTTGGGGACGGAGCCAGTGGCGTTTCGGCCTTGGGATGCCCTCTCACGTTCCTAGAATCCAGTGTTTCTCAACCTTGGGAGCTTGGAGATGGGTGGACTTCAGCTCCCAGAATCCCCCAGCACGAGATTATAACTGTTTCTCAACCTTGGAAGCTTGAAGATGGGTGGACTTCAACTCCCAGAATCCCCCAGCCAGCTGTTATAATCTCACGTTCCTAGAATCCAGTGTTTCTCAACCTTGGAAGCTTGGAGATGGGTGGACTTCAGCTCCCAGAATCCCCCAGCACGAGATTATAACTGTTTCTCAACCTTGGAAGCTTGAAGATGGGTGGACTTCAACTCCCAGAATCCCCCAGCCAGCAGCGCTGGCTGGGGGATTCTGGGAGTTGAAGTCCACCCATCTTCAAGCTTCCAAGGTTGAGAAACACTGGATTCTAGGAACGTGAGATTATAACAGCTGGCTGGGGGATTCTGGGAGTTGAAGTCCACCCATCTTCAAGCTTCCAAGGTTGAGAAACACTGGATTCTAGAAACGTGAGATTATAACAGCTGGCTGGGGGATTCTGGGAGTTGAAGTCCACCCATCTTCAAGCTTCCAAGGTTGAGAAACACTAGATTCTAGAAATGTGAGATTATAACAGCTGGCTGGGGGATTCTGGGAGTTGAAGTCCACCCATCTCCAAGCTTCCAAGGTTGAGAAACACTGGATTCTAGGAATGTGAGATTATAACAGCTGGCTGGGGGATTCTGGGAGTTGAAGTCCACCCATCTCCAAGCTACCAAGGTTGAGAAACTGGATTCTAGGAACGTGAGATTATAACAGTGTTTCTCAACCTTGTTGAAGTCCACCCATCTCCAAGCTTCCAAGGTTGAAAAACATTGTTATAATCCATCCTTTCTATCCATAGGAAGATTTCTTGCTTCCAGAGACCCTCATTTTAACCGACAAGGCAGCTGGCCGGCCCTGTAGGTCATGGCTCTGGCGTTTGCTCCGTGTCCCTTCCTTGTACGCTCACCTGAGGGGATTGCTAGGGAAATGTTCGCTTCCCCTGTTTACAGCGAAGCAGGTGCAAGACCTCCAAGAAAGGCTCTTTCTTACCCAAGTGAAAAGCTTTTCAGTGGGTTGGAAGCAGCTGCTCTTCCGTCTTAATTCCCACCTGAGAAAAAATGGACTTTGTACAGTTGTTCATCTCTTTTAAACAAAGGAAACCAGGTTCTCCCAAAATGTTTGCTAACCCAGGATACCAAACGTTAGACCAGACTTTCCCCCGCGTGGCTCTTGGTCAGTGGCTGTTCTGATAATTGAGAGACAGAGGGTGACTCTTAACATTTGAAAAGCAAACTGAAGTATTTTTCATGAAAATTTAGGGCTGTGTTTGAGGATCAAACTTCAGCGATGTTTACCTTTCAAGCACAAGGTATGTTGTTTCTGTTTTTCTCTGTGTTGAACTGTGAGATAGATTCTCCTGGAAGACCCTGGTTGATGGCACTACTTGGGCTATGCAAGAATAGCAGGGTGGCAAGCGACATCCCGCAGGAGAGAGGTTGTTTGCGAGAAGGGAGAAATGGGGAGGCCTACTAGTCAGCCATCACTTGATGCACACTGTAAAGAAGTGATTCCCAGATGGTGGCCTGGGATGGCCATGTAATCATATCCTATCTATCTACCTACCTATCATTATCTATCTACCTACCTATCATCTATATCTATATCTAATTTACTGGCTGCCCATCTTACCATAAGGTAACGCTAGGGAGCCACCAGTCAAAAGTTATATGTACACTAAAAAATAAAGGGAACAGAAGCAGAAGACATCTGAGATCTGAATGAATGAAATAGCCTTATTAAATACTTTGTTCGTTACATACAGTAGTTTTGTGTTCCCTTTAGGTGTTTGAACAGTGTATAAACTACTGTATGTAAAGAACAAAGTATTTAATAAGGCTATTTCATTCATTCAGATCTCGGATGCTTGTGTTCCCTTTATTTTTTTGAGCAGTATACATTAAAACATAAATTAAAAGCAGGAATTAAAAATCAAGGGCACCTGGGGAGGGCAGGGATGGAATGGGGGAGATGGGATCTGTTGTTACTTGATCAATCACTTCCATTGTGTTCCCCCATTGGGGCCCCAGGTCTTTGGACTCTTACAAAAGGATAGGAGGGTTGGGGCCAACCTCATTTTGTGGTGCAAGATTTTATTTTATTTTATTAAATTTATTTGACACCTATCACCGTGGGGCTACTGTAGGCGGCATACAACAATAAAACAAATGAAATATAAATGTAACAGTAGCAAAGTTACTGAACAATAGACTAAACAATGCAACAAACAATGAGAATATGAGAATGGGCAGGTGAGGAAGAAGGGAGTGAAGGGGGAGGTGTGGCACTCTCCCACTGAGTCCCCAGTAGTTGGCCTCCCCAGGCCTGCCTGCTTGCCCAGAAGAGTCAGCCCCCTGCAAGAGCTTGCTGGCTGCTTTAGCCCCACCTTTCCCTGACCCCACAGCCAGGGATCAGTAGCTTCCAACAGGTTTGTTGCAGTGTGCAAGAGGCAATGCACCCATTCTCATGAAGGCATTAGCTTTCACTTGGCTTGTGCTGTGTTGTGCTAAGCTGAACTGTGAATTCACACATACAACCCGAAATCGGAAATGACTATCAAACAATAGAATTTCACCGCATTTGAAATCCCCAAGCCCTTTAGGATTGAAATTCTTCACCAGCACGTTGTTCTGTCTGTCAAGGGAAGTTCTGGCATAGAAGTAAATAAGACAATTCAAGGAGTAAATAAGTATTTAAAAGTTTGTATTAATTAGTTTTGAGTTGAAATTTGGTTTAAAAGGGCCTTTAAAAAGGGAAGGAAGTAATTGCATAATTACTATACTCATTCAGATATGCAACCATTATAATATACATGAGAAAAGGAGATCCTTGCTTTTAAAGCAGAAATGTTGGGGGTGGGTTATTTATTCAGCATAGTTGAATGCAAAGAGAGAGAGGGAGTACAATGTACACATTCTTCATAGAGCTCTAGGTGTTTCTAAGCTGACATTTTTCTATCTCATCTAGCTGGAAATCTACATATCACAGGGGGCACATTCTATTGAGGAAGACAGTAAGTATACCTTCAGGTTGTGTTTAAGAGGGAAATATTTTAAATGGAAAACAGTTTAAAACTGATCATCTCCATTTCCCCCCACAATGAAGACCCAGAGATGGTTTGCACTGAGAGTGTTCCATGCTTGGAGGTGGTTAAGGGTGGGCGGGTAGACCCCTGGTCTCCCTGATCTGCTGCACAAATATTACCTACAGATCACTATTAGAAGAGACTTGCATCACAGAGAACTTCCTAAAGTCATGGCCTCTAAGGGTATGCTCTCCATGCCCTTAGAAGGAAGTTTCCTGGCGGAGTAGGGCAGGTAGGATTTCCCCCAGGTAGGAGCTGATGCATCTAAGTGAACCCCACTGTAAGACATTTGCTTCAGCTTTCATACTGTTGCAAAACATAGATTAAAAAGTTGCATAATTTTTGACCTTACTGTTGCATTATGCCACTGCATGTAGTAATTATGATGCTTGCTACCATGATTTTTCATTTAGAGGAAAGTTGATAGATAATACTTCCAGAGAAAAATAAAAAGAACAGTTCTAGACCCATTAAGAAAGGTATGAAGAGAACTTCATGGAGAAAAATCTGTGTACTGATGTGGGTGCTAATAGTCAATACCAACTTGATGGCACATAATCAGTAAAAAAACCCAGTCAGTCCTCCTTGATCATTCCCTCTTAATCCCAAAGGTGCTTTTTCAAAAGGCAACTGGACTTACTTTGTTTTTGCTTAAAGGTGCTTTGCTTCTCATCCAAGAAGCTTCTTCAGTTCTTCTTCAGTTTCTGAAGAAGCTTCTTGGATGAGAAGTGAAACGTCTTTAAGCAAAAACAAAGTAAGTCCAGTTGCCTTTTGAAAAAGCACCTTTGGGAAAACCATGACTTGGATGACTGAGAATCTCCATAAACATTTTATCTTAATATTATGAGGCAGATAGATTGCCGTTGCTTTGATGATGAATTTGCTTGGCTTCCAGTCAAAAGCTGCTTGAGAATTTTTCCATTGTGTTGCAGTCAACAAACAAATCAATGATAAAGAGAGAGTCGCAGCAGCAATGGAGAACCCCAGTTTGCGGGAGATTGTGGACCAGTGTGTGCTGGACCCCGACTGACTTGGAATATCTGCCTCCTTTGTATCAACTTCTTTATATAACATTATCTTGAATTTAATACTAAACATTATTTCTAAAGCATCATTTTGAAAGCAGCCATAATTGCAGACAAGAGTGAGCAGACCTGATCAACCTCAGATGAACTGGATAGAATGAAAAGTTAACATTCTCTTAAAGTTGATATTTCTAAATATGAATAATTTTTATTGCCAGCTGATGGAAAAGAGATTGGACAACCAGTCTGGAGTGGTATAAGGTGTCCTGCTCGAGCAGGGGGTAGATTGGAAGACCCTCAAGGTCCCTTCCAACCCTTCGATGTTCTATGAATGTGCGTTGTAATTTTTAAAATGTGATTTTAGTTGATTTTTCCACTTCCCCAATAGGGGTATATGTAAATAGCTACTCTCTTAAGGATGAATAAAATACAGAATTGTTGAGAAAATGTTTTTTGATATCATTGCATTTTCCCTATAAAGGGGAAAGGGTGTGTCAAAACCCTTGAGGAGGAATATGCCAGAATCCATAAGGGCAAGGCTCAAATAGCCGGAAAGCCAGAGAGCAAAAGGATGTTTCTGTGTCACAGAGAGCTTAGTGCAATCTCCCACCAAGGCCCAGGCCCCGACCTCAGCCCTGGTGCCACTGCGGCCACCCACATTCCCCCAGCCTGGTGCTTGAGCCTCGTGCCATGACAGCATTGCCCCATGACCCAGCACTCTAGGCTTCCCCACACTCAGCTTCCCTTCAGGCCCTGTGACCCACCAGAAGCTGCTCTGGGTCGCATGAGGCCTTCGTTCTTGAAGCAGCTGACGAGAGGCCTCTGAACATGTTGCAAAAGCACCCTGGCTCTTGCATGGTTTTGAAGGCTCTGTAGGCCCTGAATGAGCACATTCCATTCTGGCCTTGCCTCTGAAAATTGCACAAGAGGGGGGCATACTTTCAAGAGCAGTTGTTGGGTGTTGGTGAACACTGGCATGTCAACTTTGACATGTGCATCATAAGTTTGCCATCACCACTAAGTCATTCCCTCCAGCCCCCAAAAACAGCCAGGGAGAGGGGCTCCAAGCAGACTGACTCCCCATTGAACAGCTGAAACTGCCAGGGATCCTCTTTCTTTTAATTTCACTCCTTGTCCTGCCTGCAATTTCCGCCTCTTCTGGGACTCTTAGGCACTTTGGATCATTCTGGCAATGAAATAAGCTGGGCCCTCAAGCTGCTCCTTGCAGAGGGCATATCCCTCGGATCAGGCACTTCCTGGCCCATGGCCACAGCGTCCCACTGGGGCTGCTTCAGCTCAGCTCTCCCTGGCTGGCTGGCATCCAGGCACTGGGCCAGGTCCTCAGCCACACTCACGGGGTGCTTGGCCCCAGGCCCAGACACAAAGCTGGTAGCCTCCTGAATGCTGAAATGCCGTCTCCGCAGGAAATAGGGGAGGATACTGAAGGAGAGCGGTGGGTTTTTTCAAGCCAGAGTTGTTGGGATATAAACAGATCTTCATCTCTACACTTGCTTTTAGAAGGCCCCACGGAGGCCTCAAGCCCAGCATCTCATCCAGACAGGAATCCCTGCCAGAGGCACTGCTAGAAACTTTAGTGGAATCAAATGGGCAACCAACCAGCTTTTTTAAAATGTTAAAGTTAACTCAGGAGACAGAAATATTTCCCTTTCTCTCAGTTGAGAGGATTATGGAGGTGTCCTTCTGTTTTTCTGAGTTTTAAAGCCCAGCTGTTAAAAGTGTTATCTGGCCCTTGAAGCAAATCAGTCAGATGAGGTGAAGGAGAATTCCCTGAACAGTTCCAACATATTCTGTTTGTATTTCTCATCATTTTTTCTCCCTTCAAAATCATAACACAGTTTCCAGATCAAAAGTTCAGTTGTGGGATGGTGTGGATCTCACTGTACCTATCAGAGACCGAGTCTTTGTGACCCTGGCTAACAATTGGCTCGGCAACAAAAATGAAGCTTTCCCAAATAATAAAACTAGCATTGGATGTAATTTGTCATAGAAGAAATGTTCTCCCGGAGCTTCAATCTCCGCAGTGCAATATACTCCTAAATTTTGATACGGCTGAAGACATTTGTGGACTCCATTGTTTAGACAGGTTGAACTAAAGTGATTCTCAACACAACCCTTAAACCAAAGGTGCACAATGTTTTCTAGGCTGTCTTCCTTTGGTGCAAGCTCTACGATAAATTCTGATGTGGCTAATATGATCACCGTCCACTTACGTACCAAGTAATTTGCTAATTCTATGACATTAGCTTACATTTAGTGACCATTTTTATAACCCCTAAAAGCTGTGATGGCGAACCTATGGCACACAGAGCCTTCTCTCTGGGCACATGCGCCGTTGCCAGCTGCTCTTCTGGTTTCTGATGCTGGTCTTCATGAGTGCTGGTCTTCGTGGGCACCGGAGCACCTGAAAACGGACCGAAAATTGGCCAAAAAACAGTCTGGTTTTGGCCCAGAAAATGGCACGAAAACGCCCCAAAAGCAGGCATGAAAACGCCAGCTAGCTGGTCTCGGGGTTTCTGGTGCTCCGGCATGCAGACACATGCACGTGCATTCCAGTTTGGGCACTCAGTGCCAGAAAGGTTCGCCAGCACTGCCCTAAATTCTGCGGATTCATTTTTGTTTTAAAGCAAAATGTTTTGGTGATTCCCCTCAAAACTTTTAATCCCACAGCTGAAATGGGCCATTCAGGCCACTGAGTCAGCCACAGCTCAGGGCAGGAACCCCAATTAAAGAACCCCCACAGATGGAGAAGCAGAGATGGGATTCAAATCCTGGCACTACTGGTTCGCTACTGGTAGCATGCGGCGCTTCTGCGCATGCGCAGAACACTTTTGATGATGGGTGGGTGGGCAGAGCCTCCCACCACCACTGCTACCGTTCACCCGAACTGAGGCAAACCGGTAGACCCCTGTGGAGAAGGTAACAGAAAAGTGGGATGGGCAGAGGGAGAATCCACTCAGGGAAGGTGTATTAGAGGCCATTCCATTCTCCTATCCCACCCACCATCTTGGCTCAAGAAGCAGCAGGACCTGGTGGCCTCCCAGGTTGATGCTCTTTACTCTCTGGCCGTTTGCAAGTAGGCAGGAGGGCAAACCTGGCGCCTGTCAGAAAGGCTTGGCCAGGCTGTGGGGTGAGGCTTTCCAGGGAAACAGCATCTGCACCGTTAACATCCCGTTCACCAAGATGTGGAGTGGGATCTTTGAGGAACAACAAAATCGCCCAAATTCTGAGTAGGTCCTGATTGGCCTTGGCTGCTGTCCAAAGCCATCTGGGAGGAGCTGAATCTCCCTGAGCGAACACAGAGGCACAATACACTCTGGTATTCTGAGTGGACGCTAAGCAAGCACAGAGACTAAGACGAGATGGGTACAATTTTAAAAATTTAACCGAAAAACAAAAATACAACAGGATTAGATGTAACTTTACTATTTCAGTTTAACACACTTGAGAGATATAGCCATTAAAAATTTAGAAAGGTATTACAATACTTTTCTTCCAATCAATTTTCAGTTTTTCTGGTCTGTTGATTGGGAAATTTCATCTTGGGATGAGGATGATTCGGTATTCAGAAGCAGACAAATTGGTCATAAAACTTGACCAAGTCAGCAGAACTGACTGAGAGCTAGTTTGGTCTCGTGGTTAAGGCCCTGGGGACCCCGAGTTCTAGCCCTGCCTGAGGCACCGAAGGCAGCAGAGTGATTGCAGGCGAGTCCCTTTCAAAACACATCCCAGAAGAAATAAGGGCAAATTGCTTCCAGAGCCTGCTACAAACACTGCCCTGCCCTGGCCATGCAGCCACCGGGAGTCCAGATTGACCCAAAGGAATCACAGCCCTCTCCCCAGACACAAATAAGCAAAGCCATGCCACCCTTCCTTTAAAACAGGGTGACCTTTTATGTTAATTGTAGATTACACAAAGTTTAGATGTGTGGCCGGTGTAGACTTTTAAGGGAATTTCTGCACCATTTCTCCAATTTCAAGGTGCAAGGAAGAAAGCAAACACACAATCTTGAGTCAGATGTATTTTTGCCAGTATGACTAACAATGTAAGTTACAAATGCAGAAAATGTAGATCCGATATCAAGCGTTCTTAGTTCACAAGGGAAACTGAATAATGCTTCTGGAAGTGCAACAAAAGGAGGCAGAACAGTTGCATAGTCAGGCAAGTTTCCATTTAGTCTCTCACCTGGGCAATCTTGGGCAGGTTAGCCTCTGTCCTGCACCAGTTACAGGCATCCTTTTGGCTTGCAGCTCTCAGGTGGCACCAGATGGCAGAGCAGGTTGACACAGGACTGCCAGTCCGGCTGGAGGAGCTACTAACCTGCCCAAAGCTGGACGGACTACAAACATCTGACCATCTCGAGCAGTAGCTGTGTGTGTGTGTGTGTGTGTGTGTGTGTGTGTGTGAGGCTCACACATGCATGCACAGCCAGACCGGGAAGAAAAACCTTTGTAGTTATAACATAACCAACTGATCAAATTACATTCTGTGGAATGCTACATGCTCATTTGCATAAAATATAAAAATAGTTGGTTTTATTTTTTTTTAAAAAATCACTCCTCAGGAGTTTTGTGCTGGCCTGCCAACACTGAGTGACTATGACCAACTGTAGACCAGAGATATTTCTGAGGTGGCTTCCAAAAGGTGCTTTCCTGGGGCCAGATTGCATTCGCCCCTGCCAGCTCCCTCCTGCACTGTGGGTGCAAGGTTTCCCTTTGGCTGCCTGGAGCACAGCTCAGCCCCGGGATTGAGCACCACACCAGGCAGAAAGCATTGGTTGGTTTCTGAGTGGACGGAAGAACTGGCTGGCTGAAGTCGGTCTTCTCCAGCTCTCGCCCACCAGAGGTTCCCGGGCACAGAGGTGTTCACTTCCGGGAGGATCGCTCATCTCCACGATCCCGATGGAGCAGGCCATGTGGGTGGCAGGTCTGGCAGCACTGGGCACTGACTGCAGGGAGGTGGCACCTTCCCAGCCACAGCAGGGTCTGGCAGAAGGCAAAGGAGAGGCGGTCCCGCTCACAGATGAAGCCTGGGAGAGAAGAGAAAGCAGGTTCCTCTGTAATTGGAGGGCTGGTCAGCTTCCCCACATATCCAGTTCTCCCCCTCAGAAGGCACAGGTGTGTGGAGTTTACACAACCTGAGTGGCAAACATTGGTTTGGTTTACACCTACTTCTCGCCTAACTGGGTTAAGAACTTCACCCAACCTACTGCCCCATCATTAACCCCACTAAGCATGTTGTGTGAGCCCAATCAATTTCTTCATCTTTCTTCAAAATAGAAATAGCACCAAGGATGAGGGTCTTGGTCCATACTGCTAATGAGTTT
The DNA here is from genome assembly GCA_030761175.1 of Masticophis lateralis. Lineage (NCBI taxonomy): Eukaryota > Metazoa > Chordata > Lepidosauria > Squamata > Colubridae > Masticophis > Masticophis lateralis. The sequence goes on along the minus strand of JAUDYJ010000012.1, from coordinate 23,001,414 downwards.
GCCACTTAGTATAAACTCCTTTTGGGTACAGAGGATTTCCACCGCCACTATGATATCTACAGCTGTGTACTGTTTCCACCAAGAGTTTTAAACCATTAATTGTCCCAGGTGACTAAAGCAGTTTCTAAACCACTTGAACCACATAGCAAGAGAGTCGTAACAATGCCAAATGACCTACTCTGCAAATGCAGCAGGAATGGGTTGGAGTTGGGGGAAATCCAAACTGAGTCAAATCATACGAGGAATACTTGGATAAGCTTATCAAAACTAGAATGCATAGGAAGCATGTCATCAGAAGGTTTGCAGAGCTTAAACAAATTTGTTCTTTACTGCTCCAAAAAGCAACATAAGAACCAGAGGTTAAGAATTAAAAGGAAGCCAATTTTGCTTGAAGATCAGATGATACATTAGGAGGGAACCTTCTGTCAAATTGCAGGTGCCGCTCAGATTACACCCAAGCCTGTGATACCATCCCATCACACAGTGCTCATCATGAAGCCCTTTGTCGGACCCCTTTCCACCAATCAGAGGCCTTGCCTGTCCTAATTCTGGGCTCATGGAGATGTGGGTCCACTTCCTCAAGAATGAAAACAAACGCAGGGGACCTTGCAAAGTCTGTGGGGCAGGGGTCTCCAACCTTGGCAACTTTAAGACTTGTGGACTTCAACTCCCAGAATTCTGGGAGTTGAAGTCCACAAGTCGCCAAGGTTGGAGACCCCTTCCATGGGCGACGCATCCTTTCATCACTCCACACCTCTTTAAAGTGCAGAAGCCTGAAAGGCTCCAAGCAATCGGAGAAGGGCCACAATACACCCCCACCCCCACCACAAAAAGGATCTTTGCTGCAGGAAATGAGACCCAATGGCACTTTGAGCATTAGCCAGGAGCTGAAAGTTTATTTTTCTCATTGAAAAGTGGCATCTAAAATGTCTGTTGTTTTCTAATCCATGGAGATTAGAAATCTCCCCTGAAAGCAAAGGTTAGGCCCTTAAGCTTTGGTGGGCCAGCTCTGTCAAAAGCTGAATGTTGCCTTGTGTTTCACAAAACCCCCGTCAGGATGTTGTCTTTTTCTATACTTTTTCTGTGCTATTCAAGTAAATGTTTGTTGTGTAAGCACTAGTTACCAGCACCAAACCAAAACACAAAAGTGGCCTCTTTGTCAGCTTAAAACAGGGAAGTGGTTGTGTCTTTTTTTTTTTTTTTAGTTTTAAACAAGCCTGAATTCAGCAGAAACACATGAACTGGAAGTTGGAGATTCAGAAATGGAGAGCCATTTGTTACCTGTTTTGGTTGAATGTGTATAATGTCCCATGGCTAATACAAATAAACTTTAATTCCTCCATCTTTGTTTAGCCTTGCTCTGGTCCCTCAGATTCACAGGATTTCTGGCATAATTTCTCAAAATATTTTTTTTAAAAAGCAACAAATTCACTGCATAGTTTTTGGTTGAATACTGAAGGGAAATTAAAATCTAAACAAGAACTCAAAGACCAGGGTATTGAATTATCATGGTGGCCTCAACTGCAAATACAATCTAAATATGATAAAGATATCATTGAACTCCAAAGAAAAACTGATTAAGAAACTATGTAACTTTTTAATGAATTTGAAAATGGAAGATGAACAAGTAAAAGAAACAATGATATTGTGGGCAAAAAACTTTGGATATAGTATAGAATTAGAGAAAAAGCAAAATATATGGGAAAGAAATTATAAATTAACAATGGCAACTTCTTATGAAGAAAACTTACATAAAATGTTTTATAGATGGTATTTACCATCTCTTAGATTAGCCAAAATGTTCAAAAATATGTCTAATAAATGTTGGAAATGTAACCAAAAATCTGGCACATACTGTCATCTGTGGTGAACTTGTACTAAAACAAAAAAAATTTGGGCAAAAATACATATGTGGCTAGAAAAGATGTCAGGAGAACATGTAGATTTTAAACCTGAACCTTTTTCATTTGGTATAGTACCAGAAAAATTTGATAAAGTGTATATTTAATATTGCATATATTAACAGCAGCGAGGATTATATTTGCACAGCATTTGAAAAATGAAGAAATACCACTAAATGGATAATTAAGAAGATATTGGACTGTGCAGAAATGGACAGACTTACATTGAAGATTAAATAGAAAGAAGACAGAATACTATCAAACATGGAACTTATTTTATCAATGGCTGGAAAAAAGGGGTAAAGATTAGGAATATAATTTGTGTTGTTAAGCAAACAAAATAACTCAGACAACATGATGTTTATTAAGCACTAATTAAATGTTGTTAGGTTGTGTGAATGAGGAAGCAGCAAGCCAGGCAGTGAGTGACAACAGCTCTTTTTATTAGAGTGAGAATCCAGCAACTCAACTGGGGAAACAGCTCTCCTTATATACCCTGCAGCTGTGGTGGTCATCCAATCAGCTGAGGGCTATTAAGTTCAAACTTTCCCGCCAAAACTATACACATAACACTCACCCCCTCCCAGAAGTCATTTGGGGTGGACCTTAACATACGTAGTCCCTCAGGTGACTAGAGCATGTCCGCACCCTAGTTGACCTGCGCAGTTCAGTCGGAGGTGTGGCGTTGAGCGGGTTGGAGGAACTCCCTGTTTCTCCATGCTCCGCCAATGGAACCTCAGAGAATTCATTGTGGCGGCGAGTTCTTCAGCTGGTTGATCTTCCTCGATGGGGCGGCGCTGGATCTCGGGGCCGACAGCTAAGTCCTCCGCTTGACTCGGGCTTTAGTTAGTCCTGGAGTTCTGTTGGTAGTTAAGGAGTGGTTCTTCGAAGATTTCTTCTGTGTCGGCAGCTAATCGTTTTCATAACAGATTGATGTGTCAGCGCCAAATCTTCCCATCTCCCATGTTTACCCTATAAGACTTGGGCCCGGTTACCTTCGTAATTGTTCCGGTGTTCCAGAGGGGCTCCTTCCCGTAATTCCTTGTGTATACCGGAGTCCCTATTGTGAACTCCCTAAGCTTCCTGTCTTTCCCTCTGAAGTTGTCAGGGGAATAGCTGGTATGTAGCCTGTCCAGGACTCCTTGGAGTTTTCTCCCTATTAGAAGTTCCGCCGGGCTTCGGCCTGTGGCGGTGCATGGTGCGACGTGTTGGGCTGTTAAGAATCAGTCTATCCTTTCCTGCCAGTCCCCAGGGCCTAGGCGTGAAATGGCCTCCTTAGCCGTTCTCACAAACCTCTCCGCCAATCCATTACTCGCTGGATGAAACGGGGCGGAAAGTACGTGCCTGATCCCCAACTCCACCAAGTATCGCTCAAACTGCCCATTGTCTGAAACTATGGTGTCTGGTAAGCCGTGGGTGGCGAACAATTGCCTTAGCTCCCTCATGACTGCGTCGGTGGTAGTGGCTTTCATAAATTTAATCTCCAGCCACTTTGAGAATGCATCCACAATGACCATAAATACCTGTCCATGGAATGGGCCAACAAAATCTGTATGGATCCTGGACCAGGGACCCTGCGGCCGCTCCCATTCCCATACTGGTGCTGTAGGCGGGTCTGGCCTAGACTCTTCTGGCACTTCCCCACCCACTCAGTGATGTCCTTGTCCTACAAACATAGCTCCTAGCTAACCCCTTCATCCTCACAATCCTGGGGTGCCCCTCATGCAACAGATTCAGAATTTTTTCCCTTAGGCACAAGGAAACAATGACCCGATCACCCCACAATAGGCAACCCCCTTGCATTGTCAGCTCGCCTTTTTTGTTAGCAAAATGTTTGAATTCCCCGCCCTCAGTCTTTTCCAGCCACCCGCTCGTGACCCAACTTGTGACTTTTCTAAGCACGTGGTCCTTGGTTGAAGCCCTTACCACTTCTGCTAAAGTGACGGGTCCCGAGTCCAAGACGTCAATCAGCAGGATGGGGATTCTGGGTGTGGGGTCTTCTATCCTGTCCAGTAATGGGCAACCGCTGAGGGCATCAGCATATGCTGCCAGGAAGATGGCCCAGCGTGTCATCCTGGGAGACAGGGCTGTCGGGGTGGGGCGGTCCCCTGCTATGAGCTCCAGAAGGGGGCGATGGTCTGTGATGAGGTCGAAGTCTCTGCTGAACAAGTACTCGTGGAACTTCTTGACTCCTGAGGCGGCTGCAAGGGCCTCCTTGTCAAGTTGACTGTAGTTCCGCTCGGCGCTTGAAAGAGTCTGGGAATAGTAGGCGATGGGTGCCTCTAGACCATTTGGTAGTCTATGGCTCAGGACAGCCCCCATGCCGAATGGGGGCGCGTCACAGACTAGAACAAGGGGAAGCGTAGAGTTGTACCGGATTAGAAAACTCTCAGCAGACAGTAGTTTCTTTACAGCAGCAAACGTGGTAGCCTCAGCCTTCCCCCATATCCATTTGGATTTCTTGGCCAACAGTCTGTGCAGGGGTTCAGCTACTGTTGCCTTGTCTTTTAGGAAAATTGCATAGAAATTCAACAGTCCCAGGAATGCTTGTAGTCCCGCCTTATTTGGGGGGGGGGGGCTCTTGGATTGTCCTAATCTTGCTCTCAGTGGGGTGTATGCTGGTTCCGTCTACCCGATACCCCAAGAATTCCACAGAAGGGACTGCGATCATGCACTTGTTGCATTTGACTCTGAGTCCCGCACTTCTGAACTTCTCTAGAACTTGTCTAAGTCTCCCCCCTAGCTGTAGTTCGTTCTCAGCGGTGATGAGCACGTCATCAAAATATGGGACCACCCCGGGAATCCCCTGTAGTAATCGCTCCATGGTGCTCTGGAACGGTCCGGGGGCTATGCTGACTCCAAATTGGAGTCTGGTATACTTCTTTTTTTTCCCAATTTTTTTTTTACATAAGACATAAAATACATCTTTTTAGAGCAGGGGTTTGGTCTGGCTTAAAATAATTACAATTATTCACGTTCCCTCAATCAATTTTGTTCCAAATTTTAAAATCATTAAAAAGAAAAATAAAGAATAAAAAAACAAGACAAAATTCTTATTCTAAGCATTTATCATTCTACTATAACACCCAAAATTCTAAACAATAAAAATTGTTCTAAATCTTTATTATTTTAACAATTAATATTTCATATATATTCCTCAATCCTAAGACCCCTTGCCTCAAAACTATATTTTATCTCTCTTAAATGACAACTGATATCCAATTCTTGACAAAAAATATTTTCCTCCTCTCTTAAAATCATTTTAAAATAAATCAACATTTCTTTCCATATTTTATTACTTCCAAAATATTTTACCTTAATACTTCAAATTTAGTCTCAAATTCTATTAGACCAGCTGTTTAACTGATTCATGGTTTAAATATCTATTTCCCAGTTATAATTTCCAATATTCTCCATTTATTTAACTGGTTCACAGTTCAGTTACTATTCTCCAATAATGTCTCTTCCACTTCCTCCTAGGTTTATTTTTGAGCTGGTTCGCATCTTAATGAGCTGCTTTCCAGCAATGCTTCCTCCACTCCTTACCTTAATTATTTTGGCTGGTTCACAGTATAATTTTAACTGCATACCAACCTTCTCCTTTACTCCTCCTAAATCTAATGTAAAACTGGTTCACAACTCAGATGGTTGCCTTCCAGCAATGTTTTCCTCCACTCCCACTGTCCCTATTTTTAACTGGTTCACAACTTTATTTCAATTGAAACCCAGGTATAGTCTCCTCCACGCCTACCTTTTTATTTTTTGCTAGTTTACAGTTTGGCTTTAACTGTTAGCCAGAGTATGCATTCCTCCACTCCTAACTGTATTTTGGCCAGTTCACAGCTTTGCTTTAACTGCTTTCCAGTGCATATTTCCTCCGCTCCTAACTCCTATTTTTATTTTTAATTGGTTCCCAGTTTGCATTAACTGTTCTCCAGTATGATGCTTTCCTCCACTCCTACCCTATTTGTAAGACTGGATCTCAGCTTTTCTTTCACTGATCACCAGAATCTTTCTTTATATTTTCCTCCACTCTAAGATCTCTTATTCAATTATTTAGCTTCAAGTTACTTCAAAGTGTATCGCCAATGGTATTGTCAATCTATTCTCCTTCATACCTTTTGCTAATTAAAGAAAAAAAACCATTTCAACAAGTATCTCTTATTTTCTCCTAAATTTTCTCCTGTTACTTGCTTATTTAATATTTCAATATAAACATCATTTTAGACCAATTTAAAGTCATTTTTCTATGCTTATTTAATCTATGAATAATTCTTTTAACACCCAATACCTTAAAAGAAAAAGCATTTTCTTCCAGATTATTAAATCTATAAATATTACCTGTTAAAGATTTAAAATTCAAAAAGGCATTAGAACATCCAAAACTCATGCTTCTTCCTTCAAACATTTCTTAATCAAGTTATTTATATGTTTGTATAAAAGTAATAATAATTATAAAAAATGGGAAATAGTGACAATAATAATTTAATTACCTTAAAATAGTGACAATAATCATAATACAGCAATAATAATAGTAAAAAAAAATAAGAAAAGGGAAGAGGATAGAAATATCTCAGAACAAAGGAAAAAAGAAAGATATTATTATTCATTCACCCAAAAAACTATTACATCTATTTAAGTCAAAATATAATAATTTGTTGTCTTGTTACATAGTATGTTCCAATATTCCTTTCTCCAATCTGTCCAAATATAATTCTTCTCTATTTTAATACCATCAAAGTTCCAACTTTTTTTTTAAAATTAGTTCTGGGCTATTCCGTATATGGATGGTATCATCACGTCCTTCTTGTGCTGCCATACTCTTCTCTTATTGCCACGTCTGTTAATTCAGTTTCCATTGTTCCATTTAATTTCTTCCTTCTGATCTTCAATAAATCCTCCAATGAACAAACTTGTCTCTCCAGAATCAGACTCTCTTAATCTGAGTCTTTCTCTTTTTTCCCCCGAATTAGTCAAGTTTAAAAAAACAAGTAACAAAGTTTCTCCCTTTATGTAACAAGAAGGCAGTCTATAAATCAGTAACAAGCAGTCACTTTCAGTTGCCAATTAGCAGCCATTTTCTCTACCTCCGTTTGTCTTCTTTTTTTTTCTTTACTTTTAAAAGCATAGTTATTTCCTCTTCTCCTTCCTCTCTCTCTAACATAGTCCAATTTCATTTTTCCATACAAAGAAAAAAAATATATTCAATACTATAATACAGCCTTTTCCAAAAGATCATTATTTCATATTGTCCTCCAACAGGTCTTTTGCCTTTCTGCCCCAATAGTTCACAGCCGCTGTTAAAGCTGGGACAAAGACTCATTTTAATCCAGAGTCCATGGGCAGTTCCCGCCTGGGCTGATGGTCACTCACCTGGCAAACAAACTCCCGGCTCTGTTCTCTGCTTCTCCTCCTGAGCATTCTTGTGTCCCGGTTGCCGCAGTTTCAGGGCAGCCACCATGGCTGCCGCTATGCCACCACCAGCGCAGAGGGCAAGCTTCCAGCCCCGAGGAACCTGCCTGTTCCTCTCGGTCAACTGAGGGGGACCTCTCCATGAGGTCCGAAGACCTGTTGGCAGGGGCTTGGCAGACGGGGTTTTCGTGGGGCTCTGAAGAGCCCGCTATTTCCCCGTCTGGATCCCCACGGCGCCAACCAGACTTCCAAGTCTGGTACACTTGAAGGCACCTCTGTGCATAACTATAGTCTGTGCCTCTGCGGTAGCGTCATCTACCGACAACTGGTGATACGCCTGTGCAAGATTGAGTTTTGCAAAGATCTTGCCGGGCCCTAGAGAGTGCAGCAGATGGTGTATGATCGGAACTGGGTAAGCGCTCTGCTGGAGAGCCTTATTGATCATACATTTGTAATCAGCGCAGATGTGCACAGACCCATCAGGTTTAACTGGGGCCACTATTGGGGTCCCCCACCGGGCATGATCGACTGGCACTAGCACCCCTTGTTTAATCAATTTGTCCAGTTCGATATCAATCTTTGGCTTTAGGGTGAATGGTAGCCTCCTGGCCTTCAACCGGATGGGGGCAATACTGGGGTCGAGACTGAATGAGATGGGGTCCCCACATACTTGCCAAGCCGCTTGTCGAACACGTCCTGGAACTCCTGCATCGGGTCGTCTTTCAGGGTGCTTTGCACGTTGCGGACTTCAGTGAATCCCATGTCCAGGGCTCTGAACCAGTCCATGCCCAGGAGGCTTGGGAGCTTTCCACTGACCACAATGAGGGGAAGCCTCTCTCGGAATTCCCTGTACTCCACCTGGAACTCGCCGATTCCTTCCACGGGGATGCAGTTCCCCTGGTAATCACGCAGTCCGAGTCGCTGGTGCCGTAGGTGCCGTTTCTGGACGCTGGGGACAGCCTTCTTTAGCCTATCCCAGGACATGATGGTTATGGGGGATCCAGTGTCGATCTCTATTATGCATTCATTCCCCTCAATTTCAACCGTTGTGTAGGTCTTCTCTCCGGGGGACGTGCAGGTCCGGCCGATTCGAATGGTGCAGGCTTCGAGGTCCTTGGATTTCGCGCCCTTCTGGTGTCCACCATTCTTATTGGTCTTCTTCTGCTGCGCCATCTCTGGTTGGCCAGCATTGCTCCACGGCTTGTAATTGGGATTCTGCTTGGATCTGCAGACTCTAGCGATGTGGCCCTTCCGATCACATTGCTGGCAAATGGCATCTCGGAACTTGCAGGTCTGTCGCAGATAGGGTCTCCCACAGCTCGCCCAGGCATCTCTGTGGCTTCGCCGGTCCTGTCGGTCCTGTCCAGTTCAGCAGACCTTTTCATCCGACTCCCCCTCACTCTCCGTGTATAGGGTTTCCTGATGAACTGAGGCTGACCTCTGTGCCATCCTGACCTGTGTCATCCCCTGTAGTCTCTCCGCCGCCTTGGTAGAGGATTCTTGAGCCCTTGCCTCGTCCAGTGTGATATTCAATGTTAGATTCGTCTTTGCGAGCAACCTCCTCTGCAAGTGGAGCATCTCATCTAGATCTCGGTACTCACACTGGTTTGTGGCCTTGCATAGGGCAGTGATGTACTCGCTGATTGATTCCCCCTCCTGCTACATTCGCATCTGGAGCGTTTGCCACGAGATGGTGTTGACTGAGTTCAGTTCAGACAGGGCTTCAGCCATGTCGAACACTTTGGGTCCACAATGGCTCAGGAACAGGGCTTTCTTTCGCACGTCTGGCAGTCCCTGTAGATCGCTGGCCACCAGGAAGCATTCGAAGCGGGACATGTAGGATCCCCACTTTTCTTCCGTTGGGTTGAAAGGCGCTGGCGGTATGTAGGCAGACATTATCGGTTGATTCTCCAGGTACTCCACTTGCTCGCCTGACTGGATTCGGGGTTTCAGCTCTCTTATCGGCTCGTGGCTTCAGCTCTTTCTGTGGCTTCTGGCCTCAAATCCCATCTTTGTCGCCAATTTAGGTTGGGTGAATGAGGACACAGCAAGCCAGGCAGTGCGTGACAACAGCTCTGTTTATTAGAGTGAGAATCCAGCAACTAACCTGGGAAAACAGCTCTCCTTATATACCCTGCAGCTGTGGTGGTCATCCAATCAGCTGAGGGCTATTAAGTTCAAACTTTCCCGCTAAAACTATATACATAACAAATGTATATAGTTTATTTTAAAAAAACCCATACTGTAAGGAGGTGAAGGGAAGAGTGGCTAACATCTGAAAAAGCCTACCTGATAATGAAAGCTCCAGAAAAACGGGTAACACCAGGCCACTACAGGTCAATTACCTGCTTACCAACAACTTTCAAATTACTAACTAGTGTGGTGGCTAATGCAGACCATCAGATAACACCAAGCACACTGAAATCAAGAAAAAGGCTAGAAATGACTACATCAAGAGAGTGAAGAAGATCTTAAAGTCCAAACTCAGTGGAGGTTATACCAAATTATACCTGGGCAATAACAGTCATTAGATACACAACTGGAATAGCGGACTAAACTCAAGCAGAATTAAAAGTCCTGGATAGGAAGACCAGATTCATGACAATCATGTCCTTCATGCACTCAGCAATATTGATAGACTCTACTTACCAAGGAAAATAAGTGGGTGTGGAATGTGGCAGGTACATCAGATGGTTGAAGAAGAAAAAGAGCATTGGAAGAATATCTGAAGGACAGTGAAGAAGATGCACTGAAGCTAGTATATTGGGAAGGCCTACTGAGTGCTGGAGAGACTAAACTGGCCTACAAGAAAGACCATAAGAACAGAAAAGAGATATGGGAAAATAAAGCATCACATGGCCAGTACATTTAAAAAAAAATAGCAGGCAAAGCCGATAATGACAAGACCTGGCAATGGCTAAGAGCAGGAAAGTTGAAGAAAGAGACAGAAAGACTAATCCTGGCTGCCCAAGCCTTAAGAACAAAGGCATACAAAGCCAGAATTGAGAAGACAGCAACAGACAGCAAATGCAAAGACAGTTTCTTCTGCAAAGAAGCTGAAGAAATAGTGGAACATCTAGTTAGCTTCTCAAGAAGATCACCCAGACTGACTACTAACAACAGCATGACAAAGTAGCAACAATGGTGCATTGGAAGATCTGCAAGAAATACCATTTGCCTGCAAGCAAGAACTGGTGGGGCCACAAAATAGAGAAAATGACTGTTGCAAAAGAAAGCAAAGGCACTTTGGGTATAATCCCAAAACAACAGAAGCATCACTTGAATACTATTAGCCTTGACAAATTCACCATTAATCATTTGCAAAAGGCAGCTTTACTTGGAACTTTTTACGTCCTGCGATGATATTTTTTAACACCATTGAAGCTCAACATTCATCTGCCTGTCCCAGATCCTTGGGAAGAACTCAGTAGGTGGAGAAAAATGCCAAATCCAGTCTGAACATCTGGCTGACTGCAACAAACCTATATTGATTTGTGTGATTAATGGATCTCAGAAAACCGTTGCATTATTGCACTATAATGGCAGGAGGAAAAACTAAAATGGAAGAGTTAGAAGTGGTTAGCCAAGAGAAGCAACGGTCACATTGGCTTCCATCAAGCCTCCTGTCCTGGAAAAGGTGGGCAGAATGATTCAGAGTGGTTCCAGCAGCCAGGAGAAGTAGTGGTAGACCTGAAGTAGATGTTGGTTAAGGCCTGGGGGAAACCCTTCCCAATGATAAGAGGTTATGACAATGAATAGGCTTCCTTTCCCTGGAAGGTGTTTCAAGAGTGGCCGGGCTGCTGTCTCTGGATGATTGCATAATTTGAATAAAATGAACAATGTAAAATCCAGAGAAATTCTGATCGTGCCTTGCCATCCATGGAAGGTGTCTTCATAACCTTGCCTATTCTGTCCCTCAGCCCTCCCCAGATGTAGGAACTGCAACTCCCAGAATTCCCAGCGAAGAATGTGCTCCTAAAGAATCATACAGCTATTGAGTGGAAGGGTGGACTCACACATCCAAGGCAGGAATTCAAGACAAAGGCTCCCCAGCAGATGGCTGTCCAGCCTCCGTTTGCACATACTTGGTGAAGGGAAATCCTCACCTCTCTACTCATGGGTTCTCCTACTCAACATCCCCCCCCTCTCCCAAGGGACGACAGGCCAGTTAAATCAGAAAAATGACATAATGGTTAGGAAAGGACCCACACATTGGGTCCTTCTTGATCTAGCCAATCTTTTCAACCAAGGACCAGCAAAAGCAACAAAGTGCACAGCTGAACGCTCAGTCTCTTCCCCTCCATCTCCAGAAGCAGAAGGTCTCACCCTCCCCTCTGCTCTGCCTGCCAAACACTCTGATGGGGCCACTGTTTACAGCATTCCTGGTAGAGATAAAACCTTGGAGTGCAGCTGGAGGACGAGGCCTGTCTCGGGTTTCCTTTCTGAACCAGCAAGACCCGCTGAGGCCCAGGAAGGAGAAGAGGCTGGGTTATCAGAATCCTTCTCTGTGAGAATAGAAAAGCCTGATGGTCAGCAGAAATGGGAATCAGGGTCAACCTGGGACATCCCCGTTTGGACATTTGTCTCAGATCCAGGGGCTCTCAGAGGCCAGAGATCATAGACCAGGGGTGTCAAACTCAAGGCCCAGGGGCCAGATCCGGCCCGTGGGGTAGTTAGATCCAGCCTGTGGGGCCACCCTGGAAAGAGTGGAGGATCGGCCCGTGGTGCCTCTGTCAGCAAAACCAGATCCCAGGGCTCCATTTTTGCTGGTAGAGGGTTGCAGGAGGCAATCACAGCTGAAAATGGAGCTCGGGAGCCCGTTTTTCTCTGGCAGGATGCTCGGGCCAGCAGAGGTGCCCCTGACACAAGTGATGTCAAGCTAGCCACGCCCACCCTGGCCCCCTGAGGTTAAACACAACCCTGATGTGGCCCTCGATGAAATCGCGTTTGACACTCCTGTCATAGAGAGAGTCCAGCTGTGGGTGAATGAGCCCGCTGGTGTTCTGCAGACAAACCAGGTAAGCATCCCAGAGGCCGGAGGTAGTTCTCAACTACCAAGTCATTTGCCATGTGGCTTAAGGAGGTCTTCTCTCAAAATCTGCCCAAGCGGACAGCCATGATGCAGCCAAACCTTTGCCAGCAAGTTTCACTGATGCCAATCCAGAAGCTGCCCAGATGCCATAAAAAGAAACCACCAGTCACCTACATTTGGAACAACTGCACACACAACCAACCCTGGCACCCTCCTTACTCCCAAGGCGCCTCACACGCACAGCCAGTGGATAATTGTCCAAATAGCCAAACGCCAAGCCTTGCCCTGATAAAGGGCACCAGGTAATTCAGCCATGAGCATGCCACCCTAGGCACCCACTTACTTGCTTCGCCGGCAAGGCAGTCCTGGGAGATGCATCTCTGGGTATTCTCTGGCCAGGGTTCATGCTCACACAAGCTACTGTCTTCTTCTGCCTGTCCAGTTTTTGTGTTCAGGCACTTCACTTGCCTCCTCTGGATGCCCTCGCCACACGTGGCCGTGCACTGCAGGGAACAGAGCTCTCTGAGCCCCCGCTTGCCCTGCTCTGAGGGCACAGGGAGGCCGAGGGCCATGTCACAGCAGAGGGCTTACCTGCCCCCAAGATCCCACTCTCCACTTGGTGCAGGGCTGGGTGTTGCACGGTCTTGTACTGTTTGGCCGGAGGGCCTGGTCACACCTCCCCATTCCGGGACACGTCACCAGGCGCTCTTGCTCACCTCCTCCACACAGCTCCGAGCACTGGAAGGGCAGAAAGAGGCATTTGACTCAGAAGCAGCTAGGATGGCCTGGCATCTTGGGGCTCCCTTCCTGCTAAGCCATCACTGGAGCCCCAGGCCGCAACAGTGGAGCAAACGCAGCCAGAAACGCCCCCAGGAGCAAGCAAGTCATGCATGGCGGGCTTCAACTTCAGTTGAAGATATTCTGGTACTGCAAGAGCCATTTCTTCTGCGGCCCCTGAGTCTCCTTCTTGGACGTGCTGGACTCCAAGGTTTATACGGGAAAGAAGCAGGGAAATGCAGCAGGCTTTCCTTCAGAGGGAATCACTGCCCAGCAGGACAATAGTGAGTCAAAGCTCTGGAATGCCGTACTCGCTCCTCCCCCGCCTCCCCAAGAGCATCCCACCCTGTCCAAGAAGGCTCTTACACCGGCTGTGGGTGTTGGGGGAACAGGACTAGAGAATAAGGGTTCAGGTTGCATTCAGAGTCTTCCTCCACTTCCAATGACATTCGGCTCACCTCTCTCCAGGTGGAGGTGTACCAGCTCAGGCACGGCTTGGTGTGGCACGGCAACTGTGCTGGAGGCTTGTAGGAGGCAGTCTGGCAGTGAAAGGGTCGCAGAGGTCGCTGGCCCCGTGTGTCGATGCAGTGGATGCCCCGAACTTTCACACCTCCTCCACAGGTCCTGGAGCACTGGTGACAAACCAGAAAGAGCAAAAAATGAGCCACGTCTTCTGATACGTGGCACAAAGCAGAAACCTGCCACCAAGAAGCAGGGGCCATTTTGGCCTGCCTTAAAGCCAGAAACCCACTGATCCTCTGGGATACTGATAAAGGCCATCCGGTCCAAACTCTGCTCAGTGCCGGATTTACCCTACAGGGTGGAAGGAGAGCAGCGCTGCAGATGGCTACTCAAAAGAACCCCCTTCCTCTGGAGGCCACTGGCTCCCCTGCAGACCAACTTTATGGAAAAAGTTCCCCACAAAGCTGGCTGGAAGCTGCTGTTTTGCCATTGCTACTTGCTGTTTTTAGGCCTGCCTTTGGAAATAACCGAAAACTATCTATACTGGTTCCTGCTTGAGAGATCTTCCAATCCTTTAAGCTGATTCTCACTTCAAATATTTAAGCATCTGGTCCCTAACCAGAATCTCCGGCTCCTGTCAAAGTTCCTCACAGACATCAGCTAGTTGGCTAGTTAGATTCTGGATCAAGGTTTACCATTTCCCCTCAGAATTGGAGCTAATATGTTTCTCTCCAGGAATACTGCTTTTATCAAGTAACTCCTTTGCCTAAGCCCATGGAAACAAAAGAAAACATCTGTGAAAACATCTCATCTGCTCCTTGTTTGCATGATTCACTGGCAATGCTGACTCCAAGGAGCCTGTGTGCTGGGAGTGGGCAGGAGCAGGAAGGGACATCAAAGGGCCAGGACGATTCCTGGTTTGGGGTAGCTCCTCTTCATGAAATCTACCCCTTGCGTGTAAGATTAGAAGGGAGGCAGAGTTAAGCTAAAACCCATGTGAATTTATAGGTCGCCTTGGCAGAGAGTCTAGGGCAAAAGGAAAAATCCACAGGACAAGGGGATACACCCTCACATGCACCATTCATCAAAAGTCTGTCCCCACAGCAGTCTTTGTAATTGGGATTAGGTCTGTCTACCTTACTCCATTTTCCAACGTGCCACTTGGAACACGGCCTCAGATAACAGCGCCGGGCAGGAGCTGGCTTTCTAGCCAAGTCACAGTCGTTCTCATTTCCAGTGCTGCAGTGCACAACCCTCCAAACAGCCCCGAGGCCACAGGTTGTAGAGCACTAGAAACAACAGGAATCCCATCAGCCTCTTCCCTTTTCCAAAAGGAAGTCATGCTGCCTCTCCTTCTGCCCTCTCTGCACCCCATGGACCCATTCTCACCTCCTCTTCCCCTGGCCTCCTGCAATTCACAGCTGGGCTGGAGAGAGGAGATTTTCTGGACAGGTTTCAAAGCCAACCCCACAGTCAAGGCAGCCCAACCTTTTCTGTCTTCTAACTTTCTGTCTTTTTTGGTCCACAAAGTGACTCATATCGTAAAAAGAATGTTGGCTGAGGCCAGAAGGGCAAAATGACTGGCCAGATCTGCCCGCCGTGATAATAACCTTGGCTTTTCTGAGAACTTACCTCACTCCAGTTTCCAGCTTCCCAGCTAGCATTGAGGGCAGCTATTACAGCAGCAGGAGAAGCTACAGAAGACACCATCTTCTCTTCCGGTTCCTGAAATTTGACCTCAGGCCCAGCACCTCCTTCACTGCTGGCAGTTGGCACAAGCGGAGGTGGACTTTCACTTCTGTCCCTGGAGAATTCCCGGTCCTCAGTGGAAGGTATAGGCTTGGTCTCCAAATCTGCCTCAATCTTATTAGATTGCTTCTGGTTTGAAGGAAGCAATGCAGAAGGAGAAAAGTTGGGAAGAGATGAGATCTGATCCAAAGAGTTTGATTCGGTTGCTATCTGTGGTGTTAGAGTGTCTGGATGGCGAAGCATTTGTGTCTTTCTGCTGGAGCCAGACCACTGGTATGCAGAAGTGGAGGAAGATGTCCCTGATGGAAGCTTAGTTGTGAGCAAGGGGGCCTTCTTGAGAAGGTCACGTCCTGAGGTGCTACTCATCTCTGCATCCAGAACAGAAGCAGACAGATGATGGGCAAGGTGGTGGGGTGCCCCAGTTATTCTTGCAGTTGTTGTGGCAAATGTATTTATCGGATTTTCTTTCACTGTATAAGCAGTATCCATATTACCTTTGTCATTGACAATGGCTCTGTCTCTATTGCTCTGCTTTCTGCTGGTTTCTTCCACCATTTTCCATAAATCATGATCACTGCTATCACTGAGTTCTGGAATCTTGAGGTCCTGCATCCTTTTGCCAGGATTTTCTGTGCTGTGATAGCTGCCTTCAGCAGAAGACATTGTTGGAGTAAGTGCATCCAAGGAAGGAGAGCTGATGGAGGAAACAGGTTTTGCGGTGCTATCTTTCAAAGAAGTATTTGTAAAAGGAGGTTCTTGAGTAGCACCACCAAATAGGGGGTTGTTGCTCCCCAAAGGAGGAGACTTCACTGTTGAAGTGGAAGGATGATCTTCTGAAAGTGATGGCTGGAAGCTTTCCCAATGAACTGAAGCAGAAGAGCTGGCGACAACTCTGGTAATGAAGGGATCCTGCAAAGTGCCAGTTGTGCTACTGTCCTGAACATTCTCATATTCCTGCCCAACAGTCGGAGATGTGGAGATTTGATTAGCCAATTTGACTTCCAGGTCTGTGGTGGGAGGAAGATCAGGAAGCGTTTCTTGGGGATCCACCTCCATCTTGTGAAAAATCTGGACCCCAAAGTTGGGCTTCAGGTCTTCCCTTTTACTGTTCTTTTCCTCAACCAGCTCATAAGCCAAATCCTCATGAAAATTGATAAAATTATAATCATAATAAAAGTCATCCACGAACACATTTCCCTTCTTATGGTTGTTGGGGGGGAGAACTTCCTCTGTAATAACATTTTCAGATTTGGGAGCTGAAGGGCTAAATTTGGGGGCATGATAATTGGGGATGAAATCAATTTCATTAAATAGTTCCTGGCTTGAAGAGCCACTTCCAGACCAGTCGGGAACACTGTTCTCCATCCTATCCCAGCAGGCTGAGGCCCAGCAGTTGACCTCGGAGGCTGGTCTTTCTGCAGGATCACACTTGGCTCTGGTGTCGGTGGGGCAGAAAACGGGGCGCCTTTGAGTCCCTTTCCCACAGGTTACTGAGCACTAGAAAGGCAAATCAGAGGAATTCCAAAAGTGAATGGCTACTAGACGAAGGCTCTTGCCACAAGCAAGGAAGGCTAGAAAGAAACAAGCTAGACTCCACCCTCAACGTTCAGCTTTGGGTTTCAGAATTAACTTTGGTCTACCTAAGATCAACTCTGATTGTGGGTCAAGGGACAACTTAAAGACAATGTCTAGCTAAAGATAGAGAATTAAAATAGATTTGCTGTTTAGAAAAAAGGAAGCTGCTTTGCTGAGGGAAAGCAGGGAGATTTGCAGAACTTTGGCTGGTCCCACAGTTCAAAACCAGAGATGATCAACGTTTTGCCCAAGCAGAGATCACAGCCTGCCTTGGAAGGGGAGGCTCAAGGGCAAGAAAACATAGAAAAGAGTGAAGGATTCCGTAAACTAGCCCCCAAGAGCTATGAGAACACCCACAAATTCCTGCCAGGCCTCTGTCCTTCTTCCTGGCATCTCAAGGTTCCTATAATTTTGCAATGTGACTCTCACCTTTGACCAGTTGCCTGTGACCCACAGTGCCAAGCAGAGGACTTCGCGGTTGCAAGCAGCTGTGGTCTCTGGCTTGGTGAGATGTTGGCACTTGTCGGGTGGTAGAGCCTGCTGCTCATCCAGGGCCACACTTTGAATACAGAGGACAGTCCTCTTCATCAGTCCAGAGTCACCACAAGTGGCCGAACATGCCTGCCACTCACCAGCCCACCACCTGTGGAAACACACAGAATGAAGTTAGGTCACCACCACATCCAGTCTGGACCCCTACAGGACCTCTTGCTACATCCTGGGCTGTTCCACTTTAGACTGAACCTGTGCCTGAACTTGTCACCAGAAGTCCAGGGGGTGGCATGGTCTTTTGCTTTCTGGGACGCTGGTCTTCTTTGGGAGACCACAGCTGGCTTCTTCATGAAGATGGCCTACGGAGCCACAGTGAAGTGCTGCCATAGAGGCCCAGCCTCAGGTTTTGACAGAGCCCCAAGTTTGCAGAATTGGCAGAGCAGCATTCTTCTCCCAGACATTTATTTTCAATGGTGGAGCATCCTACCACTGAATAGTTTTGGGTAAGCCCAAGAGCTGACCTGGCTGGACATGGTTCCTTGTTGCAATTCCTTTGCTTGTCATCAGGCCGGCTAAGAGCATCGCAGTACTGCTCCTCCACAAACCCAGCGGCTTTCTCAAGGCAACGCACCATCTGTCTCTGGACCCCTGCGGGTGGGAGGAGAAAGTGCTTAGATAGAGGGAGAGTGGGAGGCACTTCATCTGGACACATGCCAAGGGGCAAGGATACACTATCTGGGGATAGAACAAAATCCTTTTGTGTTGTGCTGTAGTTCTTACCTGTGAGCAAAACTCACAGAGAGAAATTTGAGTTCCCCCATGCAACTTAAACTTGCAACTTAATTTTCATTTCAAGTTGAACCCGAACCTTGTGTTCAGTCACAACTTGGAATCCCTCTGCTGTGAGTTCGATCCGGCAGATATTTCTCTCTCTGGGCACAAGGAGAAAGTATCTGCTGTGAACTCCGTATTGGTGACAGGAAGGGCATCCGGTCAGTAAACATTCAGCTCCATTCAGTTGCTCAGACTCCATCCCAATGTAATGAGATATATAATGAGATGTCAAGATGTCATGCCCTCGTTACTTCCCACCTGGACTACTGTAATGCTCTCTACATGGGGCTCCCCTTGAGGAGCACCCGGAGGCTCCAGCTGGTCCAGAATGCGGCCGTGCGGGTGGTTATGGGAGCGGCATGGCGCTCCCATGTGGTTCCCTTCCTGCGCGAGCTGCACTGGCTCCCGGTGGTCTTCTGGGTGCGCTTCAAGGTTTTGGTTACCACCTTTAGAGCGCTCCATGGCATCGGACCGGGGTATTTACGAGACCGCCTTCTGCTACCAACAGCCTCTCACCGACCAGTACGCTCCCATAGAGAGGAGCTTCTCAGGGTGCTGTCGGCCAAACAATGTCGGCTGGCAGCCCCCAGGGGGAGACCCTTCTCTGTGGGGGCACCTACCATCTGGAACGAGCTCCCCCCGGATATACGGAGGATCCAGGACCTGCGCACATTTCGACGTGCTCTCAAAACATTTTTATTTCAGCAGGATGGCCTGGCCTAGCTCTCCTTTTTAAATTTTTTAAATTGTTAATCTGTTTTGTAATTGGGTGTTTTAAATTGTTTCAGAACAAAATATTTAATAATTTTAATGGGTTTTAATGTTTGTACTATCTGTTTTTTATCCTGGCTGTGCACCGCCCTGAGTCCCCCTGGGAGTAGGGCGGTATATAAATGTGATAGATAAATAAATAAATAAATAAATAAATGAGAAGATAGCATCACTAAGTGGTCATCAGCAACCAAGAGCTGGTTGAAAAACTCTCCAATGAGAGCAGGCCAAGGACTCTTGGTCAGACGGAGGGAACTGTTAATTAGAGTAACACAAGGTTCTCCTTTAATCCCTCTGCTGGTCCACATATTTATAAATGACTCTCATTAGGAATTAGGAAATACGATCATTAGGTTTTTGAGATGAGACAAAGACAGGGGAGATATCTTTGGAACACCTGTGGTCCAGCATCATCACTACTAACCAAACTGGGTCTTTCAGTCCAGCTTATAAACGGATTTACTACAAAATAAACCCATTACACAAAACACACAAGGAACAAATCTGTGAATAAATGCCAGTTCAGGCCCCAGAGCCAGTAGTGAACCTTAGATTTCTGAAGTGCACTTCTCCAGAGCAGGTACGTCAAACTTGATTTCACTGAGGGCCCGCATCAGGGTTATGTTTGACCTTGGGGGGGAGGCGAAGTCAGAGGGGCGTGGCCAGCTCGACATCACTTGTGTCGGGGGGGCACCTGTGGTGGCCAAGTGCTAAGGCAGGACTTCCCTCAGGCCTTCCCTCACTCATTATAATCTTCCTTCCTTCCTTCCTCCCTCCCTCCCTTCCCTTCCCTTCCCTTCCCTCTTCATTCTCCTTTCTTTCTTCCTCTCTTCCTTATTTTTACTTTCTTGCTCTCTTCCTCTCTTCTTTTTCCTTGTTTTTCCTCTTTCCCTTTCTCCTTTCCTGTCCCTTTTTGCACGCTCATTTCCAGGGCAGCCCACGGGCCAGATCTAAGCAACAAATACCCCTGACTCCATCCCTGCTCCAAAGGAATCAGCTGCCGCCATGTCTTTGCTGCCACCAACGAGCAGGGCTGTGCCAAAGAAGCCCATTCCCAACCCAGACCCTGGCCAAGCCCTGCCAGGCTTCTGTCCTGCTTCCTGACATCTCAAGGTTCCTATAATTTTGCAATGTGACTCTCACTTTTGACCAGCTGCCCGTAACCCACAGTGCCAAGCAGGGTACTGCCCTGGTTGCTGTTGCTGAGCTCAGCTTGCTGAGCTGCTGCTGCTTCATTGACGGGGAAGATTTACCCCGGAGCACCAGCTCTGCTGCCACTGCCATCTATTCTGGACAAATGCATCTGACAAATGCCTTTCCTTCCGCAAATGCTTCGCAAGGCAGCCAAAACACACACTCTTCCCTAGAGAGGGAGAGCGCACGTTGGCCTAATGTACAGGAAATGTTCCTGGCGGGTCATGATGCTGGAGAATCCCCAGTAGGGAGGCAAGTAGCCAAATTCCGATATATTTTTGGAAGCTCTTACTGCTGGCAGGAAATCTTAAAAAAATCTGCTTGGCTGGCAAACAACTCCTTTCAGCTCAGCTAATGAAGAAGCTGTAGGTAAGTGTTCATTAGCCCCCATTAGCCTGTCTTTGTCCTAGATCAAAAATATGCATTAATTTCCTTTCTAGAAGGGATAAACAACTATTCCTAGTCCTGAGAAGCTACAAATGCTTTCAGTCATTTCTCTCAGCCATTGTAGCACCACTGCCGGCTTTGAGGACCAAGACTTCATATGAATCACTGCAGCGTCTGCTGGCTCTACCTCAGGGGCCAAAAGCTGACCCTCAATGAGGAAGGGGGGAGACACAGGGTCTTCACTCTGTCCATGGTAGACCGTTTCCACCCCCTTTAATGACTGCATGTCTGGTGACACTCAGTGTGCGCTCTGCACCTGGGCCCGGATCTCAGCTTCATGGGACACGGTAGAGAGCCCAGGTCCTCCCCCTCTTCTCCGATCCTGGAAGACGTCAGTGAGTAACACCATGGAGGAACAAGGTGGCACTGCTGGGAGTGAATCCCTTATTCAGCTTCCCTCCAAAAGACAGTCATTCACACCATCCACAGGATGAGCCCAGGAGAGCTGGCACTTTGCCAGAGTGCCTGACTGATTCAGATGAGCCATGTGGCCCAGCTAAACGACATGCTTCAAAGAACAGGCCTCTAACAGCCCATGAGAACTCCAGCAGGGCCATGGGTCGATTCCAGTTCCATGCTGCTGGAGAGCAACCTTATCAAATCATCAGAAGTTGGTGATCCTACAAGCCATCTCAAAATGCTGTGGAGATTCTCAGTTATCCACGTCATGGTTGTCCCAAAGGTGCTTTTTCGAAAGGCAACTGGACATCCTTGGTTTTTTCTTGAAGATGTTTTGCTTCTCATCCACGAAGCTTCTTAGATGAAAAGCAAAATGTCTTCAAGGACATGCCAAGAAAGTCCAGCTGCCTTTTGAATAAGCACCTTTGGGAGGAGTCATTTCAAAGGACAGCAATGACATCTTTACGGCACCACTGAGAAGCAATGAAGAGTCACCACTGTAAGCAAAAGGGATCTTTGGATAAAAAGCATCCCCCTAAAAACAAAAGAGGGGAACCCACATCTGGCCAGCAGAACTAGCTGCCAAGTCCCAGAAGGCACCCAGGTTTCACGTCTTTCCCCAAATCTTTGTTGGCTGCAGTTCTGGCTTACGGGGCCCACGGAACTCTGGATCAGGGGTCTTCCCAACTCTAAGCCTGATGGACTTCAACTCCCAGAATTCCCAGCAAAGCTGGCTGGGGAATTCTGGGAGCTGAAGTCCGCCAGGCTTAAAGTTGGCAAGGTTGGAGATCCCTGCTCTGGATGCTTTCCAATAGACACGAGAAGCTTGTCTCAGCGTTTCTCAGCTGCAGGTTTAGGAACTTTCAGGGCCGCTTGGTCCCATATTCTGGTCTCCCTATGGTCAGTCAATTGCCAAGAGAGCCACAATCTGCCACCAGATAGTTGCCAGAGGCAGTCACTGTCCCCACAAGGCCAAAAGCGCTGACAACACCCCCCCCATCCCTCCAGGACTTGGATCCAACCCTTTTGTAAAGCCTGCTGACCAGGTGGGCAGCACCACAGGTAGCGAATTCCAATGTTGAATTTAAAAGTGGTGTAAAAAAAACACAACTTTGTCCTGATTCTTTCAGGATTCAATTTGATTGGCTGCAGTATTTTGGGAAGGGGAAAGCCGCTTCTTCTTGTCTACTCTATCTACGTCATGCATAATTATATAGACTTTAATCATTTCCCCCTTCAGCTGCCTTTTTTCTAGATTAGACAGCTTTTCTTAAACCTTTCCAGCCCCGGATCACCTTATTTGCCCTCCTCTGAACCTTCTTTAGCTCCACTGTATTCTTTTTGAGTTGTGATCAAAACTGCACACAGTGTTCCAGATGGAGTCACACCATCCATTTGTATCAGGGCATTATGACCCTCGTCTCCAGTACTGTTTCTTATTAGCCCCAACATGTTGTTGCCTTTTTTCACAGCAAATACACACCTGCCAACCCCTCAATTGAACTCTACCACCAGTCCAAGGCTTCTTCCTCTATCAGTCACTGGTCAGATTCCCCTCGGAGCATGCAGCTTTTTCCCAAGGAAGCATCTGCACAAAGCCTCCTGACCAGCTATTTGAGGTCAGCTAACTCCACGGCCTGCTTCTCCCATCCACCTTCTGGCCCTCCGAAGGCCACAGTGGCCTGACCTTGCAGACGGGAGTGTCTGAAGCAGAAAGCCAGAGTTGTTTGCCAACACAAGCTGTTTGCCTCTTACTGTCACACCCTCCTACGCAACATTGAAACAGGGCGATGGATTGGCAGGCTCCAAGGAATGAAGAAGCAATACGTGCTCTACACCAAGCCCCCATTTCTGGACCCCAACCAACTGAACTAACTCTTGAATTACTATGAGGCTCAAGTTTCCGATGAGCATCTACACAACAGCCAAGAGTGTCAAGAACGAGCACGTGCATTTCTCTCCTGTTTTAATGCAGAGCAGAAACCTTCCTTTCTTTCCCAGTTTGCCCCATGATCTCCCCTGGCAGACAACAAAGGCACACAATGCAATAAAAGCCCAAGGAACAGCTGGACCCAATCATGAACCGATGGCGCCTGGCGGGCAATCACCCTCATGTTGCCCAATATTTCCTCATCATCGCAGCTGCCTTCATCGCCACCCTTCCTCCCCCCATCAGCAGAAGAAATGAGAAGAAGAACCGCACATCAGACAGTGCTCCCCCCATCAGGCAGCAGCAGAAGCCAATTGGGCCGGCAAGAGCTAAAAGGGTGCAAGCAGATGTGCCTGTCCTGGGCAGGTTCTTTCAGCCCCTCTGCCACGCAGGGCTTCTTGAGGGCAACTCTGTTTTTCTAGACTTAAAGCTTCCTGCACTGCCTCACAAGATTTGACCAGGCTGGTGCCTCAAAAGCAGACCCTGAAATATAAGATATCCTGACCCTGACTGTTCTTTTAGAAAAGCATTGGCAGTGGGGGATGCTGGCTCCCCTGGCCCCTTCGACCCCCACCCCCACCCCCAGTTTTCTGGACTGCCCCATGCAAGAACCAGTCCAATTGGATTTGCAGCTGGACAGTTGCTGCTTCTGGTTAGGCTGCCGAGAAAGCAGCTTGCTGCCCAGCAGGCAAGTCCTCACCTGTCCCACAGGTAGCTGTGCATTTTGTCCAGGGTCCGTAGTGCCAGAAGAACTCAGGAGGAGCAACTGAACTCTGATTCCTGGACTCCTGCTGGATGGTGTACTGATAGCGGACACCCGGGTTCTTCTCTTGAAACAGGAGCTGCGGGCAAGCAGAAACACACGTTGAGCTACTAAGGCAACCAGAGTGTTGGGGAAACACGACTGTGAAAATGTCCCTCTTGCATCTCCTGAGGTGAAATGGGGCAACTGCCCACTCATGGGGAGCCTGGGAGTCTGTCACTGAGGGCAAATCTCTACACAGACAGTCCTGGCCTGAAGGATAATGATTGAGACTGGAATTTCCATTGGTAAGTGGTGCTGTTATAAAGCTCTATGTGACGTGATTGCACTGCTTGGCAATGGAAATTTGGCAGCCCCTTTGCTGTCATTAAGTGAGGATTACAGGTTGTTAAGCAAGGACCTCACTTGGCCAGGATTTGGGGCTTCCTTTTGGCTTCCAAAAAGGGAGAGTCAGTGGGGAAGCCCATGGGAAGCCAATTTGGGGCAGCCTGTGAGCAGGCCGGCAAAGAGTGCTACAGAGTGGGGCCCGGCGTGCCCATCCGGCACAAACGCAACAGGGAAGGGATGCTACAGCACAGCATAAGCGCAGATGGGAGGTGAGGGCCAAGGAGTGTGGGAAAGTACACAGATGCAACCCTGCGCATGTTCAGCCATGTGAGGGAGGGATGTTGTGGCCTGGAGGCGTTGCAGTGTGAACACAACCATGCATCATGCATTGCAGAGTGTGGGCACAGGGGAGGTGCTGTGGGCAGACAAATGCTATGAAGAAAAAGCAGCAGAAGCAGGAATGATTTGTCATCTTCCCACTGACTTCGCTGGCCAGCAGGCAAGGATGCAAACGGCAGGCACCTGGCCGTGGGATGCTGCAACCGTCGTAAGTGCGAGCCAGTTGCCAAGCACCCAAATCACCGCAATGACCACAACTTCCAGGACAAGCCATTTGTACTACTTGTTCAGGGCTGTTGCAACTTTGGATGGTCACTGAGTGAATGGTCGATAACTGAGGACTAACTGTAGAGCACCTTCCCTCACTGTACAAGGTCTGTGGAAGTCAGGAGGTTTTACAACAGATCCACCTCTTCGCCCTCCAACCCTGTGAATCAGAATCAGAACAGAGCTGGAAGGGAGCTTGGAGATCTCCTGCTCGAGCAGAGATCCTATGCCCAGGATGGCGAACCTATGGCATGCGTGCTCGAGGTGGCACATGGAGCCATGTTGCCTGGCAAGTGCGGCGGCACCCATTCCTCTTCCAAGTTTCTGGCACGCATGTGCACACAATGATCAGCTGGCCTTTGTGTGTGTGGCAGTGCCGGAAACTGGAAGAGCTGCTCGTCCGTTTTCCAGTGTGTGCGTATGCGTAGCAGTAACCAGAAGACTTGCCATCCAGTGCATGCAAAGTGCTCCCTTTTCAGCACTTGGTGCCAGAAAGGTTCACCATCACTGACCTTCACCATTTCAGACAAGTGACTGTCCACTCTCTTCTTCATCCAGAGGCCCCCCCTCCCCGCCCCTCCCCAGCCCTGCTCTTCTTTTGGTGGCCTTTGTTTTCACTGCAAGAAAAAAATGGCCCCGGGAATTTGGAAAGAGATCTACAAGGAGACCACAGGTAGTCCTCAATTTATGACCACAATTGAGCCTAAAGGTTTTCTGTGGTTTTGGCCCGTTTTACAATCTTTCGTGTCACAGTTATTAAGTGAATCCCTTCAGCTGTTAAGTTAGCAACAGAGTCATTAAGTGAATCCGGCTTCCCTATTGCTTGTCAGAAGGTCACAAAAGGGGATCCCATGACCCAGGCCTGCGTCATAGATATGAATCAGTTGATCACATGACCATGAGGTTGCTGCAAGGGTCGTAAGTGCAAAAACTGGTCATAAGTTCAGTGCCAGCTTTGCTCACTAAACAAATGATTGTAAGTTGAGGACTCCCGCAGAACTAACATTCGAGAGCAGGGGTGTCAGACTCAAGGCCGCATCCATTTTCAGCTGCAATCTTTGCCAACAAAATCGGAGCTCAGGAGGGCAGCGTGCAGCTTTCACTCGCAGAGGCACCGCGGGCTGGTCCTTTACTGTTGCCATGGCAGCCCCACGGGCCAGATTTAAGCACCCCAGGGGCCGGACTTCTCAGGCCACCACTCCCGACAGGAGTGACATTGAGCTGGCCATGCCTCCCCTGGCCACGCCCCCTCCAAGGTCAAACACAACCCTGATGTGGCCTTCAATGAAATCGAGTTTGACACCCCTGTTCTAGAGAGAACTACATAATATATACATCTGTAGATAGATAGATAGATAGATAGATAGATAGATAGATAGATAGATAGATAGATAGATAGATAGATAGATGATAGATAATGTGTTTTTCCTTTAAGCCAGGTTTTTCCTACATAACCAAGATTTTTCTGCAACCCCTTTTCTGCAACCTTTAGGGTTGCAGAAAAATCTTAGTTACGTAGGAAAAACCTGGCTTAAAGGAAAAACATACATAAAACCTACGAAAAATAAGATATATATATATATAATGGCTTTATTACACACATACATACCAGTGGTGGGTTTCAATTTTTTTTACTACCGGTTCTGTAGACGTGGTGTGGCTTTGTGGGTGTGGCTTGGTGGGCATACTGCAAAATTTTGCAAGGTTACTGCAAAATCCCCATTTCCTCCCAATCAGCTGGGACTCGGGAGGCAGAAAATAGATGGGGGCGAAGCTGGTCAGAATTTTTACTACCAATTCTCCGAACTAAAAATTTCCACTACCGGTTCTCCAGAACTAAACCCACCTCTGATACATACATACACGCTAACGTAGTGTAATGGTTACATTAAGGCATCAGGCTAGAAAGAGGCACCTGAGAGTTCTACCTCTGCTTTGGGCGCAGCCAGCTGGCCTTGAGCCAGTCACTCTCTCTCAGTCCTAAAAAGGAGGCAATAGCAAACCATGTCTGAAAAACCTTGCCAAGAAAACTGCCAGGGGCTGGTCCAAAGAGTCCCTGAGAATCCATACAGAAGGGAAAAAATTCTCTCTGAAGACAGAATCTGGCAGGGCTCTCACATCCCGTGAATCAAGGAGGAGCTTGCCTGTATCTCATCTTCTTTCCCTGGCCTACATCTTTCCGTGATCTGACAGATGGCCAGTCTGGAGAAAAGAAGGGGTAGCAGTGCTCCAAGATTTGAGGGCTGCCACAAAGAGGAGGTCAATGTGTTTTCCAAAGCACCTGAAGGCAGGACCAGGAGCAACGGATGGAAACTAATCAAGGAGATGCAACCTGGAATTAAGGAGAAACGTCCCAACAGCTGGCCTCCAGAAGTTGTGGGAGCTCCATCACTGGAGGCTTTTAAGAAGAAACTGGACAACCCCTTGTCTGGAATGGCATAGGATCTCCTGCTTGAGCAGGGGGTTGGACTAGAAGACCTCCAAGGGCCCTTCCAGCTCTATTCTGATTGATTTCTCCCAAAAGGTGTAGCCACTGAGCCACACACCTACCCAGCCCAGCTCACAAAACAGGTGTGGAACGACAGTGAAGCCACACGTTGGCTTGACTTTAGAGAGGGGGAAAACGGAAAGGCTAGGAGGAGGAAGGCTCCCATTCATGGGAAGCCACTTCCTTTCCAGCTCCAAAAGAATATTTGGATCTACTCTTCAAGTTTGTCCACCCCACTGAACAGACTCCACAAGAAGACTGGCTCTAGTAACAGAATCTTGCAAGCCGGTTTGTGTTTTTCCTCCCTTTCTTATTTACCCCCATGGAGTCAGGAAGGAATTAACTTGAGCCTCTTCTTGAGGCCTGGTCCTCCTTTCCAGGCCTCAAGAAATGCTTCCTGTAGTTCGTATAATGCTGTCCCTCAAGGCCCTCCCCATAGCTCTCTACAACATGTACAATAGGCTTCCCAGAAAAACTGGACATGACCTGAATTAATGCACCTTCAAATTTCCTAAGCAGGACGTGATCCTTTGACCTGTGAGGTATTTTTCACAAGATCAACGTAGAAAGAGAAGGAGAATCAGAATGGAAGATCTGACTCTCTTCCTGAGGGGGAGGAGAGGGGAAGCAAGTCTCATTTGTTCCAAGGCTTTTCACAGTCAGTCAAATCCACACTGCACACAATGCAGAAGCCGGGAAGGACGTCTTCTAGCAGGGTTAAGCTCTTGCTGATGTCCAGACCAAGAGTCTCGGAGGGATTGGCACTCCACCTTAGGGCTCCTCTCCGAAGCATTTCAGAGTCCTGGGCACCAGCAGGACTAGCTAAGTGGGTGGAAGAAAGCTGACCAGCACCAAGGACCTCTTAAATCACTTCCTTTGCTCTGCATCTCACAAGCGGCTATTCAGCAGAAGGACAGGGGCCAAAAGAGGAACTTGGCTCCTTGGCTGGAAGGCACCGTCCAAGCAGACTCCTCCCAGTGAGACTTAAAAAGGTCCCCAATTCATTAAGTCCAGGCCTTCCTTCTCTCCAAGCGGAGAACGTTGATTGATTTTAAAATCAACCCCCAGGTAGGTTAGTTGGTTAATGAGGTTTATTATCATCAGGGTCTCAGAGTGGTCCCCACGTTCACATTGGCCACTGGGAGAGTAGAGGCTTCCCCATCTGATTCCAGGATCCAGTGCCTATGTAAGAGGGAACCTCTAGCTCCTATCATTGTCAGGAATATTAGTTACTTATCAAATTTACATACCACCACAACTACAGAAAAGCTCTTGGTGCCTCACAATAGCAAAGACATAATAGTACAAAACAAAAACTATGGTATATTTTTAACCCTCCCAGAAGACAATGCCCAACATTCAACCTCCAACCCCACCCCCCCACCCCTGCAAAAGCCCAGTTTTCATTTATTTCCAGAAGGTGAATAGGAATGAAGAGCTGAGGTCTAGTTTCAGGCAGAGCTGTGGCTTGCCAGAGCCTGGGAGGGGTCCTCATCTTCCCATGGCCGAATAGGATGGCTCTCAGATCGTCCACACAGCATGAGGGGTAAGAACATTTAGAGCAGGGAGGTCAAACTTGATTTCATTGAGGGCCGCATCAGGGTTGCATTTGATCTCGGGGAGGGGGGTGAGGTTGGGCATGGCAAGGGTGGGTGTGGCCAGCTTAACATTGTTCATGTCAGTGCCTGTGGTGGCCCCAACACTCTGCCAGGGAAAACAGGTTCCCAAGCTCCGTTTTCACTGGCAGAGGGTTGCAGGAGGCCGTCACAGCTGCTAACGGAGCTCGGGAGCCCGTTTTTGCTGGCAGAGGCACCACAGGCCAGTCATTCACTAATTCCAGGGTGGCCCTGCGGGCCAGATCTAAGCACCCTGCGGGCCTGATGTGGCCCCCAGGCCTTGAGTTTGACACCCCTGATTTAGAGCAAGCAGAAGAAACTGCCTTGAAGAGCTTCTCATCTCTCAGCATGAAGAGCCAATTCAGCTTTACCCCCATAGCCTGCATACCTCAGCAAAGAGCCCAAGCTCAGGAACAGGAGCTGAGAAGACCTACAAACCTCACAGAGTTCTGTGCTGTACGCTGCAAAATGGAAGGTTTCCTATATGATCTGTGGTGACAACCAGCTTCGCTGCCCAAGGAGGACCAAACGGTGAGAAGGCAGCAGCAGAGAGCCAGCGTAGGAGGGCAGGGGCCTGTCCAGGCTCAGCTCACTAAAGATTGTGCTGCCAAGAACGACTTCTTTTATTATTACGAAACCCCCTTTGTTATAGGAATATTTGGAGGAATCCTAAACGCTTCTCTTTAAGGGTTTGCACTTCAAAACTGCTGTGTTTGGGGGATGCATAGGTAGTCACAAGCAGCCACACAAGGCATTGTGCAGAGAAATCGGCCCAGGGCCGTGAGATAGGAAGTAACAATACAGATGCTCAACTGTAACCTGCAAGCTACAAAACATGGGAAGGCAGCAGCACCGGGTGACTAGAGCAGGGGTCACCAATCTTTTGGACCTCAGGGACCACTGAAATCATAATTTTAAATCCCACAGATCACTAAAATGATCTGTCTAATGACCAGTTGGGTGGGCGTGGCTAGGTGGTCATGTGACTGGGTGGGCATGGCCAACTCGATGTCACTCATGTCAAGGGGCACCTCACCAGCCTCTACTGGCCCCTCCCAGCCACTCATTTCCCCGCCCGAGCTCCTGAGGGTCCCCACAGGAAGCAGTTGTTGGAGCTAAGCAGCCACCATGAGAAAGAGTTGGCAAAGCAGCTCAGTTCAAACTGGATCTGACTGAGAAGGAGACTCAGTAGAAGCACCTCACTGAGGACTAAGAACATAGGTTTTCCAAGCAGAGGGAAGACCTACGGGAGTGCAAGGCCAGGTACCGGCACCTGGAGGCTCAGCGGGCTGAGATGGTCAGCCAGTTCCAGGCCATGATGCAGTCCCACTGGAACAAGGCCCTCCGGCTCTTCTCCACCGCAGCACTTTCCTCCAACCTTTGCCCAAAGCCCCACACCAGGAGACTGAAACAGACCCTAAGTCGGAATTTCTTTTCCCCTCCGACCCCCACAAAAAGATCCCAAAGGGGGAGACTCTCTGCAGGAACACAAACGTCATTACATGTATCCAGCCCAGGGGCCGTAGTTTGAGGACCCCTGATTTACTGCAATATTAAAAATGCAAATAATTTTTCTGCAGACCACCAAAATTTTCTCACAAACCACAAGTTGGTGCCCACTGGACTAGAGGGTTTCCTCCAGAAACATACCCAGGACCAGTTTAACACTACTCCCACTTGCATTTTTCTGCCAAGGAAGCAGCTTGGCTTTCCCGACCTCAGAGGACTGGTGATGGGGAGGGTGTGCTCCAGCCAGTCCTGCTCCACTTCTGCCTCTCACAGACCCCTGGAAACCAGGCAACCTGAGCAGGGAAAGCCTCCTGATGCCCAGCCCAAGAGACCAGGTCTGCTTTCAACTGCCCTTCAACCCCTGCAGACCCCTGAACGGCACAACCCCTCCTCAGTGCCTGGGCTGGAAATAGGCTCCCACCAAATAGTGAGTCTTTGCTCCTGAGGCATTTGTGACTGTCATTCATGTTCTCTGTACCTAGACTTCATTCTTTCCCCCAAAATGCAGCCCCCATCCAGCTCCCAGTTAATGTCTCAAGACAGCCACTGCGTGATGGAAAGCAGAGGTCGGCATCCAAACGGGAGAGGACAGTCTGTTCCCCCATCCCACCGGACTCTGCGATCTTGAGTCCAGAACTAAAAAAAAGGACACATATAAAACCTGGGACAGAATCTAATGTTGCTGGCTCCGAAGCCCATCTCTGCCTATGGAAAACCCCAGGCTGACTTCAAGCTTTCCATACAAGGCTGGGAAGCAACAATGCCGCTACAGCTGTTGTCCAAGAGTCCCCGGGGCAAAATGAACCGATGGCTCCAACACTTGGCAGCCCCTCTACGGGGCAAACAGCCTTGCCCAAGCAGTGACCTAAACACAGAGTTTAGCACAAGAGCCCAGCTGCAAATCCCCCTTTGCCTACCTGAATCCAGATCGGTTCTTCTGTGGGCCCTGGAGAAGTCAGGTTTTCCCAATTTCCCATTCTCTTGTAGGTGAAGGTGGTCCCAGCCACCTTGTAGTCCCCATTCCACTGGATGGTCCAGCCACCATTTAGGAAGTATTTCTTGGGGTCTTCACTTCTCAAAGCCAAGAAGTTCTCTGCTTCGGCCATCTCCTCGATCTGGATCTCACGTGCTCCAGCCGGGATGAGGCCAACATCAACATAACCTGTTGGGATGTTGAATGCTTGTCACCAGCAGGCAACAACGCAAAGTCCTCGTTCCCAGCAAGTGGAATGAGCCCACCCTTTCTGACGGCTACACAGGGAGCCTCCTGGATGTCTCCCAAGAGCTTCTCTCTAGTCCAAAGGGAAATTGCTCTCAAGGCAGCCAAACAACCCCTGGAAAAAGATGCAGATGTGCTTTCACCAGACCTTGCAAGAGGTCAGGAAATCCTCCAAAGGAAGACATGTAAGCACACATTTCATGGGAAGCCCCACCACTTCTATGAGATCCACTTCCTGCTCAAATCCTTTGGGATCACTGCATTTCAAACATCTCTCCCCCACATCCTCATTTGTTCTAAATCCTTTGTGTCACAGCACAGCTCAAATATTAAGAAACCTAGAATGTCTCAATTTTACAGAGAAACAAAGAATGGTAAGAATTCACAAGCCGTCTCCTGCCCGCACCAGCCTTCCCAAAATGACTCACCCAGCCCCTCGCTCTCCTCAAAGGTCTTCTTCACTGTCCGACAGGTGGATCCATCCCCCTGGCACACACCACACCGGTCCTCCACAGCGTAGGAGTCAATTTCATAGTCGCAACCAATGTTCTGAAAGAGATGGGAGGGCCATGGGCACCCTCCTGAGCCACTTCTGGGAGAGACCTGGCTTGCCATCCTGGGTGCCCCCCGAGAAACACGAGCTCCCTTGGCGGCAGCTCTTTCCAGGGTGGGAAGGAACATCCGCCATCCCTCCTCATGCCCTCATGCAGTAGTGAACCTACGCATGGAAGCACCCCCAAAGCCAAAGGTCCTCTCCAAGGACATCCAGTCTCACCTTGCTAATGATTAACAGGGACTTTTTGTTACCTGCACAGACAAAATGCAAAAGCCCCCCCCTGCTTAGTCTTGCCTGAGGGACATCAAAATGGGATCCCAGAGGACTCCATTTCAACAGCCCATCTGCTTGGAAGAGCCACCCAATGAAGGGGCAAAGCCGGCATGCTTTGTTTGTTCCTTGGGTCGCATCCAGCAACCCCAGGCTGCCTTATTTGCACCTCCGGGCTACTGCATTATGGAAACCAAACCCAGAAGACTCAGGGTATCACGGAATGTGGGCCACTGGAGTAACCAGGGCAGCCCTTCTTGAGTTAAGCAAGAATAAGCATGTTGTGCCAACAGATCCATCGCCTTTCCTTGGAGTCCACCATGGAAGCCCATGTCATCATCCACCCTCAAGATATGGAATTTTAGACATGCCAGTGGGGTGGGAGGGGAAGACAATGCCCCCACATGCCTACCTTACAGATCCCGTTAATGCACCTGTCCCACCTGCTGTTCCCTTCGTAGCACGGGGTCCCATCAATGACAGCATCACGAAGCTTTTCGGCAAAGTACTCATTGTTGGGTCGACAGTGCAGTTCGCAAGGGTTGCCTGTGGAGGCCAGAGGAGAGAGCCTGATGGCCAGGACCTCTCATCCCAAGCCCACCAGCATGGCTTGCTGCAGTACAGAAGCCTCAATGAGGAAACGACTCTGCGATTCCCAGAAGTGACTCAGAAGCAGTTAAGGGTACTGTACCAGGTGGCCTTGACAAGGGTACCAGTGAAGGCCACCTGGTGCCCACAGGCACCAGCACAACTCTGGATGGTAGATATGGATTTTGGTGCCCACCAAAATCTTTCTCATCATAGAATCACAGGGCTGGAAGAGGCCTAGGGTGTCTTCTAGCCCAACCCCTTGTCCGAGGGATCCCAGACAGATGATTATCCAATCTTTTCTTGAGAACCTCCAGTTATGGAGCACAGAGAAGATGAATGGGGTTCCTGATCCAGCTCTGGGAGTCACAGAGCACTCGAGAACGAGAGCCCATCCTGGGGTGTTCCTTAATCTTCTGGAAAGAGGAGCTGTATGACATTGTGCCTGCCATAAGAGCCAACAGGTAAGTCCCATAGGGCACCACTTGGTAAATCTCCCTTCCGGTGGCTACCCCCGATTTACAGGCCTGTATTTCACTCTGGACAGAGGCTCGAGAGAGGCTTACTGGTATTGGGGACTGGGCTCCACTTGTAAAGCTTCCCTTTGTAGGGTCGGTGGTCAAAACGGCTGCACTGGATCTGCCGAAAAGAGGGCTCGTCTGCCGGACACAGCTGTGCATTGCAGACCCTGAAGCGTTTCCGTTCTCCCAGGCAGTATTTCCCACCATACTTGGGGCTGAGGATTGGAAAGAAAAAGCAACTCATCTGCTTGAGGAAGAAACCATCCTCACCAGTCTGCCCAGTTAAGCAAGCTGGTGCTGATTCCCTGAAAAGGCTGAAGGCCAGACGGGAGACTGAAGGCAGAGGCCGGCAATAACCTTGCAAGTCAATCTTTGATCTCAACTCTTTTGGGGACACCTGGTAGTGATTCTTGGCATTTTCTGGGGCCAATAGATTCCTATCACATCCACAAGATGAAGAATAATTTCAGTTGGAACTCTCCTCTGCACTCACAAGGCTGTGTTTAACCAAGAGGAGGGAGAAGAGCTGGTAGGAGAGGCTGTGTTTGATGCTACAAAAACGTTCTATCCTGCAATATTCAGTAGGAAATGTTCACCTGCTCTTGTTACCCAGCAGTCATTAAGAGAAACCATTTCAATTGCACTTCCGGGCATCTCTCTCTCTCTCTCCCACCTAGAGACATGGTGGTGAGGGGCCTAACGTGGACACCAGCAGCCGCTGCCTGAAACTCCCCGGCCTGGCTGCCTCTCCAGTGTGGCTGACACAGCCTTCTTGACCCTGGACAAGCCTTCTGGAGCAGGGCAGGTTATGCACTCCTAAGGCTAAATTCTTCCCAAGGAGGGGCGGGGGGTGTCTGAGCCAAATAGGCTTCCTGGCAGGAACTGAACCAGCCTCCCCAGCCAGTGACAGGAGCCCCTCCCCTTGGAGACAGGAGAGAGGAAACTGCTCTGATAATGGATGTGGGAAGGGGAGAGGGAGAGGGCAAGAGAGGCTGGGAATGGTCTGCAAGTTCTGCAGAGCTCTGCAAACTCTCGACTCCTCCTCACCAATTCTGGGTCCTGCCCACTGGAAAGAAAAGAAGAATCATACAGTTGGAAGGGACCTCATGTCCAACCCTCTGCCCAAGGCAGCAGCCTCTTCTCCTCATCCCGAACTACTGGCTGGCCCATCTTTTCTTGGAATTCTTCAATCCCTCTGCCCTGGGACATCTCCTCCTGCACTGCAAGACCCGCCTCCTGCCTGCCCTGTCCATTCTCTTCTTCAGGCTGAACAGACCAAGTTCCTTTAATTGTTCTTCACAGGATGAGCCTCCAAGCCCCTCACCCTCTACATTCTTCCAAATTCCTCAGCATTCTTTTTATATTGTGACAACCAGAACTGGACACAGGATTCAGGACTGGCCTGACCTGAACTATCTCTTCCCAGAACTTGGCCCTAAGACCTCTGCCGATAGCTGCACTGGCTCTTTTGAAATGGAAGCAGGAATGGGGAAGCATGCAAATCACACAATGTTGGTTGGGAAACAGGACAACTGCCTAATAAAAGCCTTGGGCCAAGCACCCCGTGTGGAAATATGTGCTTTGGATGCCAGGAAGAACCAGCCTCTGCTCCTATGAGCTCTTGGAACCCAGCGCCACATGATTGCTGGGTGTGTTCAACTTGCCGAAGGACGCATTTGGGGCTCATGACCTGGTCCTCACTCAAAGCAGAGAGAGAGGCCAAGGGGTCGAAGCAGAAGGCAGCTGGAAAGGGCAGCTAGATTCCCTTTGTGACCAGCTTCTTGGGCAGGTGACCAGTCACTTACGCAGGATTGTTGCATGGCCGCTCTGCGTTCTGCACTCCAGCCCCACAAGTCCGGGAACAGGCTGTCCAGGAGCTCCAGGCTGCCCAGCCTCCATGGACAGGCTCTGGGCGGTACCCAACGCTTACACACTCTCCGTTGAAGCACCACTGAAACAAACAGAGGCCCATTAATGACAAAGAGGTCTGGGATGCTCCCTGAAGGGCCGGCTGTCTTTTCAGCCCACTGCTAGCTGAAGTTTCATTCCCCCCATCAAAGTCTACTTGCTAAAAGGAGCTCAGTGGCTCATATGGCTAGAGCACTGGGTTGACAATCCACAAGCCCACGTTCAAGACCTGAGTGCTGCTGTGCAGCCGAGTGAGGTCCCGTCATTTGCCCCAGTTCCTGCCAACCCAGGAAAGTATGCAAACGGAGTAGATAAATAGGCATCATTTGGTGGGCTCATTAATGGGGACATGAAAGGAGTCCCCAACTCGACATCCCCTGGGCAACAATGATGTCATCAGTTAATCCTTTCAACCGGAAGTGCCTCAGTGCTTCCGACATGAATGTGACGATGACAAAAGACTACCAGCTTAGGACCTTAAATGGCTATGGAGGAATCATCCCTTTGCTTTCATGGTCCTCTTTGGTCCTGACTCTTGGTTGCTAATGGCCATTTGGGTCTTGCCGAGGTCTGAGCCGAGCACATGCAGAGACTGTGAGAAACTGGGCCAAGAACTATAGGAGAGCTGGGCTCA
Source organism: Masticophis lateralis (assembly GCA_030761175.1). Taxonomy (NCBI): domain Eukaryota; kingdom Metazoa; phylum Chordata; class Lepidosauria; order Squamata; family Colubridae; genus Masticophis; species Masticophis lateralis. Next base: position 22,965,434 of record JAUDYJ010000012.1, on the reverse strand, counting down.
GAAACGGGCTGAAAACCAGAAGAAATGCTGACCGGAAGCGTTCCAGTGTAGGACTGGAATGCTACTGTGCCTCTGACCAGCTGAGGTTTCCAGAGCATCTTCCCCGGGGGCTAAAAAGAGGGCACTTTGCAGGACACCAAATGCCTCCATTCTGCTAAGCTCCCTATCCAGACAGTCCCTCTTGGCCGGAGTTGAAGCCAGCAAAGCAGGCGCTGCTTCCAGGCAAGGCAGTGCAGGGTCCAAGATAAAGATCAGGCTGCAGAGAACAGCAGAAATGCCCAATGTTGCCGCCTCCTGGAATTGGCCACCTAGCAGGAGAGGAACCACTTGCCAGCTTGAGTCAGGCAGCCCTCCAGAAGGGGGCGTCAGCCAGGACACTAATGCTGGCACTCTGCCACTCTGCTCCATCACACACTCTCTCTCTCTTCCAGCAACTCCCAAACAGGCAAGCAGCCTGTCCTGAAAAGGACTCAAGGAAACTAGTTGCATCCGAGAACGGCCGGAGTGATCATAGTCATTTGCAGCTGCCTTTTAAAAGATGCTCCTCCCTCGTTGGACATCGAACACAATTGCCCATCAGACACTTTCTCCCCACTCTCAGCTCAACAATTAAGGGAAGAGCACGAATTGTGCAATCGGAGACGCCCTCAAGCTTTTAAGAGGAGCTTCTGAGCAAAGTTCTGTTTTGCTGCAGGGTTTGGTTGGAGTGTGGATGTCAGAATCTCAGTAGGACTCTGCCATGGCACGCTTTAGCCAAAATGGCATTTGGAGAGCAGCTTCAGGGCGGAGGTTCTCTGGCCCAGAGACGGGCACCATGCCAGGCCCCAGGAAATACCTTGTTCTCGTCACACTTGGTCCCGTCGACAGCTGCGTCCAGCTTGGAATGACAGGTGTTCCCCACAGAGCACCAGAGGGTGTTGCAGACACTCTGCGGGAAGGAAGGAAAGGCTCTGAATCCGCAGTCAGGGCAGGGAGGCTGAGCAGCTGCACGGAGGGAGAGCAAGCGGCACCAGGGCACATTCCTCTTCCCATTGGCAGAGGACAGGAGGAGGAGGTGGCATCTCCGGCCAGAAGGAGGAATCGGACTGCCCTCTCTAAGGAAAATGTTGCTATATTCCGGACAGGCCAAGACCTCCTCTCCCCTGCTGCTGTCTGGAATACTGACAGTTTTTACATGTGCAATTTAATTCAAGAAATGTTTTCCATTCATTTTTGTAAGACAACAACCGGTGTAGAAATCCATACATCATACATTCTCTGACCCAGGGTCTCTCAGCCTGGGTGACTTTAAGGTTTGTCCACAAAATCTTAAGGGGACCAACCTTGGAAAACTCTGCTCTAATCAGGTCCCAAGTCATTGGTTGACACCACACACAAACACACACACACACCCCGGGTGTCCCTGTAAGGCTTCTGCCACAGATGGGCCCTCTTCCTCAGAGGGACTTTCTCCCAAGGGCATCCTGACCCCCTCCGTGGCCTGTCCCCCCTTACATCCATGTCATCGCAGTAGGTGGAGTAGGCGCCATACTGGAGTCGGCACTGGTGGCTGACATCGTAGAGGACTCCCGGTGGAACCGAGGGGAAGTCAATCACATCCTTGGCTGGGGGATCATCCAGACAAAGCCCCCAGCCCCGGCTGCAAAGAGACACATCAGGTAAGCAGGAGGGAGGGAGAGAGGGAGGGAATACAATCTGGAAAGAATCCAGAACAAAGCATCTAGGATGGCTCTCGACTCAGGGCACAAGGAGGGGGAAGGGGAAAGAGAGACCTTGAGCCTGAGGAAAACCCCTCCCTGGTTGCACACCCTTCTGCAGCAGCCTCAGCCCACATAGACCAAGAGGGCTTTCTTAGTCAGAATAGAGCTGGAAGGGGCCTTGGAGGTCCTGTGGGGCTCAAGCAGGAGACCCCAGACCATTCCAAAGAAGCCTCTCTCCAGCCTCTTCTTCAAAACCTCCAGTGATGGAGCCCCCACAACTTCTGGAGGCTGCTCCACTGCTTAATTGTTCTCCCTGTTAGGAAGTTTCTCCTTCATTCCAGGTTGCTTCTCTCCTTGATTATTTTCCATCCATTGTTTCTTGTCCTGCCCTCCGGTGCTCTGGAGAATAGCTTGACCCCCTCTTCTTTGGGGCAGCCTCTCAAATACTGTATTCCAGCTATCATGTCACCCCTAGTCCTTCTTTTCTCTACACTGGCCATCCCCAAATCCTGCAACCATTCCTCATATGTTTTAGTCTCGAGGCCTTTGATCACCTTAGTTGCTCTTCTCTGAACTTTTTCCAAAGTCTCAGCATCTTTTTTGTAGTATGGGGACCAAAACTGGGCTCAGTGAGGCTCAGTGGAGACCCACAGCATTTATTCCTAGACACTGTTTAGAGTTGACCTGGCCCTCTCCCCTCCTGAAGGAAGCCCCTCGTGCCCAGAGGATGGCATCAAATAAGCAAGTTGGCCAGGGCCGAACACTGAGTCTTCTTGGCATTGCTACCAAATCAGACTTGTTCAACTGCACAGGAGGTGCAAATGGGAGATTCCATGGGGTTCTTTTTTTGCCAGTGGGACTCTCCCCCTTGTTGGTCTACAGCAGGGGTCTGCAACCTTAAACACTCAAAGAGCCCTTTGGACCCATTTTCCACAAAAGAAAACACCGGGAGCCACAAAACCCTTCCCGTGCCTGACTATTTATTGAGCGGCCACAAAACTAGCGTATGTAGTTGAATTAAACGTTCTGTTTTCTTCTGAAACTTTTCTTTTCTTGGATTTATCCATGGTTGGCCTACCGGGGGTTGAAAAACTCAATAAATCGCTTGCTGGCAGTGTCACACATTGGCGGTTGTGACACATATTCTGAGTGACAGGGAGCCACAGCAGAGGGGTAAAAGAGCCACATGTGGCTCCAGAGCCACAGGTTGCTGATCCCTGGTCTACAGGCTGTCTGGGTTAATGGCGGTCTCTGTGCAGAAGCCAGAGGGAAAACACTCAGACCACCCTCTACCCGCAGTTGGTGAGCGGATTTCCTGGAGAGCCAGGACAGTGGCAGGCAGAGTCAGATCCCCACTGCAGTCAGATCCTTCACATGCACAGCAGCTCCAGGACAAGATCCTCCCCTTCCCAACTGATGGGGACTGTGGCCCCCCGCACACCTATACATTTCTTTAAGAACCCAACTGAGTTGTTTAACCAGGACTGACTAGTTGGAACTTCTGCTTTATTTTAAAATATAGCACCTAGCCAGTGCTCTAGAAGGAGAAAATGAGGAGGAGAAGAAGAAGGGGAAGGGGAAGAGGAAGAAGGAGGAGGAGGAGGAGGGAAAGGAGAAGGAGAAGTAGTAATAGTAGTAGTAGTAGTAGTAGTAGTAGTAGTAGTAGTAGTAGTAGTAGAGCAGAAGACTCCCCATTCCGCTCCTCCTGAGAGAGTAAAGGGGCGGCTGCAGAAGGCGAGGGGAGGAGGACGGCTGACTTACTCAAGGAAGCGTGTGATGTATTCCCTGCTGCAGAGAGACCAGGTGAGGGGCGAAGTGTCATACAGGAGCTGCGGAGACATGATGAAAGGCCTTTTCCCAACTGGCTCACAGTCATTGCCGCTGCCGTCGTGCTGAATCCCAAAACTGCAAAGGCAGAGCCCCCCAAAGGAAGTGAGAGAGAGACACATGTGCAAAGGAGCATCAAAGCAGCACCCCAAAGTTCTCTGGGGGATGTGTGTCAAAGGAAGGACTGGGAAGCAGATCGGGGGAATGGCTTGTGGCTTCTAGACACATTACAGGGGAGCAAGAGAACGACACCCCCCACACCCACACCCACATTAAACATCCTGCAAAGCAGACCTCTTGAGTAGACTGAACAAGAGTGCCGGGAAGGGAGAGGTTTTCCAATCTGCATCACTGGAGATGGTGACTATCAATGGAGAGAAGACTCCAGCTGGCCAAGGCCCATGTCAGTGAGGCATACATCATTTTGAGTGTGGCTGAAAAGGGTAAGCAGCAAGCCTGGGGGCAGGAAATGGGGTGGCAATTGTATCAATGGGGGTTACTGGGATGATGGGGGGAAGCGTCACCACCCAGAAAGGATCACCAGAACTACACTTAGAGCCAAAAAACTTGCAAAGGCCTTTCATGAGATGGCTAGGGAATTCCGGGAGACCAACACATCTTAAAGTTGCTGAGGTTGAGAAACCCTGGTCTACCCCATCCTTGAAGGGGGGCCAGCCCAGGTCAGAGTTGCAGGGTCAGAAAACAGGCAAAGCAATCGCCTTTGAAAAACCACAGCTGCTTTTCTCAGAGGAAGCTCCAATTTTCCATTTTTACAACTTTACTAATTGACATTTTTATGGATTTTAAACAAATGACAATCAATAGGCAGTTCTTGCTTATCAACTCCCTCATTTAGCGGTGCTGTTCTATGATCACCATGATGGTTAGTACACCTTGTCCTATGATTGACCTGGTTTTCTTTTTTTCCTCTTGCAGAGCAGAGATTGTAGAATTATAGATTACAAAAGAGCAAGTAAGCACACAACAAAAAATACACTGGGCTACTTCTGTAACACCCTAGGGTCTACCAGTGCCAGCACATTGCTTTAGATTTATTTCCCACATTGCTTATTCTCTTGTAATCCCTTCCTCTCCAATCTCTCTGCTCTCCTGGGAGGGGAGGGGAGAAAAGAACTAAGCAATTTCTGTAGGCAATCTTTTCTGTTTATAACCCATTCTTTCTTTCACTCAGTGGAAAAATTGGAGGAAGGGACAACAAAAGAGTAAAGACATACAATGAGGAGTACACATTGAATGGAATGTGCAGGTACCAGTAGCCACAAGCATATTATACAAACAGCCTGGGAATACACCAGACTGTTTGCACAGTGCATTAGTGGCTGCAGGCACCAGGGCATTCCTTTCAATGTGTAATCCCCATTGTGTATTTGCTTACTCTCTTGTAATCCTTTTCTCTCCAATGAATATAAATACATACATTAATTCACTTCTTGCTGATTATTCCAATGCCCTGGTAAGCATTCCAATGGGTGAGGAAGTGGTTAGGAGACAAACAAAAGCTGAACATTTGAAGCTGATTAGTCTTATCAGTTTCAAGCTGATAATGATTTCCCATTAGTAATCACTTTGTTTAGTGATGGAGTTGCCAATCTCAATTGAGGATGCTAAAAAGGACTACCTGTATTTTTACATGCTATGTAAGCATGTGGTTTAAGAGAAGTTTAAAAGAAAGCAGATTATTTACGGCTGTCCACTACGATTCCAAAAGGGATTGTTTTGTCAGTTTTACCACTGTACACTTGTGTCTCTCCTCCCCCCACCCCTTTCGGTGAAGGTATGCTTTCAATGTTTTCTGTCAAGTCCTTGTCAGCCAAGCACAACCAAAATGAAGATTTCTCCCAGAATTTCCTTGAAATGACTCATAAAAAAGGAATGGAGCAAGGTTACAAAAACCTCAGCAACTGGATAGCTTTTACTCCAGAGCCCCAAACCTCTCTGCTTACTTAAGGGGGGGTTTCCATTGAAGGACCCTGTGCACAATGAGGAGAAATCCATCTCCCTGGGGTGGAGACATGCAAATCTCTCCAGCTCTGAACATGCTAGGACACTCTCTTTCCAGGAATCAACCTCTGCAAACTTCTACTCAGTAATCTCTCTTAATCTTGGACAAGCCGAGACACCCGGCTGCAGCCTTACCTGTGTCCCAGTTCGTGGGCCACGGTGAAGGCCAGTGGAAGACCTGTGTCCTCATTCACGTTGCAGCTCCGGTGTGGCTGGCACATGCCAGAGATATGGGCCAAGCCCAACGTCTCACACGGACGGTTCATGGCAGTGCAGATATCCTTCCTTTCCGAGTCAGGGAGAAGCACACAAACACACAGAACAAAAGAGAGGATCACTGTACTGAGCAAGACTCTGCTGGGTTGAAGGAAAATAAATTGGCAATAGGAGAATTCTAGGAAAAAACAAGGGCCCAGCTCAAAAACAGAAGCCAACCAACATGCTCAGGCATTTCAGGTCCAGTGGCAGGACATCAGTGCAGTGGGCATCTCAAAACACTGTAAGGCTCCTTTGCAATCTGGTGTCGGAGCACGTTCTCCATCAAGAATGTTCTCTCTTCAAAGAAGTTCCTCACTTTCAGTGAAACGGACAGATGTGACAGACAGCACTGAAGTCACAGGGATACCTGGTGAGCAAGATGGCGACATCATGATGTAGGGGGTGAGCATCCCCCTTGGGGTTGAGGGCTTTCTGCCACTTGCAAAAACTTCTCAAGGTGTTGTCGGCATGGTGGCTGATTTTCAGATCCTCCTACAGAAAGAGAATTAGAACCCCCAATTAACAGACAGACATTGCACTGGAACGATTATTATTGCTGACAAACCATTGAAAACCATGAAAAGCAATTAAAAGCTTTACCGATAAACAAAAACAGGGTATATAATAATAATAAATATTATTATTATTATTTATATTTCCCCATTCCTCCAAAGCTGAAATTGTTGAACTCCTATAAAGATTTTACCAATCTCAGAAACTCTGAATAAACATAAACACCCTTGCCCTAAGAAAAAGAAGGCATCAAGACAGCAAGACAAAAAGAATTCATGTGCAAAAGGGATTTTAGTGGCAGCTTTCAAGCAAACGGCTTTTTGTAGCCAGCACTACAAGAAACACAAGAAGGCAGTGAAATTGCTGCAGGAAGAAACAAGAGAATGCACAAACTATGGACCATCGCAGAGGACCTGAAACTGAGCTGGTGGAAGCAGCAGAATCAACACCCTCAGCTTTCTTCTTCTGGCTCCTGAACCTATAGAGAAGAGTAGAAGCATCTCTACATAATGCCTTCTTCTTCTTCTTACCTCCTCATCTTCTAGAAAGATAAGTCGCACAATAGAAATGTGGACTGGGTTCCCAATGCTGGCATCATGGAATAAACCAGCCACCTGCATAACGGAAGAAGTGGAGTCGCTCAGTGAGTTCTGCACATTGAGAAGGGAAGTTCTCTCCTGTGCCACAAATGCTTCCCAAATGCTTCAGTCAACCAAATTAGCCCAAACTTCTTCTCAGAAACGGAGCCCTTCTCTCGGCTGAGAGGTGCCCTTCGTCTGTTCTACAACCAGCAACCTTTCACAATGCTCACCATGTTCATGACTGTCAGGACATACTTCTCAACATGCTCGCTGCCGTGGTACTCCACCATCTTGGTGTCAGCCACAACCAGGGTCTCCACCCACTTCTCCTTACTGACAGAGCGTGGCTTGATTCGACGTTTCCTCTGCTGCTTTTCCTCCCAATGTTCTCTCCACCTCTCTGAGCCCTTGGCATTTTCTTGAAATTGGGAAGACAGGAGATGATGATGACATCCCAATATCATCATCATCATCATCATCATCATCATCATCATCATCATCATCTAACAATCCCATAATCCCTTGCACCACAGGATGGAGTCTGGGCAACTGAATGGAGCCAGCACAGCGTTTAATGGCCAGATGCCCTTCCTGTCGCCAATGCGGAGTTTTGTTCAGCAGATATATTCTCATTGTGCCCAGAGAGAGAAATATCTGCCTCTACCTAGGATCAAACTCACAGCCTCCTGATTGTGAGGCAAGAGCTCCACCTCTAGGCCATCACATCATTCTACATGATGACATCCCAATATGTCTGGCTCCATATCCTGACATTTTAGGCCAACAGCAGTCTTCCCTGAGGATCTTCCAGGGGGAACTGAGCTTTCCAGCCACTGTACTTTAGAACTGGATTCAGGCTCTACCCAACTGCTCCTGCCCCCACCATCCACTCTCTGTTATGCCCGTTATCAGTCCAGGTCCAATTCTGACCTCTGACTGGTTCCAGTTCTGCTCCTGCCTCATAAGCCACTACCATCTCAGTTTCCAGATCCATCATGGGCCACTTTTCATTTCTTTGGAACCAAGCAGCCACTCTGAGCTAAAACCCCAAGGAAAGAGAGGGGGTGGCCATCGGTATCTTCCTCCCCTTTTGAAGCCCATCCAGCTTGATGGCACCACAGCTGTGGACGAGGGGCTGCTTGCCACAGTTGGCAAAAACTCTCCCAGCTTGAAAGCTGTTGGTCCCTTTTCTGCCTCTCTTGCAAATGCTGCCAGATGCCCATTGCCAACTTCCCTCCTGAGAAAAATGGGTCCCCAAATTAACCCACTTGCCCCACTTAAGGCTACCCAGGGACAAGGCAGAAGAGGTGGGGGGGCATGTGGCTCCTATTCTCTGCTTACCCAACTTGGCTGCTGAAGGTCCTCCCCTCCCTCCCCTCCCCTCATCCCAATCATGGGAGTCCGTAAAGGATGTTATTTCTTTTGGTGCCATCTAAAAATCCTTGTTTGCATCCAAAGACTTTGCTGCTTAGCCTTGTGGGCACTCAGGCATTCCCCTCACCCAGGAGTCTCAGGCCCTCTGAGCAACCCCTCCCTCCAAACATAAACTCAGAGGAGGTGCCAACATTCCCTTGCTTTGATTGGCAGTTTCACCACCCAATCATCACAAATACCAGATAACTAAGGGCAACTGAGGACTGTCTCCTCCCCACTTCCGCCCACCACTGGGGAAGAGGCCAAGGCGAAGGGCTGCTCGGACATGCTTGGCCCTTTTGGGGACCCAAAGAGTGGCCGGCTGCAGGGCTCTTTCCTTTTGTCTGCCCCCCCTTTCTGAAGCAGGAGGGAAATCCTTCTGCTGACCTGCATTTTTCCCAAGAAGCCTAATCCTGTTTCTTTTACGTCCGTTTCAGCAACCTTGGACACAACAAAGAGAACTGCAGACGCAACCATTTCCCTCGCCCAGGGATTAGTTGGATGTGTGGGATAAATGAGGGCATTGTCTTATTATGGGCCGCCTTATGCAGCTGGAAGACGAAATGCTCCCACCATGTTCCGATTGTTACCAATCAGACGGAGGAAGGAGGCTTGTTTCTTCTGGAGGACAGGAAATGAGTGGCTAAGGAGATGCAACAGGGACTGTCTGAAGGCCCCCAGGGTGGACCTTTGCTCTGTAAACAGAGCTGGGGAGGGGAGGAGCCGAGGACAAAAGAGGCTGGAGGGCCATCCAAATGGTTTCTGGAGGAAACTAGTTTATAAAAGGAAAAGTTTAACTGCTGCTTCAATTTACGTAAAAATATTTTCCACGACAATCATCAGGGGGAATCTGGGAGCGCCATTTTTCTCTAGCACCTTTTATTAAAAGGCATAAACTCTGGTGAGGTCCATCCTTTAATAAAAGGGATTAGTCAGAACTCTTCCAATTTCGAGCTCACACAGCTCTGGTCTTCCTGTGAGCGTTCCCTTAACAACCACTGGAAATGGGATTTACTTTATCTAAGCGGTTTCTTCAGATTTTTCTACAACTGTAATTGGAATCTTCTCTTTGCACTGGGAACTCCTGAACTGTCATTGGAAGCTTCATAAACCTTGGAAGGGACTTCATAAAAGCTTCCAGACAGCCACTTGTCTGAAGTGGCTAAGGGTCTGTGGCTTGAGCAGAGGGTTGGACTAGAAGACCTCCAAGGTCCCTTCCAAGGTCCTGTATTATACCATTCTGTATTCCTAACTGAGCCCATCGTCCTGAAGGGCCCGCTACAAACTCTCCCCACTACCTCCCCACGGCCGCTGGCCACTGCCCTCCTTGCCATTTTTGGCTTGAGCTGCAGAAGAGACAGACTGGGCAGCCACTCCCTACAGAAGGTCTGACTGTTATCTGTAGAGATTCTCTGTCATTCAGGTCGTGGTTGTCCCAAAGGTGCTTTTTTCAGGAGGCAACTGGACTTCCTTGTTTTTTCTTCTGAAGACGTTTAGCTTCCCGTTCTTGGGTGAGAAGGGAAACGTCTTCAAAAGAAAAAAGAAGGAAGTCCAGTTGCCTCCTGAAAAAAGCACCCTCGGGGCTGACTAGTGGTTGGTTAAGCCAGGCTGGGGCATTGCACCAATTCTTTGCATGCCCAGGTCTCTTGGAAGGCCCATAGAACCGCTCTGAAGTCACATTTCGCAGGCTTTCCAAAGAGCAGCAGAACCGCAGTGGAACAGGATTGGAGCTGCCTGCACAGAAAGGTCCATTTGCCCTGGAAAAGACACCAGCTGGTTGGTGTCACATGGAGCACATTACTCATTTCCTACCATTTCACTGGGCCGGGCCAGTTAGCAGTCCCCGTGCTGGGGGATTGTCATTTTATGTCCCCATGGGACACTTCTGGCTGTGGCTCACCATGGCTGCTTGCCTCAATGCTGCTGTTCCTAAATTTGCAGCACAGACTGCAGGAGCCAGCGAGGCTGCCCAGGCTCTGGCCTCTTCCCTTCTATCTTGAAGGACAGAAGACCTGTAGATCTGTGGGTGAATGAGCTGCACTGAGGCATCCACAAGGTGGAGGTGGAAGAGAAAGGCAGGTCGCTCCCTTTCTCTATTCTGCAGCCCTCTTCCATCCCACAGAATGTCAGCCAGGCTCTTTCTTTCCACCAGGCCACCAGGCCGGTGCTCCAAAATAGCTGGGCAATTGGGACAAGCATGGAGCACTCTTGCGCCAGAGACCTCTCCCCTGGATGACTGGCAAAGCAGTTAAACTCTGTCCCAAACACCCGCCTACCGTGGCCAGCCCCACCCCACCCCCAGGCAGGCAGGAGGTCTCCTGAAAGGCTAGAGGTGCTGGAGGGAAGGGGAATTTCACCAAGGGCAACACAGCTGTACAGATTGGCTGCTGTAAACCTCCCTGTTCCTTGGCAAAGGAAAGGTCAGCAAGGGCAGGAGAATTGTGCCTTGGTGGGGCCTCACGGAAGAGCCAGAGACAGCCCCAAAGAGAACCATTCCTCCCCCGAGAGAGGATTTGACAGGGATTTCAAGTGGCAAGGAGCCGGTCAGGAGCCACAGGATTCCCAAACCAGGAAACATTACCTTGCACCCCACACATCCTGACAGAAGCTGGCTGCTTCCTGGCTCCTTTCGTGCTCAGGACCGAAATAAACTCTTCGGCTTCGTACTCCCAAATGTGCCGTCGAGATATCCTGTGTGGTTGGGCTGCGCCCTCCCTCGGGTTGCTGGGAGCTAGCGGCTCAATGAAGAAATCTTGGCCAGCCAGATGAAAGACGCCTTTCTGGAGAGGAAATGTCATCGGTCAGTCTGCAGAAAGTGGCCGGCCACTTCAGCACATGTGATTGCAATGAGCAAGAAGACAGAAGAAATATCTCATTTCTCCTAGGGATGGACAGACGGACGGACACACACATGGACGGACACACACACACACACACACTTGGGAAGCTAAGAAAAACTAAGCAGTGGGAAAACTTTGCCTTTGAAATTGCTGTGCAAATCCATTCTGCCTCCACAACCAGAGATTGGGACCAGCTGGCTGGCCTGGGAAGGCTCAGGATATCAGCCCTAGATCAGGGTTGCTCAAGCTTGGTTCCACAAGAACGTGATGGGGTTGCCTGAGAGGTGAAGGGCAAAAAAACAAAAACTCTCCACTCAAATGCAGCCCTTTTTTATCAGTAGAGCTTTCCCTCCCCATCAGGGATTCTGGCTTTTGTTTTTGAATGAATGAATGAATGAATGAATGAATGAATGAATGAATGAATGAGCGAGAGAGCCTGAAAAGATTTGAAAATTGCTGCTTTAGACCCAGAGGCCAAAAGGCATTCAACCTTTCTGACTCTATGGACTAGCAGTGGGGGTGGGGTGGGGGCCTGCTTCAGAGTCTGGGGCAGCCTTGCTAATCCTGAGGGAAGACTAGCTTTAAAACGGACCTTAAATAGTCCCCCCCAAGCCCTGAACCCCTTTGCTGCCATCCCATCCAGAGCACCATGAAACTTTCCTCTGCCCTCTTGCTCCCTTATCTCCAGCCTGAGGTGGGGGGGGGGCAGGGGGAGGAAGGAGGGGGGGAACAAAGGAGGACTTCTGTGGGAGGGGATGCACCAGGATGTCTCCTACTGAGTTAATCTCAGCAATATACTCCTAAACACAATCTTCCCTGAAGAAACATCTGTTTATAAAAAAAACCAAACTGTGAGATGCAGTTGTGCTGACTTCACAGAACGATGATTGCCGTACCAGATGTTGAACAAAGAAGGAATTCAGCCAGTGGGACTCCATCTCGGCAGCACCAGAGAGGCTGCCAGAACCAAGTGGGCCTGCCCCCCCTCGCACCCCAGGACACTCACCAGCCCATCGCACGTGCTGAGGGCCGCCAGCCCGCTTCCTTTGTCCTGGTTCTGGACAGACCCGATCATATGACACGGGTTCCGCCTGGAGGCTCGAAGCGTGGCCCGAGAGACGCCTCCGTGCCGTTTTTCAGTAACAAAACCGGGCGCCAGGAGGTGGGGGTTGAGGCTCAGGTTGAATCGCAGCTGCTGCCCTCCGTGAAAGAGGCTGTAGAAGGTCCCGGGACGAGTCCGTGCGAACACGGCCCTTTTGGACAGGAGGCGGTGGGACAGGTTGTAGGACAGGAAGGAGCCTCTCTCGTCCACCCGCACCGGGAACACCACCTCAGGGTCCTCGGAGCCAGGATCGGGCCCCTGCCGGGATTCTGCACCTGGAGAAAGCCCTGCCCAGTGAGGGGGGGAGGGGATTCTGCAACCCACCCAGGCGCCTGCCTTGCACAGAGGCTCTCCGCAAAGGGGGAAAGAAAGCGGCATTTTTTCCTGCCAAACCCAAACGCATCCCGGGGAAAAAAGGCACAGCTCCCCGCTTTGGCTGGGATGGGGATGGGGGGAGGGTCCAAGGCAGCCCTTCTGCACCTCCAAGCGCCCGCAACTTTGGGGGGTCCTCCCCGCTACCCCCGCCCGCCTGCCGCCTCCTCCTGGCGGGCGAGTTGGCCCCGAAGGGGCGGCGGCTCCTGCAGGCTGAGCCCGGGAGGGGGGAGCGGGGCGTCGCCGAGCACAATGGGCGAGGGGGGCCGGGGGCTCTCGCATCTCTTTGTCCGCCGCGGCGCTTCTCCCGCAGCCCCTCGCCCGCCGGCCGCCGCTTGGGAGCCGCCTCTCCGGACCCACCTGGGGACTCGGCGCGGGCCCCGCGGGCCAGGAGGGCGGCGGCGGCCAGCACCAGCAGCGAGCGGGCCATGCCTGGCGGAGCCGCCTCAGGGGGCGGGCGGAGGCGGCGGCGGCGGCGGCGGCGACCGGGCAGGCTGAGTCCCGGCGGCGGGCGCGGCTCGCGCTGCCTCTTCCATGCCGGCGGCGGCTCCGCCCCCGCCTCCCCTCCGCCTCCCGCCCGGCCGCCGGACCCGCCCGGAAGGAGCCAAGGGAGCCGGCCGCTCCTCCCGCCTCGGGGGCTCCGCGCTCCATCCAGCTCCTCGGGCTGCGGAGGCCGACGGAGCCCTCCTGCGCTCCGGCTCCCAGCCTCCCCTCCTTGGGCAGCGCGAACAGGCCGTTTGGCGGCTGACGGCCGATCCCCAGCCCCGGCTTGGCTTTGAGACTCGACTCCGCAGCCTCCGCCGGGCAGGTCCAGGGCGGGGAGACGGTGGGCCGCAAACCGACCCTGCCGGTTCCCACAAGAGGCCGGGGGGGGGGGAGGGGGTCTCTTGGTTGAGACTACAAAAAAAGACTCACATTGAGGTTCAAACCAGGCAGGTCCAACCGATGCGCCGCCTGCGGACCTAGACAGCTAGTAACCTCACCTCACAAGATCATAAACGTTTAACATTGTGTGATTTATATACGTTACTGTATATAAATCACATAATTTAGATGTGGCCCAAGAGAATCCCTCTTTCCTCAGTGCAGCCCGGGCAAGCCAAAAGGTTGGACATTCATGGCTTACATGTGAGAATGCAGGCGTCCTGGCTGCAAAACTCGTGTGTTCTGCAAACGCAGCCAACTGTAGCACATTTATTAAACCGTGGTTAATGCAATATGTTGATTTGGTGTGCACGGTGTGCTATGTGCCCCAGGAGGATATTAGCCTAATAACCCCCAGTTTACCTAATTCAGAGAGAGGCAATGCTGGCTTGTGCTCCTTGCTGCTTTTCTTTTCATCCTAATCCATTTCCCCTAAACCCAGCTGGAGATTTGAACAGAGCAGAATAACACAGTTGGAAGGGATCTTGGCGGTTTTCTATTCCTGCCAGTGCTCAGGCAGGAGACCTGATCATATATTGCAGGAATGCAATTTTTAATACTGCAAAGGGTCTGTGGAGATTCTCTCTCATCCAGGTCATGGTTGCCCAAAGGGTGATTTTTCAAGAGCCGACTGAACTTTCTTGTTTTTCTTCAAAGATGTTTTGCTTCTCATCCAAGAAGTTTCTTCAGCTCTCTAATACTGCTATAGTTTGTATTAATATTATGCTTACCTACCTCTAGGTGAGTTAGGTGGCCAACAAGTCTAATAAATAGATAAATAATAGGCTAGACTACTCAAAAGTTGCATTGTGGCCTGCAGGACAGGCTGGGGGGAGGGGCAGTGGCATGAATGGAGTGGCAGGCAATGTAAGGCCTAACTAAAGAGATACACAAGCTTACTCAGCAATTGCTCTTCCTGTGTTCAGGAGAGGTTTACTTCACGTTCAGATTGTAAACATATAATTCTGCTGATTTGTTTTGTCTGGGCGGAATGGAGCACTGACTCTCATGTTTTCCAGCTCTGCAGACAAAATAATACATCCCTTCCAGCCTATGATTCTATTTTCTAGAAACTGACTGGCAAGACATCCATGAAGATTCTCAATCATCCAGGTCCTAGTTGTCCCAAAAGTGCTTTTTCAAGAGGCAGCTGGACTTTCTTCTTTTTCTTTGAAGACGTTTCATAGATCTGTACATTGGGGAAACAAAACAACCGCTTCATAAATGCATGGCACAGAATAGGACAGTGTGGTGAACCTTTTCAGCACCGAGTGCTAAAATGGGAGTACGCACGTGCCGGAAACCAGAAGAGCAGCCGCCCAGTGCAGATGCACACACCGGGAAAATGATCTTCTGGTTTCTGGTGCGTGCAAGCACACCGGCCAGTTGGTCTTCACGTGTGCATGCGCATCAGAAACCGGAAGACCATGAGCGTGCCAGAAATGAGATCATCTTTCCAGCATGCACACCAGGCAGCTGCTCTTGTTTTCCGGTGCTCCCACGCGTGAGGACCCGCTGGCTGGCACGCCGGAACCCAGAAGAGCAATGGGTGATGGCTCTGTGTGCCACTTTCAGCACGCATGCCATAGGTTCACCATGAACCTATGGAGATCTCTCTTCACTGGAGATCAAACCCATCAGGACCATTCAGCAGTCCATCTGCATTTAAAGGGCAAGGCCACTCTTTTGAAGGCAGCAAAGTCCGTACTTTGGACAGAGGGCCCCTGGTTTGAAAGAGGGGTCAAAGAGCCTCAGATAGCTCAACAAACTGAATAGTCTGTTATTAACATCCAGCTGTCTGCAATTATTGCAAGTTCGAAGCTCAAGGTTGACTCAGCCTTCCATCCTTTCTAAGATAGGTAAATTGAGGACCCAGTTTGTGGGGGCAATAAACTGACTTTGTATAAAAAAATATACAAAAGTATGAAGGCTATTGCTTAACGCCTTGTAAGCCACCCTGAGTCTCCGGAGAAGGGCGGCATATAAATCTAATTAAAAAAAAAAAGGCCCTCTGTGTCAGAATTGAACAGCCCTCCCCACAAAGGGGGAGTTACGACATCATCTATGTGATGTTTACGTGACATCTAAATATGACATTTTAAATATTTTTAACTTTTGTATGTCACTGTATTTTATTTACCCTGAGTCCCTTCTGGGAGTAGGGCGGTATACAAATTTGATTAAATAAAATAAGTAAATAATAAAATAAATAATCTATCTTCAGCTTTCACCACAGTGCTTTCAGCAGTTCCAGGAAGACTCCAAAGCCATTTGCACTACTCAGGTGACCCCGAGGACACAGAAAAGCCTCCAGGTGGCTTCAAAGACTGTCTGAAAGAATGCAAATGATCAGCTCTTCCATTCCCTGCCATCCAATCGGAGCTGAAGAAGCTTCTTGGAGGAGAAGTGAAAGATCTTCAAAGAAAAACAGGAAGGTCCAGTTGCTTCTTGAAAAAGTACCTTTGTGACTGACGAGTGACCTGCATGTAGAGGTGGCATGGGTGGGTGGAGACATACAATTGTCCTTTTTTTGCTTGATCTGGGCCGAGCCCTTTGCACTGAGTACCCCCCAGGACGTTTGCCAAACAGGCTGATAATCATCTAGGAGAGAGACTGTGTTACACACTGTAAAACCCGCTCCCCCCCTTTTTTCCCTTCTTTGTGGCTGGTATTGATTTAGCTGACCAGTGAGGTGCTGCTACTGAAGGCACAATTGCAAACAATGCTCACAACAAGCAATAAAGAGTCACACTGGTTGCATTCAGAGCTTTCTAAAATGCTGCGAGTTGTTGAAATATACGCTGGCTACCAAATGCCCAACATTTGATCAGGTGACCATGGGAATGCTGCAGTGGTCATGTGAAGATTTTCACTCTTTTTTAGCACTTTTTTCAGTGCTATTGTAATTTCCAATGGTCGACAACAAATGTCTCGTTCTACCTAGAAAGGTGAAATCCCTCTGCACTTGTGTCCTTGCTCCGTAGTGCAGGCGCAGAGGATGGAGCGCGAAACGGTCAGGTCTCGGCAGGGAAAATCCCCTTTCTCCAGCTGACTTCCATTCTCAGCTGTTCAGGGATGGTCCAGCACAGCTGAAAATGGGTTGCTAGAAATGGTCCCAGTGAAGGAGGAGGAATCTGTGGCTGGCTCAGGGTGTGAGTAGAAGGGATCCTTCAAGCTGATTGCTGCCTTGAACATCAAAGGCTGAAGGATTCTCAATCCATTCTTCCACTGGAGGACTTGACACTTCTTTCTATTTTTAAATGCATCAAATTCTCACTGCAGTCAGCACAAATGATAACAAAGTTCCATTTTCCTTTCCAATTCCTTATCCTAGTCCTGAAAGAAAAAATTCTCATTTCCATTGAATGTGTATTTTAAGAATTTCCTGGGTTGAAATATAAATCTAGTCCCCACATTTGCCTTGTCACAAGCCAGCCACATGTGATAAAAATGCCTTCTTTACAATGACATTTCCAACAGACATTTGAAACCTCATTATATACCTTTCACAATTTCTCAGGTGTTCAATACCAACAGTACATCATTTGATACAAATTCATGATCAACTTTTTATAATTATTGTAATTCAGTGTAAATTTCCAACTGATCATTTTCATAAATATTCTTGTCACATTTTATCCCTATTTTTTCTTCCAGAGCATCATTATGTTAAAATATAATTATAAGATAATATATATGTAATAAATTACTACAGTACCAATAATTTATTATATCTGTATAATATCAAAAAAGTACAGATGAAACCTTAATGATAGATCTATCTTGTAGCTCCCACCTGTCTGTTCTTACATGGGATTGTTAAACAGATACTTTTCTATTGGATATTTATATACCTCTCTATTGAGAAATCATAATTTTTATTTATAAAATAATTAAAATATATTAAAATATATTTACATTTTAAGCTGGAAATATTTCAAAAGTGACCTAAATAGCTTTGTCTAAAAGTTAGTATAAATCATGCATCACAAAATCATGAATTTTCGATGGGGATAAGTGCCACCTGTAAAACATCTTATACAAATTTTCCTTATATGCTGTAGACATTATCATTTTATAATTATGAGACCACAATTTTTGCCATTTTTCTAAATCAATCTCATAACCAAAATTTTTCCCCCAGCTACCATCATTTCTTTAACTTGTTCTTCTTCCAATTTTAACTCTAGCAAAAACCCATACAGCTTTTTAATAATATGATCATCAGTAACCATTAAAATCTTATCCAAATTAGTCAAAGCATAGAATGTTCCAGAATAAATCGGAGAAGTGCTGGAAATGTCATCAGACCCCAGGATCCTATTACCACATGGACATGCCTAGAAGCCAGGAGATATTGGTCTAAGATACACATGTGGTTGGAAACAATGATCAAAAGACACAGACTTTAAACCAGAGATATTTTTATTAGGGATTTTACCAGAAATATATAACAAAGAATTACAGTATTTAATTGTGAATCTTCTCACAGCAACTAGAATTGTATCTGCTAAAAATTGGAAAGAAGAAATGATACCTTCGGATGAAGAAATTATTAGGAAAATGTTGGACTATGCCGAAATGAGCAAATTGACATTTGAAATAAGAGAGCAGGAAGAAAAACAGTATTATTTGATATGGGATTTATTTTACCACTGGTTAGATAACAAAAAATAGTGATATGTAAGGAAATGTCAAAATACTTAAATGATGATACAACTGATATATTTTATGTAAGATTAAATTTTAGATATGTAGTAAGTAATATGAAAAGAGGAGAGGGCACTAGGGATGCAAACCGACCGATGTACTGTCTGAACTTGATTGAATGATGTCCTTTTTTTTACTTTTTTTTTAAAAAAATAAAAATGATTTGGGAAAAAAAATCATGAATTTTTTAATGCGATCTGCATGAAATAATGAATATATTGAAGAATGGATGAGGAAGGACTAAGGTTAGGGATTGGGATGAGGGTGAGGGTTAGAGGTAATAGTTAGGGTTGGGTTAGGGTTCAGTTGAAGGGTTAAGGGGTGAGCCAAGTATTACCTACTCTATCCCTGTGTATTTGTTTTTTCTTGCCTAAGGGTAAAACCTTATTTTCCTCTGAATTGCATTTTGCTGGATAGGGCTGTGTTCATGTCTGTCAAGATCCTGCTGAATCTTGAATCTATATATTATAAAATGTTGGCCCAGCTTGGTGTCATCTGCAAATTTGATTAGTTCCCCTTTCTATCTTCTCATTTGATTGTTTATGAAGAATCCTGGGCCTAAGGCAAAACCTTGAGGCACCCACTGCACGCCACCCTCCAGGTAGATGTAGTTCCATTGAGGACTCTGCGTTGGATGTGGCTGGTCAGCCAGTTGCGAATCCATCAATTGGTGATACTGTCTATGCCATGTTTCTACCTTATCAAGAAGTAGGCTGTGGTCTACTTTGCGAAATGCCTTATTGATTTCCAAGTATACTATGTATGTTAGTATGTAATTGTCTTACTCATTTCTTGGTTTTCTCAAATGTGTTATCTTCTCCAAGATATTGATGTCAGGCTGATTGGTTTTGAAGTTTCCTGGCTCCATTTCCCCCCCTTTTTTGTAGAATCACATCAGCTCTTTTCCAGTCCTCGTATTTCCCCAGCCCTCCAGGTTTGAATGGTTTTGTTCAGTGGTTCAGAAATCATGTCTGCCAGCTTCTTCAGAATCCTCTGGTCCTGGCGATTTGAATTCATCTATAGTGGGTAGGTGTTGTCTTACCATTTTCCTGCCTATCTTGACTTGCAACCATATTCTGTATCCTACAGTATTGCTTTTATTAAGTTGGATCATTTTTTCCTTTTGCATGAAGGTAGATGTGAAGAATGAACCAAGCAGTTCAGCGCTCTCCCCGTCAGCCGTCACCTCCTTGCCATCTTTTCCTATTAGTGGACTGATCATTTCCTTCACTTTTTTCTCGTTTTTCTGAGAAAGATATGCTGTCTTGCATTTGCTGTGCGATCTTCCTGAAAAAGTCCAGCAGTACCTGACCACATCTTGAAGTAGGTTAGTGCATCCAGACCCAAAATTATTTTCTGACACTTTTTTGACACTCTTACATTACGAAAACAACTGCAGTACAATTAGCAGACACATCAAAGGCCAATGAGACATTAAAAACCTTTATTTTATAATTTTATAAAGCAACTGTACATGAAGGACAAAGTTGATTCCATATATCTGATAATTCCTACTGCAAAAAAAAAAAAAAAAACATTCTGCCATATAGAAAATTAGCCTGTGCACATTGTGCTTAAACCACAAAGTCTGTACAATTTTACAAAGGATTCACTGCCCTTCAAAGGGCATCCTGTAAACAATTTATTGCATATTTGTGTAAATCCTATATGTAAAGGAAGTAAAAACAAAAGGAACACAGAAGAACTAGGAGGATGAAAAACCTGCTTGTCGTGAATCACTAAGAATGGCACAGGAAATAGCCATATGATGATGTTTGTGCTTGTGCCACTGTCTCCTTAAACACAGTGCAAACTTGTCTGCACAGTGATGCAAAGTTGCAAGATCTGAAACCACAAAGGCATAATCCTTGTTCTTGAAATTATAACCTCTCCCCTGGCTTTTTTTACAATTTACTTTGTCTCCTGAAATTCCTTATCATATACCCTTTGTTGTATATGGTAATTAAGAAGCCTAATGCAGACATGACATTTCTTAAGCAAGGAGAACAAGCTGCCTCCAGTGACTGCCACCATCCATAATTCACGAAAGCCACTGCTGATAAGGTCAAATTCAAAACAGAAAGATGGTTGGCTGCATCGTACAAGCATTACCAAAGTAGTTGTCAATTTTTGTAAAGAGTGTAACTAATCAATAGTGTGCAAAGAGTGAAAATACCACGTTCAGATGACAGCCTCATACAAGGTGAATCTGTCACATCATACATGGTGATTCCTGCTCATAGTCAGTGCAGCTTGTCAACAGCTGCTTCTGATCTTTTAAGGGAAGCCCTGTCATCTTCCAGCTGTTTCAACCTGATGAACATTCCTGGGGAATTTTAGGTTTCTCTCCGATAATCAAAGACTGTGAAGGAGCCACAACCGAACCTTCACACAAAAGATAAGCCATGTTTAAATATTATCCCAATGGGCCTAGTCAAAGACCTACAAGCCTAGAAACCCTAAGGATGCTTGCCCGAGGAAGCCACAGAATGAGCAAGTACAGTATTCTTAGGACTGCATGAGCGTAATGACTACAAGAGTTAAGGCACTAACAAATCAACAAAGCGGTACAATCCAAAAATCTGAATACACTGCTTCAAATCAAGTGGCCATCAACTGCAAAAATAAGGGGAGTTAATATATTGCTTGGATATATACATAATCAGTTGTTGGGAAAATTTTCTATAATGACCTTTTTTGGTATCACAGCAAGGGTGAGCATTTCCAGATTTCATCTATGTTCTGTCTACAGCTCTACAGCTATTTAACCCAGCAGCGATCAATGCTCTGTGCAAGGAATGGGCTTGCTTTCTTCTAGGCAGAACTAGATAGGGGTGGGAGGAGTGAAAAAGTAGTGAAGAGACTGGGATAACAGGCTGCCAAACAGATGATAGAATATGCTCTGCTGGAAACTGTTTCTGGAACACAATTATTTGATCCTGTCAATCAGAAAATGTTACCATTTGTACCCATCTTAACACATTGTTACATGTCAATTCCATCAACAGTATGACATTTTCACTCTCTGTATAGATAAGACACTCACAGCTTCCCCCTTCTAGTCTATATATTCTTCTTCCCAAATTCTCAACTCCATGAACTACAGTACACGCAAGATTCCTGAGATCTGCATCTTCAGACAGACATAGTTCTCGTTCTCTCTCTCTCTCTCTCTCATTAATTCCTGGAATTGGAGCAAAATAGTACCTGGAAGCTCTATTGGGAAGAATCTTTTGCCTCTAAATATTTTAACTGATTGGTTCCCAAAGCTGACACTTTGGGGATTTACTTCTAAAAATGATAACTATTTTTAGCTCTGTGTGGAAGTTTGAAATGAGGCATGTTATCATGAGAAAAGATGAACACTGGGAAGGGTTCTGAAATCAAAAGATCATAAACGCTCTTTAACAGAGAGGTTGATATTATAATATCATATACATATTATATATCATATATATGATAATATATTTCATATATATTATATCATATAATATATATGAAAAGAAATGAAATATCAGAATGTGTTCATAGCTTTAAAAATACTAAAATACACCTTTTATTGTTTCCGTGCATTTTGCAATATGGGAGGAAGGAATAGGAAGTTTGAGATGCCTTTAGGGCATCTGGTTTTGCTGCATGAGAATTGAAGCTTGTCAAGCTTTTAGACAGGATTGTGAATTTTGGTCAAGATTAGCTAAAATATCATCCAGTGACATTTCAACATCTATGAAAAAAGCTGACCTCTTGAGTCGATTCTTAGCATGACTTACAAGAATAAATCATTGCTAGATTCACTTTCTATCAGCTACAGAGAAACAGCCAAACACAGAAAAGCTGCTCATAAACAAGGTACAGATTGAGAAGAATCTCATGTGTGAGAATGGCATTTTGTGAGAGATGGCGTCACTCACAGAACTCACTTTCTTCCTGAGCTTCTAAGTGGTCACGCAAACGGAAGTCCCATCAGTCTGCTTAGAGAAGATTATTCTATGATTCAGAATATCTACAGGGATGCATGTGAGCTTCACAGAACTGCTCTGGCAACACAATAACAATTTCCAGATATCCATGGAAATTTTTCACCAAGGTGACCTTAGGCAGAATTTTAGGAACAGAAATGTAAATTAACAGTTGCCAAGTAGTCAGGTTTAAGAGACAGCTAGCACTGTTTAGAAAATGTAGAACAAGTACCATAGTCATTATGAATATCTGATTCATATTATGTAATTTTAGAAGTACAGAAACACTCAACTCATTTCTTGATCAAGAGGCTGCAAAAAGAAAATAAGCAAACCAATCAACCAACCCTTTGTGGTATTTCAGACATTCTAAGAAAATCAGAGAAGTATTTTTCCAAATAATATACATTGTATTTCAATCAATACAAGCCTGAAAGGAAACAGTTCAAATTTCTCAAGAAAATAAACTGCATATACAGTACATACAAAAAAACCAAACAGTGTTACATGTAAAAGAGTAACGGGATCAAAATGCAGATCAAGGCAAGGGAAACACAGTCAAAATGGCTACAATATTTGTGCAATCAACTCAACCTGCTTGTAGTTGTGCTCGAAGAACAAAACATTCAAACGTACAGATGGATACCATCCCACCAGAAACGTCTGGGGCAAACCTCCCAAGAGGCAAATGAGAAGTGGAGAAGCACCGGGCGCTCCTTCTACAGCTCCCTCTGCTTCCCAGGAGCTTCACCTACATGCCTGGAGAAGTCTCATCCCCAAGAGAGTTTAAAAAGTCACCAAAATCACTGTTGGGTTTATCCCTCAATGCAGAACCCAAAACATTCCAATATTGTTTCAACAAAGGGAAAAAAATAATCAACATACCAACCAATCTGGAGAATACAAGCAGACAAGAAATTCTGTTGTAAAGCTACATTTTTTTTTAAAAAAGCCTCACTTTTTTCCTTTTTAAGGAAAGGAAAATGGATTCTCATTTTTCTGCAAAATGCCAGGCAACAAAATTGGGAGTCTAATGAATTTCTCTTGAAAAGGAGAGGGAAATCAGTAGTACACATTCTGTTCTGCATTAAGTATCATCATGGATCACTGTGGAAAGTAAACAAGTTTTTATTCAGTCTAATCGTTGGATGCCTGCTCTAGTACCATCTCTATTTATCCGCTGGAATGCAATTGATTTATAAAGGGGTTTTAAGGACCACTTCTTTGAAAACCAAAATCATTTTTTTAAAAAAAGCATACACACACACACACACACACACACACCCGACACACTGTTCCCGAAGTTCCCCTTTTCTACTTAAAGATGTCACCTCCTAAGCACCGCAGACCAAGGAATGTGGTTTAGGTTATCAGCTCAGCTTAATTGTGCTTTGCCCTGCCGCCTTTCAGATAGCTCTTCCACCGCTTGACGAACTCTTTAAACACGGGGGCCTCATCTATGGTGCCCAGCAGCTGGAGCTGATTGATGTGGGTGGTGTGATAATCCCACCGGGCTAAATTGGGAGCTGTGCCCAGCATGAAGTGGCGAAGGTCGTAGATGGTTCCTGACCCTGTGTCATAGAAGGGGAGCATGGCCTTTAAGGAGTCCATGCCCTGGTCATAGAGCAGCTTTGCTTCTTTGCCCAGCTTCTCGCCAGCCGTTTCCTTTAAATCATACAGGCCAATCAGAGAGTACATGAATCCGTTTAAAACAAAGGAGCTTGGCGAGGTTGGGTACTCCTCGTACCAGTCATATTTCTTCATGAAGACAGCCCTCACGCCATGTTGCTCTGACAGGAGCTTGTAAGGAGCTGTTGCTCGCAGAGCTGAACTGAGGAAGGCATGGTCTTTTGTCAACAGGTAAGCCCTAATCAAGGTGGAAATTGCCTGTCCTTGTGCCATGGCAGAGTACCAACCTGGATCCAAAGACTTAAACCCTTCCCCTAGCTTCCGGGTTACCATGATTGGCCAGCCACCCTTTTCATCCTGGTTCCTCACCAGCCAATCACTGGCAGCGAAAAAGGCTGCCATGTGGGCAGTGGTTGAAATAGTGATGTTGTCTATGAAGCCCTTTCCTTTCACGGTCAGCCTCACCACTCTTTTGGGCATAATTTTGGTCTGTTTGACCACTTTTGTGTTAGAGAGTCCGACACCCTTTCTTAAATCAGTGACAAGATCTCGTGTGATTGTGCTCCAACTGGTCCTGGCCCCAATTCCATAGAAAATGTCTCTGTCCTTAAACGCAATCAACTGAGAACTGGAGATGTAGTGCACTGTAAACAGCTGGTTCTTCTCGGTTGTCTCAAGAACCACTGAAACGCTCCCATTCGTTAATAATTTAAGGTCAAAGGAAATGACAAAATCCTTTGTGTTCCCCAGCTGGAGAGAGGCTCCCTCGGAGTTTTCTGAAGAGAAACAAATGAAGAAATACAGAGATGGTCAGGAAGCAAAGTGTGAGGTTTTTTTCCTGTGTACTGAAGAACTGACTATGAGTTTCCTTAATTGGCTTATCAGCCAAGATGCATGCTTTAGCAAATTCCCAAGGAACTTCAATCAATAGAGTGAAATAAACACATCAGCTTCATTATTACACATTAGAAACATGAAAGTCAGGCCAAAGGTTTATGCTTTATAAAGCTAAATCTGGCAGCAATATCCCTATGGGTAAAAATCAATTAGAAATTTCCAACTCACAGCTCAAATGGGTGTCTTTGATCATACCATCCCCTTTCCCAGCCTCATCAATGCTTGTTGCTCACAATTTTTAGGTTCCACCTGTTCCTTTCTCAATTTAACCCCTCAAAGCTCTTCTTTCCTGCCTGCTGGCCCCCCTCCCCGTAGCTCTATCTGATCAGGCAGTGCTCCTTCCCTTTACTCTGCCAACCTCAATATTATCCTGAGGGGGCATTTCTGGACCAGAGATTCTACGACATTTGGTCATCCCAGGTGTTACGGTGAATGCTGCCCAGGCCACAATGAAATCAAACTCCCTGTGACTTCCTCAACATGGTATTAGTTTGGAGCCAGTGATGTACAATGCTGAATTGGGGACACTGAAATTGGAAGATTTTGGCAGTTCCAAGTGTGTGTTTTTGTGCGCACACATCAATCTCATGAGAGTTCAATGATTTGGGAACAGGGACGTCAAGGTGCATCGTCTAAAACATTCCTCTTGCCTTCTGGGCCTCCGGAATGAGAGCCATGAACCAGGAATGCTGAATTTTACATGAAGGAAAGGCAACCTGCTCTGTCCACTTGACTCACCAGGAACAACAAACTGCTTGACATTTGTGAATCGGGATTTGTCCAGCAACGTTGTGACTGAACAGCCTTTGGGAACCATCCATTTGCCTGGGGGGCTGCCCTGCTCCTTCTCTTCTGCCGTTTCATACACTTCAACATGGGGAGGTTTCTCCGTCAGATTTTTGCTGTAATGGCTGAGCCCGTACTGGGCAATCTGGATGGGATAAAAGTAGCCTTGAGGTCCCCACTGCGTGGAAAGCGGCACACCTGAAATATAAGAGAACATTCTATGCACCTCTAGGCCAAACTCCAGGGTGGTTTTTCTTCCTAAAAAGTCCCAGCGTTCCCTCAAACTGGTCACCTTTCCTCCTGGAATATGCCAACATGGCTATTTGGAGATGCTTAATCTGTTTCTGTGATTTCAAAACAGGAATATCTCCTGCTTTTGTACACCCTCGCCTGACTAACAAGTTCTGGAGAATGTTAAATCTCGCAGGTACAGCACCTAATAGGTACTGCTCAATCTGAATTTTAAAAGTTTCAAATAATCATGCCAAAGTGGAATTTCTTGTATTTAAGCCTTGACAGATTGCAGCCTATTTCTACTCAAGTACGTAGAGATCAAGGGATACAACCTTAGGCAGTTGGGATGGCTTAACCCAATGTTTCTCAACCTTGACAACTTTAAGTCATGTGGACTTCAACTCCCAGAATCCTTCAGAATGACTTAAAGTTGTCAAGGTTGAGAAACATTGGCTTAACCCAATTACAACTTTCCTGTGTGATTGCATTAGGGAAAAAGAGGTTGCCCCCTTGCTATTATTGGCTTTTAAAAATTGGATTGTTCTACAGAGCTAATGGAAGAAAAAAACCCTTTTGCTTGATTTTTTAATGTTTAATTTTACATCATGGATGTTTTATTGTAAATTTATTGTATTCTCGAAGGTAACATTTACTTTGTTGCACTGTGGAACAAAAACAATGTAATTAACATGAATCTCAACTAGTTCATTAAATTTCCTATTAAAATCCATCATGGTTTTTGAAATAAAGAACAAAACTCCCTGGAGTGACCCTGTTTCCTCCAAAATAAGACATTATCCCCTGATAACAAGCCCAATCGGGCTTTTGAGAGCATGGCAATAAGGCCAAGTGCTTATTTCAGGATTCAAAAAAAAAAATATAAAACAGGGTCTTATTTTCGGGGAAACATGGTATTTCTTTTGCCTTCTAGTTTTAAAGTTTTAATGCAAGCATTGAATCAAAATTTAGCTATCAATATTTATACCCTCATGGATCTGTATGTATTTTGAACAAAAATAACAAACCTTCAACGCCGCTGATGCACTTCACTCTGTCCCGGACTTCCACATTATAGCCCTCAAATGACATAAAAACGCCATCTGGATGGTAGGGGGCTCTCTGGGTGTACACTTTGGAGTAACTATGGGAGAACTCAAACCGTTCGTAGCCATCATATTGGGCAGTTTTCCCGTAAACCTCAAAGTACTTCTCCACCCACGAGAAAGGCAGAAAGATCTCATTCCCCTCCCTTCTGCCTTTAATAGTGTGCTCATCGTTGATTAGACAGTCAATTTCTTCATATTTCAGCCCTAAGATTTTGTTCCCATGGAAGCCCCCAACAATGGGGGGAGCCTTCTGCTGCTCCTGGGGCGATGCCTCCTCACTCTGCTGCTTAGCTGGTCTGTTCACACACTGGCTGCTCTCCGATGCAGCCACTCGCTTCTCTGATCCATCTGCTTTCACATTGCCACTCAAGTCATGCGGGAAAGGTGCTATTTTCCCATTGGTGCACCGGTTCCACAGCAGGATGGTGATCAAGGAGAAGAAAATGCAGATGACAATCAAAGTCTTATAGTTCACCCGAGCTGCCAAGCAACGCATATTCATACCATACCTAAAATAAAAATTCAATTCAATTAAAAGTTGGAGTGGAAGAGCAGATTGGGCACATGAAACAATATGCAAACTGAACAGTTCCAAGACCCAGCTGATCCCTCTTGGGGAAAGAGCACCTACAGTGTTTTGCACCAGCAGCTTCATGGCAGAGAGAACAGTAATACTATTTGACAATATTTCATATCATTTCTTACATAGGAGAATCTTGCAATCTAAACTACCTCAGAACAATACATGAAAAATAATATAAAAATAATGTACAGTGAAAAAAGGAGGAACAAAAACAAAATGAGGACTAGATCACCAAAGTAAATAAAGAAAACATCTTCAAAAGACATCTACTGGCTTCAGAGAGTTCAGTGAGAACACATTCCAGGACCGCAAAAAAAGGCCTGTAGTTGCAGAATGGCCTATTTTGCACCAGCTCCAGAGAGTAACCTGAAAGTGAAATTATTAGTATGCAAATAATTTCCACTGGTGCAAACAACGGGCATTTTTGACAGCGGGGAATCACAAGGGACTCTAATGAAAGGATGACCCCATATCTGAGGGATTGACTTTGAAATGGCCCAGGAGAAGCCTCAGAATTTCTGCTGTATAGTAAGTGCTTCTCTTGCTGTTCTTATGGGGGTGCTGGAGGGAAACTTTAGAAAGTCTACACATCCCTGTTAAAATGCCAGGTTTTGAAATGTAAAAAAATTAGACCAAGGAATCAATTAAGAAATTTTTCCACCTTTAATGTCATATATAAACTTGATTTTTTTGTTATTTCACCCCCCTAAAAGATTGGTTTGTTTTTCAATTCAGTTGTACAGCTTATGTTATATTAAAGATGGAATTCTTAAGTAATTGGTCTCATCCTTTTTATGTCTCAGTAACTGGGCATTGTAACAGGGGTGTGTAGACAAACTGTACAGGGAGTTTCTCTGGTGAAAAAAAGTGGTGAGGAGGAACTCATGACAAACACACACAGAGCTACAGCAGTTCTTTATTCTCCTTTTTCTATTCCTTTTCTACACTGGCTGCAAGCTTTCAACATTTATTTATTAAATTTGTTTATTAAATTAAATTTAAACATTAGCCACAAGTGGGAGCAAATAACCATGTTTTAACAGAATTTCTAAAGAAGCTCGGAGTTATTTCCTCTATTCGTTATTTACATTATTTTTCCTCCCCCTTTTCCCCTCAGTTTTTTGACTTACTCTTTATGGACTTACAAGGTTTTTGAGATTAATTTTTCACAGAAAGTTGCAAAAATTATGTCATTGCCACGAAAGTAAAACTTCTGATTGCCTTAAATTTACTGAGAACATTTGCAAGAAGAAGAATAAATTTATGAGCTGAATCTTGTTGTACTGAACACCGTGCCTTAAAAAAGCTTGCCTGCAGGAAGTCAGGTTATTTGTGATAGCCTCCCAAGGCAGGAGGAAGAGGAGGAGATTAGCTCAACCCGAATCCATCCTAAAGAGGCTTTGTAGGACAAGGAGCATGCACACCACCTTTCCCCTTTTATTACTCTGAGTGAGAATAAAAAAAGAAAAGAAGCTTGGACTTACTGCTTTTCCATTCCTTTCAAGGTAATGCTTACAAGCTAATGCTTGTGAATCCTGCTGTTTTTTCAAACTGAGTAATTTTTAATAGAATTTTTAATTTAAAAAAAATATTTTCAAAAAATTGTTTACAATTTTTAAAATTATTTTTAAGTAAGTAAACAATGTTTATAATAAATGACTGTAAATCATTCAACTTGAAAAACAGATTTAATTAGCAAAAAAATCAATATTTTGAATTTTTGAATTTTTTTAAAAAAAATTTTCATTTTAAAACAAATATATATTTTATTTTTTTAAAGAACAAAGGGATCCAAAGGCTACAGTATTAATTTGAACATTAGCCACAAGAGGGAGCAAAACACTAACTGTTCTTGAATTTACTGGGAGCATTAATGGACAATAACAAAGTTATAGAGAAAGTATTTTGCAAACTCTGTGCCATGTTTGTATTCCTGCCCAGGGAGAATTCAAATTATACCTGCATCCAGTGTAATTAATTGGACTGCTAAAAGAGAAATTACCGAGTCTAGAAGCATCCCTGAACACAAAGAACTCCCAGTAAAAGCGAAGTCTGTATCCAACTTAGAGCAAAAAGGAAACGACTTATTCTTGAATCTACATGTTAATTGTAAGAAAAAAAATGTCCCCACAACCCCTGGAGCTGCACAATCATTTTCAAAATCTCCCTCTGAAGGAAAACATGCAAATATCAGAAGGGTCTTCAAGTGTTCCAGTATCTCAGACTTCTCAACCCCAGAGCCCCTCTCTGAGGGAGATGGGCAGTTAAGAAGAAAGAATGAATGAATAAATGAATGAATGAATGAATGACATTGTTGGTGATAGGTGATTCACTTCTTAAAAGGAACAGAAACAGCAATCTGTAGACCTGATAATCTAGTGAGGAACTTAAGCAGGTAAGACCAGAGATTTGCCAGTTGCTTACTAAAATAACCAAGCCCACTGATCATTATCTCTTTCTCTTGTTAGATGTTGGGATGAACAATACAACCGAGAGCCTGGAAATAACATCAAGGACTGAGGAACTAGGCATCAAAGCAAACCAATATGGCGCCCAGGTAATCTTCGATATTGTCAACTATAGGTCAACACCCAACAAGGCAAAGGAGGATTGTAGAAGTAAACTGCTGGCTCAAGGGATGGTGCCATCAGGAGAACTCTGGATTTCTAGACCATAACTTATATTACCTACAAGGAGGGCTTCTGGCAAGAGATGGGCCAAGGAGGACAGGGAAGAATGTGTTTAAAAAACAACTGGCTAATTAAAACCTCATTTATTCAGACTTATCATTGCTATAGTTTTGAGCATGTGGCAACAGGTCAAAAACTTCAACAGAACTCAAAATAATTGGTAGCTTTATGTGAAGAAGAATTTCATTTTACATGAAATCAATATTGTATTAATATTGGTACATCAGCACCATGATTCAATATATATGCTATGATATGCTATGCTATGCGGCTGAATGGTATTTCACAGAACACAGGAAGGAGAGGCACCTTGGAAGACCAAGAGGAACAGGCAAGTTCCTCGAAGGTCAGAGGAAACTCTATGACTCGGCGGCAGGGGACGGCAGCCATTGCAGCTGTCACGAAGCTGGGTCAACTGGACTAAGCATTGAGCAGGAGTGATAAATGGAATGGAGTTTTTTGAAGCCGGGTGAGTGACAGCCAACCCATGGTTGAAACAAGAATAAGGAAAAAAAAATAACTTTAAGACCCCTAGTGATAAAACAACGGCTAATGAGCACGGGGGGGGGGGGGGGGGGGGGAGAAAAGAAGATTTTGAAGTGTAATCTTAAAGGGACAAAAACCTGACGGAAAATTGACTTTTGAACAAAATTATTTGGAAATAATTTGGAAAATTTTAAATAACTAGAGAAATTACCCCAAGATTGGTTAAAGGATCGGAAAGAAATAAATAGATCCTTTTTTTCCCCCTTTCTTTTTCAAATTTCAAGAAAAACAAAAGAGAATGGACAATAAGCCCTATAACAGAAGTTTTGTATAAATAAAAGAAAAAATGAAAAAAAAGTGAGAAGAACTGTTTAAATTCGGACTGGACTATAAAACTGATTTGATATTTTTAAAGCTAAAAAGAAAAAAAGAAACTAAGTAAGATTGTTAATGTAGATTGAAACAAAATGGATATTTGTGAGACAATCGGAAATTGTGGATTGCAGAGAGACACCTTCAGGAGTAAAAAGGAATATTGCAACTTGGTCTTTGTTTTGGAAAATTGTGAACTTTACAGATAACAGCCATGAGAACTTTTGGGGAGGATTTCTTTTTCTGCAAGCTGCTTGACTTTGGGGGGGGGGGGGGGGAAGGAATACAACGGAACTTTTAAAATTGGAATAATATTAACTCAAAAAGAATAAAATGGTGCAGGAAATTAGAGAAATGATTAAATCAATGTACTTGTCATGGAAAATGGAAATAAGAGAAATAACTACAATGTTACATGGAGGATTAAAATCTGAGGACACAAAATCTGAGATGGAGCATACGCAAGCAGACAAGGAAATGAAGATGGAGAAGCAAAACAAAGAAGCTGAAATTGAAGATAAAGACAATGTGATTAAATATGAAGAAATAACTGAACATGCGGATAGTAATAATAAAAAGGTTTTTAGAGATTACATTGGGATTAACAATGAAAAAAATAAAGAGGATGGAAAGAGACAAGTAAGTAAGGGAGGATGGAACAAAGAATATAAAGAACTTAAATGATTACCCTGGGATTTACAGTGAAAAGATAAAAAAAGAGAAAAAAGTAGAAAATAACAGGAAATATAGGGCAAAATAGAAGAGTTCAGGACTTTGAAATACAAAATGATAATACTGGGATAAATAGTGGGATAAAGAATGGTGAAACAAAAAGAGAAAAGGGGGAACAACGGGAAATATAGGGCAAAACAGGAGAGATCAGGATTTTAAGGTACAAAAAGAAAAAAGGGGAAAGAAAAAGGTAAAAATAAAAAGGAAAAGGAAAAAAGGAAAGAAATGAAAGAATATGATGTATATGACTAGAATTGAAATATGAATTGTAGTAAGAAATAATATTAAATCATATGATCGTGAAAATGAATTGAAAATTGGAATAATAATTGAAATGTTTTAAATCGTTTACGCTGGTGTGTGTACAAACAATTAAGTGATGATTTGGAATAATACAGGGGGAAAGCTATATGATTAGAGGATAATAGAATATTTTAAAATTCAACTAAGTTTTTTTCTTCTGGTTCATATATAAATGAAAAAGATATCTATATAATCAATTGACTTATATTAAAATGTTGGATTGTATTAGTTAAGGAAATGTATGTTATAAAATAAGTGGGTTTATTATTAATATAAGAATTAAATAACTAACACCACATAATTAATTAATTTGATGATGGATATAGAAATTAGATGATAATGGGAAGGGGTTTAATATAGAATAGAAGGGAAAATGGAATTTGGTCAAAATTAGAGATGAAAATGAAGGGTAATATTGGTACAAAATAGATGAAAATAAGTGTTATGACAAAAAAGGAGGTATAGAAATTGTAATTTTAGTTGAAAGGATTAAAAATTGTTTAAATTTGTTAACCGACCGAATACTCTGTTCAGCAAAAATACATTGTATGTTTGTGTAAAAAAAAAAAAACTTTACTCACCCACCCGCCAAAAAAAGAAACTAAGAGAAAGATGACAGGAATGAATATTGTTCACTTTTATGATTAACACAATAGATACTTTCTGTATCAGTATGTAAGTATATAAACTGGAAAACTATGGATTACGTATAGCAGTTTATATACTTAATTTTTGTCTTCTATTAGCAAAATGATTAAATGTTAATATTTTAACTGCATAATACAACATGTTGACAACTTTATATGCTTCCATGGTTTTTTATTTTTGGGTTTTTTTCAGCTGCAAAAGGAAAAAAGGCTACTATATATTCATTGATTAGCGAGTGCTTCTGAATTCAAAAGAAAGGTTACTTATCATGACACACATGGAACAATGCAGAAAAGAAGATTCTTTAAGTCCAGACATCTAAACTCAACATAGTTCTCTCATCCACCTGGGCCGTAAGATCAAGACTGATCTTGAATACTTCAGAATACTCTGCTTAGGTCAGAAATACTCAATAGTCTTCCCTGTCATGGTGCCAAAGAGACATTGTATGGTCAGTGATTTGGGACAACAGGAACTGTAATCCCATAAAAGCCAAGATTAAGAAAGAAACATTAACATAGCAGTATTTAAGGAGAGACTCCGCTGAAGACATTCTACCTGATTTTTATTTCAAAATTATTTTGCGAAGAATGGGATTATGATTTAGCAAACTTATTATTTTAGCACCCATGAGTCAAATCAAGCCAAGTTTCTGCTAGGACTTATCAAATAGCATTTATTTCAGTTTACACCTAGACTAGAGGAACAGAAGCAAAGGATGTGACTTTAAGGTAATACCCAAACTGAAAGCCATCCATTCATCTATGCTGTGAAAGATAGTAAGCCATCAATTTCCATGTTTCATGTAGAAAGAATAACATCTGTGTAAGATAGAAAGATATGCCACTGCTCCCTCTTAATTTGCCTCCTATACTAAAGAGCATCAATCTGGCATTTCTGACAATTCCAGAGGACAAACATTGTTTATGCTGGGAAAAATATCTTATGCTAACCCTAACCCTGGGGGAGTATTTGGCAGAATCAGCATTGTAAAATGGAAATATTGTATCATTGTCAAAGGATCTATGTGATAATAAAAAGAGCTCAGGGATAACTATTTTACCAAAATTACTGCCAAGCACTACTAGATCACTTTGCAAGTTTCTGGGCTATCGGCCAGCTGCTAATCACTACAGGCTTTTGCAATTTACGGTCTACAAATAAACAAAAATGCAATGGAAGCAGCTACCACAAAATCCTTTCTCCAATAGTAGCAGACTCAACCCTGTTGTGCCTCTGCAGTTATTTGCCAAGTCTGAATCATTCACACAAACTTCAAGAAGCTACTGCAGCCTCAGTTTCCTCTACATCAGGGGTATCAAACTGGCAGCCCATGGGCCGAGGCATCATGTGCAGGCCATGCCCTTCCCAGCTCCGCGAAGGGGAAAAACATCATGTGACACCGTGGCTCTATATTACCAACAATGCATAGCTTTCCTCCTGAAAATGAGCATAAAAGTGTAGCCAACTAGCCGCTCATCTGAAAAATAAGGAAAAACGGATGGAATGAATGAATGGATGGAAGCTTGCTGAGATAGTTTAGCTATTGTGTGCTACAGATACATGTAACATATGTGCCTGCACATAAAGTTCCAACAGATGTTATCCATAAAGAACCAGTAAAACCCAGCCACTCCTATGACAGAGTCCATCCACTGTCTAAAGTAGCCTTCACTCCTTCATTAAGAGCTATTAATGATTATCCAACCTTGATCATACACTGGCTGGTCATTAGCAAGAGAAGCCAAGGCTTCCCAGAGGGAAGGAAGAAAGGACATTGTGGCAACCGGGGAAAAATTCTTTCCTCATCCGTTAAGACATGAGACACCTGACAGTTAACTGTCCCAGGGCTACAGATCAAAGGGATGGCTCATCCATCAAACCAAGAACTCCTTGATTGTATGTTCTAAGTGTCACACTTACAATCTCGTGAAAGGCACTTTCCCTCAAAAAGCAGGACACAAAAACAATAAGCAGCATGAGATGAACTTAGGCCATGTGCAGAGCCAAGGCACACACAGCCGGGAGAGGTGCCCTGCTCCAGGGACAAAGAGGCGAATCGGCTGCAGAAGCCAATGACAGCCCTTCCATCACAAGGCATGGACTTTGCAGGGAGGCCCTTTGGCCCCAGGGGCCACATCAGGAAGCCTGCCAGGTGCCCACGTGCCCCAGCCGAAGACCACCGCAAGACAGTGTCCTGGCATTCACCCAAATGGCATCATGCTGGTCCATGCTACTCACCACCTAAAATTCGGAACGTTGTAATTGGTCATAAGGCAGCAGCAACAGCCGTAAGAGGAGAAATGGCGGTGGGATGTCTTTGGGACAAAGCTTGGCAGAGGCCCACCGGCGGCTCAGGAGCCCAGCAGGCCTTCCCCAGGAACCCCTCTCTCTCCTGGGGGGACGAAGCCATGCCGGCCAGAGGCGCAGAGCTTCAGGCGACCTGCTTACACGTGGAAACAAGAAGGGCCCGAAGGCAACAGCTTCAATTTCACGCCCGTTTCTGGATCTGACGGCTCCCCAGAAGTCGTGGCCATAGGAGCCTCTCCGTTCCCAGGGCCTCCTTGGCTCTGCCGGGGGCGAAGCGGCGGCTGCGGGCACCGGGCAGGAACGGCCCCGCACCCCGGGCGACCCCCGGCCCGGCCCAGTCCAGGCGCGGAGACCTTCCCCCTTCTGCGGGAACGGAGGCTCCGAGCGACACCCCGGCCCTTCCCGCGCGCCCTCCGGGAACTCGAAGGCTGACCTTGCTCCGAGGGGCTCGGCCGCTCCCCGCCCGCGGGACGGGCTTAACTTAAGGGAACTTCATCCGCCGGCGCCAGCCAGGCGCAAGACCGGAGAGCCGAAGGAGGCCGCCCGCCCGCTCGCTCGCTCCGCATCGGAAGCGCCGCTCCGTCCCGCAGCCCGCGCGCGCCTTTCGGGGTAGGCCCCGCCGGGCCGGGAGCAGCTGGCGCGCCTCCGTCTCCGTAGCAACGCCGCCCCCCCCCGAGACCCACAGCCCCTCCCGCTGGGAGGCCGGCGAGCGAGAGGGAGCGAGCGCGTCCCGGCGCCGGCGGCCCCACTGGCCACTCTGCCCGGCCCAGCCAGCTCGGCCCTGAGGAAAGCAGCTCCGCCCTCTTCCCGCTGACTTCCCGCGAGAGCACCTCGGTGGGAGGGCCTCTGCGGGGCGCCGTCAATTAAAGCCGGGCTCGCCCAATTGCCAGCGCGCCCCGTCTCCGCAACCAATGGCAAAGCCGTTCCTCTCTCTCTCTTTGAGCGGAGGCCAGAGGGAGCCAATCGCAGTGCAGCACAGGAAGCCGTGGCTGAGAATCCTGGGAGTTGAAGTCCAGGTGTCTTGAAAGTTGCCGACATGGAGAAACGCTGCCCTAAACCACCAGCCAGGTTCTGCTCAGCACAGCGCTGCGCCAAAGGCACAGAGAGCGTGGCTGGGTAACAGAATCAGGCTGTAGACCAGTGTTTCTCAACCTTGGTAGCTTGAAGATGGGTGGACTTCAACTCCCAGAATCCCCCAGGCAGCAGCGCTGGCTGGGGGATTCTGGGAGTTGAAGTCCACCCATCTTCAAGCTACCAAGGTTGAGAAACCCTGCTGTAGACGGAATTAGAATAGCAGAGTTGGAAGGGACCTTGGAGGTCTTATAGTCCAGCCCCCTGCTCAAGCGGGAAACCCTATACAATCAGAGACAAGTGCCCGTCCAGTCTCTTCATGGAAGCCTCCAGTGATGGAGCGCCCACAACCTCTGGAGAGAAGCTGTCCCGCTGGTTAATTGTTCTCACTGCTAGGAAGTTTCTCCTTAGTTCCAGGTTGCTTCTCTCTTTGATTAGTTTCCATCCATTGTTTCTATTCCTGCCTTCGAGTGCTTTGGAGAAGAGGTTGACCCATTCTTCTTTGTGGCAGCCCCTCAAATAGTGGAACGCTGCTATTTTCTCTCCCCTAGTCCTTGAACTAGACATACCCAATTCCTGCAACTGTTCATCGTATGTTTTCGCCTCCAGCCTCTCAGTCACCTTTGTTGCCCTTTTCCACACTCTTTCTAGTGTCTCAACATCTTTTTTACATCATGGTGACCAAAACTGGATGCAGTACTCCAAGTGTGGCCTTCCCAAGGCTTTATAAAGTGGTACTAACACTTCACGTGATCTTGATTCTTTCCCTCTTATTAATGCAGCCTATGACTGTATTTGCCTTTTTGGCAGCTGCAGCACACTGCTGGCTCATTAAGTGATTGTGCACTAGGACTCCAAGATCTTTCTCACAGTTACTACTGTTGAGCCATGTACTACCTATTCTATATCTATGCATTTGTTTTTTTCTTGCCTAAATATAGAACCTTACTTTTCCCACCATTGTATTTCATTTTGTTAGTTAGGGCCCAGTGTTCAAGTCTATCAAGATCCTTCTGTGCCCTCTTCTGGAGTTTTGGCTGTTCCTGCCAACTTGGTATTATCTGCAAATTTTGTTAATTGTTATCACAGTTAGGAAATATCTCCTTAATTCTAGGTTAGATTTCTGTTTAATAGTTTTACACTGGTTACAACAATACAGAAATTAACGATCACAGCTAAGAGAGATAAAACCATAGAGGTGTAAATATAGGAACCTTGTTGAAATATAGACATCTTTGCAATCCAAGGGGACAAGGGCGGTTATAAAATGTAGGAGGAAAATTATTGACTTATGTTATGATTGCAGTTCTCAATATTCATGTTTTAATCTGTTAAAGCAAGTTAATATATTCAGATATTTATGAGTGTGTTATATTGGAAAATTATAATCTTGTTGGGATTTCTAAATCTCTTGTCATTCATTTGTATTTTATTTTTATTCCTTCCTTCTCTTCTTCATTGTTTATAATGTTAATTGAATTGTTAATATTGATTGTTAATGTTTAATTGTTTAATCTTCAATTGAAAAAATGGAGATTAGAGGTTTGAATTAAATTTTAAACAAACATTTATGTTGGAGCTCCCTCTTCTGGTTAAAAGAAATGGGGGGGAGCAGGGGAGAAAGTGGAGCTCAAAAACATATATTTGGAGCTGGCAAAATAACAATAGTGAGAGACAAGCATCTCCAAGTATCTGATGAAGAAAAGCCTGCAACAGTATAGGCAACAATGCTACTATATTGTTGCAGGCTTTTCATTTTCAGGATAAGCAGTATGGTGGAAAAATAATGAAATAAAGCCGCAAACTCTTCTCCCCACTGCCATTCCTGTTTTCACAGCTGAAACAGTGGAAGCCTTAGTGCTCTCTGACCTTGGTTGTGTGCCTTCAGATTTCTCATTACCCAGTTAGATAACATCATCAGAGCTAATGTGATATAGGATTTGTCCCCTGCTTACATACAGAAGCTAGCCCTGCCAGCATTGGTGGCATGTGGTGTTCTCCTTGGTAGTTCCTTGATTAGGGGATTGTTTTCTGCTGAAGAAGCTTCTTGGATGAGAAGTGAAACGAAAAAATGAGAAAGTAAGTCCAGTGGCCTCTTGAAAAAGCAACTTTGGGGCAACCATGTTCTGGATGAGTGAGGATCTCCATGGACATTTAGCTCTTCTCTGCCCTCTTTCTAGAACAGAGCTGTCAAACTCCTGGCCCGCGGGCTGGATGCGTCACACGCTGCCCATGCCCAGTTTAGCGAAGGGAGAAAAAGTCCCAATGTGTCATGTGATGCTGTGACGACATAAGTTTGACACCCCTGTGCTAGAATCTCAACATCTGAGTGTGTCCACATGTCCTCTGCTGTGTCAAATTCCCAGGGAGGCAGCACCAGAATACTGTAGCAATGGAGGAGGCTGACTGGGCCAGAAAGAACAGGGTATGGCCATGTCAGCCAGAAACACCCAATAAGCACTTTTCTCTTTACATCCAGAACTGGTTATCTGAATTTTCTTCAAGATAATAGGTGAATAATTGGGAAGTCCCGTAGTTTGAAGTCTAAGGGAAAAAGTCTGTCTTTCAAGGGCAGTCTCAAAGAGGATAAAACTGGGTCTGTCAAGATTGAAAACATTTATGCTTCTTGTGAATATTATCGCTCTTGAATTTGCCAAAGAATAGGGGGGAGGGTGAGTGGAATGCAGTGGCTCCAGACTTCAATCGTGAGAGCCAAGGACACTACTGCAGGTGTCAGCCAAACCATGGACACTTCTCAAAAACAAAAGGACAATTCATAATTGGACAATATGACCTGCAGCATAGGAGGAGAAGAGACATGTATTCTTGAACTATACAGGATTGAGTGGGAAAAGTTAGAGCTTGTTTTGCATTCTTCAGTACTGAAATGATGTACTCAATAAAGCTTTACTTTTGGGAACTTGAAGTTCCTGGAAAAGTCTACTTTTGTTGGGTTTGTTAGTTGGATCATTGATAGGGGCTTTGTCACTTTGTTGCTGAAGCAATGCATATCCTAATGATGTTGCTTATATTTTGCACACCTTAAAACTTTAAAAGGAGGGTTGCGATGGCTAAGAGGTTAAAGACAAACTTGTCAGTTGGAGAGATGACATCCCAAGGTCAAGAGCGGGTGCCGGATGACACTGTGACAGGGTGAGCTCCTGTTACTTGCCTCACTTCCTGCTACTTTAGCAGTTTGAAAGCATGGAAATGCAAGTAGATTAATAGGTACCAGTTCAGTGGGAAGGTAACAACAGTGTTCCATGCGCCTTTGGCATATTTATTTATTTATTTATTTATTATATTTCTATACTGCCCTTCTCCTGTAGGACTCAGGGCGGTGTACAGCCAAGGTAAAAACACAAACATACAAACATCATAAAATACAATTTAAAATTATTAAACAGTTTGGCCCAAAAGAGACTGGATAGCTCAGCAGACTAAAAGCATTGTGATTAACACCAGCTGTCTGCAATTACTGTAAGTTCAAATCTCACCAGGCTCAAGGTTGACTCAGCCTTCCATCGTTTCTAAGGTAGGTCAATTGAGGACCCAGTTTGTGGGGGCAATAAGCTGACTTTGTATAAATATACAAAAGTATGAAGGCTATTGCTTAACGCATTGTAAGCCGCCCTGAGTCTCCGGAGAAGGGTGGCATATAAATCAAATAAAAAAAATAAGTAAAAAACCCAAAATTAAAATAACAAATTAAAAATCGTTTAAATGGTCAGCCCCGCCTGTTGGAACATCAGGGTCTTGAGGGCATGCTGGCCGCATGATCATGGAAAATGTCTTTGGACAATGCTGGATCCCTCAGCCAAGAAACTGAGATGAGCATCACACTCATCTAGAATTGGACACGACTGGACAGGGTTTAAACCTCTACCTTTACTTTAAAACTGCCTTTGGAAGGTGTTGAAATAAGGAGAGGAAAGCACTAACCCGGGTACCAATAGCAACCTCTTTTATGGCCTGATAAGATGAAAACAACATCACGGCAACTTGGAAAAAAAGATTTCCTGGGAGTGTTTTTCTCATGGTTAAAAGCAAGTAGAGAAAGAACCTCAGAGAAGATTTTTTGCAGTATTCTTTATTTTGATGCATTGTCAATTATTCATAATGCACTAAGCTTAATGGCTTTGTTACTTCTATTCTACATTTATTTTTATTTCCACATGTTACTTTACTTGCTGCCTTGTGTGGACTTAGTTGAGCAAAAGAGGCTTGTATTAAATAAGCAAGCAAACAAATTCGTACCAGCTCTGTGGAAATCTTATACATATCTCCATCATCATCATCCAACATAGTAATTATACATGATGATGATTTTTATTTAACGCCATCAAACATCATCTGCCTGTCCCAGGTATTTGGCAAGAACTTGATAGGTGGATAAAAATGCCAAATCCAATGTAAACATTTGGCTGACTATACAACCTACTGGTACTATAATGACAAAAAGGACACAAGTGTTTTCTAGTGTTTTTCTTTTAAATAGAATATTTGAGTTCATTAAAAACAAACATGATCATGTTGGTCAAATGGAACAAAAAAAAAATTCTAACATCTTGCAGCTAGAAGTTTTCCCTGAAAAAGGGAAAAATGAACTGTTCACACTGAGCTTTGACAACCTTGGCAAGAGCTGGAGAGCCACAAAAGAAAACCTGGACTTTTCCTTTGTCTTCTTTGTTAATTTTCTGAAAGAGCTGAGAAAGAAAGAAAGAAGAAGCCATCAGCTGTTGACATATATGATCTCTTTCTGCCTTCTTTTTGATAGCACTTGGCACATTGCTCTGTAGTGGTCCAATTG
Source organism: Masticophis lateralis (assembly GCA_030761175.1). Lineage (NCBI taxonomy): Eukaryota > Metazoa > Chordata > Lepidosauria > Squamata > Colubridae > Masticophis > Masticophis lateralis. Next base: position 22,924,556 of record JAUDYJ010000012.1, on the reverse strand, counting down.
ACCTCTAAGCCAGCCTATCTAAATGTCTGTCTCTTCCCTTTATCAGGAAGACCTCAGAAAGCGCTGTAAAATCCTGCCAGCTGTTTTAATTCTCAGATTCTTGATGCCTGCAACTGGTATTTTTATCTCCATCAAACTATCTTGGGAAAGCAACTCCATCTGAACATATAAAACCTTGCTTTTTTGCTTAAAGCTTCAGTTTGTTGATCCTCATTCGAAGATCTGACTCAGCTGACTGGATGCACCATTTCCCATGACCTTATCTAGCAGATATATATGGATGTTAAAAATCTTCCTTAGTCTTTAATGAACTGAATTTATAGTAAAAGATCCATAAGTTAATTACAGACTACAATGTTCTTGACCTACAGTCTTCCTTTCTTGAGAGAACATTTATATTGTTCCAAAATATGTGCCAGAAATTTCATACATGGAAAAGAGGCCCCCAAAGAGCTCGGAGAGGCCTTCTTTTGAGAGTCAGCACTTTTGCAAGAGTGGGCTGTCAGCCTTATATAGTTGGGCTGAAAAACTCCAGGTGGACATTCAATGGCACAAAGTGATACTGAAAACTCTACAATGCCTTGTTATGGTTGTCCCACGTTAGTTTTATGACTATAGAACATTACCCAGCTCCCATTAGTAAGCTGAAAAACCTGGGACAGGGTACCATAGAGTTTTCTGTATCTTTTTGCTTGTGGCTTAAGGCTACAATTTCTTATCACAGCGTCTTTTTGAGGGGATATCCAAAGCATGTTCTCATGCTTGAAATGTGGCTACTGCCCTAAAAGGGTAGTTTTCAACTTGGCAATAGCAAAGGAGGAAGACATTAAAGATGCCACATGATATGTACACAAATAAGGTCTCATAATTTTGAGAAGCTGGCAAATTCAGGAGCAAGCTTGGTGTGATTCATTGGAATGTAGCAATTTCTAAAGAGTGAACTACTCCAACCCTGACCTGCACTCCTCCCACCCCCACCCCAGGAAGGAATGCTGAACTCTGAAGGTCTGCAGGAGTTGCCATCTCCTTGACTGATGGAACCAGAGGTCTGCTTGCAAGAGGATAGTATCCACTAAAATCCAGGACAGGTTTTAGATCCCCAGCGGTCCAGGATGTACCCCTCCTTCTCATGGCACCTTTGTCCGAGGGAGAAAAAAATCCAGGTAGGTTAAGCAGCTCTATCTGAAGCTAGAATTGACCTGTCCTTGGACTATGGATAGGTAGGAACTGGTGCCAGATGTGTAGGCTATCACTATCTTGCCGATTGGTATATTAATCATTCTTACTGCTTGCTTAAGGGTATAAAAGATGCTTGTTGTTGCTTCTTGGTTGGGAAGACTTTCTCTTCTCTTGTCCCAGCATTGCTTGTCATTAAAAGCTTTTAATTTGGGTATCCAGAGAGGGGTGTCTGGCCATAAACCAACTGCAGGAAATAATTTCTCTAAGGTGAGATACTAACTTGGAATCTGGACTGAGCTACCACATGACTACATGTTTTTAAGTGTGGCTTAGAGGACAAACCCACCTGTTTCCAGTCTGGCCTCCCAGGCTTTGTTCTCGTCCTGAGGCCTGTGATTGAGTCTTTCTTTTCTTTTTTTGCAAGTAGATCCAAGGCCATCTGCAGGCCCACAGCCTTCATGTCGCTCTTGTTAAGTGCCGAGGTCATGTACAAATGCATCTCCAAGAAACGGGCTGGGAATTGGAAAACCAGGTGGATTTAGCAGACCATATCATGGCCCCCTTTCTTGAATTTCTGTCTTCAGCATTGATGAAAAGATGCACCAAGAAGACTGCACATAGAGCCTATTTACCTAATGGGCAAAACTGTTTGGAGCATGATTTCCATTCATGTAGAAAAGCGCGGGTGTGCGTTGTGTGTGTGTATGTGTGTGTGTGTACGCGCTTGCAAAAAGCACCTATGCATCAGTGCTGAAACCAAGGATGAGAAGAATGACTACATGGACAGGAGGGGAGTCTGCCAGGAGTCCCTCGTCCCCCTTGCTCGATATTCCTCGTAAAGTTCAAAAAGGGACGGCTTAACTAAACGGAAGAGGAGGGGATTCCACCCCTGAGCCTTTCTGAGACAGAAAGTCTCGATTTTGCCCCTGCCTCAATTTTGCCTGGTCTCAAAGCTGTGGCAGCCATTTCTGCATGAAAGGCAAAGGTTGGGATGGGGGCGAACGAAGACCGGGAGGAAGGAGACCCCCACCTGTTGGCTCTTCACTGCCTTGCATGGCTTCCAGTTGGGAAAGCAGGCTGACGAACCACTCAAAGGATTTTTGGTCTCGATTGATCCAAACAAAGTCTACCTGGAGCAAAGAAAGAACAGGGAGTCCCTATATAGTGACAACTGCCTTATTCTAGCGACCGTTCGCAGTTACAATGGTAACGTCATGAACAATCCTTTCATTTATACCTTCACAGGTCTGTGCAGTAAAGGAAAGCTGAAGGAAGACTATTAGCACAGGAGCGATTTCACTTAGCAACCAGTTTGCTTAACAACCAAGTTGCCATCCCAATTGGGGTTGCCATCATTTTATTTATTTACAAACGTAAATACTACTGTACCTTTCAAAATATCTTTTCCTACACCAGCTTTCGAACGGTATTTAAAAAATGAAACAACTGTCACAATCAATTAAAACTATTACAGCAGTCACTTGTTAATGGATATTAAGTGTTTAGAGCAGGGGTGTCAAACTCAATTTCATTGAGGGCCGCATCAGGGTTGTGTTTGACCTCAGGGGGCTGAGGTGGGCATGGCTGGGGTGGGCATGGTCGTGACAGCTCGACATCACTCCTGTTGGGGGCGCCTATGGTTGCCCGAGCACTCTGCCAGTGAAAACGGGCTCCCGAGCTCCGTTTTCGGCTGCCACAGCCTCTTGCAACCGTCTGCCATCGAAAACGGAGCTCGTGAGCCTGTTTTCACTGGCAAAAGCATCGCAGGCCAGTTTTTCAATGTGTCCAGGGCGGCCCCATGGGTCAGATCTAAGTACCCACCCAGCCGGATCTGGCCCCCGGGCCTTGAGTTTGACATCGTAGTTTAGAAAATCACTGCACTGCAGCTAGAAAAGGTTAGAAGTCAGGGAAGAGTAGAAAGACCTTCAACGGGCACCAAAAGGTCCATCATTAGAGGTGGATTTTCTAGATTCAGGGGTTATCCTGTAAAGCTCCCTCACCTGGAAAGGATCAAGAGCAGTGGTGAAATTCAAATTTTTTTACTACCGGTTCTGTGGGCATGGCTTGATGGGCGTGGCAGGAGAAGGATACTGCAAAATCTCCATTCCCTCCCCATTTTGGGACCAGCCAGAGGTGGCATTTGCCAGTTCTCCGAACTACTCAAAATTTCCGCTACTGGTTCTCCAGAACCCATCAGAATCTGCTGGATTTCACCCCTGATCAAGAGCCTCCAATAGTGAGGTTAGGATTCCAATATGGATGTTCTGAAAGATGTATTATTTCAGGCACAATGGCTTCAAGGCTTTTAGAAATAAAAGTACTATTTTGAGGGAATTCAAAATTACCACCAGGCATCTCACCTTCTGAAGCTTCATATTCTCATCCAAAGAATTACTGTGGCTGCAGGAGGCTTGTTTTCGCATACGATGCCTGGGAAGAGAAATGAGTAGAGTCGATAAGTAAGAAAGAAAGTAAATAAAACCAAATACACAGATACAGAATAGGTGAAACTTGGCTCAATAGTAGTAACTGTGAGAGGAATCTTGGAATCCAAATGGCAATCATTAAATATTAGCCAGCAGTGTGCAGCAGACATCAAAAAACTAACACAATCCTAGGCTGCATTAACAGAGATAGAATCCAGATTACCCGAAGAGTTAATATCACCTTATAATGCCTTGGTAAGACCACACTTGGAATACTGCATCCAGTTTTGGTCACCACAATATATGAAAAACACATTGAGACCCTGGAAAGGGTGCAGAGAAGAGCAACAAAGCTGGAGGTGAAAACATATGAGGAATGGTGCAGCTATATGGATTTGGGTATTTCCAGTCTAGTGAAAAGAAGGAATAGGGCTGATGTGATAGCAATGTTCCAATATTTGAGGGGCTGCCACAAGGAAGAAGGCAGAATAGGCAGATATTAATGAATGTTAATAAATGCTTTCAATATGTTTTTGTTCACCTGCCATTAAATGCCTGTTTACTTACTAGTCTCAAAATTTGATTCCAATCATTTAAAAGTGCTCCTATTTTTAAATTTATATTAAGCATGTTTGGAAAAGCAGCATGCAAGCCTTCAATTAAAACTAAACAGGTCGACCAAAACAGAAAACAACAACCTGGTACAGCCCCAGAAGTGCTTTTTCAAAAGGCAAGTGGACTTTGTTTTTCCCCCTTTGTTTTAGGGAAACAAGCAAGTCCCGTTGCCTTTTGAACAAGCACCTTTGGGACAACCAGGACCTGGATGATGGAGAATCGCCACAGACACTCCAGCACACATTTTGCTAGAGCTTGGGCCCTAATCTCCTGCAGACCAACCTGAACATGATGCTTTGTAAAATGGAAGCAAAAGGGGTGATGCCAATTCCTGCCGCAATCAACACCGCATGCTCTGAAGAGAAGATCCGGCGTGTGGAAGTGCCATAGGGACCATCGATATAACACTGAAGAGAGGAGGGAAAAGGAGCTGTTTGTTTTGACCCTGGGCTCAGCAAGGGTGAGCTGTTTCCTTCTCCTTGCAGCCAGAGGCTTCTGAATGTAGGGCAGACTTTATAGAGTCAAACGCCCTATGAGGCTTTTTAATGTTCATCTGGAGATCTCTCTCTCACATGCACTGTTTGTGTTATAAGTTCTTTAGTCCATGATACTGGGCAAACAGGCATGACAAAAATCACAGGATTTCCCTTGATTTGGCAGGGATGATATCACTGAATAAAATATTGTTTTCCATTGTTTTCACTCCAAATAGAGGAATTAACTAATTCCCATTGTTCAGCCAAACTGGCCTGTGACCTCTTGTTAGTCAGACAACGTTTTTGGTTCTGCCATAGATTATTTTGGTAGCAGGATAGAAATGAACTGATGAAATCCCGTGGGAATAATGTACTTAGAACACCGTAGTTGCTGTGGTGGTTCACTGTCTTGACTAGATCTCTGCCAGGCGATTTCAGCAGTTGTTCACACCAGCCCCACTGAGTCACAGGACATGTCTAGATTAAGCAAAGGAATATTTGTGCTGTTTGATTCACAAAAAGGGACATGTTTCCTAGTCCTCAGCATTATATTCTTGCTGAGTTTACAGCCTTTTGCAAAGGAGCTTCAACATTTGCAAAAAATGTCTATGGTGCTACTTTTTAATGAGACAAATGTTGCAGGAAAATATAATCTTCCACCAGCTGTGTTTTTTCCAAACATTGAAGGGTCTGGGTTCCCGCCCTTCATTTCAAATCGCACCTTTTTTACCCATACATGTCTACAACTCCTTTCCCTAATGGCCCTCTTTATTCATTCTGCAGACTGCAACCACCACCCAAATGTCAGGACCTCCTCCTGGTACACAATTGCCCTTCGTTCCTTGCCAGGCCATCAACCTGAGAATGCACCTTCTCGGGGACAGAGAGATTTCCACCTGTACAGGTGCTTAGTGAGGGAAAGCTTACCTTGATGTTACAGAGCCTACGGTTCTTGGTGGGCCTGCTAGAAACCTGATAAAAAGAATATATACATATATATATATATATTTATCAGGTAGAAGATAAGTTGATGCCCTTTAGTCAATGCCTTAGGGCTTCAGCTTCTACTCTGAAACAGAAAACAAACAATTCTCTCTCCTCCCCCCCCCCTTCTTTGGGACTGTCATAACTTTATGTGAGAAAGTATGCAAGAATTCTCCTCCCTGGTTTATCTGCTCACCTCTTCAAGTTCATCTGTTACAGTGATGCTGGAATCCTGGATGGGTGTGTATGATACTATTTGGATCATCTCATCTTTAGTGGTTGCCACCGGCAAGTCCAAATCAGAGGAGCAAAAGAGATGCTTCTGAAAAAAGAGTTCATGAAGATACTCCAATGAGCTGCAGAGTGGCTGCTAGAGGCCAGTTGCGCTACGGGACAGCCATTTCTACACAAGGGCAATAGAGTAACAGAGTTGCAAGGGACTTTGGAGGTTTTCTAGCATGTCCCTTTGCTCCAGCAGGAAACCCTATACCTCTATACCAAGCTGTATCTATATCAAGTGTCTATAGCAAGCTGAGATTTCTTCAAAATAACACGTGTTTATACACAATCTCCCCACTACTTCAGATACACAGATTACTATGCCCCCCCAGAGAGTGATTTCAGACCAAATGACTGCAAAGAAACACAATCCTTCCATTCCCCCCCACCCCCAATATGGTCAAAACCTACCCTCCATCCCTCTCCCACCCCCGTCACAACTGATGAAGTTTCTTGGATGAGAAATGAAATGTTTTGTTCTTCTTCCTCAAGGAAAAAAACAGTTCAGTTTCCTTTTTGAAAAAGCACCTTTGAGACAACTATCACCTGGGTGACTGAGAATCCCCCCACACATGATGACCCCAAAGGCCCCAGTGCACTGTATTCTATGGGGTCACCCGATGTGATTTCCTGTAGTTCACGAGGTGGCACAAAAAGCAGTTAGTGTTACTGACGCTGCCCCAAGCCAGTCTCAGGGCAACACATGGGCCATCCTGACCCCAGTAACAAGAACTAGGAAAACTACTAAGTAGAGAGTATTTTAAACTCCAAACCTCCACAAAATTTGAGAGTCTGTTCTTGTTCCTTGATTTCCTGGCCAATGACAATTCAGGATTGTTATCAAAGGGCTCCTGAAAATTCCAGAAATACTCATGTAATCGGTGGGTCCATTGTCCCAGTGACCGAACATGCAACCAGATGGTGTCTTTGAAGAGAAGGAAAAGATTGAATGAAGCCTTCCTGATTAAACGAGTAGGCTGAAGCACAGCCATCGTAGAGATTAGTATAACGCAGGGGTGTCAAACTCAAGGCCTGGGGGCAGGATACGGCCCGCAGGGTGCTTAGATCTGGCCCGCAGGGCTGCCCTGGGAACAGCAAAGGATCAGCCCATGGTGCCTCTGCCAACAGAAATGGAGCTCAGGAGGGTCACACACGGCCCTTGCAAGCTCTGTTTTTGCTGGCAGAGAATTGCAGGACACCATCCCAGCTGAAAACAGAGCTCACGAGGGCTGCACATGCCCTTCCCCAGCTCCATTTTCGCTGGCAAAAGATTGCAGCCAAAAACGGAGCTTGGGAGCCTGTTTTTGCTGGCAGAGCACTTGGGTCACCACAGGCGCCCCCAACACAAATGACATCATGCTGCCCACGGCCACCCTGTCCACACCCATCTCAGCCCTCCAAGCACTTTGGGCGAACCGGTCGCAGCAGAGGCAGGAGACTCCGCCCACCCACCTGAACGTCATCAAATATGCTCTGTGCATGCACAGAAACTTTGCATGCGCAGAAGTGGCAAGTGCCGGAGCGAAGTGAGCGTGTGTGAGTGAACCAGTAGCAAAGGTAAGTGAAACCCACCACTGCCTCCAAGGTCAAACACAACCTCGATGCGGCTCTCAATGAAATAGAGCTTGACATCCCTGGTATAAAGTAACAATATGGACTGGAATCTGTTTTCTGGAGGTGGCAAGATCTGGGTAGAGCAGGGGCCTCCAACCTTGGCAACTTTAAGCCTGGAGCAAAGCTGGCTGGAGAATTCTGGGAGCTGAAGTCCTCCAGGCTTAAAGTTGCCAAGGCTGGAGAGCCCTGCTATAGAGCAGTGAAGGGAAGGGATAGATCAAACCTTTGAACACTTTGCTTTCCATTCATCCAAAATCCCTGAAAAACATAATTGAGACATAGAGGGTTCATGGTGCCAAATGTGATAGGGCTGCCTTGAGTTCTGTGTTGGGGGTTCAATAGAGCCAGTCTTGAATCTTAAGCTCAGGCAGCAGCAGCTGGCCAGCCCTGTTTGCCTGAGGCTGGGACCATCTCATCTATGTCCATTTCTGGGAGTCAGATCTGACCAAATGGACACACACCTTAGCGATCTCATATTTGGATGACTGCCATGTGCTCTAAGCAGGCTATCTTTAAACAATCTTCAGAAGCTACAGATGGTCCAGGATGCTGTTGCTTGAATGAACAGGGGCTGGACTGGTTTCCAGTTTATTTGAGGATTCCATTTAAAGACTCCCAGCAAGGGGCAGCAATTATCTGATCTGGGCTGATTTTAAAAACTCAGTGATAGTCATTGGCTGGAGATTTTGAGAATTCCCAGGGGTGTATTTTATTTTTTTAAATATATAACTTATATTTTTTTATATAAAGTATAAAAAATGTTTATATAAAAACATTTTATATAAAAATGTTTTAACAAGACATAAAAGCTAACATGAACAAATGAAAAACAAAAGGGGCAAGAAAAAAAAGTAAAGATTGAAGAGAAAATTGAAGAAAGAAAATATAAAGTGGCTTTCATTATTCTTCATAGCAATGGTAAATTCAAAAAAATATACCTCTCTCTCTCTAAATTTACACCATGTTACTCTTACGCCTATAATTTTACTTGTCTAATCATCAAAACCATAAGTAACATTCATCCCTCCCCCAGTTTTACACAAAAAAGCCCATAAGAGATTCCCAGTCACCAATAAATGTAGATGCCGTCTTTTCTCTAATCAAAGAAGTTAATTTATCCATTTCTCTCAACTTCCCCAACCCTTCCTCCAGAGTGGATCATTACACTGCAGTTACACTCCAACACAGTTTGACGTTGGTCATCCTTCATAGCACCCTAAACCAGGAGGTGTTGGGCAGCTCAATGGGCATTCAAGGCATCCCATTTCTCAGTATTCAGGGTGGTCTGCGAACGGAGGATCAGGAAAGTCCAGAAGAGAACGGAGCCACTGCTTTTGACATGGAGGACTCTGCTCCCGTTCAGATGCTCCTGTCAAGGCCAAAGCCCTGGGCTTGAGAGGCATGCAGCAAGACGGTTGTTCAGTCTCCTACCTGGCTGCTCTGGAGCGCTGCTGATAGTGAAGGGGTGCCACTCATACCGGGCGATGACCGGAATGTTCAGGTACACGTAGTCACCTGGTTTGTAGTGGAAAAAGGGGGACCTCTGAATCACCAAATGAGTCACCTGGATTTCAAAAGAAATAATATGGGGACACGTGTTGTCCTTTGGTAAGAATTCATTGAACAATTAGGCAAAAAACCATTCTTCCTTTTTTACTCTCATCTGCAAGTTATATATGCTGATACCCATTTTTGTTTACTTTACCATTTGAGGAACTCACCTTGGAAGGTAGAAGGTTGACTTCCACAATGCACAGCCCACCGACACGTGACAAAGCAGCTGCAAAGGCCTTCTCTCCGAGGAAGAGAGATCCAGGGATCAGAAACCACTTCCAGAAATTAGCACCGTGAACAATCAGCAAAGCCCAGATGGGGATGTAGAAAAGGTGAGTCCAGTAGAAGACCTGCTGGTGACCAAGGAAGGGACACATTTTGGAGAGCAAAATGAAGTTAGACCGATGGTTTAAAAGAACTAAACAAAAACAAAATTCCATTATTTGCCCATATTGCCGAGAGGGATATACAGGATATAAAAACAGCCCAAATAAAGTCCTATTTCTTTTCTACCTGTGGCACATGGGCAACATAGGTGAAAGGGGAGGGGTTTTGAGCAGCAACTTCATCCTGTGGCTGCTGCTCATTTCAGAATCACAAACAGGACATGATGGGCTCACATAGGGTAAGGCCAGTGCTTCTTTCGGATGTATTTTCTGTGGTTTTTAGAAGAGAAAAACAATAAATACATAAAAACAAAACATTAATGGAGTCTAGGAGGGAAAACAAGATGTTTTGAAAGTAAACACCTCAGTTTATTATGGTTCGTCACACAGTCATCCAGATGTTCAGACTGGATTTGGCTTCTATTCTTCTGCCTCCAGGTACTGCCACATCCACTGTCCAGATTTTTTTGTCTTTCTTATCAACAATTAAGTCTGGGGTGTGATGTGGCAGGGGCTTGTCTGTTTCAATTATAAAGTCCCAGAACACTTTAGTTTCTTTGTTTTCTATGACCTTCTCTATTTTATGGTCCCATCAGGCAAATGGTATTTCATGCAGATCTTCCAATGCAAGTTGTTGCTACTTTGTCATGCTATTGTCACAGTCTGTCCGTGCAATCTTCTTGCAGCAGCTAACCAGGCAGCCCACGGTTTCTTCAGTTTTTTTGCAGAGGCAGCATTTGCTATCTGTTGCTGTCTTCTCAATTCTAGCTTTGTATTATTATTGGCCATATAGCCAGATAGTAGTTTAAATTGGATTGGCATTTTCACCCACCTATTGAGTCTTTCCCAAGAATAGGCAGGTTGTAAGCTGTTCCGAGTAAATCTGCCTTTTTTAATTGACTGATGGTGATTTTGTCAATGCCAAAGGTGTTCAAGTGATGCTCCAGAAATTTTGGTATTATTATTATTAGGGTTAGTCACACAGTCAGCCAGTTGTTTAGACTGGATTTGGCACTTTAATCCACCTACGGAGTATTTTTGTCAACTCAAGGCAGTGAAGATACCTAACACTCCTGCCTCCTATTTCCTCCACAACCGAAACCCTGTAAGGTAGACTGAACAGAGAGAGAGGGACTCGTCCAAAGTTACCCAGCCAACATTCATGCCTGAGGGAGGCCTAGAACCCACCGCCTCCATCAAAGTAGCTTTCTTGGTTTGGCCAACGTGCTTTTTTCCAAGGCTGCATTTTGCTGCTAAGGCCTCCCTTTGACCAAACATCTTAGACCTTTTTCTGGCTAGGAAGGCATTCTAGCAAGCAAAGTACTGTGCAAATGGGGGACTATGGGGAGTGGTGCTCATCTCCGTTTCAAGGCCATTCAGTCAGCGCTGTCCAAAGGCAATTTCAAGGCCATGTGGCCATCATGACATCAGGGAGTGCTGTTATTTTCCCACCGAAGTGGTACCTATTTATCTACTCACATTTGCATGCTTTGGAACTGCTGTGTTGGCAGGAGCTGGGGCGAGGATGGAAGCTCACCTCAACATGTGGCATTTGGGTCCTGAATCTGGACTGCCAGCTTTCCAGCCAACAACCCCGTGTTTTAACAGCTGAACCACCATGCTGCCCCTTTGCAGGATGAAAAAAAGGGCAAAATAAGCAGAGAAAGCAAGGGAAGGCTGAGCACATCACCTCAAAATGACCGCTCCTGCGGACCAAGGTAGTGGAACACATGAGCATCAGGGAGATAAGGAGCTGCAGGAGGAGACCCGTGAGAGAGGCAGTTCCATGAATCCATCCAATGCCAGGCCGGATGGTGAAAAGGTATTCCCAGAGACGATAGCCTCCTTTGGCCTGAGACAGTCTCACTGTGATGAAGGGAAAGACTGGATAAGTAACTATTTAAAATAGCCTTTTGCACTATGGTGACAATACTGGGTTGCTCAGGTATGCTGGCTCCCAGTCCATTTTTGGTCCCAAATTCAGAATGCTGTTTCTGATTATTAAAGCCTTCATGACTTAGGACCACCTGCTTAAAGGTTTTGCTGGCTACCAGTCGAACATATCATTAGGAGGACAGATGACATCTTAAGTGAGACAGGGACTTCTTTGTGATGGCACCATAAGCTGCCAGAGTCAGAGAGATAACCTTGTTTTTTAGAAATTTCAGACACTGCCTGAACTTGCTATACATTTGTGATGTTTTTAGGCATCTTGTGACTTTTAAACTGGGGATATTTATTTTTCTATTTCTATTTTAAATGTGTAATACTTTTTATAAAGTGCTCTGGAATAGCAATTAAAGCAATTAAATAACAGAAGAAAAACAATATGAAACAGAAAATTTGAGCAGCATTTACCAAAATTGATGATGTGAGCTCCCATGTGAAGGATAGTTAGAACACCCACCATGTAGCCCATCAGCTGGTGTAGGATGACATTCAAGTCCAGGGGCAAAACTTTGGCTACCCAAGTGGTCCTTAGCCAGGTCAGAGATCGGCGTAACATCAGCACCTGGGGACAGCAGATGGAGGGGAACAAAAGAGCTGAATTGAGAGGGGCAAAAATGCATCAGTTCAGATGTTACAGCAGAGTAGGGAAATAACCTTGAAAAAGAAATGTACTATAGAATGGTTATATAAAAATTAGCTTTGAGCAATATGTCTCAGACTTGGTCACTTTCAGGGAGTTGAAGTCCACACTTCTTAAAATTACCAAGATTGAGAAACAGAGGCTTAGAGAAAAAGAATGTCAGAACTAAAACATATAAATAAAAATGTATAAAATTAAAAAATATAAAAAATGTTTAAAAATCCATCAATATAAAAAAGTTGTTGAGACTCTGGAAGGAGTACGGAAAATAGCAACAAAAGTGGTTGGGGGACTGGAGGCTAAAACCTATGAAGAATGGTTGCAGGAATTGGGCGTGGCTAATTTAATGAAAAGAAGGACCAGGGTGACATGATAGCGGTCTTCCAATATTTGAGGGGCTGCCACAAAGAAGAGGGAGTCAGGCTATTCTCCAAGGCACCAGAAAGCAGGACAAGAAGCAATGGGTGGAAACTAATCCAGGAGAGAAGCAACCTGGAATTAAGGAGAAATTTCCTAACAGGGAGAACAATTAACCAGTGGAATGGTTCCCTCCAGAAGTGGTGGGTGCTCCATCACTGAAGGTTTTCGAGAAGAGATTGTATAGCCATTTGTCTGAAATGGTATAGGGTTTTCTGGTTGGGCAGGGGGTTGGCGTAGATGATCTCTAAGGTCCTTCCCAACTTTGTTATTCTATGTTCTATGAGAAAGAGAAAGAGAGGAGGGGGTTAAGAAAGAAACCTGAAATTGCCCAGCCTTGATTCTCTTTGGTATCAGCAGAGAAGGAGAGAAACGATCAGGCTTTCAAGATCCTGTTGTTAGATTCTTCAACAATAAGGTAAAGGTAAAGGTTCCCCTCGCACATATGTGCTAGTCGTTCCTGACTCTAGGGGACGGTGTTCATCTCCGTTTCAAAGCCGAAGAGCCAGCGCTGTCCGAAAACATCTCCGTGGTCATGTGGCACTTCAACAATAAAGATGCAGTAATCCTTGAGTCTATTTCTTGACCTGGCTTATCTTGAAGGATTGACAGATATTCATATAACAGAAAAAGTATTGATCTAAGATGTTATTCTTTTTGTATCCATTCTCAGTTTGACTATAATAGCCAGGAACAAGGGCGGAAGGTTAGAGGAGAGAACACAGAATAACAGGTTGGAAAAGACCTTAGAGGTCTTGTAGTCCAACCTCTTGCTGAAGCTAAACCATTTCAGATAAATTGCTGTCTATTCTCTTCAATAAAAACATGATAGACCACTCACAATTTCTGGAGGCAAGCTGTTCCACTGATTAATTATTCTTACTGGCATGACATTACTCCTTAGTTCTCTTTAATAACCTCCTATTTGTTACTTCTTGTCCTGCCTGTGAGGGATCTCACGAAGAATGATGGTTCGTTGAGAGCGCTTCCAAGAAAAGTCAGCATGCAAGGATGCAATTAAGTTAAATCTTTATTTAAGAATAAAGTAGGTAAATTGAGTTCCCAGGCATGGAGGCATCCATGCCTAGATTGAGCCCATGGGTCAGTTCCATAGGAGTGTAGAACAAGAGCAGGAGAGCAGCCCCTGTGCAGGGGTTCTTATAGGGGTCCCTGGCCCCTCCCTTAACAAGGTGTGTGAGGGGGCTGGAGGGCCATTAGCTTTCCCCGATGGGGCTGCAGGGGCCGGAGCCCCTTGACCCACCAGTGGGATTAGAGGTGTCTCTTTGCTCCCATATGGTGGCCTTTGAAGAAACTGGCATGGCTGGCACAAAAAACACCTAACAATTCCCAAGGGCTCAATCCAGGCATGGATGCCTCCATGCCTGGGAACTCATTTTACCTATCCTACCTACAGAGGATAGGTAGTGATGGTTTTAATTTTTTAGATTAAAGTTGGAAAGTTAAGCACCAGCTTCTAGCCTCATCTGCATTTCAAGGAAAGTCTCTGGACTCAGTATTCCCATTTCTGGAAAACAGAAAGTAAGGGACCGGGACTGCTTGCCATCTGTGCCAGAGGTACTGGTGGCCACTCAGAGGAAGGGAAATAGTGGAATTAGAAAATGAGCATTTCCTGACCCATTACGCACATCTTCAATGTCTGTGACTGAAGGCATTGAAGGCCTTTTGTCCATGACAAACACGGCCTGCCCCAGAACTCTTCAGCAAGGACTGTTCTGTTATAGAGATGTCTCCATCTCTAGGAATTGGAAAATGTTCATCATTTTTTAAAAAATGATGCATGCAATGTTCTGGTGGCTTTGAGCAAAAATGCACTATTGCAAAGTTATAATTTAAAACAAAGCTTGGAATGCATAGTGAACAACGGTTACAATGTGGTTTTCCTCCTGAAGCCCTGCTCCAACTTTCCCTGATGATGAACGGCCTTGACGGGTTGGGATGTGGGATGCAGCCCAGTTCCTCACCAGTATGAATGCGCAGTTGAAGTTCAGGCACTGCCCGCAGCCTCTGGCCACCATGATCCAAATGCCAGAGCCAGCCTGCTTTAGGGCAGCCAAGATGAAGAGGATAATGTTCACACATGCATAGCTACCCAGCAGAAGAAGCTTGCTCTTATTGTTGTGCCAATACACAGGACTCAAGATATGTGGGGTTTGGCTCTTCCGGGGAGCTGTGGGAGGCTTTAGCCAACTCGCAGCACTGAAAGAGAAAGGAGAGAGGAGCTAGTGAAGTTTTTGGGGCTTTTTGCATCCCGAGGGACACAGGAAGACTCAACACAAATAAGCCAAAAGGCTCCTCTTCCCCGAGTGCAGGGCAAGAAGCCATTCCTGAAGTCTTACTAATTAAGACAGTTTAATTTACTAATTAAATTTAATAAATAAAAGCCCATGTTTTCCTGGCACATGTAACCTGGTTAATTAATGTTCTTAGGAGCTGTAATCGCGCACATATATATGGTTGTGGAGGTTAGCATGTTGTATGAATGTTGTCAACATGAGACACGACCTTTGGACTTCCAGGTTGGCTGCTTCAGTTCCTTCTCTAAGAGTTGTGCTAGTTTTCTCTCAGACTCTGAAAAGTGAGGTTTCAAAGCATTCCTGAAACCATCATAATGGGCTTTATTAGCCTTCTTTCAACCTCACCAGGTGAGCTACTGCCATTCTGGGGTGAGAAAAGGATTCACTTGTATGTTGGAAAGGAGTTCAGTTACTGTTCTACAGGTACTATTAGCAAGAGGGTCTTGTTCCCCCTCAAGGCAGCACTGTCCTTCAGCCACTGTAAGCATCCAATTCCATCCTCTCTATTGCCAGGAGAAGCCTCAATTCTGGACAGAAAATTCTTTCAGCATCTGTGCCGAAATGGTCTAGCCTGTATTTTGAAGATGTGCCATTTCAGTCCCAGGTCCGGTTTCAAAGGGCAATTCAGTCAAAGCTTCCAGCCTACCTTCCCCCCACAAATCCCAAGGCCCCCCTTGGGGGATGTTTCTCAGATTAAGGAGTAAGCAATTAGGGAACTACAAAATGAAAACAGAATAACAGATTTTGATGACTTCTCCTTTCACCTGCATTCCAACTTCCGAAGCTGTCATGGTAGTGAAAAAACGACGGCTACAAGACAGCACCTTAGGTGACAGAACACCCTCAGCCCAGAACACATATGAATCCCCATAGACAACAAAAACAAAAAGGAACCAGCTGAAGTTTGCCAATCATTTTCCTGCTCCTGATAATTCAATAGAAGTGGGATGGCACAGAGCATGAAATGTCCCTCATCAGAAATGAATGTCATTGACTGGTGGTCAAAATACCTTATTGTTAAGTTCTCCATGATTTCTGGAAAATGCTGCAGTTCCTCTCTGAGCTCCTCAAAGGTTATGGATCCACTGTTATCAGAATCTGCTGACTCAAAAAGAGCCATTGTCAGGTCATCTAGCTTCTCTTCAGGCAAAGATATTGAGCTCTCTTTTAGGCATGATTTTAAGACCATGCGTAATTCATCGGGTTCAATGGAGCCGCCACCTATAAGAAAACAAATCCACTAGACTTGGTGTAAGTTCCCATGACAGGTCAGATTTAAGATGTTGCTATGAGAGGAGGAGGAGGAGGTCAATGGACAGAAAGTGTGCACCAGGAAATCAAATTCAGTTGACTCTGCTTCCTTGCTGGATCATGAGAAGACTTCATCTGTACAACCTAAGATAAAACCAATTCCCTAGAGGATTGAAAGCCTGGAGGAGCTATAAGTGATGCTTCCTACAGATCCTTCCTCTGAGAGTAGGAGAGCCATAATTGCTGCAGTTATTCTTTGACTGAATGGAACCATATTGAAATTATAGACTCGGGGCATTTAAAACCGTCTTCCCTATATACACCTTAAGGAATCACTGAGAAATTTGGCCTATTGATGGGATCTTGTCCTACAATCTCCTCCATAGACTGAAGCTAACCTTAGTGCAAGTGATGGCTCTAGATCGGCAGTCCCCAACCTTTTGAGCTCCATGGACCAGCAGTGGCGGTGGCTGTGGGGAGCAGATGTTTTCATGCACGCAACCTAATCTTGTGCATGTGCAAATAAAGCTTTATGTGCTCACCTGCTGCTTATGTGGCCCGGTTCACAATACCAGTGCATGGCCCAACGGTTGGGGGCCCCTACTCTAGATTAAATTTGCACATATTCTTTACACCGGGGTGAAATCCAGCAGGTTCTAACAGGTTCTGGAGAACCGGTAGCAGAAATTTTGAGTAGTTCGGAGAACCGGCAAATACCACCTCTGGTTGGCCCCAGAGTGGGGTGGGAATGGAGATTTTGCAATATCCTTCCCCCCAGGAGGGGAGGAAATGGAGATTTTGCAATATCCTGCCCCTGCCCCTGCCACGTCCACCAAGCCACGCCCACAGAACCTGTAGGGAAAAAAATTAGGATTTCACCCCTGCTTTACACTCTTTACATATTTCAAAATCAATCCATTGTCTTTTCCCAATAGATTCCAACTCCTTGTTGATCTTGCAAGTGAGCAGCCCATCTCAACCTATGTATGATGAAGGTTTAGTCCAGTTTTTGAAGGTCACAATTGGAATTTTCTGGTGTTAGAGTTGACAATGGTTTCTGCATCAATTGATAGGTGGCATTTCTTGAATTTCTCAATGTTCATAACTCAAAGGCACTAGATCTGTTCATAAAAATACACAACTATATTACCGTTCCAGGTACAAAATTAGGAGCGCTGGAGGCTATTCTACGAGGCACAATTGTTGGCAGCCAAACAAGGACCTGAAAAACAAAATCTCATTTTGATAAAACACAGGTTATCTGATTCATCAGTTTGGAATTTTACCATCCACATCATAGACCCGAAAGAGGAACCGGAGCTTGTCGGTTTCACTCCCATGGATCAGCAGTTTTAAAGTGTTCAGGAGTTCATCCAGGCTGATGGTTCCACTTTCATCGGAATCAAACAAAGTGAAGAACCGGTCACCAAAAAAAGACTGTGAGAGAGGAAGGAAAGGTTTGAGAAGTCAGAGGTGAGACTCCAGAAGTCTCTATCGTCTTGAGGCCTTGATTTAGAAATAAGTGATCAAATCTCTGAAATATATAAACGACAGTGGTTGTGTTCATTATTGTCCATGATAAATACAACTGTATAAACCTGCCTTAGTGGGGAGGCCTTGAAATTTGTTTACGGAGATTCTCAGTCATCCAGGTCATAGTTACTCAAAGGTGCTTTTTTTCCTTCAAAAGGCAACTGGACTGTTTTTTCCTTGAGGAAGAAGAAGAAAACATTTCGCTTCTCATCCAAGAAGCTTCATCGGTTCTGATGGTGGAGGGATGGAAGGATAGGTCCTGACAGTTGAGGCTGGATGGTGGGGGGGATGGAAGAATGGATTCCTCTGAGATTGCTTGTTTTCTTGCAGCTGTTTGATTGCCAAAACTAGTGCTAGTAAGGAGCGCAGTTGACTGTCAGTTTCATATTCTAGTGGCTGGCCTGTCAGTGTTGGTGGGAGATTCTTTGATTGAGCTGTTTGCTGTTGGCTTCTTTGGCAGTTTCTTCCTTACATTATATGTTGTAAATGATGCCTGTTTTTTCTTCTGGAGTTATTGGGATTTTTGGTCTGCTTAGGATGTTTTAAAGGGCTTTAGTTGGCTTATGGGCTATGCTGATTCTGTGTGGCTAAAGTAGTCTGTTTGTGGTTTCTGAAATATTCTGAGATATTCTTGATGTATGGCAGTGTAATTCTTTTTAGGGTTTGGGTTGGTTGGGCTATATACAGTCCATACATCAAGAATATCTCAGAATATCTCAGAAACCACCAATAGCAATAGCAATAACACTTAGATTTATATACCACTTCACAGTGCCTTACAGCCATCTCTAAGAGGTTTACAGAGCCAGCCTATGGCCCCCAACAATCTGGGTCCTCGTTTTACTGACCTCGGAGGGATGGAAAACTGAGTCAACCTGGAGTCTGGTGAGATTCGAACAACCAAATTGCAGGCAACTGGCAGTCAGCAGAAATAGCCTGCAGTACTGATCATCAGTCTACTACAACCACATGGCATCAGCATAGCACACAAGCCAACTAAAGCTACTATAATGTAAGAACTGCAACAACTACTATGTAGGACAAACAGGCAGAAGACTGACGGAACACATCCACGAACACCAACTAACAGTCAGAAGACATGATGAAAATTCTTTAATTTCACAACATATAGACAGATTTATTCATAGTTTCAATTGGGAAAATGTGACCATCCGAGACCAAACCAAGTCCAAAAACACCAGGGAATTTCTAAAAGCCTAGCAGGCTGACCAATCAGCCATCAATAGACCCATAGATATTAACAGTATCTCTTGACTGTGCAAAAGAGACAATCAGCCAGCCCAAAAAGGAACAAAAAGACCCAAGCAGCTCTCCACCAGCAATCAGCACCCAGTTCAGCATAGATTAACTCCAAGGTTAACATCAGACCAACAATCAAGTAAACAAAACCCCAACCAAGAAACTGCCAAAGTACCCAACAGCGAACAGTCCACCAAAGAATCTCTGAGACCACCCCCACCAACACTGACAGGCAAGTCACTAGAATAGAAACATGACTGGAAACAGCCCTCCTTCCTAGCACTGATGGTGTTACCTAGTTTGGGTAATGGAAGGAAACAACCAAGCTCAGAGAGCAACAGGAGCACCTCAGGTCAACCCTGAGCTACAAATATTCTCCTTTATTAGAATTGATTCCGAATGTTGTGTGTATGTGGTGTGTGTGTATGTGTGGGTACTCAAATGATCATATTTCTTTGCAGTCATCTGATCATTGGCTCTCCCTGAGAGCTTTTGAGGCCATTTGAGGGTTTATCTGTGCCGCCAGGGTCACCTGAATCAGGATGCAATTGGTTGTGGAATCTTCTTGGAACAGCTGCAAGGACTGTGTTGCAAACTGGAGATAGGTGGTATCTTATCCCTCCCCCTCTGTTGAGGAAGGGGTGTTCAATTCCAACACAGATGGACTCTTTCCAATCTCCCTCCCCCCACCATCTGGTCAGAACCTATCCTTCCACCCCCCTCCTCGCCATCAGAATTAATGAAGTTTCTTGGATGAGAAGCAAAATGTTTTCTTCTTCTTCCTCAAGGAAAAAGCAGTCCAGTTGCCTTTAAGGTGCTTTTTTTGAGCCTTGTAGTATAAGTTCCAGACAAATTAACAACTATAGCTCTCTAGTCTGAGAGTGCAAACAAATGAGAAAGGCGGTTGTATTAGTCAAGCATTTATATCTATATACGCATAAAACTCTTGTCTCTGTACGTGGCTGAAACAGGACATCATAGGCCAAAACATTTTGAACGAACAGGCTAAGGCACAAAGCGCCTCCAAAATCTAGGACCCACAACTTCTGTGGAATTGAAATTTCATGGCAAATTTCGGCAAATTTCATAAAACATTTAATGACATAATACAAAATGTCATAAAATAATTCCTGTGGCTCACTGCTGATGTTTGATTGTTCTGTACAGTCCAACATAGGCTCCTTTCAAGGCAGATACGTCTCTGAGTATCTCCCTGAATTTCAAAGAATTTTTTTTCAATCCATTAGAAGTTCTGCCTTTGTTGAAGGCATTGAAGAATCTGGTGAGGAAACCTTCTGAAACAGTGAGCCCACCTGTGACCAGGTTGTTTTGTATTAAATGAGAGACTCACAGGAAATGCTTGGGTAGAGTCCAAATCAAGATGAAAAAACCTGCCTCCTGTTTTCAACCCCTGCTATCCAGCAAAAAGGCTTTAGCTCCTCAACTCTCTTGACTTCCTGCTCTATGGTTTCTTGGTCTTCTGGTAAGATTGATGGAGAGTCTGCAAGACGGTTGTATTTTCTGTGAATTATAAGTTGGCACTTCCCCACATTTTTATGTTTTTGGTTAATTGTTTTAATTATTTCAATGTTTTAGTACAGGTGTCATACTTGTTTTAATTTGGGAGCTGCTCAAAAATAAGTGAGATAGGCAGCTATATAAATTGAAATAATGAACAAACAAATAAATAAATAAAGGTTTTTTAAAAATCTCTCCTCTTTCCCTCCCTGCCTTTCTGCTTCTTTGAGTAGCATATCAAATACATGAATCAATTCTTCAATTCTATCAAGGAAGAGAGGAAATCAAACATCTCTGTACTTTTTGCTTGCAATGGTGGTCATTCTGAATTACAACCCAGCTCTGTCATCCACACAACTTGCCTCTTTCACTTTAAGGGCAGTTTTGAATTGTTCCAAGCTGATTTCTTTATTGTCGCCAGCAATATTCTCAAACTGCTTGGCTACCCACATGAGCCATTTTGTGTTGTCATCCAGGTTCATGGTTGTTAGTCCTATAAGATAGATAACAAAATAACAGAGTTGAAAGGGACCTTGGAGATCTTCTAATCCGGGGGTCTGCAACCTGTGGCTCTGGAGCCGCATGCAGCTCTTTCATCCCCCTGCTGTGGCTCGCTGTCCGCTGAACCCACCACTGGCTGGCCCCTCCCCTCCCAGTCACTCCTCACCTGGCCTGAGAAGGTAAGGGCAACAGCAGGGGATGGAGCGGGAGCTAAGCTCTGTTCTTGCCATATCTCGCAGGCACTTCTTCCGGCCCTTGTTGGTGCTGTGCGCACCTTGGTCACTCAGGGAGATGCGTGACTTGCTCTCCGCCTCGAGACACTGGCCCAGCCTGGCTATGGCCGATGCTCTGCATTGTAATGGGCTCCAGGAGGAGGAGGGGACAGTCTCCCCCATTGTGAAGCACATTAAATTTAATTGTACTGTGCAAGGCACTGTGAGAGCAGCGGGCAGGCTATGGAGGTGGCAACAGCAGTGCTATCAGCCACAGCCAGGCCGAGCCAGTGTCTTGGGGTGGAGAGCAAGTCACACGTCTCTCTGAGTGAACAAGGTGTGCGCAGCACCAACAAGGGCCGGAAGAAGTGCCTGTGAGATATGGCAAGTACAGGGGTGCTTTGCTCCTGCTCTGGAATATGGAGCAAGTCTCCATTGCCCACCGTCGCCCTTACCTTCTCAGGCCAGGTGAGGAGTGACTGGGAGGGAAGGGCATGGGGCGTGGCCAGCCAGTGGTGGGTTCAACCAACAGGGAGCCCCAACAGGGGGAGGAAAGAGCTTCATTTATCTGGGAACCTGAAATGACTCTTGATTTAAATATGGTAAAAAGCGCCCAAAGAAGAAGAAAGAACAATATCAGCAAAAAAACAACAACGAAAAACACTAACCCTTGCCTGTTTTGGGAAATAGTTCAAGAGGGAACACACACACACACGAGACAGAGAGAGAGAAAGAGAGACAGAGAGAGATACCTGTTTCCCACAGAAAAAAAAACCCACCAGGAGCCACAAAACCTGGATAAGCGTGGCTGGGTGTGTGTGGGTCACGTGACTGGGTGGGAGTGAGTGACATTGAGCTGGCCATGCCCACCCAGGTTTTGTGGCTCCCAGTGATTTATTTTCTGTGGGAAACGGGTCCAAATGGCTCTTTGAGTATTTAAGGTTGCAGACCCCTGTATCTCGTCCAATCCCCTGCTCAAGCAGGAGACCCTAAACCATCCTAGACAAATTGCTGTCCAATCTCTTCTTAAAATCTTCCACCCACAACTTCTGAAGCTGTTCCACTGATTAATTGTTCTCACTGTCAGGAAATTTCTCTTTAGTTCTAGGTTGAATTTCTCTTTCATATGTTTTTATCTGTCACTTCTTGTCCTGTCCTCAGATGATTTGGAGAATGGGTTGACTGCCTCCTTTCTTAACAGCCTTCAAATAAAAGACTGCTATCATGTTACCTAGTCCTTCTCTTTGCTAGACCAGACCAGTTCCTGCAACCTTTCATATGTATTAGCCTTCAGACCTCTAATCATCTTTGCTGCTCTTCTCTGCAATCTTTCTAGAGTCTCAACATCTTTTTCTACCCTGGTGACCAGAACTGGATGCCGTATTCCAAGTGTGGTCTTACCAAAGCAGTATATAGCACTATTAATACCATAGTTCTCATGATCTTGATGCTATTCCTCTGTTGATGGAGCCCAGGATTTAATTGCCTTTTTTGGCAGCTACAGCATACTGCTGGCTCATACTTAGGTGGTTGTCTACTACGATTCCTTGATTGCTGTTGAGCCATCTGTGTTACTTTTGGGCATTTGGTCTTTCTTATCCAAGTTTAAGACCATATTTTTCTCACCACTGAATTACATTTAGTTGGATAGGGTCAAGTGTTCAAATTAGTCAACATCTTTCTGGCTTTTGAGCCTATCTTCTAAAGTGTCAGCTATTCCCCCCAACTTGGTATCATCTGAAAATTTGATGAGTTTTATCTCATCTAAATTGTTATAAAGATTTTGAAGAGCACTGAGCCTAAGAAGCAGCTTGGGGTACCCCACTTCAGTAGATGTACTATAGTTCTCTTGAGGACTACACATCGAATGTGGTTTGTCAGCCAGTTATGAATCCATTGGTGGTGATGCTGTCCATCCCACATTTCTATCTTTTCAAGAAGTAGACTATGATCTATTTTGTCAAATGCCTTATTGAATGAACTCCAGATATGTTACACTGGCAACATTTCACAGGTCAACTAATTTAGTCACACTTATTCTGCAATAAGAACTCAATTTTTGGAAATTGAGGTCCATACATTTTCAAGTGGCCAAGGTATTGGACTGTACTGCAATGAATAAAGATATGAATATAAAGGAGATAAAAAATTCAGTCAGGACTGAGCCTCCAGGCAGATTCTGGATTCAGACTAAAACTCGAGTGGTTGCTTAGTGCAGAGGAGCCATGCTGAGGCTCATCAAGAGACAGCGGATGCTTACATCTGCTTTTCATTTTTACTGGAACTGTACGAGGCCAGTTCCAGCTCCAAAAGAAAGCTGAGTAGGCTTTACGAGTTGACATAGGCACTAGCTAAGAGTACTAAATTTTAGGGGACACCAAAATAGAAAAGACTTCAGAAATATACAGAAAAAAGCAATAATGGTGTATTGTGTGAGCCAGCCTACCCATTCAAGAGTCATATTTCATTTTGCACTTAAAATAGGGCAAGGTCCAAAAAAAAAAAGGAAAGAAAAATATCTGGGGCTATAAATCATGTGTAAAACTCAAAAACCCGAATGAAAAAAGAAACAAGAGGCCATCTTTTTGAAATTTCTAACCAATCTGGAAGATGGGCCAAAGCTGTACGGTGCCAGACTTTGACTCAGGTGCCAAAATGGCTAGCTGACCCTGGAAAAGGCTGAGGGTCAGTAACTAGAAACAGTCCAGACAAAATTAGAGGCACTAGCTGAATAGTTACAAATTGGCTGCATCCTTGAGCCTGGGATGCTGAATGTATTAAGAGCCCATTTCCTGGTTTTATTGTTAACTGGTCTAGTATCTTGGCACATCCTTGGTATATTTATTTTGGAAGTTTATTTATTTTTTATTTAATATTTTTATTGACTTAATTGTAGTATTTTTTTTAAATTGTAAGCCACCCAAAATCATTTATTGGGATGGGCAACTATAGAAATAGTTCTATATATTCTATATATAATATAGAATGCAAGTAGTTGCTGTCCTCAGGCTTTCTCTGGATTACCCTCCATTGGATTCCTGCAGTATCTTCCATATTGGGCAAAAATCTGCAAACTGAAGGAAGGGCTGCAAATATTTAAGGCTATTCTTGGTCGTCTTGTTGGCATCTCTTCTTTATGGATGCTGTGGAATTTTCAGATCCTTCAATACCTGAAAGTTACCTTTTCTCATAGCAGGCATTCTGGATCCTGAGATTGTCTTTCAAAGTTATTAGATTTATTTAATCCATTGATTTAATGCCCACTCATCGGGCACTCCTTGGTGGTTTATGAGAGTATTAGAAGATTAACATTGGAAGAAAAAAAAGAAAGAAAATCATAGCAATAAAAGCACCACCCCCAGGGAAATGCAGGTCTCAGGTTTCTTAAATCTAACTCTTACCGTTTTCTCCACGCATCTTCCCCACCCCACTTAAATTTGAGTCACTTTGACTACTAGATAGGTTAACTGACAGTAGCAGCTTTATGGCTCTGGGCCATTTCATTGAATTACCTTCTAAGATCTTTTGTTTGCTCCTTTTCATGTAAGACCATAGATGAAATGTGTGTAGGTGGCAGATGAAACAATCACAGCTGCCCAAGTGGGTTGAGCTCCATCATTCTTTTCCAGGGATGTGAAGTCAGGGTGGCAGCTGTGACCTTGACCTCCATATGGGACTTTGATGGCAAGATTGGCAACCCTCTTGGCATTTTTCACTCCTCCCCCCAGGACATTCCTGCTTGTGATTCTCCAGGTGTTAATATTCTATAAAGTAAGAGTTATTCTACAGACACGCAAACACAAACCTTCCTCAAGAGAAAAACTGAGGATGCAGAGAGTAAGATGATCATTCTAGACAATACCAATAAGTCAACACTGCATCAAACCTAAGGGGCAAACCTTGTGAAACCATCAGGACTTTCCAACTTGGTCTTCTGGCTTGTAACAATGGTAAGAAATTACTGTAGTACATAATGTAGTACATAATTCATAATAGAACTGCAGAAAAAACAATGGCTACCAACCTGCCTTCCATTGAGGATCTTTATACAGCATGAGTCAAAAAAAGGACTGTGAAAATATCACATCCTGGACATAAATTGTTGCAACTTCTACCCTCCAAAAGATACTATAGAACACTGCACATCAGATCAACTAGACACAAGGACAGTTTTTTCCCAAACACCATCACTCTGCTTAATTCATTCCCACAACAGTCAAATAATTTACTAAGACTGTATTACTATTATTCTTCTCTTCCTTACTAGTAGCTATCTCTTCCCACTTATTACTATAACCATGTTGCTTGTATCTTTCAATTTATATTGTTTTTATGTTTCCTAGTACAATTTGATAGCTTATTAGTAACCTGATTATCACTAAGTATTGTATCTTTTTGTTCTTGATGAATGTATTTTATTCTCCTTGTGTACACTGAGAGCATATTCACCAAAGACAAATTCCTTGTGTGTCCAATCACACTTCTATCTATTCTATTCTAATTCATGGGAAGCGTCTGTCCAATCCCGTGATTCAATTGGCAAATTTTGGAAATGTTCACCATAATGGAGTGGGGAGAGCAAGAGAACAGAGTATTCTAGTGTTGGGGCTGGAATGACCAAAGGGAGGATAAAGAAGAATGACCATGTCTCTTGATCTTGACACCGTATTACTAGCATCTGCCTTTTTGTCGTGTTTTTGCAACAGCATCACAGCTTTGGCTCAGTCAGTTTGGGAACCACGGCAGAAGCACACAGTCTACAGGGATCACCCCGACGGAACTTCACAAAGGTCACTCACAAATGTGAATTTAATAAGGCGTGTTATTTCAATAAATAATGATAACAGTGGCTAAAATCTTCAAACTGTTTGTCGCCCCAGCTGAGAATCTTATAGACAGAGTTTGCATTCGACACTGTAATTGTCAGATTAGAAGAAGCATTTTTCTTTGTGGTTGTTTATTTCAGTCAATTTGGTTAACATTTTATCTCTTGGTACTTGCTGTGTAATTTACAGCTAGATGATGCATTCTTATTTATATATTTTCATCTTATTGCCATTTTTACAGCATTATCTTGAGACTCTATATATTAGATTCTGTCTGTGAGCAGGGAATATTCTAACTGCCACATTCCCTCCATGAATTCATTCCTAATGCTGAGAGGATTGTGTGCTGCTTAAATTAGTACAACTTCAGAGCCATAATATCCATATTTTCTAGCTCTCAGAAAGAGAGTACAAGAATTCTCCTCCCCTTCCTGGACAAATTCTACTTGTAGAATAACAAACTCAAAATAAAATTTTGCAATGAACATGTGAAAAATGGGTGATTTCCCACTTCAATTTGCTTTATTTTGTGCTCCAGTGATCTGATGTGCATTTTGGAAAATCTAACCCAGTCCAGTAGACACCAGGTCCAGACTTGTCCAGATTAGGGAAGCCAAATACTGTGGGATGACAAACCGGGAAGTCATTGCACAAAGCTCAGGTTCAAAGCATTCCATGCAGCAACTTGGAGAAGGAGGCATTTTGTGCAATGAAAAATATTACAAAAATGATCATTTTGCACATGCAAAATCAACTGCCTTACTTCTATGTAGTTTGAAAAAAGGCCCCAGTTATCAAAGAAAGAAGATACTGATTTTTTTTTCTTAAAAACTTAATTATTAAAGCATTTAGGTCATGTTGAAAATCTTCTCACAAAGTCAAGTAATAACATAATCTTTCACAACATTAATATGCTCCATTTTTCTTCTCATGGAAAATGCCCAAATAATAGACAGTTTTGAACTTTGCTCAACTCACTGAATTAAATCTTCCTCCCCAAAGTCTGTATGCAGTTTTCTCTCACTCATCTCAGCTGAATCCATGAGACTCAGATCATATTTATTCTGAAGAAAAAGACTTAAAATAAATGAGTCTGGATAATTCAGACACAAAATGCAAAATGCATTGCAAAAGATAGGAATAGATTACCTGAAATTTCCATGCCAGGAGCTTCTTTGTCTAGCTCCTTGAAACCTTCCCAAAATAATTTATAGAACTTCTTTTTGACACATATAAAAAGACATGATGTACACTGAACGAAATATCGCCATATAGCATTCAATACCTGCTCTGCAGTAGCCAGCCACACTCCTCTGTCTGTCTACGAGAGGCTTGCTTAAATTTATGCCACACTCCTGTAACAGGTGCTGCTGACTAGCTAAATGCAAAAGCAACTCAGGAGAGGCCAAAACATAATTAGTTCAGATAACACTTTTCAATCGAAAAACAAAGCTTGTTTGGTTGTTCAATTGATTTGCTTTTCACTAATTCACTGAATTGAGTAACACAGCAAAAGGACCAAAAATAATTTGTGTTCTACATGAGCATAAATCTTTTTAACATTTTAAATAACGTTTCCATAGACTCTCTTTCCCTGGGATTACATTATTCATCTTGAATTTTAGTGTCTTAAAAGGTGCATTTTCACGCTTTATTTCTATCTGGTTAGGCTTCCAAATACGTTTAACACAGGGGTGTCAAACTCGATTTCATTGAGGGTTGCATCAGGGTTGCGTGTGACCTCAGGGGGGCTGGGGCGGCCATGGCCAGGGTGGGTGTGACCAGCTCAAAGTCACTTGTGTCAGGGGTGCCTGTGGTGGCCTGAGTGCTTTGCCCATGAAAATGGGCTCCCCAGCTCCATTTTTGGCTGCAATGGCCTCCTACAACCCTCTGCCAGCTAAAACGGAGCTCAGGAGCAGCTCGCATGCGGTCCTCCTGAGCTCTGTTTTCACTGGCAGAGGGTTGCAGGAAGCCGTGGTAGCCGAAAATGGAGCTTGGGAGCCCATTTTCGCTGGCAGTACTGCGGGCTTGTCCTTCACTGTTTCCAGGGCAGCCCCGCAGGCCAGACCTAACCAAATTCAGCCCACGGGCCTTGAGTTTGACACCCCTGGTTTAACACATATCTGATGAACTATCAAATCCTATCCTATCCTTATCCTATCAAATATGGATTAATGATGCTATCAGCAACATAGCTGTCCACAAATAGTCTTCTGGGTTCCTTTCCTGAGAACAAACAATAAATAACCATCAATCCCAGAAGCACCTGCCAACTTCCTAGACCCTATTCTTATGGTCATTCATCCAGGTAAGAATTAGTAAGAAAAGCGTAGAACAGCAAGAACTATAAATAATCATTCAGTTAATCCGATGACAAGAACAGGATTTTCTGAAATGATCTTTAGCATACAACTGTTAAATAAATTCTTTGTTTCTCAATCTTTAATAATAGGTATCAATTCAAAGAAAAAATGAAAACAAAAATATTTAAAACAAACATTTAATTTCGGGCATGAAAATGGCTACAGGTGTATTTCAACTGCTGTTACAATTAAGAAACCAGACCTCTTGATTGTTCATAAAAACCTACAGTACCAAGGAGTAAACGTATCTTAAGAGGCTCTTTTTTCCTTCATGGCTTGTCTTACAAGCTCCATGTCTTTCTGTAACAAATGCTTCAAAATCTGTTTACTTTGCTTTTTAGGATTTCCACAAAAAACACTCTTTATGGCCTCAAGGACTTCCATTGATCTTTCAACAATATCCTGAGCCATCTTTTTATGTGGTGAATTCTCTGCATATTCAGTTAATTCAGGACTAAAGCCATATAATAAATTAATAAATGCTTTTAATTTCCCCATTTCTTTTTCCGTGTCTTCTGCTTTCTTTTCCAGAGACTCAGATGGAGGCAAAATGATGTCCACTTCTGATACAGATGTAGATGTAGATGCAGATGTTGATGGGGAAGGAGCTATGTCTATCTCCACCTGTGTGACGGGTGGAGCTGTTGATGGGGAAGGAGTGATCTCTACATCCAGCTTTATTTCTGCCTCAGATGCTTCTGATGAGAGGGAGGAAGGCAGCTCTATGTCCAACGTCATTTCTGTTATAGGTGGAGCTGTTGATGGGGGATTAAGAAGCTCAATGTCAAGTTTCATCTGCTGTTCCTTCTTCTGCAATAGCTTCCTCTCTGCCTCCCCTGCTAATTCCAGAGCATTTTTTAAGTAACCCTCTGCTTCCTCAACATACTCATGAAGATCTGGGTCTTCTTTAACAGAGGATGGTGCACTCTTAATGGTTTTAATTAGTGTATCAATTGCTTCTAAAATGTCTAAACCTCTAGGATTATGATGAGCCAACGTCACCGGATGGCTTTTCTGCTGTGGTTTATTATTGTCTAGCGGCATATGTAACTTTTGTACATTCCTTAGAGATTCCACTAGACTAGCCAAGGCTCCATTGGTTAACTGATC
This sequence comes from Masticophis lateralis, assembly GCA_030761175.1. NCBI lineage: Eukaryota > Metazoa > Chordata > Lepidosauria > Squamata > Colubridae > Masticophis > Masticophis lateralis. The sequence goes on along the minus strand of JAUDYJ010000012.1, from coordinate 22,895,147 downwards.
AAAACTCTTACCTTCTTTCTTAGTAGTTGCTTCTTTTTCCAACTGAACTGAAACGGTGGCCAATGTGTTTCCTGGACTTGGCTCTTCAGAAATCAGAATAACAGACTCACTTGTCTCACTTGGGAGATTTTCTGAGGGACTTGTGTCGGAATGCAGGATAACAGATGCAGATGCGTCATTTCTGAGTTTCCAAAAGGCCGTTGTAGTTGGAGTATCCTTTTTCATCAAGGCAATTGTTCTGGACTTCTCACTACTTTGGGGGTTCACATTCACCCAAACAGTGTCTACTGCTGCAGATGGAGAAGTTACTATTTTGGGTGTCCAAAAAGTTGGAGGTTGTTCAGTTGACAATACAAGTTCGGTGGGGATATTTTTTACCACATCTTGCAAAAGATTCACAAGATCATTCAAAGTTTGCTCTTCGTTTTTTGCTGCAATTTCACCTGTGTTGGAAGGTTCTGTAAAGCAGTAAATAAGATCATTAAATATATACCTTGTTTACTTTTTTGTCTTCTGTAAAAGAAACAGCTTTTATGAACACGTCTGCACTGCTACATATCACAATTTGAAACAACTCAGTGTTTCATTAATAACCATTCCTAGTTTAAATTCAGATGAAATTATTTGAATTCTGTAATGTTTTGATGGCTTGTATATTCTGCTGCCAGAAGGGCCCCGTGCTCTCAAAAAATAAAGAACACTGTCCATGCAATCCAGTTCAGCCCTGCTGAGATAAACAATCAATTTCAAAGCCTCTCCTTGCAGGAAAGTACACAGACCTCTGGAGAAAGGACATCATCAGGGGTACCAATGACAGGAAAAAAGTAGACTAGGCTTCCTCAAGAAAAAAAAAAGATGTCTGTTGGTGATCAAAGATTCACTATTCTGGAGAACTAAATCACAGTTTTGTAGACCAGACAATCTATCTAGAGAAGTATGTTGTCTCCCAGGAGCAAAGATCAAAGATGTAATTGAGAGGTGTACTAAAATAATTGTCCACAGATTATTATTCCTTTGTCCTCTTCCATATGAGAATGAATGGTATAACAAAGAGCCTGAAAACAATATCAAGAGACTACAATAAGCATGAAAGCCAAAGAGACGGGAAACACAGGTGTCTTCATCTGTGCTCCCAACAAACGTAAACATCCAATGATAGAACAGAGAATATTTGAAATAAACCACTGCCTTAAAGGATGGTGCCATCAAGAGAACTTTGGATTCCTAGACCAAAGTCTATAATAACTACATAAAGGGCTTCTGGCAGGGGGGTGGCCTACACCTCAAAAGAACGGGGAAGAATATTTTGGGGAAACAACTGGCTCAGCTTATCCAAAGAGCTTTAAATTAAAAGTGATGGAGAAGGAGACCAATTTTTATGACCCAATTCCAAACATAAATCTCAAGGCCAAGTGGTAAGAATGAAAAAGATCTCAAATATAAAACAGGACATGAAGGAAGCAAATGCAGGGTCAATCAAAAAGGTCTCAGATACTTATATACTAACATTCATAGGAAGTTACTGCACTTTTTAATACTGCACTAATGAGACCACACTTGGAATACTCCCGTTCTGGTCATCACGATACAAAAAAAATGTTGAGACCCTAGAAAGAATGCAGAGAAGAGCAACAAAGATGAATATGGCCTAGAGGCTAAAGCATATGATGAATGGTTGTGGGAATTAGGTATGTCTAATGCCTAATAAAGAGAAGGACTAGGGGTGTCATGATAGCAGTCTTCTAATACTTGAGAGGCTATCACAGAGAAGAGCTGGTTGACCTATTCTCCAAAGCACCTGAGGGCTGGACAAGAAGCAATAGATAGATGCTAATCAAGGAGGGAACCAACTCTAGAAATAAGAAGAAATTTCCTGACAGTGAGAACAATTTATCAGTGGAATTAATCAGCCTTTAGAAGTTGTGGGTGGTCCATCATTGAAACTTTTCAAGAAGAGATTGGATAGCCATTTGTCCAGAATGGTAGAGGATCTCCTGCTTGAGCAGCATTTTGGACTAGAAGACTTCCGAGGTCTCTTTCAACTCTATTATGTCATTTTTCTTCTTTTTAGACTGACCTGCAAAATATCTTGGGGCAGAAATGCTGGATGTCAGCAGCAGAAATGGATGATGGGCAGAGGGAATGGCAGAAAAGTATCTTTTATTTCTTGAAAGATAGGAAAGATAGGCATGGACCAGGGAAAGGACAGCGGGCAAGTATGGCTGGCAGCAGTTGGTGCATATGCCAAATGTGATGGCCCCAAAGATTCTATGATTCTAACTTGAGAGGCCAGGCTTATTCTCCTTTCCAAAAGATTCACGTCCTGATGCGGCAACTCCCCAGTCCAACAGAAGCCCCCCCCACCCCTCTTCTCTTATTTTTCTTTGGCTTGAGAGCCTGCCAGGATTCCATAAATAGTCCTCAGCAGTTTGACTCCATATTGCTCTCATCCAGTTTTGTTTCCTGACAAATCCCCAAAGCCTGTTAACACAGTGCTTTTCCTGACTATACGGCTGAGTGTATAGTGAACCAAGCTAGCCCCATGTTTAACCGTTCACGGACTTTTAGTGTAAAAAGCCATAGGTACAAAACATGGCATGGGCTGCGGGTGGAGGCAGTGCCAGGAGCAAACATACCAAGGAGTTCACAAGAAAAGCATTTCCCACACAGCTTGTTTTGCATCCATGACTAATAAATGATCTCTGTGTTATAACACATTACAAAATAAGTGTATGTACTAAACATGAATAATGACCATATAATAAACTTAACTTGTGCAAAGACTAAAGGAAGGAAGCAAAAAAGCTTGTGCAATGACTACAGGCCAGTTGAGACAACAACAGAAAGCTGTTCTTAGAAGACTTTAAAATGATTGTGCATCAAGTCACTTTGTACAGATAATGGGAGAGAAAAAAAAAGAATTCTTACGCTGGACTTCAATAATGTCTTTCCCTACCGATATAACCTCTCCAACTTCAGTTGGCTGCACAGATATCTGTTGAAGAGGGGGAAAAATGAATCATTTCACTATGGCTATCAGCTTTTTATCTTTTGTTACATGCTTAAATTGTTTTTTTAAAAAACTGTCAGAATATATTTAATCCTGAAGCTAAGGGTCCAAAAGCCTTTACCTCAATTAGTTCTGAACACTTACCTCACAAACTGAATTTCTACCAACTTTAAGGTGTCAAGAAAATCAGGCAATCAAACGAGGGTTTTTTTCTTCATAGACCCATCCATAATTGGGCAGGAAGGAATGTCAGTTTTGGAGTTCTCTGGCACAGTGGCCAACCAACTTGTAAGGATTCTACACCCTTATCAGTAAAATTATTTTAAGCATGCACTGCCAATTTACGTTTATCAATTAATAATATACTGTATTTTTTGGAGTATAAGACGCACTTTTTTCTCCCCTAAAAGAAGGTGGAAATGTTGGTGCAACTTATACACTGAATTCAGCCATTTTTGGCCTCCTGAAGCCTTGCCCTGCTTATCCCATTTTTGTGAAAAATGGGCCCGTTTTTCACAAAAATGGGGTGTGCAGGGGGTTTGGGAGGCCTGCAGAGTGCTCCTAGGAGCCGGGAAGGGCAAAACCCCTTTTTTTCCCTTACTTTATCTCTTCAAAATTTTTGGTGCATTTTATACACCGGTGCGTCTTATAGTCTGAAAAATACATTAAATGAGGTACAGTACTAATATATTAGGTATATTACAACTCCAAAACAGAAATTAAATTTGAGCTTTAAAAGCATCAGATAAATATGTTCAATATTCCAATAATTTCCTTCCCACGCAACAATGGGGTTCATGCAGCCCACTTTTGAAAGCACAGCTCTAGAGTGATCTGAAAGAGAGACAGTCACAAGGCTGCAATGCATCCACTCTGCATCCAAGCAAGCTCTCTCTCGCTTAGCCTCCAGACCAGGGTCCTCCAACCTTGGGAACTTTAAGCCTGGGGAATTCTGGGAATTGAAGTCTGCCAGGCTTAAAGTTCCCAAGGTTGGAGACCTCTGATGATTTACAACCATTCGTTTAATGACCGTTCAAGAAAAATCTGATTTACGACCAGTTCTCACACTTATGACCATTGCAGCGTCCCCACAGTCATGTGATTAAACTTCGGGTACTTGGCAACTGGCATGTATTTTTGATGGTTGCAGCGTCCTGTGGTCCTGGGTTTGTTGTTTGCAACCTTCCTAGGGAGGTTCCCCATCTCATAATCTTGACTTCCACACACTTTCTCCCATAAAGTTATTAGAGTAGAATCATTTTAGCCGTAACATTGCTTGTTGAGTTTTACCTATTGTGTGAACCCAGGCACTGTGATTTCTAAGCTACTATCAACAAGCTATGTCTTCGTGCAATGGGTAAATGCAGCCTATATGGGGAATGCATGCTTGGTTGGGTGTGAGAAAGAGAATCTCTCTTCTGGATCAGAAGCGATTTCAGAAATTTACAGTATCGAAATACAACCTATTTCCTGTATCTTAAAACCAACATTACCTCCACTGCTTTAACATTTTCGTAACGGTGTGTCACACCTAAATAAAAACCAGAAAAAGTAAAAAACAAAGAAAAAAAATAGAATTAGTCACACCGTGCAGCAATTGATTTTCAGCTCATTTTATATGACAGTTATTTTCTTCATTTTTTATTTAAAAAATCATGAATGATGTTTTGTATCTATTGCCACCATCCCTTTGAAATAACTTGAGCAAATCCATATGTAATGTTAGGGAAGTCTTCTAATATAATTCCACTGAGTTACAATCTTGGCCAAGCAATGATAGTCAGGAAAATGGCTTAAACTGCTCTTTGAAACCAAGCTCAGCCAATAAAAAACTGATCTCAAAAAGCTAACTAGGGTTGAAACTGGTCTGCATTTAGATCCTAATGCAAGGAAGTGAACTGGATGGGTATACCGGTAGTTTCTCCCCAGCAGTCAAGTTCCATTCCAGCAGGTAAGTCCCAAGAAAAAACAACATGGAATGAATCTCTCTTCTTCTCTTCCCGATTTGAAAGAGAAAAATTGAATGAAGATTTTGATGAAAATTAAAGAAGTCAACCAAAACATTAAAAGTAGGGTGTGTTTTCTCATATCTTCATCTAATAATGAAAACCATCCTCAACAAGTGCGTTTTGCAGTATTAGGTGAGGCTATAATGTGCATATATATATATTAAAAAAACCAGCTACAAAATTGTAATAAAAAAGACTGAGGAACAGTTAATATAAAAAGAGGCACAGAAAATGCAGAGTGATTTGACAATTATTCTGGAAATGGATGAAAAAGGCTAAACAAAGAGCTTCCATGAATAAAAGGGATTAAGAATTAAGTGATGTTTGGGATAAAAGTGAAGTAAAATTAGTAGATTTGAATGGGAATGATAAGGGGAGTGAGAAATTAAAAAGAAAATGTTAGTGATTGCAGACCTGTTTCAAACAGCTTTGGGAATGTTTGCTGGTAGGAAATACTGATGTCGAAGCTCTCGTGTGTGTGTGTGTGTGTGTGTGTATGTAAATGTGATGGCTTGCAAATTTATTGATAAATTACAGCACAAACCATTCAAGCACGTACTTCATTTTAATATCATTAATTTTTCAATGTACATTCAGAAAAAAATCCCATGTAATAGGATTTATTCTTCAGAAAGCAGAAAGGCCACTGTAGTTTGAATGTCATTTGTTAATTAGATCTTACAGGATCCTAGAAGAAGATGAAGAGGAGCCCTCTCAGCTGCTCTCCTCATTCCTGTTTCCCATCTTGCTGGTTTTCAGGAAAGGCATTAGGGCTTGATTTTTCCAGGGAACCTTCGGATGGGGAGAGAACAAGGGGCCCTTCCTATTACAGACTGGATGCTGTGGCTCTTCTTTGGAGCCACGTTGCTTTGTTCTGCTCAGTTTGTATTAAGGTTGTGATTTTTTTTCTTTTGTAGACCGCTTTGAGCCTTGTTGTATTGAGTAGTATATTAAATTGTGGTAAATATATGAAATACCAAAGGCAGCAAGAGAGGATGCCAAACTGCATCTTTATGATGTGTGCGTTAGGAAAGTGATGAGAAAAGGTTGAACAGTTTGGCTTCATACCGGACAGGACAATGACAGACTGACACGGGATCTGCATTTTGGTAGGTGACTGAGAAATGTAAGATTATAAGAAGGAAAGTTTATAATGTTCATTTAGAAAAAGCATTTAATAGTGAATGGGTTGAACTGTGTAATGTTTTATATGACCAGGGAGTTAATAGTTGGCTACTGAATGCAGTAAGAGTGATGTGGGATGGAAATCAAACATGACTGAGAATAAAGTCATGTGCTTAGCACATTTCAGCCTTAAGAAAAAAAGATGTGCGATGTTTCACAGAACTATGGACATATTACATAATATTAAATACTATTTATGGTCACATTTGAAGTTAGGGTCATGAATATATATGGATTTCTGTACACACAAATGCTGCTGACTGAGAATCTGAAAGAGCTGCAGCAAAGAACAAGGTGTAACAGAGACATAGTGGTAATATATGGTGTTCTATAAGGAACAGTTTATCTGTTTTTGTCCGTTTGTATCCTGCCTTATTTTTAAAAGTAACTCAAGGCAGTGAACATATCCAAAAAACGCCATGCATCGTTTTGATCAATGATATAAAAAGGATGTTGAGTCTCTGGGAAGAGTGCAGAGAAGAGCACAAAAGATGACTGGGGGTGGAGGCTAAAACGTATAAGAACGGTTGTAGGAATGGGGTATGTCTAGTTTTCTGAAAAGGAGGACTAGGGACGACATGATAACGGTGTTCCAATATTTGAGGGGCAGCCACAAACAGGAAGTCAACCTATTCTCCAAACCATCTGAGGGCAGGCCTAATATGGATGGAAGTTTATCAAAGAGAAATGCAACCTAAAATTAAGGATAAATTTCCTGTCAGTGAGGCTTGGAGTTTGCACCAGAAGCCCTCCAAGGTCCCTTCCAACTGTTGTGTTCTGTTCTGGTCTCTCCACAACAGCAACCTTGTAAGATGGGTTGGGAACGGAAAGAAGCAAAAATGGACGGTAGAAACCAGTTTGTTGCAGGAAAATGGAAGTCAAGTATATTACGAGAAAAGAATTAATGTAACTGGTGCTATGGAAATTGGGTTCTTAAGAATCTTGAGTGTGTGGTCCAAGGAGAAACCAAGAATCGAGAATGGATAAATACAAGATTGAAACCAAACAGATAAAGGAGGAATGGAGGAGAAGGCAGACTGCAACTGCAAACATCTGGAGAGCCCTTAGATGGCCGCCTCGCCTCCCGCGTCCCACGGCTTGCCATCTGGCTTTCTGCAGCCCGGGAGCGGGTTCTGCTCCGAATGGGCCGCGATCCCGATGAGATGGAACAACCTGCGGTGGGACGGAGCTCAGGAGACCCCGAGAGGCCAGCAACCGAAGCGAGGGCCGAGGCGGGCTTGCGATGGCGGGAACGGCCGCAGAGCCGCAGGGAAGGGGGGCGGGTCCGTTGCCTCTTTCCTCGCCTCCTGCGGCCTCTCCCGCTACCGGGTACCGAATCCCCCCGAGGACGCCTGGAGGCGCCTCTCTTCGCCCTCCCGTCGCCCAGCCACGCCAGGGCTCGGGCCCGTCGCCAAGGACACGGCCGGCAGCCAGGCGCCGCTCAACCGCTCAGGGGGGCGACGGCGGGCTGAGTCCCCGGGAGCCCCGGCCCCTCTGCGGCGGAGGCCTTCCTGGCTCGCCCTGGACCGCAGCAGCCTCTCCCCGCCCGCCCCGCCACTCACTCGGGTGCGTGGTCGCCAGCGGGAGGAAGCTCAGCAGCGCCCCCGGGAGCAGCAGCAGCAGCAGCCGCCGCCCCGCCACCGGGAAGCCGCCGCCGTCCCGCCGCCCTCGCCCCGCCGCCATCCGCCGCCTCCGCCTCCGCCTCCTCCTCCGGCGGCAGGGCCGAGTGCACAACCGTCGCCCCCGCCGCCCCCGCCTCGGAACCCGCGCCGCGCCGCGCCGCGCCCGGCCACCCCCGCCCCCGGGCAGCATCTCCGCCGGACCAACCGCTTGAGCTGCCCGGCGAGCCGCTTGCGGAGGCCGCGTATCTCTGAACCGCCCGCCTCCCTCGGAGAAGGGGCACGGGATCCCTGCATCCTCGGGGGCTTTAGGGGTGGCTTCCCCATCCCCCCCCCCGCCCCCCTAAGCCGTCCCGAGGGATCTTGGACGCTGCTCCCTGCCGCACCAGAGCCAGCAGGATCGGGGGTTCCTTGGGGGCCCCACACCTCTCCCGCCCTTCCCCGGTTGAAGTTAGGGAGGGCAGGCCCGATGGAGCCCAGGATGCTGCACTCAAGCCAGGCCAGATGTGCCGTTTTGCTTTCATCCTGGCTGGAAACTATGAGATGCGCAGCCTCCAGGTGATAGGAGGGTTAGCTTCCCAGGGGAACATCCAGGTGCCTTCATTAACTCCCGTGCCTTTTACCCGCTGATCAAAATATCATCCATGTTCAAACCGCTTTCCAATTAAAACTCTTTTAACCCGCTGTGCCCAGAGCTGCTTTAAAGATAGTTGTGCAAAATGGCCAGGCCGTGAAAGTACACAACTTAATGTGATGGTACACCCCCCACCCCCAATGATTATTGTGTTCCAATTTTGCATGACACAATAAACTTTAACCAACTTTAAAACTAAGGGGTATTAGCTCAAGCAGATTGTGTAGCACAGCTCCCCACCTGCTCCCGGTGACAGAACTCAAGAGGATTTATTTCCAGAAACAATCCACCTGTATCATGCAGACAGGATGTTACTCTAGTGATAAATTGTAATCTACACACTAGTTAGTCCACACACTATACCAAGCCACTGCAACTATCAGTACCTACTTTTAAGGAAAAAACACTCAAAGTTTGGTAATTGATTTTAATTGTAGTTAAGAAATTAATATAGGTACCACAATACATGTCTTAGTAAAGACATAATTTTTTCAGATACAACAAAACAATTTTGAAACACAACAAAGCACAGTGCAAAATGTACTAACAGAGGCCTGCACTAGTGGCTGCCACATGTTTAACCAGATTCTCTGGCCACCAGAGAGAACATGCATCACACCCAAAGGCCAAAAATAGCAAGAGGTTCAATAGCGTTGCTCAGCAGTATAGTTTAATGGCTAGTTTCACATGTAACAGTAAATCATCATTTGTTTCCATTGTTATTAAGCAAGCCACACTGGCCTGGTTCACATGTAATATAAATCATAATTTCAGAATCACAGAGGCTGATTAGATTATCCTGTAAGCATATATACAAGACATGCTGAGCTGTCTTTAATATTAATTGTGAAACAAAGTTATAGCAACAGCACGTAGACTTATATACTGCTAGAGTCAGCCTCTTGCCTCCAACAATCTGGGTCCTCGTTTTATTGACCTTGGAAGGATGGAAGGCTGAGTCAACCTTGAGCCGGTCAGGATTGAACTCCTGGCTGTGGGCACATTTAGCCTGCAATAATACATTCTAATGAGTGCACCGCCAGGGTCCTTATGAGCACTCTGCAGGGTAACTAGGCAAACCATGGCTTGCAGTCCCTTCTCCCTTGCCAGCAACCTTTGGATTGTCTGCCCATTCCACTATATTACAATAAATAGGGCTATCCATCTGTAACTACAATTTGGGCAGCGGGAGAAAAACGGTTTCCCCAGGCCCATCTGTTGCCAGAAATCCCCCTCCTAGGTGCTTGATCAGTATAAGCCAATTTAGAATGGAGGGTCATAGGGCTGAAAGGGATCTGGGCGGTCTTCTAGTTCAACCCCCTTCTCAAGGCAGGAGACTTTATACCAGGGTCCCCAAGTCCTGGTCTGGTGGGAACTGGGCCATGCAAGCACCAGGCGAGTGAGCTCATGTGCTCAGCTGCATCTGCACAAGTGGTCACACGTGTGAAACCATCCCCCCCTCTCCACTGCTCCGCAGAGCCAGAAAGGTCAGGGACTGCTTTCTTATACCATCCTGGTCAGATGGTTGTCCAGTCTATTCTTGAAAATCTCCAATTATGGAGCACCCACAAATCCACGAGACAAGCTTGTTCGTTCTGTCAAGGAATTTCTCCTTAGTCCTCTCTCTTAACAAGCTTCCATCCATGGTGCTTTGGAGATCAAATTGATCCCTTCAGTATTTCAAGTGTAGCATAAGTAATGTGGTATAAAGTTGTACTTGCTTTATCACTTCTGTGATCTTGGTGCTGTCCTTCTGTTAACGCAGCCAAGGACTGCATTCGCTTTTTGACAGCTGCAGCACACTGCTGCCTTATACCTAAGTGGTGGTCCACTGGGACATTGAAATCTCTCCGTTACTACTGTTAAGTCAGGCACCAACAATTCTGTACTCATGCATTTGGTTTCTACTACCTAAATGCAGGACCTGACTTTTTTCATCATCAAATTTCATTTTGTAAGATAAGGCCCAGTGTCCAAGTCTGTTAAAAGTTCTTCTGGATCTTGAGTCTACCTTCTAAGGCCATGATGGTGAACCTATGGCACATGTGCCACATGGAGCCATATCTGTGGGCATGCAAGCATTGCCCTAGCTCAGCTCCAGCGCACATGCGTGTGCTGGCCAGCTGATTTTCGGGCCTTCCAGTGTCAGCGGCCTAATATGGCTTCCAAGGCTGACATCCAGAAGTTGGGAAATGGGCTGTTTCCAGGCTCTGGAGGGCCTCCGGGTGAGTGGGGAAAGCCGTTTTCACCCTCCCCAGGCTCCAAGAAAGCCTCTGGAGCCTGTGGAGGGCGAAAAATGGGCTTACCGTGCCCACTGTCCCAAAAGCGTGAATTTTGGGTGTGGGCATGCATGTGTGCGACTCCCCCCGCTTTTGGGCAAAAAGGTTAGCCATCACTGTTCTAAGGTGTTGGCTATTCATCCCAGCTTGGTGTCACTCACATTTGATGAGTTCTTTTTAATTTTTTTAAAATTTGATTTATATGCCGCCCTTCTCCAGAGACTCAGGGCGGCTTACAATGCGTTAAGCAATAGCCTTCATACTTTGGTATATTTATACAAAGTCAGCTTATTGCCCCCACAAACTGCGTCCTCAATTTACCTACCTTAGAAAGGAATGGAATGGAAGGCTGAGTCAACCTTGAGCCTAGCGAGATTCGAACATGCAGTAATTGCAGACATCTGCTGTTTAATTACAATGTTTAGTCTGCAGAGCTATCCAGGCCCCTCATCTAGATCATTATAGGGATAGAACCTTAGGATACTCCATTGTATGCTACTCTTCCTGTGGATGTAATTCCACTGAAGATTTCATGTTGAATGTGATTGGTCAGCCGGTTGTGAATCCATCTGCTGCTGGTACTGTCTATCCCACATTGTTCTATCTTATTAAGACATAGGCTGTGATCTACTTTGTCAAATGCCTTCCACGTATGTCCACAGCATTCCTCTGATCCACTACTTTAGTCACACTATCAAAGGCAGTAAGATTTGTCTGGCATTTTTTTTTTACAAACCCAGGCTAGCTTCTAGCAATCATCTTGTTCATTTCTAGGTGCTTACAAATCTGCCACTTATCTTTTTCAGATTTTCCCAGGTATTGATGTGAAAATGTTGGGCCTATAATTTCCTAGATTCATTCCACCCCCCCTTTTGTAGATTAGAACCACATCGGCTTGTTTCCAGTCCTCTGGTAGTTCCCCTGTGTTACATGAGCTTTGAAAGATTACATTCATTGCCACTGAAATTACATCTGTTAGCTCCTTCAGAACCCTGGGGTATAAATCATCTGATCCAGATGATTTGTACTTGTCCAGGGCAGGTAGGTATTCTCTTACTAATTTCTTGCCTATTTTGACTTGTATTCCTATTCTATCTTCCTTAGTGTTGCTTCTGATAGATTGAGCTGTTTTTTCCTCTTGCAAAAAAATAGTTGCAAAGAAGGAATTCAGCAGTTCTGCTTTCTCCCTGCTACCTATCACTTTCTTCCATCTATTCCCATTAGTGGACTTGTTTTCTTGACTTTCTTCCTGTTTCTTACATATTGAAATGTTTTAAAATTATATTTGCATTAGTTGCCTCTCTTAGCTCATAGTTTCTGACTCCCGCATTACAGATTCAGGCTATTTGCTCATATTCTGTTTTAGTTATATGCTCCTCTTTTGCATTTTTTTGTATATGTCTTTTGTGTCTCAGTTTGTCAGAGAGCTCTTTTGCAATCATGCTGATCTGGTCTGGTGTTTTGTTTTGGTCATGTGCTGAGTCACCATTGGACAGGCAAGAAGGCACAGATTCATACAGTGGTTAAGGGGGAGAGGCTTCATTCAGTGACAGGCTAAGCAAACGAAAAAAGGCCTTAGAAAGCCATTAAGGTGCATGTGCAGAAGAAGTGTGTTCAACAGTAGAAGAAGCTGGGGACCCCCACAAAGATGGTGCCTGAGATTTATACTGAAGAATTCCCTACTCCCAAATAGAATATAGAACAGAATATTCTATGATCCGTCATCCCAAATGAATTTCCATAAAGAAATAAAAACTTGGTTCTGAGAGAAAGCATTTAGGATATATTAAGAATGATGTCTCCATCCCTGTTGATCAGTGCCACAGGTTTTTTTTTGTCAATATTTTTTATTGAATTATCAAGTATTATCAGTGCCATAGTTTTTTTTAATGCCCTGGTTTTCTGTGTACACAGCTCTGAGCCACTGGGAGTAAAGCAGCACAAAATCTTAGGAATACATAAATAATTTAGCAGATGGAAAACAGGCCCCTTACTCAGAATGTTAGGTGCATTTCAATAAGAAATGAGAAATACTATGTTCCAAGAAATACTTCTTACAATATTCTGCTGAAAAGCTTCAAATCAAAATATTGAGATCTAAAGTTCTCCTCTGAAAGCAGAAAAAGAGACAAAGTTTTTAATATTAAAAAAAAAGCATAGACGTAGATATTTGTGTGTGGGGGGGATATATATTTCAGCATAATTTTGGGACTTGCTATCAATTGTATGGTTATTCGCATACCATATGTAAATAACATACAGGTTAAGAGTTCGTTTAATGACCACTTGTATTTACAACAGCACTGAAAAAAATGACTTATGACCATTTTTCACACCTACCAGTGTTGCGACGACCCCATGGCCGTTTGCAGGATCAAAGTTTAGACTTTTGGCAATTGAATCATATTTATGATAGTTGCAGTGTCCTGGGGTCACACATGATCACCTTTTGTGATCTTCTGACAAGCAAAGTCAATGGAGAAGTCAGATTCAGTTACAACCATGTTACCAATTCACTTAACAACTGTGGCAAGAAATGTAAAATGGGACAAAATTTACTTAACTGTCTCATTTAGCAACAGAAATGTTGGGCTCAATTGTGGTTGTAAGTTGAGGACTGCCTATATTCATCACTTAACACTTCCCCCTTTTCTTAAACTACTAGCTTTTCCGTAAGTTCAAATACAATAGATGGTTAGCAAACAACAAACATTCCTATCAAATTTCTTAAGCTGTTTCCTTTAGAAAGAAAGTATTCTCCCCCCCTCCTTTATCCTCTTGCATCTGAATTACAAAAAAAAACAGCACTCTCATTTTCTTTTAAGAGAAAAGCAAGATTCGGAGTCCATGATGTTCTTGCAATACAGCTTAGAAGGACCCATTTGGACTAGAGAGAGAGAACGTAGACCTTTTGTCACTTTCTTATCTAACCTCTGGGGATGGTTAGCCATTCTTACAGTAGCAATAGAGACAGGCAACCTTTCATGTAGCATGTGGAAGCAACAGGAAGAACAGTTTTTGAAAAGCATGTGAAATGCCTTTCATAGCCTAGGAGCTCATTCAGTCTTTGAAAGAAGCAAAACAATCCTAAGGATTCTCAAATGGTTCATATTCTCTACCCCTTATCTGCTTACATACAACTATCCAGCTGGCTGCAAAATACTCAATAGGGTCCGATCTAATTAACCTTTGGACAGAGATCACAGAAGTTCTTCTAGTCCAATCCCTTGCTCAAGCACAGATCCTATACCTTTTCAGACAAGTGCCTGTCCAGTCTCTTCTTAAAAACCACTGAAGACACTGGGAATTGACTATGATTTGGATGAGAGTTTGCCTTTGTATATGCATATTGGAAGTTCTTTGTGCTCTCATACTGGCAGGCTTGTTGCACTGTTAATTCTTGTGAAAAGAATCCAGCAGTCCCAGCTGTTGCCAGATCGGCCCCACTGTCCTGTTGGAGAAGAGGAAAGCTGGGATACCAAAATCAGTGGAAGTCACACTAAAAATCTATTCCTGTTTAAGAGGTGTGCCTATTGCAGAATCAAAGTCAATGTATGTAACAGTAGTAAGCCTTATTAGCAAACATTAATGGCGATTTGCAACCTCATTTTCTAACCACTATCCAAAAACGTTAATAAACAAAGCCCAACTCTTTAAACTAAGCCAGCGGGCTGCCTGTTTCAAGCAGGGGAAAGAGGCAGAGAGCAGAATACCTGCAACGCTGCCAATGATGCAGCAGGAAAAGCAGCCCGGTTTTCTTCCTCTCCCACTCGTGAAAAGGGGACAAGATGCGTGTGCCCAGCAGAGCAGGAGGAGGAAAATGCAGGCTGGTCCAGCTGCTGCAGCTTTCCAAGGCCCTTCGGGAGTTCCCGGTCGCGTCCGACACCGGAGGAAAGGAGACCCCACCCCCGGTTCCCCCGTAGAGCACGGAGGTCCGCAGTCGTCCAGCCTCCCCTTTATAAGCGCCCCCCCGCCCCAAACCAGCCCTTCCGGGTGCTAGGAACGGCCGGCCAGGTTGCCATTCCCCTCCTTTCCGAGCCGGGGGATACTCCGTCGCTTCGCCAGAAAATGCGGCCGAGAGATCCGTCCCTCGAAGCGGGACCCCGGAGAGCAACTCCGTCTTCCCCGGCCGAGAAAGCACCACGAGCTCCGACCGCCGGCGAATCCTCTCAGAAGCCCTTCCGCCGCCGCCTCCTCCTCCTCGCGAGCAGCTCCTCCATCGCCCGCCCCGAAGGGCCGCCTCGGCCGCTCGCCCGCAAGGCGGACGGAGGGCCCCGCGAACCGGCAGGCGGCGCCCGGCCCGGCCCGGCCCGCCCACGGAGACTCCCGCCCGCTGCGGCTCGAGCGCGGCCGTCCGCCCCGCCGCCAACCAGCCAGCGGCTCCTTCCGCAGCTCGCGCCGACTGCTCCGCAACTCCCTCGTCAGGGACCGGCCCGTCTCCCCCCGCCGGCCCGTCGCGCGTTCCCATTGGTACGCCGGCCGCCGGCCCGGCCTCCCGCGCCCTCCGGTTGGCCTCGCCGCCCGCCCGTCAAACGGGAGCCTTTTCTCGCGGAGCGCCCGCCCCCGCGGCGATCACGCTAGTGTGCGCGCTAGTTGGCCGCGTTGGGGGATTCCGAGCGGAGCTGGTTGAGCGCTCAAAGTCCCTCTTCGCCTCGCGCGCTGGCTCTGGTCGGGGGGGCGGGAGGGGGGGCCGCTGCTGGTGCCACCGGTGTCAATACAAAAGAGGGAGCGGAGCGGAGCGCGGCGGAGCCAGGCAGCCTCCCGCGGAATCGGGGACATGGACATGAAGAAAAGGATCCACTTAGAGCTGCGGAACAGGACGCCCTCCGACGTAAGCCCGGGCGGGCGGGCGGCGGGGGGCTTCGCGGCGGCGGCGGCGGGAGGAACCTGGGCGGCCAGGCGGGGCGCGAGGGGAGCCACACTGCGGAGCGGCGGGCGAGCGGACGGGGGGCGCCGTCCTGCCGGCTGCCGTCGCGGGTGCTGCGCCGCTGCCCTTGAGGTGCCCACGGGGCGAGCGCGCGCGGCGGTCCGTGCCCGAGGGGGCCGAGAAGGCGGGAGAGAAGCCGCCCCCTCCCCCCCGTCCGCCGGGTCTCGGGAGGAGGGAGGCGGCTGGCGAGGGCTCGCCGCCCGGCCGGAAGAGGAGAGGAGCGAGCCGGGCAGGCGGCCGAGTTGGTCCTGCGCTCGGGAGGAGTTTGCCCGGAGCGCCCCGGGCGGTGGGGGTCGCCGGCGAGAGGCCGGGGCGGCCCGCAAGTTGAGGGCGCCCGCCGGATGGGTCGCTCCCGCGGCGCGGATCAGGCGCGGTTGGCCGGGGAGCCATATTTGCAACTTTGTAGTCCTCATGAACGCGCCCTTTCTCTGCCTCCCCCGCCCCAGATGTGCGGGGCTGGGGCAGCGCTCGGCGGGGGGGGGGCGAAGGGAGGCCCCATCTTCCCCCCTCCCCGCGCCCCCCCCCGGCCCGCTCGGGAGGGAGGGGGGAGGGGCGGCGGCGGCCTCGGCCTCGGCCCGAACTTGGGATGCTGCTGGAGGCTGCCTGGGAGGCGAAACTTTGTCCGCGGACTCGCCCGGCCCCCCTTGCTGCTGGACTTGCGGGGGGGGCGGGGGCGGAGGCGCTGCGTTTTCCTCCCAAGGAGAAATTAAGGTTGCGGGGGGGCCTTTCAGAACTTGGGGCTCCGCCGTTCCGAGAAGCGCTTCGCGCCCAGCCCCACCCAGGTGGGAGATGTTTTCCTCCGCCGAGGCAGCGGGGGCTTTACGTAAGGCTGGCCGCGCAGTCCCCCCCCCCCCCCCGCCTGGAGTGTCACCTGCCTCCCGGGCCAAGAGCCGCTCCCGCCCGCCCCTCCCCCCGCGCCGCCGAAGCGCCCACCGGCCGTTTACGTAAGGCCGGTTTGGCGCTCGGGGAGCGGCGGCCCGGCGGGGGGGTGGCGCTCGGAGGCCCCTCGGCCGCAGCCCGCCTGCTCCCCCTCCCCCGGCGCGCGGAGCGCGGAGAGGCGGCCGGCCGGGGCCCGCGGAGAGCGCGCTCGCTCGCCCCTCGGAAGCAGCCGGCCTCCGCCGCGCCAGCCACACGCCCGCCCGAAGTAGGACACGGCGCCATCTTTTTCCCCCGCCGAACTGCAGCGAGGAAAAAGGGCCGCCCGAGCGAGCGGAGCGCGGGGTCGGTTCTTGCCCCCCCCCCGGCGGCGGCGGAGGACGCTGCTGTGCGGGGCGGCTGGGCGGGCTGCCGGCCTCGCGGGGGGGGGAGGCGGCGGAGGAAGCACCCCGCCCGCCCGCCCGCTGGACTCGGTGCGCCCTGCGGAACGCGCGCCCAGGATGGCCGCCTTCCCACCCGCCGGCCCGGAAGGCTGAGGGAGGCTCCGCTCCGAGGAAGGAGGGAGGGAGGGAGGGTGGGAGGCGGCGATCGGGGGAGGGGAGGCCGCCCTCCCGCCGCCGGCTGCCTTTGCCCAGCCTGGCACCACAGTCGCTCTCCAGGGCTGCCATTTTGTCGCCGAAGCGAAGGCGCGCACTTGGCCTGGCGAGCCCAGGAGGGGACGGGCTGCTTGGGCCGAAGGGACGCGGAGCCTCGTGCCGGTCGCTTCCCGAGGGAAGCGGGGAGAGACCGGCCGGTTTCCCGGGTCGCCAGGCGGCTCGCTGCCCCTTCCAAGAGGCGAAGGCATCCGCGCGCCAGGCGCTCCCCTGCCCTCCAGCCCCGAACGCCAAGCCGACTCCGGCTACTTTTACCTGCCTGGTAAAGCGCCCGTTGCCGCCCCCCAGCCGAGTCGGCTTCTTCAGGCGAAAGGCCTTGGCCGGAGCCCTCCGGAGCTGGTCCTCGCCGAGGCTGGATTGCAGAGGACATTTCCTTGCTGGGCAGGGAGGCTTAGCGAATGTTGAAGGCTGCTACCAACATAACTTCTTGCCGCCTTTCCTTCTCCTTGTCTTCTGCTCCATAGTCTTGTAGCTGTGTAGTATCCTCCTTGTCAAGAGTCAACTCTTGTGTCAAGATGGCTCCGCAGCATTCTGTGAACTCTTGGAATGCTCCATACTTCATTGAGAGATGGAGCTCCTTGAATGTATTGGTTAGAAAGCATGCAGGCTTGGGAATACCCGCTCCAAAGGAGAAATAGAGAAATTCGGCTATTTAGAACTTACTTAGAATGTGATAGTTCACAAAATGTTCATTTTGTACTCGAGAGTTTTACCAAATCAGAATTTATTTTTTTTTTACATTAAAAAGGCTTAAAAGCGTTAGGCAACCTACTTAATATTCAATAAAATTTTACATTGAAATTTTTTTCCTGGTATGCTTTGTATTGATTATTAGGTTGGAGATTGTGGGGATATTTTTGCAATAATAGAAAAGAAAATGCATGCAAACGATTTAAAAGAAATCGGGTGAAATCAGTAGGAAATTGAAATTATGAACACAGTTCTCACGTAAATTTTGCTGAACATTAAGAGGATTGCTCTCAGAACCAAAGGTGTAAGTTAACGATACTTAGTCTAGGGCATACCTTCCGTGTTAATTCCTGGCTTTGTGGTAAATTGGTGCAATTTTGCTAGCTGTTTTTTTAAAAAAACCACTCTTCCGTTTTATTCATAAATGTTTCTCTATCTCATGAGCTTTTTTGAGCACTTGAGGGTGAAATTTGTCTCTGATTTCCTGGCAATAAATCTTGAATTCAGTGAGACTAGCTTCCAGATAGTTGTACAGGATTATCCCACCACTCTTGTAATCCTGCTGATCTACAAAAGACATTCATTAATTATATCATGAAAAAGCAATTGAGAATTCAGGCTTCTGTGAATGCAAGTAAGGTACAAACTTCAGGATCACCAAAGCCAGGGACTTTTGTTTTTAAACATGTAATTTTACAAGCTTAAATTCTTCTTCTCTCCACCAGGTGGACTCAGAACAGTTCACTAAATAAACAACTTGAAAACAAAGCTGTAATCTACAAAAAATTAGTGTCAAAATAACAGCAAACAGCCAGCAAAAAAGCCATT
This sequence comes from Masticophis lateralis, assembly GCA_030761175.1. NCBI lineage: Eukaryota > Metazoa > Chordata > Lepidosauria > Squamata > Colubridae > Masticophis > Masticophis lateralis. Next base: position 22,876,437 of record JAUDYJ010000012.1, on the reverse strand, counting down.
AGCCTATAGATCAAACTAAAAATAATCAGCAAGTGGCCTTCAACAGCTTGATTTTTTTCCAAATATTTAAAAAGGCCTTCTCCAATAGACGCTTCTTTTATTAAACGCTTGCCTTTCTCTGATGGGCAGGGGATCTGGAAGGGCTCCAGATCTGGAGGGAGGAACATATGGTGGCCCTTAAGGCACCAAAGTCCCAAGTCATTCAAGCTTATTTGAACTAGTGAGAATGTGATTTCATTCAGAGCATGACAGGGTATTATGCTTAAATGCTTTTGAAATGCAGTGGGATCAGGAGGCCCTGCCTTCTGCATTCATCTAGGGGTCAGGGATATAGCGAATATTTTCTAGAATTCCATGTGCCCTTCCATTGTGCTTCTGTAGCAACACATTTGAAGCTACCCTCTCTCATCTCCCACCTTAGGGATGGCTGTGTAACAATTACAAACTCTGTAGTTCTCAACTACCATGTAGTTCTGTCCATGAACTTTGTTTTACTAGATTTATCTTAGCCATGAATTTAGAGAAGTCCTACGAAGTTGGTAAAAGAGGTAAAAAATGACCACTGAACTTTCATGGGGCTGAAAATGGATTTGAACCTGGAACACCCTAATCTCAGCTCATCATTTCAGTTACTTACCACATTTTATAGTTTTGATGCAAGAAGAGAAAAATCCTTTTGATCTACTAATAATACAGAAGTAGCTTGTTAGTATGGTAATGCTGTTTGCAGCGTGTTCCAAATTCTAGTGCAACATGATATAGTTTCTATGTTGGGGAGTAGCCTTCTAAACTTATGGAAGTAGGGTTTTTTTGGGGGGAGTGGATCACTCCATCTCGCTTGCATATAGGCTTTTTAATACTTACAGTTCTGAAGTTGGTGAGTTTAGAGTGTAAGTATAAGAAAAAAGTTATTTCGTTTCTGAAAGCACATCCATGTGACACGGATTCAGATCCAGATTCAACCATAGGTGAAATGAAAGTGAACTCATTGCTCACTGTGGTTTTGGGAAATTAATATAGTCTGGGTATATATCTGAGTTATATACCCAGATTATACCCCCCCCCCCCTGCTCCCATAACACTTCTTGACTGTGAGGGCTCTTCGGCAGTGGAGCAGACAGTTTCTTAGAGTCCTGGGGACTTCATCTCTGGAACTTTTAAAGCCAAGGTTGGATAACAATTTGTTGAGGACAGTGAGCATTCTTGTCTGTGGTGGGGACTTCCAAGTCCCTTCCAACCCCAGGATTCAGGGAGGCCCTGTAGATGCTTAAAACCACTCACAGAAATCATACAAAAGGTGTTTCTGTGGTCAGTCATAGAGTCCTCAACCTCACTAGTCCTTGCGAACCAGAGTGGAGTTGTTTCAAGAGTGTTTCAGCTACCATAGAATCCACACAGGTGGCCAGAGTGGCAATTCCGGCCTCCCAGATGGGAACATAATAGCAATTGCATTGCAATAGCAGAAGCAGAAGAGGGAGGGAGGGAGGGAGGAAGAACCACTGCCCTACAAGTGTTGTGGAACAGGGTTTTGTAAGCAGAGGCAAGCCATGGGTTGCCCTCCTCCTTCCCACATCTTGAGTTTTATGGGCTATGCAGTATTGAAGAAACAAGAAGTGGGATTTAGCCCGGAGAAGACCAAATGTGCAGCCAGTAACAGTTAGTTAAAATGCAGTAGTGGTGTTTTATGCAAATGGTGTTTTATATGCTGCTTTGGTGCTCTTAAAAGGCCGGTAGAATTAGAGTGTTATTACTAATAGCTTGATTAGCATCTACCCTTACATGCTGACAGATACTGGATTGATTGCATTGGACCCTCAAGTCCAACCCATGGCTTGATTGCAGATTAAAATGTCCCTGAAATCTGGTGTCTAGTATATCTGCATGGGATGGCTCTTGTCAAACGACTTTTACTATTAGCAGTTTTCTTTCCCAATAGTCCGTTGAAATTACAGTATTGTAACTTTCATCCATTCCTTGCTCTTTTCTCCAGAATTTAGAGAAATCATATTTTTCTGTGTGACAGCCATTGAATTATTTGAAGAATGAGTACTATTAGATTTTCCCTTGCCTTCTCTTTGTAAAGCTTGTTACTAACAGTTGCGTTAAATTCTCATGTGATTTGTTTCCTATCTCTCCATCCTCAGAATCTCCCTTTGATTCTAAAAATTGATAGTTTCCATGCTCCCTTCTTTAAGTGTAGAGCCCAAAACGGGATTATTCAGGTGCTTTTATTAACATAAATTAAAATTACATGTATCTTTTTTTACAACCATGTCATTCTGTAGACTTGAAGTTATTCTCCAAGCAACTACTATTCCAATATCTTTTTCCAGCCTAATATCTGGATTTCTGTCTTCTCACTGATTCTGCTGTAATTGGCAAATACAGGTAGTCCTCGAGTTATGACCATACCTGAGCCCAAAATTAGTGTTAAGTGAGACATTTGTTGCTTGAGTTTTGCCCCATTTTACAACTTTCCTTGCCACAGTTATTAAGTGAATTGCTGTAGTTGATAAGGTAGCAACCTGGTTGTTAAGTGAATCTGGCTTCCCCATTGACTTTCCTTGTCAGAAGGTTGCAAAAGGTGATCGCATGACCTTGGGCACACAGCAACGGTCGTAAGTATGAACCAAAACTTTGATCACATGATCATGGGGCTGCTTCAAAGATCGTAACTATGAAAAATGATCATAAGTCACTGTTTTCAGTGCTTTTGTAACTTTGAACAGTCCCTAAATAAACTGTTGTAAGTCAAGGACTACCTGAGTAAGCATTCCCTCCACTTTTTCATCTAAGTCTTGAATAGAAGTGTGGGATCCAGTGCAAAGTTCTGTGCTAGACTTTGGCACTTCGCTTTCATTGATTGTGGGAGAATTCATGATTACTTATTAAATAAGATTTCAAGCTAGATGTGCATCTGCTAAATTGTTAGTTTATCCAGAGAAGATTTAACTAGCTTGCTAATCATAACGTCATGGAGTATTTTGTCAAGTACTTTACCGAAACCAAGACATATTATTTCTACATTTCCACACACTACTAAGAGAGCTATGTAATTTAAAGAGGAGAGAAGATTAATTTTTTTGTTTGAAGAAAATATGTAAATATACAAAAGAGAATGTGAAATAAATAAAAAAATATAATAGGGATAAATAAACCAGGGATTTTAAAAAGTTGTGGAGGTTATTGCCCTGATAGAAGTTACACCTTTCCAATATATAGTCAATGGTATCATTTTAAATAGTTTAATATCACACCACATTAAAGGACAAAAATCACTATTGAGCTAAAATGAATATGAGGAACACAATATAAATTATTCATTGGAACTATATACTATATGAGTTCGGTCTACATTGCTAAAATGAATTTAGATTCTACAGAATGCATAAAACTCAATTTTGTGTATGATAACGATCCATCTATTAGATTATAGTCTGTGAATGATTTCAAGCTGAAGCATGTGAAATTTGCTTTTAAGGTACAAAGTTACTTCAGACTTCAAAGCATGTTCCCACCACTTGATTAGCCAATGCTTCCACTGAAGGGATCCGACAATTTTCCAGTAAGAAGCATATAGTATAATTGTAGCAGTTATTATATATGGAAGCAATTCAGTATATTTTGAACAGGAATATTTTATGTTAAAATGGGAATTCAGCTTTTAAGATTTGTTCCATACTGGTATAAATCATTTCTCAGAATAACAGAATTATAAGGAACCTTGGAGGTCTTCTAGTCCAACCCCCAGCTCGACCAGGAGACCCTGTAATCATTTCAGACAGGTGGCTGTCCAGTCTTTTTTTAAAAGCCCCCACAATTTCTGGAGGCCAGCTGTTCCATGGATCAATTGTTCTCACTGTCAGTAAGTTTCTCCTTAGTTCTAGGTTGGATCTCTCCATGATTTATTTCTGTCCGTTACTTCTGGCCCTGTCCTTAGGTGCTTTGGTTGACCCCCTATGTTTGAGGGGCCCTATGATGGCCCCTCAAATATCGGAAGGCAGCTATCATGTCACCCCAGACTTTCTCTTCATTACTGGGGTATTCCAAGTGTGGTTTTACCAGTGCAGTATAAATCAGGACTAAGACTTCACATAACCACTGAATATGAAAAAAATGGTCCAACCTGCATTTTCAGCAATTTCTAAAAAATGAATTGTCCATTTTAGCAATCAAAACACGGTAAAATACCAACAATAAAACATTGTAAAGAGGTTACTTTAAGTGTAACATTTGGAGTAAATTTAATGTTCTTCCATTGAAATTGTTCTTGTGTTTCTATTACTGATTCAAATTTTGCATTGATTTAATCATATAATTTTTGACCCATTTGGTTTTTGACTTATACTTTATCAGCAATTTAGACCAAGGCTCGGCAGATGCTCCTCTGAGTTATTTTCAAATTCAGTCTAATATCTCCTTTCTCCCTTGTTTTGCAATGACATATGGATACTGAAATCAATTAGGGAAACTGGACCAGTAAGAATTTGAAAGGATTTTATCTTTGTCTTATTAATAAGTAAATATTGCAATCTGAACAAATTGACATTTATTTATTGACATTTGTTTATTTCATTGTATTTATATCTTGCCTTTATTATTTTTTACAAATAACTCAGGGTGGCAAACAATATAATACTCCTCCTCCTGTTTTTCCCACAGAACAACCCTGTGATGTGGGTTGGGCTGAGAGAGAGGGACTGGCCCAAGGTCCCCCAGTTGGTTTCATGGCTAAGGCAGGACTAGAACTCACGGTCTCCTGCTTCCTCGCTTGGTGCCTGAGTCACTAGACCAAACTGGCTTTCTCTAATAACATTGAGTAATTATCATTGTTTTCATGGTGTTTAAGGTCTAGTAGCAAAATGAACAATTCAAGAAAGCAAAATTTCAAAGCAACGTGAAAACCTCATGTTCTGGAAACAAAGACTATGAACCTCTTTCAATTCATGTTAATTCAATTCAGTTCAATTAAACAGTTTGATTTAATTAATAGAAAGGAGGGACCATTAAGTTGAAATAGATGAGAAAGTCATCTAGACGGAAGAGTAGAATAAAGACAATCTTAATGTCCCAGTTAAAAGAGTTGGTGGCCTCCCAGCTGTTCTCTGTTCCTCTGGATTGGCAAAATCAAAAAAGGGCCATATTGTGACTTCGTACCTTTTCAAGTGCATTCCAAAAGTGAAATTGAGTCACTCACATGACCAACCCACTTTTTATCTTTACGATTTACAACCATAATAGGCAGACTCCATCATGGTTGTAATTTGAGGACTACCAGCATATTAACAATTTAGAGGTAGACAGCTTCTCCACATAAGTGCCCATCCTGTGCACTTTGGTGCCTTAAAGGGTGTTTGGTTCCCCCCTCCCATTACTATTTATCTAAATGAGTGGTGTGGTGGCCTGAAGGTGGAGCTCTTGCCTCATAATCAGGAGGCTGTGAGTTTGATCCTAGGTAGAGGTAGATATTTCTCTGGGCACAATGAGTATATATCTGCTGGGAAAAAAACTCCGCATTGGCAACAGGAAGGGCATCTGGCCGGTAAACACTCAGCTCCATTCAGTTGCCCAAACTCCACCCGACAAGGGGTCATTAAAAGAAGATGATGATGATTACTATTTATCTAAATTTCTTATGCTGAAACAGCACACAGGCCCTCAGCTAAGCCATCTGATTTTCATGAGAACAGAAGGAGGGAGAATTATAGTATAGCTGCTATTTGTTTATTTGTTTGTTTTCCATTTTTAATATCACTGTTTATGTACTATCTAATTCAATTAGAAGGTTACATAGGGAGATGTATGCAAGAAGAATAAAGCCCCAGCATTTCCAATTCCTGAAAACATGCAAGTATTCTGTCTGTTAGTGTTAGTATCTTGATAACTCCAAAATGCAGAAGAAGAAAGGTGAAGAGTGACCTGACATATGGAATGACACATTTCAGTGAGAAAACAGCCAAAACGCCAAGGCAATCCTAGGTTCCACTAACAGGGATACTATCAAGATCATGTGAAGTGTTTGTACCGCTTCATACAGCCTTAGTAAGACCACACTTGGAATACTGAATTCAGTTTTGCTCACCACGATAGAAAAACAATGTTGAGAGACTGGAAAGAGTGCAGAGAAAAGCAAGAAAGATGGTTGGGTGGTTGGAGACTAAATCATGAAGAAGGATTGCAGGATTTGGGTTTGGCTAGTCTAAAGAGAAGAAGAATTGGGGGCGACAGGATAACAGTATTCCAGTATTTGAGGGGATGCCACAAAGCAGAGGGGGTCAAATTATTCTATAAAGCAACACAAGGCAAGACAAGAAGCAATGGATGGAAACTACTCAAAAAGAGAAGCAACCTGGAATTAAGGAGAAATTTCCTAACAGTGAGGATAAGTAACCAGTGGAACAGCTTGGCTCCAGAAGTTGGGGACGCTCCATCACTGCCTGAAATGGTCTAGGGTCTCCTGCTTGAGCAGGGGTTGGACTAGAAGACCTCCAAGGTCCCTTCCAACTCTGTTATTCTGTTAAATTAGTTTTGAATTCAACGAAGGAACACAATTCCAGTGTTCAGCATTATGGCAAGTTGTGAAGGTCTATATTTTGAAAAATAACTAAAAAAGAGCAGCTGTTGGCCAACACAGAGACTGTGAAATAGTCCAGCTAGTGAATGATTATGTTCCGTTGTCCCCTGAACCTGGATTAGTTGAAACTGCAGCAAAGTTTTCTTTCCAAGTGATTGGACAGCTCTCCCTTTCAAACTCATTTGGAATTCCTTTCCATTAATCGGACTGTCTTTGTTTGGAGTTCCAACAGTACCCGCATCAGCAATTCAGCCGAGGGAGGAAGGGGGCTTGTTGTATTCGTTACCTGCCTTTCTTCCAGGGGTGCAAGAGATGGCAACCATGGGAGAATTACTTGAGTTTATTGTCGTAAGAGTTGACTTTGGAAACTCTCATTGAGATGGCGGACCTGGCCTAAAAACACATGTTTTTTAATCCAGCAAAGGCACTCCAGGTCAGTACAGGTAGTCCTCGATTTATGACTACAGTTGAGCCCCAGATTTCCGTTGCTACGCAAGGCAGTTGTTAAGTGAGTTTTGCCTCATTTATGACCTTTTGCCACAGATGTTGCGTGAATGATTGCCGCTGTTAAGTAAATTACGCGGTCATTAAATTGGCTTCTCCCCTTGGCTTTGCTTGTTGGAAGCCAGCTGGGAAGGATGTTAAACAGGATCAACCTGGGACGGGGCAACCGTCATAAAGACATGCCAGTTGCCAAGCACGGAAATTCTGGTCATGTGACCACGGGGATGCTACAAATGGACATAAGTGAGAACTGATCATAAATCCCTTTTTTCAGAGCCGATGTAACTTTGAATGATTGTAAGTCGAGGATTACCTGTATTGCATCCAGTTGCACTTGTTGGTATGTGACTTTAGGCCTGTCTGCTTTTTTCATGTTATAGATACAGATGGACAGAATTGTGTTGAAGTGAAATAACTGAGTGTTCCCACCTTCTATATCAGGGGTCCCCAAACTTGGCAGCTTTAAGACTTCTGGGAGTTGAAGTCCACAAGTCTTAAAGCTGCCAAGTTTGAAGACCTCTGTTCTACATAATGACTTTGTTCTATCCTGAAGTGTTCATGCAACTCTTTGGTCATTTTGAAATTTAGTCCTCTTAAATTTAGTGGGATTTTCTCCGAAATACTGTCGGTGGGTTTGGCTTGAAGCAAGCCTGGAATAGATCAGAGAGTCGAGACCTCTCTAGAATCTTCTGAAGGCTATATCAATTATACGTTAAATGCCTATTTATTTATCCATTTAGATAAATATCCCATCTCCCTCACAGAGGAGCTCTAGGCAGTGTGCAAATAAAACGTTAAAACATAAAAACTGAATATAACATTTAAAAAAGAAGCCAGATTGTTACAGTTCAACATTAAAAGCCCGGGGGAGGACACTAGCCAGCCAGCCAGCTATGAGCTCCTCTGTGAGTCCCAAGCCAGGTGGCAGGGGCTCTATAGATACTTCAAAGGGCCAGGAGATTGAGGGCCCACCTCACCTGGTGGGGGGGATGTTGTTATGCTAATGATAATGTTATATGCTAATTATTGAAAAGTCCCATTCTTTTGGGGCTGGTGCCATTCCTTCATCTGATAGTTGTAACTAAGGGTGACTGAACCTGAAAATGACATAACTAAGCCTTATTTTACTTATTTTTTGTATTCAGGTAAAAGAACTTGTTCTTGACAACTGCAGGTCAAATGAAGGAAAAATTGAAGGCCTCACAGATGAATTTGAAGAGCTGGAACTATTAAGTACAATCAATGTAGGCCTCACCTCAGTTGTAAACTTACCAAAGTTAAACAAACTTAAGAAGGTAGGTGGTTGTTCTGTTTTATGAAAAAAACATGACTTGCCCAATAATTACTTATATAAAAGACCCTTGAACCCAGTGTTGAATGGAGGTTTCTGTGTGACTACACAGTAAAACAAAGCTTTGGATATTTTTAATAAATGTGGTACATCTAATTGTAAAGTGCAGGGATTTCCCAATTTTTCTTGCTTTTGTTTATTATAACTCTGCAGCCGACACACACATTTTATACATGCCCATCTGCCCACCTGGCTGCCAATTTGGCCTCATTTGATAGTTGGCTCAGGTTGTGCAGGCTCCTATTTTTACAGCCCCTGCCCCCCATCAGCTCCCCTTCTTTTCTCCCTTGGTAGCATTTTCTTGGCCAGGTCAAAATTATTTTGCCTTTGGAATCCTCCTGGCTCTTCTCTGCTGCTGTTGCTGATGCCTAGCTAAGACCTGCCCTTTTGCTTCCCTTTTCTCACTCTCTGTTCAAAATTTGTTTCCTCTTCATTGTTGAAACTATTGGCTCTGCTAGCCTTTACATTTTGGCTTCATTGCTCTTCCGCTAGCAGCCTTTTATTCATCTCAGTGGAGGTGTTAATTCAGCTGTTCTCTTGGTTGGCGTCTCTCTGCTTTACATTTGACTCTCCATGCTTCTTTAGGAAATACTATCCTGTTGCCTGCAGAGTCTCTTTCCCCATTCTGCCTTCTTTCCACTCCATCATTACTTTTGTGTCTTTCCTTGTTCTCCTATTATGAATGAATGAATGATCATCTCATAGCCCACCTTCCCTTTGCAGATGTTGCCTGCTTAGCTTTATCTTGACTTCCAAGTGTGCTATATTCGCCCTGTGTCTTGGTTTTCCTTTGTACAATTGTTCTGATGGCTGCCAGTGCCATTAACCACCAGCCCTACTGTTGGCTCCCAATCTGTTTTTGGATTCAGACAAGCTCTGTGTCTTCCACTCCAAAACTTTTCACCAGCTCTCCTTTCCAAGCTCCCTCTCCTCTTTCATTCTCTTTCACTTCTCCAGTTCCTCACTTTCTCCGAGCAGCTTTGTGATGCCGCTTCTTTCATTTCCTTCCAAAACTCTCCTAAACCCTCTGTGTCTGGAACATATCTGTATACTATATACCTTTATACCATATAATTTTACTCATTCTTTTGGGGGGTATCAGGGTGGAATTTCAGATTGTTGGGGCCTCAGGAAAGGGATGTGTCCTCTGTGGGGGGACATATGTGCACAGATATTGGAGAACAAATGCTATATCATCCTAAGAAATTAATATGTGTTTTAATTTGGCTGTTCACCGCCCTGAGTCCCCCTCCCGGGGAGAAGGGCGGTATATAAATTGAAATAAATAAATAAATAAATAACATAGTTGGGTTTTTTTTTTTTTGTCTCAATATTATCTCCTCAGCTCGAGTTGAGTGACAACAGAATCTCAGGGGGACTGGAAGTATTGGCAGAAAAATGTCCGAACCTCACACATCTAAACCTAAGTGGCAACAAAATAAAGGATCTTAGTACAATAGAACCTCTGGTGAGTCCACATAGACTTCTTAGGGAACCTTGCTGATCAGTTCTCAATACTCCTGGGATTGTTCCTGTAGTTCAAGGATGTCAAACTCAAGGCCTGCGGGCTGGATCTGCCCACGGGATGCTTAGATCTGGCCCACGGAGCCGCCCTGGAAACAGCAAAGGAGTTGCCTGCAGTGCCTCTGCCAGTGAAAGCGGATCTCAGGAGGGCTGCTCCTCCCAAGCTCTGTTTCTGCTGGCAGAGCGCTCTGGCCTCCGCAGGCGCCCCTGACGTGAGTGACGTTGAGCTGGCCATGCCCACCCTGGCCACGCTCCCCAAGGCCATACACAGACCTGATGCGGCCCTCAATGAAATCGAGTTTGACACCCCTGCTTGTAGTTGCATATTTGCCTTGCAGCCTCTCTGGCCTCCCCATTCCTTTTTTGCTTAAGCACCGTCTGGTCCGTCACAGGGCCCAAGTGAACAAGGAATTGGGTTCTGTTCTCCACTCTTGACTGCCTTCCATTGTGACTCCTGGGGTCAACCTTATTCCTGAGCAGTAAAAAAGAAAAAAACCCTGTAAGCCAGATGATGAAAAGGACAAATTTCTGTAGCTTTCAGTGGAATAGGAGACATTTCCAAATTAACTCAGGAGATAGTTCCCTCCTTCCTTTGGTCCTCCTTGACTGCCTAGACTTCATACTATTAGTCTTGCATTTTTAAACTTTGATGCTTTTCCATACTCCCTTCAGTTTGCCGGGGCAATAATTTCCCCCTTTCCTCCCTTTTTCTAAACTTAAAACAATCTCGGTTTCCTTGACTCTTTATCTTTCTAGATAGATCCATAGAAACAATATTTGTCAGAAAATAAAGGAGGAGCATAGAAGCCTGGGGTGCCTCAAGGGAGATAGCAGCTCAGGATAGGCAGATGTAGCACAGCTGTCCCCCAAACTGGACGGCAACAATTGTCCTTGTTGCCTGTTTTCAGTCCCTGTGAATAGCTGCCCTGAAACTTGACTGAGTAACATGAAGACTGGCAACATTTTTGGATCTGCTTCTGGCCTCCAGATTGCAGCTTCTGTTGCACTTTGTCCATGCTGGTTTTCTGCTGAGAAAGTCAACACCCTTGGAGTGTGTACGGAGAAAGTACGGAAGGAAAAAGTCTATAAGGATGAAACAATGAAAGTATAGCGCCATGCTGCATCTTTGGCAGCCTCTCCCCCATCGGATGGGAGTAAACATCTCTTCCTTTTTAAAAAAATCTAATAGAAGCCTTTTCAAGGCTGACATAAACAGATGAGAAGAGTCGTAGGTATTTGATATCTTTTAGTTAATGTACACTGATATTTAACCACCTGACGCCTCTTCTTCCACACAGTTTGGGTAGGTTGGAGAGACAGAGTGAAACTTGCCCTATCATCCCGTGAGCTTCGGTGGCTGAAGGTAGCCTTGAATCTCATCTCCTGTTCCAACACCATAAAATACGGCTTTATTGATGGCTTGGCCAGGGAGCATCTGCAGAATTGGTTGTAGGGTTCTGCATCTCCCTCTGGTGGCTGCCTAAAGGGATGTAGGCTGGAAACAAACAGGAGGCGACTTCCTTCATGGATTTAAAATGCCTGGCACACCTTGAGGACCTGCAGTCAGGGTCTGTTCCCATTGGGGCTTTGGATAGCTGCCTTGCAAACTCCCAGTGATCTGTGGCTCCAGCTGACCCTTCACTCCAGCCCACCTAAATGAGGCCACTTCCAGACCTCTTGTAGACCAAATCTGATTCTAGCCAGATGGATAGAATGCTTTCTAGTTAAGAAGCCTTTTGATTATATATTTGGAGCATTTATTTTGTTATAATTCTGACACAGTTGTGTTGGGCTGAGGGTTGGCAATGAACCCCTTCCTTTTTCTTTCAGGAGAAGTTAGAAAACCTGAAGAGTTTAGATCTTTTCAATTGTGAGGTCACTAATTTGAACGACTACAGAGACAACGTCTTCAAACTTCTCCCTCAACTCACATATCTGGATGGCTACGATCGAAATGATAAAGAGGCCCCGGATTCGGATGCCGAAGGCTACGTGGAAGGCCTGGATGATGATGAGGAGGATGAGGATGGTGTGTGAGCTTGAGTCCTAGTTTGAGGTTGATTCCCAAGAACAAAACTCCATATCTTTGCCTTATTTGATGCAGTAAAACCATCCACAGAGTTATCTGTATCAGTTTGTAGCATTCCAGTTTGCCCTGGCAGCTGGAGACTAGATGAATCCTGAAAAATCCCTAGATTCCAGTGCCCTGGAACAGTGGGGTAAATATGTAAGAGGACCATTGAATAGCAGAGGTAGTATCTAAAGGTTGATTTTACTTCTCTTTAAATTACTGGATATGATGATAATAGCCACTCCTGCAGATTGCTTTCATGAGGATTACAATAAATTGGAGGAAGAGACAGGACTCTGGCTGATACGTACAATGGCTTTGTGGGACTTTTGTTTAGAAGGGATAGCAGAGGCCAGGAACAACTGCCTACAACCTGCGCTCTGAATTTCCAATACGTTTTAGGCATGATTGCTGGCTTGAAAATCAGTGACTCTCAAGTAGATGGACTCCTCTGGATCCAGTCCAGAGGGGGCGTCTTATATCCATGCTCTTTTTAGTATCATGGTTCCCTTAAATGCGTGGCACACACTGCACTTTTGTGACATGCCCTATCGCACAGTGCAGAGTGTGCCACGTGCAAGTAAGGAACTCTCGGCCTGGGGATGATGGGGAATCCTGTCCTCGTCCTGCAGTTGAGGTTCCAGGAGAGGCAGATTCCTTGCAAGGTTGACAAATGAAACATATGCAGATGATAGGTACGTAAGCATTGATTAAACTAAACTTCAGAAATATTTAGAACTGACCTGCACTTCTTTTCTCTCGTTATGTTCCACTTCATAAAAACACTGGGTGGTTTTGCTGTTTTAAATAGATTTAGCTGGTTTGGAGCATTTCTCCTTCAATTTGCATGAGGTGAGAGAAGTGGGAGAACTACGTGATGGGTTGCTTAATGTTCTTGGTCTTCCTTTTGGGTTTCCTGGAAGCAACTTTGCTCATTGCTGAAGACAAGTTCTTTATTTTGTTTTGTTTCATTAAATGCCTCTCTTCTGCCTTTGGGACCTGTCTTCTTTCTGCTTGCATAGCGCTCTGCCCCTAGGATAGATTCCAGGTGATCACAATATCTGAGATGCAGAATTTAGACACTTAGTTGATAGCCCCAACTTTCAGATAGCTGAAGGAGGGTGAGTGGGAATCTGATACTTCTGTACATGCTTAGTGGCACACACACACACACAGTTTAGGACTCCATCTGGTCCTGACTGTAATGTTGCTCCTGCACTTTATGGCCTGGGACAGACAAAGCAAAGGTTTAGGAGGGGGACCAGAAGAAAATGGAATTGACTTTTCTCATTGGACAAGAGATAAACTGGCTTGATTTTTCTGTTTTGTTTTTATAGAAGAGGACTACGATGAAGAGGCTCAGTTAGGAGACTATGAATTAGAGGAAGAGGAGGATGTGAGTGGAGAAGAGGAAGAAGTGAGTGCAGAAGAGGAGGTAAGAAGAGGAGGTACTTGGGGGAGAGAATCAGACCAAACGGGCTGGTGCGATCTGTGATCAGCCAGAGCAGATAATTGCCTCATACCGAATATGGTTATGGCAGTTCCTCTTCCAAAGCAAACTAAATTTTTCCAATTCAGACAAGTTCTAGATGCAATAAAACATTTTTGCCTTTTCTCTCTGGCAGGAGGATGAAGAGGGTTATAATGATGGTGAAGTAGATGATGAAGAAGAGGAAGAAGAAGTTGGTATGTGCAAAAGAAACCTTGAGAAAACCTTTGCCCTCTTTTGCCCAGATCTGAGAGAGCAACCGATACGCTGTGGTGGGGTTAAGCTCTGCCTGGAAGCCAGGTTCAAGTCATCCTGCAGCCAGAGAGCTTTCTGGGTGACCCTAGGCTTGCCTCTCCTCATCCGTCAACCCCTCCCTCAGAAGGAAGCTCTTGGGGGGGAAATTAGGAGACGCGTCCAGTGAGTCTGCCTTGAGCTCTTCAGAGGAAAAGTGAGATAAGAAGGAGGAACGCGAGGCCTGTAGCTTCTTTTTGGTGCGATTGGGAATTTCTTCGGGGCAAAGTTAGTTTATTTATTGACTAGAGGGCTTATAGAGTGGCCTGCAACTCTTCCATATGTAGTTGGAAGTAAACAGACACCAACCAGCTAATTTAAAATTAAAAGTGTGAAGAATAGCCCCTAAAGGCATTAAAGAGTTCTGGGTTAATATTTTTATTTTATTCCTCTTCTTTGCACATATTTTATATGGGAAAATGGTGCAGGGCTTTTAACAGTGCTTAGCTAACCAGTTTCAGCAGCTGGGTACAGCCTGTACTGTAAAGGGGCAGAGTGGAACTTTGCTCCCTGTGGACGTGAAGCTGAATTTGGCTGGCAGGAGAAGCTGCTTTTCCCCATAGCTGTCCTGGCCTTTGCTCTAACCACTGAGCCGTGGTGGTGCAGTGGTTAGAGTGCAGTCCTGCAGGCTACTTCTGTTGATCACCGGCTGCCAGCAGTTTGGCAGATCGAATCTCACCAGGTTTAAGGTTGACAGCCTTCCATCTTTCCGAGGTGGGTAAAATGAGGACCCAGATTGTTGGGGGCAACTGGCTGACTGTAAGATTGCTTAGAGAGGGCTGAAAAGCACTGTGAAGTAGTATAAAAATCTAAGTGCTGTTGCTCAGCTGGAAATTGGGCTTAAACCTAAGTGGCTTGCTTTGCAGCAATACTTTGCCCCCATTCCAGAAGCCCTCCTCTTTGGGGCTGCATGGGGGGAGGTAGTTTGTGGGGCAGAGATGTCCCTTGTTCTAACCCTCCAACCCTTTGCATTGACAGAAGAAGCCCGGGGGGAGAAGAGAAAACGAGAGGCCGATGATGAAGGCGAGGAGGAAGATTGAATGCAACGTAATCTGTTCTGGGGGGAAATAAGTTTCCTATTGTGATTTGACTGTTTATACCCTGTATTTTCACCCCTTCTCACCCCCTTCCTGGAATGTAATGTTGCTGTGAGATCAAGAAGGAAATGCTTAATTTTATGGGCAAGGGAATTAAAATAACATTTTAAAAAAACTGCCACTCAGACTGCTACATTTTGTTTCTGAAAAAAATATTTTATCTGTTATTCCTATTTACGCAAACAACGCAAGAGATAAATTTGTTTTTCTTGGAGTGGCTCATCCTGGATTCTGGATTTTTTTTTTTTAAAAAAAAAGCTTTTTAGAAATAAATATGAGCCAGAGGATTCCCACAATGATTCAAATTGATGGCTGGAATAGGGAGAGCGGAGGGATAATTTGGGCCTGAAGACTCAGTGGCTTCTTTCTCTCTCCCCCCCCACCTTTTTTTTTTTTTATCACTTTATGAGGATATTGTAAGTATTTCTTTCTTCTCTTCTGGATGCAGCAAAATTGGCCGTGGGAGCATTCCAGCCGCCGCCAGTGCAGGAGAGCAGCAGCATCTTGATAACCAAGTGTTTTCTTGTTACCTGTTTTGTGAATGGCTGCCGTTCCCAGAAACCCCTTTTCTTCCACTTCCTATCGGTAACATTTACTTGGCTGTTTGTAAATAGTGACCAACTATGTAATTTCTCTCTCCTCTCTCTCTCTCTCCCTCTCCTTTTTATTTGGTTTGTGGGGGTGACTTTGCAAATTTTTATTTTAAAAAATCTTGTAGAGCATGACTGGGCAAGCTCTTGGGATGGGAACTGCTCAAGAATACAGCAGTATCCTTGTTCAGCTCCCATTCCCGGTTGGTTCGTATTCTGCCTCTTGAGGGGGTCTAGAGCAGTTCTCTGTAAACGGCAGTCATGGAAATATCTATAAATATATATAAAAAGTGTTCCTAATTTCCTGAGTTAACTGGTGAATTGCATTTGACAGTTGTAATAAAAAAAGAAAATGTTTGAACCCTTTTAACTAAAGTGTGTACTATTTTGGTCTGTAAAATACTATATATAAAAGTATATTAACAACTCCTTGATATTAGGTGATGAGAATCTGTTTCCACGTGTGGTCTACAGTACTCTGAAGATTTTTGCAAAGCTTTTAATTACCAGAGGAGACAGAACTGGGCGCCCAGGCCAGTCGGGTCTCTTTTCATACACGAGCATGGATTGCTGATAGAAAAGTTGTATTTTCTTAAAAAGTCAGTAAATTGACTGCAAAGTACCTAGTTGAATGTACAGGTTTACTTTCATGTCCCTCTTCAATTAGAGCGTTAGAAGTGGGTTTGTGTTTTCTAGTCAGTTTCTCATCTGTATATAAACAAGCAGAACCATTGCGACCTTCCCTCGTGCTCCCCAAAGAGCCAGACTTTTTGAGTTTTATGTCTTTGTTAATTATGAATTTCAATAAATCTTTTTATACAATTTTTTTTCCTGTGGCTTATTGCAGTAAATGGGCCACGTGGGAATTTGCTGCTTGATTTTAACGGGTTTTTTTAAAAGAACAAAGTTGTAATTATTTTAAGAGTCTTTTAAAAAAATGAAAAGGAATTAATCACAATGGCTCAGTCCACCAACGCAAAATACTGTGGTGTAACAGAAGATGGGGCCTAGTTTGTGGCTCTACTTCCAACGCCTCATTTTCAGGCTTCCCAGAGGAGTCTTCTGGAAGAATGGGAGCAGCCATGATGTGTAGAAGTTACTTTTCCAGGAACAGAACACTCTGCAATATTCTCTTTCTCCTGTGGGCCACAGTGACCTGGCCATTCTAGAGGAGAAATGGGAACAACTGAAGAGTTCTCTGGAAAAAGCAGATTTGCATACCTCTTATGAGGTATCTGGTAGATCTGACTTTTTATGTCAGGTTAATGAGGAGGGGCTTTCCAACCACCCTCTGTAGCCACGTTGGTTTCCCATTTCCATTAGATCCTACGGGAAGATCCTCTTCTAGCTGGGAATTTCTCTCCACAGAGGCTTCTTTCCCTTAAGGAAACCATCTTGGTTCATCTACTCACAAAGTAGGTGGGAGAAATTCAAGAGGCTAAACGTGCTTAGCTTTTACTATCCTTCAAGCTCTGTGGTGAAGGCAGTAGATCGCTGCTTCCAAAAAAAAAAACCCCGGGGAATCTCTCTCTGCTGCCTGCCCACCTCCCTGCCGCTCTTTCGAAGGCATCCTCATCCCACCCAGAAGGCAAGGAGACATCACAACTGACTGGTTTGCTATTTGGGTAGCTTTATTTTGTCGCTATTGTAGGGCAGCATAAATAATAAGCAGATGGGAACACTGAAGTGGCGCAGTGGAAAATCAGTGTTAGGCACAGAATACAATGTGAACATGGATGCAAAGAGAAAAAGGAACCCAGTTGCCTGGCTGTCCTTGTGAATGAAAGGTGTGGTGAAAGGTAGATCCCAAAGAAATCTTTGGTGCACAAAGTGGAATCTGGCAACCTGGCTCTAATTTTCAAGGAAAGTGATTGTCCACATACTGGCGTGGGAAATGTGAAACCGCAGGACCAGAAGCCCTGAGAAGTTGAACTGGGCAAAGCCCAGAGGTCATCTTTTTCCTGCCCTTTATGGACAAAACTGATCCTGCCAGATCCACTCTTCTGTATAGAGTAAAGGCCTGTCACAACATTCCCCACAACATCTGAAAAGGACCATAGTTGAGGGACAGCGGAACTAGTATGGCTTCAATACTTTGAATGAGTCCTTTAAATCTTTTGAATCGGCCAGCCTCTTAGCTAGTTCCAAGCCAGCGAGAGCTGGATAGAAGCCAGGATAATCACTAATGCATCTTAAGTGTGCTGGCAGGTCCAAGGGCAACATCGTGAACTCCTTGCTTCCAAAAGTACCAAATTTTGATTGAACTCTTGCATTTACAAAGCCTCTCCTAACCCTTTTAGCAGGTGTCCTGGCTGCATTCTGTTTCTTGTGGGATGGATGGCAGCAGGTGTGGTAAGTGGGCCCAGTGCTAGCCTCCCGATGGAGGCTTCTCTAGGTAGTGTGTAAATGTGTAACTCCCCAATGTCTCATTCAGGAACACAAGACTACTTTAGAATACTGTACACAACATTTCAGGCGCTTGACTTCTTCAATGGGCATTGAAACTCAGTTGCCATTGTAATTTGATCAGGATTCCACAAACAGAATTGCCACTTTCTTATTTATGAGAAAAGGGTGTGGCTCTGGAAGGAGAGAAGAGCCATGCTAGAAGAGCTGGCAGCAAAGAGATTGCAGTCCCAACACTCCTTTTCTGCAAAGGCAGCCAGCCATCCTATTTCCTATTTTGGAGAGCAAAGTAGGAAATTAAATATTAAGCCATTCTCCAGCTGAATGTCTTCAGGATGCATTGGCCAGGCCATACAGGCTGGGAATTCTGGGTACTCTCATATCTGGGTGACTCCAAGCTGAAAGCTGTGCTGACCTAATTTGTTTGGCAGGCACTTCTGCCCGACCCTTTTGCAAAATTTGCCTTCCAACTGCATTTTCCTTGAAAGTGTATCTGCCCAGTCCCAGTAACGGGGATTAAGAAAGCAAGGTGACGCAGAATAATCTTGGGAGGACAGAGGGGTATAACATAGCCTATAACATAACATAGAAGGGCTAAGCAGACCTGTTCAGCAAAATTCTGGGGGAGACTAGATGGCAGTTCAGAGATACAAAACCCTGAACTGGCGATTCCATCTTGTGCCACCTGCATTTTTGCAGCCCAGAATAAGGCAGCCAGGAGCAGTGCCATCAGGTTGAGCTGCCACATTGCCCAGCATCTGTGCCAAATCTCTCTTTATCTCCAGCAGCAAAATATGTAGGGCCAGTCTTGAAGACAACAACTCTGGGGATTAACAGAATTCCTAGAGTGGGAGACTCAAGAAATCCTAACCAACCAGCCGTGAGCAAGAAAGGCGTTTCTTAAGTTGCATGCATGGCGTGAAGGCAGAGACAGAACGGGCTCAGCTATCGTGGGAACAGCAGCTGGCATACTCAGAAATCTAAAATGTGGGTGATCTCCCAAAATGGCTATGATGGAGGAACCTACCTACTTACCAGTCCTTCTGCAGGATGCTGCCTACTAAAACTCTTTAATAATCTTGTTTGTTTTTCAGATTTTATCCTGAGATTATTTTTATAAATAACTGAAGGCAGCGAATATACCTAACACTCCTCCCTCCTCCTCTCCCCATAACAACCCTATAAAGTGTATTGAGCTGGAAGAGACTGGCCCAGTCACCCAGCTGTCTTTCATGCCCAAGATAGGACTAGAACTCAGGCACCTGGTTTCTAGCCTGGTACCTTGGTTTGAACATTTCCTGCCTCCCCACTTTTTTTTTCTTGTTCAGTGACTGCCTTTGGTAGCATGCAAAATGTTCAGCTCCAACAGCTTTCTTGGAAATGAAGCCAAGATGGCCATGACAGTGCGGCCAATGCAAAGCTCACCTAATGCATTCTGGCCACTGTATTGATTTTGATATCTGCACACCCCAACCTCCATGATACTAAAGGTTGGCACTTCGTTGTGCAGGTAGCTTGCCAACTCCCTGTCCTAAAAAAGATGGGGATTGGGTTTTTTTTATACTAAATAATTAGAATGGGCCTGCAGTTTTTAAGTGCCATGAAAGCTATCAGGGCCCCACACCTCATAATTAGATCATGCACTCAAGAAGATCTGCATTTGGGCAGGGGGGCAATGGCAATCCATCTTCCTGGATGTGCTTCAATAAGGATTACCAGCTCCCTTTCCTGCCACAAATTGGCCATTTGCCAATTGCTCCATTAGTTGCTAAAGAACCTGAGCTATGAATCTGTTTGAAAACTGTCAGGACGGGAGAGTCAAGTTTAACATCGTGCAGGACTGACTGGCACTCTTCAGCATTGTGCCTTACTAGCAAATATATATGCAGCTACAAATACAGCTTTACCGTCTACTGCTTCTACCAAAATGAATAAAACATACCCCTAACTCATAAACTGCTTATGGGTAGTACATTAAAGGTGCTTAATTTTCGCTGGATTAACTGCTCCCCACTTGAAACACCCGCTGGGTCTTTCCTTTGGACTCTCTTGATCAAGAGAATGATCTCTGGTAGGCCTGTATGTGTTGCGTTTGTATTTTGGATTGTATTCCCTCAAAGACTTTGTCTACTTGCCACTTAACAGCATCTGTTTCCTTTTGTCAGGTTTATCTTCAGGACTCTTGTAGCTCTGTTTGTGTGTGTGTGTGTGTGTGTGTGTGTGTGTGTGTGTGTGTGTGTACATGGGTATATTTGCAACCACTCTTGAAGAGATCAATTAGAGATGCAACCTGTGTGTATTTATTACCCGGTGCCCATTGGGTATATTTCAACAGAATAAATTGAAGCTACCAGCCCAAGAGTGATGCCCAAGCAAAGCAGGTGCCAGACAGGCAGGGTGAGCCCTGGAGAGTGTTCAATAACACCAAAGCCCACACTGGCTGCAGGGTTCAAGGAACACTCAGGTCACAAGGATGGTTCCCAAGAGAAGGGAAGCTGTTTTTCTTCCAGATTTCTTTTCAGTGTAGTGAGTTTGCGTTCCAATTGCACACTTCGAGTTTATCGACAGCCCCCTCCCCCATTATCTCAGGAGAAGAAAGGTAGGTAATAATGAATTCAGTTGATTTTGTCTGGGCTTACAGTATTTTCCTTTTCCATCCCTGGAATAATCAGGGATGAAAACTGATTCCGTAATTTTGCAAGAATGACAAAGAGCAGTACGCTTCTACTTACTTCAAGAGAAATTTGGAATATATACGTCCCTTGTTCTTTTCATGCAGTAGTTCTCAAGTTAAACCATACAAATAACTTTTTAGTGCTAGGCAATGACCACAGGAGAAGAGGCTTCCAGTTAGCAGGTGTACCCATGTGCTGGCACAGGGTCTCTGGCTCATATCACGTGTTAAGTCGAGACAGTAAAATTAAAGAGGGTATAAACAAAGAGTTTCTTTAGAAAAAAAAATCCCTTCAGAGTCCATTGTTCTGGGGGCTATTGCGCAAGTTTTTCAATTCCAACTGTAGCTGTCGGATTTTGATGTCTTTCTGCGAAAGCTCAACCTTCAGTCGACGGATCTCGTCTTGTTGCCGGAAGAACATTCGGAGGAGCTTCGTGGGAGACAAGAAACAGAAAGGGATCAACAGACTGAATAGATTGGAACAACTGCAGCGAATGTGCTGCAGGATCTGAGATGGCCCCCTTTGGATCCAAGGGTTTGGATCCCCTTTTCTGGGAGAACCTGAGAAATTTCACTTTGCATGGACAGGGATGGAACGGCTGGGGACCAACCTGCAGTGATACTGCAGTCCTGGCACTGCTTTGTGGACTTCCTCAGATTTATGGGATGGAGAAGTTGGCAATAATTTCCTTTTCCAGATCGGAAAGAACACAGCTGCTATTTCTTACCTCATTCTCTGTTCTGGGTGGCACATTTTCCAAGAGATCTATCCCATTGACAACAACACTTTTCTTCTCTTTAATTGGTGGTTTAAAAACTACTTTGGATTCTTTCTTATAGCCTTCCTTTAAAGACATCAATATGGGATCTGAAAAGCAATATAAAACCCACATCTCAGGATGGGTACCAATAGAATAATTAAAAAGATAGCTACCAGAGCCAACAATCTTATGACTATCATTTTTGCCAGCAGCAGCACCCCATAAAATTGATTGGGGGGGGGGGGGAACTTCTATTTTCAAAATGATTATTTTATGAATGCATGTCATGACTCCTGGAATATCAACCTATAGATCCAATTCTCTGTGGCAATTTACCCCACCATTCCCCATAATTTTGTAGCTGACGTGGATGCTATATTATCTAGTCAAACACATTCTTCTTAGCTCCTCCTGTTATCAGGATCATTGTTGCTTGGTGATGCAGGCATTCTTAGTTACCCAGAACGATGAGTAGTTTGACATCTAACACCCCCCCCCCCACACACACACACAATTGAGATTTCTAGGCAATGTTCTCAGGAGAGCCAGACTAGCAGATTGTCCCTGTGCTGGGGAAGATACTGAGTTGATTGGCATAAAATATTGTCTGTGGAAAATAATTAAAAAGGGATTTATTTGGTCCTCCCACCTGCAGTTCCCTTTATAAATGGGTGATTTTGGGTCACAGGATTGTTGTGGGGAAAACAGGAGTTTAGATATGTTCACTAATCAGTTATTTATAAAAAACAATGATATGATAAAATATCTTTAAACTTCTATATCTTTTTAATGACTATTGGGTGTGGAAGAAAAGCAAGGTTTGAAATTGCCCCTCCCCCTCAAAAGGGACAACAGACTAAAGTAATCATCCAGCTGGATCAGAGGAAGGTGCGAATCCTGGAAGAGATGAAAGAAACATAGAATCACACGTCTGGAAGAGACCTCGGAGGTCTTCTCGATCAACTCCCTGTCCAATAATATCCCTGACAAATGGATGTCCAATCTTTTCTTGAAAACCTCCAGTGATGAATCACCTACAAGTTCTGGAGGCCAGGTGTTCCACTGATTAACTGTTAACATGATCAGGAAATTTCTCAGTTCCAGGCTGGATCTCTCTTGAATGAGCTTCTACCCATTGCTTCTTGTCCTGCCTTCTGGTGCTTTGGAGAATAGGCTGACCCCTCTTTTCTGTGACAGCCCCTCAAGCACTGGAAGACTGCGATCATGTCATCCCTGGGCCTTCTCTTTGTTAGAAGCAGGATCAGAATAGAGCTGGAAGGAACCTTGGAGGTCTTCTCAAGTAGGAGACTCTATACCATTTCAGATGAGTGTCTGTCCAGTCTCTTCTTAAAAACTTCCAGTGATGAAGCACCTACAACTTCTGGAGGCAACTTCTGTTCCATTGGTTAATTGTCCTCACTGTTGGGAAGTTTCTCCTTAATTCCAGGTTGCTTCTCTCCTTGATTAGTTTCCGTCCGTTGTTTCTTGTCCTACCCTTTGGTGCTTTGGAAAATAAATTGCTCCCCACTTCTTTGTGGCAACCCCTCAGTACACCCTGGAATACTGCTATCATGTCATCCCTAGTCCTTCTTTTCTCTAGACTGGCCATATCCAATTCCTGCAGCCATTCTTCATGTTTTTGTCTCCAGGCCTTTAATCATCTTAATTGCTCTTCTTTGCACTTTTTCCAAAGTCTCAACCTCTTTTTTGTAATGTGGTGACCAAAACTGGATGCAGTATTCCAGGTGTGGCCCTACTAAGGCTTTATAAAGCGGTACTAATTCTGCACATGACTTTGATTCTATGCCTCTCTTTATACAACCCAGGATTGTATTAGCTTTTTTGGCTGCTGCCGCACACGGCTGGCTCATGTTTAAGTGATTGTCCACTAGGACTCCAAGATCCTTCTCACAATTACTGGTTTTGAGCCAGGTTTCACTTAATCTGTACTAGTACCTTTGGTTTTTCCTGCCTAGGTGTAAACACTTGCTTTTCTCCACATTAAATTTCATGTTGTTGGATAGAGCCCATTTTTCAAGTCCGTCAAGATCTTTTTGGATCCTGAGCTTGTCTCCTGGGCTGTTGGCTATTCCTGCCATTTGATGAGTTCCCCTTCTATTCCCTCATCTAAGTCATTTATGAAGATATTGAAGGATACTGGGCCTAAGATGCAAACTTGTGGTATCCCATTGCTTACTTCCCTCCATGTAGATGTAGTACCGTTAAGGACTACTCTTTGAGTAAGGTTTGTCAGCCAGTTACAAATCTATCTAGTGGTGATGCTGTCTATCCAACTTTTTTCTGGTCTACTTTGCTCGTCTACTAATTTAGTCACTTTGTCAAAGAATGAAATAAGATTGGTTTGGCATGATCTAATTTTAACAAACCTTTGCTGGCTTTTATTTATTTGTTTCTAGATGTTTGCAGACCTGTTTTTTGATTATCTTTTCCAGTATGTTCCCAGATATTGATTTTAGGCTGATTGGTTTGTAGTTTCCTGGGTCTGTTTTTCCTTCCTTTTTTGAAGATGGGAACCACATCAGCTCTTTTCCAATCCTCAAGTAATTCCCTGGTGTTCCAGGATTTTTGAAAGATATGGTACAATGTTTCTGAGCTAACATCTGCCAGCTCCTTCAGAATCTGTCAGGTCCCGGTAGTTTATATTTATCAAGATCAGACAGGTGTTTTCTAACAATTTTCTTGCTTATTTTAATTTTTATTTCTAGTCTGTCTTTTATAGTTACGTTTTCGGTAGGTTGGGCTATAGTTTTATGCAAATAATGAGTTAAGTAGCTCTTCTTTCTCTCTTCTGCCTGTTAGTTCCTTGCCATCTTCTCCCTTTAATGGACCAATTGTTTCCTTGACTTTTTTTCTTATTATTTATATGTTGAAATAAACTTTTTAAAAATTATCTTTGACTTTTGTTGCAAGTCTTTGTTCTTTCAGAGCCTTTGCTTTCCTGACTTCATCTTTGCAGATTCAGGTTATCTGCTAATACTCTGCCTTAGTTATGTGTACTTCTTTTCATTTTTTGTACAGTACTTGTTCTTTCTGTCTTTCAGTTTATCAAAGAGATCTTTGTGCAACCATGCTGGTTTCTTCTTGGATTTCTTGTTTTTCTTTTTCAGTGGTATTGTGTTGGACTGGGCTTTTATGATCATATTTTTCAGAGTTGCTCATGCTTTTTGAGTTGTTTTCACCTTCAGGATTTTCATCCATGGAATTTTTCTTAGGCTCTGAGGTTTTTTTTTTAAATCAACTCTTTTAAAGTTTAAGACACTGGCTGAATTATGTTCTATTGCTTGTGTTTGCATCATATTCAATTCCATTATGACATGGTCATTCTCGTCCAAAGTTCTGGTGACTTCAACTCCCTCTATTCTATTCTTCTCTATTAGTAAGAATTGAGTCTAGTATAGTTTTTCCTCTAGTTCCATCCTCTACCTTTTAGATGACAAGGTTGTCACCTAGGTTGGTTAAGAATCTGTTCGATCTCCCACTTGCTGCAGAATTTGTCTCACAGTTGATATCAGGGTAATTAAAGTCTTCCATTACTACTGTGGTATGTTTCCTTTGTTATTTAATTGTTTAGCAAAAAGTTCGTCTCTTTCTTCTGCTTGGTTGGATGGCCTGTAGTATACACCTATAGCAATGCCATTCTTTTTTCCTTTTACATTGACCCATATGGATTTTTGGAGGTTTTCATCCTTGGTTTTAATGTATTTCTGTAGAGATATAGTAATTTCTTACTTATAATGCAACTCTGCTTCCTCTTTTGTTACGTCTGTTTCTTTTGAATAGTTTGTATCTTTCCATCAGTACGTTCCAGTCATGAGTTTCAGCCAACCATGTTTCAGTAATAGCAACTCTATCGTATCTACCTTCATGTACCAGCACTTCAAGTTCACCCTGTTTGTTCCCTAGACTTTGAGCATCTGTGTATAGGCATTTAAGTCCTTTGGGGGTCTTGGGTATACTTCTAATATTTTTGGATATGTTTGTTATATCTCCTACTTTGTAAATGGATTTCCCATCCTTTCCATCACTCTCTACTTCATTGTGTTTTTCCTTTTCTTCTTCTTTCTCTTTACTCTCTACCGCCTTATATGGTTCTTGCTTGGAATTAGGCTCTAAAGGTTTTGAAGAGTACCCCTCCCCCAATTTTAGTTTAAAGTCCTTCTGATAAAATGAGCCAGTTGTTTTCCAAATATATTCTTTCCAGTTCTTGTGAGGTTAGACCTATATAATTACCTTATCTGTTCATCATAGCCTCCAGACCTCTTATCATCTTTCTTGCTCTTCTCTGCACTCTATCTAGGGCAGTGTTTCTCAACCTTGGCCGGTGGATGATGGGTGGACTTCAACTCCCAGAATTCTGGGAGTTGAAGTCCACCCATCGTCCACCGGCCAAGGTTGAGAAACACTGATCTAGGGCCTCAGCATACTTTTTGAACTGTGGTGACCAGAACTGGATGCAGTATTCGAAGTGTTACCTTACTACTACAGTATAGACCGGTACTCTCACTTCTTGTAATCTTGACGCTATCCCACTGTTGATGTAGCCTAGGACTGCATTGGCTTTTTTGGCAGCTGCAGCACAGTGCTGGCTCATATGTAAGTGGTGGCTTCAGCCATTATTATGTCCTTTGTATTTATGCTCTAGCATTTTCTGAATAACATAATTTGAAATATCATACTATTTACTCATTATTTACTTGGCCAATTTTCTGATGTATTCATGAGACCTCTAGATGCATGTCCTGCCTATGTTAGAATATCTACCTGAACCTGGAGAAATGTGAATTTGACAAGGCACTGGTGGATTTTTCTAGTGTACCAGTCTTCCACATCTGGCATTCAAATGGACCCATCCAAGATGGGAGCAGTATTCTACTGCAGTATTTCTCAACCTTAGCAGCTTGAAGATGTGTGGACTTCAACTTCCAGAATTCCCAAGTCATCTCTGGGAGTTGATGTCCACACATCTTCAGGCTGCCAAGATGAGAAACACAGCTCTAGGGCTTCAGGAAATAGTTACGGATGTAAGTTTCTGGACTTCACCAATAAATTACCTGTGGTTCATCCCCAGATTTTACTAGCCAGTTGCATCTTTCTTGGTAGCCTTACATGGTGTTGTGGCATGCATTCCAGCCCTTTGTGCAGGCCTGTGATGTTACTCTGCCCCTAGGAAGGAGATGGACAGTGCAACATCACTGCCACATCTCTGCTCCCCTTTCTGGGATCCCTTTGTCCCTTTCTGTGACAGATGCCAATTTGCTGTAGCCACAGGGTCAGATCCAAGGGAATAAAGCTTGAACAGTCTTTTACATCCAAGCCTCTCCGGTACCTCCACTTTGAGCAACTGTTTGTGGACACAGCAGAATCACTGAGCTATAATCCAGTTTTTTTTTCTTGCTCAGGGAAGTCCAACACCACAAAATGAAATTATATGACCAGGATGGGCCTTATCAGCCATCACAGGATTTTTTTTTTAAAAAAGCAACCCATTAAAATAGAAACTTTAGTAAAATAACAGCCGAGCGTGATGAAAAGTGGTGTGCTTTTCAGGATGTTGGGTTCTGCTGTGGAGAGGACACCATTCGAGAATGTGAGCACCATTGCAGGAAAGATCTGCCTCTGTTTTCAGCCATAACGGAAGGAAGGGAGGGGGAAGCATTGCAATAGCCATAGAATCAGCATCATAGGGCTGGAAGGGGCCCTGGAGGTCTTTGGCAACCCACTGCCCAAGGCAGGAGACCTTACACCATCCCAGCAAGTGGCTGTCCAATCTTTTCTTGGAAACCTCCAACCTGTTCCACTGACTCAATTAATTGTTCTTCACTTTCAGGAAATTTCTCCTATTCTTTAACTCTTATCTTGAACAGGTACTGACAGAGGATATTAGAAGACTTATATAGGGATATCAGCATATTTTTAAATTCTTTCCTTGATGTCAAACTTTTGACAAATCTGGAACTATTTTTTTTTTAGTGCAGTTGACCCTAGAATCTTTCCAAGCCTTGGCCATCCGTGCCATCAGCTCCGGTTATGCGTGATGAGGCAAAGCCCAGAAGGTCATCTGGAGGTGCCAACATGCTCACCCCTATTCATTCCACTCAGCCATTCGTCTGGGGTGAGGGCAGGTTCTGGACCCGGAGTCATTGGGTAGATATCTTCCTGGTATGTTTCAGACTAAATCAGAAAGAAAAGAAACAACTTGTCTGAAACCTGAGCTGGTCCCCATTTACCAGGTTAAACCCCAAAATAGATTTGCAGTGAGGATGAATAAACCCAAAAGGAATGGCCGTCTCTCTTACAGTGGCAATCCCATTCCAAGAGGAACAAGTTACAGCCATTTCATTGTACGGGGTAGGTTTGTTGTTGTTTTTTTCCCCAGACAGACATTTGGGAAGAAGTGTGCATTCAAATATTCACAAGCATAACAATTTGACTATCATTAGAAAGATTCAATCCAGTGCCTGGATATACATTTTCAGTATTGGACTAAGCTGCTTTTCTCCTGGGCAAGTCTAATTCCCCAGGTCCTTTCTGATATATAAACAGCTGGGACTTCTGAGTGTTTCCTTAACTCAAGTGCACATGCCAGAGCAGGGGTGTCAAACTCAAGGCCCGTGGGCTGAATCCAGCCTGTGGGGTGCTTAGGTCTGGCCTGCAGAGCTGCCCTGGAAACAGCAGACCAGCCCGCGGTGCCTCTACCAATGAAAATGGAATGTGGCCCTCTCAGGCTCCATTTTCAGCCACGATGGCCTCCTGCAGCCCTCTGACAGCAAAAATGGTGCTCGGGGAGGCCGTGTGCGGCTTGCTTGGGCTCCATCTTTGGCCGTGATGGCCTCCTGCAGCCCTCTGACAGTGAAAATGGAGCCCGGGGAACCAGTTTTCACTGGCAGAGGGCTGCAGGAGGCCATCATGGCTGAAAACAGAGCCTCGACAAGTGATATTGAGCTGGCCATGCTTCCCCCCCCCCACGGTCAAACACAACCCGGATGCAGCCCTCAATGAAATTGAATTTGACACTCCTGTGTTAGAGAAAGGACACACCTTCCTCTAGCACAATCTAGGTAATCAAGCAATCTTCCAGGACGTTTGCTTTCAAGCAGACCTCAGGTCCCTTAAAGGAGGCCTCATACTGTTCTATTATGAGCAAGACTCTCTTATTCTATTCTATTTGTGAGCAGTATTCTTTTACTATTGCAGTATTATTAATCCCACACCCCAATTAAGTATCCCAATCGCTCTGATCGGTTTTACACATAAGCGTGGCCCAATTTTGTCATCTTTTATGCAAGAGGGAGCCTGAGTGGCGTAGGAGGCTAATGCCTCCTACTAAGGCAGCATTTAACATCCAGCTGCCTGCAATTACTGCGAATTCAATTCTCACCAGACCCAAGGTCGACTCAGCCTTCCATCCTTTCTAAGGTGGGTAAATTGAGGATAATTACCCACCTGTGGGTAAGGTGGGTAATAAGCTGACTTTGTATATATATACAAAAGTATGAAGGCTTTGCTTAACGTATTGTAAGCCGCCCTGAGTCTCTGGAGAAGGGCGGCATATAAGCCAAATAAAAAAAAAAAAAAAAAAGGATGAGCAACAGTTTGCTTGCTTCATCTGTTTTCTTAATTGCTTAATCAGGCTCGGCTTTGGGTACATAAAGAGTTTTATGGATAGCCATTGACAGTAAAGATACTGATGAGCAAGAGGAAGAGGAGGACGATTGGCATTAGTGTCTCTCCTTTCCCGCCCTCTAAAAATGTCTGCTATGAGCAGGGGGGAACGTGGCAACTCCCTTTATTTATAGTCTAAAATAGAAATCAAGATGATATTTGGGTTTGTGGAGCAGGAAGAAAAATGATCCAAAGATGGAACTGACCTGCATATTTTCAATAAAAAGTAATTGGGCAACGTGTCCTCTGTTTCTGTATAAAGCACAAAAGCTGGCTGAGCTACGGTGGCACAATGTCTTCAGTTTTAAGGGCCATTTTTCACTGCAAAGTTAGGCTTATATTTCAGCATTGCCCCATTGAATTCTATGGAATTTGCTCTCAAATTTGACTCAGCCGGATCGATCACTGTGAATATGGTAGCATTTTCATATGGATGTATAGTTTTTATATATCAGAGCAATACAGGTTGTCCTCAACTTACAACCACAATGTCTGTTGCTAAATGAGACAGTTGTTAAGTAAACTTTGACTCATTTTATGACATTTCTTGCCACAGTTGTTAAGTCAATCACTGCAGTGGTTAAGTGAGTAACACGGTTGTTAAGGGAATCTGGCTTCTCCATCGACTTTGTTTGACAGAAGGTCGCAAAAGGGGATCACATGACCTCAGGACACTGCGACCATCATAAATATGAGTCAGTTGCCAAGCATCTGAATTTTGATCCCATGACCCTGGGGATGATGCTGCAATGGTCATAAGGGCGAAAAACAGTCATTAGTCATTTTTTTCACTGCTGCTGTAACTTCAAACGGTCACTAAATGAACGGTTATAAGTGAAGGACTACCTGCAATTCAATTTATCCCCTAAGGTACCCATGGGTAGGTAACAGTCACCTTATCAGTGAGATGGGTGGCTTATGAATTTAATAAATAAATAATAAACAGACCAAACCCAGAAAACAAGAATAATTTAAAATAGCATAAAAATAGATGCAGTTGCCATCTTTCCTTATTTGTGACCACCCACCGACCCCTCTGCAGACACCCCTGGGCTCACAGCTGGAAGCAGAAAAGACTCGGTCTAATTACTCACTCTCCTTGGTACAATCATAGAGATTGGCTCAATTAATCCCTTCAGTGTGACGAGCTTGTAAAACCGAAACACCTCACATGCAGAGACATCCAGGCCAGGCTTCGGCATTACTCCTGCATGTATAAAATTTAAGAAAACATGACCTATGGAAAATTCCTGTCTAAGTTGTGAGAACAACTTTTGATCTGACATCACAGCAGCCCCAAAATAATTCCCTGCAGTTTTTTTTCCTACTGTCATTGGGTGTTCCCTTACTTTTGAATGGGAACTGGAACTACAGATTCTATTCAATTGCTGATTATCAGGCATAAAGTATCAGGACTAAGCATTATGTTCCAGTTAAGCTAATTTATTGCTCATGCCAATACACAAGGATCTAGTCAACTAACAGCACTAAATTGGCGCTGGAGAAGTGTTAGTGGGATTTAAGAGATTTAAGACTTGGATTGTTTGTGGCAACATAATGACTCTAGGCTTATTTCTCTCTTGATTTCACTCCCAGGCTCTGCCTCTCCTTCTCCTGCATTGGCTGAATTATTGTTCTTCTATTCCTACACCTTCTACTCAAGGAGGAAAAGGAACCAGCCCCACAACAGTGAAAGGAAATCTTGAGAATTTCAAAACCTGTTGGGGAGGGAAGGAAGTGGCTAGAAAGCCAGGAAAGATGAAGATTGGAAAACTAAACTGAAAAAACATGGCGAGAGAGAAGAAAAACACTGACTAAAAGAACAGGAGCTTGGAATGACTTTGGTGAAATATATTGTGACAGAAGAAGGAGACTGTGGAGTCCTTGATGCTCTCTGAGCTTGGGTCTTTGCTTGTAGCTGATTCATTACCCAATCAGGTAACTTCATCCGTGCAAGCGAGCACCAGGAACTCCACAGTTCAACCCTGGGCTATAGATATTCTTTTCTCTAGGGGAATGGGAACTTTGTGGAGCTGTAGCAGAAGGGCCATGGATGATTTTTCTCTGTATCTCAATCTTTTCTTTTAGACATCCCAACCGACAATAAGCACCCCTTACCAAGGCCTTTCTGTGGGGCTGGAGAACGGAACTCCATTAGGTAGGTCAGGTATGGCTTCTCAGTGCTGATTTCATAATATCGGATATTCCCATCTCCCTGAGGGAGGAGAAGCAAGAAGAGGAGAAGTAAATCAGAGGCATGTTATGAATTTATTTATGAGGAAAAAATAGTTCTGTTGGATTGTGAGAAGACAACATCTTAATCCGACAAGACCATTATTGGGACAGTGGCAGAAGAACTGTGGAAATCCAAAAGCTGGAACACATTTTTTTGTTTGAACTCACAGTCAGGCATTCATTGGCAGCTGCCTTTAGAATGTCATTTTTCCTCACAGCAGTTTTGTGAGGTATTTCACTTTCGGACAGAAAAACTAAGACTGAGTGATAAGAAGTTACTGTCTCTCAAAGATTTTAAGTAAAGAAGTATTCTTTATCTCTAACCAGGCTAGATTCAATCCAATGTTATGCCTGTCAGAAAACAGGGGATGGCCTATGTATACTTCTGATCTCTGCTTTTAAAGCCCAATTTTGCTTTGAGGAAGACTCCGATCCAGATGGGTTACATCGTTCCACTTAGTGGGGAAGGTCCTCAGTGCCCCCTCCTCTACCTTTCCAGACCAAAGACACATTCCTCCCACTTACGTTGCCTTGCGGTGAGATGGATGGCAAACAAATTTAATTTGTTATTAAATTAAATTACAGAAATTGTGGATATTTCTCTGAAACAGTTCCCTGAACATCAACAGAGTGAAGTAAATGACAGGTCAGCCCACCATGGCAAGAGCTCCCTCCAACAAATCTAACTCTACCCACAATTAGCTGAACTTGCCAAGACTGAGTACCAATGAATTGGTCTCTCTTGGCTTTTACACACTAAGGTGTAAATCTTATTAGTTCATCTAACTTACTTCTCCTGGATCTGCTCAAAGCAGTTTGCCTCTTCCCTCAAGACTTTAAGGTAGAGAAAACAAATTGCACGAATTTCAACAAAACTAATTCTAAGAACACATGTAAATAATATCAAAGTATAAATAATATTTAAATATTGACCCACTAGATCAGGGATGGACAACCTGGTGCCCTCAAGTGCCCAAGATAGGCCTCTGTCTAAATAGATTAAAATTTCACATGAGATCTTTGCACTTAGGTTTTGGTCCTTGTCTCCAGTTCTAGATGAATGAATACAGTTTTGAGTGGTTATAAATGTGTATGTGTGTGCTTCCCTCCCAGCACATCTGGACAGTGTAGAACATATGCAGAGTACCATATTCATGCTCAGAAGCTAGCCTCATGTACCTTGCCAGCCAGGTACAACATGTGGGTGTCAGCATCATAGAATGGGAAGAGAAGGCCCGATAATCCATCAATCTCTTCCTCTATCAGTGGCATGGATAGATCCTCCTGGGGGAATGCAAAATAAACAAATATTTTGTCAGCTTGTCTGCAAATGGTGCAATTTTCAAGACAAATGCTAAACCCAAAAATCAAATGTTCCGGCATGGGCAGTTAGTGTGTCTCTAGAATGGCATATTGCACCTGTTCTCCATGAGCTGCACTGGCCGCCAGTTTGTTTCCAGGTTAAAATCAAGGTGGTGCTTATGAAATCCTTCATGGTATGGTACAGGTCATTTGAGGGAACCCCTCCATCTGATTACACCTCTGTCCCATCAGGTCCAGCAGAAGAGGTATGCTGTGGATCCTATCTGCTGAAGTTACACCTGGCAGGACCCAGGCCTTTTCTGCCATGGGACCTGCTCTGTGGAACTTCAGCCTCCCTGAGTTGAAACTGGCTCCATCCCCAATATCCTTCAGGAATCCATTAAAACATGGTTGTGCCAACAGGCCTGGGGTCTCAGGGTGGTGGGGAACCAGTGAGGTGACTGTATTGCCCATAACAATAATTCCCACCACTACGCCACTACTAGATAACTTTGATTGTGTTTTAATTGATTTTTTTAACTGATAGTTTTTTATTTTTTTTATTGTACACTGCCCAAATTTTGAGATGGGCAACTATATAAATAGGATAAATAAAATAAATAATAGAATTACACAGCACCTTCAGCATGTTAACTGATCTCATACACTTGCTTAATTATGGGGTTGTTGACTAACCGAGGTGGCGCAGTGGTTAGAGTGCTGTACTGCAGCTACTTCAGCTGACTGCTAGTTCAGCAGATCAGAAGATCAAATCTCACCGGCTCAAGGTTGACTTAGCCTTCCCTCCTTCTGAGGTGGGTAAAATGAGGACCCAGATTGTTGGGGGCAATATGCTAATGCTAATGCAATATGTTATTATGCAATATGCTATATGCTAACTTTGTAAACCGCTTAGAGAGGGCTGTAAAGCACTATGAAGCGGTATAGAAGTCTAAATAAAAAAAATTAAAAAGCTCATAAAATGAACTTCATACACTCATAGAGCCACAACATCACGATTTACAAATTGCTAAGCTCCCACAAAATATTAAGCTACCATTAGTACTTCTATGTCAGAAACATAGAAGTTCTTCTGTAGCAAAAGGATTTACTGGTGACATCACTGTTACCCAGGGGACACCAGACCCTTTCATTTCCCTATGAAATTGACCTCGTGAAGTTATCTACTGCTGGGTGGGCAGGAGCTGGAGCATGTGATGGGAATTCAATCCGCTCCACGACAACAACAGATCTTGAGCACGAGGCTGCTGTTCATCAGTCCAGTGTTCCTCCTTAATATATAGAGCTACAACCCAAATGGGGAAAAGCTAAAATCATTTGCAAGAAATGCTTCTGACTGCTGCTACCCTGAGCTCGCCCTTCTTTCACAATTCTGTTGGTGAACTAACAAAGTGGCCACCAGAAGTCTTTCTCTTCAATGATGTTGTAAAAGGAGATTTTGTTTTGTTTTGTTGGACCGTAGCACCTTGCACATGCATGCAATTATTCTCCTAACCTGATCCCAGAGAGCAATCTGCCTGGTGTTCCAGCGCGACACTCCAGTTGTTAGAAGCCTCTTGATGTTCCCTAAGAAGACCACACGGTTCACACGGTGATTCTTGCAGTTTGCCTCCTAGGAAAACAATCACATCATTGACTCAGAAAGTTGGTTGTTCCTTTGTTGGAATGGGGAGGGGGGGGGATCACCTTCCAAAAACGCCATTCTAAATTCCCAGACCTTAAAACAATTTCCTCCAATGCTATACATAATAAAAAATTAAAGCAACATTTTAATAGTTTTACATTATATGATGCAGTGAAATCTTGGTTTTCTCTACTGAAAATTGATTTCAGTTATTAGCAATCTCAGCTGGTGTAGAGTGTGGCTGCATGGGTAGTTTTGGGCCCCCCAAGGATAGCTCCTGGGACACCACTGCTCTGCGTTACGAGTGCAATTCAAGGTGTTAGTGATCCCCTTTAAAGCCCTTCATGGCAGGGGTCCAGGTTACTTGAGGGATCCTCTCGCCTCACTGGGATTGGCCTGTCCCACTCGTGTCAGGAGAGGAGGCATGCTGTGGGTCCCTTCAGCCCCATTATTCCGGCTGGTGGGGTCCAGGAGGAGAGCCTCCTCTGCTGATGCTCCTGCCCTCTGTAACATCTGGGCCCCTTAATGTGAGGTTGGCCCCAACCCTCTCTCTTTCTCTAAGGGCCTAAAGACATGGCTGTGCCAGTCGGCTGGGGCCCCAGTATGGGAGTAGCACAGTGGAACTGGTTGATTGAGTAATAACAGATCCCACTTCCCCTCCCCCACTCCGCCCTCCCCCTCCCATGTGTCTTTGGTTTTAATGTTTGTTTTTAACTTTTTATGTTTTAACTGTATATATAACTGTAAGCCGCCCAGAGTTACCCTAGGGTAAGATGGTGGCCAATAAATTTTATAAATAAATGCAGGGAGGTGAGATGTATACAGGGTAGTCTGACATTAGGGCTATCACTTTCTTATCAAATTATCAACTATCTTAATTCTTTTATTTGAATATTCACACTACAGATTCTTGAGTGACAGACCCACTGACCTATGGCCACAGTTGAATCTGGGACTGCAAGGAGCCCCCCACTCCCAAAAAAGTTGCAGCTGGGATCATTTTGACTTTCTATCGACACAGATCATCCATGCAGAGTTTGCTTCCAAAACTTAGGAAAGCCCTATTGTTACATCAAATGCCAAAATTAAAATTTAAAGCTGTTTAATTTAACACAGAGGAATCCAACTATTTTCTTTAAAGCTATAAACAGCTCTCTGATTTTGATCAGCAGACTTATTGTAAGGGATGGGAGGTAAAGGTATTTTTCCTTTAACCATTTGCTTAGCCAGAAATGCCCCCGTCTCAAACTGAAGTTTTCCTTCTGAGGAAGGAAAAGACAGCTTAGCAATTAGGCGGGGAAGATAGATCTGAACAAGAGGATTACATGCCCTCTTCCCTAGCCACCATTGTGATCACATTCAGGCCCCATTCCTTATTGGTGGCTGTTTCAAACAACCTAGTCAGGTGACCAGAACTCCTCCGCATCTTGTCTGTCCAGGCCCTTCAAAGAAGCTCCCACCTGGAGGACTTTGCCTGAACGTGGCTCAATGACCCGTAGCTTCCTGTCTTTGCAAGTGGTGGCAAGTAAACTGCCATTTGTGTTGAAGGACATGCAAAGGATGACGTCAGAGTGGCAGTCAATCATCTTCACCGGTTCACCAATATCTAAGTTCCAGATGAGGACCTGAGAAGGAGAAGACGCAGATCAAACAGAAACTGCTCTGGCTTGCTCACAGATATCTCACGGAAAATACTTTAATGTCCTCTCCCTTCTGCTATAGCTAAAATCAAAAGAATAAATCCAGCTCCTCACCATTTGGTATCTAAACACTTTTGGCATCCACCAACCTTTTGGGAAATCAAGAGGGAATCAAGCTTTTCTCAAGATCCCTCAGAAGGTTGAGTTACTTTCTTGCTTCTGGAAAAGAGCAGTGTAATTGGGCACAACATTACCTGTTTTCAATTTAAGGTATTTTGAATCTTCTGATGGTTCAGAACAGAGTGATAAACCGATCAACCACAAGCATGAGGATGTTTTGTCCACACACACACACAACTACACCACAAAAGCAAAAGGCTTAAAAAGAGAAGAACCAAAGAGTCAGGGTGGGAAAGGAGGATGAGGGATGTTGCTTTCCGTGTCCTGAATGTTATCAATCTGAAAACTGGTAGAGGTTCACCTGCTCTCCTCATGAGAGCTTCCGCCCCATCACATCTTCCTTTGGAAGCTCTCCATTTCAGAGGACTTGTGAACAGAGACTAAGGATTAAGCATGACATGCCTGGCCCCTGCCCAGCCAAGCTGACGTGCCTCCCCAACATGTAAAACTTTGGCAGCAGACAAAACAAAATGATAAAACTAGTTGAAATTCACACCCCTTCAGCAGACACTTTCCTGCTCCGGGTGGACGGGGCCATCTTCAAAGTAGAGTTTGCCTCTGCAGTCTCCATTCTGAAGAGTGCTACTCAACAGACGGAGGATGGCCTGGGCTCATACTACGTAGGGCCTGAATGACAGACGGGCTCCACTGGAAGCACAGCCAAGTCTTGCCTAGCAGCGTCCAGGGTAAATATATGATCCAATAAATAATCCGAAGGAGGGAGAGGAGAGGCTGAAAATGCTGACCCTCTGAATGAAATTGATTTTTCTTCCTGACATGATCTGCTCCAATGAATCAGGAAGGAAACCGCCCAGGAAGAGACCAGAAGACCTCCAAGGCCACTCCCAACTCTGTTATTCTATGTCAAGTCAACATGGAGTGGGGGAGAAGGGGAGGCTTTTGCTGGGCTCTGTCCACAGACTCCTTCGGCTCTTGGGGTAGGGGCTCTTGACCCCCTTTCTTCTTTGTATCACCCCAAGGGTTGAGAATGGCTACTTCTGGAGCCTCTTTGTTATGGGCCTCTCCAGCTGTTTGGGAGCCTAATTCAGCTCCTTTAAATCAGGGGTCTCAAGCTGGCTGGGGAAATTTGGGAGTTGAAGTCCTCCAGGCTTAAAATTGCCAAAGTTGGAGACCCCTGATTTAAATCCTGATAGCATCTTTTCTCCTTAGCCATAAGGAAGCTCACAAAAGGCCCGTGGTGTTTGCTCTTAAGAACATCCCAACCACTCAGGATGGTTACCCATTTACCTTATAGTCATAGCCAGCACTGAACAGGATATTGGTGGTGATTGGGTGCCACTCGATGATGCCAACACGCCGGCTGTGGCCATACAGCTCCAGGACAGCCTCTGTCATGTTGCGCTTCAAGCCTCCATCCGGGATTTCCCATATCCGAACCTTGAAGGGCAGAAGAGCGAAAGGTACCTGTGAGCTGAGCAGACAAAACCTGCTGAGCTTGTTGGGAGAGGTAAACAGACTGAGAAGCTCATAGGGGTGTGGGTTTAAATTGTCCATTTCTGGGACCTGGAAGCATCTGCCTTTTTAACATAAGCCTCTCAAGACTTCCTGGAAACTTAGAGATCCCCTGAAAAACCTTGGCTTCAGAAGATCCTCTGGGAGAGGATCCCTTCCTCCCTCAGGTATCTCACTGGGTTCCTTTATACGGTACTGGGTCTTTGATCCTCTGATAATTCAACAGTATTTTGGTTAACACTTGCAGATGCTGTCGAAGGAAGGAAGGAAGGAAGGAAGGAGCCCTGCTAGCCAGAGTGGGACAGAATGCTTGCCCAGTTGTGCTCCCTGGGAAGCTCTTCTTCCGCCTCCTTCTCCTTGTGCATGTGCCAATCACGTACTTTGAGCCCCACCTTCCCTTTGCTGCAGGGAGGCAAGTGACCTTGGGAAGGCAGGTGGGGGGGAGGGAGGATCTGCTGCAGCAGCTCTCAGAAAGTAGCCAACTTCACACATGAAAGCACTTCATGGCCCGCTGGCTTCTGGCTCACTGAGTTCCATGAATCCATGTCTTATGATCTGAAAGGCACAGTTCATGATTTAAGCTCAACTCATTTTGGTTTATTTAATCAGTTCTGGTTCAAAAGCACATGGCTTCGTGTTTTGCCAAAGGCTGGCCCCGTCCAACTCAGTAGCCCTGTTTGGAGCTTCGAGCGCAGGAGGGACTTCAAAGAAAAGCCAGGAGCACAAGGAACAGTTTATCCTACCCCATGAGATGCCTGTTCAAGTCTTTCTGGCCTGCCATTGTTATTCAAAGACTGCAAAGGAGACCATCCACTGGGACCCATAAGGAGTTGGCTCAGGGGCATCTCTGGGAGAGTTTTTAAAAAATCCAAATGGTGCCCACAACCATGCAATGGTCACTATCCATTTTTAGATGTGCTGTGTGCATGGTAGGATCACAAAGTCATGGCTGCCATTGTGAATGTTTTGTCCCCTGTGAATTTCCCTGGGAGGGCAGAAATTAAAAGGCCCGTCTTTTTAAGGCAACCGCCTCCTTTACTGGGAGCGATCACACCAGGCTTTGGATGGGGGGAATGGCTGATCTGTCTGAAATTGTAACCTGTGAACTCCCTGGGCAGAGAGAATCATCTTTTGCCTGCCAGCAAATGCTTGGGAAAAGGAGGCGCCTTGGCAAGCCAATGTAACTGAAGTCACAAATGGCTGCATCTTCTTTCATTGTTCTGACTCCTTGGAAGGTCCCTGATCTTCAAAGCCTGGAGCTGGCCTCTGCTTGAACAGCAGTAGCAGACTTACATGCCATTTCACAGTGCTTTGCAGCCCTCTCTAAGGGGTTCACGGAGTCAGCACATTGCCCCCAACGATCTGGAGCCTCATTTTACTGACCTTGGAAGGATGAGTCAACCTGAAGCCCCAACAGGATCCCTCCTGGCAGTGGGCAGAGTTAACCTGAAATACTGCATTCTAACCACTGGGAGCTGCCTCTCATTTATGGTTGGACTGGGGGCATCACCCTGGTGCCCAGCAAAATCAAGTGCCTGAATGATGAGAGAGGAGGAGGATGGTTCACTTTGCCGAGGGGTCCCACAAGGCAGGGAAGGCGGGGAAACAGTAGTACCAAAACCCTGGTCTTCTCCAAGGACTTCAACTCTCACCTCTCAGTTATTTGTGCGACATGTTTAAACAAGCTCGTACATTGTTTTTCACAAAACCAATTATTTGTTTAATGCCGTTAAATGTCAAATGTGTAAATCACATTAGAAATGCCACCAATATTTAAAACCTTGGAGGAGGACCAAGGAAGGGGGGATTACTTGGCAGAGAAAAGTGGGGGGCAGGGAGAGTCACCTCCACTGAGCCAGCTCTGGTGCCACTCACTTTTTCTCCATCCCAAGCTAGGGATGGTTTGAGCAGGAATTGGTGCTGAAGCCTTGGAGTACCCAGCCAATCGGAGCAGCCACAGCCCCCTGTAGAACTGGAGCAAGTTAAGGTGCAAGAAATGGAG
Source organism: Masticophis lateralis (assembly GCA_030761175.1). Classification (NCBI taxonomy): domain Eukaryota; kingdom Metazoa; phylum Chordata; class Lepidosauria; order Squamata; family Colubridae; genus Masticophis; species Masticophis lateralis. The sequence continues at coordinate 22,836,945 of JAUDYJ010000012.1, read as the reverse complement.
CAGGAAGACCAGACCTGCAGCACCTGGGTGTCTCTCTCAGCCGTGCCTACTTTGCAGTTCTTTGTGGGGGGATAAAACGGGGAGAGGAAGCGTAGCCCCCTTCAGGCCCTGTGGGCCAGAAACCTAAGAGGGAAACCAGTGACTCCGGTCTTATGCAGCTGCTGGCTGTGATTTGGCTTCTGGGCCCAGCTAGAAGGGAGGGTTTGGGTGAGGGTTAGAATCTCACCCTCATCTTCCTCTGAACATGGGAGGCCTTGGATTCTCTTCCAGAGCGAAGTCTGAGAAGCACCACAGAAGCTTGCAAAGGCGAAGGGTGTCAAAAAGTCAAGGTGGCAGCTACAATGACAAAGTTGAGGCTTTGTGCTTCTTTTCTAGCTCTCTTCCAGTGCAATGGACCTGAGCTGCTGCTGTGTAAATTCTTTTTTTAAATCTACACAACTATTTTTAAAGTTGCAATTGTCCTTTTCTTGCCATAGCAATGTAAGAATGTTATAAACCACGATGGAATACAATGTCTATTCTGCAACTATTACACAAAAGCCATGGGGTTTTTTTAACTGGAATTATTTCAGATCAGTTGCATTCAGATCTTTTATGGCCTAAGAAAGTAACGTCAGGAAAACCCTGGAAGTCAGCAAACTGATGGCTGCTTCTTAAATGTCCTGTAAATCAGGGGTCTCCAAGGTTGGCAACTTTAAGACTTGTGGACTTCAACTCCCAGAATTCCTTTGCTGGCTGAGGAACTCTGGGAGTTGAAGTCCACAAGTCTTAAAGTTGCCAACCTTGGAGCCCCCTGCTGTAAATCACGAAGGAAGAGGTTCACCAAATATGAAAAGATCCCAGTGTATCAGTTTTCAGCAGTTAGCTCCCCAAAATATTGTTTATGCCATCATCCTTACTTACTGAAGTGTCTTCTGAGCAAGAAGCAATGATGTTTTCAATGAAGGGGTTCCACTTAATATCAAGTACGTTGCCTTGGTGGCCACAGACTTTGGGGTAGTTTGGTTCAATTCGACCAGTCTGTAATAAGAACAATCAAACACCAAAGATCATCAAAGAAAGTCATCAAACCCTCCACCCTTCAATAAGATAACTGACTCTTATCAATAGAAAATCAACATGAAGGAGATCGGATGGATTTATTACTTCTGCTTTGCACTCTGACTCAAAGATAGACATATTCTGGAGACTGAATTCATTACATTTAATTAAACAACAATGGGCAAGAGAGGATACTAAGAAACATACATGGATTTTTGACCCGGCAATCTATTTATAACTTTTGGCATTTTAACTATCTGGGATAGTTAAAATGCCATGGTAAATTTTCTACGAGTGAATTACAATAACAGCTTGTTAACAGAGAGATTTGAAACTTTAATCTTGTTCTGTTTTTCTGTTATTGTTTTTCCTGCTAACCACTTTTTGTCATTAATATAGCGTATAGAAGATAGGTCAACAAGTTGCTAATAGATTTAATAGCTTAAAAATTTTGGGAGCATCTGTTCTGCAAGGGGTGGGAACTAATTGTAGTACTACATTAATCAGTATTCAGCTAGAAGGGATAATATGTGTATAGAGGTATTCCTTGAGTTATGACAGTTCAATTACTGTGACCATTCAAAATTACGACACCCTCCCGCCTTCCCCAAAAAAGTACCTACGACCTGGTCCTGAAGTTATGTATATTGCAGCACCACAGCAGTCGTTCCCTTATCACTGACCGCAGAGATGCTGCAACATGCCTCTGCCTATTCCCCACCCCCCTGCATCCTGCCCCATTCAATCAAGCAGAGGATGCTTCTCTCTCTGGGCACAGTAAGAATATATCTGTTGAACAAAACTCCACATTGGTGACAGAAAAGGCATCTGGCCATTAAACACTCTGCTAGCTCCATTCAGTTGCCCAGACTCCACCCCCCAAGGGATTATGGGGTTCTTAAAAGATGATGATCCTGCCCTGCCAGGTCTCCCCAGGCACTGGGCCTGTTTTTCTAGCCTTCCGGATTCCACTTGCTGCTCCCCACCCCATTTCCCATCATTCATTTACTTTTAGAGGATCTCCAGAGTTCCAAAACAGGCTGAACCACCTTTTCAGAAAATTATTCAGTTGTTTCCCTAGATGTCATGTTCTTAAAGCTTCACCAGCATCTGAATAAAAGGCTTTGGCTTTTTTGCCACAAGTTCTGGAATTCTGGAGATCTTCTAAAAGTAAGTAAATGATGGGAAATGGGATGGAGCAAGTGGAATCCAGGAGGCTAGCTAAGCAGGCCCAGGGCCTGGGGAGACCGGTGTGTGTGTGTGTGTGTGTGTGTGTGTGAGCAACTATGGGGACCCCAAGAGATTGTAAGTGAGCGGGAGGTATCTCAGCGGGTCGGGGAGGCCATCGGGTGGCCTGTTCCAGAACTAGACCCTTAATGGTCTTCCCTACCCTGAGATACTCATGTGCACGTAACAACCTGCACATTTGATTAGCGAATGCATTGGATAAAGCAGGGAGGGATCATGTTCATTTAACGAGATCCAAGTAACGAATCCTCAGGTTACAAATGTAATTGGCAGGCTCTATACCTCTAGGATTACCTGTAATGTATTGTTTTTAGGGGGGGGTGTTATGCACCTTTTTGAAAATATTCTGGGTTTTTTTTTTTAATGTCTTTTTGGATTTTTATTGAGTTTTTTATTTTGTATTTTAACTTTGTTCTAAATAAAATAAAAACAAATTAAAACAAAGAAAATCAACATGAACCAAAGAAGTTTCTGTACTTCTCAGATTAAAAGAAGTTTTACAGGCTGATTAAAGGAATAACAACTTGCTTTTAAAATCTGATTTAGAATATGAGATGTATGAGAATCTCTCTTTTAAGAAAACGGGTTGTGTTCCTGAAAATTTCCAGCAAGTGGTTTGGAAAACGCAGTGCTGGGTTGCTCCCAGTTCTGTCCGGTTCTTCAGAACTGGTAGTAAAAGCGGCGGGAGGCTCTGTCCACCGGCCTGGATGATCTGTGCATGCGCAAAAGCGTGTGTGTGCGCGCGCTCCCATAGCGAACCGGGAGTAAAGGTAAGTAGAACCCATCCCTGCGAAAACTCCAAGTCAGTGAAAAGAAACTGAAAAAGTTAATACCACTTGGGAAATTGTTTGGTTATTTTGACATTTTTTTGCATTCACTCTCATATTTCTCTTGTCCAAGTTTATGAATTCTTTCTGTTGCAAGATAGCAATAGCAATATCCCTTAGACTTATAGTGCTTTACAGCCCCTCTCTAAGGGGTTTACAGAGTCAGCCTCTTGCTCTCAATAATCTGAGCCCTCATTTTACCGACCTCGGAAGGATGGAAGGCTGAGTCAACGTCAGGCATGTAACTACTGATATCGCCAGTTGTTTGTAGGGGATAATCGGCCGAATCACCTCCTCTCTAACACTATTGCATTGCGGCAGTCTCAAAAGGGCATCTGCCATGAAGTTCTTCCCTCCAGGAAGGTAGCGCAGGGAGAAATTAAATCGTTTGAAGTTTTGAGCCCAACGGGCTTGTTCTGGAGTCAGTTTTCGTGGCATTTTCAAAGCTTCTAAGTTTTTGTGGTCAGTCCACACCTCGAATGGGTGCTTAGCTCCTTCAAGGAATTGTCTCCACTTTAACAGTGCCCAACAAACCTCAAAAGCCTCCTTCTCTCATATGACCTCTCAGTCTCTGATAATTTACGAGAGGTATAGGCATAGGGTTGCAGCTTTCCATCCACATTCGCTTGAAGTAACACTGCCCCGACAGCTACGTCGCTGGCATCAACCTGTACAACAAAAGGGGCTTCCATGTCAGGATGTTTAAGGACCGGTTGGCAGCAAACAGCCATTTTAGTTTCTCAAATGCCACCTGACAGTCCATAGTCCATTCGAGAGGCCGGGAGGACTTTGGCCTCTCTTCTCCTTTTGTTTTCAGATTTGTAATTGATAATGCAATTTTGGCGAATGAGGGGATGAACTGTCTGTAGAAGTTAGCAAATCCCAGGAAGCTCTGTAGTTGTTTGTGGGTGCATGGTGGGGCCCATTCCAACACTGCCTGGACCTTTTCTGGATCCATCTCTATTTCCTCATGTGAGATGTGGTACCCCAGATAGTCAATTTCGGTTTTTGGAATTCGCATTTTGATAGTTTGGCATATAGCTCAGCAGTTAGTTTCAGGACGGTCCTCACCAACTTTACGTGGTCATCCATGTAGTGTAGATAAGTTTGTCATCCAAGTAGACCAGCACCCCCTTGTACAGGTGTTCATGCAGCACCTCATTAATTAGTTGAGAACACAGCAGGAGCTCCTTGCAGTCTGAAAGGGAGCACCTGAAACTGGAAACATCCTAATGGGCAGTTGAAAGCCGTTTTCCATTCATCCCCTTCCTTAATCCGAACTCTATAATATGCCTCTTGTAAGTCCAGCTTTGTAAAATTTTTCCCTTTGCCTAGGTGGGCTAACATGTCCTTCATGAGCGGCAGGGGATAGATATTCTCTATGCAAATCGCATTCAGATTTCTATAGTCAACTACCAAGCGAAAGGACCCATCCTTCTTCTCCCGGTACAGTACTGGTGCGGCCACCTGTGGCCTAGCCATGTTTTAAATTCTTGTCAATAAAGTCTCGTAGTTACCCAGCTCCAGGGAGGGTCATGGGGTAGATTTTTGGCTTAGGGAGTTTTACTCCAGGAAGGATTTCAATGGTACAGTCAGTTGGCCGGTGGGGAGGCAGCAAGTCTGACGCCTTCGAGCTGAACACCTCCCGGAGGTCCCAGTACTCTTTTGGGATCTTTTCCTCCCCCACAATGTGGTCTGTTGCCGTTGCTGCCCCCTCGTTTTCCACTCCGCGCACGAGGTGGGGTTCTCCCCCTTCCTTCCCTGCTTCTTTGGAGTGGATGCGCAAAACTCCTATTTTCAAGATTATGCACGGGTTCCATTTCCAATGCAGTTCAAGTAGGAGGGGCCATTCCATACCCATGGCCACAATAAAACTATGAATCTCCAGGTGATCCCCCATTTGCATCTCGATTGGCTTCGTTACAAAATGGGCTGGGCCCCCTCCTGCCACCGATCCCTCTAGCTGACAGAATGCGATGGGTCTTCTCATCGCTTTTAGTCTCTAGCAGGGCCACTTCTGACCACCCTCTCATGTAGGGTGCCAACTCACAGAACTCCTGGGTGTACTCCGCCACCGATCTCTGCCCCTGGTGAATGCCCTTCATTCTGATTCTCGCTCTTCGCTCGGTTAATGGGTCCTCAAACTGCATTCTGAGGGCTGTCATGAACCGATCATAATTTCTCAGCAAGGGGGAGTTTTCATTGTGGAGTCCCACCATCCATTCATCTGCTACCCCCTCTGAGAGGAAGTCCTCTCCCCAGTCCTGCATATGGTTCCACACTTGGGTCAGGAAAAATCCCAATTTCTTTGGGTCTCCTCCGAATCTTTCTGATATCGGAGGGATTTTTGGCTTTTTTTGCCTCTGGAGCAGTGCTTGTCTTGCTGGGGGCCCCTGGGGTGCTGCAGCAAGTGCTTGAATTCCGGAGGCTTGAGCTGTTCCTTCCCCAGCTTGCTCTCTCTCTCCCCCACCAGCAGCAGCCTCCATTTCATCCCTGGGGCGTTCGTCCTCCCTCTCAGTGGAGTATGCATACCTTTCCCGGCTTCTACGGCTCTCCTCAGCTTCTCTCAAAAGTTGCAAGGACTGTGTGACCAGGAAGTTTTCTTTCTGCTCTTGCATCCAGGCAGATTCTCCCTTTCAGGGTCTGGTGCTTGTTACTCCGTGGGGAGTCTTCTCCAGCTCCGGTAGCCTCCCCATTCCCAGCAACCATCTGGCTTTCTCCGAATCTTCTTCCAGCCGTAAATTAGCCATCCAGTCCGAGGCTTCCCCACCCGGGTGGGATGACAAAGCTGCTGAGCTGGCAGCTCCCATCTGGCCCTGGTCGCTGTCTTTTTTTTTTTTTTTTTTTTAAATTAGATTTATATGCCGCCCTTCTCCGGAGACTCAGGGCGGCTTACAATGCGTTAAGCAATAGCCTTCATACTTTTGTATATTTATACAAAGTCAGCTTATTGCCCCCACAAACTGGGTCCTCAATTTACCCACCTTAGAAAGGATGGAAGGCTGAGTCGACCTTGAGCCTGGCTAGGATTGAACTCACAGAAATTACAGGCAGCTGGTGTTAATTGCTGCCTTTAGTAGGAGGCATTAGCCCCCTACGCTACACAGGCTCTGTCTTGATCAGACATTGTTTGTTCAGCCCCCTTGGTAGTTTTCCTGGGATGACTGTTAAAAGAGACCTTGCTTATTGTCAGGCATGCCTCCTTTCAACACTCAAGAAAGAAAAACCCTGACTCCATTTTCATAGAGAAAGGTACTTTTACTGAGTGAGAACTGAATGCAACCAAAGAAAAGCAAGGTCTGAAGCAAAGGCACAAAAATCACTTATGGAAAGCATCCCCCCCAACTGTCCAGCATAAATCATCGAATCCACAATTTCTCCAGGGATCATGTGGGTGCAAACGTCTGGTAGTGTCATCCTCCTGCTATGCCACGACCATTGACCTTGAGACGTTATCAGCTTCAAAGAACTCTGCAGCAATGTTTCCTCTCTTCCTTCTCCTCCAGCTCACTTCCCCCCTCCCAAGAATTCCAATAGCTCCCCCATCCCCCCGTTTCATGGCAGCCGAGCAAGTAAGCAATGAAAGAGCGGAGGCTGACAGTCAATCTTGAGCCATTAAGATTCGAACTGATGAACTGCTGGCAGCCGGCAGTCAGCAGAAGTAGCCTGCAGTACTGCATTCTAACCACTGCGTTACCACGGCTCTAGATGAAGTCAAAGGGCCATTCAGGTTGGGATCCTGTCTGCCGAAGAATCCTCTCCCCCCAACCCTGTCAGGCTTAACCCAGGAATATACTGTCACTGAACCTAAAAGCTCCATGGAGGAAGCAGCCATTCCAATTTTCAACAGGGATCTCCTGGGGCCCCGACCACTGAATTCAGAAGTGAGTCACCCAACAGCAGCTCAGACCATTTTTCCAATTATTTATGATTTGCAGACTTCACTGGACTGAAGCTCATCAGATTCTCCATCAACAGCACCAAACATCTGATGAGCCCCAATGCTTCCTTCTTCTCACTTTGCCAGTCTTTCTACTTCAGCCCCTTTACTGATACTTGCAGATTAAGCAAAGGGGTGTAAGCAATGATTTGTATTTATCTACCAAGCTCTACTAACTACCAGTGGACACTTAAGGGACAACCAGCCACAAAGGATTCTTTGTCATTGAATGAAATGATAGTTTTATCTTCTATTTATAGATCTTTGACAGTGTTTCCAACTAAAATTCAAGATGAAATTATCATTACATTTGATGTCACAGTACCCTTTATACCGATAGATCCAGAACTAGCAAAAGAATCCATGGCAACAGAGCTACACAACACACCCAACCTAGCCAAATATACCGAGATTGAAATACCCAGAATCACAGACCTTATCAACCTCTGCCTGATACCTACTTTTACTTTGATGGAAATAAGAACAGGCAGAATCTATAATATAGTGTGAAGATTGTAACAGACACTTTGTAGGACAGGCAGGCAAAAGGCTAGCAGAGCACATCCATGAATAGCAACTAGCAGTTGAATGACATAATAGAAACTCTTTAATTTCACAACTGGGAAACTGAGCATCCTAAGCCCAACTAAATCCAAAGATGTTAGAGAATTCCTAGAACTTTGGCATTCCACGGACACAGAAAAATAAATCACTTTTACACAATATTCAAAAGAGACGATCGCAAAGCTAAGGAAACAAAAATACCAGAACACATCCTCTCCAGCAACCAATAAGCAGGCTTTATCACCAGAAAAACAATCAAGCAGAAAACAGTCCCCCACATCCCTACCAACACAGCAGGGCAAGCTACTGTATATAAACAGGGAGTAAACCCCATCCTTACTAGCATGGATGAAGTTACCTAATTGGGTAATGAAATGTCTGTAAGCAACCAACCAAGCTCAAAGGACGCCAAGGGACACCCATTGGATTAAGCCCTGAGCTATATATATATAGCACAGGATTTAATCCAATGGTGGGCGTGGCTGGGTGGGCGTGGCAGAGGAAGGATACTGCAAAATCTCCATTCCCACCCCACTCCAGGGGGAAGGATATTGCAAAATCTTCATTCCCACCCCACTCTGGGGCCAGCCAGAGGTGGTATTTGCCAGTTCTCCGAACTGCTCAAAATTTCTGCTACCAGTTCTGCAGAATCTGTTAGAATCTACTGGATTTCACCCCTGGTTCTCTTCCACTGATACTTTGGGCATGCAATGTGAGCAGATGATGGACTGATTATGTTTGGCAAACATAATCTGTGCATAATCTGTGTTGAGAGAAAGAAGATGGTGGCATAGACAAGGCAGATGGGCAGGTTTGGGAAATCAATGGAATATCCTTGAAAAGCTATGAATTGGTGAGCATTTAGAATAAAACCAGGCTCAGTGGCATCTTCCTAAGAAAGAGATCAAACTGGAACAAGTAGCTTGGGCCTCCCTCTCACACTCCTCCTCCTATCTTGCTCCCAAGGATCACTCTGCTGACTCTCATTTTCCTGAAGACGAGTTGCTGGAGAAAAAACATGAGACATTCAGACATTTCCTGCCTGGTCCCTGTTGTGAAAGATGCTGAACTGGGTGCGGCCACAGTGGGCTGGCTGAACAGCCCACTGTGGCCCTTTGTTCAGATCAAATGGAAATAATGTTCTTCCTGGCAAATTGCCACATGAGCAGCAGAGCACAAGACAGGAAGTATTACTGTGCGCCTCCAGATTACAAAAGTAAGTGCTATATACTGTCCAGGCGTGCTTATTTCAAAACAAGCCTTAGTCTCAGGCCTTATTCAAACAATGCACAGCCAAAATAAAGCATTCCACATCTCTCTCTCTTAAATAAAAACTTATCTTTACAGAGCGAAACTATCTTTAACAATTGAAACATTAACCAGCAGAGGGCGCTCTTGGGCCTGGAACACATCAAGTGAAACATGCAATTTATGGCATAATCAAGAAATGGTTGATCACTTACACCATGCTATACCTATGTGGTTTTCTGGTTCCTCTCTTCCACCCCACCCAGCAACTTCCAGGAGAATTTCCGTCATAAAGATAGGTGCTCAACCATGCCTGTTAATTTGTGAATGCAACAAACACACAGAGCATTTAGAAGGTGTGAGAGACACACACTTCACAGGTGTGGGAGAAAGAGAAGGCCAGCAGAGCATTTGCTGTTCTACACTTCAGTGGTTGCTTGGTTCCCCCAGGGCTCTGTCTCTAAACCAGGGGCGTCTGTGGAGAAGAGTAAAATAATGCTTAGTTGGCTTTAGATGGATCAGGTACCCCCAAAAAGTAGAGATCTTTAATTGCAGTCATGGCTTTCTTCTTGATGCTTTTGACCACCCATGGATGCCTGGACTGTAAACTTTATTATTTCACTCCTAAGTATGATGTACATTTCGGACAGTTTTAATACATTAGGAAGCGATTAATATATTAGTCTCTTTAGGAGAACAGAAACAGATTCACCCTCTCCTTCTCCTTCTCCTTCCCCTCCTTCCTTCCACAAACTTAGGCCCAGGACTCTTCAACATCTTCATAAATGACTTAGATCAGGTGTCAAACTCAAGGCCCTCCCAAGCTCATTTTTGCTGGCAGAGGCACTGCGGGCCAATCCTTTGCTGTTTGCAGGGCTGCCCCATGGGCCAGATCTAAGCATCCCTGGGGCAGATCCAGCCCACGGGCCTTGAGTTTGATACCCCTGATCTAAGTCATTTATGAAGATATTGAAGAGTCCTGGGCCTAAGACCAAACTTCGTGGTACCCCAGTGCTTACTTCCCTTTGTGTAGATGTAGTATCATTAAGGATGATCTGTACGATTTGTCAGCCAGCTACAATCCCTCTGCTGGTGATGTTATCTATCCCACATTTTTCTAGCTTATCAAGAAGTAGGTTGTGGTCTACTTTGTTGAATGCCTTTAGTGAAGTCTACATATACTACATCCACAGCATTTTGCTCATCTACTAATTTAGTCACTTTGTCAAAGAATGAAATAAGATTGGTTTGGCATCATCTATTTTTAACAATCCCATGATAGCTTTTGATTATTTGTTTCTAGATGTTCGCAGATCTGTTTTTTTTAAAAAATTTAATTTATATACTGCCCTTCTCCGGAGACTCAGGGCAGCTTACAATGCATTAAGCAATAGCATTCATACTTTCGGCCCCCCCAAGCGGTGTTCTTTTTTATACAAAGTCAGCTTATTGCCCCCACAATCTGGGTCACATCCAGATTATATCACATAATATTATTATTATTACTATTTTAAAGTCCTATCAGCAAACATTGATTTATAAATTAAAATACATGCTATTATACACTATAAGTCGGGGGAAAAATTAATGGTTTCAAATGTTGCTTTACACCATATTGTAGGAGTGATCCTGACTGTTATCAAATACGAAAATATTCTGTAGCCACGCAATGAAAATGATGCAAAACTATTTATTTCTATTTCTTTCTAGCCTCTGCCCATTAGGACCAGCATAAATCACACCTGCTCTGAAGGGGAGGCAGAGTTCTGCCAATGGAGGCTCCTCTTAGAAGTTAGGCACAGCATCAGAACCAGAGAAGGTATTTTCAAGGCAAAAGTCCCTGCTAAAGAGTGCTTAAGTTTTTTTTAAAATTAGATTTATATGCTGTCCTTCCCCGGAGACTCAGGGCGGCTTACAATGCATTAAGCAATAGCTTTTGAATACTTTTGAAAATTTTACAAAGTCAGCTTATTGCCCCCACAAACTGGGTCCTCAATTTACCTACCTTGAAAGGATGGAAGACTGAGACAATCTTGAGCCTGGTGAGATTCGAACTTGCAATAATTGCAGACAGCTGGTGTCTGATTTTGATTATCTTTTCCAGTATCTTCCCAGGTATTAATATTAGGCTGATTGGTCTGTAGTTTCCTGGGTCTGTTCCCCCTCACTTTTTTTTTAAGATGGGAAGCACATCAGCTCCTTTCCAATCCTCAGGTAATTCCTGATGTTCCAGGATTTTTGAAAGATATGGTACAATGGTTCTGAGATGACATCTGCCAGCTCCTTCAGAACTTTAGAATGTAATCCATCAGGTCTAATTTCTTTTTGTGTGAAGACCGATGCAAAAAATGAGTTAAGTAGCACTGCTTTCTCCCTGCTTCCTTGCTATCTTTTCCCTTAAGTGGACCTACTGTTTCATTGACTTTTCTTGTTATTTATATATTGAAAGGAACTTTTTAAATATTATCTTTGACTTTTGTTGTCTTTATTCATTCTGAGCCTTTTGCTTTCCTGACTTCATCTTTACAGATTTGGGCTATCTGCTGATACTCTGCCTTAGTTAACTTTTCCATTTTTTGCACTTAACCTTTTTGTCTTTCATTTTATCAGAGAGATCTTTGTGCAACCACACTAGTTTCTTCTTGGATTTCTTGTTTTTCTTTTTCAGTGGTATTCAGCTGGACTGGGCTTTTATGATCGTATTTTTCAGAGTTTCCCATGCTTCTTGAGTTGTTTTTGCTTTTAAGATTTTCATCCATGAAAATGTCTTACGCTGTCTCAGAGTTTATTAAAATCAGCTCTTTTAAAGGTTAAGACATTGGCTGGATTATGTTCTATTGCTTGTGTTTGCATTATATTGAATTCCAATATGACGTGGTCACTCATATTGTGACCAAAGTTCCAGCAACTTCAACTCCCTCTATCATTTCTTCTTCTTCTTAGTAAAAATTGGGTCCAGTATAGCTTTTCCTCTAGTTCCCTCCTCTTGATCCAGAGTTTGTCTCACAGTTTTCCTTTCTTTTCTTTATTCGCTACGTCTAAAACAGGCTTTTAAGGAGATACAGAAGGACGCATTGACAGAAGTGTAGGATAATGTGTAGAGGCTGGGCCAGCGGCTCCTACTGTCTTTTGCCAGCTGCAGCCAGACTGACTCCATCTCAGCCCCAGACTAGAAGGCTTGCAGGTGTGAACTTCTGGGCCCTGATTCTGGAGGCACCAGAGCCTGCAGTTTCCTGCAGCAGCAGAAGGAAGAGTTTTTGGAAAGGCAGGAAATACGCCAGTCCAGCCACTCCACATGGTTTTTTCTCACCTCTATTGAGCTTTGAGAGCAGCTGCAAATATGGGGAGGTTTTTTTCCTTTTTTTGCTCCTTCCCGCCAAAGATGGTGTCTCCCCTCCATCTGTTCCCTTCCTCCACTCAAACTCTCTGCAGCTGTTGGTGCTACTATTAGAGAAAGAGGCTTTATTGCCAGGAGCAGCAAAAGCAAAATCTCAGGCGCCAAGTAACTTTTAGTTTGTTGCATGGATAAATGGTTTGAGAACTTGCTTTCCCTGGTACAAAGATACCCCCTAGCCATCTTTAAAGGACAGCAATGCATTGTGCTATCCCCATTCTGCCCCTAAGCTGGGAGGTGAGGTGGGGTGGGGTGGCTGGGCTTACCTGTCTTTTCTCCTTCTCCTTCCCCCATGGTCAATCTCCTTGCATTTATGGCTGTTGCAGCATCCTGTGGTCCCCTGACTGCATTTTATGATGTTTTTGCCCAAAATTGGCATTTACTTCCAGTTTTCAGCATGAAAGGTGAACCATTGGTTCCCTTAATGACCACATTATTGACTTAACAACCATGGCATTCACTTTACCCCACCACAAAAAATTGTACAATTGGGTTGGTCATGTGAATGACCAGCTTTATGACCACTGCTGCTTACAACCGTGATGGACAGCCTCCATTATGGTCCTAACTTGAGGACTACCTGTAATCACATCTAACATTAAAATCCTGCATGGATTTTTTTTATAAAATAAAATTAATTTTTTTTAAATTTTAAATTTTATTTATTTTTTTGATTTGATTTATATGCCGCCCTTCTCCGGAGACTCAGGGTGGCTTACAGTGCATTAAGCAATAGCCTTCATACTTTTGTATATATTTATACAAAGTCAGCTTATTGCCCCCACAAACTAGGTCCTCAATTTACCCACCTTAGAAAGGATGGAAGGCTGAGTCGACCTTGAGCCTGGCTAGGATTGAACTCGCAGAATTACAGGCAGCTGGATGTTAATTGCTGCCTTTAGTAAGAGGCATTAAATTTAATTTAAAATTTAAAATTAAAATTAAAATTACTGTAGCTGGGAGAATTTTATTATTCTCTATTGTAAATCAAAGGATCAAACAAAGCAGGACATTTATTTATTTAGCATATGGCAAATACATGGACTTATAGTAGTTCAAATATTAATGTCCAGTCCACCCAGCCATTCAAGGACAGGGTGGTCTATGTTGAAAAATCAGACATTGGGCTGGTGTAAGCTCTTGATGGACATTCAGACGCAATGCGGCGGATATTTTGTTGAGGAACACCACAGTGCAAAGCAGGACAAAGCAGGACAAGAAGCAATGGATGGAAACTAATCAAGGAGAGAAGCAACCTACTGTAGATCTAAGGTGCCGAGGTGGCGCAGTGGTTAGAGTGCTGTACTGCAGCTACTTTAGCTGACTGCTAGTTCAGCAGATCAGCAGATCAAATCTCACCAGCTCAAGGTTGACTCAGCCGATGGAACTTCCGAGGTGGGTAAAATGAGGACCCAGATTGTTGGGGGCAATATGCTATTTAGTATACTGTCGATTGTTGTAAGCCGCCCAGAGTCCTCGGAGAGTGGGCGTCATAGAAATATGATTAATCAGGAGAAATTTCCTGAAAAGTGAAAACAATGAACAAGTAGAAAGACTTGCCTCCAGAAGTTGTGAACGCTCCAACACTGGAAGTTTTAAAGAAGAGACTGGACAACTATTTGTCTGAAATGATGCAGGGTCTCCTGCTCGAGCAGGGGGTTGGACTAGAACAGGGGTCTCCAACTTTGGCAACTTTAAGCCTGGCGGCCTTCAACTCCCAGAATTCCCTGCAAAGCTGGCTGGGGAATCCTGGGAGTTGAAGTCCACCAGGCTTAAAGTTGCCAAGATTGGAGACCTCTGGACTAGAAGATCTCCAGGGTCCTTTCCAACTCTGTTATTCTGTTAATTCTTGAGCTCTGTCCAAAAAAAAATGTGTTACAAGCAATTCTGTGCAAGCTGCCATTTTGCCATAGGCAAAACCTTCACTCTGATTGGCTGGCATGGAGATCCTCCCCACTGTCACCCTTGGGAGTTGCTCTGCAGGGCCTTTTAGCCTTGGAAAGGAGGACTGAGCACTCTGCCCATGGAAGCACATCTCTGGCCTCACATGCGCTGCTATCCCTGAGGAAGACCCTGCTGATGGGGCACATATCAGCAGCTCATGCTAATTGGAGACCCGCTTGCCCCTACTGGCTGCCCTACAGAGGAACCTCCCCACAAAATGCCATTCTATCTAAGCTAAGATCTTAGAAGAGCTGTGGTGGCACAGGGGGTAGAATGCAGTATTCCAGGCTAATTCTGCCAACAGTTCAATTCTCACCAGCTCAGGGTTGTCTCAGACTTCCATCCTTCCGAGGTGAGTAAAATGAGTACTGAAATTGTTGGGGGCCATAGGCTGACTCTGTAAACTGCTTAGAGAGGGCTGTGAAGAACTGTAAAGCAGTATATAAATCTATGTGCTAGTGCTATCTTGCACACTCCAAGGGATGCCGAGGCTGCACTCTCTTGCCAATTTTCCACTTAGCCATTTGGATTCTGCCAGTTTCTCCTGGCAACTTATGTGACAGAAACAGCCTCAAAACTATTAACCCATCTTCTGTAAACCTCTGCCCCAAAATACTGCAATGGATGTGGGATGAGTTGGTGGGCTGGAAGGTGTGTAGGAAATTCATTCTATACTTCTCCATCCTCTGGACCAGTGTTTCTCAACCTTGGTGACTTTAAGACATGTGGACTTCAACTCCCAGAATTCCCCAGCCAAATCTGAAAGCTGCCAAGATTGAGAATCACTGCTTTGGACTATTTGGGGCAGAGGTTGACCAACCTTAGTGATGATCAGAAGGTTCAGGGACCTTCTGAAGCGACCTTCTAAGTGACAGCTTACCAGTATTCCTGCACCTGTGAGCTGTCAATTTGAAATGTTGCTCAAGCCTCTGTCCTGGACCCCTCCCCGTCCCCTCCCCTCCCCTCCCAGGGCAGCAACTGAGGCTGGCTTTTTCCACAGGCCACTAACCGAGGAGGGAAAACGAAGCTGGGGAATCAGCTCTCCCCAGTCCTCTTGCTGTGAGAAAGGGGAGGAGGAGGAGGAAGAGAATGGCTTCTTTGATGCCAGTCTTTAAACCCAGAGTGGCCACTGATTGCGGGAAATACCAGCTCTTTAGTTCTGCAGTGTGGATGAGGCCAAGTCTTCTTATGCAAACAGCAGTGGAGCAGAGGTTGAGCAGGGAAGGGAAGGGGGAGGAATTTAACTATTCTTCCCTTGCCAATCTCCTAATAGCTCCAAAACATGTTATTTGCATTTCAGAACGGCCCTATTGCAACCAGCGGAGCTCCTGTTTTAAAACTTCTCTTCCTATGGCTGCCAACTATTTCAATATATGTAAGTTCCATTTGGTGCATTCACACACCACTTGTGTCTAGTTTGGCTTTTGAAGGGGCTCTTGAGGGCTCCCTTCAGCTCAACGGAGGTTATAGAATACATTATCTACTGCTAAAAGGTTCTGGGGAAAACATCACAAAGGGGCTGGTTCCACTCTATATGAATTCCTGCCTCATCCGCCTTCTGTTTTGAGGCCTCCCCAGGGCAGATCTTCTGCAGATGCCACCCTAACCCCTCCCTCACTGTAGCCAGTCCAGGTTTTGAATCATTTTTCTGCACTACCAGAAGAAACCACAGCAAGCAAATGCACCCAGCTGGCTGTTTTTTGTGTGTGTCTCCCCAGATGCACACACAGCTAGAGAGAGCACCAGCTGACAAGATAGGAAAAAGGAGCACCAATTTGGCCTGGTGCCGTGCAAGTGGACAAGAGGATTGAAGCTGGTGGCTGTGTGGAAATGTCCAGCCAAGGTTCCTGTCCTCAGTTTTCTGAGAAGATGCCTTGGCTTCTTCACTCCCTGGCTTCCTGTATTGAGTCTGAAGGATTTACTAGTCAGAGGACCTCTCCCCACACCTGCAAAAGTCACCTCAGTGCTGGGTCCTCTTCTTAGCTCACACTGTTCTCTGTCAAAATGGACATTTTCCCCTTTAGAAGGCCGAACTCCAAGCGTATCCATCCAGCAACTGTGCAGTGAGCAAAGTGCTGAACCTCTGCGGAAGTCTCACTGCCACCACCATTCCTGGCGGAGCCCTGAAAAGAAGGCATTTCCAGGTTTGCCCGAGCCAGATAGAACTGGCTGAATTTCACCCCTGGGGCCTACCTCCCTCTCGATTCCTCAGAAGTCCTCATTTATTAGACTGGCAGGCCATCTCAATCTGTATGGCGCTGGCTTGCAGAATGCAACAATAAAAAAAATTAAAACCCAGATTATCTAATCCAAAAGAAAGTTCGGGGGGAAGACAACAACAACAATTATGCAATGAATTAATGAATCCTTTTCATTCACTCCTGTTCTGCAAAGGAAAAAAGTTGTAAATGTGTACTACCCATGTAGTATGGGGACCAAAATCGGTTGCGGTATTCCAGGTGTGGTCGGTCTTTCTCAATCTTGGCAGCTTTCAGATTTGTGGACTTTAATTCCCAGAATTCTCCAGTCAGAGATGCTGGTTGGGAAACTCCGGGAGTTGAAGTCCATACGTCTTAAAGTTGCCAAGGTTGAAAAACACTGGCCAGGGTTGTTGCTGGGAGGCCCCATTTTGGGGAAGGCTAAAGTGTCTACTACCACCATCTAACTTCTTTTTGCTTGGACAATTCTCCTACCAGCAATGACAGGAGCCCCTCCCCCCAGCACTAGCCAGGGAAATGGTGCCTCAGGAAGTGTCTCAGACTGGCTTCCTCAGCACACTCAGAGACATCCCTGGGACGTCTTTCTTTAGGCAAAGCCTTCTAATCCTACTGAGTCTCCCTCCTTCCAGCTTTGTTCACTTTTGCCTCTCCACTCAGGAATCCTGAGAGGTTTGGGGCCTCTGAGCCTTTCCGTTTCTTAGAGCCCCACATTTCTCTGGTCCTTGCTGAATTTGAGGAGTTGCACCCATGCACCGCTAAGTAAAATCAAGCTGGGGGTAAAATGCCTTAATTGCCCGAGAAGCAGTGATGGGTTTCCGGTGTTCCTGCGTGTGTGAAGATCACGTGGCCAGCACACTGGAACCTGGAAAAGTAATGGGCGACAGCTTGCATGCCTGGAGAGATGGCTCTACGTGCCACTTCTGGCACAAGTGCCATAGGTTCACCATCATGGGTATAGGGTCTCCTACTTGAGCAGGGGGTGGACTAGAAGACCTTCAAGGTCCCTTCAACCTCTGCTAATTCTGTATTCTGATAAAGCATTACTCTAGTTGAAACAAGAAAAGGACTTACTGGTAGAGACCTGTTGTCCTCATTAATGCATGGCAAGAGCAGTAGCCTCCTTTGTCTGCTAGGTGAATTCTAGCCCACAAAAGCAGATGTGATGTTGTGGTTGGGGTGGGGGAGATGTGCCTGCTGGGCGATGCTGAGCCAAGGCTCTCTCTTGGGCCAGCCCACTTCGCAGGGTCACTTTGAAAGGAGAAACTCGATAGCCGCTGCATCTATGTGATCAAAGCTCCAAACCCTTTTTGTATGCATCGTGGATGCCAATGCATGGGGGGGGGGGGGGAGACGGGGAGGCTTCAGTTGGGCACTCATAGCTGTCCCCTTTGCCCCAAGATCCTTAGCTGTGTGGAAAATGTTAATTAAGGATGAATACATTTCCTTTGGTTCATTCAAAGAAATACATGCATTCACTTCCATGGTCAGCCCCTCTTTTATAAGGGGCAGCACTTTGAAGTCATCCAACTCTCTGGATCAAAATCATGTTCATAATCTCAAACTAGAAATAAAGAAAGGTTCTCTGCACATTTCTTCTCCATTTATGCCCTCCCTCATATAGAAAGCTGCTGTAGACCTTTATTGACAAGACAGATTTCTTTTGCAGCTACAGAACAATCCCCTGTTGTTGGGTAAGAGGACCCAAGGCCAGAAGGGGAATTGGGGAAATGCCCATGCCCCACAGGAAAGGTCATGCCATCCTGCCAGAGCAGAAAACAAGGCCAGCACAAAAGCCATATCCCACCCCCACCCCCACAGTGGCTCAAATGACTGAGAAGGGACTATTCTGCCTTCTCTCTATATATATATACAGTGTATGCCTGTGTGTATAGACTAAATGACTGGAATAGCAAAATGCTGTGGACCTAGTATACTTGGACTTCAGCAAGGCATTTGACAACCACAATCTATTTCTTTGTGAGATAAAAAGTGTCAGATAGAAAGCAGCACCATCAGATGGATTTGTAACTGGCTGACAAACCACATTCAACATGTAGTCCTCAATGGAACCACGCTGTCATAGAAGGAAGCATGCAAGGTTCTGTCTCAGGCCCAATCTCTTCAACATCTTCATAAGTTATTTAAACGAAGGAATAGGAGGGGAACTCATCACATTTGTAGATGACACCAAACTTGGTGTCAAGTTCGAACCACACTTTTGCTGTTGCAACTATTATCGCTTCTCAGCTTGCCAACTAACCGGGGGGAGGGAACAGTGAGATGGAATGTAGGCGCCAGACATCAAGAAGACAGCCATGAGAGGCTAGGACACTCGACAGGTGTTTGCCAAAGCCAAAGACTTTTTCTCATAACAATATAATGAGACTCAATTGGATAATGTGATCTACTCTAATAGGAGGAGGGAAAATCAATACTTTAATTACGTGGGTTTGCATGGGAATTAACTAGATCTGGTTTTGCCAAAATGATGAACTCAATAAAGTTTTGTATTCAGAGATTGGATCATTTCGGCCATGCTTGCTTTGATTGGGTTCATCAGTCAGAATACTGACAGCCTCAAGAATAGCCAGTGTTTATGCTGGAACTATCTACTTCAGGGGTGCCAAACTCAAATGCTGGAAACAGTGAAGGACCGGTCCGCAGTGCTTCTCCCAGTGAAAATGGAGGTCGAGGGGGCTGCATGCAGCCCCCCTCCAGTTCCATTTTTGATGGCAGACAGTTGCAGGAGCCCATTTTCTCCGGTAGTGCGCTTTGGCCACCACAGGTGCCCCCAACACGAGTGATGTCAAACTGGCTATGCCCACCCTAGCCACAGCCACCCCAGCTCCCCAAGGTCAAATACAACCCTGATGCAGTCCTCAAAGAAATCGAGTTTGACATCCCTGATCTACTTGAATAGCTGACTGTGTTTCCATAAATTGAATTAAAATTGGATTAACAATTTATCAGACTTGAAACAATGCTGAAACCTAAGCTGAGGATACCATTTACTGGTGAACAGAAAATATACCATACTCCTACAAGCCTGGGAATAAACAACATTCATCTGGACGACTGTGGTGATATTTACTGTTCTATAACTTTATGATTACTGGAGACTCTACTGTGAGAATAAAGAAGATTCTTAAGTAAAATGACTTTTGATTTTTGGAAAGATGCCTGGATTATTTAAATGAAACTGATTAATAATCCTGGGATATAAAGAACTATGATTATTGAACTTTCTGAGGAGCAACATTGGACTTGAATATTTTGTTTTTGGACTATTGAGTAAGAGCAGGATTTAGTAAAATAAGACAAGATGCTCCACCAGGGGGAAATAAGTGAGATTTCAAAAGAAACGGCATTGATGTTTCCAAGCATTAGGGACACTATGACAAAGAATCACAGAGAGAGGTTGACTCAGCCTTCCATCCTTTCTAAGGTAGGTAAATTGAGGACCCAGTTTGTGGGGGCAATAAGCTGACTTTGTGTAAATATACAAAAGTATGAAGGCTATTGCTTAACACATTTTAAGCCGCCCTGAGTCTTCGGAGAAGGGTGGCATATAAATCAAATTTTAAAAAAAGATAAAGAACCTATTGCAAGGCATAAATGGGAAAATAGAAAATATTCTACAACTGATAATGAATGAAGATCAAAGAAGATCAAAGAGTCCAGGAAAGAGAGGAGACAACAGAAAGAATGGAGGAAAAGCTAGAACAGACAAACCAACAATTAAAGCAAGAAGATGAGAAGGAGAAGATGATAAAGAAATAATGACTGATGAAATAAACCAAGGGATAAGCACCTTAAGAGATTTAAAAATGGAATCAGATAAACCGGAAGATACTTTTGAAAGGGAGATAGGTGTGTGGGTGGACACTCTGGAGACCTGGCAGCTTAGGAGGATAGAGATGGGAGAAATATTCCGACTGAATGGTGAAGATACAGATGCTGATAGAGATGACATCCAAGAGAGAAGTATGAGAGGCAAGCTAAAAAACGAATAAAGATTGAAGTGTTAAAACAGGCAAGAGATGATGGATAGAAAGGATTTTGTTTCTTTCTTTTCCCCCCTAATATAATGATAGTCTGATTAAAAACCATGGTTGGGTTCCATGCCTATCAGGCCCTAGCCCAGCGACAACACAGCGAAATCCAGTTGAGTTCAATCCTTCATTTGCTTACACCCAAGGGACAGAATTTTGCCAAACTAAAGTTGTAACTTTCTAATCTACTAGATATATCCTGAGAGGTGGCTGTGTCCCGAGATCAGGTGATCTCCTTTTGTGACCTTCTCACAAGCAAAATCAATGGGGAAGCCAAATTCACTTAATAACCGGGTTACTAATTTATCAACTCCGGTGATTCACTTTAACAACTGGGGCAAGAAAGGTTGTAAATTGAGGCAAAACTCACTTAACAAATGTCTCACCTAACAACAGAATTTTGGGGTTTATTTGTGGTCGTACCTGTAAATTTAATAGACAAATAAAGAGTGGTTGCTAAGGGGGAATAAACCCTTCCGCAAAATTCTTCTTCTTCTACTTCATCATCATCATCATCATCTTAGCCATTTTCTATCCATTGCAGGATGAAGGCCTCTTCTGCGTATTTTCAACCAATATGGTCCTGAGAGATTCTAGGGTGTGGTTACCCTGAATTTCTTCCCTCACTCTACCACCCCCCCCCCACCAGTTCGGGACTGCATAGTCTCTTAATCCAGGCCTCTCTCTGGGAAAGCTTTGGGTTGCCAAAGATCTCTACTCCTGCTCGTGCACATTCCATGACAATGCAGTAGTGTCCGCCTTTTTGATGGAGGAAATAGTACCTCCAGTGTGGAAAGAGGTGGTGTGCTCCTCCTCCTCCTCAAGAGACTGCCTTTGGACTAACAATCTTCAGTAACTATTTACCATTCTCCAACCTTCTCTTTTGCATAAGGTTGTTGAAAAGGTGATTGCTCTGCAGTTGAGGAGAACTGTGGATGAAACGGATGATCTAGGCTCTGGATAGGACAATACCTGCAGCAAACTTCTTCTGCTCAGCCTGGCATGGTGAGTAGATGTCACTGGGGAGAAACAGTTGCTCGAATAACCAAACCAAGCCCACATAGGGCTTTATAGCTTATTACCAGCATCTTGAATTGAAAACAAATCAAACTGGTAACCAAGGCAGCTCATGGAGCAAAGTGTAATGCACGCAGATATTAGTGCGCATACAATTGCTGGCATTGCTAAATTTTGCACAAAATTAAGCTTCTGAATACTCTTCAAAGGGAGCTCCATGTAGAGTGCATTGCAGTAATCCATACAGTGGATCAAGTGACATACACATCAAGTGACCAGGGCATGAGTGACTGAGCACAGAGCCTCCTGAACTAGGAATGGGTGCAAGTGGTGCATAACCTGAAGGCAAAGACCCATCTGGCTACAACCACTACCTGTTCTTTGAGAAAGAGTTGTGAGTCCAGAAGGACTTCCAGATTGAGCCCCAGGTCAGCCTGGGAAAGTGCAACCCCATTCAGAATCACAGATGGCAGATCCAGTTGGCCCCCAAACTCTTATCCTTAGAATGGATGAGAGAAGTGAGCAGGAAATCTTTGGACAGTTTGGACCCCCCCCCCCCAAGTCTCTCCTAGCATGACCCAGCTCTCCAGATCTTGAAAGATGACTGGGAATCACAGGAAAATAACTGCTCTCCAAAAGGACACAGGCTCAGGAGACATGTTTTAGGGGACTGTTTTGTTATGGCATGAGAAAGTCCCCTAAAGCAGGGGTCTCCAGTCTTGGCAACTTGTGGACTTCAACTCCTTCAAAGCTGGCTGAGGAATTCTGGGAGTTGAAGTCATAAAGTTGCCGAGGTTGGAGAGACTGGTCCTAAAGCATCTGGCAAACTGTTCCCAGGCAGAGAAGTTTCCAAAGACAGCCTCTCCTATGCAACCATATTTAATCAAAGGGAAACATGGAAGAAGTCAGAAGCCTTTTGTAATTCCATAACGGGTCAATAGAATTATGGGTTTTGCTGGACGTCATAGGAGCAGCATTGCCCTCAAGCAGACAAAGCAGCCATCAGATCCGCCAAAGAGGTTGCCAGCACATTCAGCAAACACTGAAGATAAATGCTCAGGCCAAGAACAAATCAGAACCCAGCCAGGAGGAGGGATGAGAAAGGCTTGTCTCTGACCATCCAAGCACAAACCCCAAATCTCCCTCGAAACATCTTCTCTGCAATGAACCTGTGCTGACTTTATTCAGTTAATACATGACTTGATGCGTGACAGGTTTGCCAAGCTCTGAAGGTATTGAGTTTATCTGGAAATGTGTCTGTCATATTGCTGCCTTCTCTTATTTCCCTTTATTTCCTTTCCCAACACATTTACTTTTACATCTCTATGTGGTTTTAGGAGTCTGTGTCTCATTAGAGCTTCCTTGTATATACTGAAAGACCGCACTGTCACAAAGCTACTGCTGTAGGTCAGGATTCGCACAACATTTCTTGAGGTTGTAATTCTGGGCTTGAGGCAGGAAACTCCAAAATTGCTCCCTGCCTCTTCTTCTAGACAGAGACTGAAGGATAAATCTTGGATGAAAGGCTAAGGCCCCCTCCCTCCCTCGACTAAAGTTTATAGATAGAAAAAAGCTTTAAATTGATGCAAAACTATATAACAATAAAATTACTGAAACAAAATTTAGGAGAATTGAATCAAAAAATAGTAGACATAATATCAATAATGATATTTGCTTCTATGGATAGACTGGGTCCAAAAAGATGTTTTTGAAGAAGTGACAGATGTAGAGCAAATGCTATCTGACAAGATAGAATTGCCATTGAAAATAGATTTCAGAAATTGACAGACCAAGAGATTTCTGGAAAAGGATCTTTCACTGGCTCTGCAGAAGAAATTGATTGTTGATTTAAAATTCAAAAGGTGATGATATGATAAACTAAGAGAGTGACCTGTAAGAGAATTTTCCTGTAGGCTTTATAAAAGAGGATTGTTAAAGTCTTAAAGAGCTAAATGAAGTAATGAAATCAAATCTTCAATATCTGAATGAATAAACATAAAGAAAAAGGAAGGAATATACAGTTGATTTATTTGATATGAGGTGAAGAGATAAATATTTGTAAAGAGATGACTAGTCACTAAATTTGTTTATAGTTGTGTTGGAGGTTGGAGGTCATTTCTGTATATACCGTATTTTCCTGCGTATAAGACTACTTTCTAACACACAAAAATCTTCTCAAAAGTCGGGGGTCGTCTTATACGCCCAGTCGTCTTATACGCCGGAAAATACGGTATTTCTTTTTTCTTTATTCCTACTTTTAGTTAGTTTAGTTTAGTTTAGTTTATTAAATTTGTATACCGCCCTTCTCCTGACGGACTCAGGGCGGTGAACAGCCAAACATTAAAATACAAGCAATATAAAAGTTAAAATAATCTAAAACATAATTAAATCAAATTTTGGCTTCCCCAAATTTAAAACCACTCATAAAATTCACCCATTAAAATCTACGTTAAGCCAGCCCAGCTTGCTGGAATAGAAAAGTCTTTAATGCCTTGCGGAAAGTGCGGAGGTCTGGGATTAATCGAATCCCCGGGAGTAACTCGTTCCAGAGGGCGGGAGCCCCCACAGAGAAGGCTCTCCCCCTGGGGGTCGCCAGTCGACATTGCCTGACCGACGGCACCCTGAGGAGGCCCTCTCTATGAGAGTGTATTGGCCGGTGGGAGGTTATCGGTGGCAGAAGGTGGTCTCATTAAGTACCCGGGTCCTAAGCCATGGAGCGCTTTAAAGATGAGAACCAAGACCTTGAAGCGCACCTGGAAGACCACTGGGAGCCAGTGCAGCTCGCGCAGGAGAGGTGTCACATGGGAGTGCCAAGTCGCCCCCATAATCACCCACGAGGCCGCATTCTGGACCAGCTGGAGCCTCTGGGTGGTCCTCAAGGGGAGCCCCATGTAGAGAGCATTACAGTAGTCCAGGTGAAAAGTGACCAGGGCATGAGTGACTGCGCATAAGGAGTCCCAATCCAGAAAGGGACGCAACTGGCGTATCAGGCGAACCTGATAAAAAGCCCCCCTGGCCATGGCCGTCATATGCTCTTCTAAAGACAGCCGTGGATCCAGGAGGACGCCCAAGTTACGAACCCTCTTTGTGGGGGCCAAAGACTTGCCCCCAATAGCCAGCGAAGGGACCAGCTGGCTATATCAGGACGCCGGCATCCACAGCCACTCGGTCTTGGAAGGATTGAGTCGGAGCCTGTTCCTCCCCATCCAGACCCGTACGGCCTCCAGAAACTGGGACATCACTTTGAGGGCATCATTGGGGTGATCCAGGGTGGAGATGTACAGCTGCGTATCGTCAGCATACAGATGACACTGCACCCCGAAACCATGGATGATCTCACCCAGCGGCTTCACATAAATGTTGAACAGGAGCGGCGAGAGGACCGACCCTTGCGGCACCCCGCAAGCAAGGCGCCTCGAGGTCAACCTCTGCCCCCCTACCAACACGGACTGCAACTGGTCGGAGAGATAGGAGGAGAACCACCGCAACACGGTACCTCCCACCCCCATCTCTACCAACCGGTGCAGCATGATACCATGGTCGATGGTATCAAAAACCGCTGAGAGGACTTCCGGTGGCGCCTTCCTCGTTGGCGGCGGGCTTTTCATGCCCGCCGGTCTCCCGGCGCATCAGAGCCGCCTCACAGCTGGCAGGCGGCTCGAAAAACCTGTTCCTCGACGGGAGGAACAGGCAGAGCTTCTGGGGGTGAGGTAGAACCTCTTTGAGCCCCCCAGGAATTTTCCATGTCCTGGGGAGGGCTCAGAGGGATGGTTCCCTCCATACCCCCAGGGTATGCTCCGCGCCGAGAGGATCCTCCGCTAATTATTTAATTAGCGGAGCCAGACGTGGGAGCAACACCACAATTGAAATCACATTTGGAGCAGGCTGGAAAAGAGAAAAGAAAATTTCAAGCAAGTATGGATTTTTTCTTTAACGGAGTTTTTCTTTCGGAAGAGGAGGGGGGGGAAGGGGGAAGGAGAGGAAGAAATTTGAAAGTCTTTAAGATGGCGACAGGCTCTGCCTGAAACGAAAGTGACAGCGGAAATGGAGTGCAGAGCTTAATCTTGAAAGGAATATCCTGTTACAGACAAAGAACCTAAAGGAATAGAGGCTGATTTAAACAGATTTTTTCTACCCCTTTTTGTTTTTTTCTTTTTTCTATTGAAGCAAGGAAGATTCTTGGGTTTTGTTTTTTTTAAAAAAAAAAAAAGTAAAGATGCCTAAAACTAAAGGAAGGGGGGGCTCCCCTTTGAATCAGATGAATAAAGTTGAAATGTCTCATGTGCAGAGACTTACAGAACAGGAGTTAAAAGAGTTAATTACAAGGTCCTTAGAGAGTGTGGTAGATAAGATAAAAGGTTCACAGAAGGATCTTGAGGAACTGGTTTCTGGGAAATATGACCAATTAAATCAAATCATTGCTCAAGTAGCCTCAGATTTCTCAACAGCGCTGGCTGCAATGGGGAAGAAAATGATTGAGATGAGTAGTAAATTTGAATCTCAAATACAAGAGTTACAAATGAAACTCTTGGAAGCAGAGGCCAATAACCATAATATTCAGAATGATGTTATTATGCTTCAAATTAAGTCTATGGAATCTGCAATTAGATTGAGAGGGATAAAAGAAGATAACAGAGAAAACCTAAGGACAACTTGTGCAAAGGCCTTTGCAGAATTATTAAAGTTACAAGATGAACTAATTTTGGGCTCTATTGTGAAAGTTTACAGAGTTAACTCATGTTTGGCTAAACAAAGGAATTTGCCTAGAGATGTTGTTGTCTACTTCACTGATAAAAGACTGAGAGATGATATTCTACAAAAGTCTTATTCTGATAGACTGCAGGTAGCTGGCACACAAATCAGGGTCTTTAAAGAGCTACCTTCGAAGGTTTTAAAAGACAGGAAAGATTTTGATTTTTTGGTCAAGGAATTGAAGAGAAGTAATATCCTATTTAGATGGGATTTTCCAACTGGTATAATTTTTAGATATCAAGGTGTGAGACATTGTCTGAATACTATTGAAAAAGGAGAATATTTTTATCAAAATATTTTTAAGGGAGCACCGAAACATCTCAAGAATAAAAAGTCAAAAACAGAGTTTGCAAAATGTGAAAAGAAAGAAGAAAATCAAAGTGTGTTAAAAGTAAAAGGAGATTTTGGTGGTTGTCCAGAGGATTCTATTATGGATTTTTTGGATGAGAAAACTGAATGCCCCAGTGTTTCTGGGGGATTACAAGACCTTGAACTGCTGGAGGAAGATTCAAAAAACAAAGTTTTATATCGAGATGACCAGCAGCAGAGGTCCAATACTCTTCAAGACATGGGGGTTGATGCTAATCGACAGGAATTAGAATTTAACGAAGAAATCCGACTGGAAACCACAGGTGATAAATTCAAAGAGCATCGTGAATTGCTTGATACTGAATCTGAAAGCATTGAAAGATTTGGAAAAAATGGATTAAGCACAATAACTGGTTAAAAGTTTATTCGAAATTGGATTAATTTTAAACTCACATATTAAAATGGATTATAAAAACCTTTACTATGAAGTTTATCCTGGATTGGACATGATATCCTGAGTTTTGATAGATTGCTGCAAAACTAGCAGCGATCATTGGTTACCCAATTATATATTTTGGTGGAATATATCGTCTAGAAGAAGACTAAGAACTTGAAAACATTTTATAACCCGAAGGGTTGAATTGCAAAGGGTGGCAGGATTTGAACTAATTTCAAAGGAACATCTGGGAATGCAGCTTTTGTTTGAAAGGCTGCAAAAGCCTATTTTTAGGTATAGTATAAGCTAGTTGGAATGATTTTTTCCTAGAGGAGTGAATATCTTCGTGGTTGGATTTTACTTATATAAAGTCACTCGGGGGGTTGTGTGGAGAAATGTTTTACTTTGCTGATGGGGGCAGCGGCAAGATGAAGATTATTGAAGCGGATTTATGAGAGGAAATATATTTGACATCAATCAAGTTGAAGAGAAGATCGAAATTTGGATTATATAGACTGAGAAATGAATTAAATAAAAGATAATCTTTTTTATGATATAACTGTATGATTATAACTACATATGCATATATATTCTTTGTGTTCTATGTTTTTTGGGGGGGGGTTTCTCTTTAGTTAAGGGTGTAGTTAGGATAGAACTATAATGGTGTTTTTAATTATAACTATTTTTTAATTATAATATTGTTTAAATATATTAATGTCTGTTCTTGTTAGTTTGTTTTTTACTTTTTTGCTCTCTTTCTTCCTTCTCTTTCTTTTCCTCTTTCGAAATTTGTTTAATTTACAATTTGAATATTTAATAATCTTTTTCTTTTTCCCTTGTTCTAAATTTTGTTTTTTTTAAACTTGTAGCGGAAGTCAGGGGGGGGATAGGGAGGGAAAGGGTTGGGGAGGGACGATGGGAGGGGTAGGGGAGGGGGATTGGGGGGGGGAGAAAATGGAAAAAAATTTGTATTGTAAAACTTTTTCAATAAAAAAAAAAAAACCCCGCTGAGAGGTCTAATAGGACCAGAACAGAGGAGCAGCCCCTGTCCCGAGCCCTCCAGAGATCATCAACCAACATGACCAATGCGGTCTCCATGCTGTACCAAGGCTTGAAGCCGGACTGGAACAGATCTAGATAGACAGTGTCATCCAAGTACTGCGGGAGCTGTCACGCAACCACACTCTCTACAACCTTCGCCACAAAGCAAAGGTTGGAGACCGGACAGTAATTTGCCAAAACAGCCGGGTCCAGAGAAGGCTTCTTGAGGAGGGGTCTCACCACTGCCTCTTTCAAGGTGGGAGGCAAGAAACCCTCGCTCAAAGAAGCATTTATAATCCTCTGGAGCCAGCCTTGTGTAACCTCCTGGGTAGCCAGCACTAGCCAGGAGGGACACGGGTCCAATAAACATGTGGTTGCGTTCAACCTCCCCAGGATCCTGTCCACGTCCTCGGGAGTCACAGGGTCAAACTCATGCCATACAACAGTCTCAAGACCTGCCCCAGACACCTCGCCGGAACCTACCCAGTCAGAGTCCAAGCCTTCCCGAATCTGAGCGATTTTATCGTGCAAATATTGTACAAAATCCTCAGCCCGTCCTTGCAATGGGTCATCCCGCGCTCCCAGATGGAGGAGGGAACGGGTCACCCTAAACAGGGCAGCTGGGCGGTTATCTGCCGATGCAATAAGAGCGGAAAAGTAATAACACTTTGTCGCTTTTATCGCCACTAAGTAGGTCTTAATACGAGACCTAACTAATGTTCGGTCGGATTCGGAGCGACTGGCCCTCCAACCAATCTCTAGGTGTCTTTTCCGGTGCTTCATCTCCCTCAGCTCCTCGGAAAACCAAGGAGCTGGGCAGATCTGGTGCCGGGTCAGAGGCCGCAAAGGCACTACTCGGTCCAAAGCCCTGGCGGCCAACCTATCCCAGGCGGCCACCAGGTCTTCAGTCGAGTCGTGAGCCAGAGACTCAGGAAATGGCCCAAGTTCCATCTGGAACTATCAGGATCCATCAGGCGCCTGGGGCGGAACCATCTGATTGGTTCCGCCTCCCTGCGGTAGGGTGTAGTGGTCAGAAAGTCCAGCCTCAGGAGAGAATGGTTTGACCATGATTAGGATTAGGATTTAGGATTTATTGGATTTATATACCGCCCTACTCCCGAAGGACTCAGGGCGGTGTACAGCCAACAATAAAAATACATACGTACAAAATTTAAAAACCAACTAAAAACAGATTAAATGAATTTGGCCCGGACAGAATTAAAACACCCCAATATAATTTAAAATTTTTTAAAATTTAACACTAAAAACGGGGAGTGGTTAGGCCAGGCCCGCCTGGCGAAATAGAAAAGTCTTAAGAGCGCGGCGGAAGGTGGGCAGATCCGGGATCCTCCGTATCTCTGGGGGGAGCTCATTCCAGATAGTAGGTGCCCCCACAGAGAAAGCTCTCCCCCTGGGGGCTGCCAGCCGACATTGTTTGGCTGACGGCACCCGGAGGAAACCCTCTCTATGAGAGCGTACTGGCCGGTGGGAGGCTATTGGTAGTAGTAGGCGGTCCTGCAAGTACCCAGGTCCTAAGCCATGGAGCGCTTTAAAGGTAGTAACCAGGACCTTGAAGCGCACCCGGAAGACCACCGGGAGCCAGTGCAGCTCGCGCAGGAGAGGTGTCACATGGGAACGCCATGTCGCTCCCATCACCACCCGCGCGGCCGCACTCTGCGCCAGTTGGAGCCTCTGGGTGCTCCTCAAGGGGAGCCCCATGTAGAGAGCATTACAGTAGTCTAGACGGGAAGTGACAAGGGCGTGAGTGACCGTGAGCAAGGAGTCCCGATCCAGAAAGGGACGTAACTGGCGGATCAGGCGGACCTGATAGAAAATCCTCCCGGCCACGGCCGTCAGATGCCCTTCCAAGGACAGCCGTGTATCCAGGAGGATGCCCAAGTTACGAACCCTCTCCGTGGGGGCCAGTGATTCGCCCCCAATAGTCAGTGATGGCGCCAACTGACTATATCGGGACGTCGGAAACCACAGCCACTCGGTCTTGGATGGGTTGAGCCTGAGCCTGTTCCTCCCCATCCAGATCCGCATGGCCTCGAGGCACTGGGACATCACTTCAAGGGCATCGTTGGGGTGGTCTGGGGTGGAGATGTACAGCTGAGTGTCATCAGCGTACTGATGGTACTTCACCCCAAAACCACGGATGATCTCACCCAGCGGCTTCACATAAATGTTGAACAGGAGGGGCGAGAGGACTGATCCTTGTGGCACCCCACATATAAGGGGCCTCGGGGTCGACCTCTGTCCCCCTGCCAACACAGACTGCGACCGGTCGGAGAGATAGGAGGAGAACCACCGCAACACAGTGCCTCCCACCCCCATCTCTACCAACCGGTGCAGCATGATACCATGGTCGATGGTATCAAAAGCCGCTGAGAGGTCTAACAGGACCAGGACAGTGGAGCACCCCCTGTCCCGAGCCCTCCAGAGATCATCAACCAACGCGACCAATGCCGTTTCCGTGCTGTACCCGGGCCTGAAACCCGACTGGAACGGATCTAGATACGTCGCTTCATCCAGGTGCTGGGGAAACTGTTTCGCAACCACGCTCTCAACAACTTTCGCCACAAAGCGAAGGTTGGAGACCGGACGATAATTTACCAACATTGCCGGGTCCAGGGAAGGCTTCTTGAGGAGAGGCCTCACTACCGCCTCTTTCAAGGTGGCAGGAAAGACACCCTCCCCCAATGAAGCCTTTATAATCCCCTGGAGCCAGCCTCGTGTCACTTCCCGGGAAGCCAGCACTAACCAGGAAGGACACGGGTCCAATCAACACGTGGTCGCGTTCAGTCCACCCAGTATCCTGTCCACATCCTCAGGGGTCACAGGATCAAACTCAGTCCAGATAAGATTCTCAAGACTTTCCCCGGTCCCTTCCCCTGAGACCACCCAGTCGGAGTCCAAATCTTCCCGAATCTGAGTGATTTTGTCATGCAGATATTGAACAAAATCCTCGGCTCTACCCTCCAAGGGGTCCTCCCACGCTTCCTGGTGGAGCAGGGAGCGGGTCACCCTAAACAGGGCAGCCGGGCGATTATCTGATGACGCAATAAGAGCAGCAAAATAGCTACATTTTGCTGCTTTTATCGCCACTAAGTAAGTCCTAATATGGGATCTCACCAGTGTCCGGTCAGATTCAGCAAGACTGGCCCTCCAACTACTCTCTAGGCGTCTTTTCCGGCGCTTCAACTCCCTCAGCTCCTCAGTGAACCAAGGAGCCAAGTGAGATCGACGCCGGGTCAGAGGCCGCAAAGGCACGACCCGATCCAGAGCTCCGGCGGCCGCCCTATCCCAGGCGGCCACCAGGTCTCCGGCCGAGGCGTGTGCCAGAGCCTCAGGGAATGGCCCAAGCTCCATCTGGAACCTATCAGGTTCCATCAGGCGCCTGGGGCGGAACCATCTTACCGGCTCCACCTCCCTGCGGCGGGGTATTGCGGTTCGAAAGTCAAAACGAAGGAGAGAGTGATCTGACCATGACAAGGGTTTGATATGTCCCCTATATCAAGATCTCTCAACCACTGTCCAGAGACAAAAACCAGGTCCAGTGTGTTTCCCCCCGTGTGGGTAGGGCCATGAATTAACTGGGTCAGGTCCATAGCCGTCATGGAAGCCATGAACTCCCGAGCCACCTCAGACATCTCCCCCACGGATGGCAGGTTGAAATCCCCCATGACCATAAGCCTGGGAGTATCAACCGCCACCGCGGCGATGACGCCGAGAAGCTCGGGCAGGGCTGCTGCCACGTGGCAGGGAGCCAGGTACGTGATCAGCAAACCCATCTGAACCCCATGACCCCATTTCACAAGGAGGGATTCACAACCGGCCGTCTGAGGAACAGTGGCCTCCCTCGGTTTCAGACCTTCTCTAATAATAACCGCAACCCCCTATCCCTCCCCTGTGACCTCGGCTGATGAAATGCTTGGAAACCCGGCGGGCATGACAGGGGTTCAATAGCTATATCCCCTATAACCAGTCCATTCAACCACTGCCCAGAGACAAAAACCAAGTCCAGAGTGTGTCCTCCTTTGTGAGTAGGGCCATGAATTACTTGAGTCAGGTCCATGGCTGTCATGGAAGCCATGAACTCCCGAGCCATCTCAGACGTCTCGCCGATGGACGGCAGGTTGAAATCCCCCATCACCAAAAAGTTGGGAGTATCAACCGCCACCCCGGCTATAACACCGAGAAGCTCGGGCAGGGCTGCTGTCATGTGGCAGGGAGCCAGGTACGCAATCGGCAAGCCCACCTGCTTCCCATGTCCCCACTTCACAAGGAGAGACTCACATCCGGCTATCTGAGGTACAGTGGTCTCCCTAGGATCAAGACCTTCCTTTATAATGACCACCCCCCCCACCCCTCCCCTCCGCCCTCGGCTGATGAAATGCACGGAAGCCTGGTGGGCACAACTCTACCAGAGGGACCGCCCCCCTCCTGGCCCAACTAGGTCTCCATAATCCTTCTCTTCTATTTTCTTGCACTTTCTGTTCTCTTTTCGTTTAGTTTGACACATGCACACACACACATGTATGTATATATGTGTGTATATATATTCTATTTTTCTGTCTGTTTTTATGATGATTCTCTTGACTGAAAGAGGCTTGCATGTGCTATAGCCCAAA
Organism: Masticophis lateralis; assembly: GCA_030761175.1. NCBI lineage: Eukaryota > Metazoa > Chordata > Lepidosauria > Squamata > Colubridae > Masticophis > Masticophis lateralis. Next base: position 22,804,279 of record JAUDYJ010000012.1, on the reverse strand, counting down.
AATATTTTATCACACCACTCGTTCCTTTACCCCTTGTTCCACAACAGACACTGAACTTCATTGCTGGTGTCAGCCTCCGCTTTTTCAAAGCTTGCTTGCTCGGCTGCCATGGAAATGTGGGGAGGGGCAGCTAGGGGGATTCTTATGGGGGAAGCGTGCTGGAGGAAACGAAAGTGAATCTTTGCTGCAGTTCTTTCTTTGAAGTAGATATGTTTCAAGGTCAACGGTCGCATACCAGGAGGATGACACTGCCAGACGTGTGCTCCCACATGACCCCTGGAGGACCTGTGGATTGGATGATTTACGCTGGACAGTTGGGAGGGGATGCTTTCTATATGTGATTTTCGCACCTATGCTTCAGATCTTGCTTTTCTATGGTTGCATTCAGTTCATACTCAGTAAAAGTAGCTTTCTCAATGAAAATGGAGTTGGGGGTTTTCTTTCTTGACTATTGAAAGGAGGCACACCTGACAGCTGGTCTATTGTGTAAACATGGCTGTCTTCACAGAGAAGAGGGCACCTATGAGAATCCAACCCAGGATTTTGCTTCTGCTTTCACTGGAAGCCTCATGGATTGAGTTGAGGTTCCATGAATGCAAACCCTGTGCTCTCTAATGCCCTCTGCGTTGGCAGGATGATGAGGGACCAGCAAGCTGTTCTGTTATACCAACCACAGAATTATTCTGAATTCTTGCCTGCCATTTCTTTCCCAAACACCAAGAACTGTTCCATTTGCCAATTAATTAAGAGCCGAGGTGGCGCAATGGTTAGAGTGCTGTACTGCAGCTACTTCAGCTGACTGCTAGTTCAGCAGATCAGCAGATCAAATCTCACCGGCTCAAGGTTGACTCAGCCTTCCATCCTTCCGAGGTGGATAAAATGAGGACCCAAATTGTTGGGGGCAATATGCTATTTAGTATACTGTTGATTGTTGTAAGCTGCCCACAGTCCTCGGAGAGTGGGCAGCATAGAAATATGATTAAAAAAATAATAATAATAAATAATAAAAATAATTCATCAGTTGGTTCCCCAGATGAAAGTTTCCTGTAATTGAACTGACTGCAGATGGAGAGAAGTACATTCAGTGTTTTAATTGCTCAGCCCCGTTTGGTTCAGATTAATATTCTAGAAGGAAGGAAATTGATTTTAGCCACCCTGCCATCTCGTTCCCTTTGGATCTCCTTGCCAGCACTTAGGGATATTAATCCTGGCTTTTGTGGACAAATCCCTCCTGGTAGAACAGAGCTTCATCTAATCCCTGAGACTCCACTGTCAAGTTACTAACAGGCAGCCCAGCCTGTGCCAAATCAAAGCCCTTCCAGACAACTACAAGATTGTCTGTTGTCTGTCTGTCTGTCTTCCTTCCTGCTGCTTTCTCTGAGACAAAAGCATCGTTTTTTTCCTGAGCCAGTAGCCCCAGGCAAAGCTTGAATGAAGGGCCTGGACATTGTGACCCTCCCTCTTTCTGTGGGACAGATCTTAGGTGACTTTGTGTCTAAGGAATCCATTGTCTTAAGTTGCCATACAACCATGCTTCTCCCTCGAGCAATAGAAGTTAATGGCCAGCTTCTATTAAGGGTTTGCATTGAGTTTAAACAAGCAGATGAACTCTGGCTGATAGGTGATGGATGAAGAGATCATGAGAGAGAGATGAAAGGAAGGAAGGAAGGAAGGAAGGAAGGAAGGAAGGAAGGAAGGAAGGAAGGAAGGAAGGAAGGAAGGAAGGAAAGGAGGGAGGGAGGGAGGGAGGGAAGGAAGGAAGGAAGGAAGGAAGGCAGGAAGGAGAGAAGAGAGAGAGAGAGGGAGGGAGGGAGAGATAAGGGGGGTAGATAAGATGTGGGCATATATTTTTCCAAAGAAAGAAAATCTTTCCCCAAATACTGCATGGGTTCTGCCTGCTGACAGGCTGCCCCATGTCCTGACCCAATTGAGGCCACAATCCTTGTGTGCAGGAGGATTTGCAGTGGGTTCTTTGCCCTCATCCTTGTCTGACCCTGCCTTTGCAGAGGAACTGGCAGCTCTTGGGCACATTTTTAAGAGTTTCTTGCAGAAGTTTTTCTTTTTAAAATATCTCTGTAGTTGGCTTGCAGTGTGCTGAGTGGGTGTTTTTTGGCTCCTGATTAAGTACATGGAAGCTGGGATTTTTTTAAAAAAAATTATATATATATACATACATACTGTAAGTAGCTAAGATTTTTGATCTCTTGGCAGAAGAGCATATTCCCGCAAGAGAAAGAAATATTGTTGCTGTGGGGGAGGGGGATCATGAGGAGGGAGTCATTTTCATAAAAGCCAGTAAGAACATAATGTCAAGGAAGTTAGATTTCTGAGTTTAATCTGTTCTTTTCAGTAGTTTCTAGGTTACCTTAATTTATTTCTGCTAAATATAGAAGCATATTAATTAGAAAGCTGCTCACTTCAAGAGGCTTCAGTTGATTGCAAAGGAGATAAACTCGTTTTACTTTCCCAATTCTCCCATTAATTATGAAAAGGCCTAAAGACATGGTCACTTTCCCCAACCACTTTTCCTCCCTCAGTTTTTAATGCAAAGGAGACAGTCATAACGATCAGTGGTTATTTTCTCCATTTTATCAGGAAGGGCTAAATCAGGGGTGAAATCCAGCAGGTTCTGACAGGTTCTGGAGAATCAGTAGTGGAAATTTTGAGTAGTTCAGAGAACCGGCAAATGCTACCTCTGGCTGGCCCCAGAGTGGGGTGGGAATGGAGATTTTGCAGTATCCTTCTCCTGCCATGCCCACCAAGCCACGCCCACAGAACTGGTAGTAAAAAAAATTGGATTTTACCACTGGGCTAAATATTTACCTGTCATGATTTGCATAAAATTGCGGGCATAGAATCTGGCAGCTGAGATACAGAGTTGGTGCCCACAAATGGCCTGGCCCTCCAAGTGCGTAGGACTACAAATCCTATACTCCACATAGCATGAAGATAGGGGAAGGTCAAGCCAACTCAGTCCAGTGTCACTTTGTTGTTTTTAACCATTTAGTTGTGTCCAACTCTTTATAGGCAAGTGCTCTCCATGATGCTACCATGTCAAGCACAGCTTCTTTCAGCTGCTGGAGGTTCATCTTTGCATCAGATCTGATGTGATCAAGCCAGTGAGCTCTTTCTTTGCCCCATCATCCTGTTCCACCAACCATTCCTAGCATCGTTGCCTTCTGCAATGAATTTGCACGCATGACACAGCCAAAGTAAACCAGACCTGGTCTTACAATTTTAGTTTTTGGTGATATTTATGGTTTATATGATTTAACACTTCTCCATTAGTTACTCTGGCTGTTCATGGTATATGCAATAATTTACCCCAGCACCACAGTTCAAAAGCGTAAATTCTTCTTGGATCAACTATTCTTAGTGTTGTGGTCTGCCAGCAGCCTGCGCAGCATGGGCCAGTCCTGGAGGCTGGGGAAGGCCCGGATGAGGGCTCTGCATCGGAGGCAGAGCTGGGGCCAGGGCCATCAGGGAGTGATGTGCAGACTCCAGAGCTTCCAGAGGCTGACAGTAGTGAGGCAGAGGAACAGGAGGAGCCTGTTCCTAGTACACGTATGAGAAGAGCTGCCAGAAGGCAGGAGCAGCTAAAGCAAAGAGGACGATTTGGGAGTAAGGCCAAGAGATGATTGGCCCTCCCACAAGGCTTAAAAGACCAGCTCTTTGTCGGAAAATAACGTTGATAAACTCGATTCTTATCTTGCTCAGTGTCCTCTGCTTCTGAAATTTTGCCAAGAGAAGCCTTTGGCAGTTTGCCTAATTATACCAAGGTTAGTGATAAGACTTTATGAAGACTTTGTTTGATTTAGATTGGACTACGCTGAGAATGAGTTAATTCTCAGCTGTTTAATAAAGTCTGTTCGTTTTCAAACTGTTTGCGTCGATTACTACCTACTTGGGCCTGGGTTACTATACTTAGTGTCCAACTCTCACACCCCCATACATCATTATAGGGAAGACTGTTGCTCTGACTAGCCTGCTTTTTGTATTTATACCAATATCTCTGCTTTTCCAGATCTTATTCATGTTAATCCCTGCAGTGCAGTTGAAAGTTACCCTGTATTTGAGATAGAGGTTGCTCCAGGTGCTTGAAAGCAATAGCCTCACCCGAGACACCTTTGAGGCTCAGGGGCCACTCAGCATACAGGACATAGTTTTAATCCAGCCATCTTGAGTTAAACGTAGCAGGTGGCAGAAGACTCCTGAGCACTCCTTCCTGGCACCAGTGATGATGCCGCCATCTGCTGTGCAGCCAGCCCCAGGGCCCCTCCTAACAGATACGGAGATGCATGGTGGGATGCCCATTGAACATCTGTTGGTAGAGGCACCAACACACTCTGGAAAGTTGCAATATAATGTGCCAAGAAGCAGCTGCTTTGGCCAGCAGACAGAGGGGACAGCGGGTGAGAATTGAGCCAATCTAGGATCCAGGCTATGGGGCGTTTTTTTCTGGATGTTATAACTTTGGAATCGGGTCATGCAGTAAGTAGCTTTTGGAAATCCATTGTAATTTCAAACAGTTGCTAAGCGACCAAGGATAAGTTATGTTATATTGACAATCATTCTCTGACTATTCCGGGATATGAGTAGTTGCTTAAAACGACCTGAAGAACATCACTAAAAACTGAGCCGAGGTGGAAGCAGTGGTTAGAGTGCTGTACTGCAGCTACTTCAGCTGACTGCTAGTTCAGCAGATCAGCGGATCAAATCTCACTGGCTCAAGGTTGATTCAGCCTTCCATCCTTCCGAGGTGGGTAAAATGAGAACCCAGATTATTGGGGCAATATGCTATTTAGTATACTGTCGATTTTTGTAAGTCACCCAGAGTCCTCAGAGAGTGGGCAGCATAGAAATATGATAAATAAATAAATAAATAAATAAATCACACTGCAAACTGCTGATTTATCAAGAGATCTTTTATGAAAGGTCCTTTTCCACCACATCTTCTCTGCAGTAGTCACCCCTCTATTTTTGCCCAGTGTTCAGGCAGGGACTAGCCTCGGCTGGCTATTATGTGCTGCCCAACCCCACTTTGTATGTTTCATCCCCTCCACAAAAAAATATTTGCGGAAGGTAAAACAAAAGTAATTTCTCCCCAGACTGAAAACTGAGATGAACCAGGTTCTGTTCCAATAATGAAAATACTTTAGCAATACTTACTTGTTCCAGTGGAATGACGAGGAAAGAGCCCCCACCAGCACTTTCCGTTACTATGGCGAGGAATCTGGTATTAACTGCACAGAAATGGTTGTCATGGACATTCCTGGTAATTGGAATCCCATCAAAGCAGTGCTCTCGATTGGCTACTTTGCCGTAGACGTTTCGAAACTTGGAACTGCGATATTGTGGCCGCCATGACATCTGCCAAGGAAACACACGTTGCTATTATGTACAAATAGAATCTCACCATAGTACTCTCCTTTGGATGGAAGAGCCCCGGAGGAAAGCCTTCCAACCGAAGCAGATGAAAAGAACCAGTGAGTTTGGGCCAAAACATTCTGTTTCCCACAACTCTCAGGCAGAAAATCCAGAGTTCAGAGACATTTCAGTCGGGCTAAGCAAGAGGCCGCCTTGGAACATTCCTGCCCTTCTGACACTGAAGTTTCGGCAATTTAAACAATAAAAAAAGAGCATCCCAAAGAGAAAAACATCCTTCCAACCCACCAGAAGTGTCTCAACCCAAAGTCCCGCTCACCTTAGATAAGTATTTAGGAAAATGCCACTTCAAGGGGTTTAGGGGCCTCAAATACTCCTGGGTATCTGCAGGAAATGAAAGCTAACAAAGCAATTCCAGACTTGTCTCCAAGACAGCAGTCTGGCCCTCATAAAGGAAGACTTGGAATTCTGAGTGGATTTAGATATTTATGTTCCACTTCTCTTTATAAAAGAAAAGTCAAAATGATCTACTTGAAAAGGTCCAGTCATGAGCCTCAATATCACAATAATACTATATAATAACATTAAAACCTAGAATATTGTAATTTGGCCTGAGGCATTAAGAAAGTCTTTGGCCCATACTGAAAGCTTCATGGAAATCATATTTTTCATCCACCTGCAAAAACTTGAGAAGAGAATTCTGGGCCTAAACATCTTAGGGAGTAACTTTTGCGAGATGGGTAGGAAGCACCCCTGGCCAAATATATAAACACTGTATTTTTGGAAGAGGTAGGAGCTCTCTGAGCACAAGGAAAGGGTCATGTGAGAGAAAACAGGCCTCCTAATATCTTTATGCCAGACTCTTTGATGTTGGAAAGATCTGCAATTGGAGATGTGTTTGGAAAGAGACTGGAAGGCAGTGCAGATAAAACAGGGCTGGAATAACACCATCCACAGAGGACTCCAAGAGCCAAGGCAGTCTCACATTTGCTATCAACTGAAACGTTTAAATGCTTCTTGAAGCGAACACTATAAAGAGTGTTGGATAAGACTAGGATCTTTACGTCCATAGATATGCACCAACTGCATCCTTATCTGATACAGAAGGACACAGCTTCAATCATTCATGCCCTCAGTACCACCTGGCTGAACTACTGCAATATACTTTTTTTTTTTTAAATGATTTATATGCCGGCCTTCTCCGGAGACTCAGGGTGGCTTACAATGCGTTAAGCAAAGCCTTCATTCTTCTGTATATTTATACAAAGTCAGTTTATTGCCCCCACAAACTGGGTCCTCATTTTACCTACCTTAGAAAGGATGGAAGGCTGAGTCAATCTGGTGAGATTTGAATTTACAGTAATTGCAGACAGCTGATGTTAATCACAATGCTTTTATTCTGCTGAGTCACCAGGACCTTTACATGGGATTGCTCTTAAAGACTATATGGAAACTGCAACTGGGCCAGAATGAGCAGCCCATGTATTTGCCAACTCCCAGTGATAGGAGCCCAGAACCCTGATTTTATGGGTCCTTCATCCAGAGGTGAGTTTCAGCAGGTTCTGACCAGTTCTGGAGAACCGGTAGCAGAAATTTGAGTAGTTCAGAGAACCCGTAGTAAAAATTCTGACTGGCCCCGCCCCCATCTATTCTCTGCCTCCCAAATTCCAGCTGGTCGGAAGGAAATGGGGATTTATAGTATCCTTCCCCTGCCACATCCACCAAGTCACGCCCACCAAGCTGCACACACAAAACCAGTAGTAAAAAAATGTGAAACCCACCACTGCCTTCATCGGTTACTGGATCTAATTTAAGGGACTAGCTTGGTACCTGTGGATACCTGCAGGACTAACTTCTCCCATCAGAACCAGCCTGATCCTTTAGGTTAGTGCTTCTCAACCTTGGCAACTTTAAGATGCATGGACTTCAACTCCCAGAAGTTGACTGGGGATTTCTTGGACTTGAAATCCATGCATTTTAAAATTGCCAGGGTTGAGAAACAGTGCTTAAAGTCTTTTAGGGAAGTACTCCCGATGGTTCCATGCTTTCTGGGATCTGAGGATTAGGGAGCACATTTCTGCGGTGGTGCTGTTTTGCTCTGAAATGGCTTCCCCTCATTCAGAAGGGCATTTTCTTTATTTCTTGATGTAATATATTGTAGCACTTTTATTATTGTATTTACCTTCATATTCATAATGTTATTTATTTTTGTATTTTGCTGATGTCTTAACTGTTACCGGCAACCCCAGATCCATCTCCCAGCTTGCCAGCCATGCAGTGATGAAGATGGAATTGCTGTCACGAGATCCTCCTGCTCCCAACAGGGCTGCAACTGGCACATCAGCTGCGCAGGGTCCTCACTGTCACCCTTCACTGAAGTCAAGAAGGCTTTCAGGGTGGGGGCCGAGCTGTTCTCTATCTTGAAACCCGAGGATTAAAAATCTCGGCCTTTGGAGCCCCTGTCATGGCAAAGCTTGCCTTAGACAGGAAGCGAGAGTTTATTATTTTGTCTCCAGTAAGACTAAAATGCAACAGAAGATCAAGAAATAAATCAAATGGCTAAATTACATGACCCTGTCTCCATGCTTTACCACTAAGCCTTATCAAGAAATGAAAACAATCTAGTATTTATTTGTTTATTAGATTTTTGTCCCATCTTATTACTCTATAAGTAACTCAAGGTAGTGAACATATCCAACACACTTTTCTCCTCCTCTTTCCCCCACAACAACCACCCCGTAAGGTGGGTTAGGCTGACAGAGAGTGACTGGCCCAAAGTATTTCAGCACTAGCTCCTTAAAACACCAAGCCTCCTTTGAGTGGAGCTTTGTGTCCCCTGACAGCATGGATACCACCACATGGCTTCCACAATGGTCCATTTCTAACCACTGAGCCCTGGTGGTGCAGTGGTTAGAAGGCAGCATTGCAGGCTAACTCTGCCCACAGCCAGAAGTTCAATCCTGACCAGCTCAAGGTTGACTCAGCCTTCCATCCTTCCGAGGTCGATAAAATGAGGACCCAGATTGTGGGGGGCAATATCTAACTCTGTGAACTGCTTAGAGAGGGCTGTAAAAGCACTATGAAGTGGTATATAAGTCTATTGCTATTGCTACACAATGTATAATGGTTTTTCTCTTTTTCTGGGATGCTTCTAACATTTGAGCCGAGGTGGCACAGTGGTTAGAATGCAGTACTGCAGGCTACTTCAGCTGACTGCTAGCTGCAGTTTGGCAATTCAAATCTCACTGGCTCAAAGTTGACTCAGCCTTCCATCCTTCCGAAGTGGGTAGAATGAGGACCCAGATTGTTGGGGGAAATAGGCTGACTCTGTAAACTGCTTACAGAGGGCTGTAAAAGCACCGTGAAGTAGTATATAAGTCTAAGGGCTATTGCTACTGCTTTTTCAATTTCCCATTCAAGCCTATAGCCTCAGGGTTTCCTGGTGGCTTCTACATCCATGCATGGAGAAAAGGCAAGGTCCCAGGCTCTAAGTGCTCTTTTACACTTCCTCTTTTGGAAAAAGGTGCAGTTAACAAGCAAAAGTTGCTTTAAGTTACAGAAAAAGATCAATTTTGCAAAAAGGCCTCAAAGCGACATTTAGAAACAAACATCTAGGCATTTTTTTCCCTTATGGACCAAGCACAACTTTTTATGAATGCTGGTTGCAGTGGCTCTGTTGATAGTCAGTCTTCCCAAATCCCAAATAATATTAAAATTATTCATTTCAGAATCCAAACTCATGTTTGTTTAACAGTCTTTTTTTCACTACTGAGCAAAAACAACCCTTTTACACCACACTAAGTGAAGAGTTTTAATGCTCTCCACCCAGTGAGGTGTAAAACCCTAACACCTTAAGACTCTGCCTTGGACAGTTTGGAAAGGGGGAAGAAAGAATGGGATGAAGGACAGAACAGAAAAATATGTTCCAGGGCATGTTTGTGATATGGTTAAGTAGGGACATGACCTAAATCAACCAATATAACCACTCAGCCTAAACAACTGATTTGCAAGGATGCCTCTCTCCCCCCCTCTCTCACACACACATCCCTCAGCCAAATACCCTGCTTTCTGCTCTTAAACAGCAGAACAAATCCAAGAGAGTGTGCAATTTTGGGGACTGGCATGGTGCACCCTTGATCCTCTGGGCTTCCTGTAAATCATACTAATCCTTTGTTCTGGAAATACAAGCAGAAGCTATCTGGCTGTCGCCCTGGTTTCTCTCGAAGGCTCTTTGTGGTGACCAAAGCTAGCAGGAGCTGGAAGTGCTTTGAAGGAAGCTGAGAGAGGTGGGTCTCTTCCATGGGATGAATGGCTCCTTCAGGGGCCAAGAGGAAGAAAATTCATGCAGCACAAAAACAGCCCTTGGGGTCACATGAGCGTCTCAAGAGAGAGCTCTCGTACATTAAGCCAAGGGTCACAATTCCCACACACTAAAACAAAAGAGGAAAAAGGAGGACCAGCTCCATCCAAGACTGTCCACCAAGCTCAAAACACCTCCGCTCTGCCACTTTCTGCAAATCTCAAAAGCCTGGAGATTATGTCATTTAAAGTGAGGCTGGCAGGCAGGCAGGCAGGCAGGCAGGCAGGCAGGCAGGCAGGCAGGAAGGAAGGAAGGAAGTTAAATTTCATTTGTTGCTGAAGGCCAAAGTATCAATATATTACAATAGGAGGAAAGTTGTCAGCTTGAAAACAGTCAGATGCTACCTAAGAAAAGAGTCACTTCAGGTGCAAGAGATTTGGGTGCTTGTCTCAGGAGTAGATTCTGTGAATCAACAAATATGTTTCCATCAACTAGCCCAGAATCTTAGCAAAGAATTTCCACTTTTTTATTGTGCTCTAAAATCAACTCTGATCAGTATGACTTCTACAGAGATTACAGTATACTTCATTCACAGTATTGCAATTAACCACTATTCTCTTATTTACATTTACATTTTGCTTCCCCCCGAGAATCAAGATGTCTTCCATGATTTATTCCCACACAAAGACTGAGGAAAAGAGGAACCTAAGGCTGCCCAGAAACCTTTCTATGTTAGGGGGTGGACTTGAACCTGAGTCTTCCTCCTGCAACAAATTTACACCCAGAACTCCCGAATCTTTCTTAATTCCTAGACTTTTCCTATGATTCAGAAGTGACATGCTCCAAAATGTGGGTGACGGTCTATCAGAGAGATCAGGGGTGAAATCCAGCAGGTTCTGACAGGTTCTAGAGAACCGGTAGAGGAAATTTTGAGTAGTTCGGAGAACCGGCAAATACCACCTCTGGCTGGCCCCAGAGTGGGCTGGGAATGGAGATTTTGCAATATCCTCCCCCTGGAGTGGGATGGGAATGGAGATTTTACAGTATCCTTCCTCTGTCACACCCACCAAGCCATGCCCACAGAACTGGTAGTAAAAAAATTTGGATTTCACAACTGAGAGAGATGCGATCAAGCATTGTGCTGCAGCTGCCAAAAAAGCCAACACTAGGCTGCATAAACTGAGGGATAGAATCAAGATCATGTGAAGTGTTAATACCATTTTATAATGGCTTGGTAAGATCACACCTAGAATACTGCATCCAGTTTTGGTCGCCATGATGTAAAAAAGATGTTGAGACTTCTAGAAAGAGTGTGGAAAAGGGCAATGAAGATGATTAGGGGACTGGAGGCTAAAACATATGAAGAATGGTTGCAGGAACTGGGTATGTCTAATTCAATGAAAAGAAGGACTGGGGGAGACATAATAGCAGTCTTCAAATATCTCGGGGGCTGCCACAAAGAAGAGGGAGTCAAGCTATTCTCCAAAGCACCTGAAGGCAGGACAAGAAGCAATGGGTGGAAACTCATCAAGGAGAGAAGCAAGGTAGGATTAAGGGGAAATTTCCTGACAGTGAGAACAATTAACCAGTGGAACAGCTTGCCTCCAGAAGTTGTAAATGCTCCAACACTGGAAGAGATTGGACAATCATTTGTCTGAAATGGTATAGGTTCTCCTGCTCAAGGTCTCTTCCAGATTCTATTCTATTCTATTCCATTCCATCCCATCCCATCCCATCCCATCCCTTATCATTTTTACATTTTAAAATTCGAAGCTACCATTTATTTCAATGTCGGCCTTTTGAATCCTTTGAAACTTTGAGATCTTGTCTGTCCCTTCATGAGGCTGACAGAAGGAGACCATTTCCAGGGAAAGTGAACTGCACCATCCTGAAGTAGTTCTGTTTCTCACGTGATTGGCTAAATTCAGCACCATGAATGATGCATTTATACACTGCCATATCCACATTCAGCAACATTTCAATATCAAAAGCTGCTTCTGCTGCCTTGCATATGAAAGGGTTTGATTTGTGTCAGCTTCTTTTGTTCAGCTGCTAGTTGCAGTCAGGAATGGTTCATGTTGCAATTGTTCAGCACAAATCATATTCTAAATAAATGAAAAAGGATCAGAAGGAGGTTTTCCAAAGAAGAGTCTGATCTATGAAGTAAGTCCCAAACTTTAGATCAGCTGAGTCATGGGGTTGCTTGAGGGCATTCTGCTGCAAGAATCTGAAATTCACTGGCTGAATTCCAGTGAACCCTGGAGCAGCTGTGCTCCCACGTTCCCCCTCTTTGTAGAATATGCTAAAGTAACTCTACTTATTCAGCACCTCCCCATAGCTGATTTTTTAAAAAAGTAACATTATTGGAGCTAATTGGTATTTGGATGCGAGACCATCAAGAAATCCCCATGGTAAACCAGAGAGTTGAAACCCCCTTCATGGAGGCTGTGAAATTCTGTGTTATTGCCCAGAAAGCAACAAGGATGTAAGAGTTGGATGGGAGCTTAGAGGTCATGAAGATTCAGCAAACCTGGAATCAGCACAGAGAAGGGAAAGGAAGCAGCAGGGCTGGGATTTAAGACTCAGAAGGAGAAAGTGAAAGTACTGGAAATGTCAGTATGCAGGAAACTCATTTGTGGGGTGAGGGCTACCACATTTCAAATACCTGAACTGGGCTATATAGAAGAAAGTACAGAACTGTTTCATATCTTCCCCAAAGGCAGAATAGGAAATAATGGTGATCAAGGTATCTCCCCTGCCAGGTAAATATATGAAAACAATGGTCTTCAGTGGCACAAAGGTTGAATGTTATGAAACAATGTTTAACAATAAGAGCAGCTTCATAGCAGAGCCCGTCCTGGTTGTGCTTGAGAAAAGCTGGACAGCCATCTCTTGGGGAGGTTTCAATCTGGATCCTTGCTTTTTATCCCTCCCAACCTTTTCATTCTTTTCTTTGGGACTAGAGAAGCCTCCTGTCTCACTGAATGGCTCTTCTTATGCCAAAAATGAATTATTTCTATTCAATGTCACCCATTTCACTTTGCTAAACTATCATATATTCCCACTGTGAATGAGACACGTTAATGGAAACAGGCACAATTCCCTCCATTTTTTGCCTCCATTCTTTGGGCAAGGAGTCTCCCATGCTTTACGCAAGGACTGGTCTACAGGTCATGCATGATATGCCCCATGATGGCTCCCAAAGAGCAACTGCCTGCCAAGAATGACTGTGCATGATGTCAACTCTGAGCAGCAGCAGCCAGCCCGACACCAACCTGGGTGAGGAAAATTCCACTGAAGTCCTTGGAAGCTATCCATAGACAATAACTCAACTGCATGATTAACTTCCTCTCCCAAAAGGGCCACCCAAAAGGGTGAGTCTCCATATTCTTGGGGTGGAGACACAGGGCAAGGCCCACAGCCTGTCCTTAAAATGTGTGCTCTGGCCCTGAAGGAATCCAGCCCATGTCAAGCCAAGTCTTGCAATCAGTAGGAGCTCTCCAAGGTCCTGCATATTGTGCCATCCCCTTGAGACTTTTAGTCCTGGGCAAAGTGAGAGCCTAAATTCTGACAAAAAAGGGACCTCTTTTTCCTTCCTGAAATAATTTCCTTTCATTAGACATTAGACATAGTTTTACACAGGGTTTCTTTTAAACAAGCCAACTGCTCAGTAATTCAACTTCCAATTACCTTCTGGGCTCAACAGAACAACTCAAGAAGTATGATTCTAAAAGCCCAGTCCAGCACAATTCCACTGAAAAAGAAAAATAAGACATGCAAGAAGAGACCAGCATGATTGCACAAGGAAATTTCCTGCCAGTGACAGCAATTAACCAGTGGAATGGCTTGCCTTCAGAAGTTGTGGGTGCTCCATCACTGGAGGAGAGCCATATGTCTGAAATAGTATAGAGTCTCCTGCTTGAGTAGAAGAGTTGGACTAGAATACCTTCAAGGTCCCTTCCAACTTTGTTATTCTGTTCTGTTATTCTGTCCTCTGTCTACTTTTGTAGACTTTTGTAGGCCTTTTGTCTACTCAAAAATCTTCACACGTGTCAGGAATTTCCTGGGGAAGATGGGAGAATTATGAACTACCCTTACTTCACCATCTCAGCAAACACATTCAAAGCTCTGGTGGCCAAAACCTAATCTGGCCATAAAGCCTCAACCCCTTTGCACAGATCATAGGAATACAAGAGCAGCAATTGTGATGCAGATCCAATGATCTTCACAGCCAGCTGTCCTTTTTAGGAAGGTGTACAGGCCAATAAATAGTTTTTGATCATCCTTCAGGACCCATATTTATTGTTTTCCTTCTTTAAAAAAACCTTAATATAAATATGATACCTTTTGTCAACTTCAGCTGGAAACCTAGAATTAGTCTTGAGTTTAAACATCTACTGTCCTTTTTTTCAGCCAGTTCCTCCAATGCCTCCCTGCCTATTTGTAGTTTCAGCATATTGACTAAGGCTTAAGAAAGCAATCCCGGCAATCTTTGTTTCTTTGTTTATATTTCTAAACCACACATCTCCTTCAAAAGATGATAAGGGCTCTGGAGGCTATACTGTACAATGAATAGTTGTGGGAACTAGGCAGGTCTGACAGTCTAGTCTAATGAAGAGAAGGACTGGGGTGACATGATAGCGGTCTTTCAGTACTTCAGAAGAAGCGGCCAACCTTCTCCAAAGCACCCGAGGACAAGACAAGAAGGAACGGGTGGAAGATCATTAAAGACAGATTCAACCTAGAACTCCGAAGAAAGTTCCTGGTAGTGAGAACAATCAGTGGAATGGCCTTATTCTTTGTTGTTCTATGTTATCATCTGTAAATGACGTAGTAGGATGCAGGAATTGCGTGGGGCTTCCCAAATCATGAAATTTGGGAGTGGCAGAAACAATGCAGCCTTACTGGAATCAGCTTAGGCATAGGAGTATAAATACAAAGGGATCTACAACCTCCAGAAAAGTTCTTAAGTGTCTACATTATTTAATTATTCATTGTGCAGATAAATGGCTTTCCAGCTGACCTTCCTCCCCAATCCAGAAAATCATCAGCTATACAATTTCCAAGGCAGGAGAACATCCAGGCAATCCTTAGGTTTTGTTGAATTTAGGAAGCCCGTCATGGAATTAAATTGCTAATCATTTTTCATGGAACATCAATTTGTTGTAACTGATGTTTGGAATACTGACCACCCAAAGAAGTGGTGGAGATGCTTACAGAACTCGTATTGGGACACACATTCAGTCAAGAGAGGATGTGGGACTAATGAAACAAGGTTCTTTCTGAACACTACTTCTGGAGACTCAAGATCAAATTGAAGTTCGTCTGACTGAATCTATTCCAGTCTTCTCCAAATTTCTGACCTGTGGCTGGATTCACAGAATAAGCTCAACCAGCTACACCAGCTACAGTAAACGTCTACGTATGGCATTGACAAGACATGCTAAGCTTGGTTAGCATTTGCCTTAGTCAGGTCCTTTTGGGCTACTTATATTACAAGAATCTAACCCATTTGATTAGGTCAAAACTCAAAATGTCGTGCTCCCAAAGGGCAAATTCAGTAACTGTCTTAAGCAAATTGTATAAATTTAGCCTACTGAATCACACAATGAGTCTTTATTCAGGGTTTGTTGCCTAAGCCACAATGGTTAGGATTGACATGTCACATTAAGACATAAGCCATGGATGACAAACCATAATGCTAAGTTACCCAACAGACAAATCCAAACCCAAACAAACCATTATGAACTACATGAGGACTTGTTTGAATCCAGGCTAAGCCTGGTTCCAAATTTCTGTATCTATAATGTTGTTCTGCATTCTCAAAATGATAAAATGGAAAGAAACCAGGAAGCTACTTGCAATGTAAAACAGCTGGCAATTAAAGCTCAATAACCAAAGCCCAGATCTTCAGTTGAAGAAACTCTCTTCTTTGCAACTATTCACTGGATAGACTGTTGAATGAGCAATCAATTGCATGGAAGACTTCATTATTTTAAGTGCTCCTGAGCTGACAAAAATCGGAATAATAATATAGAACCCAAGTAAATGCAAAGCCCTTGGGCTCAGACATGAGCCAACCTGGATTTCTGCTGGCGGTTTTCTTGGCAACAGTACAGAAGCCTTTTGCCAGGATTTAAGGGAGGGAGGGAGGGAGGGAGGGAGGGAGGGAGGGAGGAAGGAAGGAAGGAAGGAAGGAAGGAAGGAAGGAAGGAAGGAAGGAAGGAAGGAAGGCTCGCTCCACATGGACATTCTAGAGAAGGAGCCTTTAAAACTTGAGATCATCTGGATTCCAGCTGTTCTGGTGGATCTCCAATAGGTTCACCTTCTCCCTTCCAATTGCTGGGTGCCTGGGCTTTCAAGCATTTTTCTCCCAGAAGAAAATCCTGGCAAAAGGCTTCTGTACTGTTGTCAAGAAAACTGCCAGCAGGAATCCAGGTTGACTCTGTTCTCCCATTTTTCTGGGAGAAAAATGCTTGAAAGCTCAGGCACCCAGCAATTGGAAGGGAGAAGGTGAACCTATTGGAGATCCACCAGAACAGCTGGAATCCAGCTGATCTCAAGTTTTAAAGGCTCCTTCTCTAGAATGTCCATGTGGAGCGAGCCTTCCTTCCTTCCTTCCTTCCTTCCTTCCTTCCTTCCTTCCTTCCTTCCTTCCTTCCCTTTCTGCACAAAGTTTCTGCCTGAATAGCTTGGACAGGTTAGCCTCAGAGACCTACATAGTCAGTATATATATCTAAATGAGAAATGGTAAGCATGATATCTTCAAGCAGGTTGTATGGAAGAGTCCTGAGATATTTTCCCCCACAAGACCTCTCGCTGGGCCAAATACCACAGTTTTTCTTTATTTGTTCCTTTGGCTTCTCTTTCCTAACCAAACAGCCTTCCATTTGCCTCCGTACAATTTTAGACCACCTCTACACGTTTCAAATCTGAAGTTTCCCTGTAGTCCAAATTTATTCTAATTTGGTACCATGATTGCCATAATCCTCAGTGAATGACCAGCCTGGTTGAGGAGGAGGAAGGTGGGGACAGACAGACAGACAGCTGAGAAGGCTGCTTTGTGATCCCTTTGAACCCACATGTCACTGGGACAGCAAACTCTGGGGTAACAGAATTGTGACGTGTACAGAGCATCAAAGTACAAGAATTATTATGATAAAAAATGATTTTTAAAACTACATAAAACATTTATATTTTAATACATTTAAAAATCTGCCCCAAACATTTTGAAATAAATTAAATCCAAGTAATGTCACCAGTTGATCTTACAAAATTGCTAACTGGAATGCTATCATTCCAGTAATGCTAATAATCTGACAACTACTAACCAATCACTGTAATAAATTGTCATAGAATAATAGAATTGGAACGGAGTTCAGAGGTCATCTAGTCCAACCCCTTGCTTGAGCAGGAGACCCTATACCCTTCCAGATAAGTGGCTATCCAGCCTCTTTTGGAAAGCCTCCATTGATGGAGTACCCACAACCTCTGAAGGCAAGCTATCCCATTGGTTGACTGCTCTCACTGTTAGAAAATATCTACCTAAGTTGTAGGTTGCTTCTGTCCTTGGTTAGTTTCGAACCAACTGATGCTTTGGAAAATAGTTTGATCCC
The DNA here is from genome assembly GCA_030761175.1 of Masticophis lateralis. NCBI lineage: Eukaryota > Metazoa > Chordata > Lepidosauria > Squamata > Colubridae > Masticophis > Masticophis lateralis. The sequence goes on along the minus strand of JAUDYJ010000012.1, from coordinate 22,786,978 downwards.
CCTTGTCCTTATAGAAGCCCCTCAAATATTGGAACACTGCTATCATATCTCCTCCCCACCAGGTCTTCTTTTCATTAAAGTAGACATACCCAATTCCTGCAACCGTTGCTCTTTTTTGTGGCTCTTCTCTGCACTCTTTCCAGAGACTCAACATCTTTTCGCGTTTACCATACAAGGAAAATAACAATCAATAGTTGGATTCTACATCCTGTGTAAAGAACACTTCCTTCCAAGCACAAAGCATAAGCAGGTCTCTGTGCAGTGACACAGGTCTCAGAAAGTTGGGGATTTCTGCAATACATTTTCTGAAGGCTGCAGAATGATATTTGGAAAGCTGCTTTGGAAAGGCAGGCCCAGGGCTGGGAGCAGGGCCTGAACTATGTGGGAGCAGCCAGTTTCCTTGGTGAAAACCTACGTCAGGCTTCTGTGTGTTGCCAGGTACCTTCCCAAGTGCTTGTGAAGTACTTTGAAGAACCTTCTCCCCCACAAACAGCTCCTGGGTTGAGGTCATCTGTGGAGGCTTTTTGTAATCTTCATTTGGCTTTGATTAAGAAGGGAGCCTATGCCAAATAGGTGAAAATACGGCAAATTTGCTTCTGAATGAAGTGGTAGGAATGGGATTTGCTATACACATTTTGTAGCAAATACAAATCATTTACTACAAAAGCAGCATATTTTCACCTTCTGAGTATATCTTTGAATTTCACAAACGGATACGGGGGGGGGGGGGGAATTTTGCTGTATTAGACAAAATACCATCTTAATTCTATTTCTAGCAGATAGAGAAAAGCAGTGCCTAATAGCGATGCGTCGTTCCTTTTTCCTTCTAAAGCTACTTCGAAACAAGCAGGATTTACAATTTTGCTTCAGCTGCCTGAAGCGTGCCCAAGTGAACAGTGAACGATAGAATATTATCTGTGTGCAAGATCTGACTCACAACTCAAAGCCCATGAAGCCATGCTGCACAGGTAGTCCTCGATTTATGACCATTTGCTTAGCGACCAGTTACAATGGACCCCCCCAAATGTACATAAAACCTGGTCCTGAAGTCCCGAAGGCCACCCCCGCCCCAAAGTCATGCATTTAGGGCACTGGCCAACCAGCCCTCATTGATGGTCATTTGCAGCATCATGACCACGATTTACAACAATTTTGCCAAAAAACCCCCAGAGTTTACCTCACAAAAAAGGTTATAAAATTGGTTCGATCATGTGATGATCTTCTTTACAAACGTCACAACTTCCAACTATAACGGATAGGCTCCATTACAGTTGTGAGTTCAGGACTAACTTGTAGAAGAGGTATTTTTTAAGCCCTTTAGAGATGTTAAGGTTCTATCCACCGTAATTCCCTATGTATGGTTAGAAATTTTGGGAACTGTGGTCCCAAGATAATGGAAGAACAGCAAATCAGAGCAGCAAAATTGCGATAAATAATTGAGATTTTAGTTCCACTGCCCATCCAGCAGCTAAGGTGGGAGGGTTGCTGGAAAGAGAGGAAAGAGGAATCCCAAGGTGCTTTTTTCAAGAGGCAACTGGACTTTCCGTTTTTCTTTGCCGACGTTTTGCTTCTCATCTAAGAAGAATCAGAAAGTCCAGTCGCCTCTTGAAAAAAGCACCTTTGGGACAGCCATGACCTGGATGACAGAGAATCTCTGCAGACCTAGGAGAGAGGAAGAAAAGGATAAACTAGAAGGAAATAAAAGAGTTGCTCATTTTCATGTAAGATGGAGGCTGGGGTGAGAGATTGACAAATATCAAAGGTCTGATGAGCTCAAAGCACAATCCCCCAAAGCAGGATTTTTTATTATTTTTTTTGTTCTGGTGCAAGAAAAGCCAGCAGCCGGTCATTCACCTTCTGGCCCCCCTGAGTGGAGCCTGGGAGAGTTGCGTTCATAGCCATTATGAAAACAAAGCTGCTTCTGGGCTGCTTTGCTCCAGACTTTATACCATAAGCTGATCAGTCAGGGAAAAAGACTTTCGGGGCGGGGGGAGGGAGAGGGGGGGAGAGCACGTTCAAACTGGGTTTGACGTGGCGAGCAGGATCATTCCGGAAGGATTATCTCATTGCTGCTGAGGAGGGGCACCACAGCCATGATGCAAGCGGACGGCTGATCTGCATCGATTGAATTCAGATTGCAGGCAGCCATTTGAGAGGAGAGCTGCAGGAAAAAGCGTGGAGCTGAGGGTTTTCCAGAATGCACGCGCACCCTCCAGAGTTTGACAAATCTATCCTGCATCAGTCTATCCTCACACATGTGCAGCTCCACTAGTGGTGGGCAGGTGTGCTCACACACGAAGCTCCATTTGTGTGAGCGGTGGGTGCACACACCTGCCACTTGTGCAAAGGAACTGTGCGCCTACCAGTCACGCAGAACCCTCCCCTCCCCACCCCACCAGACCACCAAGCCAGAAAGGTTGGGGACCACTAAGTTAAAGTTATTTTAGCATAATAAAGGGAAAAGCAAATCCTTTGTAGACGTTGCCCTCTCCAATTCTTCTCCCCCACCCCCACCCCCAGCCATTCTTAGGAAACCAAAAGGGCAGGGGGCTGCATCCCAGACTTCCGCTCAAAGGCATCCCCCAGGGAAGAGGATGAGGTGTCAGGAAACTCTCTCTCACTGAAGAGAGAGTTCTTGCCTTCCAGGAGCCAGGCATTTTGTGACTCAGCATGCCCAGGGAAGTTGTGAGTGCCCAGCCAGATGCGCTCAGTAACTCTGCAGGGATGGCTGTGGTTCCCATCTGTAGAGTCAGCACTTGCCCCCAGTTAGGACCCACCAAACAGCCCCAAATGGTCACGGAGCAAGGCCCCCGGGGTTGTGTGCAGCAGATGTCTACATAATAGCATAAATGGCATAAAGTGGCATAAAGACCAACCGGCCCTCCGGGCAGAAAGGCTCCATTCATGCTGGCACAAAGCAGGCACCAAAGCCATGAATGGACAAACCGGCCCTTCAGTGGCTTCCAAGCATTTCTGCACAAGCACAGAAACAGGTCAGATGCGAGAGGAGGACTAGGAGGCCCGGGGGGTGTTATTTCCCAGCAAAACTATAGAGCCATAGGAACCGAGTATTGTTTGACAATCCTCGTGCCTGAAAAACAGAGGAGGAAGCCACTGCTGTTCCTGAGGCTGCCAGGATCTGGTCGAAGGGCTTGACTGAGGTTTCCTTCCTGAGGAGCTTGCCCTGAGCCTTGCCTCTTCCTAGGAAACTCTGCCATTGTGAGTCCAATGGTTCTGTCTGCTTCACAAACAGTTGTGGGACTCTGCTCTGTGTTTCGCTCCTATTTCCTGCTGCCATTTCTAGAAGGTGCCTCTGTGGGGATCAGTTCCTTGTTCCTCCTAACAGCATTTTCTCTGACCCTCTTGGAGTGCTTTGATTTCAGCGCAAGGATCAGCTTTGCTTTCCATTTCTTGAAATGACATCCTACAGCTACAGACCATTCAGGTCCCCAGGCCTAACTCTGTTGAAGTAAGTCTTACCACAGGCAAGCAGATTCTGATTTGAGGTTTTTTGTTCCTCCTGCACAGAACTAAAAAACCAACGGATACTTTTCATTGTTATCAGTCTCCATCTAGTAAAAGTAATCTGTATTGTTGTTTACATGTGTTTGTGCGTCTTGTTGAGTATCTCAATATTCAGCAAACATATATAGAATTAATACTAAACTCCTAAACTGGGTTTCTGGTCAAGATGGCAGTTGGAAGAGAAACGGATTTAACTATTTCCTACAAAATATATCATTCTGCAGATTATAGATCTGCAAATTGTAATGCTTTTTTACCATCCTCTGCTACAATTTTGAATTATAGATGGATGGTGTGAACAAATGGATCTTCTTAACAGATTGAATGCAATTGACATTTGTAGTTGTTGTTAAAATTCCTGGACTTGAGCTGACCACTGACCACTGACCACAAGTGTAGCTTCAACTCTTAACATCCCCCTCTCAGAAAGTTAAGAAGTCCTTTCTTTGAAGACTGTTGATGATGAAGCAGCAGGAAGCTCTTTAAATGAATGTCTAGAAACAAGTAATCAACAGCATTTAATGCAAAGAGAAAGGTGACCAGAGTGAGAACTCTTGATTACTGAATCTAATGCTCTCTTCCCTCCCTAGATAAGGAAATATCTCTCAATCTCTGTCTCTGTCTCTCCCCCACTCCTTCTCCCTCTCCCCCTCTCTTGGAAACTTAAAATCAGAACAGATTCAAACTTACCTTCTTCACATCCAGTACATAAAAAACTGTTTTGATTTACTCTGTTCTTCCTCAGACGGCTGACCAAATCTCATGTGCATTACTATTACAGTATGACTACACTATTACTACCCTATCTGAAGGGAATGTTATTTTACTGGAAATTTCAAGGAGTTTTTGTAGGTTGCGTCTCATCGAAAACTAAATGCTCAACCTCCATTGCAGGCATTGCAAGAAACGGAAATAATCAGCAATCTCTGTTTATGAGGAATCTCTGTTAAGCCTTTGTGGAAAGGGCAGTTGTGGCCTTCCAAGCAAGCAGTGGCTCTAACCTTCACCCAGCCAGACTAATATGCTAATTACACCGTAGTCGAAGTCCAGTTGGTCCTCCCTCAGTCACAATTGTTTATCTGGGAAACTCTTCCCCACATTTCTCTCCCTCTCCCAGGTGTGGCCCTTTTACGATCTGTGAACTTCAGTTCCCAGAATTTCTGCACCAGCCATGAAGTTCACAGATCACAAAACTCCCACCTCCATCCTATGTTAACCAAGGGCCCTTTAATCTAATTTCTCGGATGTGCCTCACAACATATCCTTCAGTTGGAGCTACCAATGCCAAATACTGTGAAAGATCTTGAAATCGGGTGGTCCCATCTGCCATGGGCAAGTCTCACTGCCAGCTGCCTGAGACTCCCCGAAACAGCTCTCTTCATACACTTTGACTTTGGAAGAAATATTGAGGTCACAGGGCTCTATAAATCTTGGCTTTTAGCTGCTTTTAATCTGAATTATTTCAGTCTGGATTAAGAGCTACAATCTGTTTCTTTTATTTGGTTCCTTTATTGGTTCCTGCTTCCAACTAATTTTGACTAGGCATCCACTGCTGTTGCCTTGACACTCAAAGCACTTGAACCAGGGCCAAGGAGCGGGATAATTGGAGCCTGACCTTTTACTAAACCTTTTCAACCTCCAAACATATTGGAACTGCAATGAATTGGAGTTCCTTTATGGAAAAGAGTTATTGTCAGAAAAATCCATTCCTAGAAAAGTAGACAAGAGTCAATATTCAAATCTTCCAGTGATTTTGAAATTATTTGCAATAATTTTGTTTCATGGTTTGTTTCTATTTTGGTTCTAGGCAGTTGCACAAAATTTATCTGGCAGAATATAAAATAGATGAATTCATTTTCTAAGGGCTGAACAAGATATTTTGGTATCAAAGTTCCGTGAAATCCCTATTAAGTCTCACACAAATTCTTTTGTGTATTGCTAAGTACAGTAGAAGAGTAAAAAGCCTCCCTTCTCTTTTATGTCTCTTTTATATCAGAGAATATTTGTGTTATTCTCCCATCCCATTTTAAGAGTTGTTATACCTCATGACCCCAAATTTACAGATGACTTTGACCTTTGCTGCCGTTGGCCAGAATTAACACCAATAAATGTATTTTAATGAGATGCAAAAGCATCTCAATTTGAAGAAATATTATCTTTTATTTTGCAAGGCAAGTCAATTCAGAATGTAAACTGTTCCCTTATTTAAAATAGCAATAGCACTTAGACTTATATAGCGCTTTACAGCCCACTCTAAGCGGTTTTACAGAGTCAGCATATTGCCCCCAACAATCTGGGTTCTCGTTTTACTGACCTCAGAAAGATGGACGGCTGACTCAACCTTGAGCCAATGAAAGTTGGCAGCTGGCAGTCAGCAGAAGTAGCCTGCAGTACTGCATTCTAACTACTGCGCCACCAAGGCTCTTATATAAAATACTAAATAAAATAATGCATTATTTTCTTAGGGAAGTTAGGTACAAATATTCCCTGAACCCCATCATGTTAAGAACTTTGAAAAACAACAATTTGGCCACTGATATTTAGAAATGTTGGAGTACAGGTACTCCTTGACTTTCAACAGTTTGTTTAGTGACTGAAGTTACAATGGCACTGAAAAAAGTTACTTATGACCTTTTTTCACACTTATGGGTCACGTGATCAAAATTCAGACACTTGGCAACTGACTCCTATTTATGACAATTGCGGTGTCCCAGGGTCATGTGGACGAGTCAAAAAGACAAGTCAAAGAACTGGACCCAAAGCCAGCGATGGGACCCACAAAACAACTTCTTTGCACTTGAAGTTGCTGTCCTAAAAAATCCTCCTTTCACAGAAAAACAAGGCGACAGATTTCCCTCTATTACCTGTGGGTTTAAATTGTTCTTCCATGTTTGTTTCCAAATTCATAAGATGACATTTCTGCCTGCTTTCATAATTTTAATTGATAGGAATATAAAACTGCTTAATTGAACAGTCCAAACTGAGGTTATCTGCTGTAGTTCCCTCCTCGACTTTATCATCCTGTCTTGCGGCTGGCGGGGAGCTGCTGGGCCCCACCAAATCACACGCAAGTCCTCTGTTGATTCATTCAGTAGCTGGGCACCCGGCTGGCAGAAGGGAGAAAAGGCTCTTTTCCTTTGAAAACTCCCTCCCCCACCCCATGCCGCCTGTCTCCCTTTCTTTTATTTTTTTAAAGAAATGGTTTGGCAAGCTGTGTTCACTCCCAGGGAGTTGGCAAATAGAACCACTGCTGCGGCAGCAGGAAAGACAGGAAGGGGTTAATGTTCAACCTTACAGCTAGAAAACTCCTTTGAAAAGGGGAACAATGCGACAAATGCACTAAGAAAACGAGGGAACAATCCATAAGCTTGGATGGTGCACATACGCACAGAGCCACACACACACACACACCATTAGGCATTGATGGGTTAGAAAAGTCAAGGGGGGAGCCAGATTCACTTAACAACCATGTTACTAACTTAACAACTGCAGTGATTCGCTTAATAGCTATGGCAAGAAAGATCATAAAATGGTGCAAAATTCACTTAGCAACAGAACTTTGGAATCAATTGTGGTCATTATTGGAGGATTACCTATATTTATTTATTTATTATTTATTGGTTCGATTTATATGCCACCCTTCTCCGGAGACTCAGGGCGACTTACAATGCGTTAAGCAACAGCCTTCATACTTTTGTATATACCTGCTTAGTAGGGCTTTTGGCCCACCCTAAGCGGTGTTCTTTTTTATACAAAGTCATCTTATTGCCCACACAAACTGGGTCCTCATTTTACTCCCTCGGAAGGATGGAAGGCTGAGTCAACCTTGAGCCTGGTGAGATTCGAACTCGCAGTAATTGCAGGCAGCTTGTCCTACTTAATAGCACTTTAGTCTGCTGCGCCACCAAGGCTCTTAATATCATTTAATGATTTACATCATTACCTATTTATTTTATCCCTTTACATTCCACTTTTCCTCTGGGATATCAAGGCATCCCATATTCAAGGTGCCTCATATGGCTGCTTGAAGGTCAAAAGGAAAGCCACGCAGGGGTCTCATTTTATCCTTCAAACAGTCTTGGAGCCATCTTGGATAAACAGAAACCAACTGGCTGAAGGGAAGCCTTCACAATTTTCTCACACAAACTCTCTGCAATCAAAGGGATATGCTGATGTCATTTCATAGCTCCTTCCTGTAATCTCAGAGAAACTGCCCAGGAATGAGCCTTTAAAAAGGAGGCATTGCTTGGCACACACAATGTGTCAATGCATTTATCAAGAGCAAAAAATACCAAGCCAACCTGAATCTTTTAAAACACGTTCCTTTGCATTCTCACAGAAATCAAGAACTTGGAACATAGACCATAGAATAAGAGAGCTGGAAGGGGCCTTGGAAGTCTTAAGTTGGGTCATAATTAATATATCTAAGAGCAGAGAAAAATATCTAAAACTAAAAGACTGGCATCTTCCTGTATCATTTCAACCCAATATAGGTGCCTACTTGCTTTGGCTGGGCAGTTGGGATGACTTCATGCCTTGGGTGATCCTGCTGGGAATATATACTGTACTCTTGGCATACACCCCCAATGTTCTTTGCTCAGCCCTCCCAGGAACGCTCCCCTCCACCACAATGAGGCAGTGGAGCAATTCGGGGGGGCACATAAAATGAAACGAGAGTCCCAAAACATCTCATTGTCCTCTTAAGAAACTTATATACAGGTTAGGAAATCACAGTACACATAAAACACGGCAAATAGACAGGCTCCAGGTTGGCAAAGAAGCACAACAGGGCACATCTCCCATTATTTAATTTAAAACTGTATGCCGAATAGGAAACAATAAGTGTGGTTTTAAAAAAGGAGGAAGAAACATCAGTTATGAGAGCTGATGGAAATCCTAAAGGGAAGAACAACTCAACATGCTTGGGAAACTCTGAAAAATGAGATTATAAAAACCCAATTTAAGACAACGCCACAGAGAAAGCAAAACAAGAGACCCCGAATGAAGTCAGCATGATTGCACAAAGAAACCTCTGACAAGCTGAGGGGAAAAAAAGAACAAGTATGGAAACTGAAAAGAGGGACGTGGAACTAAAACAGAACGGCAGCAACAGATCGAATCTGCAGGGATAAGTCAGGGTGATATGATAGCTGTTTTCAACTACCTGTGAGGGCTGTCACAGGGAAGAGGGGGGGTCACCTTATCCTCCAAAGCAACTGACGGCAGGACATAAAGTAACAGGTAGGAAGATCAACCTAGAACAACCTAGAGATCCAACCTAGAACAAATTTCCTGACAGTGAGAACAATTAATCCATGGAAGAGCTTGCTCCCAGAAGCTGTGAGGGCTTCATCACTGGATGTTTTCAAGAAGAGACTGGACAGCCATGTGCCCAGAATGGCATAGGGTCTCCTGCCATGGGCGGAGGTCAGCACCATAAATGGATGCGCAGCTCATAAGAGGAAGAAACATGTCTAGATGCCCTTATTACACATAACAATAAAATTCACAGAATTTTCCACATGGAACATGCTTGACAAAGAGGAAACAATGTCCAGTGAGAGAAATCTTATTTTCTATTCACACTACGTGACAATTAACATATGTTTTTTTAAAAAAGTCTTGCCCCCAAGTAGTGCTGGAATTCTTTTTGTGGTTCTTGTTTCTACACAAAGCAGCTCAAAAGAACATCTCAGCAGAAGAAAAAATACTTTTTCTGGAGTGTAGGAAAGCCCAGAATGCTTTGTCCAGCCGTATCCTGTTTGCCCAAAGGCTCATCAGGCTGAAGGGGAACATCCGATGTCTCTTCCAAGGGGAGAGATGCATCTAGAAGACACTGGGCCTATTATATGGCAACTTACAATGAGTCAGTCAGGCTGAATAAGGGGCCGGGAGTGAAAAACTGTACCAGGTTCAGAAACTCAAGACCAACAACCCAGATGAAGAGAAGGGCTAAAATTCAGGGGGCCCAGATTGGGTGCACATATGCAGGATCAATCGGAATAGCACTGTGTCGCCTCCATAGGCCGCATTTCTGTGACAAAAGAGCTCTGACTGAGGCGCACTGACATTAGGGGAGGAAGGCAAGACAGAGGCCCTTCTTCAGTTTGAGGCACTTTAAGACAAATACACTCCTCAGAACTGCAAAAGCCAAAGTCATCATAAAGCCTAATTTGACAGATTTTTTCAACTCTGGATGAACATGTCAAAAACCTAAGCTGTGAAAACTAAGTATAAAACTAAGCTGTGAAATGAAAGCTTAGAAAGGAAACCCTTAGAAGCTATTTTGCTAATGAAGATGACACCGAAATGCTTAGATTTGTAGTCCTATCTCCACTCCAATATCTCTCCCACCAAAACTGGTAGGGCAAACTATATATAAGCAGGCAGCCAATCCCATACTAACTTGGGTGGATGATGTTACCTAGTTTGGTAATGAGATATCTGCAAACAACAAGCTCAGCAAGTATCAAGAACTCCATACTTCAACCCGGGGCTTCAGGGAGCTCTTCCACTAGAAGACACACACACACTTTCCTGCAGTCAATGAAACTAGTCTTAAGACGTCCAAGCAGGACTGCAAAGATCCTACAGAAACTCCAAATCTGTACTGACTGAACTTTCTGTTTTTAGCTAGATCTTAATTCAGGAAGCCAGCTTAGGGTGCTCTGAGCCCTCACACAAGAGCAAACTTGGCAAGCCACAGGAAACTCCTCGTGTTAGCACCAAGCCTCCTCCACTGAACCGTACATATCTTGTTTTCAGATGAAAAGAGAATCAAATACGACCTGGCACTTGCACCAAAATGATGGGGTTCCTTCAGTGTGTTGGGCTCTGGTTTGCTGAAGAGAACTCTGTTCACAGGTAAAGTGAAGGCCCAGAGCGTATACCTTCAACCTGTTCCAGCTCCACCCTAGACTTTGTGGAGCATCTTAAGGCAACTTTCCAAGTTTGGCTCCAAGGTCAGGATCCAGAGTGTGGGTGGTGGGAGGCTTTGAAGTCATACACCCAAAATGTGACCCTGTTCACTTGGTTGCCAGGACAACAAAGGGGGTGTGAGTAGGGGCATGTGGCCCTTGTGCTACAATTCTTACAATCCTTCCATAAATAATGGCTTTAATATGAAAGAATAGTTCTAAAGCAAACAAGACTTTGGCAGGGAAGGTCAAGTGAGAGGCATTCTTTTTTGTGCTGCTGTTTGTTAATCTCCAACTTGAAGAGAATCTAAAGCAGCCAGAGGCTACACTATCCTACCTACTCATTTGTCCATCAGGGAAGACATGAGATTCCTGAACTGGACACAGAGAATCCACATGGAGAGGCAACAGCTGTCCCAAAAGGGAGAAAAAAGCTCAGCAAAGGGGACATAACTCAGAAGCCCAAGCCCACCAAGAAGAACTCTCATACTTGGAGGTCCATGGAGATTCTCAGTCATTCAGGTCACAGTTGTCTCAAAGATGCTTTTTTCTTCAACTGGACTGTTTGTTTTCCTTGAGGAAGAAGAAGAAGACATTTCATTTCTCATCCAAGAAGCTTTACAACTGATGAGCCTTCTTGGATGAGAATCGAAACTTCTTCTTCTTCTTCCTCCTCCTCAAGGAAAAAACAGTCCAGTTGCCTTTTGAAGAAGCACCTTTGAGATGCAGAGCTTCAGAGTCATGGCCAGGACCTCTTGATGAACAGCAACACCCAGAAGACCCCACAGACTCTCCAAAGGGAAGGGGTCCTGCCTGCCTCTGCTCTGAAGAGAAGAAGGGATGGATGGTGGCAATTGGAGATTCCCTACCGAGAGGGACCAAAGCAGACTCCACTGGCCAGATGGTCTATCAAGAAAAGCCAGATACCTGCCTGGCTGACCCATTCTTCCCATTAAAGGAAAGAATCCCAAACTCTCTTTGAAAAAGACATTTTTACTGAGATATAAAAAAATGAAACAGCAAGATACAACCACGAAAATGTTGCAGGGCTTATGAAGTATGGGACAGTGCCAAACTGGCGCATGTCCAGAGATGAACTCAGGAACAACCAGAAGCACAGAGTACGTTTATCCTGGAGAAGCCATGGGTGGAGACAATCACTGTCTTCAAATACCTCGTGCTGTCATGTAGAAAACGGAGTAGAATTATTTCCTATTGTTGTAGAAGACAAGACAAGATGCAATGGGTTTCAATTACAAGGAACAGTATGAGCTGTTCCACAGTGGAACAGGCTGCTTTGGGAGGTGGGGGGCTCATTTCTTTATGGGAGATATTTAAACAAAGTGGCCATCTGTCAAGGATGATGTAGCAGTAGATTCCTTCACTGGACAGGGTGATCCCTAAGATCCTTTCCCAAGGATTTTGTAACTGCATTCACACATCAGGCTAAGTCAAAGCCAAACAAAGCATAAATTCTGACCTGAAAATCAACTTTTGCTCTTTACTAGGCTCAGGTCATGAACACAGAAGATCTCCTGCAAAAAAAAGAATGGCCACTCATTCAATGGCCCTCTTTAGAAATCAAGAGAAATTTAGAAATCCCTGTCCTACTGTCCCCACTTATATGTAATCATTTTATGTGTTTATGGCTATGTTTTGCCTATTTATATCCATTTATTTGTACCATTTTTTCATGTGTCCATGTCTGTATCTATACTGATACTTGCTTCCTTGTACTTGTTGACAAACAATTAAATAAATAAATAAAGAAAGAAAGAAAGAAAGAAAGAAAGAAAGAAAGAAAGAAAGAAAGAAAGAGTTCTCTTGAAGCAGCATTCAGCTCACAAAGCTCTCCCGAAAACTTTTATTAGAAGCAGCTTAATTACATCTAGTACAGTTAAATTTTGATAGATTTAGGCTATTTAAGGCTAATTTCATAAAATATGTATTGTTTCTTACATTTTCTAAGTCACTCAATATAATCAAATCAGGTGAAATCCTGTTTGCAATTTTCTTTCTATACAGTTGTGGTTAACATTCTCAGGGACATCTATCTGGGATCCTAATTTGTGGGCCTTCCCCACAGTTGGACACATAACGCTCCTTTTTATAGTACTTTCATGACCCAATTTTGAGAAACTGAAGCTCTAGATCCCTGCACCTGCTCACTGTACGATGAAAAGTTAGCAGGTCCTCACTTTCTAATCACTTTCAAAATTGCCTATTAACTATCTTAAAGCTATTAGTAATCTTTAGAATGGCAAATATAAAAAAATCTTCATTGGATAAATTTATCTTTATGGACAAAAGAAAAAATAATTAGAGGATTAACAACTTAACGAATTTAAAATAAACAGCAAAATATTAAATAAGATTTTGATCTAAGAAAGTTCTAAACGGATTAAGGGTCCAGATAAATGTGGAATATTAAATGTGACTATAAAATTTTGGAATTAACCATTTTAAAAAAATGAACATCTTCTTATGGGAAACAGATTTATCCTGGGTATTCCAAGTCAAACAAAGATAAATTATGGTTTTTAAAACTGGACACTAAAGGAAACTAAATATTCTAAGCAGACCCCCAAGTGCTTCAACAACCCTCTAAAAGGATGCAAATGACCAGCTGTCTGCAAGGAGTATAAATCCTTCCATTCCCCACTAGCCTGTCAGAGCTGAAGAAGCTTCTTGGATGAGAAGTGAAACGTCTTCAAAGAAAAAACAAGAAAGTCCAGTTGCCTCCTGAAAAAGCACCTTTGGGATTCTAAGCAGAAGAAAAAAAAATCAAGCCTGTTCTTGAGGTTAGGTTAATACTGGAAATATTGAAGGAGTTCCTTGAAGAATAGAGCCAAATACTAGTAACTATAATATTGCCACTGCAATGGTGTCTGCTTATATGAATAGGTTATGCCTAAAAGATGTTACTGAAGGAATGATAGATGTTGAACGAATTCCCTGATAAGACAGAGAAAGTACCAAAAGTGGAACTATAAATGAGAAGCCAAGAGAATGAGTTGGAAAAGGGCACTTGATAGTTCTGGATAGACAAAAGAAACTGGCTGAAGCTTAAAAATTGAAAAGGAAATAGACTCCTTGTTTGTGTCCTGCACTGGCTCCAGAGGCCTTCCAAAGTAAAAAGGGGCCAATGGTTACAGTGGGCGGAGGAGTCAAAAAAGCCAAAGTGACATTGGGCCCACCCTATTCACTTTTTAACCCTCCTGTCCTGCAGGTGCCCCTTCTGCAGCTCAATATGTCTCAATGTAAATCGTACTGGGTTACCACGAAGAAATAACTACCGCAAAGGTGTATTTTGGCAAATAGAGGTGACCAAACGTGTCCCAGGATACCCATCTTCAGGAACCTCCCTCTCTAGCAGAGTGGGTGCTTTGGACTGTTCTGTGTATTTATTTTAGCCTCCTATTTTTCAATCTATGTCTTAATTCAGTCATGGAGGCTCTCGTGTCTTCTCCTCATCGTGCAATCCCAGCTTTGTGATAATGCAGAGGACGTAGTAATTTTGTTTCCCAGGCAGAAAGCAAAAGGACTTTGAGGACACGGACTCCTTTTTGCCTAAAAGAATCGCTTGCAATAAATTATCAAAAAACGCTAAAGTGTTGCCCTTTGCAGAGCACAAGTAGCAAATTAATGGGATGCCAACAGAACAGTGTAGGGTACAGCTTTTTTTTCCTGAAACGGGCACATGCCATCGTTCTACTTTTCCTCTATCCCAGCTCTGAAATTCTCTTCTCTTGGCTGGGTTGGACACATACACCTGGCATCCTGTGAGTAGGTTATAAAGCATCCCTCTACACCAGCACATTGTCCTGTGCCTGGTCAGCACTGTGGAGTCCCTGAGCCACATGCTGCCCTCTTGTCCCCAAGGGGCTTTTTTTCCAAAAGGCAACTGGACTTTGTTTTTTGCTTGAAGACTTCTTTCTTCCCAAACTGTAGAAGCTTCTTGGATGGGAAGCGAAACATCTTAAGGAAAACCCAAGAAAGTCCAGTTGTCTTTTGGAAAAGCCTCTTTGGGACCACCATGGCCTGGAGGACGGAGAATCTCCAGAGACAAGCTGCTCTGTTGCTCCCTTTGCAGGGAATCTCGGTGGGCATTCCTCTACCCCATTCTGCAGAAATGGCAGAGCGCAGGCAACATAGAAGAAAGAGTGGGAAGAGACCTTGGAGGCCTTCTGATCTAACCCCCTGCTCAAGCAGGAGACCCTGTATCATAAGGCCAATGGCTATCCAATCTCTTCTTAAAAGCCTCCAGTGATGGAGCACCCACAACTTCTGGAGTGAAGCCGTTCCACTAGTTAATTGTTCTCCCTGTCAAGAAATTCCTCCTTAGTTCTAGGTTGCTTCTCTCCTGGATTAGTTTCCACCCGTTGCTTCTTGTCCTGCCCTCAGGTGCTTTGGAGAATAGCTTGACTCCCTCTTCTTTGGGGCAGCCCCTCAATTATTGGAACACTGATAGCATTTGCCGTTTCTTCTGTCTGATGGGCAACCATCAAGGTTGCTTTATTCTATGCTGTTATTTCTTCCTTGACTGAAGAATCGTACGGTATTAGTCTTGGTGATCACCAATATTAATTGCCCTATTAGTTTTTGGTACGTTAGGCTTTTTATTTATATGTATAGATTTTAGTTGTATATGTCTATAAATATATCCTGAACTTATATTTGATGTGTGTTTTCTCTGGCTGAAAGGCCATAATGATTAAGATTGTATTGGGAATTCTTTATCTGCAGTTTGCTCCTTTCTTTGGGCAGGAGTATATCAAATTTTGCCTGGGCTTTGGGGAAACAGCTATAACAAAAAGCTTTTTCTCCAGAATTTAATTTTCGGGGGCTCTGGGGTTTCCCTCCCTGGATGAACTGTGTGTGATGCATGTAAGCATTTACCTACCTAGCTTTGGTGGGTGGGTGGGGTTGTTTTGCTTTTGGTATCTTGAATGATTTAATGTGGTGGTGCAGATGGGGCTTCTCTGTGGTGTGTCTATATTTAGCCTGAACATCTCGCCCACCCACCCCCACCAAGAATATGGCTCAGCAGCTCAGGCATGAGTTTTATAGGGACATGCAGAAGTTTTGGAATTCAAAATGTTTTAATCTAAAAATAGACATTCTTTGTTCCAAGATCAAAATAAAGTACCTGTGTTCCAGAAATCTGTTCTTCCTGTTCAGAACACAAAGTTAGATTGTCGTTTTATAGATTACAAAGGAGGGAGGGGCAGTTACTGAAGCAAAAGGCTATAATTCAAAAGCCACTACGCTCTCCCTGGCGGACTTGGAAAAAAAACCCAGTAAATTTTGGGTTTAAATACACACAGCCGTACAAGAATTAATGTAATTCTTTTTTTTTATTTATTTATTTTGTCTTATACTTCAAACAAACATTAAATCTAAAGCGGTCTACATCACAGCACAAGAAGGAAGTAAAATTGTCCCATTACATATAGAGGGTAGCCAAGAAAAATCTATTACCAAGTGATATGTTCATCATATACATCAGTTTGCAGCTCAGTTTGACATCCAATTGTACCATTGACTCCAAGATATATAGTAGTCTGTGTCCCCTCACCCTTTCAGTATCATAGTAAGCCGATCTGATTCCGCACAGTTCATTATTTTCTGGATTACTACTTGTTTGGGTGGGCTGACATCCATCTTCCAGTATTGGGCCCATGCCAATCTTGCAGCTGTTGTTATATGTAGCAACAGGTACCATGTCATTTTGTTTACATTTTCGGGTCTTATCCCTAATAAAAATACCTCAGGATGCACTTGTATATGCTGCCCCAACATCTCATTAAGCATTTCTGAATATTCTTCCAAAATTTCATTGCCTCTCGACAGGTCCATCATTGGTGGAAGTATGTTCCCCCTTTAACACCACATTTCCAACAGACTGAGGATGTTCCAGGGAACATTTTGGCGAGTCTGGCTGGCGGTAAATGCCATCGATATGCCATTTTATATAGGTTTCCTTTATATGCTATTGACTGGTTTAGTTTAATATTCTTAGTCCAGATTTCATTCCACCTCTCAGGCTCTATTGAATGACTCAGATTTTTCTCCCAGGCATGAAATGAAGTCTTCGCGCCTTCCTCTCCTACCTCCATAGCCATAAAGAATTTATAGCACTTAGTTAACACCTTTTCATCCACCCCCAGTAAAATCCTATCCAAAGTCTGCACCTCTCGGCTAATCCCAAATCTCTGTCTATCTCTCATATACTTACTACTAATCTGCATGTATATCCACCAGTCTAAATTCACTCCTTGTTCCTGAAGTGACAATTTTGTTTTTAACTTCCCATTCGAATGGGAATATTTATAATAATATTATAAATAAATTTATTTATAAGTCAATTTTTTTCTCTGGGTTATACAAAATCGGATAAATCACAGTTTCCACAGGTGAGACCCAGAGTGTACCTTATTATAATATGTTTTCCTAATTTCCATCCAGCTTTCAATCAGAGCTCCTCACACGTGATGTTTAGTAAAGTATGCTGGGGGTTTACTTCTTTCCCACCATAGGTGAGCATGCCACCTCTGTTGGAGATCGTGGCCTTCGATTGCTAACAAACGTTTCCTTTGTAGTATAATCCATTCACAAACCCAAACCCAAACCCAAACCACCAAATAGTAATAATACTTCCAATTTGGGACCCCAAACCCACCTTGTTCTTTCGGTTTTTGCATCATTTTCAACTTAATTCGAGGCTTCTTGCCCTGCCAAATGAATCTATTAGTAGCCCTGTCCAGATTCCTAAAAAAGGTTTTATCCAATCTAACTGGGGCCGTTTGGAAAAGAAATACCATTCTAGGCGCTACCTGGGTCTTGATTAAGGCTATCCATCCCATTAATGACAGTTGTAGCCTGCCCCACTTCTCCAAATCTTTGTTCAATTGCTCAATTAATTTTAAAAAGTTATCCACCTTTATTGAGGAGCATCTATCAGACAACCAAATCCCTAAATATTTGACTTTACAAACTACCTGGAGGCCCAAAGTGTTTTGTAGTTCTAATTTTTGTATTTCCGTCATGTTTTTAACTATAATATTCATTTTCTTTTTATTTATTTGTAATCCAGCTACTTCACCGAATTTCTGTATCTTGTCAATAAACCACCAACCGGAAGTTAGTGGCTCTTCCAGAACAAAGACCAGGTCGTCCACAAATGCCTGGACTTTTTATTCTTGTTTTCTGATCTTTAGCCCTCTTATGCCCACATCCTGTCTTATTAACCTAAGCAAAGTTTCTAAAGTAAATATAAACAGCAATGGAGAAAGTGGGCAACCTTGTCTCGTTCCCTTCGCTATCATCACCTCATCCGACTCTTCTTCATTGACCAGAATCTTGGCTTTCTGTTGACTATAAATTGTCTGGATTGCATTCATGAAATAGCCGCCAGCCTCCATATATCTCAATTGTGCTATAAGATAATTCCAATTGACCCTGTCGAAGGCTTTCTGAGTGTCCAGAAAGAGGAACGCCGCCTGCTTCTCAGGATGGGCCTCATAGTATTCCAGGGCATCCATTATGATTCGTACATTATCTTTCAACTGTCAGGTAGGTAGAAAACCATTTTGATCTATATAAATGAATTCGCTAAGGTATCTCTTAAATCTAGCTGCCATTACAGTTGCAAAAATTTTATAGTCAGTGTTTAAAAGTGAGATGGGCTATAGTTATGTATCAGAGTAGGGTCTGCCCCTTCCTTCGGTATTAGAGAAATATAGGCTTCTAGCCATGACTTGGGAGCCTTAGACTCCATCCACACCATATTAAAAATTTCCTTCATATATTTTATAAACATTAATGTAATTCTTATTGCATTATTATTATTAGCCTCCATAAGCCATCTTATTGAGGCTAATGGATAGAAAATGTTTATGGAAGAACATTTTTATATATGGTAACTGCATATGTAGTCTGCAAACTACAAGATTATTATGGGTCACCCTCAACTTCTGACCAGTTGCTTAGTGACCATCTGAAGTTACGGCAGACCACAAAAAAGCTACTAACAAACCAGATACAAAGTTCCAATGTCGGAGTCCTCCCATCCCGTCATGTGACCACATTTTGGACATTTGGCAACAAGCTCACATTTATATCCATTTGCAGCATCCCAACGTCACAGGACCATGATCTACAGCTTTTTGCCAGTAACTGATGTTTATTTCTGGTTTATGGCAAACAACAGCCAAATGGTTAGCTTAAGAACTGCTGCCTTCACTTCAATGTCCACAGCACGAATGGACTAAGCATGTTTATTTTACACTAGCATAGTCATTCCCCAGGTCTCAACTCTGTGTGAGCAGTAAAAAAATTCTATTCTATTCTATTCTATTCTATTCTATTCTATTCTATTCTATTCTATTCTATTCTATTCTATTCTATTCTATTCTATTCTATTCTATTCTATTCTATTTCTATTCTATTCCATTCCATTCCATTCCACGAGACTGGCTGGTGACTCCTGCTAACTGGCTGCAGCTATGCCACTCCTGCCTGCACAGCTGGCTGTTCATCTGGCCTCTCCCTCCCTCCCTCCCTCCCACCCGGATTCTCCCAGCATTCCTGACCTCACCTAGAGCATCTGACCTGCCACAGAACTTTCCATAGCCCCCCTTCCCCCAGTACTCCCCATAGTCCCTGTCAGATGTCCCTGAAGCCAGGTGTTCCTCGTTGTCCAAGTTAGCGCCTGGGGAGGCATCACACTAAGGTAAAATTGGCGCAGTTATGTGGTCACTTCCTCTACAATTGTCATGATTTATGACTGAAATTGCCAGTTCAATTATGGTCATAAGTCAAGGACTACCTATACTGAATTAAATGGGAAGACTCCGAGATTCCCAAGTGGTGAAGATGCAGAGGTGGCAAAATTAACCTGTTTGATTACAGAAAGGACAATAACTACATATATATACATATATATTAGGGCTTGAAAACCCCTCATAGAATCCCTTATTTTTCTTTCTTTCTGCTGGAAAAAGAAATAAAATGAATTTGTGATTTATGAGTTGGATTATTAGAAAGGGTAGACAATGGAAATAATGTTGTAACAGACTGACAGAATATAATATAAATGTACCTTTAACTGTTATTAAAAAGATCAGATGCTGCTTCTTTATAACTTACTTTTTTTCCTCTTTCCCTTTTCTCATTTTATACTTTTTTGCTTGCTTATTATTTTTCTTTACTTTCCTTACTTTTTTCTTTCAAAAATTGTGTTTTTTATTCTTTTAAAGCGTATTTAATAAAAAAAATCAGAAAGGCTCAGGACCATTGCTGCAACTCCTGATGAATCAACTGTTGCTTATAAATTCCAAGAGCATTACTAGTGCTATCTATTAGTAATACTATCTTCAGATAGTTTGGTGAACTTTGTATGTATTTTGTGTATGCTCCTGTCCCTGGTTGATGTTCAGCTTTAGGATGCTTTTAAATTGCTGCAATTATTACCTTTGATATATTTCTAAAATTTCAGGAACATTAAAAAACATTAAAAAACATATGCTTTTGCAACTTTTCTATATGTTGAATGGCAGACAGCAGTCAGCAGGAACACCCACTCCATCTACTGTTGTGGCCGTTTAGGTGAGAAGCAAAAGAGCAAGAGGCTATTTCTAAATTCCCAATTTTCTATGACTATTCTGAATGTGGCTCCATTATGTAGATTCGTGGTTCCCAACCTTTGCGTTGGAGGGAGAAGGAGAGGAGACAGTTCCATGTAAGTAGCTGGTGCGCATGCTTGCAGGTCCATAGCCGTTTATACTAATGAAGCTTCATGCGCCTGTACAAGTGCACAGTGGAGCTGTGTGTGCAAATGCACGTGCCTGCCACTTGTGCAGCCCAGTTCCAAACAGGCCAGTACTGGGCTACGGCCCAGGAGTTGAGGCCCCCTGATGTAGAGGGCAGAAGGAATGGCCTTGAAATACAGGAGAAAAAGCTGCTATCAAGAGAATGCTGAGAAATTAGTTTGAGAAAAAAAATGCAGATATGCCCCTCTCTCGTTCATCAAAGATAAAATGAGAGGCACATTCAGACTTCTGAGGGACTGTTATTACCACCTTGGGTGGTCTTTTAGTTACTGCCATTTGTTCAGGGAACTTTCAAAGTTACGACAGAACTAAATAAGTGGTACTTAAAATCCTCAAAGTTCTGGCCATCGCAGCAGCCCTGCAGTCAGGTGATTAGGATCTTGGTGCTTGGCAATGGGCCCAATTTATGATAGTTGCTGCATCCTGCAGTCATGGGATTGCCATCTGTGACTTCCCCTGCCAGTTTCCCACAAGTAAAATCAATGGGGAAGGTGGTAGGGAAGGTTATAAGGGAAGGCTCTGCTTTTTCTCCTGAGGAGCCCCATTATGGAATACATGATCCCAGGGATCTCACTCTCTGTGGCACCCCACACCCTGGCCAGCCACAACCTGTAGCATATGCCCACCTGCAGCACCCCCTTGTTTTCCAATGCTCCTTTCCTATGGACTTCATTTATGTGGGCCTTATTTATCTGAACATAGAATAATAAAATTGGAAGGCACCTTGGAGTCCATCCCTCGCTGAAGCAGGAGACCCTGTACCATTTCAGATAAATGGTTGTCCAGTCTCTTTTGGAGCACCTCCCTTGATGGAGCACCCACAACTTCTGGAGGCAAGATATTCCCCTGGTTGATTGCTCTCACCGTTAGGAAATTTCTCCTTAGTTCTAGGTTGTTTCTCTCCTTGGTTAGCTTCCAACCATTATTTCTTGTTCTGCCTTTTGGTGGTTTGGAAAATAGTCTGACCCTTTCCTCTTTGTCCCCTCAAATATTGGAAGACTGCTATCATGTCGCCCATAGTCCTACTTTTCATTAGACTAGATCTAATGAATTCCTGTAATTGAGCCATTCTGAAATGGCCTTTGGGACAGAAAACTCGAGGTTTAGAAAAGTAGTTTGTTGATTTGGAGCTCGTATCTCCTTTACCTTCCACTTAAATTTTATAAGGAATTTATACTTCTGAGAGCAGAAGTTTAACTCTCAGGCTACAGTATGTCCCTGACTATGTATGTACATTATAGCTCCAATCTGGTCAACAGCTGAACCTGCTGTATGGAAATCTGTTGCTGATACCCCTCACAACAGCCTCAAAATTCCAAAATGATCCCTTAAGAGGAAAGCAATATTGAATAGGGCGTGGCCTAGGCAAAGCTTTCATTTTGCAAGAGTGGGTTCATAGAATACACTGTCATCAGCTTAATAAAATACAATGCTTTTACGCACAAGACATGCTATGCCCAATTTAATATGGAATAACATAATGACCTGATTCATGCAAAATATCAAGGAGCTGGATTTCCACAACACACTGAACCACAAATAACCAATTTTAATCTCCCATCTTCAGTCTTAATGCTGCATTAATGAAATAACAAAGGGCTACTTGGCCATTAGATCATTATGGGATAATTGAACCCACAGTTTGGGATGCAGTTTGGCATCCCAAAACGTGTTCGGTAATTAGTAGCCTGCGGTCCCCTGCCTGCAAGCTGCCTTCAGCCTCCCCCTCCATTCTTGGGTTGCCTTGCCAACCAAAGCCTTTTCCAACCAAAGCTCCTTGTGCCACCAAATGCTTCTCTTTGGGAACAGCAGACACAGCACGGAAAGTTCCTCAGAGGTACCGAACGGTGGTGCCCGCTGGGTCCTTTGCATTCTCACAGCAGAAAAGAAACTTCGAAAGGAGGTTGAGAAGAACAAGAGAGCCGCGATTCTGTTCTCCATCCTAGCCAGAGATGACAGATTCACAGATAACTGTGAAAAGTTCACTGCAAATCAACTGAAATTCACCTGTCATGGAATTCAACACCAGATATTTGCTTTCTGTTAACTGTTAAACAGTATCCGTGCACCTTTACATTTAGTGCTGAAACCTTGGGTAGGAAGAGTTTCCAGGTTTTGAGAATGTGGAGGAGAAACACATCGTGCCTAGGAACAATGACTTTGGACCTCTGGTTTAGTCTGCCTACCTTGGGGTTTTTTCTACACAGTTCCTGATGAGTGGAAATGTTCCTGCACATGCAACCTGTCTAAAATCCATGGATCCAGAATGAGAGATGCAACTTTTCTCCATCCAACATACTTGAAAAATAGGACAAGACTTGCTCAGTCAATCTCCTTCGTAGTCACACCCCCAGTGTGGGTTCTACACCTCAACCCAATAGATAAACAGCTGCTATGTCCCCTTGCTAACCATTTTTAATTTTAACCATCTTTAACTTTTGGGTGACTTCAAGTTATTTTTTAAATCCTGGCAACTGCCTGGACCAGTCCCTGCGGTCCTTTTGGCAAGGTTTTTCAGAAATGGTTTGCACTGCTTCCTTCCAAGAACTGAGAGAGAATGACTGGCCCAAATTAATGTCCAAGGCAAGACCCTTCATTTTATTTATTTATGTATTTGTATCTCACCTTTTTATTTTTATAAATAACTCAAAGTGGTGAACATATTCAACACACCTTCTTCTTCCTCCTATTTTCCCCACAACAACCCTGTGAGGTGGGCCGGGCTGAGAGAGAGTGACTGGCCCAAACTCACCCAGATGGCTTTCCTGCCTAGGATGGGATTGGAACTCAGGGTCCCCTGATTTCTAGCCTGATTCTTTTGTCACCAGGCTGGAATTGGCTAAAGCATCAAACTGCTCTATTTGTAACTTTATTGTTTTTATAATTGTTATTTATTGGTTTTACAGTTGTTATAAGTCATATGAGCAGCCATATAAAACTTTTAAACAAATATACTTATATTCTAATAAGCTTTATCAATAGAAAGATCTTCAGGTTAATATACTTGTTAGGTTACTTTCGGCAACTATGGATTCATGACCAGGCAGATATGGGTCACATTTCAAATTCTTGTTTCATGTGGCAGACCCATGGTGGCAGAAACTCTAACATCAGCCCAACCTTAACCCTAACCCATGCAGCCCCATAGTTCAGGAGTCCTCAAACTTTTTAAATAGGGGGCCAATTCACGGTCCCTCAGGCTATTGGAGGACCGGACTGGCTGGGTGGGCGTAGCTAGGTGGTCATGTGACTGGGCGGGTGTGGCTAGGAGGTTATATGACTAGGTGGGTGTGGCTACTGTAGCAGTCTATTAAACAATGCACACAAATTAAACTTTAATTTTTTTTTTGCTCCTGGGGGTGTTTTATTTGCTTTTGTTTGCATGAGAGCCTTGGTGGCACAGCAGACTAAAGTGCTGTTAACTAGCACCAGCTGCCTGCAATTACTGCAAGTTCAAATCTCACCAGGCTCAAGGTTGACTCAACCTCCCATCCTTTCGAGGTAGGTAAAATGAGGACCCGAATTGTGGGGGCAATAAGCTGACTTTGTATAAAAGAGAACACCGCTTTGGGGGGGGGGGCACGAAAGCCCTACTAAGCAGGTATATACAAAAGTATGAAGGCTATTGCTTAACGCATTGTAAGCCGCCCTGAGTCTCCGGAGAAGGGTGGCATATAAATTGAACTAATAAATTGAACTAATAAATGTTGCTCTTTTGGTTGCCTTATCTTTTTACCAGATCGTTTTTTCAGTTGTTTAGGAGTCTAATGGTCCACTTCAGGAAACTCGGTTTTGCAGCAATTCTTCTGAGCCCCAAGGAGCTTACAATCAAAAAGTCTCTCTCTCCCCCCTCTCTCTTCTCTGAAGGTAGGGGAAGTGAAAAATGGGGTGTGGTGATGTCCCGGGAGGCATCTGTGTGCCCCGTTTTTGACCTGCAAAGTGCTACTGGAAGCGCACCCCATTTTTCACCTCCCCTGCCTCCAGAAGCACTCTGCAGGCCAAAAATGTTGGCCTTACCTTCCAGTTCCAGCCTGTGGGGCTTGCAAAGGTAAATCCTGCGCTTGGCCGAAGGGTGGGGGCCGGCAGGTGGGCATGGTGATGTGGATGGGGCAGCCTCGGGGTCTTGGCAAGCTGAATTAATGGCTTTGGCGGGCCGTATGCGGCCTGTGGGCCGTAGTTTGAGCACCCCTGCCATAGTCCCTCTCAGTTAAAGAGAAGAACTATCAAAAACAACTTTTATCTGTCGTGTCATAGAAAGCTATGGTTTGGTTAACCATGGTCAATTTATCAAACTACAACTGGCTAAGTTTGTGGAATACACTACACTACACTAGGTGACCATGTGTAAGCCACCACGACAAGATGTGCAAAGCCAAAATTGTGCAAACCGCATTAGAGCTTAAGCACGACAAACAGCATTTCCTGTCCTGCCCTCCTCCCTCCCCCCACATTACTACAAGTTCTACTTAGTTTCCTTCCCAAATGCTCAGAATTTCATGGATATGTTTTTAAGCTGACCTCCTCAATCCAGAATTTATATTACTAAAAAAAAAATCTATTGTAGAGATGTGTCTTGTGCATCCCATGCCTTTGCAGGTCCAGGAAACATTTTTACCTGGAAGCCACACCCACTGGCTTAGTGTCAGAGGGTGCCCCGCAAGAGATTGTAGGACTGAAAGTTGAAGAGAAATGTCCCGAATGACGGCAATGGCAAGGCCCTTCCATATCACTGCCAAGGAACCACCTGGCCATTTTCATGAAGTCACCAGAAGTCCAGTTTAACATAAAGGAGTATTCACTTTTTATCCATTATCCTCAGAATGACTTCCCAGGAAACGGACGCACACATAGGCCAGTCACAATAATCAAAATTAACACAGGAAGTGAATAATTTTTTTAAAAAATTTGATTTATATGCCGCCCTTCTCCGGAGACTCAGGGCGGCTTACAATGCGTTAAGCAATAGCCTTCATACTTTTGTATATTTATACAAAGTCAGCTTATTGCCCCCACAATCTGGGTCCTCAGTTGACCTACCTTAGAAAGGATGGAAGGCTGAGTCAACCTTGAGCCTGGTGAGATTCGAACTGGTGTAATTGCAGACAGCTGGATGTTAATTATGGTGCTTTAGTCTGCAGAGCTAAACCAGGCTTAATTTTCATTAACCTCCTGCAGCATTCTCCAAAAGATCACATAAACCGGATTAGTGCTCAATTGCCTTTTAGAAGAGATTCAATCCTTTTCCATCCAAGAAGCTGCAAAACTACCAAGGGCACCACCAGGACAGAGGCAGAGGGAAACCTGGGCGAGAAGCAAACAGCCTCTCCCCTCTCCTCACCCTAGGAAGGAAGCCAGAGAAGCCTTGCAAGGTCCATCTACTCTGTCCACTCTCAACTCTGCTGGCCTGTAGAGCACAGAGGCCAGTCACCTTCCCCACCTGCTTCACCTGGGTGCAAATTACAGTCTCAGGCCACAGGACCCCAGCCTTAGCCTGGCCTGTGCAGCGGCAACATCTGGAGGCCTTAAACTCAGGAATCCCAACAACCTTTGCTGGGGATTAGACTAAAGAAAGTACAGCTCCTGTGTGTTTATGCAATGGCCATCCCCAGCCTCACCTGCGGAAAGGAAGCAAAGCCTGAGTCCCTTGGTCTCAGAGCCGCAGGCTGTCTCTGCACCTACAGGTTTATTTCCAGACATTACCTTGACTAAGCCTAGCAGTCAATTGATTTTAATCAGATATTGATATGAAGTCCTCTTTATTGTTTATCCTCACGTTTAAGGATGGGATGGGTCTTGGGGGGATATATATATATATATACATTCAAGTGCGCAAATCTGATTTCACATTAGTGGATTTTCAGGTTTCCACAGGGTGAAGCAAAGAAACCTGGTGATGGAGAGCAAGAGCCTTCTTTCACTGTCCTTGCCATCTTTTATCTTTTATTGATTTGATTGTAATTTCTTTGTTTGATAGCTGTGAGACCCCCCTCCCCCCCAGTGTCATTAAGAGTCAGATGACATACAAGTTTAATAAATTGTTATTACCGTTGGTTGAACAGTCAGCCATAAGTTGGCTGGATTTGGCATTTTTATCCACCTATTGCTGTGTTTCTCAACCTTGGAAGCTTGAAGATGGGTAGACTTCAACTGCCAGAATCCCCCAGCCAGCAGCGCTGCTGGCTGGGGGATTCTGGCAGTTGAAGTCTACCCATCTTCAAGCTTCCAAGGTTGAGAAATACTGACCTATTGAATCCTTCCCTAGAACCTGGAATAGCCAGATATTGTTTGAGAGTGTTAAAGGTACTGTCACATGATATAAGTATTATTATTATTATTATTATTATTATTATTATTATTATTATTACTATTTTAAACTCCTATCAGCAAACATTGATTTATAAATTAAAATACATGCTATTATACACTATAAATCGGCGGAAAAATTAATGGTTTCAAATGTTGCTTTACACCATATTGCAGGAGTGATCCTGACTGTTATCAAATACGAAAATACTCTGCAGCCGCATAATGAAGATGATGCAAAACTATTTATTTCTATTTCTTTCTAGCCTTTGCCCATTAGGACCAGCATAAATCACACCTGCTCTGAAGGGGAGGCAGAGTTCTGCCAATGGAGGCTCCTCTTAGAAGTTAGGCACAGCATCAGAACCAGAGAAGGTATTTTCAAGGCAAAAATCCCTGCCAAAGAGTGCTTAAGTTTTTTTTTTTTAATTAGATTTATATGCCGCCCTTCTCCGGAGACTCAGGGCGGCTTACAATATGTTAAGCAATAGCCTTCATACTTTTGTATATTTATACAAAGTCAGCTTATTGCCCCCACAAATTGGGTCCTCAATTTACCTACCTTAGAAAGGATGGAAGGCTGAGTCAACCTTGAGCCTGGGGAGATTGGAACTTCTTCACAAGTTGTGAAGAAGGCTGTGTCTCCCGCAAGAACAAGGACCAGGCTAAACATTTTTCTGTCACAGCAAAAAGTAGCCCCAGGGAGAAAAGAAGTAAAGAGGACAGGTAACCCATACCTGCTAAGAAATAGGGCCTGCTCCCAAATTCAAGAAAAATGGGGCCTTTCTCTGCCTGTGGGGTTCTAGCTTAGGGCTCTCCCAGGCCAGCCACCGCGGCGCCTCTCCTGGGGTCTCCTTGCAAAGGCCTCCCGGCTCCTTCCAGCTTCGGGAGCGGGTCCCCTTCCTTCAACCCTGGTATCAGGAGAGCAAAAGGCGCTTTCCAAGCCAATGGGGGGGGGGCGGGGGACTTGAGGTGCAGGCGGCCACCTCGGATGCTGGGGTCGACGCAACAGCCGCTGGGCTCTCCGGCAGAAGCCTGGAAGGTCCGGCCAGCTCCTGGATAGCTGAGCCTGGGGGAGCCTCTACCCTGCCGGCCGGACTCCCCCACCCCCCGTTCCTCCTCCAGCACCTGTAGAGGGCGGGGGCTGCCGGAGGTGCCGGCTCAGAGCGAGGCGGGCGCCCGCGGGAGGGCTGCGGCCAGAGCGACACGCGGGAGAGACCCGGAGCTCGCCTGCTCTGCCAGGGGCGTTTCGGAGACCGGCGGAACCCTGGCAGGTTCGGCCGGCAGGCAGACAGGCAGCGGACAGGTACCTGCTCCAGGGCAGCGCAGGAGCGCCCGGGCCCGGCCTGCCCACCTCTCCAAGGGTTAAAACTGCAGCAGAGCTCCCGCATCGGGGTCCTAAAAGGGCAACGGGCGTGGGGGGGGGGGGGGCTTCTCCCTCAGCCGGAGCGGAGAGCCGCGCAGGCCGCCCGCGGAGAGGATGGGAAAGCTGCCGCCGCCGCCTCAGCCGCCGCCTCGTCAAGCGGAGCATCCATGACAAAGCACCGGCCACCAACCCGAGGCGGGACCTGGGGGAGCAGGGCAGCCGGCCGCTCCTGCCCGCCAAGCCCTCCGCCCCCGTCGCTCCGCCTCCCGCGGCTCTTACCTTGGAGACCGTCATGCAGAAAGTTCTCTCGGCGAAGCGGGCGGGGGAAGCCGGGCTCCTTCCTCCGGATTCCGAGCTCGGCGAGAAGGAACGGCCGGGCAGCGGCGGCCGGCGCTTCCCTGCGGAGGAATCGGCGTCAGAGGCTGAGCAAGCCCAGGCTCCCCCCGCCCCGTCCCGATCGCGCCCTCCTTCCTGCGCCCCAGGAGCCGCGCGGAGCCTCGGCGGCGGGACTGCCAGCTCTGCCGCTAAGCCCGGGGAGCGTCGCCGGCCCTCTGCTGCCCAACGGGGCGGGGAAGGCGGCGCCCTCCGCGCCCAGCGCTCCGCAGCCGCCAGCGCCGCCTCCTGCCGCCGCCTTGGGTGGGTCTCTGCGCCGGCCGGCGGCGCGGAGTGGGAGAGTCCGGGCGGGCAGCCTCCAGGGCCGCACGTGGGGCCGCCGCTGCCGCCGCCTCCTCCTCCTCCTCCTCCTCCGTGCCCAGGGCTGTCGGGCTGCCAAGCGGCGGCGGCATCCTCTGGCCGGAAGAAACCTCCCTCCTTCCCGAGCGGAGGTACCGGCCGCCAAGCTCTCCGCGGGGCTCGGCGTACCAGGGGGCGGAATCCGGGTAAGGCCGACGGAGGGGGGGCTGCAGAGGCCTGGTCGGCGGCCGAGTGACCCCGGGGGGGGCTCCGGGGCCCGCCTGGCTTTCCCGCCGCAGCTTCAGGCAGCGGCGGACGGGCTGTGTCCAATCGCGGCTTGTCAGGGCTGGCGGAGAGAATCCCGGCGCCGCCAGGCAGGTGCCAAGGCCCGAGGAGCCGCCCTGGATCGGGCTCCCAGACGGAGAGCCTGCCCGGCCTTTGAGCCAGAGCTGCCGGGGTCCTCCTCCCCCTGACCGCCTGGCTGAACCGCCTCACCCCGCCGGGCGCAATGAAGAAAGCCGCGCGCGCCCAGCCCTTCCGGCGAGAGAGCCCACCTGGGCCTGGCGGGACAGAGGCGGCCGAGGAGCCGCTCCGGGGAGGAAGCCTCAATTTGACGGCTGCCAAGAAGGAGCCCCCTGCCTCGGGAAGCCCCAAGAGCGACTGTGGCTGGGGAGGCCTGGACGCTCTCAGGGAGGAGGCCATTCCCCGAGGAAGGGCTGGGCTGGGCTGGGGCGGGGGCGGCGAGGGGGCTCCAGCTAGAACTCCGCGAGATAGAAGGAAAATTGGATTGGCAGAATCTTCTGCAAAAGATTCCAGCATGTGACTTTCCATGTTTTCCTGTACAGATTAATCCTCCATTTACAACCATAACTGAGCCCAACATTAATGTTACTAAGTGAGGTATTTGTTAAGTGAGTTTTGCCCCATTTTTCTCACCACAGCTGTTAAACAAATCATTGCAGTTGTTAAGTTATTTATTTATTTATTATTGTGATGTATATGCCGCCATTCTCCCGAGGGACTCAAGGCGGCTTACATATAACAATCATCAATACAAATCACAGTATGGAAATTAAAATAAAATTAAACCCCCATTAAAACCATATTAAAATTATAAAATTATACTACCCCACGATTGGATTATTGCTGGAACAGCCACATCTTTAGACCGCGGTGGAAGGAGAGGAGGTCGGGGGCCATCCTGAGATCGGTGGGCAGACCATTCCAGAGGGTCGGTGCTCCGACAGCCTCCGCCTGGGGGCTGCCAGCCGACATTGTTTGGCCGACAGCACCCTGAGGAGGCCGACTCTGTGGGAGCGCACAGGACGATGGGAGGAAGGCAAGAGGTGACCCTGTAAGTACCCCGGGCCTAAGCCATGTAGGGCTTTATAGGTAAGTACCAGCACCTTGAAATGGATCCGGAGAGCAACCGGTAGCCAGTGCAGCTCGCGCAGGAGAGGTGTAACACAGGAGTAACGAGGTGCCCCCGTAATTACCCACACGGCCACATTCTGAACTAGCTGGAGCCTCTGGATGCATCCCAAGGGCAGCCCCATGTAGAGGGCGTTACAGTAATCCAACCGAGAAGTAACGAGGGCATGAGTGGCCATGGCGAGGGCATCCCGGTCCAGGAAAGGGCGCAACTGGCGCACAAGACTAACTTGTGCGAAGGCCCCCCTGGTAACGGCCATCAGATGGTCATCCATGGACAGCCGAGAGTCCAGGAGGACACCCAGATTGCGTACCCTAGCAGAGGGGGTAAAAGTAACACGGTTGTTAAGTGAATCGGGCTTCCCCATTGACTTTGCATGTCAGAAGGTCACAAAAGGGGATCATGTGACCCCAGGACATGCGACCGTCATAAATATGAGTCAGTTGCCAAGTGTATGAATTTTGATCAAGTGTATACAGAGATGCTGCAATAGTCGTAAGTGTGAAAAATGGTCATAAGTCACTCTTTTCAGTGCCATTGTAATTTCAAGGACCACCTGTGTTCCCTGATGCTTCTGGTCACAAAGGAGCACTGAGAATACAACGTTAGAAAGATAAGATTTTTGGGGGGCTTACTTTAAATAAAATATATATGGAAACAAACTTCAGTTACATTTTGCAGCCCTAAACTTTAAAATCAGTTTGGGGGTCAGATTTTTCAATACTTCATACCTTACTTTCCATACAGCTGATTTTCTGCCAGGAATACCTTCTACCCACCCACCCATCCCCACCCCCACCCCCACCTGTGTCCCCAAGGGGGCCATGTCCACCCAGACAAATCAAGGGGCAAGTCACAGAGGAGTGAAACTTTAGACTTGCATTGTTTTATTTCTCTCCTCTCCCTACTGGGTAAAAGTGAAGGATGCCCAAGGAAATCAGCAGAGAAAACCAACACTTAGTTATTTCTGTAGCTAGGCAACAAGTGATATTACTACAAGAAGTACCTCTTTCCCTCCCTTGCATGATGGATGAAGAAGTCCTTTAATTCTCATTCTGCCCACAAGATCCTCTGATTCAGGAGCGCTCCTGGCGGCCTTCAATGCCTTTGGCCTCCCCCCCTCCCCGCACGCACACACACCACTCCCCAGCCCCTCCAATATATTTTGAAGAAAGTTTGGTTGCCACTGGCAGTTCGACTTTTTGTGTGCACAATTCTAACCCTCTCCTCCTCCTCCTCTTCCTGCTCCCTTTTTTTGCAGTCGGCCAGGGATTATTGCTTGAATTAATTAGCACCAATTAATTGGTTGAGGCGACCCAGCTTGTTCTCCTTCCCTCCGGAGAGGGGAGTCAGGAGAAGAGAGGGGAGCGAGAGGGGAGCCGTGCCAAATGGAGGCTCTCTCCAAATTGCTTCCATGCAGCAACGTCTGAGCCTCCTTTAATCTGCCTGGGCGTCAATGGAAGAACATCGTGTCTCGTTCGGCACGCAGGGCTTGAGAGACGCTGAGCTGCCAACATGCTAGGACTGCTGCTCTGCCTGAAAATGTTTTGGCCGCTACTCTTCGAAGGTCTCAGGTGCTGCAGCTAGAAATGGAAATTTAGAAAGAAAGATTCCGTAGAGAAGAGGTCTTCAACCTTGGCAACTTTAAGCCTGGCGGGAGTTGAAGTCCGCCAGGCTTAAAGTTGCCAGGGTTGGAGATCCCTGCCGTAGAGGGCTTATGTTCCCTCTCTTTAACAAGTCTTTGGCATGTACGGTTATGAAAAATATCATTAGCATCTTCATAATTAAAAAAAGCCTGTTAAAATTGTGCTTGGGAGGATTTCAACTATTTTATTTATTTTATTTTATTTGTCAATAATGTGTTAGGTAATATATGTAAGTATAAGCATGAATTGAATACATAAGGTAGATACGAATAGAGGAAACATTAGGACAGGGAGGGTAGACACGCTGGTGCTGTTATGCATGCCCCTAATATCTGGCAAGACAAATCCAAGCTTTGACTGCAATTGCTGAGTGAGCTGATCCTGAACCATTCTCTGATGACATGTCAATGAAGACTCTCAACCATCCAGGCAGAGGCATCTAAAGGTTGAACCATGGCAACTGGACTAACTTTTTTTTTGATAGCCTGAGACGTTTCACTGCTCATCCAAGCAGCTTCATTCATTCTCTGGTGACTTGCATCAAAACCAGGTGATATTTCCTCTTAGGTGAAAGTTGGAAGAAAAACTAGATCTGGAAAAATTGGTCTTTGCCCTATAGCAATAACACTTATATACTGCTCCATAAAGCTTTATAGCCCTCTCTAAGCAATTTGCAGAGTCATCTTATTGCCCCCAATAATCTGGGTCCTCATTTTACCGACAGTGGAAGGATGGAAGGCTGAGTCAACCTTGAGCCTGGTGAGAATCGAACTGCTGGCAATCGGCAGTCAGCAGAAGTAGCCTGCAGTACTGCATTATAACCACTGCGCCACCACAGCCCTATTAAGCAAAGATGACAACAGATAAATTAGGCAGCATTTGTAGAAATACCTTTTCCAACAAAGAAAATGATAGAGATCGTCCCAGGGACCTTGAATTTGGACTGGCAGAAGTAGCCCGTCTGCCAAAATAAGATCTGTCCTGATTGGAGCTCTAGCCACCAATGTCTTCTTGCAAAGTTCCACCTTCAACTAAAGAAAGAAGGCCAGTGAGGTGTGATCTGAATAATATTTTATATAAGTGTGTTGCCAAGGCAGAGAACAAATTAGAAGAACTACATTTCTTCATACCTGAAAAACTCTGGGTTGAAATGAAGTGATTTTGTAATTGAGGTGACCTACAATTGCACAAATGAATAAATAATGTAGAAAAGCAAAAGAGGGGGAAATGTTTGCCTACTGAAAATAGTTAAAGAAAAGGGGGAAAAAATTGTTTAATTAGATGCCAGATGCCAGAAAAACAAGATGATGACGAGATTTATCTAAATAAACAGTGTGCAGAAATGGAGATTACCAGACAAATAACAGCAGACAAACAATTAAGCGGAAAATAAGTCTTTATCAAGGAACTCCCAAGGAGAAAACCAAACCCCTCCAATCCTGGCAGGACAAGCTTCTGTACATAATAAACAGGAAGCAAATGGTCTCTCTCTCTCTCTCTCTCTCTCTCTCTCTCTCTCTCTCTCTCTCTCTCTCTCTCACACACACACACACACACACACACACACACACACATACACACACACACAATGTTACCTACTGTAGTAAAGACATGCCTGCAAGCAAACAATTAAGCTCAGAGAACTTCAAGAACTCCACAGTTCAACCCTGAACTATATAAATTTTCTCCTATTGAAACTGAAGTAGTTGGGAAGGACAAGAAATTTATATAATAAAATTAAACAATTAAAGCTAATTTTAAGCAAAATTTGGAATGCCAAAAGGCAAAGAAAGCAAACACCCATTTTGCAAGCTCTGAAACTGCTTCTGTGTAATTCCAGGGATACTACAAAAATAAGCACATCTTCACCTTATTTTTACACTTGAGAAACCAAATGGACAGCTACAGATTAGGTAAAACCTGGCTCAATAGCAGTAATTGTGAGAGAGATGTTGAGGTCCCAGTGGATGATCACTTAAATATGAGCCAGAAGTGTGTGGCAGCAGCCAAATAAGCAAATACTATCCTAGGTTGCATTAACAGAGGAATAGAATCAAGATCACGTGAAGTACTAGAACCACTTTATAAAGCCTTAGTAAGACCAACTTGGAATACTGTATTCAGATTTGATCACTATATTGTAAAAAGATGTTGAGACTCTGGAAAGAGTGCAGAAAAGAGAACAACGATGATTAGGGGGTTGGAGGCTAAAACATGAAGACCAGTTGGAGGAATTGGGTGTGGGTATTGGGTCTAATGAAGTGAAGGACTAAGGGTGAAATGATAGTAGCAGTCGAATATTTGAGGGGCTGCCACAAAGAAGAGGAAGGGGTCTACATATTCTTCAAAGCACCAGAAGGCAAGACAAGAAACAATGGATGGAAACTAATCAAGGAAAAAAGCAACCTAGAATTAAGGAGAAACTTCCCAACGGTGAGGACAATGAACCAGTGGAACAGCTTGCCTCCAGAAGTTGTGGGTGCTCCATCACTGGAGGTTTTCAAAAAAAAAAAAGACTGGACTGCCACCTGTCTGAAATGTTATAGGCAGTGGTGGGATTCAAGTAATTTAACAACCGGTTCTCTGCCCTAATGATTTCTTCCAACAACCAGTTTGCCAAACTCAGAAAGATAACAACCGGTTCTCCCGAAGTGATGTGAACCGGCTGAATCCCACCACTGGTTATAGGGTCTCCTGCTTGAGCAGGGGGTTGGACTAGAAGACCTCCAAGGTCCCTTTCAGCTCTTATTCTGTTATTATTTATTGATTAAATTTCTATAGCTCTGTAAACGTATCAGCTGAGAAAAGTATTACTTGTCCTGGGATGAATCCGGCATGGACTGCCACAATCAACATTGTGGGGAGTCTAGAAATCCATTATGAAATAACTGCTGATGTGTTCATGTAGTCGTAGAGCGTGGTCCTTTACAACTGTGCTCCTCTGTTGAGTCATATGGAATTTTTCTTAGTGTGTCTGCCAGTATTTCTGTGCTGTGCTGGCTGGAGAATTCTGGGAGTTGATGTCCACACCTTTTCAGTTGCTAAAGTTGAGAAATACCGTATTTTCTGGCGTATAAGATGACCCCTGACTTTTCCTGTTAAAATACAGGGTTTGGGCTATACTCGCCGTATAAGACTACCCCTCTTCCAATGCACACCACATAAAAATTAAAAAACATCAAGTGGGTCACCCATAATGTAAAAGCAGCTGTGCTAGACCCAAAATGGCCCCTGCAACAAGCAGGAACCTCACAGAGCCCCAAAAAGCCCCAAAAAACAACTTTCACACTTTACACACACAAAATTCCACATACAGCTTTGTGAGATTTTGTGTATTTGTGTAGTTTGAGTGAAACACTACAGAAACACACTAAATCTCAGAAAGCTGCACAAATATTATTTAATTTAATTTAATTTTTAATTTTATATGAAAGCTAAATGTAAAACTTCCTAAACTTTAAATGGCTAGGTCTAAAAAAGAACTAAAAAAAACCCCCAACTAACTATTTTTTCAAAGCTCCCAAAGGGGAAAAAAACTTACCCAATAGAACAGGGGTCTCCAACCTTAGCAACCTTAAGACTTGTAGACTTCAACTCCCAGAATTCCTCAGCCAGCTTTGCTTTGCTGGCTGAGGAATTCTGGGAGTTGAAGTCCACAACTCCCTGCCTGCTTGCTAATCAGGCAACTCAGCTTGGATCGCCAGAGCCGTGTAAAAGGAAAAAAGTTTTCTCCTTTTACATGGCTCCGGCGATCCAAGCTGAGTTGCCTGATTAAGCAGGCAACTCAGCTGGGGGGATCAGAGCTTGGCGTCAGAGCCTTTCGGGCTGGTCTGCCTTGTTACAGGAGAACGATACCCGGCGTATAAGACGACCCCTGACTTTTGAGAAGATTTTCATGTGTTAAAAAGTCGTCTTATACGCCGGAAAATATGATAATAATCTGTAAAAATATATTTATATTTTAATCAACTAATAAAATTTTTGCAACTAAGAGAAATAATAGTCTATGTTTTTACCATGACCACATTGCATTCCTTTGCTTA
This sequence comes from Masticophis lateralis, assembly GCA_030761175.1. Taxonomy (NCBI): domain Eukaryota; kingdom Metazoa; phylum Chordata; class Lepidosauria; order Squamata; family Colubridae; genus Masticophis; species Masticophis lateralis. Next base: position 22,751,241 of record JAUDYJ010000012.1, on the reverse strand, counting down.
AAAAAATGACATAAATAACCATATAACTTAAATCGATCTGGTTAGGTGGTATTTATATTATATTACATGATTATTAATTTAAAAGTGTATGAAAGAGATGTTTTAAGACATAAGACTCATTCCAGCTAGTATTGAGTGAAATAGCAAAAGTCTCAGGACACCTTAAAGGCTGATACCTTTATTAATCTTTATACAAGCTTTTCTGCACTCTGTTCCAGGCCCCAGAGGTACTCTTATGTTTTTAAGGAATTGGGTAGCGTTGGTGTCTGCTGCAATAAATTAATGCATACCCTGTTTCCCTCAAAATAAGACCTCTCCTGATAATAAGCCCAATCGGGCTTTTGAGCGCATGGCAATAAGGCCAAGCACTTATTTCAGGGTTCAAAAAAATAGAAGACGGGAAACATGGTAGTAGAGAACATTCTCCGTAAGTAAGAAGGGCTTTTGTTTGGTGGATTTTGTGACTTGAGGCAACCCGAGTAGCATCACTGGGATAACCGAATGGACTCCGTAGAGGAGGAGTCTGGAACGGCCCTTTTAAGCATATGGCCGGGTATCTCCTTCGCAGACAATCCATGACTTGTCATATCTGCAGTGACACCCGTTGCCCTGCCTGACATTGAGCAAAAGAAATGTGCCTTTGAAAAGGTGGCCGCAGCTCCCTCTTATGGTCAGGAGTGGGAATGCTTTCTGAGAAAGGCAGGGGAGTCACCTCCACCCCTGCCCCGCATTGCCCATGTGCTCCCTTCCCCCCCCCCTTCCCAGTTTGCTCTGCACATGCCCTTCGTCCCAGTACTTTCATCTCAAAGCTACTTTGGATTCTTTGAGTGCTCCTTCCCCGTCCTGGAGTCTCTTCATACCCTGAAAAAATACCCATAAAGCATGGAAATTTCTCCTAAGAAGTCAACAAACATATTATTTTTATCAGATTAGATTGGACCACGGATTGTTTGGTGTGAATTTAGCCATCCTGATTTGGGCATCACGAAGTACGATTTGGGATGGTGCGCAGATCCAGTGCTTTATTCAACAAGCCGTGGCTAAAGTAAGCTGTGGCTTAACTCAGTGGTTGTCAGCAGGACCTCTGTCTCATAATTTCATACCAGAAGGAATCTGAGCCAAAATCTCTTTCGTTTCCAGAGGGAACTGCTTCCTCTGCTTTGCTGCAACAATTTTGATGCCTTTCTCAAGCCACGGCTCCCTGGGGCCTTAAGGCTCTGCTCCTTGGACTGCTCTCCAGAGGAGGAAGCCGCGGTGCTCCGGGGAGGAGGGGGCAGCAACAACATCTGGTGTTTCCTGAAGGGTCTGTGGGACTGCTCAGATTGGGTGGGGTCCTTTCCGGCCATTGCAGCAGCTGAGGGGGCTTCCTTTGCTGGGGCCGGAGAATCAGTTTGGCCTTATCTGCAAATGAGCTGGGAAAGCAGATGGGATTGTAAGAATCCCAGGATCCTGGCAGGAAACCAGAGACGGTGCTGGCACTGTCTCGTCTCTGCCCTTGTCTCCGTGGAAGTCAGTAGACTTCCCTCCCCCACAAAGCATCATGCATTCTGTTTGTGAATGCTTTGAAATCCCCTTTTGGAAATTTGGTGGGGCAACATTTTAAAACTTCTCAGTAAATCTAGCACTTTAAAATCTACTTGCCTTGGCGTCTCTCCCCCTAAAATTCATAAATAGCATTTGTAATTGTGCAGAATGGTAGACAGAAAGGGGGATTTTTACAATAGACAGCTCATTTTGTTGGTGAATATATTCTGTTGGCCACAAGTTTCTGTATTAACAATATTGTTGTAGAACTAACTTTGGTTGAAGGTGGACCATGGGGAGGGGTTGTGCCAAAAAAGTCACGGTATTTGTGACTCTGTGATGCATTTCTTTTTATGTCTGTTGTGGCTATAAAAAAGGATGCGTAGGGGATGACCAGGCTGAGCCCGAGGGAAGGGTCAAACACGGCCTAAATCATGAATCCCTTCACGTCCGCAAGAGATCTAAGTCCCGCCCACCTTGAATTTCTTTTACTCATATCTCCTGCTAATTTCCCTTGGCCACTAGTGGTTCAGATTCTTCTAGAGAGTTTAAACTCTTCAATATCTTCATAAATGACTTAGTTAAGGGAATAGAAGGGGAATTTACCAAATTTGCAGATGACACTAAGCTGGCAGGAATAGCCAACACCCTAGATGATAAGCTCAAGATCCAGGTGGATCTTGACAGAGTTGAACACTGGGCCCTATCTAACAAAATGAAATTCAGCATAGAGAAAAGTAAAGTCTTACATATAGGCAAAAAAACCCCCCAAAGTACACATATAGACTGGGTGAAACCAGGCTTAATAGCAGAAACGGTCAGAGAGATCTTGGAATCTTAGTGGACAACCAATTAAATACGAGCCAACTGTGCGGCAACACCTAGAATCCTGCATCCAGTTTTGGTCACCACACTATAAAAGAGATGTTGAGGCTCTAGAAAGAGTGCAGAGAAGAGCAACCAAGATGATTAGGGGACTGGAGGCTGAAACGTGAAGAACGGTTGCAGAAACTGGGCATAGCTAGTCTAGTGAAGAGAAGGACCAGGGGAGACAGGATAGCAGTCTTCCAATAATTGAGGGGCTGCCACAGAGAGGAAGGGGTCAAGCTATTTTCCAAGGCACCTGAAGGCCAGAAAAGGAATAATGGATGGAAACTGACCAAGGAGAGATTCCACCTGGAAATAAGGAGGAATTTTCTGACAGTGAGAGCAATCAATCCATGGAACAGAAGTTGCCTTCAGAAGTCGTGGGAGCTTCATCACTGGAGGCTTTCAAGAAGGGACTGGACTGCCAACTGTCGGAAATGGTGTAGGGTCTCCTGCTTGGGCAGGGGGTTGGACTAGATGACCTCCAAGGTCTGAATATACATCTGAACTGTTTGGGTCTCCTGAACATGGCAATTGTGCCATGTTCTCCTGCAATTCAGGCACCCTTCATGGAGCTGTCCCTGATGCTTTTCAAAGCGGGAAGTTATCCTTTTCAAAACTGTGAGCAAGAAGCCAGGGCCTTTATTTTAACAGGCAATAATCGTATTGCCTGCCATTAGCATCATCGTCATCTGGTTTGGATTATAGTAGATCTCATCCTTGTTTGGTTTGGGAACCGAAAGAAAAATTCAGAGTTGTTTCTACTTGTGCCAAATATGAGCTGAATGCAATGAACACACAGCAAAAATGGCTCTCAAAAGACACACGTGGCTGTTCTCTTTGGGGAGACGAAAGACACAGCAGGCCTCAGTTTGAAGACCACATGCCAGAAGCCGGGACATCTTTGTTTTTCCCCCTTCTTTGACTCAAGTAACGTCAATGCTAGTCTTGTAATGGTTAGTATAGAAAGTGAACCCCTTTCCTCCCCAAACCCTGCACTCTCATAAAGCAGAATGTGCTCCAAGTCACCCCTGAGACTGTCCTCTTGCAGCAATCTCCTTCTCATAATCATTTGATACTGGGGGGTATACTGCATTTAGAGATGGAGGCTCCAGGTTATTAGAAGTCGCATCCTCTGTATATTTTCATAACCCCTTTAAAAATAACAATAGAATAGGATAGGATAGGATTCTTTATTGGCCAGGTGTGATTGGACATCCAAGGAATTTGTCTTGGTGCATATGCTCTCGGAATACATAAAAGAAAAGATATATTTGTCAAGAATCATAACGAGTGCTTAATGCATTGTAAGCCACCCTGAGTCTCCAGAGAAGGGTGGCATATAAATCGAACCAATAAATAAATAAACAAATAAATAAATAAAGGTACAAAAATGATCAAAACTGCTGACTCTCCTCATCACATAAGAAACCAACTTTTATCAAATAATTCCATTTGCCCTCTCATACAGCCTCACAGTGGCATCCTTGCATTTCAAGCAAATATTAACGGGGACGGAACCAGAATGGATGTCTTCACCTCTGGGCTTCTGTCTGTGTTGGGGAGTCATGTGCATGAAGTTTAGTAAGTGTTATTTTTTTAAAAAATGTAAGTAACATCAAATACACAATACAACAGTCATACAGCAATTGAAGAAGAGGAGGGGGTCCCTTAGTTGGTGCCATGCTATCCCTTCACTGGCTGATCCTGTGTTTCCATGTAATCCATGTAACAAATTCTGTGCTACCATGTAGAATAGAATAGAATAGAATAGACTAGACTAGACTAGACTAGACTAGAATAGAATAGAATAGAATAGAATAGAATAGAATAGAATAGAATAGAATAGAATTCTTTATTGGCCAATTTGACATACAAGGAATTTGTCTCTGGTACATAGCCTCTCAGTGTACATAAAAGATATAAGTGATAAATCATGAACAAAGTCATCATAAATAGAGTCATCATGAATCACATGTTACAACCCTTAATCATAGTCATAGGATAGTAAATAAGCAATCAACATAGGAACTAACTAGGAACTAATAAATAATATAAATAATATAAATCATAAAGATACAAGCAACAAAGTTATAGTCATAAGTAGAAAAGGAAATCGGTAATAGGAAGGTTGAGAAGAATAATAGTTATACAGTCTTAGTAAATAGTTTGACAGTGTCGTGGGAATTAGTTGTTTAGCAGAGTGATGGCATGTGGGAAAAACTGTCCTTGTGTCTAGTTGTTCTGGTGTGCAATGCCGTGATGGTGAACCTGTGGCACGTGTGCCAGAGGTGACACGCGGAGCCCTCTCTGTGGGCATCCGCACCGTTGCCAGCTGCTCTTCTGCTTTCTGGCCAGCTGGTCTTTACAAGTGCTGTGGGGCTGGAAAACTGCCTGAAAACTGCCCCAAAACAGGCTGTTTTTCAGGCCATTTTGCGGGCTGTTTTCAGGCTGTTTTTGGCCCAAAAAATGGCCCGAAAAATGGCCTGGAACCGGCCAAAAAACTGGCCAAAAAACAGCCTGTGCACACTGGCCAGCTGGTCTTCAAGTTTCAAGCGCTCCAGCAAGCATACATTGACACGCATGCATGATGCACGTTCCAGTTTGGGCACTCGGTGCCGAAAACATTTGCCATCACTGCCCTATAACGTTGTTTTGAGGTTGACAATTGATGTCCAGGATATGAGGGGTGTGTAGATATTTCCCATCTGCTCTTAAATGTTTAAGTTCATCATGTCAATTAATCATTTTCTCCTGGAATCAGCATGGGCAAAACTTCTGGGGAAGAGGCATTGCGACTATGTTAAAGAGACGGTTTTCAAAAAAGGAAAGAAGGAAATAAATAAATAAATTGTCATTGTACGTGTATACACAGTATACCCATACAACGAAATTCAACTAACACCCAGAGACCAGGTCCAACACACCTAACAATCCCAAACACACTCCCACTCACCACAATTTCCTGGGAACTGCACTGGTACAGTGCTGTCAATCACAATGAAATCATCGGGATCCAGTTAAATGTGGGCTTCCCCCCGTAAGACAAAAAAAAGCAGCATTTGTTGGCATCAGCCAGAATCTGGGCTGCCCGAGTCCCCCCAGATACAGACGATGAAGCCTCTTCTCTGCCCAGGTGGAGTTTGGCCGGTGCCCATTAGCTTCTTGGGAGGGCAAGGGGGGCCCCTAGTGGCCACACGGCTCCAAGACATGAGGGGATGCCAGATGTCCCTGAATAAAGTTTGTGATCAGTTCCTTTTCAGGCTCTGCAGAAATAAACACAGCCTGTTCCACAACTTGGATGAGTAGCTGAAAAGGGCACTCTAGGGACTGTGTGATTAATCCCCTTCCCAGCCCATAGACGAGGCTGCAAAGGAATGTTCTCCAAGGTTCACATGATAGTTTCGGCCGGGTCAAAGTCCAGTGGAGGGTCCCCAAGGAAGATGACAAGGCAGCAGAGTTCAGCCCAGAAGTCATCGATCTAGAGCAGGTTCTAAGCGAGGTGTAAACGGCTCTGCTGTAAGGTCAGCCTCAGTTTGGGAATGAAGCACACAGATGCACATCTCACAGTCCTGACTTACTACCCAGAGTAGGTCTGGAAGGATCCGAATGGGAGAAACAAAAAGCTGGATCCCAGCAAGACAGAGCTGTTGTATCTCCAGAAGCCCCTTGGTGCACTCTCTCCTCCACGGATACTTTTGGAGGAAAAACACTCCCTTGGAAGGGCAGTGCCCACAAATTTGGGTGGAGGGATCCACCTAGGCCCAGGAGGGCGAACCTATGGCACGCAGAGCCCTCTCTGTGGACACGTGAGCATTGCCCAGCTCAACTCCACAACACATGCATGCATGTGCCTCCTGCTGGCCAGCTGATTTTGGGGATGTGGCGGGGGGGTGCACGCATACACAGGGGCGGGGAGGTGGTATACCCCCCCATGACCCATTTTTGAGCCCAGGAGGCTGCAGGGAGGCCTGTTGGCTAAAACGGGGCGGGGGGGGGTTACATGCGCATGCACAGGGGGCAGGGGAAGCAGGGGGGTCATGCACGCATGTGTGGGGGCCACACATTGCATTATGGGTGTCAGCACACGTGCACGCTGTCACCCACCCACACGCATGCTTTTGGCATACAACGAGAAAGCAGCCATCACTGATCTAGGCTGATAGCTGTATTCAACAGAGTTGGTTAAAGCCAGGGAGAAATCCGGTACAGTAACATCTGAAACGATGAGCCAACAAGGCCATGGATTGCCTAGGGATGGTATAAGGTACAGTAAATACTCAAAATCTAATGAATCATGAATGTGACAGAAAACAATTGTTGGAGCGTGTTTGTGATGTGGCTTGGGGCTCTGTGATGAAGACGTCATGAAAAGAAAATCTTTTTCAAACTACAAGCTATTTGAAGAGGTTCTTAGAAAAATCCCCAATTTCCTTCATTGTTAAGTTATAGGAATATTTTTCACACCTAACCCACTTTTTCTTAATTTATAGCTTCCAAAAATTGGCAGAAGCAAGAAAGAGGAATGATTAGAAGTTTGCTGAAATTAAAAAAAAAACTATAGGTAAACTTTAACTCTAAATTGAAGCTTTTGTAGACTTTTTGCAAGAAATAGAAAAAAAATAATGACATACAGATTTGATGATTGATTAAAAAAAAACAAGTATTGGAAAGCTAGATATTATAGCCTAGTCCTAAACTAAAAGTTCAATTTAAGCTTTATTTATATTTTTTGTAAAAGAAGTTGGAAGTAACTTTTTATTTATTTATTCATTTTTATTTATTTTATTGTACTTATATGCCGCCCTTCTCCCGAAGGACTCGGGGTGGCTCACAACAATAAAACAACAAGATAATAAAATGAATACTAAAATAATCCAATTAAAATCCCCAAACAGTTAAAACTAAAACTAAAACTTCCAGCAGATCAGGAGATTCGTTGAAAAAGCCACGTCTTCAGGTCACTGCAGAAAGAGCGGAGATCGGGGGCCGTCCAGAGCCCAGTGGGTAACTCGTTCCAGAGAGTTGGTGCGGTCACAGAGAACGCCCTCATCCTGGGCGCCAACAGGCGACATTGTCTGGCCAATGGCACCCGGAGGAGGGCGGTCCTATGTGAGTGCACTGGGTGGTGGGAGGCCAATAGGAGGTGGTCCTGCAAGTACCCCGGGCCCATGCCATAAGGGGCTTTATAGGTAAGTACCAGCACCTTGAAGTGGATCCGAAGGACCACCAGCAACCAGTGCAGCTCACGCAAGAGAGGTGTAACACGGGAGTAACAGGAAGCTCCCGTAACAACCCACGTGGCCGCATTCTGGACCAGTTGGAGCCTCCGGGTACACCACAAGGGCAGCCCCATGTAGAGGGCATTGCAGTAGTCCAGACGAGAGATAACGAGAGCATGAGTGACTATACGGAGGGCATCCCTATCTAGGAAAGGTTGCAACTGGTGCACCAGGTGAACCTGTGCAAAAGCCCCCCTGGTCATAGCCGCCAGATGGTCAACTAAGGACAGCCGCGAATCCAGGAGGACACCAAGATTGCAAGCCCTTTCAGAGGAAGTAAGCAACTCCCCTCCTATCAAGAGTGATGGAGTCGCTAGATCAGGGGATGCCAGTATCCACAGTCACTCAGTCTTGGAAGGGTTGAGTTTGAGCCTGTTCCTACCCATCCAGACCTGTACCACCTCCAAGCACTTAGACATCACGGAAAGGGCATCCCTGGGTTGGTCCGGGGTGGAGATGTAAAGCTGGGTATCATCAGCATATTGCTGATACCTGACCCCGAAACTACGAATGATCTCACCCAGCGGCTTCATATAGATGTTCTTTCTTTCTTTTCTTTATTTCAATTTATATGTTAAAGAGCAAGGGGGAGAGAATCGATCCCTGAGGCACCCCACAGATGAGGGGCCTTGGGGTGGATCCCTGTCCCCGTGCCCAGACAAATTGCATGCGACCCGAGAGGTAGGAGGAGAACCACTGTAAAACAGTGCCCCCCCACCCCCAACCCTCCAAGTCGTTGCAGTAGGATACCATGGTCGAAGGTATATAAAAGCCGCTGAGAGGTCAAGTAGGACCAGGATAGTGGAATAACCCCTATCCCTGGCCCACCAGAGATCATTCACCAGGGCGACCAATGCCATTTCTGTGCTGTGTCTGCGCCTGAAACCCAATTGGTATGGGTCTAGATAATCTGTTTCCTCCAGGAATTGTGGAAGTTGGTGTGTCACCATGGACTCAACAACCTTCGCTATAAAGCGAAGGTTGGAGACAGGACGAAAGTTGTTCAAGGAGGCTGGATCCAGGGCAGGCTTCTTGAGAAGGGGTCGAACCACCACCTCCTTAAGGATGGCGGGGAAGACCCCATCCCTCAACGAAGCATTAACAATCGCCTGGATCCAGTCTCCAGTCACCTCTCTGGTTGCCGCGACAAGCCAGGAGGGACATGGGTCCAACAAACACGTTGAGGCCCCCAGTCTTCCAACAATCCTGTCCACTTCATCTATGGATACAGAGTCAGTCAACCCAGATGTCACCTTCAAGACTTGCTCCCATCTCCGCGTCAGACCCTTCCCAGTCAGTCTAAACCCGTCCGGATCTGAGCGATTTTGTCTTGAGAAATTAAACAAAATCTTCGGCACTGCCCTGCAAGGGGTCCTCCCTCGCTCCCTGATTAAGAAGAGAGCGGGTTACTCGGAACAAGGCTGCTCGGCAATTTTCTGCAGATGCAATGAGAACGGCGAAATAATCACGTTTCACTGCTTCCATCACCACAAGATAAGACCTAATATAGGTTCTTAACTGTGTTCGATCAGATTCGGAACGGGAAGATCTCCAATAGCCCTCTAGGCGTCTCTTCTGACGCTTCATCTTTCTAAGCTCCATGGAAAACCATGGAGCTACCCCAGATGCCTGTCAGAGGAGAGGCTGCAAAGGGGTGATTTAATCCAGTGCCCTGGCAGTAGTCCATTCTCTGGCAAATAGTGGGATAGGTATATGGGAAAAGTCCCAAGCTCCATCAGGAACCTATCAGGGTCCATCAGGCACCTGGGGAGGAACCAACGAGTCGGTTCCACCTCCCAGCAGTGAGGGTTGGCGGATAGAAAGTCTAGCTTAAGGAGGGAATGGTCGGTCCATGACAGGGGTTGAATAGAAAGTATTCCTCTACCCCGAGCATTAATCCACTGCCCAGAGATAAAAATCAGGTCAAGTGAGTGTCCACCATTATGAGTTGGGCCCTGTACAACTTGAGTCAGGTCCATGGCTGTCATGGAGGCCAAGAACTCCCAAACCAGCTCAGATGTCTCACCAGCTGATGGGAGATTAAAATCTCCCACAACTATCAAGTTGGGGAGCTCAACCGTCAGTTTGGCTATAGACTTCGCACACTGCGGGCAGGGCTGAGGATACGCAGCTGGGAGACAGGTACATAATCAACAGACCCGACTGTACCCCAGGGTTCCATTTCAACAATAGTGATTCACACCTGCCTATCTGAGGGACAGTGATCTCCCTTAGGTGTAAGACTTTCCCTAATGACAACCACCACTCCCCCACCCCTTCTGTGACGTCGCGGCTGGTGTAGCATACGGAAATCTGGTGGACATAAATCGGAGAGAGGAACCCCTCCCTCCGATCCCAATAGGTCTCCATAATGCAAGCCAAATCCACGCCCCCCTCGTCGATCAGATCACGCATGAGGGGGGGCTTATTCACAACAGACCTGGCATTAACATACACCAGCTGGAGTCCCGGATTCTGCACTCCCAACCCCTCAGGGGAGCAGGTAGAGCTAAGACGGCTGGGGTGTGGCACCACCTGCAAGCAGCGGGGACACATCCCCCTGATGTCATAACACCCTCTGCTCCCACTACCCCTCCCACTCCCAGCCACCACTGTGATACAATGACCCTTGTTCCCCCGTACCCCGTCTGCCCCCCCACTCCCCACTGCCCCCACCGCAACCGTCCGATTGGCTAACTCACTGATCTGTAAGGACCCCCCCCAGGTCCATAACCCACCCCCCTCCCATAACTCCTTAAAATTTTGGCTAAAAAGTTAAATTAAAAACCCCTCAACTTCCTCTTCACAGCATTTTATACTTCTTTTGTTTATTTATTTGTTTGTTTATTTTTATTTATTTTGTCAAGCATGTATTAGATAGCATAAACATATAAACATGATTATGAATACATGAAATGGGTACAAATAAATGGGGGCAGTAGGACAGGGACGGTAGGCATGCTGGTGCGCTCATGTATGCCCCCTTTCCGGACCTCTTAGGAATGGGGTGAGGTCCACGGTAGACAGTCTAAGGTTAAAATTTTGGGGGTTTGGGGATGAAACCACAGATATATACTTGTTTGTTTTCTGTGCTCCTATCCTCTATGTTTTTCTTTATTCTACCTGTACCCTTTTCTGGCTATTTATTTTTGTTAGTTTTTATCTTATAGCTTATAAAAATCTTACATTAAAAAAGCAAAATTTGCTAAATTTATTCCAGTGATGAAAGGAAGGGGCAGGTGGGAACAAACTGCACCAGAGAACCTCTGTCCTAGCCCGACAACAAAGACAAAGAGGAGGGGGAGAGGTCATGCTGAATTAATAGTCCTGCCATTTCCCATCACCTCCCTATCAGCTTCCCCAAAGAGAAGAGTCAAAAAAATGGAAGACATTTGACTGTAGTAAGTTAACAGAACTAACAATAGAATGAAAACCTAAATTTTGCAATAAAAACTACTCAGATTGTTGTGATCTCTTCTACACACACAGACACAGACACACAATTGTTGTGGCATAAAATGTCCTTGGCAAGGAAGCTTTAAGCTCTGAGTCTAAGGCATAAATGTCTTGACCCACCCATGGCAAGAGGTCTGGGGCACCCGCAGCATGTTATAAAAGTCAGCTTTCAACCATAACCATGTAGTAAAGGACCTGCCCATTTTTGATGTGCATCACACATGCAACCTATTTGATAAATCTTAAGGCTCACTCACACAGTCACCATCCCATCTTCAATTGGTTTTCATTCTATTTGAGGACAACCCCACTGTGTCTGATTTTGCAAATCCACATTTTGCAAATCCACCCGTTGTAATTTATAAATGCTTATGGTTTTGCAACAATTAATTACAATTTGTTCAATCACAATCAGGTAAGATGATAATCTTTATTGTCACTTTTTTCTGTGAACACACTCATTAAAAATAAAACTGATGCCCGCTCTCAAAAGAAAATATATACCCACACACACACATAGACACAAATATATATTACATAACGAATACATAAGTTGTAGCTTAGGTGATGAGGGTTTATAGGTCAGGCTGCAGGCTCAGTGGGCTGCCCGGTCTCCTTTTGTGAGGAAAAGAGTAGCGCGCGGCCAACACAGACCGGCTCACTCCTTGCTCTCAGCCATCCTGCAGAGGGCGCCCTCCTTTAATCTTTGTACATTGAACTGACCCAACTGGTTGTGAGTTGCTAAACAAGCCAGGCCCTGCAATCTCCCCCGATGCTACTTGCCACTCTGCCCCCGGCTTTTATGGTTGCCCCATCCTGGCTGTCATCTTGACTTTTCTGACCATCCCTGCAAGCAGCCTTGCTTAACTGCTTAAATAACCTTGTTGTTGTTATTAGTTGCGAAGTTGTGTCTGACTCATCGCAACCCCATGGACAACGTTCCTCCAGGCCTTCCTGTCCTCTACCATTCCCCGGAGACCATTTAAGCTCCCATCGACTGCTTCGGTGACTCCATCCAGCCACCTCGTTCTCTGCCGTCCCTTTCTTCTTTTGCCCTCTATCGCTCCCAGCATTCGGCTCTTCTCCAGGGAGTCCTTCCTGCTCATAAAATAACCTTAGTGGGTTCTTTGGCAGCAGGGTTGCTTCTGATGGGTCCATGGACTGGCCACAAGGGGGCAGGCCTGGGGTGGTTTGGAGAAAGAGAGGTGCCTTTGTGCCAGAGCATTTGAGCTTTGAGGCCAACTGTGCTCGAATCCAAAACCTTTTGCAATTTGAGTTGGGGGCTGAGCTCATTGGGGCTCCTGGCCAAGACTAATCAGCTTCATTCTTCTGGGCGGACAAAAGCCCTCCGCCTTCTTCTCAGTGGTCCCTCCCTACCTTCTCCCTTGCCAGTAAAAGAGCAATTTAAGATTTTCCCCCTGGAAAAAAAGAAGAGATGAAATAATGGGAGTCTGGGACCCACTCCCAACCCTTCCAGCGGAAAGCACAGTTGCCTGCTGGTTTAATGCTTTTCACAGAGCTCAAGAGGCCCAAAGTTCATTCCTTATTATTTCAGCCTGACATGATAGCAGCACTCGGCTTCCTCTCCAGTCTGGCCACTTAGACTCACCCAGAGTGATAAATGCTACCCAAGACTTGGAAAACAACAGAGGAGTGGAGGATAGGATTGGACGTCCACCTTGCCCTTTCAAGACGGAGATGAATGATGTGTCCAAACAATACTCAGTCAAGGCAGCAGCAGCTCCTGGGCCAGTGGCGGAAGGCAAGCGGACTGCTTGTTGCAAAGGAAGGCGCTCAAGGACCATAGAGTTGCAGGGCTGGAGAGTGTCTCTCAGCCTTTGTAGGATGACCAGGTCAGGAGCAGATTCTACAAAGATTACCCAAATATGATTGATTGTTGGAGGTATAATAATAACATTATATTTAAAGAATGCCTCATACAGTAATCCTGGGCAGCTCATAACAACCAATAAAGGCAACCACATACAAACCGATCAAACCTTTCCCGTTAGACACAGACTTTCCATGTTGGGGACCCCCTGATTCAATCCCATCCTAGCTGGATGGTTGGGGAAATAGCCAGATCTTTCCACCTATTAGAAATGTTTGGCTCACTGAGTTCTACTGGCAAGTTTTAACAGCACCGGCTGAATTTCCTTCAATCCTTAGCAAAAGGATTCTGGAATAAAAGTTTAAGGATTTTTTTTAAAAAATATTTTGGAATAAGGAGCAAAGGGGTGATTATAACTCTGATTTTGTAAAATTACAAATGGACGTGTGCAAACTGAATGTATTTTGTGTATGTTATGTTGATACAGCTGCAAAAATTGAAGTGCAATTTTAGGGTACATTAACAGAATATTGTTTCCAATCATGGAAGTGATCGTTCCACTTTATTCTGCATACCCTATTTTTTTCTCCTGCTTTCAGTTCTGGGCACTACACATCAAGAAGGGCTCAAAGAAAATTCAGAGAAGGACAATAATCAAAAGACTAGAAATGAAATCCTAAGAAGACAGTGGAGGAGCTAAGTATGTTCTGTCTTTAAAAAGGTGCCTGAGAAAGGGCACCTGCAGATGAGGGCAGGATAAGAAGCAATGGGTGAAAACTGATCAAGGAGAGAAGCCACCTAGAACTAAGAAGAAATTTCCTGACAGTTAGAACAATTGATCAGTGGAACAACTTGCCTCCAGAAGTTGTAAATGCTCCAACACTGGAAGTTTTTAAGAAGCGATTGGACAGCCATTTGTCTGAAATGGTATAGGGTTTCATGCCTAAGCAGGGGGTTGGACTAGAAGACCTCCAAGCTCCCTTCCAACTCTTCTCTTCTCTTCTCTTCTCTTCTCTTCTCTTCTCTTCTCTTCTCTTCTCTTCTCTTCTCTTCTCTTCTCTTCTCTCCTCTCCTCTCCTCTCCTCTCCTCTCCTCTCCTCTCCTCTCCTCTCTCCTCTCCTCTCCTCTCCTCTTCTCTTCCATTCCCTTCCCTTCCCTTCCATTCCATTCCATTCCATATGTGGCAAGCCTTGAGGCTGTGTTGAAGCCCAGCAGATCCAGTCCTGCCTCTTGTCACTCGCTGTCTGAGCTAGAGTTTTGCTTTGGATAATTGCTGCCACCAGGAGAGCTTCCACACTGAAGTGGCTCTAGCCAAGGAGCCAATGCACTGGTGAGAACTATGAACCATGTGCAGTCAGGATTCTTGACTAAGTAAATGCTACGTCAAGTCAAATATAGCTGCAGACTCCTTTCCGACCTTCCCCACCCACACAAGGAGGCCAAGGGGAGAAGCAAAGCTGGGCTGTCCCAATTTCCTTTCTGTGCTTAGCACTTCCAGCCATAGAATACAGACTGGGAAGAAACAGACATTGTATAGAGAGGAACATGTTTGCACAGCTGTGGGACGCAAGAGTCGGTTTGGCTGTCTCATTAAAATGAAGGAAATCTCTGCTGGTCAGTCCAGAACTTGAATGGGAGTCCAATATTCTCTTTCCCAAAGCCAGCCAATCCGATGCCTGCTCCCACCAGCAGGACATTAGCACTAGAGTGTCTTCCAAATAAGTCATTACCACCAGGCATTGTAGCCATGCAGGATGGTGATGATGGAAACTGGGGTGAAATCCAGTGCATAGCTAAAATATGGAGCTCCCGGTTACAAGATAAAAATTATGCTTGCTTTATTTAGCTGAGTCTAAGAGCAGAATGGACAACTCTGTAGAGGACACAATATGTGGAGAATGATTGTGTGTAGGAGTGCTGTGCTGTGGGAAGGAGAGAGAGAGAGGATGGTCAGGCCAAGCTCTGTGCAGCAAGTCAGAAAAATCACAGAATAAAATTTCATAGAGACAATGCAAAGTTCTTTACAAAGAAAACAAAATTCAAATGCAAAAATTTACCAAGCTCTTGGTAATTGAGGTTGTGAAAGTATCTTTGGAACAGTAGTTGATGGCAGAATTATTACCGTATGAGCTAGCTGTGTGATGTGGCATCACAAAAACCATATTGCAATTTTAGATTGCATCAAGAGGTACATCGTTTTCAAGTCATGAAAAGCAGTGGTTTCATTTCTTTTTGCTTTGGTCAAGATACAATATTGCAATCTCATTTCCCCAATATCTATTCAGCTAGTAATTCTGTCAAAAAAGAAGAGCAGGTTAAACTTTTTTGGGAGAAATCCATGTGGTGCTTGTTACATTCTTTTTCAGATACTCAGGCCATTTAACAATCTACTCAAAGGCATTGTCCATTATAGAGGTGAAGCTAACAGGTATGTAATTTCCGAAGTCCTCTTTCTTTCCCTCTTTTGAAGATTTGTTATCCTCGAGTCCACTCTCTTTTTCCATGCAACAGATCTGTAGCCTCTTTGCCCTTTGGTTGGTGTCTGAGGTTCTGGGGGGAAAACATTAGAAGACCAAAGTAACCAAAGAAGTGGTTGGCTTTGCTTCATTGTTCAGGGAGCCAACTGTTGACAAAGCTTTAATTTGCATTCCTGCATGGAGTAGGAAGTAGAATGGGATGATATCAAGGAACTCTTCCAAGTGTAGGATTCTATGAAGAAGTTGGAATGCGACGATCACTAAAAGCCCACGTAGGTTTTCCTGAGGGTGCTTTTTCAGGAGGCAACTGGACTTTCTTGTTTTTTCTTTGAAGACGTTCCACTTCTCATCCAAGAAGCTTCTTCAGCTCTGAAAGGATAGTGGGGAATGGAAGGATTTCTGCAAGGAATATAAATCTTCCCATTACCCACTATCCTGTCAAAGCTGAAGAAGCTTCTTGGATGAAAAGTGAAACGTCTTCAAAGAAAAACAAGAAAGTCCAGTTGCCTCCTGAAAAAGCACATTTGGCACAACCATGAACTGGATGACTGAGAATCTCTACAGACTTCCAGCATAGGTTTGTTAAAGCAAAGATCACGCAAGAGAAACCTTATTGCCTTCTTTGACAAAGTGACTATAATAATGGATCAAGGCAATGCGGTGAATATAATTTACTTGGACTTCAGTAAGGCATTTGATAAAGTAGACTACAATGTATTACTTGACAAGATAGAAACATGTGCGTTAGACAGCATCACTACCAGATGGATTTATAACTGGCTGACTCAACGTGTAGTCCTTAACGGAACTGTATCTACATGGAGGGAATTATGCATTAGAGTACCCCAAGGTTCTATTTTAGGTCCAGTTCTCTTCAGTATCTTCATCAATGATTTAGATGAGGGAATAGAAGGGGAACTCATCAGATTTGTAGATGACACCGAGCTGGCAGGAATAGCCAAGACCTATCTTCTGGATAGGTTCAAGATACAGAAGGATCTTGATAGACTTCAACACTGAGCCCTACCTAACAAAATGAAATTCAATAGTAAAAAAAGTAAAGTTCTACATTTAGGTAAGAAAAACTAAATGCACAGGTATAGAATAGGTAATACCTGGCTCAATAGTAGTAAATGCAAGAGTGGACAATCAGTTAAATATGAGCAGATGCAAAAAAGCCAATATAGTTCTAGGCTGCATTAACAGAGGTATAGGAGCAAGATCACACAAAGTGTTGATACGAATTTATAATGCCTTGTTAAGACCACACTTGGAATATTGCATCCAGTTTTGGTCGCCTTAATATAAAAAAGATGTTGAGACTCAAAGAAAGGCTGCAAAGAAGAGCAACAGAGATGATTAGGGGACTAAAGACTAAAACATATGAAGAATGGTTGCAGGAATTGGGTATGTCTAGTGAAAACAAGGACTAGAAGTAACATGATAGCAGTCTTCCAATATCTAAGGGGCTATGACAAAGAAGAGGGAGTCAACCTATTTGCAAAGCACCTGAAGACAGAACGAGAAGCAACGGATGGAAATTAATCAAAGAGAGAAGCAATCTAAAACCAAGGAGCAATTTCTTAATAGTTAAAACAATTAATCAATGGGACAACTTGCCTCCAGAAGTTGTAGGTGCTCAATCACTGGAAGTTTTGAAGAAGAGATTAAACAACCATTGTCTGAAATGATCTATGGTTTCCTGCTTGACCAGGGGGTTGGACTAGAAGATTTTCAAGTCCCTTCCAACTCTGTTATTCTGTTAAGATAAAACAATGACAGTATCACCACCAGATGGATTTGTAATTGCTGACCAACTGCACTCAAAAGGTAGTCCACAATGGAACTATATTTACATGAAGTAACCCATGTGGTAGCTCAAGGTTCAGTCTTAGGCCCAGTACACTAAAGATCTAGATGAGGGGATGGAAGGGGAACTCGTCAAATTTGCAGGCAACACCAAGCTGGGAGGAATTACCAACACTTTCGAAGATAGACTCAATATTCAGAAGGATCTTGACAGAATTGAATATTGAGCCCTATCCAAAAAGATGCAGTTCAATGGTGAGAACAGAAGGTCCTGCACTGAGTCAGGAACCAAAAGCTCAGATATAGAATAGATGGTTAGGTGATTGAACAGAAATAACTGTGAGAGGGACCTTGGTGTCCTTCTGCACAACTCAGTATGAGCCAGCACTGTGCTGCAGCTGCCGAAAGAGCCGATGCAGTCCTAGGCTGCTTCAACAGAGGGATAGCATCAAGATTATGAGAAGTGAGAGTACTGCTTGATATTGCATTGTTAAGACCGCTCCTGGAATACTGCATCCAGTTCTGGTCTCCAAAGTTCAAAAAAGATGCCCTAGAAGGAGTGTAGAGAAGACCAATAAAGATGATAAGGGGCCTGGAGGCTAAATTGTATGATGGACAGCTAAGGGAGCAAGGTATGTCTACCTAACAAAGAGAAGGATTAGGGTGACATGACAGCTGCCTTCCAGCATTGGACGGGCTTTGACAGAGAAGAGGTTTATTCTCAAAAGTCCCTGAGGGCAGGACAAGAAGCAATGGGTAGAAGTTTGCTAAAGAGAGATCCAAACTGGAACTAAGGAGGAACTTGTTGAGAGTAACAATTAATCAATGGGACATCTGGCCTCCTGGAATTGTGGGTGCTCTATCACTGGAGTTTTTAAGAAAAGATCGACAACCATTTGTTCAGGGTGGTATAAGGTCTTTGCCTTGGGAATGCGGTTGGACTAGAAGACCTCCAAGGTCCCTTGCAGTCCTGTAATTCTGTGAATGCTAATCCACATGGTTGGTAGCCGCTGAATTTTGGGGCTCAGCAATTTTTGTGGCACATGTCTTAGGTCTGCATTGCTTACCTTTACTTGTAAGTCAATAAGTAAAAATAGGGATTGGCTTTTCTCTGTTTCCTTAATTTATTGGTTCAATTTATTTATTGGTTCAATTTATATGCCGCCCTTCTCCGGAGACTCAGGGCGGCTTACAATGCGTTAAGCAATAGCCTTCATACTTTTGTATATACCTGCTTAGTAGGGCTTTCGGGACCCCCCTAAGCGGTGTTCTTTTTTATACGAAGTCAGCTTATTGCCCCCACAATTCGGGTCCTCATTTTACCTACCTTGAAAGGATGGGAGGCTGATTCAACCTTGAGCCTGGTGAGATTTGAACTTGCAGTAATTGCAGGCAGCTGGTGTCACTTAACACCACTTTAATCTGCTGCGCCACCAAGGCTCTTTCAAATAAATATACTTGGGGAATTTTACAGATCATATGTAAAATAGGCAGCAATGGAGAAATTTGAGTCGTTGTCCTGTAGTGATACATAAGATCTTTGCACCAACTCATTCAGCTTCAGGGACTGATCTCCAGATGACAACCATCTGTCTGGAATACTTTCCGGATTCCCGCACTGAGCAGGCTCTTGCAATACTTTTTTTTTTTTTTTTTTTTTTTGCTGCATTCCCATGACACGGCCTTTGTTTCATCATCCCACCCCAGTCTGTGAGTGAGGCAGCCTCCAGACTTTAGCCACGCGGCTGCAAAAGCAATGTTCTCCCATTTCTTCTGGCAGCATCCAAGAGCAGCCTGTCTGGGAAACCCATTAGGCTTTGACTCCCATTTCCTTGGAAGGAAGTCAGGTCACTGGCAGAGGTAATAGGACAGAAATCAGCAATGAGGATGCTCATATCGTTTTCTGTCCACTCAAGTATGGGCCCAGGATGCCATCGGCTCTTTCTCATGGGCCAGGAAAGGTTCTTTTCTCCAAATCTGACCCAAGTTACAATCTACTGCCCCAAGGCTTAGTTTCGTGATGACATCATATTCAAGACAAAGACTGATGGAATTTCTATGATCTCTCACTACAGAATGATCTCTCATTCATCAGTCTCTTTAAGGTGGGCTAGAGGTAGAGAGACAGTGATTTTCACAGATGGGAGCCTCCTTTTGGACTCAGGTTTAACAGTATTTATTTATTTATTTATTTATTTATTTATTTATTTATTTATTTATTTATTTATTTATTTATTTATTTATATATATGCCGCCCTTCTTCGGAGACTCAGGGTGGCTTACAATGCATTCAGCAATAGCCTTCATACTTTTGTATATACCTGCTTAGTAGGGATTTCACCCCCCTACCCCCCCCAAGTGGTGTTCTTTTTTATACAGAGTCAGCTTATTGCCCCCACAATTTGGGTCCTCATTTTACCTACCTCGAAGGATGGAAGGCTAAGTCAACCTTGAGCCTGGTGAGATTCCAACTTGCAGTAATTGCAGGCAGCTGGTGCTAGTTAACATCAGTTAACAGCACTTTAGTCTGCTGCGCCACCAAGGCCCTATTCCTGAAGAGCATCAACCATGTTCAAAAGCAGGTTAGAAGAACAACCAATGAATACAAGGAGTCGTGTTTCCCTCCTGCTCCAATGTGCAGCCATTGCCCTGTGAGTGTCGGTCAGCTGCCAGTCCGGCTAATCTAAGCCTTAGAGCCAAGGATCACTTGGCTCACTCAGAGACATGGGATTGTCCTATTCTTCAGACCAAGTAGTTCTGGAGGACAGAGTCCAAAATCCAGAAGGAAAGAGGCACATTTGCCATCAGCCTAAAGTGGTCTATAGGGAGAGTGTTGATCCCACCCTAGAGATCAGGTGACCCTTTGGACTGAGAGAATGGCCAGATAGTATCCACAATAAAGATACTTGTTGTCTACTTAAAACAGAAAACTGGATGGCAGCACATGAAGAGCTAAAGGTGATTTTGAGTTGCGTCTCAGGTAGGGTGTAGCCATCAGATAAGGGACATAACAGAAAAAAGAGGTGGCAGGATATCTTTGTTTCATGGATAAAAGTATCATAACTTTGATCAAAGAGATCCACAGATTTTCTGTTTGATGGTCAGGTGTTAATTCTGTTCTTCCATTCTTTAAAATTACATGAAGTTTCTTTTAGCATTATACTTTATTTTTATATGTTTCCCTTCTTCAAAATCTTAGGAAGGCAAATTCTGATTGTTCAGTAAAAAAAAAAAAGCACGGAGACATGAGGACATGGTGAGATAGCCATCCCTGAAGAAGTTGGGACGGCATTTATGGCTGATCGGCTGATCACTGCAATCTCTTGGGAGAAAGGAGAGATCACGGGATTTCCCACTTGTACTCTGGAAAGCTTCTTCTCGTGAATAGATTGGAAGAGCTGAGGTTTTTGTGGTTGGTGGGGAGTGGAGCAGCTGGGAATTGAGAAACTGGGCATGGCTGGTCTAGTGAAGAGAAGGACCAGAGGAGACATGAGAGCAGTCTTCCAATATTTGAAGGGCTGCCACAGAGAGGAGAGGAACAAGCTATTTTCCAAAGCACCCGAAGGCCAGACAAGGAACGACGGATGGAAACTGATCAAGGAGAGATTCAATCTAGAAATAAGGAGAAATCAGTGAGAGCAATCAACCCATGGAACAGAAGTTGCCTTCGGAAATTGTGGGAGCTTCATCACTGGAGGCTTTCAAGAAGAGACTGGATCGCCATTTGTCAGAAATGGTGTAGGGTCTCCTGCTTGGGCAGGGGGTTGGACTAGATGACCTACAAGGTCCCTTCCATCTCTGTTAATCTGTTAATCTGTAATCTAGTTGTGGGTGCCCCATCATGGGAGGTTTTCAAGAAAAGATTGGACAGCCATTTGTCCAGAATGGTTTAGAGACTCCTGCTTGAGCAGGGGTTGGATTAGAAGACCTCTGAGGTCCCTTCCAACTTTGCTATTCTCTCTCTGTTCCCCCTCTCTTTCTCTCTCTGTTTTCTCTGCTCTCTCTCTTTTCTCTCTCTGAATTCCATCTATGTCCACAACTGTAATGCAGCCTACATGGACGTAAAGCTTGGTCAAGCCTAATTTCTAATCACTTTTTGAAATATTGCTTTTTGTTGCTATTTAATATTAAAAACTATCAGAATGGCAAGTTTGATGGCATTCACTGGATTTCTTTCAATTCTTAATCACTGGAATTTTCAGTATGACTTTTAAGTGTGACTTAGCAATTTGGAGGAGTAAATGCAACTGTTGTTTTTGGAAAGCTATAAATGGACTAAAGGTCTAGAATTGACTTCAAATGGGATTTTCAAATTAATTGAATGAATCCTCCCCATGGGAAAATGGTTTGTGCTTTGAATTCTGAAAAAAAAAAGATAGGATGGGACGTTGAATTTTGAACTACAGAACAAACTTAAAGGAAATAAAAATTATATTTACTGAAGAATGCCTATCTGATTTGTTAACACATAATGGAGAGAAATACCTTAACCCAGAAAGTACTGAAAGATATATGTGAACAATGGACAAGTTAATTTCAAGAATGCCTGCCATTATAGACAGATTCTGTGTGAATGATGTTAACACAGGTATAGAATAGGTAGTACCTGGCTCAATAGCAGAAACTGTGTGAGGGATCTAGGAGCCCTGGTGGACAACCGTTTAAGTATGAGCCAGCAGTGTGCTGCAGATGCCAAAAAGGCCAATGCAGTTCTAGGATGCATCAACAGAAGGATTCTGTCTAGATCATGCGAAGAGTTAGTACTGCTTTATACTGACTGATAAGACCACAGCTGGAATACTGTGTCGAGATCTGATCAGCACAATACAAAGAAGATGCTGAAATTCTAGAAAAAGTGCAGGAAAGAGCAATAAAGATGATGTGAGGACTGAGTGCTAAACTATATGATGAAAGGTTTCAGGAACTGGGTATGTCTAGTCTGACAAAGAGAAAGACTAGGGGTGACATCATAGCATTCTTCCAATATTTGAGGGGCTGCCACAGAGAAGAGGGGATCAATCTATTCTCCAAAGCACCTGAAGGCAGGACAAGAAGTATGAAACAGATGGAAGTTTATCAAAGAGAGATTCAACATAGAATTAAGAAGAAATTCCCTGTCAGTGAGAACAGCTAATCAATGGAATGGCTCGCCTTTACAAATTGAGAGTGCTCCATCAATGGAGGTTTTTAAGAAGAGATTGGACAGCCATTTGTCCAGAATCGTATAGGGATTCCTGCTTAATCAGGGATTTGGATTAAAACACTTCCAAGGTCCCTTCCAACTCTGTTATTCTGTAGGTTCTACTGGATAAAACTGAAATAAAATGTAAAATTAAATTAATTTTAAAATGACAGGCTATAAGAATAAACTGGGAAAAAATGAAATAATGTATAAATAAAAGAAACCAATGGATGTTGTAAAATTAAAAGGCATGTACAAACAACTAATCAGGAGAGTGACTTCTATAATTTTCCTATATTAGATTTACAAAACAGATCTGTAAAAGTTTTGAAAGACTTAGTGAGAAAGGACAAAGAAAAACAATCAGATTCTAGGATATTATTTGGATCATTAAAGATTAAAAGTAAAAGGAAGGAATATAAAGTTGGTTTATTAAAGATTAAAATAGACGATGTTGTTTCTGATTACTCTTAGTGGACTTGTGCTGATCATGATTTGAATGATATGGGTTTTAAGGATTTGTCTATAAATAAGAGATATGATAGGGGATGAAGTGATTGTATTTTTAGAGAAAGTGATCAGTTGTTAAAATTGTTTATACTTGTTGAGATGAAGGGGAAAGCTACACTTTTATATTTGTTTTTTTTGTTACATTTTTCTTTTTCTTTTTTCTTTCTTTTATATTCTTTCTTTTCTTCTTTCTTTTACATTCTTCTTTCTTTTCTTCTTTCTTTTACATTCTTTTTTCTTTTCTGCATTTTTTATTTTTTCTTTCTATACCTTTTTTGTGGCTTGTATTAACTGCTTATCTGTACAACTGTGATACTTTATAAAAATATTTGGAAAACATAAGAAACAAGAAAAACTGTAAGTTGCTCACCATTTAAGAAAGACCTATCTTTAATTTGCATCTTAATTCTACCTTTATTACTATGACAAACATAACTATCTCATCTACACTCCGGGTGTCTATTATGCAAGGACTAAAAGTCGGTAGAGATTCTCCAGGTCATGGTTGCCTCCTCTTTCAGGAGACAATTGGATTTTCTTATTTTTTCTTTAAGGAGCATCACTCGGGAGACCCTGAGGACACAGATAAACCTCCAAGTGCTCCAATGACCCTCTCAAAGGATGCAAATGACCAGCTGTCTGCAAGGAGTATAAATCCTCCCATTCCCCACCATCCAGTCAGAGCTGAAGAAGCTTCTTGGATGAGAAGTGAAACGTCTTTAAAAGAAAAAACAAAAAAGTCCAGTTGCCTCCTGAAAAAGCCCTTTGGGATTATGCAAGGACACATACATGTGTTTCAGTTCCCAAAAGGATCAGTCAACCAACCTAAAAATGGAACAAATATTAAGTTTGGTCCAGAAATCCCTTGTCTAAGATCATCATCTGCAGCTAACTCAGAAAAAAATGTCAAAATTATGAGCTTGTAGCAATCTCAGTCACTGCTAAACTCCTCAAGAAAAAACTGCTCCCTCTGAAGCTGACCATCTGGGAGAAGTGGCTTGTTTGTAGACATGGCTCAAAGGTCCAAAGTGCAACAAACCCATGGCTTGGCCCATAATGAAGCCAGATACCAGACCCAAAACTTTCAGTTAGAAAAGGCGTATCAGCTGTTGCTGGAATGCAGTTACTTGTGTGATCTTCAGGTCATGTAATAAAAAAAATTAAAGAGGTTTAATTTTTAAATTTCCTAACAGTGCAAGTTCACTCTGTGTACTTTTTCCTCTCCTTCTCTGGGTGACGGCAGGCCCTCCCTAGGAGGCAAAGGCAAAACCACTGGAAAATGTTGCCAAGAAAATTGCAGGGTGGCCAGGAGTCAACACTGAGTCAAATCAAACAAAACTAATTCCATCGTGTTCAGAAAAAAGGAGATAGAACATCGAATACAAAATAATAGCATTGGAAGGGACCTTGGAGGTCTTCTAGTCCAACCCCCTTGCTCAAGCAGCACACCCTATACCATTTCAGACAAATGATATTGTCCAATCTCTTTTCAAAAGCCTCCAGTTAATGGAGAACCCACAAGGCAAGCTGTATCATTAGTTGATTGCTCTCATCATTAGGACGTTTCTTCTTAGTTCCAGGTTACTTTTCTCCTTGGTTAGTTTCCAGCCATTGTTTTTGTGTTGCTTTTTGGTGCTTTGGAAAATAGTTTGATTTCCTTGTCTTTGTAGGAGCCCCCCAAATATTGGAAGACTGTTATCATGTCTCCCTTAGTCCTTCTTTTCATTAGACTAGACATACCCAATTCCTGTAGCTATTCTTCATATAGGGGTGAAACGTTAGCCCCCTCGGAGAGGCCGCACAATCTGGGTGTCCTCCTGGACACACAGCTTTCTTTAGATGAACATATAACGGCTGTGGCCAGGGGGGCTTTTTATCAGGTTCGCCTGATGTACCAGTTGCATCCCTTTCTGGATTGGGACACCCTGTGCACAGTCACTCACGGCCTCGTCCCGTTCCGCCTGGACTACTGCAACGCTCTATACATGGGGTTACCCTTGAAGAGCACACGGAGGCTCCAACTGGTCCAGAATGTGGCCGTGCGGGTGATTATGGGTGCGACTCGACGTACCCATGTGACACTTCTCCTGCGTGAGCTGCACTGGCTCCCAGTGGTCTTCCGGGTGCGGTTCAAGGTGTTGGTCACCACCTTTAAAGCGCTCCATGACTTAGGACCTGGATACTTACAGGATTGCCTTCTGCCATCAATAGCCTCCCACCAACCAACGTGCTCCCACAGAGAGGGGCTCCTCAGGGTGCCGTCGGCAAAACAATGTAGGCTTGTGACCCCCAGGGGGAGAGCCTTCTCTATGGGGGCACTGCCCTCTGGAATGAACTACCCCCTGGGATACGTACGATTCCCAATCTCCATACCTTTTGCCGGGCCCTTAAAACCCTGTTATTTCAACAGGCTGGCCTGGCTGACTAAAAATTTGGATGGGGTATTTTAAATTATGGGTTTTAACTGAGAAGGCCAAATTTGTTTAATTCTGTTTTAAATGGGTTTTAAATGTTGTACGGTTCATTGTTTTATTATGGCTCTACACCGCCCTGAGTCCCTCGGGAGAAGGGCGGTATATAAATCTAATAAATAATAAATAATAAATGATGATGATGATGATGATGATAATAATAATAATAATAATAATAATAATATGTTTTAGCCTCCAGCCCCCTAATCATTCTTGTTGCTCTTCTCTGCACTCTTTCTAGAGTCTCAACATCTTCTTAATATTGTGGTAACCAGAACTGGATGACTGCAATATTCCAAGTGTGGTCTTACTAAGACTTTCTAAAGAGCTACTAGAACTTCACATGACCTTGATTCTATCCATCTATTAATGCAGCCTAAGATTGCATTTTGGCTGCTGCCACACAAACTTCTGGCTCTTATATAAGTGATTGTCCACTAGGACTCCAAGATCCCTGTCACGGTTACTGACATTAAGCCAAGTTTGACCTAGTCTGCACCTATACATTTGGTTTTTCTTGCCTAAGTGTAAAACCTTACTTTTATCTACATTGAATGCTATTTTGTTAGATAAGGCCCAGGATTCAAGTCTGTCTTCTGAGGTGTGGGCTATTCCTGCTAGCTTACTGTAGTGTTGTCTGCAAATTTGATGCATTCCCCTTCTATTCCCTTGTCTAGATCAAACCTTGGGGTACCCCACTGCTTACCTCCCTCCTTGTGGATGTAATTCTGCTGAGGATTACATGATGGATACAATTTGTAAGCCAGTTACAAATCCATCTGGTGGTGGTGCTGTCTAACCCACATTCTTCTAGCTAGAAGTAGGTTGTGGTCTACTTTATCAAATGCTTTACTGAAATCTAAATATACTATGTCCATGGCATTTCACTGATCCACTAATTTAGTCAGTTTGTCAAAGTATGAAATAAAATTTGTTTGGCATGATCTGTTTTTGATGAACTTGGTAAACTTTACATCTTGTAAACTTCACAATTTGTTGCACAAATTAAGGAAAATACCCGGGAAGATAAAGATAATTTATTTATTTATTTTATTTATTAGATTTGTATACCGCCCTTCTCCTTGCGGACTCAGGGCGGTGGACAGCCAAATAAAAACATAGTATACAAAAGTTAAAATTTCTTAAAAAACATATAACTATGGCTAAAATTAAAACCATTGAATAATTAAAAAACCCAACCCTCTAGTACAAATCTTAAAAATTCAGCGGGGTCAGGCTAGACCAGCAAGTTGAAAGAGATGGGTTTTTAGGGCCCGACGAAAAGTCCGGAGGTCAGCAATTGTTCTCAGTTCTGGAGGGAGATCGTTCCAGAGGGTAGGGGCTGCCACAGAGAAAGCCCTCCCCCTGGGGGTCGCCAGCCGACATTGTCTAGCTGATGGCACCCTGAGGAGACCCTCTCTGTGGGAGCGCACCGGCCGGTGGGAGGCTATTGGCGGCAGAAGGCGGTCCCGTAAGTACCCTGGTCCTAAGCCATGGAGCGCTTTAAAGGTGGTCACCAACACCTTGAAACGCACCCGGAAGTCCACCGGTAGCCAATGCAGCTCGCGCAGGAGAGGTGTCACATGGGAGCGTCCCGTCGCTCCCATAATCCCCCGCGCGGCCGCATTCTGCACCAGTTGGAGCCTCCGGGTGCACCCCAAGGGGAGCCCCATGTAGAGAGCATTGCAGTAGTCCAGGCGAGAGGTGACGAGTGCCTGAGTGACTGTGCGTAGGGAGTCCCGATCTAGAAAGGGCCGCAACTGGCGTATCAGGCGAACCTGATAAAAAGCTCCCCTGGCCACAGCTGTCGTGTGATCCTCCAAAGACAGCCGTGGATCCAGGAGGACGCCCAAGTTGCGCACCCTTTCCGTGGGGGCCAGTGATTCGCCCCCAATAACCAGCGATGGTGTCAGCTGGCTATATCGGGACCCCGGAAGCCACAGCCACTCGGTCTTGGAGGGGTTGAGTCGAAGCCTGTTTCTCCCCATCCAGACCCGCACGGCTTCAAGGCACTGGGACATCACTTCCACGGCATCGTTGGGGTGGTCTGGGGTGGAAATGTACAGCTGCGTATCATCAGCGTACTGATGGAACTCCACCCCAAAACCACGGATGATTTGACCCAGCGGCTTTACATAAATGTTGAACAGGAGGGGTGAGAGGACCGATCCCTGCGGCACCCCACACACTAGGCGCCTCGGGGTCGACCGCTGCCTCCCTGTCAACACAGATTGCGACCGGTCGGAGAGGTAGGAGGAGAACCACCGTAAAACGGTGCCTCCCACCCCCAGTCCCTCCAACCGGCGCAACATGATACCATGGTCGATGGTATCAAAAGCCGCTGAGAGGTCTAATAACACCAGGATAGAGGAATATCCCCTACCCCGGGCCCGCCAGAGATCATCCACCAACGCGACCAATGCCGTTTCGGTGCTGTATCCAGACCTGAAGCCGGACTGGAGCGGGTCTAAATAGACAGCTTCATCCAGGTACCGAGGGAGCTGCCATGCAACCACACTCTCAACAACCTTCGCTAAAAAGGGAAGGTTGGAGACTGGACGGTAGTTTGCCAAAATAGCCGGGTCCAGGGAGGGCTTCTTGAGGAGGGGCCTCACCACCGCCTCCTTCAAGGCATCCGGTAGGGCACCCTCACTCAAAGAAGCATTTATAATCTCCTGGAGCCAGCCTCGTGTAACCTCCCGGGTGATATGACTATGATAACGCAAAGCAAAAAAGATCAGGCTTTGGGCTTCCCATTGTTAGTCCAACACCTTGAGCACTACACATCACCTTGAAGACAATGAGCATTCTCAGATGCTTCCTTGATGCAATGGCTTTTTGAGGGAGAATTTCAGTATTCTAGCTTTTTGGTATTTTAAATACTTAATAATTTAGCATTTAGGTCTTTTAGAGTTTCTTTCATAATATTTCAGTATTGGATTACATGCATTTTTATTCAGTTCATCTTGTTTTTTTGTTCACCCATTAGTGATTTTTTTCTCTTGTATAGTAGTATAGCTGTTAGGCAAAATTTTGCTCAGTCATCCTAAGAAAGGATCTGATCTTTTTGATGGGTTTTTTTATAATTTTGTTGAGGGACTGCAGAATATTTGGGTCCCACAGCAACTGGTGAAAGAATGATTTATAGTAGAAAGATGCTTTGTTGGAACTGACCAAACTTTTGTTGGAATAAAAGCAGTTTAGAAGATGTGGCAGATTTTTGCAGCAGCTCAAAAATTTGTAACTCAGCAAAGAGACTTTGAACCTGCTGACTGAAAATAGATGATTGACAAACAGGCTTTTTAACCCACTGTCTAAATCTAAAAATTCATTTTGAAATCTTCAGTCGAAAATGATCAGATTGATCACTTGAAAATACTGACTTGTTTGAAGAAAGCAGTTCAAATTTGGCAGGTTCACTTCCAATTTTTCAGAATAAATGCTCCCTCCTCCCCCCCATCCCACTCCCACCCCCACCCATTTAATACGATACTCAATGTTTTCGTGGTCTCCTTCTTGGCAAGAGCACCTCAAAATTGCGAGTGCTGTTTAGGAGGAAAAGTTTGTTTTGCCATTGCGTCCTGGCTGGAGTGCTTTCCACGAAGAAGCCTGCCGCTTCTGACAGCCAAGGCTGGGGAATCCCTGCTGCTGGCCCAGCCCTGGGTGCTGAGCCTCTGCTCTTAGCCACCACATCCCACTCTGCTTCTCTGCTCCTGCACCTCCTACAGCCCCGTCCCTCCCACTTCCTTTCAAGAGCTGCTTCTGTCAGGAGTGGGAAGAGACTTGTGGGATAAGCAGGCTGCTTTTCACCGAGTTGGATCTCTGCTTGGCTTTGGAGTCTTCTGTGCATGGTCTAACAAGGAGCCCTGGACGTCTCTGGGTTCCCCATGGAGGCCTGCCGAGGGGTGGTGGTGGCCTGGGCTTTTAGCCTCCTGACAGGTAAGCCTGCCTAATCTCTGGAGCCTCCCATGAATCTTGCCAAGAAGATCTGGCTGGGAGGGAGAAGGTGATGCAGGTGGCAGGAAGGTGGGCTTGCTTGCTCGGTTATTTATTCCCTGACAGATGCCTCTCCACCAGGCTTGAATGAGATGCTCCTTTTTTTGCAAAAGGCAGAAAGGGGAAAGAGGGAGCTGCTTTCCCTTCTTTTTCTCCCTCTTTCTTGCATTGCAGCTTTGGCGTTTGGCAGCTGGACCCCATTTGCGATATTTCAATTTGTTGCTTTTAATACTTTCCTTGGCCAGCATTCTTAAATGCTTCTGCTCATTCAGAGTCTGGGTCCTCACTAGAGGCTTTTAGGTTAATAAAATTTGCCGGAGCCACTTCTCAGGGTCTCATGATTCTTTTTTTTTTTTAAAGAGGCAGCTTGGCCCCCACATATGGGTTCGATGCACAGCTGAAGGCAGCGTATTAAGTTACAGAGGAGGGAGGAGAGGGTGAGATTTCAACTTATTATTGGCCACGTTCCTGCAAATTTAAACACCATTGTATAGCCAGGGCTGGAGCAGGCGGGGTGTTCTGGCTGAAAACAGAACTAACTTACTTTCTTTCTTTCTTTCTTTCTTTCTTTCTTTCTTTCTTTCTTTCTTTCTTTCTTTCTTTCTTTCTTTCTCTCTCTCTCTCTCTCTCTCTCTCTCTCTCTCTCTCTCTCTCTCTCTCTCTTTCTCTCTCTCTTTCTTTCTTTCTTTCTTTCTTTTTCTGTTATATTTGACATCTCTTTGTGCTCAGTTTCAACTCAAGGAGCAAAAACACCGTCTTCTGAGACTTTAGAACAAAAGGGGTGAAAAATTGTCTTCTGCACACGTGGTGGTTTTTGAATGCTGTTTGCATTTGTGTGACTGCTTTGAAACGACCCCCCATTTTTTACTAGGCTGAGGAGAATTTGAAGGCTGAAGCACAGCAAATTGTGACTTAGAGAGGGACTGAGCTTCCACGTGGACAAATGATTGTGTTTTGCTTGCCACCAGGCTGATTTCAGGGTTGGCCTTTTTTTCTCCTGTGGCAGCAATTCCGCAGATTCAGTGTTTAAAGACATTGCACTGTCACCACCACAGTAACAATTAGACCGAGTTGCATTTACATTTTAAGTGTATGCGTCATGCTTAGTGTCTGGAGATGCTTTATTTCAAGGGATCGATTAACAGGGTGTATGTCTATTTTTATTTTGCTCCCCGTTTGTTACTACATTCACTTTGTGGCACCTCTGGGAGCCCCAATAGAGCTGACTGTGAAGGCAGTCATCAGGAGCCACCCAGGATCGCTCGAGGGATTGTGGACTGGCCTATAAGATTTATAGAATCGGTAGTGGATGGCCTATGTCCTCATTCGTATAGATGTTCCGGGTTGAAGAAAATTGGGCAATCTGCTGTAATATTCCTACCTAGTAATTTTTTCTCCTCCAAGTTATTTAGGAATGGGCTTCTCAGAATTTCCTTCTTTAGAGCAGGATTTCTCAGCCTTGGCCACTTGAAGATGTGTGGACTCCAGCTCCTAGAATTCCCTGGCCAGCCATGCTGCAGTTCTCACATTTTCTAAGGCTGAGAAACACTGCCTTAGAAACTTAAATCCAACTTCTTTGTTTTATTCAATTTGCATACCCACCCATCTGAAACCAGTGCCTTAGAAACTTACATCTGCAGGACTAACCCATGTTAATTGTTGGCTGCATGCTTTTCTAGCCCCAGTAAAATATCTTATATGTCAAACTTCCTAGTCCACTTCTGCTTTCCTCTCTTTCAATAATTAGGCCTGCTTGTCCATTTGGGGGAGGAAGCGACCCATAGAGAAAGGACTCCTTTCTCATGCATTACAATGACTGGAACTGTGGATGGTCCATTTGAGAACTTCTGCCCCAAACGTCCTCCCTTGGCATTGCTTATGGGGCACGGGGAGGTCTTGGGGATCTTTATGGTTCCCTCCAGTGAGCAGGGGAAGAGCTTCGGGCAGAGTCTGAAGAGGTATGGAAGGAATGAAGAACACATCTAAAGTAGGAGCAGGTTCCAAATCCCGTTGCTACCGGTTGGCTCGTGCACGCGTGCAGCTCTTCTGCGCATGCACAGAAGCGTCCAGGCGGGTGGACGGAGCCACCCACTGCCACCACTACCGGTTTGCCCAATCCGGTGCGAACTGGTAGTAATCCACCACTGATCTAAAGGGTTCTTTTAATGAATGGATGTAAATTGAAGGCTCGCCTCATAATCCAATTTATAGGAGAAATAAAACACACAGAGAAAAAGTATCTGATTTTATGTTTCTTTTGACCACTTCAATAAGCTCCAAATATTATCATTTAAGAAATTCTGGTATAGGACTTGGGAGGTGATCATGAGTTGTAGAAAAGGTATTCAGGGCTCATTCCCTCTATCCACTTGTCCAGGGGTGAAATCCAGCAGGTTTTGACAGGTTCTAGAGAACCGGTAGCAGAAATTTTGAGTAGTTCGGAGAACCGGCAAATACCACCTCTGGCTGGCTCCAGAGTGGGGTGGGAACGGAGATTTTGCACTATCCTTCCCCTGCCACGCCCACCAAGCCACACCCACCAAACCACACCATACCCACCAAGCCACGCCCACAGAACCAGTAGTAAAAAAAATTGAATTTCACCACTGCGCCTGTCCTAGATCATAGAATCACAGGACTGGAAGAGACCTGGGAGGTGTTCTAATTCAAACCCCTGCCCAAGACAGGAGTCCTTATATCTAAACCATATGATGAATGGCCGAGGGAACTAGGTATAAGTCTAGCCTAAGCAAGAGAAGGATTAGGGTGACATGATAGCAGTCTTCTAAAACTTGACAGGCAGTGATAGAGATGAGAGTTGACTTGTTCTCCAAAGCATCAGAAGGCAGGACAAGAAGCAATGGGTTGAAGTTCATTAAAAAGAGATCTAATCTGGAACCAAGGAGGAATTTCCTGACAGTGAAAGCAATTAGCCAATGGAACATCTTGCCTTCCATAATTGTGGGTGCTCCGTCAGTGGAGCTTTTCAATAAAAGGTTGGACATTTACTTGTCCTGGATGGGATAAAGGCTCCTGTCTTGGGCAGGGGGTTGAATGCCCTCATTTTGTCCATCTGTTTGAATGAAGGGCCATATAGACTGTTGCCGTTGGTATTGTCTCTAAGGTGGCAACCCTCAAAGGCCACCAACTTAATCTCTGCTTCTCAATGTCAGCAACTTTAAGGCTACCTGCAGAATTCTGGGAGTTGAAATCCAGATGTCTTAATGCTGCTGCGGTTGAGATACACTGATCTAAACACACAGCTGGGGCAGACTATTTTCTCCAGTAGGGAGACTCAGGCCTGCCAGTAGCAAAGTCAGCAACCCACTGCCATCTGGCTGATCCCAGCAGCCCCTCCTGCTCACCACCCACCTCCAGCCCCCAGCCCAGGCACCTTTTCCCTATGCTACGTTTCTCCCACTGTGGTTTTTCTTGTAATATATTTGCAGGATATATTCTTGGGTGCTGTCAAATATTTTTTGCAAAGGAGGAGGAAGAAATTTAGCTATGTCAAGCTATGGTTTGCCTGCCTGGCTTTTTTGTGCCAAAATGACGGAAATAATTATACATTCATATTTTGGTGGTTTGCTGGCAGGTTTTGGAAATGCTAATTCTTGACATTCCAGAGAATGCAATAAATAACGCAAATACTTTATGGCAGTGTTTCTCAATCTTGGCAACTTTATGCAAATTGCAATGCAAATTGACTACAACTCCCAGAATTCCCCAGCTGATGTGGTTTTAGGGAATATATATATCAGGGTTGGGAGATAAGTATTTATAGAACATTTGTTGAAAATACAGTTTACACAAAAGTAAAATTATGGACTTTATGAGCCTTAGAAATTTCTTTCATTGCCAGGAATTATTTATTTTTATTAATTAATGTATTCATTTTATTTGTATATACTGCTGAATCGGAAAAACTTAGGGGGCTGCCCTGTCGACGACCCTTCTCAGCCAGGAATAAAAGCAATTAATAACCTATGAAGTAACATCTCAAAGAAAGCCCTGAAATAGCAAATGGGGAGAGGAGAGTTTTATGTGATCTAACATCTAAGGCAAGAGGTGGCTCCATCTGTCTAGATGGAAAGACTGCCCTCTTCTGCAAAAATTCAAGGCAAAAAAAGGTGAATTGGGTTTTGATCTAAATATTCATCCAAAATTTACTTTCAGAGAAAGGAATTATAGAAGAGTAAGAGGGGCACAACGGGAACTACATCAAGCTCTTTGTTTAGTGCGTTCATGGCTGCCAGTGCCAGCACATTGGTTTAATGTATATGCTTACTCTCTTCTAATCCTTTCCCCTCCAATTAATGTAAATCCAAACATTAATTTCCTTCTTCCTCATTACCTGGCACTGGGTGAGCATTTCAAAGGGCAAGGGAAGGTAAGTACAGTTGTGGTCGCTTAATTTCCCACTTAACAGAGTTATTGGTCCCAATTGTGGTTGTTAAATGAGGACTACCTGTATTTTTTTTAATCCCAGCTTTTAGGATGCTTGACGTCACTTTCCTTATTTCTCTTACCTTGCCAAAATTGATTTTGATTTTCCATGGACGTTTTTTGCATTGAAATCTTTGTCATTTTGATTAGGTTGCCTGGCTTCAACCAAAATGTCTTCTTAAGATGTTTACCCTCTTTAAACCTGGAAGAAGGATTAGGCTTTTCCTGGATCTCTGAGTCGTGCAGGTGGGAATCACTCTCCCCATTTGCTCATCTCGCAGGGGCATTTGAGTGTTAATCCACTTTAAGACATTAACACATTAACAGAGTTGGAAGGGACCTTGTAGGTCATCTAGTCCAACACACACACACCCGCCCAAGCAGGAGACCCTAGACCAGTGATGGCTAACCCTTTTGCCATCGAGTGCCAAAAGCGTGGGGAGCGTGGGGGGGGGTCACGCGCACGCATGCCCACACCCATAATTCTATGCACATGCAAACCCCCTCCCACACATACGCGCATGATCCCCCGCACTCCCCCCGCAGGCAATAGCATGCGATGGCATGGTGGGCCACCGGACTTCCAGTGGAACCGGAAGTTGGGAAACGGTCCATTTCCAGCCTCCAGAGGGCCTCCAGAGGGCTGGGGAAGGCCGTTTTTGCCCTCCCCAGGCTCCTAGAAAGGCTCTGGAGCCTGGGGGGGGGCAAAAAACAGGCCTTCCTCATACACATTCTCCCGAGACCCTCCAAAGGCCAGAAACAGCATGTTTCCTGACTTCTGTGGGCCCAGAAGGCCTGAAAATCAGCTGGTCAGTGCACGCATGTACACTGGAGCTCAGCTTGAGTGCACACCAATATAGCTCCACGTGCCACCTGTGGCACATGTGCCATAGGTTTGCCATCACGGCCCTAGACCATTTCTGACAGATGGTGGTCCAGTCTCTTCTTGAAAGCCTCCAGTGATGAAGCTCCCACAACTTCTGAAGGCAACTTCTGTTCTATTGATCTATTGTCCTCACAAATTCCTCCTCATTTCCAGGTTGAATCTCCCCTTGTTCAGTTTCCATCCATTGTTCCTTGTCTGGCCTTCGGGTGCCTTGGAAAATAGCTTGATTCTCAGAGAGCTCTTTGCCCAGAGGTGGGTTTCAGCAGGTTCTGACCAGTTCTGGAGAGCCGGTAGCAGAAATTTTGAGTAGTTCGGAGAACCAGTAAATACCACCTATGACTGGCCCCGCCCCCATCTATTCTCTGCCTCCCGAGTCCCAGCTGATTGGGTGGAATGGGGGTTTTGCAGTATCCTTCCCCTGCCACACCCACCAAGCCATACCCACAGAACCGGTAGTAAAAATTTTGAAACACATCACTGTCTTTGTCCTGATGCTGAGCTGGCCCTTTAAATCACAAACTGGGCCCAGAGGAGGTCACCTGACCCCCTGACAGCCAATAAAGGAGAAGAAGTGAACTCTCTCAGATTTGGCGGGAAAGGGCTGGGGGCCCTTTGAGAAGCAGTTGGAGTCCAGCTGAGGGAAGCTCCCTCAGTCATGTGTTGCAGGCCTGTAGCCAGAATTGTGTTGGGGGTTTTTCCCCCCATTTTATATTTTTTTAACTATGTTTTTGTGCCGCCAAGTGAAACCATGTCTTTCCTTGGGCA
Organism: Masticophis lateralis; assembly: GCA_030761175.1. NCBI lineage: Eukaryota > Metazoa > Chordata > Lepidosauria > Squamata > Colubridae > Masticophis > Masticophis lateralis. The sequence goes on along the minus strand of JAUDYJ010000012.1, from coordinate 22,715,739 downwards.
CCTTTAATAAAATAGATTTTTATTCACTGGTGGCCTTCTACTCCTCTCCCCTCTTCAGCTGGGCTTAGCAACTGACCCACCCCCCCTTCCCATGGTTTAGCTAGACCCGGTTGTGGCCAAAATTCACCCCTTCAGCCTGGTTAGAGTGCTTTACTTTTTAAAGGGCATTTTGATATACTGATAATCTATCACTGATAGCCTGTGGTCTCTTTCTTGTCTCTGGAATCAAAAGCAAGTTTGATCCTGGTGGTTGTTGAGCAGCAATTCAGGGAAGAGTCAAATCATTCTAACAAAATTACTGTAAATCCACTGGCGCAGCCTTCCAAAGCAACATTGGCTGTAAACAGAGACTTGGCAGGTGCATAGAGAGGTTGTCAGAGAGTTATTTGAAGTTTATGGTCTACCCAGCAAGGGGTTAAGGTTACACCCCGATATCCTAAAGCTGCTTTTTCAAAGAACAACGGGACTTCCTTTGTTTTTGCTTGAAGATGTTTCACTTCTTATCTAAGAAGCTTCTTCAGTTCTGACTGAAAGTAAAATACATCAAGGAAGCCCTCAGAACTAGTGGCTATTCCAACTGGGCCTTCATGAAATCCAAAAAAAGACCCAGCAGGAGCAACAGACAAAGAAGAGAACAATAAACAAAGCAATGTTGTCATCCCATATGTTGCAGGAATATCTGAAAAGCTCAGGAGGATTTTCAACCAATACAACATACATGCACACTTTAAACCCAAAAATACACTAAAGCAGAAGCTTGTCTATCCGAAGGATAAAAGATCCAGACACAAACTGAGCAATGTGATATATGCAGTACAATGCAGCAAGACGTGCATTGGAGGAACAATATAACCATTCCACAAATCCATGGCACAACACAAGAGAACAAATCCATCAGGACAAGATTCAGTGGTCCATCTGCATTTGAAAGACAAAGGTCATTCTTGAAAACAGCAAAGTCTACAATCGGGACAGAGAGGACCCCTGGTTTGAGAGAGGAGTCAAAGAGGCCATCTACATTAAGATTGAACAGCCCTCTTTCAACAGAGGGGGAGGGATAAGACACCACCTGTTTATAACCCAGTCCTTTCCGCAGTTCCAAGAAGGTTCCACATCAATTTGCACTATTCAGGTGACCCTGAAGCACAGATAAACCTCCAAGTGGCCTCAATGACTCTCTAAAAGAGTGCTAATGACCAGATGACTGCAAGAATATAAATCCTTCCATCTTCCACATTCAGTCAAAACTGAAGAAGCTTCTTGGGTGAGAAGCAAAATGTCTTCAAGCAAAAACAAAGAAAGTCTAGCTGCCTTTTGAAAAAGCACCTTTAAGACAACTATGTCCCAGATGACTGGGAATCTCCATAGACAGTCATACCCTGATAGTTCTGGTCTGGGAAATTGAGGCACCCTTTGCCCGTTTTTCAAGAGGATTAATAAATTGGTTGAAACGGACAATTTGGTAGGAAAAAACAGTTACATGTGACTGGTTTGTGTCACCCCTATAAGTTAGAGTAGACCAGGTAGTTAAAGACATATAGGTCAGGACCACTTTTATTGTAACAACTGTAGAACAGAATCTGAATATGTTTCCCTCCTTCCTCTCTTTATCTTTATGTGAATTGGAATGGAGCTTATCTGAGATGTTTTCTCATATTTCTTTCTTGGCCCAAGCTCAAGATCTTCCTATCTGACCATTGCTTTGGTAGTAGTGTGAGAGATATGCTTATCTTGAGCAGAAATATATTTTTGAAAAAGACCCACGCAGGGCTGTCCACAGGGTGGGGATGTGTGGTTAAAAATCATCTAGATGGCAGCCATGATCATGCTCCTCTTTTTAATGTCTTTTAAAGCAAAGGGGAGAAAATGAAAAACCTTTTGATCACATGGTCACAACTGCCATATGCACTTTTTCATCCCCTTGTGAATGACCTTAGATTTGAGGTATCATTGGGATATCTAGTGCTGTGGGACATTTTAATCCTGCTGCTATGAGATTTTATAAAAGCCAGGCAGAGAAGTTGCCATTACAAATCAGCTTGGATTTTTGCAAGCAGAAGCAAAAATAATTATGCCCTCTAAAGAGGAAAAGACTCATAGGTCCTTTGTAAAAAGATGGTTCTTTAAGGTGCGGTATATGGCAGAAAATTAAAAATAAGGAACTGCATCATTTTCATTTAAGGAAAAAACATATTTAATCAGAACAGTTTTTAGAATCGACTGATATTCATCAGTTTGGCCAGAAAGATAACCTGAATATTAATAGGTTTTGTTAATTGAATCAGGTATGCAGTATAATCAGTCATTGAAGAATTGTATTTTATAGTTCTGTGCATTTAAAAGCATTAAGATCTTTTATGTACAAAATTAGTATTTATAATGTAGATATGAGGTTTATGAGGTTTAATGTCAGAATTGTTACTAATGTTGCTTGTGAGGAAAATATCAATATTCCTTTTAACATCTGTAACCAGTTATTGCTTTTATGTACTTAATATTTCATTAATGACATTCAGGATACTTTATGCATTTTAATTTTTTAAAATCAGTACATCACAGTCTCCACAATGCTTCTAATACAATAATTATTCACAATAATTAGTTATGAAACACCCTTCCAAGGATGGTCCAGAAACTGGACCCCCATCTGAGAGCTCCTTCTCTGTGAATCAGTTCAAAATGCCCACAGAAAGTAATTCACACACATTTTCCATGAACTTGCCTGGCCCTACATGAAGTTTAGAACTGCTGATGTATTCACTGTTCATAATTGTATGTGCCTCAACTATTTATGAGGTGGTTCAGTAGCAGGATGTATCTCTGGTATTGAAGAGTTGCTATGGTGATTTGTTAACAAACCTAAAGTTCTGCTATTATGTAGCTCAATGCTAAAAGAGGTTGAAGAATGTCTCAAATGTTGTCTTTAGTTGATTGTTAAGTATCATTCCCCGCTCCCAAATAAAACAAAATTGGGAGTTTCAAAGAAGGGGAGGCTCATTCTATATTTACAGTGAAAAATTATTGGAATATGTATTAATCTAAAGGGAAAGGCTTCCGTTTATCCAGTTGTTTCCAACTCCAGGGGGTGGTGCTCATCTCCAATTCTTAGCCGAGGGAGCCAATGTTGTCCAAAGACATTTCTGGATCATGTGGCCAGCATGACTATATGCTGAAGCACATGGAATGCTATCCTCTTCCCACCAAAGTAATACCTATTTATCTACTTATTTGCATGCTTTCAAACTGTTAGGTGAGCAGAGTTGGGGCAAGGAATGGGAACTGACCCTGTTGCGCAGCACTCTGGGCTTAAGGTTTAAACTGGAGCTGCCAGCTTTCCAGTTGACAAGCTCAGTGTCCTTATCAGCTGAGCCACTGTGCCCCCCATTATCTATTAAACTACATTGTTTTAATTAGCAAATGTTTTTAAGGCTACTGTGAGAGAAAAGAAAGAAATCTTGATATCTTCCATGGAAGACCTGAAGCAGAGATTTTGGCAACATGTGTCTGTACTATGCAGGCTTTCAGAAAATGAAGCAGTTGCTCAATGCTCTGGTACCACCATTTTTGCTGCTGATTGAAAACACTTGCAAGCATAGCAATTATGAAGTGATGCAGGTTTCACCTGATCTTGGAGATTAGGAGAGGAAGCTGCATTCTTGTAGAAGTAGGGTAGTTAAATCATTTCATTGAGAGTGATGCAGTGGGATGGCCACAAGTTACTGATCACTTTCTAAGGTAGGTAAATTGAGGACCCGGTTTGTGGGGACAATAAGCTGACTTTGTATAAAATATACAAAACTATGAAGGCTATTGCTTAGTGCATTGTAAGCCACCGGAGAAGGGCGGCATATAAATCTAATTTAATTTTTTTTTAAAATCACAGCTAGAGAGCTCCATCCTAAGGACTTCTAAACTTCCTGTCTGTTGAATTGAGACTCACAGGTGTATGGTTGTATGTTGTGATGTCCATGAAACAGATTCCTGCCATTCTCTGCAAATTATGATTTATAACTCAATTTGATGTACAACCTCTGGCTTAGAGCAATATATCAATGCAGGTTGCATGGGTTGCTTTCCCCAAGTAGGCACCATTCAAATGTGTAAGATACATCTTTAGGTGGGCTAAAGCTAGAAAGCAGGAGATTATGAGTTTAAGTCCTGCCTTATCCATTAAAGACAGTTAAGTCCTGCCTTATCCATGAAAGACAGTTGGGTGACCTTGGGCCAGTCATTCTCTTTCAATTTATCTCACAGGAAAAGTTGTGGGGAAAATAGGAGGAGGAAGGTATGTCAGATATGTTTGCTGCCTTAAGTTATTTGTAAAAATAATAAAGGCGGGATATAATAAAATATAAAATGCTCTATAGTGGTAGAAAATGATTCCTTGGTGTTCTGCACAGGTTCTTTCCTGGCCTATCTGAATGGAGAAAACAAGCTCATACTGCAGGAGACATAGTGTTCCATTTGCCCTTTGACCAAAGCAGCACGTTCAGAAAATAGGAAATGCCTAGCCAAATGCTGGCTGAAAATTCCACTTAAGATTTATCCCTGAACCAATTCTGTTTCACTTTGACAAAGACAAGGCACTGCTTTGATCTCCTTCATTTTCATTCAGTTATACAGCTGAAATTAGATATAGTCAGTGGTGGGATTCAAGTAATTTAACAACCGGTTCTCTGCCCTAATGATTTCTTCCAACAACCAATATGCCAAACTGCTCAGAAAGTTAACAACCGGTTCTCCCGAAGTGGTGTGAACTGGCTGAATCTCACCACTGGATATAGTAGCAAACAACTACACATTCTTTTAAATCCCTTCATCCATTGCTAATGGAAAATATTTGAGGGTGGGAGGGGATGGCAATATATATTAGAATTGGGATGCTATAGTGGTAAAGTATGTGAGCTGTGTATCCCTTAGGGCTTAGGCCCTTGATAGACCTCTCATTGTTGGGTGATTGAAGCAAAAGCACTATATATTTTTCCCTCCCCCTGCACATGTAAAAGAGTGTGCTGTACATGTCCTTAACTCTGTCAGAACTGTAATATTACTGCAAATGTGGCCACTCCAGTATGTTTGGTTAGTTGCATTGAATACATGAGCTGCTTCCATTTGGTGCTTATACATTGCTTTAAGCAATTGTTTGTCTTCATGATCTCTTGAACAAAACATAACTGGATGAGTTCAGCTACTATGCTAAAGCAAAGTTGAACAGATAATATTATGGCTCAGCACAGTGGCCCAGTCTAAATGGATTGCCTTTAGAAACTCCTCAGAAATGGTTCATTAGGGCAGAAAGTTGTTATGCAAATGTTGGCTAGATGTGTAGTTGGGCAGAAAATTCCAGGTTCAAAGATATGATGCAGATTTTAATTCTTGAGTGCTTCTCCTAGATGGCCCAATGGACATGTGCTCCCTTCACTCATTCAGCTGCATTAATAGCCCAGTTGGTCTAGGTCATCATAAAGTCTGGAGGCAAAGAGGAAACCATGATGCAAATAAAGGGGAAAAAAAGGAGCAATGCCAGAAGAAGGCCCAGTCATTGATGGGGCACATGGATTAGAAATAAGGGCAGCTGGATGGAACTGGGGTGCTATCATCCCAGTATTGTTTTTTACTTGAAGTTGTTTTGCAATCCCTTCTGTGTATCATGACCTAGTTTTGTTGATACTGTGCTTGGGGGCGCAACGGCTCAGCAGTTAAAGATGCTGAGCTTGTCAGCTGGAAAGCTGACAACCTAGATTTGTGACCTGAGCGCCACACAATAGGTGGAGCTCCTATTCTTACCCCAACTCCTGCCAATTTAGCAATTTGAAAGCATACAAATGTGAGTAGATAAATACCTTTGGTGGGAAGGTAACAGTGTTCCATGTGCCTTGGCGTGTAGTCATGCTGGCCACATGATCACCGAAGTGTCTTCGGAGAACGCTGACTTCCTCAGCTAAGAAACAGGGATGAGCACTTTCCCCTAGAGCAGACACGACTGGACAAGGAAAAGCTTGACCTTTACCTTGATTGTCCTTGATTGTATTTTCTCAATTCCTGTTCAAGGAGATGTGCTCATCTTGATTTTAGGAGGCAGCCAGGAAATAAATAAATCCCTAGGCCTCCAGCCATATGCATATTGCCACCTGACAAGATGCTGAATCAGTAAGCCAGAGACTGAATTACAGTAAGGATTACTATCCAAGATTCCCTCCCCCCACTTTATGCTATAGTTAGGGTATGAGCTCTGGGCAGCAAAAATCTGGGTGATCACTAGATGGCAGCAGGTTCTGGCTATAAACATAACTAAAAAAAATCTGAGGAAGCTAAACATAAAAATAATTTTTACCTCCTGTCCAGTAAAAAAAACCATTCTGGATTTGTAACAAATAATTCTACCCGAAATAGGATCTTTTTCAAGCTACATTGATTTACCATCAGCTTTTAGTAATATGTGTAGAAACGGTTACAAACTGAAAGCTGAAATATCCAGGCACTTTGTGTTCTTTTTCCTTCTCTCCCATTTATAATATATATTTGCTAAATGGCTTGCCCCATACAAGGACTAGATTCCTTTTCAGCGTTCTGATTATGAGGAAGGAAAAAGGGATTCTCCCATCCCTCCAGAGAATTCCCTTATATTTACATTTTAGATATCTTTCCAACTTGAACTCTCCAGTCAAGAATAACTATGAAGAATGTTTTGTAGAGCTTAAAACAATGTCAGGAAGTGATTTCCTTCAGCAAAGACCTCCCCTTTCCCAACAATGTTGTTGAAAACAAGCTTTGCCAGATCAAGACCATCAAGGCATTGGTTTTTTCAAATACTTTACTAAAAACCATGAAAAATCCTGTGACACCTTAAAAGTAAATATTGCTTTATATATATATATTCTTCAGAAAGTCATAGACACAACCTTTCCTGAATGGAATAACTACCAGATGTAGTATAGTCTTATTTAATCTTTAAGAAAATATGCAGTTTCTTCTCTGAAATCAAAACTCAGGTCGTTAGCAATAGTGCTTGAATAGACCTACTCAAGAATTGTTCCATCACTGTTTTAGGGACACCATAATTTCTGCTGTGAAATAACTTAGTTTTGCTATGTATCCAGTTATTTTTTTTGTACAGAGTTTGGTGAGTTTATCCAACAGAAGGGTAGTGTGGTGCTGCTGACAGAAGGTGCCTTCTGTGGCAAATTCTCGAGGCACTTGGCAAATAAAAACCATCCAGATATGAACCAAGTTGAACTCTAGCTGGAAAGTGTCAGTGGAAACAACTAGGGCTCCATTTTGTGACGTCAACCAAATTTGTGAAATCTGTGGAAGCACATAAAGGTCTTAGCAGTATCAACTATACTTTTTCAAGAGGCAACTGAACTTTCTGTTTTTCTTTGAAGACGTTTCACTTCAGAACTGAAGAAGCTTCTTGGATGAGAAGCAAAACGTCTTCAAAGAAAAAACAGAAAGTCCAGTTGCCTCTTGAAAAAAGCACCTTTGGGACAACCATTATCTGAGTGACTGAGAATCTCCATAGATACTATCAGCTATAACATTTCCCTCCTGGGTTCCTGTCAATGGCTGTCTCACAACGATGGTTAAAGACTTGGACTTCAAAACAATCATAAGTCACTTTTTTCAGTGCCATTATAGCTTCAAACAGTCACTAATTGAAAGGTTGTAAGTCAAGAACCTGTCTTATATTTTTTTCAACCCTGAAATAAGCGCTTGGCCTTATTGCCATGCGCTCAAAAGCCCGATTGGGCTTATTATCAGAGGATGTCTTATTTTCACAGTGCTTTGTTTGGAACTAAATACACTTATTTAGAAAGAAAAAAATAGATTGTGGACATTCTGTGAAAAGGGTTAGATTCGGTAGCATTCCAGTAAATTGATAATTGATAAGCAATTGAATCACTGCTGGTAGCTATGTTTTAAATGAGTAATTCTCTCACAACAGACAATTTGAAAGAGTATCCATAATATAATCTTAGAACTGCAAATTGCCCACTAGCCAAAATGGCTAGGAATATCTAGGCTTCATGATTTCAGTTTGTGTTTAATCTGTCATGGTTGCTACATCCTTGATAATTCATGTTAATCTGGGTTGGTACTTATTGTTTTAATAAGAAAGCTTCAACTCAAGTCACTGTCAATTCAACATTACTCATTACGGCAGAGGAAAACATTTTTCCAATAATTGGGGCTCAGATTTTAAGAACTAGGAAGAATTCAATTCAAGTCAAGCCATAAATAATATTAATCTAGCTTCTGCATCAGAAATATCCATTGGGAGCAAAATTTGTGGTGAAACCACATAATCTCAAAGACTCAAATTTTCAAATACCTCAACCTATTAAAACAATGACCCAGTGTTTCAGTTAATTTCATCCAATTCTGAAACTATTAGGATAATCAATTTGAACTGGATCCAGTTCATATTTCTGTTGCAGATTCATGTAACAGACTCCTAGTTGAGATCCTGGTTCACTTAATTCCATCCTGGCTGACATTTTGGAAGATATTAATACTTATTCCCTCATTTTATAAATGGCATCTGGAATTTCTCTTTTTATTATTTTCATTTTTTTATTTTTATGTGTGGAATGAATTGTCTTTATTATTGTATTTGTCTCCATATAATGGAAATTATCCTTGTGATGTTTTAGTTGTTTTTTATATTCTGTGTAAGAGTCTGAATTCTGGCTGGTGGGGTCCAAGAGAAGAGGCTTTTCTGCCTTGGCTCCCACCCTCTGGAACATGATTCTCCCTAAAGTGAGATGTTCACATATATCAGTGAAGGACCCTTTTGGCCTTCTGAAAGGGCCTGAAAGCTTAGCTCTGCCTATTGGCCTCAGACTCCATGGCACATGTCATAAGGGATTAATGGATTCAGATAAGATCCCACCTCCCCATATCCATTTGCTCCTTTCCTTTCCTTGCCATTTTTATTTTTTAAGTCAATGTTAATGTTAATACGGTTTTTAAAAAATATTTCATCTTCTTGTTTTTATTTGGTTGCAAGCTGCCTAGAGTTGCCTCTAGATGAGATGGGCAGCATATAAATTTAATAAATAAATATGTGTTTAATAAATACATTGGAAAAATAAAAACATTAAAAACTAACAATCCTCCATATACAATACAAATATTCCCAGTAGATATGGGGAAACAGCAGTGACTGCAAAGTAAGAACAGTGATAAGATAGTGGCCACATCACACATAGACAAGGTCATCACAGCATCATGGTTGCCATCTTGAATTTGTTACCATATCCTGTGGATATCATTGTGGGGAAGCCATTTTTATCAGTGACTTCTCTCTACATGCTACATTATAACATCATCTTCAGTCCAGGTTGATCTAGTGGTGATGCCTGGAGAAGTCCATATAATTTTCTTGGCAAGAATATCAATGTGCTTTACTATTACCTTCTGAGATGGTTTATATTCTTCTCAAAGATTTCCTGGTGGCTTTAGTTTAAGAACTAACCAGAATTAATCTTGGTTACCTTTTTCAGCTCAGCCAATTAGAACCATACATTTATATAGATTATTTATGTCTTCTTCTTGAGTCTTTTTTCCAATCTTTTTATCCCACCTTTATTATTCTTATATAGTAACTCAAAACCTCCCTCCTCCTATTTTTCCCCAAACAACAACCCTGTGAGGTGAGTTGGTCAAGAGAAAGTGACTGGCCCAAAGTAACCCAGCTGGCTTTCATGCCTAAAGTGGGACTAGAACTCACAGTCTTTTAGGTTCTAACTTGGTGTTAATCCAAATTAAACAAATTGGTTTTTGTCATGGGCACTGCCATTCTGCATTCTGTAATGGTACAGCCAATTGTGGGACAATTAAATGAAATTAATTAGCACTTCTAATGATAGCTAAGAACACATGTGTTAAAGGCTGGACAACTCACAGCCCACAAGCTCCATGTAGTTCCCAATCCTATGACTGGTCTGTTAAAATTTAGAAGCAGAAAACTGACACAATTTCTAACTAATTTCTGGTGGGGAATAATTCAGTAAGGTATGTGAAGCCTTTGGGCAGGGTTGGCGCCATAGAAACTCCCCAAAACAAAATGAAAAACCAGATACTTTATATTATTGCTTCTTTGCCCACCCCATCCACCCTCATATATTCCCCATTAAAATAATGCTAAAAGGGGGGAAACCTCATTCATGGAATTAGGAAAAAGAAGCATTCTCTTCCTTATCTTTTGGGATCCAATATTAAATATGTTATTTGTGGAACACTTCCAAGGACAAAAACTTTCAACCAGGACAATGGGAAATTGGATAAATATTTTATCCTTCATTTAGTCTTGCTCTGCATATTTCCAGTTTCCAGACACAATATGCATAATGCCAATATTTTTGTGGGCAAGAATACATTCCTTTAGCTTTTTTCTACTGTTCTTTTAGGTCAGCCCTTATTGCCGGAGAGGTCTCACACCTAAAAAAACCTCCTAAGCATCAAAAGACAAAAGGACAGGGAATACTAGGAAAAGGACTTTTGTACTTTAAATGTGAATATGGTGGGAGAGTTGGAATAGAATTCAGGTTAATTTATATGACCTCAAATCATATGCATGCTCTTACTAATAAAGTGTTATACATATGTTCATGCTGTATGTTTATATTGCATCTCCTAAGGATTTTTATAAATGAGATGTTCCTTATTATTGCACCTCTATTGACTGATTATGAAGTTTGCATTTTACAAGGATGTCCAACACTGCATTTTTACCTCTCTGTTTCTTTGCAAGAAAGTCTAGTAGAACTTAGTGGCCTATTGCAGGGCTCAATATTCTCCCACTCCTTTCTAACATCTACAGGAAGCCATCTGTAGATGAGATCATTTGCCACCATACATGAACAGAATAGGAATAGGAATAGGAATAATCTTTACTGGCCAAGTGTGATTAGACACAGAAGGAATTTGTCTCCGATTACATAAGCTCTCTGTACATACAAGCAATAAAGTGATAAATAATAAATCATAAGGTACAACCAACAAAGTGATCGTCGTAAGATACCAATAGGAGAAGGAAATAGGAAAGATGAGAAGGATAATAGTAATTCAGACGTACTACATGGGTAAATATCCTTAGACAAAAGACAGTGCTGTGGGAATTAGGTGTTTAGCAGCGTGATTGCATGGGTGGGGGTGGGGGAGAAACTGTCTTTGTGTTGAGTTGTTTTGACATGCAATAATAATGCCTTATAGTGGCATCCTGAGGGAAGAAGTTGAAACAGTTTATGACATGGACTGTGGGGTTTAGATATTTTCTCTTTCTATGTTACTTTGTAACATTAGCTATAACATAACTTGCGATTTGTGATTTGGCAAAATCCGGCCATGAATGGTGTGAATGGGTTTTAATTGTTTTTAATGGTTTAATTTTTAATGTTTTATATATGGTTTTTAAATGCATTGTAAGCTGCCTTGAGTCTTTGGAGAAAGGCGGCATACAACTTGAACAAACAAACAAACAAACAAATAAATAAATAACTGTATTCCTTTACTGATGTATGTGAACATCCAAGCTTCCTTTGATTAAGCATATAAGTTCACTACAGCACTATAACATTTTTCTTGATTCATCTGGATACAGGAAGAGACCAGCCAATTACTGTAACCTGTTAACTTTGGAATAATAAAGTGATCACCTGGATTGTGACAAATCTGTGTTGGCTCCTGTTAACTGTAGCATTGCCTATTCAGGTGCTCACAGGTATGCTTTTTGATATATTTTCAAGGACATTGCCCAAAATGACAGACCTGTAGTTTCTCAGATTCTCCTCTTTCTCCATGTTGGGGAGATTTTTGCTCTCTTTTAATTTTCCTGTTAGGTGGTCCAAGAAGATTTATCCCATAAGATCAGTAGTCCTCTTGAGGAAGAGCCTGGTGGTAACCAGCACACAATGCCTCCTAATCCTTTTGCTTCTTTTGATCACATAGTTCCATTTGTTTTCCTGTGGTCAGAGGAGATTTTCTATTCTCTATTGGGTCTTTTCATTTCCCTGCCCCTCCTGGAGAACTTTAGCCGTCTCTTGACCAAGAAAGTCTCATCTTCCCTATATGTTCCAGTGGAGAAATTCTCTCTTCAAGCCTCTACTTTTTCTTCCATTAATGATGCAAGCTTTCAGTTGTAGCTAGTGTCATTTGGATCCTCTTCAGGCAAGAGGACAAACTTTGCACAAGCTTTATATACAACTTTATACAGATCATGATAGTGCTTCCTTGTGTTCTCTGTGTAGCTTGGAGCTTTTCCTGCTGATTTCCCCATGAAACATTCCTGTTTGCTTGCTCTGGAAAGCTGTTTTCTGAGCAGATTCACCCCAAATTAGATGAAGAAGAGAAAAAGTCTCTTCCCGTTGATCTCTCCCTTTGAAACCTTCTGTTTGAGCTTCCCATTTGCTCGCCATTTGCTTAGCGAGTTTGCTCTGTAGAAACTGGGTTCTATAGATGCTCACTTAAGGTATCTCAGCTAGGCCAGCAAGAACAACATTCTAATTAGATGCCATGGAAATTAATCATATTGAGGCAATTTTAAACTGTTAACAGTCTGTTTTTTTTCCTGTAATTCAAAACTATCATGGCATATTTTGCATTCTTTAATGAGAGACAAGAAGTCTTGACTTTTTTACTCAGCTGTATCCTTTCAGGTACATGAATAGGTACAGTATGTATTCCTTCTGTCTTTTCGCTTCTCAAAACCAACATGCCCAACTCCTTCAGTCTCCTTTGTAGAGAGGTCCCATGCATTGCACAGATGAACATAGGATGGGACTTCAATCACCTGGTCAGGCATGCCATTTTGAGCCATTCTGAACTTGCCATAGTTGCCCTGATTCTCTTTGATCTGAATTTATTTAAAAATTCTATATTGAAGAGAAAGGTATGTGCTCATTAGTTTCCTTAAAATTAAAAAGAAATAAATGATTACTTTCCTCCAGTGGTCCTACTGTTTCCATTTCATTAGCTAAACCTTCTATATTACAACAAAACTCTCATTTGTCCTATATTGTATAAGATCTTTACTTCAGGGCTTTCACCTCTAACTCATACATGATTCAGTTTAAAGCATTCCTGATCGAAGTTAAATGGTTTTATCAATACTTTTGGGAAGCAAACTATCAACCTATTCTTCAAATATGGCAAGAAGTAATGGTGGAAGATCATTAAAGAATAATCTAACCAAGAACTAAGGAGAAATTTCCTGACCATGAGAACAATTAATCATTGGCTTGCCTCTAGAAATTGTTGGTGGTCCATCATTGGAGGTTTTCAAGAAGAGATTGAACAACCATTTTGTCTGGAATGACTTAGGGCAAACTCAATTTCATTCAGGGCCACATCAGGGTTGTGTTTGACCTCAGGGGTGGGCGTGGCCAGTATGGACATGGCCAGCTTGATGTCACTTGTGTCAGAGGCGCCTATGACCAGCGAAACAGGCTTCCAAGTTCTGTTTTCAGCAGGGACGGCCTCCTGCAGCCCTCTGGTAGTGAAAACAGAGCTTTGGGCACCGTGCTGCCCTTGCGAGCTCTGTTTTTGGCTGGGATGACCTCCTGCGACCTTCTGCCAGCAAAAATGGAGCCCACCCCAAGCTCTGCTTTTTCTGGAAGAGGGCTACAGGAGGCTGTCGCAGTAAAAAATGGAGGTCACGAGGTCCACATGCAGCCCTCGCAAGCTCTATTTTCGCTGGCAGAGGCACCACGGGCCGGACCTGTGCTGTTTCCAGGATGGCCCCATGGTCCAGTCCCAAGCACCCCATGGGCCGGATCCAGCCTGCGGGCCTTGAGTATGACACCCCTGATTTAGGATCTCTTGTCATGGTTGGGGCATTGGAGTAGAAGACGTCCAAGATCCCTTCCAAACCTATTATTCTGTTCTGTGTTCTATCTTATACTGGCATCTAGATAACTCAGACAAAACCTCTGTTCCTGGTGACTGACCCAGACTGGGTCCTGCAGCATTATCCTGGGATACATATATTTGCCTTCATTCATAATCCCAGCATCTTAATATAAAGAAAAGATTAAAATTTAGCATAAATGGGATAGGTTCTCCTTGAAAATGAACACGTTAACAAAACTTCCCTATTTTAAGTAAAGAAACAGTTAAATACAGAGCCAGTTTACATGCTATTAAATTAGGATACATAAAGAAATTGCCAACTATCCCACTCAGTCATTTGCCAAGAGTACACTTTACTGAAGCTTAAAAGGTTACAGAAGTAGTGTAAGCTGAATCTGAGGTTTTCCCGTGCAAACAATACAAAGTAATTTTTCCTCTCCACCCCCCACCCCCACCCTGGCCATCCCTTGGTTAGCTGTAAATATCCAATTAGGTGCTTATATATTGTTTAGGAAACAGGTTCTCGGTTCCCAGCTCTGCATACCAATGGTTGACCTTGGCTGGCTGAAGCTTTTCACAAGGCTCAGCTGGGCTTCCATCCCACCTTCTTCTTCCTTACATTCCAATCTTTCCCTCCTCCTGCCCCATTGCTAAGGTCAGGCTGTCTGCTTATGAAGCTTGGATAGAAGAGATGCAGCCATGAAACAAAAAGCAATAATAGTTAGTAGCACATCATATACAGATGGGTCATTTGGGTTTGCTAGGGTACTTTAGCATGGAATAGGTGGGTGAGTGGGGGGGAGCACAAATGGGCTGCCTTAACCATTCAGTGTCCTTCTGAAAGTCCTTCCATAAAATTACCGGTAGGTATTGCAACTTTCCCTTATAGCGGCAAAAATCAAGAATTTCCTTGACCTCAAAATATTGTTCTCCTTCTGTTAGGATGGGAGGAGGGGGTGGCTTTGTGGCAGGATGCAAGGCTGAGTCAGTGACAGGTTTCAAAAGACTCCAGTGGAAAACTGGGTAGATGCATTTAAGACTCTTAGGTAATTTCAATTCAACTGTCACTGGGTTTATGACCATAGTAATGGGGAATGGCCCCAAATATTTAAGACCACGTTTTTTGCAGTGACTGCATAAATTTTGTAGAAAGATAAACTTTATCCCCTACTTTATATTTCTGCGGAACTCTCCTCTTATCGGCTTGTCTCTTATGTGTCCCAAACCTCATTAATGCAGAAAGAGAATGCAACATAGATAATAGTAAAAATGAAAACAAAAATTGAAAAATGGATTGGACCAGAAATCGGCAGCTTCTTCATTACTCTGTAACACAGAATTTTGGGAGCATTACTGTGATCTGCAGAAGCTGACCAATAGCCCTGTTTCAGCTAACCAGACTCTCTAACCACAACACCAACTGTGCCTGTTCCTGGACTGGGGGGCCTTTCTCATTCATGCTATATTTATGTGTGTATGTGTGTGTGTGTGTGTGTGTGTATTTTCTGAGGTTTTCACAGGTGTTTGTATGTAGGTCTTTGGTTATTCAGGTCTTCTCCTGCGTAAAATTGGAAGTATCTTGGCGACATGTCGACAAAGTCTCATTCGTCATCTTCAGGCTGGTGTTCTCGGCTTCATGCTTCCAGGAGCAATGTGAGATCGCAGCTGTCTCTTCCTTTTAACTGCTAGTGAGGGTGTGAGCTGATTGGGTGGGAGCTTGGCTGTGTTCTGATTGGGTGGAGGTGTGTTCTGATTGGTTAGGGGCTTGGCTGTGCTCTGATTGGATGGGGGGTTGGTTGTGCTCTGATTGGATGGGGGTGTGTTCTGTTTGGGTGGGGGCTTGGTTGTGCTCGGCTTAGTCTGAGTTGCAGGAGGATTTGAGCTGGTGAGCTGCGTTGTTGTTTGGCTTCGTGTTTGTGGCTGTGAGAGGTCCTCAAGGTGGGTGTCAGTCTGCTTCATGTATGGATTTAAAGTGGGGGGTTTAAAGTGGCTAATGATGCATTGGCTTCTGGTCCTTGGTCGTGCCTCATTATCAGTGTGGGTTTGAGTTTGCTTTCTGCGTGGATGTGTGGTGGTGACATTCTGTGTGGCTCTTGTGAGTGTGGGTCAGGTGTCATTCGTCATGTTAGGGACTCATTTGTCAATAAGGGCGGGTTTCCAAATGGCTGGTAGGTGGGAGGTATCATCTCATTTGTTCATGCTGTGTGGGCGTTTTTCTATCTCGATGGCTTCTCTGATTATTCTGTTGTTAAAGTGTTCAATTTTGGCGATGGTTCTGGTCTTTTTAAAGTCAATTTCATGTCCTGTGGCTTTAAGGTGTTGGACCAGGGAAGAAGTTGCTTCCTCTTTTCTGATTGAGTTCTTGTGTTTTTCAATGCGTGCACTTATTCTTCTGTTGGTTTGTCCAGTGTATGTGGTGAGGCAGGCGGTGCATGGGATTTCATATACTCCTTGATTTTCTAACTCAATTTTGTCTTTGGGGTTCCTTAGGATGGTGGATATTTTTCGGTTTGTGCAGAATGCTGTCTTGATGTTATGTTTGTGGAGGATTTTGCTTATTCTGTCTGTGGTGCCTTTTATGTATGGGAGGAGGGCTTTGCCATTTTCTTGTTCTCTGTCTTGGATTTTAGTGGGGGTTTCTTTTTGGATTAGGTTGGTAATCTTATTTCTTTGGAATCCATTGGATGTTAGTACGTTAGTGAGAGTGTGTAGTTCGGTTTTTAGGTGTTGTTCGTCAGCTAAGCGTTTTGTTCTGAGATGAGTGTCTTGGCTACAGAGTTGATCTGGGCTGGGTGGTGATGTGAGAGTGCGTGCAGATAGCGGTTTGTGTGTGTTTTCTTCTAGTAGATAGTGTGTCCTAGGGAGCCATTGGATTTCCTGTAGACTAAGACATCCAGGAAGGGAAGTTGGTTGTTCGCTTTTGTTTCCATGGTGAACTGTATTTTGGGGTGTAGGCTGTGTGTGAGGAAGTTGTCCAGTTTTTCTTTCCCATGTGGCCAGATTATGAAGGTGTCGTCTACGTATCTGAGCCAGAGTTTGGGTTTGTGATCAGATTTTTCTAGAGCTTGGGTTTCAAAGTGTTCCATATAGAGGTTGGCAATGACAGGTGAGAGGGGTGATCCCATGGGTCCTCCTTCTATTTGTTTGTATTTTTGTCCGTTATAGATGAAGTATGTGTTGGATAGGCAGTGGTTGGTCAGATCTAGGATGTGTTTGGGGGGGGGGGTTATATTTGTTTGGATAAGTGTCAGTTAATTGACAGTTAACTGTCAATTGCCTATCCAAGACCCAATCAGCTCACCCCCCCACTAGTAGTTAAAAGGAAAAGACAGCTGCGATCTCACATTGCTCCTGGAAGCACGAAGCCGAGAACACCAGCCTGAAGATGACGAATGAGACTTCGTCGAAATGTCGCCAAGACACTTCCAATTTTATGCGGGAGAAGACCCAAATAACCAAAGACCTACATACAAACACCCGCGAAAACCTCAGAATATATATATATATAATTTTATTTTCGTAGTGTATCATTATGTGTATCATTCTTTATGCCAGGAATTTTCCTACATATATCAAGATATTTCATAGCCTAATTTTCAGTGAATTGAAATTTCACTGAAAATTAGGCTATGAAACATATATATAATTCTTACTTATATATATATATTTCTTACTTTTCGTAGGTTTTATGTGTGTTTTTCCTTTATGCCAGGTTTTTCCTATGTAACCAAGATTTTTCTGCAACCCTAATTGAGTGAAATCACATTCACTACTTTCTGGGTTTTTTTTTTCCTTCTTTTCATTCTGGCAGCCAGCAGATTTTGTGCTGCATAGTGAGAGACTTATATAGCTATTTCTGGGTCATTAGCCATCATCAGTAAGCCACACCCACCTCATGTATCCTCCCTGTAAAGGTACAATATCTATTTTCTTACTTTTCGTAGGTTTTATGTGTGTTTTTCCTTTAAGCCAGGTTTTTCCTATGTGATTTCACTCAATTAGGGTTGCAGAAAAATCTTGGTTACGTAAACAATATATATATTGTTTACTGCAGTACTTGCTACATTGAAGATGTTCCAGAAGCTACAGCTAATCCAGAATTAGACAGCACTGATAGTTTTTATCATTTTTCATTTTACTTTTATACATTATACATTACCACTGCTTTGTGAATTGCACCAGCTGTTAGTCTGTTTCTGAATGTGATTCAAGTGACAATTAACCTCTATAAAGCTCCACATGGTATAGGGCCAGGCTATTTATGGGACTGTTGGTCTCTCATCATCTCTCTCGGCCCACCAAATCTAGCAGGGAGAGCATACTTTGGGTCTCTTTCATTAGTGTCATCTTGACTCATTAGTTGTGCTATTGTTGTGGTATCATCTGCCCTGTGAAACTGCTGCTAAGCCAAGCAAAGTACAGGTCAAATGCTAACAGAGATTAACTGCTTCCAGGACCATCAAGAATTAAACATATTTTTAAATGTAGAAGTGTAGAATACCATATGCAGAAACACTTTCTCATTCTCTTGAGCAGATTTTTTTTTTCTTAAGAGAGCTACCGTTGAACTTTGCCTTCCTTGAAGAATCTGAGATAGACTCCAGTAAAAATGAATTTTAAAACTAAACAATTGACCAACTTAACATCACAAATCCAAATTACTGTTCTGTTGCATCCATTTTTCTGAATTTAGAATTTTGGTTCTTTTCTTGCAGAACTAATTTCTGTTAATATTCATTTGTCTCAGGAGTCTGTGATGCCTTCAACATCGATACAAAGAAGCCAAGAATTATCCCAGGCTCCAGAGAAGCATACTTCGGCTACACAGTTCAACAGCATGAAATCAATGGGAAGAAATGGTAAACCATATAGTCTTGGCCGAGTTTGAATATTTAGCTTCTTTTCCAATTCTGCTGCTCTCCAAATGTGTTGACTATGGCTGTCAGATGGGAAAATAATGAGAGCTGAAAGTACATCTGACCATATCAGTCAGTGAAGGCTGTCTTATTTTGTGATGTCACTTTAGTTGTCAGCTTAGGGCAATAGTGTGGGTTTTTAATGCCTTTTTTATTGAGCTGCAACAAAACCTTTTGTTGTCATTGTTATGTGGATACCAGAAATGTCAATGCTAAATAACAATAATAGTTTATTGAATGATTAATCTTGCAATCTTATCAACATCAAAGCTAAAAGGTATTCTTTTTCCAAACTACTCATGTTTTGCTTTGTTTGTAAAGGATAGAAGTTTGCTCAGTTCATGCACAAATGTTAACTCGGGGGGGGGGGGGGAATCCTCCAGCGATGGGCAATCTGTAACAATTTTAGATTTTCACAATCTATTCCCAGGGACCTTGGAAGGAGTAGAACACCAGCATTAATCTGTCAGCATCCAGAAAAAATACGAACACACAAAGTGTTTGAAAAAGGAATTATGTTACTGTCACTCGAATACAAATAGTGGTGGTGACATTTTGAAAAAGAACATGTTCTTTTTCATCATTTACATGTCAAAAAATAAAAGCAGGGTAATTTTTTATGTAAAGAAAAGCAGATTCTCCATCCAGTCACATTATGATTTAAACAGGGGGAAGATATATACAAGCTGTTCATATTCTAGAAAATGTAGCAAATATAAATGATTACAGAACTTTAAGTTTTAAAAATCTATGAACTTTCCATTAAAAATCCAGATTGCAATACTATCCTAATATATTCAAGATTTTTTTTCTTTTTACAACACTGGAATCCCTTGATTTGGGGTGGAGCAACTTGGTGGAGCTGAGCATTTACTGCCCAGTCACCCTTCCTGACACCTATGGAGAATTTGCAGCAGGTATTTCCTCTTTGTGCCCTGAGAAAGAGAGACATCTGCCACTGCCTAGGATTGAATTCTCAACCTTCTGACTGGGAGGTGAGCATCTTCACCACTAAGCCACCACAGCTGCTCTATCCTAACATATTCAGGAATAATATGCCTAAACCTATATAGCATGGTGTCTTGTCTTCCTGATTTGAGGGCCAAGCACTCAGTCAGAATTTGTGGGTGAAAAAGTCTGGTGCAAATGGAGCTAACATTTCAGACTTTTTCTAATGCCCTGGCAGCTGAGTGTATGAACTAGCTATGGAGCCAAGAGTTGCCTTTGACTTGGCATGAAATTTCTCTCTAGGATACTCAATCAGAGTGCTATTGCAGTCTTTGGGAAAGGGATATCCAGTGTCTGAGCCAACTGTTGTTTCTTTTTAAAAAGATGGCTAAAATGCAAATTCAAGAATTAGTAGCTAAAATAAGCTAATGTAAGGCCAACATAGTCTTACTTATATGGTAAAAATATGACTCACTAAACAAACTAGCCGACCAACATATGTCATACTACCAAAGAATTCAGTGTTGTCTATCGTGCCCATATTCAGCTGACTCTGCTGAATCTGAAATTTGCAAAAAGCAGATGTACTGGAAAAAAAGAGAACTAAAAAAAAATCAAACTTTTATTACAACCTATGGGCCAGAAATCACAGCAATAAAACACAGAGACATGCAGCGTTCTATAAAAGTTTAAAAATAACATATAAAAATACATTATTATAGTAACTAGTAAAAATATCAGTGGCAATCACCAAATTCTATATATTACTAAAAATCTTGTGTCTTTAACTGGGCAAAACAGTATGTCATAGGACAAAACATTTTCAACCAAGAAATCTCAAATGGATGAACTTACAGAATGTGTCCAAAATCTGGAGACATGACTCCCTTGAAACTGAAATATAGAACATTTTATAAAACATTTTATGACATAAAAATTATTGAAATCATTTTATGACAAAATACAAAATTTCATAAAATAATTCCTGTGGTTAACTGCTGAAGTTTGATTGTTCTGTACAGTTCAACTCTTTCAGAGGAGATACATTTCAGAATATCTCCCTGAATTTTTAAGATTTTTTCTGCAACATTAGAAGCTATTTCTTTGTGGAAGGCATCTGATGAAGAAATGTCTCTGAAATGATGACCCACTAGGTCACGGGTTGCCTAGATTGTTTTAAACTTCAACTGTGGATAGAACAGATAAACAAATTATGGCACAAAATAGGGCAACTTGGAAAAAATGTCAGTGTCTTGTCAGATAGAAGCAGTGACAGACAGACAAAATTGCAGAATTAGAATTGAAGAGAGTTAAGGGGCTTAAACTGGTTTGACAATGAAAATCACAAATTTAGCCAAGGTGGCACAGTGGTTAGAGTGCAGTACTACTTCAGTTGACTGCTAGCTGCAGTTCAGCAGATTGAATCTCACCGGCTCAAGATTGACTCATCCTTCCATCCTTCTGAGGTGGGTAAAATGAGCACCCAGATTGTTGGGAGCAAAAGGCTGACTCTGTAAACTGCTTAGGGTGGGCTGTGAAGCACTATGAAGCAGTATATAAGTCTAAATGCTATTGCTATTTATGTTAAGGCAGAAACTAGCTAAATCCTGAATTGCCAACTACCAATATTCCAGAATTCCAGTAAGAGATACTGGGTGGTGGGGGGGATGTGAGGCGGAGAAGCACTCTAAATGCTCAGTGACAGTCTCAAAATCCTGGTCTGTGCAGAAAATAATGAAGTAATCACAGCTTTTACAAACTGTGGCATGTCACCAAATATTTAAAGGCGAATTTGCTTAGCATTTTGAATGCATCTTTGAGTCTCCCCCCACCCACCCGGGTACTTTTTTTAGGTGTCATATCTCTCCCAGATATCTTTTGTATATCTGATACAAAAAGCACCATACTTTGGTGAGTCTGCAAGCTAGAAGGAAATGCATCTTCATTATAGCACCGACCAAGCCTCGAGTCCTACTTTTGAGATTTTATTCTCAAAGATTTTATTCTTCACCAGAGTGAGTGAGATGACCTTGCCATTTGCCACTTATGCATTATTTGCTCAGAGAAGTTTGACATCTTTTTTGTGTATGTTTGAGTGCTCTTCCCAGCATCTATGTTTTCAAATTGGGCATTGTTGTTAATTGCACAGGTTTTTTTCCTCATGTGGGAGTTTTAAATATTACATCTTATTTTCCATCCAAAGCTTTTCTTAGCCCTTAGGGTCACCATATTCAAAGTGGCCTCAACAAGGTTACTGGCTATCAGTATTTCCTCTTATTAACTTATTTTCTGGCTTTCCATAATCACGTGAATCATAAAGTAACAAAACAGGCCCAGTTATACAACATATCAGACCATGCTACAACTAAACAAATCTGCACATTATGCAGCTACCACAGAAAGTTGACAGATGTGTTGCATAAATCAACCAGCCCTTATAAGAATCTTTCTACCCCTTAGAGAGTAGACTCAAGATTCAGTACAATCTTGACAGACTTGATCATTGAGTTTTAGCCAACAAGATGCAGTGCAATGGTGAGAAATTAAGGTTTTATACTTGGGCAAGAAAGAAAAACGAAATGCACAAGTATAGAGTAGATGGTATCTGGCTCAACAGTAATAATTGTGGCAAGGATCTTGGTGTCCTAGCAGACCACTAGTGATGAGCCACCAGTGTGCTGCAGGTGCCAAAAAAAATCAATACAGTCCTGGGCTGCATCCACAGAGGGATAACATTAAGATTATGAGATGAGGTAGTACTGCTTTATTCTGCACTAGTGAGGCCACTTGAAATCCTGAGTCCAATTGTGGTCACCATGATACAAAAAAGATTCTGAGACCCTAGAAAATGTGCAGAAAAGAGCAACAAAGATGACAAGGGATCTGGAGGCAATGTCATACAATGAATGGTTAAGGGAATGATAACCTAACAAAAAGAAGGATTAGGG
This sequence comes from Masticophis lateralis, assembly GCA_030761175.1. NCBI lineage: Eukaryota > Metazoa > Chordata > Lepidosauria > Squamata > Colubridae > Masticophis > Masticophis lateralis. The sequence goes on along the minus strand of JAUDYJ010000012.1, from coordinate 22,693,076 downwards.
GTGACATGAGAGCAATCTTCCAGTATTTGAGGGGCTGTTACAGAGAAGAGGGGGTTGACTTATTTTCCAAAGCACCAGAGGACAGGATAAGAAGCAATGGATGGATGCTCTTTAAGAGAGATCCAGCCTGGGACTAAGGAGAAATTTCCTGACAGTGAGAACCATCAATGGAACAACTTGCCTCTCAGAGTTGTGGATGTTCCATCAATGAAGGTTTTCAAAAGAGTGGGCAGTTATTTGTCTGGGATAGTGTAAGGTGTCCTGCAGGGGGTTAGACTAGAAGACCCAAGGTCTCTTCCAGCCCTATAGTTCTATGATTCTACCCATTTGTCCCCATAGCTTCTTTTTCTGAACTTGTTTATAATATGCAAAGTCTTTTCATTATGTAGATGTTTTCTTTATATATCTTTAAGTCCAGCTTAATATAAAATTAAGCTAGATAAGATGTCAGAAGTAAGAGTCATTTTTAAAGAAGCCTCTGTGTGTGTGTGTGTGTGTGTGTGTGTGTGTGAGAGAGAGAGAGAGAGAGAGAGAGAGAGAGAGAGAGATATCCCTATGAGTCATTATTGACTCTTGGCAACTGCCTAGCCCTAGACAAATCCCTGCAGTTTTCTTGGCAAGATTTTTCTGAAGTGGTTTTCCTTTGCTTTCTTCCTAAAACTGAGAGAGAGAAACTAGCCCAAAGTCTTCTAGTTGGCTTTGTGTCTAAAACAGGACTAGAAGTAAATTACTACATCAATTTTCATCATACTACATCATCATCTTCTTCATCATCATCTTCTCTCTGATAGCCAAATGCACATGTATAAACATTTGTGCAAAGCCAGATCACATTTTCAGATATTTGTTTTCATCCATCAAAATTCACTTCATCCGCAGACCCAGACTCTATTAAGGAGCCTGATTGATGGATGTTTACCTGGTATCTGGTGTCATTTTGGTAGAAATGGGAGAATTAAAGCAGGGAATTTCCACCAACCACTCTCCTTAATGTGTTTTGTACTCAGTAAATAAGGACAGCAACATTTTCTGGGGGTGGACTTCTGGCAGGATAGGAAGCATTGATGGGGGCAACAAATTTAACACTGCTGTAGCTTTCTTCTGGCCAAGAAACCAGATGAAAACCATATGAACTGAGCCATAAAGACATGCCTTTCAATTTCAAACAATTCTTGACTTCATTTTTCAACATATTTTTCCATGTCAACATTAACTCCTTTTCTTTATAGCAGAGGAAAAGTCAAGTAGTCTATATTTATCTACTACTCCTTCTTCCTTCCTCTCTCTCTCTCTCTCTCTCTCTCTCTCTCTCTCTCTCTCTCTCTCTCTCTCTCTCTCTCTCTCTGCTTAGGTCTATTTAAAGTTTTTCAGCAGAACTGCTTTCTTCATTTTGAAGTTCAAGGGAAGCAGCCAAATGTTACCCATTTGGGAAAAAGGCTTCCAAGTGTAATGGTGGTAGTGGAAAGTATGAAAAGAAAGAATTCAGAGAGATTCCAAGAGAGAAGGGGAAAAGTCATTTTCATGCTCTAAAATACAGCCAACACATTAGGTCATTCCCTTTCTTCATTATCTTTCCAGATTGGCATTGAAGCTTGTTCTTTTCTAATTTACTGAATTTGGCTCTTTTTCTTTTTTGTCTAAAATAAGCACACACTTATTTTAGTGTGTTAAGGGAGCGTTTTTTTTTCAAAGTAAATTTAACAGCTCTCGAAAATGGGAAATCTCAACTTTTCTAATTTTGCTTAATTATGAAAATATTCCAGAATTTCTGAATCTTAAATTTTATATAACATCTGATTTATTCATGCTTCATTTAAAAAGATTTTACATAGCTGGGATCCCTCACAAGCCTGCTTAGGTTTCCCAATTTATGTGATGTGGCTTAGCAGAGTTCACTGAATAGTTAAGTAGTACAAATGGGCCTCTGGTCTCAAAAATAGCCACTAGATAGATTCAGTTATTATTTAATAATGTTCTCCTTCTGTCACATTATGCGTCTGGGCAGGGGTCTCTGGGGTCTCTTATTGTTTTGTTTTTTAAAAAATTTGATTTATATGCCGCCCTTCTCTGGAGACTCATGGCGGCTTACAATGCGTTAAGCAATAGCTTTCATACTTTTGTATATTTAAACAAAGTCAACTTATTGCCCCCACAAACTGGGTCCTCATTTGACCTACCTTAGAAAGGATGGAAGGCTGAGTCAACCTTGAGCCTGGTGAGATTTAAACTTACAGTAATTGCAGACAGCTGGTGTTAATTACAATGCTTTAGTCTGCTGAGCCACCAGGCTTTCTGTTTAAAGAAAACCATTCTGGAATCCTTTTCTCAGTTTTCTCCCCAAGGCAGCTCAAGAAGATCCGCCTATGAAAATAAGAGTAAGAGGCAAAAACATAAGAATGAATCAGATCTGCCCCTTTCCCAGCAACAGCTCACTGCTTCTCTGTCTCCAGCCATCTGGTGAGCAGTCCAAGTTGGGCCCCACAGCAATGCATGGTAAAACAGTTAGGATACCTGCCTTGTAGGTGAAGGGTGGCACATCTTTCATCTAAAGAGCTCCCATAGAATCCAGCAAAGAGACCACCAAACCAGCTTGGGCATCTCTCAAGCTGCACCTCTAAGCACATCTGGCAGCTGTTCCATTCAGTTCCTGGATAGGAACCACCCATTCTAGTCTGCCACCAAAGAAGCTGATGTATTTCACTGAGTGATGGGATCCATCCAGAGATAAGCATGAGGAAAGTCAGGAATTCAATACAGCTTGGAGTGGACAACAGCATGTCCTATTTCCCCAACATTGATATACATATCTACTATTTCAGTTGGGAAATATATGCATATATGACCCATCAGCCTGTGCATCCTGTTCACTCACATACACACATAATTATGGTTTAGTTGAGTTTATTAATGTTCCCCAGAAATTTCCTTCACCAGAAACCTAGAACTGTCCCATTTAAGTCCGGCCACAAGCAGACCAATGCTAGCCCACAGAGCAATGGCCAAAGAGTCCACAAGGCACTTGAAAGTTTCTCAGTCAACTTAAATCCACAACACAAGAGAGCTCATGAGGCAAGAAAAATCCAGAGTTTCCAAGGCACGATCCAAGTCAAGGCACAGTATCAATCCAAAGTGAGACAGGAATCACAAGAACCAGAGAACACACAGCTAGGAAACAAACACCTTGTTCCCAATGCCTCCATCTGTCTGCTGTGCTAAATAGCCATATTCCGGTGCAGCCCATCAAGAAGGATGAGGCTTCCTCATGAGTAATCTGGCTGATCTTCTCTGCACCTGCTTTTCATCTGCCCTACATGTTCTTGGATCAGATGCAGAAGGCAGTTCCTCTTCCTCATCACTGACCAGCTGCAGCTGCATGCTTTCCCCACCTGGAGCCTCAGGGTTGTCCTGCTGCAGCTGTGTTTGAGCCAAATCCCTCTCAGACAGCTGCTTGGAGCCATTGACCAACTCCCCTCTAGACATGCCTGGAACTGGTTCATCTTCCTCTGAGTTGACATCTAGAGAAGTATCTGAGGAAGTATGGAGGGAGTCATTACAATGAACCAAAGGTGTTGGTTACCATCTTTAAAGCGCTCCATGGCCTAGGACCTGGATATCTATAAGACCGCCTTCTGCCACCAACTGCCTCCCACTGGCCGGTCCACTCCCACAGAGAGGGCCTCCTCAGGGTGCCGGTGGTCAAACTATGTCAACTGGCGACCCCCAGGGGGAGAGCCTTCTCTGTGGGGGCCCCTGCCCTATGGAACGAATTGCCCCCGGAGATACAAAGGATCCCCGACCACTGCGCTTTCCGTTGTGCCCTTAAGACCCTGCTATTTCATCAAGCTGGTCTGATGGAACGATGAGTTTTTAATGGGTTTTTAAGGGGTATTTTAGTTCTGGGGTTTTAATCATGGCCTAATTATTGAATTTGTTTTAATTGTTTTTCAACTTTTGTGTCTTTCCTGTTTTTATTATGGCTGTACACTGCCCTAAGTCCTTCGGGAGAAGGGCAGTATAAAAGTGCAATCAATCAATCAATCAATCAATCAAATAAATAAATAATCTGTCATGTAACTGTGTAATTGTAAATTCTTTCATTCTGGCCGGAACCTTGCATTCACGGATCTTGGTGACATAACAAAAAAAAAAAAAAAAGTAGGCTGTTCTGAACCAGCCTGTCTGGCCTCAGCTCCTCTCCAAACGGTTAGTTTCTACTCTTGTGTGAGATGGTAGACATTTGTGACCCCGCTGCTCCTTTGGATGGAACTCATAGGAAGATGCAAAGTTAAGCTGGCAAGGATTACTTTTAAGACTCTTTCTGCCAAGTGTTTCTATATATTCATTTGTTTCCTTAATTCACAAATACAATCTGAATTTGTGGAAGGGCAGAACTCTGAGGAGGGCCTGACCCAGCCAGGACCCAGAAGCCTCATGCTTCCATGCCTGCCACTGTCATTGAGGATGTGAGCCAGAGAAGTTGGCAGCTGACCTTCATGTCTTTGAGGTAATAACACTTCTAGGAGCAGACATGACGTTCTCAGTCCTATTGTACAGTAACATTAAAGAAAGGAAGAAATGGCCTCAGGGGAGACAGCATCAAATCTGCTTTGAAGATTTACAGCAATAATTGCACAGTGTTGATCTGTAAAAGTAATTAGTCATTTATCCCCATCCATCTTGGCTGGCTAGATACTGAATGCACTAGGTTCCAGTGGGGGTGGGAAGATGGCTGGCTTCACACCAACTTTTGCTAGACATTCCGAGCACAAATACAAGGAAGCTGAAAGCAGTTATATGTTTAACACCAACATGCAGTTGATTCTTTTTGGAATAAAGCTACTGTGATGGGGGTAGGCAGGTTTAGTCATCCTAAAGCAGTTCCATATGAAAAAATAAACATATTTCCAGACTTAATTTTGTCAGTAGAAAATTCCCTTGCCAACTGAGAGGCCGGCACAGAATTTCCACTTGTAAAATTTGAAATAATTAAAAACTCATTTTTGAACTTAAACGATACAGTGGTACAATAGTTCTCATAAAATGTGGCAATGAGTTTCACAAGCTAATTATACTTTTTGTGAAGAATTCGTGTCTTTTTTACATTCTTCCATGTATGAGAAATACTGGAGAAAGTATTATATCAATACAATAGAGGAGAAAGTATTAAATCGTATAGGACCCGATTTGTTCTGTTTATAAGGAGAGCACAAGACATTATAGGTATGGAATAGACAAGCCATGGTTTTTATACTACAAAGATGCATTTACTACTATAATATATACAGCCAACGCTTTAAAAATCCGGTTTTCTTCCTGTTGTTATGCATTGGTTCAAACCATAGTTCCTTCACTCTTGCATGTTCAGTGCCCTTTCTTCCTTTCTAAGCAATGCTCATAAAACTGACATCAGATGGTACTCAACAGCTGTATACAGAAGCCACAGTTACCCATAAGATCAGTCGCAAAAGAGAAAAAGAAAAGAAACCCCCCCTCCCCCAGAAAACAGCATCAAGAAGTAGAAGAGTATGCTATCTATTGTGTGGAAGCAGTCCTGCTCGCCCTCACTTCCCCCTCTATGATGAGGATTTTGGAAAAACACATTGAGGGAAGGCTATTGTGCAAGTAACACATTGGTCAGAACAGAGACGAGTAAGGGATGAGTAAGCAGGACAAAAGCCTGCCTTATATCATTTATGTGTATAAGAATAGATTTCTCTGTGTAAAGTGTACCAGAACAATACTGGAAAGTGGAGAGTGGGTGGAGAATTCTTCAACCCTTGTTCTGTCCAGGAGCCCCAATTAAACCATCCCTAAAAGTGTCTGTTCAGCCTCTAATGTGAAGGAGCGAAGCGGAGCCAGTTGCTTCTTCTGTCATTGGTTCAGCTGTTAAACAACTTACTTCAGCAGGGTTCATGAGGGAGGAGTCAAAAAAGCCCAGATTGTGGCTGCAGTCATATGTTCAAATCCTTATTATGCACTAAAAAAAGAACAGTTTTGATCACATGGACATGGCTACATCTACCCTCAGCAGATCCCTGTGTTTTATTTGCAGGATTTCTTAATTTTTTTTTCTTAGAACCTAGGAGGCAGCTGAGACATTTTCCTATTAACATTGGCCTGGTTTTCTAGGTGTTCAGGGATCTTAGACAAGATATTCTGAATTTATCAATGGCTGCAAGACAGACAAGTTTCTTCTTCAAAGTAGTTATTATAAGCCTCCAAAATATCTTCCATAACATTTTCCAGCCAAATAAACTGCTTTTTTGCTAATACCCAGCAACCGATGTACAGAGATGCAGTCCTGTCATATTTGCCTGGATACAACCTCCCTTAAACTCCATTATTCCCAAATAAACAAGCCTGTCTCTTGATTCAAATATTCTAAAAGTTCTAGTTTTAAAAGTTCTAGACCACCTGGTAGTGGTCTGCAGCTCAGGGGTTGGGAAGTTGGAACCCCTGTTCTAGACCCCTTGAGATGGGCAATAGGGTTGGGGTGATAGTTAGAGTGTGATCAACCTAGTATTGATATATTGTCCTGCCAGTAATATTGTACTCATAGTGTTTGCTAGAGGTTTTTAAATAGTATTTGTATGGCTATTTGGAATGAAATAAGTAAACTACTAATTCATACATCCTACTGGTAAGGATGTCTAGTTAAGGTACATCTGCCAAAAATCCTAACGACGTACAAGGTGGAACTGAAGAGTTAAAATTTTCTGCACTTCCCTTGTATTTTTGAAACTCAGAACTTTTAAGGGAATGAAATGAAGATGATCTATCCCTAATGTACTTCCTGCAAATACAGCAAAACATGATACTCTACTCTGGCTTTCCCCTTACAACACCCCTCTAAAGAATGTCACTTTTTTTTAAAAAAAGAATTGATTTATATGCCGCCCTTCTCTGAAGACTCAGAGCGGCTTACAATGCATTAAGCAATAGCCTTCATACTTTTGTATATATTTATACAAAGTCAGTTTATTGCCCCCACAAACTGGGTCTTTTTGTCTCTGTTTATGTATTTTTATTAGTATTTGTGTGAGTGTGAGCATGTATATGTATGCATCAATAATGTATATGTATGCATTCAACATGAAGGACTATTAGGTCTTCAATTCCAGCTATTCCGTTAGATAAAGTGTTAACATTTAACTGGAATTCTTCAATCTTTAAAATTTTGCTGCATTATTTCATATCCCTATTTTTATATAGTATTACTTTTGTATTCCACATTTCCTCTAGTAACTCTAAGTTGCACATACTGTATGAAAGGGAAGTTACACTCATTCTCCTCCTCTTCCTCCAACTCCTACTAGAGAAGGGGATTGGGTCAAATGAGCAAGGGAGAAACTGCGGCTCCTTGGTCCCCCAGGCCATTTCATCACAGTGTTTTTCTTCCAAGTAAAGAGACATATTTTTTTACTTCCTAAGGTGCATATGCCTGTAAAATTTTGGGCATAAATGTAATTGCCACTCTGCAGTGTTTAATCTGCCATTTCTCATGCTGGCAAGGATCTCATTTTGACAGTGATTGCCTGTTGCAAGAAAATTATTACCTTCAAGTGTATTGCTAACTGGAAGATAAATACATTCAGATTTTAAATGGATGTGGGACAAAATTGCAAACAGTAAAGTACAGCAGCCAATGTATAATCTTTACTATACGGTGAGGGAGGAAAACTGAGCATCAATACCTATTATTGGGATATAGATATTCTTCTAATTCTGATCTATTGAAAGATATGACAGTTACCAAATCATAGACACCCAGAATATGCATCTCTTCAGCTGACTCATCAGTGGACTTTGGAGATATCTGTCAATATCAAATCATTATCAATTTAAGCTGTGAGTTACACCTCTCTCTTTTTCCAATTATTTAAATGTTCCTCTTGATCTAATCATAATTCACATTCCAAATACTGGGCTGTTTCACCAGATTCATCTTGAACCTATTAGCAGTGCTGAGTCTCAGCTGGAGATTAAGTGTACCATCGATTGCAAAGGCCTGATCCTTTGTTACTTTTCCTGCCTTCTTCATGCCACAAATATTGCTATTCCCGCCTCCCTCCAAAATAATAAGACACTGGAATCTTTTCTTCTTCTTCTGGAAATGCAATAAAAAAAATTATAGCGGCTTCCCAAATAATTTTATCAGTGCGCAGCTGATTCAGTGTAGAATAACCATCAAATAAAGTAGATTAAAACACATGCTGATGGAATGCAGGCATGCTTTTATTTCTGTTGGTTTAATTTCCTTTTAATTTCCTCTTTTGAAGCAGACACCCTGGTCAGTCTACCTCCCTAGGTAAAGCAACAAACCACTTTGCTCAAGCAACATATTAGAATGGAATGGAATGGAATGGAATGGAATGGAATGGAATGGAATGGAATGGAATAGAATAGAATAGAATAGAATAGAATAGAATAGAATAGAATAGAATAGAATAGAATAGAATAGAATCTTTATTATCACTTTAAATGTACACTAATCCGCATACATTAAAACTAAATTTTGTTGCATTCAGCTCTCAATAATATATTGTTGATACAACAATCAGCCAATATTTTCCATAGTTAGTTTAAATCTCAAAGCAGTTTCTGGCTAGAGGGCTTAACAAAATGTTGGTTGTACTTCTGGAGTAGGGATGGGGATCTATGACCCTTTTATGACTTGTGGATTTTAACCTCCAGCATGGCTGGCTCAGGACTTCTGGGAGTTAAAATCCACAAGTCATAAAGAGTCCATAGTTCCCTCTGCTCTAGAGTTTCAGTCATCTACCCTGTTATAGTCTCATGGATATCCAATTATTTTTCATCCGTCAGTAGTGCATAAAACTGTGATAATAAAATATCACCCCAAGAATCACATTTGTCCCAATTCAGCCCCAAGTAAAACAACCAACAAGCTGGAGATAATTAACAAGGTACATCTTTATAACATAAAAAGATGATTATCCAGAAGGAAAAAGGGCTTTGCATAAAAACAGTACATATATGGTTTTCCAATATAGATATTCATTTGACTAGTTTTCATGTTATTCATAAAGAATAGCTGGGGATGGTTATAAAAATGCACATATTTCTTCTTGAAGAATATTCCTTCCACTTGCAACTTATATAGATACTCTTTTACCATGGAGAACAACCAGTTACAGACTAAAGTAGTTGTACCAATTCATTAGGTCAATTGGAGTTTACTTCGGGAGTTTTCTTCAAGGCTATTAAACTTCCCGCTACTATCTGAATAATCTGCTGCTTTCACATTTTTATTAATAAACAACCTCCCTCCACAGATTTCAATCACAATGTTGTTGTTTCCATCTTAACTTTTTGACTCTCCCTGACAGTCCTTTCCTGATGGACCAACAACCTGATCCAACAGGACATTTCTTATGTTCATAAACCATGTAATGTTTAGAAAATGCAGCATTGATGCTAGTGAACTGAGATCAAATACATCTCTTTAGTTAGTGGCAACCAAACTTCTTCTTCCTTACAGGGTCATATGTTCATAGGGCTAAAAGTCCCATTGCTTCCTGTCTTTGGTGCCTCTCTTTCCTGTGACTGCCCTTCAAGTACTGGAAGACTGCTATCATGTGTTCCCTGGGTCTTCTCTTCATTAACGGGCTCATACTTAAGCAGTGATCCACCAGGATACCTGCATCCCTCTCACAGGCACGAAGGTTGAGCCAGGTACAGCCTATTCTGTGCCTGCACACTTGGTTTTTCCTGCCTATGTGCAGGATCTCACTTTTCTCACCACTGAACTGCATCTTGTTGGATAGAACCCAGAGCTCATGTCTGCCAAGATCCTTCTTGAGTCTATCTTCCAAAGTGTTCGTAATTCCCCTCATCTTGGTGTCATCCGCAAAGTGGATGAGCTCATCTCCTCATCTAAAAGTAATTTACAAAAAGGCTCAAAGATGTAGAGGAAACAAAAAGTCACATCAGTGAAGACAACAAATGTGACAGAATCCTGAAGTATATTTTTTTCACCTTAAGGAGTAGGGATTCTTTTCTTCCCAGTAGGTTGAATTTTAAATTGTTAATAATCTGCGGCCACTGAACTGCATGGAAACCTGGCAGCTGCAGAAATATTTTCCCAAATATTTTAATGGTAAATACTGAAATGAGTCGCTTCAGATGTCTCAATGGTATTTACTGTTCCAAGAAGTTTTTAAGAGGCATGGCAGCTGAACTATTAAAACATTTGGGTTCACTTTGCAAAACCAGACCAATAATGTTGGGGGGGGGGGAGAATGGCATTAAAGTTGATTTGTTAACATTTTCTAGAAGAGACTTGTGGCACTTTAAATACTAACAAATCTATAGGGCAGAAAATTAGGGTGAAGTGTAAGGCTTTGTTTTGATGGCATCTTGCCATAAAAGGGGGTGGGGGAAGCAGGGGAATATAGGGAGAGGGGATGACAGGAATCAGAAGTGCCATCCTGAGGTAAGAACCAACGGTTGAACGACCAAATAGGCGCCAAACTTTAGAACTGTTTCCTATACACCTACTTTGAATACCATTGGACATTTACAAAATGACAGGGGGGGGCAGGGCACGGGAGAAGGGAAAAATCACTGGGTTTACGTGGAAATATTCAGATCTGGCTTGCTTACACTTGTAACCACCTGGCTTTAGTAAAAGTATACCTTTTACTACAAATGGAGTTGAGAAGGACTTTCTTTCCTAAATGCCCAAGCTGAGACAGCCCTGATACTGTTTGATTAAATGCAGAAAATAGTAACCTGAGTCAGAAATCTTTATATATGCATTTATGGGGCTCTTCCAGACAAATCAGTATTTCCACCTCCAAGGTCCCTGTTTGTGAATCAAAGTGACCTTGCCAGACTGGGAAATAGGTCCATTTCCAAAGTGAGATAGCCTCCTCTACATGTTTCCTGGATATTGTTACCTTCTGAATTAGCAAGAGAAAGTCAAAGTTAAGGGAGACCTGATCTAAAAGGCTATACAGTATATTACTTCAGGGCCTTCTGCAGGCAATTCTTCCAATGTGGTGGCCTTCTGATGGTCTTTAGTTGTGGAGCCAAGCAACCAATTAACTTCAGAAGTTAATCAGGTCAGCTGCTGCTCCAGAGGAATTAGCTGCATCCTCTGTGCATCAGTGTAGGTGGTTTCCCACATTCACAAACCTTCCCGTTCTGCTTCTGGGCTCTTGGTGTTGCTGCTGGCAGCTCCTGAGGGCTTGGGGGTAGGGCAAAACTAATGGTTGTGTGGAAGGGGAGGGGGCAGAGAATAAATTTAACTTTCAAAAATAGCACCAAGTGTTATTGTTTACTTTCTACTGCAATTCTTCTTCTGTTAAAATGGGCCAGCATGAAATCAGAGTTCTGATTCCTGCCAGAATTTGATTTGGATGATTGGAAAAAATATTTTTGCTCTGAAAGGAATGCGACTTTGTTTAGATTTCTTTCTGGTTCCTGACTGTTTTGGGGAACTGCTAGTCAGATCAGCCTGTTCATTGGACATGCTTGAGTGCCGAGAAGCCATCTCCTCTGCATCTCTGCTGGCAAATATTTCCCAACCAGCAGCCTCAATCAGCCCAGAAGATCCTGGCGAGCACATAAGGGTCTGTATCAGCATCCAGATGCCAGGTCAAGAAGGGGACAAGATATAGTAGCCTGCTTCATGTTGCGGCTTTTTCTATTTTGTTCTGGCACAGGAATAGGCAATCCTTTGGTAGCTGGACAGAGAGGTTAACAGTTTCTTTGGAGCCCAGGCCACAGTGAGGGTGCAAGGAGGAAGAAAAAAGTCAGGGTCAAGTAGGTGCAGCTAGTAGGTATTCTTTCGCTAGTTTTCTGGGAAGGGATAGGGATGTTTTTCCTTTCCTTTTTAAACTATGTAAAGTTTACATTCAGGCTCAAACCGCACCTTTTTATGCTTCCCATCTCCAAATGGTGAGAAATAGCACACCACTTTCCTATACTGCTGACTTTGCAGGGGGCTAAGAAGACAAAGGGAGCATGGTGGCTCAATGGCTAAGACACTGAGCTTGTCAATCAGAAGGTCGGCAGTTCAGCAGTTCGAATCCCTAGTGCCTCGTAATGGGGTGCGCTCCCGTGACTTGTCCCAGCTTCTGCCAACCTAGCAGTTCAAAAGCACGCAAAAAATGCAAGTAGAAAAATAGGGACCACCTCCTGTCAGAAAGCAAAACAATTTTGGCAGGCAATTAGAATACAAATAGAGGAAATCATACACCAAAAAATAGAAATGAGGCCAGAAACCTTTTTATTAGGAATAATTACAGGACAATACGAAAAAGAAATACTTAATTATTCATATACTAACAGCAGCACAAATAGTTTTTGCCCAGAATTGGAAGAATGGTGATATACCAACAGAAGATAAAATTATTAGTAAAATTATGGAATGTGCAGAAATGGACAAACTTACAAAGGAAACACAGGAAAAGGAGGAAATGGACTATTATTTAGAATGGCAGAAATGGTAAAACTGATTAGAGAAGAAGAAAGGAAAAAAGATATGGATATAAATGAGAAGATAAAAATTATAGATAAGAAATTAAGTACCAATTAAGGAAAATAGTAAATTAAATATGTAGATTAAGAAAATGTGAAGAGATGATGTTTTAGAAATATAGACCCAAGAGATATATTAGAAAAAGATAGGGAAAAGATATAAATATAAATACAGATTACCGATGTGATAAGTTTAAAAAAAAGATGTAAAGATTTGTTTTATGTTTATTTGTTTTGTATGTTTTGTTGTTGTTTGTATGTTTGTTTGTACTTTTTATAATAAAAAATTAATTTAAAAAAAGAAAAATAGGGACCACCTTTGGTGGGAAGGTAACAGCATTCCGTACGCCTTTGGGGCTGAGTCATGCCGGCCACATGACCACGGAGACGCCTTCGGACAGCGCTGGTTCTTTGGCTTTGAAATGGGAACGACTAGCATGTATGTGCGAAGGGAACCTTTACCTTTAAGAAGACAAATAATGGTTTGCATCAAGAAACACCTCACTGGGGCAAAGGACAGCCTCCTTGCATGGACAGAACAAACCATTTCTAGGCATTTGGTGGAGACAGAAGTTCTCAGTTGTTATCCTGAATTAATGTTCCCCAAAGGCCAGAAATTTACAGCTTTTGTTTTCTTTTCCAGGCTAGTGGTAGGAGCTCCATATGAGATCAATGGGCCCCAGAAAACGGGAGATGTCTACAAGTGTTCAGTGAATGGCAAGACCAACAGCACATGTTCCAAGCTCAATCTAGGTAAAGCTATGGAATGGAAGGACTGAGCTTATTGTCTCCGGGTATTGCTCTGAAAGTATTAGAAGCTACACAAAGGAAGGTTTATATTGACATGCAAAACTCAAGTCTCCTCAAGGTAGATGTTGTTTATTATCTATTATTAAAAGTTGGTGAGCCAAAAATAGTAATTCACCTCACCAACTTTTTTCTTAAACCGGTGAGCAGAACTTGTAAACCAGAAGGAGAAATTTATCCATCTGAAGAGCCTGGGTTTATAATATTAACCTCCATGTATTAGTGAAATACGATTCCCAGTATTTTAGCTGAGACTGGATCTGTAGGTCCAAGAGGTTTTGGAACAGATGGTGCCTAGTCAACCAGCTGTAGGGTCAGTGGGGAGAAAGTGTTACAGTTGTCAAGGAGAAAAGATAATGATGATAGTGGTAATGGGGAGACACCAGGCTCTGTCTTCAAGGGCTGTGACGTTTTCTCACAGCATGTCTTGACTCTGACACTTTTTTCCCAAGGAAGAGTAACTCTTTCCAATGTGTCGGAACGAAAGGATAACATGCGCCTGGGTCTCAGCTTAACTACCAACCCCAAAGACAACAGCTTTTTGGTAAGAAATTATTTGTGAATAATTTACAAATACTCTTTTTGCTGGGATTATCTTCAGTGGTTTCTGACCTGGAGCCCACCGTTCAGTCTCCTATTAGGCAGAATAAGATAACTGCCTCAGACTGCAGTTACTGGGTTTCATGCAGATTCAAAAATTAACAGAATAAAAGATTTGGAAGGGACCTTGAAGATCTTCTAGTCCCATTTCTTGTTCAAGCAGAAGACCCAATACCATTTCAGACAAGTGGAGCACCCACAACTTCTGGAGGGAAGCCGTTCCACTGGTTAATTGTTCCCACTGTTAGGAAATGTCTCCTTAGTTCTAGGTTGCTTCTCTTCTTGGTTAGTTTCCATTCATTATTTCTTGTCCTGCCTTCAGGTGCTTTGGAGAAGAAGTTGACCTCCCTCTTCTTTGTGGCAGCCCCTCAAATATTGGAACACTGCTATCACAGCATCCCTGGTCCTTCTTTACACTAGACCAACTATACCCAATTCTTGTGATTATTTTTCTGTATGATTGCCCAAGATTAGAACACAGGTTGCTAAAATTTTCTGCTTCAAGTGTTTTCCCTTACACTACCCCCTTCACGGATCAGGCTTCTTTGGTGGCTGTGGTGGCGCAGTGGTTAGAATGCAGCACTGCAGGCTACTTTTACTGACTGCCAGCTGCTGGCAGTTCGAGTCTCACCAGCTCAAGGTTGACTCAGCCTTCCATCCTTCTGGTAAATGACCCAGATTATTGGGGGCCATATGCTGACTCTGTAAACCACTTATGGAGGGCTGTAAAGCACTGTGAAGCAATATAAAAGTCTAAGTGCTATTGCTATTTGTAATTCTCCTCAGGTGTAAAAAGATATGGATGATCAAGACACCAGATGGCAAAATTTTGAATAGAGGAGAAAACACAGAAATTGAGAACAGGTTATGCCTTCATACCTGGGGTTGGAGACTTATCTATTCACATAAGTTGCCACTTGGTGCAACCTTCCAGAAGGCAAAGTGCTCTGGTAGCATCTCACCACATCCCCAAGTGCCCCAAATTCTCCGTACCTCTTCCAAACAAAGTCCTGGATTGCACTCCTTCCAGATTTTATGAAAATGCACCAAGTTCTTTGGGAGGCCAAAGGCATTCTTAGAAATAAATTATGCTGGCAGCTGATGCTTTACTTGGCATTGTCACCTTCCCTTTTCATTGTGTTGTTCCATAAAAACAATCTTTTAAAGTTTCAACCAAACAGATGGGAAACTAAGAGGGTACCAAATAAGTGTCTGGTGCCCGTAGTGATTGCTACGCCTTCATTCGTCTATCATTTGATTTGCCACCATGCTTAGAAATTGCCATATCCTAGAGAGCTACCTTCCTGTGCAGAGATTCTGTTCCCTATTGATTTCCTTTCACCTCAACAAACATCAGGCAGCAATCAATCTGCTCATGGAGAAATGCCCCAACTGCCACAGAAATCATCCAGGCAACTGAAAACTTTTCCTAATATGTCATTGTTTTCTTCCTTCTGACACAGGCTTGCAGCCCTCTGTGGTCTCATGAGTGCGGAAGTTCCTATTACACCACAGGCATGTGCTCCAGAGTGAACTCCAACTTCAGATACTCCAAGTCAGTGGCTCCAGCTCTCCAGAGTAGGAAGATCAGCCTATTACGTTTTCTCTCCCCCCCCCCACTTCCTCCTTCCCTCTCTTGCTCGCCACATGGGGATTTAGAATCACCATCTTAGGGGAAACAAATAAGTCTGTTCTTGAAAAGAGGTCTGTCCAATGGGAGTTTTGTGCTGATGGTAGGTAAAAGGCTTCCTGATGGGCAGCGGGGGGAGGGGAGGCGGGGGGGGGGGAGACACTCTACTCCCAGACAGCAAGGAGGCAAGTTTTTGATCTGTGCTTTCCTGTGAAGAAGCAAAATGAAGAAAACAAATGGTCAGGAGACAGTTCTTGGCAATGTCCCTCAGAGAATTCTACCTATCCTCACTCAATCTGAGGAAAGAAAAATGTGTTTCATGTCCTCGCACTTAATCGCTGTACTAATGGGATTTATGAGAATATTTTGCCTTTTGTGTCACATATTCTCTGCAGACTCCCTGGCTCCACACTCTTCCATTCAATCCCAGGAAAAAGCATTTGAGAGAAGTTCCTCAAGGGGCTTTTTTTGGTCAAAGTTCTACACGAATCTCCAAGCGAGAGTTCCTAGAAAATAGTTGCAGAATTTCTCCTATCCCTTGGAAAATTCAGATAAATGTTCCACCTATTTATTTCTAGGCCCACACATTTGTTTGAGAATTTCAAAGGGTTAATTCTTGACAAAGAAGCTGCAATGCCCTCAAACAGCTCATGTTTTTCTGACCTTCTTTCACAGTTTGGGGCAGCCCTAGATTAATCCTTAAGCAAAATAATCACATGCAAGAGAAGGAAGTGGGATGCTACAGATTTTTTCCCCCCAGCAGCTATTATGCACTTTATTCATTGCCATGTTTGACTTTAGTTTTCAATACAAGAGCCATGGCGGTGCAGCGGTTAGAATGCAGAATTGCAACTAACTCTGCCCACTGCCAGGAATTCAATCCTGACCTGCTCAAGGTTGACTCAGCCTGCCATCCTTCCATTGTCTGTAAAATGAGGAGCCAGATAATTGGAGGCAATACGCTGACATTTGTAAATGGCTTAGAGCGGTATATAAGTCTAAGCACTATTCCTATTGCTACTTATTCTTAATGTCTTTTCAGTTATTCAAAGAGGATACTATTGCTTGGCTGTGTGTGGAGTATCATAAAATCACAGAATAAGAGATTGGAAGGGACCTTGTAGGTCTTTTAATGCAACCCCTGCTAGAGCAGGACACCCAATATCATTCTGGACAAATGGTCACCCAGTCTCTTCTTGAAAACTTCCAGTGAACCCACAACTTCTGGAGGCAAACCATTCTACTGATTAATTATTCTAATTCTCAATTCTCAGACTCCTTAATTCTCACTTTAATAATATTTGTCCATTATTTCTTGTCTTGCTCTCAGGTCCTTTGGAGAATAGGTTGACCACGTCTTCTCTGTAACGGCCTCTCATTTGCTGGAAGGCTGCTACCATGTCACCGCTAGTTCTTCTCTTCTCTAGACTTGACATGCCTTTTGATAGGTTGGTCTGGGTTTTTCCTTTTGTGTCAAGACAGATGCCAAGAATTAATTTGTAGTTCTGCTTTCCCCTGCTGTCCATCACCTCCTTGCCATCTTCCATTTAGTGGACTGATCATTTCCTTGACTTTTTTGTTGCTTTTTACATATTGAAAGTAACTTTTTTTATTAAGGGGTCTGGAGGCTAAACCATATGATGAATGGTTGCAGGAAGTAGATATATCTAGTGTAACGAAGAGAAGGACTAGGATTAACATGATAGCATATCATAATTTTCCAATATTCGATTGGCTGAGTGGCTCAACCTCTTCTGCAAAGGACCTTAGAGCAAGACAAGAAGTAATGGGTAGAAGATTATTAAAAGGAGACCCAATTTAAAATTAAGGAGAAATTTCCTCACAGTGGGAACAATTAATCAATGGAATGGCTTGCCTTCAAAAGTTTTGGGTGCTTCTCATTGGAGGTTTTTAAACAGAGGTTGGACAACCATTTGTCTGGAATGGAATAGGGTCTTCTGCTTGAGCAGAGGATTAGATTAGAAGACCTCCAAGGTCCCTTCTAACCCTGTTATTCTGTGTTCTGTGTTCTATGATCTTTGGCATTTGTTGCAAATCTTAGCTCATTTTGAGACCATGCGTTCTAATTCCACCTTAGCCATGAAAGCCACATCAACGGTGTATATTCGTAAGCCTCAGAACTATATCTAGCTGCTAAAAAGCTTTGTATACAACCTCCAACACCCTTCCAAAAACTGTTACCCTAGTGTAATTTTAAACTTGAGGAACAATCATTTAATTGTATGCAATTATTGTAAACTATTTAAATTTATTTAAATTTACATTTTGATAAATCCATTTTATTTTTGCATGGACCATCACAGCACCAAAAGATCATAGCGCGGTCCTTGGATCTGGAAAAGTTGCTTAGCTCTGTTGGAGACACTTACCTGGAAAGAAGCACTATCCAATTCAAGGGGCTTTCAGTGGTTAGACATAGTACTGTGGTGTTAAATGTCTGGTATTGTTGAATTAATAATGACATAGAGGAGAAACACAATAGACCCAAGGGAGAATTGGAGCGATGCGATTTCAGTGTAGAAGAAGGAAAGGTTGGCGTTTGCTCCAAGATTCCTTTGCTCCAGGGGGAAAGGAATTGGCAGCCTATTCCATTTCTTTTTGGTAGCCAATATCCCTTAATGGTCTTTGTCTATCTGATTGCAGAATGCCAGACGTACATGGATATAATTATAGTACTGGATGGATCTAACAGCATTTACCCCTGGGCAGAAGTTCAAAATTTCCTGATAAGAATCTTGAAGAAATTTTACATCGGACCTGGCCAAATACAGGTGACAAAACATGTGTGGGTGATTTTGCTCTTATCAGCCCATCCTGCACTTCATTTCATAGCTTTCTTTGGCTGGTATATGTCTCTCTTGTCCCTTTGCTTCAAGAATAAATTTGCACTCTTTATTTTTAAAAGCATAATTAGCAGTCTCTCGGTGCTCGCAGGCTCACATAGGACTGGGTTTTTGACTTGTGGTCATCTTTTGGAGCAGAGATTGCCAGGGTTGGCTGGACATTATAACCTTGATTCACTTCGTTGGAATGTGATTCAAATGACTTCAGCTAAGTTTATTGGGAAATTACCAAGTCATAAATAGTCGACTGGGCTGTGTTTGGATTTGAAGGCAAAAGGTGCTTTGAAGCTCCCAGTCATTAGCACCTGCCTGCAGCTCCTTGAAGTCGATCTAGTGGTTAAGGCTCCAGGCAAGAAAGTGGGAAACGGAGAGTTCTCACCATGTAAGCCAGCTGTTTGGCTTTGGGCTAGTCATACTCTTTCAGCCCAACTCATCCCACGGGGTTGTTTTTGTGGGGAAAATAGGAGGAAGAAAGTGTGTTGGATATGCCTTGAGTTGTTTGTAAAAAATAATAAAAGTAGGACGCAAGCAAAGCAAAATAGCCATCTCTTTTTCTAGCATTACACAGCAGTGGCAGAGGGCTGCCCTATGAACCCAGGAAAAGGCACAGCTGCTTGAGGAACTCTGCACATTCCAAATGATATTTTGGCCATTGAATCCAAAGCACTGCAAAATGAAAATAAAGTTTTCTTATCAGAAAACAGAACACTATCACTCATCTGTTGATTGCTGTGGGTGGGGGGGACTAGAAAAATGGGTTTGTAATTTGTAACAAATTAGTTGTGATGCATCTAGGACATAGTTTGCAAAGGGTAAACTGTAATCCACACACAGGCATCCACAGCAGTGATGGCCAACATCAAAATGACAATAGCAGCATTATGCCCTCCCCCCACAATATCCACTCTTCTCAGATGTTTGGAACTTAATTTGATCCAGTGCTGCTTTGTTAGATGGACTTGGATACAACACATATACACACACACACAACCTTTGAATGCTGCTGAATCCACACATTGTGTAGCGTAGAGGGCTAATGCCTCCTACTAAAGGCAGCAATTAACACCAGCTGCCTGTAATTTCTCTGAGTTCAATCCTAGCCAGGCTCAAGGTCGACTCAGCCTTCCATCCTTTCTAAGGTGGGTAAATTGAGGACCCAGTTTGTGGGGGCAATAAGTTGACTTTGTATAAATATACAAAAGTATGAAGGCTATTGCTTAACGCATTGTAAGCCGCCCTGAGTCTCTGGAGAAGGGCGGCATATAAATCAAATTTAAAAAAAAACAACATTTGTACGGAAAGCCATCTGACTGAACTTAATGGGACTATTTTCCGAGTAGACATATACAGTATATGACCATATGGAAAACTGACAGTTATCCTTAAAGCTGGATGGTAGAACTGAGATCCCAGTCTGAGTGTGACTACAAAACAACTGTTCAAAAATTGCCATCCAATTATAATGTTAATATGACAAAAAGGGACATTATTAAAATATGACATGTGACCATAGTATTTAAATTACGTTATTTTTAAATTAAGCTAATTCCAGTG
The DNA here is from genome assembly GCA_030761175.1 of Masticophis lateralis. Classification (NCBI taxonomy): domain Eukaryota; kingdom Metazoa; phylum Chordata; class Lepidosauria; order Squamata; family Colubridae; genus Masticophis; species Masticophis lateralis. Next base: position 22,673,114 of record JAUDYJ010000012.1, on the reverse strand, counting down.
AAGTTCTCTATCTCCTATCCTGGCTCTTTTATGTACTCCTTCCCAGAGTACATACCTTTACTATCACTCAAAGGACACTTGACCCGAATGGAGTGGCCGTGTCTTGGTTTAAAGTAATACATGACAGACAGACAGACAAGAAAAGTGGTCAGAAGTAGGATTTGCTTGTAATATATTCTATAGGCTCATTCATGAAAGAAGTTTTTCACCCCAATAATTTGCAATGTTTTCACAAGGTTGGAGTTGTCCAGTATGGAGAGGATGCTGTCCATGAATTTCACCTGAATGATTATAGGTCTGTAAAGGATGTGGTAGAAGCTGCCAAACACATCGAGCAGAGAGGGGGCACTGAAACCCGAACGGCCTTCGGAATAGAGTTCGCTCGGTAAGCCTACTCTTCAGGTTCTGTTCAGATGAAAATGGAGGTGTTCTTAGGCAGGCATGGAATTGAGCTACGATGGGGCTTAACAGTTTAACCCAGGTCTGGCAGATCATGGACACATTCTGATTCAAACACATCATAAGCAGACAGCAAAAACAATCATGCATATTATCTCCAAAATCCTAACCCCCAAGGCAGTGAGGTAAGTCTAAGCAAATTAAACATTATAGACGACACTAATATACACTACAATTTAGAGGACATTAAACTTATTTTGCTACTGAGAAATACTAAGACAAGGCAGTGATTGGAATAAGATTAAAGAATATACTGCCCAGAATGCTTATGCCCCAAAGCAATTTTAAAAAGGGAGTATCTCTGAGTTTATGTAATGTGAGTTTCTTTCTTTCCCCTACTTAACATATTATACAAATGAAAACATATTTTTTCTACGGAAATTATGGAGCATTCTAACTGCAAGCAATTGCAACCAAAGAACAATAATAATTCTGTTCTTCACTTGATAATCTGTACTTTGATTCATCTCATGGCAAGAGCAGGTTCCTTTGTAAACGTTATGCTGTAAATTCTCAGTGCCCCCATATTGGAATAACCAAGGGAGTGTCATGTCTATGGAGTTTCTATGTCAGTCAGGCCAACAGTGCTTTTTAAAAAGGCAACTGGACTTTTTTTGGTCTTTCCTTGAAGTCATTTCACTTTTCATCCAAGAAGCTTCTTCAGTTCTGTCCACTTCAGTCACAACTGAAGAAGCTTCTTGCATGAGAAGCAAAAAGTCCAGTTGCCTTTTGAAAAAGCACCTTTAGGACAAGTGAGGTGCAGACTGTTCTTACAGGCAAGTTCCCCATTCCTCTCTTTTTCTCTCAGTCTTTGTTTTACCTTGTGCTACACCCTCCCCAGAATTCAGGTAGCCTTAAAAATGGCAGGTGAGTATAAAAAGAATATAACATGCACGTTTCTTTGTATCAGATCACAGAACAACAAGAGATTGAGAATCTAATATAAACAAAGTTTGGAGCCTTGTGTAAACAAAGGGACTTTATTATTTCTGAATATTCTTGTGCTCTAAAGGAAATGAGCCAAGGGAATAGAAATCCCATTTGAAGTATTTTGTTGTAAAACATTCCTTCCTGCTTTCATAGAGCAATGACTCTTGGCCTTTCCCTCCCTATTGCTGGTGCTCAAAGAAAGAGGCACTTGCTTTCTAAACAAAGCCCAGAAAAATAACAGGGGCCATGGACCCAAATGCACCAACATCCTCCTTGAAAAATAGTCATGCTTAGTTTGCAAAACGCCACCTCTCTCACTATCTTCTCTGCATCTCTTGAATTTCAGCTCAGAAGCATTTCAGAAAGGGGGGCGGAAGGGTGCAAAGAAGGTGATGATTGTGATCACTGATGGAGAGTCTCACGACAGCCCAGATCTTGAGAAGGCCATTGAAGGCAGCGAGAAGGACAACATCACCAGATACGCCGTTGCAGTAAGTCATTTATGGGCGCTGCACACTTTCTGCCTGGAATCTTCAGAAGGGACTCAAATGGCTGTGAATTCAGAGTTCACATGCTAGGCAAAGATTGAAGCCCTCCATTTTAAAATAGATTGCCAATTTTGGTGGATAACCCACATGACTGAAGTGGATCAGATCCCAGCCCATTTTAGCCCAACTTTCTGCCTCCTGCCAAAGCCATCCAGATGCCTCTGGGAGCTTCTAAGGAAGAATCAGACATTTCCTTCTCTCCCCGTTGTCCCTTGCAAATGGTATTTGAAGGGCTACTGCCGCCACCACCACAGAGGTATTATTTATTTGTTTAATTTATTTATTAGAATTTGTCAAACAAAAGAGAACGAGAATAAAAGGAAAAAAATACAATCACAGCAGCAATAGGCACATTAGTGCACTTATGCATTATTAAGACAATGAATGGAAGACATTCTTTGGGTTACATTTGCTTAGGATATAGTCACCATTTTCTCTTCAAATTAGTGCTTATCGTATCTTAGCTAGAATAAAGTAAAAGGTTTTTTTCTCCATTTATGGCATTTATGGCAATCTATAGACATTGGGCGGGTCTAAACTGCCTGTAAGAAAAATGGAGGAAGAACTTAGGGCCATAGAAGACAGTGCAGTGAAGATGTCAATTTTGTGTGCAGCAGCTGTGAAAAAAGTAAATTCCATGTGGAGATAATTAGAAAATAAGGATTTAAAATAAAAGACCGAATGTATGATATATCTGATGGTGGTTCCCATCTTTAAAAGAAAGGAGGAAAACGGATCTAGGTAAGTATAGAATGTCTCACATCAATAGTTGGGAAGATCCTGGAAAAGATATTCAAGCAACGGATCTGAAAGCACCTAAAACCCGCAAAGCTATTACTAGAAACCAGCATGGGTTTGTCCAAAACAGATCAGGCCAGACAACTTTTATTTCATTCTTTGACCAAGCGACTAAATTAGTGGACCAGCAAAGTGATGTGAACATTATATATTTGGACTTCAGTAAACCAAGTACCGCTTCTTGGCAAGATAGAAAAATGTGGGTCTGGCAGCAACCCCACCAGATTATTTGGTGACTGGTTGATCAATCACACTCAATGTGTAGTGCTCAATAGAACTACATCTACACGGAGGGAATCATGCGGTAGGATACCTCAGGGTTTGGTCTTGGGCCCAGTACTCAACATCTTCATAAATGATCTAGAAGAGAGAATAGAAGGGTAACTCATCAAATTTGCAAATGACACTAAGCTGGGTAGGGCCAACACTTTAGAAGATAGGCTCAATTTTTTAAATCTTTATTTGGTACCTTTGAGCGAGAGGTAACTCCTGGCGATTATCTGGACATGTCCCTGCAGTTTTCTTGGCAGGATTTCAAAAGTAATTTGCCATTTTGCAACTCTGTTACTGTTATCTGTTATCAGCTGAGAGGGGGTGCCTGGCCCACGGTCATACAGCTGGCTTTGTACCTGAGGCAAGACTAAAACTCCCAGTTTCCCTGTTTCTAGCCAAGCACCCTAACTACTACACCAAACTGTCTCTCTTGTAAATACTTCCACCATGACTGTAATTCTGTGGAATAATGCTTTTTCTTGCCACTCCAGGTCCTTGGTTATTACAACAGAAGAGGGATCAACCCAGCAGCCTTTTTGAAAGAAATCAAATATATAGCGAGTGACCCAGACGAAAAGCACTTCTTTAATGTCAGTGATGAGGCTGCCCTTAAAGATATTGTGGATGCTCTTGGAGAGAGGATTTTCAGCTTAGAAGGTGAGCAGCTGTCTTTATCTAAAGTCATTTTCTGGGCAAGATTTCAGAAGTGGTTTGCCATTGCATGCGTTCTAGGGCTGAGAGAGAAGGACTGGCCCAAGGTCACCCAGCTGGCTTTGTGCCTAAGGTAGAACCAGCAGTCATGGTTTCCTGGTTTCTAGCCTTGTTTAACCCTTAAACCAAACTGTCTGTATTCTGAATTGATTGGGAAATTGTTATGGTGACTGCATTTGTTAGTCCTCCTCAGCCAGAGAGGTGCCCAGTGCTTTAAGCATTTGCCTTGGGCTGCATGTGAAGGAGGAAAAGGCTAACTCTTCTTTCCTGGCTACATGAGGGCCTGCAGATAGCAGTCAGATGTGACTTCCATGGATGTCAGAAGGAGAATCTTTGGCCCTGGCATTTCTCACTGCATTATCTAACTAAAGTTGTTTTTAAACAGTATCCTTGAATTTCCTGAATTTTGAGCAGGCTACTAGACCTCAATCATGTGCAAAGTACTTTTTGTTTGTTTGTTACAGTTTATTATTTTATTTATTTATTAGTTCGATTTATATATGCCACCCTTCTCCGGAGACTCAGGGCGGCTTACAATGCATACAATGCAATAGCCTTCATACTTCTGTATATACCTGCTTAGTAGGGCTTTCACCCCGCATCCCACCCCCCAGCGGTGTTCTTTTTTATACAAAGTCAGCTTATTGCCCCCACAATCCAGGTCCTCATTTTACCTACCCCGGAAGGATGGAAGGCTGAGTCAACCTTGAGCCTGGTGAGAATTAAACTTGCAGTAATTGCAGGCAGCTGGTAGCTAAGTACTACTTTAACAGCAGTAGTTTAGTCCACTGCGCCACCAAGGCTCTATCCTATTTCAGCACTTTTGAAAGACAATGCTTACAGTGACCAAGTTAATTATGACAGTCACTCTAAATGCTTAGTAGATTCCTTAAAATGACAGGAGTCTGCTATAAGTAAGGGACTCATCTCTGTGATTCATTTCTAAATGTGGATGCTAACTCAAAAACTGCCAAGAATTCCAGTCTGCACTCAAATTTTTTGCATGTGTTTATGTCACTGTTTCTCAATCTTGGCAAGGTGAAGATGTCTGGACTTCAACTCCCAGAATTCCCCAGCCAGCAAGTCCAGACATCTTCACCTTGCCATGGTTGAGAAACACTGGTTTATGTCCTCATCATTTCTGCTGTGGACATTAGCCGATCACTGGGATGAATGATGGGGTCGCAGAAGAGCTAATTTCACATGCAATGCAGCATTTTTATGCCTGAATTGATAGCCAAAGTGGGACACGGTAATTTACATGCCCATTGATTCCAACTTTCAGCTTTAGACTTTTAAACAGATGGATAGGATTTTCTCTACTTTTATTTTCTGGGCCCACACTCACAAATCTTCCTACTGGCCTTCGTAAAGTTTGTATCGAATTTCATCACACAGCTGTAATGGCAGATAATAAACCTATTTTTCTTTCTTTCGTTGGCTATTTTTAAGTATCTCCTTTTTGGTCTTTTAGGCACCAACAAAAATGAAGTATCCTTTGGCCTGGAAATGTCCCAGACTGGATTTTCATCCCATATTGTGGAAGTAAGTGAATAATTGACTTTTTTTTTATTTTATCTCATGATTCATGTGACTTTGGCATGCAATAGATATAACTGAGCCTAAAAAGCTTTTGGCTTGTGATATATGGATCCAACAAAAGCCTATATTAGGTAGAAGATACCTGGACGTCTCTGTCTAGATAAGCTGGAAGCACAACAATTTAGCTGGTCGTGATTTCAGACAACTGCTTCTTCATGCAATGTTCAAAAAGCCTCCCAGTAGATAGGCAGAAAATCTGAACTATTTTTACTGTGCTCTTCATGGAAAATAAGACCTAAGAAGTGGCCAGTTCATTTATTTCTTGCACATGTGTTGAGAAAAATAAAGAGCAAAACATTCTTTGGCATTTCTGGGCTAGATTCGTTTATGGTAGAATGCCTAGTGCAGTATCCAAATTCTACTTAAAACCAGCCCTAAGCAATTGTTTGATTAATTAAATGATTGATTTTTTTAAATTACAGGTGAGGACTAGCCACTTCCATTTATACCATGAGCGAACTGGTGGTATTGTTGGTGATTCTAAACCTCCTTCAGTCCCACTGGCAGAAATAGGGAAAAATCAATGAATTCAACTAAGGCAAAGACTGTGTTTGTGCCATACAATTCACTTAGCAACTGAGGGAGTGGGATCTCATAACACACCAGATATTTAACAGAGATAGACCTAAAAAGATTCTGGGTTTGTACAAGATGGTAATCGGCATCAACTAAGTTGAAACTAATCAAACTTAGCATGTTGTATGAATGCAAAGTTAAGTCTTATGCTGATGTAACTATATTGTGCATAATATGGAGTACTTCCCTGTACTCTTTGCCAGATGTGGAAACTTTGCCCATCACTTAATATGAAGCATAGGATTGTTTGAGTGGTAGTAAGCAGTTTCCTATTTGGCTAGAGAAATAATCAATATGATTTACTTCATTGTTTTCATGAAGAGCAGGTTGCTGGGGTTTTTTTGTTTCTTTGTTTGATCCTAACTGATAGTTCCGTGCGCCTTTGGTGTTTAGTCTTGCCGGCCACATGACCACAGAGACATCTTTGGACAGTGCTGGCTCTTAGGCTTTGAAACAGAGATGAGCTTTGAAACGGCAATAAGAAATATTACACTTGCTGACTTCCTTGAGCATTTCCAAAACTTTTTGAAAATTGGCACCTTTTGTAACTGTAGTTCAAAAACTAGAGTAAATAATAAAATATAGTAAAAAACATTGGGGCATGAGGGATTCCTCACTTTTCAGAAAACTAACTGACCAAATTCTTAATTTGATTAATTAGGATAACAGTATTTTTTTATGGCAGGACATTTCCAGCTCTACTACTTAATTGGCCTCATAAAACACTGATTTATTTAAATTTAATTTGTTAATTAACATTTAGTTAATTTTTTGTTAACTAAATGCTCAATTCTTCAAGAAATGACTGATCCAAAATAAGTCAGACAAAGGAGAACTACTTTTTGTATTATTTCTGATAAGTCTTTAGGATAATGGCTAGCAGGCTCCTCCCAGAAGTCATCTTAGGATCAGGGAAGGTTGGGGACCTTTTCTGTGCAGGAACCACCATGAGGAAAGACGATGTTGAAGGACCATGTCAACTATTGATGAGAAATCCCCATTTTGAGTATATCTCTGATTTTTTTCAAATGAGTTGCAAATGCAGATTGGCAGAAGAGGCTACAGTACAAATGGTTCTTCTCCTTGATGACTTTTTGATTTGTGGAAACGTTACATTTGTCTCATCCACAAGTGATCAAAAATTCAAGGTGATGGTACAAGAAAAGATCCATCTGCATATAAAAACCAGGCAGAACTTTTTCACCATCACAACCACCCATCATGATTTTTAGACAATTCTTGTGGTATCTCAGTGTGTCCTGCAGTCTGACATGGTAAAGTACCTTCTACCAATTTAAGATTCTTTACCTCATGTGGCTGCATATATGGGCAAGACTTTCTCTAAGGAAAATGAGGAGGGTTCTTTAGTAGACATGCCAAAGTACTGTCCTCAAGGAAGTGGCTGTCTGCCTCTTCTCCCAAAACAGAGAGGATGAATTCAAATGTCCAAAAATGTGAGCAGGGGTTGGACTAGAATAACTTTGAGGCCATTTCCAGCTCTATGATTCTGTGTTCTATGTTCATCTTGTGGACTGACGGAACATGAAGCCCTGAAATTCACTAGCTGGTCCTAGTGAAATTGAAAATGGACAATAACTAAAAGAACTGTCTCTATATTTTGTAGCCTTGGGAGATATAAAAATCTAATAAATTTCTGAGGGTAGCTAAGATCCTGGGGACAGAGGGAGCTGCCTATTGTCAAGACAGACTAAAGTCCAACCTTGTCCAGTCTGTTGACATGCAGGAACCCTGCAAGGTTTCAGCAGGCATTTTCCAGCCTTCTTGAACACACCAACAGATAATGGACCTGGACTGTCTACTTTCATTATCCTTCAGCATTTTTTAATTCCATGAATAGGATGGGATTCTGCTTGGAGCTGTTGGTGCCTATGACTGGAATGGTGCCGTCCTCAAGGAGACCAGCAGTGGCAAAGTTGTTCCCCATCGAGAATCCTACCTTCAAGAATTTCCAGATGAACTGAAAAATCATGGGGCCTACCTTGGTAAGAACAATGTCTGGAATGCCACCAGTTTTTCATGTAGACCACGCAAGCTTCTGGATCAGCACCAGCAAAGCTTAACCAAAGCTGCAGTTCAGACATGAAATGCTGGAGTTTATATACCACCTTTCCGCATTCAGTTCCCAAATTATAACAGCCACAAAAATACAATTAAATGATACTTCATATTGTATGTATTTAAAATATTATTTTAAATGGAGAAAACTAGAAAACTAGCAATTTGTTGCTGAATTCCAGATAAGAGAGACAGTGATGGGATCTATAGAAAAGAGCCTATTGGGATGCAGACAAGGATGCAAAAAAGCAGAAGCTGAATGGCATGAAAACAGAGGAATTCTTGGTCCAGAAGCTGCCTGGAACTCCAACCTCTCTAGGAAGAACTCTAGATGGGGCAGGAGTCTCCCAGAAAGGACAGCTCTCTGAGTTGGGGGTCAGTCGGGAGTCACAGTTACAGCTAGATGGGCTTTAGGACGACTGTGGCCAGGAGGATCTTTGCTTAACTTGGGCCAGTGCATCTAGAGAAGAGGGCCCTGGCAAGAGTTGCAAAATGTTTGTTACTCTTGTTCAGATGACTGCAATATGCTCTCTCTGTGGCTGGCTTTGAAGATTACCCAGAGGTTGCAGGTGGCAAGTGAGAGCCACTATAGGTATATGATGGTGCTGCAGGTTCTGCACCAGTCATCAGATTTCTGGATCCATCTCAAGGAGATGCTTTGAACCTAAACAGCCTGACCCAGGTTGGTGTCCAGGTACCTGCAGGTCTGCAACAAAGTAGTTCTACCCTTTCCAGTAGGCTAGGAATGGTGGGATTGCTTCCCCCATGATAGTCACAAAAGAGCCAACCTTCCACCCCCACCCCATTTTTCAGTTGTGGTGCCAACCATTTGAAATAATCACCCCCTGGGGATCCAGAGGACACCTTGCTCCCAACCTTTAAGAAGACAGTTACATGGATAGTCAGAAAAGCCTAGAGGGATCAAGACCTGGTCATTAGGATGAAGAAGGAAACAAAGGAGTTACATTTTCATTATAAATGAATGATTATTAATGAAGTCATTGCATATTATATTGTTGGTAATCGTATTTTTGATATCTGTTTGATTTAAATGTAAATCTCCTGTCAGGGTTCCAAGTAACACACCCAACCAATGAAGACGCCAGCAGTTCCTCAAAGTTCCATTTTATTAGAGATGTCATATTGGCACATCTGGGAAAACCCGAATCTGAAAGCTCCTGGGTTTTCCCCACCCAAAGGAAAGTTAAAGTCCCTTCCCCTGCACCCACATGTCCATCACACGGTCCAATCAATCCCCCGTCCCAACTGGAGATGCCTCCCAGTCACGTCACTCCAGGTGCAGGCTGAACTTCCTTGACTCTCAGTGAAAAAAATGTTGTGATGACTATATACTTCCACCAACTCCATGCAAACCCCCCTCCCAGATTCCCACAGACTAAGTGTGGCAGCCCTGAAGATCCCCCCCCAAAAAAAAGATGGCCTCCAGGGCTGACATCTCCATGAGTCTCTAGACGTGAAAGGAGCACATTCACAGGGCAGGGGGTAAAAACCAAGATGGTACATTCAAAGTCCCACTTCTTTTTGGCATGTGCCATATGGATGGTTTGCAGAAAAGGGGAGTAGGGTTTCAGTTACATGGTCACTACTCCCATGTTGATGTTTTAACAGTGCCTGTGGATAATGCAGTGTGGTAATCTAAAAACACAATAGGTTAAGAAGAGATTATATCAAAACAACAAAACAACTATAAACGAAGGCCATCCTGGATTGAAATTGTGTTGCAGGTTGTCAGAAAGTAAGAAAGGTTGTACAATATTGTAGAAAAGGACTCCAAATGTGATTATGACAGTGATGATGATCAGTTTTGGCCATGGAAATATGTCACTGTAAGGGATTCCCTCCGCATGATGTCTTGTATGTGCATGTGTCTGTAGGCTACACCGTTACTTCCGTGGTGTCCACAAGACTCAACAGGATTTATGTAGCAGGAGCCCCTCGATTCAACCATACTGGAAAAGTGATTGTTTTCACAATGCACACAAATCGAAGCCTCACCATCCACCAGTCACTGACCGGAGAGCAGGTAAAGGGTATATGTCTGGGCATTGCTTTAGGCAGTTGTGTGGCTGGCAAAGAAGGAGGCAGTGGCACAGGGCTGGATTAAAGCCAACTGATGCCTAAACTGATGCCTGAGTCCAGCAATGGTGCCCTTTGACGGAAGCAAGACTCTCAGACAATAAGGAGGAGTAAATCCGACATCTGATGAAAATTTCAAGCCAAACGTTGAAACTTTAATCATTCGATTAGTCAAAGAAAATGGTTTCTTTACCCCAATGCAGATTAAAATTGAATATAGCAGATAAGAACAATTTATACGATTAAAGAGTGTGGCCATTAAAAAGTTAAGGGCATAATTCAGGTCGTCCTCGACTTAGGACCACAATTGAGCCCAAAATTTATGTTGCTAAGTGAAATATTTGTTAAGTGAACCTTAACCCACTTTACAACCTTCCTTGCCACTGTTGTTAAGTGAATCACTGCAGTTGTTAAATTAGTAACAAGGTTGTTAAGTAAATCTGGCTCACCTGTTGACTTTGCTGGTCAGAAGGTCGCAAAAGGTAATCACATGACCCTGGGACATTGCAACCGTCATAAATATGAGTCAGTTCCCAAGTATCTGAATTTTGAACACATGACCATGGGGGTGCTGCAATGGTCGTAAGTGTGAAAAGCAGTCAGAAGTCACTTTTTTCAGTGCCATTGTAACTTTGCACAGTCACTAAATGAACTGTTGAACGAGATAAGGACTACTTGTAAAGGTAAAGTTTCCCCTGCACATACGTGCTAGTCATTTCCAGCTCTAGAGGCTCATCTCCATGTCTAAGCCAAAGAGCCAGCGCTGTCCGAAGATGTCTCCGTGGTCATTTGTCCGGCATGACTAAACGCCAAATGCGCACCGAACGCTGTTATGTTCTCACCAAAGGTGGTCCCTATTTTTCTATTTGCATTTTGTACGTGTTTTCGAACTGCTAGTTTGGCAGAAGCTGGGACCAATAATGGGAGCTCACCCCCTTACGTGACACTAGGGATTCGAACTGCTGAACTGCTGATCTCCTGATCAACAAGCTCAGCATCTTAGCCACTGAGCCACCACATCCCTTAAGGACTACTTGTAGCTAGAGGGGGAAAAAACTCTGTGGTACCCTTGGAGACCTAAGCACATGCTTGGTTTGCTTAATTGATAACAACCATATAATAATAACAGTAAAATTATTGTCTTCAAGTTGGTGTTTTCCCCACAGTAATTCCAAAATAAAACAGCACTCAGGATTCAGGATCAACCCTTCTGTTTTTTCACTTTATCCTTTCAAGGACCTTTGTCTATGGATCTGATATAATTTGCTGAAGAAATGCCTAGACAGGTTATAAATCATAAGAAGAATTGTCTCCTTTAAGAAGTTGATTTTGAACTTTTCTACTTCAAGAATGACAGAAGTGGCCAAATGGAATGAATAAGCAATGCTGAATCGCCTATTATACAGACACATTTCTGTCTATAAAAGAATGCAAATCTTGGCATTCATCAAGAATCCACAGAATACTATTTTCTTGATGTAAATAGGCTTCAATTCTTTCAAACTAAGTTAATCGTTTTTTGCCATGGACTTTCAGTAAGAGAATCAATCAACGGAAAGCAACTGAGAATAGCAGTTAATATGATTCTTAATCTTCCAGGATCAAAGTGTTATTCTCCCTCTGAAGTGTATTCCAGAAGCAACGTCTAGACAAGGAGATGATGGATGGTTTCCTCTGAGAAATGCCTCTCATTCCAGTAGTATCATTACAGATGCCATTAATTTCTCAGAAGCATATACAAATACAGAAATACACAGCTCTGTAGTCTTCATTCTGTATATATTTTTTGTATCCTTTTTCAGATCGGTGCCTACTTTGGAAGTGAAATCAGTTCAGCAGATGTTGATGGGAATGGCATGACAGACATTCTCTTGGTTGGAGCTCCCATGTATTTCAGTGAAGGGCGAGAGAGAGGAAAAGTCTACATCTACAGCTTAAAAGGGGTAATTCTTGCTCCTGTGTTGACAAATGGGCATTTTCCTCAAGACAGGAAAAGCCCTTTTACATTTGCTACCTTTATCTCATATGACAGCTGATCATTATTGACAATTGAGCAGATGCGGTTGGTTTCCAGTGATTAGAATATTCAACCAAAATATTGGATGATATTGATTCTGAGTTCCATCTTTCTGAAGTGCCAAAGGTGCTTTTTTTCAAGAGGCAATTGGACTTTTTGGTGAGCAATAGACTTTGGGATGAGCATCCTTTGAATGGTGCGAGAATACAAACAGATTTCCAGAAAAATTGCAGATTACAGGAACCATTTGTGCTTCGGTTTGGGATACAGACAGGACAGACTCATCCCCAACAGTGAAGGAACACAGGGCAGAAAACACCCGGCAGAAAGCGCAGCTCCACATCCTCCATGAAATAATTAGGTTAATTTCACAGTTTACCAGAAAGTCCAGTGGCCTCTTGAAAAAAGCACCTTTGGGACAACCATGACCTGGGTGACTGAGAATCTCCACAGACATCTTTCTGAAGGCATTGAATCGATAAAGAAGAATTGGGGGGAAGGAACACAAATATAAGGAAGAACAAGACATCTAGCCAGAAGTGTATTACAGGTAGTCCTCAACTTACAACCACTATTGAGCTGTTGTTAAGTGAGACATTTGTTAAGTGAGTTTTGCCCCATATTAGGCCTTCCCTGCCACAGTTGTTTAGTGTTAAGTGAACAGTTGATAAAGGCAGTTGCTAAGTTAGTAACCCAGTTATTAAGTAAATCTGGCTTCCTCATAGACTTCACTTGCCAGGTCGCAAAAGGGGATCCTGTGTCCCTGGGACACTGCGACCGTCATAAATTCAGACGCCTGTTGCCAGGCGTCTGAATTTTGATCATGTGACCATGGGGCTGCTGCAAAGCAGGGGTGAAATGCTCCTGATTCAGACTGGATCGGCTGATCCAGTAGCAATGGCGGCAGGTGGTTCGGAGAACCGGTAGCAAAAATCCCTCCCCCCCCTGGCCATGCCCACCCAGTTGCCCACTTGCCCGCTTGCCACTTCTTTTAAAAAATGCTTTTAAAAGGTTAAAAAAAAGGCTCTGATGATCCCAGCTGAGCCACACGATTGTCAGAGCCTTTTTTTTACTTTTAAAAGCATTTTTTTACAATCTATTCAGTGTGGATGCGCATTTGGTGCATGGTGTGCACTGCACATGTGCATGCCCAGTGCACATGCGCAGCCAGTGAACTGGTAGTAAACCGGTTCAGATTTCACCACTGCTGCAAAGGTTGCAAATGTGAAAAACAATCATAAGTTATATTTTTCAGTGCCATTGTAACTTTGAATGGTCACTAAATGAACTGTTGTAAATTGAGGACTACCTGTATTAGCATCCCATTTATTATCTCCAGTTGCACTGATGTCCAAAGCAATTATCTAGGGCAGAATGCTGAAACAACCTCATGAAACCCTCTCTCCACTTTTAATGCATCACTTGCACAGTGTATGTAAAAACAGGACTTCAAAGACACATTCTCAGCCACCATCTTAAGTTGTTGGTTTTCTGGTTGGTGTCTTAATCTAAGGAGCTCAAGGGGGCAACCATAGGGATTGCTACTCATTTATCTTCACAACAACTATTAAAGATAAGCTGTGCTGAGAAATTGTGTCTGACCTGAAATCTTACAGTGAGCTTCATGTTCAAATAGGGCTTTGATTTCCCCAGTACCAGAAAAGTTGTCTAAATACTACACCACATTCGTATTCTCACACCGCATGTGTAACCAGGTCAGTTCAAGACCTAACAGACCTATAAGTTAACTTAATTTTAGCCTTAGTTTACTTTGTGTGCCACAGAACGTTGTATAGAGTCAGTAACCAGGTGAAGCCTGTTGGCTAGATGAAGCCAATGGCTGCTGTTCTGGCCTGATGAGAAGTTGTCAGACTTGTATTTAACAGCCGCTTAAGTGTCCAAGGAGGAGCCAAGAAACAGCAGTAACAGAATGTAACAGAATAACAGAATTGGAAGGGACCTTGGAGATCTTCTAGTCCAACCCCCTGCTCTAGCAGCAGACCCAAAACCATTTCAGACAAATTGCTGTCCAGTCCCCAGTGATGGAGCACCCACAACTTCTGAAGGCAAGCTGATCCACTGATCTCACTTTCTCCATTTCTTTTCTGAGGGGCAACAAGTTTTCTGACAAATTGTATTCATGGTTAATTCCGTGCTGATACACAAATGTGCTTTTTCATCTTTTCTCTTCTTAAAGAACCAGTTTGTTCCTAATGGAGCCCTGAAGGACTTGCCCGGCTATCAGAATTCCAGGTTTGGGTCCTGCATTGCCTCTGTGCCTGACTTGAACCAGGATTCTTACAGCGATGTAGTTGTGGGAGCACCTCTGGAGGATGAGCATCAGGGAGCTCTGTACATCTTCCACGGTTATAGGGAAAATCTGATCCGGAGATATAAGCAGGTACAGATTCTCTGTAGGCTGTGGGACAAAGGCAGAGGAGGGGCGATGGTTGGGGTCTACATTGGCTTCTGGGCTTGAATGAAATTCCATTCAGTTAATCCAGTATATTTAACATTGTTAAAATCTCTCCATGTAATAATTTTGTCCTCGTGACATGTTACTCATTTTATTCATATCACTTTGAGGTGGGGATCCAGGGGGTTTGCCCAAGGAGCCCTAGACTCAGCTGCAGGGGTGAAATGCTCCTAGTTCTGACTGGATCACCCGATCCAGTAGCGATGGCAGCGGGTGGTTCAGAGAACCGGTAGCAAAAATCCCTGCGCCCCCCCTCACTCCATGCCCAGCTGAGCCACGCGATCATCAGAGGCTTTTTTTATATACTTTTAAAAGCAATTTTCTACAAAAAAAGGTCTATTCACCTTGATCCATTTAACAACCATAACAACTACTTCCAGGCTCAATTATGGTCATAAGATGGGGACTACCTGCTTTTGTATTTCCTCACATTGGCAATATAATTTGGTACCCGGTTCACTTCTTATAGATGCGGTAATCTAGTTAAGCAGGTGGCTGAGTTCAAACGAACGGCTCTGATCTCTGCATCTTTGGTTGTTGCATCTACTGATATGACACAAATAGTGTTCAAGCAGGTTTTGCCAGCATATGGTAGTTACTTCCGGAAGAGAGAAAACGCCTCAAAACAAAAACCTGAGTATTCAAAACAGCCATCATGCTGATCTCGTTCTTGTTGCATGCTCAGGACCTATAGAACCTGAAGTGTTTCAAAGAAGGTATTTCTGCCAGACCTGGGCAGTGATGGTGGAATGAGGACTTTTACACATTTGCACAGCTTATAATACACCACAGTTGAAAATGAAATCACATCTTTATTGTTTTGGATGTGTCAGCAGAACACATACCTGGCTGGAAAGTCACAAAATAAAATGCACTGCCCCAAAGAGCTGGGTTAGCCATATAGAGATTAAGAAGCAGAGCAGCTACACTGTAATGCACATATATGCTCATTTTCAGATCTCAGGGAATCCATGCAGAAAAAAAATCACAAGAAAGGTCTATTTTCATACGAAAATATCACAATGCAGCTCACTTCTAGCCTACAAAAAACATGTTTTACAACATTTACAACAGCAAAGCCTCAGGACAGCAGATGAGTTGCAACACATGAAAATTCCCACCACTGCAACTGCTAGTACTGCGTGGGGTGCAAAGTTCAAAAAATGATGTCTGTCTTCGGCAGTCATTATCTCTTGCTATCCGCTGTCCTACAGCCACTAGGGCCCTTCTGTTGGTGCATAAATGAATGAATGCCGCAGACAAGTCTCTGGAAAAAGAAACTCCCCTTGGAACTCCCAGGTCCTTTAATTGCAGGATGGGATTAAGGGAGCCAGATTCACAGGGTTTTTCTTTAATGTGTTTAATGTCAAGGATTAGAGTACCACATCTTGGGAACGAAGAACCCTTTAAGTCTCCTTTATGAGTGTGCCCCTTGAGGCAGGCTTCTTTGAAGCCTTGAGTCTCTCTTTCCCATCTGCTTGCAGGGTATTTCTTCCTTAAACCAGTCAGTCCCTTTCTCATCTTCAGACTGTTTGTGTTTGAAGATGCTTCTCCTCTTTGTTGTTCCCAAAATGGGTCCTAGCCTGGCGCCAAAGGAATCTAGGACTGGATTATCCATTTTTTTGAATGGGGATGCAGCATCAGTCTAGGCCTAGAGGCCCCTAGAGGAACAAGCGGCAGATTTGTTAGTTGTCCTTGGACATTCCTGGCCCATTACACATCTACATCCCACAGCAACATATACTGTATTTGTCGGCTGCAGAAGAATATTTGTGAGATTTACAGTGGGCCTCTTCTCTTTTCTCCTCATTCTTCCCCAAAACAACAATCCTGTCAGGTAGGCTGGGATAGATTGATACTGGGGTGCCCTAGAGTCACCCAGCAAGCATCCACAACAGTGGCTGGTTTTGAACCCAAGACTAACAAGTGTAACCTAAGGCTCAAAAGTCACAAGAGGCCCGAAATCCCTTTGTGTTCCACCACATTGTAATTTATCAGATTAGAACTGTGGAATGTAACTGAGGAGGGAATTATTAAATACAGGGAGAGAGAAAATAACTTAAATTGATGCCAACTGGCTTTTTGTCATGGCCACACCCAACCAGTTTTTCAAGGACAATCTTCTCTCACTCATCTAGGGACTCTGGGAACTGAACTCAAGCAATAGGCCTTGTACACCGAGGTGTAATTTGGGTGTGCATACTTGTTAAAATACATAATTGCTTTTGCACAGCTATGTTTAAAGAAAACTATTTTTCCCCTTGGTCTTCCAGAGAATTGCAGCTGCTGATCTTTCTCCTGGCTTTATGTATTTTGGGAGCAGCATCCATGGAAACCTGGATATGAATGAAGACAAGCTGGTGGATCTTGCTGTGGGCTCCCGTGGAAGTGCTGTCCTATTATGGTTGGACATATTAAATATAAGACAGAGTGAAACTGGGGGAGGGGGGCAAGGAGGAAGGGAACAAAACCTAACCAACACCCCGAGTTAGTAGGCGTCCATTATTAGGAGGCTAGGGAGTATGAGTACAAGCACTGATGTTTTAGATCCATGCTCCTCCTGGCTGGTGAAAGCTTCCTGGCTGATGACATGTGGCAGTGATTAATGCTTCTGGCAGTGATTAATGCTTCCCTGTGGGAGGGGGTGGTCCCCTAGCATTTTAAGGAGGTTGTGGTCCACCCTCTTCTCAAGAAGTCATTATTAGACCCTATTGGATAATTTTCACCTTGTCTCACCTTGCCTTACTGTAGCACACAGGCTGTAGCAAGCAAGCTTTTCCCCCTGTTGAATCCAAAGCTCTGAGCCCCCCACCCAGTAATGCGTTCCTGGACTGGCTCAAGATAGCAGCCGCCTTTCCCTCTTCCCTATCAGGTCCCGCAGTGTGGTCCAAATCAATGCCACCCTCCGGTTTGAGCCCTCCAAAATCAACATCTTCACCAAGGACTGTGTTCGGAATGGGAAAGAGGCCACCTGTCTGTCAGCCTTTGTTTGCTTCACTGCCGTTTTTCTCTCCGCTCATTTTCAGACAGCTCATGTGGGTAAGTGGCAGGGGCTGCCCTCCCTTGAGGGCTGTTCTCCCCATTGGGTGGCTGTATTGCTCCCCCAGGGAGGGGGCTTTTATTCAGGACACAATCCTATCCCAGACGCTCATGGCAGTGAACCGGGAGATGAAAGAAGCATTTAAGGGGAGAAAAGCCTGAAATTGTCACCAGAATCCAGTGGTTACAAGGAAGCCCCTCTTAACTTCTTCTTTAATCATTACTTTTTTTAAAAAATTTGATTCATATGCCGCCCTTCTCCAGAGACTCAGGGCAGCTTACAATGCATTAAGCAATCGCTTCCATACTTTTGTATATTTTATACAAAGTCCCCACAAACTGGGTCCTCAATTTACCTACCTTAGAAAGGATGGAAGGCTGAGTCAACCTTGAGCCTGGTGAGATTCGAACTTACAGTAATTGCAGACATCTGGTGTTTAATTACAATGCTTAGTCTGCTGAGCTATCCAGGCTCCCTTGCTTATTAAACTTGCTTATTTAAAGTTAGTTTCCTATTTAAGAAGTTTATTTATAAGACAATTGTGGCAGTTTTTGGAACCACATGTAACGGTAGAGGAATGGGGCTGTAGAAGGAGTTAATGAAGTATTCACAAAGCATGATGATGTTACCTGGTCAGGTCATGAAACGTCTTCAAGAAAATAAACAAACTCAGAGAGCACCAAGGACCCTTCATTTCAACCCGGAACTACAAATATTCTCCCTTATTAATATGAGATTTGAAATCACTTGAGATTCTGGTCTCAAATTAGTTCTACGTTTTACTTCACATTGGGGAATAAATTATTTAGCCTCAATCTTCCTTTATTTCAGTATTGAATTACAACCTCACCATTGATGAACGACGATATATCCCACGAGCCTACCTGGACGAAAATGGAGAGCGACTTGCCCACAAGGCAGCCCCCTTGCTTGCCGGGCAGGAACATTGTGACAGGATGGATTTTCATGTCTTGGTAGGGATTTTCTTGTTGGGTAACTGCACTCAAATTCTGGTTTTGTCTCAAAAGAGCAGAAAAGATTGTCACCTCTCAGGGATGCCTGTAGGCAGGAGGTGTTGGAGGAGTAAGCTTTGCAAGGTGGTAGACAGGGCGGCCCCCCTGAAGCTCTGCCCCTTTTGGACAGGTGTGCCAATTTTGACCCTCTAGTGGATGATCCTGTTTTCAATCCAGCGGTGTGAAACATTTCCTGCACGTTTTTTCACAAAATAGCAATAGCACTTAGACATACATATATACTGCTTCACAGTGCTTTACAGCCCTCCCTAAGTGGTTTTAAATTCTCTTAGGAAAGCTTGAGCATTTGTATAATTATAAAAGACCGGGTATAAAGACAAAAGTAATAAACCATCCAGAGCTTCGTAATTAGGATGGTATGAAATAAATGAATAAAGAAACAAAAATAAGATAAATGCTGTTCATTTGAAGAGTTTATGGTGCAAGGAACTATGTAAACCCAACAGTTCATTCTCTAACCAGATTAAGTGTGTTGAGCACACTCAGCAGAAGGATAATGATGATTACCTGTTTTTATTCTTTTAGGATACAGCTGATTATGTGAAGCCAGTGACTTTCTCTGTCGATTATGCCCTAAAGAATCCTGAGACTGGACCAGTGATGGATGATGGGTGGCCAACTTCACTGAAAGTTGCTGTGCGTAAGATCTTCTGATCCTGGAGTGAGGGTTGAAGAGGGTTAAATTTAGAAACCACTGCAAGGAATGTTCGGCTTTGTTATTGCTTTGCCTCCATCACCTGCCTGGTCCAAAGCCTCGTTCAGCACAGAATAAAGAACAGTCGTCTGAGATGAGCGAGTCAGGAAGGGAAGGGGCCCAGGAATTGTAGCGTGAGAAAGAACAGAGAGCAGAGGATAAAGAGCCTTTTTGGTGGAATATTTATAATGTAGTTTAAAATCTGTATGAAATTAATAAATAACGAAAAACAATATGCACTAAATTTGGTTGAATGAGGTTGGAGAAACCCTTGTTTCACATGTTTCTACATTTCATGTAACAAAACTATATCGTTCTAATACAAACAATCAAATCTGCAGAAAGTAAATAGCCCAATCTTTAAATCCAATCCACTTTATAACATGACATGCCCTGTACTATTATAAAATTTTGCAAGGATTTATGAATTCACGAAGGAGGGTACACAATTTGTTCTGGAATTTTCTGGCTCTTCAATTCCAGCCCAAGAACAGACATCAGAAACATCCAGGCCTAAGAAATTAGTTTCAGCAACAAATAAATATATAGATATGGATATGACATGGACATGGACATATATACAGTATATATATACTGTATACAGTATACATATATACAGTATGTATAACTATAACTATGTATAACTATATTTATACACACACACTCATACACACAAACACACACACATATATATAATTATATATGTGTGTGTATATGTGTGTGTGTGTATTGTGTATTGTGTGTGTACGCATGTGCATATGTGTATACACACACACATATATAAATATATATATATATATATATATATATATATATATATATATATATATATATATATAATATATCTCAGAGTCTATAAAATCTGAAGGAAGGAGAAGGAACATTAAATGGAAGTAGGGGAACATACAGCAAACTAAATCTTTCACAATATAAAACACATTTATTTATTTATTTATTTATTTATTTATTTATTTATTTATTTATTTATTTATTTATTTATTTATTTATGTGATTTATATGCCGTCATTCTTAAATAACAAAACTAAATGCTCATTAAAATTAATTTATGGCACAGGTCATCCATCATCTGCCAGATTTTTAAGCGCTGCTGTATAAATCCTGGCAGCATTATATGTTGTACCACAGTTAGTAGTAGAAAGCTGGGAAGTGTGGAATTGCACTGTGTGCTCTGGATATTTGTAAGGTAATGGTGAGATGAGGCTAGTAAGAATGTCTCTGAGGGACAGGCACTGGGAGCCCAAGCTGTGAGTGTCCAGAATCGCAGGGCATTTTCTCTTTGGCTAATAATGGGTTGTTAGTCCCAAAGGTGCTTTTTCAAAAGGCGACTGGACTTCGTTTTTTCTTGAGCTTCTCATCCAAGAACCTTCTTCAGTTCTTCTTTGCTCCAAGGAAAAACAAGAAGTCCAGCCGCCTCTTGAAAAAGCACCTTTGGGGCAACCTTGACTTGGATGACTGAGAATCTCCACAGACAAGTTTTAGGATTTCTGTTAGGATTTCTGCTTTGTCTTAGTGAGGGAACAACATTTCCCAGCCTTTCCTTGAGTCATGCAAAACTTCAAGCATTGAGGAGACCTAGCCTGAACCATCCAACCCTTGTCCTCTTCCCAATAGGTCCCATTCTGGAACGGATGCAACGAAGATGAGCACTGCATCCCTGATTTGGTTCTTGATGCTAAAACAGATGTCCCAACTGCAATGTGAGTAGATCTTCTGGAGTGAGCCTCAAGTTAGAGGGATCTGGGAAACCAGATTGCATAGGTCATTTTTGAAAGCTTTGTGGAAGGGAAGTCACCTGAACTGGTGAATCTTTTTCTTTTCCTTTGTCCTGAAAGGGCAGAATCATTCTCTGTGAAGATCACATCTTCACTCAGGCTGCTGCCAGCACCATTGTACTCTCAGCTGCCAATTGGCCTAACCAGCCCCCCTGCCCCCCATCTCTTGACCGCAGTCTATGTGGGCAAGGGATTGACCTCATACGAATTTCCTTAATGCTCTCGCAGACCCTGCTATCTGGCTGTTGCCATAACATTTGCTCTTTTCATAGGGAATATTGCAGACGGGTCCTGAGAAAATCTCACTCGGATTGCTCCGCCTACACGCTGTCTTTTGATACCTCCATTTTTGTCATAGAGAGTGCCAGAAGGAGGGTAGCAGTAGAAGCCCTGTTGGAGAACAGAGGAGAAAATGCATATAACACCATTCTAAACATTTCCTTCTCAAGAAACCTACAGTTTGCAAGCTTGATTCAGAAGGTAAGGCTTTCCCTAAGCATTCTCTTGCAGGAGAGAAGGCTGATAATTCTTAGGATAAAAAAATCTCTTTCTGGCAGCCCCTGAAGCCCCCACTGTCCTGCTAGTTGAAAATTAAGATTGGAATTGTAAAATGTTCAAAAACAATATTGTGTACTTTGAAATAGATGTAACATTTTTTTCAAACTCTCCCCAAGTTTGACCTGGATTGAATGGGGTGCTCTGTGCATCTAAGAATAAGTACTCATGCATTCTTCCAGCCCCCCACACCCATACCGGTTTTAGCCACTTTTTAATTTTATTCATTTATTGGATTTATGTATGGTAGCCACCTATCTCACCAAAAGTCACACTGTGCTGCACCTGCACTTTGCTGCAGCTCCTGACCACCCAAAATTTGCTGTGTGCTGCCTGTCATCAAAAGGTTGCCCATCACAATTTCAAACATCTTTAATGATTTATTTATTTATAATATTGATTTATTTATAAAAGTTATTGCCCATCCATCTTACCCTAGGGTAACTCTGTGGCCTGTGATTTGGGAGTGATGTGCTGTCCTGAGGTTCTCATTCCCTCCTCCATTTGCACCCTGAGTTTCTTCCTCCCTCCCTGGAATCTTTCTTTCCCTACAACCTGCTCAAAAAAATGCCTGACTTATTCCTGTTTGGCATGGAGAGAAATGCTTTGCTCTTCTTTCTGCATGCAGGGAATTCACCAAGTGCAGTTTGCCTGCTTGTTTAAAGTTTAAACAAGTTTTCTTATAGTGAGGAAGTGAAGACTTTGGTGGACAGGTGCAATGAAAATAACTTGATTTTGAATGTTAACAAAACAGAGGAGATCATTGTTAATTTTAGAAAAAGCCAGCTTGTCATACTCCATTCAGTATCAAGGATGCAGCTGTAGAGGTGGTCAATGGTATTAAGTATCTGGGGGTGCAGATAACTAACAATCTGACTTGGTCTCTCCACATGTCATCCTTAGGGAAGAGTGCAAAGCAGCCTCTGCATTTCCTGCATCGGATGAGGAGAGCACATCTTTCTCCTTCTGTCCTGCCTATAGCAGGACTACTAAATTCTGGAACAGCTTTGTTCTTTATGCCATCCATCCTGGAAACTGGCAGGATTCTTTTTCCTCTGCCACGTATATGTATACATCTGAATTAAACTGATATTTCTCTGGGTCATATGTGCATGTGGGTATATGCATAATGGTTATCTTTTGAAATTTTAATGTTTGTTTGGTCATTGCTCATTGGTTGCCCTTGACCCTCTTTGGAAGAGCTTGATAGCTCCCGCTGCCTTAAGAAAGTTCAAAACATTTTTAAAGATCCATCTCATCCTGGGCGCCTTTTTTTTGAACTATTACTGTTAAGTTGGGCGATTGAGGAGGCAGAATTTAATTTAATTTAATTTAATTTATCATATTTCTATGCCGCCAAACCCCCAAGGGACTCTGGGCGGCTTACAACAGAAATAATACAAATAGTGGCATAAATTTTAAAAAAAACATTATAAAAGCAATTTAAAAACATTAAAAACACATGCACACAATCCATGGCTGGATCTTGCAAGATTGAACAGCAAGATGAATGGCCTCAAGCCTGTCAGAAGCAAGGTAGTGCGTGACAACAGCTCTTTAATGTAGTGTGAACTTCAGCAAAGGTTACAGTAATACAGCTCCTTTTATATTCCTTGCTGGCCAGGGAGCTGACCAATCACAAGTGACCCATTGTATTTCAAATATCCTGCCAAAACTTACATACATAACATCCCTCCCCTCCCAGAAGGCACTTAGGTTGTACATTTGCATACAAAATCACACAGGTGACCAGGGTGTTCCCTACGCCTAGTTGACGATAGTCTGTACCTCTGTGGTAGTGCCATCTACCAGCAGTTGCTGGTACGCCTGCACAAGATCGAGTTTTGCAAAGACCCATCAGTCTTGATGGGTGTCACGATAGGGGTCTCCCATTTGGCATGGTCTACTGGGACTAACACTCCCTGTTTAAGTTTGTCCAGTTCCAAGTCAATCTTAGGTGAAGGCTAGACAAGTGCGAAGGGCAGTTGTCTAGCCTTAAATCAGATTGGGGTTACATTGGGGTCAAGATTAAAAGAGATAGAAGTCCCCAGGTACTTGCCCAGCTGGTCATTGAACACATCCTGGAACTCCTTCATCAGGTCATCCCTCAGGCTGCTGCCGCTCCTGGTTGGCTCGCCACTTGCGTTGTGGACTCCAGTGAATCCCATGCCAAGGGCATTAAACCAGTCCAGGCCCAGGAGGCTCGGTAGGTGTTCACTAATCACGGTGAGGGGTAGCTTCTTCCGGTGCTCTCCATACTTGGCCTGGAACGTGCCTACTCCTTCCACAGGGATGCGGTTCCCTTGGTAGTCTCAAAGCTGTATCTGCTGGGTCTATAGTTGGCGCTTTTTCAAGCTGGGTATTGCCGCCTTCAGGGTCACCCAGGACATGATAGATAGGGAGGATCTGGTGTCTATCTCCATTTTGCATGGACTCCCCTCTATTTCCACCATGGTGTGGACCTTCTTCTTGATGGTTGCACTGGCTTGGCCTACCCGGATGCTGTAGGTCTCGTGGCTTTTGAAACTCGCGCCTTTTCTCAGGTCGCCATCTTTGTTAGTCCTCCTGTGCTGTGCCAACGCTGATTGGCTGTTTCCACTCTGTTGCTTGTGGTTGGATGGTAGACTCGCCTGGCAGACCCTTGCCAAATGCCCCTTCTTTTCATAATGCCTGCAAATGGCTTCCTTAAACCTGCAGGTTTGTCAGGGATGGGACCTTCTGCAGCTCGCACAGTTCTCTCGATGCCCCTTCTGTTCGCATCTGTGCCTTTCTGTTTGGAAGACATCTTCATCAGACTCTTCCTCGCTGTTCATCTGGGTTGCTTCACGGTGCACTGGTGTCGACCGGGGTGTTGCTTGTGCTGGTGCTGGTCATTGCAGGGTCTCCAGAGCCTTGGTTGAGGATTCATGTGCTCTCGCTTTGTCAAGAGCGATGTGGAGCGTGAGGTTGGACCTGGTGAGCAGTCTTTTCTGTAGGCGAATATCTCTCACACCACAGATTAGTTGCTCTAGGAGCGCATCATTAAGGTCTAGGTACTCACAATGCATCGCTGCCTTGCACAGGGCGGCCATGTTAACGCTGATCGATTCGCCTTCTCGCTGCAGTCATTGCTGGAACTCGTACCTCTGTACAAACTTGGATGGTACTGGGGCATAGTTGGCCTTCAGCAAAGCCTGCAAGGCCTGCCACAATACTGTCTGGACTGGGGATGGCTCCGATAGCGACTCGGCCATGTTGAAATAGTGCTCGCTTCCTGTTGTCGGAGAGGCCCTGTAAATCGGTGGTCTCCAGGAAGCATTCAAACCGAACCATATATGACCCCCACTTCTCTCTGGCTGGGCCAAAAGGCATTGGTGATACATCTGCAGACATCGTGGTAGTCCTGCTCAGTACGGAGTTCGTCCACCTGGCTGAATCCGTCGTCATCAGCTCTTTCTCGGCTTGCTTCTCGTTGCCTCAATCCCATCCTCATCGCCATTGTTAGGTTGGGCAATTGAAGAGGCAGAAGCAAGGTAGAGCAGGACAACAGCTCTTTAATATAGTGTGAACTTCAGCAAAGGTTACAGTAATACAGCTCCCTTTATATACTTGATGGCCAGGGAGCTGACCAATCACAAGTGACCCATTGTATTTCAAATCTCCTGCCAAAATTTACATATATAACAATTACCATCTGGCAGATGGTACAGGATAATAAAAACAAGGACAAACAGGCTGAAAAACAGCTTCTATCCCAGAGCAGTAACTACAGTATATTGAATTCTACTGTATAGTGCAATAATAATGCAATATCGGGTTTTCAATTCAATTGTATAGCATGTGAAGGATGTGTGTTTGTGTTTTATTTTTATAGTTATAATGTACATTGAAGATGGCATTTAATTTCGTTGTACAAGGTGCAATGACAATAAAGTAAACTTAAACTTAAAACTTAGAAGGCGAACACCATGCAGAAGTATTTCCGGCATTTTTGTGACACAGAGTGCTGTGCTTCAAAATACATTAACTGAACAAAATGGGACAAATAAAACCCACAGCAGCTTCTATTTCCCATCTCTCTTTACATTTGAAGGCTCTGAGACTCTCAAAAAATGCTGCTTTTGTTCTCTAACTCTCATGAAATGAACAGCAGAATTTCCACAGGAAAGAGAGACGACATTGCTGGAGAGAATTTAGATTTAAATTCAGGTTTTGTTGATAGGCATTTGGATAAATTAGGATTTCGGTATGCAGCATTAAGCTGGAAAAGAACAGTGATTTGTCCACAGATTGTTGTGACAAATGACACAGAGGCAACTTAATACAATGTTCCTTTATGATTGTTATATAGTAATTCTAGTTGTAGTCATACAATTGTGGCTTATTTAGTAAATCATAAATAAGCAGATCTTGGTTTTATATGATGTGTGAAATATTAAGTATGAACCTATACCCATTTGTGATTGTTCCTTCCTTCCTTCCTTCCTTCCTTCCATCCATCCACCCATCCATCTATCTGGTGACTTGAGAAGATAGAGCTAGCAGGACTATCCCCAAAAAAGAGGTGTCGGATCTAATAGGGTCTTCAGCTTTTTAAATCCACCAGTGGTCAACAACCTCATCTATTTTCTTCAGCTTTTTCCCCATGCTCCTCCTTTCTCTCTCTCTGCAGTATATTTGAATTGATGCAAAGTGCCAGTAAGAGGTTATTTTTTCCCCAGAGAAAGAAAGTAGAGGCTCAGATGGGTTTGACTGTACAGCCAATACACTAAGAATTGCTCATGTTAAAGCTAGATGGGTTTTCCAAGCATCTGTTAAGCACTTGGGAGAAAAAAACCAGAAGCTTTAATGATAGGAAGCTTCAAATGCCAATGCCTGAAAAAGCTTTATTTAAAAATGATTCTGATTTATCATTTTCATATGGCAGTATCCACATCAGCAGCTTTGTCATCCTGAATCCTGAAAGTCTGAGCTGTAAGAAAGGCAGTTTTCCTGTTGCAAAATCTGCTCCACTTCCAGGGGAGCTAAATGGCAGGCCAGTTGACCAGTCAACTGGCCTGCCAGTAAATGCAGTCCAATCTGCTTGGCAATATTCATTCTCCAGATCAATCTCTCTTCTGAAATATCTTCATGTTGGAATGCTAAAATGTCTGCTGCCCCAAATAGAGGTGCAGCTGAATGTGAATCTCTCATAACAGGCTACACCCGTTGGCCTCCATCACACCCAAATGCACATCCATTTCTACCTCAAGTCTCACATCCACCTCCATCACCAGAACATCCCACCCACATCTTCATGTTTCACTGGAACTCCTTTTAGGATTTGGCTTATGATAATCAATAGATTCACCTCTTCCTCACTGAATTCATAGCAAAACAATCACCAGTGGCTAAATAACCGTGAATGTGTGTAATGTGCACTCTGCCTGGGCACAGAAAACATGTCCTTATGACATTACCATATGCAGCTACTTAGAAGACATCACCTCTCATTCAGCCACTGGGTGACCCTAGCATTTACATCCTGGCTGGGCCTCCCAAACCGCCTCCTCTCAGAAATGTATAAATGTGCTGTCAGCATATGCAAGCACTTTGTTGTATGTTTTGGACAGCTTGGGCCTTCCATCCCTCTTTAGTAGTAAAGATGCTGACCTTGCTCTCGAGGCCTCACTAATCTATGCAGCATGAAGAATTCCTTTTGTTGGTTTTTAAAGCCTGCCAGTGGAAAATTGCAGGAACAAGTTACCCACAAAATAGTGTAAAAACTTCTCTGTTTTCTGATGGATTACCCTGAAATAACCAAAGAAAAATATTGGGAGAAGAACTATCAGAGCAAGTAATAAAGGCCATCTTTG
This sequence comes from Masticophis lateralis, assembly GCA_030761175.1. NCBI lineage: Eukaryota > Metazoa > Chordata > Lepidosauria > Squamata > Colubridae > Masticophis > Masticophis lateralis. The sequence continues at coordinate 22,645,601 of JAUDYJ010000012.1, read as the reverse complement.
TCTACTGATAAGAGTAGGTTTGTTTCACATTTTTTTTAAAAAAAGGAATCTCATATAATTCTGGAGTAGAACATTTGGGGAGTTGTGGAGGAATGGAGGACTACAACATTCCAGAGAACAATCAAAGCCTAGGTCAGATGGAGTTTTTCATTCCCAAATCAAGATGACTACAGAGTAAATTTTCTCTTGCAGGGACTCTTTAATTCCTATCTGTATCGGGTTTGTGTTTTTTGATAGAATCATTCTTCCTCCATCAATACAATTTGGCTGGATGTGCTATTTGGCTGCTTGTCAAAGATAATTAGAGGACAGAAATCCTGATCATTTTTAGTGTAGCATTTCAAACTTCACTGGGGCTTAATTTGAACTGGTTATGTCAGGCAGCTTTTGATTTCAAACCAATTGGTCCATGAACAGTAATAGCAGATTCTCCATGTATATGTCATTCTAATTAAAAGCAGCTATGAGCAGCTGACACTTAACAGCCAACTGTACAAATTATACAGCAACAATCAAGTTTTTGCATCGTCCTGAAAGGCCATCAAGAAAACTCTGGTCTTATCACCTTGCAGATCACTGACATTTCCAAAGTCAACCTGATTATTTTACCACGGTTATTATGTTTATATGCCTCCTGACTCCCAGCAGGAGCCGTTTACAAATTGTTTAAAATGTTAAAAACAGGAAGAACTAGAGACACAAAGAAGGGTAAAGATGGCAGGATGACAAAGCCAGTTGGGACTAACCCAAAGGTGCTTTTTTCAGGAGGCAACTGGACTTTTTTGTTTTTTCTTTTGAAGACGTTTCACTTCTCATCCAAGAAGCTTCTTCAGTCTGATAGGATAGAGGGGAAGTGTCAGAGCCGAAGAAGCATCTTGGATGAGAAGCGAAATGTCTTCAAAAGAAAAAACAAAAAAGTCCAGTTGCCTCCTGAAAAAGGTACCTTTGGGACAACCATGACCTGGATGATGGAGAATCTCTACAGACTTTCAGTTGGGATTAAAGAAAAAATCCACATAGTATAAAGGGGCTTCAACCATTCTTGCCAAACACCTGGGCAAAGAACCAGATCTTCCTGGTCCTTCAAGGGCCATTCAGATCTCAGGGGGGATTTGATTCCTGAGGGTGCAAGCTGTTACAGAGAAAGAGCACTTCCAGGGTCCTGACAGATGACATTATTCAATGAAAGGAACTCGCAGGAAGCCAATCTTGCCAAATAAAATTGCCTGGGCAGATACTATGGGAAACAGTTGGTCCCTCAATAATCAGCCTCTTCTTCTTACCAACACCCAGATTGCTCTCAAAAATCTTCTTCCCTGTTAAGATCCAAAGTTAACATTTCGTCTGTACATATACACAAGAGAGAGAGAAAGAGAGAGATGATAGAAAAGAAATTGGTTTTATTTATGATGGGGTCACACAAATGCATGTATCATTTTATGAGTCAAGGTACCATAAAGTTTAATGGCTTCAAATAGGACCTTTCTTCGGTGGTTAAAGGGACAAAAAATGTCCCCTCCTTAGGTGCCCCCTTGGGAATGATTGGAAGTGTGGAAAGTCCAGGAATTTGCATAGAGCTTTGTGCAATGATACTTCTTTTGGCCCCTTGTTATTAAATAAGTGGATGTGGCCCTCTAATGAGCATTTCTCCTTTGAAAGCATTTTGAAAACAAATTCTTCTACATCTGATGAGTCCAGTTATCTGGTGAACATTCTCTGGAAGGCTGCAAAGTTAGCCTTGGTCTCTGAGATTCATCCCAGGAAGATTTTGTGCTAACAATGAGTGAAACCTGGACAAAAACTATTTTTTTGGAAAATTAGATTTCATATTTATTCAAATGAATTAAAGGCAGCTATTTATTTATTTGTTATTTATTAATTAATTAAGCTTGTAAGCCACCCTCTCTCCGACAAGGACTCAGGGTGGCTCACAGGAATAAAACAAGCAATAAATCAATATTTAAGTGTTAAAAACTATTAAAATTCCCCTTAAAAAACCTCTTCAGTTGGTATGATTGCCCACCTAGGGGGTAATGCCTAAACAATCTTAGTCAATCTCAGGGTGAAACCTGGGCGGGACAGTTCTGGGAAATATTAAGGCTCTAAACTAAATTGAAAAAAACCCTGAACATTCATAGATGTGTCTGTGAGATCAGTAGAGGTCCTTATCCAACTGGGTGGGTCATAGAAAAGTTGTGTTGAACTTCTAGAAAGTTCTGAGAATGCAGCTAAGATTGAAATGCTGAGACAACATTCTGGAAGAAATCTATACAGAAGAAATCCCTTTCTGTATTCCATCAAGAATAATGAGTACTGTAATGGCAGTGGGGATCAAGATTTAAAGGAGACTTTATTCACTGGGATTGCTTCTCATGCTGTGGGTAATTTCCCATTTCTGCCACATTAATCTCTCAGTGATTTTTGGATGTGCATAGGCAACACTCAAGGGTTTCAGGGACCACCTGAAGTTCTATAGTCAGTGGATGTGCTATGCACCTTCTTCTAGGGCATAAATGGATCATTTGGCCTTCCAATTGTGTATCCATCGTAGCTATCATTCATCCATCTTTCTGCTGATCAATCTCTTTTCCACTTTCCTAGCATTATATTATTCTCAAAAGAGCTAGGTCATCCCACCAAGGGGTCCAAATTATGCTATTTTGAATCTGGTTATTTGTGCCTTGAGTAAGCATCTAGACTCTACTGTTCTATTATTGTAGTTGCATGTAGATTTATAAGATGAGCCTTAACTTGCAATCTGCGTCTTTTCCTTTTCATTTCAGGATGACCTGGACATTAATATAGAATGTATGTCTGAGGAGAAACATTCAAACAGCAGAGTTTGCAATGTCAGCTACCCATTCTTCCGGGCCAAAGCAAAGGTAACTACAGATCCCTAAATGAAACATGCCTATCAGCCTAGGGTTTAGTTGAATAAGTCATTCCTTTTCTGCATTTTTAAAGATTCCGGTTTTTTACACTGTTGCTGCTTCCCAGAACAGCTCACATCAATTAAAATTTGGCTCACATTCTGGAGATATGGCAAGGAAAGAGAGAGACAAAGGAGGCCAGTATTTCATAGCCAGAAATGTGACTTTTATATCCATCTTAGGCCAAGCTGGTTTTTTGCTTGTAAGCAACAGTAATTGATGATTTTGGGTGATAGATGTGCTATCTTTCAGCTGTCCCCTCACTGGACAGTTATCAGTAGAAACAGAGCACTTTCTCTGTCTGGCAGGATAGAGAAAATAGCCCTTTGCAGCTGCATCTTTTAAGGCTAATAGGAGATGTACAGTTGTTTCCACTTTGTCATGAAGTTCTTTCTGCAGTGAATCCTGGATGAGAATAGATTGACAGGAACAACTTAAAGTTTTAGGAGAATCCCAAGAATCATCAGTCAGTGCCAAAGGCAAATACTGATTCAAGTGGGTTCATACCAGAATCTACCTCTCAGGTGCCTCCACATAAAAATTCATTCCCTGTACGTGTTATTTTTCAGCAACATCTTCACTTACAAAGATTGGATAATTCATTGAGAAGCTGAGAAACCCTTGTTACTTTATTGAAAAATTTGCCTTCTTCCTATTTGTCCTGCTCAGAAAAAGGATATGTCAGACAAACATAGGTTTGTGGTATCCTGTTAGATCTCTGCTAGTAAGCCAGGACCAAAAAACTCGATGACTAATACTCATTGTGATAGATGCCTTTATAAATATCCATTATATTACATGGAGGCTTGGCCAAGGGTTTGTATGCTAGGAAGAACTACATGAGATGTATCTGCGTGACCAAAGATAACTCCAGAGCATGAAATTAAAGACTGCTCTCTCCAGACATTGACTGAGTAATGCTGCTGAACACAGATTCCACACCACGTAATTGCAGTCACTTTCCAGGCCAGAAGAGTTCGTTAAGAATTCCAGAACCATGAAAAATTGGCAGATTAATATTAGCTTCTCCACGTCTGTATTGCCAAATAAGAAAATAATAGGTTGGCCAAGAGATTTTAACTGCATTAAGATGGTCCAGCATCTTAAACAGTCTTTGGGCAGCCAGTTAAAAACTAGAAGACAAAGCCAAAAGCTTTCTCCCTAATCAAGCAATTTATTTTTTTTTAATTGGAGTTTTTACATGATTGTTGACAGTTTGGCTCTCAGTTTCATTTCCTTCTCATTAATGACTTTTTGGGGAGATGGAAGAACACAAAGGTTGCTAAATATTTTATTGTCAGAAGTCTTAAATAGCACTTTATCTTCTATGCCTTCTCTATGTTAAGAATCAGTTAACCACCCAAAAGTCTAAACACAGATGAAATTTTAGTCCAGAATATTATAAACTGTTCCAGCAGTAGCATAATAAAGAATGCAGATTATTATTTTGTGGTCATTCTGTGCTATTTCCTTCTGAAATAAAACATAAACAAAGCAACAGTTTGAGAAACTGAAGTTGAGAAATCTGAGAGCGGACTTTCAAAGTTCAAGGAACCCAATAAATTTATTATTCTAGTGTTTCTAATATCTAGAATTTAAGTCAGAGGTCCCCAAATTCTTCAGCTTCATGACGTTTCAGATTGTCCCTCAACCCTCAAGTATGTAATATATAAAAATGATTTAATAACTAATAGTACTACTAATAACAGCGACTCCTTGAATAGTCCCATTGATCTTTGGGGGTCAATACTGACCAGCTGGGGCAACTCTGATTTAAATATTATCCAGTCAAAATGTTAAACGCCAGGCTGCTTTAATTCACCAGGAATTTGTGATCATTCCCCATGCTTCTAACCTCAGAGATGCCTTTCCTTCCTCTTTCCCCCATCTATGGGCAAACAATTCCCCCTGCCAGCTGGCCCCCCAAAAGCCATAGCTTCCCAAGCCCCTTGGGAAACCTGGTCTTGGTCTCCTCCGTGGGACGCCATTAAAAGTGACTCATTTGAAATTCCATTTGATGCCTGTGTTTTGGAGAAGCAGGCTTCTGCTTCTGCTCCATTGATAAACCAGGATGGCTCAAGAGAGCATGCTTTTTAAATTATTGTTTTCAGTATCCAAGAACTACACACGATGTCATGCCAAGTTAAAACAGTTAGCCTTGGAACCTGGCATTTTTGTGTGGAGCGAGGAGACTTTTATGACATTTTAAGCATTGTGGAGAGAAAGGAATCTCTTCATTTGTTTGTTTGTTTGTTGTTTCATTTCTGCTGAAAATCAACTGGAAATAACACCACCAACTTTCAGCATTTTGCAGGATTTTTTTAAAAAAAAGTTTTATTAGATTTTTATTTTTAAATATACATCAATATCCATACATAAACAGTGTGGCCTCTGAGTATAATTCATTTCGATACAAGTAGCGATAATATTAATAATATTAGTTATATTAATCAAATTTATGTAATCCTAGTATTAATATACATGTTTGTTTTAAAGAAGTCATTCAATATTTCAGTGTTCCATTTTAATGCCAATGATATTATTTAAGTATACATGGTAATGCCATCTTTCAGCCTCTAGTCTTTCCATCTAGTTATTGCTTATATTCTATTATATAAAAATTATATATGTAAAATATGTGAAGGTGAGCAAAATCCCAACATCATCAGTTTTACAGTGCCATTAAAAATGGGAAGAGCTTAGATCACACAGTTGTTGTCACCATCCTGACAATTTTTCACACACACACACACACACACACACACACACACACACTGATGCTCCAGAACATCAGATATTCTACGTCTTCAAAGAAAAACCAGAAAGTCCAGTTTCCTCTTGAAAAAGGAACTGTGCGACAACCATGACCTGAATGACTGAGAATTTCCATAGACATCAGATATTCTAATATATGAATCTGGAGACTGAAGGCTTCTTTTACTGTACAGCAGCTTTTCATTTATTTCTAATTTTAAAAAATATTTATAAACAACTTACTTCAAAGCCCAGAATGGCACGCATGCTTTCTCCCAACCCACGCACATTTACATGCAAACTATTGTAATTCAAATGTACTCAAAACATATTTTTGACAACCACTGCCAACCCACTCCACCTTGGCAAATAAAAACACTATTAAACCAATCAAATGCATTGCATCTTCTCCAATCTGCTGCCATCAAAATAAGGTATAAACAAGGTACTTCCATGTCCTGTTTCAAAAAGGATTGCTAGCCCATCTTCAAGGGGCATTGAAGGAGCAGTGGTGGCACAGTGATTAGAATGCAATGTTGCGGGCTAACTCTGCCCACTTCCAGGAGTTCGATCCTGACCGGTTCAAGGTTGACTCAGCCTTCCATCCTTCTGAAGTCAGTAAATGAGGACCCAGATTGTTGGGGGCAGGGGTGAAATCTAAAATTTCTTCCTGCCGGTTCTGTGGGCGTGGCTTGATGGACGGTTAATGTGATTGGGTGGGCGTGGCCTTTTTTTTTTTTTTTACTTTTAAAACCATTTTTTCTACAACCTCTTCGGCTAAGAGGTTGTAAAAAAATGTTTTCAAAAGGCTCTGACGATCCCAGCTGAGTTCCCTGATCAGCAGAGGCTTTTTTAAAAACTCAGCTGGGATCGTCATAGCATGTAAAAGAAAAAAAAGGTTTTTTCCTTTAAATGCCTTTGACAAGCCGCGTGATCATCACAGGCTTTTTTTTTTACTTTTAAAAGTATTTTTTCAGCCATAGTTGTAGAAAAAAATGCTTTTAAAAGCAAAAAAAAAAAGGCCTCTGATGATTGTACGGCTCAGCTGGGCATTGGGGGGAGGGATTTTTGCTACCGGTTCTCCAAACCACCAGCCTCCATTGCTACCGGATAGAGCGATCCGGTCTGAACCAGGAGCATTTCACTCCTGGTTGGGGGCAAGAGGCTGACTCTGTAAACTACTTAGAGAGGGCTGTAAAGACACTAGATGATAGAGATAGATAGATAGATAGATAGATAGATAGATAGATAGATAGATAGATAGATAGATAGATGATAGATAGATAGATAGATAGATAGATAGATAGATAGATAGATAGATAGATGATAGATAGATAGATAGATAGATAGATTCCAAAATTTATATTAATATATAAATTTTAATTTATATATTAATATAAATATGCTTTATATTAAGAAAATGAATTGTAAAAACTAAATACAGTTTCCTAAATATTTTGTGTAACATTGTGCTGTTACAATGTTTTGTAATAGCAAAGAAAAGTACAATATTCTATGTATGTTTGGGTAAATAAAACAATTAATTTCACTGTGAATTGCAACAAGCCGATCTTGACTGAATTGCAAAAATGAGAAACAGGTTTATGATGAAAAACAACCACAGATTCCAAACAAGGGTATTTGTTAAAGAATCAAATAAAGAAAAGTTCAGAAAATGCAACTAACTAAAGTTTCCTTCAAACGAAGTTGAAGAATACTATTAGAGGATATGATTTGGGTTTTTTTCTTTAATGCACAAGAAAAAAGGACCAATGCTGACTGTGATGGAAGGGAGGTAAGAAGGGACTTAGTGCTCCCAAGGCCTTTCTTTAAAAAGCAATAATAAAAAGACTTCCCATAACCAAAGTGGTTTAAAAGAAAAGCAGGGCCATCTACAGTAGGCCAAAAAAGTTAAGATGGCAGATGCAGCAGCACGATTGAAGCCCCGGTTCTTTTCATGGGATTGCACGTGTACCTCAATTATGCAGTTGTGACTGATAACTATTTTGACTCCATCCTTGCAGACATTCCTGCTCACCAAGAGGTTTCTTGAGGTTCCTTCTAAAAAGAAAGATCAGCTTTGGAGGTCACCATGCACCTTTGGACATTTCCATTTGCTATATCAGATTGGGTAGAACTTTGCATTATTCATCCCAATAACAGGCTAGGAATACTTATAGTAACCCTTTTTGCAATTACGTTATACTCTTCTTCCCTTCCCTCAAATGTTAGACTTATCGCAGCATAAGTCTACTAAGAAACAGAGTAAAAACAATCACATGGCCTACCAGCCTGGGACTTAAGGTGGCTCACCAGGGATTATAAGAGAATAAGAGTTGGAAAGAACCTTGGAGGTCTTCTATCCAACCTTCTGCTCAAGCAGGAGACCCTATACCATTTTAGACGAATGGTTGTCCAGTCCCTTCTAAAAAGCCCCCACAATTTCTGAAGGCAAACGGTTCCATGGGTTGATTGTTCTTACTGTCCTTAGTTCTAGGTTGCTCCTCTCTTTCTTCATTGCTTCTTGACTTGCCTTCTGGACCTTTGGAAAAAAAGTTGAACTCCTCTTCTTTATGGCAGCCTCTCAAATAATGGAATACTGCTATGTCTCCCCCCTACTCCTTCTTTTCATTAGACTGAACGTACACAATTCCTGCAACCATTCTTCATATATAATCTTTGTTGCCCTTCTCTCTACTCTTTCCAGAGTCTCATCATCATTTTTATATTGTGGTGACCAAAACTAGATGCAGTATTCCAAGTGTGGTCTTACCAAGGCATTATAAAGTGGTAGCATAATGGATAGTTTAAAGAGAATACTGGCAGAAGTACTTTTTTTAATGTCCTAAATCTGTTCTGATCTCTACAGGTTGCTTTTCGCTTGGATTTTGAGTTCAAAAAGTCAATTTTCCTCCAAAACTTGGAGATATTTATGAATGCCAGCAGGTTAGTAATTTTTTTTTACTTCTTCTATCACCCAATCCTGATCATTTCGGGGTTTTTTTCTCTCATCCACCCCTGTTCCCTCACCCCTGTTCCCATTAATTAGATTTCTCCCCCTGGCTTCATCTTTGCAACTGTTCCTGGTTTCCCCCTTCTGTTGCAAGATAGCTGTCAACCATGCTCCCTCCTCAGGTGATTTTTTTTTCTTTGCCATAAAAACACTCCTTGGAAACATGGGTGTCGAAAGTTTGGGAGGGCAGTAGGCTATATACCTTCTTCTGCCTGGAATTCTGATCTGGGCTGGACATCATCAGACCCCTGCAAACTCCAGTTCTGCAGATACATCCAAGAACGCCAAAGCTACATCTCAAGGACTAGTTAAAAAGAAAGTACTGCAAAGTAATTAGAAAATTGTAGAATAGGATAATAGAGTTGGAAGGGACCATCTGTGTCATCTAGTCCAACCCCCCACCCAAGCAGGAAACCCTACACCATTTTTGACAGATGGCAGTCCAGTCTCTTGAAAGCTTCCAGTGATGAAGCTCCCACAACTTCTGAAGGCAACTCCTGTTCCATTGGTTGATTGTTCTCACTGTCCAAAAATTTCTCCTTATTTCCAGGTGGAATCTCTCCTTGATCAGTTTCCATCCAATATTACTTGTCTGGCCTTCAGGTGCTTTGGAAATGAATATATAGATGACTTCTTGAGATGCTCAGAAGTTAAAATTTCTCCTGGGGAATGGGGAGTTTGTCCAGTTCCACTATAGAATATTGATATTATACTGACTCTTGGGCAGTTCCCACAGGTCCAATTTTGCCTTTGGAAATGTTTTCATGTTAAATGGATTTGCTGGCAATACCAGTAAATACTATTTCAAACATAAATGCATTGCTTGGGATGGCACTATTATGAAACAGAGTTTTAGTTTCTTTAAAAAATTGTTCAGTTTACAAATTCATACAAGTGAAGTATTAGCCTTGCCATTCACCTAAAGGGAATTATAGTACACTCTTCCTGGAAGTGTGAGATAGCAATAGCACATAGACTTACATACCACTTCATAGTGCCAGACAGCCCTCTCTAAGCAGTATACAGCATATTGTATGTCAGTGTATTGCCCCCAACAATCTGGGTCTTCATTTTGCTGACCTTGGAAGGCTGGAAGGCTGAGTCAATCTTGAGCTGGTCAGGATCAAACTCCTGACTGTGGGCACAGTTAGCCTGCAATGCTGCATTCCAACTACAGAGCTACCAGGGTTCTAACCATTGCATCCTAACCCCTGCGCCACCACAGCTATTTGCAACCATCTCCCACTCCCAGACACAAACTCATGTGGGGAAAATACTCAGCCAATGATATTCATAATACCTTGTTATAATTTGGAAGCAGCACAATAATATATGCAGATTTTTGCTACCAGTGAAACCAACCATGGGACATTTAAACCATGGGACTAAGAATCTTTAGGACTTGAGAACCCCTGAGCTTCCTTCTAACTCTGTTCAACAGGGATTCACAATGCTGAGCAATTTTTCCAACCTGGAGAGTAGTTATCCTTTATTTGTATTCTGCCTTTCAGGAATAAAAATACACAAGGGAAGGAGTTTTGCCCATTATAGCTAAAAGAAAGTGAATATTTATATCCAGTTTTGGCTGATCTGTTTCCAATTTTTTCTCAAATTCTAGACATTATTTCTTTTCACACAGCATAACTGAAGCTGGAAGAGGCCACCACCTCCGCTGTTGCCAAGAAAACATGTGTTAAGAAGCTGCAGATTAATTTTTTAAACTTAATGCAACTTTATGTCACTCTCACATGAGCATGCTTTTACGTCTAAGTTTGTCTCTCTTTCCTAATAAGAAGAAAAGTTGGTGTGTTTAAGATGCAACTCCCTAACTGCATTTTCTGAAAAAATAGCAAGTCAAGCAAATTGCAGATGGAAAAGATCCCAGGATAATATCAAATCCATAATTCCAGCCAGTGGTGGAAAAAAACACATTTTTCTCCTTGCTTCAGCTAGGAATGTTGACTCATATGAAGCAAAGATCAGCTTTGACATGTCTGTAATGCGCTTATTAAGCCAGTACAGCACTGGCAAGGGAATGCTCTGCCTCCTGCCAAAATCACCAAGACTTCAATTGACAGAAATTGCTACCCTTGGGAAGGAGACCAGAGCAAATATAGGCATTAATTGCACAAAGGAAAAACTGAGCCGGGTGGGTTGGTGGGTGTCTGTTTATGAGTCTAACGGCTCATAGTAAAAATCAGTGAGGTCCTGTAAGGAGCCAGTGCCTCCCCTAGGAGATGTAGCTATCACTTTATGGCCAATCAACATTGTACCTGTATTTTATGGGATGGTCTCTAAATGGATCTCTGGTTCCATTTCCATGTTCTAGTGACAGTGAAGAACAAGAAACTACAAAAGAGGACAATTCTGCTCTCCTCAAGTTTCAGCTGAAATATGAAACTGATCTCCTTTTCACCAGGTATTTTGGATACCTACAGAGTGAGTTTTGGGCTGCCATAATTCATCCTTCCAAAAATGGTGGTGTGTTCTGTGCATTCAGACCTTCTGAGAACTGGGATCAATTTTCATTTTGATTGGGTTCTCCTTTTTTTGCTGCTGTTCAGGAGTTCCAGCCAGAACTATTATGAGATCGAACCCAACAATTCTCTGCAGACATACGATAGAATCGGCCCACCATTTAATTGCACTTTTAAGGTAAATTCATTTTTGTTCTAAGCAACCTGATGGGAAGGGGAGATGGCTTCTTGCAGAAGAGGGTCTCATGTTGCTTTTTTCCTTCAGCTGCAGAATCTGGGCCTCTTCCCTGTTGATGGAATAGTTATCAAAATCACAGTCCCCGTGGCCACACGAGGAGGGAATCGCCTTCTGCAGCTAACCGGTTTCCATGGACCAGAGGTACCTAGACTGCCTACTTATTATTTTGGTATTAGGGAGCCTCAAGATATGAACTTGAATGATCAATCAGATATCTCAAGAGAAAGCAGGTCATCTATCTAGCTAACGAATGAAGATGGGGATGGCATTTTTCTTCTCAGATGGGCACATGTCATTGTCTCCTTAGTGATAAGCTACAGCCCTCCTGCCACAGTTTCCCCAGCCACCTACATGCAGGTCAGTGAAAGCAGCCACATTCACACAACACACATTCACACAATATGGTTAGTTTTTATTGTGTTTTTTAGTTTAGTTTTGTTTTGGGGTTTTTGTGTATATTAGTATGTTGCTTCATTTTATCCTTCCATGTAGTCAACACATTCAAAAATTAAGCTAATTCAGTAAGTGGGTTGAATTGAATGGTATGAACCCAGCCACGTGATCCTTTCTCAGCTTCTGCAAGGGAGAGATGTTTTCATTCAGGGCACTCCTCAGGGAGGCAGTGGTGGAAAAGCCCCAGCTTTTGAACCAAAACCTCTTGCCTTTTTTATGTGCATCACAATGGAGGTAAAAAGGAGGTGGGCTTTTGATCCCACTGTCCCAGCTGTCCATTTTGACTTTTGGAGCCCCCACCCCAATAGCTGCCCCTTCTCCCTTTCCTTTCCCAGTTTTATTTACAGAAGCAATGACAGATCACTGTTACAAAAAATTAAAGCAAAACCCCAAATTATAAAGCTTTAATTTTTTTGTAGTTTCATATTAAGATATTTTTTCTGGAACAAAGAAAACAGGCAAGGATTGCAAGGTTCCCCTTCCCCTTTAAAATAGAATCTTCTCAAAATTTGCCCATGGCAAATTTCAGAAAATATGAATCAACCATTTTATTTAGAATATACAAGTTTATAACTTTAAGGTATACTTTGCTTTGCACTGAAGCCTTCTGAGGTCTAGAAAAGGAAAGCAAAAGGGATCGTAAGAATTCTCAGCATCACTCATCTGGTAAATTGGCCACCCAATGGCAATCTTTTCTAAGACCACCAACCCCCATAACCAGCCAGTTGTTTCTGGATGGTCTTCATGCTAATGGGGAGGAAATGCTGATTTTGGCATTTACTAGGATGCCCACAAAGTCCCTGCTGCTATTGTAGCTGTGCCCAGGCCACCAGACCTCCTTCTCCTGTCTTGATGATCTCCTCCAATTACTGGTGCTTTGCCCAAACGGTTCATAGGAGAGGAAGGTAGGTATTGAGATCACCTGGTCTAGTCTCTTGCCTGGGGAATGAATTCACAACTACGCCATCTTTGACAGGCAGCAAGACAGTCTCTGTTTAAAGCCACCACTCCATCTTGAGGCAGCCGTTTCTATTGTTGAACGAGTCTTATCAATTTGGAAATCTTTCATGGATGTTCATTCAAAATCTTCCTTGTAATTTAAACCATATTTTTTCTTGTTTTTTGTTTTGGAACAACTTGGAACAGTTCTGCCCCAAAGTGATGGGAGCCAGTTCAAAAAAACAATAATGATCTGAAAATTGGGAAGAAAATACAGTAAATAGTTTTTTTTAAAAAAAACAATGAAAACATGCAGTGTTAAAAGTTATAATTCCAGCAGCTGTCAGAGAAAGTCCAAACAGGAACTAGATGGGAGCAGTGAAATACTGCAGAAAACTGTCCAATGGCTCACCTTTTCATGAGTTGGATTTTCTTGCTATTTGGAACTGAAAAAGGTCCTTATATTCTACAGTATTTCTTTGTACAAGCTGGGCAGATGGAAGGTATTAAGACCCCAAGAAAAGAGATCCAAGAGCTTTCGTGGCCAAAGTAACATTTAATAGTGGATTGTAAGGGTGTAATCACATTTCTCTTGAGTGATTGGGAAGGAAGAATTTCTGCCTCCTTAAAGTCACAGAGTTGGTTTTGCATATCCCCTTGAGGTCCAGACCTCAAAATAAACCAAGGCATGTGTTTATTTGATTAATGACTCCAGACTCCCTCTCTCTCTCTCTCTTATAGAATGGTATGATGTGCAATATTGGAGGCAATAACACAGACTATCGAATGACACCCTCAGATGAGGATTTAGGCCGTCATCCACAGCTGGTGAGCCCTTTCAGTATCATAGCATCATGGTGAAGGTTCTATGGTCACTTCCTGGGCACAACTGTGCTGTGTCAGGCTGCACAACACTGAAACACTGACAACCAACTCTAGACCTTTGGAGAGCTGCAGAAGGAGAGGCACTCTCTCCAACTACTTTCCCTTTTCTATATAGTGGGGATTGACATTTCTATCTTCCAATCACAGGAAGTATTTATCAGTGGCTAAGCCAATTACTATGCTTCAAGGAGTGATCCCAAATTCTGCCTTGCCCTTTGCTACATGCATTTCCCTATTTTTTAACCACAGTTTATCAAGTGAGCAGTCCAGCTTTGAAGGGCTTGCTAGTGATGCTGATAAAATGACTTCCTGGATAGTTCCCTCCCTTCCCAGTTCAAAATTAGCTTCAGTGTTGCTGGGTATAAAACAGCCTTTCATCAGTCCTTTCATGTGAAAGTTTCTCAACAAGGAGCACAGTATTTGCCCTTGTAAAAAAAGGCTACTCTCCCTCCAAACCCTCCAAGATTAGCAAGACTTCTCTCCTAACTGGAGCAACTCATAACATGTAAATGTCTGCATCTATCTGCTGGAATTTGGCCTGGTCAATCCAAGAGAAGGAGCAAATGCCATTTGATTCTGAATAAGTTATAGCACTAGCAATAGCCCTTAGACTTATATACTGCTTCACAGTTCTTGACAGCCCTCTCTAAGCGATTTACAGAGTCAGCCTCTTGCCCCCAACCATCTGGGTCCTCATTTTACCCATCTCGGAAGGAGGGAAGGCTGAGTCAATCTTGAGCCTGGTGAGATTTGAACTGCCCAATTACAGGCAGCCGGCAGGCAGTAGAAGTAGCCTGGGGTTCTGCACTCCAGCCTCTGCGCCACCATGGCTCATAGAATCTAACACATAATATACAATATAGGCACATACACCCCTATACTATACATATGTGCAAAGAATAACATGGCGAAGATGCTGGACTAGGAATGGAAAGGCTTGCCAGGTTTAGTTCCCTCCTCAACCTTAGAAGCTCCTTGGGAGACTTTGGGCCAGTCATTCTCTCCAGCCTGGTAGATGAGGGTCCACAACAATGGTGGGTTGCTCCCAGTTCTGTCCAGTTCTTTAGGACCAGTAGTAAAAGCAGCGAGAGGCTCCGCCCACCCTCCAGGATGTCATAATTGACAATCTGCGCATACGCAGAAGCAGTAGCAAAGGTAAGTAGAACCCACCCCTCCATAACCTTCACTGATCATTACACATATATACTGTTCATAATGTGTGTGGGGGGGGGTGAAACTATAAAATTTAAAATTGGCTTGATTTCATTTACTCAGCTTTTCTATGCATACAAAGTTCATTCCATTTGGTTAAAAAACATTAAACAAATACAACTGTTTGGAGATTCAGATGCAAATCAGTTGTGGCAATGATCTCACCAGAAACTGAGGTCCCTAGTTGAATCAGATAGCTTTATATGTGACCTCTTTTTGTGCAGGAGCTTTGCAAAATATTCCTCACTCCTCAGGACATTTGTCAGATCATTAGTACTTTATGGCTAGGATTATGCAACACATAGGGACACGGTAGCTCAGTGGCTAAGATGCTAAGCTTGTTGATCAAAAGGTTGGCATTTCAGCAGTTTGAAACCCTAGTGCCCCGTGAGCTCCCGTTACTTGTCCCAACTTCTGCCTACCTAGTAGTTCAAAAGCAGGTAAAAAATTCAAGTAGAAAAATAGGGACTACCCTTTGGTAGGAAGGTAACAGCGTTCCGTGCACCTTTGGCGTTGAGTCATGCCGGCCACATGACCACGGAGATGTCTTCAGACAGTTCTGGCTCTTTGGCTTTGAAACGGAGATGAGCACCGCCCTCTAGAGTTGGGAACGACTAGCACATTTTTAAAAATTTTTTATTTATATGCCGCCCTTCTCCGAAGACTCAGAGCGGCTTACAATGCGTTAAGCAATAGCCTTCATACTTCCGTATATTTATACAAAGTCAGCTTATTACCCCCACAAACTGGGTCCTCAATTTACCTACCTTAGAAAGGATGGAAGGCTGAGTCAACCTTGAGCCTGGGGAGATTCGAACTGGTGTAATTGCAGACAGCTGGATGTTAATTACGGTGCTTTAGTCTGCAGAGCTAAACCAGGCTCTGGTTTAAGTGTGAGGGGAATCTTTACCTTTACCTTATGCAACACATAAAATCTTAAACATGGGCTAATAAACATGGCACCATTTACTGCCTCATGCTGATGCATTCTACACTAGCTGAAGTTTCTGAATGCTCTTCAAGAGTAGACCCATGTATACTGCCTGCACTAGCCCAGACAAGAGGTTACAAGGGCATGAGTGATAGCCGGACCCCTCCCCCCACTGGTTTAGGAGCAGACGCAGCTGGCACACAATCTAAAGGTATGCAAAGGCCTTCCTACATACAGTTGTCACTTGCTCTTCAAGCAGGAGCTGTGAGTCCAGGAAGACTGCCCATCATGTCTGTCTGAGATGGGGCCACCCCATCCAAGATCCATGATGGAAGGTTACCAGACCAGAAGGTCCTCTCCCAGAGCCTCTCCATCTTGCCTAGATTGATCCAAAGACTGTTGCACCATATCCAGGATCCCACAACCTTTAGACACTGGGACAATCCACTCGGGCAACCTGGGGGGAGGTTAAAGCTGGGTTATCATCTATATATTGGTGATACTTCATCCCAAACTGTCAGATGACCTCAGCCACAGCCTCACGTAGCCTCAGACAGATGTTCAGATGAGTTCATGCAGCCATTTTGAAGGAAATTCCATCAGTCAAAGAACTTCCAGGTTAAAGGGGGGGAAATGGCCCAATATCTTACATTCCAACCTTGCTTGTCTTTTTGTTCCAGAACTACAGTAATTCAGACGTGATTTCAATCGACTGCAGTGTGAATCTGGCTGCCAATCAAGAAGTCAGCTTTCTTTTATATGGAAATTTGTGGATGAAGACCCTAGGAGTGGTATGGACAAGATGCAAATTGCCATCTTTGCTAGCAGCCAACACAAGCGATGGGCATTAGGTCCTGCTCTTCCAGGCCATGCTTCTTCCTGCGGGTGGGGTGATGGCTAGATTTTTACCTTCCACACTAACTGGGTCTTTCAGTGGTAATAATGGTTCTCCCAAAGCAAGAATTCTTAGTCTAGCTGGGGAACGAGGGTTTCCAGAGTCTGCATTAGTTGCTGGCTAACTGCAAAGAGAGAATTTGGTCCTAGCAGGAGCAGCTGGGTTTTAAGATGAACATAACTTCAAGGAAATTTAAAATGAGATTTTAAATTTCAAAGAAAGAAATATATGATTCTCTACCACTGAAAAAATTAATAGGGTAAAAATGGAAGCAGTCTTGAAATTGGCAAGAAAGTAGCTGGAATCCTTCATGGAACTGAAAAGTCTCACCAGTGATGTCCCATTTTGCAGATTTTGTATATTTCCCCAGTCGCAAGATATTCCTTTCCCGATCTGCCAAGTCTCAGTCTCTCTGTCACAGGGGTGTCAAACTCGATTTCCTTGAGGGCTGCATCAGGGTTGTGTTTGACCTAAGGGGGGCAGGGTGGGCGTGGCCAGCTCAACATCACTTGTGTCAGGGGTGCCTGTGGTGGCCTGAGCTCTCTGCCAGCGAAAACACACTCCTGAGCTCTGTTTTTGCCTGTGATGGCCTCCTGCAACCCTCTGCCAGCAAAATGGAGCTCGGGAGGGCCTCCCGAGCTCCATTTTGCTGGCAGAGGCACCGTGGACCATCTTTCTCTGTTTTCAGGGTAGACCTGCGGGCCAGATCTAAGCATCCTATGGGCCGGATCTGGCCCCTGGACCTTGAGTTTGACACCCCTGCTCTATAACAGGGGTGTCAAACTCACGTCATCAAGGCAGTGTCACGTGACATATTGGAACTTTTTTCCCCTTTGCTAAACCAGACTTGGGCATGGCCAGCGCATGATGCATCTGGCCCACAGGCCGTGCGTTTTACAGCCCTGCTATATAACCAAGGACACAACAAACCACTTTGAGTGACTAGGAAGGAATTATGAAGAGCAAACTGGGTATTTTGCTGCCCTCCTCTTGTGTCAGGAGGCAGAATTCTTCTGGATGTGATCAGTGTGTTGATCCAAAAGAGCATTCTAGCCTCTGTAGGCAAGAATTAGTTAGAGTGAATTAATTCTGACTAAACTAGGTGGCCTGTCTCCCTATTAGGACATGTTCATACATGGCTCTAAGCAATGGTTTGTTGGTTTGGGTATGTATATTGTGTGAACTTAATATTTACAGTTTCTTCTATCAAGCTATAGTTAAAATCAAACATGGCTTAGCATTATGTGTGAAGAGAGCTACTGACTCTCTTCTATCTGTCCAGCTGAAATTCAAGACCCTGAGAGTCATCTTCAATGCTGCCTTGCAGAGAGGGTTTCGTAGTGCCTTCGTCTTCAGGGAGGAGGATCCTAGTCGCCAGGTAAGCCCGTAGATCACGGATCCTCTTCTCACTTGCTCCAGTCAACTTGACTCTTTGGAGGTCATACAAGCCTTTCTATTATTGATAATAACAATCTTGTCATTAACAAGAAAGAGAATTAAAGTGGAATAATAGCTTTCCTTAGTCAGCTTCCTTGAAAAGATCTGATTCCAAAACAGCTGGATATAAAGTTTGTAACAAATTCATAAATTGTGCTACATTATAGTCTGCCTGAAGGACTAGAATAAAACGGATGAATATCTCAGCCATTCATCAGTTGCATATCCCCAGTGGGTGTGTGGTTTGGACAATAATGTGAATGTGTCATCCATGTGGAAGTTCAAAACCCCCGGAGGACAATGTGTTGCCAACCTTTAACCAAACTAATAGGCTGTGTGATCTAATATTGAGGAGCATCTCATTTTAGAAATGAAAAATTATTTGAGGGAGAACAATGGATTTGCACAAAATTACATTTTTAATTCTGAAACAGGCTGCTAAAGTAATGAATGTACAGAAACCAAGTGGAACTTAGCACAGCATTGCATATCTTTTAACCTCCTTTTCTGGGGTTTGAGCTAGTTTAGGAGTTAATGGCCACCATGACAATCAGGGGCTTCTCCCATGTGATCACTAGCCTGATCAACACTGCAACACCTTTCCTCAAAGCAGAAGAGATGCTGGGGATGACCTTTCCATGGACCAGTCATTTATTCATGATAATGGATTTAACCAGGGCTATCAAGGCACTCAGGAAGGTTCGTGGCTCATTAACATGGTAATGTTAATGGTAAAGTTAATGAGCCACTAGCCTTCCCTAATGCTTTGATAGCCCTGGTTAATTCCATGCAGATACCAGATTGAACTGGAGGGTTTCTGGTTAGTACTTCAGGAATTTCCAAACAATCGGGAACTTGTTGATCAATCTCTGCTCAGTGGAAGTGACCTGGATGTTTGATAGGATTGCCTGAGTAACCTTTAGCCCTCCATTGATCTCTGGCAACTCTTTGCTTTTCTGAGGAATTGAAAATGAAGCAGAGACCCCCTAGAGTGATGTTGGTGGGAAATGAGATTGAATCTGAGGCATATGAATCAATCTGAGGTTGAATCAAGTCTAATCTCTAGTGATCAGGGCGTTGAAGTGTAACTCCACCCTTATGACATCTGCAAGAAACCATCAGCCAGCTTCATTGTTCATAACAACCCAGGCCCTTTTAAGTAATGGTAGGTTGGAACAGCCAGTAACAGTAATGTGCAAACATCTGGCCAGTAATCTCATAGATTAAATCACTCCTATTTTTTTCCAAATGAAAGCTGGATCAACAGGATTATGAGGTGACACAGGACACATCTAGCAAACTTAACTGAGCTTTAGAATCTCGAAAAAGCAAATTTCTTTTGGGCATAAATTCCATCCTTTCTGAACTTGACTCCTATTCCTTCTGGCTGAGGGATCAAGGAGGGAACAATGACTGGATTTGAGCAATGTATTCTTGAGGAAGGGAGATGTTCCAGCAATCTTAAAAGACAATCCAGCAATTACCAATTTACCAGTATATCCAACTCTTCTTTTTGGAAGAATATTGAGAAAACAGTGAGCGGCAATTTGTCAATTCTGTGAGATAAAGTCAGGAAATGGGAGTTGCTAGTAGTCTTGAAAAATAGTTTTAACGAGTTACTTAATATTAGATTAAAATCTTGAAAGTCTGGCAGCCCCCTCCCCTCAATTTATACCTAACCTAATCAAGGTGGAGTTGTCTGAATTTCTTTTTTGATTTCTGCTTTGTACTGTCCCAGGACTGAAATACTATTTTTGTAACTTTCCACATTCTCCTGATGTTCTATCACACAATTAGAGGCCTCTGGAAGAAGTAGATTGTCTGGATCCTTGGCACTTGGGATTTATGCCTAAACAAGGATGCAGTCTGCAATTCTCACTCTCACTGGTGTTGGAACATGGAAGGAAGGCAGGAGCACAGCTGTCCTTGTGCTGCTGTATCTTTCAGTGGCCTTTGGTATTGTCAACCAGGGTCCTCACTTGAGGGAAGTGAGAGACATCATTTGTGGTTGTTTTGTTCCTTCCTGAATGGGCAAGTCTGGGTCAGTGGTTTCAGCAGGGAGAACAAAACCATGGGAATTCCAGTATGGGTGACTAAGGACTTAGTCTTTCCCCCCAGCTTGTTTCTTTGGGGCTTAGGCATCTTAGAGGCCACCTATTCCAATATATTTTGCTTGCCCAAACTGGGAGAATAGAGTGCCTGCTGAAATCATCTCCCCCACTCCCCAATCAGTGGGAAGAAGCACAGAAATAGGCACTAAAGCGGTTTGCCCCTGACACAAAACTTATTACGCCTCTCATGGCCATCCAAGAAGCTGATAAACCCTTATTTTTCCAGAAAGCCTTTGCAGTCCGAAATAGCTGGAACATTCGTTGTTATGGCTTTATCTACTTACCTATTTCCATTGCAGAACTAAAGTACTTCTTTCTTGTTTACAAACCTCCTTAAACTACCTCAGATGGAGCAGGAGCGCCCTCTTCTGAGCAGCCGTGGCTCAGCAGCCACCAACAGAAGAGGCTGCCTTGATTTTGCAGTCTGGCCGTAGGAGGACTCGCCTTCTAGAACTCCCTGCAAATGATAGCTGAGCTCCTGTGCCTTCCAAGAGTTCCGTCTGACGTCTCACTGTTCTTTTTCCCCGTGCAGATTGCATTTGAGCTCTCCAGAATCGAAGAGCCCCACATCCCCATCTGGATCATAATTGGGAGCACGCTAGGTGGTTTCCTGCTGCTGGCACTCCTAGTGCTGGCACTCTGGAAGGTAAGCCTCCCCGCAGCCACCCACAGTAGGCACGGATGTCTTCGGATTAGCTCATCGTCAGGGCCACTTGGACAACTTTAAGCTTTAAGCTGCCCATTTGAAGAGCCCACTTCAGAGGCAGCGATTAATTGGGCCAAGCTTTTCCATGCAACCAGAGTGAACAGAGGAGCCAAAAAACCGTAATGCATTTTGTAATGCTGAATTCACCTTGCCCATATTCCATTATCTTGGCATGACATGCATTGAGTTATACTGGACACTCTTGGGAATACAGTAAAATAGAGATTTAACCTCTCTATCAATAGAAATGTTTCCAAAAGCCTTTTTAATGACAACACGGAGTAGGTTTCCATTTTTGTGTATTAATCTACATTACCAGTTAACTCACACACACACACACACTTTTCATTATAGCAACAAACTAGCTGGTTCTTTTCTTAGAAATAACCAGAAAAGTACAAGTAGTCCTTGACTTACAACAGTTCATTTAATGACTCTTCAAAGTTACAACACTGAAAAAGTGAGCCTCCCCCTCACTCTAAACAGCACAAAAAGCAAAAACAGTTCTTGCTTCTGGTCTTCCTAGGATTCATTGTGGTTGCTTCTTTTCCTTAATGGAGGTTTTATATTCTGTATAAAGGGTAGAAAATCAGATGCCTTTTTTCCTTATTTCTTCATTGTTTAATTTTTAAATGTTTGAAATTTTTCACACCATTCTTTTAAGCAAAAGTGAAACATTAACATAGCTTGTATGTCTTAATAGGTAAATTACAGTTGAATTCTCTGGCATGGAGTTTCAATGATTTGTTTATTAAACAATGGAAAGTTCCAGAGTTGGCAAACTCAGTCAAGGCATGAAATTTACAGAGGATTTTCTGCTTTGTCTTGTATCTCTTTAGCTTGGCTTTTTCCAAAGCGCCACCCGCAAGAGAGATGCCAGCCAGGATCAGAGCGCCAAAGATTTGGACTAAGGTTTCCATGGTCCTCAGCATATCGGCCTGGTTTTTTTCTCACAGAGAAGTTTCCTTTGCTGCCTAGCCAGCCTCCGTTTGCATTGCTCCGTTTCCCTGTTAGCGGAAAGCAACCCAGCTGCTAAGTGCTATCCACCAGCAAGGTTTTGTTTCCTTCAAACTGGTTTTGTTTCCTTCTGCCTAAGACACTGGAACTATACAATACGGACAGGGAGAGAATAGATCCACAAGGAGCAGCTTTCTCTTTAGAATGACCTACTTTGGCCATAAGTTTGATGGAAAAGATGCCAGAAGCCTCTTGAAAAGACCCCCTAATCCTTTACATGTCTACGGCACGTGCAAGATTGCTTGGGAGGATACGCTTTTCAGTCTGCATTTTCATTGGGGAAACTTTGCTCCTAAAATAAAAAGAAGTGGAAAGTCTAGAAGATTCACACAGATACTTGAGTTTTCACATTCCTTTGTTCAAGCTGCCAAAGACAAACAAATCAGACAGAAGCATCTACGGTGCCCTTTCTTAAAAACAAATCACGTTGCTATAGTAAAATGGTGTTTTATTCCAGATTTCTTCGGGACTCACAAATCTTGCCGGACAAAAGTTGATGCTTTCAAATCACATCTGCACACCTCCTGAGCACAAATTGGGATCACTAGAACTAAGCGGAGATTAATTTGCAGAGGGGCACAAGTAGCACATTTTTACTGTCAGGTATCTGAAGAGTGAAGAAAATGGATGGAGTTGATCACTAATCATGTTACCAGATTATATTTGCAAGTGTCCCAGTGAAGCCAGACGTCCAATGGTTCTGATGGCCCAGGCCAAGGATACAACGCAGTAGCTTCTGCGTACAGGATCCTTTCCCTCCTCAAAGCAAGGAGTACAGAAGTGCTCATGAAGGGAACCCACCAAACAACCAACCAGCTATTTTTCAGTTTTTGTGTGGAAATGATCTTTTTATATGCACTGAACAAATACCCATCATTATAAGCACCTTAATGCAAATCTTCAATCCTCAGCTGTATATACTTATTTAGAAAATGTTTAACTTTCTTATTTTTAAGGTGACTTTAAGAAAACCAGTTTGGAGAATTTTCCCCAAGTTGTTCAGTTTCCAAAATCAACGAATGAGGAAAATTGTAGTATATGTATATACTTCTGTATATTGGAAAGGGTTTAATTGACTATTTTTCTTCTTTTGCATATACTTATTTATGGCAGTGTTAATATTGATAAGTGAAAATGAGGTATTGGTTCAGCTGAATTCAGTAACATAAATTGTACCACTAGGGTTTTTTTTTTAAAGAATAGGGCAAAAACAGTTTTAAAATGTTTAAATATTCTCCTTTGCCTACAGCCACTTTTAATGCAGTATAAATATAACTTTCCCATTGGCTGAATATTACACACTCAGCTCTGACATTCAGTGGAAGAATCTGGTTACTCAACAAGTTAAGAGCTGCAAGTGGCTGAGCAGCTGAAGTCCTCAAAAGTCACCAGTTTCTTGGCACCCTGGCTAGAATTGCCCCCAGACATCGTCCTTAATGTGAAAGAAGGGGGGGGGCATTATATGATGGGAAATAGTCCTATTCATTGCAATAAATTTCACATTTAATTCAAATCAACGTTAGTTTTTTGTCCACTTTGGGCTTGAGGCATTAAAACAAGCGGACCCTTGACTGACCCTCTCAAAAATCTACTCCCTCATCAGGCCGTTTTAGTGATAAAGCAAGGCTGTTGCTTTCACAGATGGTGGTGCAGAAGCAGGCCAGAAGTCGCTTTAGAAGAAGAAACAAAATGGACTCTTAAGATCAACTGTTGTTATTTTATTTTTTTTTAATTTGCTTTGTGGAGGTGGTAGTGTTTTCTTCTTCAAGACAACCTAGAAATATTTCAAATAAATTCCAATTGGATGGATATTCTGCCTACATTATGGATTGTATACTTGAATACTGTTCATTTCTGCCATGCTGTTTCTCGTTCTTCAGCCTGATATGTTTTTGCTCCTTCCTTTGATTGTTGAAATATTTTAAGACTGAACAAGCAACTGCCTTAAAAGCCTGAGGTGGCCAATACCTCATTTTATACCAAAATCCCAGTCCTGGCCTTAGGATGGATCTTGACAGACTTGAACACTGGACCCTATCTAACAAAATGAAATTCAATTCATTTAGTCTTACTTTTCTCACTTAGGCAAGAAAAACCAAATGTACACATGTAGACTGGGGGAAACGAGGCTTAATGGCAGTAACTGTGAGAGAGAGGGATCTTGGAGTCCTAGTGAACAACCAATTAAAAGGAGCCAACAATGTGTGGCAAAAATGCCAAAAAATGCCAATGCAATCCTAAATTGCATCAACAGAGGGATTCAATCAAGATCATGCGAAATACTAATATCACTCAATAAAGCTTTAGTAAGGCCACACCTAGAATACTGCAGGTAGTTTTGATCACACCATAAAAAAGATGTTGAGACTCTAGAAAGAGTGCAGAGAAGAGCAACCAGGATGATTAGGGGACTGGAAGCTAAAACATATGAAGAACGGTTGCAGGAACTGGGCATGGCTAGTCTAGTGAAGAGAAGGTCCAGGGGAGACATGGGAGCAGTCTCCCCTGGACCTTGAGGGGCTGCCACAGAAAGGAGGAAGGGGGGTCAAGCTGTTTTCCAAAGCACCTGAAGGCCAGACAAGGAATAATGGATGAAAACTGACCAAGGAGAGATTCCACCTGGAAATAAGGAGAAATTTTTGGACAGTGAGAACAATCAACCCATGGAACAGAAGTTGCCTTCGGAAGTCGTGGGAGCTTCATCCCTGGAAGCCTTCAAGAAGAGACTGGACTGCCATCGGTCAGAAATGGTGTAAGGCCGTGATGGCGAACATATGGCACGTGTGCCACAGGTGGCATGTGGAGCCATATCTGTGGGCATGTGAGCGTTGCCCTAGCTCAGGTCCAGTACGCATGCGCACGCTGGCCAGCTGATTTTCGGGTCCTCCAGGCCCACTGGAAATTGGGAAACGGGCCATTTCCGACCTCCAGAGGGCCTCCACGGGGGTGAGGAAGGCCGATTTCGCCCTCCCCAAGATGAAGAAAGCCTCTGGAGCCTGGGGAGGACGAAAACAGGCCTACCGGGCCCGCCGTGCCAAAAGTGGGGGGAGCACAGGGGATTGTGCACACATGCATGGGGGTGCGGGGGCATTGAATGTGGGCACATGCATGCACAACCCCCCCCCCCCGTGCTCCCCCAACTTTTGGCACGCGATGGCAAAAAGGTTAGCCATCACTGGTGTGGGGTCTCCTGCTTGGGCAGGGGGTTGGACTAGATGACCTCCCAGGTCCCTTCCAATTCTGCTCTGCTCTAAAGTAGATTAGATATGTAATGGATTAGATTGCAATATACTCTTCAGATGAAAAGCAGCAGAACATCCCTTTGCATGAGGCACTGGGAATCAACAACAGGAAGACACTTTCCTCCGATGGCAACAATGTGCATGTTCTGTTTTAGGAAGATATATAAAATATTCTTGAAACAAACAGTAGTTGATTGTAAGCCATTTACTTTTCCTGTGGAACTGAAGGGCAAAGGATATCAGACATCTCAATTTTAGCCTATCTGCTCACACAAAGTTCATTGCTTCCACCGCTTTTTTCCCAAATCTAATCTGTTCAATGAAATTTCTTGGGACAATCCCTGGTATTATGTTCATTCCAAGCCTTTTACTTGAGCTTAAAAGAAACATGATAATTACAGTTAATTAAATTAGACTTAAATCAAAAATAACCATATATATATTTATAAAATTTTAACCCAGTTTTCATTGTTCAAAATAAACTCCTTGGCCAGGTTTTCCAAGACACACTATAAAAGTAGGACTACACATTGACAGTTTTCAGTTTGCACCGTTATGGCTTTGAAGAACTGAAGTTTCTGAGCTGCTCTGTAATAATACACAACTCACAAATTGCAGCATGAGGACCAAGCCAACAAATTTCACCTCATCTGATGTGATTATTTGCTTCAAGCACATTTGGTAAACTACAATGGCATGTTTAAAAAAATACTGTAATTTATAAATAATAACCATTGCTTTCATTAAAAAAAGCACAGCCAAAAGCACAGGTATTCTAGTTGAATTCTAGAGTTGGAAGAGGCCTTGAGGCCCAAACTTTTCTCCATGCAGGCATCTACTGGGTATTGTTCAAAATCATATTTCCCTGTCCTGGATTAACACACATTTGCCATTCTTAGACATTTTAGGATTTACAAAGCAATTATTGTTGCAACTTACAGATGTGGATTAACAGGGAAAAAGGCAGGCACAACTATCAGAAATAGAGGCAATGCATGCATTTTACAATATTTGGCATCTTTGAAAAATGAAAAATTTATATGCAATGGGCAGAATCCCCCATGAAAAATATTATGCCCTTACTGATGTCAAAGAGGCAGCAGTAACAGATCATCTTTTCACATTCAAGATTTTATTTGTAGTACAAACACATACACCTGTGCCCAGAATGTCTTTCCCCGAATAGAACTCACCCATTTTTTAAAAATGACAGGAGACCATTCTTCCACATTTTGACAAAGTGACATTTAAAATAATGGCAAGTGCTTCCAAAGACCTGTCAAAACTCAGCTCTAGGCTGCTGGCATTTCTGCTAAAGAGATGCTTTCCCAGGTCAAACATTTTTTCACACAATCAAGTTACTACAAAGAATTAACAAGATGGCCCTGGGAGGGAGGCATTTTTTGTGGCGGGGGGATGGGGGGGCGGGAATCCTAAGTGGAGCCATGATCAATAGACTGAAAACACAACATTATTTTCAGGGCAGGACAACGTCAATTATTCTTCCCTGATTCTTCCTGCTACAATTTTCAAATATTATTTCTAAAAAAATATGAGCTCATCTTTTGAAAAAATCCTTGCTTGCCAGCTAGTTGGAAGATAGTAGGAAAATGTATTTCAGATAAAATTCTAGGTGAGGGGTCTATCCAAAACCACACTTACCCATACACACATACCCACAGCATTTTTGTATGTCACTCGACTGAAAAAATACTTCTGCATAAAGAACTAAGTTGGAAGAGTTGTGTCAATATCTTTTTTCTAAGAATCAATGAAAAATATACTATCAACAAGCCCATTCTCTTGTCTGAATCTGTCTCATGGGAAATAATCGGTTATTTTCATTTCATTGCAAACAGAAATTAGAAACAAAAGTTGCCTATATCGGTGGGAATGGAAAAACATTAAAAAAAATAGGCTGGTGAAGAATACATTTCCCTGGATTGTGTTATTATGTGTCAATAAAATCCCAGCAATAATTCTCACCTCCATCTGACCTCCCCCCCCCCACACACACACACCTCCCACCCCCACTGGATGACTCCCCAGACTGCTGCATAGGTACGTAACTGGCTCGATCTATCAAATGCAAAACACTTGGCAGATAGCTGCTTAAAGCATTCTCGGCTGTCAATGGTGAAACCCGTGTGCATCAGAGTACTGTATCAAAACATTTTACCTTTATTCTACTTTAGAGTTTGCTTTGTTCTCCTTGAAGGGAAAAAGACCCCATTTCTCCTGCCACCAGGTGACTTATTTGGAAATCAAAGCAAAATATCAAAGAGCCGACTGGCGTCTATTCACACCTGGTAAAAATTGGGAAAGGAAAGGAGGTCCAGACTCTCTGCCTGACATTTTATTTGACCCTTCATGAAGGGAAAGTGAGTTATCACCATCTAGATGCGGCCTAATGGAATTCTACAAATTCTTCCAACGCCTTGGGGATCTGATTGTGATAACTGATATGATGAACCCGCACAGCTCGAGCAGCCAGGCACTTCAGGCTCAGTTTCATTTGAGTCTTCAAGAGGATTTCAGACACCCCCGTCGTACTTTTGTCGAGGGGAGTTTTTTTCTGTTTGTTTGTCATATCTGTATGAGCACCGGCCTCAACCAAGCTGATGATGATAGAATGCAAGGTCAAAAAGTCACTAATGGGCCTGTTGTACTGGACTATGACGTGCAGCGGAGTGTTGCCCTCGTGGTCCACTGCGTTGACGTCAGCGCCACAGTCCAGAAGGAGCTTGGTGACCAGGGCGTTAGGGAAGCTGCAGACATCGTTGGTGTGGAAGTCATCAACTGGCGTACCAGAGTTGACAGCGTGGTGCAACAAACTAGACCCATCTCGTGTCCTGGGATCCAGGTGGATTAAGTTATAAATCTGTTTATTAATTCGCGATTGTTCCTCATCCCTACACTGGGTTTTGGTTGAGATGCACACCAAGTACAAGAAGGTAAAGATATTGCATTCATAGTTGTCCGTGGCTGTGTGAAGCTCAGCTTCTGGAGAGCTTTTGACCCTGGCCATCCCTTGCTCTATCTCCAGGACGCTACATCTCAAGACGCTCTCAATGTCCTTGGCTTTCACAGGCTCATTCAAGTGTATCATCTGAGAGAAAACTTGAGCAAATCGGAGAAGGTCCTTGTGGGTATTCCTACTGCCTCTCTGTCGCAAATGCAAAGCATGGAGCCAGAGCTTAATGCACTGTTCAAACTGCATGTTATCGGCATAAACAGCACCACGGTAAATAATCGGATGCGACACATCGATGTTATCAGAGCCCAAGATCCGCTCACGGACAATGAGGCCCTCCATGTGCAAAGCATCTCGGTCCTGGCGAATGCATTCTAGCTCCTGAGGAGTTCGGCATTCCGTCCGGTTGCCATAGGCTTCTATCTGGGGCAGGATGTCCTTCTCTATAAGGTTCTCGCTATCTCTGTACCGCTCGAGCATGGCTAAATATAAATAATGATAGGTTTTCATGATGTCGTAATTTTCCCGGTCGTTTGCAAAGGAGGCACCCAGGAGTTCCAAAGCTTCGATCCTGCTCTTGCGGTCACAGTCCGCGTGTGCCAACAACAGCTCCACAACATCAGCTTTACAGCTCTCCGCAGCGACCTTCAGCGGCGTCATTCCATGGCCATTCACCATCATGGCAGATTTCCACTTGACCAGCTCCCGGACAATCTCCAAGTGACCCGCCTCAGCTGCAAAGTGCAATGCTGTAGCGCCACAGTGTGCTTTGGCATTGGGATCAGCATGCTGCTCTAGAAGGAAGTGCACCACGTCAACATGGCCCTTGTAAGCAGCGATCATAAGGCAAGTGTTGTCATACTTGTTAGCGATGCTGATGTTGGCATTGTTCTCCACAAGGTACTTGACGATGTCCAGCCTGCCGTCAAAGCAGGCAGCCCGCAGAGGGGTGGAATTGGTCACGGTAGTGTGGTTAACATTTGCTCCATGGCTTACCAAAAGCTTGACAACTTCGAAGTGGCCAGCCCCAGCTGCACACCACAGTGCCGTGGCTCCATCAATGACGTAACTATGGAAAAAGAAGAGAGAGAAATTGTGTACAGCAGCCGTAATTTAAGTCCATGAGAAATAAGCAATGGCGTTTCTCTGTTCAGAGAGACAATTCAGGAGGAGGGAGAGTGCAAAGGACAGATATTAAATGAAAGGCCAAGGATAGCCTTAAGGATTGTGCTTTTGTATAGGCACAATCACAAGGGAGCTATATACAGTAAGTTCTGTACATTGGAGAATACAAGGCTAGTTTTAAAAGTGCAATTTCACACAACAGTGAAACAGTCTAATCCATAAATAGGCCAGCTGGTAAGAGCTATTTGCCAGCAACATTAACAGGCAGTTTACAAGATACAACCATGGCATACAACAGAGATACTAAAGAGCACTACGCCTACTTTGAATAGCTGAATGATAATAACTGATCAAAAACACAAGCACATTCTAATAGATCAGCTGTGATCCTTAAGTATGTTCTCTTATAAGGCATGCAGACTTCTGGATGGAAAAGCCCCAAAATTCTGAGCAATGTCACCAAAGTTTAAGCAAATGCAAAAGTTCTTGGGGGGAGGGGAAGACGTCTACTCATCTCACTTTCCTTAAAAGGGTGGTAGCAATTTAGTTAGCCTCCTCAATTGCATTTATCATCTCAGGAAAACTCCATGATATAACCCAGGGAGATGAGTTCATTTACTGAAGGGATGCAATGGTACAGCTTTTCATGTAGTGAAATGAAGGGAACTAGTAAATCCAAAATATGTTAACCAACTGAACCTAAGTTTTTTACACACACACACACACAAATAACGAAGAAGTGGAACTAGCAGAATTTAAATGAAGCTACTCTGTTTTGTGTGCATGTTTGTTTTTTATTAATATTTGTTTAATTAAATAACAACCAAATGTATCTGGAATTTGGCATGATTTATCTTCCTAGGAGAGGCAATTATGCCTCCATGTTACCTTTTCACAGGAGGTCTCACTTCACGCTGCTGTCCCACCCTTTCTGGGATAGTAGGTGAGTGGAGGGAAGTTACTGGAAGGGAGTTTAAAAACAACAGGCAACCTCCTGGCCCAGTGAAGCACTTGGGTTCCAAGGCTGCTTAAAGGAAAGAAAAAACGGAGCCTAAAAGTTATTTATTCCAGGCTGAGATGAGGATCCTTTTACAGAACCTACAGTACGGCTTCATCCAAATTTGCTTTGCCAGGGAATTGTTGGATTTTTAAAAAAAATATCTGCAGCTCTTTGGTTTGCCTCTTCTAACCTGTTGTGGATCTGTTGAGTGCAACAGATGCTTCAGGGAAGCCCCTTCAGTATTCTCTTCTGAAACGCTCCATAGATTCTCCAATAGTTTCTTCTGGATACCAGAAACAACTGACCGCAAGGTGTCTGTGAACTAATATGATAATTTAAAAGAGCTCCTTTAACAAGGAGCTCATGGGATGAAAGCAAAGCAAGGGATGTTTAGCTGCAGGGTCTACCTATCTAGTTCCAGTCCCAGCACTTAAAATTCAACTTTGACAGCTCTTCAAATCAGGAGTTTTCAGAGGAAGCTAGTGGTCTTCCTGCCTCCAATTAGACAATTTCTGTGGTTTAATTCTCCCTTCTCAAAACAGGAAAAAAAATAGCTTTTGTACTCTTAAGATGTTAACATAAAATCACTTTCATTTTATCTAATTAGATGTTTCAATGTAACTTGTCCTATCTTACCTAATCCATTTCACCAGGAGCAGAGAGCAAATGGCGTGTCTGGCTGTACCTTGGCCTGCCTAAGCTCCCCTCCTTGGTGGTATGTCCCACAGCCCTCAGCAACCCAACTCTTCAGCGATGTCACAGAAAGAAATTATCAAGTAGATTTGGCCACAAAAAGAGAGAAAGGTGGCCAATGATACAGCAGATACGGTGTTTCCCCGAACATACAACCTATCCCGAAAACAAGCCCTAGGCCAATTTTCACAACTGCGCCTAATATAAGCCCCATCCCAAAAAATGTTATGCCCCGCCCACCATTTGGCTGTACAAGGTGGGGTGAGGCGCATGCGTAAAAATGAAGCTAAGTGTTGTGACCCCGACTCTCGAGCCTGTCCTACCAGAGGAAGAGGACTCAGAAGGTGAAGGAGAGGAACTGACAAGGCCTCCTCTCTCTGGCAATGCCTCAGCTTCCATCCAAAGGCCAGGAAGAACAGCCTGGGATGTGCCAAGAGGAAGGCATATTGGAGCATCAATTGATAGGGAGCGAGGATGATGAATCCCGGCTTGATCCCAGGCAGTGCCGGAGAAGCGTGCGCAGCAACGGAAGAGGCGTGCGAGGGTCAGAGATTGAGCTGAGTCATGGAGCCACGCCCCACCAGGAATAAAAGTGGGTGTGATTGCTCTTCAGGCTTTGTGACGGACAATGTTAAACCCTGAAAGTCACATCATGATCTCTAAAATTCAGCTTGGATATATTTCGGACTGAACATTGACTAAACTCTTGTCTTGTGGATAATTTGTTGCTCCTGAAACAGACTGAAAGTAAGTCCTCTTCTGCTTTATGGGAGTGAAACGGGTCTTGGCAGGCATTTGGCAGTTTGCTGCCAAATCCTGATCTGCCAAGAATTCTAATCTGTTTACCTAATAAAATATTGGCAGGCGTGCTTGGTATTACGTTTGCCTCTGTGAGGAAGGGAGACAGAACACTAGGGCACGGGTGGGGGGATGGACCCCGCATCTGCTTTCCTTAGGACCATTGCAGCCAGGGCTCCCACAACCCGACACCTGTTGCGCTGCTGCCCCTAATATAAGCCCTATCCCAAAAAATAAGCCCTAGTTATGCCCCGCCCACCATTTGGCTGTAGAAGGTGGGGTGAGGCGCATGCAGCTGCTTCCAGTCGCTTACGGCCAGATGCCACGTGGTGCATTGCGCTAGTGCCACCGCACACGGCAGGACACCGTGAGGCAGTGTCGTTGCTCACACGCACAACAGCACAACACACTACAACACCTCCTGCCGTGAGCGGTAGCACCAGTGCAATGAGCCACGCGGTGTCTGGCCACAAGGGGCTGCAGAAGACAGGCAGCGGCGTGACAGGTGTTGGGGCATGGGTGGCCTGGCTGCGGTGGTACAAAGATAAGTGTGCCATCACTTCTGGCAGGACACCGTGAGGCACAGCATGCTGGTGCTGCCGCTCACACGCACAACAGCACACCACATCAGAAAGCCTCCCGCCACAAGCTGAATTACCAGTGCAATGCGCCATGTGGCATCTGGCCATGAGCAGCTGCAGAAGACAGGCAGTGGTGCAACAGGTGCTGGGGCATGGGAGGCCTGGCTGCGATGGTACTAAGGTAAGCAGGTCTCCCAAAAACCTGGTGCTTATTTTGGGGCCCAAAATAATGGGAAAGAGTATGTACATGGGAAATGCTCAGCACTGCATGCTTAAGCAGTTTGTATTTGTCCTTTGGTATGATATGTTTAAGTGAAATAAAGAATTTTAGCTTCACTGAAATGAGATCTTCTAAACCAGTAAGATCTAAACCCTAACTGGAAAGAATAGAATAAGAAAATTGAAATGTATCCAAATTCTTTCAGAAAACTGAAAGAATATATGACTGAGAATCTTTAAGCCATTTTTCCAATACTCCCAATACTTCCCCTCTGGAAATACATAAAGCTCCATACACTAAAAGACCTTCAAGGCTTCCTCATCTCTGCCCACAATATTCCACCGAAATATAAAGCGGCTAATGCTCAAAGCTTTTCTTTTCGCAGTCACTGTAAAAATGTGGGAAACTCCACTGCTTCTTAACGGATGGAGCCAGTGGTGAAATATAAAATTTGTTACTACCGGTTCTGTGGGGGTAGCTTGGTGATGGGGTAATGTGACTGGGTGGGTGTGGCCAACTTTTTTTTTTACTTTTGAAAGCATTTTTTCTACAGCCTCTTCGGCCAAAGAGATTGTAAAGAAAAATGCTTTTAAAAGTGTCCGACGATCCCAGCTGAGCCGTGCGATCATCAAAGGCTGTTTTTTTTACTTTTAAAAGCATTTTTTCGGCCGAAGAGGTTGTAGAAAGAATGCTTTTAAAAGTAAAAAAAACAGCCTTTGATGATCGCACGGCTCAGCTGGACATGGGGGGTGGGGCAGAGATTTTGCTACCAGTTCTCCGAACCATCCACCGCCATTGCTACCGGATTGGGTGATCCGGCCCAAACTGGGAGCATTTCATCCCTGGGTGGAGCTCTTTTTCTACAAAACACTAGATGACCTATAAGGTCCCTTCCAACTCTATTAATCTATTAATTATTGTCCTCGTATAATGCGAGACACAGACCTGATTATGACCATGAACTGTGACCTGGACTTAGTACATTAGCCTAAATAAGGTGCACTTGAATAGATGCTTAATTTCTCACAGCCTTCTTGCCTTCCCTTGTAGCTTCCCAATTTTCCAAAAAACTCCTGCCTTGCAGGAGAGAAATCATTCCCGGCCCTAACAATAACAGCAGGTTCAGAGGGAATGAAAGGAGGAAAATGGCCAGAGATCATTAGAAGTGAGAGAGCCATAGGGTGGCCAATCCTGCACACGTCACCTCCTGTTGCATGCAACTTCTCTCCAAACTTCGGGCGGGGAGTCCGCCGGTCTCATCCTAGACCCCTTCAGAGTTACCCAAATTCTTCCTAGGGAGCAAAGCAGCCACCTCTTTGGCCGGCCTCCTTCCTCCACTTGTAGGAACTGGTGACCATCGTTGATTGGCAGAGAGGCCATCCAGGTGGAAGGAAGATGCCCGCCTCACCCTTTACGCGCGCAGGCAGCCCCCGGAGGCCGCTGCCACGGACCGGAGCGCCCCGCGGGAGCAGCAGGAGCCTCTGGCCGGGCCGCGGGCGCACCTACCCATCGAAGCGGACGGTGCCGGTCTGCTGCGTCTGCACCCGGTAGTGCTCCAGCAGCAGCCGCACCACCTTGGCGTGGCCGTTGCGCGCGGCGATGATGAGCGGCGTGGAGCGCTGGCCGCCCTGGTGCGTGACGTGGCCCAGCAGGTAGCGGACGTCGCCCTCGGAGCGGTTGAGCAGCAGGGCGGCCAGGGTCAGCACCCGGCCCTCGCTGGCCGCCTTGTAGACGTAGCCGGCCAGGCTCTCCATGGCCGCCTGCTCCTGCGGGGACCGCCACCGCGCCCCGCCGGCCTCCCCCGGAGGGGCCGGGGCCGGCCGGGGCTCCTCCCGCTCTGCCCCCTCCGTGGCTCCGCAGCGGGCGCGGGCATGCGGGCCGACCCCCTTGGGGTCCGCGGGGGCGCCGGCGCTCCTCGTCGTCCCGCCGCTCCCGTCGCCCACCATGCGCGGCCGGTCAGACGGGCCCCATGGCCGGCCGTGTCCTCGTCTGCCGGGCAGCGCTCCTCCCGGGAAGGGGCCCGCGGGGCGCAGCGTCCGCCCGGAGCGCCGGAGCGCCCGTCCTCCTCCGCGGCCGCGATCCTGCAGGAGCCCCGCGGAGGGCGGGCGCGGGCGGCGGCGGCGGCGGCACCCGGAGGAGCTGCGAAGGGCCGAGCCGCGGAGGCCTTCCCGGAGCGCCCAGGAAGGAGGACGGAACGCTTCCTGGCATGCTACGGGTACCCGGAAGGGTCGCGGCGCTGTCGCTGCGGAGGGGCGGGGTTGGTGGATACGGGCTACGGAACGTCGGAAGTGCCCTTCCGAGCGTCCAATCGGCGTCAGTTGTTCTTAGCGCCCTTGCATGGCCCCGGAACCGAAAGCCGCCGTCCAGTTCTCAGCAAAACCAATCCGTCCCGGAAACCGCTGCTCAGACGAAGTGAGTTCCGGAGCCCGAACGGTCCTGGCTGCTGAGCGGTGCAGATGTCTCCGGTCCTGCCTGTTTCCTTCGTGGGGGAGCGGCAGGGCGACGACGTGGATGGAGCCACTGGCACGCTGGGCTTCCAGCACGTGCCAAGCCGTGATTGGTGTTAAGCCACAATTCTTCGATTGGAAACTAATATAGGAACCGATGGGTTTTGGTCGAGCGGTGCAAGCTCAGCTGTCAAAATCTCTTTTCAGGTTCTTGATGGGCTCCGCAGCCTTTTGGGGAATCGTCCTCCAGGCCCGCAGCTGGCGGCATATGTGGCCTTTCCTTGGTCCAGGCTTGGCAAGGGAGAACTTCCTTTCCTTCTGGCTTTAACTCTGTTAAATTAACTGACTCTAATGCAACTGAATGTGTGGCATACACAGCCCTGTTTGTTTCACTGGATAAATTGTGTTTTCAGCCTGGTCTGTGATTGTAATAAACTCTGTCTATATGTCTGACCATATGATATGGGGACATGTAGTTTTACTTCTGAGACAAGAATATAAAAGCTCAGTCTAAACAAGGATACAAAACTTGAAAGTTAGAGAAAAGTGAATTCTGGGATCCCGTGGAATTTCCTATGTTGCACTGAAACTGTTCAACAATTTTCACCTGTTGTGTGGGTTGCCTCTTTTGGCAGAAATTGTGAGCAGCAGTGGTGATTTCCATGCCTCTTGCTAGAGCTGCCTGTGACTTGCTCCAGAGGCCTTCAGGAGACTCAGCCTTTGTCCTGCTTAGTCATTTGTCATTTGTACCAGCTGCCTCAGTAATGTGATCTTGCTAATTGGACCCGAGGCCTGTTCTATGTTGGTTTCAGTAACAAAATGAATAGTTAATTCAGAGTCATGCAATTGGAGATGTTGCCACCTGTAGAAATAATACAAGGCCAATTTCATGTATTATGTACGGACCTGATTCAACTATGAGACTCTTTCCACAGCCTGCACCAAAGAGGCAGGGGCAAAAAGACTGATGATTCTCTGCAGCAAATAATATTTCCACTTGTTCTTCCCCCAACCCTCATGATCCTTGATAGGATCTTTACTCTTAATTTCCCAGGATAGATGATCTGAATATGGTAATTCACGAGCAATGCACATGCATCAAAGAAGCTCCTCAGGCTGGCAGGCAGAGATGTTATGCCACAAAAGCAGGAGAGAGAGGATTCCTCCCCTCACCTTCTTTGAGGTTACAGTTTCTCACTGCATAAATATCATAAATTAGATTGCTTCAGGTCAGGAGTGAGCCAATTGTTGTTGTGTATTCTGATTGTACAATTTTCAGTGTACTTACTTATAAATATTGGCTTCATCATCATTTTAGCCATTGTCTGCACTGCAGGATGAAGGTCTCTTTTGCCTGTTTCCAACCAATATGGTCCTGAGCTTCCTTTTGCCACGTGGTCTCTTTCCCTTTTTATCAAGTGGGATCCATTCTATTACTGCCTTGGTCCACCTGCCCTCAGTTCATCTTGTTATGTGACCAGACCATTTCCATTTCAATTATTTTATTCTCTTGATGATATCGTATACTTTTGTTCTCTAATCCACATGCAGGTTTTTCTATCTGGTCTTGTAATGCTGAGCATATATCTTTCCATGGCTCTTTGCACCACTCATAACTTTTGTATCAATTATGAGGTTAGCGTCCATGTTTACTGGCATATGTTAGGGCAGGTAGCACACACTGATCGAAAACTTTCCTCTTCATAGATGGAGGTTGTTCTTGAAAATTATGCTTAGCTTACCAAATGCCTGCCAATCACATTTAACCTGCTGTTCAATTTCCTTTATTGTTTCATCTTCCATTGAGATCCTTTGGCCAATGTACAGTATATGTAGTGGTCTACTATATCTAATTCTTCTCCAGATATAAAACTTTTTCTTTCTTTGGTGAATTTATTAAACATAACCTGGGTCTTTTTCAGGTTTGTTGTTTAAGCCAAATGGTTCTCCTGCTTTGTGTCTCTGTAGCTCTTCTTGGTCTTGTGACAAGAGAACAATATAATCCGCGAATCTTAACTGATTTAAATAGGCGGCATTGATTTTTATTTCATCTTTTGCCCAATCTAGTTTGCGAAATACTTCTTCAAGGCAGGCTGAGAAAAGGATAGGTGATATTGTATTGCTTTATCATACACCTCGTTCTAGGTTGATTTCCACTTTATCATTAAGGCAAATTGTTGCCATTGTTTTTTCATATATTGATTATAGTAAGTTTATATAAGCAGTGTCTACGCCTTGGTTGAGAATGCCTTAATTATTGCTTGTTGGAATACTGAGTCAAAAGCCTTTTCATAGTCAATGAAAGCCACGCACGGAGGCCTGGTGGAGTCGTTATGCCTTTCAATGACTTGATGAACAACCTGGATGTGATCCATCGTGCTGTAGCAACTTCTGAACCCTTCCTGCTCCTTTGGCTGTGCATCATTTAATGTTCTCAACATTCTTTTTGCTATTACCTTAGTGAAAACCTTTTAGATTTAGAAAGAGTGCAGAGAAGAACAACAAAGATGATTAGAGGACTCAGTGATAAAACATATAAAGAATGGTTGCTGGAACTGGATATGTATAGTCTTATGAAAAGAAGGAGTAGGGGTAACATGATAGCAGTGTTCCAATATTTCAGGGGTTGCCCCAAAGAAGAGGGAGTCAAGCTATTCTCCAAAGCACCTGAGGGTAAAACAAGAAGCAATGGATGGAAACTAATCAAGGAGAGAAGTAATTTAGCACTAAGGAGAAATTTCCTGACAGAACAATTAATCAGTGGAACAACTTGCCTCCAGAAGTTGTAAATGCTCCAACACTGGAAGTTTTTAAGAAGAGTTTAGATAACCATTTGTCTGAAGTAGTGTAGGATTTCCTGCCTAAGCAGGAGGTTGGACTAGAAGACCTCCAAAGTCCCTTCCAACTCTGTTATTCTATTCCATTCTATTCTAGATGACTGAGAGAAGACTAATTGGGCAATAGTTCTTTAAGTCATCATGGGCCCCTTTATTGTGTATAAGAATCACTTCAGCATTTTTCCATGCATTGGGTATTTTTCTTCTCTGAGGCATCTCAAGTATAGTTTTGCTAATACCTTGTGATACTAAACTGTGACCACCAACTTTTAGCATTTCAATCGTAACACTGTTATTTCCTGAAGCTTTGCCATTTTTTCATTGATTTTTATGGACTTGGTACTTCCTCCACTAGGATATCTGCATTTCCTCTTTTGTGGGTGTTGTTACTTTTGAGTGATCTTGATCTTTGTATAGGTCTGAATAGTTTTCCAATTATTTCTAACATTTCCTGTCTTGTTCTACACACAATGTTCATGTTTTAATGCAAAACCCTTTTTTGGTATTTATAAGGTTGCATTTTCCTCTATTAATCCTGTTTTTTTTTTTCTTCTATTGTCTTTTTCACAAGCTTCATGTTAAACTGACATGTTCCTTCTTGGATACATTTTCTTATGGTCTTGCAAAGTTCAACATATTCCAGTTTATTAGTGAAACTTCCAGTATTCTTCATTGTCCATTTTTTCATTAAATCAAGAGTTTCATCTGAGATTTTAGACTGTACAAAGTGTTTTTTCCGGTTGTGCTATAGATGTCACTGACTCAAATATTGGCTTATTTATAAGTAAGTACACATCCCAAAAGCAAACACAAGACATATAATTGAAACCTCGACCCTTCTTAATCTGCTATATGCATAAGCCAGTATTACCCAGTTTGTTCCAGATTTCATTACTGGCAGCAACAGAATACCATGAATGTGGAGGTAGCCAGAGTACTGTCAGATCATCCTCTTGCTCCTGTTCAGCCCATCATGTTTTATCACATAGGAACAAAGTTTGAATCAGAAGGGAGGTTGGACCACAAATTGCTGCAAATCATAAAAGTAAGAAATGTGTAACTGGCTGAAAACTCTTGGTCACTGATCAGGTTTTAGATGGTCCCAGTCTTATTGTTTTGTGTTATTATTGACATATGAATACATGGAAGGTGAAAGTTTTCCATTACTTGTTTTTTCACCAAAAAACTTTTTCCTGCCTAACTGAATTCAACAGAAAAACCCAATAAAATACAGACAAAAGGAGATATTGCCTACAAAAATGGGTTGCTTTTTTCCTCCCCTGCCCTTACAAAGCAGAGAGATCGGAGAAAGATCTCAAAAAAGATCTGAAGAGATTAAGCTGTTTGTTCTTCTATAGTATGCTGGCATGAAAGCAGTGCAATCATGCCAGCAGCAGGAAAGGCTCAGGGGAAAGGAGCGGTTGCCTACAGAAATTGCTTGCTTCCCCTCACACACACAGAATGGACAGCTTTCAAGAGAATACTGCAAATTGTGTAGTGCACTCATGACTCCCAGCTCCATGCTACCAGTGCAATTCTATTCCTTTTAATGTGGAGAAGAGCAAACAGCTGCTTCTCATGCAATCCCTTTCCAATCTCTTTGTTTTGGGTGGGGGTGGGGGGGTGTCATGCAATGGGGAGACAGCCTTCAGAAATTCCTTTTTTTCTCTTCCTTCTCTCCCAACTCTGAGTAGATTGGAGAGAGATGTCAAGACAGTAAGATGCTTGGGTAGTATGCTCCCAGGTCCCTGTCTGGGCTGAGGTGCGATTCCATTACTTTTTTTATGTGTACGAGAGATTAAGCAGGCTCTTAAGCCTTCCAAAGCATGTGGAAGTTAGGAAGCAAAATTGGTGTTGCTGAAATAATCTTGGTGTTTCTTATCCAAGCCTCTATCTTTCTTTTTTATCTCTTACTACTGGAATAGCCAAAAAAAAATCCTTTTTATGAATTTTAGCTTTAAGTTCATAAATTCCTGCTGAGATTTAATGTTGCTGACTTCTTTTCTGCAGATATATTCATTAGTATATCTCCCTAGTGATTTCACCCATATTTTATTTCAAATAACATGTCTCTTATAGTTCAGTCAAAACCATCACATGCATTAATAGTAGTTACCCAAGATGACCTCCCCTTTTCTTCCCATTGAACGGTGTGGAATTGTACTTCCAATATCTTATTTTTAAGAAGTTCCCATCCCTTCCATTCTCCCTTTATGGATTTCTGTCCATGTCATCCCACTATTACTTCCCTCGCTTTTTGGAAACTGTCTCCAGAGAAATCTACATACCCCAATTTAGGTTTTTGTCATATTTTACGACATGATCTATTTTATCCCAGCTCTCTTGCTTTTACTTCTTCCACCAGTTCTTCCTTATTGGCTGGGATCAGATCTGTCAGAGCCAATCCCTTTGCCCCTTTTCACCTTTCTGAAAAATGACCCAATCAGCAAGGCCAGGGAGGACTGGATGAGACAGGGAGGTGAAGTTTTCAATGATTCTCTTTATTATTATTAGAATGATTGCGATAATTCTCTGGTTACTCCCTGGCCGCCTGCAGGCAAGTGACTTTGTGGGAACCAAGCAAAGGGCCACATTTTACTGAGCTTTTGCTTGGTGTAAAGAATTTAATTTACTGTACGGCGTGCATGGACTTAAAGCTCCATAAAATATCAACGTCCTCCAGGTGCTATTACTGGAGGACTATCCCTACCAAAGTCCTCCAGACCGTTGAAGCGCAGCATTGTTTATATTAAAAAAAAACAACAATCCGATAGGGGCCCCTCTCGCCATTCCCCGCGGGCGTCTTCTGAGCCCTTCCTTTCTCCCGGCCGAGCAGGTGCCCACCCGCGGCTGCTGCCTCCGTCCGGGGGCTTCGGGGCCGCTCGGCTGCCGCCGTTGTGGCCCAGGCGCGCCTGGCTTCCCCTCCTTTGGGACGGGCGCTGGACCCACCAAAGGCCCGCCCGGAGCGAGCCGGCCTTCCTCCTCTCCCCCCGCCCAGGTGGCGGGCTCGGGGCGGAGCGCGGGAGCGGCCGGGGCTGTGCCGAGGCCGGGCGGCCAGAGGGGGCAGCAGACCTTCCGCTGGCCGGGGCCGCCCAAGCCCGTCCCGGCCGCCCCGCCGGAGCGTCTCTGCCCGCATGGCGGCTTCCAACCGGCGGAGGCCATGAACGGCGACCGCAGCCCCGCAGGAAGGGAGCCTCCCGCCGCCGCCGCCGCCGCCCCGCGACTCCCGGC
This sequence comes from Masticophis lateralis, assembly GCA_030761175.1. NCBI lineage: Eukaryota > Metazoa > Chordata > Lepidosauria > Squamata > Colubridae > Masticophis > Masticophis lateralis. Next base: position 22,604,455 of record JAUDYJ010000012.1, on the reverse strand, counting down.
CTCCCTCAGGAGGCGCCACCCGGCCGGCCGCAGGTGCTCCGTCCGTCCGTCCCGCCGGGGCCCCCTCGCCACGCCGGCCCGGCCCCTGGCAGGGAGGGAGGGAGGGACGGCGGGCGCCGCTCCCCGGGCAGAAGCGCAGCCGAGCCGCGGTCCTTCGGGGCGACGGTTGCAGCCCAGCCTGCGGAGCCCCTTCGGTGCCGCCTGCCAGGGGAACCGCGGCGCTACCCGGGCCCGGATGCCGTCCCCGCGCCAGTCGCAGCCCCCGAGGACCCGCTGCCTTCGCTCCGACGGCGCGCAGATGGGAAGGCAGGAATTCCCCTTCGCAGCCCTGACGGAGCGGCTTTGCGGGACCGGGGGACCCGGCTTTGCAGCTGCGCTTTCTCGCGCTCAGGAACTTTGCCGGGGTGCGGACTGCAACTCCCGGAACCTGGGAAGTGGCGCCTGCTGGCTGGGGATTCTGGGCGTTGGAGTCCCGCGCCCGAGGTTGAGAAACGGCAAAGGGGCTCCCCGCGACCCCCGGACTGCTCCCTCCCGCCCTTCCCGGAGCTGCAGGAAAACGGGCTCCGGATATTCCCGGGCAAAGCCTGCCGTCCGCCCCCCCCCCCCCACTTGCGCAGCCCACGAGGGTCCCAGAGGATCCCAGTGTGGCGTTTTGGGGCCTCGTTGGTGGAGTTTGGACCCCTCAGTCTGCTCTGGGTTGGCCCCTCCGGTTCCTGTCCTCAGCCCCATCCTCCTCCCTCCCAGCGTTTTAGGGCACGGAGGATGCCGGGCGAAGGAAGCATCTAACAGATTAACAGACCTGGAAGGGACCCTGTAGGTCATCTGCTCCAACCCCGCCCAGCAGGAGACCCTCCACCATTTCTGACAGATGGCGGCCCAGTCTCTTCTTGAAAACGTCCAGTGATTTAGGATGCCATTTAGATGGCAGACGTGGGAGTTCGTCTGAAAAGGCACAGCCAGACTCCTTATTTTGTTTAACCGTCTTGGATTAGACATTCTGAATTTAAAGCCAAGATAGTGGGCTAATTGGGGGAAGGATCAGAAAATCTTAAAATATACATGAAGTGCAGCCACTTTTTGAGACAAAGAGGGCTCTTGACTTAATGGATGTGTCGTCGTCCCCCCCAGCTCCTTCTGGCATCTTGGGGTCAGGCAAGGGTGTCACAGAATATGGTTAAAATAAAATCAAGATAAGGCTGTTTTGATGTGATGTGCATAAACAGCTGGAGCTTTCATCACATCTCGTTTGATCTTTTTTTTAATCCTGCCAAAACTTCTGAGGACAGGGAGTCTGTGGTGGCCAAAGGTTGGCACACCTGCATTCCGGGATGCACCAAGACAGGCCAAGATGCAGTTCACCGAGAACAACTAAATTATTAGTCAACAGGTGTGGAGCCTGCGGCCATGCCTCCTTCAACAGGGAGGGTGGTAGAAAGATGCCTCTGCCTCAGTTTGTGTCTGTGTTGGTTGGTTGGCCTAACTTTCTGACGTTACATCCATTGCCTTCCCTCTTTCACTCCCAGGCATGGAGCAATCCTCAAGGACGACGTTTGCAGGGATTCCTGCTTCCACTTTGACTTGTGGTTTTATTTCACCCTGCAAAACTGGGTCCTGGACTTTGGCCGGCCCATTGCCATGGTGAGTACCTGGGGATGAGGTTGATTTGCCTTAAGGGTTCAGAGGTAGAGGAGTTGCGGGCGAAGATGCCCTGGGACAGGAAAATGAAGGTTCCTTCCCAAATTCAGGGTAGTCCTCTACTTATAACAGTTTGTTTAGTGATCATTCAAAGGTTACAACAGCACTGAAAAAAGTAACTTATGTCTTTTGACTGCCGCGTGATCGAAATTCAGACGCTTAGCAGCTGCTTCATATTTATGACGGTTGCAGTGTCATGTGATCAGTTTTTGCTACCTCTGACAAGCAAAGTCAGAATCCCAATGGGGAAGCTGAATTCACATAACAACTATGTTACTAATTTAACAACTGCAACAATTCACAGGTCGTAAAATGGGACAAAATTCACTTAACAAACGTCTCGCTGAGCAACATACATTTTGGCCTCAATTGTGGTCGTAGGTTGAGGACTGCCTGTATCCTGGCTTTAGCATTTTGGGTTCGGGCAGCCATGTGAGTTCTCTGCTCTCGAGAGTTCTGTGCTGCTTCCTCCATTGAGATTCGTGACTTCGGCTTGCATGACAGCTCTGGCCACTGAAGTTGGCAGCTGACAACAGGACCACAAACTCCTCAGCCCTTCCCTGGAAGGGAGCTCCCACCTGCAAACACTCCTGGCCCCCATTTTTCTTTCCCTCACCCTGAGGTGGCCTTCCCCTCCCACTCACTAATGAAACTGGCTGAGGTTGCCTTTTTCTCTTGCTACTGAAATAGCGTTTCTCTTCTTCTGCCATTCTGCAAATTGCACCAGATCTGTTCAGTTCTGTCATCTCTTACCCGGGAGGGAAAACACGGGACTGCAAGCAGGACAGAGGCAGCAGAGCGGCAGGGTGGGTGGGGAGCCGGTTCATGCTGGGAGAGGTTTCTGCCGAGCCCAAGATGGTTGGTGAGCATTTCCCACCAACAGAGGGAAAAGGCTATTCCTCTTGAATGTCCAGCTGGGCCACTTGCTCTGTTCTCATTTTAAAATGTTCAAAAATTGTTTTAATTTGAAAGAAAATTAAAAGGGATGATAACATATTACAGAGCTTCCAGAATCATCTTTATTTTCAAGAAACCCTGGAAGTAAATCGAGAATTATTCACTTTCAGTCTGATCTCTTTATCCTCCTCTGACATCCTTGTTCACATGAACATAAATAGTACAGCCCTTGAGTACGCATTGAGTGTGAGGTCAGAATTGTGTATTATATACTGTTCTACAAATATGTAAATATGCCTCTTGTCTGATATGCGTGCAAGGATGGGAGTGCTTAAATTTTTCAGTGTCAGCTGTTTGTTGGTTGCAAATCCTCCTCCCTATCCTGTACTTTGCATTTTGCAAAGAAGATTTGGGATTAGGATGTTTGCATTGCTCTGAGATTAATTTTTTTTGGCGTTGGCATTTGGCATTGCCTGCCTCCCTCTTTCAACCTCAGCCACACAAACACACAGAGGAAAATATCAGCAAGCAAAGATGGCCTTTATAGCCAAGCTCGACAAAAATCTGCAACAGAAAGGCCACCAATAATTAAGGGATGGCACAGTCTCCCCTATCCTGCTTCTTGCTTTTTGTTTGTGTGTCTCCCTCTGCAGATCGTGCTTCCACTGGAATGGTTTCCCCTGAACAGGCCGAGCGTTGGGGATTATTTTCACATGGCCTATAATGTCATCACACCCTTTATTCTCCTGAAGGTAAAATAGTTGCTGGATTCTTTGGTTTCGTCTTGCACAAAACCATTTAGATCAGTGTTCCTCAACCTTGGGAACTTTGGGATGTGTGGATGTCAACTCCCAGTATTTCCTAGCCATCCATGCTGTCTGGGGAACTCTGGGACTTGAAGTTTACACATCTTAAAATTGTCAAGGTTGAGGAACATTGATCTAGATCGGGGTGTCAAACTCAAGGCCCAGGGGCCGCCCTGGAAACAGTGAAGGACCAGCCCACAGTGCCTCTGCCAGCAAAAACAGGCTCCTGAGCTCCATTTTTGGCTGTGATGGCCTCCTGCAACCCTCTGCCAGTGAAAATGGAGCTCGGGAGCCCATTTTTGCTGGTAGAGTGCTCAGCCTACCACACGCATCGACACGAATGACATTAAGATAGCCATGCCCCCTGGCCACATACACACACACACACACCAAGATCATACAACCCTGATACAGCTATCAGTGAAATCAAGTTTGACACCCCTGATATTGATGAACACATGCATCAACTTTTTTCCCCCAGGCTCTTAAATTCTGGAGCTGGGGGAGAGAAGTAGCCAACTTGGGGGAGTTGTCAGCCCCAAATGTGAATTTGGACAGTATAATTCCTTGCCTGGAAATCACATATTGTGATGTCCTGGTTCCAATTTGCAAGATAGTTGTGCCTTACTATCGTGTTCATTTACTCTTGGTCAGCAACAATGAGTTTTGCCACAAGCTTTTGAAAAAAATGGGTAAGATTGAAGTATCTGAAGCTCGTGATGGACAAGCTTTTGAAAAAAATGGGTAAGATTGAAGTATCTGAAGCTCGTGATGGACAATAGATGTTCCACTCAGATTGTCTTCTCCCTGTGTTGGAATCCGTGCTCCGTAAGCAGAACCTTTGGGAGGGGCCTCCTTGCAGGCCGTCTATACATCTGAGTAGCTTAGACTACAAACCCATCATCCCGATGTTGCTGGTTGATCTTCCAAGGAGACCCAGCCAGGCAAGGCTGCAGGAGGAGCAAGACCTCTCCAAGTCTAGATTTCAGATGATCAGAAAAGGGTTAAGCAGCTTCAAATCCTGGATTGATTTATGATATTTATAAACTGCCCAAATCCATAGGGAAATTCACAACAACAGATATGGTTTACTTTATATGTTCAAATTCAGGGTAATGACGCAAACTTGGCATACACCTGTTGCGAACAGTAAAATAGCTTAAAGTTGAGACAGGTGAGCCAAAAAGAGAACCAAACGCCACGCTTGAAAATGCCAAAGAGCTCAGAATGCTTTGTAGTTTAAAAGGGGAGGGTGGTGTTATTGCCATCAGGGCCGCCTCCAAGCTTGGGTCAAAGTGGGAGGGTGGCTTCATTGGATGAAACTGGCACCCTGTCTTTGCCATGGAGTGAAGAATTGTCCCACCATCACGGGGACCATCTTTTAGGAAGGGCTCCACTGCTGCGTTCCTGGGGCCTCAAAGGGGACTGGAGGGGTTCTCCCAGCCAGACTGTGCAGCCCCCCCAGCCTGCCTGTTGTCTTTTTAAACAAAGGCAGGCAGGCGCTTGTTCTCAGGAAGGAAACATGTTTCTTCCCAAATGTTTGGAAAAGGAGGAATGTTGGAAGGGGCTTTGGGTTAGGATAGACATCTGTGGGTCGGATCGCTTTCCTTTTCCTTCCCTAGTTTGAACTCCAGGAACTGTTATGCTTTTACTTCGTACTTTGTCCTATAACTTGGGGGCCAGACTCTCCTTTTAATACAGATATTGGAGGGGTTGCAAAAAGGGCCACATCCCTTGGTTGAACAAGCAACATTTCCGTGAATATAGCTCAGTCAGGCTTCTTCTTCTTCGTGACTACTAATCCAAGAAAATCAGTTTCCCCACTGTTTAAAAGATGGTTGAGTGAGTCATAGAATAAGATCTAGGGGAGTGGAGAAGGCTGTTATTTAGACACCTTTCCCTCACTCCTCGTGATGGGACTTGTGGCTGATTTTTTGACAAAGCCAAAGAGAGCAGAGGGGCTGAATTGGGCAGGTGTGATCTCTAGGGCAGCCCTGGGTCAGCAGCTCCATCGCATCCCCTTTAAATTGGGTTGTCACACCAGTTTCAAAGGAAAGGGGGCCCCAGAGAACTTCCCCCATTCTGCAGTGGAGGCGGGGGGGGGATACTGCTATTCCAAGGAGGGGGTTTGGGTCGAGGCACCCACACATCTGCAGAGACTTTATCTCAGGAACAGTTTTTGACTCTTTTTGTGGGAGTTGGATTCCTCTTGGGAAAGGAAAGGGCTTCTGCTTGATGGAGTTTGGGGCGGGGGTGGGGTTGGGGGCTGAAGGGGCTGGCTTTGCTCCCCGGCCTCAGACCGGTTGCTTTGTGTGCAGCTGATGGAGCGCTCCCCCAAGGCCCTTCCCCGCTCCATGGTGTATCTCTGCATCATCATATTCGTCATGGGGGCCAGCATCCACCTGGTGGGGGACTCTGTCAATCACCGACTGATCTTCAGTGGCTACCAGCTCCACTTGTCCGTCCGAGAGAATCCAATCATCAAAAATCTCAAGCCGGAGACCCTGGTGAGAGAGGCTGGTTCATCTGCTTGTCGCTCCTGACACTCTGGTCGGTCTCTGTCCATTATCATCTATCTATCTATCTATCTATCTATCTATCTATCTATCTATCTATCTATCTATCTATCTATCTATCTATCTAATCTATCTAATCTATCTATCATCTATATCATCATTATCTATCTATCTTCTATCGTCTTTTAATTTATTTTATCAAATGATTTAATATGGCACCCATCTCTCCCAAGCGACAGCTCTGCGCAATTTATGGGATTAAAAAAAAATGGGACCCAATCAACACTTAACTGCAAATAGTCCTCAATTTATGACTGGTCATTTAACAACTCTTGGAAGTTAGATTTTTTTTTAAAAAGCTACTGATGAATTGCAGCATCCCATGGTCGTATGACTGCAATTTGCTACTTTTTTTTTTCTTTTGCAAAAGAAAACGGCTGGGGGGGGAAAGGCCATTGGATAGACTGGATTCAGTTACGACCACCTGATTTGTTTAAGAATGGCAGGGGCCGTTCTTCATGACCATCATAAAAATTATTGTAAAATTGAGTTTGGTCACATGGTGCCTTGACTTAAAACCCCAATAAATTACAATTGGGTGGTACTTTGGTCATAAGTGGAGGACTGTCTGTCACAAACAGCCATGCGTAGCAGAGCTTTTTGCTGCCTAACAGCTGGGCCCCTTCGCTCTCTGGACTCTTCCATTTCCTTCCTTTCCAGATCGATTCCTTTGAACTGCTGTATTATTACGATGAGCACCTGGGCCATTCAATGTGGTGAGTCTTGCTTGCATGTGGAACCGGCTCTCTTTCCCTGTTGCTGCAGAAGAAACGTGGCCTCATCTTTGGGCTGAGCAGGCGCGAGAGACGGGCAGTTGGGCATCAAGAGAGACACCAGCATTTGCTGGGGGTGGGCAGCTCAAGGGCCTCCCTTGGAATTTTGCCACTCATCGTGTTAAACCTCGTTTAGGGTCAGTTCATGTTGTTTCCTTCTTAAGAGGTTTTCCTTCGGGGCAAAATATTCAGCCCCTTCCCAAGAACAAAAACGCACAATGACATCTACTCTGAAACAAAGAGGAGAAACGGCCAAAAAAGGATCAGCCATTCCTGAGCCTAAAGTCTTGGAATCTAATTTGAGATCCTTTTGTTCACATCCTGAAATATTGGTCTGCTTGGCTGAGTTGTTTCCATGCATTTGATTTGTTGTCCTATTGCCTGTCTGAGGGTTTTGTGCCACCTGATGCTGCCCTGCTTTCCTTGGGAAGATTGGAGGTACATTTAATAAATGCATTAATATAAGTAAATAATAACATTTTAATAAACCACAGTGGGTTCCCCACCACCCGACATCTTTGTAACAAGATTTTAATTGACCAAGAATTAGAATAATAATAGAATATTAAAGTTGGAAGGGACCTTGGAGGTCTTCTAGTCCAACCTCCTGCTCAAGTGGGAGACCCTATAACATTTCAGACAAGTGACTAGCCTCTTCTTAAAAACCTTCATAGTCTGGTTACACCTGAGTTCCTGTTCCTGCTCCCTCCTTTGTGGAGCTGCTGCTGGGTGAGACTTTCCACCAAGGAGGCCTTCACCTACCTGTGCCCTCCTGGTGGGCCGGAAGGGATGCAACAGGCCAAAAGTGGTTTTTGATTGAGTTATCAAAGCCTACCTCAAGGATTTCTGTGCAGGGTTGCTTTTTTAAATCTTCTGTTTCTATTGCATTTCCCCATATTATTGGTTGGAAATAAGTGTTTCAAGCTCTTAGCCTCTTATTTTCATTATTTTCATTAAGAAGAAGTGCCTGGACTTTTGCCAAGTGGGATGCGCGTTCTCTGAAAAGGATTTGGAGCAAGCACTTTCACCCAGCTCTCTCTGACTCACTAAAGCGGCCCCTCTTTTTCCAGCTCTCCACATGACCCCAAGGAAAAGTTGCTTCTGCAGCTTTAAGAATCCCATTAATTTTAATGGGTCAGTGCCTTAAAGCTGCAGGATGGTTTTTTTGCCTGCGGGAAACCAGTGAGCAGCCAAAGGTGGTAGCTACAGAACTGAAAAAGTGGCTAAAAATCAGGAGGAATCTGTTAGTGCAATCTTTCTCAACCTTAGCAGATTGAAGCTGTGTGTCAGGCTTGCCCCTTTAGGTCCCTAGGTAAGAAAGACCCTCAACTCCATTTGATTGAAGTGATGGGTTCTTTTACTAAGGATTGGTGGTTGCAAATAAAGCAAGGCTAGAACTAAAGTTCCCCTTTCTCCCTGGCCCTCCCCCCTTGAGTGGTCGGTCTTCGTCCAGGGGCATTCCGTATTGGTGTTTTGAGAACCGCTTGGATATTTGATGTCACTTGGTGCAGTTCACATTCCTTTCCCAGGCTCTGCTGCAGCCTTGAAGGCTGGAATCAGTCGGTTCTCACCTCCCGCTGCCTCATCTCTAACTTCTATGCACCAATTGCTTACTTCCCCTCCCCCCCCTTTCCCTAACAATTTATGGCAGGATGCCAGCAAAGCATTAAGCTGAAGATGGCAGCTCTGACAATGTGTGGATTTCAACTTCAAGAATTCCCTAATCAGCGCTGCTAGCTAGGGGATTCTGGGAATTGAAGTCCACACATCTTCAAGCTGATAAGATTGGCAGATATTGTGTTAGTGCCTTTTCTGACCATTCAAGTCATGCCTCTGTCTTGGAATATAAACAGGGTTGGTCAGAAGAGGCTCTCCTACACTCCTCCAGGTTATTTTTTGCCACCAAAGATGAAAGGGGCTCTCTTCTTACAAGTGAGAACAGGTCTATGGTTATTGTAGGCTGGCAGGATTCCTGTTCTGGCTTAAATGTCCAGTCAAAGTGGCTGGGTATTTCTGAGGGGTAAAGATGGCGAAGGGAAAAAGATAGGTCTCTCTCACAGCTTAGTTACACTGTTAAGAACACTAGATACTCAAGGATGTAGACACTGAGGAACCAAGTAGTGTTTTTATTAGGTCAAAAGAGGGTGAGGGCTTCCAGGCGCTCTAAAATGTTTCTTCAGGCCATTAAGCAGCTACTTTGTCCACTTGCCAAGCCAGGAGAACTGAAACCAGCTGTTAAAACAGCAGGAGGGCCTTTTCCACCTTGTCCCTCACAACCTCTGGCAATTTTGTTCTTTTCACAGGTACATCCCCTTCTTCCTCATTCTGTGCATATATTTTTCTGGCTGTTTCATACCCTGCAAAGAACAACAGCCAAGAATCCCTGTGGCTGCTTTACTCCTCATTGGGCCCAGCAGCCTCTATTACTGGTAAGTGAGCCCAGGTGGCACCAGAAGGCAACAAAACCAAGCCAGGTGTATCTGCTTGTCACACAGCTGGTGTCTCAGAAGCCAGACACCTGGTGCCTGGAATACCCCAAGTGGAACATAGAATAAGAGAGCTGGAAGGAGCCTTGGAGGTCTTCTAGTCCAGTCACCGGCTCAAGCAGGAGACCCTGGACCACTCTGGACAAACAACTGTCCAATCTTTTCTTAAAAACCTCCAGTGAACTTCTGGAGGCCAGCTGTTTCACTAATTAATTGTTCTACCATGTTTCCCCCAAAATAAGACCTGGTCTTTTATATATATATTATATTATATATATATCTGTTATATATATATTATATTATATCCTATATATATATCTGTTTTCTGAGGTTTTCACAGGTGTGAAAAGGTAGGTCTTTGGTTGTTTGGGTCTTCTCCCACGTAAAATTGGAAGTATCTTGGCGACGTTTCGACGAAGTCTCATTCGTCATCTTCAGGCTGGTGTTCTCGGCTTCGTGCACCCGAACAACCAAAGTGATCTCTGCCTTTTAAACTGTTAAGAGAAGGATCTATCAATTCTAGTTAAGTGATCCTTTATCTTGCGGGGGCAAAGTGTGGATGGGAAAAGGGAACCCTGCCAAACTGATCCATGGAGACCATTTCAAACTCTGGATCTGTTTCTTTCCTTTTTCAAACCTTAAAACTCATTCTGAAAAAAAAGGGGCAGGATGGATGCCTGCTCTCTGTTTCCTTTCGGGGCTCTAGTATCTGGAGGGTCTCCTTGTGTCCCGTCAGCCTCTGGCATCTGTTCTAAGCAGCCCCGTCTCTCCCAGGTTGATCCCTAGCATCTTTCCAAGCCCCAAAAGGAGCTTCCTTCCCACGGGACTCTTGGCCAGAGACAGTAGAAGTAGACTTTGGCTGCAGTTCTTCACTGCCACGTTTTGGCAGCCTTCCAAGAATATTTCTGCTCTGTCAGTTTCAAAGCTTGCTTAAAACAGTTTTAGGTAGTCCTCGACTTACAACAGTTTGTTTAGTGACGGTTCAAAGTTACAACAGCACAGAAAAAGGTGACATGACTGTTTTTCAGGCTTACGACCGTTGCAGCATCCCCAGGGTCACGTGATCAAAATCTGGACACTGGGCAGCTGGTTTATATTTATGATGGTCGCAGTGTCCCGGAATCACATGATCCTCTTTGGAGACCTGACAAAGTCCATAGGGAAGCCGGATTCATTTAACAACCATGCTACTAGCAGTGATTCACTTAACAATGGTGGCAAAAAGTCGTAAAATGGGACAAAGTCCACTTAACAAATACCTCCCTTAGCAGTTGAAATTCTGGTCTCAATTGTGGTCTTAAATCGAGGACTGCCGCATAGGTGAAGAGAGGAGGTGGGATGAAAGTGTCAAATTAGACCATGCCTTCAGCACCAGGTCTGTCCTCCCCCCCGCCCATGCAGAAAACCCTCCCTCCCCTTTCTGGAGGGCAGCTAGACCTTCTTCCCCGTTGAGAAGACCATCTTGATCCACCTGTGGTCCCTCTCTCTTGCAGGTACCTGGTGACGGAGGGCCAGATCTTCACCCTCTTCATCTTCACCACCTTCGCCCTGGTGGCGCTGGTGATGCACCAGAAGCGGAAGGGCCTCGTCATGGACAGCAATGGCCGCTTCCTCTTTTACTCCTTTATCCTCACGCTGGGACTGGTGGCCCTCTGGATTGGCTGGCTCTGGAATGACCAGATCCTCCGGAAGAAATATCCCGGCATCATCTACGTTCCTGAACCCTGGGCCTTTTACACCTTGCACTGGAGGAACCTGCCCTCCGCAAAGGCAGAGAGCTCTTGATGCGGTGGCTGCCTTTAGTTTGGGGCACGGGGTGGGTCCTTTGGGCAAGCCATCGGAGTTTGGGTGGTGTCCAAGGAAGGGCTGGCTTGGCCTTCCTCCCATTCATGGCTCTTGTACCCAGAGGAGCCTGATTCTGTGTGGATTCATTTGGAAGACCTAAACTGGGGCCTCCTCCCAAATCAATCTTTATGGGGAACCCTAGGCTAGAATATGGGGATGTAGTTGTGGGAAGAATACTCAGAACCCGAATGAGAATCTACCCAATCCTCTGATCTGACATTCCTTTTGCACCAAAGATTTTATTTTTCCATGGTTTAAGTCCTCTGTGATATAGCATTTACAGATTAAGAGTTGGAAGGGACCTTGTAGGTCACCTACTCCAACCTCCCCACTCAAGCAGGAGATCCTACACCATTTCTGACAGTCCAATCTCTTCTTGAAAGTCTCAAGTGATGAAGCTCCCACGTATCTGGTCTACGTAGAGTTTGTCAGAACATTGAATGGAGAAGAGGGCCAGGAGACCCCGTGTGACTTCTGTGGTTCAGGCTGTCTCCTCATTTTGCATTTTCCTTTCTACGTTGGGTGGAAATCTATGCAGAGGTGAAGAACTGCTTACTTCATGCAGCTCTGTCTTGCTACGTCTCTGCATTCAGTTCTCAACCAGTTCTTTGAGAGCTAGTTTGATTGTTTCCTCCTCAGATTCATGGTGCAAGTAGATAATATTAAGTCTAGTGAATTTTGAAATGAGAAAAAAAGACTTCCAGCCTCCTGATTTTTGCACTCACTAACATGCACAAGTGACAGATACGGCTGGAAAAGGAGAAGGGAGGCAGCTGCCACATGGAAAGAGGCTGGCCGGCCCTGCACAGGTAGTCCTCAATTTGCAACAGTACATTTAGTGACCATTCAAAGTTACAACAGCACTTTAAAAAGGGACTTATGACCATTTTTCACACAACCCTTGCAGCCTCTCGCTGGTCACGTGATCAAAATTCAGATGGCAGCTGACTCATTTATGACGATTGCACTGTCCAGAAGTCACGTGATCCCCTTTTGCGACCTGACAAGCAAAGCCAGTTACATTCCACAACTGTGTTGCTAACTTAACAATTGCAGTGATTCCCTTAACCTTAACAACTGTGGCAAGGAAGATGGTAAAACGGGACAAAATTCATGTAACAAATGTCTCCCAAAACAAACAGAAATTTTGGACTCAATTGTGGCTTTAAGTTAAGGACTACCTATAGATAGTTTATTGCCCCCATATGGAAGTTCCTGGCTTTGATGATGACACCCTATTAGCCAATTATCTCTTCCCAGCAGAGAAGTACAGGGGCATCCTTTAAAGTTAAGGAGGTCTTCCCTGGAATACTTTGGGGGGAGGGGGATGTGCACAGGGAGGGACAAAAAAGTTAAGAGGACTCTGAGCACCCAATCAAAGCCCCTTTCACTGGTCTACAAATGCACTAAATTAAATTAATTAAGCAAGACCCCACCCCTCAGGGCTTCAGCCATGGAGTTGCACCATCTTGGCTGTTACTTGTTTTCAGATGCTGCTGCTATTCTTGTATTTTGGAAACCTAGAGCAGGTCTTTTGCAGCCCAGAAAGTCATTCACTGGGAAGTCAGTGGTAGACAATGCCCAGATTGTTGCTAAGAGAAACATGGACATTTCTGCCCAGTCAGCAAAACAGAGCTCAGCTAGAGTGAGTCTCTTCCTTTTAATTGTGAGTTGTCTCTGTTTAGTAACATAAAGTTTCCCCACTTGTGACAGAACAGCTTCACCATTCTGGAGGGTGGTAGTCACTACTATCCACATTTATCGATGACGGGATACCTCTTAGGGAATTTTTGTGCAGAAATTGGGGAAAAAACCCTTTTTTTATTTATGGTTTTGATGTTTAGCTAGGATAGATTATAGGAAGAAGAGTACTGTGGTGTAACTTTAGAGAGGTTAAAATGTAATTGTATTGATAACTGCTGTGAAGAATATCAGAGGTCACTGCTGTATATCTTTTTTCCTTTTCTGTTTAACTTTTTTCTTTTGTTGCATTTTTTGCTTTCCTTTTGCTTTCTTTCATTTTCTCTTTATGTTGCATTAGTTTGTTTTCAAAAAAACTCTTAATAAAATTATATGAGGAAAAAAGGAATTCTGGAGGGTGCTAAATTCGAGAAGGCTGTGCTAGGCATATTCTGCTCTGAGCAGCCACTCGATGTGTGTGGGGGAGAGAGAGGCTGCCTAGGGAACAATCAGGCAATAGTTGGCATAGCTTCACAGCTGCATAAGGACAGAGAAAGAGGCCCAGAAAGGAGTCCTCCCTAACTTCTGTAGTTGTTAAGGAACCGGAGAGATTTGCACTATCAGACTTGCAAGAATCTGTTCATCTAGTTTTATAATAAAAGAGTAGAATTAATTTTTCTGGTTGTGTTTTCTGTCTGGTTTATCTGGGAAGGCTGACAGCTGTTCAAACAATCCTATCCAATGAATGTACATCAGTAGCCCTACATCTGGCTACAAGGTTGATTACAGAGATTACTAACAAAAGAGAATATTTATAGCTCAGGGTTGAGCTGTGAAGTCCTTGGTGCTCTCTGAGCTTGGCTATTTTCTTGCAGATGTTTCATTACCCACCTACTGTAGGTACGGCAACCAAGCTCAGAGATCCCCAAGGACCATACGTGGAGTACAATAGGGCTCCATCTTAGGCACTGTGCTATTCAATATAAATGAGTTTGGATGATGATCAGAAAATAACACAAGTTACATAAAATGAGCAGATAACAATCAGCTTAGAGAACAGTATCAAGATTCAGGAGAATCTCATGACAAGTAGGAACAAGAAGCAAAAATCAGGAAGATGGATTTCAACATGGACAGATGCAAAGCTGGGAAAATGCATTTGGGTAGAGCAAATTAAACGCATGAATATAGAATGGAGGAGGCTAGTGGACCACACATGAAAAGAACCTGGCTGTCTTGGAGGTCACATGAACCATGAACATGAACCAATGGTGTGATTGGTGTGCAACACACACCCCAATGAATCCAAGGCTGCATCAACAGAAGTTTAGTATCACAATCAAGGGAAGCCTCTTATTTCTCGGCTGGTGACCTACCACTGCACCATAGAGAATATTTTAACTTACTGCACCCAAGTAAAATTTGCCAATTGCACAGTGGCAGGTAGGACAGCGCTCCAGAGGGTTACCGTCATTGCCCAGAGGATCATTGGTTGCCCCCTTCCCTCTTTGGAAGAGCTTTATAGCTCCCACTGCCTTAAGAAAGTTCTAAACATTCTTAAACATCCATCTCATCCTGGATCTCACCCTTTTTTTTTTGAACTATTACCATCTGGCAGACAGTATAGGATAATAAAAACGGGGACAAATAGGCTGAAAAACAGCTTCTATCCCAGGGCAATAACCATATTGAATTCCACTGTATGGTGCAATATTAATGCAGCATCAGGGGTTTTCAATTCAATTGTATAGAATGTGAAGGATGTGTGTTTGTGTTTTATTTTTATAGTTATAATGTACACTGAAGTTAGGACACAGTGGCTCAGTGGCTAAAATGCTGAGCTTGTCAGTCAAAAGGTCAGCAGTTCAGCAGTTCGAATCCCTGGTGCCACGTAACCGGGTGAGCTCCTGTTACTTGTCCCAGCTTCTGCCAACGTAGCAGTTTGAAAGCACGTAAAAAAATAGGGACCACCTTTGGTGGGAAGGGAACAATGTTCCCTGTGCCTTTGGCCTTTAGTTATGCCGGCCACATGACCACAGAGACGTATTCAGACAGTGCTGGCTCTTTGGCTTTGAAACGGAGATGAGCATCGCCCCCTAGAGTCGGGAACAACTAGCACATATGTGCAAGGGGAACCTTTACCTTTACCTTTAATGTACACTGAAGATGGCATTTAATTTTGTTGTACAAGGTGCAATGGCAATAAAGTAAACTAAACTAAGCTAAAGGACACAGAAGTAAGAATATATTCTTGTATTGCTGTTAGTAATTGTACTCAAAATGTCTCCTGCAAAAAAAATAAATAAATGAAATTTTAGGTAGATCATTCTAAATATTCAGCCATTCCAGCCTGTTCCAATGCCTAGAAAGCAAGCTTGTAATGGAGTAACCTCTTTTTATTTATTTATTAAATTTATATACCGCCCTTCTCCTGATGGACTCAGGGCAGTGAACAGCCAGCTAAAAAACCAATACAAAAACGTTAAAATCGTACTAAAAACAAATATAAATTAGGCTGAGAATTTAAAACAGAATAAAACTCTAAAAATTTTAAAAAGTAGAAGGGATCAGGCAAGTCCGGCAAGTTGAAAGAGATAAGTCTTCAGAGCCCGATAAAAAGTCCGGAGGTCGGCAATTGTTTCAGTTCTGGAGGAAGATCGTTCCAGAGGGTAGGGGCTACCACAGAGAACGCTCTCCCCCTGGGGGTCGCCAGCCGGCATTGTCTGGCTGACGGCACCCTGAGGAGGCCCTCTCTGTGGGAGCGAACCGGCCGGTGGGAGGCAATTGGTGGCAGAAGGCGGTCCCGTAAGTACCCTGGTCCTAAGCCATGGAGCGTTTTAAAGGTGATTACCCACACCTTGAAACGCACCCGGAAGTCAACCGGCAACCAATGCAGCTCACGCAGGAGAGGTGTCACGTGGGAGTGCCCCGTCGCTCCCATAATCCCCCGCGCGGCCGCATTCTGTACCAGCTGGAGCCTCCGGGTGCATCCCAAGGGGAGCCCCATGTAGAGAGCATTGCAGTAGTCCAAGCGAGACGTGACGAGCGCCTGAGTGACTGTGCGTAGGGAGTCCCGATCTAGAAAGGGCCGCAACTGGCGTATCAGGCGAACCTGATAGAAAGCCCCCCTGGCCACAGCTGTCGATGATCCTCTAAAGACAGCCGTGGATCCAGGAGGACACCCAAGTTGCGCACCGTTTCCGTGGGGGCCAATGATTCGCCCCCAATAACCAACGATGGAGTCAGTTGGCTATATCGGGACGCCGGCAGCCACAGCCACTCGGTCTTGGAAGGGTTGAGTTGAAGCCTGTTTCTCCCTATCCAGACCCGCACAGCTTCAAAGCACTGGGACATCACTTCCACGGCATCGTTGGGGTGGTCTGGGGTGGAGATGTACAGCTGCGTATCATCAGCGTACTGATGGAACTCCACCCCAAAGCCACGGATGATCTCACCCAGCGGCTTTACATAAATGTTGAACAGAAGGGGCGAGAGGACCGATCCTTGTGGCACCCCACACACTAGGCACCTCGGGATCGACCGCTGCCCCCCTGTCAACACAGATTGCGACCGGTCGGAGAGGTAGGAGGAGAACCACCGTAAAACGGTGCCCCCCACCCCCAATCCCTCCAACCGGGGCAACATGATACCATGGTCGATGGTATCAAAAGCCGCTGAGAGGTCTAACAACACCAGGATAGAGGAGTACCCCCTACCCCGGGCCCTCCAGAGATCATCCACCAATGCGACCAATGCCGTTTCAGTGCTGTAACCAGACCTGAAGCCGGACTGGAGCGGGTCTAAATAGACAGCTTCATCCAGGTACCGGGGGAGCTGCCACGCCACCACACTCTCAACAACCTTCGCTAGAAAGGGAAGGTTGGAGACTGGACGATAATTTGCCAAAACAGCTGGGTCCAGGGAAGGCTTCTTGAGGAGGGGCCTCACCACCGCCTCCTTCAAAGCGGTCGGTAGGGCACCCTCACTCAAAGAAGCGTTTATAATCTCCTGGAGCCAGCCTCGTGTAACCTCCCGGGAGGCCAGCACCAACCAGGAGGGACACGGGTCCAATAAACATGTGGTGGCGTTCAGTCTTCCCAGGATCCTGTCCACATCCTCAGGAGCCACAGGATCGAACTCAGCCCAGATAACACTCTCAAGACCGGGCTCAGTCACCTCGCCTGAACTAACCCAGTCAGCGGCCAAATCATCCCGAATCTGAGTTATTTTATCATCCAGATATTGAACAAAGTCCTCAGCACGTCCCTGCAAGGGATCCTCCCGCACTCCCAGATGGAGGAGGGAGAGGGTCACCCTAAACAGGGCGGCTGGGCGATTATCTGATGATGCGATAAGAGCGGCAAAATAATTAGATTTCGCCGCTTTTATCGCCACTAAGTAAGTCTTAATATGAGCTCTTACTAGTGTCAAGTCAGATTCAGAGCGACTGGCCCTCCAACCGCTCTCTAGGCGTCTTTTCCGGCGCTTCATCTCCCTCAGCTCCTCGGTAAACCAAGGAGATAAGTGAGTTCGGCGCCGGGTCAGAGGCCGCAAAGGCACGACGCGGTCCAAGGCCCCACCGGCTGCCCTATCCCAGGCAGCCACCAGGTCCTCAGCCGAGTCGCGTGTCAGTGCCTCAGGAAATGGCCCAAGCTCCGTCTGGAACCTATCAGGATCCATCAGGCGCCTGGGGCGGAACCACCTGGTCGGTTCCGCCTCCCTGCGGTGAGGTGCAGCAGTCAGAAAGTCGAGTCAAAGGAGCGAGTGGTCAGTCCATGACAAGGGTTCCACACCTATATCCCCAGTATCAAGACCACTCAACCACTGACCAGAGACGAAAACTAGATCCAGGGTGTGTCCACCAATGTGAGTCGGGCCCTGAATTACCTAGGTCAGGTCCATGGCCATCATGGAAGCCATGAACTCCCGAGCCATCTCAGATGTTTCACCGATAGATGGCAGATTGAAGTCCCCCATGACTATAAGCCTGGGGGTATCAACCGCCACCTCGGCTATAACATTGAGAAGCTCGGGCAGGGTCGTTGCCACGTGGCAGGGAGCCAGGTACGTGACTAACAGACCCATCTGCCCACCAGGACCCCACCTCACAAAGATGGACTCACACCCGGCTATCTGAGGTATAGTGGCCTCCCTCGGACCCAGACCTTCCTTAATAATGACCGCTACTCCCCCACCCCTGCCCTGGGCTCTCAGCTGGTGGAATGCAAGGAAACACCTTTTTGTGTTAAGCAACATGTTAAGGCTTTGAAAATGAGCACACTTGGGTTGAACCCTACTTAACCCGCCTTGAAGGAGGTTGGAGACAATGAAGCCACTGGCATCCAACTGAATACTTGAAGGCTTTGGGAAGATGGGGTTCTTATCTGCTCTATGCAGTAAAAAATTCAAGTCCTTGTCAAGAAGAGAGGGAGCTGTAAAATAATTCCTGCAAACACAGAAAAGTCCCGATCTGGTTGCTGTTGCTTGGCTAACAGCTATCACTTCAGCTGAAATTTGACCCACAACCTGGATTGTATCCATGACAACAAAAGGTATTTATTACACCTGCTACCACTCTCTGGGATAAGTGGACTTCGCCCCTTCATCAACGAGGAAGCTGGGAGTGGAAGCATCTGCACACCAAAACCTTCCAATGGTGACGGGGGACAATTTGGCCGGGATCGGGGATGGCTGGGTGGGGAATCTTAATTTGGTAGAGCATAATGACGCTGTTTCATCATTGTTTTTTCCTTTTTGTCTTGCAGGCAAAGTTTCTAACCCAGGATCAGATCAATGGTACGTCTCTTTCTCTTTTCAAAAGGGCGGCTTCCTACCCTTCCCTTGATTACTTGTTGTGTTCTGATCTTCCTTGAGAAAACTTCACTCCAGCTTTCTGGGAGGGCAGATCAGGTCCCTGTCCACTTCCCTACGAAAGAATTTGTAAGACCAGGAGGGACCCTTGTTATCGTTCGGCTGATTTCCATTTGGCGTGGTTTGAGATTTCTTGCCCATTGATGGGTCAACTTCATTATCTCAAAAACAGGTGATGGAAAATATTTTTGTACAACTTCCATCTAGGAAACCCATCTGCAACTGATCCCTAGGTAAAAAAATTCCTGCCCATCTGAAGAGTGTTGGTTGCACTCTTTGCATTCTTTAAAAATGCTACCATTCTTGGCTTGCATTTTTGGGCTGGGTTAGCATGTCAGTGACTTCTTGCTGTATTGTCCTTTCGAAGAGTTGCTAGATAGCAATTATATTGCTTGGGGGAGGGGGGAGTATAAATGCCAGGATAGAAGGGACCCGGTAGGATTTCTGGAAGAAGAGCACGTCCTTCTGGGTGGGGGCACTTTCAAGGCCAAGAGGGCACCAGCCATCAGCTAAGACAGTGTTTCTCAACCTTGGAAGCTTGAAGATGGGTGGACTTCAACTCCCAGAATCCCCCAGCCAGCGCTGCTGGCTGGGGGATTCTGGGAGTTGAAGTCCACCCATCTTCAAGCTACCAAGGTTGAGAAACACTGAGCTAAGATTAGAGGGCCAGACTTCTAATGCAAGCCAGTCACTTCATCTGAGGCTGTATATACCTCACTGGCTAACCCAATAAGTGCAATGTCAGGTTTCCCAGTAATGCATCCATAGCAAACAAGACTCTGAAGCAGGTAGATTCCTCAAAGAATCAAATGAGCCTGGATAGCTCAACAGACTAAAAAGCCTGTTATTAACATTCAGCTGTCTGCAATTATTGCAAGTTAGAATCTCCCCAGGCTCAAGGTTGACTCAGCCTTCCATCCTTTCTAAGGTAGGTCAATTGAGGACCCAGTTTGTGGGGACAATTAACTGACTTTGTATAAAATATACAAAAAGTCTGAAGGCTATTGCTTAACGCATTGTAAGGCACCCTGAGTCTCCGGAGAAGGGTGGCGTATAAATCTAATTAAAATTTAAAAAAAGAATAGGTTTATTGGATGTATCATATTGGCACAGTTCTGGTGAAAACTGACTCTGAACGTTCCCGCGGTTTTCACCTGATTAAAAATAAAAGTTTTTCCCTTTCCCAAAACAATCAGTCACCATCAAGGTGCCATTTGGTTGCCTGGTAACGTCACTCCTCCTCTCTCTCTCTGACCAGTTGTGAGGATGTCCTTGGTTCCCAGGGGAAAGGATTTTGTTTTGGCTACAAAACCCCAGCTATCTCTATCCCCCCCACCCCATCCCTCAGATCCAGTGTGGCAACACTGAAGCTTCAAAATGGCTTCGGTCAGGTCAGCTTCAGGGTTGACATACAGGGGTGAAGGTCTTGGACAGGACCCTAGAAACTCAGATTCAAGTCCATTATCAGCCATGGAAGCTTAGGAGTTGACTTAGACCCATGATGGCGAACCTATGGCATCTGTGGGCATGCGAGCATTGCCCTAAATCAGCTCCAGCACACATGTGTGCGCCGGCCAGCTGATTTTCTAGCCTTTCGGGTCCACAAGAAGTTGGGAAACGGGCCGTTTCTGGCCCCCAGGTGAGTGGGGAAGGTTGTTTTCACCCTCCCCAGGCTCCAAGAAAGGCTCTGGAGCCTGGAGAGGGCGTAAAATGGGCCTACCGGGCCCACTGTGCCATTGCGTGCCGAAGGCAGGGGGAGCGCAGGGGGATCGCAGGTGCATGCGTGGGGGGAGGGGCACATTGAATTATGGGTGGAACCACACACGCGCGTGACCCCCTGCACTCCCCCCACTTTTGGCACGCGGTGGCAAAAAGGTTAGCCACAACTGACTTAGACCAACTACAGATAAGTCCGTGACTTATGACCAGTTGCTTAGCAACTCTTCAAAGTTATGACAGATGCCCCCCCCCCCAAAAGATACTCATAACCTGGTTCCATAATTCTGATGACAGTTATGTGATCATATTTTGGAGACACACAACCAGCCTGCTTTTACAGCCATTTGCCATTTTTGCCAAAACCCAGAAATAAGCTTTAGGCTTTATCCTCCCTACTGTGGAGAGTTGAGCCCAGAGGAGAGCAGGACATTCCTTGCCTCCCAGCCTCAGAAATCATCCCGTGGTCCTTCTCCTTTTCTCCTGCCCAGAATTCAAGGAATGTTTTTCCCTGTATGACAAAAGGCAGAAAGGCAGAATCAAGGCCAGCGATCTGATAGTTGTCATGCGCAGTTTGGGCACCAGCCCAACTCTTGGAGAGGTGGCCAGGCACCTTCAGCTCCACAAAATTGGTAAGTGTCAGGAAGATTTTCCTTCCTCCCTGCCTTTCCTCTGCTGTCCCCCCGTCCCCCCACCCAACCCTAACCCTAATATACAGAGATCAGCCAAATGTGCATATTTAATTAACATTAAATGTAATTCATATACATTCCCAGTCGTGTGTTGTTCTACCAGAGAAAAAGAGTGTGCCAGTGGCACCATTTGAAAAGATTCCAGGGGATGCAGCTATATATCCATGGTACAAAACAGGGGTCTTTCAACTTGGCAAGCGTGGCTGGCCGGGGAATTCTGGGAATTGAAGTCCACAAGTCTTAATCGAACCTGGAAAACGTATGATCACTAAGCTAAGCACATTTTTCTAGTATGACAGTGATACCAGAGGCTGATTTCCTTTTACCTTTAAAATATATGTGTGAAAGCAAATAGGAACTGCCTTGGGCTCTCTATAAATATATGCTATTCTATTCTAATGGTCTGCTGTAAATGTATTAATTCATCTTAAAAGTTCAGTAGATGAGAAAAGGGAAAGGTCTACATTAAGGATCATTTAAAAAGGGGCTGAAGTAACATAGAATAACAGAGTTGGAAGAGATCTTGGAGGTCATCTAGTCTAACCCCCTGCTTGAGCAGGAGAGTCTATATCTATGATGGCAAACCTATGGCACGCGTACCCCAGCTGGCACACAGAGCCCCCTCTGCGGGTACGTGAGCCATCGCCCAGCTCAGCTCCACTGCGTGTGCCTCCCACTGGCCAGCTGATTTTTGGGATGTGCAGGGGGCAGGGCGCATGCAGGAGACATGCACCATGCACAGGGATGGCGACGCACACCTGGGGGAGCACGCACATGTGCAGGGGTGCATCTTGTTTTGGGCCCACGAGGCTGCAGAGACCTGCTGGCCAAAAATGGGGGGGGGGCGCATGAGCATGCACGGGGGAGTAGAGGGGTCATGTGTGCCTGCGGGGGGGCACACATTGCATTATGGGTTTGGGCACACGTGTACGCTGTCACCCATCGGCCCACACGCTTTTGGCCCACAAGAAAAAGGTTAGCCATCACTGGTCTATACTATTTCAGACAAACGATTGTCCAGTTTCTTCTTAAAAGCCTCCAGTGATGGAGCAGCCACAACTTCTGAAGTTAGGTCGTTCCACTGCTTAATTTTTCTCACTGTCAGGAAATTTCTCCTTAGTTCTAGGCTGATTCTCTCCTTGGTTACTTTCCATCCATGGCTTCTTCTCCTGCCTTCAGGTGCTTTGGACAATCTTCTTGTGGCAGCCCCTCAACCGGGGTGAAATCTAAAATTTGTCACTGTGGGTGTGTGGGAGGGGATTAATGTGACCGGGTGGGCGTGGCCAACTTTTTTTTTTTTTACTTTTAAAAGCATTTTTTCTACAACCTTAAGAAGTTGCAGAAAAAAATGCTTTAGAAGCTTCTGACGATCAGGCAAGTCAGCTGGGATTGCCAGAGGCTTTTCAAAACATTTTTTTCTGCAACCCCGTTCGGCCCTCCGGCTTTTTTCTTTGTAAGAAAAAAAATGTCTTTACAAGCCTCTGGTGATCCCAGTTGAGTTGCCTGATCATCAGAAGCTTCTAAAAGCATTTTTTGCTGAGTCACGCACTCATCAGAGGCTTTTCTTTTTTTACTTTTAAAAGCATTTTTTCGAAGAGGTTGTAGAAAAAATGCTTTTAAAAGTAAAAAAACCAACCTCTGATGATTGCGCGGTTCAACTGGGCATGGGAGGGGGGGGGCGCAGGATTTTTGCTACAGGTTCTCCGAATCACCCGCCACCATCACTACCAGATTGGACGATCCAGCCCAAACTGGAAGCATTTCACCCCTGCCCTCAACTATTGCAACACTGCTATGATGTCACCCCTAGTCCTTCTTTTCACTAGACATAACCAATTCTTTCTTTGTGTGCTTTAGCCTCCAGCCCCCTAAAATCATCTTTGTTGCTCTTCTCTGCATTCTTTCCAGAATCTCAACATCTTTTTTATATTGTGGTGACCAAAACTGGATGTAATATTCCAAGTGTGGTCTTACTAAGGCATTATAAACCAGCACTAACATTTCATATGGTCTTGATTCTATCCAGGGATGGGTTCTAGTTTTTTTTACTACCTGTGGGCGTGGCTTATTTTGTGGATGTGGCTTGGTCATGTGATGGTGGGAGTGCCTTTGTTGTCATGTGACTGGGTGGGCATGGCCAACTCAATGTCACTCACGTCAAGGGGTCCCTCGTCTGGCCCCTCCCCTCCCAGCCATTCCTTGTCACACACAGCCTCAAAGTATCTATAGTTCATTAAATTTTCAGTCCACACAATGGTGAGCAGAATAGCTAACACTTTAGATGATGGATTCAATTCAGGCAGATCTTTCCTCTCTCTCTTATAATAAGCTCTCAACTCAAGCTCAGTGCACCTGGGGATCTCCCTAAACAGTGAGGATTTCTTGGTTTCTTTCTCCCTTGAAGCCCCCCCCACCCCGCAGTCGCTTTTTGCTTCCAGGGGGCTGTAGGGGGTCTTGCTAGGCACCCCTCCCATGCCCCATTTTGGCCTTAGCGAGCCTCCCTGCAGCCCCTGGGAGCCAAAAGGGGTGCAAGGAGGGACTCCTGCAAGGGGCAGGGAAGGGAAGGTCATGAGCCCAGTGGAGGTGGTGCAGCATGCTCTGGGGGGAGGGGGGTATTAGCACGACTTACCTATAGGCAGGAGGCGGCAGCTCAGTTGGGGCGCAGGGCAGGCACCACGTGGGAAGGCAGCTTAGGCAGGCAAGCCGCCTGGGTGGTAAGGAGGAAAAGGGAGTGACTGGGTGGGGTGGGGACCAGTCCAGGGGAGTGGCCAGCCAGCAATTAATACCGGTTCTGCGACCCTCATCAATTTATCACTACCGGTCCTCCCGAACCAGAAGCAACCCACCACTG